>OV884014.1:34390273-37239269 GCA_930367205.1 Acanthosoma haemorrhoidale
TAAATTTATTATTAGTTCATCCAGTTATCCTAGGTAATAAATATATATAATAAAATAAAAATAAATAGCTAATAGAATAATTATTTGATTTTCCAAGGAGGAGAAAAGTGATTGCTGAACTGTACGACGAACGGAGGGACTTGGTAAGGTGACATTGCGTGGGTCCTTGGCGACTGGATTCTTGGTCTGCTAGTGACCAATTAAAATGATAATGCTTCTCCGAAGGCTAACCCGTCCTTGGTGTCTCATGTTTTTTTTTTCTCTTTTCTTTCCGGAGATTTTTTCTTTTACTTTATGTAAGGTTTTCCACCTCGTCCTTTTTCACCCTCAGGATCTGGCGGTACTCCAGGAACGGACCCCAAGGACGGAGGAGGAAAGATGAATGGGCCTACTGCACGCACTCACTATCGCCAGTCAATGGGAGAGATGTTGATGTCCTTGCGCCTTATGTGGTCGGCTGTCTTACCTTTATTGCAATTCCAAACTTCAGTCGGGATGCAACTGAATAGAACAGAATGAGATATAAATGAATAAAATAAACAGTACATTTGTACTTTGGGCTTCCGTCATCAACCTTAAGTCTCTTCAAAGTTATTTTATTGACAAAATATCATGTTCTATACTGTCATGCATACATTTTTTTTTTTGTTGTTATATTTCCTTTATTGTGCTATAATTACAATCTGCCTTTTATAAGGCAATAAGTAATTAAGATAAATGCTCTCATTCATACCATATTTACAGTTCATCATTCACTCGCTCATTCATACAATATTTACAGACAGCCCAGAGACCTCCCAAATCCACATGCGAAGAGAAAGCGGAGTCTTGGGAAGTCCCCCGCGCTCCTCCGTCAGCCGCGTCACTGGATAATAGCCAGTGGAGGCTGACCAAGAGCGCGAGAGCCACAGACGCTCAGGACATGATTGGAGAAACTGGCCATTGCCAGGACTCCCACTACACATACATTATACATAGATTTTATTTCCGAATTATAGTTAGTCACGGTCCTTGATGTGGTGCCTGAACAGGCGGAACGTTGACTGTTAAATGATATTTTGTCATTAAAAAATTTGAGACTCATGCATTATATAATTTAAATATAATTTAAGAAATCGTGGGACATATCAAGCAGCCAGCACTGCCTATTATATAGCAATAGCTACATATAATAGCAATTGGTTCTGCATTTTGGCGCTACTTATTAAATTTATGAGTTTAATGGACAACCATTGGTCATAAAACTTGTGATATAACGTTGGTTCTTTATGTACCCATAACTACATTACAAGATGTACTCTTAACCAGAATAGTACAGAAACAACTTTTTAATATCCACGTTAATAATATATAACGATAAAGAATTATTTAAAAACAAGTTTAGAGAGCCAAAAACAAAACTCCGGGTTTCAATGTTCGCTCAATGTGCAGATTAGAAAACAGTTGTTTTTCTCTAAAGCGATTTTCAGTGGCCGAGGAGGATTCATTTATTAGATCGTCCCTTTAAAGACAATAAATTATACAACCAGAATTTTATCAGTATAAGAAATAAAATTAAAAATTAAAATTAGTCTCGGATCATAATTTTTTTTACTTTCTATTAACTTTCTCAAGCTTAGTAAAAAGTAGCTAATTTTTATTACATTTTAAACATATACACTTTTTTGAAAAGATTTAGCCTCTACTTTCAATTGAGGATCGTATTTATCATTATGATTTAACAGAAGAAAGTCTTTACTTTAGAGAAATACAATTTATATATCTGTACCTCGGAGGGATACAACAATATGTCCATTTTTTCCCATATTGACTTTATTACAGAGTTAAAGGTTTTTTTTCATTTTATAACAACTGCATGATGTAAATAACAATAAATAGAATGTTCTGGTAAAATATTGTTTCAACTATGTTGTTAAAACAATGTAATAAAACAATATACAAACGTAGCTTGGTTAGTAATTCAATTATTGGCAGTATAAAGATATATATTAAGTGACATCGGGCTTACAGCATTTCTGTGTACAGAATATTACTGACAACTATTAGTGATTCATAGTTCCAGTTAACATGGCGGGTCATCGACTGAAAGCACTGGTCTCGGAGTGAGGACCAGACATCAACATTGTGTCCCAGCATTTCTCCACTAATCAACGGGCTTCCAATGCGGACTGTTCTGCGAAGTCGTTAGCGCTTCGGACTAACGGGCAACTTGTTTGGACTTCGTTAGCCATCGTTCAGGCTTAGTCATAGGATACTCCCAGTTGTGTTTCGTTGACCAATGGATCAGTTGACTTGACATTTCTTTCCTCGATTATTAAAAAAAATATTCCCATTCTGTTTCATACGAAAAATCTTTTAAAATTGTATAATATTAATTGGGTAAGTAGCCATAGGATTGAAATTTGGCATAGTGTTTTTATTTATTTGTCAAATTTTTATTGTATTATACATAAATAAAATGGACCAATACTATTAATAAATTTTATTTGCAGTTTAAATGTTTAAATTTATATATATATGTATTAAGTTATTACTTACTGTTAACAATACGTAATTTGTGATTTTTGACACTAATAACAATAACTCATTAAAATAATGTTGGCGAATCAATCTCAACTTATCTTTTCTTTTATATTTTCCTTACTACTTTGATGAATAAGTGATGCTAAAAACAAACCGACGAAGATAAACAGTATAGTTATTTATGAATTAATCATTTGATAATTAAAAAGTAATTATTTTCCTGTCATATTAAGTTAGGCATCAAATAAAATATATCATCAAGACGTCGTACGAATGATGTGCCTTATAATATGTATCGGAACTTAAGTGGTTATAATTAATTTCCAAAAGTGAATAAAATCATTTTTGAAGTCGCAATAGAACCCTCAATTGAATAGTGTTTGAAACCATAATAATAGTGTGGTCCATCACAATATTTCTCATCCAACTATTCAATGGATAAAGGTACGAAATATGTCATTCCGAAAATATCTCACTGTCAGTAGCAACAGCTGGTTTGTCGGTCTAAGCCGAAAATGGTTTTCCTGCCCATTCAAACGATTTATCAACGAATGACGTAGCTCTTTTGACAAGCTAGAAGGGTAAGAAAATAGTAAAATCACGAAATTATCCCCTTTATGTCGATAGCTCCCCATTTGTGCTAATTAATCGCTGCGCTGAACTCGGCTCCAATCGAACGGTCAGTACGTTCATGTCTTTCTAGTTCATGATTTGTTCAGGTAATATGTACCTGTAGGTCGTATATTTATAATAGCTGGAAATGAAATTAACAGCTCTGGAAATGAATAAAACTCCATTGAAGTGTAAGGTGGAAGAATTGCTAAATCTTCAGATACACCTTTAGGGGATGAATTTCTTGATAGAAGAGAACAGACAGTTCATCCATCACATATTCCTGTTTCTTCTATTCTTCTAATTAATAATATTGACAATAAAAAGTTTTTTTGTTTTTTTTTCCCTTAGCTCTCAAACTTATAAAAATAGGATGTGGGAAAAATAAAGAAAAATTATTTTGGGCTAATGAGTGCCTTTCACTAAGGGGAGTCCCCCATTTGAAGGATGTATGAGAAGGATATAGGGTGTGGAATGCCTAAAAAGGCGGATGGAATCAGGAAGGTAGTGAGAGTCTACCAAGGGCAATAAGAGGGTTACTAGTCAAAATCTTATATTATTTATTCGGGGAAAAAATATATCAGGAATGTCAATTATTAAGGAATGGTCAATGACCAAAACCCGTGATTATCATTGGAATAACTATAAAGACATTATAATAAATGCATGAGAGGTGTGACTACCCCATTATAATAAATTTTATCATCTCCCATGAAGGTCGTCTCACTTCCATTTTTAATAGTCTTATAGCAGTTCCTACTATAAACCTTCTCATATTCATAGAGTATTCCAATAAATTTATGATTAGTTGAAAATTTGCACCCTAGCACAACCTCACCTTTTAGTAATGATCGAATGGAAATCGATTTATTAGAAAACAATTATTATTTTTATTAAAGCAAATTAACTGTTGGTGATATTCAAAATACTAATATCTTATAGTGCAATTCCAGATCCTTCTGTAAATAATTTATTTATTATGTATTCAACATATATTACCAAAAAAAATCCCTTATTATTTAATATAATGGAGAAAAAAAAACTTTTGTCTTTCATTGGCATAAATAAAAGAGAAACTAAAATCTTGAGAAGTGAATTAGAAATAATTTTGTCAATATTGTCCTGATACAAAAAAATATCTATTCAGGTCAAATCCAGCGACAACGAAACATCAAGTCAAAAGTCAGCGAGCTGCGTCAGAGCATTTGATGCGTGAATAGTCCGCGCCGGTGAGTCTTTCGAATACGTCTCATCTCATGAAAGTGGTAAAGGCGAGCTCCACATTTCCGATGACTTCATCGGAGAGTCACTCGTAATTCATAATATCAGTCATTACCGACTTGCGAAAAAGCAAACGGACGTACTCACAAATTCAGGTTTAATTCCACAGCTAAAGGCCTACTGCCGTACTTAATCCTTTTCACGGGCTAGTGGGCGAGAAGTCGACACGGCCGCCAACAAGCACAGGCACCATAAAACATTACGCTGTTTTTGCTTCTAAATTAAATTAATAATTAAAAAATTAATACGAGTTTCAATAAATATTTCATCTTAAGTGTCTTTCAAGATAGTCAGAATATCGTCGAGACGTTCCTCTTAATCCTAAGAAATATAAAGATTTGTATTCTTAATCATCCATGGTTTACATTTATTCCGGTCAAAAATGGATGTCATTTAATAAATCTTTCTTGTAACAGTCAATAAAGCTCTTATGAATGATCAAGGATGGAAATGGGCTACTACACGTTATAACACACGTTTATAAAACACATCGGTTGATGGATTGGCTAGAATTACTCCTGTCAATCCTCCAATCGCAAATAAGGTTGAGGGTAATAAATTAATGTTTACTAAATCTTATCATTAACAAATGGTATGTTTATCAGTAACATCCTAAGGACTTTAATCAGCTCTATTATAATTAACTTCTCTTATCCTATTAGTAATTTATCTTCCCTTCCCAGACCTCTATTCTAAATGATCTACACCCTTATGCTTACTGTTACCGCTTTCCTACACAGATAAATACCCCTTAGGAATAAGACAGAGTGTTGATTCCTTATGGCTCTCATTCGCCAGTGAGTTCTTAGTCGGTAACCATATACAATTGTACCTTTGTGTTTCATACCAAATAAAGTTTTTTTTTGAGTTATTGAGCAACAGAAATATGATTATCTAAATGTTTTTCCTTGTTGGTAATATCGTTAAACTAACTCTTGCATGTATATATTATATTTTACGAATTGAAATGAGGATGAAGAAAGAAGTGAAGGTGAGGGGAGGTGATATTATATAAGATGGTATTATATAAGCGGATAGATATATGATAGCGCCACCTATGGCAAGGTGTCCGTCCACCATTGCACAGAAATAGGGATCCTTGGACCTCTAGGCCATGGCCAAGGTTGGCTATTTCTCGCAGAGTCAATATAAATAGCGAGCAGACATCGGTAAACATCAAGATGTTTTTTTCTCTTTTTGGCGGCGCTTCAGGGCGCTCTTGAGAGCGAGAGCTACACCTCTAAAAAGTCCCATGGTGCCATAGAGAGCTCCATGAGAGATGGCATACATCCATACCATAGAACAAATGAATTACTAAAACCCTATCATAGCAGGAATCAACAAGAGACGACAAACTGAAGCAGAAGAATGATGAAGGAAGGCAAAATATCCAGAAATAATCATTATGTTTGATAATATCTTGTATAATTTGTAAAATATAATAGAAGTACAATAATAATAAAACATTCATAAGTAGTTTGTCCCAAAACTATTTGATTGACTAAATTTTAAAAAAACATAAAAAGCTTTTCATTAGTTGGTTCAATGTATAGTATGCATCACAATGCCATGTAAATTATAGTTTAAATGAAATTAACAATAAAACATACCCAAAATGATTTGTTCTAAGACATAATGATTATTTGCATAAACTGTTTTTTTTTTTACACTTATATCTAATTTCATGTATATATTGAAACTTCTTTACTGTGCTAAAATTACAATCTGCCTTATTGGGCAATAAGTAATTGTGATAAATGTTCTCGTTGACGGCATATTTACAATTTTCATTCATACAGTATTTACAAACCACCTAGAGGCCTCCCAAATCCACATGGTTGTCACCTCCGTCGCATGGGAAAGAGGAAGCGGAGTATCAGGAGGTCCCCCACGCTCCTCCGACAACGTTGTCACTGAATGCGAGCCAGTGGAGGCTGACCGAGAGTGCGAGAGCCACAGACGCTCGGGACATGATGTATTTAATTAAAACGAAAAAATAAACACAAGGATAATCCGTTTTCCGAGGTCACCCTTTCATTTAAAAATTATTTATTGATTATGGTTCCTGCGGGATATGAAAGTACGAATGCGTATGTACAAAATTCTTTTTAAGACCAAACAAGGGTGCGGCTCCTTATCGTTTAAGTTGGATTTCAAAGTGCTACATAAGGCCTTACTGAGCTTCACCGTGGCTACAATACCTAAGAAAATATCGGAGGACTGTGGTGATGTAGGTGTGTTGGACGGTAACATGGTTTTACCCCTCATTCTCCCGTTCAGTCCTCGTGTCCCTACTTCCAGACAGGACTTCCTGGTCCTGCCTGACATGTGAGGCTGGAGTGTGCCACCTGAGAACCGGTCGGTCTTTAGGTTGCTCGCTGTCGTACTCCCTTGGATTCAAAAGGTTCAGAAACAAAGTTGTTGTATCTATTTGTTAATGTAATGCAAAGCTATCAATTCAACTTACACGTTACAACCTGAACATTGACAACAGCGTTAATACTTATTCAATCACTAACCACTAATGACATATATTAGATATATGAGAGAGAGAGAGAGAGAGAGAGAGAGAGAGAGAGAGAGAGAGAGAGAGAGAGAGAGAGAGAGAGAGAGAGAGAGAGAGAGAGAGAGAGAGAGAGAGAGAGAGAGAGAGAGAGAGAGAGAGAGAGAGAGAGAGAGAGAGAGAGAGAGAGAGAGAGAGAGAGAGAGACAGAGAGAGAGAGAGAGAGAGAGACAGAGTGACAGAGAGACAGAGCGATGGTTCTTTTGGTCACAGGTAGAACCATAACAAAGTCGGTTTGCGAGCGATTCCAAAGGGTTTTAATAATACGATTCAAATAAGTCAATTCAAAATTTAGGCACTTTAAATAATATCATGTGAAAATTAGTTGTTTTAAAATATTTTCTTACTCATCATACTGGTATTGATCTTCTATTGCAAATAATATATAGTAAATACACTATTTCCAAAAGGATTTAACCCCCTCAAAAAAAATTTTCGGATAATCGGTATTATTAGGTAATTTTATTTCCGGTTTTTACATTTTTCAAGTCGAAAAATTTTTACAAATTCAACAATCAAACAAATTTACCGAATCGTAACGACAAAAAAAATTTTGTAAGGTATTACGTAAAATGGAAAATTCACAAAAATCACACCCGGCCACGTCCGACATGAAAAGTTATTAATATTTGAGCCAGAGGCGCAGAAATAAACATTGTTATTTGTTTAGCTCCTCTCTTCTACGCTACAAGAAGAAACTTCAAAATAAAATTTTATCTTTAATTAAATTAATTCCTAAAATTGTTTCTGCCCTTCAGTTTCTTTCGAACCTTTAGAATGAATAATATTGGAATAATTTTATAAAATCTTTTTTAATATTCATTGACTTTTATAATATGTTTAATACAAATCGCGACGTTTTCACAGCTATAACAAAACCGTGTGACCCTTGAAATGTTCAGTTTCTTAACGATGTGATTTTGTTTAACACTTATGTGTTAAATACAAATGTTTATAAAAAAAAGTTAATTCCACAATTTGATATAGATATATATATCCTTGCCTAGGAATATATATATTGGTAAGGATTCAATATATACCAGTAAGGGTAGGGGTCCACCAGGATTCGGAAAACTACTCCCATTCTAAGAATTCACAATTTTTTTTATATTTTCCCTGATTTTTTTACAACAGGAGTATTGAAGTAGAAGAAAGTTAAATTATAATAGCAAATTCTAATAACAGTTAGGATGATGAATAATTATGCATTTTTGACTATAAGCCAATTAGGGGAGCACCGAGGCGAGCACGAGCTTCGTTTCGACTCAAAAAGTCAATGCGAATGACTTTATAAGCCAAGTGCTCAGACAAGGACCATGCGGAAGATAGTGCAATGTTTTGCAGAAATGATAGCAAGAAGGAAAGACCTAACATGTACCTAGGTACTCTTGAAGGTTTTATGCACATAAATAACTTCTAACTATAATTATAACTAATAATAAATAACAGCCGAATTATATATACTAATTATATAAGTTATATAAAACACCAATTTCTTGTATATTTTTGTAAAGTATGTGTGTGTGTTCAATAAAAAATATACATGTATTACTTAAAATGTTTGTTTTACCTTTTTGAATCAAGGTTAGCAATAAAGAATAAGAATATCTGAAATGATCATTCTACGTTTCTATCGACCAAAATATATTGTTTTATTGTATTCTTCTAAAACTTAATGTTGAACTAATCTATTAATCTAATATAATGGCATATAAAAACAAAGGGAAAAAATTGTTTTTATTAAAAAAAAAACTTGCCAACGCTTTCCTCTAGATTTTGTGAGTGCCCCCCGTAGTTCCTCGTAAAAGCCTTGCAGGGAGGTGGCGTAAAATTTGTATATACGGCCCAGGTGCGGGAACGTGATCGACCCAACAGCGTCTAGAAAATGGTGTGGGGGTAGCTTTAACCCACATAAACAAACAATAACCTTTAATCTCTGACTGATTGCCTGCCGTGGTCTTGACCAGTCTGGATTTTACAATTTAAAGCCTGAGTTAATTAAGTCGACAGGTGCTTGCCTCATAAATAGCTAAGACGTAGACTATTCCCAACATTTGGGTTAAGCATCAACTACTAGTTATTATTTATATTTCTATAAATAATGATAAATAAAAAAGAAACTATTTTTTTAGATGAGTTGTATATCCCATATAACCAATTTGGTAAGTAGCCATAAGATTGAGTTTTAATAATTTTGTGACAATTTTTGATGGTTTTAATTTTGTGTTTTGAATTTTAATTATTTACTTCATAGGTGTTGTATTTTTTGAATGGTTAATTTTAGTAGAATAGAAGGACAATTTGAAACTTAGCACTGCTAGTGGAATATATTTTATATTTTACTTAACATAAAATTTATATTTTTGAGACTTACAAAACACATAAGCGGATATGAAAAGTATATTTAATTAACATTCATTATATTTATTTATGAACCCTGCATCAATTTGGCCTACCGAATAGAGGCTATAAACATTAATGTTTGCTACAATGTAACCGTCCTAACGGGACTAGCATTGAGAAGAATTTAACATAAGAAAAGAAGAGGAGATAATATTTGTGTAAAGAGTACAAAAGTGGAGCGAGGCCGCGCGGCCAAGGGCAGCTGCCAATATACTGCGCCTTATCTGCAATGTCAAGGAGCCCCCGTTGGATGTCGGTGCACTGTCAAGGCCTCGTCAATCGCTCACGTCTCGAATACAGCCTCGCTCTTTTATGTATCCCCCATATCATCTGGATGGTCGATTCGTGGATCAATAGCCTTTTAGAATTAGGAAAAAAAATACACAACATAAAAAGCATAGCGAGATACTTGGCGTGCGATCTTAAAAATTGATTTAATTATTGAGAAATATTTGACTAAATTCGCTATTTTTACATTTTTTTTTTTTAATATTGACATTCTTTTTTTTCCATTAACTTCGGTAGTGTGTACTCTAACAAAGGGGTGGGAATACACAACATAGCAAGATAGAAAGTATCGTGAGATACTTGGCGTGCGTTTCTTAAAAATTAGTTTAATTATTGAGAAAAATTTGACTAAAACTCACTATTTTTACATTTTTTTTTTCCCGTTAACTTCTTTAGTACGTACTCAAACAAAGAGAAAAAAATACACAACATATCAAGATAGAAAGTATCGTGAGATACTTGGCGTGCGTTCTTAAAAACTGATTTAATTATTGAGAAAAATTTTATTAAAATTTGCTATTTTTTTTTAGAATAACATAGACATTCTTTTTTTTCCGTTAACTTCTTACGGTAACTAGTGTGTACTCAAACAAAGGGGAGGAAATACACAATATATCTACATAGAAAGTATCGTGAGATACTTGGCGTCCGTTTCTTAAAAACTGATTTAATTATTGAGAAATATTTTATTAAAATTTGCTATTTTTTTTGGACGATCATTGGCGTTCTTTTTTTCCAGTTAACGTCTGTAATGTTTATACTTCTTTGCAAACAATGAAAGAAATCACACGGCCTCATACCTCAATGGAGTGTGATATTTAAAAAGTTTTTATTAAAAGAAAATCATTAGTAACATTGATATTTCAGATAATCTGAATCATTTTTATAAAGTAGCTTTTTTGTCTTTCTGCAACTGGATAATTTATTTTTTATTGAAATAGCGCTTTCGAGACAGCTCTAAGCTGTCATCTTCAGTCATCTTGACAATAAAATAAAAAGTAAATTGATAAAAAACGTTTACCTGTACGTATGGTACTTAATGTCGGGTAATATAAATAATAAAGGATGAAATGGCAAATACGCGTATACTAAAAACCCGCCAATTCCATGCTTCTCGGACAAAGTCGTAGAATGAGGAGCGTGGATGTAGCAGCCCTGGTCAAAAGATAATATTGTTTTAGAGGAGTTATCTATCCCACATAAACAATTGGGTGAGTAGCCGTAGGAATGATATATAGGAGGGTGGTCTGAAAAGTTTCCGACCTAACAAAGCTTTTATTTCACTAGCTTTTATTTATTTTATCATCATCTTCATGTTGAGATTGGAAACTTTTCAGACCACCTGTGTAGTTGTGTTGTTAGTAAGTTTTAATAATTTTATGACAACTTGTTGACAATTTTTGATAGTTTTAATTTTGTGTTTTGAATATTATTTATTTACTTCATAGGTGTTGTATTTTTTTAATTTTTAATCGTAGTAGAATAGAAGTTCAGCACTGTTAGTGGAAAATATTTTACATTTTACTTAATGACTATGGCTATTGTTGCGTATAATAATAGTATTTAGTTTGTCTCCATATGCGCAGGTAAAAGTTTTTTATGATTTGACTTTTTATTTTATTGTAGAGATAACTGAAGATGGGTTTAGAGCTGTCGAAAGCGCTATTCCAGTGAAGAAGAAATTATGAGTGGCGGAAAGGCAAAAAAACTGTTTTATAATTGTACCATTCCATAATCCGGCAGTAATATTTTTATTATGAATCATTTTTGCAACCGCTGTATACATTACATTCATACAGACCGACAGACAGAACAAAGTCTACCCTGAAGGTTAATAGAGTTATTGTTACTGGGTGAATTAAATATAATATATTTGGAGATCGTTCACGAGTTCTATCATTTTGCAAAATTCAACTTTAGACGGAAATTCTAATAATAACAATAACTATTCAAGAGCATCAATTCTTCTTAATTGGTCTTAAGATAATCTAAAATAATTTGATACATCAGGACTAAGCTCCCGTTTACATTCATTCTTACAATCGCATGATTAATCGGCCCAATAATAATGACTTGGAATGCATCAAAATAACTAGTTGATCAGATCATCGGTATTATTAATAATATTGTCATTATTCGAAAGATTTTTTACTTTTAAAAAATCACTTCAGGAAGAAGGGCACCACGAGGCACCATACAAACGATAAAAGTTTAATTAATAGCCTGGAAAATATTTAAATAAAATGATATTCTCTAATGTCGGATAATATAAATAAAAAAGAAGAAATATCAAACACGCATTTTTGACAGTTTTTAATAATGTTTGATGTTTACTTGATAGTTTTTAATGTTGTTTTTGGATTTTAATTATTTAGTACATAAATGTTGTATTTTTTAATTTTTAACTGTAGTAGAATAGAAGGAAAATTACAACATCGTAACCTGTAATAATAATAATTAGTTCGTTTCCATATACGCTAGTAAAAGATGCGTTTGACATTTTATTTCATTGTAGAGCTGACTGAAGATGACAGCTTAGAGCTGTCGAAAGCGCTATTAAAGAACATTGAAGAAGAGGTGACATAAGTTGTGGAAAGACAATTGTAGCGACCGCTAACTACATAAGATAAATCACCCTATACTCTATTGTATATATATATATATATATATATATATATATATATATATTGTAAATTAATTTAAACAAATGTAAATAACATAAATAAGTCATTTTAAATGTGTAAACAATAAAGATGTCACAGCTGCTAGCCGGCTGGGTAACCGCTACCCTACAGTAGGTAGAAACGACCCTGCTGGGTCAGCCTTCGGCTGCCTACACAAAAACCGACCGCATACTTAAGATCTTATTGGCGACAACAACGAGGGAAATGATTGGGGCTAACGAGTCACCACTAACTATAAATAGGGGCAGATCTCGGGCTGTAATTCATTCTCCTCCTAGCGAAGCTACCCGACTTGCAGCTGCGACGGTATTCAAGAATTTGGTCTTCTTCCTTATGAAAAACCTCTGCATCTCTTCTCTCCTAACCTAGCTATGTTTTAGTCCGGCGTTGTCAGACCCCACACCTTCCTAGTGGGAATCTCTGCCTTCGTCTCGCTAAATCTGGCACCTCCTTGGGAGAGACCTCTCCCTAGTGGACAACGGTTGTCGCGGCCCTGCAAACTTACCCAGCAGTGTCCCCCGTGACAATTCAGTCTACCTCTCTCCGGTTCACACTCACCTTTGAGATCCGGACGGATTTCGCCTACCCTCAGATACCGAGTGTGAATTCGTGATCATTCCAAGACCACATAAACTACCTATAAACCTACCCTGTACCTCTTCTCCTGAACATAGTGCATTGTCGGGGCACATACCTATCAGAAAATGGAGTCAGATTGTAAAGTCGTCATGAAACGCTTGTCCAGGTTATAAACTCAAACAACCCTCACTTGTCACCAGGGCTAGGGTAACCAGGCACCCCCTCGTGACTACCCGACAACAATAAAACTGTTTGATGATTTTTTAATTAATTTTTTACAGAATAATTTATTTTTCCATTGATTTTGACCTAAATATGTTGTTTTTTTTCTAATATATGTAATAAGGAATATATCTAATATATTCTAATAAAGGAAATAAAAGACATGAGCATGTAAGCGTAAGTGCTTCATTTTGTACTTTAAACTGCAATGCTTATTGGCTACCGCTCTTTAGAAGTTAAATTTATAAAATAATCGTTTCTCGGCTTCCTTGAGTAAATGGTCTTAAAGCATTATCGTAGCTTTTCCTCAGGCCCTTTGCGTATTTTTGCCAAGTGAACAATTGTTCGACTAGGAGAGGGGTGTATTATACACGACATACTCGTATGTAGGTAGATGGAGTCCTACATGGAAATGTAAATGCATGAGCTATGTAGCCAAACCCCCACCCAGTCTCGTTAATACACTGCTGTATCGACTAAACGGTAGCGATTTGAGGCTCACATTTCATTAAGTTTCGATTCCCGTTTATTATTATGTGATAAAATAAATAAATGATGCAATTGAGAATTGAATTTATTAAATATATTCCATCTTCAGGTCATTACGTCATTGTTTGTATATTAAAATCCATTTGACTGTTGCGAGCCCGAGATAGAGAGCAGAATTCAAACGGGATCTGAGGACGCACCCCAGTCCCACATTGGCAGTGGTTATACTCAAGTACCATGTAATTGTATGTACTATGTAATTGTAACTTGTACTTTAGAATTTCACATGGGGAAATAATAATAAATTGCTGAATCAATTATCATTATTTTTAACCTGACAAAATACTAAAAAAGTTTACATTCATATTCATCTATTTTAAATTCATTACTTTTGTCATTTATAAATTATTTTTCGTATTTTTGAAAAAATCCATTTTTGAAAAACCAAGACAGTTACGTCACTTGAAGAAAACCCGTGCAAGCAAGGAATCCGGGGGTAGATTTTCCGGGTCACTGTCAAGGTTATTTATAAATTCGTGTTTTTCCTCTTATCGAGTCCACATAGTGCCCTCCACTTCTGCGAATTGCGTTCAATATCCAGTCTAATTTTCAATTTATTTGTGGGTTTTCCCTCATCATAATTACATACTTATAAAATAAAATCAACATATTGCCCAGTTGTATAAATGTGTAATAACTTTTCAACTGTGCAGCGATTGTCCACAGCCCGGCTAGTTATTACAACATAAACCCTTTTGTGGAAACATAAAACTCAGAATCGAAACCAATACGATGATGGGATTTTCTAGGGTCTTTACTGCATTTAAATTTATTAGTAAATTACTTGTGACTAATTTTACGTTCAGATAAATGAATTTTCTAATTTATTTAAAAAATACATATATATAATAAAAAGTTTACATATATTAAATCATCAAGTAAATAAATATATTACGAAATTATGTTTCTATGATTTCACACTTTCGTTTCATAATTCTGAACTAAGATAGCTAATGTCAACTTTTTGTCAATAAAATGGGAAAATTAGAAGCCAAACGAACATTGAGCAATTAACCGTGAATATTACTGATAGAGTAAGTATTAGAATTTTCTTTAAGTTATATTCTCTGGTACTAGTAGTGAGTCCTATGGCCGCAAGTAGTCTATAGGAAAATGTCGTTCCTTTGTACATCGCTACTTAAATTTGACATAAAAATTGGGCGCGTGATCCGTAACAAATTTGGTTTTATATATAAGTTAGAAATGCGTGTAATTCCCAAATGCACCTAAACCTTTTGTGAAGGTCGGCCATAAACCTCACTAGTACCTTTTTGTCTTTCACTATATAATTAGACTCTGTATTTTTCATGTATTTCATAACTCCTTTTATTATCATTTTTTACAATATGTGAACAAAATTCAGTGAACAAATATTTACAAATTTCTCATCTTGCTCCATACGCAGATGCATTTGAAGGAGGGTAGATTTACAAATACAACATTTCTTTTTACAGTGAAAAGATATACATATACAAATATACAGTACAAATATACAGCTGATTTGCATATTTACTAATACACAATTAATTGCTCAGACTAGGTGATGGGGCTACCCTTCTGATTACAAAGAGGGAAACTTATACGGATATTTAAACCAAATTAAAAAACTATAATAGAACCTAACACTAAAGCGTTCCTGCCTCGACTGCGTCCTGCTATCGATAGGGGAACGGAGCGGGAGTTGTCGTACTAAACACCGGGTTTGTAAAATAGTGTAATGAGTCGAAAAAATTGATATGTCTACGTTGAATGAATTCATCCAGCGTAGGCAGATCAAAGAGGTTACTAGTCCTCTCGGCTAGTTTTTAAGATGTAAGATTTACCAGGATCATATAGCTCCTTCGCCAAAAATTGTCATGATATGATATGATAGCCTCAAACTACATTATGAATTTTTAGTGTACCTGTTATTACATAGAAATGTTTCAACGAGAGAGAAAAAAAAAACCCTTATTGATAAAATGTTTGTTATAAAATAAAACCCATTTTTATAGCCCACTCAAATCTACATGTGACCGTAGAATCAACCGAGATTCCATATTAAAAACTACGGATATTTAGAGATTGCTTATACAAAAAGTCAGATTTGTAAACATTGCACTAGACGGTTTTATTCTCTATCGTTGGTTCCTATTGAGTATATTTCTATATAATAGGGGTTCACTAATTATTAACAGAGTGGTTTTTGTAGGGCTCTAGTCTTTGCAGGTTGCATCCAGCTCCTTGCATTGAGTGGGGCGATACCTTTCCACTATAAAGAAAAAGGTAACGAAGCCTCAGGTCAGGAACTCCTGGGTGGCTTGGAACACTGGCCAAACCGACAGACGAACCACATATATATATATATATATATAAGTTATCGTCTATCGGCTTTAGACGATTAAAACAAAGAGAACGAGAGTAAAAGGAACTGATATTTGAACAACGGCTAGGTTTAAACTGTCTTTATTCCGCTTCTAATCCTCTACCTCTATTCACAGCCTTCGTTTACATGGGACTACGTGGTATTAGGCTTAACATTGCTATACCACGAGCCATAACTCCCCCCTACCAGTTTACGAAGATTCCTCGTAAAATGTACATATTAAAAAAAAACTAGTACAAAAATTAGCTTAAAAAGAGAAAAGAAAAAAAAACGTCCTACAGATATATACAACACAGCACACAAACTAAAAATATTCCACTTGGGCTGATACGCTAACTGCGCGTAACCAGCAATTTAAGAAAATTTAACTCAGTTGTACCGGTGGGGCGCTCCGGCTCCGCAGCGGGAAACTTTAACTGTTCGCCGTGATTTGTCCTCCGTTTGATAGGCGGTGTTATGCTTTCTATCGTGACTGTATTGTGTTCACAATTATTGGCGATCACCCTGAAAGGACCCTCGGACCTCACCAATTCTTTGCCCCTGTTAGACCCTTTTTTCCGGTACACGATCTTTCCAATTGTAATCCTACCCAGCACATCTTTGACCTTGATATTGTCTCGCACCACCCGTATACGAGTTTCCCCCGAATGTTCACCCACTGTTTCCCCAGAGCGATCCGGTTATTGACCACGCGTGCCACGAATTCGTCGACCGCTGTACTCCTGCTATCCCTACGCCGTCCACGAAGTCCGAAAAGGATCACGACTGGTGAGAATCGCGTGGCAGAATGTATGGAGTGATTATATGCTAAAACTGCCTTCACCATAGCTACGTTCGGTTCTAGCCCTTTTTCCCCTTAATAGATTCACAGGTGGTCGCTCAGCGAGCTGTGTACTCGCTCCACGTCTCCTCGACTCTTCGGGTGTCCTGGGGTGTTGATGTGCCAGTGGATCTCCAAGGCCACCGCCTCGGCCCTTATTTCGGCAGTTTCAAACTCTTTTCCGCCATCGGCTGCAACTGTGTCTGGCACACCATAAAATTGGCACCTTGACCTCTCTAGACATGAAGGAAGCTCCCCGGTCAGTGTGGACATAGGCTGGCATTCCAAACAAACAGAAGAGGTTTTTGAGACAATCAACCACAGTGGCGGCAGAAACATCATGACAGGCATATGCAAAAGGGAACCTGGAATACTCGTCGATGATGGTGAGGAGGTAGAAGTTCCGTGATTTGGAAGGAAGAGGGCCTTTAAAATCTATGTTGATGCGTTCGAATGAAGAGGTGGCCTTTACTAGGGTTCCAGAAGTTTTCAAGTACCTAGGTTTTACTTCAGCACAGATGGTACAGCTTGAAGTCATCTTCTTGACATCCTCGAGTGAATAGGGAATGTTCTTACATTTGAGCCAATGGTACATACGTGTAATACCAGGATGGCACAACGATTGGTGAAGCTGGAGCAAGTCGGTAGAAATGGAAGCATTACAGACACGGGAGAGAGTGTCTGCCTTGGTGTTGTCCTCACCGGGACGGTAAGTTATATCATAAACGAACGGAGCTAGCTCTAGCCGCCATCTTGGGATCTTCTCATTTTTCACCTCACTCCCATGCTTTCGGTCGAAAATTAAAGACAGAGCCTCCTGATCAGTTATAATGCAAAAATGTTTGCTAAGAAGAAATGCTCTCCAATGTTTCAAGGATTCAACAATTGCCGCAGCCTCTTTTTCAATTGATGGATGACCACTGATTTCGGATTTGCTTAGTGATCGTGAAAAAAACGCCAGTTTGCCAGTGCAAACTTAGAGGCATCGGTTTCCACTATAAGCGGGCGAGATTCATCAATGGTTGTGACGACCGAGTTGGCAATATCCTTTTTTAGCTTTTCGAAAGCAGAGGCAGCCGATGGATTCAGCGGAAATGTTTTGGCATCAATCAAGGCCCGGATTTTATCTGAAAATTTCGGTAACCACTTCGAGTAATGAGCAAAGAAACCAAGAGCTCTCTTCAGTGATTCGGAGTTATGTGGCAGTGGCATATTCAACAACGGGGCAAGCCGTGCAGGGTCTGGCTTGATAGAATGGAACGAGATGTCCCAGAAGTTTTACGCTTGCAAGATGAAATTTACTCTTCTCCTTGTTGATTTCGATGCCGAGTTTATCGAGTGTCAACATAAGTTTGTTTAGATTCAGGTCATGGTCAGCCTTATCCATTCCACACACAGTGATGTCATCGAGGTATGAATAAACTCCAGTGAGGTTTTCGGCGGTTATTATTTGGTCTATTGCGCGTTGGAAGCAGGCTACTCCATTAGTCACAACAAAGGGTATGCGTGTGAACTGATAAAGCTTACCCATTGCTTCAAAACCAGTATATTTCTTCTCATCTTCACATATTGGGACCTGATGATACGCCCGCCGTAAGTCCACGACACTGTAATGCTTGTAATTAGCAACTTTTCTGACAAGTTAGTCAACATTTGGCAAGGGGTAGGCATCAAGTAGTGTATACCTATTTATCGTTTGAGAATAGTCCACCACAAGTCTCTTCTTTCCATTGTTATTTACAACCAATACCTGAGCTCTCCATGGTGAATTGCAGGGCTCAATCACTCCTTTGGAAAGCAACCGAGTAATTTCTGTCTTGATAAACTGAGTGTCTTCGTCACAGTATTGGCGGGACCTTGTGGCAATTGGATGACAGTTAGGAGAGAGATGGTCAAAGAGACGTACAGGGCCAATCTTAGCTACAGCATACGAACAGATTGTGAGAGGTGCCTTGTCTCCACCAAATTTTAGCAGAATATTTGAGTGTGCTCTGAGTATATCGTGTCCGATGAGAACATCGGAACAGAGTTCTTTCAAAACAGTCAGCTTACATTTAGTGTAAGTGTGTTCAGCAATTTCTAGCTTTACGAGAATAAAACCCTCAACTTTGGTCCATAACGACGTGGATGCCATCGATACTCGTCCTGCATCAGGCATAACTTGAATGTTATGTTCACGGACAAAGTCAAGGCTGACGAAGCTACTATAACTCCCAGTGTCCACGAGGCAGTTACAGGGGATTCCATTCACAAGAGCAGGGGTAATAGCATGGCTTAACTGAGGTAAAAACCTGTCATTCAGTGATGCTAAAATAGCTGCAGATACAGGTTTGGTTTTCTGAGCATTTTTCTTAGCTTTCCGACATACACGGGCATAGTGGCCCTTGATTTTGCAATTGGCACACTCTGATTCAAGAGCGGGGCAAGCTGAGCACGGATGGCGGCTAAATCCACAAAAGAAACAATGGCTGCCCTTCTTCTGACCCGTATATATCATAAAATATTATACCATCAACAGTAAATTATTTACTACAATTTTATTATTGGTATACGACCTAGACGGAGAGTTCATTTTTCATTAACTTGAACCTAATTAAATAAAGGGTTTTAGCTTCCTTTCTGATAACCATCTCCATGCTCAATTTGGAACACAATATCATTAATAATAAGCAAAAAATTAATTGTCTCTCCTTTGCAGTAGATTGTCATAGTGTTTTTGCCCACTTATACCCTTTCCAGGCGAAACGCATTATTTGAGATATGAGAATTAGAATATTCTGTTTTTACTATTATTTGTCAAAGTCTGCTTCAGAGATATACTTCGCTGATAGTCCATCGTGATCGCAATCGTGAGGGCTAGGGAGATGACTCAGCGAGTCAAGGATGTCCTGCCCGTAAGCGAAGATATGAGGTGGGGCAGGGTGCCGGGGGAAATGCGAATGGTAAACTGATCTTCTATGCCATTAACTGATCCAATCTTAACATCCTGTATGAAATAGTTATGGAACAAAGTTATTGGCCCTTGAAACCTTCTTATTGGCAAAGGCCCATTTTTTATATCCAAGATCTTGACATCATAAATTCATAGGAGATAAGCTATTCTTTCAGGGTAACTTACACTGAGATTAATGCGGAACTTTGCATAGAATTTCGGAATATGAAATGAAAATTTCTATTTGCTTCTTCACTGTAATATTATATTTAACAGAATATACTCATAAAGATTACATTAATACCTTCTTTTCGTATATAGGTCTTTGTTCGGCATGGCTGATACAGGGATCTGTCAATCCTGCTTCAGTATGTTTCTGGAAGGTTCTCTACCTACATCCCAGCCAGAAAAAAATTCCAAAAATACTGTGATCGTTTTGAAATGCTTATGGAGTCAATCTTACTGCCTAGCCTTCCAGGGTTTTGTTTATGTAATCAAATTGTTACAAGAGTGAAGATTCAACAACGCTAGAGCTCCCCGCGGTAGAGTTTGGCAGTGACTGCTCGCAGTCGACTACAGCTTTGAGGGAAATCAAGGGGCCGTATTTCGTAGGAACTCTCGGGTCGTGATATCATCGAATCGGTCTCCCACCGTTTAACTGCCAGCAGTTACTGCCAACCGCGGGCAGTTCCAGCTAAAACGTTAAGCGCCCCTCTTCTAGCAAATATTTATTGCAAAGTGAGCCATGTTTTCGTGTTCGTAACATTAATATAAGAGCAATCAAGCGAGCTGTAACAATGCAAGACGCCAGACAAATTTCTCCCTGAAAAGGAGGGGATTTGGCAGGAATGCAAACATAACTGTATTTGCATAAAAGTCCAATATTATGTATTCTATTCGTTGCGTTGTATATACATAATTGTGGTGCTCAGTTGTGTAAGACGCGCTGTTGGTCCCAGCACGTGCTTGTCCAAGGGCATGTCAATAACGTCTCATTATTTCTTCTGTGTCATTTCCTCTCAGTGGCTAAATATATACACGTCCGCCCTACATCAGATTCCCTCAAGATAAATAAGTATAACCGTGTATAGCGTAGATCTAACAGGATAGACACATTTCGGTTCAAATAAAATTTCAAAAAAACGAATTTGGCTGATTTTTTGGTATATCCAGATGGCCTCGAATAAGTTTCGGTAGTGCATTGCAAATATTTGAATAGGGAAAGTAACAAAACACGAGCATAAACCGGCGCCCTCGAATCTCGTATTACATGTGAATCTTTAATATTACCTTATATGGGAGCAAACAGAAAAACATGACGTTAAATATAAAAAAACTTCTGACCGAGGACTCGAGAAATTTTAAAAGTAAGCTTTTTCAGATTTAATTTTCCATACTTCCCGTTATTGTACATTTACTAAAATTTATAATCAGCGTATTCCGGAGTGTTGTGAAATTTAACATCAAAATTTCAGACCGCTATCGCAGACCGAACAAAAAAATAAGATCGCTACTTGTACAGATAAAAGTAGCACTTTTTCTCTTCGCTCCTGGTAATTAATGATACAATAAGCAGTTGTGTATGAGTCCATTGAAGCGAACTAGCTCAAGAATGGTCGTTGTATAGGCTAATATGCAATTCAGATCAGAGGCCTAATAGTCCTTCAAGGGGCCAGGTGATTGGTCGACGGAGACCCCGCCCACCCCTGTCCAACCAATGGCAATGTAGTGCCAGCAAGTGGCGAAGACTCAATTATTGGCCCTCTGCAAACATCAGACTGACCTATTCAGTGCATATCTAATAACTACTGGATGAATTAGGATTTTCGGGCAATCACTAAAATTATTTTTGATCGAGGGATCACAGGATTTTTTTTTTTTTCCAAATGAAGAATTTTTTACAACTGTATAATTTTTACATCAGCTATGAACTAAATTGAATTTTTTATAAAGATATAAACGAACTAAGGAACAAAGAAAGTGGATAAACATTGCAGAGATGCTTCAGGAACTCCAAGGCGATTTTCTTAAATACTAATCAAATGATTGTGTAAAAACTAATGAGTATTTTATTCTTCAAGCCATCTTGGACGTTCGTTGAAAAGACGATTTTGACACGAATCAAAAAAAAAAAAAAAATGTAAAATGTTGAAATATTGATGAAAAACATCAAATTCAAATCGTCTCTAACAAAGTTTGAAGTTGGAGACAATGGTTATCCAAGCCATGAAGGGTTGTAATACGTCATTTTCTCCATCCTAAATCCCCACTGCTCTGTTATTAGGCTATAACCTCGTCCGATTATTTGATTACGTAATAAAATACGTCATAATGTATTCCTGCGAGTCCATGGAGGAAAAAAAAAAAAAAAAAAACCAGCCTTCAACTTGATACTGTCTGCCCTTGTTCTTGAAATCGTTAAAAACATGAATAAACAAGAGCGTAATTACATTTCCAAAGGCCACGAGCTATAGCGCATTCACATTCAATAGCGCATCCTGCAGATTCATTTTAACCTCTACACCTTCACAAATATTAACAGTGCGAGCTAAATACATCAATAACAGTACAAACACGACATCCAGTCACTTATTTTTGGTGTGCCCTTCAGATGGCCTCCTGCTGAATCAAGCGGATGGCATTGTGTATTTGCTCATGTTGATTTGACTCTGAAGATCTTAGAAGGTGTGCCCTGCCAGTGCACTGTTATAGGTAGTTTTATGTGGTCTTGGAATGGCCACGAGTTCACACTCGGTATCTTGAGGGTAGGCGATAACCATCTGGATCCCAAAGGCGGGTGTGAACAGAAGAAACAGACTGGACCGCTCAGTGGGACGCTATTAGGTACAGTTTGTAGGGCCCCAGAGAACGTCGTCTGCATGGAAGCGATCCCTTCCAAAGATATACTGGTTTAGCGAGACAAAGGCCAGAGAATCCCACTAGGAAGGTGTGGGGTCTTACGTTGGACTAAAGCTAGCAAGGATAGGAAAGAGGTGTGCAGAGGTAATTAAATAAGAAAGCTATGGTTCGAGCAGATCAACAAAAAGCACCAGTGCATAGAGAGACCAGTGTTCACTTCAAATATCTGATTCCAACTGTCTGAAAAAGACCAGAATTTCTGGCTTATATAGGCAGAACATTCCGGCCTACAGCGAATGAGAGAGCTTTTTATTCCGGACAATCATATGGTCGTTTATTTTGGCCAATCGGGGTCTACTACGCCCGCGCCGATAGCTAGCTCTTGGCGATAAGAGGGTAATTCTCGGACCAGAAAACACCCGACTACCTTTCCATATTTTTATGACTAAATCTTCAGCTTCAGTATATAGAGAGGGGACTAGTTCACGATCCTGAGGAGGCATCTAATCTCCTTCGAATTATTCTTCATTGGAGTCAATAAACTTCTCCAATCTTTTATTCCACAGTTCGAAACATTTTTTAAATTCCTCTTTGGTATTGCCAGATAGATCCGTCGTATTTGTCTTTACTTCTTCAACATCCGTAAAACGCTTTTATGCCTCCTTGCGTTCGGGGGAATAAAAATAAGTCGCTTGGAACTAGATCGGGTGAATAGGGAGAACGGGGCACATTGTTCATAACATTTTCTGTCAAAAATCGGCGCGCATATGGCACATGGCAGGCCTGTGCCATATGATTATCTATCCTCAACGACGTGACAATGGATCAGCCCCAGTTCGGTTAGACTAATGTCCGGTTAAGAACACTCCTTGAATTGATGGAGTCCATGCCGATTAAAACATTTTGACTGTTTGTTCACTGCATACTCTGTACTCCTGTTGAGTGTAATTTATGATAGATGATTAAGTTCTACTTGCAAAGCAGTGCTCCTTAAACAATACTGTAACTGTATTTACTATGTGCTGTAACTATTATTTTCATGATTGGTTATAAAGCAGCCGGAGCTTTAGTGAACAACGGACAACATTGACTTTAGTTAAACCAAGCCCACCGAACGCAAAGACTTTGGAATTCGGGTCCTGTCTCAAGCCCAGTCCACGTGTAATTACTAGCATGTCTAGTCGATTGTAAGAAAAACTGGAGGTTTAACCTCCCGTATTTTCAACCTTCCATCCAACTTAGTATACATCAAAAAAAAAGGGACGTCATATCTTATTTGATTTCGATCGTACGGTTGTCGGTCCAACCGCTTTAGCCCAACACTTGACGGCTTGGCATAACGCAAAGAAGACAAACAACATATCAATCTGTTATAGAAAAATAACTTCTCATTTCAGGTACGACATTTGCAAACAGAGAGGTCAAACTTGGAAAAAAAAAAAAAAAAAAAAACTCATGTGAAGGAGGAAAATTTTAAATAAATCTGTTATTGCACCCTGGTTAATAATTATTCCATTGTCTGATTAAACTATCTTTACGAAAATTCATTCACAGGATACATTACACTTCATTTGAAATTTGTTTTTATTGTAAAAAAACACGAACATATAATAAACCATCAAGATACGCGAATTCCTCCCCACAGTCCACGAGATTTTTTGAAGCTGTTTCCAAGTGCAAGGAGATGTAACGCAGTGCCGGGTGTCTACGTAAATAGCTCCTCTGACTAACTGGCATTGTGTGATTCAGCCTGAATAAGGGAATAAATTCTTTATCGCCAAGTTGCGTGAGTCAGGGCCGAAAATAATCAAACTGTAGGACCGTGTCCATTTATAACAGAGAGAAACAATTCTCTTTGTGGACGTTTTCTTAGACAAGGGCTAAACATGTCCGTGTTGTTTTCGTCCACACGAGGCTGAGTAAACTCCGACCAGCCGTAGCCATCTCCAAAGAAAACATTCTAATAGCCTTGCTGCCTCCTTGGATTGACTTCCTTGTGCAGTCCCACGTAGAACAGCAGACAATTTCACCACAACTGTTTGGAAGTACAAACTCTCCCTTAGGCAATCATCCTCTGAAACCCTTTAAGGCACTTGTTTAAGCTTTAGGCTTCTCTACTTCCTCATATTATCTTCCTTACATTCACCTTTCCACCTAAGCGTCTAAATGGGTCATTTTAAATGGGCCAGTGACAGGCAATGGAGTAAAATAATTCAAAGGTTCAATACTAACTTCGACACCACTAGACAAGCGCTGCTGTTTGTATGGACTAAGGCTCCTATATGCTTAAAAGAAATTAGGTCGTATTGGGAGAAGAAACTTGTTAGACTCCCAGTGTGTGATTCTCGGCAAAAAGCCTGTCTAATAAGACTAAATAAGGCTTAATAACTTAAGCCAATCTTGTCATACGGAATAGAGCTATGGAAAAAAGTCGAACATCAAGCGCATCCAATCCTTTCAATCAAAAGTCCTGAGAACAATAGCAAATGCCCCTTATTACGTCAGCAAGAAAACCCTTCATATACCCTACATTCTTGAACTCATCCCTTCCAAGTTCATAAAATTCCATAGTAACCTATCCAACCACCCTAATCCCGTAGCACAGTCATTGCACTGCACCGCTCATCCCTATAAACCTCCTCGGAGACTAAAACGGCAGTGGTCTCGTGACCTGCTATAATAAGGCAAATTTAAATCCAAATCACGAGGTTGTAACCACAGTTGGAGGAGCTACTATTGTGGTTCGTGGAAAGATGTTACCTGTCAGCCTTAATTTCAGTTTTATAAATTGGAATCGACTTTTCATTCGTTTAAGAAACGACTCGTTCATCCTCACGAGGCAGAGTGAACTCCGACCAGCCGTAGCCAACTCCAAAGAAAAAAATGTTATAGCTTAAGCCAAGGATCACGTCTGAGTACCGGGAGTTAGAAGTCAGCTTGCCAAGGTATGGCCTAGGAATTATATTGTCAGGTAAATGACCACTATTACATCGATGGTCACGTGGTATAACGGAGTAAACCAAAAAGGAGCAAACTAAAATTTTACAAGGAAGCATTTTTGAGGTTCAAATGCGGGGCATTTACCTCCCCCCCACCCTCCCCATAAATCGGCCAATGGAGCAAAATGAATTTTTATTACTTGTATTTTGACGAGACTTTCCCAGAAATATTTCCATGCCTAGTTTTTCTATAATTTTTAAAAACTAAATTATTTTTTTGTTATTTGAACCAGGTGTAACAATACATTGTATGTCCATAAAACCAACCGTACAGGTGTAATTCAGCTTCACAATAGACAATCAGCTGTTGTTCCGCCAAAAACCTATTTTTTATTTTCTCAAGGGATCATCGATGTATCCGTTTTATCTTGAAACAAAAATAAATATGAAAATTATATTTGATTTTAATCGGTAACGTCCATATCAAGGTCTCTATGACGTTGAGACATATATATAAATTATTTACTCGGCGACAACAATGGAACATTTCATTGCCATTGTTTCAAAACGATTATTCTATTAAATATTTATTTATATAGCATTGAAAACATTATTTATAATCGGATGAAATTTTAACTGTAAGAATCGTTTAAAAAATCATCTGAATCATATATCAACCAGTAGTAGTGAATTTTATTCTATTTTTTTGGGAGGGGGCTAAGGAGAGGATGTAGAGCTTATGTTGATGATCTACAGTTGGTCTGAGGAATCATGTGGCTTTCTAATGAAATTCCCCCCCCCCCCCCGTCGATTCAGAGCAAGGGTATATACAGAGCTAAGGGTATACCATATAATTTGTCACTATGGGACTATACAGCTGCATCACTGTAGTATTAGGTACAGAAACATGATGTACCTCCTTCTTTATCTCAAAGACCATTCTATCAGCTGGGAGAGTAACATAGAAAAATACAAGCACAGAAATTGCGATTAAAATACCACTGAAGCTGCTCAAATGCGCTGAAAGGGAGAGGCAGGATAAAACATGCTATGGAAAATATAGTAATTGATTTATAATTTCAAAAAATAAAAGTGAAAAAATTAATACATACCATTAAAAACTACCAACCTAGCTCAGCTACTTACACAGTTACTTTTTTCTATGATGGCCACACTTGAGAGTTTCTGTTGTTATAGATTTTCTAAGAAAACTGCATATGGTTCACATGAGTGGTCTGTATTACCAAGCTGTGAAGATTTTCAACTCCCGTGTACTAGAGGTATACTAGCATACCTCTTAAAAAAATTAATTAGAGGTCATTTTAGGTAATATTAATCATCTAATTAAGCATTTGAATATCTTTGGGAGGCGGTTGTAGAAGATTTAATAATGGTAAAAATATGACAAGTAGTTAAGTGAATTTAGCATCACCATTGGCAGTTCTGTGATAAATCAATCTTCACTGATATTTTACTATTTAAAAAATTGAAAATGAAACTTTTTTTAACTGATAGATCCAGTCAATACTATTAACTAATTCAATGAAGGAGACCTATTAGAGCTGATGTATATCAAATACAGAAGACCCTTCGCTATAAGAGAGCCCAAGGACTCATTAATAAAAGAACGATTCCTAAATCTGTTAAGAACCTCCAGGGGCAGTAAACAAGAGTCAATTACTTAAAAGGTCTTTAATGCAATGGCCCCAGGCTCGAGTGGGGAATTTTTTTTATTATGTCTGGACGGCGGCTGCTTCTTGAATGTAGCAACCCCTCGGGGCCTATGGAGGTATAAAGGACTATTTCAGACCAACTGCCCTTGACTAAATGACATCAGGAACCATTTTTAAATAATGACTAAACTAGGAGCGGCACGTGTCGTTTACAAAAATATGCACAGCTAGCCAAGGTCAATTGCTCAGTTCAGTGCAATCTGCCTTTACAAAAATGCTAATCAATTGTGTTATATCACAAAATCAAGGGATTCATTGATCTTACTCTAATATCAATCAATTTATTATTTTTTCTGTTCCAAAAAGTTAAATTTATATAATAATCTCATAAATATAAAGGGGTTCCGTTCCTCCTTTGTTTTTTTCAATAACTTATGTTTTCACACAACTCTGTCAGTTATTCTTTGCAAGACCCAAGACACAAGCAATTCTGTATGGGGGTCCCATTTGATAGGCAACACATGAAAAATTTAGCCGCCTCCATACATATGATAAGGTATCGTTAATTATTTAATTAGTTGGTCATAAAAAATATTTTGAGTAAGGTATCAATTGAAAAATCTCAAAATCCTGATTAAAAAAATGCAATTTTGTTTTGTGTTTTTCTGACAATAATAACAAAAGATTATTAAAACTACCATAAACATCATATTCAGAACTTAAATTCAACCAGTGATTAATTTAGAGGGATGTTATTTTTCATGGAAGTTTTAATTGATGATGCCCCTAAGATGCTAAAAATCAAAGCAAGCTGATGACAAATAATGACAGGACTGTGAACATTCTATTCGATAACATTACAAATGAAATAAATAAATTAAGTTTTAAAAGCCATGGACATCAGGATACTTATATACTACTAATGGATAGTATTTAGCAAAAAATGTGTCTAGTATCCATGCACATAAGGAGTGATATATTCTCATCATACATTGTAGTCTATGCTTTATATTCCAACTTACTATAATACATTAAGTAATAACATGCAAGGAACCTTTCCTTATTTCTTTTGAGAAATATAACCGAACATTTTCCACATTGATTTATTTTAACAACCCTAAGAAGTGGTTATTGAACAGGAAGACATGACAATATCTTTTTGGTCCATTTCCTGATGGCAACATCAATGTAACAAACTGCATTAGAAGATATTTCTTATTCAACATCTTTGTAAAGTGAACACCATCAATGCAGGATAACACAAACAACTTTTTTAACAGATGTAAAAGGCCACTCCAAACCAATAGTCACTTCACAAAAAAAAATTATTAGAACATAAATAGCAAAAATTGCTGTTGTACCAACTTCTTCGCCAGGAATAAATAGAAGTTCTCCTCTTCTCGGACCAGAAAACACACTCTTGTTTTCATATTTAAATAATAAAAACCTCAGGCGTCAGTTAGAGAGGGGGAACTGATTCACGACTCGGCTAACACACTGGGGGGTGTGGGCGTAGCCCGGCCTCTGACCTTCCATATGAGGCTGAAATTCGGAGCATTTTTTATTCATTTGAAGCCCCGCACCTGAAGTAAACACTGCTCTCTCTCTCTGCACTGGCACTTGCTGCTCTACTCCAACCATGGCATGGCTTTCTTATTTAACTACCTCTGCACCTCTCTTTCCTAACCTTGCTGTTTTAGTCCGCCATTGTCAGACCCCACACCTTCCTAGTAGGATTCTCTGCCTTTGTCTCACTAAAACTAGCACATTCTTGGAAGGGATCCCTTCCATGCAGATGACAGTCTCTGGGGCCCTACAAAATGTACCTAGTAGCATCTCCCCCAGCATTCCAGTCAGCCTCTCTCCGGTTCACACTCGCCTTTAGGATCTGGATGGTTTTCACCCACCTTTAGACACCGAGTGTGAATTCATGGTAATTCCAAGACCAGCATAAACTACCTATAATACCTACCCTGTACCTCTTCACCTGAACATAGTGCTCTGTCGGGGCACACCTTCTAAGATCTTATGGAGTCAGATCAATATGAATAAAGCTGCCCTCCGACTAGGCCACCAGCAAAGGTCAAAGACCACAGGTTTGCCTATTTTATCTCTTTCTAGCCCCCCGGCGGGCACCCCCTTCTACTCTACTATAATTTGTATGATAAAATTCCAGAAAAAAATTTTTTTTATGGAACAATGGGCGAAAATCAAAACACTTAAAAAGATACATTTTTCCTGGCTCTTTTGGAACAAGAATACATGTTCCTTCAAGAGGTATCTAATACTGAGTACACTTTCACTCGGCATTAAGACATATTCAATACCCATCTTAGGCCTATCTTCATTAAGATGACCAAGGGAAGGCAAAAGAGCCTGTTGGCCTAATAAGAAATTAAGAATTAACTTAAATTTAGATATAAAATATAAAGAAATTGCATTTAATCCTCTCGATTTCACTTAAACCTGAACCTCAATAATATCCCATCACTTTGGAAATTTTCATTCATTATACAAATAAATGTATGCTGTCATTTAAAGTTACCTTTAGAAAGTAATTATAAGTTTAAAATATATACACTATAAAAATAATATTGATAAAAAATATATTTTAATTATATACAAGCATTTGAAAAATACATTTACATTAATGAAAAATAATGTACAAAACAAATATATACAGGGCATTTTCAAAAACAATATTTTTCTCTTCAATGTTTTAGATAAATTATCTCACAGATAATGATTAATTAACAATTTCCATTGAAAATCTCAAGTATAAAATTTTAAAAATAGTACCTAAAAAAATTGTAACAGATAAAGGATAGGATCAAAAATGCATCAATTGATACGCCATGGATTGAGTGTAGGCATAGCCAATCGTGAAAAAATTTGATAATCTTTTGACAGAAAGGGCATATCACTTTTTATTATGAATTGGTTTCAGACAAAGGTAAAGGTACAAATACCGTAATATTACTCCACTTGTTTAGGCATTCAGAATTTTACTCAGCTATAAGGCAGAAAGTAATAGTAATAAAGTTTATCAACCTATCCAAATAATATCATAGTTAGTAGTTAGTAGTAATTTTAAAGTCAGTACCTAGAAATACAACTTTCAAAACATCTTATCACAATTTAAACTCAGTTCCACGAAAGGAATTTTAAAAACAAATTTCATAAAATATAAATGGCTCCTTTGGATGAAAATGGTTGATAAAGAATTTGATATATAAATTTAGGTGCTTATCATGATAAGTTGTGTTTTTAGTGATACTGCATTTTTCCTTGGGCTGTTGATAAATCAGCATAATCAGAAACATTTTTTTTTTTTACACAGGTCTGATAAATAAAAGTTACAATAATTTCAGCTTTCAATAGAATGACTGTGACCTACCTAAATATTACATCAATTCTGAAACAATAGGAGAAATTTTAGTTGACAATAACAAAATGTTTTAACGCCTAGCCTTCTTCTTCTTAAGTTGTTTTTCTTCCTTTGACTTGACCGCTCGCTTGTCTTTCTTGAGCCTCGGGTCGACTACCCTGTACCTGCCTTTGACACCGGGCGGCCTCCTCATCCTCTTCCCAGAGGTGTGCTTCTTAGCTACAACGTAGGTTATCTCCTTTTTAGGCTCTTTGGCTTTCTTGTACATTCTAGAACAGAAATGTTAAATGTTTTAGCAAATAAATATAACCTCATGATTAAAACTGGTGTTACTACTCCTTTACAAGTACTTCTCTATTAACCAGATATACCATACGAGTATTAATAATGCAAGGAACATGTGGCGAATGTTGAGTTATATTGTTATTGTTAACAGAATTTAAGTAGGATTACAGATTGAAGATATTGCGGTTTATAACGTTTAACATGGTCGCTGATACAACTAAATTACACGTCCATGTGTAAATAAAAAAATGGTTAGAATAAAAGAAAAATAATTTATAACTTTAAAAAATTAGTTATAAAACGTATTACATCTATAACAAATTTTTTTCATTATAATGGACCTTATTTTATCGATTACTGGGCTATTCTCACTAATTTAGCCGCAATAGTTGTGCCACTAGTGAAAATTGGTAATCCTAGGATATTAAAAATTGTCTGTAGACTCCTGTAATTGGTTTATAAAACGACTTAATTTTTAGGAATATCCTGATTGGCAACATTGTTAACATATGAGAATAGAAGCATGGGCTGTTGAAAGCACTAGTTTGCCTAATAATTTTTGATTTGTAGGCAGACATCGTTGTTGTTAATTGATGAATATAAACTTAAGCCACAACCAAGCACACAAATCCTAGAATATCTGATTCCTCTACCTCCTAACGCCATAGATCTCACTAGAGATTTCTTAGTACCTTCCTCCCCCTTTGAGCTTCTCTGAGGATATCATCCCCAAGCTCTCATAATGAATAGGTTGTTAATCTTAAAAATCAGCTTAATCTCTTTCTGGTAGTGGTACGACGAGTCCAGAAGAATTTTGGGAAATGACGGAGTGCTAGCAGCTTGTGCTCCACCTCTATCGTGGGTTGACCAGTACCTCCGGAAACGGCCCATATTTGTTTCGTTTATTGACTCAATTAAATTAATTTAATTGAGTCAGTGGTTTTATTTATATGGGCCGTTCCCGGAGGTACTGCAATACCGGGTCAACCCGCGACAGAGGTGGAGCAAGCCCCTAGCACTCCGTCATTTCCCAAAAATCAGTTTAATCTTCTGGACCCCCGATGGGAGTCGTACCAGAGATTAAGCTGATAAGAACAGATACTACACTTTCAATTTGATTGTTTAATGATTGATGATACATAAAACATTCATGTTGCCCTTATTACTAAAACATGACTGACTGCAAAACAACTCACTATTGCACAGGTGCTTTTCTGGACTTAGCTCAGGCTTTCAATCAGATTTTAGAAACTAAAAATCTCTTTACAGCAGACCCTTTTTCTGATCATTTAATCATATCTGTCAAACTAGTTCTGTATGTTGTGGCTCAAAATGTTCGTAGAAACATAATAGTTGTATTATCCTATTCAAGCAGGAGCTCAGTGATATCAGTTCAAGTCCTACACAATATTCACAGTTGATATTCCTGTGAGTGATAGAAGTGCCTTCCTAGCAACTTAAGCTAATGAAAATCCTCTCATCCTGATCCACAAACCGCATCCAGCAACCTCCAAAATCCCCTCACAGAAGTAGAAACCTGGTGTATCCTAAGGTGCATCAATGTCAATGAAGAGGCCAAGCCGTACAATCCACTCACATTTCGTCTAGGACCCTGAACCAACTATCAGCTTCAATTTGACACCACTTCCTGTATCCAATGTTGTTGTCCGAGACATAAGATTTCATCTGGACAAATGAGATGGAAACCTGCTCCAAAGCTTAAGAGACAAAAGTTAAATGGACATTTTGGACAACTTCAGAGACTTTTTAATAGAAATTCGAAAACTCACTCTTGAAAACAAATGAAAAGACATTTACTATCCTCCGAAGTCCTCAGAACTAAAGTAAACTCTCCCTTTTACATTACAAACTCATTCCTTGACAACAAGCAAGTCCTCCATCCTCATCAAGTCTAACAGTCCTCAATCCTCAAGATTTACAAAATTAAATGAAAACCTATCCACTCATTCCAATCCAGTAGTCAACTCCTGCTTATGCAGTAACACTCATCCGTTCAATCCTACTCAGTGCCTAAAGGCAATGGTGGCCTCACGATCTGTCGTTTATGTCCAGAGTGTGAGGCTATCTTGCTTTCTCTCAAGTCTTCACCAAATAGTGGGGGTAGAGTGAGCACCGCTTTTTCCACCAGCTCACAGGGGGGGGGGATAATGGGTTGGAGGAGTAATGTCTCAGGGGCATGGAGTCCTAGGCAGAATGTGAATGTAAATATTGTATGAATGTTTGAATGATTGAGAACTGCTCAAATTGAGTGAGTGGAATTGTGTATAAGGTATGAATAAGCTCGTAAAACGACAATTTTTAATAAGCAAATTGTAATTTAATAAAAAAAAAAAACTCAAAAAGGGGGTTCCTTAAATTTTTTTTAGAAATAGCTTTTGAGAATTACTTTCAAAAGTTAGCAAAACAGAACAGAATTTTTTTTTTTTATACTTTGCAATATGGTATTTTAACCAACACCATAGTTAGAAGTGTTATGAAACATTTCTTAAAATTTCACATCAATATCATCATTCATATCAATAATCTTTACGATCGCTCTCGGAGAACTTACAGATGAAAAAAAGAGAATTGGCCCTTACCTGATGAAAGGTAATAAAATAAATTGCCAACTTTGTTATCTTCTCGCAATCAGTCTATTTTTTTTGTAAACGAGTGCGTGAATTGTTTCATATTTTTTATTTATCAGATCTAAAAGATTTACTATCACTTCAGTGTTCAACCAATAACATATTTTTTCAGATTTTTAGACTGAAAGCCCATACAAACAAGCATAAGTTAACATTTGATAAATAATATAAACTTACTTTTTTATTTGCCTAGCTTTTTCTTTTTCAGAGACGTCTGGGTTCTCCATAAGTCCTTCCAACTTCTTTTTCGCTTTCTCCATCTTCTTCATAGCCCTCTTCTTCTTTCTCGCACGGGCTTCAATCACTTTCTTTATCGGTCTCGCATTAAATTCTTCAAACTTCTTTTTGTACTCATCAACAAGTTCCTACAAAACGTAAATGAATTACTTATTATATTCTGATCATACATGTCAGTCAGTGTTGAGGGGCCAACACAGCAAGACCTGTTTTAAAAAAAAAAATCTGATTAATGATTAGCAATGAGATTTAACTGGTTTTTAATTAATCATCACAATAATTATTTTATTAGTTAAATTCCCTCCGAGTCCCATGTATTAGATAAGGTTGTTGGCGATCTGATAATGTGGTTCGTCTATATGGTGCCATACTTGAAAATGAATCTTCCTTGTATAGTGTGGCTGACAAATGTCAACTAAACACGCACCATTGGCTTCACATAAAAAAAATTGTACACAAACTGGTTTAGATTCAGTCACAACTCGTTAGTCATTTCTAATTTACAGCCCGCACACTGAAGAAAGAGGTTTAGACAAAACTTGTGTAATAAGGATGTGATTTATAACTACTTTTCGTTATCATAATCTGCAAGGAAAAAGTAAGGAGGAGACCACAACCCATCCTGGGTAAAGGATGCTAAAAATTGATGACCGTAATAAAACCCCTGAAGTGTAAACCTACAGCAGGAAGAATCACTTAAAAAAGGGGATCTCTGCCCAATGCCACAAGCAAGCTCAGAAGTGCTGAAACCATCAGTTGTTTGCTAACTGATTCCACGTGAAGACTGGCGTAATAAAGACACTGTTCATGTCAATAGTGGAAGTGTAAACAGCCCTGAAAATACATTGTGATTTGTTTAAAAACAAAAAAGTGGGGATCAACTTCGCCTTTATAAACCAAGGTTTACCTAATTGGATATTCGTCTCACAGTAGAACAATGGGTTATTCAATAAGACCCAAAAAGCTCTCAGAGGGAAAGCATGGGGGCATTTTCTCTACGACACAGGACCTTAAGATCTGTTTCCTTTAAGTTATCAGTTATCAGTAGAAGGCTAAATACCACCAGTACCATACTAAAGGAAGCAAGCAATGTAGATAATATTTATAGCTTATCTAAACATTAAATAATTACTGGAGTTTATTATTATATAGAATCAAATACCAGAAATTATTAATCATCTATCATTTTATTTTCACATAAAATTAATTTTAAAACAAATAAATTACTTTACTATTCAATACCCAGGTGTTCCCTCAATGTAAATAAAATAATAAACAATTAAATTTAAAAAATTTGATAGTCAGCATCCATGTCATTGGAGTATCTTTAACAGATAAATGAAAATAAATTCTTACAGTACAGGGCTTCGGTTTTAATTCTATCTTTCCTTGATTCCAGACTTATAAATATCAAAGTATTTTATCTTACCAATACAAACTAATAGCAAGGAATTTCATAAAAAATATTATAATATTATATTGTAACTTATCAAAAGACTGATTTATTGTGAGCATATGGCCAACCTTGGGAACTGGCGCTTCTTTCCTCATGTACTTCTTCTCATCTTCTACAAACCAGTCAGGTAGGTTCTCATCATTAAAGGCATACCTGTTCCAGGCACCGTCAATTAGGTCACGCTTGGTGACCTGTGACGAGACCATCATGGCGCCTAAGGCCAACTGTTGCTCTGTAAGCTTCACTTTTTTTATTTTCTTTGCTAAAATAGAACAAAATACTTTTAACATATTATCATTCCATATCAAAGAGTTACCTTAAATTTCTATTATTACATTTCAATATTAAACGACTACATAATGGAGTAACATAATAAAACTAATTGAATTGTAATTACCTTTGGGTACTATTTCATAGCTTCCATCTTTTCCTTGAACTTTCTGCACTTTAGAAGGTGGCTGCTCAATTTCAAAATCAGATCCGGAATCTGAATCGTCATCGTCATCTTCGTCATCGTCATCATCACTGTCGCCCTCACTGAGACCTTCTCCGCTGTCCGATTCAGGTTTTACTGATTCATTTTTGATCTTTTTCACCTTGGGCTTCTGTTTCGCTCTGCCAATTACACTTGCCCCTTTTCCCATAACACTCTTTGCCATCTCTTCCAGCTCAAATTCTTCATCTTCATCTTTCTGTAGATCTTTGAAAATATCCTTTAAGCAAAACACTTGATAAGAAAACAGTAAAATAAATTATATGCTGCAGTAATATTATAAATCCAATTTGGCCTCATAGTTTTCCCAGTTTTATTGTCAAGTATTAATTGTATTGCATTAAAGATAAGAGAAGTATAATAAAAGATTAGATTTGCACTTGGTAGATTACACACTTCAAAATAATCATTAAAAATGGAGAAAAGTCGGCATTTCCAAAATTTGACAACAAATTCTAGATCAAGGATTAAAAATAAAATTTTGAAAGAAAAAAGTTTGTTAAAAAAAACTCATAATGAGTGAATGTTACTTTTTAACTGTTAAAATAACAGCTTTTTTCCCCTCCATGAAATGTTCATATTGTTCATACAACCAAGAATCTACAGTCAGATTTTAAATATTTCACCACTAGGCAGGACCATTTTTGAATGGGTAGGATTTCAAGAACTTGCCTGCTATTTTGCTTCGATTTTTTTAAAACATTTCATGCGGGAAAAAAATTGAAATTCAATAATAGAAGAATTTCCAGTGGGTCACATAAATTCAGAGCCATCAAGCGTTGAAATCGGCCTCTGGCCAATTCATATCCTTCTCTTCCTTTTTATATTGCAGTTTTAGTAAAAGAAATACATATTTTTTAATGGAATGACTTAATTGAAATATTCCCCTTATTTCATTCCAAAATGTCTAATTTACTATACAACTATACAATAGTTAACTACTTATTAGTAATTATTGCATATAGAAGAATCAGTACCACGACTAAAAATAACAATAAGTATTACCTTTTCAAACCACAGCTGTGCTTTGTGTACACGTTTAGTCTCTCGATCCCTTGGGTCCAAATCAGTTATGAGGGGATGCTTATCTCTCCAATCTTCTTCTTCTTCTTCTTCTTCTTCAACATCATCTTTGTTGTCGTCGTCATCGTCATCGTCATCGTCATCATCATCATCGTCGTCGGATTTAACATCGGATGAAAACCTTACTTTTTTCTTAGCGATCTTCTTTTTTGGGCTGAGTTCGTCTTCCTCTTCATCAGAGGTGGCAAACACTAAAAACCAATTAAACTTAACAATGATAAAAGTTTATATGAAAAAGCATTACAAACTTATATCTACTAGAATTACCTAGGCTCTCCTCGTCATCGCTGTCATAGTCACTATCCGGTTCAGATCCTTCTGCTTCGTCAGATTCCTCCGATGCATTTTTATAAAACCTGTTGAATAAGATTGGAATATTAAATACATTTTTATAATAACCGCTTGCATTTCCTATAGTATAATACTGTTATACTTAATAATTACAACAAATAACAACAAGTAACAACAAATTGTCAATTTAAATAAGCTAATCATCCAATTTTACTTTTTTCCCAGCTTTAATGTATATAAAAACAAGGTGCATGAAGATATTAGTTAAAAAAAAAAAATCAGAACAGCAACATATCCAGGTGCATTCGGTATCTAAATCACATTTATGAAATCTTATTATGAAACAAATATTAAATTTTGATAAATCTTCATTCTGACATGATGGAAAACAAACGAAACTGTAGTTTAAAATTATATAACTACTATTGAATTTGACCGACTCAAGTTGAACTATATAATTAAACCAATCCTAATCATTGACCTAACTATATTTCCTATAGGATATAGAAAGTGAAGGAGCACTATTGAGAGGTTGTCTGAGTGTGAGCACCATTACAGGGTAAACCTGTACTTTTCATGGTAACTGGAAATAACTTAAAAAAAAAAAAAATACTTAAATGAAGTCAGATGATGGAAATATGCAATTTCTATTGTTGGCTCTCAAACATTTCAGTTCGATAAGAACATTTTAATTACCTCCATTATAAAACAGAAACACTCCCATTTTTAACTGAAGGTGAGCCCCATCACCTAGATTTGTTTTCACGTTATTGTATTTTAACCACAACCTGTATTGTTGAGTAACCCGAACTCCTTCAAATGCATCTGCGCATAGCAGAATGAGGAGAAATTTGGAAAGTATCTTATTAATATTTTTGAGTGTATAAATTCAAGGGGTTTAGGAAAAAAAAACAAAAAAAAAACAGAGAGATCACATTGTCAAACTGAGGGTAAGCCCCATCACCTAGAATTGTATACATGTTTTAACTTTTAACCTCAAATCTAATTTATGTAATCCAGCCTCCTTCAAATGCATAGCAGAATGAGGAGAGAACTGTCAATTCTTGTTTATTTATTTTGTTCATTTTTCACATATTGTATTAAATTCAAGGGGTTTAGAGAAAAAAAAAAAAAAAAAAGACGATTGCCCAATACTACTATAAAACATTTCCATATCAACTCAATTCATCACTACAGCCTCTAAATTGTCTTAAATTCATTTTCATGTGGATGGAGTATCTAAAGCAAAGGTAGTAAATAACATCAGAAAGCTGAAGTGATCACGAGAGAACAAACAGACAGGAAGTTTCAGATTATTTAGAAATTAAATTATTGTCATAAAATTTTGATCATTAGAACGAAAAAAAATTTTATTGAACAAACCATACTATGACACAGGAATGAGCTGGTTCATAGTAATAGACAAAGACATTATCAGAATTACGTCCCTTAAAATAAACATCAAAGTTATTATTCAGAAAATGTTAAAATCATCATTTAATGTCTCATTTATCAATTTTGTGAAAGAGCAGCATAAGTCAAATACTGATACTGCCGATAAAAAATAGTCTTAGTAAAATGAAACATTGAAATTAATTACCACAAAAAACCTCTTAGACACAAAGACAACCGAGGAATAAAGTCTAAGAATAGCAGTTTTTGATAAAATCACATTAAAATACTTACTCAAATCCAAATTTTTTAAATTTTCAAAATATGTTTATTAATAAACAAAACTTGCTGAAAATTTCATTCATAAAAACTAAAACTTATTTTAAAAAAAACAACTTAAAATACCAAATGGTATAAATTACGCGGGAGTGAGCTGGTTCATAATAATTGACTAAGACATTATCAGAATTACGTCCCTTATAATAAACATCAAATTTATTAATCAGAAAATGTTAAAAATCATCATTTAATGTCTCATTTGTCAAATTTATGACATATTATCAAATACCGATACCGCTGATAAAAAATAGTATTAGCAGAAGAGAAGGAAACATTAAAATTCATAGTCCCATAAGACCTCTTAGACACAAAGACAACCGAGGAATAAAGACTCAGAATTGTAGTTTTTGATAAAATTACATTAAAATACCTACTCGAATCTAAATTTGTTAAGTTCTCAAAATATGATAATAAATAATATATAATGATAAATAAAACTTTTTGAAAAATGTCATTCAGAAAAACTAAACATCATAAAAAAAAACTTAAAATACCAAATGGTATAAATTACCCCCGTACTGGGGGAGTGGAATTATTTTCTGGAAATATTTTCGAATTTATTTTTGTATTACCACCTTATTAAATAAATTACTAAGGCATGTCTTTAACCATGGTAGAAGAATCAGAACTAAAAGTCTGAAGTAGTTTATGAGGCGAGTCTTGTGAAAAAATTAAAAGGGCAGAATCTCATCTAGTACAATTACTTCCATACTTCCCATTATATTACATCGTAATCAAAACAGTCAAAATAGATTAATCTGGGAAGTCACTTAATACACCTTTAACATTTCAGTTTGATAAGATCATTTTAATGACCTCCATCATAAAACAGAAAGATGAAAGACAATTGCCCAATACTACAGTAAAACATTTCCGTCTCAACTAAATTCATCACTTTGCTAGCTCTGATTAAAGCCAACTTACCTTCCTGATTTATCCAAAACTCTCTTATTATCTATTTCATAAGAAGAGAACGCAGAACGATATGTTCCAAAGTTTTCATCTTCGCTTTCTTCTTCACTGTTGACTACCACATCTGGTCTTTGTTCATCAATCTTCTCCAACACCTGAACATAACTGAGCAATTAATGTCCATTCACATTTCTGGTAATTTATTTGTAAAATAATTAATACATTGAGTTTGTTAAAAGTAAAAAAAAAACCCTACGAGAAATAAATTAAAACTGAAACTCACGTTTTTGGAAGAAATCTGTTTCAAATTAAACAAAGGTTCTTGGTCATCTTCTTCAATTGGTCCATGGTCGCCTTTGTGGATCATCTTTAGATTTAACTTTTCGTTAAGTTTCGCCCTTTCCTTATTTGCCCTTTTTCGTTTCTTTTTGAGTTGTCGAGCTTCTTCAGACTGAAATTTTTACTCATGGTCATTAAATATTTTTCATATTAAGTTCCACAAATTACTTGTATTGCTTGTTTTTAGGATAATTCAATCATAATTTACCATTAATAATAAAAAGATAGAATTAAACCAATACCTCAATTGTGTTGATCTTTTCATCCATGTCAAGAAGTTCTTTCTCATCATCAGATAATTTTACTTCGCCCTCTTTCAAAGGAACATCTCCTTCTCCTTCTCCTTCTTTCTTGATTTTGGACTTGTCATCTGCAAAATACTTCTTGGCCATGGCTTTACCCCAGCTGATGAGCATTTTCAAATCTTTGCGGCCCAAAACCTTGATATCCTGACAACATTCCTTTATTTCTTTTGTTGTCTCTTCGTCTTTTAAAACATCTTCATGGTCCAATGTTAACTGTAAAATTCATTTAAAAAATAAATAAAGTATATTGACTTCTTTAAGTATTAAAACAGTAAGTTTTTATTATTTTTGAGAGGTAAACCATTTAAAAAAGGTTTAATTTATTGTTATTAACAATAATTAACAGCAAAAGCAGTAAATTTTTTCTTTGGCTGCTAATTATTAATAATTATAATTGTGGGATCAATACCACACTATAAATTTCTACTTTTGTTCATTACTTTATTCAATAAAAAATACAAAAACATAGTTAGAAGTACAAAGTTTTTGTGAAACATTACACAACATGTTGCATTTTAAACAGTATTGCTTTCTAAAGAAACAAAAAAAAGTTACAATATCATAATACAATAAGGCCATTTTTGAATGAAAATAATTAAGAAAGAAATTTGAAGCCAAACCTAAAACGTTTTGATTTTAGATAAACACAAGTGTACGCTTTCTATGTTGAAATATGTACAATGCAATAAACAGTACGTAAAACTTCAACCATTACGGTCTTGTTACTTTTTTTTGGGTAGGGGGGGGGGGAGCTCATTAGCCAAAAACACTTCATTTATCACTTTATGAGCTCACATGTATGTAAGCACAATGTCAGTTGATTTGAACATCACAAGGCCACTTCTACGTTAGATGTCGCTCTGGGTTGCCAGGAATTAGATGGGAGGAAAGAGCATTTGCAATAGTGAATTTTGTGTTGACCAGGGGGGGAGGCATGAATTGAAATTTTGGTAATGGAGGTAGCTAGATCCTGATGAAAGGGATGTTGAGCTCAGGCTGAAGGATACGGCTGTTGATAGAAAAGGGGACATTGGCTATCTTGCAAAAGATTTTGAATTGCAGGGACTAGATGTAGAGGTTATTCAAGGACTTGTCACTTCCCTGTCGTAGGACTAGGTAGACTGGAGTATTCTTGTACAGACCAGTCTCTTCTTTTCAGTAGTTAGGTTGTCCATGAGGTGAAGAAGTAGTATGAATCGCCTGATCATTTTTTGTTTTGATTATTATGTTTTCTATATGAGTTGCTTGTCTCATATAAATCCTAAATAGGTGGCCCGGAATTAAGGAGAATTGGACTGATTGAAGAGCAAAACTATAGGGCAAAATGATGAAATGGTGACGAGACCCTAGGTTCCAAAAGGGCTAGTTTTCCTGTGGGTGCACTAGGTCCTGCAGCTCTTGGGAAAGTACAACATATTAATTGAGCTTGTACTCACACTTTAGTTGTTTATATTTCATTATAAAAAACGATAACAACCAGGTATTGTTATAGATAAACATAACTTACACATGAAGCAATTTGAAGCACTTCGACAGGGTTGCTATGTTTTATAAACTCAACAACTGATACAGGGTTGTAAACACCACGCAGTTCTGAATAACCTTCTGCTTTTGGCTTTTTCTGCTTGTCTGGGCGGAGGAAGTTCAACGGTAGGGTAGGCTCCAAATCCAGTTCCTTGAAGACATATTTGGAATCCAAGAACTTGGGGTCCAATTTGGCAGGTGCTAGATAATATTGGCACACTACGAATATCTCAGCTGATTCGCTACGAGAGGCTTGAGGTTTTGTAGCATGGACCTAAGAGTTAAAAAAATTATTTAAATCAAATAGTAAATGAATCATTTAATTGTTATACTGAAAAATTAATATTTAAGATAAAACAGAAAAAAATAAATTAATTTTATACCTTTCGAAAAAGTTGCTTGAAAACCCAAAGAAGAGGATTGTAATCTTTGGAACGGAAAACTTTTGTGACAAACCACCCTCCTTCCCTCAGGAAGTGAGTGGCCAACTTGAGGGCACTCAGTGTAAGGCATGCCTGCTGGTAGGCGTCATACAGCCAGTTCTGACCTAAAACACAAATTTGATAAAATCTCATATCTATAGAGAATAAACTGTAAGTAAACACTAATAATTAAATAAACTTATCCCATATGAGGAGAGAAGGAATGGGGAGTAAGTGACAATATTTGAAAAAAAAAAACAGTAAAAAATTAAAGATCATTCTGCAAATCACATGGTTTGTATAATGCAAAGTAATTAGGATATTCATCAACTTTGTAAGTCATGCAATGAGATACATATATATAAAAGATGATTGAGACACATTTTTCCAAGTTATCGAGGATTTTTAAAAATGCAATTTCATCCCCTGCACTCCTTTATTTATAACTCCTTCTGGAATACATTCTAATTATAATCGCTTCATGATAGCCTTCCAAACCTGATAAACATCTCAGGGCCAACCAAAATGTGCTGAATTGAAAAGATTGACAAGATAATAAGACTTGAATATTTATTTAGGACAGCTAAAAAACAAAATGGACCAAATTGTATTAAAATACTCAAACAATTCCATGATTCATAAGTAATAAAACAAGGTTTATCAGAACTATAGCTTAACGTTTGAAACAAAATTTCAATTAAAAAAGTGAAAAAGTAGTAGCTCTGCATACACCATGTGGGAACAAGATGGTTCACAATGATTGACCAAGACATTATCAGAATTACGTCCCTTATAATAAACATCAAATTTATTATTCAGAAAATGTTAAAACTCATCATTTAATGTCTCATTTATCAATTTTAGACAGAGAAACATTAGTTCAATACCGATACTGCCGATAAAGGCAGACTTACTTGAACTAAACTTTGAAATTAATTGTCTCAAAAGACCTCTTACACACAAAGACCCCCAAGGATTATAGTCTCAGAATTGTAGTTTTTGATAAAATCACAATTAAATACCTACTCGAAACCAAATTTTGTATGTTTACGAAATATGATTATTTGAATTTAAAATTGATTTAGTCACAAAATTTTGATCATATAAAACTAAAAAAAAATTTAATTAAAAGAACCATACATGGCATTTTCTTGACTTCATGAAGTTCTCAAAATACGATATTTAAAGTTTAAATTTATTTAGTAGCAAAATTTCGATCATATAAAACTAAATTTGAAATTGACTAAATTGATTAATCAACAATATAGCTGATAAAAATAGTCTCAGTTGAATTATCATCTCTATTCCATCATTTCCAGGAAATGAGCTGTGGCCGGATATAAAGATAAAGCAGGTTAAAGAAGTTGATCACGACTATTAAAAGTTTGTATAGCAGTGCGAAGGGGACAGTGAGGATCAACAGGCAAAAGTCCTGATAAGATCCTTCTCGATGAATAGTAGAGTAAAGCAAGGTGTAAAGCCCAAGAATGCTTTTATTCATATTATATATTATATATGGATGAAATTATTCAAGAAAGAAAGTTAAAAAGATTGGATAATGATAGATGTTTTCTACCTAATCTTGTATAAGTAGATGACACACTGCCAAATGAGGCACTACTAGTTGCTGTTCATGCAAGGGCCACTGTGATAGCTAGAAAAGGTATGACCCTCAACTTGTCTAAAACAAAAGTTGCACAACTTCTTTTAAGTTGTAAAACAATTAATTATGATACCTCAATTAATGTATAAATTCTAGAAAAATACAACTTGTGAAATTACCTCGGCGTTAGAATTATAGAAAATAGCAAAATCAATTAAAATGGGTTTTTAAAAAATACCAGAGCTCTTAAATGGTTCGGTTAAGTTTATAGAATGCTAGTGAACAGACTCCCAAAAAAGCAAGATCTGCTAGGTCTGAAAGTGACCGACCCAGAGAACACCAAAGTAAAAATTGGCTAGATGACATAGAAGGAGAATCTAAAGGTAGTATATAGGTAGTAGATCAAATCAGAAAGCGGAAATGATCAAGAAAGGACAACCAGACATGAAGAACTCTAAGATCCAAAGACAACCGAGGAATAAACTCTCAGAATTGAAGTTTTTGATGAAATCACATTAAAATACTTAATCGAATCCAAATTTTGTATGTTCACGAAATATGATTATTTGAATTTAAAATTTATTTAGTCACAAAATTTTGATCATATAAAACTAAAAAAAATTTAATAGAAAGAACCATACATGACATAAGAATGTTCTGGTTCATAGTAATAGGCAAAGACATTATCAGAATTACGTCCCTTATAATAAACATCAAATTTATTATTCAGAAAATGTTAAAAATCATCATTTAATGTCTCATTTGTCAAGTTTATGACTTGTAAGTCAAATACTGCCGATTATACTCCTGATAAAAATAGTATTAGTTAAATGAAACATTTAAATTCATTGTCCCATAAGACCTCTTAGACACAAACACAACCGAGGAATAAAGTCTCAGAATTGAAGTTTTTGATGAAATCACATTAAAATACTTAATCAAATCCAAATTTCAAAATATGTTTATTAATAAATCAAATTTAGTCACAAAATTTTGATCATATAAAACTAAAAAAATTTTAATTAAAAGAACCATACATGACATAAGAATGAGCTGGTTCATAGTAATAGACTAAGACATTTTCAGAATTACGTCCCTTATAATAAACATCAAATTTATTATTCAGAAAATGTTAAAAATCATCATGTAATGTCTCATTTGTCAAGTTTATGACTTATATGTCAAATACTGCCGATTATACTCCTGATAAAAATAGTATTAGTAGAATGAAACGTAGAAATTCATTGTCCCATAAGACCTCTTTGACACAAACACAACCGAGGAATAAAGTCTCAGAATTGAAGTTTTTGATGAAATCACATTAAAATACTTAATCAAATCCAAATTTCAAAATATGTTTATTAATAAATCAAATTTAGTCACAAAATTTTGATCATATAAAACTAAAAAAATTTTAATTAAAAGAACCATACATGACATAAGAATGAGCTGGTTCATAGTAATAGACTAAGACATTTTCAGAATTACGTCCCTTATAATAAACATCAAATTTATTATTCAGAAAATGTTAAAAATCATCATGTAATGTCTCATTTGTCAAGTTTATGACTTATATGTCAAATACTGCCGATTATACTCCTGATAAAAATAGTATTAGTAGAATGAAACGTAGAAATTCATTGTCCCATAAGACCTCTTTGACACAAACACAACCGAGGAATAAAGTCTCAGAATTGAAGTTTTTGATGAAATCACATTAAAATACCTAATTGAATCCAATTTTTGCATGTATGCCAAAAATGATTATTTGAATTTAAAATTTATTTAGGCACAAAATTTTGATCATATAAAACTAAAATAAATTTAATAGAAAGAACCATACATGACATAAGAATGAGCTGGTTCATAGTAATAGACTAAGACATTTTCAGAATTACGTCCCTTATAATAAACATCAAATTTATTATTCAGAAAATGTTAAAAATCATCATTTAATGTCTCATTTGTCAAGTTTATGACTTGTAAGTAAAATACTGCCGATTATACTCCTGATAAAAATAGTATTAGTAGAATGAAACGTAGAAATTCATTGTCCCATAAGACCTCTTTGACACAAACACAACCGAGGAATAAAGTCTCAGAATTGAAGTTTTTGATGAAATCACATTAAAATACCTAATCGAATCCAATTTTTGCATGTTTACGAAAAATGATTATTTGAATTTAAAATTTATTTAGGCACAAAATTTTGATCATATAAAACTAAAAAAATTTTAATTAAAAGAACCATACATGACATAAGAATGAGCTGGTTCATAGTAATAGACTAAGACATTTTCAGAATTACGTCCCTTATAATAAACATCAAATTTATTATTCAGAAAATGTTAAAAATCATCATGTAATGTCTCATTTGTCAAGTTTATGACTTATATGTCAAATACTGCCGATTATACTCCTGGTAAAAATAGTATTAGTAGAATGAAACGTAGAAATTCATTGTCCCATAAGACCTCTTTGACACAAACACAACCGAGGAATAAAGTCTCAGAATTGAAGTTTTTGATGAAATCACATTAAAATACCTAATTGAATCCAATTTTTGCATGTATACCAAAAATGATTATTTGAATTTAAAATTTATTTAGGCACAAAATTTTGATCATATAAAACTAAAATAAATTTAATAGAAAGAACCATACATGACATAAGAATGAGCTGGTTCATAGTAATAGACTAAGACATTTTCAGAATTACGTCCCTTATAATAAACATCAAATTTATTATTCAGAAAATGTTAAAAATCATCATTTAATGTCTCATTTGTCAAGGTTATGACTTATAAGTCAAATACTGCCGATTATACTCCTGATAAAAATAGTTTTAGTTGTGTCAAACATTGTGTCTCAAAAGAAATAAAGCCACGGATTTAAAAATTTTTACAAAATCTTATTAATATAATTGAAGTTGTCCGAGCTTTATATGTTATTAACATATGAATAATCTAAATCATGAATAGAAACTTCTGGTTAAGTTCACTTCGGTAATGTTGGCAGTTTCAAACAATTATTTGTTTTAGTATTTAGTGTTAGCTACAAAGACCAAAACCACTAGTTCCGTTAGTATAAAAATGATTCCATTAGAATAGGAATAAAAACCAATTTGAACTATCCTTGACCTTCAAAATATTTTTTTTGTTAAATTTAGTTTATTGTAATAATATTTTTACTAACAAAATTATTATGTACAGACTGAACATGACCTCTTAAGGTCAATTAAGCCAAAAATGCATAGCAGTGTGTTTAAGTGAGAAACAATTTTTGTTTAAGGACAAGAAATGAGTTTTCACGGGTGACACGTGATGATCGCACGATCTGATTTGTTCTATTAATGTACTTGATCCTTGTTTGACCTCAAAAATACAAATAATCAATAGTTGAGTTATAGCTAGGACCACAACGGAAATGAGTTTTTGTAAAAACAAACTACAAATTAAATATTGTTAATCAGGACGTTGAGATCTATAATTTGATATTCTATTCAAAATTATTTTTTTCAAATGTTTAATGCCAAGTAGTTAATTAATTACTCTTAAGAATATTCAATAAAAATGGCTACAGATTTCTTTCAATAAGAAATGATATTTTTATGTAAAATTTCATATACCAAGCTGAAACAGTGGTTGGTCTCGCAATAACAGAATAGAGCGATAGATGTATGGATGAAGCATAAGCTTTGAGTTTGACATTAACTTTTTAAAAAACAACAAAACCCTATCTGAGGTTAAATAAAATAAGTGACAAAGTTCCATTCGCGATGGGTAAAAAAACATTGGACCAAATCATTTACATCATACAGGACCAGACTGCTTCATAATGATAATTGAGTGGCACATTATCAAAATTACTTCTCTTATGAAAAACTTTAAAATTCATTATTCAGAAAGTTTTAAATCATCACTTAATATCATATTTGTAAATTTTAAAACTATGAAACATTATTCAAACAAAAATAACTCCTAAACACCGAACATTGAACTTAACTGTTCCAAATATCACTAATTTAAAATAGCATTTAGTTCGCATCACTTAAGAAAACCATATTTAACGATACAAATGAGCCTAAATATTATATATCTAACTATGATTAATTAAGATCAGACATTGACACTAATGATATCTTAGTCATTATCTTTAAGTAGATATATTTTTTTAGTGGCCACATGTACCATAGAACCATAATTGATACGGATTAGAATCATTAGGATAGAAGAAAACAAATTTTGGGCAGTTTACATTTTTTTCTCGTCATTAGCCTGTTATTGTCAATATTTAAATAAAAATTATTAAGATATTGAATAGATATTTGAATTATTCAAATATTAGAATAAAACATCATTAACAACAGGTATAGTTTTCACTTGTGTTTAGTCACAATGCATGACACTGTTGTCGAAGCCAAGTTGTTAGGGCCAACTACAAAAACCCTAATTCAAGACCCAATCAGTTCCCTTACAGAATTTTCTGAGGAGAGATATAGTAGGGGTTAAATCAGCCAACTGGGCCAGAATGGATAGCAAGTTGAATAAAGCATCGAATCTGGTCTAGAAAACTGAAATAATAGATAAGAGGTAACTGCCTAGCACTAACCTAGCTAATTCCAGTTACAATGATAACCTTGGTTCACCTTATATCTTCATAAACTGCAGCTCTCCAAATTTAGGTACTTTTTTTTTTTTTTTTAGTATAAAACCTTAAAATCATTTATGTGCCAGTAAAGCATATTTGTTTTCTGACTATCACATTTTGGAAATCATAGAAAAAATCCATTTTCTCTCAGTTAACAATGGTAAGTGGCCTAGTGATTTTTACACATACCTTCCAAAATAAGCCAAACTACGCAGTAATCTTACATCTAATCATTCAAAATAACATAATAGTCGCACTTACCAACATTTGGAGCTCCATCGTTTAAAACAACATCTGCCTTCCATGTTTGCAGTTCCTTTGATATGGCTATCTTGCACTTGTCTGTCGTTATATCTCCGGTTAGTGATATGCAGCCAGGTATGTTCTTGATAGGATACAAGTCCACTCCTAATTAATCAAAATTTTAATAATCAGAAAACTACTACAATTCATCCATCAAAATTGAAACGAGAACTCACCAACAACGATGCTTGAAACAGGCATATTTTGTTTGGCCACCTGCATCCAACCACCTGGAGCTGCGCATAGATCTAGGAGCACTTTAGACCTCTGGAGGAACTCAAATTTCCTATTCAACTGTATTAGTTTGAAAGCAGCACGGGAACGATAGCCTGATTAATAAAATTAAAATGAGATAATTTAGTACAACTCAATAAATATTTCACTCTGAAGAACAAAGTATTTTTTCATCACAGTAAATATCTGAGGCAGTTATGAAAAAACAAGGTAAGCTAAGTTATATAAAATTGGATTAACCTGACTTTTCACGACTGTCACAGATAACTACGAGTAGCGAATATAATTTTAATACACATTATTAAAATTACAGAGAATTATTTATTTATAATTACCAGTTTCTTTGGCAAGCTGGTAGAATTTGTCCTTCCGCTGTTTTCCAACTTTGGCTTTTTTCCCCATTTTAAATTTTCGTTTAACAACAAAAGCTCATTAAAATATAACTATCTTTTTAAAACTCACGTGTCGCTTCCACTACACCAAACTAAGCTGTTTGGAAGGTAGTACCAGTGTTATCCCTCACAAACGCCGTCGCAGCACTAGAACATGAAAAAAACAACCTCTATGGCTAGCGGTGTTAATAGTAGAATACTTATATAGCGTACCTCATGTCAGCCCAGCCACTAAACACCTGAATAGAAACAAATCCGGGGCTCTCCTCCTCAAATTAGGTTGTCACCGTATATGCCGGCTGGTAATATCTTACTGTGAAATTATTTCAGTTCGAAACGGCTTCTGAAACGCCCTAAACAGCATTCGGGGCCACTAATTACTGCGGTTACTTGCACAAGTATTAACTAATTGCTGCGGTTACTTGCACAAGTATTAACTAATTGCTGCGGTTACTTGCACAAGTATTAACTAATTACTGCGGTTACTCGCACAAGTATTAACTAATTACTGCGGTTACTTGCACAAGTATTAACTAATTACTGCGGTTACTTGCACAAGTATTAACTAATTACTGCGGTTACTTGCACAAGTATTAACTAATTGCTGCGGTTACTTGCACAAGTATTAACTAATTGCTGCGGTTACTTGCACAAGTATTAACTAATTACTGCGGTTACTTGCACAAGTATTAACTAATTACTGCGGTTACTTGCACAAGTATTAACTAATTACTGCGGTTACTTGCACAAGTATTAACTAATTAGGTTTTCTATGCGGGGATATTTCGCATCAATTTTGCCTAACTGGATGTGGAAGTTAAGGAACAATAATGCTTTTAGAAGTATCACTTTTTTTTTTTTTTTATCACAAACTAAGAATGTCAATTTATGTATGATTTATGAATGTTTAATTTATTTATTTTTTTAATAAAAGTTTATTGTAAAACCTTGATTGGAACACTTCGTGTTAGTTATTAGTCAACATTGCACCCAGATATCGATTATGCCCAGATAGATAATAAAAAAACAAATTTTCTTCTGCTACCATGTGGAATATGACCTTAAATATCTGCTCCAACGATGCCCCAAGGATTAGTATAACAGTGAAGATTCGTTTTGCCCGTTCGGCATCGATTTTTGCACTCAGTAAGGTGGCAGGCCTTACCTCTTGATGTAGTTTTCAATATCTGGTGGGTCATCTTTTCGTTTTATTTATTTCTAAACTTCCTGGATAACTAATACGTTTTCAAATCAACTTTTATTATTGAATACATAAATTATACCTTTTGGCATTCTTAGCCTTTGATAAAAAAAATTACTTCTAAAAGAATAATTGTTCTAAAGGCACGGTAATTATTGTCAAATCCAGTTAGGTAAAACCCAGGCCAGAAGTATAAACATGCTATTCAGCCAGCAGTCTTTTCCACGCCAATTTGATTTGCATCTGGTAGATTATTGTTAGATTGTCATTGTCATTGTGATACATTAGATTGTCATCTTATTTTTCTGGGACAAGTAGTTTCCGTCCATTTGTGCCATATGTAAGAGAGCATTTTATTTCACCTAAGATACAACGTTATGTCTTATCAGGGATTATTGAAATAAGTAGAGACATCCTGGGTTGGAGGAGTTGCATAAATGGTCAAAAGAGATTTTTTATTTCCTTTAGCACCCTCTAGGCATTCGGGAAAAGAAATCTAGAATGGAATGAGGTAAACTCTTCCGGTGTAACTCAAAACCAGATCCTTGCAGTTCCAATGCACATCTTGCTAATGTTCCGATGGGACTCTCAAGCCTGGGTAGAGATAACCTTAAAGTGATAGCCTTATTGCCCATAATACTGCCAGGCACTCTTCCTCGGTGACCCTATTGTTTACCTCTGCTCCATGTAACGTCCTACTTGCGTAGTGAAATATCGGTGAGGGTCCTAAAAAAATAGTTAGTAGCTAGCCTTCCCAAGTACTATTTTCACCATAGGTAATGGTAAAGGTTAAAGTTTGACAAGGTAGTGTGGAAATAAATCAAACAAAAAGATGACCCACAAAATATAATTATAATATGTTTTTTAAACCAATTCAATTAGTTTTAAGTTCCCGTACTAACCCTATTAACCTTCACCCAACCCGTATCTTTAATTATAAGCTTAAACGTTTTTAATTTTTATTTTAAATCGCTTTTACATGCAATTTTCAGGGTTTTTTTTTATTATTGTTTGTGGATCAACTTTTCGTTTTATTTATTTATAAACTTCCTGGATAACTAACACGTTTTTCAATCAACTTTTATTATTAAAAAAATAAATTATACCTTTTGGGATTTTTAGCCTTTGATAAAAAAAAAACGAAAAACAATACTTCTAAAAGCATAATTGTTCTAAAGGCACGGTAATTATTGTCAAATCCAGTTAGGTAAAATAACCATGCATAGGAAACCTAATTAGTTAATACTTGCACAAGTAACTACAGTAACTACCGATTCCGAAACCAGTTTAGGGCGTTCCAGAAGCCGTGGCGCAAGAACTGACAACAGCAAAATATGACGAGCCGGCAATCTCATCTGCTTTGACCTTATAGCCCAATGAGAGCCTCCCCTGGGAGTCAAGTTGAAAAGTAGGACTGGGCCTTTAATAGCATCACCCCGTGCCACTACACTTTGAAGGCATCATTGATACCCAAATGATTCTCATTAGAACTGCGAGTATCCCTACTGTCGCAAAGTGCTTTAGTCAGTCTATATTATTCAGATAGAGCACAACGAGATACCTTCTCACTGACAACGATGCCCCTCTTGTTAATAAACTAATGATTGACTTGGTGATAACTTTATCCGTGATGTTATCTAATATTCTAGCCTGTGCTAACCCAGTAGAAAGGACAAATCGTGTAATTAAAACGATGATTAAATCGCTTATTGAAAACAATCACAGAAAATGGGATGTTTACGTTCCAGAATTCATGGTTGCTATAAATACTTCTCTTCTATCTCGCTGGGATGTTCCTCTGCGTAATTAAATATGGTTCCGAGAATTAATACAATAAAATGCCACGTATAGAAACACAAACCCTAATGACCTCAGTCCATCCTATATCCACTTGGTCCACTCATCTTGAAAAATAAGACGAATTTTGGTTACAGGTAAAAAAAAATTTAAGTTGGGCAGGTGAAACAATGTGAATATCATTCACTCCATCCACTTTTAAGGAAGGTAATTCAGTTATTCGAGCACCATCAATTGTCATCGGCATCTAAAGCATTTTCAATAACTATCATGCCTCTTGGTAAAGCATAGACTGAGTTAAAGATACAAACGCGATCTGAATTACAGTATACGAATATGAGCTTGTTTTTATTCATTTACTTTTGTTTACTTTCTTAAATGAAGTGGCTCCTAGTTTTTGTAACTTTCATATGTTCAAGTTCATTGAATATAATGCTGCATATTTTTTTCATATTCCATGTAAAAAAAACTAAATCTGTCCATGTATGATAGCCTTATTTTACTGACGCACTCTCAAACGTTGATTAAAAAATGAGTTTTAAACTTACATTGTTTCTAGGGTTCGTAGCCAAGAACAGGACAATTTCCAGACTCAATTTCCTCTCCCTACTGCCCTGCAATAAAGTTATCACTCCCCATACTCTCCAATATACCTCTCCTCCCCGGGTTCCCGCTTTTTGCGGGAGGAAATTTCAATGACAAACACCTATTGTTTGGCTGTAAAACCGGGTGAACGTCTTTAGGCCTTCTTCCCGTCGATCAAAAGTCTTGTCTCCTCTTAAACCTAACTTCTGGCCTATACCCCGTTCAAAACTCCCAGATGTAATTGACTATTTTATATCCTCTGGTCTGCAAGGGTCGGACACATGTCGAATATTTCTCAGCCTAGTAAAAGCAAGAAAACGTTTAGTTCAAATGGGTTACCTCAAGTCCATAGCCTTCCCTCAGTGGTGGGGTTAAGCTTCCACGCCAAAGAACATCCGTGGCTCAACATCCCTACTCCGTTATAACTTCATGTTTCGATTGTTCGTGATCGACACTTGTTAAATATTAATACAGCTATTTTAAACACCTGATACTCAAGTCTCACCTGATACCTGATTTACCTGATACCGGTATTAGCTCCTTCAAATAAATATTAGTGTCAGTGTTCATTTACATCATTGCTTGCCCAAAAATTAATTCTAGCTTTATTCTTAATCCAAAATTGGCACACCAGTGTAGAACTGTCTACTAGTTGTCCAGAGGGTTAGTTTGTCAAGTTGATGCTTGTCAAGAATTTTGAGTTGACATATATCAACCTTTGGTTCATAGCAATAGCCTGATGCTACTCAATTCACTATCATTTTTTGAATAATCTAGAAATAATGCAGCTCATGGTATATGAATCGGAAGTAATGAGTGTTTGCCCATTGTGTTTATGTCTCTCTAAGAAACGTGAAAGGTAGCCATGCTGAACCCGCATTCTGATTCTGCTTTGTGGGATATTATATCCCTGTTTCTATTGGAAAATAATCACTGATCTGTAAACCAACAACTCTTTTACATTGGTTAACATGTTCAGTATTCATGTAAACAGAGTGTTGAGTTAATGTTTAGTACCATGATTATTATTTAATATGTTAATGTGATGTTATTTTAATTAAAATTATTCGTTTTTCAGGATTGAATTTCATGAAATTCAACATGACTACAAAAGAAGAAGTAGATGACACTGAATCTACACGTAAGTTATTTTAGTAGTAACATAATTAACTGTTATTCGATACATTCTATTGCTGATTATTTCTTATTGTTACAGATCCTGATGTTCTCATCAAGCAGGAACTGACCGAGGATAGATCTCATTCTTATTGTGGTGAGATAATTATCAATTCATCAAGTGATATGTCTTGATAGGTCCTACTCACTCAAGTTTAGAACCAGCATTCAGCATTTTTCATTCTTATATATATACATGTGAAATTATTTCACTTAAGTATTCTCCTGTCTATGTGGTGTGGTGTTTGTTTTTATGGAGGGAGATTTCAATGTCATAATTGTAAGTGTAGCTCCCATAGTGCGTTTAAACATTTTTGTTCTGATTTTTTGCCTTTTTAGGCCAATTTGTGGTTTATCTGCGGAAATCTATTACCCACAGTTGCCGCAGGTCCTTTCGAATCTACATGGTGGGCACTAGCCAATTTCAAGTGTTTGAACTTGTTTTTATTGTATAATTTATTTAACACCATTCGAGTGGCTTCCAACTTGATTTGATACTTTCTCATGAGTTTGAAAAGGTAGTAAAACAAAATCAAAGTGTAATTTTGAGTATCTTCCTGTTTTCCAAGATTTTTTATCTTAGTCCTTTATGAATTTATGAACGTCTCTATTTTACTGCTAATGGTTATATGTTAACCAACAAAGATTGTATGCAATCTTTTACTATAATTTTGAGTATAAATCTACTTTTTTTTACGTTAATCTATTTTACTTCTGTGCATTTCAGGCACAGGGATACACTATAAGGAAGATGTTCTCAACGCACCCATTAAAGAAGAAGAGCCAATTATTTCAGACCATGGTGAGTTATTTTAATTGTTATGCATATTGTCGCGTTTTTTCACTACATATTCGTAATCTACCACCACCAAAAATCTAGGAATTTATTTAAGAAAGGAAACAAAGACTATCTTGTGTTAAAAGGTAACACTTTTATTTGCATATGTAATTTTACATAAGATATTTGATCATTTGATGAGTATCAATTAAAACTAATAATACAATCCTAATCAATATGTTCTTCTGAAACAGAGGTCGAGTCATTTTCCTGTTCTACAGTGGACTCGTGCTGGCTCAACAGGTGTACAATTTCAGGGAATAAAGGACCTCTCATTTTTTTGCTGAAACTCAATGAACAGTGATGACAGAGTCATAAGATATTAAGAAAATGTTGAATGAGTCGGTCAATGTTGAAACTCTTGAGATTTTCCATTTTCTCAAAACTTTTTCAAGTCTTTATTCCTGGCTTCTAGAGTTTCTTCTGATAGTTGACCAATTGGTAACAAGGCTTCATTCATAGAACTATGAATCAACAGATTATGGATGCTGACTAGCTTATAATACCATTTAAATAAATCAATGTACCATTTCACAGATAAATTATTATCCATCAAACTTCTCTGTCTCAATTGGATAACCAGATGATGTGGTACACAGTATTACTAAGAACCTTGCAAGACCCAGGTTGCCAAAGATCCTCATAAACGAATTACCGTCATTCATTTATTCATGCAGGTTTATGCAGCTGATTTTCATTTTTATTCATTCCTGAGATATTAAGGAACATTTAAAAGTAAATTTGATTTACAATCAGCTACAAAACCTACTTTTCTGGTCAATCGCAATACAAACTAAGTGTTATGTGCACCTTATTTGTGTTCAGTAATTATTAATTAACTTACTTGAATTATCAGCGTTTATTTTTCGATTTTATTTCAGACATTTACGTCAGACAGAAAGATAAATAAACCTGTGATCCTTGACCTTTGCTGGTGTCCTGGTCGGCGGGCAGCTTAATTTGTATTTGTCTATTGATCTGACTCCATAAGACCTTAAAAGGTGTGCCCCGCAGTGCACTATGTTCAGGAGAAGAGGTACAACTAGGTTTTATAGGTATTTTTACGTGGTCCTGGAATGACCACGAGTTCTCACTCGGTATCTTGAAAGGCAAAAACCGCCTGAATCCCAATCCCAAAGATGGGTGTAAACAGGAGAAAAACATACAGGATCGCTGGGGGTAAATTTTGTAGGGCCCCAGAGACCTTCATCTGCATGGAAGTGATCCCTTCCAAGAATGTGCTAGTTTTTGTGAGACAAAGGCAGAGAATCCCACAAGAAAGGTGTGAGGTCAGACAACACCGGATTAAAACATAGCAAGGTTAGGAAAGAGCGGTGCAGAGGTAGTTAAATCAGAAAGCCATGATTCGAGCTGAGCAACAAGCATTAATGCAGAGAGAGATCAGTGGTCACTTCAAGTGTTTGGTTCCGACCGATTGAAAAAGCTCAGAATTTCTGCCTTATATAGGCAGGTCAGAGCCCTGGCTTTGTCCGCGCAACTAGCTCTAGCCGTGCCGGGATCGTTAACTAGTGCCCCTCTCTCTATATTGATGCCAATAAAATTTATTGATAAAATATGGAAACATAGGCAGGTGTTTTTCTGGTCCAAGAAGAGGGGAACTTCTATTTATTTGTAGTGAAGAAATTGGCACAACAGCAACATTGGAACAATACAAACGCTAGTTTTACTCATAAATGTGTTCAATATTTGTATAATTAAACAGAACAATAGTAGGTGCTTATAGGATCATTAAGAAAAGCAATTGGAGCCCATTGAGATATTATCAAGTGAGGATTGATACTTGAGTCTTGTCAAAATTACTTAATTACTAGTTGTTATAGCTAATCATATAATATGTAATCTAGCCTTTATTTCTAAGCTTTTTAAGTTGGATGTAGTGTATCTGTGGATTCATCATCATTTTAAAGTTTTTATTGCAGCGAAGAGTACCTGCTGAAATAGTATAGGAACCATATCAGAGCAGACATCATGAGGTCACTAAGTAAGATCTCTGGGTCAGCCTTCTCTGGTCTTGGTTCGGTGTCGGCTGGCTGTTTCACTCGATGTCCAGTTTCACTCGATTTCTTGTTATTAGGAGAGAATAGAGTCCGGCAGAAGATTTTCTCCGGAGGTTTCCCGGTTTCTTAGAAGTATAGTAACTTGATGGGATACTTGCTCTTGAGTATGGAAAGGTAGTAAAAAAATAAATCCAGAAATTGTGAACATTGAACACTGTGTCTGTTTGATTGCAAATAACAGACAATATTTTACTGTATTTTGAGTATCTCTCAGTTTTCTATGATTTTTTTTATCTTAATCCATTTTCCTTCTGTGTGTTCTAGGCACGGTGATTTACTTAAAGGAAGAAGATGTTTCCGAAATGCACATTAAAGAAGAGCTAATTATCTCGGACTGTAGTGAGTCATTTATGTTTATTTGTAATCATTGCAGCCGTGATTACCCCTGGTAGCAAAAATGGTGTGATTGCATTGTAATGGAGGAATAAGCTTGTCTGTTTTTATTTATATTTAATAAAATACACATTAACATTGGATCTACTTTAACACTCTTATCTATTATACTCATAAATGTGTTCAATATTTAAACTTTTTTGACATGCTTGACAGGCCTGCTCAAAGATTTGAACTTATTGTTAATACGACATTTCTGGAGTAGTGACTTTCAACTTGAGTATGGAAAGTTAACAAATAAGTTTCTGTATTTGATTGCTAATTATTAACAGACAATATGTTACTGTAATTTTGAGTATCTCTCTGTTTTAAAGTTTCTTTTATCTTAGTCCATTTTTCTTCTGTGTGTTCTAGGCTCGGTGATATACTTTAAGGAAGAAAATGTTCTAGAAGAAGAGCTAACTATCTCGGATTGTAGTGAGTCATTTTAATTGTTGTGTTTATTTGTAATCAAGTGCAGCTGTAATTGCCCCTGGTTGCAAAAATGTGTCTGTCAAAGTGCTGTGTTTTTGCAATCATCGTCATCTCAAAATGCATAAATATTCATCTATCTTAAAGGATGACTACCTTGTGCTTTTGCTGTAAGAAATATACCCTGAATATAATTAATTAACTATGCAATTAATAAAATAAATCAAATACATAATTAATGGGATGAAAATTCAAAGATATATTTGACCTTGTATTTAGTTACAGTTTGAATCTTTATTTTATTCTCCATATTATTGTTAGTTATCTTTGGAAACTCATTTCTTGTTTCTTGATCAAGTTCTTGTGCATTTGTTTTCTCAATAAAATACATTTTAATGAAGTAATTGTATACTTCATTAAAATATGTTTTATTCCTTACTCCCTAATAAGTGAAATGGTATTACAATCTCAATAAATAAATATATTTATTTGAACCAATGCATTAGTATTTTTCAGAAATTTTTAAACAAGAAGAAAAACAAATTAATGACCTGGAAAAAATAATACTTATAAATTAAAGGTCTTGATACATTCTTGGGTTGAATCTGCTGGATAGGTTGCCTGAGATGGCATGGCAATGGCCCAGATGATAATTGCAGATGGTCATAATATCTCTTTGTAAACTCTTCAATGCCTTGAGATAATGCAATGATGTGTCATAGTTTTATTCTGCATCATAATCATCATCAAATATCTCCTATTTAAAGTATAAAAAGTTTGTTTTTTTATTAAAATCAATTATATTTTACAGGTTTTGAGCCATCAGAGGTGAGCCAACCGGAATTGATCCAATGCCAAAACATTTGTGGACCAGTAGAAAATGAGTTAAGAAGATCTCCTGAAGCGAGGCAGTATCATCAGTGTCCTCACTGTGACTACAATGCAGCACAAGCTGTTGGCTTAAAAATACATGTAAGAAGGCAGCACTCTGTAGAGAGGCCTCATCTGTGCCCTCACTGTGGCTACAAAGCAGCAGTAGCTAGAGATTTAAAGCGACATTTAAGGAGGCAGCACAAGGGAGAGAAGCTTAATCAGTGCCCTCAATGTGAATTCAAAACAACAGAGGCTGTCATCTTAAAGAATCATATAATGGCACATCATACTGTAGAGAAGCCTCATCAGTGTCCTGAATGTGACTACAAAGCAGTGGCAGCTGGTAATTTAAAGAGACATATATGGAGGCACCACACTGGAGAGAAGCCTTATCAGTGCCCTCAATGTGAATTCAAAACAACAGAGGCTTTCATCTTGAAGAATCATCTAATGGCACGTCATACAGGAGAGAAGCCTAAACAGTGTCAGTACTGTGACTACAAAGCAGTAGAAGCTTCCCTGTTAAGGAATCATATAAAGGCCCATCATACTGGAGAGAAACCTCATCAGTGTCCCCACTGTGACTACAAAGCAGTAGAGGCTAGTAAATTAAAGAGACATATACGGACACAGCACACTTTAGAGAAGCCTCGTCAGTGTCCTTACTGTGACTACAAAGCAGCAGTAGCTAGTATTTTAAGGAATCATGTAATGGCTTCTCATACAGGAGAAAAACCCTATCATTGTCCCCACTGTGACTACAAAGCAGTAGAAGCTGGTAATTTAAAGAGACATGTAAGGAGGCACCACACTTTAGAAAAGCCACATACATGTTCCTACTGTGATTACAAATCTGTAGAAGCTAGTGATTTAAAGAGACATATACGAACACGGCACACTGGAGAGAAGCCTTATCAATGCCCTCAATGCGACTTCAAAACAACAGAGGCTATCACCTTAAAGTATCATGTAAGGGCCCTTCATACAGGAGAGAAACCTCATCATTGCCCTCACTGTGACTACAAAACAGTAAAACCTGGTACCTTAAAGATACATATAAAGAGGCGTCACACTATAGAGAGACCTCACATGTGCCCTCACTGCAACTACAAAGCAGCAGTAGCTAGGGATTTAAGGAATCATATGAGGGCCCATCATACAGCCGAGAAGCCTCATCAGTGTCCCCACTGTGACTACAAAGCCCTAGGAGCTGGTGTCTTAAATCTACATATAAGGAGGCGCCACAGTGGAGACAGGCCTCATCAGTGTTCTCATTGTGACTACAAAGTAGCAGTAGCTGGTGATTTAAGGAATCATATAAGGGCCCTTCATACAGGAGAGAAGCCTCATCACTGCCCCCACTGTGACTACAAAGCAGTAGAAGCTGGTAATTTAAAGAGACATATAACGAGACAACACCCTGAAAAAAACCTCATTAGTGTCCCCACTGAGACTACAAAGCAGTCAGAGCAGGTGGTTTAAAAACCAGTATGAGGAGGCACCTGACTACAGAGAAGCCGCATTAGTGACCTCTCACTGTGACTATGAATCAGCAAAATCAAATGATTTAAAGCTACTTATAAAGAGCCAGTACATTGGAAGGGTACCTCATCAGTGCCCTCAATGTGACCACAAAACAGTAGAAGCATAGAAGCTACCATGTTGAGGAATCATATATTGGCCTATCATACAGGAGAAAAGCCTTATTAGTGCCCTCACCCTGACCATAAAATGGTAAGAGCTGTCCAGTTAGAGAAGCATCTAATGGCCTGACATACAGAAGAGGAGCTTTTTCTGAATCCCCTCTGTGACTACTAAGCAGTACAAGTTAGATATTTAAAGTTCGGTATAAGGGTGCACCTTACTTTACTTGATAGAATGTCACTTCTGTTTTACTATATGTATTAGAAATAAAGATATTTCTCAGGAAAAAAGTTTATTCAGTGTTGTTATTGTTAACAAGAATAAAATCCTTTTAGCTAACTATTACTAGACAGCATAGAGATGTTTGTGTAACCCTCCGAATAAGCTCTATGCAATACAATAATACTAACCCTTTAAAATTTAATCCCAGCATTGTAGCACTTAAAAATAGTTAGATGCTAAAATTCATATTCATCAAAAGTAATATTTTCATCAAGCTGCTTTAATAAGAACCTTATCAACACTAAATCGAAAATCCATTTTATTTTATTCCTGCATGAAGAAAAGAAAGGCGATAACTTAAACTAAGACAATTAACTGAGATCAAAAGAGAAATTGTTCCATTCACCAGTACTGAACAGCAAAAAAAGATGAGCCAACCTTATGGATACTTTATAGTAAATATATGAAATATATCACTTAAGTTATCTCTGACCATGCAACAATCTTAAGAATCCCACTGGAAGATAAGAGAGATGGGTATTGAAATTACAGGGATATGATTTTGAGGCCTTCCAATGTAACATATTAAGATGTCTAAGTGTGATGAAGGAAATTAAGGCCTCTGTTACCTTTTAGTCTTTAAAGATATAGTTTTGAAATAGGTAGAAGTAATTCCCATTCGAGTATCCCTACTGTCGCAAAGTGCTTTAGTCAGTCTGTATCATTCAGGTAGGGCACAACAAGATACCTTCTCACTGACAACGATACCCCTCTTGTTAATAAACTAATGGTCGACTTGGTGATAACTTTATCCGTGAAATTATCTAATGCTCCAGTTTGTGCTAACCCAGTAGAAAGGACAAATCGTGTAATTAAAACGATGATTAAATCTCTCATTAAAAACAATCACAGAAAATGGGATTTTTATGTTCCAGAATTCATGTTTGCTATATATACTTCTCTTCTTACCTCTCTGGGATATAACTCCGCATATTTAAATATGGTTTAAAATTAATACTTCAAAATGCCACATATAGAAACACAAACCCTAATGACCTCAGATTACTTTCTCTCGTCCTCTCACCATAAAAAATTTAAGTTGGGAAGGTGAAAAACAATGTGAATATTATGACAGAAATAAGTGAGAATCCACTTTTAAGAAAGGCGATTTAGTTATTTGGGGCACTATCAATTGTCATTGGCAGCTGAAGCATTTTCGCATCAGAACTATCCTCCCTCTAAGTAAAACATGGGTTGAGCTAATGGTACAAACGTGATTTCAATGACAGTATATTTGCTTTGTGTAATTATAGTTTATAAATTCATATATTGTTAATAATAGCCTTGAGAACTTTAATTTGATTCCCTTCTCAATATGATAGAAACTGCTGAGCGTGATTGTCTGTGAAATTACTCACTTAGCTTATAGACAATCATCTCAAGCTTCTACTATGAGAAATTTATCCTGAATACAGTATATTAACTTTACATTAATGAAAACTAAAGGTATGTCAATTCAGGACAAACAATGATGGTCTGAGCTTGATTATTTGTCATGCTCACCAAAAGCCATTCAATTAGATAAAAAAGAACCAGTTGTTGATCAAGGACAGTTAAAAGAATTTTATCAGTATAACAAAAAGTAATTTTAAACAAAGACTCTTTCTAATTGATTACTGGAAAAAGCTTCATCATGATAGCGTGAGATGAACATTAAGCTGCCATCTCTCAACTTTTAATTAAGAAATATTTTATAATAAATAATGGACAATTAATAATAATAATAATTAATGCAATGATCATGAGATATGGAATTTCATAAACACATAAGTGTCATAATAAATAAAAACTGTATTGCTTGAATAAATAGGATTGTAAGTAAAAACATAATTAAAAAATGAAAAACTGATTCAAATCTTTATTAATATAACGTGGTCGCTTTGATGATTTATTGCATGAAAGTAATTTATTATTATGTATAAAACTCATGAATAAATAGAAATATTTTTATAGATAATGTAATAGACCATCACCAAACTTATATAAGTTTACTTTCTTATCATAAGGAGTGTTTTGAAAATATTTAACACTTGCGAAATTTCATAAAGAAGCTAAATGGATTAACAAACATAAATTCTCACATACACATACAGTATCATTTTAAGTAGGAAGAGTTGCAAACATTTCTAATTTAAGGAGGAAACTGTTATGAGGTTTGAAGGCAGGTAAATGAATTATAGCTTAAAATATCAAGGTAACTAAACATCATATACAACATTATTTAATTCATATTTCAAAAATAGTTACAAGTAAGATCAATAAACACTAATGTAAAATTTAAATTTATAATACTTGATCCTTTACAATAAAATCCTATTTCAAAAAGCACATATAATATAAAAACATAACTAAACTTAATATATAAGATATTAAATGATTGAGAGATACATTTCACTTTTAGATTTTCAATTGTGTGGTCTTAAGTAATGATAAGGGATTAAAGAGAGAGGGAGAGATTATTTGTGTTAGATAAAATTTAAAATAAACTTTAAAAAAAAGAAAATTAAATCCATTGCAGTGCCTTCTGCTGAGTAGACAAAGAACTAAGAGCATTTCATTAAATAAATTGAAATGCAGTGCTGTCTGTTGGTACAGAAGGTGAGCCTCATCACCTAGTGTGTGTATGTGTTTTTTCTTGACTTTTTAACTTCAAAAAGATAATGTATCATAATTATGCACTCTTTCGAATGCATCTGTGTATGCAGCACGAGGAGAAAATTGTAAACCAAAAATTATTTATTTTTTGTTCATTGTACACTTATATAAAATAAAGAGGATTTGAAATAAAAAAACCTGTTGGCAGATATGTGAACGAAATCATAAAAAAGGCTTATTTATTACGCCCTGAAGCATTCTGTTGAGCACTAACCGATCCAGGCAGGGCTGCTATTTCTCGCTAGAAAATGTTTCTTAGAAAAAATGGGACCAGTATCAAAATTTAGTGCACTGGTGGACTTTACTGATCCAGAAAATTGGCAAACCTCTCCTGTGTATATGATATTTACATATTTGTTTTTATATTAAATTCAATAAAATTATAATTTAATAATATATGCCATAACATAATTGAGGCTTGGTTTAATGGTTTTCCAACACTATACTCTCCATATCCTTGATACAAAATTTCAAAAGTGCCAAAGAGGTATATTTCATTGAGTAGGCATTTATAAAAAATAATATATGACATTTACTATCAAGTAATAGTAGGACAAATTCCACACTTTTTCTGTTCAAAATTTAGTTGACTCTTTGCAGCTTATGTTTGGTGCAATTTGTTGACTGAAGGTTATATAAACTTTTGTCAAAAAGTTTTATTTCCTTACATATATATATCCAATAAGACTACATGCACATGACATGGCCATTTATAGAACAAATGTGTAAATAAGTGGGCTTGATGTATCCTCAAGGTTAAAAAAGATTGAAATTTACAGGATATTTGTTTAAATTGAGAAACAAAACCTTTCCCCACACTCAGCAGGTATTATGTAGGATATAAATTGACAGTATACCAATAACTTGGAACAATTAAAGTGTTCACTACCTTGGAATATATCTATTGAAGAGTAATTTGGAGACTAAATGCGATGTACAAACTGCAACATGCTAATGCACGCCTACAAAGACACATTACTTTACAAAACTCTCCTATTACCAATAATTTCTTATGCCTTTACCCTATTAATGGTTTTCATAGTGGCAAACTTTAAGTTGAAATATACATAATAATAAATGAGGAAATATTAAAGAATAAGATGTTTTCTTTAATTTGTTATTTATTTAACAAGATTTTAAATTCATTGTACAGCCAGTCAAAACCAAATATTTCCACAAAGTACGTAAGGGTATTTAAAATTTCTTCTTCCCAGGTTCCTTGAGGAAGACCAAGCTATAAACAAAAAGAATATTATTGTTTTAAACAAGTATTAACTATTACTTAAAGTTGTTGCTGTAATAAAACTACCTTATTCCAGTTCTTAATCTTGCATAGTGCTATTTTGTAAGCGAGCTGGCATTGCTCATTCTCATCTCTGGTAACTGTTTGACAGAACAAAAATACTTCATTATTGTTGGGATATCGGCATAGGCTGATGAAAAAGATGGATTTTCATCAAATTTATCAATGGACAACATTTAGACTCAGCTAATATGTTCGCATCTGATAATAAGAAAAAGTGGTGATGTTGAACAAAGTGTGAGAATAAGGTCCGAGCCTCATCATATTTGTAACACCCTGCTGTTTTTTTTCAATTTTTTTTCCCATTATAGAATTCAAACCTATCAACTGTTACATACCCTGCCTCTTGTTAATAATTATTTTCACACTTTTTTTTTTTAAGTGGAAACGTTATCTATTAATAAAATGAATGACAATCTAGCATCTCTCTTTTATCAGTCTAAGATGATATACCAACGATTTCACTTTATCAGTTATAAATTCATGGCCAACAATGAACTACCTGTGCAATAATTCTGTACAATTATAAGAAGATTAATGTAAGTTAAGTGACCTTCAAAGGCTTCAAATTTCGTCAAGTTGCTTTATGATTATAAATTACAAAAATTATTATACATAAAGGCTGGCATTATCATTATTAAATCATATCAATAAGTCCGAAGATTAATATTATCAAGTTATACCTTCTGCCGGGCATATCTCGGCTATCTCATCAACTTTGGCTTTATCTTCATCGCTGAGGTCAATCTTCGAGATAGTCTTGCAATATTCCCAATCCAAATGTCCATCTTTTATCTAAAAAGATAATAAAACAAAATTATAGAATTGATGTAACTGTGAAATTATTAATATGGAATAATACATGTTTTAAAAAGCAATCAATTTAATACTAACTATTCCAATTGTTTTCATTACACAATGAAGCCAACACTGAAAAAACAAATTATGTATCAGTAATTTTGCAAGTACATACTAAGAATATTTAAAATTTTAAGTAAGGCAGCTTTGCGTTTGAATGGAGACCGTGTCTATTTTTCTCAGTTGGCACTTAAGAGTTAAGAATCTAGGGCCAGAATAACCATTTTAGTGGTTGCTGAATTGTTTTTTTTATTTGTCCTCAAATTATCCTATTGTGTTCTTCAGAGCATTCAATAATAGTTTTATTTATCAAAGATGCGATGTTCTCCACAATATCCTTTTCAGCCTAGGCCAACATAAGCATTGCATTAATTAGCAGTAAATAAGTAATTTCAATATTTAATGCATATATTAACAAATGTATATTTATATTTATTTGGAGTTAAATGCTCTTTTGTTATTGATGCCCTCATTGAGCATGCATGCAGAAGCTCAATTTATTTCATTACATACCTGTGTTTTGGCATATAGGAGGGTGGTCTGAAAAGTTTCCGACCTAACAAAGCTTTTATTTATTTTATTATCATCTTCATGTTGAGGTCGGAAAATTTTCAGACCACCTGTGTAGGTAATTGGCTATTCTTATTTATAATTAGATTGCACCATATAACAAAATGTCTAAGGAACATTTTTTAATTTATGAAAAATACAAAATGTCTGAATTAGTCCTGAAAGTTACTCACTTATTACTAAGAATAACTCTTGTCATTAAAGGCATTTATAGTTTTGATGATATGGAGAATTTTTAAGAATATTATCAACTGTCTACCGGAATAACTAAAGAACATTCCTTTAATTTTTCCCAAATTATTTATTTAAATTAAAACTATTCAACTCAATCAGAGTTTCAATAATTGTACAGATTTATTATTCAAAACTACCAACCAGAATGGAGTAAATCAAAAAGAGTATGATAATGAATCTGAAATCGAACCATAGGATTTCCCTGATCCCAACATAATTTGCCCACATAACAGCGGAAGAATAAACATTAATATTGTAAGCATTATTAAAAAACAAAACAAAACAAACTAAAACCTATACCTAGAACCAAGGACTAAAGTGTTCCAGCCGCGACAGGGTCCTGCCATCGATGGGGGAACGGAGCGGAGGTTATAGTGTTAAACACCGGGTTTGTTAAGCATTGCAAGGAGTCGAAAAATTTAAATGTCTACGTTGGATGAATTCATCCACCGTTGGCAGGTCAAATATCTCATGAAGCTCACTGTTTCTCCGCTGCTCAAACGAAGTACCTCTGACCACTTTCATCAGTATACAGTTTTATTATCAGTACATACCGGTATATTTTATTATCAGTGTATACCGTATTATTATATTATCAGTATACCGACTACTGTAACACACTGGATATGAGTTGAGTAAGGATAAAGGATTTGTCACACTCCGAGATACTATATATAGGAGAGGAGTGTTGACATGGATTAGCATTGTTTAGGATTAGTTAAGGGGCCTTAACTATATAAAACATTATTTAATTCATATTTCAATAATAGTTACAAGTAAGATAAACTTACAAGTACTATGGTGTAAATCACATAAAAGATAAATAAATAAAAAGTACATTTTTAAATTTACAATGCTTCATCCTATACATTAAAAACCAATTTCATAAACCACATATAATATAAAAACAAAACTAAACTTGGGTTTTATTGGGAATCATTATTGCATAGTGAAAAAATGTGTTCTAATGGTCATCAAATGAAACTTTATTTAGGTAAAAAGGATAGATGTAGATGCAATGTGAGATACTGCCCACCACAGGTAGTCATACACAACGAATTTAAATCATGCAGCATCACTCTTCTTGATATTTCAGTGCATATGAACTAGGCGGCAAAATACTAAGAGAACTTTTTCATTACAAATATGCTTCTTCGGCTTTGCACGAAAGTAGTTAAATCATCTGCTCAGCTGTGTGTTTACTTTCGTACGGTCAACGAGAATCTTTAAACAATTGAAGAACTCCTTGATCTCCGTCAACTACGAACTACTAACTTCCTCCTGAAATAAAGTTGGGAGGTCCAATAAAAGTAGGGAGGAGAGTTAAATGGGGAGTAACAGTTTTATTGAGAGCGCAGAGAGAGTAGAGATTGATTCGTTTCCGAGTGCTCTTAACGATGCTGCTTGGAGCCAAGAAATAATACAAGTTTAGGCCATTTTTTAATCATCGTTTTATCCCTGTTTTTCAAGTGAAATTAGGGAATCATACTTCATACGATTTGTTTTTATTTAGACCTAATATGAAAAACGTATGTCACATTGTATTAAATGAGCATTCATTGAAATATTGCTCATGCTCATCTGAAAAGATTCAAATATTTCTCAGTCATGTGTTCAAGTTCATTGAATACAATGCTACATATTATTACACGCCTTTAACTCCATTTCCTCTCCCTAATGCCCTCACAATAAAGCTGTTACTCCTCATACTCTCCAATATACCTCTCATCCCCAGGTTCCCGCTTTTTGCGGGAGGAAATTTCAATGACAAACACCTATCGTGTGGCTGTAGAGCCGGGTGAACGTCTTTAAGCCTACTTCCCGTCGATCAAAAGTCTTGTCTGCTCTTAAACCTAACTTCTGGCCTATACCCCGTTCAAAACTCCGAGATGTAATTGACTATTTCATATCCTCTGGTCTGCAAGGGTCGGACACATGTCGAATATTTCTCAGCCTCGTAAAATCAAGAAAACGTTTAGTTCAAATGGGTTACCTCAAGTCCATAGCCTTCCCTCAGTGGTGGGGTTAACCTTCCACGCCAAAGAACATCCGTGGCTCAACATCCCTACTCCGTTATAACTTCATGTTTCGATTGTTCTTGATCGACACTTGTCAAATATTCATACAGCGATTTTAAACACCTGATACCCAAGGCTTCACCGGTAATAGTTCCATCCAATATTAGTGTCAGTGATCATTGACATCATTGCTTGCCGAAAAATTAATTTTAACATTATTCTTAACCCGAAATTGGCACACACAGTATAGAGCTACTGTCTACTAGTTGTCTAGAGGGTTAGTTTGTCAAGTTGATATTAGTGAAGAATGGAACTTGTTAACTGTTATGTATTGTATTTATATTATTTTGAGTTGACATATATCAATCTTTGGTTCATTGCAATTGCCTGATGCTACTTAATTTACTATCATTTTTTGAGTAATCTAATGCAGCTCATGGTATATGAATCAGAAGTAATGAGTGTTTGCCCATTGTGTTTATGTCTCTCTAAGAAACTTGAAAGGTAGCTATGCTGACCCCGCATTCTGATTCTACTTTTTGGGATATTATATCCCTGTTTCTATTGGAAAATAATCTCTGATCTGTAAACCAACAACTCTTTTACATTGGTTAACATGTTCAGTATTCATGTAAACAGAGTTTTGAGTTAACGTTTAGTACCATGATTATTATTTAATATGTTAATGTGATGTTATTTTAATTACAATTATTCATTTTTCAGGATTGAATTGATTCAACATGACTACAACATAAGAAGTAGATGACACTGAATCTACACGTAAGTTATTTTAGTTGTAACATAATTAACTGTTATTCGATACATTCTATTGTTGATTATTTCTTATTGTTATAGATCTTGAAGTTCTCATCAAGCAGGAACTGTCTGAGGATCAATCTCATTCTTATTGTGGTGAGATATTTATCAAGTGATATGTCTTGATAGGTTCTACTCACTCAAGCTTAGAACCAGCATTCAGCATTTTTCATTCTTATATATATTGTTGTGATATTAGAGATTGTGGAGTTTTTATATAATATTTAATCCAACTTATCAAGAAGGCAAAATAAAAACAAGTGAGAGTGTATGAAAAAAACAAAGGAGAGTATAGTTTTTTTTTGTATCATATTGAACTCATACAGAATTACTCTCTAGTTTTAGCCAGTTATAATTAGTTGTTGTTGTGGTTCTGAGAGAACACACAGAGTTAGACTCTGGTTTTGGGATCGGCCCATGATACATGTTAGCTGAAAATTGTGTGTCAGAAAGAATTTAAAATTTCTTTTGGTTAGTGGTATTGGACTTGGCAGAACCAAGAAGAGCCATTGCAAGAAAAGAAAAAGAATTGATTTGGTTTGGAAATAATTGATGAGGATAAAAGAAGAAGAAGAAGCAATATTGTAAACAAGTATTTATAAATAATTAATTTAAGTTTTTTTTTTGTAATTAAGTTCATCTTTATGCCAGATTTATTTTTGTTAATAGAACCTAATAGTAAATAGCAAATAAAATAAATTAAAAGTTAACAATAAAACTAATATATTAGAAGAACGTAATAATATACATGTGAAATTATTTCACTTAAGTATTCTCCTATCTACGTGGCGTGGCGTTTGTTTTTATGGAGGAAGATTTCAATGTCATAATTGTAAGTGTAGCTCCCATCTTCTAGTGTAGCATTTGAACTTCTTGTTATTGTATAATTTATAACCATTGAGGTGGCTTCCAACTTGATAAAATACTTCCTCATGAGTTTGGAAAGGCAGTAAAAAAAAAAAAATCAAAATGTAATTTTGAGTATGTCTCTGTTTTCCAAGATTTTTCATCTTACTCCTTAATGAAATTATGAACATCTCTATTTTACTGCTAATGGTTATATGTTAACCAACAAAGATTGTATGCAATCTTTTACTATAATTTTGAGTATAACTCTACTTTTTTTTACGTTGATCCATTTTACTTCTGATTCTACTTTGTGGGATATTTTGGTATCCAAGTTTCAGATAGAAAATAAATTCTGATCTGTTAAGTAATAAATTTTATATAGGTTAATGTGTTTTTTCCTCATTTAAAACCAAGATTGTTAATATGATGTGCTATTTGTCTGTTATTTTAATTAAAATTATTAATTTTTCAGGATTGAATAGAATCGATATGATTACAAAAGAAGAAGTAGATGACACTAAATCTACATGTAAGTTATTTTAGTAGTAACATAATTAACTGATATTCGATACATTCTATTGTTGATTATTTATTGTTGTTACCGAACTGTCCGAGGATCGATCTCGGCCATATTGTGGTGAGGTAGTTCTCAATTTATGTGTCTTGATAGGTTCTACTCACTCAAGTTTAGAAGTTTAGTGTAGTCCCCTAGCATTCAGCGTTTTTCATTCTTATATATTTACATGTGAAATTATTTCACTTAAGTATTCTCCTATTTATATGGTGTGGCATTTGTTTTTATGGAGGAAGATTTACTCAAATGTAAAAAATGCTTTGGTCTGCAAAGGAAGAAGAAATTTCTGCTTATGATTTGGCTAATTTAGTGAAATTTGTCTTTAGAAGAAGTTACGTCGATGAAGATAACATCTTTGATTGGTTTAGTTGTGAAGCCAATGATACAGGCTTTGAACATCTTACGAATTAGCAAATATAGGTGGAGCATTATGTATGATGTTGGAGGCGCACGAAGAAGAAAAGGAAAAGACAAAGAAGCATGTGAGACAGGAGGAGCCACATTAGCAGCCTCGTTAAATATCTGGACGAACAAGACAATGCATCGATTTGTGACAAAATGGTGTTGAAAAAACTCCAATTATAAAAAAAATAAAAAGAGGTGGTTGACACTAAAACAAACCCTGTGTTTTAGTGAATAAGTAAACCTACAAACTTGTAAGTAGTACAAAAAAGTTTTCAATGTCATAATTGTATGTGTAGCTCCCCTAGTGTTAATAGTTTTAAAACATTTTTTTGCTGATTTTTTGCCTTTTTAGGGCATTTTGTGGTTTATCTGCGGAATTCTATAACCCACGGTTGCTGCACCACCCAATTCAACTGATATTAAGTTACCTTAGGTCCTTTTGGATCTACATGGTGGCCACTAGCCAATTTCAAGTATTCAAACTTGTTTGTCAAATATGGAAACATAGGCAGGTGTTTTTCTGGTCCAAGAAGAGGGGAACTTCCTTCCTGGCTTCTAGAGCTTCTTCTGATAGTTGACCAATTGATAACAAGGCTTGATTCATAGAACTATAAATTAACAGATAATGGATGCTCATAGCTTATAATACCATTTATACAAATCAATGTACCATTTCACAGATAAATTATTAATAAATATTAATAAGTAATAAATAAGTTTCTGGTTCAGACTGATTGAAAAAGCTCAGAATTTTTGCCTTATATAGGCAGGTCAGAGGCCGAGCACTGCCCGCGCCCCTAACTCCAGCCATGTCGGGATTGGGAACTAGTCCCCCTATCTCTATATTGATGCCAATAAAATTTATTGATAAAATATGGAAACATAGGCAGGTGTTTTTCTGGTCCAAGAAGAGGGGAACTTCTATTTATTTGTGGTGAAGAAGTTGGCAACAACAGAAACATTGGAACAATCGCTAGTTTTACTCATAAATGGGTTCAATACTTGTATAATTAAACAGAACAATAGTAGGTGCTTGTGGGATCATTAAGAAAAGCAATGGGAGCCCATTGAGGTATTATCAAGTGAGCATTGATACTTGAGTCTTGTCAAAATTACTTAATTACTAGTTGTTATAGCTAATCATATAATATGTAATCTAGCCTTTAGCTCTAAGCTTTTTAAGTTGGATGTAGTGTATCTGTGGTTTATCTCATTTTAAAGTTTTTATTGTAGCGAAGAGTACCTGCTGAAATAGTATAGGAACCATATCAGAGCAGACATCATGAGGTCACTAAGTAAGATCTCTGGGTCAGCCTTCTCTGGTCTTGGTTCGGTGTCGGCTGGCTGTTTTAGGAAATCATTGTGTTCTTTCTAGTTTCACTCGAGTTTCTTGTTATTGGGAGAGAAAGAGTCTGGCAGAAGATTTTCTCCCGAGGTTTCCCGGTTTCTTAGAAGTATAGTAAGGCCTAGCTCTAAGCCAATTTATCTGAAGGCTCACATTCTCCAGTACTTAGCCAGAAGTTCTACAGTCAAAAAGTCTTTACCTCTAAATTAGGAGGGTTTATAATCACCCTTAATAAATTGTCATGATATTTTAATTTCATAATAAATAATTACATTTAAATAGATGAATGAATGTTGGCATATATATGATATTAAAACTATTTACAACGATATGAGTATAGAAAGTTATAAACATGTATTAAACATTACATCTTATCTTGCATACTTACAGCCTTCGCCATAGTTTTTTCTCGCTGCTTCACTTCAATGCTATAGTACAACCTTCCATTAGTACAAGCAATATGTGATCACATCTAACTTTGTCTGCATTTAGAATGACCTTCGGATTAGTTCATTTGCCCAAAACTTTCTTGACGTCCCGTGTAGTCCTGCTCAAGGATTTTAGCGTATTTTAAATGTGTCATTTGCTGGAGTGGCTTTCAACTTGTTGGGATACTTGCTCTTGAGTATAAAAAGGTAGTAAAAAAATAAATCCAGAAATTGTGAACATTGAACACTGTGTCTGTTTGATTGCTAATAATAGACAATATTTTACTGTATTTTTTAATACTCTGTTTTCTAAAATGTTTTTTATCTTAATCCATTTTCCTTCTGTGTGTTCCAGGCTCGGTGATATCCTTTAAGGAAGAAGATGTTCCAGAAGTGCACATTAAAGAAGAAGAGCTAGATATCTCGGACTGTAGTGAGTCATTTATGTTTATTTTTAATCATTGCAGCCGTGATTACTCCTGTATGCAAAAATGTGTCTGACAAAATGGTATAATGTAGCGATTTTTAGCAGTTTGCATTTTAATGGAAGAATTAGCTTGTCTGTTTTTATTTATATTTAATGCAATACACATTAACATTGTATCTACATTAACGCTAGTTATACTCATGAATCTGTTCAATATTTAATTTTTGTTGACATGCTTGACAGCCTTGCTCAAAGATTTGAACTTATTGCTAATACGGCATTTGCTAGAGTGGTGACTTTCAACTTGAATATGGAAAGGTAACAAAAAAGTCCATGAGTAACAAAAAATGAACATTGAGTACTGTCTCTATTTGATTGCTAATTGTTAACAGACAATATTTTACTGTATTTTTTAATACTCTCTGTTTTCTAAAATGTTTTTTATCTTAATCCATTTTCCTTCTGTGTGTTCCAGGCTCGGTGATATCCTTTAAGGAAGAAGATGTTCCAGAAGTGCACATTAAAGAAGAAGAGCTAGATATCTCGGACTGTAGTGAGTCATTTATGTTTATTTTTAATCATTGCAGCCGTGATTACTCCTGTATGCAAAAATGTGTCTGACAAAATGGTATAATGTAGCGATTTTTAGCAGTTTGCATTTTAATGGAAGAATTAGCTTGTCTGTTTTTATTTATATTTAATGCAATACACATTAACATTGTATCTACATTAACGCTAGTTATACTCATGAATCTGTTCAATATTTAATTTTTGTTGACATGCTTGACAGCCTTGCTCAAAGATTTGAACTTATTGCTAATACGGCATTTGCTAGAGTGGTGACTTTCAACTTGAATATGGAAAGGTAACAAAAAAGTCCATGAGTAACAAAAAATGAACATTGAGTACTGTCTCTATTCGATTGCTAATTGTTAACAGACAATATTTTACTGTATTTTTTAATACTCTCTGTTTTCTAAAATGTTTTTTATCTTAATCCATTTTCCTTCTGTGTGTTCCAGGCTCGGTGATATCCTTTAAGGAAGAAGATGTTCCAGAAGTGCACATTAAAGAAGAAGAGCTAGATATCTCGGACTGTAGTGAGTCATTTATGTTTATTTTTAATCATTGCAGCCGTGATTACTCCTGTATGCAAAAATGTGTCTGACAAAATGGTATAATGTAGCGATTTTTAGCAGTTTGCATTTTAATGGAAGAATTAGCTTGTCTGTTTTTATTTATATTTAATGCAATACACATTAACATTGTATCTACATTAACGCTAGTTATACTCATGAATCTGTTCAATATTTAATTTTTGTTGACATGCTTGACAGCCTTGCTCAAAGATTTGAACTTATTGCTAATACGGCATTTGCTAGAGTGGTGACTTTCAACTTGAATATGGAAAGGTAACAAAAAAGTCCATGAGTAACAAAAAATGAACATTGAGTACTGTCTCTATTTGATTGCTAATTGTTAACAGACAATATTTTACTGTATTTTTTAATACTCTCTGTTTTCTAAAATGTTTTTTATCTTAATCCATTTTCCTTCTGTGTGTTCCAGGCTCGGTGATATCCTTTAAGGAAGAAGATGTTCCAGAAGTGCACATTAAAGAAGAAGAGCTAGATATCTCGGACTGTAGTGAGTCATTTATGTTTATTTTTAATCATTGCAGCCGTGATTACTCCTGTATGCAAAAATGTGTCTGACAAAATGGTATAATGTAGCGATTTTTAGCAGTTTGCATTTTAATGGAAGAATTAGCTTGTCTGTTTTTATTTATATTTAATGCAATACACATTAACATTGTATCTACATTAACGCTAGTTATACTCATGAATCTGTTCAATATTTAATTTTTGTTGACATGCTTGACAGCCTTGCTCAAAGATTTGAACTTATTGCTAATACGGCATTTGCTAGAGTGGTGACTTTCAACTTGAATATGGAAAGGTAACAAAAAAGTCCATGAGTAACAAAAAATGAACATTGAGTACTGTCTCTATTTGATTGCTAATTGTTAACAGACAATATTTTACTGTATTTTTTAATACTCTCTGTTTTCTAAAATGTTTTTTATCTTAATCCATTTTCCTTCTGTGTGTTCCAGGCTCGGTGATATCCTTTAAGGAAGAAGATGTTCCAGAAGTGCACATTAAAGAAGAAGAGCTAGATATCTCGGACTGTAGTGAGTCATTTATGTTTATTTTTAATCATTGCAGCCGTGATTACTCCTGTATGCAAAAATGTGTCTGACAAAATGGTATAATGTAGCGATTTTTAGCAGTTTGCATTTTAATGGAAGAATTAGCTTGTCTGTTTTTATTTATATTTAATGCAATACACATTAACATTGTATCTACATTAACGCTAGTTATACTCATGAATCTGTTCAATATTTAATTTTTGTTGACATGCTTGACAGCCTTGCTCAAAGATTTGAACTTATTGCTAATACGGCATTTGCTAGAGTGGTGACTTTCAACTTGAATATGGAAAGGTAACAAAAAAGTCCATGAGTAACAAAAAATGAACATTGAGTACTGTCTCTATTTGATTGCTAATTGTTAACAGACAATATTTTACTGTATTTTTTAATACTCTCTGTTTTCTAAAATGTTTTTTATCTTAATCCATTTTCCTTCTGTGTGTTCCAGGCTCGGTGATATCCTTTAAGGAAGAAGATGTTCCAGAAATGCACATTAAAGAAGAAGAGCCAGATATCTCGGACTGTAGTGAGTCATTTATGTTTATTTTTAATCATTGCAGCCGTGATTACTCCTGTATGCAAAAATGTGTCTGACAAAATGGTATAATGTAGCGATTTTTAGCAGTTTGCATTTTAATGGAAGAATTAGCTTGTCTGTTTTTATTTATATTTAATGCAATACACATTAACATTGTATCTACATTAACGCTAGTTATACTCATGAATCTGTTCAATATTTAATTTTTGTTGACATGCTTGACAGCCTTGCTCAAAGATTTGAACTTATTGCTAATACGGCATTTGCGATTTTTAGCAGTTTGCATTTTAATGGAAGAATTAGCTTGTCTGTTTTTATTTATATTTAATGCAATACACATTACTTCCATTTTCCTTCTGTGTGTTCCAGGCTCGATTATATACTTTATGGAAGAAGATATTCCAGAAACGCACATTAAAGAAGAAGAGCTATTTATCTCGGATTGTAGTGAGTCATTTTAATTCTTGTGTTTATTTGTAATCAATTGCAGCTGTAATTACCCCTAGTTGCAAAAATGTGTCTGTCAAAATGCTGTGTTTTTGCTATCCGTCGTCATCTCAAAATGCATAAATATTCACATATCTGAAAGGATGACTACCTTGTGCTTTTGCTGTTAGAAATATATCCTGAATATAATTAATTAACTAGAAAACTAATCAAATACATAATTAATGGGATGGCAATTCAAAGGTATATTTGAACAACTTGTGCTTGATACTATGCCATACACACCATAAGGCATTTTCTTGTATTTAAATTAACCTGTTTTAACATGCTAAATTAATAATTCAACTCAATGTCCCTTTTTTTTACTCACATAGGTGTTTCGTGTTGATCAATGAAAGGTTATCTGGATATTAGAAAAGTAATCATAAGCTTTAAAAGTGATACAATGAAGTACTTTATTATTTTAAATGAAAATTAATGTTATATATATGAATGTGGTTGTCACTGAGAAAGTAAAACAGAAAATGATTACAAAAGAAAACTGTAGTATTTGATAAAACACTATCCTGACCTTCCTGTGGATCTACTGGACCCATTCTGTACTTCCAGCCATTTCTAATGGCCCATTGTCCTGCAACAGTGAGTTTAAAATTTTTTATTTCAAAAAGGTTTAGTGCCTTGCCAGCCAGCCCATTATTAACTGAGTGTCGGTTATTATTTTCTGTTATGTATCTACAAACTTTTTTGGGATTGCTTTGGAGATTATTGTAGTGGTTTCTAAATATTCTTCTTAGCAGTTGAAATTGTTTTTGTTTATTATGTATCGACAATGTTCTTCGTCTATCAGCTGTTCTTCATCTATAATTACTTTGATTTTAGTCCATAATTTGTAATGAAATTCTTTAATAAGATATTGAAAAGGATCTTGCTACATTCTTGGGTTGAATCTACTGGATAGGTTGCCTGAGCTGGCAGGACAATGGCCCTGATGATATTGCAGATGGTCATGATATCTCTTTGTAAGCTCTTCAATGCCTTGAGATAATGCAATGATGTGTCATAGTTTTATTCTGCATCATAATCATCATCAAATATATCCTATTTAAAGTATAAAAAGCTTATTTGTTTTTATTAAAAACAATTATATTTTACAGGTTTTGAGGCTTCAGAGGAGAGCCAATGCCAAAACGTTTATGGACCAGTAGAAAATAAATTAGGAAGATCTCCTGAAGCGAGGCAGTATCACCAGTGTCCTCTCTGTGGCTACAATTCAGCACAAGCTGGTGGCTTAAAAATACACATAAGGAGGTACCACTCTGGAGAGAAGCCATATCAGTGTACTCACTGTGACTACAAAACAATAGAATTTTCTCAATTAAAGAATCATGTGAAAGCCAGGCATAGTAGAGGGAATCATAATCAGTGTCCTCATTGTGACCACAAAACAGCAACACCTGGTACCTTAAAGATACATATAAAGAGGTGTCACACTGAAAAGAGACCTCATCAGTGTCCTCACTGTGACTACAAAGCAGCAGTAGCCGGTAGTTTAAGAAATCATATAAGGGCCCGTCATACAGGAGAGAAGCCTCATCATTGCCCTCACTGTTCCTACAAAGCAGTAAAAGCTACTGCGTTAAGGAATCATATAAGGGCCCATCATACAGGAGAAAAGCCTCATCAGTGTCCCCACTGTGACTACAAAGCAGTGGTGGCTTGTAATTTAAAGATCCATATAAGAAGGCACCACACTTCAGAGAAGCCTCATCAGTGTCCTCACTGTGACCACAAAACAGTAGTACCTGGTACCTTAAAGTTACATATAAAGAGGTGTCACACTGAAGAAAGACCTCACCTGTGCCCTCACTGCGACTACAAAGCAGCAGTAGCTGGTGATTTAAGAAATCATATAAGGGCCCGTCATACAAGAAAGAAACCTCATCTGTGTCCCCACTGTGACTACAAAGCAGTAGAACATTCTGTGTTAAGGTATCATATAAGGGCCCAACATACAGGAGAAAAGCCTCATCGGTGTCTTCACTGTGACTACAAAGCAGTGGTAGTTAGTAATTTAAAGAGACATATATGGAGCCAACATCCTGAAAAAAGCCTCATCAGTGTCCCCACTGAGACTACAAAGCAGTCAGAGCAGGTGGTTTAAAAAATGGTAGGAGGAAACGCCTGACTACAGAGAAGCCGCATTAGTGACCTCTCACTGTGACTATGAATCAGCAAAAGCTACTTCTAAGGAACCAGTACATTGGAAGGGTACCTCATCACTGCTCCCACTGCGACTGCAAAGCAGTAGAAGCTACCATATTGAGGAATCATATATTGGCCTATCATACAGGAGAAAAGCCTTATTAGTGCCCTCACCCTGACCATAAAACGGTAAGAGCTGTCCAGTTAAAGAAGCATCTAATGGCCTGACATACAGAAGAGGAGCTTTTTCTGAATCCCCTCTGTGACTACTAAGCAGTAGAAGCTACCATATTGAGGAATCATATATTGACCTATCGTACAGGAGAAAAGCCTTATTAGTGCCCTCACCCTGACCATAAAACGGTAAGAACTGTCCAGTTAGAGAACCATCTAATGGCCTGACATACAGAAGAGGAGTTTTTTCTGAATCCCCTCTGTGACTACTAAGCAGTAGAAGCTACCATATTGAGGAATCATATATTGACCTATCGTACAGGAGAAAAGCCTTATTAGTGCCCTCACCCTGACCATAAAACGGTAAGAACTGTCCAGTTAGAGAACCATCTAATGGCCTGACATACAGAAGAGGAGCTTTTTCTGAATCCCCTCTGTGACTACTAAGCAGTAGAAGCTACCATATTGAGGAATCATATATTGACCTATCGTACAGGAGAAAAGCCTTATTAGTGCCCTCACCCTGACCATAAAACGGTAAGAACTGTCCAGTTAGAGAACCATCTAATGGCCTGACATACAGAAGAGGAGCTTTTTCTGAATCCCCTCTGTGACTACTAAGCAGTAGAAGCTACCATATTGAGGAATCATATATTGACCTATCATACAGGAGAAAAGCCTTATTAGTGCCCTCGCCCTGACCATAAAACGGTAAGAGCTGTCCAGTTAGAGAACCATCTAATGGCCTGACATACAGAAGAGGAGTTTTTTCTGAATCCCCTCTGTGACTACTAAGCAGTAGAAGCTACCATATTGAGGAATCATATATTGACCTATCGTACAGGAGAAAAGCCTTATTAGTGCCCTCACCCTGACCACGGTAAGAGCTGTCCAGTTAGAGAAGCATCTAATGACCTGACATACAGAAGAGGAGCTTTTTCTGAATCCCCTCTGTGACTACTAAGCAGTACAATTTAGATATTTAAAGTTCCGTGTAAGGGTACATCTTACTTTACTTGATAGATTGTCACTTCTGTTTTACTGTATGTATTAGAAATAAAGATATCTCTCAGGAAAAAAGTTTATTCTGTGTTGTTATTGATAACAAAAATAAAATCCTTTTAGCTAACTATTACTAGACAGCATAGAGATGTTTGTGTAACCCTCCGAATAAGCTCTATGCAATACAATAATACTAACCCTTTAAAATTTAATCCCAGGATTGTAGCACTTCAAAATAATTAGATGCTTTAATAAGAACCTTATCAACACTAAATCGATAAATCCATTAGTATATTACTGCATGAAGAAAAGAAAGGCGATAACTTAAACTAAGACAATTAACTGAGATACAAAAGAGAAATTGTTCCATTCACCAGTACTGAACAGCAAAAAAAGATGAGCCAACCTTATGGATACTTTATAGTAAATATATGAAATATATCACTTAGGTTTTCTCTGACCATGCCAACAATCTTAAGAATCCCACTGGAAGATAAGAGAGATGGGTATTGAAATTATAAGGATATGATTTTTAGGCCTTCCAATATAACATATTAAGATGTCTAAGTGTGATGAAGGAAATTAATCTCTTTCAACCATTGATGCAACTGCTTGGACACAAGATGCCTGGTACAACAATAAATTATTAGAAACTAGTTACCGACCTGTTCAATTTATGGACTGGAAAATATCTAATGGGCTATTATACCATCATATCCTAGATGAAATAGAATACTCTCAACCTATTCTCTAAATATAATAAACCATTTTCTTCACATATATCATTACGAAATTTATAAAAATGAACCTCTTCGGGAGCTACAGTGGATTCTAATTTTGACGGCCAACCATTAGGATAGAACTCAGTTATTTGTGAAAGAGACGGATCCTGCTGGGTTTCAGCTACAAACTTGGAGTATTTTTCATCCGTAAAATTGATTTTGGCTCCCAAACAATGCACTCTCTCCAGCATAGATGGGTCATCTTCAAGGTCAGATTTGACAAAATTACGAGATAAAAAATCTGCGATATACATGAATTTTCCGGGCAGATACTTTAATTTAAACTGATAAGGCAACAATTTCAATCTCATTCGTTTTATTCGATTGTTAACTATCTTACTTATATCCTTTGTAAAAATAGATGTCAGTGGCGAATGATCAGAAAAAACTGTAACACTGGAATGACTATATACATATTTGGTGAACGCGAAAACAACAGCAAGCATTTCCTTTTCAATCTGAGCATAATTGCATTCACAATCTGTCAATGACCTACTAGCAAAGAGGATAGGTCTACCTTCTTGAAAAAGTCCACAACCCAGGGCATCCTTACTAGCATCAGCTTGGATTTCTACTTTTTTAGTAGGGTCAAAAGAACTCAACAATGTTGCATTGCCAAGAAGTTCCTTCAATGCAAGAAACTTCTTATCATGAAGTGAGGTCCATAACCATTCTGACCCCTTTTTTAGCAACAGCCGGAAGGGAGACAAAACCTGAGACAAGTTCGGTAAGTGGCTGCGTAGAAAATTCACCATTCCTAACATTTTCTGTAGTTCCTTAACGTTACGTGGTGCTTTTAGGTCATTAATAACACGGATCCGGTCTGGATCCTGCTTATGCCCATGTTCACTAAACAAGAACCCTAGGAACTTAACCTCTTTAACGAAATATTGAACTTATTCTGGGTTGAATCTAATATTATTTTTTCGAGCCACACCCACATCATTCACGATTCCCTGCAATTCCTCCTCCGATTCTGCAGCACACAGAATATCATCAAAGTAAACTGTGACACCTTGCAAATGGCCAAAATAATTTTGGGTCAATTTTTGAAAGCATTCAGGTAACACTGATAACCCGAATGGTGCTCTGAGATATTTATAAAGTCCAAAAGGTGTACTGAATGAGCAAAAATCACTAGAAGCCTCATCAAAAACCGATTGATGAAAACCCTGTTTCAAATCAAAGAGACAGAAAATTTTTTTATTGGCTAGCTTGACAGATATATCCTCGATTGTTGGGATTTCATAGTAATCTCTAATGAGATATTTATTTAATTGGTGAGGGTCTATACAAATTCACAATGATGAGTCTTGCTTTTCCACTATGACAATATTATTGACCCATTCTCCTGGGCTCTCAACCTTTGCAATAACCTTATTTTTTTCTACGTTTATCAGGGTCTGTGTTAATCTATCTTAAATTTTATATGGAACCCTGCGAGCAGGGCTTGATTTTGGAATAGCACCCTCTTTCAATTTTAATGAACACAAGTCTGGAAACCAACCTAAACCTTTAAAAACATCATTATTTTGCTCCAGAAATTTTGAGAAATTTGTAGCTTTGATATCTTCTACTTTTTTATTTATTATTTGATACTTTAATGGAACCAATGCCTAAATCATCAAATACCTCATTGTGATCAGAAACACCCACATTTTCAAATTTTTTCACACCTCTACCACACATTGTAGCCCAATGCCCAATTTTATTGCATTTGTAACATTTTTGGCTAAACGCAGGGCAACGATTCTTTGAGTGTTTCTGCCCACAACGTGTACAATCAAGAAATTTACTCCTATTTCCAGACTTATTCAACAAATCCTTCTTTAGTACTGGCTTATCAATATAATTATTATTTACAGTCTGTTGATTGTTACTCCTCACCAACTTGAAGACCTCTAGCTGCTGTTGATCTTCTTTTTCCTTGATTACTCGCAAGTTGTCGGCTGCCATCTCCACAGATTTGCAAAAAGCAACTGTTTTACTTAACGAGGGATCTTCACGCAACAAGCGTTCACGGGTCGAGGCAGAATTAACGCCCAAAACAACGCCTTGAGAAGCTTATCTTCTTGTTTGCCAAACTCACAGGAAGAAATGAGAGACTTGAGTTCCACATAGAAATGTTCAAAAGGCTCGTTTGCACCTTGCCTCCTATTAAAAAATTTAAATACCTCCATTGGTTCATTTTTCTTTGGAATACAATGTTGTTCAAGCACGGTCAATATTGATTCGACAAATTCTCTATCACAGGCTGTCGTAGTGATGGACATGTAAACCTTCAAAGCCTCGGACCCCATTAAGTTTTTAAGTTTGGCTACTTGAACTTCTCTTGATTTATTTACAGTCTCCATTGCCAACAAATAAATCTTGATTTCCTCCTCGAAAAGCCGAAAATTATTTGCCACATTTCCTCTTGAAAGGTTTAAAATACACGGTTTATTGAACTCCATCGCACATGGTTAATTTTTATACTTTACTTACACTCCGAATAACTTCACTTTATAGACTGTGCCATGTTTTGTGTGGCTATTATAGAATAAACAAAACTGTTACATTTATATTCACATTTATTACTAACAGTTTCTCTAGCAATAAAATAATTTATTAGATTAACACATTTTAACAATAACTTATTAGTTTTTTTCTATGTAAATAAAATATGTGATAAGTACTTTTTCTTATACTTTTGGGTTTCTTACGATCTGCAGAAGTAATTCTGTTGAAGTCTTCAAATGAGGAAGATTGGCCATTACTTTTTACCTGTAGTCATCTTTTTTTTTCAAAACCTCTTTTTATTTTTTAATAGAATACATATGAACAAAATTAATAATTTTGTGATATACAGATTTCTCCTCTTCCTGCATTCATATTCTTACACACACACTAGGTGATGAGGCTCACCTTCAGCTTATTAGACTGTGCCATGTTTTGTGTGGCTATTATTGAATAAACAAAACTGTTACATTTGTATTCACATTTATTAATCATTATTACATCACAACAGATCATGGCTACTAAGACTCAAAAACACTGACAGCCTTGACGACAACAACATATATCCATACAAAAAGGTAACAACAGTGTTGTCACCATATTCTCAAATATAAAATATCCTAACACCACCCAACAGACAGATAGGGCTGCAATAGCTTTTTTTGATTTGTATAATAATTAATATTAATGACTGTAAATATAAATAAATGACTGTGTGTGTGTGAATTTTAGGATAATTACAAAATTCCTGGATAAATTTACTTCATACTTGATTCACATACAAATTACAATCTAGAAAAAATACTGTGTGAGTAAGACAACCCTATCACCTCTGGAGAATGTAAAAAATAATCAAAAATGGCTGATATTGGTATTTACCATTCCGATAATCAAATTTCCAGCAAATTAAAAAATTGCAAACATTATATTATATTTACCAGACTTCTTATATTTGATGTTTTTTTTAATTAAAATTTTAATGAAATATACATAATAATAAATGAGGAAATATTAAAGAATAAGATTTTTTTTAATTTGCTATTTATTTAACATGATTTTAAATTCCTTGTACAGCCAGTCAAAACCAAATATTTCCACAAAGTAAGTAAGGGTATTTAAAATTTATTCTTCCCAGGTTCCTTGAGGAAGACCAAGCTATAAACAAAAAGAATATTATTGTTTTAAACAAGTATTAACTATTACTTAAAGTTGTTGCTGTAATAAAACTACCTAATTCCAGTTCTTAATCTTGCATAGTGCTATTTTGTAAGCGAGTTGGCATTGCTCATTCTCATCTCTGGTAACTGTTTGACAGAACAAAAATACTTCATTATTGTTGGGATATCGGCATAGGCTGATGAAAGCGATGGATTTTCATCAAATTTATCAATGGACAACATTTAGACTCAGCTACTATGTTCGCATCTGATAATAAGAAAAAGTGGTGATGTTGAACAAAGTGTGAGAATAAGGTCCGAGCCTCATCATATTTGTAACACCCTGCTGTTTTTTTTCAATTTTTGTTTCCCATTGTAGAATTCAAACCTATCAACTGTTACATACCCTGCCTCTTGTTAATAATTATTTTCACACTTTTTTTTATGTGGAAAAGTTTTCTTTTAATAAAATGAATGACAATCTAGCATCTCTCTTTTATCAGCCTAAGATGATATACAAACGATTTCACTTTATCAGCTATAAATTCATGGCCAACAATGAACTACCTGTGCAATAATTCTGTACAATTATAAGAATATTAATGTAAGTTAAGTGACCTCGAAGGCTACAAAGTTTGTCAAGTTGCTTTACCAAACCCTAATAAATAACGAAAATTATAATACATAAAGTCTGGCTTTATCATTATTAAATCATATCAATAAGTCCCAAGATTAATATTATCAAGTTATACCTTCTGCTTGGCATATCTCGCCTATCTCATCAACTTTGGCTTTATCTTCATCATTGAGGCCAATCTTCAAAATAGTCTTGCAATATTCCCAATCCAAATGTCCATCTTTTATCTAAAAAGATAATAAAACTAAATTATAGAATTGATGTAACAGTGAAATTATTAATATGGAATAATACATGTTTTAAAAAGCAATCAATTTAATACTAACCATTCCAATTGTTTTCATGACACAATGAAGCCAACACTGAAAAAACAAATTATGTATCAGTAATTTTGCAAGTACATACTAAGAATACTTAAAGTTTAAAGTAAGACAGCTTTGTGTTTGAATGGAGACCGTGTCTATTTTTCTCAGTTGGCACTTAAGAGTTAAGAATCTAGAACCTTTGCTGATGTTGTGTTCTTTAGAGCATACAATAATAGTTTTATTTATCAAAGATGCGAAGTCCTCCGCAATATCCTTCTCAGCATAGGCCAACATAAGCATTGCATTAATTTGCAGTAAATAAGTAATTTCAATATTTAATGCATATATTAACAAATGTATACTTATATTTATTTGGAGTAAAATGCTCTTTTGTTATTGATGCCCTCATTGAGCATGTATGCAGAAGCTCAATTTATTTCATTACATACCTGTGTTTTGGCATATAGGAGGGTGGTCTGAAAAGTTTCCGACCTAACAAAGCTTTTATTTATTTTATTATCATCTTCATGTTGAGGTCGGAAACTTTTCAGATCACCTGTGTAGGTAATTGACTATTCTTATTTATAATTAGATTGCACCATATAACAAAATATCTAAAGAACAATTTTTAATTTAAGAAAAATACAAATTGTCTGAATTAGTCCTGAAAGTTACTCACTTATTACTTATTACTAAGAATAACTCATGTCATTAAAGACATTTATAGTTTTGATGTTATGGAGAATTTTTAAGAATATTATCAATTGTCTACCGGAATAACTAAAGATCACCCCTTTAATTTTTCCCAAATTATTTATTTAAATTAAAACTATTCAACTCAATCAGAGTTTCAATAATTCTACTGATTTATTATTCAAAACTACCAAACATCAGAATGGAGTAAATGAAAAAGAGTATGATAATGATGATGAATCTGAAATGGAACCATAGGATTTCCCTGATCCCAACATAATTTACCCACATAACAGCAGAAGAATAAACATTAATATTGTAAGCATTATGGTAAAGTTATTAATATACAATCAATGATGTAGGATGTATATGTGCTTACATTAACTGCAGTGAAAAGAGACCAACCATTGATGATGGCAGCTGCCAACACAACAATCAAGAAATACTTCATCTTACTACTGTTGTCAGACTTCCTTCCTAAACTTCTGAAAACAAAAGAGGTCCAGGCTCCCCCCCCCTAAACCCTTTGAATTTAAAACAATATGTGAAAAAAGAACAAAATAAATGAACAAGAATTGAAAGTTCTCTCCTCATCCTGCTATGCGCAGGCGCATTTGAAGGAGTTTGGGTTACATAAATTAGATTTGAGCTTAAAAGTTATAACATGAATACAATTCTAGGTGATGGGGCTCACCTTCAGTTTGAAAATGTGGGAGAAAAACTTACAAACTAAAACCTAAGACTAAAGCGTTCCAGCCGCGACAGCGTCCTGCCATTGTTGGGGGAACGGAGCAGGGGTTATAGTGTTAAACACCGGGTTTGTCAGATATAGCAAGGAGTCGAAAAATTTGATATGTCTACGTTGGATGGACCTTGGCAGCTCAAACATCTCGTGAAGCTCACTGTTGCTCCGCTGCTCGAATGAAGTACCTCTGACCACTTTCATCAGTATACCGTTTTGGAATTGTTGGAGTCGCCGAGCTGTCGTATACGTCAGATAACGAAAAAGCGGTGCACCATACAGAAGAGTAAGCCTGAGTACGCTCCTGTAGATCGATAGATTGGGGGAAGTCAATAAATGCGTAACCCCCTAAGTCCAGGCTTTTTTTTTTTTTTTCAAAACCTCAAAAAGTAATACAATGAACAAAATAAATAATAAAATAATTGAAATACCTATTTCTCCTCTTCCTGCCATTCACAGATGCATTTGAAGGAGTGCATAAATATAATACATTTTGTATATATATATGTACGTGGGTGGTCTGAAATGTTCCCGACCTAACAAAGCTTTTATTTATTTTATTATCATCTTCATGTTGAGGTCGGAAATTTTATAAAGTTTTTCTCGGCGCAAAAATCACGTTGATAAAATTTATCCTAATCAATGGGTCTTCCGAGGTGTTTTGTCGGGGAAGATAAGCAATGCTTCATGTATTGCATGCCAGACCATACATCTGAAACACTACTGAAAACAATATCAGAATGTATTCAGCCAGGTACTGACATGACGGCTTCCCACACCCGCATTGTTAACATACCAGGAATGAATTACCAGCATTTTGTCATGAATCATTCACAAAACTTCGTAGAACCCACCACAGGTAGTCACCGAATTGAATCTATACACAATGAATTGAAATCATGCAGCACCGCTCTGTCAAATCAAACGTTGATTGAAAAATGAGTTTTAAACTTTAACATTGTTTCTAGGGTTCGTAGCCAAGAACAGGACACGCCTTTAACTCCATTTCCTCTGCTACTGCCCTCGCAATAAAGCTGTTACTCCTCATACTCTCCAATATACCTCTCCTCCCCAGGTTCCCGCTTTTTGCGGGAGGAAATTTCAATGACAAACACCTATCGTGTGGCTGTAGAACCGGGTGAACGTCTTTAGGCCTTCTTTCAGTCGATCAAAAGTCTTGTCTGCTCTTAAACCTAACTTCTGGCCTGTACCCCGTTCAAAACTCCGAGATGTAATTGACTATTTCATATCCTCTGGTCTGCAAGGGTCGGACACATGTCGAATATTTCTCAGCCTCGTAAAATCAAGAAAACGTTTAGTTCAAATGGGTTACCTCAAGTCCATAGCCTTCCCTCAGTGGTGGGGTTAAGCTTCCACGCCAAAGAACATCCGTGGCTAAACATCCCTACTCCATTATAACTTCATGTTTCGATTGTTCGTGATCGACACTTGTCAAATATTCATACAGCGATTTTAAACACCTGATACCCAAGGCTTCACCGGTAATAGTTCCATCCAATATTAGTGTCAGTGATCATTGACATCATTGCTTGCCGAAAAATTAATTTTAACATTATTCTTAACCCGAAATTGGCACACACAGTATAGAGCTACTGTCTACTAGTTGTCTAGAGGGTTAGTTTGTCAAGTTGATATTAGTGAAGAATGGAACTTGTTAACTGTTATGTACTGTATTTATATTATTTTGAGTTGACATATATCAGTCTTTGGTTCATAGCAATAGCCTGATGCTACTTAATTCACTATCATTTTTTGAGTAATCTAGAAATAATGCAGCTCATGGTATATAAATCAGAAGTAATGAGTGTTTGCCCATTGTGTTTATGTCTCTCTAAGAAACTTGAAAGGTAGCTATGCTGACCCCGCATTCTGATTCTACTTTGTGGCATATTTTGATATCCAAGTTTCAGATAGAAAATAAATTCTGATCTGTTAAGTAGTAAATTTTACATCTGTTAATGTGTTTTTTCCTCATTTAAAACCAAGATTGTTAATATGATGTGCTATTTGTCTGTTATTTTAATTAAAATTATTAATTTTTCAGGATTGAATAGACTCGATATGATTACAAAAGAAGAAGTAGATGACACTAAATCTACATGTAAGTTATTTTATTAGTAACATAATTAACTGATATTCGATACATTCTATTGTTGATTATTTATTGTTGTTACCGAACTGTCCGAGGATCGATCTCGGTCATATTGTGGTGAGGTAATTCTCAATTTATGTGTCTTGATAGGTTCTACTATCTAAGTTTAGAAGTTTAGTGTAGTCCCCTAGCATTCAGCGTTTTTCATTCTTATATATTTACATGTGAAATTATTTCACTTAAGTATTCTCCTATTTATGTGATATGGCATTTGTTTTTATGGAGGAAGATTTAATCAAATGTGAAAAATACTTTGGTCTGCAAAATAAAAAGAAATTTCTGCTTATGATTTGGCTAATTTAGTGAAATTAGTCTTTAGAGGAAGTAACGTCGATGAAGATAACATCTTTGAGTGGTTTAGTTGTGAAGCCAATGATACAGGCTTTGAACATCTTAGGAATTAACAAATATAGGTGGAGCATTATGTACGATTTTGGAGGCGCACGAGGAAAAAAAGGAAAAGACGAAGAAGCATTTGAGACAGGAGGAGCCACATTAGCAGCCTCGTTAAATATCTGGACGAACAAGACAATGCATCGATTTGTGACAAAATGGTGTTGAAAAAACTCCAATTATAAAAAAAATAAAAAGAGGTGGTTGACACTAAAACAAACCCTGTTTTTTAGTGAATAAGTAAACCTACAAACTTGTAAGTAGTACAAAAAAGTTTTCAATGTCATAATTGTATGTGTAGCTCCCCTAGTGTTAATAGTTTTAAAACATTTTTTTGCTGATTTTTTGCCTTTTTAAGGCATTTTGTGGTTTACCTGCGGAATTCTATAGCCCACGGTTGCCGCACCACCCAATTCAACTGATATTAAGTTACCTTAGGTCCTTTTGGATCTACATGGTGGCCACTAGTCAATTTCAAGTATTCGAACTTGTTATTGTATAATTTATTTAACACCATTGGAGTGGCTTCCACTTCATAGGATACTTTCTCATGAGTTTTAAAAGGCAGTAAAAAAAAAAAATCAAAATGTAATTTTGAGTATCTACTTTTTTCCAAGATTTTTTATGTGAGTCCATTATGAAATTATGAACATCTCTATTATTACTTTGTTTATCTTTTTATTTTAAATACTTTATTATACCTGAGGTTTTAGAGGTTCTGTTAATATGAAAAAGAATACTGGCAAAAAGAAAATTGTTTAATTATAAATATATTCATGAATTTAATATACATATAAGCCCGTACGTGATAAATTTTACAATGTTAGAAACTAAACTTAATATAATCACGTCTGGCCAGATTTACTAAAACTACGTCCTCGGCAAATTCTTCTTGTTTCTTTGTTCTTCTGGTTTCTTTATTCTTGATAGCCGAGGGTGGTGCCTCGTGTCTCCTGGGACGATCGTAACTCCTGGTCCTTTCTTCTCTGAAAATGAAAATGAATGAGAGCCTTTCTCACGGTCTCGTTGTCCTCCTACCTTTCCGCTGCCTTCTTGAGTTTTTATCTTTATTATTTTAGGATATTATTAACTTTTCTAGTTTTAAAGTTAACAAATCCAATATTAAATATTTATATTTAATTTTTGATATTATTTATTTGATAACTATTAATATTAGGCATAACGGCAGCAAATATGTTCATCCTTTCATAGCCATGAACCACGGGTCGTTTTACCGTTCTTTTACGCTTGCTAATTTTGAGTTTATATCAAAAGCAACATCACAAACTCACAGCATATAAATATCACAACACTATTTTACTGTTAATGGTTATATGTTAACCAACAAAGATTGTACCCAATCTTTTACTATAATTTTGAGTATAACTCTACTTATTCCGTTTTACTTCTGTGCATTTCAGGCACAGGGATACACTATAAGGAAGATGTTCCCAACACACCCATTAAAGAAGAAGAGCCAATTATTTCAGACCATGGTGAGTTATTTTAATTGCTATGCATATTGTCGGGTTTTTTTACTACATATTCGTAATCTGCCACTACCAAAAATCTAGGAATTTATTTAAGTAAGGAAACAAAGACTATCTTGTGTTAAAAGGTAACACTTTTATTTGCTTATGCAATATTACATAAGATATTAGATCATTTGTTGAGTTTATTAAAATTAATAATACAATCCAAATCAATATGTTCTACTGAAACAGAGGTCGAGTCATTTTCCTGTTCTACAGCGGACTCATACCAGCTCAACGTGTGTACAATTTCAGGGAATAAAGGACCTCTTATTTTTTTGCTCAAAAACTCATTGACCAGTGATGACAGAGTCATAAGATATTAAGAAAATGTTGAATGAGTCGGTCAATGTTGAAAATCTTGAGATTTTCCGTTTTCTCAAAACTTTTTGCAGTCTTTATTCCTGGCTTATAGAGCTTCTTCTGATAGTTGACCAATTGGTAACAAGGCTTGATTCATAGAACTATAAATTAACAGATAACGGATGCTCATAGCTTATAATACCATTTATACAAATCAATGTACCATTTCACAGATAAATTATTAATAAGTAATAAATAAGTTTCTGGTTCAGACTGATTGAAAAAGCTCAGAATTTCTGCCTTATATAGGCAGGTCAGAGGCCGGGCTCTGCCCGCGCTCCTAACTCCAGCCATGTCGTGATTGTGAACTAGTCCCCCTATCTCTATATTGATGCCAATAAAATTTATTGATAAAATATGGAAACATAGGCAGGTGTTTTTCTGGTCCAAGAAGAGGGGAACTTCTATTTATTTGTGGTGAAGAAGTTGGCAACAACAGCAACATTTGAACAATACAAACGCTAGTTTTACTCATAAATGGGTTCAATACTTGTATAATTAAACAGAACAATAGTAGGTGCTTGTAGGATCATTAAGAAAAGCAATGGGAGCCCATTGAGGTATTATCAAGTGAGCATTGATACTTGAGTCTTGTCAAAATTACTTAATTACTAGTTGTTATAGCTAATCATATAATATGTAATATAGCCTTTAGCTTTTTAAGTTGGATGTAGTGTATCTGTGGATTCATCATCATTTTAAAGTTTTTATTGTAGCGAAGAGTACCTGCTGAAATAGTATAGGAACCATATCAGAGCAGACATCATGAGGTCACTAAGTAAGATCTCTGGGTCAGCCTTCTCTGGTCTTGGTTCAGTGTCGGCTGGCTGTTTTAGGAAATCATTGTGTTCTTTCTAGTTTCACTCGAGTTTCTTGTTATTTGGAGAGAAAGAGTCTGGCAGAAGATTTTCTCCGGAGGTTTCCCGGTTTCTTAGAAGTATAGTAAGGCCTAGCTCTAAGCCAATTTATCTGAAGGCTCACATTCTCCAGTACTTAGCCAGAAGTTCTACAGTCAAAGAGTCTTTACCTCTAAATTACGAGGGTTTATAATCACCCTTAATAAATTGTCATGATATTTTAATTTCATAATAAATAATTACATTTAAATAGATGAACGAATGTTGGCATATATATGATATTAAAACTATTTACAAGGATATGAGTATAGAAAGTTATAAACATGTATTAAACATTACATCTCATCTTGCATACTTACAGCCTTCGCCATAGTTTTTTCTCACTGCTTCACTTCAATGCTATAGTACAACCTTCCATTAGTACAAGCAATATGTGATCACATCTAACTTTGTCTGCATTTAGAATGACCTTCGGATTAGTTCATTTGACCGAAACTTTCTTGACGTCCCATGTAGTCCTGCTCAAGGATTTTAGCTTATTTTAAATGTGTCATTTGCTGGAGTGGCTTTCAACTTGTTAGGATACTTGCTCTTGAGTATGAAAAGGTAGTAAAAAAATAAATCCAGAAATTGTGAACATTGAACACTGTGTCTGTTTGTTAGCTAATAATAGACAATATTTTACTGTATTTTTTAATATCTCTCTGTTTTCTAAAATGTTTTTTATCTTAACCCATTTTCCTTCTGTGTGTTCTAGGCTTGGTGGTACACTTTGAGGAAGAAGATGTTCCAGAAATGCACATTAAAGAAGAAGAGCTAGATATCTCGGACTGTAGTGAGTCATTTATGTTTATTTTTAATCATTGCATCCGTGATTATTCCTGGTTGCAAAAATGTGTCTGACAAAATGGTATAATGTAGCGATTTTTAGCAGTTTGCATTTTAATGGAAGAATTAGCTTGTCTGTTTTATTTATATTTAATGCAATACACATTAACATTGTATCTACATTAACGCTAGTTATACTCATGAATCTGTTCAATATTTAATTTTTGTTGACTTGCTTGACAGCCTTGCTCAAAGATTTGAACTTATTGCTAATACGGCATTTGCTAGAGTGGTGACTTTCAACTTGAATATGGAAAGGTAACAAAAAAGTCCATGAGTAACAAAAATGAACATTGAGTACTGTCTCTATTTGATTGCTAATTGTTAACAGACAATATTTTACTGTATTTTTTAATACTCTGTTTCCTAAAAAAAAATTTATCTTAATCCATTTTCCTTCTGTGTGTTCCAGGCTCGGTGATATACTTTAAGGAAGAAGATATTCCAGAAACGCACATTAAAGAAGAAGAGCTAATTATCTCGGATTGTAGTGAGTCATTTTAATTCTTGTGTTTATTTGTAATCAATTGCAGCTGTAATTACCCCTAGTTGCAAAAATGTGTCTGTCAAAATGCTGTGTTTTTGCTATCCGTCGTCATCTCAAAATGCATAAATATTCACATATCTGAAAGGATGACTACCTTGTGCTTTTGCTGTTAGAAATATATCCTGAATATAATTAATTAACTAGAAAACTAATCAAATACATAATTAATGGGATGGCAATTCAAAGGTATATTTGAACAACTTGTGCTTGATACTATGCCATACACACCCTAAGGCATTTTCTTGTATTTAAATTAACCTGTTTAACATGCTAAATTAATAATTCAACACAATGTCCCTTTTTTTCTCACATAGGTGTTTCGTGTTGATCAATGAAAGGTTATGTGGATATTTGAAAAGTAATCATAAGCTTTAAAAGTGATACAATGAAGTACTTTATTATTTTAAATGAAAATTAATGTTATATATTTTAACCTACCTCATTTTTTACCATCTCTCTTTTTACTTTACTTGATCAATTTAACTTAACTAACTTGGCAGGTCCGTCATGAGATCTTTAATTCAAATTGTTTTATGTCTTTGACATAGGAATTTATTCCGATTGAATCGCCCGATCTCAAGGCTAATGTTGTGGTTATTAATAAATTGAGAAACTAGGAATTGTGATATATATATTCAAATAAAATGGTTATGACAAATAATTATAATTAACATAGAGTATTGACAAAATGTATAAAAAAAATATTCAAATCCTTTTAAATTATGATAGCTACTACTAATTACAAAACATGAATTTGAGCTCAATTTTTTTAATGGATCCATAACAATAAAAGCAATATTGATAACACCAACCTACAACTTATCCGCCCATCTGTCTCAACACACCATGGTATTCAATAACGTTCAACTGCTTTTCTTCTCTTCTCTTCCTGTAATCCAACCAACGTTACTTTCTACTATTGGTTCTTCAATAGTATGGTAACCGCCAATTCGGGAGCTTGCCACTGTGTTCTTCTCGAAGGCTTGGCTAAGACTGCCCGGTTTATCTCATCCCCACTCCTAGGAGTATAAGGGAAAATGACCCTTACCATATGTGAGGGTTCATGATCTTTATTCTCAAATATCATGAATGTTACAATGTATGAATGTGGTTGTCACTGAGAAAGTAAAACAGAAAATGATTACAAAAGAAAACTGTAGTATTTGATAAAACACTATCCTGACCTTCCTGTGGATCTACTGGACCCATTCTGTAGTTCCAGCCATTTCTAATGGCCCATTGTCCTGCAACAGTGGGTTTAAAAAGGTTTAGTGCCTTGCCAGCCAGCCCATTATTAACTGAGTGTCGGTTATTATTTTCAGTTTTGTATCTACAAACTTTTTTGGGATTGCTTTGGACATTATTGTAGTGGTTTCTAAATATTCTTCTTAGCAGTTGAAATTGTTTTTGTTTATTATGTATCGACAATGTTCTTCGTCTATCAGCTGTTCTTCATCTATAATTACTTTGATTTTAGTCCATAATATGTAATGAAATTCTTTAATAAGATATTGAAAAGGATCTTGCTACATTCTTGGGTTGAATCTACTGGATAGGTTGCCTGAGCTGGCAGGACAATGCCCCTGATGATATTGCAGATGGTCATGATATCTCTTTGTAAGCTCTTCAATGGCTTGAGATAATGCAATGATGTGTCATAGTTTTATTCTGCATCATAATCATCATCAAATATATCCTATTTAAAGTATAAAAAGCTTGTTTTTTTTATTGAAAACAATTATATTTTACAGGTTTTGAGGCTTCAGAGGAGAGCCACTGCCAAAACGTTTATGGACCAGTAGAAAATAAATTAGGAAGATCTGAAGTCAGGCAGTATCACCAGTGTCCTCTCTGTGGCTACAATTCAGCACAAGCTGGTGGTTTAAAAATGCACATAAGGAGGTACCACTCTGGAGAGAAGCCATATCAGTGTGCTCACTGTGACTACAAAACAATAGAATTTTCTCAATTAAAGAATCATGTGAAAGCCAGGCATAGTAGAGGGAATCATAATCAGTGTCCTCATTGTAACCACAAAACAGCAACACCAGGTACCTTAAAGATACATATAAAGAGGTGTCACACGGAAAAGAGACCTCATCAGTGTCCTCACTGTGACTACAAAGCAGCAGTAGCTGGTGGTTTAAGGAATCATATAAGGGCCCGTCATACAGGAGAGAAGCCTCATCATTGCCCTCACTGTTCCTACAAAGCAGTAGAAGCTTCTGTGTTAAGGAATCATATAAGGGCCCATCATACAGGGGAAAAGCCTCATCAGTGTCCCCACTGTGACTACAAAGCAGTGGTAGCTTTTAATTTAAAGATCCATATAAGAAGGCACCACACTTTAGAGAAGCCTTATCAGTGTCCTCACTGTGACTACAAAGCAGCAGTATCTGGTGTTTTAACGAATCATATAAGGTCCCATCATACAGGAGAAAAGCCTCATCAGTGTCCCCACTGTGACTACAAAGCAGTGGTAGCTTGTAATTTAAAGATCCATATAAGGAGACAACACCCTGGAAAAAGTCTGATCAGTGTCCCCACTGTGACTACAAAGCAGTCGAAGCAGGTGGTTTGAAAAATGGTATGAGGAGACGCCTGACTACAGAGAAGCCGCATTAGTGACCTCTCAATGTGACTAAGAATCAGCAAAAGCTACTTCTAAGGAACCAGTACATTGGAAGGGTACCTCATCACTGCCCCCACTGTGACTACAAAGCAGTAGAAGCTAACATATTGAGGACTCATATATTGACCTATCGTACAGAAGAAAAGCCGCTATTTTTACGGCGAGCATTATAATTGTATTATTAGCGCTGATAGTACTTTATACATTTTACTATTGTATCTGTTTTACTCACAGGTCAGATATTGAGGATTCTCAAGCACCTTCATCTCCTGTGGACCCAAGAGAGGGATGTTCTCAAAAGCGATTTCTTACGGAAGATACGACCGAGAAGGAGATTACTCCAGCTCAGACAATGAAGAAGAAACGTGTCGTCCCAAAGAAATTCTCGATAAACGTATTGCCACTAATCAATATTCTGATATCAGCGATACAGACAGACCTAATTCTCCCTTGCCAAATAAGCTCTATACTACGAACGGTGACGAAACAGACTTTCACGATGACGAAGCCTATCCCCCTGATATGGGACCGGATCCTTCAGATTTTCCGGGCATTTTCCTCTCACTTTCAGAAGGATCTCGACGAGTGCGATTCGCGAGCCTATTCAAATATCACAGATATCATTTCAGAAAGTACTTTTTGCATGACATCTGGTACCCCAGAAGACGTGGGGATATTGGAAGATTTATTGCGGACGTGCGTCGCGGAATCGATTCGTTCGTCCGACCAGACGGATTCTGGTATTGTTTCCTCCTTTCAGCAGCCACGTCCCCACACATCCACTTCGTTCACGATTGCGCCTACTCGAATAGATCGTGCCGATGCGCGCCAATCATGCACTTATGCACCAAATATGGAAAAGGACGACACCAAAAATTTCTCCGACGACGAGGAACATACGAAAGTATTTCCAACTACCTCAACTGTTTACAACGATATTCGGCAGTACAGGAACGACAATGGTTGGGGCTTTCGTTCGCAGGCGAGCAATGGCTCGCACATGATTCAGTTACGGTCGATGCCGTATTCCGCCATCAAAAATTTAGAGACCAATCGGTATTTTACCGTAACAAAAGAGAGGGCGGATGTAGTGATCAGCAAGATACTGCATCACAAAGCCTACCGAGCTCTGTTGCGGGAATTGACCAGTATAGCGAAGCAAGGCAAAAATTGCGAGCCCCCCCACGCATTAAAAAGCTACTCGACTGGATGGAAAAAATAATTATTATTCCAGACCATGACATAACTCAAAGTGACGAGTGGCTTAATGACGACGAATTCAAATACATTACAGAAAGGGACGACATATTTCAAAAGGCATTAAAAATACGGAGAACTATATTATCTAAAATGACACTAGACGAATTAAGAAAAAACATTAACAAATCTACAATACACTACTATACAAAGGGTTTGTCTATTATGAATATTAAGGAATCAAAGGACTTCATATTTGACTTTTTACGATTTCAATTTGAAAGCAGTGAAGCTGTAGACGAATTTCTTACATTTCTTTATGACCTATTAAATCATAGAACAAAAAAAATGAATTGTTTATTAATTAGTGGCAGACCGTCTGTCGGTAAGACGTGGTTCACAAATATTATAGGTAAACTCATGATAAATACTGGGTACATTGGCAATTCTAATAGATGGTCTCAATTTCCATTCCAGGATTGTCCAAGACGTAACCTATTAATATTCGATGAACCTAATGTCGAACCGGCAGCTTTCGAGAATTTCAAATTACTATTTGCAGGTACTCCATTACCGGTGAACATTAAATACGAGAATAAAAACCTCATTAATAGAACACCGGTAATTATTACTTGTAATAGTGATCCATTCCCACACAACGCTGAGTTCAACACAAGAATTAAGCGTTACAAATGGACATCAAATATGGATCTTTTAATAACTCATTTACAGGGAAAGCAGATACATCCGGATGGATTGTACAATGCAATGATTATGTCAAAAGCATCGTATCCACCAGCGCCTGACACTTTGAAGTACATCGAACGTTTCGAAGATCCTTGGGGACCGGCAGAAAAGGAAGCAAATGAAGAAGAAGATGATTCAGATTATAGTTTATTACATGATTTATACTAATATTAACATCAATAATATAATACTAACAATATACTTAAATAAATAAATATATTCAATTACAATTGTTGTTTATTTTGGTGTAAACCCATACAATGTATTTGCAAACATTGGTCCTAAACTACTATCAATACTTCCTAAAGGTACTTTGTTGTTGGGATAAACAACATCAAATGGATACTGTTGATGAAGATCCGTGACAAGTGTGATCCTTGTTTTAACCTCCCATGTTGCACAGGCAGACACATACTCCTGTGTTTCAGTATAGGGTTTATTTGTCTGCACGGGCATTATGCCAAAATGTAACGCTGGCTGAGGGTGACCTGAGTTAGGTGGGGTGTGATCGGGAATAGATACGCTATGGCATTGTTCAACATTCTCATTCAAATAAGAATCAAATGTGGGATTTTTAGGGTTGATAGGAATAAGGTTGTTAGGTCTCTTTAAAGCAAATGCTTTACCCGATTCTAATGATCCTGTAGTCAATCGTAGATCCTCGCCACCAATAATAGCCTCATTAACAACGTTATTATCCCAAACGCATTTATTTTTCTTGGGTCGTATAAGATTGGTTTTAACATTGTACCTATAAAATAAAACGGGTTTATCTATATGATCCAAGTAATTAAATGTTTTAACATGCTTCATAAGATCGGGCCATCCATTACAATCAAGTGTACTCTTATCGGGTGTTTTCCAAGGCATCATTATAGCCATATAATGTTTTAAACTACGAGGAATACCGACACAGGTAGGAATCGTGTTATTAAATTCGGTATCAGCAAATGTTGTTCCCCAAAGTCTATTAACTGTATCATGAGATTTAGGATAATCCAAACTATCGATCTTCATAGGTTGTGTAGCATTTCTATTAACATCGTAATTACGAATCTGAAAATCTATATTTAATCCAACAGCGGCTTGACCGAACACACCTTGCGTATTATTTGCAGACGATGTATTACTTGTACCGGTATCAAAAGATGTTTTAAAACCCTTAGGTATTACAATACATTCAACACTCTCAATACGTGTACCGATTGGAATGCACAAATACTCGCTAAACGACATCCAAAAACATACTTTATGTACAGGCAAATATGCTAAACTAGTAATTAAAGCTTTGGCTTGACCCTTATTATCGGATGCGCTACCTGTTTCAAAAATAGTATATGCATTACCCCATGTTGAGGTTTTACCAGCACCTATATATGTAGGAAATCGATTACCCGCAACACCGACACTTGAGTCTTTAACATCACCTTGAACAATGTCATTAGTTGATCGAGGGTGTCGACCTCCATTTTGTTGTTCAGTCATATTTTCACTTCCGTATTCTTCTTCCGTACTGCTGGGCGAACGTATTTGCGGTACTTGGGCACTTGTGCTTGGTCCGCTTTGATCACGTTGGTCTTGTCTGTTAAGTGGAGACCTCTCACGTGTTGTCTGCGCCGACGGAGTCTTTTTACTTGTGTCTCGCCTTTGAAATCTGTAGGCGTATGCGATGTTACCCCTGTTATAGGGTCTACCGTCTTTTCTGAGTTGACCTGAAAAGGATAAATATTAGTACCTAATAGATGTTCTACACCGTATTTTATTCCGATGCCAGCGGCACCAACAGCAGAATGCCAATTATAATTATTAATAAAATCGTCTGTAAATTCGTCTACAGCTATAGCATCTGCTTTATGTATATCAAAATAACTATTGGCTTGTTCATAGGACAAATCATGACGTCTTGCTATTGCATCGTCTGTGTCAATTGGACTAGTTGAGTAATCAGATTTTCCAGGCCCGAAATAATTATGTCTAGCCCACATAATATACCTTCGAACCGCCTTGCAAAGGTTTCAAAGTCTATAGTTCTATTAGGATCAGCATCTTCGTCTTCAGATGAAGATGAATAATTCGTCATCTTCGACAGCAATCCTAGAGAGTAAAACATTTAATGTAGTAGCGCTAATAATACAATTATAATGCTCGCCGTAAAAATAGCGGCTTAAGCGCAAAATACTAGTGTAAATGTTGTACTCACATAATATACGAGAGAATAGGATCAGCAAAAGCTACTTCTAAGGAACCAGTACATTGGAAGGGTACCACATCACTGCCCCCACTGTGACTACAAAGCAGTAGAAGCTAACATATTGAGGACTCATATATTGACCTATCGTACAGAAGAAAAGCCTTATTAGTGCCCTCACCCTGACCATAAAATGGTAAGAGCTGTCCAGTTAGAGAAGCATCTAATGGCCTGACATACAGAAGAGGAGCTTTTTCTGAATCCCCTCTGTGACTACAAAGCAGTAGAAGCTACCATATTGAGGAATCTTATATTGACCTATCATGCAGGAGAAAAGCCTTATTAGTGCCCTCACCCTGACCATAAAATGGTAAGAGCTGTCCTGTTAGAGAAACATCTAATGGCCTGATATACTGAAGTGGAGCTTTTTCTGAATCCCCTCTGTGACTACTAAGCAGTAGAAGCTAACATATTGATGACTCATATATTGACCTATCGTACAGAAGAAAAGCCTTATTAGTGCCCTCACCCTGACTATAAAACGGTAAGAGCTGTCCAGTTAGAAAAGCATCTAATGGCCTGACATACTGAAGTGGAGCTTTTTCTGAATCCCCTCTGTGACTACTAAGCAGTAAAAGCTACCATATTGAGGAATCATATATATACCTATCATACAGGAAAAAGCCCTATTAGTGCCCTCACCCTGACCATAAAACGGTAAGAGCTGTCCAGTTAGAGAAGCATCTAATGGCCTGACATACAGAAGAGGAGCTTTTTCTGAATCCCCTCTGTGACTACAAAGCAGTAGAAGCTAACATATTGAGGACTCATATATTGACCTATCGTACAGAAGAAAAGCCTTATTAGTGCCCTCACCCTGACCATAAAATGGTAAGAGCTGTCCAGTTAGAGAAGCATCTAATGGCCTGACATACAGAAGAGGAGCTTTTTCTGAATCCCCTCTGTGACTACAAAGCAGTAGAAGCTAACATATTGAGGACTCATATATTGACCTATCGTACAGAAGAAAAGCCTTATTAGTGCCCTCACCCTGACCATAAAATGGTAAGAGCTGTCCAGTTAGAGAAGCATCTAATGGCCTGACATACAGAATAGGAGCTTTTTCTGAATCCCCTCTGTGACTACAAAGCAGTAGAAGCTAACATATTGAGGACTCATATATTGACCTATCGTACAGAAGAAAAGCCTTTTTAGTGCCCTCACCCTGACCATAAAATGGTAAGAGCTGTCCAGTTAGAGAAGCATCTAATGGCCTGACATACAGAAGAGGAGCTTTTTCTGAATCCCCTCTGTGACTACAAAGCAGTAGAAGCTAACATATTGAGGACTCATATATTGACCTATCGTACAGAAGAAAAGCCTTATTAGTGCCCTCACCCTGACCATAAAATGGTAAGAGCTGTCCAGTTAGAGAAGCATCTAATGGCCTGACATACAGAAGAGGAGCTTTTTCTGAATCCCCTCTGTGACTACAAAGCAGTAGAAGCTACCATATTGAGGAATCTTATATTGACCTATCATGCAGGAGAAAAGCCTTATTAGTGCCCTCACCCTGACCATAAAATGGTAAGAGCTGTCCTGTTAGAGAAACATCTAATGGCCTGATATACTGAAGTGGAGCTTTTTCTGAATCCCCTCTGTGACTACTAAGCAGTAGAAGCTAACATATTGATGACTCATATATTGACCTATCGTACAGAAGAAAAGCCTTATTAGTGCCCTCACCCTGACTATAAAACGGTAAGAGCTGTCCAGTTAGAAAAGCATCTAATGGCCTGACATACTGAAGTGGAGCTTTTTCTGAATCCCCTCTGTGACTACTAAGCAGTAAAAGCTACCATATTGAGGAATCATATATATACCTATCATACAGGAAAAAGCCCTATTAGTGCCCTCACCCTGACCATAAAACGGTAAGAGCTGTCCAGTTAGAGAAGCATCTAATGGCCTGACATACAGAAGAGGAGCTTTTTCTGAATCCCCTCTGTGACTACAAAGCAGTAGAAGCTAACATATTGAGGACTCATATATTGACCTATCGTACAGAAGAAAAGCCTTATTAGTGCCCTCACCCTGACCATAAAATGGTAAGAGCTGTCCAGTTAGAGAAGCATCTAATGGCCTGACATACAGAAGAGGAGCTTTTTCTGAATCCCCTCTGTGACTACAAAGCAGTAGAAGCTAACATATTGAGGACTCATATATTGACCTATCGTACAGAAGAAAAGCCTTATTAGTGCCCTCACCCTGACCATAAAATGGTAAGAGCTGTCCAGTTAGAGAAGCATCTAATGGCCTGACATACAGAATAGGAGCTTTTTCTGAATCCCCTCTGTGACTACAAAGCAGTAGAAGCTAACATATTGAGGACTCATATATTGACCTATCGTACAGAAGAAAAGCCTTTTTAGTGCCCTCACCCTGACCATAAAATGGTAAGAGCTGTCCAGTTAGAGAAGCATCTAATGGCCTGACATACAGAAGAGGAGCTTTTTCTGAATCCCCTCTGTGACTACAAAGCAGTAGAAGCTAACATATTGAGGACTCATATATTGACCTATCGTACAGAAGAAAAGCCTTATTAGTGCCCTCACCCTGACCATAAAATGGTAAGAGCTGTCCAGTTAGAGAAGCATCTAATGGCCTGACATACAGAAGAGGAGCTTTTTCTGAATCCCCTCTGTGACTACAAAGCAGTAGAAGCTACCATATTGAGGAATCTTATATTGACCTATCATGCAGGAGAAAAGCCTTATTAGTGCCCTCACCCTGACCATAAAATGGTAAGAGCTGTCCTGTTAGAGAAACATCTAATGGCCTGATATACTGAAGTGGAGCTTTTTCTGAATCCCCTCTGTGACTACTAAGCAGTAGAAGCTAACATATTGATGACTCATATATTGACCTATCGTACAGAAGAAAAGCCTTATTAGTGCCCTCACCCTGACTATAAAACGGTAAGAGCTGTCCAGTTAGAAAAGCATCTAATGGCCTGACATACTGAAGTGGAGCTTTTTCTGAATCCCCTCTGTGACTACTAAGCAGTAAAAGCTACCATATTGAGGAATCATATATATACCTATCATACAGGAAAAAGCCCTATTAGTGCCCTCACCCTGACCATAAAACGGTAAGAGCTGTCCAGTTAGAGAAGCATCTAATGGCCTGACATACAGAAAAGGAGCTTTTTCTGAATCCCCTCTGTGACTACAAAGCAGTAGAAGCTAACATATTGAGGACTCATATATTGACCTATCGTACAGAAGAAAAGCCTTATTAGTGCCCTCACCCTGACCATAAAATGGTAAGAGCTGTCCTGTTAGAGAAACATCTAATGGCCTGATATACTGAAGTGGAGCTTTTTCTGAATCCCCTCTGTGACTACTAAGCAGTAGAAGCTAACATATTGATGACTCATATATTGACCTATCGTACAGAAGAAAAGCCTTATTAGTGCCCTCACCCTGACTATAAAACGGTAAGAGCTGTCCAGTTAGAAAAGCATCTAATGGCCTGACATACTGAAGTGGAGCTTTTTCTGAATCCCCTCTGTGACTACAAAGCAGTAGAAGCTAACATATTGAGGACTCATATATTGACCTATCGTACAGAAGAAAAGCCTTATTAGTGCCCTCACCCTGACCATAAAATGGTAAGAGCTGTCCAGTTAGAGAAGCATGTAATGGCCTGACATACTGAAGTGGAGCTTTTTCTGAATCCTCTCGTCCTCTTACCATAAAAAATTTAAGTTGGGAAGGTGAAAAACAATGTGAATATTATGACAGAAATAAGCGAGAATCCACTTTTAAGGAAGGCGATTTAGTTATTTGGGGCAATATCAATTGTCATTGGCAGCTGAAGCATTTTCGCATCAGAACTATCCTCCCTCTAAGTAAAACATGGGTTGAGCTAATGGTACAAACGTGATTTCAATGACAGTATATTTGCTTTGTGTAATTATAGTTTATAAATACATATATTGTTAATAATAGCCTTGATAACTTTAATTTGATTCCCTTTCCAATATGATAGAAACTGCTGAGCGTGATTGTCTGTGAAATTACTCACTTAGCTTATAGACAATCATCTCAAGCTGCTACTATGAGAAATTTATCCTGAATACAGTATATTAACTTTACATTAATGAAAACAACTAAAGGTATGTCAATTCAGGACAAACAATGATGGTCTGAGCTTGATTATATGTCATGCTCACCAAAAGCCATTCAATTAGATAAAAAAGAACCAGTTGTTGATCAAGGACAGTTAGAAGAATTTTATCAGTCTAAAAAAAAGTAATTTTAAACCAATACTCTTTCTGTCTTTCTAATTGATTACTGGAAAAAGCTTCATCATGATAGCGTGAGATGAACATTAATCTGGTGGTCACTTTGATGATTTATTGCATGAGAGTAATTTATTATTATGTATAAAACTCATGAATAAATAGAAATACTTTTATAGATAATGTAATAGATCATCACCAAACTTATATAAGTTTACTTTCTTATCTTAAGGAGTGTTTTGAAAATATTTAACACTCACGAAATTTCATAAAGAAGCTAAATGGATTAACAAACATAAATTCTCACATACACATACAGTATCATTTTAAGTAGGAAGAGTTGCAAACATTTCTAATTTAAGGAGGAAACTGTTATGAGGTTTGAAGGCAGGTAAATGAATTATAGCTTAAAATATCAAGGTAACTAAACATCATATACAACATTATTTAATTCATATTTCAAAAATAGTTACAAGTAAGATCAACTTCCAAGTGTTATAGTGTAATTTACATAAAAGATCAATAAACACTAATGTAAAATTTAAATTTATAATACTTGATCCTTTACAATAAAATCCTATTTCAAAAAGCACATATAATATAAATACATAACTAAACTTGATATATAAGATATTAAATGATTGAGAGATAAATTTCACTTTTAGATTTTAAATTTTGTGGTCTTAAGTAATGATAAGGGATTAAAGAGAGAGGGAGAGATTATTTGTGTTAGATAAAATTTAAAATAAACTTTAAAAAAAAGAAAATTAAATCCATTGCAGTGCCTTCTGCTGAGTAGACAAAGAACTAAGAGCATTTTATTAAATAAATTGACATGCAGTGCTGTCTGTTGGTACAGAAGGTGAGCCTCATCACCTAGTGTGTGTATGTGTTTTTTCTTGACTTTTTTACTTCAAAAAGATAATGTATCATAATTATGCACTCCTTCGAATGCATCTGTGTATGCAGCACGAGGAGAAAATTGTAAACAAAAAATTATTTATTTTTTGTTCATTGTACACTTATATAAAATAAAGAGGATTTGAAATAAAAAAACCTGTTGGTAGATATGTGAATGAAATCAAGAAAAAGGCTTATTTATTACGCCCTGAAGCATTCTGTTGATTACTAACCGATCCAGGCAGGGCCGCTATTTCTCCCTAGAAAATTTTTCTTTGCTTTCAGGATCCCGCAGGAGCTAACTTCTCCATTCAGTGGTGAAAACTAGTTCGTGATTCTTCCGCCACTTAATAGAGCGCGCTACGTTGCAATAAATATGCCAAATATTGCTATTTAGTTGTAAATATTCACTAACAGGTAGCGCTCCATGTCAATTTATCCAATAACCAGTACGTAGTACTTCCAGAACTTGATAGAAAGCGCCACAATGCCATACATACAGCCCTTTTCATGGTTTAGTTACAACTTATACCAATAGTCTTTATTTATTTTTTAAATAAAAGGAGAGATTTATTTGTGTTGATCTCGTACTAGGAGGGACCTATTTAAAGGATGGGTGTAGGAAGTGAGGAGTGAAGGGGACCTCCAGAGAGGTGTAGGTAATTTCGGGACGGTGTTGAGAGTCCACTGAGGGTTGAGCCTAGGTGTCTAGGCAATGGCACTGTGTCGACCAGGTCGAGGCCTGGTCTGAGTGGCACCCCTCAGGGGCAGGCTCTTGGGTCAGGGGCCATAGTGTTGACCTTACCCCCCCCCCCACCTACAGGGACTATAGAGCCGTGTCAATGTATTCAATGATTTTTTTTTTTCTAAACCCCTTAAATTATTATTTTTACAATCTAAATTAATATAATGAAATATACATGAGCTGTGGGTGGCGCCCTGTTCTGCATAAATGGTGGGTTTTTTTCATAGCCCCTTTAAATTTACATAGGTATTTAAAATTATAGATTCTCAGGGGAATCTATTTACAATTTATTTTTGTATTTCCTGCAGCTTGGCTACATTATATACAGGTTATGTTATTTTATATAAAAAATATAATGCTACACATTATACATGAATGGACTGAACTGACAAATGTATTTAAAGTAGGTTTGTGTAACAAATACCGTTTTCTGATTATTATCATATTAATATCACTGCCTCACTCACTCTCTCTCTCTCTCTCTCTCTCTCTCTCTCTCTCTCTCTCTCTCTCTCTCTCTCCCCTCAATCTGTAATACAGCTAGTTTTCTTTCCACCCTGCAGATGGGACTGCAATGCATTTAATATATTTTAGAAATAATCCATTGATTTTAAATAGCTGTTTTAATTTGTATAATAATTAATATTAATGACTGTAAATATAAATAAATGGATTTGTGTGTGTGTGAATTTTAGGATAATTACAAAATTCCTGGATAAATTTACTCCATACTTCATTCACATACAAATTATAATCTAGAAAAAATACTGTGTGAGTAAGACAACCCTATCACCTCTGGAGAATGTAAAAAATAATCAAAATTTGCTGACATTGGTATTCACCATTCCGATAATCAAATTTAATTTGTATGCCCAAGATCCAGCAAATTAAAAAATCCAAATATTATATTATATTTACCAAACTTCTTATATTTGATACGTTTACATCCTTGTTTTTTTTTTTATTAAAATTTTAATAAAACCATAATTTAATAATATACAGCACCAGGCATGGTTTTCCAACACCATAGTTTCCATATAGGATACAAAACTAGTACAATTTCAAAAGTCCCAATGAGGTACTTTTTTTCAGTAGACATTTATATAAAAATATTGTGGGGAGTGATGCCAGGAATCTGCTTAGAGTGCAGGATTGCAGCTCAAACATTAGCGGACCAGTATCAAAATTTAGTGCACTGGTGGACTTTACTGATCCAGAAAATTTAAAAAAAATTGTATATTTACCAAACTTTTCCTGTGTATATGATATTTACATATTTGTTTTTATATTAAATTCAATAAAATTATAATTTAATAATATATGCCATAACATAATTGAGGCTTGGTTTAATGTTTTTCCAACACTATACTCTCCATATCCTTGATACAAAGCTAGCAAAATTTCAAAAGTGCCAAAGAGGTATATTTCATTGAATAGGCATTTATAAAAAATAATATATGACATTTACTATCAAGTAATAGTAGGACAAATTCCACACTTTTTCTGTTTAAAATTTTGTTGACTCTTTGCAGCTTATGTTTGGTGCAATTTGTTGACTGAAGGTTATATAAACTTTTGCCAAAAAGTTTTATTAACTTACATACGTATATATATCTAATAAGACTATATGTATACTTGCACATGACATGGCCATTTATAGAACAAATGTGTTAATAAGTGGGCTTGATGTATCCTCAAGGTTAAAAAAGATTGAAATTTACAGGATATTTGTTTAAATTGAGAAACAAAACCTTTCCCCACACTAAGCAGGTATTATGTTGGATATAAATTGACAGTATACCAATTACTTGGAACAATTAAAGTGTTCACTGCCTTGGAATATATCTATTGAAGAGTAATTTGGAGACTAAATGCGATGTACAAACCACACCATGCTAATGCACGCCTACAAAGACACATTACTTCAACTTGTACAACATTACTTTACAAAACTCTCCTCTTATCAATAATGTCTTATGCCTTTAACCTATTAATGATTTTCATAGTGGCAAAAATCAAGTTGAAATATACATAATAATAAATGAGGAAATATTAAACAATAAGATTTTTTTTTTAATTTGCTATTTATTTAACATGATTTTAAATTCCTTGTACAGCCAGTCAAAACCAAACATTTCCACAAAGTACGTAAGGGTATTTAAAATTTATTCTTCCCAGGTTCCTTTAGACAGACCAAGCTATAAACAAAAAGAATATTATTGTTTTAAACAAGTATTAACTATTTCTTAATGCTGTTGTTGTAATAAATCTACCTTATTCCAGTTCTTAATCTTGCAAACTGCTATTTTGTATGCCAGCTGACATTGATCCTTCTCATCACCGGTAACTATTTGACAAAAAAATGATAATTTCATTATTGCTGAGTCGGTGAATTTGTTGAGATATTGGTTTATGGCTGATGAAAGTGAAATGATGGATTTTCATCAAATTTATCAATGGACAGCTTTTAGACTAAGATACTATGTTGGCATCTGATAGTAAGAAAAAGTGGTGATATTGAACAAAGTGTGAGAATAAGGTCCGAGCCTCATCATATTTGTAACACCCTGCTGTTTTTTTCAATTTTTGTTTCCCATTATAGAATTCAAACCTATTAACTGTTACATACCCTGCCTCTTGTTAATAATTATTCTCACACTTTTTTTTATGTGGAAACGTTTTATATTAATAAAATGAATGACAATCTAGCATCTTTCTTTTATCAGCCTAAGATGATATACAAACGATTTCACTTTATCAGCTATAAATTCATGGCCAACAATGAACTACCTGTGCAATAATTCTGTACAATTATAAGAATATTAATGTAAGTTAAGTGACCTTCAAAGGCTTCAAATTTCGACAAGTTGCTTTACGATTATAAATTACAAAAATTATAATACATAAAGGCTGGAATTATCATTATTAAATCATATCAATAAGTCCGAAGATTAATATTATCAAGTTATACCTTCTGCCTGGCATATCTCGGCTATCTCATCAACTTTGGCCTTATCTTCATCGCTGAGGCCAATCTTCGAGATAGTCTTGCAATATTCCCAATCCAAACCTCCATCTTTTATCTAAAAAGATTAAAAAGATAATAAAACAAAATTATAGAATTGATGTAACTGTGAAATTATTGATATGGAATAATACATGTTTTAAAAAGCAATCAATTTAATACTAACCATTCCAATTGTTTTCATTACACAATGAAGCCAACACTGAAAAAACAAATTATGTATCAGTAATTTTGCAAGTACATACTAAGAATATTTAAAGTTTCAAGTAAGACAGCTTTGTGTTTGAATGGAGACCGTGTCTACTTTTCTCAGTTGGCACTTAAGAGTTAAGAATCTAGGGCCAGAATAACCATTTTAGTGGTTGCTGAATTGTTTTTTTTATTTGTCCTCAAATTATCCTATGAACAGTTTAATCTCATTACCTCATTTATTGACATAATCCTAAAATTGCCCAAAAATAAGGTATATTTTGTTAGTTCCTTGAAAATAGAAAGTTGATATCTATTCCGGTATTATCACAATACATCCCTCTATTATGAATTAACCATGTATCACTAATCGAAATAAGGTTTTTTTTTCCCATCTAAAATTTGCCTAAGCTTAGTGAATTACTTCGAACTATTAGGAGAAAATTTTGTGCAATCAATTTTGTTTGTGAGATTAGATTATGAATAACTGCAAATGATTTATTTACCTTAACTTCCTGGTCCTCAGACACACTGAAATGGGTCATAATATCTTTGATTGCATCTGTAACATTTACGAGAAAACATCAAAATAAAGATTTACTTAAATATTTAAATTTAAATTGTAAACTGATTGTTAAACCTTTGCTGATGTTGTGTTCTTTAGAGCATTCAATAATAGTTTTATTTATCAAAGATGTGATGTCCTCCGCAATATCCTTCTCAGCCTAGGCCAATAAGCATTGCATTAATTTGCAGTAAATAAGTAATTTTAATATTTAATGCATATAGTTATATAAATTCATCCATTACTTATATAAGTAATTGATACATAGGTAATTTACTATTCTTATTTATAATTAGATTGCACCATATAACAAAATGTTTAGGGAACAATTTTTAATTTATGAAAAATAAAAATTGTCTGAATTTCCTGAAAAACTCAATTATTACTTATTACTAAGAAAAAATCATGTCATTGAAGATGTTTATAGTTTTTATCATAAGGATAATTTTAAAGAATATTATCAACTGTCTAGCGGCATAACTAAAAAACATTTATTTAATTTGTCCCAAATTATTTTTTTGATTTAAAACTATTCAACTCATTCTGAGTTTCAATAATTGAACATATGTATGGTTTAAAACTATCAAACATCATAATGGAGTAAAAGGGAAAGAGTATGATAATGATAATGAATCTAAAATGGAAGCTATAGAACTTCCCTAATCCCAACTTACCCACATAACAGCGGAAGAATAAACATTAATATTGTAAGCATTATGCTGAAGTTATTAATATACAATCAATAATGTAGGATGTATATGTGCTTACATTAACTGCAGTGAAAAGAGACCAACCATTGATGATGGCAGCTGCCAACACAAAAATCAAGAAATACTTCATCTTACTACCGTCGTCAGACTTCCTTCCTAAACTTCTGAAAACAAAAGAGGTCCAGGCTCTGATCTTCTTCCTTTATATAGCGACTGCCCCACCCTTCCACTGCTGAAGAACTGGATGACATCATGGAGCACAGCTATGACTGCAGGATAGTGTTTAACAAAGTTAATTTTAGTAACTAATTGGTGTTTTTAGCTTCAAAGGATTACTGTAAATATAAATTAAAATGTTTCTTTTATTTTCAGGAATTATACTTTACCCAACATTTTTTTTATGACTTCTCCATTTTCTCCAAGTCTTCTTTTGCCAGATATTTTCATATTACTTATTTATTATCTTTAGCAGTTTAAACATTTTGAAAATATTTAATACTTCCAAAATATCATAAAGAAGCTAAGTGGATTAAAATGGAGTATCACAGATTCGTCTAAAGCTTTATTTCTAATTTAAGTAGCAACTGTTTTAAGGTTTGAACTCAGGTAAATGAACTATTGCTTACAATAATGCAGGTTAATTCAACTCTAAACATCATATACAACATAATTTAATTCATATTTAAATAATAATTACAAGTAAGATCAAAGTTAATACATTTAATTTAATACATTAGTAAGATAATAGTTAACATTAAAACCCTATTTCAAAAACCACATATAATGTAAAAACAAAACTAAACTTGATAAATCAGTTATTGGCTGATTGAGAGATACATTTCACTCTTCTGTTTTTGTTTTTTCCCCATATCCCCTTGTTACAAAAATTACTATAGAATTCAATATATATTCTACAAATGAATGAATTTACAATTTATTTACATTATATTTCCTTAAGCTTGGCTACATTTTCTACAATTTCTTATTTCTACACATTGTGATCTGCATTGTACAAAGTACAATGGTATAAGGGTTGGTAAGAAAGTGATTTCTGTTTGCACCAATAGTTAGCCTTATGTTTGTTTACTTATTCTTTTGTCAATGTTAGAATTTTTTTTCTTTTGAGATTTGGTAGTCGATACCTTCAGGGTGCTATAGAAAGAAATTCCATGTAATTTTGTTTACAACTGTCAGTTTTAACATGGAGTGGAAAAACAAGCATTTTCGACACATTATATTTTATTTTCATTAAGGCAAGAAGGGGACTGAGGCTCACTAAGAGATATGTCAACTTTATGGTATTGACTGTTTAACAGAATGCATGTGTCAGAATTGGTTTAAAAAATTTCGTTCTGGAGTTTTTTTACTGAAAGATGACCAAGGTTCTGGTCGACCTTCTTAAGTTGATGATGCCAAAATGAAAGCCATAATTGAATCGAATCGTCATATAACTGTGCGAGAAACTGCATTTTCGATAAATCTTGTTAAATGTATCACACACGACATTTGAAAATCATATAAGACGTCTTGGGCATGTTAAGAAACTCGATATTTTAGTTCCGCACGAATCGAAAGAAAATCAACTAACACAACGAATAATACTTGTGATACACATTTCAAACGTAATGCAATCAACCCTTTTTTGAAACGAATTATCACTGGCGATGAAAAATGGGTTGTCTACAATAACGTTAATCGAAAAAGATAAGTTCTGTGTATTTTGAGCTGTTCAACCACGACAATGGGAGGCCTCGCCACACATCTTTAGCAACACATAGGAAACTATTGGAGCTTGGTTGGAAGTGATGTCGCATCTCCCATACAGCCCCGATCTTACGCCATCGGATTATTATTTATTTCGAAGTTTACAAAACTTCTTAAATTGTAAAAATTTCAGTAATAACGATGATCTCAAATCGCACTTGGTTGAATTTTTGCTGATAACGACCAGAAGTTCTATGAGCGCGGGATCATGAAGTTGCCAGAAAGAATGCAAAAAGTCATCGAACAGAATGAAAGATATTCGACTGATTAAAGTTCATTTTTTGTATAGAAAAAATTGATTTTTATTTCACACTAAAAAACCGAAATTACTTTCGGCTGCATTTCATTCAACTCGTGAAATAATCTACAGTTATATAATGCTAAGAATATTATAATTCTAATATTATATATAATGATAAAAGTAGAAACAAGCCCCTATACCTGCCTCGTGGTGTACCCTGTTGTGTTTTTAAGTAAGCGACCGCATCCCTCCAAGACCTCCTACCACTTCCCAGAACTACCATTCGCTTATACATATATGTCTCAGCTTTAGCCCCAGGCCACACTTGTTCCCACACATTCCACCCAGTATGTAGTACCGTAACTCTTAATATTTGTATATACCAGTGTTTTGCTTGTACTTCATAATAAAGCTTTTCTTTATTTTCTTTTAAAAGACTCTCCTTTACAAAGATTATTTAACTTACGACTAATTCATGATAATTTTTCAGGAAAATTATATTATTTAATTATTATATTTTGAAATGGTCCATTGTTTGGAAAAAACTGTTTCTGTTTATATAATGGTTAATAATAATGAGTGTGAGTGTTTTTTGAAGTGTGCAATGTCACACTATGAAGGCCCTTGGTTTATATTGTTATAACTTAGTACTGGTTAATTGTTCCTTCCAAGCCCTTCCATACATTCTTGTTGAAGAAGTTGATGAACCATGTATTCTTCTTGTCAATTTAATTTGAAAACTTTTTTCGAAGAAGAGTTCATGATGAAATAACGTAACTCGAATTGTAACCTTGGGCCTATGAAGCCCAGACTGTTCTTTGAGCCTTCATATCACTTTACTTAGTTTTCTTAGCTAAACCAAGTGACAATCAAGGATTGATGCCAATCCCCGTAAATCCGTACAGGATTTGACAGGAAGATACTTTAGGGGTGAACCTGTTAAAGCTATATGACAGAGAATGTTGTCCCCTGGGTTTCATAGACCCAAGATTACTACAACTTGGATATTATCTGACTAAATCATGTAGTATGATGAATTTTAATTGACGCTTAATTTATTATTATTATTTATCTTTAGATAAAAGAGTATCATTATCATTTTTATTCTATGCATAATCGCTACACATTGAAGCTCTACTATCTGATAAGCTTTCCTGCCAGCGAAACGATTTGAAAAACTAGAGGTTAAAGCAAGGCTACTTGACTCAACTTTAAAGTTGAGATATCAGCACATATTTACTTTTAGCATTTTTATTATTTCGAGTCTAGTATGTAACTTATTAAAGGCTATTTTTACCGGAAATAAAGATTACGATAATATACTCTACAATGTCTTCGGCTTTTTTGCCATTGTTAATGAGACTGAGTAGTCAACAGAGACTTTTAGCTTCTTCACTTCAAAATGTGATAGGTAGATTAACAGTGCGAAATAAGAGCAGGGATGTTGATCTTCCTTCTAATGTTGGTCCAATGGCTGGAAAGTTCAGGCGAATAGTGCACTACCCTGAAGAGTATACTGTCGAACCACTTAAGATTACCAATTTAGCTGGAAGAGATCCGGTATCTGGTACGTTTAGTTCATACCAGTATATTAAATGAGAAAGTAATTGATCTCTATGCCAATAGTTTAATTTGTGTGTATACTTCTTCGCCTCGTCAACGGTTCCAAGCTAACTATAGAAAACAAGAGACTGAGCCATGAAACAATACTTCAACCTACCTGGTCCTAAGTTTATGGGAGTATCAAGCCTTCCAATATCCACTATCGTACGCCTGATTTTTTAGAGCTACCATACCTTACACTCTGATATCAATATCCTTTTCATCTAATAGCTAACCTCACTACCGGTCACCAAAATTTCCTTTCCCACCTCCCTGGTCACCTCTATCCCTTTCTCATTTCCGGTTTAAATTCATTGAGTTTTACTGAGATTAGCCACTTACTCTTGTTCTTGTAATAGAACTAAGCACTAAAGGATTATTTTTCATTTGATAAAAGTTTAGGTTGTCATCAGAACATAAGTAATAGCTAATTTTCTATCTATCTATCTAGTAATTCCTAATTATTTTGGATTGACAATTAGTCATCTCTGCAAACATTATTTTATTTAACTAATTTAGTGGAATTCTTATTAGTTTATCCCATGTTTGATATTTGAAGATGTTTGTTAGTTCAATAGTAGGTTTTCTCTTACTCTAAATATGTACGATAGAAACAATTAATATAGTGTACATAAGTATCCCTAAATAATTTTTAATATTTTTTTTTTTTTTTTTTTCTTCATAGCCCCTTTAAACTTACAGACAATTATAGATCCTCAAGTGAATCCATCATCGAATCCACAGAATTTTTAATATCAATGATGATTCTTGTTAAATTGTAGACAATTTTTCATATTTTGAGGGTAGGAAGCCTCACTTTTTTTTATTGTTATTAAACCATAATCAAAACTTAAAATCTTACACAGCTTCTGAGATGAATTTTTAATTTTTTTTTTTCATATTCATGTTATTATACCTCAACCATAACTTATACGTACATCTGGAGTTTTGTTGATCAATTTGCCCATTTTTACAATTGTTATAGAATATTAATAGAGACAGAAGACAATTAATTACTCCATATCTGTTTGAAAGTAAACGCTTTCTGTTCGGGTTCAGCAAAAAGTGAATATAATTCATTATGATTTTACAGGTAGGGTGGTGATCAAAGGAATCGGTGGTGGAATTAAGAGGACTTACCATTGGGTACACTGGAAAAGAGAAGGCCCCAAAGAGGGCCCTCCGTTACAGGAGAAAGTCATCGAAATCATTGTTGATTGGTGTCGAACCAGTCGTGTGGCTCTCGTTGCTGGTGGTAATAAAATGAAGTATTACCTTGCTACTGAAAACATGAAACCTGGTGATCTTATTTACACCTCAGGACTAATACCAAGGATTCCTGGTATGTACTGCACATTCAATTATTTTCTGCTTTGAAAACAAAAATTTTATCAGTTCTGAAAAAATGTAATACTTTCTTACTTATGGTGTCTGTTTTTTTATCAACGGTCACCTTTTAGGACTTTTCCAAGGGCCTATAGCGCGTTCCATATTTTATCTTGCTACCATTTAGGCAATCCACATTACTATATTTTTTATCTTGATAATAATATTGCAACCTGTTTTGTGCGAACAAACTTAGTACATTGGCCTTCCAAAATGATATGGTACTTGCCATATGTGAATATTTAAATATATTTTTTTTAAACAGTTTTAGCTAAAGAAGGTGACGCTCACCCTTTGGGGGCCTTACCCAATGGAACGATTGTGAACAATGTTGAGAAGTACCCTGGAGCAGGAGGGTTTTACATTCATGCTGCAGGCACTTTTGGAACAATTCTCAGAAGAGTTGGTAGTCGAGTTGTTGTGCAGATGCCATCAAAGCGAGAGTTCTCCTTGCCTCAAGAGTGCATGGCAACTGTAGGTTGGTATTCAAAATAAGTTTTAATATTTTATAGTTAGTTATTGAATGGGTTGAATTTTGTGTATCTAATTTATGTATGGAGCATCTTTTTTTTTTTTTTTTTTTTTTTTTTTTTTTAAGGAACTAAAATGAGCTTGCTAATATTCCATCTTTATTGATTTTTTTTTTAACGTGCACATTCAAATGCGGTTTGTCTAATGTGTCCCACATTGGTTGATTTGGGTTTTTGCAATTTGTCGCAACGGCTGTTTTATTTAAATATTTAAAAAAAGTCATTAATCTAATTTATGTTCTTTTGTTTATATAGTCCAATCTGACATATTATAATATATTCTTAACCAATACACCAAGATTATTAATTTAATAAGTTGATAGGAAAAAAAAAATTGATTTCATAGATATTAAAATTATTAAGGACACTTATTTTTTTCACAAGATTACTTTTGTTTTCAGCATTATCGGAGTATTGAATGAAACTACCATACAAGGATATCATGCCACTAAAAAATCACTAGTTGAGTTAAAGTTCCAAATACAGTTATAATGACAGTTTTAACGACTTAGTGTGATTAGAGATCAAAAATATTTTTGGAAAAGCAGACAATTTTTTCATTACACTGTAATTACTTAATAGTTTTTACAGGTTTACGTTTATTTTAGTTTCAAATAGAACTTCCATGCAAAATATCAAAATCATCATCAGTTGAGTTAACAGTTAACACGATTTTAATGACTTTGTGTAATTATAATTACAAGCATAAAAAATAAAAATTATATATTATTTTATCAGGTCGACTAGGCCTTTAATTACTCACTATCAATATGATAAGGAAATATTTTTTATTACAAATTAATTATGGCATCCTGTAATGGTAATGCATAATTAATTACCATGGTGCAGGTTTTATTTTTAACACCATGGGGATATTAAATAAAACCAACATGCAAAGATCACCTCTCTATGAAAAAGACAGAATGAGTAAAAATTTTGATCATGATTTTAAAGATAGGTTTAATCTTTTTGCTTAGTTACAGTACAAAATTACAAATTTTTACAAAACACAGTACTGAGATCTTTCATTTGATTTTGCACACCCTACTCAATATGTCAGGGTTTTTTTTTCTCAAGAAATCAATTAATTATGTTTTATGGAGATGAAAATGTATTTGAATCTCCATGACAGACACATATCTTATTGAGTAAGATATCAAATTCAAAATCTCGGTAGTGTGAATAATATTTTACTTATTATGTGTCATTTAGAAGTAAGGAAGCCAAGTATCCTCCTGATTAAAAAAATCGAAGCTATAACTTAATCCATAAAGCAAATATCATCAAGATACGTTTAGGATCGAAATTAATGATATGGCAAATAATTGGAACACTAACGATCATTGTTTTTCTACCTTGGAGCATACTTAGACACATGTCTAACTTGGAAACACTGTACAAACTACAACAAGAACCTTATAGACACCTACAACAATTGTACCCACTCATCAACAGACCTGCATTATTTTACACGACACTCGCTTGCGCCTGTCTTGTCTGCTGCTAGTGGACTAAACTAGCAAGTCCATCAGGTCAAGACTTCTAAAATTTGGAACAACATACTCCGGAAGTGCTGGGAGCACACTGGTTTATCAGGAATAATACTCAAATTCATTTAGATCTGAGAATGCCCCCAATATCACAACACATAGAAGAGTAAACTAATAGAAACTAAGATAATATTTAATTATCTTCACTGCCAGTATCTTTCCATCTATCTAGGCCTATCTATCTAACAGACTCAAGCAAAGAATGTAACAAGATCTTTAAATTTTGCATAAAGTACTAATGTATTGGTCAAAATATACATATTTATTGATTGATTCTATTATATTTTTGAACTCTTAATCATACTAAGTCAATAAAACTGTCATTAAAACCGTGTTCACAACTTTATGGAAAACTAGTGATTTTTTTAAATATTTAAATAATTGTCATTGATGGGTGATTAATTCCAATGTATAGTGCTTATTGATGGGACATGTTGATTGCTTTTGAATGTGTATGCTAATAAAAATAATTCAATAAAACATAGCAAATCAATCAACAGGGAGTAATTAATTACATCAACTAACCCTTGATTGTCTGATACTGTACACTCAACTATATTTTTTTTTTTATTAGTACGATTTCTTTGGTATTTTACTTATCTTTTTCTTGTTATTTATTTTTAAGGGCGCCTCTCAAATATTGAACATGGAAAAACCCCGATTGGAAGCGCTCAAAGGAACCGAGAGCTAGGCAACCGTCCAAGATCTGGCCTTTGGCAGAGGAAAGGAGGACGGTTCGGAAGGAAAATTAAACCAATTCCTCCTGTGAAAGATATCAATGCTGCAGGTCCCTCTGGCTACTGTCAAGAGATTAAGTTAACCATGAACAATGATATGTATTATGGTCATAAGTTGTGGAGTGATCGACTGTAAATAAATATAGTTTATTGTCTTGAATTCTTTTGTTATAAAAAATAACATAAAAATTAAAATGAGGCATTGATTTAAGCAAAATAAAAACTAATTTTGACATAAACAAAAATGAATATATTTGTATTAAAAAACAACTTGTATACCTCCAGTTGGTTTGTTACTCTTAATTGAAAATATTATAGATTAAATACAGCAATGTATGTACATATATACAGCAGTGTCTTCATTCTTTTGGTTAATAATTACATATACTCCATACCCAGTTCACCAACGGTCTAATCAATATTGTTTTATATATATTAGGTCTTAAACTGACTTGGGTATTGGCCATTTTGGCTGGCAGGTCACGTCTCTTTGGAACGACTGTCTTCAATTGAGCTATCCAACAACTGACATCTTTGTTAGCAATTAACAGGTTGACTCCGTAATGGCTAATTCCAGTCATACAGCCATCAATAGCCTAGATCTCCAAGTTCAGTCCAATGCTCTTGAGCCTGGTGATGGCATTGATTAAATCTATTTTATGAGTATATCAATTTAAAACATCACTACACCATATGTATTGTCTTCATTTAGCTGTTATTATTTTAAACGTTTAAATTAAAACAAAACTTTTTAATAAAAAAAAAAAAATACTTGTTTGTCAAAAATGTATTTAATATTTATGTTGTTAGTAACTTTTATCTCAGATTGGTTCTATACTCTTAATTACAAAACCTTGAATCATATTATTGTTTATTCCTATTCTTAAATTTTAAACTATTATAAATATCAGTGATAAGTAAATATAACCAATTTGGTTGAATTCTAATATTTTTAGTTAATTATAGCTAAACTTATATCATAAGATGAACAATTCTGTGCTCAGATGGCTAAATCTTATAAATCACTTTTCCCAACAGAGATTTTTTCAAATTCCAGAGTCTATAAGTACTATAAAAAGAGACTATAAGTATTAGCCAACTATCATTGGTAATACGTACAATTGTGTAAAATAATTTTGTGATTTTTCATAACACTACAGAATTAGTATTAAATATAATACTATAAAAGGTTTTAACTTGTCCATAAGGTACCGGTGTTTAACACCATTTAATATTACGGTAAACTCCTTAGGCATAATTTTCAACAGGCAGTTATAGCCTTACCAAGCAACATCCAGGTGTCTGATACATACCTCGTCGCTAGATTAATAAAAAATAAAAATTATTTATGGATATTGCTATTCCTTATGTGCAATGCTATGGTACTGACATAATTTACGTAATCGTCTAAGTATTGAAATTCTTACAGCTCCTCTATCAGCTATTGAAATTCAAAGGTAGGGAATACAATGAGATGTCTTAGATGCCAGGTAACTTCTGGGTGAGGAAAAAAATCGACAGATTGGTGGAAATTCGGAATTGTTTAAAATGCGAAGAGTCGAAACAAAGATTCACACCAAACAAAAACAAAAGCTTTAGGTCCTTAAGCAGAGGAAAAATGTATTATAAAATAAATTGGGGGTTAGTTAATTCACACCAACCTTTTAAAAATATATTATCTAATAATTAAAATTTTTTGTTTTAATTTAAGCTAAATGGACCATGGTTGATTTCATTTGCATAAAGCAATTTAATTTAGAAAACATTTATTTTTGTAATTTTGTCAAATGATGTTAAAGGTAAAATTGAGTTCAAGAACGGATAACCGATACAACTACTAATTGTGAGTGAGTTTTGTTCTGTAACAAACATTTTTATTGTATAAATATTACAAAAAGCATTTCAAATTAATTAGTTTAGATTTCATATTAATTTCTACTGAAGTTCTTATGCTCCTATATTTATAACAAAGTAAAATTTTAAGATTGAAACCATAAAAAAAATCTGCTTATATTTCTTTACTAGCCCTAAAAGTAATTAAATTTTCACTTGCTTTTAAAATGCACCAAAGTTATGCAGTCAGTGGGTGAACCCTGAAGTGTTTATTTTAGAGTTTTAATAGAATGAGATGAACACTTGATTTTCGACAAATATTTAGATCGGGTCATAAGTAACTTCCGTTTTTTTATCAGACATTTATTTTGCTTTCATTAAATAATAAAATTATATTAATTTTGACGAGTGCACGATGCATTTCATGGAGTTTCTCTTGCACTCTTTGCAACTGCTGAACGTATCTATCCGCAGTAATCGTTAAATTTGACTTCAACTTGTGGTGAATTATTCCTTGACAATCCCACCGTACCCACAATAAAATCTTTTTGCCATGGATGTTTGCTTTCGGATCTGATAGGGGAGGTTGATCCTTATCAAGCCACTGTCTTTTGCGGACTATATTGTCATAGGTAACCCATTTTTCATCGCCTGTTACAATCCTGTTTAAAAAAGGCTCAATTTTTACCTGTGAGAGCAGACTTGTGGAGATTGACATGCGACCTTCTCTATTCCGTTCCCTGAGATTGTGAGGTACCCACACTCCTAACTTGCCGACTTTCCCTAATTTCTCCAGGTGGAGGTTAACAGTTGATTGTGATGTATTCAACCTTTCTGCTTTACCTCTTGTTGATTGACATGGATTTTTCTCCAATATTGCCTTTAAAAGGTTGTCGTCAAAGTCGGAAGGACGTCCCACCCTCGGTTCGTCTTTTAAAGTCGTATCTCCAGAACAGAATTTTATAAACCAATTTCTAACTGCCTGATCAGTTATTATTCCTTCACCATATACACTGCATATTTTTTCAGCTGCTGCGCTAGCACTATTGTCTTGTTTAAATTCCCAAAGCATTACATGACGAATATGTACTTTTTGACCCTCCATTGTACAGTTGACAACAGACTAAGTGAAGCCTCGTCTATATAATGAAAACAAAAACTTGTAATGGTAACTCATAGCAGGTAGATACGAACAATAGATTCTACTTAGCTGCATCAGAAGTTACTTATGACCTGATAATAGTAAATCATATTTTACAGCATGAAAACATGAATTTATAGCAAAAAAAAAAATGTGTTTGTGTGAATAATGTGTTATAACAATAATCAATATCTATTCATTTTACCTTAAAACTAGCTTAGCTAGGTCATTTTTATAAAAAACTGTATGAATATTTGTTAATAAAGGAAGTATCTCTGTCCTTTCCTAGATAAATTTCACTTCTGGTCTGTTGGTCTGTAGCATACAATGTTTAGTAGAAGAACTCTGCGTGACACTCAATTTTGATATTGTTGAATCAAATAACACATACAGTGTTGCACATTGATAATTTTTTTTAAACCCTTATGAAGTGACCAAAGAGGATTTCATGAAATTACTCTGTCAAAAGGCATACAGTGTGATTTCTAAACTGAAAAACGCTATTCCTTTAACTGGAATGTTCCTAAAACTTTAATTGTATTATTTATGTGACTTGTCGCAGGTCTATTATTAAACAATTTTGGCAAATATAAATGAGACAAAAACATGATAAATAGTAATACATATACATGAATTGAGGTTTAAGTATATTTTTGGCAGTCAGTAGGATATCAAAATTAGATGTAGAGATGTAAACACACTTGAAGAAAAGGCTCCTGGCCAGGAAGATTCTTAAGAATATTTTTATCGTTGTCAATACGTGTAGTACAGACATTCTGAAGTATTCCCTCTCTAGCTCAACATTGAATTAGTAACAGATCAAGCCATCTTCACCTTCTCGAAGGGATAAATTACACGATTCTGTCAGTTTTAGTATGAATCATGTACAACATGGGACATATTTACTTTTGGTGTAACTACCTACCATTGACAGATTCAAAGTCATATTTTAAATAAATTCAAACAGAGGGATGTTAAGTATACCTGAAGTTCTTACGCCTTTAACTGTTTCAATATTTTAAAGCTTTTAGTGAGTGAGGAGGAAACAGAAGGTCATTGCCTGAAATGTTTAATTATTTACTTCCTTTGATAATGCTTTTAATTGTCTTATCATGTATGCCACAACCTTCTCTTAAAGAGACTAATGCTAAAACAAAAACATAGAATTTAAATTTTTAACATAGCAAACAGTGTGACTGAGTTTAAACAATGCAGAAGAGGATTTTAGATAAATTATAGTGTCTGTTATGTTCTATAATTTAGGGGCAGTACTCTCCCATACCCTGGACTGGTATTTCTCCTCTCGACTGTCTTTATAACAATTTTCCTTTTGTCTTTAGTAGTGGTGAAAAACTATCGGTAGTCAACACCATCATTAATTGAGTTTAAACACCCTAGAGCAGGAAGCAATTTCCTGCCCTTCTCTAGTTAGGAAATGGAAATATTGAGTTGATTCTGTGAGCCAGTAACCAAAATTATAAACATACTGGTAAATTTTTATTCTTAAAATATTTCATTAGAACTTATAGTTTTTGTTTTGAAAGTAATACAATAGGTTTTATAACTGTTATTTTGTTTAAAAAATTAAGGCCCTTTAACACCTTTTGAAATATTTATTTATCTGATTGATAATAATAAAAAATCTTACAGATTTATATAAAAAAACAAAACAATTTTAATTCTAATTCAAACATTGTGTGCTCTTACAGTTCTATTCAGATGTATTATCAGGGAAATGAACTTGATATCACGAGACATATTAACTACTTTAATTGTATTACTTATATTCCTTGGAAAATATCAGATACTAAGTTGCACCTTTAATCACTTAAAATTTTTTTATTGCATTGAAATAAATTCATGAAAAACTAAAACTGTTAATAAATATACTTTCTTTTAACAGGCATTCTATATCTTAAAAAACAAATTTTCGTGAAACCTTTTTGCATTCCAGAAAAAAAGTCTCTCTCCTATCTCCGGAATACCCACACCCACATTAATCGGGTTTAGGGAGAATATGATTCACATTTAGATTTCACATATGATCTGACAGTTTGCAGAGCAGCTTTTGACCAAATAACAAAACAATATAACAAGCATATTATGTTTTCTGGGTACAAAATTAAAGACAAAAGGAATACGTGCAGATAAGCAATAAGTTGTTATATATTTAATTGACTCTGATAAAGCATAACTGTCTGGTAACTAGTGCCGATCACTTCTCCATGAGGGACAGCTTGAGCACTTGCTCTAGCATCTCCTCCTCGTGCCTGCGCTCCGCCTCAAGTGCCTCCATTCTACGTCGCTCCTCCTGCTCGGACAGTTCGAGAATCCTGCGCAGGTCATCATCTGGCAGTGGCTGGTCTTGGTGCCCATCCTCGGAAGAGTTGGTGTCTGCATCTACGAGCCCGCTGCTTGTTGAGGAGAGGGAGGCCTCTATGGCTCTGTTGAAGGGAACAACAGACAGCGCTACAGCTATAGGGCAACGGCACTACTATAACAGTCCTACTTACAGGTCTAATTACAATGGCAGGTGCAGTCTATTTGTAAGGTTTTCAATTTAAGCTTGCCAACTGTGACATACTATAAACACATTCATATTTGTTGAGCAAAATATACAATATATAGGCAAAAACTTCTACTCACTTTAACAAGGAGATTAATTTTAAAATTGTAATTTTTTTAAATACTTTTTAAAACGAATAGGAAATTAAAAAAAAATATGAAAAGAGAAAAACATTTCTTATCGAACTTTGGATACAGAGTTTGCTGCAATACCATTAACTTAAACAATCAAAATTTTAAAAGTAAAAATGAAAGCAACATTTTTCTCTATAGGCAGTTTTTTTTTCCCCTAAGAGTAAGTACTGTACTTTTATGTATAGAGATGAGTCTGCATATTAAAGCAAAAACACAACTAAAGCCTGAAACGAGATCAGCTAAAAAACTTCCATGAACTCACTGATGAATATTCATGGTTAGGTTCTGGTATACGGAATAATTACCAGTGAATAAACAATTAAAAAGAAAATGTGCAAATAAATAGATTGACAAATGTATTTATTTTACAAATATTTTATTTATATACTGGATGATCCAAGAATCAGTTTTTATGCCATTTTTTCCCCATAAGACCTACGATTTTTGGATATATTTGTATATATACTCACAACTTCGTTCACACCAAAATAATATTTTCAATGTTTATACTGTCAAAAAAGTAGTATTTATTAATCCATCGAAAAAACAAACATGGACAAGTTTTTCAACCTTTTAGTAAAAGAAATTTTAATTATGTGTTTATCTCTTATAACTGAAGGTTAGTCTTATTAAATTATTCATGTGAACAGTTTTTTCAGTGAAGATTCTATTGCTGATTTTTGGTCAGTTTTAATTACAAATCCTACATTTTTTTACTATCTTCTTCATCAGGTATGTCTTTTATTAATGTAAAATCAAAAGAAAAAAATTAAGATGCTTCCACTTACAACATACATAAATTGTTCAGATAAATTTGATAATGTTTTTAATAAATAATATATAAATCTAAATTAATATTTTTTTTAATGTTTTAATACAGACTACATTAAACATTAAGAAAAAAATTCAGGCATTATTTTTCTCATAGTCTTAGTTCATGATATAAATTATCAAAACGCATAAATTATAAGATGCTGTGAACGAATTTGTGAGTGATAGTATATATACATAATTAAACTCAACTAAGGCTGCACTGCAAATAACAGAGAGTAAAGTATTAAATATTCACCCGTAAATACGGAGGGCACTAACTATTTTTATAATCAACAACTACCAGAAAAAGTGTATTTTATACCAGCCATTCCCAAAAATACAAATGTGGGCACAGCTTGTTATTTCATCAATATTGGGATAAGGTCTGACAACTCAAATATTTAAATGCATTAAATTAATGTTACCACATTTTTTTTTTCTTTTTGGTAACATCAGTGCAAACTTTTGCAAAACAGACTGCAACTGCCTTGCAGATATCAATAATTGTATAAATTATAAACCATCTGTATAATTATAATCAAGACAGTTTGTAATTTATATTTCCTATAAATATTTATATATAATTAAATTGTTTGGAATCAAATAGATTTATAATAGAAAGCGAGCAAGATATCTACTCAAAGCCAACCGGAGGTAGAATTGAACAAAAAATTTTGATGTGCATACCCTGAACACCGGGAATATTGCCTGTACATAGCAGATAAAATAGATGTATCTGTATTTACATTATAATTTCCACCAAAAGCAGGAACAATAAATTTCTTAGCTGGACTAAATTTGAATGCATATTATTTGAATATAAAAGCCAAGTTGGAAAATGCCATGATAATTTTAAAACCTAAATAAATAATCTAATAAAAAAAATTGAAGTGAGGGAAGAAACACAAAATGCCACTTTTAACGCTATTTGTAAAAAAAAATGGATGATAGTTTGAAACATCCATCTTATTATGAGAAACGGGTATTTCTAAACAGCATCCTTAATACCTCAAACCCTCTTAACATCAATCCAAATAGGGTAAGGAACCCTAGCTCTTCTAATCCTAATGTCGATTATGTCTCAGAACCCCCTCTACTCCTTATTAGGTGATTCCATACTTCCTACTTAAATAAATCTAAATTTCAGTGACTCAAATTAACCATACCCTCGGTATTCGACCGTCGGTTTAGGTGCTCAACCGTATCTCTAGAGCTACTGCTTTATAATTTACAATACTCCAAACTTTATATAACAGTTTTAAGCCACAATACTTCACATTTCTTCCAATTTTTAATACTAATTTTCAAAATTTTCCCAATATACTCAAAACTGACCAAAAAATGATGTTTTGTATTTCTTCTCTGCACTCTTGCACTAATTAAGCTTTACAACAGTAAATAGATAAGACTTGTTTCGTTTCCTGTATGTGTGTTGCGTACATTCAGAAATATTGATGCACGTTTATTAGAGTTTAAAAAAGTTTTTCTATATTACAACTGAAGGTCAGGAATCTACAGGTGTATATAGAAATATTTAATGAAGAGTAACTGGGAATTGGTGTGTCAGAAAAACAGAAGAAATCATGCTCCCTCCCATGGTTTAATTGTGTACAACCTATCGACAGAATGTACACATCCCTCAGGTACAAAGCAGCGGTAAAGGTAGAGGAGGCTATAAGTATGATGCATGGACAAGTTAAATAATAAGCATTTGCAAATGAGAGGCTAGCATGATTAGCTCTCAGCAATAGGAAATGGCATATTTACCAATCTCAACACTGTTATTGTTAAGATAAATTATCCCTACAATCCATTTTAAAAATAATCGAGTTGATTTATTTTTACTTTGAATAATTAATTGTTAATTTTACTTGTTACATAATTGGCAAGTATGCCAAATCAAACTTACTCATTGTCATTGCCATGTAAGGCTCACACACATACAAAAAAACTAAAACAACAATGGTTCAAGAAAGCAAATCGGCTAAACAAAACTGAGGTTAGAAAATCAATATTATAACTTTTACAAAGGCTAAAATAACTAATTGATAATTATTTTTTGTGGAATGTAATCCCACGTGTTTTATTATTATTATCCAACAAAAAAAAAAAAAATTGACAGGACCAGGATTAAAACACAAAGCTGTCAATATATTTTTTTTCTTGGGATAATAATTATAAAATCATCAATACGTATTGAAAGTTAGTAATAGGCATTAAATTCAAAATTAAAGCTCTAATTTAAGGATCCTATATAAGCAAAATTATAAATTTCTTGGTGGAACTTTTAATAATCCTGGGGATTTCATCGGGCTTCGACCCCTAAAGAATAAAACATCAATTCGTGAACTAACATCAATTATCCTTTCCATTTAAAACTTGAAAAATAACAATAATTACCGCTGTAGTTGTTTCTCTTCCTCATCGTCGCCCAAGAAGGAGGGTGTGTTGGGTCTTTGCGCCTGGAGAGCTTCCCAAATATCGACCTAGACACAAATATAAAACAGGGAAGTAGATCCAATAATTGGGAAGAATTTTAGTAAAAGGTAGATAGCTTAAATGCTATTAATATATAAATAAAAGAAAAATCAGGTCCAAGTAATCCATGAACTTGGTTTCGAAAAGTTGTTTATGTTCATATGAAAATTGAGAATATAACAGGGATACATAATAAACTTTTCAAACTATTAAATAAAAGTTTTTATAAGAGATACAAAGGAAGGAAAGAAATACAAATTTCTATTTCTAATTCTACGTAAAACAAATTAACTTATTAACAGACCCCAAGTTGTGTCAGCTATCCAGTAAGTTTCCAATGACTTTTAAGAAGAACTACAACTTCTATCTAAACTGTTCAAATGAAGCCTTTTGTATAAAATGAAAAGCTGTTTTCATCACTGGAATACATGATATTTTCTAATGGAGGGCCCAAGAGCCTGTATTTCATCGAGGTATACTCGGCGAAAGAGTTATAGTTGATTAGTTTTCCTAGTCTTTAAGGCAATAAAACTCAACTATTTGTTTATCATCAGTAAAAACTAAATAAATAAACTAATATTGGTTTACAATATAAATCAATCTTTCAATCTAACCTGTATACTGTTACAGCAGCTCTCCTTTCTGTGGTTTGTGTTAATTTCTTTGCACTTTCTTTGGAAATAACCTTATTAAGTGACTTCAACATACTTGTGGTTACGTTTAAAGAAAATTACGATGGTAATTATAATTGGGAAAGTTTAAAGTATTTTTTCTGAGTCTTGAATAATATTTATACATAATAGACTTATAAGTATTATGTAATACATAATACACTTATAAGTATTATGTAACTGAGTCAACCTGGGGCCTCATGTAATAATACAAAAACTTATGTCCATGTGAGTATTACAATTGAAGGGACCAAAAAACACCAAAATAAGTTAAATGGAAACGAAAGAAAGCTTCTTTGAATCTGATTTTCTTGGAATATATATTACATGGTGTATCACCTCTCAATGTTTTAAATCATTTTGAGCGATTTTTTATTATTTTATAACTGTTTTACATAATAAAATAAATTTAATAAGATAACCTAAAGAATGCCCAAATGTCAATTATCTTTTCTTTTAATTCTTTCTCGTATCATTAAATTCAACAACATACAGTATGTTTTGATGTATATGAACACACTTTGAAAAAAAAATCGGAAATAAGGGTGTGCCTTATACATGTGTTTAGATTGATTTACATCAATTTCCTTAATAATTAAAACAAGTTTGGCTTTATGTAAAAGCTATAAAGTTTTTTTGACTTCTTTAAAAAATTTCTCTAAGTAGAACAAGCAGTGTGTCTTATACATTAACATAGATTATATAAACAATACTTATTAAGAAATCTTGTTAATACTAATCAATAAAATAATAATAATAGAACTTTCAGAATAATTTTTTTATTGTTGGATAGTATTTGTTTTCTCATTGTTAAAGTACTTGGAAATTCCAAATTACTGACTTTTCAATGCAACTTTTGAAATTTCACTGTCTTGGTTTTGCACTGGCTGAAAAAAATTATCAGAAACTTAATATATAATGATTTATTGATAAAAGCTCTAACTACTGTTAGGTTTGTCTATTTTCCGATTTGACACCGGGGTCTAAATAATAACAGGATTATCTCTACAAAAGTTTTATTTTTCAAGAAAAACATTTCCGGTTCACATAAAAAACCACTCACAAGTCCCCAAACCAACAAAATGACATGTGGGTAGATTAGCTAAGTTAGGAAGGAGTAGAGAACGAACACCCCATAATTTCATAAGTAGTTCCCAATTTTGTTATTTATCAGTTGATTTACTTTTGTAACGGAAAAATTATCACCTGAATGACAGCACAGCTATTCTTACATGCAATATATGGAGCGTGTTACAAGCTACGAGGCAAGTACATACTTGCTAGACATCAAATAGAAATTAGTAAACAAAAAAAAATTGGTCTTATACCATAAGTATAGTAATGATCAATGTATGAAAAAATCAAGAATATAAATTTTATACAAAGTATGAAAGTTGCAATATACAAGGTTCAAGAAGTAAATCATATACACTTGTGTTATAGCTTAAAAAAGTTAGGAATTACAGTTATATTAAGTATGAATGCTGATATTACAACATTTTTCAAGTGGCAGTTTATGTTTCTTAAACATATGTTTTTTAAAGTAATGTAAAATATGTTGTTAAAAATGTTTTTTGCTAAAACATCACAATCAGTGAGGTGTGAACAGGAGCGTTATTGTGGTCCACTTTCCACAAATTGTTTTGCCATTCCGGTCGTTTTCGTTGGATCGCTTCACATAAACGGCGCATTACTTCCAAATAATATACTTTATTGACCTACAACCTTCTGGCAGGAACTCATGATGCACTGTGGCATTGAAAAAAAACAGTTATGAAATTCTCATTACTTTTTGATCAAACCTCTTACATTTTCCATTAGATGTTTGATAATTTATCATTAAAATTCTTTAGAAGTCTCACTATAACAAAGCAACCAAAACAAAAACCTATTCTGAAATGGTAATATTAATACTTCGAGATCTATCTATACATGTAGGATGGAGGACAAGTACCAACCTGGTCATCATCGTGTCCTGACTGAAGCAAACTTTGCTGGATAGCGTACTGCAACATATCGTCATCCTCCTCCAGGTTGGTGACCTGCCTACGCGAGTCTGCACCTGCCCAATATAAATTAAAATATTTGCAAAATCTAAACTTATTTTTGACAAATGAATGATTTATGATAGACATTGTTCTAAAGATAATAAATTAGAATATACTAAATAATGGTTAATAGTTGTACATTTAATAATTATAGGTTAGGAGTAAAATAATGACACAGCTGGTTCCAAACCCAGTATTTGGTCATTGCTAGGACCCACATGCTTGAGCACCAGAGTGAACTATTTAAAAACACAATGCCCCATTTTTTTTCTCGACTTACAATAGTTTTTAAAAAACACAAGTGATATCACTTACCGTATTAATTAAAAGTCTCTCTTCTATTCATATATTAATTGTTAAGTTTTTTTGTTTTTTTTTGTTTTTTTTACTTAGCTCTCAACTGGAAATATAGGATGTAGGAAAAACAAAGGAAATTATTTGGGATGATGGGTGCCTTTCACTAAGGGGAGTCCCATTTGAAGGAAGTATGAGAAGGATATGGGGTGTGGGATGCCTAAAAGAGGCGGGTGGATTCGGGAAGGTAGTGAGAGTCTACCTAGCATTTTTCTTATTAGTGTTTTTATATTTTAAATAAACCTGCAATACATAAAAATTTTTTAATGTTTCAAAATTAATTCTTTTCAGTTACTAATTACCTAAAATTTTATAGAGTGACAAATTATATCTTTTTGGCTGTCAAAAGGGAGATGGCATGACGTATTTGCTTTCTCTTAAACTAGAGATAGTTCAAAGCATCATTAAAATTTATAGAATATTTATTCAAAGAAACTCATGAAATTCCTAAATAATTAAAAACATTAAACAACAAACTACCTTTTAGAATGCTTTTTGTTTTGTACATACAAAGTCAGTATGTTTATAGACATATGTATGTTTTTTTTCTATTCCTACATATGCCAATTGAACGAAACCATTTAAAATTAAATATATTTCAACTTAATAATTACTCAAGTAATAAGTAATAAATTTTAATGATGCTTTGAACTATCTCTAGTCTAAGAGAAAGCAAATACGTCCAGCCATCTCCCTTTTGACAGCCAAAAAGATATAATTTGTCACTCTATAAAATTTTATGTAATTAGTAACTGAAAAGAATTAATTTTGAAACATTAAAAAATTTTTATGTATTGTACGTTTATTTAAAATATAAAAACACTAATAAGAAAAATGCTTATCTCATGTTTAATTTTCATTCTGAAAAGTTCACTAAGATGGACAATCTTTATAATATAAATTTTTTTTGATTATTTAATATATTATATTAAATAATCAAAAAAATCTGCCAATAAAAATGCTGGAATTGAATCATATTTTAATATTTTTTTTCTTGGAATTAATTGTAAAAAAATTAAAACAAAATTTTACACTTGTAACCTTCTATAAATGTTCATATTTGTATTAAATTGACTATTATTTTACTTATTATGATTTGAACTTTTGCTTTATCTAAAATATTTAAAGTTTCACATAAAAAAAGATAAAATTTCTGCTGTCTGTCTTATAACTTCAATGAAATCTAAATTTTGGCAACATATATATATTTTTTTTTTTATATATATTATATAATATATTTATATAAATTTTTCTTCCAGAAATTAAGGCAAGGCAACCTCCTATTAGCTAAAGTGAACATGTATATATATATATAAATCTCTTATATATATTTTGGGGCAATGAGGACGTCTGATTTTATACACAACACATTCTTGATATATTACAAATTATGTCATTCAAGAAATTACAAATTACTTATATTTTTTTTATAATTTCAAAAATATATTTTTTGAAGATAATAGCCATCAGCTCTGACAGTTTTATGAGATTTTATTGAGTGACAGATTATATGTTTTTAATGCTTCAAATATTTGTAAAGGTTAGTAATAATATTACATGATGTGATTTAAAAAATAATGTTTTTATATAGCTTCTGCATAAAATGCATTTTGTCTGTATAATTTTTTAAGAAACTATACTATCTTTTTGGCCTATATTTGGAATTGTATTCCCACTTAATTGATAATATTTCTTAATCAAGATAAAGAAACATATATTTCTGTGGTTCTTGGGTAAAAGGGGATAAGTACCTTTTTTTTAGAAAAAACATTTACTACTTTAAGAAAACACAAAAAAATAAACTTTTCACAAATAATTTTTTTTTTAATTTATGGCAATACATAATATTTATATATATATATATATATACAATGTATTGTTATAAAATATGAATGTATTAAGTATTGACATCAAATAAAAAAGACCTGATTTGTGAAAATATTTTGGTTTCTTTTAATATGTTTTCTGAAAACAGTAAAAAAGGTACTCGTCCCTTTTTACTCTAGCGCCACAGATTTATCAAACAATGAAGAATTAGTAAAAATAAAAAATATGAAAGCACTAGTACCCAGGAAGTCGTACGATGCTGGAGGTTGGAAGCAGCTGTCATCCACAACACAGGATAGCTTGTTACCATCGTCTATTGTGGAGACGCCTTCCACTGGAGAATCGAGAGCGAAAATGTTACCGAACGTAATCCTAGCATTTAGTACATGGAACAATGGTATTTCTGAAAAAATTAACACACAAAGTAATTAATAATTAGTAAATTTAATAATATTACTAAGAATACATGTACCTATCAGAGAGAGGAAATTCTAATAAGAAAACTATTCTCAGCTGGTACTTAAGAGATTTAAAAGCTAGCAAAATAGACCCTCTTGGTTGTTCAGGTTTTATTTTTATCTCCGCTTTTCCCGTTATTGTATTTTAACAAAACACTAATCAGCATATTTGGAGGTGTTGTGGAATATACCTTTAAAATTTCAGATCAATTAAATCATTTTTGCGACTACCATCGAAGAACAAAAAATTGAAAGATGATGACGGTGATAACCTCATACTTAAATACGAGGAGTCTCTCGGTTCAACACATTAACTACTAATTGAAAACAAAAAATCTTAACTTACATGTTGTTTACCTATAATATATAACATACATAATATATTACCTATCTTTACTGGGAAACCTGCAGGGAGCTGCATCTCAATGAAGTGCTTTAGCTTGGCAAAGTGAGAGTTGGAGATGGCCATTAAGTCAATGATTGGGATGATCTGCTCTGGCAGGCTCAATGGGTAGTTTTCGCTCAACCACAGCGTCGCCTGTTCAATAATAATTCCAACAAAATATTTTAAAAATACAAAAAAAGTATAACTGATGGACTTGATATGCTTTCCTTATAAGCTAACCTTGAACTTTTGAATTTTTGTTGTGATTTCCTTCGGCCGACCTATGTCTCTTGAGCCTAAAGACACCCCAGCGCTGAAGTACTCCTCAGGTGTAATCTGGCATGGGTTACCCGAATGTGTATATTCAACCTGTTAAAAAATTAATTGTTACTATCAAAAGCACTACATATTTATAGATAGAAACTTTATTGGTATCCTTTATTTGCTATACAAGAAAAGCTATCGAGTTCTACTCTCAACTGTGCGAGTATTTTTTTTTTTTAATGAATTGTTCGTGTATGAAATATATTTAATTTTGAATATACACGAGGATCATTTTTAATCTTTACAAAGCACACATTATTAACTCTCGAATATATATTATATAACTTTCTGCTAATGGGAATAATGTTTGTATTACATCCATAAAACATAAAATCATTCAAATTTTATTGTAATTTAAAAAAAAAAAAAAAAAGAAACGACAACCAGGGGGCTCTGTGCTGAAACCCAGCGACTTGTGCAAGTGCCTTTAATTCATAGATGGGTAGATGAGTTCATTTTAATGAATGATTCTAAAAAACTGTATTTTATAGAAAAGTTCACTTATATAGTATCAAAATAGAACAAAGTTTTCAAAAAATGACTTTATATCAGTGTTTGGGGAAAAAGTTCAAATTAGAAAAAAGCAACATACAACAGGTACAAATTAAAAAAAAAACTGGCTATTTAAAAAATTGCTCTATTTTCACTTTTGACGATTTCTCTTATTTCTTGGCTACAAATAGCTTACACACTTTTTTGGAGTAAGGAATAAAAGCAACGATGGAATTTGAAATCAGTTAATTTTCCAGTTGGTGAAGTTTTCTTGAAATAAGCCCTCTTGCATCAAAATCTGGACAATTCTGGTATCAGTTTGTATCATTATCGTAATTGGAGTTTTAGAAATATATGATAAGAAACTCAAGAAGACAATAAAGCTTCTAAGTATAGGTATTTATATTTCTATAACTGTTGTCACTACAATATTAAGGTAACAGTAAAGACATGTTCTTTAATCTAAATAATAGCAATTTTAAACTTTTTTGAACAAATTAAGAAGATGAAAATATTATTTATAGTATTAGAGCATCGTTCAGGTCTGCAGGGTTATGTGAGTCTGGCCAAAGATGATTGATACATTGGGACGTGCAGAGATAACTCTGTTGGTAGAGTACTTTACCAAAGATTTGGGAGGTCCTGGGTTTGAGTACCGGCTATCAAGATATTTTTTTCTTCAGCTAACAATTAATAATAGTAATAAAATTATTTTATTTCAGTAAGTAAATAAAGAGCAATAACTCCACATGGATGTTTTTAATTTAGAAATAACTTTAGAACATACAGTGACATTTTGTAAATATGGTATGAATGTTATCTTTTAACACAATTATCTGTTGCCCTTCTAGGGAAGATAGTAATTTTATTCAAATAAAGATATTAAAAAATTTAGAATATTACAGTCATTTGATAAATTGTTAATATAATTAACTTTTTTAATTAAATATATTAATTAACTTGTGCCAATTTTAAGCAAGGAAAAATTAATGATTTTAAACAAAGAAAAAATGGAATAATAATTAGATTTAAATCTAAACTAAAAAATAGATGAGAAAATACAATTTCAATTATTTCACTGCTATTAGATATAAAACATACTTTATGAAGAAAAACATTTGTAGATAAAATCTTGACCATTATTTTGGGAATCTGTTGTATCAATCGGACGTTCACCAAATCCTTAAATATTTTACGAGCAAGAATGATGTCTAATAATTCTGAATCATAGCCAGTATGCTGAAACATTTACAGTTATGATACAAAACGAAATAAATCGGGCAATGAAAACTTGAGAAAAACCAATTCTTTATTTTTTCAAAAGTATACTTATGCATCGAATAGCTCTGCTTTATGCCATTGAGTTTCTGGGTTCAAGCCCAGAGAATCCAGTAAGTTCAATCGAGTAACCAATTTATTATAATTCATTCTAAGTAACTGTCCACTATAAATGGATCAATAAAATTCGTGCCGCGACATCTCATGAAAAAGGACAGTACTACATTATAATTACAACATTTACTTTAGTTTCCTAAACCAGATTCACTACTTATTTATTCAAACAGTTAGTCATTTTCCCTCACGAGGCTGGGTGAATCATGACATGGGGCTCTAAAAACTCTTAGGGGATTCGAGAATCAAATGCAGTTACCAGTCAAGCAAGCTAATTGTTAGCCTTGGAGTCTCCCTACATGGACAAACAGTTAGAATGGAATAAGTAGAATAATTTCTACGCACATGGCCGGCAGCCCTCTCCTCATCGATACCAAGAAGGAATTGGAGAGGTGTCTTGCTCCCCTTGTACTTGGTCTTGTCCTGGTCTGACAGATGTTCACACCGCGTTTTCGTCACCAGCTCCACGTTGCTCGCACCAAACACTTTGCAGCTGCGCCCATTTACAACCTCCATTTTGTCTTGCCGCCAACCCCACAGACCACTTTTGTTCCTAAAATAATAACAAAACCATAAATTTAATTTTATTTAAGGAAAACAGTTATATTTGAAGGGTAGCTAATGTAATATCTATTTAGGTCGAGTCATAAGTAACTTCCATTTTTTATCAGAGTTTTATTTTGCTCTCATTAAATAACAAAATTATATTAATTTTGACGAGTGCAGGATGCTTTCCATGGAGTTTCTCTTGCACTCTTTGCAACTACTGAAAGTATCTATCCTCAGTAATCGTTAAATTTGACTTCAACAACTCGTGGTAAATTATTCCTTAACAATCCCACCATACACACAATAAAATCTTTTTGCCATGGATGTTTACTTTCAGATCTGGTAGGGGTGGTTGATCCTTATCAAGCCACTGTCTTTTGCGGACTATATTGTCATAGGTAACCCATTTTTCATCGCCTGTTACAAACCTGTTTAAAAAAGGCTCAATTTTTACCCCTGAGAGCAGACTTGTGGCGATTGACATATGATCTTCTTTATTCCGTTCACTGAGATTGTGAGGTCCCACACTCCTAACTTGCTGGCGGTTAACAGTAGATTGTGCTGTATTCAACCTGTCTGCTATTGCTGTTGATTGACGTGGATTTTTCTCCAATATTGCCTTTAAAAGGTTGTCGTCAAAGTCGGAAGGACGTCCCGCCCTCGGTTCGTCTTTTAAGGTCATATCTCCAGAACGGAATTTTATAAACCAATTTCTAACTGCCCGATCAGTTATTAATCCTTCACCATATACACTGCATATTTTTTCAGCTGTCACCCTAGCACTATTGCCTTTTTTAAATTTGCAAAGCATTACATGACGAATATGTAATTTTTGACTCTCCATTCCAGAGGTTAAAAAAAACAGTTTAACGTAAAGACTGACTGAAGCCTCGTCTATATAGTACGTCTATAAACTCGTCTATAAACAAAAACTTGTTGTCATGGTAACTAACTTATAGCGGGTAGATACGAACAATAGATTCTACTTAGCTGCATCGGAAGTTACTTATGACTCGACCTGATATATTATTACCTAGAGATGCTTTGAACAAAATTTAAAAAAAGCTCACCATCCCCGGTGTTACGTTCCAGGAAAACCAGGTGAAATCAGGGTTATCAAAGCCATAATAAAATCAGATGGTAGAGAAGGAGTTTCAAGTAATAAAACAACGGTATTGATTATGTTTAAGAACCATAAATTAAAACATTTATAAAAAAAGTTGTTTAAAAGTGAGATAATTACACTTTATTTTTGAAGGCTGGATGTTTTGTTAGGTCTTGGCTACAAATGTATTAATAAATTACAGTCCTTTTATTTATCTACTCACAAATTTATTTCATTATGATACTAGTGCCAAAAGGCACAACTATTTCCAAGTATTTAAAATGACAAAACAATTATAGCATAACAAATATGATCAACTATATACAATATAACAAGTTATAAATAATATATTATATTTTAACAATATATAATCACAAATATTTTTAAATACCAAATTTTTTAAAAAAATTGCCAAAATTCCAAATTCACATCTTTGAGCATATCCATACCCATCCATCTATCTGAGCACCGGCCAACTATTAAGTAATGTATATGTTCGTGATTATAAACCATTCTATTACCACAAGACATTCAAAATTGTTGAAATTTGAAGAGCTATAAGAGTAACTAGTCTAACAATAAAATATATTGTAAAGAATAAATTACAAATCTGTTAACGAAAAGAAAAGAATCATAATCACCTTATTATTTAATTCAAAGAAATATGAAAATGAAAAATAAAAAAAAATTGTTAATTGACATCTCCTGTTAATTTACATACATTTAGATCTGTCACTGGATTTGACTTTATCTCACCTGGTGGGCTTGGTGGGGGGGAGGATGTTCAAGTACAGGTGTCTACTTCAAATCTTCGAGTCAGTTGAAATGATTTGGATTGTTCACTTAACTTTATTTCTGTACGTTCAAAATGATATGTATATAGTTTCTTTCTTTCACTGTTTCAACAATTGAATTGTATGTGTGCAACATCTCAGTGGTCAACTTCGCTAGTACGTGTAAAGAGCTTGTCAATGCTCAAAGCAGCTTGTCTTTAATTCGTGATAAGCCCTACCCACATTTAAAGCCTCACGTTTGTCACAAGCCAATTTATAGTCACGAATTACCACATGTCACTAAGCTTTGATATCCTGTTCTACCTGCGCTGAAAGACACAGCTTTCTTAAAATTAAGCCTATCTTGTCAGAAATAAGTCTAAAGTATTAGCTTATTTGGTGAATGCACTTATTTACTTGTAGCAAATGGGATGCTTCTTAAGTTGGAAGGACCAATCGACAAGGTACCAGCTTTTAATGTTAAAGTAATTGTTTTTATAAATTTTCAAATTTCAACAATTTGAATATCTTGTGCAAACACAAATGTAAGTTCATAATCACAAACAAATGCATTTCTTAATAGTTAGTTTGTGCTTATATGTTCACAGGTATGAATTTGGAATTTTTGAGAATTTTTTTTAAAATTTAGTATTTTAATCTGTAAAGTTAAAAGTTATTTTTTAAATATTTTTAATTGTATATTGTTAAAATTTCATGTACCATTTATCACTAGTTATATTGTATACAATTGTCAGTTGTAATCATTCTAGATACTTGAAAATGGTAGTGAAGCAATCAAAAGCACTAAGTATCATAATGAAATAAATTTGTGTGTAGAAAAGTGAGAGGACTTAACTTATCAACTACACTTTGTTTAATAATTATTAGCTAAACAAACAAGATACTGAGAGTGCCAGGATTCGAACCCACGATCCTGATCTAATCAGATATAACCAGAGCCATCTCGGTTGATTTAGTACTCTAATTAGTATCTAATGTCTTAAGCTGATCTCGTGCAACCTCTGAAAAATAAGCCTGAGGGACAATCATTTCTGAGAGCTCTGGAATAATTTTCAGAGACCAGCTAGAATAAGCTGCCATTTTGTAAAGGGTGGCTCAATTCCCACAGTCCCTGGGCGGAGATCAAGAGGTCTTGGGTTCGAATTCCAGCCTTGTCACTATTTCTTTTCATTGCCTAATAATTATTAAACCAGTAGGATTACAACTAATAATTATTAATAATTACACAAAGATTTTTGATATACTAAATCATACTCTATGTTCAAATGATGTTTGTCATTGTGCATGTTTTGGTGTCAAAAATAAGTAAATACGATTCCTCAACTTAATCATTAGGTTAACCGACAGAAAATAGAATTGAAGAGACTTAGGACTAACTATTTTATAATATTATTATCATTTGACAAGAATTTATCTAATAAGCATTAATATGAGAAATTACAGTGAACCAATACTAAGAATCTTATCAATGAATCCGGCCTAGCCATGAACTACTGAGTTCAAAAACTGTTAATTGGAACAAAAAAAATCAATATCTTAAATATGATAATTGGATGCTTGATTGTATTTCAAATTGATAAAAATGTAATTCCACCTTTCATTGACAAATAATCAAATCGGCTTTCTGCAATCTACAAAGCAGGTTACATGTTTCCAATAGTGATTAAACAAATAATAATTGGGGTATAGAACAAAAACATTTCCATTTTCAAAATCAGTTAAATATAATGCTTCTTCACTTAGTTTTAATGATTAAAGTAAGTTATTTAAATTTAAATCCATGGAGCAATGATGGTGATCTATCATGAAGAGATAAAGCCAACCAAGGATGTCACTGAGGTAGGTAGTTGGCACTGAGGCACTAGTGTGGATGGCCCTACATCTCAACCTTAATTTAGGTTTTCTAAAATGGATTCACTACTTTTTTTATTCAAATAGCAACTCATTGTTTCTAGGAGAATCCTCACTAAATCCATCGCAAAAAAATAAATTGTTAGGAGAGTTGGGAATTGAACCCCTTGAAGTAAGACTTCAGCATGCTAACTAACCACCACTAGGCTACAGTGATAATACAGTAAGTTAGAAAATTCTACAAATAAGCAATTTTACTTTGTACAGTAGGAGACTACCTCTCAAAACATATTTTGTCTGTGTCAACGTAAGTTGTTACTATCGGAGTGGTAAGCCTGGCACTGACAGATTCCGCATTCGGCTGCAGGATCTGAAGATCGGCAGTCGTGATGACCCTCATTTCCTCGAAGAACACTTGTTTGTTTTCATGGTCTACCTCCATTATGGTAGCTTCATCATCTTTTCAAAATGATAAAAACAACATTATTTCACAGTGAATTATAACATTTGTTGTTAAATGAAAATATTAATACTAATTATCAGTTTAAAATAAAAAATTGTGTATTAAAAGTGGACCCGGAAAATTTCAGTTTTCCTTCAAGTGCCAAGCAAATGAGCTGCTATGAAAAAATAAATAAACATTTTACTGTGATCGATCCCTTCATTGTTAATTTAAATTTTTTATTTTTTTTTTTAAATATAAAATTATTGTAAAAACCTTTATTGCAATTTTTTTTAAAATCAATTATAATCAGTATTGTTATCATTGCTCACATAGAAGTATTTGGAATCGGAAAGTGACAAGCTCTGAGTGCAACGGCTGTAGAGTAAGCATTAACATCAAAGCTAAATATTATCCATGGTTAAAAAAAAGCTCAGCAGCAATCTCATAATAAAACACACGCTATATATTTCACCAGTTAGGAAAGTATGAGTTCAGTGATCGCTTTGAAATGAACTCGTGCAGAATGAGTTAATTATATACATATTTAAATTTACTATTATTGTCTGAAAGGCTAAGCGGTAACAGTTTGTACGTACATTTTGGTTAAAATTTATGTACAATTTTCGGTCTCACAGTTAGGCTCTCAAGACTAGATCAGGAAGAGATCCTCGGGAAAATTGCACACTGTATGTATCTATTAGGTTGGTGCGAATGAAACGTAGGATTTTCTTTAAATGTGAACGTTTGTCTCCCTGTTTTTGTTATGCTTTTGTTTTTGACATAACCTGGTTTATAGTCGTACTGTCCATTGCCTGAGTCACATTTTAGCAAAGAAGATTTTCTCAAAAGTGTTCCCTTTTGTTATTTGCTTTGAATTTTGCACCGATATGAATTCAACCAATATTCGTGTCATATTTTCTTATATGAGTATAAACTTGGTAATAATGCTGCAAAAGCTGCATGCAATATAAACCAGGCGTTTGGGGAAAATACTGTGAACGATCGAAAAGTGCAGCGTTGGTTTGAAAAATTTCGGTCTGGTGATTTTTCCCTGCAAAATGAACCGTGTGGAAGACCCGAAACGTCTGTGAAAAATGATGCTCTGAAAGCATTGGTGGAAACGAATCCAACTGTTTCTTCAAGGGAACTTGCTGCCAGAATGGAAGTTGACCATACAACAATATTGCGACATCTTTCTGAAATTGGCAAGGTGAAAAAAATGGATAAGTGGATACCGCACAAACTAACCGAGCGAAATAAGCTGGATCGCTTGAACGTATGCTCATCATTGCTAATCCGATTTAACCTCGGCCGCATACATCGTACAAAACAATTGTGAAATTAAATGAATTAAAATATGAAATTTTACAGCACACACCTTATTCACCGGATCTTTCGCCAACCGACTTTCATTTATTGTAACATTTAGAACTATTTTTACGGGCTAAACAGTACGAAAATGAAGACAGTCTGAAAAATGCCATATCAGAGTTCATTGATTCTAAAGATCAGAATTTCTTCAAGGCAGGCATCTATGCATTCAAATCTCATTGTGAAAAGTGTATTGAAGTAAATGGAGCATATTTTGATTAAAGAAACAGCTTTTGGAAAAAGATATGCAGTTTAATATAATCACTTAAGAATCTGACATTTCATTCGCACCAACCTAATATATTGTATAATATGTACATTTATGAATTATAATCAATTAAAATCAGTTTCTGGAATACTGCTAAGACCACCAAAGCAGACATCTTTTATGCATACTGATGGAAAGATAATTCATAGGGTATCAAACCACTCAAGAAGCTATGTACAACATAAACACCAAACATCTAGGTTTCAAACTTCTAAAATCAAATCATTTACTGAAACTTGAAAATTTTCTGAATCGAATGATTTGATTGATTACATGTACCATTTCAATAGTAATTGTAAATTATGAAAATCTATGCGATTGGTATTAAAGATGAAGAAACCCACATCATTATAGAGTTTACATAATAATAATAATAATAAACATTTATTATCCTGTGGTTGTGTCGTTGAAGATCAAGCATTCTTGAACTTTTACATAGACTGGGTTATTCTTCAACAGTATCGACCCCTATTAAATTTACAATCGGTATAAATAAAACAGTTTAGTTTCAAAGTCAAACCTGAAGTAATAGCTATTAAACAGTTTTTGGAAGGAATGGTTTGGCTGAATTGGAGAGAGAAAGTGTAGAAGAGGGCTGCATTAAAGAACTCCCTGAAAAAATATTATTCAAGAAATTAGGGCAGATAGAAGAAGGAAAGGATATGAATTTGGACTTTTAAATAACGAACTTTTGAAGATCGTACTATTTTTTCTCAACATCTCGGCCAGATTCTAGATTTCTCTAGAATAAATTTTCCTGGGATTTGTTAAGAGCTCATGTGAAATTTTCCCTGACTATATCGAGAAACGAACAATGGAATTCCTTTGTAGACGGTATCTATCCTTCATTGATACTCGGATATGAAATTTGCTAAAAGCCTTTCAAAAGCTTGGGTTTTTAGATGTCTATCAAGGGGTCCTATTGAAGTGAGTTACCTTACAGATGTTTACTCAGTCATTAGTTGGTCCCATTCTGCCGGAGTCAAGTCCTCAAGAAGCTCATAGAGAAGACGGAAAGTTTTAGGAGAAGGATGAGATCGAGTAGACACTGTTTGTTTAGATTAGAAAAGAGGAGAGCGGTGTTCCAGTCACCAGCAAAAACCACTGTAACGATATTTTTATGCTCATGTTGAGCCAATTTTTAGAATAGAATAGAAAAAAAATTTTATTCCGTGGCAAATTAAAAAATAAATAGGTAGTGTTACGGAACAATTGCAGGTTGGAGTGGTTGAAAGTAGTATTGTTTGTTTCATTAAGTAATAGTAATAAAAAAGATGCTGTGGCTCATTAAGTAACAACACCAAATGCTTTACCAACCCAAGAAATGCTTGAAAAATCACGAAAAGGATTAAGAAGACGAATCGAAACAGTGAGTAAACAAATAAAAAATTTAGGACAGGCATTAAAGGACAAGAGAAGCTTAGAAGTAAAAACAGATAATAAATTAGTAAGAACTGAGTAAAGCAATTCAAAAATATAAATTCTCTGTAGATGAAACAGAAATTATAAGTGTAAAACAAAAAGTAGCTTCAGAACGTGATCAGTCTTTAGAAAGCAGTAGATGGTCAGATGTTCTTTCTGAAGTTCTTGATATTTTAGTGACCGAGAGAAAGGTATAACCAGGTTTCAGACATGCCAATAATTGGATGTTGATGTAACAAATTAACAAGGAACTAGACTTTTTTATATTAGACAAACATGTGATAGGAAAATACGACTAAGTTCTTGAAATACAACAATAGTGTATCGATTTAAATTTCGTGAACTTTAACTTCTCCCGTGGGAGTTTGAATCATTTAGTAAAAGCTATGGTTGGGCCTTAGGTAAACAGAATAAATATAAAGAGCTTATCCCTGTTATGATATGAATGCCTCTTTAGTTGTCTGTAGCCGAACATGGTTACGGGAGAATATATAATATGGGTGCCTATCCACAAAATAAATCCCTCAAAATAAACAATCAATATGTTTAGTGCACAGATATTATTCCAGTGTATAATTTTGTTAGTTTCAAATTTTTCATAGTAACATAATAATTGGCTAGGGAATTTCCTATAATTACAATAATAGTTACCAAGTACAAACAATGATCTACAATAACATGATACATTTCTTGTTGTTGAGTGATGGGTTAGTTTCTACTCTCTTGTGGGTTTCAAGAGGAACAATTATTCTGTTCTGTGTCTCATTCAAAAGAAATTGAGGACACTTTTCATTAATAGGAACCTGTTTGGATCATTCATCTGATTTTTATATATGATTTACGAGAGACGTGTATTTAAATTTGTGTAATTAATATTTATTCCCTCTATTTTGTTTAGTAAATAGAAATATGCTTTTCCTCATGGTACTATTATATTGGTTGAAAAATTAATGTCATTTAGTCTGATTTATATTTAAATTTATTATTAGCTATACAGAAAATATTTAGTCTTGAATGTTAATATGAGTTTTAAATCTGTATCTGTAACAATGTGCGAGAGTGTTTTAAGTGTAAGTTTACAAGTAAAAGAACAGAGGATGCCCAGAGAAGACATGATATATAAGAAGCAATGACTGGGTGGGAAGAGGATTAATGAGGCAACAGGGCATGTCAGGCCAGATTATGGAGTTACGATTTATATGTTGTAATAAAAATCACAATTTATAACATTTATAAATGAATTACATTTTCATAAAAGGTTATTTAATAATAAACTTATTCTACAAACATAAAAGCCATCCGAGCACACAGTTTTAAGATCATGGCTAATGTGTGCTGGTTGCATGTAAATGTGAAAATAAGCACATTTATACTTACTATAAATAAAACCACTCATATTAAAACTCACTGACCCATTTATTAATTTCAATGTCTATTTGAAAAAAAACTTTTATTATAATTTTGTTAATAATTATGAATAAATAGAAAGAGGACAAAAAACATTACTTAATAAATACTGTCAATTTTACCTTTAATACACATAAGTGTTTGTTATAATAGAATAAAAATACATAAAATTAAGTTACAACAAACTTATTTTTTACATTAATTTATTATCTACTTATTATGATATTATTAATAAACAAATAACTCAATATAATATACACTGAAAAATGTTCTGACAAGATATAATACATCCTACAACTAAATCGCTAAGCCTGTCGTACATCTAACTGTGAATACATGTCGCTAGTCGGGGAGAATGTGCGGCGTGAAAATCTACATACAGTAGTGGCTCAAGCGTTATCAACCAAAAAAAAAAGAAAAAAAAAGTCCTATAGAGCAAATATTTGTCAAAACAGACCTGCTTTGTTGGAAAGAGTGAATATATAGCTCCTGTCACATCGTAAAGGGGCCGAACCCTTATTTCCTAATGGGCCCGAATCAGTGGAAAAGAAAGAAAGAGAAAAAACATAAACAAAATAAAAATAATTTTCAAATAACTGTTACAAGACATAAATTATTATAGATTAAATATAAATATGCAAATATTAATTAATATTATGTTTATAATGCAGGCAAATTTTACTAATGATAAATTCAATATCGTCATAAAAATTAATATTGGAAAATATAATTTCAGCAACTTAATGGCTAAAAGTGTTGAATTCAGTACTTTAAACCATTCAAGGAACCAAATATCTGCATGTATATTTCGCATAGTTCGTAGTCAATCGGTTAATGCGCATGTTTAAAACTTCAAGGTCCTTTTTACAGTTTCATAGGGTTTTTTTTTTAAATGTTTTAACCTGTGTCAACCTAATTATTTGTTCTGGTGTCTTTGTGAATCCCATGTTCAAGCTAGAGACATAAATCCGAGTGTCCGGATTAACAGTTTCTAATTTTTAACTAATATTTACATATTACTTATTCTATTTGAATAACAATTATTGGCATTTTGTCTTTGGGCTTTTTAAGGGACCCACCCATTTTTAATTTGGGTACCCATTAGAATAAGGTTACATTGCATACAAATTCCTATGAAAATTTGGCTAGATCAATTTGTGTGGAGCTGTTAGAAGTATACAAACTCAGTAATGGTTGTGCTTTAGACTTTTTGGTACTAATTCTTACGAACTCGCACAACCAGTTTCGTCTGAATCAAAATATTTGATTTTTTATCAGGTTTCCTCCAAAATTTATTCAATAGTGTATTCTTTATTCATTTTTTTACTAATTGTGAAAATCTGAACGCTAACATCGAATTACGACAACACAATCTTTTTTATTTTTACCGTGTATACTTCAACTGTTTAATTACTACAAAAATAAAAATAGTTATTTTTTTAACACAGCAACAAATCTTTATTTAGGAAAAACCAATCTATTAAGTCTATCTTACTGTTTGGTATTTTTAAGTAATACTTTTGTCCACATATTTATTTGGTATTGAGGATTCTTTGTCGTATTAGAAAGAGATGTACAAATTTGACAGGGAGAGGATTCTAGTCTGATGTTCCTGGTTCGAAACAGACTATCTCTATCTCTCTTCCTCACTACTTCAGTCTTACATCCCTTCCAGAAGAGAAGTTTCTATATAGGTTGCAAATAAATTGTCATTACCAGAAAGCAAAATGTTTTCATTACGTACATCGGTCATACACGCACTTTTATTAAACTTTTATTTATTTAGTCCACTTCGATTTAATGATAAATAATTAAAAAAAAAAAAAGAAATTACAAATACTTGTCTGTAAATCTATCTATGCCTTAAGTTAAAAAGGAACTATACAATATATACAATTTCTAAAAAGTGTGACCAAGTATTCAGCATGAGCCGTTTCATTAAAATTCGTACAACCAAATTTTCGTGTGAATTATGATGCACCCCTCAGGCTTAGATGGTTAGTTAGCCCATGCCTCCTTTAGCCATTACCTTCTGCTTAGCCTTGCCAGAGCTCAAAGGAGAGTGTTCACCCATCCAATCAATGACCGAGCTTAGCTTGGTTTAACTATTGGGCTTCTATTTTTACTCACTGGCAGGAACACCCCTCCAATTGATCTTCAGCTTGATACCCTACTCAATATGATTAAATCAATCAATGGAACTTTGCTATGTTTTATGGAGTATTTTTCATGGTGTCTCGTTCATAAAATGAACTGTCCGTTTAAATTTCATATTTCTAGATAAAACAGGGGAATCACAATTACCATAACAAACTGAGAGACACAAGGGCGAAAACAAAAAAAATGAACATCCAGACAACTTAAAAATGAGGAACTGTTCCTGGTTTTGAAAAAAAATAACATTTAATAGTTAAAAATTTATAGTTAAACAGTTGAGAATATTAAATCTATAAAGTGTTCTTTCTCAGCTCAGATTGTCAGAATAATTGAATAAACTAGACTCACCATTTCCTTGGAAGATAAAGCTGGTGTTGCCACGCTGCCACTTCTGCTGATCGAGGCCCAACAATGTGGTATCTATGCGCACCTTAGAGCCCTGCTTGTACACTTTATAAGTATCGCTTGGGCACATGTTAGACACCATTGGAACTGTAAATCAACTGATATTAAACCACATTTGTTATTTCAAGCAATTATTCATCTGTCAATTATGGAATGTATTACAGTCTATTACTAGTATTACCAGATGGAGAAATCCATAAATCAGAAATTTTTACAAATTTATAAAATGTTACAAAAGAGTTTTAGAATCAGAGGGGTCCAAGTGACGAAGTTTTGAAAAAAATCAGAGTAAAAGTGTAGAATGTTTTGGATATTCGAAGGGATCTCAGCTAAGAAACGAAGAAATTCTTGGAGAAGAAACTCAGCTGTTCCAATTACTCACATACTTCCTCTTCCTGCTGTTAAATTTACTTGTTTTGGATTACATCACTGTTTCACTGAGGTAGCGATATACCTAATATGTTGAAACGTTGTCCAGTAATAAATTTAATGAAAACCTAACAAATTTCATTCATTAACCTAAACCGGTCTCCCAACAAACTCTTATACTTATTTAATGTATTTATAGTTACCAAAACCAAAAATGCAAATATGAATATTGTCTCTCACCCCAGCTAGTAAACTCCCATTTCATTTCAACATAAAAATCAGGAGCCTGTAATAAAAAAAAAATTGCTTATTCAGTAAGAAACAGGAATAGATCGAATAAGATGAGAATAATGTTCAGTAAAATCACCTCTTTCAGTTTAAGCAGAAGTTCTGGTACTCCCCCAACCCTGGTTGTATACCGTTGGTAATCGCGCCATTCCAATACTAATTGCACTAGCTCCGGATCACCAGTAGCAACGGCTTCTTGAACCACTGTAATAAACATTTGAATATGTCATTATATTTATTAATGTTTTTTTGTATTTATTAAATAAACATCCACATGTGTTATTGCAGCAAACTATGGCTTCACAAAATCTTGGTTGTAAATATGCTAATTCAATTATAAATGAAATCACACTATAAAATGAAAGGTGAAAATCATAATTCCTACCTTTCATCAAGCTATTACTACCAAATAAATGTTTACATGTCATACCATTCCACCCTTCACTGTTGATGGTATTGACATTGGCCCCTTTCTCCATGAGTAATTTGGCAGCTTCGATGTGACCAAGGGTGACCGCCAGCATGAGCGGAGAACGCCCTCGTACATCTTTCTTCTCAAGCTCAACCTTAAAATTTGTTAGCAATTATGAAATAATTACCTATAAATTAGCAAATATTCATTTAAAATTATTACATTGTCTTTTAAACATTTTTTAAATTTAAACTTTTTTTACCCAGCTCAAACTTTAGATCTTTTTTTCATTCAGGTATAGTAATCTATATAAGATTAAGAGTAAGATAAAAATCATAAAAATGATTCTCTATCGATCTGAAATTATGAGCTACACACTCTTACGCAATATCCTTACGGAACTGAACTCCCTTCCCTCCTCCATTCACCACTCTCCTTCATTAAATATTTTCAAAATTATACTGTTTAATTATTTTCTAACTCAAACAAATGAGCAGTTGTAATAATACAAACAGATTATTTTTATTATTGGAGTACTAAATAATGTTAGAGTGTTCATTTGTTTTTCATTCTTTTAATATTATTTAGGTTACTATTATGCATTATTATTAGGTTGGTGCGAATGAAATGCCAGATTCTTTAAGTGAATATATTAAACTGCATATCTTTTTCCAAAAGCTGTTTATTTAACCAAAATATGCTCCATTTACTTCAATACACTTTACCCGAGATTTTAATGCATAGATGCCTGTCTTGAAGAAATTCTTATCAAGAATCAAAGAATCATAAAAGAATGAAGAATCAATGAACTCTGATATGGCATTTTTCAGACTGTCTTCATTTTCATACTGTTTAGCCCGTAAAAACAGTTCTAAATGTTTAAATAAATGAAAGTCGGTTGGCGAAAGATCCGGTGAATAAGGTGAGTGCTGCAAAATTTCATATTTTAATTTCATTAAATTTATTACCGAGCTTATTTCGCTCGGTTAGTTTGTGCTGTATCCACTTATCCATTTTTTTCACCTTGCCAATTTCAGAAAGATGTCGGAATAGAAACAGTTGCTTTCAGAGCATCATTTTTCACAGACGTTTCGGGTCTTCCACGTGGTTCATTTTGCAAGGAAAAATCACCAGACCGAAATTTTTCAAACCAACGCTGCACTTTGCGATCGTTCACAGTATTTTCCCCAAACACCTGGTTTATATTGCAGGCAGCTTTTGCAGCATTATTAGCAAGTTTTTACTCATATAAGAAAATTACACGAATATCGGTTGAATTCATATCGGTGCAAAATTCAAAGCAAATAACAAAAGGGAACATTTTTGAGAAAATCTTCTAAAATGTGACTCTGGCAATGGACAGTACGACTATAAACAAGGTTATGTCAAAAACAAAAGCATAACAAAAACAGGGAGACAAACGTTCACATTTAAAGAAAACCCGACATTTCATACGCACCAACCTAATATGTCCTCTTAGTTTTTGTTTTTTTATGTGTATGTAGTGTATAAACGCATGTGTACAGCTCTTTGTGTAGATATTTTATTTTTCAAGCATGATATTGTATTATTTTAATCATATTGTTTTTGTTTACAATTAATTCCTTTTCCATTTTTAATTCTTAATAGACATGTGTCTTTAATGTGTAAATGTATATTTTTGATCATTTCGTCTATTATTTCATTGTTTTATTTTATTTTATTGCACAATGTAAATTTTAGCAAGGACTGACACTATCAAAAAAGTACTGACTTTATGTAAAGTAAATCTTTGTTCTTAAAAGACTTAACCCAAGATAATATTGTTATTGTTAAAGATATATTCGGGAACACCATTGAGTATACTGATCAGTTTTTGATTAAAATAAAATAACAAGCAGTATGAAAAAAAATCCTCTAAAAGTTTTTTTTGCTACCTTATAATGTAGTAACATTCAAAGTAGTGGTTCGTTAAAAAGGAGATTAATAATTACAGAGATTGGTTAGCAAATAAAACATGCTTTTTGATAACAAATACGACTCATTTTTTCCCAACTCTTCACTAAGTTTTTAAGATACTTACCCTTAGTCCTGGGAGCATCTCTTGATTTTGTCTTTTCACTTTCTACATGTTTTATTTAGTTTATGTGTATTTGAAAAAGAAAAAAACAAATTCAAAATCTGGGTAAAAAAAATTTGGTTGGTAAAAGTTTTAAAAATACTTTAAATAATAAAAAAAAAAAAAGTGAGGCTGATGATTTATGGATCAATTAGTAAATATATAATATAAATGTAGCTAACAGCCTTCCCATCAGCACCCCTCAATCAATTCCTGACTTACTCTACAAGTATTACTTCTTGGGTGGATTTAAGGTTACAAAACAAGTTTATATTTGTGTTGTCGAACAGCATTTTTTAGGAAAATTTTGTTTTATTCTATTAATTAGTATTGGTACATGTCATTTAACGGTCATACCATGTCAAATCAACCAATGGTCTGGAACTGGAAGTCTTATCAATCAATATTTTTTTGTACATATGTATTACTATCAGTTAGGATAAAAAATACAAAATTTCAATTATTTCCAATTTTTAGTTTTTGAATTAACCAAAACCAACCAAAAATCAACTGGTTTTTTTTTGACACATTTTGGAACATTCAAAAGCTTATTGCTTGAAAACTGTTTGCCGTAAAAAGCTCAAAATAATGCCATTCATAACAGAATTTCAAGGGATTTAATTTTATATGTTACTTGATATTACCAAACCAATTTTACATATTAACATCTAAGAGCCAAATTTCATAATGGTACTACTATGGGTTATTTTATGAAAAAAATAGTAATAAGTTAAACACTTGAACTTTTGTGTACATAACTTACTACATTTGAGGGTGCTATGAAGCCCTTAATTGATTATACCCGTAAATAATTTCTCTGTACTTTGACACTTTAAAAAAGTAGTATTTCATTACGAATCAACTGCACTACAATTACATTGCATTGTTATTTTACACTATACACACAGAACTAGAGTTGAAATACAACTCTTGCTTTTAAGTAAATCCATTTACAATTTAAAATGTTCCAGTGGCACAGCAATATCAAATGCACACTAAATGTTTCAAAGTCTGAAAGTTTGTAAGTCCAGTTTATAAATAAAATGCAGATTTCTTCTTCAATGAAATTTGGGAAGCTTTAGCATTTCTTCAGCAAATAATTTATAATCCTGTCAGTTTCAAAAAAAAAAATTATTCACACACAAAAAACTTGATTTTCAAAACTTTGACAGATTAAAAAATAAAGCCTTTTATTTATATGCAAAGTTTTTTCCCAACTGAAGTGAGACACTGTAAATGTCATATTTTAAGCAATGAAATTTACTTAGCTACAGTTTATTATACTACATAATGCAGTTTTAAAATATTTACCATTGGTGACAGAGCTTCCACAAAATATTTTTTTTACATGATTTCATTGAGATACCATCATAAAATTTGGTAAGTCTATTTTTATATTATGTGCATTAAACATTTTTTTTCAAAAAAAAATTCAAAATTTTGATTTTAAGTTAAATAAAAAAACATTCTTTTTTTTCAAATTTTAAAATTAATCTAGTATATATAAGTGATATATACAATTGAAGCCCTTGTAATTCTGAAGCGAATGATGCAAGTTTTAGCTTTATAGGACAAATAATTTTTGAGTTATAAGCTTTTGAAGTTTTTTAAATAAACAGAAAAACAACGTTTTTTTTGTGTTTTTAAACATGTGTAATTCAAAAACCAAAAATGAAAAAAAACTGAAACTTTGTATTTTAGACAGTATTTATGCATAGAACATAAATACCAAGTTTTACTCATTTTTAAAAATCTTATGTCTAAAATTATTTTTTATTGGTTGATTTGGTGTGGAAAATTTCCCTTAATGGGACACACAGAAGGATTTATAATTTGTTCTGTATATAACAGATTCTACCCAAAAAGTTTTTATTCCTAGGAAGAGCATGCATTTTTAAATCCTAAAAAATGGGAGAGTTGTTAATATTTGTGAGCGAGAAGAGCCTATCCCTCCATATTTTGCACAAGTACTCCTGCCAATTGCCCAGATTTGCAATAACGAAAGAAAGTTTATCAATTTTATACAAAAGTACAAACTTACACATTAAACAAAAACGCTGTTAAAAGCAACACTGCGATATATAGCTCACTTTTTATGGTCATGATAAATATTGGCAACATATGCTCATGAACAGTACAATTTGCACTTAACAGAAGAGCAGTAGTATAGTATAATAGTATCAATAATCAAACTCAAATTCGCTGAAATAAATGTAAAACCAATATAATTGTATATATATATATAAGCCTAATAATAGTAATTAAATTATAATGTAAAGCAAACCTGCCAAGGTAACTTTTTTTCAAGCCCTTAATTAAATGTCTGGAATAATGGGAAAAAAAATGTTAAAGGAAATCAATTAACAGGTGTATAAAAAAAGTAAAGTTTAATTGTATTTTCTTCAATTGAAATAGGAAAAACAAAATTTTTTTCATATTCATTTAAAGAAATAAAGCTAATAGACCATAAATACATTGAACTTATTCAACAACCAAATATTTACCTTTTATTATTACTGGCTCATACCACTTTTTAGCTCAAATTCAAATATTCAATAATTTTCATAAAAAGTTAATTATAATGAACACAAAAAAAAAAAAGATTTGGCCATTCCTGAATTGTTCTCAGTGATGTTTTATTTGATAAGATAGCGTGTGATCGTAAATTATAGTTGATAATAAGATCTGAACCATTTTCTGTTCATTATATCACCCACCCAACAAATTTACACATTTGAGGCAAAAATGGAAGCCAACAGTAAATTGAAAGCGAGCATCCTACTTTGACTCACAGGTAAGTCATTAATATTCACAAAAACTGATTATAATAAGCATTAATTTAAAATGGTTTGAGAAGAACGCTATTATTTTTGAGAACCCCTATGGGAAATCAAAGCATTAAATTGTTAACACAATTTATTAGGTATTTTTATCAAATTATGCATAGTAACAATTGTGGCAAACACCTCCAGCCTCAATATTTCATAATGAATTAAATTACAAACAAACAAAGCAATGATTTTAGTAAGAATAAATATTCTACCACACTTGTAAAGCTCAGAGGTATTGAAAGGTTTCAAAACTTACCTGGTTTCATTTAAGTGGATTGACACATAAAGAATGTAACCAATGAACCCCTTAATTTTCAATGAGATACAATAAAAGCTTAAAAACAATCGAAGTCATTAATTTAATATTGACAATAATATATAATCGTCTTCTAACAAAAAAATAAAATAAAAAACTACTGAGATTTTAATGCTATTCAGAATCTGTTAAGGTTGTTATGAGGCTAGTGATATATTTTACCACTCAAAACAATTAAGATGAGATTACATGAAAAATCCAAAGGTTAAGTGATTTTAGTTTTCAACACCCTCTGATCCTCCTATACTGGCTACATTGCAATGAATAGAATGATAAAAAATATTTATAACAAATCATTTATTACATAAAAGATAGAAACATAATAATAGACAATATTAAACAATACCTACAGCAAAATCACCTTCAGCTAAGAACTGCTTCAACTCCTCATAGTCATTGTTCCAAACCAGTAGATGTGCTGGGTATTCTTTTTTTATATCATCAATACTCAATAAACTAGGACTTTCGGCCATTATGAATAATTTCACGTAAAATTATCTATTTCTACCGACAGTTTCATAATGAACCCCTGTCACACAAGGAATGATTTATAACAATATTAATATTATGAGCTAGTCTAGAAATGCTATGAAAATAGGCCATTATATAATATTTAAGTGCACTAGTAGTTTATTCATTAACGATTTAAATTTAAATATAAAAACTAAGATTTGGTAGACCACCGGTAAAATACCGGCAAATGAAAGACAAATAAAAATGATAAAAAAGTGACAGCTACATAACCTTTGTATTAATAAACACTATTAGTGATAGGAGGAAACGGTCAGCTGTTAAAAACATTAGCTCTTGTTTCAAGCAAACGAGCTAATATTTTAAAATAAATAATCAGTTAAAAACTGATAAGGTGATAAGGTCTCTTCCCTTTTAAAAAGTTTAAAAATAAAAAATCCAAAATTATTTTCATAATTATTGTTTAAAGAAAAAAAAATAGTTGCACAGCCGGGATTTGAACCAGAGGCTTTCTGTTTTCAGATCCAGGTGCCATGGCTATCCATAGTTAAATAATCTTTGTAGAGGAGTCTTTTAAAAGAAAAGATTTATTATGAAGTACAATCAAAACACTGGTATATACAAATATTAAGAGATCAGTTAGAACATGCTGGGTGGAATGTCTAGGCTCTGGGGTTTTTTTTTTCCTTAACCCCTTGGGTAATTATTGATTACAATATTTTTACACGTGGCTTTTAAGGAGTGCATGTCTTAAGAACTAACAATATCCGGTTTGTGGTTAAAAGAAATTATATAATGTAAAAGGTTACTCGGTGATGGGGCTCACCGTCGAGTTACAATAAGCTCTGGGTTTTTTTTTTTTTTTTTGGTTTTTTTTAAACCCCTTGAAGTTATACAATGAAAATATTATAAGAAACTTTGAGAATTTCTCCTCATTCTGCTATGCGCAGATGCATTTGAAGGAGTTCGTGCTACTCAACAATACAGGTGGTGGTTAATAGGAAAATAACATGAATACAAATCTAGGTGATGGGGCTCACCTTCAGTGCTCTGGGGCTAAAGCTGAGACATATATGTATAAGTAAAGGATAAGATTCTGGGAAGTAGGGAGGTCTTGGAAGGACGAGGCTGCTTACTTAAAAATAACAGGGAACCATCAGTGACTTCCATTAAGTTACGAGGCTGATATACAGTTCTGCTCAGGGCCCTTCTACTTGTTCTTAGCATTATAAAACTCATGATTAATTCCGACCGTTGTTGGTAAACCCTCTTTTTGTTATCGAGTCCCACTAACTCTCTTAATATCTCAATTTAACGCAGTTGATTCTAGCCATCATAAATAGTCTAGACAGTGTAGACAATACAGTATTAATAATAGCTACTGGTGCTATTTGGTCCAGCCCATGTGTTAATTCACTAGTTAGGCACTTAAACCGGAGGACTTCCACTTGGTCTCAGAAGAGAATATTTATCGTATTATTATTTAAATGCCGTAATATCCATAGGATACCCTTTTCTGTAATAAGGAACCGGAAAGGCCTTTCATAATAAGAATGAAAAATTCGACTATATAAAAAAAAGTTATTTTCTGCTGTGATCCATTTAGGATGGTCCTTAATCCTGATCCTGTACTTAATTATAAATAATTAATGCGGACATGCTGAGAAACGTATGGACCTTTGTCACTCAGAGACAAAACCTCAGGCTAAAGCTTCAAGTCCAACAAAAGACAGAAAATACCCAATCTAAGACCATCCTGGTTTCACCGCTTCTCAGTCAACAGGTCTAACCGTCGGAAGCACAAGTAGTGGCATTTAATTAGAATTCCGTGGGCTGATACTTTGTAGTGTTAATTGCAATAAAAACCAACTACCGGCCATGAAAACAAAACGAAAAAGACAGGGATTTTGTCATCTAACGATAAGCACTGATGACAGTCGAGTCTATAATTAAACAGGCTAATTTAATAAGAGATTTCGTTGTCGAATTTTAAGTCTGTTTATTATTATTATTTTTTTCAAAAACTGGGGAGTTGAGCTTAAATTAAATCAAACATATTATTATGCACTTTCCTTACTTCATTAACACTAAGGACGGCATTAATAAGTCGGTAAAAAATATGTGGACATTTCGTCAATTGAGCTGGTCGGTGAATTTAGGCTCACTGTAAAAAGACGCCTTATTGAGAAATGTATGTGCCGCCGGTGGGCGAGTTCATCCGCCGGAGACACATCAAGATTTTTGACTCGTTGCAGCACTTTACAAACCCAGTGTTTAACACTATGACCCCACCCTACCCTCATCGGTGGCAACATACTGTCGGGGAAAATTAGGTTAAGATTTTGTTTGCTAGATGTTAGTTAGTTTTAAGTTTTACTATCCATAAGGTGAGCCCCGTCACTTTTAAACATGTTTAGACAATGAATGTAAATTATACCTTTGCAGCAATCGCAAATCACAGTGTAAAATTGTATAAAATGTAGCCAAGCTACAGGACATATAATATTGACCTATTGTAAATAGATACATTTATATAGAATATATGTTGAATTCCATAATTTTTAATAACAAGGGAATATGAAGAGAGAAAAAAGTGTATGTTGTTTTCTCGTGCGGCTGGTTGTTACTACCTAAAATGTTCGATTTGCAATAATGCTGTAACATATATTAAATATAATTCACCAAAATGTGAGCAGACTAGATTGTATATGTTAATGAATGCCCTTTCCTATGGTGTTTTAGCTTCAGGTAAATTATGTCAAAGTAACAGAAATGTCCATCACTACTAAACACTACAACTGCAAGCAAGGGTATAAAAATGACAGGGATTTAATTTTATAAACTGCTAATATATATTTTAAAAAATGACCTGATTACATCATTATATTAATTTTTTTGAGAATGCATTATTACGTGTTAGTATTATTATTGAGAAAAAGTTTACATTTGAATTTCATTGATGGAGCAGTGGTGTTTATGTAGATAACAGCTCCCCTTCCCTTCCCACTGCCAAGTGTTTAACATTTGACATCTGGGTTCCACCGTTGTCTGCTTCTCAGGTGTTTTTCTCTTTAAGTGTATAAGTGAAAATTTCCCCTGATTTATGACTGTGCTCTCTGGCTAAGCATGGAAGGGGTGCTCCTTAAATGGACTAACTATTGGAATGGCAAGTTTTATTTTTCTGTCCAGGGAGAAGTTGTGTCATCAGGTTTGTTTGTGTGATCCCAACTACATTACAAATTGATATTTTCACAGGCTGGCAAACAAGGTGGTTCGTTCTCCAGGATGGTATATTGTCATATTACAGGTCTGCTGAAGAAGTCAATCAAGGATGTAAAGGTTCGATGAAGGTTTCAGCCTTGGAGATAACTGGTAACACGATTTAGATAATTTTTATTTTCACATTTATCTGTAAGAAATCCATAGTAATTGTAGTTGTTGTGATTTCAGTAAGCAATGTAGACAATACGAGGATGGATTTGAGTATCCCTGGTGAGAAAAATCTTTATTTACGTGCTCCATCGTCACAGGAACGACAATTGTGGCTTGTCGCCTTAGGCAGCTCTAAGGCTTGCCTAACAAATGGAAAGAGGAAAGAATCAGGTAATACTGAACGTATTGTAAATATGAAAATTATCTGTACTGCTATTTAATTGTTAACTGCTTTTGGCTCATCTTCCCTAGTTTATTCTCAATAATAATTAAATTTTAAAATACAACAATAAATATTTAACGAAAGGAATAGAATCACCTTCAAAGCTCCCTGTCAGTATGTTAGTATTGTGAACAAACCAATATCCCATAAAGATAAGGATGTAGTGCTATTTCAGATAACTTGACACTGAATTACCTGATGATGTCTAGTGATGTCACGTTATGTCTTCATGTTTTATGTAGTCTATGGAAAGATTTGGGCTAATCTGAGTTTTTCATAGATTAGTAACAATATCATTATAATTGACTGCAATGTGGAATGAAATTTGCTACAGTTGAAAAACAATTGTCTGTTCATATCATCAATATTGTTTGCTTTTATTAACACCATCAAGTATGCCAACTTAGGCAGTCATCAATCTTTTATACATTGTCAAACCTAGCAATTATGTTGTTTTTTATAGTAAAAATCTCTTCATGATATTTTTACATAAAAAAATGAAATTTCATATTTTTTTAAGTTATTGTTATATTAGTTACAGAAGCATCGCCTGAAGCGCTGAAGTCAAAGAAAAATGAACTTCGCCTATACTGTGATCTTCTGATGCAGCAGGTCCATGTTATAAAGACAGCAGCCACACACGAGCCTACTCCCGATGTGGAGGTGATTCATTTCTGTTTAACACAAGCAACTAACTGTTATTATTATTTCGACAAATAATAAATTACTGTATTATATAATGGTAATGAGCTTATTATTCTCAGTGGTAAATTATTCCAGTCAGCAATTGGTGAATTCAGAGGAAAGAATCGGCTCAGTGAACTATACTTTTTTCCCCATTTAATTTTTTTTTTCATTCTTCCAGTTATTATTTCTGAACCAAAACTTTAAATTAAGGTATTGTGGAATATACCTTTAAAATTTCATATCAATTATTATTATATATGTATTGTTATTATCAATGATTATTTTTATAGTCACCATCACAATACACACACCAACTTGTTTGAAAGAAGGGCTCTTTTTTCAGGCTTAACAGTTATTTCTTCATTAGTAAACTATAGATATATCATATTGTTTCTCTCTTTTCATTTGTTATTCCTAGCAAGAAGAGAAATTATGAGTTGATCGATTAATCAGGTTTACCATTTGTTGTGTCATTTCTGTTTTCTTCTATTTGTTGGTTTGTTTTCTTGTGATAACTATCAGGGTTACACAGGAAACTAATATAGACATGGTTAGATTGTACCCCCCCCCTTCCCCAATTGTTCCCAATGGTGCTAGTCGGGACTTTATTATTTCTGCTAAGGATTGATTCAAATTGAGAATATACCTGCTTAATAATTTCTTCATGTTCCTGAAGAACTCCCTGCCTGAAGAAACCAGAGCTTTAGATAGATAAGCTGAAATACAAATTTTATTCTGGCTCCAAGTCCTCCATGAATAATAATAATAATGTAGAAATAAAAAATACATATCTGGCTACCAAAAATATAGAAATAAAAACCACATGAGAAATAAAGATAACTAAATTATAATAAATAAAGTGTCAACACCAATAAGGAAATAGAAACATATTTTAAATGCATTTCGGTGAATAAATTCATAGATCAAACATTATAAAAATAGAAAGCAATAATAAAAAATCTATAACATACAATGTTAAATTAATAGAATACCTGGACATTTCACTGTGTTTAACCTTAATTTATTCCTGTTTCATATATTTCACATACCTCAAATCTTGCAATTTGTTCCTGTTTAATATATTTCACATACCTCAAATCATGCAATTTATTCAGTTACCTTTGTTATAAATGTGAGAATCCAAAAGATGAGCTCACACTAAAAGGCTGCAGTAGTGTAGCATCTGTAATACTGCCCATCCTAATTTTTTTAATTGTAATTTTTTTTTTAGAAATTGGCTGACGGGAGCTGTTTATTAAGTGCGACATGTGATACGTTCATTAAAACATTAGAAGACTGCATGAAGCTATCGATCTCTTCCATCTCCCTCCACGAGAAAGCTCAGATGGGCGATAAGGAATTGAATAATGTTAGTGACATTCACATATTAGATCATTTTATGTTGTATAAAGAGATTCCTACATTGTTTTGTGATTTTTTTTTTTTGCAGATAAGTAAGCCTACCATTCCAGTTATGCGATCTAATTCAACAGAGAAGTAAGTAAAACCATTTTTAATAAAATATTTATTGTAAAGACATATGAAGAGAAAAGTCCTATCAAGTTTGCTGCCTTAATTGTTAGGTATCTAAGGATATTGGTTCTAATTTTCTCATTTATACCGAGGTCGAAGAGAAAGGTTTTACTTTTGGGCAGGTACAGGCTAATCTACTTTTACCTGTACGTACTTCAATAGAGGTCTTCTTAAAAATAATCCATCAATTTGAAGGTTTAAGGGAATATTTTTATGACATCTCAGGTTGAAGTGATTATGTGTTGGTCAAAATTCAATTACGTGAGGTATAAGAAGTAAAAAAAAAAAATTAAACATGGAAAAGTCAGTCTGAATTTATTGCCATGATTAAGAGGATAATAATTTCAAAATAATAAAGTAAGGCAAAAATAAACTCTAGATTTAATTCTGTTCAAGCCAGCTTTATTGAGAGTTCATGTCACAAGCTGTTAATGAGGCGTGGAGGTTAACAAACTATTGATTACTGTGATTCGGGTTCAATTCCAAACTTTCTCCTTAACAATTTTTTTTTGAGAGGGATTCCTCTGGTTGGGGGTTAACCTTTAGCCTTGAGAGGAAAATTGGGTAGCTACTTGAATAAAGAAATAGTATATCTGGAAAAACGCCGAAATAAAGGCTGAGAAGTATTAGCCTAGCATTGACCCTGCTTTGCAGCACCATCTATGAATTACGGCTCCAACCAAAGTCGGCCTTATCTCTTCAAAGGCTTTGGGCCAATGATTTTTATATATATATATTTTATGTCAATATTAGTGATTGGGGTGGATTAAAAAATAAAATGAAGAATTTATTGTCAAAAATACAGGGTAGTTTTCATGATCATTTAAAATCTCCTAAAGAAACTGGAGCCCATACGGTGCTTTTTTCGATAATGGAAATTTATTTATATTTTAAATATTCAAAAAAGAAAACGTTTCTTCATGAATGATGTTACAAAAATAACGAATTCTAAAAAAATAATCTTTGTTTGAATTAAATCTTAATTAATCAATTTTAAGTAGAATTGAAAAAAAAAATATTATTCTGGGGCAAAGCTCCCTATAAATAACATTAATGTTCAGATGATAAATTCACGTCTGGCAAATAAAAAGAACTATTACATCATAAAAAAAAAAATAATGGCAATCTAAAGTAAAGTGTAAACCTCTAGATAAACAGTTAGATGTAGTAATAATAATTATGGATTAAAATAAAAAAATTTTAACTGCTTTTAGTAAATTAAGTCATAGATGGATGCATCTATAAGAAACGAAAACAATATGCAGAAGTCTGTACAATTCAATATGACATCAGATAAAAACTATTAAAAGTAATAAAAAATAAAACAAACGAGGTATGTACAAGCTGCCATCCAACATCTATCTATATTAAATACAAAATAAAAGTCAGAAAATATAATATAATGAATGGATGAATCATTCCCTAACCAACAAGAATTTCTTTGGATGTTGAAGAGATGTTGGAATAATGGTTCGCTTAATGGTAAGCTTTAATGGTTCGTAAGGATGAAGCATGGCAGATATTGGGAGGTAGAGCATTCCAAGGGGTAGTAGAGTGAGAAAAGAAAGACCGATCATATGCTACAGTTTTGTGGGCAGTAGTTATAAAGGTCTTATGCTCCGGAAGTTACCTGAGAATTTGAACTGTAAAATATTGTATATATAAGGGGGTTGATGCGAATTATTTGAAAAAGGAATGATTTGAAGAAATATTGTGTTTGTCCTAACTCGGCGTAGAGATGCAAGACGTGGTTGCAATTCATGATTCGCTTCAAATTATCTCGAGTCTCACTGAGAGACCCCTATGCACCACACTGCCATAGACAAAGTGAGGGAAAAGGAGGGAGGATATAAGGAGCTGGTTGACATATAGGCTGGGGGAGCAGTTAGCGAGAACAATGGAATAGTTTCAAGGTACTTATTGACCGACAGGGAATTCGTAAGATTTGTTGGTTCCAAGAAAGAGTTTTTAAATTAAAAATTTGTATAATGCGCGTTTAAAAATTTAATTTTTATTTTGTAAATTTCCTGCTATTAGAATTATTTTGTGATTATAACTCTATGAGAAAGCTTTAAAAAGAAAACAGAAACATGCAAATATAATATGTAATTCTCGATTGACTATGTAGGAATGTGGATAAAGTTTTCATTATCTTTCTAGTACGTCCTTGGCCTATGAAATTAAATAATCTTACCACAATTAATCCTCCATGTAATGTATTTTCTCTAATATTGTCTTACTTTTTGTTTTGTTACAGAAGAGCTTGAGAATTTGGTGAGATTAGATTTTTGCCAAGAGACGCAGTATTATCTAAATACAGCTAATTTTGTTCTTATTCTGTATTATTTTTTACTAAAATGTGTATTATTTAACTTAATTTATTGTTCTGTTAATTCAATTTCTTTTTAAATTATTTAAAAATGATTAAGACACATTATTTTACAAAATTCTATGCATTTTGTGTTATTTATTGTTACTTAAAAAAAAAAAAAAGTGTTACCAAGTTGTATTTGTTTATTTTTAACTTTTTGTATTTTATTACAAAAGGATATTTTTATCGTGATATTATGTATTAAGATGTAGAGGAATGTATGCCTTATTTGTTTCGGTTTATACATTTATAAATATATATCTATTTTTGAGTATATTAAGACTAAACAGCACAAACATAAATTGCATTTATGTCATTTTTTTTTCTTAATAACTAAAATGCAAATATTCTAAAAACTTATAGGTATAATGTTTTGCCATAATTAACAGTTTCAAACTTTTTTACAATTGTAAGTTTGCTAAAATGCTATTGTCATATATAATTTATTTTATTATGATAACATTTTTATAGATCAGATAGGTTTACCTTAGCATTTTTATTTTCAATTAAACCTGAACATGTTTCACATGTTTTTTTTTTGTCTTTTTTGTTGAACGTCCAAATTTTTTAAAATATAATATTGTTATAAATTTTGTTTTTGTAATTATCAACAATAATCCTTGCAATGCCATTAACTTTTTTCAATAGAAAAATCTTAGGATCTCTGTCGACAAACAATACCTCTTAGTATTCTTGCAAGTTGCAACTACTAACATTATCTAGGAACGTAAATTAAAATTATATGCGGTCTTAGTAAAACTACTTTGGAATTCATTACTTAAAATTTTTGCCACTTATTAGAGAGAATTTTCAGGCCCCAAAAAAGACCTTGAGTTTTAATTTTCACATTGGATAAACTTGGATTCTGAAAGAGCTGTAAAAATGAGTCAGTCAGTATGTGGCAATCTACAGTTGTATTATTTAGTACGAAGCTGTTTTTTCACCGTGACTATCGCCAAGTCGAGGTCATTTATACCTTTTTTCATATTATAACATAGAAAAGCGCCATTACATTTGGGCATGTTGATCCAGAAATTTTGTGCTGGCCACTTTATTGTTTGTTGGAGTGCTCGCTCTTTAGAAGAGACAATTTTTTACACATCAATCTGATCTACGAATCGCATGCATCAATCTCGCTAGGGGCAGCCAACAATGTGGGCACTCCTCTACTGTCCTTTCCTCCCATTCCTAACACAAGATGATAATGTTCTTTTACATTTTATAATTTCTTAAAAGGATATTTTGGTTACTTAATTGCCTTCTAGTTGAAAATATTATATTTATTTGAATTACTTTTTGTTTTTTGGAGTACTAATTTGTTAAATAGCTCCTACTAGAAATGTATTAGGACAAGTATTTTTTCTAATGAGAATCGACAATTTATCAAAAAATACTTTTTTGGCCAAACGTTCAGAGGGAGGGTACATTAGTCGGTGTTGGTGAGGATTAGCTTTGGGAGTAGTTTTTCTCCCCACATCAAAAGAGTGGGGCAAACTTTGGCAAGCAAGAGTGCGAAGTGGCTCTCCTCCTGTCGTGTCCATTTGTAGCCCAGCCCCATTATTCTGAGTTTCTTCTTCTTTTCATTTGAATGTTAGTAATTTGCCACTTTTTTTTTATTTTGTCAGTTGTGTTCGATTATAATTTAATTCTAATTATTTTAATGACATGGAGTAACGAAGAAACATTCCAATTCATCAAGGCTTATTAAAAAGATTGAACCACAAAAATAAAAACTATGCCAAGCATAGTATTTTACAGTAGAGCATTGGTTAACCGAACTCATTTAAAAAAAAAGTTTTTTAATTTGATCGTTTACAATAGTTTTCAGTGTGAACAATATAATTTATGCTTATAACAAAAATGAATAAAATACTGTTGTGATATTAGATATTGTGGAGTTTGTATATAAGAATTTTAAATGTAAAGATTTGGTCCAACTTATCAAGAAGGCAAAAAAAAAACAATTGAGAGTGGATGAAAAAAAAACAAAGGAGAGTATACTGGTTGTTGTGGATGAAAACACACATGATTATTCTCTATCTAGTTATGGGACCGGCCTAGTGTATAGGTGTCTGGGTCTAGTGATAATGGAAAAACTTAGATAGTAGAGTTGTTGTGAAAATGAACACACACAGAATTACTCTCTAGTTTTAGCCAGTTATAATTAGTTGTTGTTGTGAAAAGGAAAACACACAGAGCATTATATTCACTCTAGTTTTTGGAATCGGCCTGATATATGTATCTGAATTCAGTGATGAAATAAAAAGCCCGTAATACATATGATATATAGATTATGAGTAAGAAAAACTTAAAAACTTTGTTGGTTAGTGGTTATTGACTTGAAGCGGAACGGAAGAGAAATAGCACGAAGAGAAGAAGTATAAATTTGATTAAAAAGAAGACCATTGAAGAAGAAAAGGAATCGAATTAATAGACAAGTATTTATAAAATTAATATAAGTTTATTTTTTTATGTTTGTAAAATTAAATTCATCTTTTTGCCAGAATTATTTTTGTTAATAGAACCTAATAATAAATAGTAAATAAAATAAATTTAAAGTAAAAGAATAAAAAATAAAATTATCATATAATATTCAAAGAACGTAATAATACATATATATAATAATATATCATCAAACAGTAAATATATCATCAAAGCACGTTGAATATAATAGTATATTGTATCATTAACACATTATATTACGTGATATGTAACTAGGTATTTATATACGATCGTATGATTAAAGTTACGAGTAATGCTTTTTTGGCTGTCAATCAGATATAAGGAATTGTTTTTGATATAATCTGGCTTAAGTTTTTAATCAAATGGTGCAAACTCCTGCAGGTCTTGCAAATTGTATTGATTTTTATTTGAAGCATACATTATATTGTCCATAACACATAGTACATTTTTAGTGCTTGTTGACATTTGCCACATGGTAGGGTTTAGCAAGAATATCAAATGCTGTTGCAACCTGCTCCACTCTCGTGAACCTTACCAGTACACTACCATACCTCCCTTAGCTATATTTCTGTGTTAAACATTTACAAACATAAATTTTGGCTAATACCAAGACTAGTAATACTTACCATAAGATAATTTTTTTTTGATAATCGATAATTTTCGTGTATTGATATTCATATATGAGCACAAATAAACAACAATATTTATATACATATTTGTGTACTCTGAAAATCAAATATTGACACAAAAATCAGGTAAAATTAAATGTGACAAAATTAATTATTTAATTTATACGGGATGAGCCTAGTTACATATAAAACAATTAATACACCAATTAATTAATAAGAATTATAAAATAGTTTCATTTCAATTGTATGCGAATTTTTATAATTTAATTTTAACATTAAAATACTCAGTTTCACTCAAGTTATCTTATTTGTCAACAATAAAATGTTAATCAAAACTATTTTAATTTTATTTATTTCATCATTAATTTTCAGTACCACTCTAATCACTTTAATATTATGTTATTGTTATTTATTTTGTAATATAAGTACTTTCGCATACTTTTTTTTTTATTCTAATTCTAATATTTATAACTGAAGTGCTGTCTTCTTTGTTCTCTTCTGCCGCTGGTTTTGGTCTCTGCACCATAATATCCTGAGATGCTTCCTGAATTAAATAATATTTCACTAGCAATTTAGCTCGTTCAGCTTCGCCTTGCACAGAAAAACCAGACATCTTGAAGCAAGTGTCCAAAAACGTTGTAACTGACAATGATCCACTGCGTTCAATTCCTCTGAAGCGCATTGTTCTATTTATTTCAGTTAACAGTAAGCTAATTTTGGGCTTAAAGATCAATTAACTTTTAATTAACAAGGGGCATCTCCAGGCATTCAATGAGCCTGCTTACCAATTACTATCACACAAGCTGGAAGAAAGTTCTATATGCTCAATGTTTTTGTTAATTGTTTGAAAGGCTAGAGGATTTAGTTTTTTAATAACTGCCATCCCTTTTCCGTGAGTGCAAGAAAGTCAGGAATTATGAATTCAATCGCTGTTTCAATGGGAATTTCTGATTCAATTGGACCAGCAATCATGTCCAACCTAGAATTCAAGGAGTACTGAATTCGTCAATTGTTTAGGCTGCATGTCCTCTCTCAGCTGGCACTCAGCACGTTTCCATCACGATTTAGTGGAGCCCCGAAAGTGGTTCACAATTTTGTTGTCTATTTCCAACAAGCTCTTAATACGTTGTATATTCAGGGCTTTCTCGACAATTAAATGCAGCTTGTGTGCCGCGCCGTCCATGCCTTTCAAGTTTTACAATGCTCCAGATATATCATAAGCGATGTCAGAAATAATTTTGTCCGTTACACCCATTCCGTTAGTAATATTTTTAATTTTTTTTTGCTAAATTTTCAGTCGGGTGGCTTCTCCTCATTGCACGGGAATCCAGTAACATATTTACGGTCTAGCCTTTAGATAATATAAAATGGGCCGAGTTTTTCTCTAAAGCCGTGGATTGGTTACGCGCTCTATACTTACTTACACATAAATACAAAAGTTCGTGGAAAATGTTATAAGATATAATCTAGAATATTCTAGACGCGGTCGCTTCGCCGTCGAGGGAACGGCAATCGTCAATGGCTTATTTCCGTTATTCAAAAATAAATATTACATTGATATTTTGGTGTCTAGTTACTCTAACAATAAGCAACCCTCTTTTAAATAAAAAGATTTTTAACTTGCACATTACAGTGATAAAACTGACATTCAAACGTCCTGTATTAGATAATTAAATGTATTCATTCAAAACACCATTTTGCTTTGGGAAGGTACATTTGATCAATAAATAAGTAGCCGTCCGAAATCCGATTAGCAACCGACAGAATGCTAACAAATAAATCTATTTAAAGCCCGATTGATAATTTTTTTTGGATAATTCATTAGATTTGTGCCAATCAGTAATTAATAAGCGTGGAGGGGAAGGAGAAGCAGAAGTTATTCGGTTAGAAGAAATAAGTCAAAGACCTGTTTCATTTGCGTTCCCAGTTGTTTTTTGTTTTTTTCTTAACCCCTATCATGGTATATGTGTTTTAAAAATAAAAATTATGTACAGCTATATTTATTTATTAATTAATTATATAAACATAAATTGTTTGTAGGTGGCTCCTTTTACTTTTGCTGCATTTTAAGGAGTGAATATCTTACAAACTAACATTTCCTTTTTTTTGTTGAAAAATTATACAAACTAAAAAGGGTGATGCGGCTCACCTTCGGGTTATAATAAAGGGACTAAAACTAAACTTTTTTTTTTTTTTTCCTAAACCCCTTGAATTTAATACAATGTGAAAAATATGAACAAAAGAATTGACAAATTTTCTCCTCTTTCTGCTATGTGCAGATGCATTTGAAGGAGGTTGGGTAACATAAAATCAGATTGAAGTTAAAAGGAAAATAACATGAATACAAATCTAGGTGATGGGGCTCACCTTCAGTTACTTAAAAAAACGTTCCTCCCTCGACCACTTTCTACCATCGATGGGGGTCCGTGGCGGTGGCGATCGTCCTGAAGACGGGGTTTGTCACGTGTTATAGGGAGTCAAAGAATTTAATATGTCTCCGGCGAATGAATTCATCCACCGTAGGCAGCTTAAAAACCTCGTGAAGCTCACTGTTTCTCCGCTGCTGGAATGTAGTATGTCAGACCACTTTCATAAGTATGCCGTTTTGAAATTGTTAGGGTCGTCTTGCTGTCGCTTTAGTCAAATGATTAAAAAGCGGTGCACCGTACGTTAGTAAATGTGTAAGACTTCATACGTGATTGTTTTAGTTTCCTAGTGAAATGGCCACTAACACGGCGGCGACGGTCCATTTTAACGCCCAGATATACGAGGCTGCTTGCTACGGAGTTTTTTCCTACAGTGTATGTAGTAGGCAGTGGACTTTTCCCCTTTTGGAATCAGAAAATTAGCAGTAAGTCTTACCCGGGTTTACTGAGATATTGAGTTTCCCCAATTTCTCACTTATCTGGTTACAGGCTATTTCAGCCTGTTTAAGAGCTAACTACGCGCTCATGCTGCTACTGTACACCGCGATGAATTACCCAGTAGTAAAAATATAAGGATTATAATAACTGTCACTAGAGCGGTACAGGTAATTCGTAACTGCTGCTATGGTTTCACAGTAACTGTGACAGATTTTTACTGGACCGCCACGCCCCTAATCAAATGTTGGCGGTGAGCTTCGATGGCCGATGTTTTCATGTCGATGATCCATGGAAACTAACCAATGTTTTCATGTCAATGATCCATGGAAACTACCCAATGTTTTCATGTCGATGATCCATGGAAACTAACCAACCTTTTCATGTCGATGATCCATGGAAACTAACCAATGTTTTCATGTCAATGATCCATGGAAACTACCCAACGTTTTCATGTCGATGATCCATGGAAACTAACCAATGTTTTCATGTCGATGATCCATGGAAACTAACCAGTGTTTTCATGTCAAAGATCCATGGAAACTAACTAACGTTTTCATGTCGATGATCCATGGAAACTAACCAACCTTTTCATGTCGATGATCCATGGAAACTAACCAATGTTTTCATGTCAATGATCCATGGAAACTACCCAACGTTTTCATGTCGATGATCCATGGAAACTAACCAATGTTTTCATGTCGATGATCCATGGAAACTAACCAGTGTTTTCATGTCAAAGATCCATGGAAACTAACTAACGTTTTCATGTCGATGATCCATGGAAACTAACCAATGTTTTCGCTACATTGAATTTTCTCCCCGATGTCGATGTTTTTAAATGTTTGCAGCATTTTTTTTTCGCATTAATTTTAATAAAATAATGATGAATTGGGTCATTGAGAAAGTATTGATAGAATATTGCTTTCAAAACAACATCGACGATTTGTGGATTGCAGTTGCAGAATCAGCCTATAAGTTCAATTCTTTGTGGAATTATTGTATTAGGTTTAAGTAAAGTTTTAACAAACTAAGATTAAACACATTTTAATATCAATTTTATAAATAGTTGATTTTTATTTAAAGACATATTGCAACCGGTCCCGAGGAGTGGGGTATTTGAGAGTAGAGGGGGGAGATGGTGGGGGGAGTGGAGGGGAGAATAGGTCTAGGAGGTTACTCGGGAGCCCTGGTGAGTTCAGTTGTGCTCAAGCCATCGCTCGTGGATTGTGTTCCCTGATGTTCTCTGGACATACATCACCATTTTTAGATATGTCGCTTTCACCTGTTGCCTCAATTATGTGTAAGTACACTATTATCATTGTATGTAGATTTAACTCCATTCGGCTGTCTACTATCCTCTGTCTTCTTGTTATTCAAATGTTCAAACGTCACACATCATAATTTATCTAAAGATTCCATTTGATGTCATGACAACGTAACGAATCTCTATAAAATCTGATTAAATGTCATTAATTAAAATCCTTAAAAATATCTAATATTTATTTGAGTATACAGCTCTTGGGTTTACGATTTACAGTATCCAATTTGTGCTTTTGTAATTTTAAACTGTAATCAAAATAACCCATTCAAATTGTATTCGCAACTTAAACTTAATTAACCCGTGTTATTTAGGCATAATAATTTTATGCATCACGTATTATTTTTTTCAGCACTTAAGTCCAAATAAATAATTGATAGCCAAAATTTTGAAAATTTCCCAATCCTGGTTTAGATGTCTGGATGTTATAATTATATGACGAGTGGTCACATTTTCGACAATTCGTGACTGTCACGACCTCAATAGTACGTTTTGTTTTTCAATTTTTTATCACCTTCAAAAATTGTATTTATTTCCTTGAGCATGTCAATTGGTGCAAGTCATTTTCAGATGTTTAAAATAGAGCATAAATAAAATTTAGGCGATTTTAACTCAACAATTCAATTACTTCAACTTAATTATTCAATATGTCCCCGACACAAATTTGTGACTCGGGCATTCATTGGAATCACTCTAGTAACCATTTGTTTCTGAAAATGAAGTAAATGTGACTTACACCACTCTGACTTTAAACCCCTCATATGTGTTACAATGATAGAGGGTAGTCAAGGGCTGGTTATTTATGATAGGATCCGTAAGAGTCTCCTCGTTTACATTTTAAATGTTTGTAAAGTTTATTTATTTTTAAATATTTAGGTAGTATGCAACTTATACTAATTTTTTTTTTTTTTTTTTTTAAGCTGGCGAAACAGCCAATACATCAAGCTGGGCCTCAAGTAGTCCCAAAGACTTCCAGCATGGCGAAGAGGCTGTACTAGACCTCAGCAAAAATAAAAACCCATACGGCCGTTTGACACCTCCGGCTACTCCGCCGTTTACGTCCCACAGTGTCCTGTCTCTTCTCAACAACCCGAACACCTGCCCCTTCAAGGAATTTGGGGCGATACATTTTGATTTCAGCTCTGAACCTGATAGAGGATTCAAAGAGGATATAGGGCCAAAAGTTGGCCCCAAGATCGAAGAAGAGATCCACCCCGAAGGGTCGAAAGCGAAGAGGTCCCCCCAAAAGTCACCCTGTCAAAGCCCTACTGGCAAGGATCCCAAAAAACGCCCAGAATGTGTTAAAGACGCAACGTACTGGGAACGTAGAAGACGCAATAACCAGGCGGCAAAGAAGTCGAGAGACTTGAGGCGTACTAAACATGAACAGATCGCTATCCGAGTTTCCTTTCTGGAACACCAAAACCAGAAATTGAAGAGTCAAGCCGAGGAGCTTAACAAAGAAAATATTCTATTAAAGAATATGATGTTGTATAACATCACTCCAGCTCACGCCACGTATCCCAGCACCGTATATATTGCTCCCTATCCAAGTTACACGCCTAATGTCTGAGGCATCATCTCGATACTATTATTATTATTTATTAGTGCATTAGTTATTTATTTTTTAGGTATATATTGTTATATAGTATTTTTTTGTCTCAAATCTGTAAATAGGAAATTTTATTTTTATAGTCATTTTTAGGAGAGATTTCGTCTTAAAAATGCCTTTATTGTAAATGTCTTCTTTTAGTGGTTTGATCATTTAAAATATTTATATAATGAAATATACATGGTAAACGTTACCTTTATTATTTATACAAATAATAATAATAATGTGATCTCTTCTGTTTTTATTTGACGTAATTTATTGTAAAGGTAATGCAATTGATGTTCCAAAATTTACCGTTCGTTAATTCTAGTCATAAATTGTTTTAACGTAATTAAGTTGAGCTCTCTGTAGAGTACAGGCTTCTTAGTATAATTTTTTTTTTCTGTATGTTTAATAAGTAATGCTTTGAGTGGTAAATAATAAATTTTATTGCAAACAAAATTTTTAGAACGCCAAAAAATTATGGCGCTCAAATCATCAGATGGGCTGGTATAAACAGATCGGGGTGCTTTTTTTTTTTTTTTTTTTTTTTTACTAGGATTACTTGTTTGAAGGTGGGGTGGGGTGGGGAATGGTCTGGTACCATACAGCAATCATCATCCATATTGCTTTTCAGTAATTAATGTAATGCAGTTGTAAATTTTGTAAGAATTTTTAATGTAATTGGATAGGAGAGCTCACTCTTGATTATTATCTATGACGGTGAATAATTATGATAAGTAACATTGATTACATTAAATTGTTACTCTGTATTATAAAACTGAAGCAAATCATGCTTGACATTGTTAAATTGTTATTGAAATAAATTGTTACAAAAAATTAAATTATTAATATAAAAAAAATGTGTTTTTTTATTTCTCTTTAAATCCTAGCTCTAGTGGCTTCATCATATAAATACATACCAGGGTTCAAATACACTTGGAGGTAAAATGAACTTTTCCTTCAGTAAAGGATAAATAAATTAGTAATATAAATAGTTATAGCCCCTACAGATCAATTTCCTTATAAAAATCATTCACTTATTACAAATAATTATCGTTGCTGAGTAGCCGTTTATTATTACAGGCTTGTTTAGGTAAATTGGGTAAATATTTGTTTAAAATATAAGTAGTATTTGTCACCGAAAATTGTAAATAAAACAGCATTTAAGAGTAAAGAAATAGAGTGGCAACCCTATTGTAAAGTACCTCAAGGTCTATTTAGCTATATCCAATCCTTTGCCCGTTTCATTGAATAGTAATTCTATTCTTAATACCTAGGCTAAATTAGTTATTTACAATTTGATTAGTAATACTCACATTATCGTACGCAGAAACTAGTTGTAACTTCAGGTAAGTCAAAACCAATATTATCAAATTTTATACAATCCAAAATAACCTAAAAATAATATTTGACAAACCGAAGTACACTGCAGTAGTTGAATTACATGAAGTATCCAGAACTGATTATATATTCTAGATATTTTAAAATCGATAACTTCAATATTTACAGATGAATGTAACCACAACCTCAAAATATTACTGAAATGGCTATATTAACCCAAACATATGGGCTAAGGGTAAAATAACAGGAGTGTTTGGTAAAAACGTTGTCTTTTTTGATAATAATTAAGTTAAACTAAAGCTAAACAAAGTTAGAATCAATAAACTATGTCTACTGAAAATTTTCCATTTTTGCTCATACACCCTTTTTACCAAAATGCTCTAGATACATTATGAGGAAATGTTTTTTTCTATTAGTGTCCAGTTTTTTATTTATTTATGTTTTTTTTATAAACTAAAAAAAATAAATTTACATGTAGGAAAAAATATAAACTAAAGTTTTTCCTACACATAAATTTATTTTAATTAAGACTTCATCATAATCAATAGCGATGTTGTAAGCCGTTTGTTCTTAACGCATGTAAACGGAGACAAAACGACGAATGAAAACACTGAATGAAAGTAGACCAAAGCGGTATTAGGAAAATAAATGACAAAAAATATTCGGTAAAATTAAAAAAAATAAATATAACCACCAAAATAAAGTTTAATTGATTTATTAACTGTCATGATATTTGAGGTATACATAAAAAACAAAACAAAAAAAACGCCACATATAAGGGGATGAGGAGCCAAGGGGTACAAGTGCGGTTATGGATTATCTCAAAAGGAAATTACTCAATATTCACGGCGTATGCAATATAACCATTATTTAAGACAGTACAGATTTAAAAGTTTAAGGGAATTTATCAAAATGATTTTGACTTTAAACTTCGTTTTCACGAAATGGTGGAATTGTACCAGTTGGCTAACGTCGTCTCACCCCTTCAAATGAGATTTACAGAGATGGTTAGATTGCCATACAATTAATTGAAATGCTTTACTTAAAATAAAGAAAACAAAAAGTGAATCTGCTATTTTCTTCTTCCTAGTAGATTGAATAAGTTTTTATTCAGCACAAGACGGAAGTGTGTCCATCAGTTCCTGCATTTCGATCGGCTTCTCTTGTTTCTTTTCCCTCTTCACTTTGTGGGGAATTGCGAAAGCGTTGGCATTTCTGCGATGGCCGAATGAAAAAGGCACTCTGGCACATTTATCAGAGGCTGTAGGTTTTTTTCCTGAAGCCTCATTGGCGGTTGAGGGTTTTTCAGCCACTGTATCAGTTTTCTTTTTTGGCGATTTCCTGTAATAAAAGATAAGGTTTTTAATTTATTAATCGCATAAAACTGCAACATATCTACAGTACATAGGACAAGTCAGGATTCGAGAAATCAATAGTGTACCAATGGGGCGTTCCTCCCCCGGGGACATATTTTTCTCTAAATTATACACATAATAATAATATTGTAATCAACAGAATAAATATTTATAATAAGTATGAAATTTAACAAAAAATACTTTCTGAAGAAAATTTTGAAATTTCTATCATGACTTTAAAATGTATACAAACTTGTTCTTTTGACTAAAAAAAATTAGGCATTGAACAAAAAAAAAAAAATAATATTACCTTAAAGTATAATATTTATAGTCGTTTGGAAATTGATGTACTTCAACGCAGTGGCTTTTTCTTTCTTGTGGATTTGAGCTAACTACTTTACAGCCCTCAACAAAGCATCTGAACTAAAACAAGAAATAAAAATTTAATACTTCATATCTCTCTCTTTTCTCGCCATTACCACTTAATACTATACTTAAAATACACACACATATAATATAGACCTATGTACAAATTCAAGGAATCCAAAATCACCTGAAGAGAGCTGTAAGGGCACCAAAAAAGTCGGATCAAAAGTCCTGAGAACTGTAGTCAATGCCCCTTATTATGTCAGCAACAAAACCCTTCATAACGATCTTAATATACCTTACAATCTCATCCCTTCCAAGTTCATAAAATTCCTTTATTTGGAGTCAACAACAATTTATTAAGATAAAATTACAATCTGCCTTCTTTATTAGGCAATAAGTAATTGAGATAAATGTTATCATTCATACCATATTTACAGTATCATTCACTCGCTCATTCATACAATATTTACAAACAGCCCAGAGGCCCCCCCCAGTCCACACGATTGTCACCTCCCTCGCATGCGAAGGAGGCAGCGGAGTCTTGGGAAGTCCCCCACGCTCCTAAGTCAGCCGCGTCACTGGATGAGAGCCAGCGGAGGCTGACCAAAAGCGCGAGAGCCACAGACGCTCAGGACATGATTAGAGAAACTGGCCATTGCCAGGACACCCACTAACACTTAGTTATAGCAGGTCACGAGGCCACTGCCATTTTAATCTCCGAGGAGGATTATAGGGATGAGTGGTGCAGAGCAATGACTGTGCTAGGGAATTAGGGTGGTTGGATAGGTTACTATGGAATTTTATGAACTCGGAAGGGATGAGTTCAAGAATATAGGGTATATTCAGGTCATTGTGAAGGGTTTTGTTGCTGACGTAATAAGGGGCATTTACTATTGTTCTCAGGACTTTTGATTGAAAGAATTGGATGCGCTTGATGTTCAACTTTTTTGCTGTCCCCCATAGCACTATTCCGTATGTCCAGATTGGCTTAAGTATAACTTTGTAAATAAGTAGTTTATTTTCTATTGAGAGATGGGATGTCCTTCGAAGTAGTCAGTACAGTTGTCCAAAGGGTCTGTTTAGTTCTTGTCTTTTTAACCTCGTATGCGGGTTCCATGTCAGTCTTTTGTCGAGATGGAAGCCTAGATACCTTACTGTCTCAGACACAGGGAGAGGTATCAAATTTAAAAAAACTGGCTGCCAGGACTTGCGGCAGAGGGTGAAGGTTATGTGGGAGCATTTTGCTTCATTGACCTTGATTCGCCATCGGTTGCACCAATACTCAATCTCATCAAGGTGTTTTTGAAGGTGTTGGGATGCTATATCAGGGTCTTAATGGGTTGACAGGACTGCAGTGTCATCTGCAAATATTGACAAGAAGGTATTGGTGGTAGGGTGGTTGTTTGTGTAGAGTCCATGTCCTCTATTTCGATATTTTTCAACACATCGTAACTATTGGGCGTGAAAAACGGAGACTCATGAGTTGCTGTTGTTTGCTTTGATGTGCTGGGTTGAGATGGCATTTCTTCTATAGAGCTGCTGGGAGCTGAAGAATTTACAGGGGCTATGTTTTGATTAGATCGCCGCGGCTTACGTTTGACCGGCGACGGAGTGGGGGTAGGTCCCAACGACCTTGTGCGTTTTTTCTTATTTTCTGCTGACATTTACTGCTGATAGAAACGCATGTTTCATCAGCAGTATTTTTCTGAATATTTCAGTGTTTTTTTTATAAATAAAAAATATATGGCAAGAGGGAACCGTGAACGCACGTAACTACGGTGCTATGAGGGCTTCGCGGACTCCCCACGCGGCTGATGAAGATTATAAATAAATATTAACAGTTAAATTGTTCTGGTTTTATTATAAACATTAATTTATTCGACTGGGAAGTGGCTGGATTACATTATCTCAGAGACTTTAACGCCTTTTAAGAAACAGGACTTCACAAGACTCCGCATTCTCTTTCGCATGCGAGGGAGGTGACAACCATGTGGATTTGGGAGGCTTCTGGGCTGTTTGTAAATACTTTATGAATGAGCGAGTGAATGAAAATTGTAAATATCATATGATTGAGAACATTTATCACAATTACTTATTGGCCAATAAGGCAGATTGTAATTTTATCACGATTAAGTTTTGTAATATTCTTGGATGATTGTAGGGGGATGTGTGGAGGCAGGTAAGAACTAATTTAGAAATTATCACACTTAGGTGATTTTGCCTTAAGTCTAACAGCATACTGTCTTAAGAAATAAATGACTGATTATATTAATTATAGTTACCATTGGTTTTCGTTCTGAGAGGGTTTCAAAGAAAGAATCGTGGGTTTCAGAAATGTGTAAATCCAGTATGTGTGGCGAAGGGAGCTGCTTCTTGCACTCAGAGCAGGAGTACATGTGGTATGAATTATAATGAACATGGTATTCGAGTAAGTTGTCGAATTCCGACTGACAATTCAATACGTCACACTTGAAAGTCTTCAAACTGAAATGCAACAAATTAATAATAAAAATTATAATATCTTTATTAGCCTGGAGCTGATTCCTTTAAGAGCAGTAATTTATCTTACATAAAGTGTGCTATTTAACAGTATCAGTCCCTGCTAAAAAAATTTGTTTTTTCTCATATCCCCTTTACATTTACAGATAATTATATACAATTATAGATTCTCAAGCAAATCTATTTACGAATTATTTTTGTATTTCCTGTACCGTCGCTACATTATATACAGGTTTTGATATTATATAATGCAATAAGCAAGTACAATGACACACATTATACGTGCCTGGACTGAACTGACTCTAATAAAGGTGATGGGGCTCACCTTTTTTATCAAACATAAACCTAACTCACATACTAATTCTTAACCTATTTTTTTCCCGAAAGTCTATTGCCATCGATGCGGGAGGGGTGGTGGGGTCATAGTGTTAAACACTGGGTTGGTTAGGTGCTGCAACGAGTCAAAAAACTTGACTTGTCTCCGGCGGATGAACTCACCCACCGACGGTGCGGGTCAGCGTTTTTAACCTCTCGAGAGAGTTATGTCGTACTACTTTTCGCATAATCCCATTCTAAAAATGTTGAAGAAATTTGGCTGTACTGTCAGTCAGATAGGTAAATAGCGGGGCACCGTACAGCAGAGCTGGCCGGAGGACACATTTATAAATCATCAGTTTAAAATGCAGAAACAAGTTGGGTGAAGTTAGCAAGTGCGAAAGGCTGTAAGACCTGACTTTTTCTATTTTATTGCTAAAATGAGTAGAGAAATGGAGATGCCTATCTATTTCTATACCCAGATAGTACATTGAGAAAGTTGGCGAGTTCTCTTGCCCACCTATAGTATAGGATTTTGGCAAGGCTTTTTTTCCTTTTTTGGAGGGAAAATATTACGAAGTCGGTCTTTCAGGCGTTCACGTTGATGTTTAACTTACAAAGTCACCGATTGCGTTACAAACTGACTCGACCTGTCGTCGGCGAAAGCTAAAAAGGTGCCAAGAAACATTATACCAAGGGAATAACTCATACTCCAGCGAAACGAGGAACTGAAGACAATTAGATGCACCGGTAAATGAATAGTTCAAACTTTTTTTCATGAATTTTAAATATAAGGCAAAAAAAAAGTTCGATATAATTTATCTGCAGTATTTAGAGGCCATTAAAATACAGTTTACACTCACACTTGATGACACAGCTCTTCGTCGTCTTCGTCGACAATTCCCTGCCTGGTGTATATACCGCATATTTTGTCCCCTTCCTCGAAGAAGGGGTCATCGACGGGTCGGATTCCCACTCCCAAAGACTTGATGTACTCCAACATGTCCTTCGGGTCGTGGTCGGTGACCTTCAACGTTTCCTGGTCAAACTGCAACAGCAAACGAAATCATCTTGTCGCTTTTATATATACAATACTCTCATTGGACTAGATGAAAAAAGATTGCCAACGAATAAAAAACAAAAACAAACAGAATTACAGTAAATTAATTCCTTGAAAATGTTAACACCTTTGTATAGATTATTGTCCTAAGTGAAATCTGTGTGATACGTATATCACGTACGCGCCTCAGATGATTTTTCCTGTGTTTTGGCGGAAAACGCCGGTATGTTGCGAACCTCGCTTGTGTTTGCTCAGCTCAATAGGTACGTCCCTTTACCATTCGTGGTATACGGGTTCAAAGACAGCCTCTTGCTAACCGTGATCAGCATTTGCATACTGCATTGGACAGACTAAATGAAAAGTCTTCGCAGAGAAGATCGGTGTGTAACAAAAACGTTGGGTAAAGAATCGTTTAAATCCCAGATCATCCTCATAATCCCTTTTCTTTCAGGGTCACAATACTTATGGCACGCTTATGGAGGTTCCAATTATAAAAAGAAAGAACCCTTTTTTTGTTTTGTTTTTTATTTCAATCATACAGTCCACTAAGCTTTACCTGTGCTCACTAGAGCACATATTGCATGTTTAATTTGTTTTTTTGCTATATTTGTTATTTCGCGCTTTAAACATTTCTACCGGAGGAGTTTCCTCTTTCTTTTTTCTAATTTTTTTTACTTATTTAAATCTTGCGCTTCCGCTTGTATGAATAATAAATTGATGTAGGATATTTTGTTTTGAAATGGTAATAGCATTGCCCACACTTAAAACTATCAAACTTCTATGCTATTGCCAATTATTCAGTTTATAGAATATATTATAGATTTATTAGGTATGAGTATACGAATGAGATATACTAATGATTCAAATTGTCACTGTAGAACTGTGGATGGTGATTTAAATTGAATAGTAAATTAAGATATTTTTCTTCTTGTCCTAAGAGAAACCATAGCTTTGTAATACGTATCTTACAAGTGTACGCTAAATAGGTACCGCTACTTATAAAATAATCTAGTCATACAAGACCTCTGGAAAATTTCCAGAGCAATCATTTTTAAAATAGACTACATTGTAGTCTACGTACATTTAAATATGTTGACTAATAACTGAAAATTAGTTGTTTTCCTTGCAGCCCATCAACGAAATTATTTTCAACTGACGTCACGTTTATTTTTATTATACAGTTGACGAAACCTATCTTAAGAACTAAAGAATCATTAATAATGAGGAGGTGAGTAAATTATTATATTTCTGTAATAACGAGCTAAAATTATGATTGAATAGTAATTTCTTACGTGCCTGAAGGTGTTTCTACCGGTAAAAATATAAAAGTTGAACTACACATCTGCTATTAATTAATTATCTTTTTGTGTTTGATTGATGCAGAGCAGCACATTTAGTGTGCGATAAAAACATGAGTTTTGTTTTGACAATTGTCGAACAATGAATTTGTTGAATCTATTTTAAGCTGGACCCAAAACTTTATGTTGTAAGTTAGTAAGCCTTTGAGTTTTATTGTTATATTTGTTTTACCAACCTGTGAACATTTGAAATTAGATTCCTATATTTATTTATATCGTTATTTAGGCTGATTAAAAATTAAAATCTTGATAGATAACAAAAAGAACAGCCTGCCTCTGTGTCAAACACTGGTTGAGAAAAAATTAATGAATTTTTTGTAATTATTACTAATCTGGAATTTCAGGTATTTTTTTCCACATCAGAGCACCTTGAACTATGACAGTTTAATTGTTATTTCATATATACGAGATAATATACCTAATTATAATAAGTGAAATAATTTATTTATATATCGTTATTTAGGCTGATTAAAAATTAAAATATTGATAGATAACAAAAAGAACAGCCTGCCTCTGTGTCAAACACTGGTTGAGCTAAACTGATTAATGAATTTTTTGTAATTATTACTAATCTGGAATTTCAGGTATTTTTTTCCACATCAGAGCACTTTGAACTATGACAGTTTAATTGTTATTTCATATATACGAGATAATATACCTAATTATAATAAGTGAAATAATTTATTTATATTTATATATCGTTATTTAGGCTGATTAAAAATTAAAATCTTGATAGATAACAAAAAGAACAGCCTGCCTCTGTGTCAAACACTGGTTGAGCTAAACTGATTAATGAATTTTTTGTAATTATTACTAATCTGGAATTTCAGGTATTTTTTTCCACATCAGAGCACCTTGAACTATGACAGTTTAATTGTTATTTCATATATACGAGATAATATACCTAATTATAATAAGTGAAATAATTTATTTAACTTTTAAAATATGATATGAGGCATGACAACATCAATAGAATTAAAAACAAAATTATATTTGAAAGGTGACGCATAAATGAAACATCCATAATCCTTCTGTGCTGGGTAATATTTACACGCGAATGTGTCAAGTCAGTTTTGTTTTGGCAACTGTCGAACAATCAATTTTTTTAATATAGTTAGAAGCTGGACCCAAAACTTCATGCTAGTAAGTCTTTCCCGAAGTAACATACCCATTTCATTCAGAGCCCCTCACAAAACTGCTGGCAACAATCAAATATTCTTAATCCCTGGAATTTTTCAATAATGTATACTCAAAAAAAAAATTCAATGATATTCTAAAGAAAATATTTTAGAGGCAAATATAGAACTAGATCTCAAACCGGTTAATGAATTAGCTATTGAAAATTTTATTATTTGTTAAATTATAAATGCCCGATTGGGGAAGGGTACATTAAAAAGAACACAGATGTTATTATTTATTTATCTATAAGCTCTTCTATTCTATGTTATATAATTGATTATGTTTAATATTTAAAACAATTAATATCTCTTTCAACTTTAAACAATATCTGCTACATCCGCACTCTGGGAACGCCAATAAAGCTGTGTTATATTATTAAGTTTTGAAAAATATATTTTGGTTCATGTAGTGTTAATACAAAGCAATTTTAATGTTTATTCGGTCCGGACCAGCGAGGGGCGGGGGAAGAGGGCAAAGCCCCACCATACCTCCACCTCTGGGTGGTCTATCCTATAATAAACCATATATTCTAATCCTCATGAAAGTTTTGGATGAAAGAAAAATTCATTTCCCGTTTAGAGATTTGAACCCAGATATTTATATAATGGAGTAATTTAGCTTGGAATTTGCATAGGACACAAACACTATTTGTTAGGATACTGTTTGAATAACAGCTTACTTACCTGATTGTATTTATATTATCAGTTGTTATGGTTGGTTGTGGGTAGTGATGGAATAATTTATAAGTGTTAAATAATTTCAGAATGTTCTATATTTTACAATTACAATTACAAATACAATCAGAATTAGAATTAAGAATAATACATATTATACAATAAGAATAATTACAACATTTAACATTTACTATTGATAAGATAGAAACGTTATTTATGTTACAATTACGATATAATACTCAATTACCGACTTACATTATCGGTAATTCTTTTTATGCTATTTTATGCGGCTGGATATAAGATTTTTTTCCAAATATTTTTCCAAAAAAAACACCTTCTGCCCGTAAGCCCCACATCAATACATTTAATTAAATAACTACTGTATGAAAAAAAAAAATCACCGGAAGGTTTTACATTCTCCGGGTTTTATATTTATTTTTAAATTACACTGTTGTTGTTTTTTTTTTGTTTATACGTCCACATGACTATACATGACGTACAACTTTTATTTTTATATTTTTTCCTAAATTTTGCCATTTTGAGGCGTACTTAGGACTGTGTCGACACCTTACAATACTATATTATTACATTAAATTAATACCATTGACAAGGTCATTTTTGATTTTTGTAACCTGGCGCTGTCAACATTATACGATGTCTATAATACGAAGACATTTTTTACAAGAAATATACACACACATATACATAAAATAATAGAGCGGACTGAAGCCAGTAGAGATAACAGACCTATATTAAAGTCTGAATTAATAATAATAACTTTTGGTAAATAAACTTATATTTAAATTTATAATATAATAAAAAATATTATTTAAGAAAATCGTTTTCGGCATCTTCAGTCACTTAATTAAAACGCCATATGATAATAAAAAAAATCTAACGTGTGTACGGAACAAAATAATTTAAAACAACAATAAATAAAACTATTTTTGTTTGTCAATCTTGATTAGAAAATCACAATTTACTTATACATGATTACTAATTGGGATGTAAGAATTGTCTATTCATTCCAACAGTCATGCAATAAATAAATCGTAATTATCTTGCCTGTAAGATTATATTCATATTTATGTAACAATTCACATCCATACGAACATTCATACAATAAATAATTAAATATTATTGTTGTATTTAATGATCGATTTTGTTTGCTTCCATATGCACGAGCGATGATTTTTTATTTTAACAAATGAAAACGTATAGTTCAGAACTGTCGATAACGTTTTTCTCAAATATAATTATGACTGTAAATTTGAAATTTTAGTAACCTGATAAATCGATGTATGAAAATAAATTCCATCCATGATTATGTAATTTTTTTTTTCACATCATTGGTTTTGAAGCCTGCATATTAATCGGGGTTTGTGAGGGGAAGTGAAGTCCCCTGCCAGTCTTCCAAACCCACCCACCCAGATGAGGTGCCTCTGAGACTGGCTGCGGTTCGGTCATTTTTCTTCAGTCGCTCCTAGCCTAGCCGGATGTACTATATACAAGAGGATTTCTTATTTACAGACGATCGTTCATATTTACACTGCTTGTAAGCGCTGAGGACGCTTACACTGCTTGTAAGCGCTGAGGACGCTTACATCATGGGCGGGTAGCCGGGTAGAAAAGGCAATGGTGGTGGGGCATGATGTGGGTATATGTGGTGAGCTGGGTGAGTCGCCGCTACATCTACCGTGTGGTACATCATACCCTTAAGCTGTATGTTCTCTTTAGAGAGCAGAGCCACTTTACATTTCAATTGGAGGTTCTCTTCCTCCAGTACGGCGGCATGGACAGCGAGATCGTCCTCCTTCGCCCGCCGCAGATCCCTCGATCTTTTGGCGGCCTCATTGTTCTTCTTCCTACGTTCCCAGTAGGCCGCGTCCTTCTCGCATGTCTGGGGGGAGCGCCGTTCCGGGGACTTTTTGGCATCGTCAGATTCCTCGGTGCTCGAAGATGGGCGCTTCCGCGAGCAAGCTCTGGCGCTCTGTAATTTAGGCAATATTTCCCCGCTATAAATGGCGAATTCCGGGGTTAGATTCAAAGATAGCGGGTTCTTGGGATAGGCCTTGAATGGGCGGGTGGTCTTGGAGTTCCTCGCAGCCAGGACCCTCTGAGTGACAGAGAGAGTTGGCGAAATAGCCTCAGGAGGGGTCACAGGTGGGGTCACTAATTCACGGACCATTTTATCTTTCCGAAGGTCCAGCACGCTATGATCCTCATCTGAACTAGCGTAGCCACTGCTACCCGAAGTTGCCGAATGGGTCGTCATCGATGGAAGTCTAAACCTCTCTGCGGGCAAATACATAATTTGTCCTGTTGGTGACACAGTAATTATTGATGGTGATGTAGCCATTTTTTTTTCTGCAACATTAAAAGGCGAAGGTTAGAAATCAAATATTACAAAATAAATGAACTAACCACTAATATTTAGAAAAAAATAGTCAACATTTCATACTAATGAGGAATGTGTTCCAAACTTTTTAAAAAACACTCTTAAATTTCTTTTGTTCGCTAGTCAATGTCAAAGTGTCACTACAATTTGTGAATGTTGGCAATTAAAAAGTGGGAAATGGATAAGGCACACAAGAGCCTTCCTGATATAGTGAAGACGTGACATGACGACTACATACAGGCCCAAGATAAATCACACTGTCTTGACCCGAAAATCACCGTGTCACAGAAACGGGGAAGAATCTCTTTTGATCAACTTCAGGCTAATACCAGTTGTTCTAAGGACCTCTGGTCTTGACAGTTTGGTTCAATATATCAAAGGCTAAATTTAATTTTTAGACCCGAACACAATTTTAGACGAATGCTAAATCTTAAATGTCATAAAGAAAGGTTAATGCGTACAGAACGATTTGTAAAGATTTTCTATACTCGAGACACTAGAGGCGTGTTGGTTTTGAACGATCGAAACCACAATGGTATATTCAATTGAAGGAACTAAAATGAACGGATGTTAGTGAAAAAAACAAAATACATTGGTTGGATAACACAACGGGAAGGCATAGTGTGTTCGACTACCACCTTCCTGAAAGGTGGCCACCTCTTAGCCGTTCTCTTGTTAACAGTTCTTTATCAGTATCGGAAGGCACCTTACGGCCCGGTAGGTAAAAAAACGGACCCAAACCTGATCTGCGCCGGATACGCAATACGGTGACGTACCGTTAGGTTTCTCCTAGCTACCTACAACTCGGCGCGCAGTGGGCGGTTTCGCACATCTAGCCGGACAAAAATCATATATCGTTTGAAAACTGTCCGATTGATCCTTAAAATCAAGTGAATTATCTTTTGTAGGGTGCGTGTAGGTGTACGAATTCGATGTCAAATTCAAAGTTCATGAAACAGAAGTGCAAAGAATCGAGACTTTATATATCTGCAACCGTGCTCGCATCCGGTGACGCGCTGACGGAGGAGCGTGAGGAACTTCCCAAGACTCCGCTTCCTCTTTCGCATGCGAGGGAGGTGACAACCATGTGGATTTGGGAGGTCTCGTGGCTGTTTGTAAATATTGTATAAATGAGCGAGTGAATGAAAATTGTAAATATGGTATGAATGAAAACATTCATCACAATTACTTATTGTCCAATAAGGAAGATTGTAATTTTATCATAATAAAGCTGTTTATATATAATATCTACAACCGAAAAAAAAAACGTAGAAACTTATTTAGGAAAGTAAAAAATACCGTCTTGTGTTTTCATTTGCTTATCTAACATTAACTGAGATGTGCTATCGTTAAATAGACTCCCGCTAGGTCAGGTAATTTAACATAACGCTTACTTTGTATGACGATTAAATTAGTCAATTAAAACGCCCAAAACAGTAGGATTGTTGCTGATTGTATTTAAAATTTACACAGTAAATGGATGATCATCATGATGATCATGAAAATCAGCTGCACTTCAAGGAGGTTATTTGCCAAACCGGGTCTTTCAAGTGAAATACAAGCCAAGATTTAAAAAAACCTCCTTGGCGGATTACCGTCACCCGTTTATTCATGCAGCTTCACATTTGCATTCATTGTATAAATCGATTCTCGACTCTTCGCACTATTGTTTCTTCAACATTAAATTTAAAGTATTTACACTTGTGTTTTTTAATATTCATATTATTGTCAATAATTTATTCATAAAAAAACATTTCAGTGATGAAGCTAGTAGTTAAATATTCTTCTGTAATTCCAGTCTGAGCTAGTCTTTTTTCTCAATCAGTTTAATAAATTTTTTAAGAAACTTAAAAGATCTAGATATTATCCTTAAATTTTGATGTAGTATTTCTCTTATATTTAAAAATAAAATTAAGCTTATGATCGACGAAAACAGATTAGCAAGCGGTAAAACTGTTTGATTAAATTTGTTAAAATTGTCCCGTAGAAGCGGTTTTTTTCCCCTTCAGCCCCTGTGAGTATTATTTAAAATGAATATAAATTATAACATAATATAATAATAAGTGAGGGGTTCTCCTTGCATAGCATGTATTTTATGGAGTGCATGTCTTAAATACTAACATTTTTTTTTGTGTTTAAAAAATTATAAAAGGACTAGGTGATGGGACTCATCTTCGGGTTACAATAAAGGTCTGTATTTTAGGATATTGACTCTCGAGCTGTGATTAAAAGAAAGCTTGCAAATCAGAGAGTTGAGGCACCGAGCTTGTAGTCAATTGTACATTAATGCTCCGATTAAAATGTTTACAATATATAATCTGATATTAAGATGTTATGGTTTTTTTTGCCAATTTCAGTTTCGTGAAGAATAAAAGAACAAAAAAATTTTATGAGAGGATCAAAGATTTCGTGGATGGGCTCCGCTAGGTGGAGGGGGAAAAAAAATATCGCCAGCCAAACAAAGGCGTTTGGGGCTGAAAAAAACAAGGTGTAAAGTGTTTCGCGAAGGCCTGACCTGGACCTAACGGTAAAAGTGCAACAAGATCTACCTGAACTACCCGAGGGTTGGAAATGGACCGTTCCAAGCACCGGTATGTGAACGGTGATCCCCTGCGGACTTCCTGATCACAGCCTACTATAGACCCACTTCCGCCTTGATAACGCATTACAGGTTCTTGTAGCCAACAGCTGGCAATATAGTTTGTATATTTCCGTAATACAGTTATCAGGTACATCGCAATTTAGAATATATATATATATTTACACAAATTATTTTATCGCCAACCTTTTTTTTTTTTACGTCGATAAAAAAAGGTAATTTGTTTATATTTGGAGATAGTCACAAAAATTGAGCAACTGGGAGAAAATAAACAAATTCCTATTCTCAAACCATCCGGATCACTAAAAACTCGCTTTTTTACAATTTTTTTTTTAATTAGTAAAATATTACCATTGTCGACTATGTTTATTCTTATACACAAAAGAGAATTTGTAATAAATACCTTTCTCTCTCCCACCAAAAAAAAACAACCTTGTAATCTCAGTGTTTGTTGTAGGAGATACTATTCGGTATGTTGCATTTTCATGTACATTAAAAAAAACAATACTATTTCCAAAGAATACAAAATGAAGTATTATTTACTAAAGTTAGATTTTAAAGCACACTTCGTTTCTAAAATATTAAAAATTTGATCGGGACATAAAATTATATTTCATTAAATTTACACTGAATTTTTTCTAATTAGTAGTTATTCATCAGTTGAAAGACTTACACTACCTGTTAAAACTTTAGGACCCCCTTAATTACCGTGGGATGACGCAAATAAAACCAAAATTTCAATATAACAATGAGTAAATAAATTTTATTTAAACTTATAGACCGTTAAAAAGAAATCGATTTTTTGCTGATGGCGTGAAACTCAGCTCGACTATGCAGTTCAACAGAAAATTCCTTATTTTTACAAACAAATACTGAAATAAACCAGATAATTATACCCTATTTAACAATATATTTACTAAATGATATATAAATAAAAAAATAAATGTTGTAAGATAGATTTGATGTAAATAACCAGGTGGTCCTAAATTTTTTTTTGAAAAATCATTATTTGAATAACATTACAATCTGCCCTAGAAGGGTAATAGATAATTGCGATAAAATATAGCAATCACACCATACTTACAAATTCACATTACTTTATTCAAAACCAAATGTTAACTTAATAAGGCAGGTCATTTACAGATTGGCAGCATTTTCTAGTTTGGGCGGGAATACTGAGGGGAACAACGAAAGCTAACTAACATTCCAAGACCGTGACACTGGCTCCATTACCTACATAACAGCTTGCAAACAACAACTGGCACTTATCAAAACGACAACAAATATCCCGGACAACAATCGCAACAACGGTACGTGATGGAAGTAAGATCTGACGCCGTCACAGATTACCGCACTAGATATAGGCCGAACAGGGTCACGATTAAACCTATTGTCAGTCATCGATATCTGGTCCAATTAGTAATCATATAACCTAGTTACGTATCCATTCGTAACCAATGTGTAATATTTGGACAGGGAATGTGCGGAGTGCGACTGACTGATATTATGAATGCTAAAAGAAATCTATTTTGATTGAAAGAAATTGTATTAATAAAATAGATTCCGCCGATAGAAACCAGCGATAATTTATATCTTTTTACTAACCTAAATAAAAAAATATAACAACAAATATGCTATTGTAAGCTGTGATATTTTAAAGATCGAAGATTCGTTCAAACCGACTCAACGCTAGTGATTTATTACCTATATAAAACAATATCACCAGAAGACCTTGCGGTTCTTCGTTGAGTTTGACTGTCATCGGGACAAAGTCCTCAATGAATATATATTACTTTATGAAGAATAAATTCATATGAATGTTCACAATTGTTAATAATATAGTGAGAACTACATGCCTAGACAGACTCTAGGCTCAAGTTTCAGTGGACTCTCACCACTGTACCGAGATATCTACACCTCAGCCGAGGTCTACCACACTCCTCAATTCCTTCACCCAACCTCCTAGTAAAAGGATCCCTTTCACTCCAATAAATTCCATGTTATTTTATTTTCCCCCATTCCTCTTTTCAAATTTTGAGAGCTTTGGGGAAAAGGAGAGAAAAGAAAAAAAAAAAATTATATTGTACATAATGTATGACTGCAATTTATTATCACAATTATGTATTGCAATTCGAGGGCAGATTGTAATTTTAGTCAAGTAAAGATTTTTCCTAAGTTTCTGATAGCAATAAGAAAAAAAAAAACACTCACCTAAGATTGTAGTTATTCCAGTGCTGGAAAGAGTTGAGTGGACACAGCGTCGGATCCTCAGGGGTACTCAAGTAACACTGACTGAAAGCTGCGAGTTCTCTAGGGCAGAGAACCGGCCAGGGGTGGGAGTGGATGGGGAGGGCTCAACCCCCCACCACTGGCCAGCTACCAGCCAATCCAGGGCACCGTCGACATAGCAACGCTCTCCCACTACTTACGGACATAACGCAACAACCACAAATGCATATGCAATAACCGCACTTAGTACCTACCATTGTTACGTACAAAAGAGATCAATTGTTTGTTGAGACTAATTGCACTACCGTTGTCTACTTTTCCCCCACCATTGTACCGTCGTCTCCTCACTTCGGAGTACTCCAAGTATTACGTCCGCGTGGTATGGGGGGTCTGGACGCAGGAGCCATATGCATTACGTGTCACAGGCGCCATTTCACTTTGGATGAATGATAAACGATTTATTATAAGTGGCACGAAGTTGGTCATTTATACATAAATGATAAAAAAAAAATTGAATAAGTAATTTACTAAACCAACCGAATACTTAAATAAAAGAAAAAGCTGTCTAAGGACGTAGCCTTAGTTTAGTAATTCTTTTTCGGGGGGGGGGCGATTGCGTATAAACAGCCCATACTATCAACTAATAGTTACTAACTAATCATTTCATGGGGATTTCAATCAATTTGACATCAGCCAATCAAGCATCAGGGCAACTTTGCACAAATTCTACTCTTTCTTTTCTTTTTTTCATAACAAATTAATGAACAGACAGCAGATCGCTCAAGACCGATACACTTCAATGAATTGCATTAGCCTACAAAATTGACAAAATCCATCCACTAAGGAGCCACACTAAATACTCATTTTTCCTTAACGCAGACACGGTTGTTCTAACTGGGAATTAGTCTGTGGGCCAGACCCCCCCCCCACTATAAATTACCTCAATGCCAATTTTCCCATAATAAGCGGTTGCGCTCTGTCGAAATATTGGTTTAATTTGACAAACGAAACCTTTGACTCTTTTTGATTGCTGTGATTACCTTCAGGTTTGTTTATTCTATAATTGATGTCTCATTTTTGCTTTGATGATCAGGTAACTGGAAATTATATGTAATTTAAATAAAATACTTCATTTAGGCTTTATATTAATTACTAGGAACACAACAATGTGAGGGGTGCACGGTGGGGGGGGGGGGAGAAACAACCTTTATTTCAAATATTGCACTTCCACAACTCTTCAATTCCTCACTTTAACTTTACACTACTCAAAATTTCACCTTACACTTCGCCACTCTCTCTATAACCTCCAGTCACGAGATTCAGTTGTCAGCTCTACTGTGCTGCCTCCACGCAGGTCAACCCTGAGGGCGGATTTTAAAATTAAGAAATACGATGACTCAAGTCGTGTTCTTTACTCCCCCCCCCCCCCCATAGGGGAAGAACGTAGTGAGAAGTAAGAAGCGTGGCCAGCGAACGTGTGTACATAACACTGGGGTGAGTTTCGTTATGTGGAAAAGGTTCAATTATGCTGTTTCGTGACCAGTGTTTATTTCATAAATTGAATCCGAATTTTTGTTTTTTTGTGTCTTATATCACCAATGGAGAATCAAAGTTAATGAAGCCAAATGATCCCACATTAACTTCACCCTCTGCCGCAAGTCTTGTCCACTAGTTTCTTTAAATTCCATTCCTCTTCATGTACTGTCCGAGACAGTACGGTATTTAGGCTTCCATCTCAACAAAAGACTGACATGAAACCCACACACGAGTCTAAAAAGAGAAGAACTAAATAGACGCCAATCTGCAAATACGAAATAGAGCTATGGGGTCGGTGGGCGGGACTATGGGGGGGGGCTATGGGGGGGGGGCTATGGGAATCAGCAACAAAGTCGAATATCAACGCATCCAATCCTTTCAATCAAAAGTCCTGAGAACAATAGTAAATGCCCCTTATTACGTCAGCAACAAAACCCTTCACAATGACCTGAATATACCCTACGTTCTAGAACTCATCCCTTTAAGTTCTTAAACTTCCATAATAACCTATCCAACCACCCTAATCCCGTAGCAGAGTCATTGCACTACATCACTCATCCCTATAATCCTACTCGACTACTGAATAAAACGGCAGTGGCCTTGTGACCGGCTATAAATCCGTGACAGTTGGAGTCCTGGCAATGACCAGTTTCTCCAATCATATCCTGAGCATATGTGACTCTCGCGCTCTTTGTCAGCCTCCAATGGCTCGTATCCGATGACGCAGCTGATGGAGGAGCGTGGGGGACTTCCCAAGACTCCACTTCCTCTTTCGCATGCGAGGGAGATGGCAAACATGTGGAGTTGGGATGTCTCTGGGTGTTTGTAAATAAGGTGTGAATGAACGATTGAATGGAAATTGTAAATATCATATGACTGAGAACATTTTTCACAATTACTTATTGCCCAATGAGGCAGATTGTAATTTTATCATACTAAAGTTGTTGATTCAGTATCTTATACGGTCCAATTCTCAGTTCGTCAAATTGTTTCCTATTTAATCGATTTCCATTTTCTATATAAACTAGATCGCCTACATTTAACCCATACTCCTTTTTGTTCTTATCGAATTATTATTTATTATAATCGTGTGGTTGGTTTGTATTTTCTAGTGCTAATTGCCTGTCTCTTTCTACATCTGTTTTCATATGGCGTTGATTCAATTCATAGGACAACATATTTCATATTTTCACCTTCTAATAAATATTTTGGGGATAATTTTTTCACAATGTGCTCTGTTTTGTTAAACATTTCTGTTCACTCTAGTGCTATCGTTTTCGAATCTTTTTTTTATCTTCATTTATTTTGACTTAATTAAATTTGATTTAGTCAAGCCGTTTGAAAAAGGTGAGTCAATCGCTGTGAAAATTACTCTTGGTTTTCAGGTAATTGGTCATATTTTTTGCTATTGGAAATGACGTGATCTTATTTTGGATTTGTGTTTTTCCTATGTGACAGTAGGTATTGTGTTTTTTTTTTTTTTTATTAATGTTTTGCTAAAATCTCCTGATAACAATTTTTTTTATATATCGTCCTTGAGTTTTAATTTATTTATTTTTCCTTGTGATGTTTTGTTTCTGTTTTGGTATTTTTTTAGGTCTTCCAAACTTATTAAATTTACCGTTTTTAATGTTTCTTCTGCATTTTCATTTGGCTTAAAAATTGGATTTCTACTTAGACAATCCGCTTCTCGGTTACTTTTTCCTGGGTTGTATCTTATTTCAATATGTCAAGTCTCCTAGTTCCTCATCCGTTCAAGATTTTATTCTCATGTTTTCTAAAGGTTTGTGAGCTGTATTTACTATGATTTTTTTTCAAATGAGCCAGTATTGCCAGAATTTTACTGCTTCTTTTAATGCTACAGATTCTAAATATATTTGTTTTTTCCTTTTTTGAGCTTCATTAAATGTCTTTGAAAAATATGCTCGTTTACATTTCGCTCTTGCTGCTTTGATACTGCTTCCTCCAGTTCTTCCTCGGATTCTTATAACTGTTTATATTTGAATTGGTAAATCTGGGTCAAAAATCCTTAAAATAGGTTGCGAACAAAGCAATGATTTTATTGTATTGAATGACTTTTCACATTCTTCTGACCAGACAAAGTTTTTATTTTTCCTCAATAAATTATGTAGAGCATCTAAAATGATTGCCATTTTTGGTATATATATATTATACATAGTTCCTTTGGTAGCACATGATTTCCTTCAATCCACTGCAGTGTCAATCACCACCTTCACTTTTCCCCTTACTCTAGCATCAGTGTACTGCCCTCCCAATAAATCCATTTCCGATTCCCAATTCATCTCCTTTCTAGACTCCATCGGACATTGTTTCCTTGTGGGTGGGGACTTTAACGCAAATCATCAACATTGGGGCTCAAGATCCACAAATGCACGAGGACGTGCTTTGCTGTCTGCACTCACACGGAGACATTGCTTCACTATCTCTCCTGACACAGCCACCTATTGGCCATCTGATCCCAACCGAAATCCAGATCTCCTAGACTTTTTCTTCTACAATAGTTTGGGAACACTTTACTATTCACTCACGCGCCTCGATGACCTCTTCTCCGGTCATAGCCCTTTATTATTAACCATTTCCCTAAAGCCCATTCACAAACTACCTCCTCCTTCATTTATTAGGGGCCCAGTCGATTGGGACCACTTCCACCAGCTTCTATTGGTATAGCGGCTATTGGCAAACTTCCGTTCCGATTCCTTCAATTCCCATCTCTCCTTTCTGACTACCAGGAATGTAACTAAAAATATCCTAAAATATCATCCAGTTTCACATCCACCCCATCGTGATAATGTTCCTGGGCGGCTTCAGATGGGCATAGGTTGCCAGATTTCGCTCTGCATCTTTCCCATACTTTCATACCTCACCTATCTCATCAAAACCTTACTCATGGCATAACTGTAGAAGATTTCGTCACTCTATTTATTTGTGTAAGTGACGTAGAGGTTGTTTTTCCACAGTTCCCACTTGGAGTTCAAAATCTATTTGGGTTTCTGTATATGCCCTTCTAGGAAATAATCCTACAATTTCATGTTCCCACCTTCATCTTTATATTGCTTTAATAATTCTTCATCTAGGGGGATCCACACTTTTCTTTTTTCACCTCTTTTTCCGAGTGTAGTTTTTATTTTTTTAAAAGCTTCTGTTCTGGAGCCCCACGTGTTGGCATTCTTCTGGAATACAGAAGATCATCTGTTCCGTAATCACGATCGAGGTTACGGCGAATACGTTTATTTTTGGTTCACTTGGAGATGCTTTTACTGTGAATTCAAACCTTATTTTTTCCATATTTATTTAAAATTGTTGCAAAAATATTGTTTTATAATATGATTTTATCTGTCAGGATAATCCGTTGAAGTAGTTAACATTTTTTCTGCGGACAAAGACTCCATTTCGTTTCTCTGTAAAAGAAAGAAACAACCTTTAAAACCTTCATTTCAAATATTTTTCTTTCACAACTCTTTAATTCCTCACTTTAACTTTACTACAACCCAAAATTTCACTTTGCACTTCGCCACTCTCTCTATAACCTCCAGTCACGAGATTCTGTTGTCAGCTCTACTGTGCAGGTCATCCCTGAGGGCGGATTTTAAAATTAAGAAATACGATGACTCAAGACGTGTTCTTTACTCCCCGCCCCCCATAGGGGAAGAACGTAGTGAGAAGTAAGAAGCGTGGCCAGCGAGCGTGTACATAACACTGGGGTGCGTTTCGTTATGTGGAAAAGGTTCGATCCTACTGTTTTGTGAAAAGTGTTTAATTCATAAATTGAATCCGAATTTGTTTTTTTGTATCTTACGTGGTCCAATACTTAGTTCGTCAAATTGTTTTCTATTTAATTGTTCCATTTTCTTCATAGACTATGGTCTTATCGAATTGTTTTTTATTATAATCGTGTGATTACTTTGTATTTTCATTAGAAAGAGAAAGCTTGTTTGAGAAAGTACTGTTTAATAGAACTTCAACTGAAGCCAATCTCAGTAGTAATAAAGTCTTTCTCTTTGCATGTGGACTTGGGAGGTCTCTGGGCTGTCTGTAAATATTGTATGAATGAGCGAGTGAATGATGAACTGTAAATATGGTATGAATGAGAGCATTTATCTTAATTACTTATTGCCTTATAAAAGGCAGATTGTAATTATAGCACAATAAAGGAATTTTAAATAAAAAAAATAAAGCCAAAAATGTCGAGACAGCAAAGTTCTGCAAATTTCTACGATACACCGGCGAAAAAGGTAATAAATAACCAACTGACGAAGGGTGAGGTGTATTATGTACAGGAACAAAAACCATTTTATTGTTTTAGTTTTTAAAATAGTGTAACGTATATTTCACTAAAATGCTACATCTTAGAAATTGGAGCTCCTAGACAAAAACTGAACCTATATATTCGAAATCAGGGGATCATAACGAATACTCCGGCAACGAAACACCTGTAGGCCTTTGTAATTTATCAATTTGCTATAGGCTGATCTAAAAGTTATAATTTTCGACGATAAGATATGGCAGTTTGATATACGTTTCGGGTTGGGCAACTATTGGTGATAGTGACTGTTTGACGTTCTCATAGCTCCGTTTGCGTTATCTGTTACGAGTTTCATTCACCATTGTACAGCAACAGTGTCAATTTAAGCGATTCACTATTATATCTTATCTGGTGCTGTTTGTTTGACATGAAGAAGAAATGGCACCAGGCAGTCTGTGTTGGAATAGATAACATACACACTAACTGGGACCATTCTAAGAAAAAAATGTGTAACTTCAAAGATATGAAATGAAGATCCCAATAAACTGAAAGCGATAATAAACAGTTTGGGATATTTCAATTTATCACAACACATACACAATAGGCCTGGAAATGCGGGTTATCTAAAAGTTACCAGTCTTTTCAAGCCGATCAAGCTGGAATATTACCTGCTCCAAGTGTCCTTCTGACAACAGCTTCAAATACAGAAATAACGCGGGCTCATTGAGATGAGGCTAGTCTCTCCCATGAATATTACAACATTGATTTATTAACACTTTCATCGGCGTCCAGGTAGATTTTACTGGGTGGCCAACCGACTCCGATCGGCGAACTCAGAAAAACTGAAAACTTTTAAATAAGGAACCACACAGTAACGAAACTCCTATTATGGAAACCAAATATCAAATGGTACCGGTCAAGCCTTTACCGAGCGGCCAAAAGAGAAAAAGAGGGTATATTGGTTAAAGCCAGCCTTTGTGAATAAAGGGAACATTGCACTCCTTTCGACGCCGATCGGAGTCGGTTGACCATCCAGTAGTCTACATGGACGCCGATCGGCGCCGTCTGGCAGTGAAAGTGTTAATAAATATACTATCGACTAGCTCGAAGCGAAAGCTACTTTCGAAGTACAAGATAATCGTCGGCTGAAGGCCCTTCTGTCAGTGTCTCCTGCAAGAGCAGTCCCTTAATGACAGATTTTAGTCGAGCCAGAACAAAACTTTCGCAACAGAAACTTATGACAAGATCTTGCAGAATTTTTGATGCTACTTTTTTTTTCCTACCACGTCTAGGTTTTTTAGAAAACAACTCTCTCTCTCTCTCTCTCTCTCTCTCTCTCTCTCTCTCTCTCTCTCTCTCTCTCTCTCTCTCTCTCTCTCTCTCTCTCTCTCTCTCTCTCTCTCTCTCTCTCTCTCTCTCTCTCTCTCTCTCACTCTCTCACTCTCCCTCTCTCTCTCTCTTTCTCTCAAAATCGAAACCAATATCATAATGGGATTCTCTTGAGTCTTTACCGCATTTAAATTTATTAAGTCGACTGAGTAAATTATTTTTCACTAATTTTACGTTCAGACAAATGTATTTTTCAGTTTATTTAAAAAAAATATATATGTAATAAAAAGTTACATACATTAAAATATCAAGTAAATTAATATATTATGCAATTATATTATTTTCCCATGCCTATGACGATGTTAAATATGTTTCCATGATTTCACAGTTTCGTTTCATAATTCTGAAATACGACAGCTAATGTCAACTTAAATATTTTTTTATCAATAGTATGGTTCTGTTAAAAAAATTAAACGAGTATGACAAAATCATAAGCCAAACGAACATTGAGCAACTAACCGTAAGTATTTTCTTCTCTTGCTGCATACGCAGATGCATTTAAAGGAGGGTAGATTTACAAATACAACGTTTCTGTTTACAGTGAAAAGATCAATATACACAATATACGGGGCTAGGAGATGGGGCTACCCCTCGGATTACAAAGAGGGAAACTTACAAACTAAAAATTAAAAACTATAATAGAACCTAAGACTAAAGCGTTCCTGCCTCGACAGCGTCCTGCCATCGATAGGGGAACAGAGCGGGAGTTATTGTGCTAAACACCGGGTTTGTCAAGTAGTGTAATGAGTCGAAAAATTTGATATGTCTACGTTGAATGAATTCATCCATCGTAGGCAGATCAAAGAGGTTACTAGTCTTCTTGGGTAGTTTTTAACATGTAAGATTTACCAGGAGCATATAGCTCCTTCGCCAAAAATGTATCGATGGAGAATAACGTACATTATGAATTTTTAGTGTAGCTGTTATTACATAGAAATGTTTCATAATCAACGAGAAAGAAAAAAAACACTTATTGATAAAATGTTTGTCATAAAATAAAACCCATTTTTATAACCCATTCAAATCTACATGTGACCGTAGAATCAACCGAGATTCCATATAAAAAACTAAGGATATTTAGAGATTGCTGATACAAAAAAGTCAGATTTGTAAACATTGCACTAGACGGTTTTATTCTCTATCGTTGGTTCCTATAGAGTATATTTCTATATAATAGGGGTTTCACTAATTATTAACAGAGTGGTTTTCGTAGGGCTCCAGTCTCTGCAGGGTGCATCCAGCTCCTTGCAGTGAGTGGGGCGATACCTTTCCACTATAAAGAAAAAGGTAACGAAGCCTTGGTCAGGACCTCCTGGGTGGCTTGGAACACTGGCCAAACAGACAGACAAACCACATATATTTACGGTAACTTTTTTTTTTCGTTTTCCTACAAAAACTAACTGTTTACTACTGCAAAAGTCAAGGTACGTCCATTCAGTATCCGAGATACTTTTAGCAAAACCTTTTTAGCTTATTTAGTAAATTTTAACTGATTTTGATGTTTTCCACAAAACTCGAAACCAGAAATATTCCACCAAGCACCATGTTTGAGAAAAATGAAACCTGACTTAATATGTTAGCCGAATACCTGATAAGGAACAAAGCTAGCCACATTGAACTCTACCCTCTGGACTTCACGTAAAATCAAGAAGTCTATTTAATAAATCCTGCAGAACGCTGTTCTACAAGTCATTCTTCAACACCCCACCCAGCCCATACCTGCAGATCTGCCCATTTTACCAACTCACCCTCTACTGTTTTCTCTCTATCTCTCTTTTCCACTGAGGCATGGTGCTGTGCTTGAACAATGACTTTCTTATACAACTACCAGAGAGTGCAGACTCTTTCTAAAACCAACACCTTTCTAGTGGGATTCTCTGCCTTCGTCTCACTAAAACTAGCACTTCCTTGGAATGTAGACGAAGGTCTCAGGGGCCCTACAAACTGAACCTACTAGCGTCTCCCCCAGCGATCCTGTCTGTCTCTCTGCGGTTCACACTCGCCTTTGGGATCCGGACCGTTTTCGCCTACCCTAAGATACCAAGTGTGAATTCGTGGTCATTCCAAGACCACATAAAGTACCTACAATACCTACCCTACACATCTTCTCCTGAACATAATGCACCGTGGGGGCACACCTACTAAGAGATCTTATGGGGTCAAATCAATACGAATAAAACTGTCGACCCACTAGGCTGCCAGCAAAGGTCAAAGACCTCAGGTTTACCCATTTTATCTATTTTTTGACGCCCGCCGGGCAGGGGCCGGGTCGAGGAGACCAAAGGCCCCGGCGGACACCCCCTTTACCCGTCGAGCTCTATTTTCCAATCTGGGAGATAGTGAGATTCGTGACCGACTATTTCTGCATGACAGTAAACCTTTTATATCTGACCTGCCCACAGCACACCACGCTTGATCGTCAGGATGTAAACAGGGAATTTAAATTTAGAACAGAGCGAGCAGTTCATTTTCTGTATTTTATTTCGAAATCATGGCCCTTGAGTTTGAAAGCCCATCTCGTCCCAAGCGTTCAGTTGGATATTTTATGTATGTTTAACCATTTAACTGTCAATCGATCCACATCCGTTATTCCACTACCATTGAAAGGGTCACCATTGAAAGGGGTGGTGTTATCATTGCAATACGACTTGGTATCAATTGGAAGGAAGTGGCTTCACCACTAACTACAAGTAATCCCAGGCTTCACCACCTGATAGTTAAGGTAAATTTGGGAAAAACCATTTACCTTACCGCTCTATACAGGAGACAAGCCATCTTGTTTCCATTACTCAAGCCAGCAAAGAGTGGAGATCACCCAGCCCACTATCACCCAATCAGCTTGCTACCACATATGAGAAAAAATTTCAAGAAAATTCTATTGAATTATCTCAAAAATTACTGCTCGGAAAACGGGACACTGTCAAATGCTCTCCGACCGGGAATGCCCGGAGCAACACTATTCAATTCTGGCTAGCTTCCTGAAGAACAGATCGATGCAGGTGCGGGTGGGTGATAGCTTCTCCGTAGCTGTGCCACTGACCTGTGGAGTACCCGAAGGAGCAATTTTATCCCCTGTACTATTCACGTGTACACGTCTGAAATCATAGGACCCCGATATAAAAACACAACAGTTACTGCTTTCGCTGATGACATAGTGTACAGTAGCATCATGAGCACCAAGGTAGCTCTTAGACAGTCTTAAGTAGCTTGTAACCAGATCAGTAAGAGATTGGGGAGACTCAATATCTTTGTAAACGCGGGTGAGACTGGCTGTGTAATTTTCTCTTACCAAAAAAGAAAAAATCCGCTCCCTACTAGTTTCACAGTAGGAACGCAGCAAAATTCACCAGCCAACAACCTAGTATATCTGGGAATTAAAATCGACAGATACCTCCGTTTTAGTAACCATTTTACGAAGAGGTTGAAGCAAACTCACAGGAAGTCTTACCGACTGACGCATTTATTGACTTCCCCCAAACTATCACTGCGTCTCAAGCTATTGATTTACAAGAGTGTACTCAGACCTACTCTGCTGTATGATGCACCACTTTTTCGTCATCTGACGTATACGACAGCTAGGAGACTCAAACAATTCCAAAACGGTATACTGATGAAAGTGGTCAGGCATACTTCATTCGAGCAGCGGAGCAACAGTGAACTTCACGAGATCTTTGATTTGCCTACGGTGGATGAATTTATCAAACGTTGACCTATCAAATTTTTCGACTCCCTACAGTACTTGACAAACCCGGTGTTTAACACGATAACCCCCGCTCCGTTCCCCCATCGATGGCAGGACACTATCGAGGCAGGAACGCTTTAGTCTTGGGTTCTAGTTTTTAGGTTTTAGTTTTTAGTCTACCACATTGTAAACCGAAGGTGAGCCAATCACCTAGTCCTGTACACATTGCATTGTTAATTTTAACAAATAGAATCGTAATTGTAATCCTACCCTCCTTCGAATGCATCTGCGAATGCAGTACGAGGAGAAATCTGTAAATATTTGTTCATTATACTGATTTTGTTCAGTTGTTTACATATTATTTAATAAATAAAGGAGTTATGGGGAAAAAAATATAAAAAAAAAAATATGGAAGAATCCCTATCACCTTAAATAGTCTTTCAAACCAGTCAAGTATAGTGTGTATCATTATATAATTTTATACGAAATTACACCTTGTAGATAATGTAGCGACGCTACAGGAAATATAAAACTAATATGTGAATAGAGTCGAATGTGAATCTATAGTTTAAATAATCAGTGTATAATTTTTCACTAAAATTACAATCTTGCATAATTCTGCATCAATAATTCCTTTATACTGAAATATGCCTAGCTATGGCTACTAAATGGTCTTATATTGATTACTTAATACGATGCCGCCAAAGAGCTACAAAAAAAATTGCACCTTCCAAGGTAGGTAGGTTGCCAGGTGGCCTATTTTACGAGGCATTAGTCTACAATAGGATGCCAGATTTGTATCCTAATATGCTCTTTAAAATGAAAATTGTATACATTTCTTGTCCCATACTGTTTTTTTTTTTTAAAAAAGGCACAGTATTTTGTTCTTCTTAGGCATGCATATATTTCTAAGATATAAAGTTACATAGCCATCCCTTCCCTTCAACGAGCTTTTGTATTCCCACCTGCTTTACAATTGATCTAAGGATAAGTCGCCTTATATTAGGATTAAATTTCAAAAGAGACTATACAAATTTCTAGGGTGGAAAAGTGTTTGTTCAGGGACGGGGATGTGAGGTTTGAAATTAGTTTGTGTACATTCTAGGCAAGGTTTTATTTTTTTGATCCATGGAAAAGACGATATAGCAGCCTTAGAAAAAGTTATAATCGTTTATATAGACGAAAATAATTATGAAAACCTTTTAGCATTGAAAATAACTAAAAATGATTAAATAATGTAAATGAAAGAAATTAAATTTTATTAGGAAAAAGCACCAGTAAGTAATGAAATAAGTAAGCACCAGTGAATAACAAATACAGTAAATAATATACAGTTTAAATAATCAAGTAAAATACAAATTACAAGAAATCACTAGAAGTTATAGAAGAAAATAAAAGTTTTGCTTGCTAGTCAACTCCTTCTAATTTAAGACAAGGGCTATCACGAGAACAAGAATATCAGTGTCCTAAATAATAAAATTCCAATTTTAAGCTCTTGAACCATCTCAATGGCGGTGTTGTCAATTGTTAATCCCAATTTAAGTGCCTGCAGATTTTATGTCGTTTCTTTTACAGTCAGTAAGAAATTGTTCTTGATCCCCGCAAACTGGAGGACTTTCTCCGAAGTATTACAAGTTTACAGGACGTGTGAAACGTTGACTGTTTAACGATATTGTGTCGATAAAAGAACTGTGAAGATGCTAAAGCTTGATAATCATTCCATAGGGTAAATATACGTACGTATGTAAATGTTTCTTTTTAACCATACAATACAATACCTTCGAAAATAATATTATACAAAAACATTTATTGTTGAAAATAAAATATTATAGCTTTACTGTGATACACTATACCTAATCATTAAAATGTTTTATAAATATAGTCAAGTTTCTTCTTATTCTATGTCCTTGTTGACAAAAAGCAAGTTAGAAAAAAAAAAATTTAACACTAAAGGTGAGTACACCACCTATCTCCCTCAGTATTTTTGAAAGATATGCTTTAAAGTAAAAGGTAAAGGTTGTAAGTAACCATTTACTATTGTGTTAAGTATCATCCTATAAAGTTTTCCCTTAAATATTGTAAATAAAAACTGAAAGTTTTACTTAATAAATAAGGTGAGACCCATCACTTTTGATAAATTCAGTCCATTAATGCATAATGTACATCATTATACTTTTGTACAAAACAGATCACTATTAGTAGAAAACAGAAATTGTATAAAATGTAGCCAAGCTACAGGAAATATAATTAAGAAATTGTATGTACATTCGTTTGTAGAATCCATATTTTGTAACATGCATTAATTGTTTTTTTTTTAATGAATACGGCTTACTAGATCGAGGAAATATTACAGAATAAATTAACGTTTGATTATAATCTTTGCGAAAAAAACAAACAACCACTGTCCATTTTATCGGCTACGCCCCCGTGATGGAGGTGTCTCGCTCCGCTAGAGCAGGGGAGTCCCGCCTCCCGTGACGTCACGCAGCATGGCTCTCACCAGGAGGCAATATCCCATCTCCATAACGGATGCGTAGTTGCGATGGGGTTGCGCGGGTCAACCTAAGAGGGTGGGGGCACAAACAATGGCTGATCGTCCTAACACTTTATCAGGTCTTCTGCCTTGGTGCCCAACTATTACACCTTCATGAGGACACATAGTGGTGAGCAAATGATACGTGTGTCGAATATGAAAAAACAACACCATTCTCAATGACAAGGGCTATACTTTCAGACGGGTACGAGATATTCTACTACGTCGTTCTGTAGACCTAAAGTTTTGGGAATAGGGACCCCACTGATATCTAGCGTTGTTTTGGTTATTTTGCCACCTTTCCTGTAATGTTTTTATCTATATTTATGTTTACTTTGACCCGTCCTAGTGAACCTTGGTACCTGATAATATTTCAGTTTAGTTTTGTGGCCCTGAAGGGAAACGTCATGTCTTTATTTGATTTAGCTGCTGAAGTAGACACGAAGGAAACAGCGGTTTTGTCTCTTCGATCTAAGGGGGTATTGCGTAGTGAAAAAATGTGTTCTAATGACCATCAAATGAAACTGTATCAACGCGAAAAGGAAATATGGAGATGCAACGTGAGAGGCTGCAACGAAACCTTTGGATTGAGAAAAGGAACAATTTTGGAAAACAGTAATTTTCCATTTAATAAATTTGTTATTTTGCTATACTGCTGAACAAAAGATTATACATATACTAAACTTTGTCAAAAGGAACTAGGATTAGCAACCGATACTATTACAGATCGGAAAAATATCATATCATTTATTATAACATTTCAGAAAGATCGGAGGGCCAGGGAAACAGTTGAGATAGCCGAATCGGAATTTTTCTCGGGGCAAAAATCACGTTGCTAGAATTTATCCTAATCAATGGGTCTTCGGAGGTATTTGTTGGGAAGATAAGCAATGATTCATCTACTGCATGCCAGACCGTACATCGGAAACACTACCGAAAACAATATCAGAATGTATTCACCCTGGTACAACCAGTATATCTGACATGTGGGCATCCTACACCCGCATTATTAACACACCAGGAATGAATTACCAGCATTGTGCTGTGAATCATTCACAAAATTTCGTAGATCCCACCCCAGGTAGTCATAAACAACGAATTGAATCGTTATGGGCACAAGCAAAGAAAGAAACAAAAAAGGACATGGTACAACAAGAAGTTTGATAGACTCATATTTGTGTGAATTTTTACATATGCGTGTGAATTTTTATGGCGCAACAGAAATAACGCTAATAATTTGTTGGATCAATTAGTAAATGACATTGTAAATTTTTGGCCACCAGAATAAATATGTTCAAACGCTAAAACATCTTTTACTAAACACTTTCCCCGAACCTTTCATTTACAGATAATAGACTAGAGAAATGATTAAAAACAATCAGGGGTCCGTATTCCCAAAAAGACCCGAATTCTCATTATACCTAACTATCTTCTAACCAACTACTATGTTCAATTGCCCTCCTACCCCACCCCCACCATTAAACTGCAGGACAGACATACATTCTTCTCTATAAGTAGACATTATAGGATAGCAAGAAGGAAACAAATGATCGGATTTACCTGTAACGATTGCCGGGAGAACTAATTCCAGCTGCAAGGAAGTGTCTTGGAATCCAGACACTTAATTTATGACACCAGTTTTGTGTATTTGAAATTGTCAGTGCTGGTCCAGATAATTGGATTTTGATCTGCACATTAAGCTATCTTGAATTATGGTTGATGAAGGCATATTCCAATTTTTAGCATTGCTTCAAACCTAAGTCCATTTGCTAAATATACCATAGTAATCTAGGATATATATAATCGTCCGTTCGGAAATCCAACTAGTTTTTGTAGTCAGCTATGGGATTTCAATATACAATAATCACTTGTTTTTTCTTCGAACGGTTTCAATACACTTCCAAATTGTGAAAAGCTAAATCGTGAGTTGACTTAAAATGTTTATCAGGATGCAATGCTCCCTGTTTCTTAGCCATCCCGTAAGATTCCAGCTCGTTCGCGGAAATTATGAGGACAACAGGGTGGGTGGCTTCAAGTCTGAAGATTGAATAACAACGCTCCAGCAGCTATACGTCTAAATCTATACGTGAAAACCGAAATATAACTGTACACAACTGTTTACTCTGGGACGAAGGTTTACCAAAGTTTGCAACACGGCGATGAAAGTCAAGAATATGATTTATCATGTCAAAAAACTTCCGTCTCGACTTTACCTTTCTTTGAATGCTTTTTGCAAATCGTTCGAATATAAAGAAATGACAGATTAGAGGGAGCGACGAAGAGCTGAACAGGACTTGGAGAAAACAAGTGGAAAATAATTTCAAAATTTATTTAAACTTGTCTTGTTGTAGACGAGGTTAAACAATGGTTCGAGGCATACAACAGACGTTCTGAGATCTTCCCAAGACTCAACTCAAATTATCTGCAATTATCTCTTGAAGCGAAGCACAAGAAGGCTCACTTGAATTTTATTTTAGCTATAATTATATTAATTTAATATTTAGCATTTTAACGTGTTTCAGGAAGATAAGCAATGCTTCATGTATTGCGTGCCAGACCGTACATCGGAAACACTACTGAAAACAACATCAGAATGTATTCACCCCGGTACAACCATTATATCTGACATGTGGGCATCCTACACCCGCATTATTAGCATACCAGGAATGAATTACCGTTGAGAAGGCAATCATTAGAGACATGAATTTTATTTATTTACAAATAAAATAATGCAGTTTTATTATAATTACTTAAAAAACGAGTTGCTTTTGTATTTCTTGATATTGCTTCTTCACTTGATGTGTTATTTATGAGTTATAACAATAAGAGATGAAAATGGTGGGGTGAGCTCAGTGGTAACTTGAGTAACAATAAACAAGTGGACGTCTAAAACGATCTCAGAAAGCAACGATATAAGCACTGCGGTTATTCAGTATTTCTCAAGTATTTCCTGCCTTCAGAAATATTGCCTCAGCCCGTCCGGTACCTGGCAGTGTGAGCAGGTGTGAAATATACTATTTTACACATATTGGTGGACTGCTTGAAAAGGATTTCAAAAACTTTTCTTTGGGCAAAAATCTTTCTACAGAAATGAGGCAACGGCAACAATAGGGGACTCATTATTGGGCCCAAGAAGGGCTGCCCTTCCACTGTTATGTTATTGAATATGAGAGAGGACAGACGTCCAGATGACCACTCCTGGTCCTGGTATGGAGCTGTCACATTTCTGGAGATGGGTCGTCTTAGCCATTGTCGGCTAAGGAGAGGGTTGGCCACCCTAGAGGCACAGAAGTCCGCCCATTCACCTCATCCGACCGTCCGCCTCAATGGATAACCCATGCCCAATTACGTAGCTAAGCTCCGTTCTTGCTCCTTCTTTACGGGGAAGAGAAAAATCCGGTGAATGGCGCGCAGTGCGATCTGACACCCTCACTGGAGCATTGTCCGCATTCACGGCACTAGGCCTACCTACTGTTTACCGGATACAGCCAAAACAGGCCGGTCTTATCTCCTTTCTTCGGATCTCTAAGACCTACCATTCACTGGGGGTAACGGGATAGCTGGACTGCTTGCATTCGTTATGTCCGGAGACCAACACCAGTATAATGCTCTCATGCACTGTTAGCATAAAACCGGGGGGTTTTTTTTGTTGCAAAAAATTTGGAATGGGAGATTCACGTCTGGGATGTTTCCCGTGCTATTAGGAAAATCGGAATAATTTTAAATTGACAATCACCTAACATAGTATGCTGCAAAGGCATCTAGGTATCAAAATCTACAAAAATGAATGATAAGATGGTTTTATTAAGCTTATGTAATAATCAAAACACAACCTGAAACTAATTAATTTGTTGCCTCATCATATTAACACCATTATTTAAAAGATTATTTTTTTTATAGTGACCGAAATTTGTTCACACCAATTATAGACTAAAATCTATTTTTGTAGAAATACAGTAACAAAAAATCAGGCTATACATTATGAAAAAGACAACAACAATTATTACATTAACCTATCTCTAACACTAAAAAAAACTTGATAAACCCGATTTGATAATATGTTTCAAATAGGCAATTTTAATTGTCTCTCAAACATTTTTTTGTCAAATACATAAATATATATATAATATTTTCAAGAATCTATCTATCTAGAAATCAGATATTTAATTCTTCAAATCAGATCTGAGCTGAGCTGAAATATCAGGAAAATTAGCCAAAGAGGCCCGATTTTTTTCTCTTCAATATTTTTTTCACTACTTCCCATTTTTTTTTGCACTTTAAGCTTCTTCAGTTATTACTTGTATCTCACGGTGTGGGAACGTCTTCAGAAACGTCTCCGTTATTCGCTAACCTTCCCCCTACATTCAGGTAACATCCCCTCAGATTACAGCACCCTAACGATTTTTTTTTTTCCATCACTGTAATCATTATTGACGTACCATTTCATTCAAACCATATTTAACGCAGATAATAACTTATTCCACTTCTCTAACAGCCTCGTACTTCGCCTTAATGTAAACAATAACCTGCCTGCTATCAGTATTTGCTTTCTCGTCATTACATAGACACAAAATATTTACTTTTTTAGAGGAAAATACGAATGTGACAAATTAAACCCATTCAAGCGCAATCACAACCTGCTACGATCTCCACCCAACATTTCTTGGAACCCCAAAAAACTGTATCAGCGACTCAGATCCAACAAAACATAATATAATTTAACTTACTCGAGACCTGCTATAAATACGTGACAGTGGGAGTCCTGGAAATGGCCAGTTTCTCCAATCATGCCCTGAGCGTATGTGGCTCTCGCGCTCTTGGTCAGCCTCCACTCGCTCTTATCCGGTGACGCGGCTGACGGAGGGGCGTGGGGGACTTCGCAAGACTCCGCTTCCTCTTTCGCATGCGAAGAAGGTGACAACCACGTGGACTTGGGAGGTCTCTGGGCTGTTTGTAAATACTGTATGAATGAACGAGTGAATGAAAATTATAAGGCAGATTGTAATTTTATCATAATAAAGTTGTTTTCATATCTCAATTTAACCTCTTGAATTCTCTACCTCGTAATATCTGCCATGCTTCATCTTTACGATCCTTTAAAGGATCCTATTTCTTCTCACCATCCAGAGAGACGCTCGTTATCCTGGGAACGATTAATTCATTACATTTTATTTAATTGTTTACTATGGGTGGCAGCTTGTATTTTTTTTTATTAATTCAATAGTTTATTATAATAATGTCATACTGTATAGACTTCTGCATATTGTTGTTTCTTTTAGTTTTGTTTTCTTATAGGTGGATCCATACATGACTTTACTAAAAGCAGATAAACCATTTTTTATTTTATTTCATGATTATTATTACCTTTAGTACAGAAGTTTCCAGTTTATTTTACATTGTCATATATATTTTTTTTATTATAATAGTTCTATTTATTTGCCATATTTCAATTTGCCATGTGAACGTTATTGTTATTCGCAGGGGACTTTGATTTTTTTTTTTTTTATTTGACTCTGATTGGACTTCGACAGGAAGAGCTTTGTTCCCCTTCTCATTCGAGTGGATTTTTTTTGTGAGCCAGTTGACTTAAATCTGGCGATGACTTCGAAGTGCATGAAATTTAGCTGCTTCGTCTTCCGTAGTGGCAATCTCGCATGATTAGATTTACTTGTTGAGTCAGATTTTCTAAACATCGGGCATTTCAATTGGTCAAGTGATTAATTAATATCCATTTACCCACCATACAATTCAAAGATAAGACATATTCCAGCCTGAACTTCAACTGAGCATTCTTGAGACTTGGACAAGGAGGCTTGAGGGTTTCTGATTTTTTTCAGCTTAGCCCCTCAAATGTGACAGATCTCTCAGAGAGGTTATTCGCAAAATTAAATTCGCAATTGATTTCGAATATGTCTATTTCTATTTAAGACAATATTTGGCAAACACTAGTGGTACGAAAGAGAATAACTTTATTAACTTCAATTTGGTCTTCCTAACTATTAGTTTAGTGCCTGTTATACATTACTTTTCATTTTCTTCCATTTCATTTTTTATAAATGCGCCTTTCATTTCATTGTTTAAGTTTGTAATTGGGTTCTGCTGTGACACCCTCGGGTAAGTAAGTTTTTTTTTTCAAGTCTGTGAGTTTTTCCAAACAGACCGACAAAATCAATAACTATTTTCGTATTTTTTTTATCCAGTCTTGTTTATTAGTTTGGTCTGTTCTTTTCTATGGAGGCATTGTGAGAGAATATTGCCTTCAGTAAAGTGAGAGGACTTTCCATTTGTATGATTTCTGATTAGATGAGGGAGGACCAACTTTTTAATGAGTCCCTTTAAGTGTACCTACAGACAGAGGTGTTGATCTGTTTTTTGGGACTAAATTAATTAAAATGAAACTTCAGGGGATGTGACAACCATGTGGACGTGGGAGGTCTCTGGACTGCTTGTAAATACTGTCTGAATGATCTAATGAAAATTGTAAATATGGTATGAATGAGATCATTTATCACTTATTTCCCAATGAGACAGATTGTAATTTTATCATAGTAAAGTTGTTGTTGCCAATAATAATATAATCAAACTTACGAGCTGGTGGTCCCCAAGATAGGATTGATTTGTTCAAAGTTGTTTGTTTTGGGGTTTTCAAGTGTTAGCCTTTCCCGAGCAACGATATCTCCCCAGTGCCTTAAGCCTTAGCACGGCTTCAGCAGGTGTGGAATTATCGTGCTGTTCCACCAATTTTAATACAATCTTACAAATAATAATAAATGATATAACTAAATATATATTTCTTATAATCCAAGCAAATATTAAATAACCTTATGTATAATGGATGGAATCCCTCTTGGGAAGAAACGCGTGTTTAGTTAATAGTTTTTGAATTGTGAGTGTTTGACTTTTCTTCCTGTCCTCTAACAAGATCTATAATTTCGTGATTTGCTAACTCTTGTCCAACATCACCCACTCTGCAACTTCAGTGTCAGTAATGTTTTCGCAAGTATTTATCCCTTAGGCAATAGCATTTAGGTTAGTTTGCTGTCAATTTTGCTATCTGTTTTTCAACAGATTGTGCCATCATTTTTGAAGCGTTGAAATTTTGAAGTCAAACAATGAATTTGAAGCTAATTAGTCTAAACGCTTTTTTTTACGTATTAGGCTGTCCGGATATGAGAGAGTCTGCTGTACTGCATATTTATATTTAGCCTCGTGAAGGCTGTCTTTTGTCAACAACTTTTATTTCTTCCAATGTTGATTTATTTATTCAACTTTGATGGCACGTGCGACCACATGGACATTAGATTACTCACATTTGACAAAGTTCATAAGATTAGATTTACCATTACACAATATGACATTAAAAAAAAACTAAACCAGAAAACATTGGTTGTATTATAGATCTATTTATGAATGGGAGAGGAAATGAAAATGGTATGAATGAGATAATTTATCACACCGTTATCTATTGCCCACTTAGAGGAAATTATAATTTTCTCTAGATAAAGAAAAACTGGCAGACTATTTCGAAGGAAATCTCAGTAGAAAATAAATTACTAATCTAGAAAGTTATACTTAAGCTAATCTGGACATACGGAATGGGGTACAGCAAAAAAAGTCGAACATCAAGCGTATCCAATCCTTTCAATTATAAGTCCTGAGAACAATAGTAAATGCCTCTTTTTACGTCAGCAGCAAAACCCTTCATAGCTTTGAAATTCATTAGTAACCTATCCAACCACCCTAATCCCCTAGCGCAGTCATCACACCGCACCACTCATCCCTATAATCTTCCTCGGAGACTAAAGCGGCAGTGACCTGCGTATTTATAGCAACAGTGGGAGTCCTGGCAAAAGCCAGTTTCTCCAATCATGTCCAGAGCGTATGTGGCTGTCGCGCTTTTGGTCAGCCTCCACTGGATCCGGTGACGCGGCTGATGAAGATTACGAATAGATATTAATGATTAAATTGTTCTGGTTTTATTATAAACATTAATTTATTCGACTTGGAAGTGGTTGGATTACATTATCTCAGATACTTTAATGCCTTTTAAGAAAGGTACTCGAACGCAAAAGTGGCCTTAAGACTACGCCTCGATCAACTATTTATTTTATTTTTGGATCTGGAACTCACGGCAATTGAGGAAAAGTGCCTTACAGTTGATGAAACTTTGTCCAAGAGGTAGTTGTCGGCAGAGCTGTGCAAACTATTTAAATACTCCATTTATTTATCGATTCAAACAAACAAATATGGAATAGGACTTGAATTAAATCAAAGTATTTAAATACTTTAATCTGGTATGTAGCAAAATGTATTTCTGCAATGAAGTTTTGTATTTAAATACTATTTAAAATAAAAAAAATTCCTCAGTACTATATATGTGCTAAATTCGTCATCTAAACTCTTACTGCAACCTAAAACGAGGTCATGAGTGGGTCATTGAATAATGACATTTATTACTTTTCACACGACAGCTTTTATTTTAGTATCATCATGTAGTAATAATAATTGAAGTAAATTGCAAAACGTTATGCTTCTACGAATGGACGGACTGCTTGACTTGAAGAACGGAGGAGAAAGAGGGCAGGTACGAGAAAGGTTGAAAGCCAGGTACTGGGGCGAAAGTCTTTTGATATTTACCGACTCCTAGTGCGGAATCGTCAAATCTGTCAACGACAAGAGATATCGATGGCAAAGTTAGAGTGGCTAAGTGCTGTTTTTTTTTGTAATGGCGTCACCATTACGGCTCCGGTCTAAACAGCTATATCTACAGCTACAAGATATTTGTACCATACACTAGAAACTCAGTAAATAACTATCAACAATAAAAACCAATTATATTGGTGTATATATACTGAATATACAACCTATACCATGTCATTAAATCCATTTATAGCAGCATTCAAGGTTGCAATAGTAGTTTTGTGTTATGATGGCAATTATAGAAAATGACGCGCAACTTTAAAAAGCTGTATCTTGCATAGCATCCGGTTCAGAAAAATATGTTTCAGACAAACGTTGTAGCAGATTTCGTTTTCTCTCAAATTGGTAAGTAACTAATTACCGCTATGAGCCACCGGAAAGAAGTTATATTCCAAAAACCGGAAAAAGTCAGTCAAAATATTTTCGTACTTTATAGCTACCAAATATTCTCCTGAGGGGGGGGGGGGTTGATAACTCATATTCTTTTTACTGTTACATTATTCTTATTATGTACAAGATAAAAAAACCAATAAATCCCTATTTTACCAAGGCAACCCTCATTTTAGCTACCCAGTGACTGAACTGGCAAACCAGTATGCAATAGCGTTAGAATCCTTGGACAGTAAAAATATTTCTTGGCCTGGATGCCAAATCAAACCAGAAACTCATTATTGGGTATTTGTACATTTGACATTATATGCACATGTCAGCGCCTAATGAGTCAATTTCAGAGTAATACCGGTTTTAAACTCAAGTCATACCCTGGTTTTAATTGATTTTTCAATCAAAATGCAACTAATAGCCTTCATGAACCAATAGCCTCTCTTTTCGTTAATGTACAGTAGACTGTCACTAATACCAAACAATCAAGAAAAATACTAAAGATTCCATCGATGGTTCCGTGGACCAATTTACAAAGTTTATCTAGGTATGTGTGAAATACGCAAGGAACAAAACTTTTCTTGTTTAAGAGTGATCGAATTTCAAAGAGTGTACTAATAAAAGAATTACTCAATAAAATAAGGAGGAGGTTTTGTTTGTATTTCAAGGGTTTAAAATGTACCGAATACAAAAATCGTATTTGCAACGATATACGCCAATTCGAGAAGGAGCCGCAGGTCACAACAGTCTGGAACAAACAAAGGACAACGTACAAAACACAATTTCACTGAAAACATTAACACGAAATTTTGCAAACCGACCACGGTGACAACACAAAGAACTTGAGGGAGAAGGGTTCATATATATATATATACAAATTCAGGGTGACCGGGCTGGACAAGAAACAAACGACAGGTTTACGTCAAAGCCGTGGGAACAGACAACAGGTACAGGTCATAATAGGCTCGTCAGGGCCATTAACTAAGAAGGCAGGAGTCGGCATAGGAACAGCTCCACGGTAAACCCACTTTTCTCAAGGGTGCTATGGTTCCCTGTCGAGAAATGTCTTTCTCTACTTGTTGAAAACTAGTCATGCTCCACCATGAACCAAAACAAACCAATTACAGCTAAACATGATAAATAGATGTCAACTGTTTACAGCCTGAAAGTGGAAAGTGGAATCAATGTTTCACAGCGGTTCTTTTGTTAAATTCGATTTCAGGTAATCAGAGCACAGGTCGACGGCATTATTACTCGACTCCGGCTCAGGAGCTAAAGAGAAAGTGGTCTATGATTTTAATTTGACAGAATATTAAGCTCAATGACGAATGCGAAAGTGTGCAAATATCGCATATTATAAAACAATATTTCAATATAATTGGCAAAGCAAAAATAAAAAAAAAAATATAATAAAACAATGAATATATATTTAAATGAATTTCATCACAATATTTTTTTTATTTTTTTTTTTATTATTATATTCTTTTATTGTGCTATAATTACAATCTGCCTTTTACAAGGCAATAAGTAATTAAGATAAATGCTCTCATTCATACCATATTTACAGTTCATCATTCACTCGCTCATTCATACAATGTTTACAGACAGCCCAGAGACCTCCCGAATCCACATGCGAAGAGAAAGCGGAGTCTTGGGAAGTCCCCCACGCTCCTCCGTCAGCCGCGTCAGCGGATACTAGCCAGTGGAGGCTGACCAAGAGCGCGAGAGCCACAGACGCTCAGGACATGATTGGAGAAACTGGCCATTGCCAGGACTCCCACTGTCACGCGTTTATAGCAGGTCACGAGGCCACTGCCGTTTCAGTCTCCGAGGAGGATTATAGGGATGAGTGGCGGAGTGCAATGACTGTGCTACAGGATTAGGGTGGTTGGAAAGGCTACTGTGGAATTTCATAAACTTGGAAGAGATGAGTTCAAGAATGTAGGGTATCATCACAATATTAACGGTTTTGTTACGGTTACGAAATCGATTTAACAATCATAAACCACTAAAGTCCCATTACGGAGCCGGTACAGAAATTCAAAGTTGCTGCTTTCGCCGACGACATCGCGGCGTACAGTAGCGGCATGTCGAAGAGCCAAGAGCTCTTCGACAGGCAGAATCAGCCTGTAACCAGAACAGTGATAAATTGAAGAAACTCGATATCTTTAACAGATATAAGACACATAAGATAATAACACGTAAGACTGACTGCGTAATTTTCTCCTTTCAGAAGGGAAAGAAACCACTGGCTACTACATACTCTGTAGGAACTAAGCAGAATTATCACGCCTACATCCTCGTATATTTGGGAATTAAAATGGACCGACACTTCCGTTTTAGTGGCCATTTTCGGAGGAAGTTAAAACAACCACGTCTTATCGGCTTAAACACTTACTGACTTCCCTTCATCTATCTCTGGGCCTCACGATTATGATTTATAAAAGCAGGCCTGCTCTGCTGTACGGTGCACCGCTGTTTAGTCATCTGACGGAAGCGATAGTGCTCCAACAATTTCAAAACGGGATACTCATGAAAGTGGAGGAACAGTGAGCTCAACGAGGATTTTGAGCTGCCTACGGTGAATGAGTTTATTCACAGTAGACCAATCAAATTCTTCGATTCGCTGCAATATATGAGAAACTCCGTGTTTAACACGATTCCCCCCGCCCCGTTACCCCATCAATGGCAGAAGGCAGTCGAGGCAGGAACGTTCTACTTTTAAATTAGCATGTAAGATTAGTTTTAATATAGTTTGTAAGTCCCTTTTGTAATCCGAACGTGAGCCCTATCACCTGGTCCCAATTTTCACTTGTATAAACTTTAACAATAAAAAGATAATATTAGTATTTAATTAAAATGCATTCATATGCAGTAAAAGGAGCCACTCGCAGCTCGATTATATTATATTTTATATTTAGGGGTTAAGGGGGGGGGGAAGTCCCATTATTGAATTGTGAAAAATTTTATAATACCAAATAATTTATAATGAAAGTTACGGGGCTTAGCACCAAATTTGAAATACCATTGAATGTATCATACCTCCGAAAAAATTACTACTTGAAAAAAATACAAATTTGGTACATATTTTTTGTAAGGAGATCGATATATTTAATTTGATTCGCTTAAATAATCAATTAATGACTGCAAATTATGTTTTCAGGAATGGCTATAGTATGTCATGTCTTCCTTATATTAAATGTTAGCCAGTGTAAAATTTTAAATATCTACCTTTGAAAACTTAACGGAATCTAGTTTTGAAAAAAAAAAAAAACCTTAAAATATATCAATAATGATTAGCCAAAGAAAACGTATCGGGACTTTAACCTGCCAGCATAGTTTTTATTTAGCTAATAATTATTGACTAGTCGGATCTATACTACAGAAAAATTTACAACGTAAAAGCAGTTTTTAGTCTTTGTTGTTTCTTTGAAATATCAATATTAAATTTCATATCAATATCACTGCTTGCTAATTTCATTTACACATCTGATTTCCTAAACACAATATTTTACCTAAATTAGTATGTGATGTAATATATAAAATAATAAAAAACATGAAATGCTCGATAACATTTCATGACTATGCTTAGTTGAAACATCTTCCAGCATACACAGGCGGTCTGAAAAGTTTCCGACCTCAACATGAATATGATAATAAAATAAATAAAAGCTTTGTTAGGTCGGAAACTTTTCAGAGCACCCGTAAGTCTAAATCCTTTGTGCTGGCCATCAAATCAACCACTGACTGGATCGATATAAATTCAATCCTTGAGTTATATTCAGTTGATACAGTTAACTGAAAGCGTCAATTCTACTGAAAATTTCTGTTTATGCTAATCTGCGTAACATTAAAAAAACAAAGTAGCGTAGAAGATGAACGTGCAAATACTTACCGACAGCTGACCAGCAGACGATGAGATGGAGGTCTTAGCAGATACCATAACGGACATCATGGTGAAGCAGGAGATGAGTACACAGCGGGGCACTGGTGGGCACTAATGGACACAAGTGTGAATACGCGACGTGAGAGGATTAAGTGTGACCTACACTAATTCCACCAGCCGTTTCGTAAATAAATACCATTTCAGGTTTTCGTGAACTATTATAATATTATTTCGAATAAACTAATTAGTCACTGCTGATTCGAGGATCTGTAGCCTCGTCATTTTTCCAATGTCGGGTCAAAGATTTTTTTATGATAAAGAAATGAATTGATATTTTGTAAATTAAAAATTATGAATCTAGAAAGTGATGGATCATTTTCGAGATAGGATTGATTGGAGTTAATAAGTTCAACCACGGTGGCTTGATAGCAAAATGAATGTAGTGTTAAGGGCATTGACCATGGGCGGGTGACCAAGGCCATAATCCTGATCATTAGATCTGAAAAGATCTTCAGCAATAGAACCCCGGACCTACCGTCCCGCTTATAGAAACACGAAATAAAGGAAATCATGGGTAAAAACACAAAACAAAAAAAAACAGTGACTGCACTGCTGGGTACCCCGGGCGGAGTCCACGGGGGACTAATGCCATGTTAATGCATAGCCAGACAGTTTTCCTTACTAACATGGGAGCTCATTCTACCTGCAACTAATTTGTAGAAAGTACGAAGATTCAAAACCGTCTATAAGTAAGGTAACACAAAAAACCTTAAATGTAAATAAACTTGTGGGATTAAGAAGGACTAGAAAGTGCGTAATTGTAATTTACTGCGTGTAGAAAGTGGTAGGGGTATAATACCTTAGAAACGTTTAAAATTTCTTACAATAATTATAGCTTCCATACAATTCTCAATGTTTCCTAGAATATGAAAAAAACAAATTAATTTGAATTTAAAAATATTTGCATTTTAATTTGTGTAGAGCACCTAAAAAACAAATTGCAAATCATATCTTGATTGTGACAAAATTACAATCTGCCTTAGTGGGCAACGAGTAATTGTGTTCAATTTTCTCATTCATACAGTATTTACAAACAGCCCAGATACCCATGATTATCACCCCCCTCGCATGCGAAAGAGGAAGTTGAGTCTTGGGAAGTAGTCCCCCACGCTCCCTCCAACAGCCTATCACCGGATACGATCCAGTGGAGGCTGACCAAGAGTGCGAGAGCCACAGGCTCTCAGGACATGATTAGAGAAACTGTTCCTTACCAGGACACGCATTTATAGCAGGTGACTAAGCCACTGCCGATTTAGTCTTTGAGGAGGATTATAAGGACGTGTGACGCAGTGTAATGACAGTGCTAGGGGATTAGGGTGGTTGGATAGGTTTCGATGGAATTTCATAAACATGGAAGTGAGTTGGAGTTCATGAGTTTAGGGTATAATAAGATCATTACGAAATGTTGTTCAAAAATCATGAGGACCCTCGAAAAATTCTCAGGATGAAAGGACTGCCTGGACCCTCCGCCATCCTCTCCAGTTTACAGAACGGCTCCACGGGTTTCATCTCCAGCAGGTGATATTGCCACTCCGACTAGCGGCTTTCCAGAATATGGGTTAAGTACACCCTTCTATGGTTTCCGCAGCGACGTTCTCCGTTGTGCCAACAATCCTCCCTTTGGACAAAGACCTACCTCACATTGTATTTGTTTTAGGGCTTTGGGATCCTCATAAGTGGCTGAGTCGATGCTCTTCTGTTGTCTTAGTGGTCCTAAGTTTGTTTACTGGTAGACTTTAATGCCCCCAAAATCTGAGAAAAAGCGTACAACCGTTTCCTTTCTTCGTATTTTCAACAATAGATAACTAAAAATATATCTGCCAATGTTGTTCTTCAGATCACATTTACTATCATAAAATACTGTAAAAAAAATCAGGTAAAAATTACAAGCATACTAACGAATTTAGAAGGTGAAATCCTTCTTAGATGGTCAATCAATAATAATATTTTTCGAAATTAAAAATATAATTTCTTAACAAAACTATGAAAATTAAAACCTGTCAAATCATGGGCTTCATCAAATAGGAATTGTTGACGGTACAACTCGACTCAGAATTACTGGTTATTATCAATTCATATATATTTATTAAATGAATACATCATTTGTAAAAAAAAATAATGTAAACACACAAACATTTTCATAAATATAAAACTATACAAATTAAATAACTAGTAGATCAAAAACGAATATTAAAATAAAGCCAAATATTATAAATGAAAGAAACAAAATTAAAAGGCACGCAAATAATAACGAAGATGTTCCGAGTTGAGTCCACGAGCTCCAAAACAAACATTTCTTTGCAGATGTTTACTAAAGTTACCTAACCGAAGAATCGGCAGAACAAATTGTCCAAGGAAATGAAGCTACTATTGTTGAACTAGCTAGAAGTGACAAAAGAGAATGAAGGTGATGACAGCGTGGGACGTCTCAAGTCCAGGAAAGTCTTCTGGGAAATGGACTGTCCTACGGGCTGTTGAAACAATAACGCCCGTTGCATATTAGCGTGTTGTGAAAAGGTATGCTTCAGGTTAAACCCTTTAGAAAATTGGTCCCGAGTTCTAGGCATTGTATAAATCATGAAACTTTAAATTTTCAACGCCTCAGTTATTTTAAAATATTTATTATTAAACAATTATTCTGGGTTTTTTTTTTAGAAAAATCCCCAAAAAATAAATAAGCATTCTTAAAATTAACGGGATGCTCCCAACGCAACAGGGTATCAAGGAAGGGTCTATTTCGTTCGTGACCTTCCTATTCCTGGTGGCCTCGTCCGATGTCCCTCGTTGCTCCAACAAGCCGACTTCCACGCAGGGCTTCTGTGGTCATAGCTTTCACGAGGTCACTAGTACTGCGTTGCCTGCTTCAATTGCCACCAGCATTATTAGGGGAGTTTTTTCGAAACTTTATTATGAATGACAAACAGAGTAAATGGTGTAACGTGACAGTCTTACGTCTAAGTGGGAAGCAGTGCTAATTATTCTAGAGGAGGGTTTATTTATTTAGGAGAATGATTGAGTGCTACTGATATAAGTTGTCTGCTTCCATAACTGTGGTGTACTTATCTCACTTGATAAGTCCCCTTTGTATCAAGAGACGCAAGGCATTCACTTATTTCCCTTTGCTTTTCCACAAATCCTTCCTTGACATCAATAATCATTCGTCGAACGCCCGGAAGACTGCGTAATGTTAAGGGGAAAAAAGCCTTGCCAAAATCCTATACTATAGGAGGGTAAGAGAGAACTCACCAACTTTCTCAATGCACTATCTGGGTATAAAAATGGATAGGCATCTCCATTTCTCTACTCATTTTAGTAACAAAATAGAAAAAGTACGACACAGGTCTTACCGGCTTCACCACTAGCAAGTGGTGAACTTCACCAAACTTATCACTGCTTCTCAAACTAATGATATATAAATGTGTCCTCCGGCCAGCTCTGCTGTATTTTGTATACTTGTGTCCCGATATATAATCACTTGACTGACAATACAGCTAAAAGTCAGCAACAATTCCACAATGGGATCGTGAAAAAAGTGGTCCGACATACCTCTCGAGAGAGAGAGATTAAAGACCTGCATCGGTGGGTGAGTTCATCCACCGGAGACACATCAGGTTTTTTGACTCGTAACCTCACAAACCCAGTGTTTAACAATATGACCCCACCACCGTTCCCAAATCGATAGCAACAGATTGTCGGGAAGAATTAGTTTTTATTGTTAGATGTAAGTTAGTTTTAGGTCTATGATAAATAAGGTGAGCCCTAACACTTTTAACAAATTCAGTCCATTAATCTATCATTATACTTTTGTACAATGCAGGTCACTAGCGGCTTGCTGTAAAATTAGTGCGTCTTTTTTGAATTAACGTGCTTCTCACCAACTCTGTCTGAATGGAACAGAACGTCCGAAGTGCTCTTTGTTCGAGGTCGGACTTTCTAATTGCCCACCTGTAAAAACTGAGAACACCGTGAGATGAAAAATATAATACATTAGGCACACTCGAATCAGGGTTGAATTTTCTAAGAAGATATGCCTGGAATTAGACAAGGGTCGTACAGACGTTTTAGCAAGCCTGAGACATTTCAAGTGTACAACCTCAATAGCGTGCGTACGGTGTAACGCATTTTGGCCTTCTACCTGCAAGGATTTCACAATGAAAAAAGGGGTTCTTAATGGCTAAAGTGACGGTGGCCTCATGACCCGTTATAAATACGTGCCAGCGGGAGTCCTGGCAATTGCCAGTTTCTCCAAATATGGCCTGAGCTTCTGTCGCTCTAGCGCTCTTGGTCACCCTACCCTTCTTTGTAAAGGTTTATGGATCTTTTTCCTGCATAGCATTTGAAGGAGGGTAGAAATACAAACCTTTTTCGTTTTATAGTTAAAATTACAAAGACAATAGACTGGACTAGGTGATGGGGCTCACCTTTGGGTTACAATAAGGGAAAAACCAAACTTACAAATTATAACGTTCCTGCCTCGACTGCTTGCTGCCATCGATGGGGGAACGGGGAGGGAGTAATCGTGTTGAACACGGGGTTTGTCATGTGTTGTAGTTAGTCAAAGAATTTGATATGTCTACGGCAAATGAATTCATCCACCGTAGGCAGCTCAAAAACCTCGTGGAGCTCACTGTTTCTCCACTGCTAGAATGTAGTGTATACCTACCAATTTTTTTTTTTTTCCTAAACCCCTTTATTAATAAAATTTTTAACAATTTACAATGCAATTACAAAGTTCAATTTAACAATTTCTCCTTTTACTGCGATGCACTGATGCATTCGAAGGAGGTCGGGGACCTACCCTACCCTGTTATATGAGACCTGCAAGAAGGATAACTGCTACCTGACTCGTAAACCGTTCACCCAGGTAGCGGTGAGTCACTTTTACCCAACTTTTACCCATTATTTATCTTATCTTAAGCTTCAAATACTTTTAATTTATAGTTCATATCTAATCACAATCGCTATCTCTGTGGTGCGAAATCGGTATGTACTTAACACACAATTGACTACCGTTTTTTAACTAATGCACGCCGACCAGTTAGATCCTGTTATCTTAACTCACTTGATAATGAATGGGTTTTGTTTACTTCTTATCCCTTGGGTTGTTTTATGAGGTGAAGTTTTGTTGTGACATCGACTTAGGATGAATAAAAGTCGACACCGTACCGACTTACTTTCTTTGTCTCAATCAGGTACTGATAATATAAACACGAAAGAGAGGTATTAAGGATATTGTGACAATTCTTATTAACAAACATACAAATAAGAGGTAGATAAGAGTATAATAAACAATGAAATGATATAAATATGAAGCAAACAGTCGATCAGTTTTAATATCGTAACTTTTAAATTCAAACCGAACAGTTATTAGGGCCTGATCCAGGCATGCTAAAATAGAAATCAAATCTTCATGGTGATAATATTACAATCTGCCTCATTGGGTAATAGGTAATTTTGATGGATGTTCTCATTCATACAGCATTTACAAACAGCCCAGAGACTGCCCAAAGCCACATGATTGTCACCTCTCTTGCATGCGAAAGAGGAAGCGGAGTCCAGGACTTCCACATTCTCATATTTACAGGTCACGAGGCCACTGCCGCTTTAGTCTCCGAGGAGGATTATAGGGATGAGTGGTTGTGATGACTGTTCTAGTCAACTTGGAAGGGGTGAGCTAAAAATGTTGAGTACATTAAGAGCGTTATGAAGGGTTTTGTTGCTGACGTAGGAAAACTAAATATGTTAGAACAAATACTATTTCATTAATCAGCCTAGACGTCCTAACAATCAATCCGATCGTACAGAGATTCGTCGTTAACCATGAACTCCTAACTAATCTAAATAATAATGCTCTAAACCTGATATTTTATTTAATAATTTCCGTCTAAACATAGACGTGACTGAATAATTAAACACCATAATGAGAAAAATAAAGTAAAGTGAATGGAAATTTCACACTCCCTTTGGTTGCCCAACCAGCAAAAGGGATAGATGAGAGGGTACGGTAATGCCATAAAACACGGGAAAGGTTTTAGATTTATCATGCGAAAAAGAATTCTGTTTACTGTCAAACAATAGTGATCCAGGTAAGGAAATAGCAGAACGTAACGGTCCCGAACGACGTCCCCAACTTGCGCCGGGTGCACTTTTTCCAGGAATCGGGACAAAGGGTTCGAGGGCTACAGTAAGAATTACAGCCTTTTTCTTGGAAAAACTAACACTGCTATTAAGGGGAAAGAAACGGAAGGATAAATTCCGCTAGGAGGTCGCTTTTACAGCCCTAGGTAAAGTTCTTCTGTAGTATTCCATCTTTACAGGCATGACCAGTAAGGGGAGCTTGCCAAAAACCGGGGCAATAAATAAACTGTGCACCTCGTATGGACAAGCAGGACCCCCAGCCTTGGCTGGCCTAGTTTAACAATAAAATTTGGTGTTTAACACAAGTCCAGTAGTGGTCAAATGTATCCAGACAGGTCGAATATTCCTGAACACTCACAAACTATCATGGGAGTTTTTTTTTTTTACATAATGAATTACATTTATTTTTGAATATTTTTTTTTAATGTAACTAATTACGTTTGTTCAAAAGTTTACTTTTAAATTGCGCTTTATTCTAATCGTGCAGCTTCAAAAAAACTTGTAGTTAAGTTTTAGTAGCAAATTATACTTGACACACATGCTTAAGTCAGTTCGACATTCCCTCCGTGCCTTGAAAGAACTCTTAGTCTCAGATAGGAGATTGATCACTAGATTTAAAAAAAAAGAAAGCAGTTATTGCTATTGCAGAAAATCGAAGGAATGGATTCAGCCGATTAATTAAAAGATATATTTTTCTATTACTCTCTTTATTGTACTATAATTACAATCTGCTACATATTTTTCTAAAATTACAATTAGTAGCCCGACTGCTAAGTAAAATTATGGCGGATGCTTTGAAGTATCTGTTGTAATATAGATGGCGTGAAACTTGAACGAGGCTGTTACATGTAGTGTTATTTAATTAACCTCAAATATAAGTTTGATTGTATGTTTATTTAAAATACAGACCGAGTATAACAGTATTTAACGAGGCGGAGAACATTTTCCTGCCTTTGAAGACTGTGACGGTACAGGCAAATCCATTACAGTCTTTAATGATTTAAATGACATGGGATTTAATTCGATAAATAGTAAAGAAAGATATTCGAAAGAAGCCATGAAGAATCGAAGACCATTCGAAGTACCCTCACGCCAAGGGAGTGAGACATATTTATCGATAGATAGTAGGAATTTAATGAAAACATGCTACAAAATAACATAAATGATCACATATAAATATACATATTTTTTTATTTTATATATCACAACACGGGCAAGAGATCACGTCGCTAAGAGAGAATGCACAGAGCGGCAACAGGGCTTGCTGTGTATTGTTGGTTTCCAGCTTATACTTTCGTAGGGGCAACTATACTGCAAATTAAACTTGTGTAACAAAAAATAATTCATGTTCCATAAACTTTAAAACCAATTGCTAATAAAACGTAAGATTCTTTAGTTTGAAAAACGTCTGGGGGGAAAATTATTTAATCCATCTGGAATAACTGTACTTGGGTCATTGTCCTCAAAAAGGGCGAATCCTTGTACCCTGAACTTAAAGGTTTTATTTATTCAGGCTCAAAAAAAAAACCAATTTTTAAAACATCAAAATTATCATTTCCTAACCCAGCTTTTAAAAATGAAAAAAATTACCGAGGCACATTTTTTTAGTTTCATTGTTTTAAAGGCTCATAATAAAAAAAGATTAGAAGATTCCATAATTTTCTCACCGTACTAAAATAAGGTAAGTAAATTAATTGTTTTTTCTTTCGCCCGATACAAGTTCAGTATACAGACAGTTAAAGATCTGTACCTTATAATTTCTGATTCGTGTATTTTTATAAAGCTATTTTTTTTTTAATCCAAGGCAACATACTACACCAACATGGGGCCATTAAATTGTTTATGCCATTAAAACTTCTATTGAACCAGACAAAGTTTCGACTGTAATTTCTCCAAAAATCAAGCTAAAAATACAAAAATTGACAATATTTGTTAACTGAATCTTTAGTGTGTTAGCTACATTCAATTATCATTGCCTCTCATAGCCATAATCGTTGCCTCATAAAGACATTTATTTTAAAATTGGCCATTTCAGAAATAACCATTATGAAGAACTGTAAGGTAATCTATGTAGTTAATGTAATTGGCCCTTTCCAGGAGAATGGTCCATTTATGAAACAAATCTATTGTATTATTTTTATGGCCACTATTATACATAACAAGGAATGTACATGTTTGAAAGTAGAACCTTTGGGCTGGGCGAAAATACGCCTAGAACTATTTGGCAAAGCGCTAATATGTTTATTGCTGCGAAAGCGACCTTAGTATTGGAGTCAACATATTAGTTTAGCCTAATTATGAATACGAGGCTCAAATCACGTAAGCCACTTTGTTTATCTGGACCCTGGAATTCCATAGTTAAGGCTCACATATAAATAAATATAGATAACGTTACTCATATACATCGCCTGAAAAAAGTATATAACGGCTAGAAATATTAATATTAAACCTATTCATTCGCAGTACTCATACACTGATTCAGAAGGGAAAATATCTGCAGCACTCAAATTCCTGGACTCCGGTAGAAATACTTCAGGATATATTAACTGTTCTAATTTAAGCTCTTTATTTATTTTTGTATCATTTCTCTTTCTTTTTAGGCATACCCTAACAATTTTTTCTGATGTTTTTTCTCAAAATATGTTTAAACGGGTTCTTTTCTATTATTATATTTTTTACTGTTTGAAATTAAAAAATAATATTTTCTCCTTTTCTGAAAATGGGTTCCCCGAAAGAGCCCTTTTGTGGATTGATGCAATTAATATTTCTATTAAAAAATTCGAAATATAACATCAATAAATATTTTATTTATTTTTCAGAAAAATCGACTGGGGCCAGAGCCAAACGATCGACCGAACACATAATTAGCTGTAAGGGTATCTAAAAATATTATGGTATTTGATTTTTAACAACACCGAGCTCGAAGCCAGAGGTTCTACTTTCAAACATGTACGTATAACATTGTTATGTATAATAGTGGCCTTAATAATGATTTGTTTCATAAATGGATCATTCTCCCGGAAAGGGCCAATTACATTAACTACATAGATTACCTTACAGTTCTTCTTCATGCTTATTTCTTAAATGGCTTATTTTAAAATAAACGTTTATTCAAAAAGTATAAAGAATTATATAAGAAAATTAAAATCACTCTACTCTTGTTTTTAGACGAAAGCTAAATTTAAAAAAACGTTACTTTGGGCTTTTCTACGAACAAACGCAATTGTTCAAACATAAGTAGGGAGGCGTATGAAATATTTTCGGCAGAGAAAATGGTTTTTATCAACATCTACCTTAGAGGATCAGAACTCGTAGTTTGTAAACATCGCTCAAATGAAAAACACTTTATTCCGGGACATTGTTCCCTAAGAATAACACGAAAATAGGATTATTTGCTGATGAGAAGAAATATAACATTACACCGATTTGCTAAGCTTACAACTAGATATAGGTTTTTGTTGTTATTTTCTTATAAATCATTCATACATCCATGGCCTAAGGAAGCTTATTTCAAATTTTATTTTGCAGAAAATTGCACATTTTCGACTTTTTGAGCTAATTTTCTCGAATCCGATTTATACTGTACAATTGATCCAATTTTAACTAATTTATTTAACTTTAAAGAAAAAAAACACTGAAAAATCAACTATATTAAATTTCTATTTAGAAATGAATTTATTATGTTTCTATGAAATTATGTATGTTAACTTGCAATTTGAAACGTAGATAAATGATAATAGTACTGTCTAGATCGTAGCTGCATTAATTGCACATTTTGGTTAGCATGGAGAGTCAATAAACTTATTCCTAAAAAAAAGGGTTTCATTGAAAAATTAGGCTTTTTCCTCCTTATTTTATTTGATTGCAAATTAGTTCACAGATTTTGGAGTACAATATAAGGCAAACAAGTTTTATAGAGTTTTATGTTAAAAATACTAAAAATGGCATTTTTTTATTTTTTAAAAATCCTTCATTGAATATACTACAGAATGAGTTACAGATTCCACAAAATGGAGCCTTTGCATAAATGCATATCGTGCTGACTGTATAGCGTTTTATTTTTATTATTTTTTTTTTTACTCTTATCAAAACTGAAGCAATAGATAAATGCTTATCCTGAATAAAAAATTGATGGGAAGGTGGTATCAGAAAATCTCATCCACACGCAAATCAGGTAAGTTTTTTATGTATTGAATTAGTTCAGACGGAATCAAATTGCTTTCATTTATTATTTACATAACATATTAACAAAAAAAACTGTCCAAAGTGAACATTCCAAGCATCGAATGTTACGCCTATTTGGGTCAAGGATTAGTAAGGACTGATATTCATTTTTTTAAGGTGCACCTTCTTGCCGAACGTTTTCGACGAGTCACACTTAAATGAATATACCGCACGAAAGTATCAAAACATTTAGGTTAAGAATTAGTATGTAAGTTAGTTTTTAAGTTTTCTTTTGTTGCGATCAAAAAGGTGAGCTCCATCACCTTGTAGAGTCTTGTCAATGAAGCCAAGTACATTGTGTATCAGTGTACTTGTATTGATTACATAACTTTTATGCCGATTCAGACCTTGTATAGAGTGTACCGATGGTACATGACATATAAAATGTAGTATGTAAATAGATTCGCCTAAGAATCTATGGTAAATAAAAGTTTTGCCATCTTTTTTAAGGGGATTGGGGGGGGGGGAGAAGTATCAAACTCGACGTGCGCTTAAAACCTTTGACCTAAATACGCTCCGCGTGCTTAGCTCATGAGTTGAATCGAGTGTTTGAGAGAAATGTACGCGTGATTTCCCCGGAACGTCTCGGGTGGTGAAGTATCGTAATTTAATGCAATGTAAACTTACAATGGTAAAGTGGGAGGGGGCATGATTAATTGCAACACTGTTTTACCCGGAACATTATTAAAAAAAATTAAGTAATTGAAGAACGAATTAGAAGAAAGTGAGACTCAAACTATCAATGTAAAAACATTCTTAATTCACCTTCCATTACACCCGATGTAACATTTATTTAATCACACCTATCAAATGCTCCCATCACAAGGTTAGAATCTAGAAATCTCAATTTAAATTAACTGATTGAAATTCATAAAACTGTTCGAGGGAGCCTAAGAAAAAGAGTTGCCGTCATGGAATTAGACGCCACTAGGCACGGCGTCGCCATAATGTCGGGGGGGGGACATACTGATTGACATTATTTAAGTGAAGGGGCCATAATAAATAGGGTAGGAATAAAGTAGAGCGCAAACGGGACTTGCCCCAATTTCAGCGTTGAGAATTTAGGACACTTTAATTGCATCAATAAAGAACACCTACGTGACAGATCGCACTCAACCAGGTATATTTTCGTTGCCCTTCCTGGAAGTCCCTAAAAAACGAACAATGAGGCTAATAAAAGCCAACCGTTCGTTACTACCGTTGTACTCTTGCGCCAAAATCACGCTTTCACCAGGTCAGTAGAGTGACCCGGAGACACATTTTCCGTTTTAGCGTACGCTTGAACCAACGGTCCTATAGAAACTAGTGGTCTACTTTCAGTATTTTTGGGTTTTTTTCTTAGAACGAATAATAAAAGGAAGAAAAAAAACAGAATTGATGCCAGACAATATATCTGACTGACAACTGAATTTACAGTGCGTACAAATCAATGTCAGCCATTCTGCTCTGAACATAATTGATTATTGGTTATACTAAATTATGTACAAGGAGTATCATCATTATTAAAACAGCTTTATTATGATAAAATTACAATCTGCCTTATTAGGCAATAAGTAATTGTGATAAATGATCTCATTCATACAATACTTACAATTTTTCATTCATACAGTAGTTACCAACAGCCCAGAGACCTCCCAAATCCACGTGGTTGTCACCTCCCTCACATGCGAGAGGAAGCGAAATCTTGGGAAGTACCCCACACTCCTCTCCAGCCACGGAACCGGATACAAGCCAGCGGAGGCTGACCAACAGCGCGAGAGCCACAGACGCTCAGGACATGATTGGAGAAGCTGCCAGGATTCCCACTATTACACATTTATATGGTCACGAGGCCACTGCCGTTTTAGTCTCCGAGGAGGATTATATGGATAAGTGGAGCAGTGTCATGACTGTGCTAGGGTATTAGGGTGGTTGGATAGGTTATTATGGAATTTCATGAATTTGGAAGGGATGAATTCAAGAATGTAAGGTATATTAAGATCGTTGTGAAGGGTTTTGTTGCTGACTATTGACTATTGACTATTGTTCTTAGGATTTTTGATACAAGGAGTATCAACGCTCAATAATAATTTTAATTCAGAAAAAAAAATGGATTTCATTAATTCGTCACTGTATTCACTTGTACGATTCACATAGCTAAAATGCATAAATGCTGGTATTGAACCTTACTAGTTCACAGATCTATGAATAAGAAGAACTTTTCTTGCCTTCAGATAAAGTTGTGTACATAGACTATTTGCCAACTTAACAATTACCGAACATAAATAAATACTAATTTATATTTATTGGGCATTTATAATAAATACACAAGTTTTTATATATTTATTATATAAATATAAGTCTTCAATGGCATGGATCATCTATAAGTTGTTTTTCTGTGGAAAATATCACTAGATTTCGTAATCTTTAATCACGCAACTCACTGTGGAACGAATATAATTTTAAAATTAGTTTTAATATGGAAAATCTCCATTCACAACTAGCGAAACTATGGTTAAAAAAATTCATTGTGTCACCGGGGTCAGCAAGCATTTTTTTTTTATTTTATACTTATTACAATCATTATTCTACAATTGATCTAACGTTCCTGTATTATTTATTTTTGTATAATTTAGACAAAAGTATAGAAAAAATGCACCCCAAAACATGTGCCAACAGCGCCCCAGTGCCCCCCTCACAGGTACGTTACTGTATTATTTATTTTTATATAATTTAGACATAAGTATAGAAAAATTGCGCCCCAAAACATGTGCCAACAACGCCCCAGTGGCCCCCCCACAGGTACGTTAATGTATTATTTATTTATATATAATTTAGACATAAGTATAGAAAAATTGCGCCCCAAAACATGTACCACCAGAACCCTATTCCCCTCCCCCCACAGGTACGTTCCTGTATTATTTATTTTTATATAATTTAGACAAAAATATAGAAAAATTGCGCCTCAAAACATGTGACACCAGCGCCCCATCCCCCTTTCCCCCACAGGTACGTTACTGTATTATTTATTTTTATATAATTTAGACAAAAGTATAGAAAAATTGCGCCCCAAAACATGTGCCAACAGCGCCCCAGTGGCCCCCCCTAAGGTACGTTAAAGTATTATTTATTTTTATATAATTTAGACATAAGTATAGAATAATTGCGCCCCAAAACATGTACCACCAGCACCCCATTCCCCTCCCCCCACAGGTACGTTCCTGTATTATTTATTTTTATATAATTTAGACATAAGTATAGAAAAAATGCACCCCAAAACATGTGCCAACAGCGCCCCAGTGCCCCCCTCACAGGTACGTTACTGTATTATTTATTTTTATATAATTTAGACATAAGTATAGAAAAATTGCATCCCAAAACATGTGCCAACAGCGCCCCAGTGCCCCCCTCACAGGTACGTTACTGTATTATTTATTTATATATAATTTAGACATAAGTATAGAAAAATTGCGCCCCAAAACATGTACCACCAGAACCCTATTCCCCTCCCCCCACAGGTACGTTCCTGTATTATTTATTTTTATATAATTTAGACAAAAATATAGAAAAATTGCGCCCCAAAACATGTGACACCAGCGCCCCATCCCCCTTTCCCCCACAGGTACGTTACTGCATTATTTATTTTTATATAATTTAGACAAAAGTATAGAAAAATTGCGCCCCAAAACATGTGCCAACAGCGCCCCAGTGGTCCCCCCTAAGGTACGTTAATGTATTATTTATTTTTATATAATTTAGACATAAGTATAGAATAATTGCGCCCCAAAACATGTACCACCAGCACCCTATTCCCCTCCCCCCACAGGTACGTTCCTGTATTATTTATTTTTATATAATTTAGACATAAGTATAGAAAAATTGCGCCCCAAAACATGTACCACCAGCACCCCATTTCCCTCCCCCCACAGGTACGTTCCTGTATTATTTATTTTTATATAATTTAGACAAAAGTATAGAAAAATTGCGCCCCAAAACATGTGCCAACAGCGCCCCAGTGGCCCCCCCTAAGGTACGTTAATGTATTATTTATTTTTATATAATTTAGACATAAGTATAGAATAATTGCGCCCCAAAACATGTACCACCAGCACCCCATTCCCCTCCCCCCACAGGTACGTTCCTGTATTATTTATTTTTATATAATTTAGACAAAAGTATAGAAAAATAGCGCCCCAAAACATGTGACACCAGCGCCCCATCCCCCTTTCCCCCACAGGTACGTTACTGTATTATTTATTTTTATATAATTTAGACAAAAGTATAGAAAAATTGCGCCCCAAAACATGTGCCAACAGCGCCCCAGTGGCCCCCCCTAAGGTACGTTAATGTATTATTTATTTTTATATAATTTAGACATAAGTATAGAAAAATTGCGCCCCAAAACATGTACCACCAGCACCCCATTCCCCTCCCCCCACAGGTACGTTCCTGTATTATTTATTTTTATATAATTTAGACAAAAGTATAGAAAAATTGCGCCCCAAAACATGTGCCAACAACGCCCCAGTGGCCCCCCCTAAGGTACGTTAATGTATTATTTATTTTTATATAATTTAGACATAAGTATAGAATAATTGCGCCCCAAAACATGTACCACCAGCACCCCATTCCCCTCCCCCCACAGGTACGTTCCTGTATTATTTATTTTTATATAATTTAGACATAAGTATAGAAAAATTGCGCCCCACAACATTTGCCAACAGCGCCCCAGAGGCCCCCCTAAGGTACGTTAATGTATTATTTATTTTTATATAATTTAGACATAAGTATAGAAAAATTGCACCCCAAAACATGTACCACCATTGCCCCATTCCCCTCCCCCCACAGGTACGTTACTGTATTATTTATTTTTATATAATTTAGACAAAAGTATTGAAAAATTGCGCCCCAAAACATGTACCACCAGCACCCCATTCCCCTCCCCCCACAGGTACGTTCCTGTATTATTTATTTTTATATAATTTAGACAAAAGTATAGAAAAGTTGCGCCCCACAACATTTGCCAACAGCGCCCCAGAGGCCCCCCTAAGGTACGTTAATGTATTATTTATTTTTATATAATTTAGACATAAGTATAGAAAAATTGCGCCCCAAAACATGTGCCAACAACGCCCCAGTGGCCCCCCCACAGGTACGTTAATGTATTATTTATTTATATATAATTTAGACATAAGTATAGAAAAATTGCGCCCCAAAACATGTACCACCAGAACCCTATTCCCCTCCCCCCACAGGTACGTTCCTGTATTATTTATTTTTATATAATTTAGACAAAAATATAGAAAAATTGCGCCCCAAAACATGTGACACCAGCGCCCCATCCCCCTTTCCCCCACAGGTACGTTACTGTATTATTTATTTTTATATAATTTAGACAAAAGTATAGAAAAATTGCGCCCCAAAACATGTGCCAACAGCGCCCCAGTGGCCCCCCCTAAGGTACGTTAATGTATTATTTATTTTTATATAATTTAGACATAAGTATAGAATAATTGCGCCCCAAAACATGTACCACCAGCACCCCATTCCCCTCCCCCCACAGGTACGTTCCTGTATTATTTATTTTTATATAATTTAGACAAAAGTATAGAAAAGTTGCGCCCCACAACATTTGCCAACAGCGCCCCAGAGGCCCCCCTAAGGTACGTTAATGTATTATTTATTTTTATATAATTTAGACATAAGTATAGAAAAATTGCGCCCCAAAACATGTGCCAACAACGCCCCAGTGGCCCCCCTAAGGTACGTTAATGTATTATTTATTTTTATATAATTTAGACATAAGTATAGAAAAATTGCACCCCAAAACATGTACCACCATTGCCCCATTCCCCTCCCCCCACAGGTACGTTACTGTATTATTTATTTTTATATAATTTAGACAAAAGTATAGAAAAATTGCGCCCCAAAACATGTGCCAACAGCGCCCCAGTGCCCCCCCCCCTAATGTACGTTAATGTATTATTTATTTTTATATAATTTAGACATAAGTATAGAAAAATTGCGCCCCAAAACATGTGCCAACAGCGCCCCAGTGGCCCTCCCCCCACAGGTACGTTACTGTATTATTTATTTTTATATAATTTAGACAAAAATATAGAAAAATTGCGCCCCAAAACATGTGACACCAGCGCCCCATCCCCCTTTCCCCCACAGGTACGTTACTGTATTATTTATTTTTATATAATTTAGACAAAAGTATAGAAAAATTGCGCCCCAAAACATGTGCCAACAGCGCCCCAGTGGCCCCCCCCTAAGGTACGTTAATGTATTATTTATTTTTATATAATTTAGACATAAGTATAGAATAATTGCGCCCCAAAACATGTACCACCAGCACCCCATTCCCCTCCCCCCACAGGTACGTTCCTGTATTATTTATTTTTATATAATTTAGACATAAGTATAGAAAAATTGCGCCCCACAACATTTGCCAACAACGCCCCAGAGGCCCCCCTAAGGTACGTTAATGTATTATTTATTTTTATATAATTTAGACATAAGTATAGAAAAATTGCACCCCAAAACATGTACCACCATTGCCCCATTCCCCTCCCCCCACAGGTACGTTACTGTATTATTTATTTTTATATAATTTAGACAAAAGTATAGAAAAATTGCGCCCCAAAACATGTGCCAACAGCGCCCCAGTGCCCCCCCCCCTAATGTACGTTAATGTATTATTTATTTTTATATAATTTAGACATAAGTATAGAAAAATTGCGCCCCAAAACATGTGCCAACAGCGCCCCAGTGGCCCTCCCCCCACAGGTACGTTACTGTATTATTTATTTTTATATAATTTAGACAAAATTATAGAAAAATTGCGCCCCAAAACATGTGCCAACAGCGCCCCAGTGGCCCCCCCCTAAGGTACGTTAATGTATTATTTATTTTTATATAATTTAGACATAAGTATAGAAAAATTGCGCCCCAAAACATGTACCACCAGCGCCCCATTCCCCTCCCCCCACAGGTACGTTCCTGTATTATTTATTTTTATATAATTTAGACAAAAGTATAGAAAAGTTGCGGCGAATTTATTTACAATTTATTTTTGTTTTTCCTGTAGTGTCGCTACATTATATCCAGGTTTCGTTGTTTTATAAAAATTATATAATAGAATAAACATGATACATATTGTACGTGACTGGATTCAACTGACTAATAAAGGTGATTGGGCTCACCTTTTTGATTAAACTTAAAACTAACTTACATACTAATTCTTAATCTATTTTTTTCCCGACAGTTCAACCACAATACAGTATCATAACTGCAAAAATGCAATACACGAAGATGTTTGAGCCAGAAGGTAAACTATAGCAAATTGGCGATTCGTAGATAAAATCGATACGATTTCCAATACATTGTTATATTACTCGATCAATCTTCCGCAGAAGACGCTAACAAATGGTCGCTGAGGCAAGAAGTGTGTCAAGAACTCTTTCCCCTTTTATTGTATTGCCTCAGAAGAAAGGTAATAGTTGTCCAATGGGAGTAAAGGGTTCCTGAGAAAAAATTGGCTAGGAATGGGAAAGCGAGGAAATCTCTTTTGCCCTAACAGGCAGTCCCATTGTTCTGCTTGGAAGGGTACAATGTGACCTAGAGAAAATAGTGGCCCGTTCGCAGAAAAGCGTAACCCTCTCTGGCCTAGCAAAAATTATGGAACGGTCGGGGACAAAGGTACAGTTAGGTTAAGTAGAAGTGTCCATAAATCAAGCCACGCTACTGTGACCCCCCTTCGCCCTTCGCCCTGGCCCAAAAAGGCTAAGGGGCTAAACAAGGTATATGTGTTCAAAACAAGGGTTATTGAAATATTAAGACTAAGAATAATAATTAATATCATTATATCATGTTATATAAGCGAATGGTTCAAGCGAGGGCTAGGAACGTTTTTCGGGGACGAATTTAAAGTTTCCAAAGACAATATGAATATTTCTTCTCGGGGTAGATGTTGTAATAATAAATAAATTATAATTCAATATCTTCATTCAAATACAATAATGAGTTATTATACGCCAATCATGTCAGTATATATTATATAGGGAAAGGTGTGGTAAAATAGGACAAAAAACATAATTTTTCAAGTACGGCTAGTGAATCTATTAAAAAAATATTTTTTTTTTTCATTTTGATATTTATCAAATCATGTGCTAAAAAAGAAAATATCATACAGTTATATATGTTGAGTGTATTTAGCTAAAACCAATTTTTTTCCAAATGTCCAATCTTAACCCAAATATAAGTTAACATGAGGGCAGTAGTATGGAAAGATGGGGATTTCTTGTACATAATATTTTGGTTTTCATCGAATAAAAAAAACACTAATTTTGTAAAAGAAAAAAAAATCTTAGTGTTATTACTAAGCCGTTGAAAAAAAAAATTTTTAAATACAATTTAGTTAAATGGGTCAGTTAACCTCCTCCTTCTTGAATGGATATCCCCATAAGGCGTGAGACGGACTCGTGGGGTGTTCGTAGCCTGTGGTGAATCGGCTTTATTGCACCGGCTATCTTACCCTTGTTTTGAAACCCCTTGTTTATTCAAAATAAAAATTTCTTCTAAACTAACTATAAATAATTTACAATTAGTGCACCCTGTTCTTTACCTAAATCTACAACATAATCCTAAAATATTCTTTAATCCATCTTTGGACAAAAAGAAGATAGCCCCCCCCCCTTTTGTTCTCTTCTTTATTAACCAGAAACGTATGTTGAAACAAACACATCGTCTGGCAATCCGTGCATCGGCGGCATATTTCGAGGAGTGTAATACGGCTTCATCCGGTCCAATCCATTTGTATGATTGCTATCGTAGAACAAAAATGGAGAGGAATCACCATCTGTCCCCGTGCATGAATTAAGTTACTGCCAGCCCCCTACGGTTTTCGGAAACGGAAAATCTCGTGTATGCCTTATACTCTGGCCGATAGCTTTCTAACTGCGGCGACAGTTTGAGGAATACCCGGTGTACATTTCTGCGATGCACCGATGCGCGTTATCGACCAGCAGACAGAACTAAGTACCAAGGCGGAGCCCACCAAGGAAGATACTGAGGAGACCGGGCCTTGGCACAATGGGGGGAGTGCCATCAACCATCAGCCGGCTTTTCCTTAAAAGGATTATCAGGAGCTGTTAGTCCTCTTGTTCTGTGCCCCTGTTGCTCCTGCGGATGACTTGGCTACATCTACCTGGCCGGGGTTGCACAACACCGACTATGCAACCCTTACCGTCTGAAGGGCAGGTGTAACGCAAGGTGGGCCCTTCACCGATCCGCTTATAACTAATATATGTACATAATTTCACTGTGGTGTGTTAGATACAATATGTTTGTATAACACAGGCCTACAAGAAAAACATTTGGTGCCTAAGATTTTAGAGTTTTTTTTAACGTGAAATTCTAAAAGAATATAAGACTATAGCTTTGGTCTTGGAGAACATCAATGGGTGATTTGAGTGGACTTAAAAATGGTAAACTTTCTCCATGGACAGAAAAGTGGCAGCACCAAATATCCATGCGTCTAGAGCAAAAGATGGAGGTTGGGGAAAAGAATGTCATTCACGACCCCTTAGTTGTAATCTCCTCCCTTGCATATAAAGCTGGGCCTCAAGAAGCAGATTGTAAAGGCTCTTATTAAGAACAGATCATGCTTTGCATATATAGGGGGGAAATGCCTCAGTCGAGTACAGAAAAACGCAGAGCTGAAAAATATGCCGAATTGGTAAACGAGATACTTAACATTTTTAAATCCATTGGACGTAACATGAATATTAAGGTGCACTATTTACACAGCTAGTTTTTCTGAAACGCTAGGAGACACCAGTGAGGAATAATGATTTTACCAGAATATTAAAACTATGGAGGCCCGCTATCAAGGAAGATGGGATACGCACATGATGTCAGATTACTACTGGAGTTGGATTCATAGATGACTATTTCCTCTATCTTTGCATCTAATAATATTTGTGTAGTACAATAATAAAAATTCCGGGTTTAGTTTTTTTATATTATTCGTGGATTTAACTTAAAATAGTGTAACGTGTATTCCACTCAAATGTTATATCATAGAAATTTGAGAGCTCCTAGGCTAAAACGAATGCCATATTTGAATTCAGGGCATCTAATTTATCCGAAATCAGCTCCAAATACTCCGGCACCGAAACACCTAGTTGGTCTGTGTAATATATATTGTGTCTCATAATATTACAAATTATATTATTCAACTGTTAAAAAATTTTATTTTGTGTTATATTTTCAAATATAACTAAACAGTAATAATTGTTACCATTAAATTAATTATAACTATCTTGTTTTTCATGATTGGAGTCATTGATGAAGAGAAACGTGTATGATTTAGTTATTAATAAAATAATATATATAGAGACTCAAGCTTTATTTAACAAATCACGCTGGAAATATCTATATATGTATTCAATTCATGAGATATTAAACTTATAGTTACTCGAGTAGTTTTCTTGATATTACATACAGTGATAAATAAACCTTAATCTAATATTTGGAATGTATATCGGAAGAAAGAACTAATGCAGGTTAGTCACCAAATCTTTACACTTAATTAGGTGGATGAATAAGAGGTTTTAAATTAAAAAAGACGGTTTGATATGTGATGATTTAGAGTTCCCGATTAGCGAGAGCTCTGTGTAGTTTCCAGACTTATCAATATGATATGATTTTCATCAAAATATAAAAGAAAACTTAAGTTTGTTGAACATATATAATGTACAAACATGCATCACATACTGGCAATAAAGACGAAAAGGTCTTTATTGATACATTTGATCATCTAACCAATAAGATATATTTATATAACAATTGCCAGGGAGTTAATTAATTAATTTTATTAATTAAAGATTTAATCCTTTTTTTTTGTGTGAGTGGAAGCCACAAATGCCACCCTCATATTCACATACGAGCCAATGAAGAATTCTGCCCATAAGCATATATTTCTCTGGGAAAATTCCAGGCAATTCTTGAAAATTAGATCCGTTTTTAATTAGAATTATTACGCTTCACATAGACAAAGATTGAATTCTAGAAACATCACATGCCCGCCCTCCAAACGAACTATTAAATAAATATATTTGTTTACGCAAACGATTCAACATGTATAAGTGAGTCGAATTATTGATTATTTCCTGATTAAAATAACAACAATAACAAGGAAATGAAAAATGAGTTAGAGATCAGAAGAGAGAACCTTACCTAAACAATTCTGAGCATTAGCTTAAAATCATCTCCTGATAATGAGATGAGGATTTTCTAATTAGTGACAATGCTGGTAAAACCACAAACATTCAACCCAGGATACGTCACTTACAAAAGGCAAACCAATATTATTACTAATTAATTTAACCTCAAAGATAAAGATGGAATTCAAATACTAATCCAGAGTATTCGAAGTAGAAAGCGATAAATTGAAAATATCATGGAAATATTCTTAAAAGTAGGAGACAATTGATTTGAAAGAAGCGGAATTATACTAAGAGCCATGACGAAAGCACGGTGGACACATGAGCTAATGGATGAGACAATAAAGAAAATAGGACTATGGGTATGCCAGTTTTGAAACCAGGAAAATAGGAAGGGACTCGAGAAACAACTGCAGGAAAGTTAAAAGGGATAAAGTGTCGCGGTGTATAATTAACCTTGCGTGGGAAAATACCAGAACTGGAAAAGGATAGTACTGAGACAACGCATTCTCCACAGTGCACTCCCTTGGGAATAGCCCAGGTATTTCTCTTCCTATTCAAAGACCTCTGGCCCAAAAGGGAGTTATGCGCTGTCCATTGTACATATATTACACCAAATGAAGGATTCTGCTCTACTCGTGTCTATTAGTCGGTTTATCGTCAACGACTTACTCCCAGCAAACAATGGCCATCAGTTCTCATACATAACAGTCCTGGGAAAACCTTACAGAGTGCTTCGGACCCCTTTAGACAAAGTACCCCGCAGTTCTTGGTAGCATCTCAGATTCCACAAAGCACTATGGTTCTGTCAGCAATACCCTTGCTCGTTCCAGTTAAAAAAAAAAACTAGTGCAAAAATTAATGGATAAAAAAATAATGTATGCCAGCTTCATTTTTTTGGAAAAAAAATATAGATTATAATTGATGTAACGTAATTTTGAGTCGGTACAAAAAAAAATCCTTTGTCTTAACTAGTTACCTTTATTTTAAATCTCCATGGCGATGTGACACAACTCCATAATCAAATGCAAATATGTTCTTTCAACGTTGGAAATTTAAAATAAATATTGAAAAAAGAAGCAACTATGTTCACTAGACAAAGGCCCAAATTAATATAAGAATAGACGGTCCCAGACTGTTATGAACTTAGGAGTAGTTTCCGATAAATGCTTAAAATTTAGAGCTTACGTCAATTCTATTAGAGCAAAAGTTAATCATTTCACTGCAAAAAATCTAAACTCCCAATTAAATATAAAGCTGCAATTAATAAAATGCTCTTCAGACCTCTATAATCTTAACCATCGTCATCCAGGAGTATGTCCTGTACTAGTCACTTCCATAAAATTCAGAGAATACAGAATCAATATTTGAGAATAGTAACCAATTAACCTCGTCTCACTATCATCTCACAACTGACATTGAATTTAATCGAAAACATAGTAAAAGAAAGAACACAATGGTTTCTTGATTTTTTTTAAGTGTAGCAACAATAATACCCTATAACTCCCTCTCCTCCCAAATTTATTTTCTATTTTCAAAGACCAAGAATAATCATCTCAGAGCTATATAAAGAATTTGGTATAAAGGAGCACGGCGTGAGAGCTTATAGCGATTGTTCTGATTGACATTTCACTTTTAGACTCTTATGAAATATCGGGAGAAAGGATACCCTCCTCAGGATTCTGGGATGGACCACAGGCTATAGAAATCTCTTTGGCAGGCAGACAGATCGGCAGAGGAAGTGGCCACACAACTGACCACAACACTGGCCACAAGATGGATGGAACTACTCCACCACAAGAGAGCTCTTCTGTTGACAGAGCTCCTCCTCCATGTATTGGCCAATTAGTTGGGGTCCACCGTTTCTATGGAAGAGGAAGATTTCTTCTGGGCCATAGTGACCCAGTATTTCGATTTAACCATTTGCCGTCGCTAATGTTTAACCTTAAATATACCGGTAGATTTATAAATCAGAGGCTTTCCATTATTTTTTTTTTAAATTAATTAATAAATGCATTTTTCAAGTACATATAAACCAAATTATAGACGCGAGTCCTTATGCACAATATCGACAGATCCTCCTGAGTTTCTTAAACATGTATTAAACGATTGACAAAAGATTAATCGGTATGTTTTCCTTATTGATAATCATCCAAATAAATAAAACAATATAGCTTATTGAAATTGCTTCATATGAATTAAATGTTCGATTTCTAACATTTCCCCAAACTTTCTGAGCTCGGATTTGAATATCATTTAAGTTTAATTTGTTTTCCATTCTACCAACTACTCTTATAACAAAAAAAAAGACATCAGAGTGCGCAGAGCACCTGCGCTCGGTAGAGAGCCGAGATTGGGAGAAGTCTTAACAGGTTTGCGGTGGTTTCCTACTTTTTGTGAGAGTACGCATCTGCCACCAATACACAGAATGGGAGACGAGCCAACATCCTACAATGGGTCACAGTGTGTGTGGCTAATGATGTGCTAAACACTCTATTGTGCGTGGAGCTAGGTCTCACCTGTCCGGTTGGCTCCCCGTTGTTTCCGCAAGTCCGCCGGTATCCATCCGGACTAGCGAGGACCGCTTTCCTGTATTTGACGGAATGAAGGAAATTCATCAAAATCCCAGCTTTAGAGTTCTATTGCATACAGAGAATCCAGGTGCGGTTAGATCCATCCGTGTTTACCAAGTAATGTTTAAATTGTGCTGACTTATATAAATCGAAATGTCTGCAATTAATGTTAAACTGTTTGAATAGGGATATATTTATAGAGACAATGAAGATCGCGTCAGAATAAGATCTTTTTGGCCGGAAATTCAAAAATTATATACAATATCAGATTCAAAAATTACAAAAATACTGCATAGTTTTTGCCCACAATAAGATTTATTCCCAGCTCAGAAACTATTAAAGATCCAAATTTCTGGTCCATTCCTCAAACATTAAAGGCACTATCATAAAAACTAATTTCAATTATATTCCATAAAACTCTATCTCACATCAAAAATAGCATATTTAATACATTTACCACGGTGATTTTGTAAAGGTGCTTTTCTGTCACCAAGATAGCTTAACAACTAAATGAAGTATTTTGATATAAATATTAATTCCCGCATGAAATAATTCACCTCAAAAAAATAGGAAGAAAAGTCGACAAAAAAACGAACAAAAAAACCAATAGAAATTATTAAAACATTTCCTTTAGCCAATGAACAGTACGTCTGACTTCGAAAACTGTGAACATTTTTTTTTTTTAACTTTTTTACTGTGCTAAAATTACAATCTGCCTTATCAGGAAATAAGTAATTGTGATAAATGTTCTCATTCATATCATATTTACAATTTTTATTCACTCGCTCATTCATACAGTATTTACAAACAGCCCGAAGAGGCCTCCACATGGTTGTCACCTCCCTCGCATGCGAAAGAGGAGTCATGGAAAGTCGCCCACGCTCCTCCGTCAGCCGCGTCACGGATACTAGTCAGTGGAGGCTGACGAAGAACGCGAGAGCCACATATGCTTAGGGCAGGATGAGATGAAACATGCGCATTTATAGCAGGACACGAGGCCACTGCCGTTTTAGTCTCCGAGGAGGATTATAGGGATGAGTGGAGCAGTGCAATGACTGTGCTAGGGGATTAAGGTGGTTGGATAGGTTACTATGGAATTTCATGAACTTGGAAGGTATGAGTTCAAGAATGTAAGGTATATTAAGATCGTTATGAAGGGTTCGTAATTTACTATTGTTCCCGGACTATTGATTGAAAGGATTGGATACACTTGATGTTAGACTGTTTTGCTGTCCCCCAAAGCTCTATTCCGTATGCACAGATTGGCTTCAATATAACTTTGTAGATAAGTAGTTTATTTTCTATTGAGAGATAGGTTATCCTTTGATGTAGTCTGTACAGTTGTCCAAAGCGTCTGCCTAGTTCTTGTCTTTTTACCCTCGTGTGTGGGTTCCATTTCAGTCTTTTGTCGAGATGGAAGCCTAGATACCTTACTGTCTCAGACACAGGGAGAGGAATCGAATTTAAAAAAACTGGCGGACAGGACTTGCAGCACCATTTGTTGCACCAATACTCGATCTCATCAAGGTGTTTTTGAAAGTTATGAGATACCAAGAGGGTATTGGTGGTAGAGGGACCACCACACCAAACCACAGCGGACTTGGAAGAAGCGGTTTGAAAGGTAGGACTGTAAGATTAGGAAAAGGGTCTGTGGTAAATATCTTTTGAGCTTGTAGAGCAAACCTGCGTGCCAAACCCTGTCAAAAGCTTGAGCTTTGTTCAGAAAGGCAGTGCAATATTGTTTGGTTTCAAGGGCTGAGGATATGTGATCAACATCGCGAAGGCCTTGTTGAGCAGTGGAATGCCGTTGGCGGAAACCAAATTGGTCAGTAGGACACACGTTTTTGGATTCAACAATTGGAAGTAGGTGTTTCAATTGGAGTTTTTCAAATATTTTTGAGAGTATAGGGAGTAGGCTAATTGGACGCTAAGATGAGGCGTCATTGGGTGCTTTACCGGGTTTGGCGAATAGGACTATAATGGAATGTTTCCAGAGGAGAGGAAAATCATGACCCATCATCACGACGGAGTGGGTGTGAAAATGGTTGATATTTTATGATTTACTTAGTTATGTAGGGACTGGAGGTATCAAGTATTGTTTAAATCTAGTCAACCTCTTTGTACTAGAACCTCTTTGTACTAGGACCTCTTTGTAATTGAACTTTGTAGCATAGTAGCGTGTGTGTGATAAGACTGTAATAAACCATACTAACCTTAATAAGTGTTTTGTTAATTACCCACAATTTGGTGACCCCGACGTGATTTAATTCGACGTGATCGAACTAAGTGATTCCCAGCATGGCGTCGCCGGCAGGAGAAAAATTTGAGGCTAAACTAGAGGACCAACCGGAGGTAACTAAAGTATCAATTAGAATTCCTCCCTTCTGGACCGATAAACCTGAATTATGGTTTTATCAAATAGAAGCCCAATTCAATCTTGTGGGTATTATTAAAGAAGACACGAAATTCAACTATCTTGTTTCTCAGCTAGAAACTAAATATATGGAAAATATATGGGACATTATTAGAGGTACGGAGGTTAATAAATATACTTTAGCTAAGGAGCGTCTTCTTCAGCTGTTTAAGGAGAGCGATAACCAGCAAATTAGGAGGCTGTTGACAGGTTTAGAGTTAGGTGATCTCAAGCCTAGTCAGTTGCTCCGTAAAATGCAGACTTTGGCTGGTGGGGATATGACAGACAAAATTCTGAGAACGCTGTGGTTGGAAAAACTTCCGGTTTCAATAAAAAATATTGTAATCATTAGCGAGGAGACAGATAAGGTGGCAGTTATGGCAGACAAAATAGCGGAGGTTACCCCTCAGTCAAGTGCCTATTCCGTTAGTCAGGACTCAAGTCTAAATGAACTGATGAAAAAAATTGCGAGTCTAGAAATTCAGATTTCTTCGTTGAATTCTAGAAATAGGTCTCGCAGCTCGTCCAGAGATTCTTCCAATTTGAGGCGCGGTTTTAGCCCCAAAAGAAAATTTTGTTATTTTCACCAGAGATTTGGAAAAAAATGTAGACCAGAAAAGTGTGCACAACCTTGTGCTTGGCGGCAGCAAAGGCAGTCACAAATTTCGTTTATTTGTCCAGGATAAAAAAACCAGACTAAAGTTTCTATTCGATAGTGGAGCAGATGTGTCCATAATTCCGCTAAGATCAAAGTGCGAGTCCCCTAGTAGAGATTTTGTTTTATTTGCAGCCAACGGATCCATGATACCAACATATGGTGTACAAACTTTAAATATTGATTTGGGTTTGCGCCGTCAGTTTCAGTGGCCTTTTATTGTGGCTAAAGTGAACAGAGGAATAATTGGTGCAGATTTTTTGGCCCATTTTAATCTTTTAATAGATTTAAAAAATAAGAAACTTGTCGATAATGTCACAGGTGCACAGATCCGTGGTGAGATTTCAACTATTTCAAATGGTGACATCATTAGCACGGTGTCAAATTCTCAAAGAATTGCTGACTTACTAGCCAAGTTTCCGAATCTGACCAAACCAAATTTAATACCTAGTGAATGCAAGCACAACGTAGAACACTACATTCATACTACCGGAAGGCCGATTTGTTCAAAAGCTAGAAGACTCGACTCTAGGAAATTACAGTTAGCGAAGGAGGAGTTTCAATTCATGTTGAATCATGGAATAATACGACCATCGAAATCCGAATGGGCTTCTCCTCTGCATCTAGTTACGAAGAAGGATGGTTCATTACGCCCCTGTGGTGATTACCGCAGGCTTAATGACCTTACAGTTCCTGATCGCTATCCAATTCCTCGGATAGATGACTTCCAGAATATGTTACATGGAAAAACAATTTTTTCTAAAATCGATCTTTTTAAGGCCTATTATCAAGTTCCCATAGCTGAGGAGCATAAATCAAAAACAGCTATTATCACTCCATTTGGGCTCTTCGAATTTAATGTCATGGCTCCAGGGTTACGAAACGCACCCAGCAGTTTCCAACGTTTTATACATCAAGTTTTTACTGGTCTCGATTTTGTGTTTATTTTTTTAGATGATGGCCTAATTGCTTCGTCAACGGAAGAAGAGCACAAGCGTCATTTGGAGATTGTATTCAACCGCTTGGACAAATATGGCTTGCGTATAAGTGTAGCCAAATCTATGTTTATACATACAATATCCGAACATCGTTCCCTTCAAGTCTCTCAATTTATCCTTTAAAAAAACAATAAAAAATCAAACAATCATAGCCCCTTATTATTAACCATTTCCCTAAATCCAATTCACAAACTGCCTCCTCCTTCATTTATTAGGGGCCCAGTTGACTGGGACCACTTCCGTCAGATTCTTACAGACTCTCTAGACCTCAAAGTACCTCTGAAAACATCCCAAGACCTAGATGATGCAGTGCATTCCTTCACTACTCTGATCCGGGTGACGAGGCATCGTCACCTAAAAATTCACAATCAAAATCCTTTACCTCAGTATCTCAAAGACCTAATCAAATCCAAACGCCACTCCAGAACAGTGTGGCAAAGATCCCGACATCCTGCTGATCGTCGCTCATACAATCAGTACTGCAGGCTTGTAAAGCGGCAATTGGCATCCTTCCGTTCCGATTCTTTCAATTCCTATCTCTCCTCCCTGTCTACTACCAGGGATAACTCCCTGTGGAATGTAACTAAGAAAATCCTAACATATCATCCTGTTTCACACCCACTCCATCGTGATGACGGGTCCTGGGCGGCTTCGGATGGCGAGAGGGCGGAGGAATTTGCACTGCATCTTTCCCGTACTTTCACTCCTTATCTTACTCCTCAAAACAATAATTACCGTCCAACTGTCGAAGATTTTCTTACTTCCCCTATCCCTCTCTCACTACCACCAAAAGCCGTTAACCCCTCTGAGGTAAAATATCTTCTGAAAAAATTACCTTACCGAAAATCTCCAGGATATGATCTCCTTACTCCTCGAATCCTCCAACAACTTCCTCTTAAAGCCATAATCTTCTTAACCTATATATATAAGTGCATTATCCGAACGATGCACTTTCCTCTCCTCTGGAAACATTCCATTATTGTCCTATTCGCCAAACCCGGCAAACCACCCAATGACGCCTCATCTTACTGTCCAATTAGTCTACTCCCTATCCTCGCAAAAATTTTTGAAAAACTCCTATTAAAACGCCTACTTCCAATTGTTGAATCCAAAAACCTTTACCCTACTCACCAGTTTGGTTTCCGCCCACGACATTCCAAAGCTCAACAGGGCCTTCGCATTGTTGATCACATATCCTCAGCCCTTGAAACCAAACAGTATTGCACTGCTGCCTTTCTGGACATAGCTCAAGCTTTTGACAGGGTCTGACACGCAGGTTTGCTTTACAAACTCAAAGGAAATTTACCGCAAACCCTATTCCTAATCCTACAATCCTACCTTTCAAACCGTTTCTTCCAAGTCCGCTGTGGTTTGGAATATTCTAACTACTATCCCATTAAAGCAGGAGTTCCACAGGGCAGCGTCCTGGTTCCCATCCTCTATAATCTATACACTGCTGATGTCCCCTCTACTACCAATACCTTCTTGGCAACATTCGCAGACGACACTCCAGTCCTGTCAACCCATCCAGACCCTGATATAACATCCCAAAACCTTCAAAAACACCTTGACGAGATCGAGTATTGGTGCAACCAATGGCGAATCAAAGTCAACGAAGGAAAATGTTCCCACATAACCTTTACCCTCTGCCGCAAGTCCTGTCCGCCAGTCTTTTTAAATTCAATTCCTCTCCCTGTGTCTGAGACAGTACGGTATTTAGGCTTCCATCTCGACAAAAGACTGACATGGAACCCACACACGAGACTAAAAAGACAAGAACTAAACAGACGCTTTGGACAACTGTACAGACTACTTCGAAGGACATCCCACCTCTCAATAGAAAACAAACTACTTATTTACAAGGTTATACTTAAGCCAATCTGGACATACGGAATAGAGCTATGGGGGACAGCAAAAAAGTCGAACATCAAGCGCATCCAATCCTTTCAATCAAAAGTCCTAAGAACAATAGTAAATGCCCCTTATTACGTCAGCAACAAAACCCTTCACAATGATCTGAATATACCCTATATTCTTGAACTCATCCCTTCCAAGTTCATTAAATTCCATGGTAACCTATCCAACCACCCTAATTCCCTAGCACAGTCATTGCACTGCACCACTCATCCCTATAATCCTCCTCGGAGACTTAAACGGCAGTGGCCTCGTGACCTGCTATAAATAAGTGACAGTGGGAGTACTGGCAATGGCCAGTTTATCCAATCATGTCCTGAGCGACTGTGGCTCTCGCGCTCTTGGTCAGCCTCCGCTGGCTCTTATCCAGTGACGTGGCTGAAGTAGGGGCGTGGGGGACTCCCCAAGAATCCGCTTCCTCCTTCGCATGCGAGGGAGGTGACAACCATGTAGACTTGGGGGGCCTCTGGGCTGTTTGTAAATATTGTATGAATGAGCGAGTGAATGATGAATTGTAAATATGGTATGAATGATGACACTTATCTCAATTACTCATTGCCTAATAAAAGGCAGATTGTAATTTCATCTTAATAAATTGTTGTTCTCTCTCTAAAAAAACAATAAAAAAAACATTTCAATCATTAAGCACCATAGCTGTAGGAAACATGATCAAGAAAATAATATAAGCTATACCTATAGGTAAAATACAAAAACAATTACAATCTTAGGATGATGCTAATTAGGCCAAATTTTTACTTTTGAAATCTTTTCGGTCGCCTTACCACTCTTCCTGCTCTAGTTTGGTAACCTTCAGGGTTGTTAACAATATTATTACTACTATCATTATTACCAGCTTCCTGGCCAAACATGTTATCTTCATGAGTTTCATTTAGTTTTTCATCACAATTTTCATTACATTCTAAATCATCATCATTATAACTAGTTTCAGCTAAAGGGGGTTTACAATCTTTATTATCTCTATTTAAATCTGCCTCAGACATTAGTGGTTTCTTATAATAATAATAAACCTAGAATTTCTCCTGTATATTTTGCCATTAATATCAACTATATAAGATCGAAAACCTATTTTTTTTTTTTTGTAAAAATCATAACATAGCCTCGAGCCCATAACTTAGTAAATTTATTTTGAACCAGTACAGGTTACTGTGTAACAAAATTATCAGGAGTTTTAGAACCGTTATTATAAACATGTTTCTGCTTATCGTTTTGCGCACATTATTATTATATTTACATGAACTGTTGGAAGAAGGTCATCATTGCGAATCGGCAATTTGGTTCTTAGATTACTACACATTAATAATTGAGAAGGAGAACTATTCAAACCTGCCACTGGTTAGCTTCTGTAATTTAAAAGGTACAGATTAAAATCTTGGCCGCTATTTTGGCATTTCTTCCAACATAGATTTGACAATACCAACATATTGTTCTGCGAGACCATTACTCTGAGGATAATGAGGGCTTACTGTTTTCATTTCTGTCACCCTTTGTTGAGCAAAATTTTGAAATTCTGCAGAACCAAATGAGTTGTTGTCTACAATGATGATCCCAGGAATCCCAAATATCGCACAAATTGGCTTAATTGACATTATAATGGTTGAACTGGATTTATCTTTTATAGGAATTACTTCCACCCATCTGAAGTAGTAATCAACAAGGATTAAAAAATTCTTTCTATCAAATTACGCTATGTCTAGCCCGACCTTATAAAAAGGGATATTCGGAATATCACGAGGGAGCAGCTCTTCTTTTATCTTCCTCCTTTGAAATGTTTGACACATAATACAACCTGTCATCAAACCTACGATGTCAGATATCATCCCTGGCCAAAAAAAACAACTCTTAACTGTGTTCTTTATTTTGTTTAAACCTAAACCAAGAGACCTTTAACCTCATGCAAGAGATCCAGGATAAACCGCCTCAATGCAACCGAAACAATTAACCTATTCTCTAAATATAATAAACCATTTTCTTCACATATATCATTACGAAATTTATAAAAATGAACCACTTCGGGAGCTACAGTGGATTCTAATTTTGACGGCCAACCATTACGATAGAATTGAGTTATTTGTGAAAGAGACGGACTCTCTCCACCATAGATGGGTCATCATCAAGGTCAGATTTGACAAAATTACGAGGTAAAAAATCTGCGATATACATGAATTTTCCGGGCAGATACTGGTAAAGCAACAATGTCAATCTCATTCGTTTTATTCGATTATTAACTATTATCTTACTTATACCCTTTGTAAAAATAGATGTCAGTGGCGAATGATCAGAAAAAACTATAACACTGGACTGGCCAGTGAATTTGGTGAACGCGAAAACAACAGCAAGCATTTCCTTTTCAATCTGAGCATAATTGCACTCACAATCTGTCAATGACCTACAAGCAAAGAGGATAGGTCTACCTTCTTGAAAAAGTGCACAACCCAGGGCATCCTTACTAGCATCAGCTTGGATTTCTACTTTTTTAGTAGCATCAAAAAAACTCAATAATGTTGCATTGCCAAGAAGTTCCTTCAATTCAAAAAACTTCTTATCGTGAACAAGAACTGGAATCGTGAACGAAAAATCGTCCATGACCATTTTGACCCCTTTTTTAGCAACAGTCCGAAGGGAGACAAAACCTGAGACAAGTTCGGTAAGTGGCTCCGTAGAAAATTTATCATTCCTAACATTTTCTGTAGTCCCTTAACATGGTGCTTTTAGCTCATTAATATTCGGTCTGGATTCATCTTATTCCCATGTTCACTAAACAAGAACCCCAGGAATTTAACCTCTTTAACGAAATATTGAAGTTTTTCTGGGTGGAATTTAATATTATTTTTTCGAGCCACACCCACAACATCATTCACGATTCCCTGCAATTCCTCCTCCCATTCTGCAACACACAAAATATCATCAAAGTAAACTGTGACACCTTACAAATAGCCAAAATACTTTTGGGTCCATTTTTGATAGCATTCAGGCAACACTGATTACCTAAATGGAACCATGCGAGCAGGGCTTGATTTTAGAATAGCACCCTCTTTCAATTTTAATGAACACAAGCCTGGGAAGCAACCTAAACCTTTAAAAACATTATTATTTGGCTCCAGAAATTTTGAGAAGTTTTGATATCTTCTACTATTTTAATTAAATTTAAATCCAAACATGTTCTGAGTCCCAGAATTGGGAAACCTACATTTTCCTCAAGAACTAAAAATTCTGTTGTACAACATTTATTTTGATTACTAATTTTCAACTTAATTGCACCAATAAGTTTTATTTTGAGCCCCCCCAAATGCCTCCAACACAGTGCTAGTATTGGAAACATCAGAGTTGCTCATTCCTAACTCATTTTTTTGCAAATGCACTGATATAACATTGGTTTCGGCGCCAGTATCTAATTTGAACAAAACAGATTCTGGCTAGTGTTCATTGATGTTGAGGATTCCGTTATTGTCTGTGTTGGCTCGGATGAAGTTGTGTTCTTTCCTGGCTGGTCTACCTGTTTTCTTCACCGTCTTGACTTGCTAAGCCAATGTTTTTCTTGAACATTCCACTTGGTTCTGGATGTATGGTTTCAGGGAAAGCGCTTTTGGATTTAGTCGGAGGTGCCTAAAAAGACTTTGTTCTGTCTTCAATTTGCTCCAGTTCTTGCCCAAATTCCACAAGTTTATCAATCGACGTCGTTTCAGATCTTCTGATGTAAGATGTATGAGATTTGTTCATTTTCCAACTTAGAGCGGTCCGATTTTTATAACAAAGTTCTGATGATGATGACGAAGTCCATAATTTTTTCTTGCTCACTCTGCGTTCTTCGATCTATTTCCTTCTTGAGGTTGTCGCACGGAAGGCTCTTTCAAAACCTGGCCATTCCTCCCAATCATCTATTTCCAAGCGACATCAATTGAGTGGAGCTCTGGTAGACAGGCGTAAGGTCCAAAAGGAATTAGCGTTGGTAAGAAATAATGATTTTACTATGAGATTGACTATAATAAAGATAGTGATATTTTTTTATTTATTTAAATTTCTCACATGAGTACTTTTCTTACTTTGTTTCTTTTCTTTATGTCGCTATATATTTGAATTACATATTCTTTTTATTAAGTGGTTTATGTCCATCTGCATGTAGAGATCCTAGGGAAGATATCCTATGTTGTAGTTTCCGTGGTTGTCATTATTATTGTTATACGTTGGATCTGAGATACTCGGCGTTTCCTCTGATTCGAGAGAGAATGGCTCCAGTACAGGAAGGGATTAAAAAGTCACCTTGATGAAGATACAACGGGAGCAGTCCCCTACCAAAAATAGGACATATATGATGCAAAAATTAAAAGAAATTAAAAATGCCGAACGTCATTCAAAAAAAAAATCCTGTTATTCCAGGCAATTTCAGGGGAAAAGGCGTCGGTGAAGAAGAAGCAAGCAGAATATTTTCATGCTAATCTATTTACAGAAGAAATATTTACAAGTAGAGACAAATATATAAACAGAGAAATAGAAAAATTATGTTTATAAGAAATAATTTACAAGGTGATTGCACTATATACAAAAATAAATTGAAACATAATACTAATATATAGACATTTAATCCGGGATATGGCATGCCATAAAATGTTAAAGATAAAATAAACTAATAACAGAAAAGATAATGATAGGTCTGTACAAAGCAAATATACTCAACAAGATATTGATCTCTCTAAGGGGACTTTTGTGTGCACAAGTAGAATTGGTGTAATGTTTACTATAAAAGCTACTGACAGTAAGCTACGTAGCATTTCAACTTAGCTTTAGATATGCGAAGTCATTTCTCAAAGTATACATGGCCAATTTGACGTTTCCTAGCAACTTAGTTACATTATTTTGACTGAATAGATGATTATTTTGATAGAAGAGTTAATGCGAAATAAAACTTATTGTGATATTGAAACTCTATTGGCTGAGATGATGAGTTTGACTTTGAATAATTAGTCGCAGCGGTCTAATTTCTTTATATTTAGATAAAGAATGATTCTTTACAATCTGATTAATCAAGTAATTTTTTTATATATAGAAGAGCTGAAGGATTTTTATTTTGATTATGTATTTCGAGAAAAACTATTTCAGCTCTTTTTTTGCCAGTTTACAGAGGTCCAATAATTTTTTCCTTGGAGGACGATTCTGCCCGAGGTTTAATCGACCTGGTGATAATCAATGAGTAAAGAAGTGGCGAATAAAAAAGTTGAGATTAAGTCGATTTATTATAATTATCATTTATCATTTAAGATATCCTTTTTATGTTATTGTTATTTAACAAACCGGTGGTGTTTAACACCACAGCTCCGATAACACCACCAAGATAAAACATTTTTTTTGCGAGTATAAATATTATTTTAAAAAATGAATAATCTGAACATCAGAACGTCACCTGTGAACCACGTGGTACCTGTTTCTTGTGTGAGGGTTCCAGGTCAGTCTTTTGTCTCGCTGAAACCATGGCTATCTAACAGTCTTGGGCACGGGTAGCGGTATTAAATTGAAGCCGAGACGGATGGACAGGATCCTCGACAGAGAAATAACATTTAAGTAGCAGTTTTGCATCAATTCATAACAGATTCTGTGGTTTTTTTTGTAATCCATAACAATTGCATCAAAATAAAGGGGTTTTAATAATCTCTCTCCCGTCCAAACAAAATGTATTTTATACTGATACAAGCAATTCCGGTGGTCCATTTTCTTATATTTTGTAATAAAATGTTCGAATAGGAGATAAAAGTTTATATACATAATAACTAGATAGATAATTCCTTCATTATTGTGCTAAAATTACAATCTGCCTTATTAGGCAATAAGTAATTAAGATTAATAATTAAAGTGAAAGATTTAAATAAGGTCAGTTTCATCCCTAATTCCTTTACTCTCCTTATTTGGGAGGCATATCAGACTCCTTAGGAGGAGAAAGCATTATTTTTAACTTTTCACATTGATTATGCATTTAAACTTTTAAACTCCTATTCAAACATTATAATTAAAAGGAACTTTTACAAGGAAATTTCATAGGGAATTAGGAAATTTTACAAAGAAAAAAAAATATAGTCATTAATTGTGAATAGTATTTACTAGTTTTTTTAGCATAACAAAGGGGTTTAAGAAGAAAAAAAACACACTTCTACTGTATTAATCAGTGGAGATAAAAACAAAGTGTTCATAATAAAATAGATATATGGAATATAAAAAAAAATTAAGTAATTCAATTCAAAATGGTCGCCGCAGAGTGAAAGAGGTGGAAAGCGGTAGCTAGGGGGTGACAAAGGTGGGGGGCTGGAAGTGTAATTTATTAATTTAATGGAAGTGGAAGTAATTTATTTCTTAATGTGACAGAGAAAGGATATGGGATATTGTAACGGAAAGTCTGACCGCACGCCACGTCAGCTCATTTCGTTTGTTACCTGATCCGTCCACCCAACAAAAATCAGGCATGGGCTCTAAATAAACGAGACGGACAAAGAACATTTCCCCCGTGCCTGCAGCACGAGACCAGGTCACAGCCCCTGGCACCGAGCACAAAGCTAAAAAACGAAAAACCTTTTATTGGCAACTGCAAACAACAATGGAAGAAGCAGTTATATTTACGACCCCCCCCCCCCCCCGGACTGTTACTCAGGTAGAAACAGGCCTTTTCGCAATGAATTGTCCCTGCAATAAAACTAATTTCTTTCCCTGCAGGTTGCTAGGGAACACTGCCATACCGCTTCCCCGGCGCCCAACAAAGAGCATTAAATTGCCCCTTGCGAGCAAAAAAGCATAAAAAAAAAGTTTTGAGCGTGCACTTTTTGAAATAAAACAACTTCTGCCTCTCCACAGCATTAGTAATTTATGCTCAAATATTGTTCCATGGCTCTAGTTCGGCTGTAGAATTAATAATAAAGGTTTAACATTAATAATGGTTTAAAACACATAATAGGCGAAATCCCCAGCACCTACAGCCTGAGCACTGTATTACACTTATAGGCAAACAAAAAACATCTTATGTATACATTATCTCTCGTAATAATATCAGCATAAAATTAGCTATATAACGAATATCAGATAGTTTGTATCACTCATATAAACAATAAAAACAAAGATCTGTTAAAATATATTACTTTTATGATACAAGCCGAAAGGGGATTCAACCCCTTAATGTACAAGCCGTAATTTTAGCTTTTCATGTCTTCGATGGATTGAGGGTTTTATAAATAAACAATTTCCAATATCTGGAGATAGAGGAGATCTCAGATATCTGTAAAAGTTAAGATACTTGTATTATAGTCATTTATTTGGGGACTAAAGGGTCAGATTATTATAACAATTTTAAGTGCATACGGTTTTTGGACCATGCATTACGATTCATTGTGCTAAGGGTGGATTTCTATTATCGTTCGACATCTAAAATTATTTCAATTACAACTTTTTATCCATTTAGTGTCCATTTCTCATTTTTCTACCGTTGGCTGTTCCTCTGGTACTGAAAATAATTATTTCTGGATTATAAATGTAAGTTTGAACGTTACCGCCAAACTTCGGCACATATGTTAGGTGTCTCTACATACTCTACAGCAATATCAAAGGATGCTCCGAGCTTTTAACCTGGTGAATAGCTGTACTCTTGTTAAGACAATGATCAACGCTTATTATCGACAATTGTATTGATTCAGGTTAGTTTTAAGTTTTATTTGTTTATTGTAATATTTGTAGCGCGAGCTAATGTGTACATATGTTTAATATTACAGTTCTAAACTACATCTGAAAGTGTGCGATTTATAACCTCACAACCTCCACTTCCTTTAAGTTTCTGAATTCGAAATTTACAAATCAATACAATGGAGACAAAGGCGAAATTTCATTTCATCTCAGAAGCTGGTGAAGATTCTAAAAGCACTGTAGTGAAAGTTACGATAATTTAGCTGGTTGGCAAAACGGAAAGTTTTATATTTCCAAATTCTAGCGCTCAGCATAAACAACTCTTCGATACTACAGTAGTGAAGAATGTGGTGAAGAGTTTGAGAATTCGAAACAAATTTCGAAAAATAGTGTTGACAATGACTGAAGAGCTTCGTGAGATTTATTTGGATGTGGAAGATAATGTAACATTTTATGATGAATATTTAGAAGAGGTTATACCAAACACAAACAATGCTACAACAGGTACCGTACAAAAACATATGTGTTCTCTGGTAAAAGATATGGTTATTGAAAAATTTAATGGCGAAAATTTAAATGCTAATGTATGGCTAAATTTATTCGTTCAGGAGTGTGCTAGAGTGGGGATTACTCAATATGACAAATATGCAGAAGCTCTAACATTATTCTTAGAAAAGTCTGCATTAGATTGGTATAATGTATTCTTGAAATAAAACTCAATGTTTAATTGGGAAGCTTGGAATAATTCCTTTATTGAAACCTTCTCAGCACAGTCCTGGACCGATATAGCATATGCATATAATTTTAAGTATTAAAATGGTTCCCTGTTAGAAAATGCATTAAAGAAAAGAAGTTTATTGTTAGGAATAGATGAACGTATCTCACTAAATACTCAAATTAATCTGATTGTAATTAACTTACCAAATTTTATTCAAAATAAATTAGAAAGAAAGTCTATTGTAAGCATGGAAAATTCAATGGCAAAATTAAAACAATTTGGTAAGTTAAATGAAATAAAAAAAGAGAAAGAAACACAAAAATGTTCAAGCGAGAAAAAACCATGTGCAATATGTGAAAAATTAGGTTTTCAAAATAGATTTCATTTAGAGAGTTTGTGTCGTTTAAAAGATAAACAATTGAAAAAAATAAAAAACGAGAATATTAAGATTACAAATAATGGAGAAGTTCATGATATGATAGCAAGCTCTGAAGGGGCAAACAACGAGTAGTCGTTCCACTTATTAAAATAAAAATTCTAGCTAATCGAAATCCAGCTATTGGTCTTTATGACTCTGGATCTAATATTTCTTTGATAAATTATGAATTTTTAAAAAATAATAAAGATATTAAAAAAATAATAAGTGGGAGAGATAATATAAAAAGGGTAACAGGAGTAGCAAAAACAGTGGGTACGGTTGTATTAAGAATTAAAATCGGCAATATGGAAGAAAATTTTGAGTTTTTTGTTGTGAAAAGTATTAATTTTAAAGATGATTTTCTATTAGGATTAGATTTAATAAAAAAATTCTAACTATGTCAAGAAGAAAACTTAATAATAACACAAAAAGACATAAAACAAAAAGATCGGCAAATTAACAAGACTGAAATATCAGATATAAACAAGATAGTAAATATTATACAAAAAAATAATGAAATTTTTGCAAAGTCAAAATTCGACATAGGAAAAATAAAAGGCTATGAAGCAACAGTAAAATTAATAGAAAATATATGTATTTCGAAGAAACCATACAGATGCTCATTTCAAGACAAAATTGAAATTGAAAAGCAAGTTGATGAATTATTAAAAGCTGGTTTAATTGAAGAATCAAGCAGCCCTTATGCAGCTCCTGTCACTATGGTATTGAAGAATGAAGAAGGAAAAAGATCACGCTTTTGTATTGACTTTAAGGAACTAAATAAAATAACTGTGCCAGAAAGTCAACCGTTTCTAGGACGGTTGGATCAATCCTAGGGATTGATGATCTGACAGTACGCGCCAGAAACTGTAAAAAATTTTCAAAATTGGATGTAAATTCGGCGTTTTGGTCGATACCAGTGCGCGAAAAGGATAAATATAAATTGGCTTTCGTAACCCATCATGGTCATTGGCAATGGAATTGCTTGCCATATGGTTTGAAGTCTGCTCCGGCTATATTCCAAAGAGTCTTGTCAAGTGTGATTAGAAGAAATAACCTAGATAAGTTTGCTGTAAACTACATAGATGATGTATTGATTCATTCGAAGAATTATGAGGACCATGTAAAACGTGTAGAATTAGTGTTAAAAGCACTACATGAACAAGGATTTAAATTAAATGAATCAAAGTGTCAGTTTGCACAAAACAAGATAACTTATCTGGGTCATGAAATAGGAAATAATTATATAAAACCAATGAATGACAATCTCACAGCAATTAAAAAGTTTCCTGTACCTCAAACAAAGAAACAGGCAAGACAATTTTTAGGTAAAATAAACTTCTATTTGGAGTATATACCGAAACATACTATATTTCTAGATCCCTTAAGAAATTTACCAAGGAAAAATGTAGATTTTCACTGGTCAGAACAATGTAAAGATTGTTTCGAGACAACAAAAAAATACTTATGCTCAGCTCCTGCGCGAGCAATATTTTATCCAGAAGCTCCAACATACATATTCACTGATGCAAGTATTGAAGGAGTTGGAGCAATTTTAAAACAACCACAAGAAGACAAATCTCTAAAGTTAGTATTTTTCTTTTCTAGAAAACTGACAAATGCTCAGAAAACAAAAAAAGCAATATTTATAGAATGTTTAGTTATCAAAGAATCTATACTTTACTGGCAATATTATCTGATAGGGAAAAAATTTGTGGTATTTACAGACCACTGACCATTAGAAAATTTTAATGTGAAGAAAAGTAATGATCCAGAACTACTACAAATTTTAAACTATATCTCACAATTTGACTTTGAGATTGTATATAATCCAGGTAAAGAAAATCTGGAGGCAGATTGTCTATCCAGAAATCCAGTTTTAGAATCAAATGAAGAAACAGATTATAACTCTGCGATTAAAACATCAAATTTATTAAAACTGGAAGATTTAAAAGAAAATCAAAAGCTAATAAAATTGGATGATAAATGCATAATTAAAGATAATATAATTTACAAAATACTGAAAAGAGTGAGAAAATATGGATAACAGAAGAATTTGGTATTTCACTTATTGAAAGTGTACATAAAGATCAAGGACATATAGGAACGAAACAATTAACCTTAACAATAGGTCACAAATTTTATTTTAAACATATCTATAAACATATAAGATTGATTTGCAGATCTTGTGAAACATCTATTAAAAATAAGTCAAGAATAGGTTGCTTTAAGTCTCCCTTGTCTCAACTTGGTTCAGCAAAAGAACCACTAGACATAATATCTTTAGATACAATAGGAGGATTTAAAGGGAATAAAAGTACAACAAAATATCTAAACTTGGTAGTAGATCATTTCACAAGATACGCATATATCAGCCCTTCGAAAACACAAATAGCAAAAGATTTTATTAATCTATACAATAAAGTAGAAAAAGCTGGAAATATAAAAACATTATTAACAGATCAATATCCTGGTATAAATTTAAACAATATGTAAATAAACAAAAGAACATTAATTTTTACAGCAGTAGATTGTGCATTTTCTAATGGATTAAATTAAAGGACAAATCAAACACTAGTTAACAGAATAAGGTGCAAAATTCATGAAAATAGAGATAAATCGTGGCCAATAGTAGCAGAAAAGTGTATCGAGGAATACAATAACACGATACATAGTTCTACTGGGTTTACCCCCAATTACTTATTAACTGGAATAGATGCATCAATTTTACTGAATATAAAATTACAAATTTAGAAAATAATAGGGAAATAGCTTATAAAAACTCAGAAAAGACACATAACCAAAATAAAAAGTATTACAATAAAAATGTTAAAAAGTTTGAATATGAAGTTGGAGACCTTGTATATATACAAAACATCAACAAATTGAATAGAGATAAATTAGATGCGATCAGAGTAGGACCGTTCAAAATAAAAGAGAAAATCTCAGAGGTAATATTTTTAATAGATAGTAGATTTCGTAAAAAGGAGTTAAGACAATGATCAACGCTTATTATCGACAATTGTATTGATTCAGGTTAGTTTTAAGTTTCATTTGTTTATTGTAATATTTGTAGCGCTAGCTAATGTGTACATATGTTTAATATTACAGTTCTAAACTACATCTGCAAGTGTTCGATTTATAACCTGACAACCTCCACTTCCTTTAAGTTTCTGAATTCGAAACTTACATAAATATTTGTTATTGTTACTTGCGAGACTGTTGTCAGCACTACTACGATTTCGGATGGCTAGTCCTGCAGCTGAACGAGCATTGAGTCATATCCTGTCCATCCTTCTCTAGAATTTAGCACTTCTTCCCACTTAGACGTAAGACTGTCACATTACTTTGATTAATACCACTTACTCTGTGTGTCATTCAAAAAAAACTTTTTGAAAAGTCCTTTGTCAAGATCCATTCTTTAACTGGCTTTAGCCTTCCACTCCTACCCAACACTTCCTTGGTTACCTCCTCTTCAGTACAATCATGATTAAAAAGCCTCCTTAACTTTACGATCTCCTCCAATTCAAATCAGTGATCAAACCCTGTAATACTAGATTCTGCCCACATCCCACCTTTTCTTTCTGGACTCGTGCCACAAACCTTTGAATTCCCATCAATATTCGACGTTCATTCTCGAACTCTTAAAATCTATAAGCTTTACCAGGTCCATATCTCCCTCTGATTCACAATTCATCATTTTTGTTTATTTATTTTGTATTAATTTTATTCGTTCCCTGTTTAAAAAATATTCCTGTGATGATACAACGATTTCCCCTTTGGTTATAATTCCTATATTTTACTTATTTTCTTAATTGTTACAGAATATCCTTCATTTCTACTCATCTTTGTTTTTATTTTCAATATTACGCTGTTGGTTCATTCAAGTCACCACGTCCTCATATGTACGTCCACACGTAGCCCCCCAATGTTATTCATAAGCTAAACATATATATCAGGCTAATTTATGTTATATTATATTATATATTATTATATTATATATATTATTATTTTTTAGTCATATCACTTTTATTTCACATACATAATTTCTTAGTTACTTTCCAGTTATTATTATAACTTCAAAAAGAAAATTTAGTATACCCAACAATACAACAGAAAAAGACAAGTTGAAAATTACAATGTGACAAAATAACAGCCGCCGATGACAGAAGAAAATATTTAGTTGAATAAAAAGAGAAGAGTTACTTTAAACACGGCGACATCAAAGGCAGGCGGTGCAGGTCGCAGTGATCCTAAAAGTTGCCATGGCTGAAATCGAAAAATTATAGTTTTACGAACGGGCAGAGTAAATAAACACTCAACTCAAGGATACTAGACATCTTCTGATAAAGCAATTCGCAGTTAAAGAAGCACCGACTGAAAATTCCATGAACCAGGTTCAGATGGTTCATTGAACCCCACCGACTCTACAAAGAAACCAACCCTATGTTACCTAAACAATCTTTCATGTGTAACGTGGTTGCATCGGAAGTGTAATTGGTAATTGGTTCTTCCAGTAGTATTAATTAAAATTAAATACACTATTTATATTACAGTAAGTAGTACAGTATTACTTTTTTTATTACAATTGTATACATGCATATTACATTGAGAATTTTTTCCGTCCGTAGTAGGTCTTATACAAGCTTTTAAATTTCTTAAGTTAAGGTGTACACTTAATCCAGATTAAGAAATTTAATATTGATCCATGTGAAATGACAAACCCTGTGAGCCGTTCACGACTGTTTCTTAGTTCTTTTCGTGAGCGGCTACGAACGCAAGGTAGCTCCTGCCTGGCATGGCTCGCCTTCGTGATTCTCGCCCCGTGGGAACCAGGCTTGAACTTGATAAGAGGCTGACTTGAAAACCATGCCGGTAAATAAAAAACCCTACGTCATCGGCTCAAACTATTGAAGCATTTATATGGAGAATTTTCCCTGTACCTGACAATATTGACACGAAAACTTGAAGACTAACATCAAGACCATACAGATTTTTCAAACAAAAGCATGAAAAATGATCATAGTTACCACGAGCCCGTTCAACCTTCACCTTGTATTCATTAGAAAATTGTATAAAAACGATCAGGATTGTCTACACCTGACTTACCTAATTAATAACAATGAGATATCCACTGGTTGTTAGGGTAGTCACAGGTAGTACAAAGGAAAGATAAAATGCTATACATTTCTATTTCTCTGATTTCAGTAACAAAATACAAAAAGTCGCACTTGCCCCAACTTGTCGCTTGGTCTCAAACTTATTCTATATAAATGTGTCCTCCGGCCAGCTCTGCTGTACTGTGCCTCGCTATATGCTAACTTGACTGAATACAGCTAAAAGTCTTCAGAAATTTCAGAATTCGCCGACCTCTCCCCTTTGTTGGGTGTGGCGTTAGTGGGCGAGTTCATCCACCTGTGACACTACAACTTTTTTGACTCGTTGCAGCATCTGACAAACCCACTGTTTTACACAATGACCCCACTACCATTCCCGCATCGATGGCTACAGACTGTCGGGGAAAATAAGGGTAATATTTAGTTTTTGAGTATTTATTGTTAGTTTTAAGTGTATAATAAATAAGGTGAGCCCCATCACTTCATTATACTCTAGTACAAGCGCAAATTGCAATGTAGGATATTCAGAAATTGTATAAAGTATAGCCAAGCTACAGAACATATAATAATATTTTCTAAATAGATTCATTTGTAGAATCTATATTAAAATCTGTAAATATTTTGGGGATATGAAGAAAAAAAAAACTATGCTATAAATATAAACGCATATGAGATATATGAATCTCAATCGACTACATAGTAAGGTTACACACAGTCAATGTACTATGCGTAAGAATTTTAATTAGTTGAAACAAACCGGTGCGTAAAAATACATGAATGATGATGCAATAAAAAATAATGACGCAATAATGGAAGAGTGAAAGGGCGTATATCAAGGAAACTCTTAATGGAGATATAGCATTTGAGTGACTCTAGCAAAGGGATTTGTTTATTTGCGAATTCTGACAGGTACCTTAGCTGTACCTGGCAATCCTTTGACAGCGTTAGGGCGATTCAAGCAAGAGAGGACAGAGGCTTCCAGTTGTCAATCACTGGACGGAGAGGGGACAATGGTAAGGAGAGACTTGAATAAGATGTCGCTACTAATTCCAAAGAGTATGCATCTGTTTGTGCCTTCGGCGGGACCCCCAAGGGGCGTGAGAGTAACGGGTTGTCCATCTGCCTCCTACAGGTAGCAGGATTTACAGCTAGAGCCAGGTGATAGACACCGTTAACAAACACCCAACAACCGGCCGACAATACGTGCAAAACTAGGAAGCCATAGTGGATAGTTTTATTTTTCTCCAACGCCGGTCAGTTTTCATGATGATAGAAAAAATAAAACCGGATGAATGTTTGTTGTGGACACCTGTTAATTACAAATAATTATAAGTCACCCTCTTCTCGATCAGATCATATCTATCACTGTTCATATGTTTAATAAAGCTTATGACGTCAGTCGGAGTGGGGGAGGACATGGTGAGGAGAACAGCCACTGGTGGGGATGACTCCCATCCATGACTAGCCGCCTATATAACAAACGCCCCATAGGGTGAAAATCAGACACTACCGATCAGAACCAACTCTCTTGAACTAAAATCAGAAACCACTCTCTTGGTAGACTCTCACCACCTTCCTGATTCCATCCGCCTTTTTAGGCATTCCACACCCTATATCCTTCTCATACATCCTTCAAATGGGGGTCTCCCCTTAGAGAAAGGCACTCATCAGCCCTAAATAATTTTCCCTATTTTTCCTACATCCTATTTTTATAAGTTGAGAGCTTTGAAAAAAAAAAAAAAAAAAAAAAAAAAAAAAAAAAAAAAAAAAAAAAAAAAAAAAAAAAGTGAAAATCGGAAAGAAACAAACCGGCACCTTGGACACTTGCCTCTCTCTCTGCACTGGCGCTTGCTGCTCTACTGAAGCCATGGTCTTCTCATTCAACTACCTCTGCATCTCTCTCTCCTAACCTCGCTATGTTTTAGTCCGGCATTGTCAGACCCCACACCTTCCTAGTGGGAATCTCTGCCTTCGTCTCGCTAAAACTAGCACCTCCTTAGGAGAGACCCCTCCCTCGCGGACGACGGTTGCCGTGGCCCTACAACTTTTTACCTATTAGCCTCTCCCACAGCAATCCAGTCTGCCTCACTCCGGTTCACACTCGCCTTTGGGATCCGGACGGTTTTCGCCTACCCTTAGATACCAAGTGTGAATTCGTGGTCATTCCAAGACCACATAAACTACCTATAAACCTACCCTGTACCTCTTCTCCTGAACATAGTGCATTGTGGGGGCACACCTACCAAGAGATCTTATGGGGTCGGATCAATACGAATAAAACTGTCGACCCACTAGGCTGGCAGCCAGGATGAAAGACCACAGGTCCGCCTGCCTTATCTCTTTCTTGGCGCTCGCCGGACGGCGGCTTCTTTAACCTCTTGGTTAAAGTGACCCTAGTTTTTACCATTGCCAGGATTTCCACTATCATATACTTATAGCGGGTCATAGGCCATTACCGCTTTAGTCTCTGAAGAGGATCATGAGTAGCTTATTGTAGTGGCTGCTCTAAGGGATTAGGCTGGTTGGATAGGTTACTATAATTTCCTGAACTTGGAAGAGGTGAGTTTAAGAATGCTGGGTATATTAAGATCATCATGAAGGGTTTTGTTGCTGACGTAATAAGGGGCCTTAACTATTGTTCTCAGGGCTTTTCATTGAAAGGATTGTATACACTTGATGTTCGAATTTTTTTGCTGACCCTAATAGCTCTATTCTATATGTCCAGATTGGCTTCAGTGTAACTGTGTAGGTTAGTAATTTATTTTCTAATGAGTCATGGGATGTCCCTTCAAGTAGTCTGTACAGTTGTCCAAAGCGTCTGCCTAGTTCTTGTATTTTTAGCCTTGTGTGTGGGTTCATGTCAGCCTTTTGTAGATTTGGAAGCCTGAATACCTTACATCTCGGTACAGGAAGAGGAATGGAATTTAAAAAAAAATGGTGGACAGAGGGTAAAGGTAATGTGGGAGCATTTTCCTCCATTGACTTTGATCTCATCAAGGTGTTTTTGAAGGTTATGGGATCCTATATCTGGGTCTGCGTGGGATGACCACAGGAGGACTGCAGTGTCATCTGAAAATGTTACCAAGAAGGTATGGGGGGTAGAAGGGAGATCAGCGGTGTATAGGTTATAGAGGATAGGACCAAGGACACTTCCCTTTGGAACTCCTGCTTTTATGGGATAGCAGTTAGGATGTTCAAAACAACAGCGGGTTTGGAATAAACTGTGTGAAAGGTAGGACTGTATGATTACAAAAAGGGTCTGTGGTAAATTTCTTTTGGAAGGATGACAATGGCCGCTTTACCAATCTGCTAATGATTCTACGAGCGGCGATAAGCAGGATGTCGGGATCTTTGCACATTTCTACTAGAGCGTTTGGATTGGATTAGGTCTTTGAGATGCTGAGGTAAAGGATTTTGATTGTGATTTTTTGGATAACGGTGGCGATGGGAGCCAATCCGACCTCTAAATAAGAGTAGTCTAGATTTTGGGATGTTTTCAGGGATACTTTGAGGTCTAAGGAATCTATAAGAAGCTGGTGGAAGTGGTCCTAATCAATTTATACCCTAATAAATGAAAGAGGAGTTGTGAATTGGTCTTTAGGGAAATTGTTAGAATCAAAGGGCTATGATCGGAGGAGAGGTCATCGAGGGGCGTGAGTGAATAGTGTTCCCAAACTACTGTAGAAGAAAAAGTCAAAGAGATCAAGATTTCGGTTGGGATCTTGTGGCCAATAAGTTGCTGTGTCAGGAGTGATAGTGGAGCAATGTTTCCGTGTGAGTGCAGACAGCAAAGCACGTCCTCGTGTATTCGTGGATCTTGACCCCCAGTGTTGGTGCTTCGCATTAAAGTCCCCACCCACAAGGAAACGATGTCCGATGGAGTCTACAAAGAATTGGGAATCGGAAATGAATTTATTGGAAGGGCAGTACACTGATGCTAGAGTAAGGGGAAAAGTGAAGGTGGTGATTTGCACTGCAGTGGACTGAAGGAAATCATGTTCTACCAAAGGAACTGTGTGATGGGAAATGGAGTTAAGGGCAATGACAGCGGTGCTTGCATGTGCTCTTCCATCTGGGTGATCAGATCTGTCTGTCTGTCTGGTAATGTCAAACTGTAAATGGTCGTTTACTCGTAAGTCTTGTTTCATTAATGAGTGCTACGTCGATGTACTTGTCGTAGAGTAGTTCTCTCAGTTCGGTAGTGTGAGTGTGAACACCATTCGCATTCCAAAGAAGAATGGATAAGGAGTCGGAAGGATCCACTTATGGATTTTGTTTAACGGGGATAAGATTGATAAGAAGGGAAATTAGAGGGGTAATTAGGGTTCTAAACTCTGTAAGGAATGATGTTAATAGACTAGTGAGATCTGAAGGGCTTGAAGAGGAAGTAATATGCGAGATGTGTGGTTGAGGATGGGATTGAGTTTGCTGGTTGCTGAGATGAATGGTATGCTGGGGAAGAGGAACTTGTGGACGAGGAGTGGGCAGTGCCTGTGACTGCTCTCTGTTTCGAAAGGTATCAGCAAAAAAGACTGAAGTCCTCAAATTTCTGGCTGTGGCGCTTCTTGAGCTACCTGTGGATGACTTCTCTTCTTCTGGCCGACGACGTTGTTCGCTCCTGGACTTGAGGACTCTATAAGCCTCGCAGTCCTTATAGTTGGCCGGGTGTCCTTGATTGCAGAGAACGCATACTACAGGCGATTTTAGGAGCATCTTGCACGATTCACTCTTTTGCTATCCGCTGCACTTTACACACCTGGGAGGGTGGAGGCAGTAGGTTTTGGTGTGCCCATATGCCTGATAGTTATGACACTGGACGATTTTTTTCTGACGTTTTGGTACGGTTTTTCGGCCTGTGGATTAATACAGGTGGGTTAACTAGTAGTTTTTCTCAACTCCAGGTGTTTACACGAGATCTACGAAGAACAGAGAAGAGGGGTGAAAAAAGATTATGTAAGCGGAAATTATGTTTTGGAACTGTTGCAGTTGGGGTATAATGGCGCTGCCATTCAATGCATGTGTATGCGCGGGAAACCCTTGGGAGCTGCGTGGCGTTGATATGTACGAACAGGTATCGCAAATGGCCAAAATACACTTTAGATGAGACTACCAAACAGGATCACATCCACACAAACAGCGGCCTTCATTTTGGCTTCTGCCATGGACATTTACTGACATTGAATTTTTTTGAACATCTGAATTTGACTATTTTTCCTATATTTTTCCTATATTTTTCCTTTCTATCCAAATCTGTCTTTGAATCTGGGTTTTAGATTCCAGATGACATGTTCTGCACTGCTGAATCATAACTTTCGTTAGTTGTTTTTAACGGTTGTTATAAGTCACCATATAAATGTTTCTACTACAGTGATATAGTGACCGAAAGGACTGGCGAATGACGTTGAGATTAGAAAAAGTCCCTTATCTGTGGAGGGTCATGGTATTCTATCTCAAATAAGGGTGATCTATCTCATCATGGTGATCTCCAGACATGATGCAAATAATTAGAAGAGGGGTGAAAAAGTAGCTAAAAAAAAAATAACCAATGAAAGGAATGGAAAAAATAAAAAACTGGATGAAATGAATAAAAATATTGCGATTACATTGAGATAAATGGATTTACACAAAATCATTTCTAATTAATAAGACTTTACACAGTGCTCGTCATGCGTACAGTTCAACTATTTATTAAAATTAAAATTAAAATTGATTCAATCGTCCTGAAATTATAAAATTATTTTCAACAGTATCTTCAAATGATCTGAATAGACGTTGGTTACTTAAAATACATTCATTCTTATCTCATTTAATTAAACAGAGCGAGGCAACTGTTATTCGAATCAATTAGCCTCCCTGACAATTATATCCCACACTAAAGTTTTCAAATTTAATGCTATAGTTACAGACGCTTTGGGCAACTGTGGAGACTACTTCAAAGGCCATCTCATCTCTCAATAGAAAATAAATTACTAATCTACAAAGTTATACTTACGCCAATCAGGACATACGGAATAGAGCTATGGGGGACAGCAAAAAAGTCGAACATCAAGCGTATCCAATCCTTTCAATCGAAATTCCTGAGAAAAACAATAAATGCTCCTTATTAAGTCAGCAACAAAACCCTCCATAACGATCTTAATATACCTTACATTCTTGAACTCATCCCTTCCAAAATCATGAAATTCCACAGTAAACTATCCAACCACCCTAATCCCCAAGCACAGTCATTGCACTGCGCCACTCATCCCTATAATTCTCCTCGGAGAATAAAACGGCAGTGGTCTAGTGACGTGATTATAAATGCGTAATAGTGGGAGTCCTGGCAATGGCCAGTTTCTCCAATCATGTCCTGAACGTCTGTACCTCGCGCGCTCTTGGTCAGCCCCCACTGGCTCGTATCCAGTGACGCGGCTGACGGAGGAGCTTGGGGGACTTGCCAAGACTCCGTTTCCTCTTTCGAGTGCGAGGGAGGTGACAACCTTGTGGATTTGGGAGGTCTCTGGGCTGTTGTAAAAACTATATAAATGAGGGAGTGAATGAAAATTGTAAAATGGTATGAGTGAAAACATTTATCACAATTACTTATTGCCCAATGAGGCAGATTGTAATTTTATCACAATAAAGTTCGTTTTATTGTTCTTCTATTTCCATTTCATCCTCTATATTGCATCAGTATGGACGTTTATAGCAATATTCGTCAACCATTACATCAATATGAGCTTCCTAATCCTTCACAGTTCCAATATCGTATTTGTCCCTAGCAAAGACAGCTCTATATTTATCAATTAATCCTTCTATTCTTGATTGTTGTCTAACGATTAGATGATTTACTGAGATTTCAAAGTATTTAAATGTTCATTAAAATTGATTTGTTCAATACTTTTTATCAGGACGATTTCTTTCTTCTGAATGTCCAGGAATGTTGGATGAATCATGAATTGTAAATATGTTATCAATGAGAACATTTATCTCAATTACTTATTGCCTAATAAGGCAGATTGTAATGTTACCAAAATAAAGAAGTTATTATAATAATTCTATAGCTATCAAAGGTAATATACATTTTCACGGATCTATCTATAATAATAATTGAGGGTGGGACCCACCCCTGAGCCCACAATTAGCCCAAAGTGCCCACTGTCCAACCCACATGGTCCATTGTGACCAACCAAGTGTCCGTGAGTGGCACAAACAGAGACCTCACTCACACATCTCAGGCTGTGCCGCCTTTATCTAACGGTCGTGGGAAAGGCTTAGCGTATTCTTAGGTATCTTCTGCTTGGCCTTTCACGCACCCATTTGGCCCATGCTTCTGTGGCGAATTTCGGAAAGTTTTAGGTGAAGGAGGTGTGAGAAGATTTGCAACACACCACGAGACACTATTGAACTAAAACTTGGTAATATTTCTCCAATAAAAACTGTCAACTATAAGTTGAACGAAGAAGTTGATCATTACTTTTTCAATATGTTTGTAAGACAATCTTAAACCGTTTCGATCCGTTCTCAGGACTAATTACAGATTGGTTACGGTACTTTTTCTTTGTTGAACCCAAATATATTTTTTTTAAATAAATAAAAATTGCTGAAACCGTAATTCCAAACGAAATCAGGGGCTAGAGGCTACTTCAGATTGATACGGCAATAGAGCAACACTGTTACGCAAGAGGGTCGTGCGGTATGGTGCACCTTTATTGCGAAGGCGCTGGTTTATCCTGTATTTCATCCCATTCATGATTACTGATTATTTAGTGTTTCATTTTTAAATGTTTTAATAAGGTTTAAGAAAAAAATGAATAATTTATTAACGTCGGTTACCTCATGGGTGATTTATTTTAGCTCATGAGTAATTAATGTAAAGCATTTTGTTTTTTAACAGTTATATAAGATATTTTTCTATATGTTACGCTGATCAAATTTTTTTAACTACCCGCTCCGTTTCCCCCATTATCAGCTACAAAAACCATTAGGCATTTGAACTGATAATTAAATAAGTATTAAATATTCAACCCAACAGTCTGCTAATGCCCAAGTATCTATAACTTGTAGCTATTACTTCAGAATGCAGTTGTTACCTTTCACTTTTATTTTCACACCCCGATTTCTCTCAAAATACTAAATTTCGATCTAGACAGCCGTACAAAGTCTAGTAAACCAGATCTCGCAATCAAAATTAATAACAGAAAGACTAATTATGCAATAAATATTCCGTCATTCTACGTTGAGGATTTAGAATGAAAAAGATATAACGTCGACCCCTTGTAGAAAAAAGATGCAAGATGAACTTCTAGATGATTTTTCGTTCGATATTTCCTGAGATGAGAGACCGATGCGGATGTGGCCTACTTTCCTGTGGCACAAAAACGATTTAATGTGATTTTTTTTTTTATTTAAACAATTTTTTTTATATCTACAACGGCATGATCACTAGTAAATGACATGACTTGAGTAGGAGGTCAATGTGATCTTATATTAATCAGCTTTCCGTCAATATGATAACGATACAACCGAGTTTTGTTGAACTCAACCAATGGTACAAGTTCTGTGCACAAATATTTAGTATCGAAAATGCCAGGAAACGCTGAGGAACTAAAACACAAGGAGTTTTGAAATTCTCCTAATTTTTGAAACGTTTCTGGAAAAACAACTCACAGACACCAGACTTTTTGATTAAATGACTCACCTCTCAGTGTAAGCCCATTGTCGTCAACCCCTAAAAAGTAAACACTAACAGTAATCAAACCTGGGTAAAATAAATTTACCCTACTCACCATCCATTTTTTCTACATATACTTGTATTTTATTTATTCGTGAAATATGCTTAAATATATCAAAATTACTTCATTCATTCTTGTAAATCATGTGAAATTAATTTTGTCCCATCAAATCAGAAACAGTTTTACCCAGATCCAAGTTGAAAACTTAATAATAATTTAACAGAAAAGTCTACGATTGTACCACGTGGCGCTCCATGGAACCGTTACCTTTGGAAGCCCTGCACTAGGGGGACCAGCAGAAACAAGTTGGGTTCACAAACAAGTGGGTTATAAAAGGTTTATGAAATTCTCGTCAAAAATACTTTTTTTGTTTCTTAATATATATAATGGTTCTTAGGGACGACAGAAAAACAAGGTTGTGTTGCTCTGTAAAACAAAGTTTATTTTCTTTTAATTGATAATTAGTTTACGGGTTTACAAATAAAATCTAAATTCATACCTGTAAAACAAAGAAACGACATTCAATGTTTATTCTCCTGTCGATTCTGTTTGTTTTATAATAACAAATAATTAAAGTCAAATATTAAGTTTAGCTTGCTTTCACTGCTTGCCTAACACTCACGTAACCTCCCTGCTGATAACGCTAGTATCATTCTCTTCAACGCCTGCATTATCTACGTTGGCACGGCGCGCTAATTCAAATTAAAGAAATACATTTTCTTTACATATATTTATGTAATCATTTTGATTGATTTTTACTTAATATTGATGAGTTTTGAGGGAATTTTTTAACGCAGGGTTTCAACTTAGTTTCCTTGTTTTTAACAGTTTATTTAACCAGGCCTGATTGTTAGTAACTATAAATAATGTATAATAAATAATAAAAAAAAGTTTATAGTCACGATACGATGTTTCGGAGAAGAGTGCGTATAGTCAACTGCAGTGCGGCGATGCGCACGGAGAGCTCTGTCGACGAGATAGGCCTTGTTATAATAATATATAATAATAATAAAAATATTGCTGAAATCTTCTCAAACAAAAATTAAGTTTAAACAAAACAATGAAGTCTCTTACTTTGAATTACCCTTCTAATCAAAACTTATTATGGAGCCCAAACAAATGGTAATTAAATTTATGTTAACAATAAAGTTGTTTTCCACATTAAAAGAATTGAGCGTTACTGCTGCGTAATCATTAGTAGTAACGCCAAATATTGCGACTGGCATAAAGCAAACAAAGATGGCGGGGACGGAAGCCATGGGCAGATGGGAGCGGAAGATAATGGCGACCACTCGTACGTCACTCTGACAGGAAGGGTTGCAGTAATTCTATGAGTCACGATGAGATTTAGCAGTTTGCTGTTCGTTGAGTCACCATTGGTCAAACTGCCTTAATTATCAGCAAATAAACAATAATTTATACAATTTACTTACCCATGCCTGAATTATATTAGAATTGGAATAATTTTTTCTTATAAGTAGATTTGTTGGCAATCATTTTTTCATATTTACACAACACAAAATAATCTACATACTACCTTAGGCCTGAGGGAGCAATGCGCTCAGCGTCAACCTGAAACATTGATCAAATCATTTACATTTATGTCACAGACAGTAATAAAAAAAAAAAAAAAAAAAAAAGCGGGATATAGACTACTTGTGTCCCCGTTTTTGGACAATATATCAGTCAAGTAGCTTAATATAATTTTCGTTTCGGAAATTACCAACACCACCGACTGACCTCAGATTCATTCTAATCGTTTTAGACTAGGGGCGAGACTGTGCTTTTATTAATCAAATATAAAGTAGAGAAGAATCAGAGTATTGTTTGCATAACTGTTGTATCAGTTCTTATTACTATTAATAATCATTTATTTAACAACCTTGTTTTTCAGATAGAGCTGAGAGATATCGCTATATTAATAACAGAGCACTTAATTGTATGTCACAATAAACAAATAGCTATTTCAATAAAAAAAAGTAGAAAAAGAATTTTAGGCTGAGAAGTAACCAAGTAGCTTATTATGGCGATAACGGTCAGACCTACCTCTCCATGTGTTAAAACCCCACCCTCTCCGGGAGAATATTTAATAGTCTAAAACCCAAAAATTTCCGATATTTTCTTTTAGTTTCTGAAAAATAACTTTTTTTCCGGTTAATTGTCGCGATAATTAGTTCCATATAAATTTGAAATAAAAACTCAGTTCACTACAATATTTGTTTTAAACATTTTTTTTTTTCCTAAACCCAACATTAGACGAGATACAGATCATCAAAGTTAAACATTTTCTCTACTTACCATCTCCATAATATGCGCGTGTATGAAAAACAGGCAAATATATCCATTGTTTGTGAAAATGAAAAAAAAATGACAAGGTACTAATTATTGCTACGATTCACCAGTAAAAAGTCTACAATTTCCTTTAAAAAAAATCTACGTGACCTTTTGCAGGCAAACCTTCATTTTAGCTACCCACTGACTGGACCATATATATGTAAAATATCAATGCCAAAATGTAAAATATGTTTATGCCATTCGTCAACAATAGACAAACTATATAATTATCTAAAACCAGGCAGGCGCTTGGGTTTCTCGTTAACGACCTGAAGGTACGTTTTTCGTAACATTCGAATTTTCATACAACACCCACCAGTAATATTCTGTTCTAAGGACTAATTTACGTTAAAAATCGCAACCATTTCACTGATGTCATCCTGGACTGGGCAAAGGCCTTTAGGGGCACAACAAAGACACTATTCCCCAGAGGCTGTGATCCAACATTCTTCGAAAGAACTGTCATAGACAACCTCTCTACCTGCTTTTTCGGGTCAACGCTAGTCGTATTTTTTAGTCATTTTATACAAGACATATTTTCAAAAATACATGAGGCCATTTGTACTCGAACCAACTTCGTATCTATAGCCACTTCATTGCGATTAAGTTATAAGAATTTTATTTGTTTCTTGTTTAAACGGCTTCAGTGGTTTGCTTCAAAAGTAGAGAAATAAACTATAGCGGCTATTTTACTAGGTTCGACAGAATTGTTAGCATCCGAGAGATTTGGTTGTTAGAAAAGCGGTGATGTATGGTTTTGTTGCATGTCGATACGCGACTAATTAAGTATACACGGGTAAGTATAATATACAAGTAAGAATACACGGGTGGATGTGTTCGTTGGTATACCGTCTTAGGTTGATACAAGAATAATTATTATTTCGTTCATTAATACATTCGATGAAAATAAAACATCTTACATTCCATTTTACGGCCCAGTTTACGAACGTATCCCATTTTTCTAAGAATAAGACGAGGAAAAATAACATATGATTACAGCCCATGATGGATGATCAAGATGAGAGACGAGCATTTCTAAATCAATGATTGCATTGATTTTTTTTTAATCAAACATTTGATTGAAAGTTTAATCAAGGAGACAAGAGTTCGGATTTGATTATTCTTTATATAAAATAAAAATCACCAATGAACCTTAATAAGAATGTGAGTTCCGTAAATTGACGTAGAATGGTTTGGCATGCTGGGTAAAATTATAATTGGTCAAATCATCAACTTGGTAGGATTTCATTTAAATTATAGACTATTAATCGAAGCGATTTCAATTGAAGATTTGAATTTAAAGAGTTTAGTTTAATTGGATTTAGACGATTGATCATACTATGATTGATGATGGAATTTGTTTTGTTTGTTGAAGCAGTTTTGTATTTTTATTTTATGATCTACTTTGCAATCGTAATGAAAATGAAATCAACTCTACTGTGTACGCATAGTTTAGGAACACACCCCATTATTGTAAGAAATAAGGATAATATCCTTATACGGGTCCACGGGGTGCAAATGGTTCAGAATCATGATAAAGGTTGGGCAATCAAAGTCAATCAATGATTGAATTTTTCGTTAAACTATTGATTGAAAGTACAACAAAGGAGCATAGGTTTCCAATTTTATTGAGTATAAATGGATTCATTTTTTTTATTATGTTTTCTACTAAATTAAAATCACCAGTTCGTTTACATCGATTGTCCAAATTCACTTAATATGAATGTGAGTTATGTGAAATTGTCTACAATGGTTTGGCATGCTGGATAAAATTATAATTGGACAAGACATCAATTAGGTAGGATTTGATTGATTGACGATAATCAAGTGAAATGATACAATTCACTTTACTAAGATGTGCACTTCTTAAGACGTTATGTCGCCTATAACTGATTCGATGAAAATCTAACTAACTCTCCCGACAGAGACAACAATTCAAAGTCTCGATGATAAGTTCGTCACATTAGCTGGCATGAGAGCAACTCTGCGAACAGAGAAGTGGTTCGCAGTCTGTAGCCGTGACAAATCGCAGCTCTCAAAGATCACAGAACACACTAGCTACTGCTATTAATCATGAATGACCAGTCATATGTTTCGTACAGCCTGCTCTATGAATGACTGGTCAGATTTGCTTCGTCACCTTTTGTTACCTGCAGTCTGTTAGGTCTTAATGGAGGGTGAGGAGCTCTTGTTTCCGATATGTGTGGCCATATCATATATATATGGCACATATCTATGTGGAAATACTATGCACGTACATATAAAATATTACGAGTTCATCTGAGGATCAGATACCTTAGCAATTATATACTAGGTTGTCTTATTGAAGTACATATAAACCAAATTAATGGTGTATAAATGAAAGAACATAATTCAAATATGTTCGAGTTTAAAACTTACTTGTTGAACTTACAGTTTTGAATGTCATTTTTCGTAGGGGGGGGAGATTCAGAAAGAAAAACGAAAAACTCAGCTCACCTCCACACCCACGAATCAGTGTTAGTGAGTTGTTGCGGTGAGACATATTAATTTTAAAATATAATTAATATCTTCTGAGCTGCGAGTAGTAAAATTCTTGAAATTCAAGATTATTCTTGAACAAGAGAATAAACTAGAGCATTTAGTCTTCAACGGTTGCGATAAAGCATGGTTTTTTTTTATGTTTTCTATACTTACTGTAATTCTTATACCAGTTTACAAAAGAGTTGAAGAGTGTGTTGGGATATCGGCTTAAATTGATGGCAAAGAGTTTTTAGGTTTTCATCAACGTTAAACCATATTGTTTTTTGTTTTTTTTTCAATCGGCTTCCTCAGTTCCCCGAATGTCTTAGACAGTTCACATCAGGATGTAGGACTACGTCCAAGAATATTCTTGATTAAAACCTACAAACTCTTTTTTATTAACTTTTTTTTTTTTTTTCTTAGCACTCAAACTTATAAAAATAGGATGTGGGAAAAATAAAGGAAAATTATTTTGGGCTAATGAGTGCCTTTCACTAAGGGGAGTCCCCCATTTACAGGATGTATGAGAAGGGTATAGGGTGTGGAATGCCTAAAGGAGGCGGGTGGAATCGGGAAGGTAGTGAGATTCTACCGACTTTTTCTATTATAGTAACGTTTCTAGGATATATGAACATATTATTAACAAAATTTGAAATTGAAATGATTTTCAGTTCATAGGAAAAACATCCCTTATTGTGTTGGGGGATGTAAGTTAAACTTGTTAAGGAATATCAACCCTTTGTTTTGTTTTTTTTGTTTTTTTCGTGAAAAAATCCTTTTTTATTAACCCAAACCGATACGGTAAATAAACTTTTATACTCATTCTCGTAATTTTAATTTAGCTGAAAACTAACCGGCATATTTCAAGATTTTTCAGAATACCCGTCTTATGAGCGCAGTTATTCGGACAGCTTCCGGATCGATGGACAGTTCCTGGTGACTGCCATCATCCGATCTGACAGGCAGACTAATGGAAAGAGGATTATACATGCGGCTGTCATAGAGGCATGGGATTGGCCAATACCACACATCTGTCCCTCACCGACCCTACCATTGGCCATCGCTTCCAAGAATACAGATACAGATCGGAGGACTGTCCAGATGGCCGGAGGATTACACGCTCGATGGCTCATTTCCATTGTCTTGGGGTGTCGCAGTTTCCGCATCATCATCCCTTCTAACGAACCGATCTCAGTCAGAGGACTCGCGCTCGAGGGCACGTGGTCTGCGGCCAGCTGGGGTTGAGGGCTAGATGACCTGTTTTTAAGTGTTCAACAATAGCTGCCCAATTGCACATATCTAAGTGATCAACAAAAGGGCACGGAAACCCCTCTACCTTCACTTCACTTCCTGACTTGTGAACATTCAAAGGGTTGATATTCCTTAACAAGTTTAACTTACATCCCCCAACACAATAAGGGATGTTTTTCCTATGAACTGAAAATCATTTCGATTTCAAATTCTTTTAATAATATTTTCATATATCCTAGAAACGTTACTATTTCGTTATATAACAGGATACTGTGTGCTGTTCATTTTATTCCAATACATTATTCAAGATATTTGGGAATGACTACAAACTTTTTATACTTTATATACTTAAGTTCAGCGATTTGTATGTTGAGGTCGGCAAAAAAGTGATTTCGGTTTTTTTGTGTGAAATGAAACAATTTTTTCTACACAACAAATGAACTTTATGGTAACTTCATGATCCCGCCCTCATAGAACTTCTAGTCGTTATCAGCAAAAAACTCAATCAAGTGCGATTTGAGGTGATCGTTATGACTGAAATTTTTACCATTTAAGAAGTTTTGTAAACTTCGAAATAAATGATAATCCGATGGTGCAAGGTCGGGACTGTATGAGGGATGCGACATCACTTCCCAACCAAGTTCTAATAGTTTCTTACGTGTTGCTAAAGATCTGTGAGGCCTCGCATTGTCGTGACGGAACCCAATTTTTAGCTTCTTAACAAGTCCAAGACGTCTTATATGATTTTCAATTGTTGTGTGTGATAAATTTAACTGTTTTGCAATCTCTCGCACGGTTATAACACGATTCTATTCAATTATGGCTTCCATTTTGTCATCATCAACTTTAGAAAGTCGAACAGAACGTTGGTCATTTTTCAGAGAAAAATCTCCAGAACGAAATTTTTTAAACCAACTCACATGCGTTCCGTTAAACAATAAACAACATAAACATAACATGTCGTGGCGGAACCCAATTTTCAGCTTCTCAACAAGTCCAAGACGTCTTATATAATTTTCAATTGTTGTGTGTGATACATTTAACTGTTTTGCTATCTCTCGCAGTTATATGACGATTCGATTCAATTATGGCTTTCATTTTGTCATCATCAACTTTAGAAGGTCGAACAGAACGTTGATGGCCAACGTTTCAGAAAAAAATCTCCAGAACGAATTTTTTTAAACCAACTTACATGCGTTCCGTTAAACAATAAACAACATAAAATTTACATATCTCTTTGTAAGACTCAGCCGCTTTCTTTCCTTTATGAAAATAAAAAAGTAAAATGTGTCGAAACTACTTATTTTTGCACTCCATGTTAAAACTGACCGTAAACTGACAGTTGTAAGTTAACAAAATTACACGGAGTTTCTTTGTATAGCAACCTAAAGGTATCGACTACCTAATCTCAAAAGAAAAAAATCTAACAATGACAAAATAATAACGAAACGGCAATCTTATGGTACAAACCGATATTACTTTCTTTCCAGCCTAAGACTTTAAAAAAACTCAGTTAACGAAATTAATGACAGTTTTAATAACTTTATTTATTATCGTCTATTAAATCCCAACAAATATTACATATTGCTACTTTTTTTCGAAACGAACTATAATGTATATACTTGTCTACTCCTTATACATAAAAATAAAATAGAAATGAATCGTGGTTTTAAGAAATACAATACACCTGGTATATTTAAAATTCTATATAGTTAAACGTGTTTAATATCATTCTCTTCAGAATTTATTCAACTTGCATGTAATACTGAAAGAATCTCAAGTCGTCATTGCAAACACTGATACTTGATTTAATTTCTTCCCTACAATATATTACACAAAGCTTATTTTAAATTCTTTACATATATGTTTACCCTACATTCTTGAACTCATCTCTTCCAAGTTCATGAAATAGTGACCTATGCAACCACCCTAATCACCTAGGACAGTCATTACACCGCACCACTCATCCCTATAAACCTCCTTGGAGACTAAAAGGGCAGTGGTCTCGTGACCTGTTATAAATACGTGATAGTGGGAGTCCTGGCAATGGCCAGTTCCTCCAATCATGCCCTGAGCGTCTGTGGCTCTCGCCTTCCCAAGACTCCGGTTCGTCTTTCGAATGCGAGGGAGGTAACAATGATGGGGATTTGGGAGGTCTCTGGGGTGTTTCTAAATACTGTATGAATGAGTGAGTGAATCAAAATTGTAAATATGGTGTGAATGAGAACATTTATGACAATTACTTACTTTTGACCTGCAAAAAGACGTTAAAGGGAAATTATGAGCAGGTAAAGTATGGTTTTTATTTCTATTTCTTAGTCCAGCCAGTTTTTAGTAAAATTAGGATTGCACTAAACCCAGTTTCGCTTTAACGTTTTACAAAACGAAAATAAGGATTGAAGTAGTTCTTCTCTTAGAAGTGTAGGAGGGTCCTCAAGGTTGAATTTATTTAGTAAATATTCATAAAAAATATGACAGCCTGCCTAATTTGGTCTATTAATTACTTTACCTTCATTTAAATAAATAGAGGTCACTCCTTTTAATCACATATTTAGCAACTAAAATGAAGAATATTAAATAAGTACTAAACAAAATTATTTGATTGAACTTACTACATGACTTTTTTCTTTTTCTTATACCCCTATTATATTAATATTGTTTTAATTAAAATTAATATACAAATATCGATAGAAATAAATATTGAGCTGTGATTGGCTCCTTGTACTGCATACTTTTCATTGTTATCAGTTTCTGACACAATTACTAGTCTGAATAAGATTAAAAGTTATGCAATGAAAAGGGAACCAGGTGGTGGGCGACATAAGGGACTTACAACTAATCTTACATACTAACTTAAAACTAGAGCGTTCCTGAATCGACTGCCTTCTACCATCGATGGGGAAATCGTATTAAACATGGGATTGGTCATGTATTGCAGCGAATCAAAGAATTTGATCTATCTACGGTGAATGAACTCATCTACCGTAGGCTTCTCAAAATCTTCGTGGAGCTCACTGTTTCTCCGCTGCCGGAATGAAGTATGTAGGACTACTTTCAAGAGTATACCGTTTTGAAATTATTGGAGTCGCTTCCGTCAGGTGACTAAAAAGAGGGGAACAGTACAACAGACCAGGCCTGAGTATGCTCTTGTAGATCATGAGCTTGAGGCGCCAAGAAAAATCAGTCAGAAGTAATCAGCTATGTTTTAACTTCCTCGCAAAATGGCCACAATGGATGCGAGGGTCCATTTTTATGCCCAAATATATGAGGCTGTTTCCTGGTGAGTGGGTAAAAGTACTGGACATACTCCTTGAGGTAATCCACAGATCAGAGACACAGCCTCGGAGAAGTTATCATCGGATACTTGACTAGTATAAACAGGGAAATACATATATCCTGAAGTGCTCATTTGTATTAATTGTACTTTTGTGTTAATTTCTATTTTAGTAATTAACAAACATATCAGTTTCTGCTCAATTGCAAACAAATTTATTTAAAAATCGACTGGAACTTTTAATGAATTCAGTTCATAGATTTTAAAAAAGTTTACCTCTAGGGTTAGAATTCTTATAATTCTTAGTATTCTGAAGAATACTCCGGCAATCGAACTGGAATACTGTTAGTCTCACTTTAAATTTTATAACAAATATATTCCTTCATATTTTTACTTTTGACCCGCTAGATTGTTAATAGACAGCCCACTTGGCGGCGGCTCCGAGAACGAAAGAGAGGAATGAGGAAGAGCCGACAATGCGGACAAAGGCCGGCCAGCCGCCAATGGGACAAGAGTGGTCACACAGTTTTCGGTTATTTGTAAATGAGGTCCAGTTATGACGAGCCTTTTGTGTGGGCTGAGCACCTGGCTGACCGAGGTATACTCAAGCGGTTAGTTCCCCTGAGAACCAAAGGCTTCCAGAATCTATCTCATAAAGAGGGGGCAAGTGTATCCTTACAGCCGAGAGTCCCGTCACAGGACTCCTGCAGTTATTGTATAAAGTGTCCGAGTCCTGGTCCTGGTCTGTTGGCCACCTGCTCACTCTGGCTGGACATTATCCTAATATCCAACGCTCAACCCTTTGATGTCTCCTTCAGGCGCCGTATTGAGGCGAATAAGAACGAATTTGACGCGAAACTGTTCACACTACACCAGAAACAAAAAACCAGCAAAAAAAACAATTTAATAGCGATGCAACAGACAATTGAGGGTTTATAAAAAGTATATAAGAGATGTCTCCCCACTATATTTTTATATCTTTAGGAGGCCCAAGACAGTCGTACTTTCCAAAACCTTAAATAAAATACAGAGGACAGACTTACATATAATTATATAACAAAAATACACCACAAATTTGTAATCAAGAGGTGTTTACAGGTTAACATTGTACAAAAATATCTCTGTCTTATCAAGTCCATTCAGAAATACGAGTTAAAAACCAATAAACGTGTATTCAGATTTAACCACTTACTAAGCAGGCATAAACAAAAAGAAAGATTGTTCATTATTTCTTTGTTCTGTTCATTATTAGTACAGTTTTCAGATAAGAAATTTAGATAAAAACATATAACTCCAAGAAGGTTGCATATGTTTTAAGTCATAACTTTTTTTTTTTTCAAATCCCTTTATTTAAGGAGTATACATGAGTGGAGTCTCCACAACACGGAATCTGAACATAAATAAACATTCTGATTTTATATGTACCGTAGCATAGCTACATTGTATATATTGTGTGAGGTTAACAATAACCGAGACAGGCTGATGTACAGAATGGAGTTAGGGCAGACATTGAAGGATGTACATCAGGGCAAACAATTGCGAGAACCGGTGGCACGATACGTAACAAGAAATTTAAAAAATATCTAGAAAATAAAAATAGCACAGGGCTGGAAAAAATATATTTTGACTATGTTAAGGAATGGAATCAATTTTTGAGCACAACAAACGTAAACCCAGGAATACAAATTTCTTCCCAGGACTCTATGTTTCTCAAGAGCTCTTTGGATTCTCCTAAAATGGGAAGCTAGTAAACCGAGCGCAAAAAGGGATTGAAACGACCAAAATCACGATGATCAAAAAGAAACGCATTTAAATAATTTGGAAAAAATTACAATTGAAAATATTAGGGAGGATAGATTGGAGTACCATTACAAGAGGTTAAAAATCGAAAAATTGAAACCAAAAGGTTCTCTAAAATAAAAACAAAAAATAATTCAGGTTAGTCCAACAAGTTAGATCACAAACAAGTAAGTTTTGAAAAGTAACAGTAAAGTAACCATCTCAAAGTGTAAATTCTCAGAGATTGGAAAAAGCGATCCAACATGTCCTAAATCCATGATGAGGTAACGTTCGCGCATGCTCAGTAAATAATCACAAACCAGTTGGGAACTTGTCCGTGATTCTCTGTTGGAACAATCCTATTACCTCTCTGGACGTAATCGATACTTGGGAAAACGGTGGCTTCTTTATTTAGACCAAAAGAATATATCTCACTGGTGACAAACACTTGTGTGATAGGTACGTAATAATAAAACACAAACAAATACAACTGGTTCATTTAATGTATAGCATTAATTTACGGAAATAATACAACTGTTGAATGCTTATTACTAGATACTTAAAACTAGATACTTGCACAAGTTAATAGACAAGTACATGTCAGGAAAGCAGTTTAGGGCGTTCTCATAGCTGTGACACTGAGCGCTAATAGCCAAAAGCTGAACACCGCGAGCCAAGCGACAATTTCTTCTCTCTAATTAGCCAACACTATTGAAGCCTCCTTGACTAAGTTCCTTAGTGACGTAGTTGACGCTTACCTTTTCACAACCGATTACCTCTCTGGAGGTAATCGATACCTGGGAAAATTGTGACTGATAAACACATTACACTTATATCCCAATATATTATTCCATTACGTTTTAAGCACTTAATTATTTCGAAAATATGTTTTTCAAAAAATTGACTAATTGTTTCAGTTTATAAGAGGTGTAGATACAATTTGGTTACATGAAAAATCGGGATGAAATATCATCCTCAGAGCAACTAGTTTATATTTTTACTTAAAAAATAGACAAAAGCACCCCTTTTAGAAAACAAAAAAAAATACCCAAAAATTACCTTAAATGCCTACCTATTGTATAAAGTGAGATTTTTGATTCTTGAATATATTTCGATCCGATGTACAAAATGCTTGGTTAAGTTGAAATTTAATTGCGATTCTTCGTCAATTCAACTGCGCCTCATCTTACTTTTCAATTTCTGTTTTGAGGGTGATCAAATTTATGACCTGATTGTTACTACACCGCAGAGAACCATCCAAAAATTTATCCGTTCTCTATGGAAACTTTCTCCTTGGGTAGGATAAAACCAACCTGGTGTTGACTGGATGGTGTTTACACGAATATTACGTAAGGTTTATTTACAACTCATCATCCTTTCAAAACAACGTTACGAAAGAAACAAGATAATTAATGGATATCCATAAAAATAACACAATAATCTCCGAGAGTTAATGGTTGTGATGTCCTTCCAGAATTCCCAGATTTCTTCTGATAAAATCTTTTTCTTTGTCCGGGTGACGTAACCATAAACCTCAAAGGAACAAATCGCTCATATTCATAATGGGATATGCTCTGTCTTATGAGATGATGAGCTGGTGGGACTTTTAGCAGTCAGTGCTTGAGACAGTGATTAATGCAAGAAGTTCAATAACGGTAGTTAAACGTTGCTGATGATTGCTGTGCGAATAAATTATAGAATAAACTCTATTTAGACAATCAACCATACCTCCGAGTGATAACTTTACAACTATTACATGATGATAGCAAAAAAAGAGAAAACTAAATTCGTGGCATCACAAAAAAATTTAAATGTTTTGATAAAAATTACAATTGAAAATATGAGGCAGGATAGATTGGATCACCATTATAAGAGGTTAAAAATCGAAAATGAAAAATTGAAACCAAAAAATTCTTTAATAAAAACAAAAAATAATTCACCTTTTTTCCAACAAGTTAGATCACAAACAAGTAAGTTTTTTTTTAAAAGTAACAGTAAAGTAACCATCTCAAAGTGTCAATTGTTAGAGAATGGAAAAAGCGATCAAACCTGTTCTAAATCCGTGATGAGGTAACGTTCCCACATGCTCAGTAAATAATCCAGTTGGAAACTAGTCCGCGATTCTTAAACTGGCAGACTATTGCCTATTAAGTTCCATTAATGTCATGGATAGGGGACGCTGAAAAATTTCTCTACAGCATTTATTTCGACATTCAAATTCATTATTAGTACAATTTGAATTGTCCAAATTCCACTTTACCCTCGATTAACCGAAACTTTCAAAGTAAATTACGGGTGGGAAATAAATAATCCTAGAGCGTGTTTTAAAATAATATCTTTAAGAATAATTTATTTATTTTCTAGAAGTAAATAGCACTGGAAGACCATCGAACATTGCAAAAAATCAAGTGTGACGTATCACCATTACGGGTTAATAATTCAATAACCTATAATTCATATATTTGATAACCTCATAAAAAGTTTCGTTTTGGCAACAAAACGATTTCAATGACAGATTTTGGTTACTATAATTTTGAAAATATAGCCAGTCTTAAAATCTAGTTCAATGTCTAAATCTTTAATTTGGCACACTACTCAAAATTAGAGATTTTTTTTTTCAAATACCAAGCAATTAAATAATTCATAACAATTATTCATGTATTGCAGAGGTGTATTCCTAATACAAAATGGGACACCTTTTTGAAATGCACGAATCAAACATTAAAAGGGACCTCATCAAAACCAGAACAGGCGGGTCAAAATATAGAAGTTTTGAAAAAATACCAACGATACCTTAAAAATTCAGTCTTGTTCAAATCAGGTCTATGTTCTAAAGCCTTTAACAAACTTACTTCAATAAAAAAAAAACTATCATCGATACGAACTTTTTCATGGTTGCTTGCAAATTTTCAGATGTTGGATAATAGCTTATGTTAACTGTTTGGTTAAGAGTGGGATTGGAAATCAAGAGAGTACTTACCAAGTGCGAGGTAAACATGATATCATTTGGGAAAGTGTATTGAATATTTATACGTGTTAATTCACCCAGGTTGAGTGAATATTTAAAAGCGTTGGGGAGCCAACCGATGCAACTCTGAGAGAGTACAAGCCTACCAAGATGAACCCGGGTCTCAGGAGGCACCTCAGTCCCAAGTGTCAGGCTGTGATTATAAAAAAAAACATGTAAATCACATAATTTAATCAGTACAATCTACCAATGCATGCATAAAATCGTTATATAGTGATAATTGATGTAATATTATAAATGTTATTACTTATAATTATAATTCAATTCAATTGAATTATAAGTACTTTGTGTTTATGTTTATCATATGTACGTTAATTTTAGCACTGTAGATCCCTGATCAGTCAAAAATTGGGAAGACTATTTATTTACCCTATTTTTTCTAGATTTTCTATTTACCCACGAGAAACAGTTTTTTTGTTTTTTTTAACAACATCACGTTAGTGTTTGTTATGCCATGACTGTGTTGTATTGTGTGGTCCGGACTTTAAAGCAATACCCTTGCGTGTTTCGCGCACAGGTGACGTGGCAGTGAGCGCTCGTGGCACAAGAAGAGGCAGTAAAAAACCCATCACTAATAGCTGCGCCATGACCCAGTTCGGTGGCTCACAGCTGTGGCGTTTGCTAAACCAATCAGCAAACCAAACACCGCGGGGTGCTAACCACATCGCCTTTTTTTGTAAGTTCCTGAGTCTATTGCGGCAGCCACCCCACCCCCTCAAGACAAAAAATTTGAAGAAAAAAAAAAAAAAAGCCTTCGCCAACATATGGCCAACATCTAACACGTTCTGTTAGCGGAGTCATTAGTAAGAATAATGGAGCCTATCTTTTTAAGAGGAAACGCCAAGAAATTTCGACTTTATCCTCTTTTATGTCAGTTCTTTGTCGGCTCCCAGTATCACATCATCGGCATGCAGTCACGGCCTCTTTTGCACTCAAATGGGGGAAATTGTGTTTCACGGCTTAACGGAGCGGCAAGCCTTTTAGGCTTTCTTCCCCTAGCAACACAAATTATAGAAAAAAATGAACATTAAATGCCTTAAGTGTCAAACATATGTCGACTGAGAGAAGAGAGATTTTATGCCCATCCCTCATAGACTATCAAGAAACACTTTTGTGGTAATAGATCCAAAGTTATACGCGTAATTTAATGCTTCACTCTCATTACTAATATTATAACGAGCGTATGTAACTCTCGCACTCTTCGTCAGCCTCCACTGGCTCATATCCAGTGACGCGGCTGATAGAGGAGCGTTATCGGTAGACTCCATTTTTATACCCAGATAGTACATCGAGAATGCCGGGGAGTTCTCTTGCCCTCCTATAGGATAGGATTGTGGCAAGGCTTTTTTCCCCTTTTGGAAGGAGAAGACTACGCAGTCGGTGTTTCCGGCTTTCACATTGATGTTTAACTTAGTCTGTTGCTGTAAACCACAATATCTTCAGTAAAAGCTATTACTGTATCTTTCTTGTAGTTTGTCCCAAAAAGTCGGATGTATACGTGCTAAAGAGCACCGGAGACAAAACCGCTTTTTGTCTTAAATAAATTGAGGAACTCCACAAGTTAGAGGGAACGCCCACCCGTACCCTTACCGTTCTGTCCTTCGGAAGGGAACCATCATGGTATATAATATATCACATATCACATATGTATCTCATATGTGGGGGACTTCCCAAGACTCCGCTTTCTCTTTCGCATGGGAGGGACAACCATGTGGATTTGGGAGGTCTCTGGGCTGTTTGTAAATACTGTATAAATGAGCGAGTGAATGAAAATTGTAAATATATATATTGTAAATGTAATATAATATATGTGATATTTCATCACAATAAAGAAGTTTAAACAGATTAATGTTATAACCTGAATGAAATAATGGAAATCGGTCACTCTCTTGAAAATTGAACTCCTCCCCCAATAATTTAAAATTATCTTTTTAAATTAAATCTACAAATTTTACTCGGCCTAAATGACTGCGTGCAATCCAACAACTCAGTGTCCCACAGGCTACTGTGCCGGCATTTTTTCGACAAGGAATACCCAGAGCATACCTTCCGAAGGACAGAACGGTAAGGGTACGGGTGGGCGTTCCCTCTAGCTTGTGGAGTTCCTCAATTTATTTAAGACAAAAAGCGGTTTTGTCTCCGGTGCTCTTTAGCACGTATACATCCGACTTTTTGGGACAAACTACAAGAAAGATACAGTAATAGCTTTTACTGAAGATATTGTGGTTTACAGCAACAGACTAAGTTAAACATCAATGTGAAAGCCGGAAACACCGACTGCGTAGTCTTCTCCTTCCAAAAGGGGAAAAAAGCCTTACCACAATCCTATCCTATAGGAGGGCAAGAGAACTCCCCGGCATTCTCGATGTACTATCTGGGTATAAAAATGGAGTCAGAACAGTGCCATGAATAAACCACCACCTGTGGTAATAAGCCAATGGCTAGGGTGGAGTTCTGGTGGCTATACGAACGGCATCACATGGATGAAAGTGGCTCCGCCACTGATTACATTTGATGTCAGGCTCGACCACTTGACGGTGGAAATAAACTTGAGGACACCCAATCATCTCATCGCCATGTACAAGAGGCCGAGGACGTCTCTTCAAGAGTTTTCAGCACGTCTTAAAGAGTGTGCTAAAAAATACAACCACTGGGTTATCGGAGGCCTAAATGCCCGGCATCCCCTAAAAATGCCATAGTCAACCCAGCGGGAAGAGAATGGTAAAGATACCCTTTACCGTTGTTCACCCCAAAAACTACACTTTTCGCCATTAAAGTGCCAGTACAATTACCTCCACCCTAACCCTAGATCTCTTACTCACAAAACAGCCGCACAGGATAAACAATTGTAAGCCCTTGGACTTAGTCCACTGACCACCTGCCAATCCTGTATTCCATTGACGGTAAATCTGTGATGCCGCGTCCTACGGAGTACGACTATGGTCGAGCCAATGGGAACTATATCGATCACAACTATGCCACCAGTTGCATACGGTTCCTGTTCTCTGCACTACAGAGGAAGTGGATCGACAGGTAGCTTTCCTAACCAAGGTTATCGTCGATGCAAATGACACTGCCATCCTTCATGCATTACGCAATAATTGGAAGACTACCTGGTATAGAACAAGGAATCGTCCAAGGAAGTAGTAAACTCTCTCACAACGCAAAGTCGTGGCTTGATGAGGAATTGGAAGCCGGCGACGTGAGACCAACGGCTTCGTGGCTTACATGGTGATCACCGGAAGTTTTGGAAGAACCTTAAAACCACTATCGAGGACTCAGGTGTCCGCCTTCATGACGTTGACACCCTTTACACAGCGGAACAACAGACAAAAATACTAGCCGACCACTTAGCCTTCTATCGCCCGATTAGTCTCCTCCCTCACAAGGGGAAGATTCCCGAAAAGATAATACTGAACAACCCGAAGAAATTCTGTTCGGAAAATTCTATTATTCCATACGAGCAGACAGGTTTTCAGGCTCATCTGAGTATAGAACATCCACTCGTTAAGGTACAGACGGAAGTAACAGGTACGTAAGCAGAAGGTATCAACAGGAACACAGCAACTGCTCTGATCTCGCTGGAATGCGCGTAGGCTTTCGACTAAATGTCCCACGGGATGCTGTGCCGACAGCTTCGCGACTGGAAATACCCAGAGCAGCTATACACCATGTTGGTTTCCTTCCTGAAGAACAGGTTGGTGAGTGTACGGGTGGGTGATAGCCTCTCGAACACAATCCCTCTGACTTGTGGAGTTCCTCAAGGAGCGGTTTTTTCTACGATGCTTTTTAGCATGTACACATCTGACATTGCTGGGACGAACTTCAAGAAAGCTGCTGTAATCGCTTTCGCCGACGATATTGCGGTTTACAGCAGCAGTATAAGTAAGCTAAACATCAATGTGAACGCCGGAAAGACCGATTGTGTAGTCTTCTCCTTCCAAAAGGGGGAAAAAGCCTTACCACAATCCTATACTGTAGGAGGGCAAGAGAACTCTGCGAAATTTCATAATAGGATCATGAGAAAAGTGGTCAGACGTACCTCCTTCAATAGGTTAAAGAACGCCGACCTGCACCCGTTGCATGGTGTATCGTCTGTAGGTGAGTTCATCCACCGGTGACAGATCAAGTTTTTTGACTCGTTCCAGCACCTGACAAACCCAGTGTTTAACACTATAACCCCACCCTATTCGTGTATCGATGGCAACAGGCTGTCGGGGAAAATTAGGGTAAGATTTAGTTTAAGTTTTATCGATTAGATGTAATTTAGTTTCATGTCTATGATAAATGAGTTGAGCCTTGTCACTTTTTAGAGATGTTCAATTAATGTATAATGTACATCATTATACTTTTGTACAAGCGCAGACTACAATGTAAAATTATTAAAAAATTCATAAAACGTAGCCAAGCTGCAGGAAATACAATAAATAAATTGTAAATAGACTCATCGTAGAATCAATACTGAATTATGTAATGATTTGGTAACAAGGGGATCGGAAATTTAAAAAAAGAAAAATTTCTGAACAGTTTGAGACGATTGTTTTGTCTTTGACCTCTTGCCTTTGAGGTTGCTTCTACATCAGGTTGAAGACATCGTTGTACACTAGTACAATTTAAGTTTTATTGGTAGCTAATAAAATACATGCAATATGTTCCTCATTTTAAGTTAATAGTAAAATCAATCATTTCTTCGTGAAAAAATTTTAATATTTTTGTTGATTTTGTGAATAAATCATTTTGTCTAGTAAATTCTATTTTACCATCTTTCCGTTTAATTAGCACGTTAATTTATTACTTTAAATTACTTTGGGTTAAGATTCAATTGGGACCAACTGTAAGTGAATTGAATATTTGAATGAGGTATAATTTTGTACAACTTTACGCTAATGCAATACACTCAAGATTTGAGGAATCAAATCTGTCAGTAGTTGAATAGCTAGATTGCATCCCTAGAATTTAAATATTGTAATTATTCAACTAGAGCGTGACAGCGTGGTGTTCGTGGGTACGTCAGGTGAAGAGATAAACGGGTATGTGTATCCTTAGAAAAGATACATCCTTTATTTACTGCCTTAAAGTTTTATGTATTCGGATACTGCGGTGTATCAAATAGATAGAGTATCCCTCAATAAATAAATAAAAGGTTTTATTAAATCCCCGTCCTTACGTAGCAGTAACAACCGCAAATCACAGTGCAAAATTGTATAAAATGTAGCCAAGCTACAGGACCTATAATATTGACCTATTGTAAATAGATTCATTTATATAGAATCTATATTTAATTCCATAATTTTTAATAACAAAGGGAAATAAAGAAAAAAAAAATCTGCGTAAAATGTTTTTCTTTACTCCAGTTCGATTCATAATTTTGTGTGGTTTTAATAAAAGGTATAATTAATGATTTTGGATCTTATATGTTGCTCAAAACTTCTATTGAACTAGATCAGTTATGAAAGCACTTTACACGTCCGGACCATCTGTTGTTCGGGTTACCGTCCAGCTCCCATTACTGCCCATTTTAAAATGTTTTCTAAACATGCAATGTCCACGTTTTACAATTTTAAGTTAATCATCATAATCCGTAAATATAACAAAATCGATCAATCTTGGCTGAGGATTCATGCGTCCTATAGAAGACATCTAACGGTTGTGCTGAGGGTCGTTTGATAAGCCCCGTTATTATATAGGCGGAAGACAGGGATCAGTTATAAATAGGAAGGGTTGGGACAGCACGCGCACCATCGCCCGCTACTTTTTGCCCTAGCGGAGAGATATATCGGTACCGCATACCTGGCCCTACCTCGGAAGAGGAAGGCCCGGGGAACAGATGAGCAGATGTTGCGGGGGCAGCTGTTGGCAGAACTGGGTCACTAGGGGGGCGGGCCTCAAACACAGGTGTACCAATCCCGCACGATGCGTGGCTGCTCCATCTAGTGTAATGTAAGGCGTGTGTCAGGCACGCATTGTCAGGATAACTGTTAGGGTTAGGTTAATACAGCTACATCCCTCGATCCGCGTCTGATCGTCTGAGGGTTGAGGCGGAAATATGAAACAGCTGCCAACAGAAGGGCCATCCCCGCGGTCTTCACAGAGACATTACGACCTAAACCCACTAATAAACAAAATAGGAGACTATAACAAAGCTAACTCCAGCGTTAGATTGTATTATCCACCGGAGACACATCAGGTTTATTGGCTCGTTGAAGCATCTCACGAGTCCAGTGTTTAACACTATGACCAATGTACCACTACCATCATTCCCGCATCGATGGCAACAGACCGTCGAGGAAAATTAGGTTAATATTTAAATGTTAGGTGTAAGTTAATTTTAAGTCTATGAATCATAAGTCCCATCACTTTTTAAACATGTTTAGACAATGTATAATGTACATTGTAACAATCACAAATCGCAATGTAAAATTATTAAAACTTGTATAAAATGTATCCAAGCTACAGGACATATAATGCAATGGACCTACTGTAAATAGGTTCATTTATGTAGTCCATACTGATTACCATAATTTATAATAACAAGGGGGGGAACTATATTGTATTATTGTACCGTTACGGAAAATAGAACCTATCGAAAGTAGTATTTTACTGTGTATCATCAATTTGATAAAGGTTTTGTTTTTCCTCAAAAAAACATTATAGATTATCATCATCACAATAAGAAGAAAATTAATGTGTATTTTTAATGTTTACTGATATTGTACATATATGTATGTTTCTCTCTCACACGAATAGGTCTGACGAACGTGTCTGGGAAATGCACCGATTTAGCGCAATTGTTATAAATGGACATGCTATACTCATCTTCACACAAGACATGAATTGTTCAAATTTTTTCTTGATTCGAAATTCTAGACGAATCGGATTAAATCCTACGGAAAACGAGGTTAGAAAACGGCGGTTTTCAACAGGAAGGGATAAGTGCTCTAAATTATCATTCATTGCCACTTCCTGCACCCTAAAAATTAATCATGATGTTTCTTGTTGGCAGGTAACTTTTCAGCTACTTAAAATAAAATTGATTGGGTCTCTGATTTGACAAAAATTACAACTGTCCTGACTGCCTGTTGTTTCTCAAAACAACAAAAAATGTCCGCAAACTTTAGCGAAACATGGATCAACGTTCCTCAACTTGCTTCTTATGAAAATATTGTACCTCAACAGGAAATTGAACAAGAATTAGTTGAGGAAATCACTAGTGAAGCTTGCTGTGATCCATAGGAAAATTATTTTATCTAATAATAATATTATTATAATAAAATAATTTTCCTATGTGTTTTATTTTTCAATTTTTTTATTAAATTGTGATAACATTATTTAATAATAATTGTCTTAACATTTAACATTAATTAATTATTTTTGCTTTGTGGTGTTGCTGAAGACCGATTTATTGTGATCAAGACGTATTGCTTATCTTCGAATTTTAGAATTTTTCAAGTCCTGGCTCGGAAATTATTTAAATTTCGAAGTTTTGACTTTTCCCGCGTGGTTAAGAACATGATAAAAGGTGCCTGAACTGGCGAAACGTTAATGATATTGTGTCAATAAAGACATTGTAAAGCGGTTTATGTTGACAAGTTATAGTGAAAATGTCTCTTTTTAAGTATCCGTAGAAAATAGGTTACCATAACCGGACCTACATTTTCCTTTTGAGTTCGCAAAAAAAAAAAATAGTTCTAAAAGCATGTAATATTTACTTTATAATGTAATAAAACATTTACATTTTACTTTTAGAAGATATAATTAAAAATTATTTCGAAACAACCTACTTTGAAAAATATTTGCCAAATACGGGCCCCTTTTAGAAAATAAGCATTACATATTTAAACCAACATCTAAATGAAACAATGATAAAGATTAACCTTAAACCTTACCATTTAAGAATATATAAGACTGCTTTATTCATAGCTCTTAATCCCATACACATACATTCGGAATGTTTACATCCCGATGTTTTGGTATTAATACCGCGTACCAACAGTGCCCAGGCCTTAACTCCCGCCCGCCAGTTTACACACACTCCCTCGTAAACTCTAAGTCCGACCCGAGTGTACAATCAGGTGGCTCGGGTTCTCAAGAGCCAAGGCCAGCGCACCCAATACACAATATATAATCCATCACACTACTAAAGACACATTTAAACAAGACAAATAAAATATAAATGTACAAAATAAAATAATAATACCTCCTATAAAATAATAATACTATAAAAACTAATATGCCATACCACGTCTCTATTTTTTATCTCAGCGCGAACTGTGGCGTTGTCGAACTCTCTCCCACCATCCGACTAAATGCGCTCGGGGATGCCGTAAAACTGGAACCACAAGTTGACGGCTTGCAGAATAGCGTCTGATGATTTGTCCCGCACCTCGTATGCCATAGCCACCTTACTAAATGTGTCGATTGTAGTGACCCATTTGAACCCGCGCCACGTAAACGTGTCGATTTGTATATCGATCAGTGGCGACTCTGTTGTGGGTGTCTCCTCCTGTCGTCCCTGTGGTGGATGGCGGTCATATTTGGTTTTCAGGCAGATTTCACAAGCCCCTATGATCTCCTGGATGGTCTGCCGCATCCCCCACCAAAAATATCTCCGCTGTAGCGCCTGCGTTGTCTCTTGCACGCCACGGTGATTCGTCTTTCCCCGGTGGTACGCAAGTGTGACCTCCCGCTGTTGCTCCACGTCACGCAACGTCTGAACCACCGATAGGCACCTGATAAACGTGCGGTCGATTCCTAATTGCTCGCTCTGCCACACTTTTCTAATTTTCTCCCAAATCGTCGCGTTACCAACACAGAGGTGGTACGTTTTCCCCGGTTTGGAGGCATCCTTCAGTGCCTGGAAAATTTGCTCTCGCCTCACTCCCGGCTCCAACCAGATCGTCGAGATTGTGCTTCGGCCGTATTCATCGTACGTCACCGTCATCAGGCCCGAAGTTTTTGTCTTCCAAATGATTTGGTGACGTTTGTCGTTGATAATCTCCTCAGACGTTTCCATGTCTCGAGGTCTTTCTCCAACAGACTCTTCTGATGTGGGGCTATCTCTCGCGCCACCATCTTCCCGCAGATCGGTACTTACTGCTTCTCCTGGCGTCCACTCTGCAAGGAATTGTCGACTACCCCCTGATTTCTCGCCGTCCTCAATGGCATTCGTCATAATGGCACGCGACAGCCAATCTGCCACGACATTATCCTTCCCTGTTTATACACAATCTCCATATTGTATTGTGACAGAAACTCCTTCCACCGTGTCACGCGTGCGGATGATTCCTTTAGTTTCCCCACCCATTGCTGCGGTCTTAGATCGGTGTGGACTTTAAATTTTCTCCCAAATACGTATGGGCGGAAGTGACCAATGGCCCAGATGATACCCAGTAGTTCCCGTTCGAGGGCACTGTACCTCGCCTCCGTGTCAGTCATCCTTCTGCTCGCATATGCCACCGGCCTTTCCCCGTCGATTCCCTCCTGGGACAATACCGCTCCCAAGGCGTACTCACTTGCGTCCGTTGTGAGAGTAAACGCATTCTCGAAATTTGGAATCGCCAAGATATGTGCTTCTTGCAACCGTTCCATACATTTCTGGATATTTTTCTCAATGAGCGGCGTGATTATCACTCGCGCCCCTTTGCGTAATAAATTGCTAATAGGGACCAAGAATTCCGCCATATCCGGCACGAATCGGCGATAATAACTTAGCGTCCCCAACAACGACCGAATGCCTTTAACATCTTTTGGCACCGCCATTCTCCGGATCGCATCTATTTTCATGCCGAGATATGGTATGTCCCAGAAAACTAATGGTCTCCTGACCCAGGGACGACTTTTCTATCGATAATTTCAGCCCAAATTCCTTTAACCTCCTAAAAACAATCCGAAGGTGCTCTATGTGTTCCGATTCGGTACGGCTGAAGACTATAAGGTCGTCTATATAGATCTGGCAGATGTTCTCATCAATTTCCCTCAGGAGTTCATCCATTAACCGCTGGAATGTTATCGGGGCGTTTTTCAAACCGAACGGCATCCTTGTAAACTCATAATGACCTCGTTCGAATGAAAACGCCGTCTTATGCTAATCATTCGCATTCAGTCTAATCTGGTGATATTCCGCTTTCAGATCAAACGTACTGAAGATTTTCGCTCCACTCAGCCTATCTAGTATATACTCAAAGCGTGGAATCGAATATTTCTCGTCTAGAGTGTTCTCATTGAGCTTTTTAAAGTCTAAAACTATTCTGTAACGTTTTTCTTCCTCGACTGGTCTATTTTTTTTTTTACCGTCTACAGGGGACTATTGTACGGCAAAGTGCTATTTCTGATAATCCCTTGACGCTTTAATTCTTCGATTTCCCTCCGGATGTTTTGACGAAGTGCTTGCGGATATCGCCTTTCTTTAACGTTTGTTACGCGCTCCTAACAAATTACATCCCACAATTATTTGATAGTCACGCGTCATCTTCTCCACGACGTGCACCGTTATTTCCCCTCCTACCTTCGCCCATTTTTCTAGTGAAGTGAAGGTGCAGCTGGCCAAGGAAACAGGAAGGATAGAGGGATTCGCTCACGAACGCTAGTTCCTAGAGTGCGCGCAGACGATGATCGACGCCACCACCCGGGAAGAAGAATTGCGTATCCGAGAAGACGAGACTTGATTGTAACGGACTACCAGACCTGCGGCATACTGTCCGTTACTCTGTCTCGGGGACCTCGTTTCCCGAAACATCTGGAAAATATCTTCCTCAGGGGTCCAACGCCACCCTCCATACGCTTTCTTCAGTAGCGCCTTTACCACTTCCCATGGGGTTTCCTCGTCAGCTCGTATCTGATTCAGGATGCTTCTTTTGACTCGACATATCAAAGCCACTCTCAGTAATTCCGCGTCCCTGAGGTCCAGCCAATTGCCTTCCACCTTTGTCCCGATTAACGCTGTGAGGCGGTCTCCTCCCTTTAAAAAGTGATTAAGTTCACCCAACTCACCTGTAAACTTCTCCAGATCAGAAATCGCTTTTCTTAGATCCAGGGTGTTCTTAGCCTTCACCCTCATCAGGGTGAGTGCATTCGCGTGAGTCTCCGGTAGCAGGCCCACTCTCCTAGGTCCATCCATCCAACGATATTTAAGACGGGACTAATGTATAAGAAAATGACGAGGCTACTCACCCATTGATCGACTAGTATAATTTCACTATACTAGGATTGCACAGAATTGGTGCAGTAAAATGACTCGATATATTTATGAAACTAAAGCTATGTTTCACAACACCCTTAAACATAATGTGATAGTATGTCTTCTGTCAGTTGTCTTTTGCTATTTGGGATTTAAACAAACTGATTTTTCCGCCATGCGCTAATGCAAAAAGGATTTCGAAATGACAAAAAAAAAAAAAAAATGCAAATTGCTAAAATATCTATTAAAAGCGCATTGGAACTTATTAAAAATGTTTCCAGGGAAAAACTAGAACTTTAAATAGCTTCTGAATTGACTTGAAAAATATTTAAAGTGACTTTTTTCGCATTTCCGTTTTTGCTTCTTTTTTTTACATACTTACCGTGATTGTATTTAATTAAAAACCAACATTTAAATACCTTGAAGGTGCAGTGTTTGCAGGGGAAACCACAGCTGGAGCGACTGATTCGCCCTGTGGCAGGGAAGAAGGGCTGTATTGGTTGGGCAGATGTGAGCAAGGGTTGTTTGTAGAGGCCCTCGTGCTACGGATAATGACAGCCACGGGCCGATCTACCTTCAGTCTCTATTGTATTCAAATAGTAGACCAATTCTGCGCGATCCTAGTATAGTGAAATTATACTAGTCGATCAATGGGTGAGTTGCCTCATCATTTTCTTACACATTAGTTAGTAGTTTGTATGAATTTTTATACAGGCCAAAATTACAATGTGGGCGTTAAAAAAGTCATTGCGTTTTAAAATATCCTTGCCTCTAAAATACCATATTAAACCCTCATTTGAATCTTTTGTCGTACAATTTATATCAGTGGTTACACCGAACTTATCCTCTAACCCAAATATCTTTCCGTTTCATTAACTACTCTTTATTCCAACGAGAATGTCAGAACACGAAATTATTATTATTCTGTATTTTACGAATCTACGGCAAATAAGGACTAAGCCTGATTAAGAAATATGGCAGCGCTTTGATTCAAACTCTTCAAAGAATACCAGTCTTCAAGACAATGAGGTAGTCATTCAATTGAAGATGGTGATGAACTCTCTGAAGGGTTTCCAATTTCAACATAAGCATATTAATTTTGTCATCCGGTGTGTTGGTGATTGATAAGATACGTTTCACAAGTGTAAATTTTCACTTTGGTTTGTTTAATAAAGCTTGAGCCTCTTCATAATATTTTTATTTAAAACTTTCAATCAAATACACTGTCAACGTTTCGCCAATTCAGGCATCTTCAACGACAATAACTGCGAAAAACAAGATTCCATATAATTCAAGTTTATTAACTAGTTTTTTCTTTAATTATTATTCAATTACATGTAATATATCCCCACTATATTTTAACTTTAATTTCTTTGTACAGTTATGGTACCAATGTATAAATATGTCAATATAACAAATTTATAAACATATATCTCACATACAAATGATTATAGATATACATATTTTTTTCATGAATGTAGTTATATAAAAAAATAGTTTTTCATAATTATAGTCATTTAAGATGCCTAAATAAGCGAAAGGTTGACAGTGTTAGTTGTCAATAAAAATATTATGAAGAGACTCGAGCTTTATTAAACAAACCTAAGTGAAAATTTATAGATTCATTTTGTTTTGAACAACAGGTTTTATGGCTGGAACTTTTATTGAGTTCGGGATGGAGTCTCAGTTAAAAGATTTACACAGTTTTTTTTTAAATAATAAAATAAATAAATTTAAAAAAAAAAGTGTAGTATCTTTTCTTATCAGCTCAATCTCTGGTACGACTCCCATCGGGGGTCCAGAAATTAAACTGATTTTTGGGAAATGACGGCTTGCTCCACCTCTGTCGCGGGTTGACCCGCTATTGCAGTATCTCCGGGAACGGCTCATATAAATCAAACCATGAATCAACTAATTAATTTATTTGATTCAATCAAGGAAATAAATGACTTTAATAAGAGCCGTTTCCGGACAGGGGTGGAGCAAGCCGCTAGCACTCCGTCATTTCCCCCAAAAATCAGTTTATATATAATCTTCTAGAGTCGTACCACTACCAGAGAGAGATTGAGCTGATTTTTAAGATTGACTTATTATTATTATTTTTTTTTAAACAAATTAATCATATGCGTGTTTCAGCTTGACGGAAAAGTCGAGTGAGTGGGCCAGCAGTCTCGAATTATGTTATATATACGTATCTTTTTTTTCTTTTTTTTTATTTCTTTTATTACGCCGACCTCAAAAATTTTATTTTTAATTTTATATTCGGGGATTTAAATTGATTATAATTTTACAATGAGGCTTTCTCATTTTACTGCATTGGATGCATTTTAAGGAGAGTAGAAAATACAAAAAACAATTATCTTTTTGAAGTTAAAAATACATAATCAATAGACTGGACTAGGCGATGGAGCTCACCTTCGGTTTACAAATTGGGAAATAAAAAAAAGTTACATACTAAAACTTAAAAACTAAAGCGTTCTTGCCTCGACTGCGTTCTACCACCGATAGAGGAACGGAGCGGGGGCTATCGTGCTAAATACTGGGTTTGTCATATGTTGCAACGAATCGAAGAATTTTATATGTCTACGGTGAATGAATTACGTGAGCCCACAGAGTCCAATTTTTCTTAAATACTAGTGAACTATTTTGCAACGCCATTCTTTTCGCGTAAACAGTAGTAAACCTACATGTTATATATTCCCTGAGAAAATTAACATGGTAATAATGGTTATAACGCTTTGAGCATGACGCATAATTTGATAGAATAAAAAGGTGATGGGGCTCCGGGCTTATGGAGGATTGGAGTGAATAAAATATATATATATACGAATATACGTGATCCTTGATTCTTCTAATCTAATAAGCTCCAGCGCTCTCCCTGTACGAACACCAACCTAGTCAACATTAAATCCCCTTTTTTTTGGTTTCAAAAACACTTTATTCAAACAATTTTTTACAAACAAATGAACAATAACATGAACAAATTTACAGATTTATGGATCCTTTTCCTGCATAGCATAACATGCATTTGAAGGAGGGTAGAATTACAAAAACATTTTTCGTTGTGGCTCACCTTCGGATTTTACTAAAGGAAAGACTCCTGAGCTGGACCCCGCTCATAAGTGCGATGATGTTTCGTAAGGTTGCGAGATTTCACATGCCTCTCTGAGGTTTAATAATATGGAAAGCGATATTAATGTATTTAATTTGACCAACTAGAACAGGAGTGGCCAACCCGAATGATCTTGCGGACCACTTTGGTAATGCATCTCAACTCCGCGGGCCACATTTAAAATTATACATCCCCATATTAGATTTAAAACCACTATAGACATTGTTTTGGAGAATATGCCCTACATTCTTGAACTCATCCCTTCCAAGTTCATAAAATTCCATAGTAACCTATCCACCACTCTAATTCCCTAGCACAGCCATTGCACTGCACCACTCATCCCTATAATCCTCCTCGGAGACTAAAACGGCAGTGGCCTCGTGACTTTCTATAAACGCGTGACAGAGGGAGTCCTGGCAATGGCCAGTTTCTCCAATCATGTCCTGAACGTCTGTGGCTCTCACGATCTTGGTCAGCCTCCGCTGGCTCTTATCCAGTGGTGCGGCTGACGAAGGGGCGTGGGGGACTTCCCAAGACTCCGCTTCCTCCTTTGCACGCGAGGGAGGTGACAACCATGTGGACTTGGCCTCTGGGCTGTTTGTATATATAGTATGAATGAGCGAGTGAATGAAAATTTTAAATTGGTATGAATGAGATCATTTATCACGAATACTTATAGCCCAATCAGGCAGATTGTAATTTTATCATAATAATAAAGTTGTTGTAAATAAATAGAAACATAATAAGTTATTATTATTGTGCTTACTATTATTCTTACGTATAAACATAGAAAATATAATAACAATGATACTAAACGCGTTATATACTTGCAAAAATATTATTTTAAAATCAAAGTTAATTTTTTCTCATAATTTCGACAGTTGATTTTTGAATACATGGATGCACAAATAAAGTATTTTTTTAATACATTGGTTTTCACTACTTTGGCCAGTATAAAATAAATATATTTTGTAAAATTTTGACGAATCTCGCGGGCCGGAAAAACGTTCAAGGCGTTTGGTGTGGCACAGGTTGGACGCTCCTGAACTAGAGCTTAAGTAATGTTCCAAAAACTGTAGGATACATTTATTATAAAAATATAAGATTCATAAAACAAATAATTTAAATTTTTACTGACTAAAATATACTGCTGTTATAAATAGTGTTAATAACTAATTTATGTTTAATCTGCGATTATGCAATTATCAATTACGGCAATACTTTATGCAATTATCCCCAACTGAGTATTGCCATCAATTTCGGCATAAAGAACTGTGCTTACGACGCCAAATTGATGTTCCTGGATTTTCAACTTCACTTGTTTTTGGACGACCAGTGTGTTTAGTGTCTCCAACTGATCCAGTCTCCCTAATTTTTTCAATTAATCTCTTCACAGTTGATGAAGTCAAAACACTATTCCGGCCATATTTTGTATGAAAATTTCTAACTGCGGCCACCAAACTTTTAAGATAATGTTCAACAATAAAGACACGTAGTTCTATCGAGTAACACTCCATTTTTACTAACCCTAAACAGTCAGTTGTCAAATTGTTTTTTTTTAGGGTTGCCAGTACTTTACTGCACAAATGGTGGCAAATTCAAATCTTGCGTTAATTCTGGGACACCCATTATTAGAGCAAAATGCAAGGTTTTCATTTCATTGCTGTTTCCATTCCTCTGCAAAAAAAAATCTATACCGCCGATAAAATATAAAACAATAATATATAAATTGCCCGTCAGACCTCTAATAACTTATGTTATTATAATTCTAAATAAAATAATAACTAACTTTATGCGATTGTCCCGGACTGAGTATTGCCATCCATACAGGAATAGTGTTGGGGTTAAAACAACAGCTTTGTGATGTACTGCAACGAATCAAAAAACTTGGCGAAGAGCTGGATGAACTCGCCCACCGACGGCACACCAAGCAACGGGTGCCGGTCGGCGTTCTTTAGCCTTTCGAGAGATGTACGTCTGACCACAGATGCTACTTGAGGAATACAAAACTCATTAATGGACTGGACAATATATGAATGACATAACGGGGTCTTTTAACCAATACTCTATACTAGCTGAGATTCCATAGGTATAGGTTATCTCACCGCATTTACTCTATGTTCATATTATATTAGGCTTTGTATTGTACTGAACTAGCAATGGTGACAACTTCTTCATGTCAAAATATCCCGAAAAGCCCTTAATCAAAGCAAAGAAGTTCACCAATGGAAGCTAAAAACAAATATTGAAAAAACGGAATTATGTTCAATAAACGTAGCGACAAATTAATATAATAAATACTGAGCTTGAACGGTCCCAGACTGTTAAGTAATTAGGCGTTGTTTCCAATAACGGCTTAAACGTTAGATATTACATAAATTATTAGAGCAAAATGCAAGGCTCCCATCTCATCTCGTTTTCATTCCTTCAAAACAATAATTTATAAAATGCCCGACAGACCTCTATTAATTTATGCATCGCAAACCTGGAGGATGCATATAATAATAAATTATATAGTATACTAGTTGTAGGTTCCTTCTCTCACGTGGGCTTTTGAAGAAATGCATTTGGGCGACATCTGTTGTTAGAACACTGAACTAATGTGATCTTCCACTATTAAGCACCAGCATATATTATTCATTATTAACGCCGAAATATCTTCATTTTCCCACATTTGAAAACTGAAGGTGATACCCATCACCTAGCATTTATACATTGCATTGAAATTTTAACTTCAATCTGTTTATTGTTATGTAACCCAACCTCCTTCCAATGCATCAGCCCATCCCAGAAAGAGGAGAAATTGTAATTTGAAATAATTGTAAAATGTTAATAAATTCAGGGGTTTAGAAAAAAAAAAAAAAATATATATATATCTTCATTTAAACTGAAGGTGAGCCCCATCACCAAGTCCTGTATATTTGTATTTTGACCTTTTAACTTCAAAAATATTGTTATTGTAATTTTCCTTTGAATGCATCTGCGTATGCAGCAAGAGGAGAAATTTGCAATTATTTTTTCACTGAATTTTGTTCACATATTGTAAAAAATGATAAATAAAAGGGGTTATGGAGAAAAAAAAATAAATTCATTTAGTTTGATCAAAAAGGTGAGCTCCATCACCTTTATTAGTCAGTTCAGTACAGTCATGTACAATGAATATCAGTATACTTGTTTATTCCATTATATTTTTATAAAATATCAAAACCTGTGTCTAATGTACCGACGCTACAGGAAATACAAAAATAATTTGTAAATAGATTCGCCTAACAATCTATAATTGTATAATTACTGTAAATTTAAAAGGGCTATGGAAGAAAAAAAAAATCTTTATCCTATTCAATATGATAGGGAAATATTTATTTTCTAGTTACTAATTACTTGATTAAATCCTCCTTCATTATTTTTTATAAGGTTGGCTTATATTATTAGCACTTCTGGGGCATCGAGTAAAATATCATCAAGCAAAATAACATGACTCTAAAAACAAAAAAACACAAGTTGATTCAACATTGCAATCGTGATGTAAATGCAGCTTTTAATTATAATTTAAAAAGACCAAACACATATTTTTTCGTTATTAATCTATATAGAATCTTTAATTTGATGCCCTACTCAAAATTATTAAAAAAATATTCTTAATTGGTATTGACACTAAATCATGTTTTATGGAAACGACAGTATTCTTCATTTCCTCAATTCAAAAAATTAAACCTTTATGGCTATGGGTTGCTCAGGGGACCCACAGTCACCAAAATACCATTGCAGTGGCACCGGTGAAAACATATCAGATTCTAAATGAGAAACTTTTAATGTGTTACTAGTAGAAATATAATTTATAATTATTAATAATTAACAGCCAAAGAAAAAAGTTATTGGTGATAGGAAGATCACCACTCATTGCCATAAGAGGGTAGCTCCTACCAACTGAGTTACCCTCGACTAGATATTGGATAAGAACAGGGTTCGGGAAACTTTCTTGCAAGTATTTTTTGCCGTTGATTAATAATAATTATGTGAGATTCTATTTTTGAAACACTATATATGTCAAGAATATGCAGAAGCCACCTTTTAACAGGTGTCGATAGTAAAACATGTCCTTATACAGAATTAAGCCTATAGTAAATGTTATTAATTGGTAGGAGTTTTCCATTTTTTGTATTATAAACCTTTTTTATCAATAATTTGTAGAATAATTACATAATTCAAACACTAACAATTGTATTTGTTCTTCATTTTTGTAAGAGCATCTGCTCCAGAGGTCCAAAGTGCTAGTCACCACAAACATACCAATATATTTACATAAATTTTACTTATAAAATGTCACTTAAGACATTGGTAAATGTGTTTTTTTTAAACTGTATGTTAAGAAAAAATTAATATGCCGATAACTTAAATAAATAATTTGAGTGTATATTTTTTAAATGTCCACCCTTAATCGCTAGTTCGCGTCCTGGTCACAAGAAGCGTAACGAACCTGAACCTGAAAACGGATCTAGTGGTTACATAACTTTGAGGTTACAGCAGTAACAAAACCTACCTTTCTGCACCCACACTTTCCACACTCGAAAAACATCGTAGCTCGTTTAGTAATATGTTCCTCGCTCTCTAAATTTATCTTCATATTCACCTAAATACTCTAAATATATCTCTTATGCATTCAATTCCCATGGGAAGCCAGGAAACTCGCCTGGACGACTCGTCTGAAATTGAAATTGAAGAACCGTACGCTTTCAAACCGTTTGTTTTCGAAATTTTAGTGCCCGATAGTGACGAAACACCAAGTCCGAGGAGCGGACACCGAATAGCATGCGACGAGGACAATTTTTATTCCTATGGTGGCTACAATCCTTTAAATGTAGACCCAGAATCAGCAGGAGCTGGGGAAGATGATGTTGCTTCTTTGTTTAGGGAATTGTGGAGGTTTAATTTTGCATCTATGAGATGGAAAAAATTAAAGGTAAGAAACATACCTTTTGCCCTTGCTTCAAACGCTCTTATTCTGTCCGGAAAAGTTCTGATAGTTTATGGTGGAACCGGAGTTCCTTTTCACCTTGAAAGAAGTAACGAGTTGTATATATGTAATTTATCAAAAGAAGATCTTATGTTTAAAAAAGTTGAAACAACAGGGCAATGCCCACCTGCTCTGTACGGTCAAGCAGTGTTCATGAAAGATAACTATTTGTATGCCATTGGTGGTACAACAGGGTATGAATATTTCACAGATATTCATAGGTTAAATCTACTGACCAATGTATGGGAAGAAGTGTACATATCCAAAGGCCTGAAAAATGAACCTCCTGGCAGATATCGGCACGAACTTGCAGTCATAGGTAACAAATTATTTTTATTGGGAGGAGGAATTGGAAGTGCAGCCTATGAATTTGAAGAAATGCCTGTTTTTGATCTAGTGTCAAACGTTTGGGACATGGTGAGAACAATTAAAGATGATAGTCATGGTTACCCATCCCCAAGGCAATACCACAGCGCTGTCAACATTCCCGGAACCGAAAGCTTTGTCATGGTTGGAGGTGTTTTCTTGGGAAATATTCTAGATGATGCCTGGAGGTTAGACATACCATCTCTATCTTGGAGGAAAATTTCATCTCTTCGACTGTGTACTCCTGTGTATTTCCATGCTACCAGTGTTACACCTTCTGGAAGGATGTACACTTTTGGAGGTGTTTCAAAAACACTAGTGGCACAGACACGAGTTTCTCAAGTGCAAACTGCTTGGATTTGTATTCCAAAATTAAAAGATATTTCATGGGAAGCTGTCGTTCAGTACGGCCTGCTTGACGATTTTACCCCTTTAGAGTTCAAACAGCTTGGAGTCCCAATCGAGTATTACGCCAAAATGTCATAATTTATTGTGTAATTGTGTACAGCATACTAATTGTATGAATCTGTTAGTATTATTTTTATGAAATTTGGTAAAGTAACATATTCAAATATAATGTCTAAGTGTTTTGTTTAACTGAAAATTTTTTTTGTTATTTTCAATCTTGTTCTTTCATCCAATGACTAGTCGTTTCGGCTAATCAAAGGTTGGCAGTGTGGTTTATTTTTAAGTGTGACAACATTTAGATGAAGTTTGGCAGGCTATCGGTTGCCAGCCTTTTCTAACCCCTCTGGGTCTGGGAAGTAATTTTATCACTAAATAAAATAAGTTTCCAAACCAAGACTCAAACTCACATGAAAGTCAAGCATTTAACCCTTCAGCGACACCAGGGAAACAACTGCTAAAGGACAGGGACCGTAGAAAAAGATGGGCCCGAAGACCCCCTCCACTCTCACAGAAGGCGGACGAAGAACTAAAAACAACACCGGGCCCCTTTGTGTGGGTATTATACCCAGTGGTTTGTTTAATTTTTTTAATGCGACTATGTTGAAAGTTTACTATAATGATATTATTTTAGAGAAATCATGGTTTGCTGCGGAATTTCAGTGTTAAGAGGTACTTGTACTTGTTGGTTATCCGCTAGTTTTCAAATAATTTATTTTATAAGTAATAGTATTGGCATTGAGTATACGTACAGCTTTAAACAAATATCAAACATTTACTGTCTCGTGCAGATCTACTTTGAATTCTGAAACTTCCTCCATTAATCAATTGGACAAAAAGTCATCAAAATATCTAGCGACCACAAATAATTCTAATTTTTATTACTTTGAAAGCGTAAGATGGTTACTTAAAAAGTGCCTTTGCACCTCTCAGGATAGGACCACAATTCTCGGGGTAGAGATGATTTGGTTGAAAATAAAAGAGCTAGTGTTTTCCATTAAATTTTAAAGGGAACATTTATGACAGTTGTAACTTACTTACAATTATCTTATTATGTTTATAATTAAAACTATTAACTTACGTACTATAGAAAGTGATATTGATTTGATAAAAGAAAGTTTATTTATATTGCATATTTGAATATACTTTCTATCAATATTATATAGTAACAGAAACTAATGCTGATTTCGAATATAAATGTGTAATTAATTATGTTTAAAAATAATTATTTTCATTTAAGGGGTCCTAAATATTTAATTTAAAAAAATATATATTTTTCTCTGGATAAGATATAATTAAAATGTATATTATCTATCACTTTGGGTTGCTCATCAAGCTTTAGTCTCTTCAAAATATTCTTTTATTGACAGTATATTATTTAACAATCAAACATTTCCCCTGTTCAGGCATCGTTGGGACTGAGAAAGTTGTCTATAATAACATGTTTAACCTATTTATGTATGTACTGGATTGAATTATTAGATAATTTGATAAAAAGAGCTGAATGGTTTTAGATAAACAAACCATTTATCTATTTTCAAGAAATCCAATTTGGTACATACATACATAGGTTAAAAACTGACAACAACTTTCTCATGACAATGCCTAAACATGTAAAATGTCGACTGTTAAATAATACATTGTCAATAAAAGAATATTATGGAAAGATTAAAGTTTGTTGAACAACCCGAGGTGAAAATATACCTAAAGTAAATGTCTCTTTTTAAGTATCGATGCCTAGAAAATAATAAAAATTATTTGATTAAATAATTGAAGAAGCATTTCCTACCTTTTTATTTCCTCATTTTTAATAAATATATGTTCTAAAATAATAATAGTTTGAAAAACAAATTTATAACTGTGATCTAATGTGTGTATTTATAGGATGATTGATTTCTGTACTTTTGAATAGAATGTAATGTCTCAATTTTATTTTTGTTAAATAGTTTTAATAAAACGTGGCCGAACACCAATGTAAATAATAATTTAGATTGTTTTTAATCCCAATTCCTCTTCTTTGGTCTACTTTAATAATACAAAATTAACTCGCTATTCGTTCCTTTTTCATTATTGCATTTAATTTCCATATAATCATTTTGTAAATGAAATAATTCACAGCTATGAATTAAACCAAAATTGACGAGTGCTTAACAAATAGGCTCTTTCTCTTAGTAGGCCTCAGGTAGGGCTGGTAAGTGCTCATTTATAGAAATTTACTTATTGTGGTTTTTATTGGGTATGTACCCGACAAATAAGTTGAGTTTCATCCAAATGTTGGTAAGTATATAAGATATATATACATAGCTGATAAGTATGGTATATATATTATATATACCATAGATATTTTGATACATAGTGTATCGATGAAGGGGGGAGTAGGAGAAAGTTTTTTATGTATTAATGCAAATTAATATCAGGACAAGTTGTCAACAATTCGTTGTGAAAGATCTTTAAAATTACTGTTTGCAATGCAATGAATTAAATGTAATCGATGTTAGACTTCCCCCCCCCCTAAAGATCAATTTAATTATATAATTACACTTTTCATCAAAAATGTTTTTGCTTGCATTATTTGTGTATGATTCAAAGGGTTATTTGAGTTTAATTGTGCATGCTTAAATTTGTATTTTTTAAGGGGTATATGTTTCAGAATAGAGATGTTTTTCAACTATAAGAGCAACACCAATAGGAAACACAAATTTTGTTTTCATTACATGTACCAATATAAATGGTTCTTACTATTGAGTGCCATGGCTGACCCCATATGATATTGGGCTGACACTGCTATCTATATAGATATTAATTAACTAATTAGAATTGAACACACTAATGTTGGCGTTAAGTTAATAGTTTTTACAATTCATGCCATGAAATAGATGCTGTCGCCTTTTCCAAGTTTTGAAACAATATCATCAACCTCTGTCTGCCAATTCTTTAGTAATTAATTTTTGTTAGTAATGACTATTACTCTTCTTTAACATCCACCTTTATTTTCTTGTTCATATTGGGTTTTGATTTTATATTTTGGAAAAAATGTCATTTTAAGGGTTTTGTACATTTTTTCAAAATCAAAAAAACCTAGTTTTTTAAAACGAAAAAGTACTTGAAGATCTAGAAAGTTATTTGATCCTTAATTTTATAGAGAATGTCATAAGGTTAATTTGACAATTATGGTGAAGCCGGTATCCCAACCAACAAATCTATTCACTCCAAAATTTTATCAGAATGATTTGAGAAGAAAAAATAATATACAAAACACTGGAAAATGTTAAATCTCTATGATTACATATTGTACCGATACAAAGTCAACAATGAACTATTTATCAATAGTTACAATTTGTGATCTGTAATAACAAATATTAACCAAAGAATAAAAAATAGTGGCAGGGCTAGGATTCGAACATGGACTCCCTTCCATCTGGGCTATCCCTTATCAGACAATAGCAGTGTCAGTATCTAATCTCTTTAGCTGGTCTTGTTCCCTTTCAGAAGGCCTCCCGCCATCTTTTGTCTTCGGCTAATATCAATGAAAAATTTCTTATTAATTTAATAACGTTAATTGATGATAAAAATATTGAAATAGTTATCAGATCTGATAGCAAAATTACCTATCAATATTGCTTTTACAAATAAAAATAAAGGGAACATAGAAGAGTTCCCTTTATTTTATTTATATTATTAGTACACCACCAGTTTAAATTTTTGCTCACATGGACACTAACGATTCATAATCGCACCATCTTCTTTTTAAAGTGGTACAATTCTGCTTTTCTCAAAATGAGTTAGTGATAATATTGATTTTGTCTTAATAAAACAATCAAGTGGTTAAAAATATGGACATCGCACTTTAAAAAATGGTTATATCATACCAAATCATCATTCAACCTGACCATTTCAGATTTATTGGAAAATTCACAGGGACATTTTCTTCAATAATATAAGAAGGGCAAATATTTTCAGAAGAGTTTTTTGTTATCATATTGAGTTTAGGTTTTGGAAAAAAGGTCATGTTTAGAGTTCTGTACATTTTTCAAAATAGAAATTCCATGTTTTTATGGTTCTTGAAAAACTAATTGAAAGTCTGAAAGTTGCTGGATCCTGTTTTTTTAAAGAGAATGTCATAAGGTTAATTTGACATGTATAGTGAATAAATTTGGTTTTGAAACTAACTTCAAATTCCCTCTTTTTACTAGATCAACTAAATTTTTGAGACGGTATAATTTTTTTAAAAAAGATATTTTTTGTAATATTATAAACTTTTAAATTCAAATCTCAATGGGATACGGCAATGACAAAAGCTTATGATAATGTTTTAAATCCCAGTTAGGACTACATTGCTATCTTTAAATTTTGTTAGTTGAAATGAAATTCTCATTACAGAGAATAATGACATCCGTATCATTAATAACATTAGGGAAAATGATCACTTACACTTTAACTGATATCTAAAATAACCAGGTTGCTTCTTGAAATTTTCTAGTCGGAAGGACCCAAAAAGAGGCCCAATTGTTTAAGAGAAAATTTTGAACAGTTCTTATGCCTGATCTCCCTTCACTTTTGAGAATTGATAAAAGGCTGGTTTTCGATTTAAAAATAAATTTTTCAGGCAAAGTTGAGCAAATCTTCTGACGTGTCTTATGACCCTGCTCATCCAGACGAACAAATCATTGAACTGGTGGAGCACAATCAAAAGATTACCATATAAAGTTACAAATAGTAAGGGTTAATATATACAATGTATAAGGTAATTTTATTTGACTAATCAATTGTGCATTATAAACACATACAAAAACATTAAATTAGTGACACTACTTCTTGATGACATGTCCCAAATCAAACTTCCCCCTCACACACTTCAGTTTTACACCAGGAACGTCTTGAACTCTCCCTGGCCTAACAAGAACTATATTGTGCTCTTGAAGATTATGTCCAATGCCAGGTACGTATGCGACAATTTCTTTTCCAGAGCTTAATCGAACCAATACACATTTTCGATTTGCAGAATTTGGCTTCTTAGGTTTTTTTATTAATGTTTTCAAGACAACGCCCTTGGCAAATGGTATGTTATAACCAAGAGGATTTTTATTAGGTCGATTTTTTGTAATCGGACCAGTTGCATGCATTCTTGCAAGAGATGATGCCATCTGTTTGTTAATAACTGTAATATTTTCAAAATAACATTGAAATTCTTCGAAAATTTTACTTTTCATAAAAATAAGAATTAATTTTTTAAAAATAAAGTAAACTTTCTACTTACTTTCTAAAGGTGGAAGAATATTAGTGACAAGCGTGGATACAGCATTTGACATTCTCTGCATCAAGAAATTCATATTCCTGAAATATTATTGTGTTATCAAATAATAGTCAAATTGTCAATTAATGGATGAGAAATCAGTCAGTAATTACATATATTACACCATGCAATGAAGATAAAAAAAGCAATATTTTTCCCCCAAAAAAGACTAAAACACCTTTACACTATATAAAAATAATTTATTTTTAATTATTAAAACCACAATCAACTACAATAGGTTTCGGAACTCCAGGTTTACCATTTCATAAAGATAACAAGGAGCAACAATAATCTGATCAGAGCCAAACAGAAAAAGATATACCTCATGTTTACAGACAGGATTAAATACATTATTTAACATTTAAATTAAAAAAAAACAATTAAGTGTAAACTGCTAAGTATTGCACATTAAAACAACTATTTAGACAGAAAATTATTAAAAAGCTGTTATGGTAATATGGGGAGGGTAAGCCTCAGTATTTTATTAACTTATTTTCTCAAGAGGATTTACACATCTATGGTTTCTATACCCATTGTAAATCATAATCAACCATCTACTACTGTAAAAAATAATGCCATACGTCGGGTAGTTATCAGATGTGTGAGTCCCCAAGATGGGGAGGAGACGCCCACCGATGGCTAGAGTCACTACAACCTCTATCCATCGTCCGGCGAGCGCCTGGAAAGAGATAATATGAGGTGGACCTGTGGTCTTTCACCTCTGCTGGCGCCCTAGTCGGCGAGCAGCTTAATTCGTTTTGATCTGACTCCATAAGATCTTATAAGGTTTGCCCCGACAAAGCACTATGTTCAGGAGAAGAGGAACAGGGTAGGTAGTTTATGTGGTCTTGGAATGACCACGAATTCACACTCGGTTTCTAAAGGCAGGTGAAAACCTTCTGGATCCCAAAGGCGAGTGTGAACCGGAGAGAAGCAGACTGGATTGCCGTGGGAGACGCTACTAGGTAAAGTTTGTAGAACCACGGCAACCGTCGTCCACGAGGGAGAGAGCTCTTCCAAGGAGGTCCTAGTTTTAGCGAGATGAAGGCAGAGATTCCCACTAGGAAGGTGCGAGGTCTGACAACGCCAGACTAAAACATAGCGAGGCTAGGAGAGAGAGAGATGCAGAGGTAGTTGAATGAGAAGGCCATGGTTTGAGTAGAGCAGCAAGCGTAAGTGCATACAGAGAGAGAGCAGTGTTCCAAGTGCCGGTTCTGTATATTCTGCTAACCACCTCAAGACGGCCCAGTTATATAGGCAGGCCAGCCGTGGTGGGGGGGAGGGGGTGTTCCCTCACTAGTTTCTCCCCCTCTCTTACTGACGTCATAAGCTTTATTATTAAAAATATGGAAACATAAGTAGATATTTTCTGGACCGAGAAGAGGGGAACTTCTAATTATTCGTAATTAAGAGGTCGACACAACACCATAATACGAAATAATTATCAAGTATGTATAGGAAATTCCACATTTATGTAAACTAATTATTATTGGAATCAAATTAAAGAAACGAAAGACACTTGCGTATCAAATATCATACAAAAAGGACAAATAACTACAAAAATTAAAAACTATTCTTTTGTAAACTACATTGAAATTCTGAATATGTTTATTAGTTTTAACAAAACCCTACTACACCAATGTAACCAAAGCCATAAAATTTTCCTTCCATCCTTACTGCTTTAACTTTAAACGTAAGTATGTTTCATTCATGGGACGAGGTTTTTTACAATACAGAACTCTTGAAACTACTATTAATGTCAAGGTGCTATTAAAATTATGAAAACCAATAAAATAGAGTAAACATCCTTTTTTAAAAAAGTTTTAAAACTTTATCATTAAATATAAAACATCCTATAAACACATGTTTAAACTGTAAAATACTCAGAAAAAGAGATCGTATAACTTCCACGGTACTGAGAAATCAAACGTTTCAAGTTAAATACGGAATTAATAAACACGTTAAAACGCATTTTATCCTAGCTTAAATTGAAGATTAAGTTAATTGATTACTAAGTAAGCTTATGAGGAAAAAAAATAATAACAATCTGAGGCAATTTAAACATATAATGGCGTGGTGACTCGAAAGTTAACGTTTTTTTGAGAATCACCCATGTGAGATTTTTGAAGGGATCGAGTTTTGTACGAATGATTATCTTACAAGAAAAGATTGAAGAAGTTCGGAAATAAAATAGAGTGAGCATCCTGTTTTTAAAAGGTTTTAAAACTTTGTCATTAAATTATCATCGTCTCTAAACACAAGTTTTAACTGTACAATACTCAGAATTGTTCTATTTGGTATATTGCAGAGAAAATGGCTACGATAAGTAGGATACAGAATTTTAACTCAGGATAGAACTGAGTAACTAAATTTAGATCCATAGCAGAAAAAAGCGACAAAAGACTTAACAGTTAGTATGAAAGAGGTTTTGGAGACATGAAACAGTTTTTCAAAAAGTTATTTTTTCAGTCTTAAAATGGAATCCGGGTGTTTGGCATAGATAATATAGTTTTACTCCTTGCATAAAATTCCTTTGAAACGATCAAATAGGCCTCTATACTGACTTATTAAACTAATTGAGAAATATCCTGTCGATTGAAAACTGAAGGCTGTATAAAACTAAAGGGTGTCCCAGAATTAACGCAAGATTTGATTTAAATAGAAAACACAGTTTTTAGTATTTTAGTTGTTATTTTTTTATTGAATTGTAAAGTAAATAGGATAGGGTTATTTATGGAATAACACATCGGGCCAATGGCCTCCACGATTTTGCATGGCACATACGCACTCTTTTGTCAAAATTTTCAATGACCATTTGGCATAAATGTGGTTGAATTTCGTTGATGCAGCGTTGAATTTCCTCTTTTAATGGACGGGTGGATGTGGGCTTGTTGACATACACCTTCGACTTCAAAAAAATCCCATAAAAAGAAATCTAAAGGTGTTAAATCACACGATCTAGGGGGACCATTTCTGATCACCGAAACGAGAGAGTGTACTCTCTCGTATTTGAATTGTTTCATGAGCTGTATGGCATGTGGCACCATCTTGTTGAAACCACATATTGGCCACATCAATATCATCCAATTTCTGTACAAAGAACTTTGTTTACGACGCCGAATTGATGTTCCTGGATTTTCAACAACACTCTCACGCACTGCTTCGAAATTGACATTTGAACGGCTTGTTTTTGGACGACCAGTGTGTTTAGTGTCTCCAACTGATCCAGTCTCCCTACATTTTTCAATTAATCTCTTCACAGTTGGTGAAGTCAAAACACTATTCCGACCATATTTTGTATGAAATTTTCGAACTGCGGCCGCCAAACTTTCATTATTTTTGAGATAATGTTCAACAATGAAGACACGTTTTTCTACCGTGTAACGCTCCATTTTTACTAACTCTAAACTGTCAGCTGTCAAATTGTTTTTTTTTAGGGTTGCCAGAACTAATACAGTAATCAACTGCAATAACTATAATGTATGCACTGAATAATTAAATATTAAAAAGTTTATAGTTACACGGGGAAACTACTGACGGTAAACAGGTAGTAATCAAGTTTAAATTCACTTACTTCTATCTCCATACAGACTTAAGTGTTCTTGTTAGCAGTGCCATATGATGTAATTAATAACCTAAAACTACCTCCGACTGTGACTTACTCTACTGATGCTCTATTGGCTTTACTTCTTACTAACTTGTATATAAATTTTTTTTTTTTTAACATGACACATTTCCCGTGTCACTGCCTCAATTGAGAGCAGTATGACACCAACTATCCAACAGCGAGTCAACATGTGCTCTTCAACCAGTAAGGAGATGTGGTCAAAACTACTTATAATCAAAGAGAAGAGAACGGAGTAGAGGTGAGGACGCATATTCAACGAATTTTTCGGAGTGAAGACCATAAACTTATACGACCAGGAGTCCCTAAACATATTTCCTGTCTTGAGAAGTTATGGTCGTAACTACAGGATGAGATACGGTGAAAAAGGATAGGGTGATGTTGCCACAATCACCATTCATAAATAGATTTTTGAACACGTTGTCTTCGGCATATTTTGAGTTTGTGAATGGCCGGGAATCCATGCACAAGGAGCAGCGGACAGTTCAAACTTTGAGAACCTCCATTTTAGTAACTATTTTACGAAGAAGTTGAAGCAAACACGCACGAAGTCTTACCGGCTTACGCATTTATTAACTTCCCCCATTCTATCACTGCGTCTGAAGCTACTGATCTACAAGAGTATACTCAGGCCTACTCTGCTGTACGGTGCACAGCTTTTTCGTTATCTGGCGTATACGACAGCTCGGCGACTCCAACAATTCCAAAACGGTATACTGATGAAAGTGGTCAGAGGTACTTCATTCGAGCAGCGGAGCAACAGTGAGCTTCACGAGATCTTTGAGCTGCCTATGGTGGATGAATTCATTCAACGTAGACATATCCAATTTTTTGACTCCCTGCAATACCTGACAAACCCGGTGTTTAACACGCTAACCCCCACTCCGTTCCCCCATCGATGGCAGGACGCTGTCGTGGCTGGAACGCTTTAGTCTTAGGTTCTAGGTTTAGGTTTTAGTGTTTCCACGGTTGTAAGCTGAAGGTGAGCCTCATCACTGAGTGTAGTGTATGTGTTTTTGGCATTTTAACAACAAACTGATCGTATTATATCTATGCCCTCCTTCGAATGCATCTGTGTATGCAGAATGAGGAGAAATGTGTAAATCAAAAAGTATTTATTTATTTTTTGTTCATTGTATACTATTAATAAAGAGAGGTTATGAAAAAAAACTTTGATTGAAAGGTATAGCGAAATTAAGGCTTCGAGGACGGGAATGAAGAATCGATTCGGCCCTGTTTGTGAGAAATCATTTTAGTAAAAATTAGGAACTATTTCTGAACCCCTAAGGTATTTACTGTGGAAAAATCGGATATTTAAATTTGGCCATGAGCGAAAACGTGATTTTCAAAAGTTAAAGTTAGAACTACGCAGGCAGTAAAAGATTGTTAAAATATTACGATACTTCTTTTCCGATATTAATTATAGATGATGCAAGAACCATAAGACGTGGGGCAGTCCTTACACAGGATAAAGGGTCTAACGGAAAGTATGTGCCAGTAAAAGTATAACAGAACAAGAAAGAAGGTTTTTTCCATTGGAAAAAAAGGCATTGGCTTTAGTCAGGACAGTAGAAAAATTTCATTATTTTTTCTATGATCGATAATTTGATGGACTGCAAGTCATTGCAGGTAATTTTTGGCCCCATTTCCAAACCACTTGAGAATTTATAAGTTGATGCTTCGCTTGGAGTCGTACAATTCCAATGTAAGCCACTGTTATGAAAAAAAAACAACAACATTGCTGATCACCTGTCTCGACTGGGACCTGCCTATTTCTACACCTGGTGACATCTTTTTCAAGAAGCGTACTGACACCGTTTTGCACTCGATAACGATGGCTGCACTAACAATGTCAAAACCATGGATGACCTCCATTATTTTAGAAAGTCAGCGGGATGAAGAAATAGAAACCATCGAGAATTCTTTAGTATCAAGGAGCTGGCCAAACAGAACAGAAACCTACCAATGCTCTCTCTATACATTCTAAGACGTAGGAGGATCTGCTCAACAGTTTCAGGTGAGTGTTGGCGAAGCTGTTTCAGGAGACTGAATGGCTCAAGAAGATTCTAAAATTCCTGGATGGAGACCTAAACGTAAATGTATATTACCAAATAAATAAAGACTTCGTTATGTTTCGTGAGGATGTAAACAATTATGTAATTGTGGAGTAAATTTGAATTTAGCTGTTGAGGTAGCAAACTACCTATCAAAATCCGATGTTTGTAATGTTTTGTATTTGATATTTGGTTAATTTATTGTTTTGTAAACTTGGACTATGAACCGATGCATGCAAAAGTCATATTAGTATTATGTTGGTTGTGTTTTGAATATGTTGTCTATAGTTTAAATCAGTGTTTCCGTTAAATTGCGTATTATTTATAAATCCGTCCATTACAAATAGTTACACCTGAACTAGGAGTTTTATCTAACTGAATAACACTGAAGAGTTTCGAAACTGAAAAGATTGCCATACAGAACCCCCCCCCCCACGTTGATTCTTCATGCTCCCCCTCAATAAAAGTAGCAACACTATTCACTGTTGACACGTGGAGTAGCGGGAGATCTTATTCAATGGGTTCTTGCGAGAAAGTTTGCGACTTGTTGGTGGTTTATGTTCAGTGGTTTTTGTCGTTGTTGACGATTGAGACTTAGCTTTTTGAGTTGTTCTATCTTGTGGGGCCGGCTGCACATCCTGCACTGTAATACCTTTTCCAGAAGCCACGCCATTCCTTTTAGGCTGCAGCTTTTCAGTAATTTAACTCCCCATAGCTTGCCCACCTCATTTAAAACCTCCCTTAAAATCATCTTCAAATTTCAGTCACATCAGTTCAAGGCGTTTCTTCAGCATTTTCGGGAACTCTTGACTTCGGAAGAGAGTTAAACTGCCTGCCTTAGGGTGTATTTTTCCAGTCATTTAAGACCTTACGTTTTTATTTTGTTTTTTAAGGGCGCTGAAGGCTGTGGGTTGCATTAGGAGATAAAACGATTAGTTTGATATTATTCAGTGAGCATAAATGTCTAGACAAATTGTCTCTAATTGTTCTAACAAATTGTTCATCTTGTCTTCTCAAAATGGGCAATATCGTGAATTCGAACTATCCACTCTTAGATCAACTGTACAGCGTGCTGACCCCCCTTACTTAACACCTAATTTGATATGTTTAAAAAATTCATGAAATGACTTTCATTCCCCCTGGATCGTCTGTCGTCTGCTTTCGTCGTAAGTTTTTGAGTAAAAACCGTTAGTAACATAGCACTTTCTTCCTATGGCTTGATCCTAGAGGAACACACTGGAATTTATCCTGTAGCTGGAGCTGCCCTAGAAAATACTTGGAAGGGTTCAGCAAACTTCCACATCAAATTGAACAGCATAGTTCGAAAATTCAGCAACAAAATAAACTATGCCAAACCTTTGATTGATAGTCGGGTAGGTGAATATTAGCCAACAAATTGTAAGGAACTGTGAAATTTCTAAGTATAATAATATATTTATTATCCTAGGGCTATGTCCTTTAAGAACACACATTTATTTTACATAAAGTAGGTCATTCGATGTTATAAGTCCACACTAAAATTTACAATGTGCAATGAAATAAGAGAAGATATAATAAAAAATATACATTAATAGGAAATTAAAAATACAAAATGAAACACAGTATGAAGAAAATAATATCTACAATAACCTGCTTCAAAATAAAAAATCTAATCAAATACATATACCCATAGATATTAAAATAAGACTTGTTTATCACTAAATATCATTTTAAATTAACTTTAAAGTGAATTTTATTAAAACATAAAAAAAGAAAAGAAAACGAATTATTGGAATCAATTCACTTCCAATAAAAAATATAATGACAGTTAATTATAAATGTAGATTATGTACCTTTGTACTTTATAATTTATTATTAGATTTTCTTTATTAAAACTATTTAAATTATTTATTTAATAATATATCTTTATTACTTGAATCTTAAAATATTACAGTTGTTCTGGGCAATCTCTTAAATACTAAATAGCTTTAGAATATGTCTAAATCTCATCACAGTTTATTTATTTATAATTAATCTATGAACAAAGAATATGTAGAAACCTATTTCCACATACATATGACCTCAGCCTTCTAAAAAAAAAAGTCCTGGTTTTAAAGTCATTGTTCAGGCTTTTTAAATCAAACCATTTCAAATCATTACCCAACGTTTTCTGACTAGTATAGTTTCTCCTTAAGTAGCTAATTAAAATCTAGGCAATTTATACTAACACCAATTCAGTTCATAGCAGACATTGATGCTTGGCAGCCTAAGTGGGATAATTTACATCGCCTTCAAAAAAAAGTATTGCTTATGTTCACCTATCGAAAGGGGATTACGAAGAACTTGATTTGAATAAGGTAATAGCTGAAGATATGGGTGAATTAGACCTTGAGTAAGGGGAAGCATTTCAGCCATTGAGAAAAAATAATGAGCAATATTTGGTGATTTAAACTTAATTGTAGGGAAATCCCTAATGAAATAAAATAAATTTAAATATCCTGATGTTTTTTTATTCTTAGCTCACTATACATCAGCATTTCCTATGCTGACTAATAATGGTAATATTACAAAAATTCCAAAGGCCATTTATTTCATGAAATACAAAAGACCAATAGCTATCAAAAGTTTCATAAACAAACAATAAAAAAGAGAATACAAAAAATAAATAATGCTTTTGTAATATGAAAAAAATAAATAAACAAGTTTATATGTAATTTATTAGTAGCAGCCAACATAATTGTGACAGTACCTTGGTATTTTAATTTTAAATTAAATAGTAGCATTTTTATTAAAAATGAAGTGAAAATTAGAATTTTCTATTCAATAAGAAATTTTACAGTCCAATTTCATGAAGTATAGCCAGATGGTTCTGAATTGACAACCCACCATTTGTAGGAGATAATGACTGCTATTATATAGATTATGTATACATAAACTTATTGGCCAATATTTTACAACAAATCAATATGTCTGTTCAGCTTCATATTTTACCAAGCTCATATTCAGTTTTAAGTTTTCTTCTAAAACAAATATGAAGACATTAAGTGAGAGGACAGTCTGGAAGTTATTTAAGTTTTGTGGTTTGATATGCGTGAAAAACACTCCTACTGGACAAGTGTTTTTATACCAACCATTTTTATTTGGAATAATTGCAATATGTTCAACATGTCCAATATCTATTACTGCACTAATTTTAGAAATGAAATCACCTAATAGCAAGTGGATGCCTACTATGACATCAATTGTAGTTTCATTTATCCACTATGGTTCAGTAATGTCATCGACTGTTGCAATTTTTATTATGGCTGCATGGAAATACGATAAAATTGGAAAAATGTACAGCATTATGAATGCCATTGAAGAAAAAATAACAGTTGAAAAAAAATATATCAAGAATCAAATAACATTTTTCGCTTCTGTTACATCTACAGTAATGTTTTTTACCTGGGATTATGTGATTTGCCGTAAACTGAATAATTTGTATACTTGGTACTCACCAATATATTTTTATGAGATCATGTTTATTATCTTCGTTTTTCAATTATCAACTATATCCAATAGAATAAAAGAATTGTTCCGTAGACTCAATGTAGATATTGTAAATACTTTGTCCGGTACTGGGATGGAAAAACTGCCTAAATATCTTCCGGACGTGGAGACTTTTTCAGGTAAACAATGTACTTCTTTGCACAGACTAAAAAACTCTTCGATACTTTCATTGGAATTCTTTCAATTGCTAATGGAAAAAAAAAGTTCTCCCCTTAAATGAGTTTCCTAGATTTTGAAATGAAATGGCTAGTGAATTTAAAACAAACCTTCCAAAATTAATAGCAATGTAAATGGTCCGACTAGTCCCTTGTAATAAAATGAGATCAGGAAAACATTAAGGATTTCTTTGTTTAACAATTTGTTGTTGTGAAAAGAATTGTACAAAATTAATACTTTGCTTTTCAGTGCCATTGGCTCAAATAGAACCATCGATCGAAAAAAAATCTTTGCAAGAACTGTGTGATCTTCATTGGGATATTTGCAGTGCTATTGACCAGTTTAACGATGCCTTCAAGAATCAGTTACTAGTCCACTTTTTAACTATTTTCATAAGGCTTATAGACAGCCCATATTTTATATTTGTAGCAGCAAGAGATGATATTACCAACAGTGATAACTTACAATACCTTATGACATCTTTTTTGTGGACTGCTCTTCATGCTGCACAGTTATTTGGAATTGTTTTGCCTTGCAGTGCGGCAGCAAAAGTTGTTAAGTATTTTACCTATACATACTGTGTAGACTTCTACACAATTAAGTTTCCTTCATCAAATAAATGATATATTTTATAATTTTTTTTAAAAATAATGCAGGGGAATGAGACATCTTTTATTCTCAGCAAGAATTTGCATTACGATGCTCCAATGCATGTAAAAAAAGATGTAAGTAAAGAAGTTTATTGCATTGAATTTTTAACATTAGGGGACCGAATACAATGTTGGGAAAATTGTATTTTAAATAAGAAATAAATTGTGAATCTTATTTGTAAATAAGTCTTCTGTACAAATATTCAATGACTATTTAGTATTTTAAAAGTACATCTTATCAAATACAAATATAGAAGGCTTGTATTTAACTATTTTGTGGCAGATTAATCTAATGAATAAAAATCTTGATAAACAAATCTCTTAACTAATGGTTAGTCATAACGAATATAAGTCAGATTGATTATTTTTGTAATTAGTAATTTTCTAAATCATAATAAGTTTTTTTTTCTTAACTTCCTAACTACAAAATATTTTTAGTCTTAACCCAGGTGTGAAAAATACGTCAGTGGGAATAATGGATCAAATGACCAAAATGTTAAAATTTATTATCAAATTATTAAGTAACACATATCATTAAAACTCCAGTATAATATAAATCACCCGATAAACCTTAATTTGTTAAATGTAAAATGTCTATGACAAATGCATGCCAATAACAAAAATATATGGAAACATTACATTATGATTACACTAAAATTTTGACAAAATTTGCCTTCATGATTCAAACAAATGTAGTGGAAGCATTTCTTGCAAAAACACTTATACCTATTTTCCTCTTCTTTTTCTGGGGACTCGAACTTTGCTAGTAGAAATGTATTTAAATGTAGCATTTAAATTCATATTAGCGTATCGAAATCTTAAGTTTCCTTAAGGAAATGTTTGTTAAACATTGTCCTTAAAATTAAAAAAAAGAAATACTCTTTGAGGCTCTAGTTCAGCTCCGTCAATTTCTTGTTCAGAATTTGCACTTTGTGAACTTGCCAGTTCTGATGATGTATATTCAACTTCATCATCACTTGACAAGCATTCATCATTTTCAGCAGAGTACAGGCAAGAGCCTTAAACTATAATAATAAAATAATAATTTTACAATGATTATTAACTTACATCTGGTACCTATCATTCTAGTAATTAATAATAATAATGATTGCTTTAGAATATATTTGTTAACAATACTATTTATACTCTGTAGAATAAAGCAATTTCAAAAATGTTTCAGGTCAGATCATTTTTACATCTGCTCGATGTTCACAGAACTGATTTTCATTGCGGTATTTTCACATTGAACGAATCTGTGATTTCAGCGGTAATTATTAACCACAATTATATAAGGATCAGCATACTAAGATATTAGTAGATTACATCGGTGGCCTAGTGGTTAGTGCTCTTGACTACTGTGTAGCTGGTTAGAAATGGATTTGATTATTGTTCTGTTTTTTTCTGATGGATATGGGTTTACTCGGCCTTACGAGGGAAAATAATTAGCTACGTAAAGAACTTGCATTGGGCAAACTGATAAGCACAGCTTGTTGATAATAGTGCTCACCTCATTTCCTGAGTTAAGTACTCTCACATAGACAATACAAACATGGGCAAAGGGAGAGGACATGAGTATTAGCATACTTTCTGTGGATTCTGCATTTGGCGTCTCTTGTCTTAAAGATTAAAGAGCATATTTGTTTCAAGGAGAACCTGGGAGGATTGTTACTTTGACATGTTCAAAATTTGTTAACATTAATTAATTACACTAATACACTTTAATGGATGGTGAGGACATGGTTTTTAACCCCATCCTTTCACACACACACACATATATATACATGTGGGTGTGTCCATAAACAAGTGTTGCCCAATCACCTCCTAGGAGGCGTTTGGGTGCTACTTACCTAATTATTACTGAATCGATGTAGCTGCACTCCAGTAAGTTTGCTAGTATAGAAATGGGACTTAAGAGAAGGAAGACCACACACTTTACTACAGCTGTAATCAAATCACAGACATCTTTGGCACCGGATTAGTACAACTCGCAAACTTATACAACTCTTGTATAAGATTGCGGTACTTTCCTGACACATGGAAACAAGCCATCTTGTTTCCATTACTCAAGCCAGCAAAGAGTGGAGATCACCCAGCCCACTACCACCCGATCAGTTTGCTACCGCAGATGGGAAATTTTTTTGAAAAATTCTATTGAATTATCTCAAAAATTACTGCTCGGAAAATGACATTATTCCGCCAGAACAGACTGGATTTCAATCCAGTATGAGTGCAGAGCATCCCCTTCTGAAGGTACAGTCAGAAGCTAGCCATAACTTGAATAGAAACATAGCCACGGCTATGATTTCGATTGACTGCACTCAAGCATTCGACTCGGTTTCCCACGGGACACTGTGTCAAATGCTCTGCAACCGGGAATGCCCGGAGCAACTCTATTCAATTCTGACTAGCTTCCTGAACAACAGATCGATGCAGGTGCAGTGATAGCTTCTCCGTAGCTGTGCCACTGGCCCCAAGGAGCCATCCTGACCCCTGTACTATTCAATGCATATACGTCTGAAATTGTAGGATATAAAAACACAACAGTTACTGCTTTCGCTGATGACATAGCGGTGTACAGTAGCAGCATGAGCACCAAGGTAGCTCTTAGACAGGCTGAAGTAGCCTGTAACCAGATCAGTAAGAGATTTGGGAGACTCAATATCTCTAAATGAGGGTAAGACTGACTGCGTACTTTTCTCTTTCCAAAAGGGAAAAAGTCCGCTGCGTACTACTTACACAGTAGGAACGCAGCGAAACTCACCAGCCAACAACCTAGTATATCTGGGGATTAAAATGGACAGACACCTCCATGTTAGTAACCATTTTGCGAAGAAGTTGAAGCAAACATGCATGAAGTCTTACCGGCTTACATATTTATTGACTTCCCCCAATCTATCACTGCGTCTGAAGCTATTGATTTATAAGAGTGTACTCAGGCCTACTCTGCTGTATGGTGCACCCCTTTTTCGTCATCTGACGTATACGACAGCTTGGCGACTCCAACAATTCCAAAACGGTATACTGATGAAAGTGGTCAGACATACTTCATTCAAACAGCTGAGCAACAGTGAACTTCACGAGATCTTTGATTTTCCTACTGTGGATGAATTTATCCAACGTAGACATATCAAATTTTTCGACTCCCTACAATACTTGACAAACCCGGTGTTTAACACGATAACCCCCGCTCCGTTCCCCTATCAATGGCAGGAACACTTTAGTCTTAGGTTTAGTTTTTTCCCAAATTGTAAACTGAAGGTGAGCCTATCACCTAGTATTGTATATATGTTGACCTTTTAACTTCAATCTGATATTGTATTATATTTATGCCCTCCTTTGAATGCATCTGCGTATGCAGCACGAGGAGAAAATTGTAAATAGAAATTGTGTTCATTGTAAAACTTTTAAATCAATAAAGGAGGTTTTGAAATTAAAAAAAAAGAAACTCTCTCATGATGATAACAAAGGCCACTTTTATGAAGACCATGAAAAGGCCTTGAACAACTAATATCAATCCAAAAGTACTTCTCGGAGACTTCAATGCGCATATTGGCCAAGAATTTGTACACTAAAGCTACTAATCCAAATAGCGAACGACTAACAGGCAGAAGCTCATAAACTCTGTTAACTCCCATAGATTTGTTATTGAAAGCATTTGACATCAAATGATCTTCTATTTCAAGAAGATACAGAAAGAGACAAGGTCTCCAACTGGCCTGGTCCCTGACCAGATCAACCATCTCTCAATAGGTTGAGCCCACTTATCCATGTTTTTAGTAGTCTGGTGCGCTAACCCCTGCCTACAAATAAAATTTTACAAACGATATTTTTATTTTCTTAAGAGTGATTTTTCTGATATTTTTCAGGTGACAGGCAGCGTAACAACATATCTTGTCATCCTCATTCAGTTTCAAATCCAAGACTTCCAATCGTAAAATAAATTAACTGATTTTTAACCATTAATACCAATTGCTTATAAGAAAAGTAAATTTACATTATTTACACTTGGTTTTAATTTTAATGCAATGATATTGATATAAGTAATAAACAATTATAAACAGTTTCTTAAAAATGTATAAAGTATTTATTTCATTTAAATGACATTTGCGTTGACAAATTCGATATAAGCTCTTTCATAATTAGTAGCAGAATGACGATTCAATACTGAAATCACAAATGATCAACTATCGAATCTCAAGAAAATTTTAACTTAAAAGTGTTTATTGTTTTTGATTGGTAGAAGTAAAAATTTTATTTAAATTTTTATCAACAATTAAAAATATATATCAGTTAAGAGTTAGAACTGTGATTTGTCAAATTCCCCAGCTGTAAGAAAATTGAGAACAAATAAATCTTGCTAAGACTGATGGATGAATTATTAGAAAATTAATCTCAAGTCAAAATTATTACTTTTTTTTTTCATTCTTAGTGATGTTCATATCAGAGCAAGATAAGTTTGTGATGAGTGAAAGTATCTTAGGGAGATAATGAAGTGTTATCTTGAGCATATTAGCTTCCCCCCATTCTATATCTTCAATAGCTTATCTTGCCTGTTGTAGGAAGAGCCTCTCTAATGATCAAACAACTGTTGGGCAACTTTTGTCTTCCACTGAGTTCGAGAATATCAGTTGAAAAAATGATCCAATCCTATCGATCTAAAAATTAAAAATATTTTCAAAAAAAATTTAATTATATTCTCTAGATAAAACATGACTGAAGCCATAAAAAAGTCTTCGTATCTTGTAAAATTCAATATTCCTCAAGTCATACCTGAAATCTGATTTAAAATTATAAGTTCTGACTTTTCCACGTAGCTAAGGACAAAATAAAGATGGTGAAGTAAAAAATAACGAGTCTTGATATTGACTATAATAGTATGTTTGTGAAAGGAAAGCTCGGATGTAGAGCAGACGACCAAAGATTGAAGAGTTCCTGGATTCAAGCCCCGGCTCTGCAAATTCTTATTTCTTTAGCTAATAATTACTATAAATACCATAAATAATAATTCATAATTCAAAAAATAAAGTTTTGAAAGCCAACAATGTAGGTCATATTTTAGATCGAAAGTGCTGATTTGACTAGGCTTTTTGTTTTGCCAATGTATTAGATATTATTTTTAGTTTTTATTAAAGCAATTTACAGTAATGAGGATGCTTTAAGAAATCAAATTAATTATTTATGGTCAAAAATACTAAGAACTTTTTCACAATAATTTAATAAATATCTAAGAAACACAAATTAAGTCTCCAGCCTGTGCCCAGACAATATGGATATGCAGATACAGTTTCCTTAATTTTTACACTTATTTCAAAAATATAATTTTGTTCATAATTGATGTAAAAAAAAAAAAAAATGTGGTCAGTAAAAATAAAAATAGTGAGACCATTGATTCTTGGATGAACGGGTAGAAAATGTTCAAATTTGTAAATAAATTTTAATATTATTTTATCTTAAGATATAAAAGTCAAAGAATAAAACAGGAATAACTGACAGTAATTTTTTGTCAGTAGCAACTAAATAATTGATTAAAGGTATTGAATATAAATTTTGTTAAATATCTTATTTCATTTTCATAAAATATTCACTAAATTTAAAGAGAACTACATTTGTACTCTGAATTAACATATGAAAATGGAAAAGGTCATTGATAATTACGATAAAATATTTCTGTTATACAAATACAATCTTCATGGAAAGGAATTCTTTTTCCTGGTGATTTGTTGGTATTAGTGGCGTTTTCGGTTTTTTTCCACAGGGCCATTGGTAACATCCATTCCTCCGACCCACTATTCCCCTTCGATAATGGTTTTATCGGCAAGTATTTATCCTGAGGAAGGAGAAGTACAAGCTTCTCAATAATTTAATACTAATACAACAGATGGAAGAAAAAAAAACACCTGGAAGAAGATATTAAGGGGGTGTTACCATCAGCCCTGTGGAAAACACTGCTAAAACAAATTTGTTTTAACTCGCCAATAAAGTAAATATAACTCTATAATACAGATCATTCTTAAATACTATTTACAGTTTCTTCTTAGCTAATTTACAACTAGCGCTGTACACAAATAGGATAAGGCTTCAAGCTATAAATATATATGTATTTATTTTATTTTAGAATTTTCTTTCCGTCTCTAAAAAATCCCCGAAGCAGTTTCCTCATATAGAAGCCAACCGTAGATAACATAATAGTGAACATATTATTTCATCAATGTGGTGAACTAATCTTGTGAATAGTTTCTGAAAAATATAATGCTAAAACATTAGTAGTAGTAGACTTTTTTTTACTGTTATAAATACTTTCAATAGAAAGAATAATAACAAATATTTAAATCCTTCTAATGTTATTTAAACAATTAAGATTTTTATTGTAAATTAAAAAATTAATAATTATTAGCTAATCTAAAAATTATGAAATGTAATTCTTTATTTATTTAATTCCAACATAAACCTATCTTAGATGGCAAAATTCTCCACAGTAGACCAAGGCCTAATTAGGTAGGCTGACACAATAGCAATTTAGTACAGTACTTTAGATGTTCAATGTTAGTTTAAATTGTAAATAAGTTATATTTAATGAAGAATACTCCAACAAATTTTTCAGAGGAAACCACTTTTGACATTTGTCTTTCGGACTGAATTGATTTTTGCTATATGAAGTTACAGGGCTCTGAATTTGTACATAACCAATTTTGTTCCCAAACTGTTACATCTAATTATGCTAATAAAATTACTAACATCCTTATTTACAATTGATAGGAAGCATTGTTTATTCCCTATTGCATAATTTAAATATGCCTCAATGGAAGTTGAACGTTAATATAAATACATTTAAAAAAATTACAAAAATTAACATAAATGATTAACTGCTAAAGTTAAATTGCTGGATGTGAACATCTTATCTTCAAACACAACCAATTATTTCCCATTCAGCTTCAAATAAATTAAATTAAAAAAAAATTATAAACAATTAAGAAATTACTGTCTGAAAAGAAACTTACTTCTATCAAACTATTGACAGTAATATTGGTACTAGTGGTTTTTATGATTCATAACTTCTTATATTATGACAATTAGAAATTAAATTTATAATAAGATAATTAATTCCGTCATAAATCAGTTATATAAAGCCAAAACCGTCAAAGTCATTGTAAATATGACTGGTTGCGAAAATATTTGAATATAACCATTAATATTAACAAATGTTAAGCCATGAGTGGCAAATACTAATTAAATTATTTGGTAAACATAAAGAATATGAGGAGCTACTTTTCATGATCCTTCATAAAAAACAAAAAAAAAAACACGACCGTAATCGTGTATCATATCCATCAAAGTGAATTATAAAAGATACAAAACAACTATATAATTGACAGGGGGTAGTAATAACTTAATGAATAGATATGTTTGCCACCGATTTTTCAAACAACTTTAGAACATATAATAACTTCTAATGGAGTTTAGTGATTTTTTCAAAAATAAAAAACATTTATTTACAAAAATTCAATAATAAACAGCCCTTCTATCAAAACTCGAGCGTAATAATATAAACAAACAAACATAACTTCATAACATTAAGTAAAGTTTGGGAACAAAGAGATTATATAAATACATATAAAATATATGAACCTCCATTAATATATTTACAAAGGGAGGGGGCTAGAGGTAGGCCGAATGTCAGCCATTGGAGTGCTGAGAGGGGGTTAGTCCACCGGTGGCTCCCTCAGGGCTGTGCTTAGCCTTCTTCCGTTTTTTCTCTTTCTTCCTTTTCTTTCTCTCCTTCTCATCGTCATGCCTCTTGGTCTTTTTGTGCTTTTTCTCGTGGGCCTCGGCACCCCCTTCGCCAGCACTTAGCTCCCCGCCGCCTCCTCCGGCACCTTCCCCTCCCTTGTGCTTGTGTTTCTTATGCCGGCTCTTGTGCTTCTTCATAGGTGCCTGGTTCACGTAGCGGTACTGCTCCGGCAGCTGTAACACAGGTAACACAATTCAAGACAAACAAAATGTACATTTGCATGCATATTTGCAAGTACATTTGCACAACTGATGAGGTTGAACTGTGAGTAATTGCTGTGCAGAAAACGTTATGAGAAAGGACAGTAAAGAGAAATTTACCTCTGTACTTCTGGGCACACATTGTCTGTAATGAAGCTTTGTTGCCAGCAGATTACTATAGTCAGTTTCGCTAAAGTCATCTTTGTGAGTTTGTCGTTAGGGTGATAGACGAAAGTGTCTGTATGAAATGGTTAGGGTACCATGTAAGTTTATGTGGAATTTAGAACATCTATTCTTGATAATTTTGTTAGATTTAAGTTAATTGTAAGCATTGCTGATATAGTTTGCATATAGCACTTGGATGCTTAGCCAGAATTAATTAATCTTAATTTTTCATGGAAATTTGTAATTTTTTTTTTAGCACAAATTACTTTTAAAAGTGAGACAGCATAATAGTTTTAGTAAGACTATTTTTTTAAACCAAGCATACCCAAATATACATTGATTATATGCTGAAAGAACTTTAGCAATCACATAAATAACATTAGTGAGGCTAAGGAAAATCTAAAATTCTTACAATGGTTTTACTAAATAACATTATAATTTTATATCTTTATGTTTCAATACATTTTTTCAACGTATATTTTCAACTATGACACAGTCCTACCACATATCCCTGCATTGCAAATATTAACTAGGCTGCAATCTGTTCTACTGTACCTTTAATCATCAGGGGTCGATGACCCTATGGTTTCTGATTATGTCTAACAATCCACACCTTTGCTGGTTGTTTTATTTTTCTCCTTATTGATGGAATATGAGTGAAGAAATTCCAACTTTATTACAACCGTCTTTCATTACTTTTTAATTTAAATTAAATCCCCCCCCCCAACCCATATTTAACACAGAACAGTAAGTATGTGTGATGTGTATGTATGAACTAGTACTAACTAGAAGTCCTAGTTAGAAATGTATATTTTAAATTAGGACATTTTCAGCCAAACAATTTTACATAACACTCACAATAATGTAATACAAATAAAATAAAATATGTATGATATTTATTGACTATATTTACTGAAACTAAACTGTGGAAATTATCTTAAGGCTTTATGTATAATGAAAAGTTTAATAACATGATTTCCTTGTAATTGCTTGATGAGTCTTGTTACAATTTTCATTTACTATTGTACACGATTACGAAATACAAAATTTGACATAAAGATATAAGAAAAAATAGAGATGCTTATCAGGTAAAGTCGATAAAAAATTGGGGGGTTGACATTTTGACAACTTCATTCATTCATGAAGTCACAACTGCATGTCTGGCTACAATTAGGATGTTAGAATCAATTTGTTCTTAATAAAAAAATGAAGTTTCAATTAAAACTAACTGGCATTAATGTTATAATATAAAACTAATAATAAAAAAAAGATTGTTTAAGTTCATTTAGTAAATATAGTCATAGATCCAAAAACCAACCTAAAACAACTAAAGCCAACCACATAAATAAATATATTTATTCATTGTGATAATGAAAATATGGCATAATGAATAAATCATTGTCAAACTACCAAGTGTTTGTCTCGATTGTTTCTTCCTTGGTGAAATGTTAAAATAGGAGGGTTTTGAAGGTTCATAGGGATGAAGTATCGTGGATATCTGGCAGTTGAGAATTCCAGAGGGTATTAGAGCCACAAAAGAAGGAACAATCGTATACTGCAGTGATAGATAAAATAAATGAGAAAATATAGCTTACAGGTCCTGGATGCAATCGGAAGCCAGCCAGCTGCACCGAGGAAAGAGGTCGAAGTTCCTTTCCGACATGAGGTGGTTTTTCTATCACAGATCTCAATGAGCTGAAACATACATCATATTAAAATTAAATTTGAGGCATTACATTTCAGTAAGTAATAGACAAAGCCTCTCAAGGTTATCACCGCAGTTAAGAGATTGTGCCAAGATAACACACATGAGACAATGGGAAAGACTATTGCTATTACCAATAAAAGATTCATGTTACTACCCAGCAAGCTTAGGTAATCCTTGTGCACATATTAGGCGTATCTACTACCAAACATGAAACAATCAGAGTAAAAAAATGTAAATAGGACTTGTCTCTACAAAGAAATGTCTAAAGAATTCATCATCGGAATCAGAGTTATCACAAAGTTACAAAGAATATATTTAATTCTTATTTACATACAGATAATCACACAAACCCATCACTAGAGATAAATATAAGGAAGGATCCATTCCATCCAACTTTTCCAAGCTGTATTTTGTAATGATCAGTACTTCTTTAAATCAAATTCAATAGATCATCATCAAGTTTAGTTAAAAATAAATATAATTCTTTATTTCACAAACTCAAGTAATAATAGTATCTATGAGGAATGAGAATCATGAAGGAAGGAAATGAAAGCGAATTGTTGACATTCAATTAATAGTTCCAACAAATTTTTTCAAAAGATCCATACCTATTATCCTGGTGCCCTGGAGTATCGATGATCCCAGGGAGGTTGGGTAAGAATGATGATAGCTGTTCTTTTACTTTTTTTCCACTGAATTTAGTATATGTATGTTCAAGGCCATAATAGGCCATCAAATTTACAGCTCCAGTTAAATCACTTTCCGCTAAAACAATATTAGTACAGGTTCAGTAAAAAAAATGATAAAATGAAGAACATTTAGAACTAATTCTAAATGCTAAAATAATTCATTCTAGAACGAGATGGACAAAATAACTTATAAAATAAATTCAACTATCTGTCATTGACAAATAAAACAAATTTCTTGAAATTGAAGAAATATAAATTCCACATACCAGGAGGCTCTTTCATTAAATAGAAAGGTCCACTGTGGACAATTGATGGATTTTTTCCCAGAGAAATTGTAGCTTTCAATGTCCCGGTGGAATCCTGCCTAGAAACAACAGGAGACCTAGCCCCCCTTGGAGATGATTTTGGGGAATACTGTTCCACTTTGCTACGAAACTGATCACCCATCATCATCTTGAATGATCATTTTATGTTACCCCTACTGAGAAAAAATTATATGTCCTTTTAGAAATTTGCACTTATCAAAAGAAAACAAAGACAATAATTCGAAAACCATAGTGAAAGGTGTAAAGGAATACGAATGGCCGTTTTACTTAAATGCTCAAAGGCAAACTGCTGGTTACAGTAAGGTTTCTATAGTTCGCTGCATACAGCCAATGTAACCAACCTAATTCAAGCTTTATGCAATCTTATATAAATGATATATTATTGTATGAATAAAAGATCAAATATACGTCTGGAAATTTCTATATGAACTTAAATCAGATCTAAATTCGATTATAAAATAATAAAGTACAACCGCTGGAACCAGTTGCGTAGCCAGCGAGAGGGATAACAGCCCCTCCCCTTTGAAATTCTTAAAAATACAACAAAAACAATATTATATAAGTTTTTATGGTGTTAATTTGTTTATTATTCAGTCGACAGACATATAGGAAAACGTCCCTCAGGCATTACATTTGATTATTTTTTAGACCTACAAACACCAGCAACCAAAAAAATACTTATATCACCCTCATGACAAAAATTCCTAGCTATGCCAATGCCAAAAACAATCGTGCTGTAACATTTTACAATGAATAAATTATATAATTAGTATTAAGTCTCACTTTTCAAGATAAATACGCATTTTTGTTCAACAGTGAGGAAACAAAATATGTGTGTGAAATAACTGGGTCATCCATTTCCACTGCAGGTGTGGAGGGGGCAGGATGACAAATTGTTATTGACAATCCTCAGCAATGCCAGGTTTAAATAATAGCCAAGATTTTTCAATTATTGGTTTACTATTTAATTTAAATTAAATCAAATATGGACTATACAGTAATTTTCTGATAATTTTAGGTGAAAAAATAATAATAAAAACACATTCCTCTGTCAGTCATTGTGTATTGAGTTAATTAAATTAAAAGAAAATGATCTGTACCAGTTTAAATTTATATTCTATACATAATGTTTCTCCTGAATCCACTTTATTTCATTGAATTTGAACATTTTATTAGAGTATTATAAAATAATATTTATTCCTTCGCCCACAGCATAATTTTGCCTGACTTGTAGATTTTGAATACTATACCAATTCCTTTTCACTCAAGGTGGTACAGGTGACATTGCCGCCTAGGATCTCTTTCAATGTAAATACTCTTAAAGGCTTGGAATAACACTATTTTAAGGATATTTTTCACTCTATCACCTTAATTGTTAACTTCCTGCAATCTGTAAAAACAAGATTTGATCGATCAAAGTGATAATATCTTTGTCTCCAAAATAAACTCATGGGTTCTTTTTAATCTTCACTAAAGAATACCTGAAGTTATTCACTCACTAGTGACGTTTTACATCAATATTATTAAACATTTGTTTTAATTGAGAATAAATTATAGTTGTAATGAATTTTTATTTATTACATTAAAAGTGTTGGTATCTTCAAAACTGCTATTGTTGTTCATTATGACTACTAAGCATATCAGTTTTTGATTTTCTAGCCAACCTCTTCCCGATACGTAAAAACACTAGTGATATTTAGTTTAATTAAAAAAATAGATATGATATAGAGCAGAAAGCATAAGATAGGCTATTTATTCCATGCCACATCAACCAGACCATTTCAGATTTCATTCATCAGAAAATTTTAGAAATCATTTTTTTCAATAATGTACATGAGAATATATTTCTTTATTCTTTTTTTTTACCTACTAGGGTTAAGAATTTTAAATTTTGATAGAATAGTAGATTTTTGCCTTGGGCAAACCTTTTGTAATCTTGAATAGCCCAAGTTTAATAAAACTAGTCATTAGGGCTGCGTATAAAGGTTTAATTTGGCATCCTACTCAACTAAAACTTTTGTTTAAAAAATAATTGCCAACATATTACATATAGGAATTAAGACTGAAACCTATGGTGTTTTAAATACCAAATAAGGCTTTAGTGTTACCTTTAACTTTTGTTAGATAACAAAAATAAATAGGCTATAAAAACCACATATCACCTGATCCAGTTGAGGTTCCACTCTAAAGTATTTAAAGCTTGTAACACTATAAAAAATGTGAAATGTATTTTTTCAAATATTAAAAAAAAAAAAAAATCAAGATCTCAAAACTATGTAAAATTTTTTCCCTCCCAACATAGCATATTAAACCTTACAAAATTGTTTTTAAAATGAGGGGGCAAAAAACTTGAGAAAGTGAAGATAGACATATTTTAAGCCAAAATACAAAGTTTTAAAAATTAATTACATAAAAACAAAATAAGTAAAAAAATAAAATAAAAATATAACATTACAAAGAATTATTCCTGAAATTTTCGTTAAAATCTGAAAAGGTCAGGTTGAATCGAATTTTTTTTTGATGGTTTGGCATGGAATGACAGTGATAAAAATTATTGTTGGAAATTTACTATTGTATGATTAAGGGGAATTGTTGTAACATAACAACTATATACCAAGTAAAAAAATCTTTAATGTAACAATTATTCCACATAAGAAAATATTACATAAATAAATTAACAAAATTTACAATTTATTCTCTGAAAGAGAAATTTAAGGTTGTTTTGTAGAAAGTAATTTTGTCTTGGTGGTGTAAGCCATATACCAAACCAAGGTAGCGACAACAGCTGCCATGAATTCAGAATTCAACCATGGTCCCTGATAAGTTCCAGGATGGTGAAGCTTGACAACAATAAGTGGCTCGACATTGGCTTGCTCCGCATTCCTGAAGGCCTTCCTCAAGTTGGCATATCCTTCTTCGTCATAAAGTTGGATGGCTCGTTCGCCACTTCTAGCCTTGTTCACTTCTTCGACCCAGCTCACCTGATAGCTGTCTATGCCTGTCTGTACCACCGAGAGGCTGTTTCCACCCATCTCTGCAAATAGAGGTACATCACTGGCTCCGTTGCTACATTTAAGTGTGAACTGGCTCACATAGGCCACATTAGTAACAACTGTACCATCTTCTGTAGTGAAGCCATTAACAGAAACTGTTGGATTAGGACAAATATTACTACAAGATGCCACAGCCACGAAAAGTGATATAACTGCAAACCTGAGAGAATACATAATTTCTAATGTCCTTACACACAACGTGAGTCTAAACTGTACACACTGAAAGGTGAGCCAAACTTGTAACTAAAATCTGACAACAAAACTGTACAGCTGGCTAAATAATCGATCTGGGACTATGTCCAAGGAGGTACTAACAAAGAAGTCGACTGTAATGTATGCAATGTTAATTTTTGAACTACATAATTTTAAAAGCTAATTATTATTAGTATGTTGGTTTTATTTCATTTACGTAATTCAAAAACCAATAATTTCATTTTATTAATTATAAGCCAGATGTGTTTTTCATTATTATTCTTACTTTAATGAATTTATTAAAAGAGGAAAAAATTCAAAGTTTGGTATTTATTTTATCTCGAAATGTAGTATACAATATTAAGAGTTGTGATGTTATTGTCGTCTTATCAAATAAGAAGGTGCAAATTGATGCGATCAACATCGGGTTAGTTTATAAACTGCGGATTAGCTCCGATCGTATTACGAGTTTCATCATCAAATTACCGTTTTTCAATCCCATGATATTATGATTACGAGAAGGTGCCACAAAAACTTCGTCATTTTGATTATTCATCATTCACTTCTACATCCTTTTCACACCTTTACCATTGGGATTCAACAACTACAACCAATTTACCAATTGTTTGGTAATTAGAAGACCATTGAAGATTTTTTTCTTATCAATTGGATTCACCGGTAAGCTGTTATATTTCGTTATATCACACACCAAATTATCGATGGATCAACTCACGCCCCCCTTCTACTTTCAAGAATAGTAGGTCATTGATTATCCGCTATTTTAGCTAAGATTTTAAACCATAACATTGACGCCATTTATTCAAAAGCACCTTTTGAAGAATCTTTCTTTTCAACAACAATTTATCGTACAACTTTCTTGTTTGTTTAACACAAGATTATATTTAACAAAAAATAAACTGAAGATTATTTCAATCAACATATTTGGCCAATCGTATTCAAATCTAATTTTCGTTTTGGAGCCTCGGTCAGTTTTTGGTCGTGAAACGTTCCAATTAGTTTATGTCGGTTTATAACAATATTTCAATTTAGTTTATCAATTGTATTCTCAAATAAGTTTTATAGTTTCATACTCAGTTTTACATAACAATATTCTCAATAAAGTTTGTATAGTTAAATATTGATTAATTTCATTTCTCATTTACATAAACAAAAGGCAATATTTTTTTTTGTCTTGTACTTAAACGTAAGACCCAATCATGAATACTTGTCCCCTTATGTTTATATTTATATTTACTTTACTTCTTGATAGTTCTTGTAACTATTTAAATAATTAGAAGTTAATTGGTTCATAAGAAGGAAAACGTATAAATGGGTAAAAGAATATTTGTTTTAAAATTTTCATATTTTCAATTCAGATAACTAGTGCATAGTATGCGTAACCGTACTTACTAGTATACGTACCGTACGTAAAAGCCAAGTTCCTTGGTGTGTAGACCTTGTTTGCCTCACAATAAAACTATTTCCGATTGACAATATCATGTGCAGCCTTTAAAATCGCCAAAAAGATGGCGTGTGACGAGTTAATATTCAGTTCCTTTTTCATGGATCATTGTTAAAGAGCCTGAGCTCTTTCCGTGAATAGAAATTTCCTTTCAAAGGGGATGTTTGGTAGAACCCTATATGTGTTCTGAAAGAAGACAACTAGGGCCCCCTGGAGGTTACCTTGATCAGTTTGAACCCAATCTTACGAAGTTTGCAGGAATATTAAAAAGTAATGCATTCTCTTTTTGCAACGCTGCATTAAAAAAAAACAAAAAAAATGAAATCACGCTTTTACTTTGTTTAGTGATGAGTAGTTTGGGCTAGTAATCCTGTTGGTTTTATTATTATTAGACAAAGAAAAAATACTTCCGGTCAGGCACTTTGCCCTTTAGCTTATTAGATACCAAAGCTAATAATTACTAATATAAGGAAGAATTTAAATATTTGAAGCCCTTAATGATTAATAACCAATTCGTGGTAACTTTCACAAAAAACAAAATACAACATTGTCGAAAAATATGCGCTGGAACGACTGATTTTTCAAAGGCATTCGGGATCATACACATAGATGTCGGAGCGAAGCCTCAATTGTCCGATCGCTTTAGTTCAGGTGATTCCGGGTTTTGAATTACTATTAATATTGGATAATATTTCTTTTTTTTTTTTTCTGGATTATCAAAACTCACCACATACCCTCGGTTTTATTCGGAGAAAGAGTAGTAACTGGTATACCGTAACTGGGCGTGGCCATTACACTCAAGTGTTTTTGCTGACTGACATTTTTCCGTTCTCCTTGTAAGTGAATTAATTCATTTGTGGTTTATTGTTGTTCTCCTCAGTCGAAGTTTTGCCTTCGCTGAAACAGTTGTACTTAGAACCGCAGTACTTGTCGGTTAATTTTTTTTCTGTCAAGCCAACTGATAAGCTTGTCATAGGTATGGGTTTACGCTGTAAAAATGAAATATGAAATGCATTGTAATCTATAATATATATGTGTATTTATATAAGGTTATATTTATTTGCATTTTCATGGATGTAAGTTTGACAAGTCATTCTCCCAATTAGTCAGAGTAATTGACATAGAATCTCACGTGAACAAAGTTCAATTTTTCATGACATAGTCTTTCTAAGTAAACATTAAATTTATGTTATAAGCTTAATTGTTTCTTATTTAATTGCCTGAGTGAGGTAAGTTTAGGCTCATGATCAGTTAGCAGTTATTTAATTTTATTCTGTCGGTCTGGTCTGATGTTGTATAGGAATAAATGGTTAAAATTTAAAGTTATTTTATATATTATTGCGAAGCACAAAGAGTGAGTCTACTTCTTTCATTGGGGGTGACCATATTTTGTTGGTAACAGTGGTTGTAGAAATTATTCAATTGATTTGAAATTTTAAAGGTATATCCCTCATCACCTTAAAATATCCTAATTACTTTTTGGTTAAAATACACTAGCTGGAATTATGGAAAAAAAATTATCCATGTATAAGATGGGCTTATTTCCCTCCCTTTTAAAATTTCCCTAGTCCAAGATCAGAAGCTAAGGTAGATTTTAAGTCTTAATTTTTTTTCATGTGGGTCACGGTTTAGGACACATTAAAGGCAGAAATTAAAAATAATTTCAAAAATATAAACTTTTTTGAGCGGCATATATTGTTGTTTGGTCTGATTTCTATTTTTTCTTAGTGGTTTATTTATTTATATTTTATTTTATTGTAGTAAATGTAAATTTTTTTTTTAAATAGCAAAATTGAAGTTTTCAATTTTTTTAAATAGCAAAACTGAAGTTTTCAATTTTTGTTTAAAACAGATCTATAGCCTCCCCTTTTGTTAGTTGGACACAATTTAGAAACACTAATTTACTAGCAGTCATTGTACATTAAATGAACAGCTATAAAAGATTTCTTATGGACGGACTCGAAACCCCCAAGCCTGAAAGAGTCCGACATCAATTCACAGGTCACGACAAACAGTTATTATATAAACTTTTTTTTTAGCAAATCCTTGTATTCCCAAGTTTCTCTGAACATTATTTCTCTCAATAACCTTGCAAAAAAAAAAATCATTATCATAACTTTTTTTATTATTTTCTAAAACTAGATTCACTTATTGCTTTATTTATAGAAAGTTGTTGGCTTTATTGTTGAGACTGGAGGTGGAGGCTCTACTTTTAAGTTGGTATGGAAAAATAGCCTTTCGGTTGATGTGATCTACTATAGCTACTGTAAAAATAATATAATCTATTCAAAATATTAATGTTATATTTAACAACATCCTGGGCTATAATGTATACATTTTGGTTACTATCTAATTATGAGATGTAAGTGAAAACAATGCTTGAAAAAAAAATAGGCCTCTTAACTATTAACTGACCCGTTACTCTCCGACGAAGTTTTCTCAAGTCACTGATAGAAAGTTATTGACGATTTAAAGTTCTGAGTTTTACCCATGGTCGAGGACACATGAGGACAGTGTAACAAACATAATATCAATGTTAATGCAAGAAAAGAAAATTTTTGGAGTCATAGAAACCTCTTTTTATTACAACTTTTTAAGTAAATTTCAATAGGTGCTCTTGATTAAATTTTAGCTAAGTTATTTAGGCAATTTACAGTACCTGAGATGATTGAATGATCTTATAAAGATAGGTATGATTTCTGCTTCAGAAATTACATTAATTCCTTTCAATTCGGGTTATTGGTTTTTTTTTTATATAATTTGATACAAATATGATTAAGTTGTTGGATCACTTGAGATATTTTCAATTAATTTTGTCTAATTCTTGATAATAATTCTTCTTTCTTTCTAACAATTGTTGAAGTAAGAATTGTTTTGTCAAACACAGATCAAATTTCACTTCCTGTCCTTCAAATTTTGTATAGGTGATGAGAAAGTTCACTAATGAATATATTGACCTTGGCAGGAAAAACAAAATTGATCTCTGATAAAGTAGCAGAGTAGATAGTGTTTAAAATATTATTTATCTTGCATTGCTATTTTTTAAAGAATATTTTCCAACTTTTTTATCAAAAACAATGTATAGACCAGCCAAACCCCTGAGAAAGATTTAAGTGATATGAAATCACGGATTATTTCTGTAATAATAATTTTTTTGCCTTTAAAACTACTTGAAGTCAATATAGTTAATTTTTAGCTCAGCTTTATATTAATAAATGATTATTGATAAAATAATTTAATAATAAATAAAACTCTTCTCACCCGAGGCTATACAAAAGGGTGTGAAAAAGGAAATAAAATAAAATTATAAAGATACATGTTTATTTTTTCAAGACAATTTTTGATGTGCCTGTTATTGATATTTTGATAAATACTGACTACTTTAAAGTATTTCGTTGATTAATTAATCACATTTATTAACCTGAGGTTTCTTTAGCGCCTTAGTATTATTTGTTTTTTGAAATTGTGACTGGCAAATTTTGTGTTATCTGTAGTGGATTTAAATCATTCCATCAAATGTGAAAACAATTTATTATTAATCTTAAAAAACAATTGACTTTTGCAATCAGTGGAATATTTTCCATGTTGTTATTGTACTGTATTTAAGTGTTATACATGAATAGATTCTAAATTTCAGATAAAATGAATCCATCCAGGGCCTAATTTACAATAAATTCAATAAGTTTTAATTTTATGTCGATTGTGAAAAGTAATTAGAAACTAAAAAAAACAAAAACAATTCCAAAATATAAAAATAAATAAAGGGCAATTACCCATATTCCTCTTGCTATCTCTGAGTCACTTTATATAGGCTTCCAGTCAATCAACTAGTCGTCCACCTCATCTTTTCAGCAATTATTAAATAAATTTTGAAATATTTTACATTAAATTTGTGTGTAAGTCATACATTATTAATTTATTCTCTTTGTTTTTAATTTGTCTAAGTTTTTTGTCTTAAATTGTTCCTACAGTAGACAAATCACTGGTGAAGTTAAAGTGTTTCTTAAAGTATTACTGGCAGTACAAAAAAAAAAATGTCCTTGGAGTCATTTTAATTTTTTTCTTTGTTTAATATTTCAGGTAGGTATTTTTTTTAAAACTTATAGTTTTCATTTAAAATTTCATGTTCCCAAATCGGGAGAATTAGTCTACAGACTTCACTATAATTTTACTTTTTAGATCAAAATGTGCACGGTGGATTCTAAAGCACTTTATAGGGATAACTTTGAATGCCTAGGTGGAGGGAAAATTTTTATAAAAAAAAATAATTCAAAAAGATGAAATTAACTTAAATCTTTCATATAATAATAATGAAAAGAATATCAAAGTCACATATCCTCGGAGATGGCTTAAAGGAAATAATTCTTTGTATTTAGCTTGAGTTTCTAGCAAAACGGTACTATCACATTATCACAATAAATAAGAATGCATGACTCAGCAAGTTAATTCATAATTATGGTAATTATTCATTCTTGACTTTTAAAAGTCATACCTAGTTTTGATTATAATAATTATTATTTCAGTGAGGTATGTTTTTGGCTGGAGTTGACCATTTTTCATTTTCTCAAGCTTCTTTTCATTTGTATTATTAGTATAATATATATTTGGATTAGTATGAAGCATAAAAAATCAGGTGATTTTTGAATATTGATCAACACACAGAATATTTTTATATTTCTAAACAGATTAAAGGTCCCAATGATCTGTTTAGTATTATGTAATATGTGTTGGTGTTTAAGTAAAATATCATTACTTTTAATCGTGTGATGTATCATATTTGATTTAAATTTGGAGGATTAGTGAAGATTTCATGGTAAAGATTTAAAAAAAAAAAAATTGGTCAGTTTTTGTTTGAATTTGCTGTAATGTATTATTGTTAAATGGTGACTTCAAGACATACCACAAAATCAGTTAATATGACTTTTATCCTAATAAACTGCAAACAATTTTTTAGTTATGTATTTTAAAGTTCTTAAGCAAGAAAGATTGCCTTTCTTGACAGTGAAATTGTTTGGTATCAAAATATGCTATTATTTTTGCTACAAATCCTCATTTCTATCATCACAAGAGCTAGATTTCACCCCTTAGCATCTGATATAGGTCTGCTCAGATAGAATAGTTATTAAACATTTAAACCCCTACATAGGCAAGGGAAAAATAAAAGAGCTGGAAAGCAAAGATTATAAAGTCAGGAATGTTACTACTTCTAATAATTATTGGCTTAAGATAAAAATAATGAATCAGCTGGAATAAAAAATTTGAATCCGAGACCTGATTTCCGTTCTGACACCCTCAAAAACTAGTCTTACTTTGGCCGTGGCTCCATCAGTTCTTTTAGTGGGTCTCTTGAACTCTTTGAAAACATCACAATTGTAATATTGTTTTTTAGAGGTGACCACAATATTTCAAATTTTTTAAAATCTCGGATGTGAACTATTGCTGGAATCAATTAAAATATATCTTGGGCACCAAATAAATCTTTTATGCAGGATATCATCTCACTATATAAAACTAAGGTTGCAAAATAATATTGAATACACTTTTGATGAAATCAGTTCAGTTAAAAGTTAATGGCATTTTATAATTAGAGTTTAAAAAAGCACTACACAAATTTCATATTATTGTATAACAAAGAGGAGGAAACTGTAGTCAAAATTATAGATTTTTTTTTTTTTTTTTTTCATCTAAATAATTAATTGGATGACTCTTATTTAAATATGGCTTCCTTTTTTAATTTGGAATTCATTATATAAAAAATGGCTTCCTTGGTATTCACTATATCAAATGGGCCCACCATCTAAAATTTCATGTACCTTGCTTGAACAGGAGACTAACAAAGATCAGAATGGGGGAAAACATAGGTTTCTGCGTTTCAGAATCCTAAAACCGGAACAATCCTTTACTTTTCCAATATTTAAAATTTTTTGGATATTAGCCTTGCTTCAAATTCAATTAACAATTAATATAAAATAATAATTGTTTGTGAAAGTCAAACACTCCTCCTTAGAGCTATAAATAAGAACCAAATTACAATAACATTTTAAAATGAATTGGATAAAGTGTAGAATGCTCTAGTGTTGGTGTTGAGTAGTGTCATGCTTAAGACCCAGATCATAAACTATTACAAAATTAACATACTGTTTAATTATTATTGCTTTTTTTTATTTTAGATTGGAAAAATGCTTCGATTTGATGACAGGGTTGCCATAGTGACAGGGGCTGGAGCAGGTAAATAATGTTAAAATAACATTTTATTTATAGCATACCTAAAATATTTATTATATCCTTTACAAAATATTTTTAAAGAAGAAAATTGTAATATTGAAAAGAAAAGTATCAGGTTGGCCAAAAAGTCCGTTCAGTTTTTTAAGCGAAAATAAAAGACACAACTTTTAAACACAAAGCGATTTATTCAATCAATGATATAATTGCTGGTTTGTTCCAGTATCTTCTGCCATCTCATGAGCAGATTCATAATTCCATGCTCAAAGAATTTCCTGTCTTTAGTGGGAAAAAAATTTTCCAAGTGGATTTTTACATCTTCTTCAGAGTTGAAGGTCTGTCCATTCAATGAATTTTGAAGAGACCAAAACAGGTGGAAATCTGAAGGTGCAAGGTGGGGCAAATATGGAGGGTGTGCCAAAACTTCCCAGCCAAGCTCCAGTAACTTCTGCAGCGTCTGCAAAGAAGTGTGCAGTCTGGCATTGTTGTGATGGAAGACAATCCCCTTACGGTTGGCTAGTTCTGGACGCTTCTGGTGGATCGCTGCATTTAATTTGTCCAGCTGCTCACAGTACACATTCAAATTGATGGTCCTGTTTGTGGGAAGAAGTTTGTAAAAGACAACACCCCTCCAATCCCACCGAATCAAGAGCATAACCTTCTTTGGGTGAAGTCCTGCTTTGGGGATTGTTTGTGGTAATTGCTGCGCTTCCCCCATGAGCGTTTGTGCTCAACATTGTTATAGACGATCCACTTTTTGTCCCCTGTCATCATTCTCTTCAAGAAAGAATCGTTTTCTTCACATTTCCGCAACAAATCGCAGATGGAAATCCTTTGGGCAAGGTTAGCCTCACTAAGTTGATGGGGAACCCTAAGATCAAGCCTGCTCACGTAGCCAAGTTGATGCAGATGGTTTTCAACACTCAATTTGGATATTTTGAGGATAACTGCGATCTCCCTAGTTGTATAACGGGGATTGGTGTCGACTAATTCCTTCACTTGGTCGCTGTTAATCTCAGTTGGCCGGCCAGAGCGAGGTGCGTCTTGAACCGAAAAATTTCCCGATCGAAATCTTGAAAACCACTTCTGGCACACACGTTCTGTAACAGCATTTTCCACTGATTTCTTGCCTTTTTTAAAATAAAAAAGCATGAGGTGTCGATAATGTTCAGTTTGGTTTTCCATTTTCAGGATGATCCTAAACATACAAAATACAATCAGTCTCATTGGAATTTCACGTCAAACTACGTTGAAGTGTTATTAAGTATCTGATGAGAGCGCACTTGCAAGGGACGGACTGAAGTTAGCTACATAGACTGCTTGAAGTTTCGTGACGACGAAAACCGAACGGACTTTTTGGCCAACCCTTTAGTATAATAGAGAAAATAGTAAAGGTTTCGATGTAATTGAAATGTCATGATACACCCAATGAGATATGAGAACTGAGCGTTATATCAAAATTTTAAATGTTAGAGAAAGTTAAAATTTAACTCAACAGCGACAAAGTTAAGATTGATGAATGTTAATCTAATGTTATAATGAATATAACACTGTTTACATACCTCTATCTGTCAAGCAGAAACCGAGTAAAGAGTGATTAAATTTAGGATTCATGTATCATAAAAACTTAAATTAATTTTTTAATTAATGATGGATAATAAAAGTATTAATTTTAATACTTAAAAAATTTTATTCCAGTTGGTCTTGCCTCAAAACATTTGCATGACTGACGGTCTTCTCCCATCTTGGAAATATGTTTGAAGCATGTTAATTTCCCTTTTCTCAGCATCATGTACCTTTCATTCCTTTTCTGCCTACAAGATTGTTACAAAAGCTCTTGTGAAATAAAATTCTGCAAAAATATCAAAAATTGACACAAAAGATCTTAACTTTTGGAATAGATTACTATTTCAAATGAATGGGAAATTTATAAAATATAAAATCGTGTACATTCATATTTTTTTCTAGGGTTGGGTAGGACATACGCTTTGCTGCTAGCCGAAAGAGGTGCAAAAGTCATAGTGAACGATCTTGGAGGAAGTCGCTCTGGAGTTGGTAACAGTACAAATGCAGCTGATAGTGTTGTTGAAGAAATTCGAAAAAAAGGTTATTAATTTAACTTTTAGTTAGATATTTATATATATATTTTTTTAAAGACATGTGTTTGTAATGGTTGATCAACATAAATCTATTATCACAAATATTCTTTAAAATACCATCATCCCATATCCAACTTGAGTCCTAGCTGAACTTAGGACCATAATAGTCTCCCTCACGTCTGCAGATCTCTGCGGTGTAGATATGAAACTATACTCCTCATTCAAAGACACTATTCTACCTGAATTCCCGACACACTATACTAATACCCTATAACACTAAAAATTGAAATTCGACCAACAAAAACAATACATCAAACACAATAGAAATGACCCACATAATGATAGCAGAAACACAATGCATAAACTTAGATAATAACACCTTAACTTTAAAAACTGATTTCTGATGATGAGCAAAACATTTCTAGTAGCTATTTTAAACATTTTCTACTTAATCAAACTTTTGAGTTTTGCCCTATTTTCTCTAATGGCTCACTTTTTGAAACAGATGTAGCCTTCCCCTTCCTCTATTATATTTCATTTTTTTAAGATATGTGGAAGTAGGTTTGAAATCCTCTGGCCTTTTCTTTTAAGTTATGTTAATTTCAACATCTCTCAATTTCTTTTTACCAAAATTATGACTAAAAAAAAATCTACATCTATAAATGTTACATTATTATACTATATTCCATTTGTAGGTTCCTATATTGTAAAGTTAGTTATATTAATTATTTTTCTATCTTTAAACTATCCACCAGATTAAAATATATATTTTTTATTAAGGTGGGATTGCTGCAGCAGATTACAATTCGGTAGTTGATGGAGAGAAAGTTGTCAAAACTGCATTAGATAATTTTGGACGGATAGATATTATTATTAATAATGCCGGAATTCTACGGGACAAGACATTTGCCCGAATGAGTGATGTTGACTGGGGTAAGAATCAATCCTTAAATATTCAGATATGATCTTTTGTTTTGAGTTGCTTTGTAATAAATTTTGAATTAGTTGGATAAGTGTTTTATTTTTTATTAGATCTTGTCCACAATGTACACCTTAAAGGTGCTTTCAAGATTACTCAAGCCGCTTGGGAACATTTTCGTAAGCAGAAATATGGCCGAGTTGTATTCACTTCTTCCAATTCCGGACTGTTTGGAAATTACGGCCAAGCGAACTATAGGTAAATATAATCAAATTTTGTTCTGGTATAGATCCTGCTATTGCTAATAATTATTCGACAACATATATATCGGCGGCAAAGAATATATTGTTGTGATATTTGGATTTTGTGATTTAAATTTGAGAATTAGCGGGAATTAAAGGGCGTTAAACGACCTGTAAATCAGGAAGGCTATGGGAAAAAGGCGGGAAAAGGAGGGTGGCGAGAGCAGTTGTTCATCAGGTGATCGCGGTACACGTAATATAGAGCGAAAAGAACATGAAAAATCTTGAAAATGTTGTTTAATGCGATGGAACCTGAAGTAGGAACAACTGATGGAGGAGGAATTTGTTGAAAAGAGAGGATTGAAGAAATAGCAGTGGGGGTAACTGACCATGTGGCGTACAACAGAAAGTGAGCAATAGAGGAAGGACGAGAACGGTAGCAAACTGGCCAGTCGTGTGAGGTAGGGGGTGAGAAAACAATTTGTAATAACCATGGTTAATTGTTAAGGATGCGCATGTTGAATAAAGTTATAATTAAAAATTCTCCTTTTGCCAGTTATTCCTTTTTGCTATTAGCAGAACCAGAACCCTCAAATAATTTTAAAATAAATCAAATAAATTTAAAGTTAAATATAAAACATAACATTTGGCGTCTGTGAAAGGAACATGTTATTGAGGAAATCTGGCTAAAGGATTGTTTGAATGAGTGTGTCACGAAAATTGTTGGTTTTGGTGTAAAGGTTGGAGATTAGAGTTACGAAGGAATTGTATTTGTGGTAGAGGTTTATATTGTCAGAATTCAGTCATGGAAAACGTAAATGAATCAAGCTGGGAGGAGAGTAGGATGGTTTCAAGATTACTCAAGCTGCTTGGGAACATTTTCGTAAGCAGAAATATGGCCGAGTTGTATTCACTTCTTCCAATTCCGGACTGTTTGGAAATTATGGCCGAGCGAACTATAGGTAAATATAATCAAATTTTGTTCTGGTATCGATCTTGCTATTGCTAAAAATTATTCGACAAAGAAAAAATATATTGGCAAAGAATATATATTAAAAGTTGAATCCAGGACATCCCAAATATCCAGTAGAGGTCTCTATTGTCTAATTGTGTACCAACTGCGCCGTCCTGCAACCTTTCCTGAATTGAATTATCTTTGGTTATATTCTCACAAAGACTATGAAGCAATGTACCATAGTAAACACGGAAGGCTATCAGCAGGAAGACAATGCCATTCCTAATTTTAGTTACCTACAACTAGCTGGAACTTAAAGCAAAATTTCATTTTCTCATACCAAACAGAAATCGTAAAAAGAGTTCTGAATACTGTCCTTATGAATAGCAGTTTTAAGTTTTGTAATTGCAGCTCATTTTCGTTCTAACACAAGACGGCGAAACCTTTGATTTGATTTTTTACTCAATATAACATGAAAAAATTTATTTTTGTAACTGTCAAGTTAATAATGAATTATATTTTATTGAGTCTTGAGGGGAGTAATCTTGTCAGAGAAGAGGTTCATTGGGAGAATAGTGGGAAAAACACAAAGAGATTGTGTTCAGAATGAGACATGGTATTCAAAGGTGACGTCCGTCAAAGTAAAGCTCAAAACAGTAAATGCAGCAACTCTTCTGCTCACAATTGTTTTATTTAATTAGATACAAGATCTCCCGGTGATTTTAGTTTTCAAGTATCTAAAAGCATATTTAAGACATAAATGATATATAATAAAACAATTAAAATGCACGACATAATTAAATATTTCAAAAAAGGATTTTGTAAAAAAAAATACTAAAAGTTATACGAGTTCATGTATTTAATTTAATCTTAAATTACATCATAACTCTTCTTATTATTTCGTTATGACTGCCAAAAACGCTTGTAAAGGGCCTTTCATTAAGCGCTTCCTATCTTTAAATTTAAATAAAACAAAGTGTCAACATTTTTTATTCGTTTGAAAGGCCTATCGATGCCATTATGTATGGAATATAACATCGTGCAAATGTCCCCCGCGGCTTTGCTGGGTGGTGCGCATCCAAAATGTCCAATTTTCTATGACTCTGGCGCATAAATCAGGCTGAATTTAACCCATGGCATGGGTTATGTTGGCTTTGAGGACCGTTGTGATTTATGGCTTATTCAGATGCAGCTTCAACAATATGGCCGCTATCAACTGTCAAGGTTCGGAAGTCCCTATTGGAAGACACTTTATATAATTGAAACTTTTTTGTGTAAGCAAGTTGCTATATTTCACAACTGAGATTTATAGATTGTTAGAGAACAGAAAAATAATATGGTTCATGGCAGTCAGACAAGAGGACAGTTGGAAGACCCAGGCTTATTAATTGGGGATATCTGGAAAGGTTGGCAAGAGACAAGGGGAGGGTAGTGAACCAAATGGCAGTGGTAATAGAGATAGATGGAGACATTGGACCGAGGGACTGAAGAGGAACTAGAAGACTATGAAGAACTTTGCTTTGGGACAAAGAAGAAGTGGAACCTTCTTGTAAAATTTTATGGCTCTAGGTGAAATAGGAGACTTACAATCACCAAAATTTACAGAACGACAAGCACAAAGGATAAAAACATTTTTCTAGATATTACATCATTTCAAAAGATTTATAATTTTTTTAAGTAGAGCAGCAATAATTTAATTCTTCTTATTTAAGAATAATTTACCATTATTATTATTTTTTTTTTTTTTAGTGCAGCTAAGCTGGCTTTAGTAGGGCTTTGTAAAACTCTCGCCATTGAAGGTATAAAATATAACATCTTGAGTAATGTCATTGTTCCTACGGCTGCGTCCAGGCTTACAAAAGACATACTACCTCCAGGTGACTATTCTACTTTAGTATATTTAACTATTGTTTTGAAATTTTTAATTTTAATAGTTTGAATATATGTGTTAATATATTCTCTGTTTTATTTAGATTTTTTCGAACAACTGAAGCCTGAGCTTATTGCTCCTGTAGTGTCATGGCTGTGCCATGAGGACTGCGAAGAAAATGGAACCATCATTGAAGCAGCCGCTGGCTGGGCCGGCAGACGTAATTAGCATTTTCTTCTATTAAGTTTTTCTTGTAACTCATTTTATGCCTTTTATTACCTGTAAATGTTCTCTATGCCAAAGTAAGAGGAGAGGGGGTTAGGTTAGTTTTTGTATTGTGATTACAAAAGAAAAAAAAGAAGACTATTGTTAAGCTTCAATTTTTTAATTTCTTCAAAACATAAAAGCTTATAATAAATAATGTCTTCTGAATCACTACAATTTAAATAATTGTTTATACAATGACAATTTTGAAATAAAACATTAGTATTATATAAAAGGGCACAAAAGAAAGCCGTCAGTCTTACGTAGCAGCCTTTTGAGCTGGTTAAACTAATCAAAGATAAAGCTAGTAAATTAAGCTCATTTACCAACACCACTACATAAACACAATCCACATTACATTATTTGTTTTTCACAATTTTGATTTTAATGTTTTTACACAATTTTGAACTGCAGCCTTTTGTCACAAACCTACTTAGCTTTCGGTAAGTGACTGTTATTAGAAAGATACTGTAGTAATGAGAATTAGTCATTGCCGGCATAAAATATAAAATAGCACAATACAGAAATTGCTTCACTAGATCCAATGTGAGTTTGAGTATTGAGCAACTTATTTCCGTAGAATGGCTCGTCGTGATATCACGTCAAGTGCCTATTTCTTTTATTTTATTGGCTCACCAAACAGTCGATCAATAAAATTCTAATTTCGAGATCAAAGTTTTCCCATAATTAAAGCTTCTTTGGAATAATTTAATGTCTAATGCTATGGTAACGTTTAAATTGAATTCTTAAAATTTACACTTCTTTGAGGGCTAATGATGTTAATGAAATTTCGATTGAAGTCTTTTCTAAATTATTAATATTAATATAATTTCTAAAGTATGATTTGCATTATACGATTCCAGATGTGATGGTGAGAGGAAAGGGATGCCTATTGAGGCAGACATTGGACGATGTAGTCACTATCGAAGATGTTAGAGACAAGTGGGAAAAAGTCATTAATGTTGACGATACTGAGCTTATGAACTCAATAGAGGTTTATGTTGTTTTATATTTTAAAGTTGTTTTTTTCAATTATTTTTAATTTATTTTGTGTTTTTATTTTAATGAAACTAATTGCTGGTGGGGTAGGTTTTGTATGTTTGCTTTTGTGTTCTACCATTTTGGTCTAATTGATCTGAAATGTTCAATGGAATGACGAATAACCAGGGGCGAATGAATAATAGGGTGAATTATTCAGGGGTTTTGAGGTGTGATGATTATTATGAGCTTCAAAACTTCTATTCATTTTTCAATTCTTAAAACATCTTATATGAATATTTTTGAACACCCCTGAAAAAAAGTGAAAATTTTTGTAAAACAAAATAATTTAGAAGATGTTGAACCCAGTCCATGAAATAAGGATACAATGTGGCGACGATGACAGATTTCTTGATTAACTCGGAAAAGTAACAAATCAAGAATCATTAATTATTGCTGAAACTCTGTTAGCTTACTTATAGAACCAAGATGATAATGATATTTTAGAGATAACCAATCTTCGCTAATTAATTAAAAGAATAAAAATTTTGAATCAATAAAGCAAAAAAAATGATTTACTTTTTTTACAATGAAATGACTTGCTTCCTGAAGTGTTCTTATATTATATGAGCTGTTCCATTTATCTCATATATACATATTATTACATATAATTGAAGCTAAAATAAATGATAATTTTAATAAAATTGAGGTTAATTTTGTTTCAGCTGAATATCCTTGGTTTTTCATATCCACATAACTAGCAAATGTTATTTTCTCATCACTTAGCATTCAATGTTCTTTAATTTATGTACAAATTAAAAAAATTTATCGTAGTACATATAAAAATATTATAAAGTTAATAATAAATATGCTTAAAAAATGGCGAGAACACTGATTCTTAGATTGACCAGTTAATTTTTTTTTTAGGAAGTGACTGGAGGATTGTTGACTTGTTTGGATAAAATGAACTCAGGTTCAGAATCCAGTTCATCTGATGACATTGAGGAATCTGTATGTAATATTTTTAAACTGCAACTAATACTTGTATTAGTTATGTAGTAAATTATTCTCATGTGATATTATTTTAGGATTGCTCAGACAGATACACCGCAACATCTAAAGACTGCATTATGTTCGCTTTAGGAAGTATGAATACATTTTTGCACATTTATGATTTTATTGTCAAATTTATCATAGAATGAGGTCACTTAATTACTCCTATTTAGTGCAGGAAAAAAAGGGTTTTATCCGTGAGAAAAGGGGTAATTGAAAGTGAAATGTATTCATTTTCTTGGCCTGTAGCACTATTCTTCGGTTTGATTGATTGATTCTTTACAGACTTTGGTAGGCGTAAGACCTATATTATGAAGATGTAAGGAGAAGGCTGGAGGTCTAGTTTAATGGGATAGAACATAAACCTACCTGCGTGGAACGGAATGGAATGAGTTTCATTTGCCACTTGAGAGCACTAGATTTTATTTTTTTTACGGTCCCACTATTCTTTTCTGACGTCAAACCCAAACAAGAAAATGTTTAGTATACTTATTTTACTGAATTCTACATACGATTAGAAATGTCACAGATTGTGTTAATTTGTTCTACTTTGTTATTCAGTCGGATTCACCTTGAGATAAAGTGTTCCTTGTTCAATCGATATGCCTTATCCTTCTTCCGCCATCTTTTTCCAGGATACTTTAGGGCCTTCCTCTCTTTCTTCTTTCCTTAAGCTCAAAATTAAAAATGGCTTTTAGAATTTGGCTTCCATTCTGAGTAATTGTCATAAAATAGAAAAAATGTTTATTCTGGGACCATGTCCCTTATCCCTTAAGAATAACTCACAAATGAATAAATTCAACTCTGGCCAAAAAAACTCCTTACTCTTTTACAATGTTGCAGCTATGAGTTTATCAATAGAAAAGTTAAATGATAGTAATCATATGTAGTCAAAATAAATACAAAAATCCTAGCTTAGCAAGCATATGTCTGAGTGGTTAAGAGGTGTGAGGTGTTTGAATAGGAGGGTTTTTTAAAAGTACGTAAGGAAGAAGCATGATAGATATAAAAAGGTAAAAAATTCCAGGGTGGAGCGAACAAGAAAGAAGTGATCAAACGAGAGTTCCGGGAGTAGACTGACAATTTAAACTGTAGGATATTGTAAATACAAAGTATAAACCAAGGAAGTATTGCCTACGGAGAGAAGGGAAGAATCAGCTTAAATTGACATAGAAATGTGATACATAGGAACACCGTGGAGTTCCATAGATATGTGATACATAGGAACACCGTGGAGTTCCATAGATATATCTAACAAAACAGTTCATGACTTGTTTGAACCTGTCCCTCAGTCGTAGCAAGAGGCCCCCATATACCACACAGTTTATGCATTTATGTTTCTTCTTTGTAACATTTGAGTAGAATGTTCCTCTGATAATCCATGTTCAGTCTCTTTAAAGTTCACCCCTTATCTTTTAAAGCCTATTTACTTTCTCTAGATCACGGTATCACAGCTGTATGAAAGAATGCCTGACTAGCCCACTGCTCAACAACACCACATTGAGCATTAAAAATTCTTCCTTCCATCACTTTCGTTAATCATACATCAATTTTCAGGATATTGCAAAGATATTCAAAATAACCAGTTTTAATTATTTCATCCCCATTGATTCCTATCAATATCATCATCTCTTAACATTTATTATGTCTTGTGGAAATTTATTTTTAAGCCTTATTGGTTGGTTCTATTAGATCAATTCATTTATTGTTCTGTATTAGCAATTACTTATGTTTTTAATTTCAATAAAACTTTTGCGTATTTATAATTACAATTAATATTATTTTAGTTGGTGCTAGTGTTAAGAATCCAGGAGATCTGAAGTATCTTTATGAAAATGATGAAAACTTTTCACCATTTCCAACCCAGTCTATCATCCCTGGACAGATGGCCGCAATGACTTCACCGTTACTTTTGAATGCAATCCCTAATAAGACTTTTGATCTAACTCAGGTATTTAATTAAATAATTTAATGTATTAGCTAACACTTGAACATAATTTTATTTACATAAAAAATGCCCAATAGAAGCCTCATTTCTTTGCAAAAAATCTCCAAGGTTATTATTATTACTAAGCAATAATAAATTAGTGTATATAGTATAATATATAGGCTATATCGCCCTGGGACTCTCAAATTAGTTTTTATTTTAAGTTATTGAGAGAAAATGAGATTAATGAGAAATGAAGTGTCATAAGTATTTTGTTTGAGTGTATCAAAAAATATTTTCTATCTTAATCTTGTGGTTACTGAGTATTTATAACAAAAACTAAAGTACATTAAACATATGAAGTATAAAATGAATATATGAATTATAGAGTAAATTTGCAGCTTCCAATGTTTCATTGATATGTAAAGTTATTGTTACTAAAGTTAAATATTCAAATCAGATATTTAAAATAAATATACATACAAAAGAAATTGTGCACAAAATCCTATTTTTGACTTTATTCTCTTATTATTAGGGATTATTTTGATAATAACCTTTCAGATAATCTCGTTTTATATGTATCGACGAATCCAGAATCATCGCCTTATAAGGTCACTTCTAATATTATTTAAACAAAAAGACCATTCATTGAAATATTTATTAACACCTTTAAACACTCCCACAAGTTATTATTAACTTATAGATGATCAAACATAAAGTTAATATTAACACATACATTTTTTCATCTATTTTCAATAAAACATCGCAATTAGAGGGATACACTCATAACTCAACATATTATGATATTATTTACCATTTATATTATGAAATATAGTGCCAATATGTAAGCCATAACTTTTTATTAGGGAGACCTGGGTTTAATTCCTAGCTCCCCCAGGAGGTTTCCTTTGGGGGATAGGCCTGGTCATTGTTCATTCAATCTCACGATTAAAAAAAGTAATAAATCTGGTTAAGGGTGGTAATCTTTTATCAACCGACTGATTCTGACCCTTGCATTGAATGAATGTGAGATAAATCATTAGGAATGGACTGTTTTTAGTCATGGATTTCCAAGTTCAATGTGCAAGAGATTAAATAGCCTGGCAAGTAGGATCTACCTACTCATCGGAGTAAAGCTGTATAAAGTTGTACATATTCTCGATTCAAAAAAAGTGACATACATAAAAAATCAACACCGAATTACAATCAGAATATGGGGTAAGCAGTAGTATCATAGTCGATTCTTCATAGATAGGCTTAACATTTCCCAATCCGTCTCGCCCAAACATCTTCCTTAAATTACTCATACTATACTGTTATTCGCTTCGAGACTATATACAAAACATAATAATAAACTGTTTTTAGTGCTTCATTGTTTTTCTTAGTTCGTATTTTACTATTTTCAGGTTCTTCACGGGGAACAATACCTGGAAGTCTATAAGATGTTGCCTCTAAATGAACCTCTAAGAAGTACTGTTGAAATTGTAGAAGTTTTGGATAAAGGAAAAAATGCAGTCATTATTTGTGGTAGTAAGTTGACAGTAAGCGTGTCTTATTAAATTTAGTATTTTTTTTCATTTTTTGATTCACTTTGATTAGTTAGTTCTGGATAAAAGAAACAAATACATATATTATTACATTTATTTATATCTCTTTTTATTTATATTTTATATTTAACTTTTTAACTTTATCTTGAGGTTCTGTTAATATAAGTAGGAAACTTCTGGCAAAAGGAAAAATTGTTTATTTACAAATTGATTTCAAAATTGAATATACATCTAAGTACGTACGTATAAAATAACACTGTTAAAACTAAAGTTAAAATTGTATCTTATTACTAACGTGACTGGCCAGTTTTTCTTTGTTTTCCGGGCGGTGCGTCTTCTTCGTTGCTTTGTCTCGTTGGGTCTCTGTGCCGTAGCGTGGGTTGCTACCTGGTGCTTCCTTTGTTGTTGTTGTTTTTTTTTTTTTTTTTTTTTTTTTTTCCTAAATCCCTTGAAGTTATACAATGAAAATATTATAAGAAACTTTGCAAATTTCTCCTCATTCTGCTGTGCGCAGATGCATTTGAAGGAGTTCAGGCTACTCAACAATACAGGTTGTGGTTAATAGGAAAATAACATGAATACAAATCTAGGTGATGGGGCTCACCTTCAGTTGAAAAATGGGAGAAAAAACTTACAAACTAAAAAACTAAACCTAGAACCTAAAACTAAAGCGTTCCAGCCGCGACAGCGTCCTGCCATCGATGGGGGAACGGAGCGGGGGTTATAGTGTTAAACACCGGGCTTGTCAAATATTGTAATGAGTCGAAAAATTTGATATGTCTACGCTGGATGAATTCATCCACCGTAGGCAGCTCAAATATCTCATGCAGCTCACTGTTTCTCTACCTCTGACCACTGAGAATGAATACACCAGTCTTTATACGCTCTGCCGCCATATTGGATCTGTTAACCTCTTTGTCTCATATATGATTAACTGTTCTTGTTTTAAATTTAATAAATCCAATATCAAATCATTTATATTTATTTCTTGATATTGTTATTTGATGACTAATAATATTGGACATAACGCAAGGAATAGTGTTCAAAACATAAATGAACCGTAATCCATGGATCGTATACCGTTCATTTATGCCCGCTAAATTTGAGTTTATATAAAAAACACCACATCAAAATATCACAACAATATTTATGTGATGGGTTAGAAGCAAAGGCGTGTAAATGACAAAGCTTTGAGGAAAAGTAGCATAGCACAAGACAGATCTTTTCGAAAATTTAAGCGGTTCTACTCAGTTCAGTAACCAACATATTCAGCATCTTAGGATGCATAGGAAATTAAAAACGTTATGTGTACATTTCACCAAGTGATTACACTTCTAGATATTTTTCTAATTTAATTTATAATTAAAAGTAAATTTATTATCTATTTCGAACAAATTTTATCAATTTGCCCCTTTTCCACTAACTATATCATATTTGAATGATGCAACAGTTGTTTAATTGTGCTATATTTTAAATCTGTTAATGATTCATTACAATTTTCAGGCATTTAGTTGTAGAATAAAGACATATAATATAATAATAAAAGTATAATCAATATGAATTTTCTTTATTGTTGGATTATTTAATGTCGCAAATTTTAGCTTTTACTTTTGTACACTGGTTCCTTGATGATTGACATTTACATATATACACATATTAATTTTAATATTAATGCAATATGCAACCCTCATGAGCATGCACCAATTGATTATATAACAACCAACAACCAGCCATGTAAACTTAGCTTAAGTACTGCTTGTCAAACTTAATTCAAAACAAACCTGAATCGATATTTTATGTTTATGCTGTCTTAAAATAATTTTTATCCAATCTTTCAATCTTTTTTTTTTACCATTGTCTCAAATTCTTTATCAAAGAACTTAGTCAGTATCAAATTTTGTAAATGATTTAAGTATTTTTTTTTCCAGGCAAATCTTATGACCAAAATGATAATTTGATTTGCTACAACGAAATGGCCTGTCTAATTGTTAACGGAGGTGGTTTCGGAGGGCGAAGGAACCCTGAGAAAGGTGTGACAACACTAGATCATCCTAAACGACATCCTGATGCCACTTTAATTGAGGCTACCAGTAGCTCTCAGGTATACTACAAACATTTGAAGTTTTTGATGAGAATTATTTAATGAAAATTGAGGTATTAAATGCTTGTTTAAAACAAAGTGAAATTTTACAGAGTCATTCTTAATTTTTTTATAATAAGTACTCAAAAATGTCTAGAATTCTATTCTTTTTGTGTTTTGACAAAATCCAGGCTTCAAAATGGCAACAAAACAACAACTGATTGTGGATATTAATACAGCTTCTTTTAAATGTTTTGTTGCTTGCTTCCAATGTAGTAGGCATTGTTAAATAAATTCAAACCATTTATCAAAAATAGTAGTTATAGAGGTCTTAAACAATCAACCATACAAGTTCCTCACTTCCTCCCTCCGTTCGATCATCAAACATCACAATGCCCTTCTACAGTGTGAATCTTTGCATGGCTAACGGGATCACTTATATAACATTCATTCATTTTTGAAAGTCTCACTGAAATAGGGGCTACCATGAAACTTTTCTAATTATAATCTAATTGAGCCTATGATATCATTACAATATAAGGATAGTGAGCTAATATTATACAATTTTCAGGCAGCTCTGTATCGTTTGTCGGGAGATTTAAATCCCTTACATATCGATCCTAATTTTGCTGCCATCAGCGGTCACAAGGAGCCAATTTTGCATGGACTCGCGTCTTTAGGATTCGCAGTTCGTCATGTAATATTAAGATATGCAAACAATGACCCTACACTTTTTAAAGCAGTTAAGGTGAGGTTCTAGAATTTTTTAAATAGAATATTTTTAAATATTTTAAAACCACTATATTTCGTTAAATTTTTAATAAGGTTCGATTTGTGAAACCCGTTTTACCGGGCGAATCTCTGAAAACCAGCATGTGGAGGGAAGAAAATCGTATATATTTTCAAACTGAAGCTGTCAAGGCAAAAAATGTTGTTATTTCTGGTCTGTTATCAATTTATATCTTTTACAAATAGAACAATCCAAATCAAATCCATACAATGTACAATATATATTTCAGGTGCTTATGTGGACTTGCATTCCGTTGTTGACAAACCTTTCTCTCCACCTTCATCGGGCAGTAATACACTTTTTAATAGACCAGGGTTTGTCGATACCATCCAAGAGAAGTTATATTTAGCTGAAAATTTGAAAGATCTCTCATACAGTTGTCTTTTAGTGGTCGATAATGGTTGCGAGAGTGACAATTTATGGGGTAAGTTTTATTTTCTCTCATTAAATAAAATATTATCAATCATTCTTTTTTTTTAAAATGTCATATTTTTATTTAAAGTACATTTTATAATTCAATTACAAAAAATTAGTTAGCTTATCGTTATCTTGACCCTAGCTTACAAATTATACTTCGATTTATGTCAATGTTTGTATAATATATTTTGTGTTAGTGTATATATAATAGTGAGCATCATGCTAATTTGTTTTTAATTTTATATTAAGGAAGAATTATACTTTTTTTCATTTTATACTTCATGTTTGAAAACTAGAATATCCGATTGTAATTGTAAATGCAATCAATTTCTTTAAATTCTATTGAACTAAAATAGTGTCTGGTTGTTATTTCAATTATTTATTGCCTCCAATAAATGATCTGTCACTTGCTGTTGCATTAAATCATTTTACTAATGTTATTGATTTTAGCCATTAGTTTGTCTGATAGCCTTAATTAATGTGGCTTTGAATATTTTGTTTAATATAGTCATACATGTTTGAATGGCCTATAATTCATAAAATACACTAAAAACAATGATTTTATGTAATAAGAATATTATTTATTATTGTTGTTTCAGTTATCGAAAACGGATTTATTGGTGAAGCGGTTCCCTTCAGTCATACGGACCATGATGTTATTTTGAAGGCTAATGATAAAGATTTGACTGATGTTGTGAGTATTAGATTGCCTTTGAATATAAAACTCAATATTTTGTAAGGTGGAATGTGTGTGTGTGTGGCACAAGAATGATCACTTTGAGTTCACAAGGAACAGCTTCAGCACTTAGTGAATGCCTCAAATCAAACAGACAGAAGCCTTTGTGCTTAAAGCTTTGAGACAGTTAAAAAATAATTCTAGAAAGTTTGTGTGACCAAGAATAGATGATCCATTGGTTGCTCTTGATGTCCTGATCGATGCTCCTGAAATGTTGTTTTTGGCCGGCCTCAATCGTAAACTGCGTTGATTGCTCCTGTCATCAATTAATGCTAAAGCACGAGCTACTTGTTTCACAATAATTACCATTTTTAATTACTAGAGATCATTAATGGGTTAACAGTAGCTAAGAGCATAAATTTGTTTTTACACAATGCAACTAGAGTGGATTAACGAGCACAACTCCATTATTTACCAGAAAATAAGTATTTATTTTCCATAAGAAAATTTTCATGATATTTTTACCAAAGGATAAATAGAAAGCTATGTTCAGAAATAATACAAAGTGAATAAAAATTGAATATTCAAAGTGTATCAATTTCAGCATGGATCAGTGGATTTAGGGGAATCTGCATCAAATACTTACTAAATAATGATTGTAAAAAACAACTAGCTATTAGTTGTATAAGCTATTAGTACTAGCTATTAGTAAAATAAAAAAAATATTAAATTTCTGAAATATTAATATAAAGAAACTTATTCAAATCAGCTAGAACATATTAAATATGGATTTTTTTTGCATTATTGATCTTAATTATGAGGCAAAATCAGCTCTTTAAATCTTATATAGTATCTGATTTGAGACTCGACAAATATTTACAGTTATGGAAACGGATCTTTTCTATTTTGTTATTATTTTTTCCCATGATTGTGTTTTAACCAAAAACTAATGAGCATATTTTGAGGCATTTTGGAATATTAAAAGTTAGAGATTAACTCATTTTTATGACTGCCATATTAGAGCAAACGGAGGATAGACGATCTTCCCATGAATGAAGACCCTTCCTTCAAACTAACTGAAATAGCCCTTATCTCAACCTGCTCTCTTGGGCCCTCATCTGTTGGCTGGTGATCATTTCTGAGCAACACACACACATTCCCCGCCCTACAAAATATAGTGGACAAAAATATTTGTTGCATTTAATTTATTCTATAAAAAATAGAAATGTACAGGACATGAATAATAAAATGAAAGCATGTGGTAAACAAAAATCAATTCCCCGTTTTCTAGGGGTACTAACAAAAAAAAACTATATAATTTGATTGACTCTTTTGGTGGTTCGTTCTCATTATGAAATGTTCATTACAGATCACTGGAAGACTCGGCTACAAGGCTGCTAAAGATAGAGGAATAGTAAAGATTGAAGGGGACTCATCTTTAGGAGAGATGATGCTGCGTGCTATGTCACCAGAATCTAAGTTGTAAATCGGACTGGTGTAATAATGATTGCACAATGTACTTCTAAGATATTTACTTGTAAATAAATAGTTATATCTTTCCATTTCCATTCCATTGAGTTACTTATGTTAAATATACTAAAGTAGCTGTCTTAAAACAAATTGTGATTATTTGATGTATATAATATACATATATACACACACATATACATAAAACAAATGAATCACAAAATGAAAGCATGTGGTATACAAAAATCAATTCCCTCATATATGTATATATATATATATGAGGGATATAAATATATATTTATATTTATATAGGATATAATCAGAGAGAAGAATTAAAAATCACTTAATTATGTTAGTGTCATGTATATACTATTAATTAATGATGTAAAAGTACACTGAATTTGAAATTGTTTCAATTAAATGAATGGAGCTCTACAAATTTGTTAAAACCAATCACTCAAGTAAAAATAAAAATAAAAGTCAAATAAAAAGCAAAGTGAAATTATTTTAAAATTTATTAATCCCTTGTTGGCTGGGGTTTGTAGAGAAACGGAAACAAGTGACTATGGAGTCCTGACCAAGACTTAAAACTAGGATCTCTAGGATTTCTTCCTAGCAGTCGAACGATATAAATAATAGATAATATATTCAATTAAATTATTTTATCCGATAATTTTGAAATATTCTTTTCAATTTGATGAATTCATGTTCTTAAGTTGGTTGAACTAGCAATTACATGCTAAGAATTTGAAATAAATAAATCATTTAACTTATCAAGAAAGATAAACTTTTTATATCAGCAAGGTCAATGTTCATTTAACCTGGTAGGTAGCGCACTTGAAATTTTTCTTTGCCCTAACTTAAAATATACATTTCATCACAATGAACAAAGATTTTATGTTAGTTAAATTGGGTTTTATGGTTAGTTATAAATATATTATCATATATACATATTTCTGTAGTAAAATTATGCTGCATTATAAAATTACTCTCTTAAGAAAACAAAATGACTGGATAAGTGTATTGTTAAATTTGTCAAAATTTTATATTTTGTATGATTATTAATTGCGTAGAATGTGTAATATATGTGTAATTGAATAAAAAATGCTTAATACTGACTGTTATTTTTGTGTTACGATTGAAAAAAGTGTTTGGACTTATTACAAAAGCTTTTTTTTTCCAAACTCCCCCAAATATAATGTTATTAGATTCCTACTGTAATATTTTTTTATTTATCAGATAATGCCTTGGAACAATTAATATTTTCTTAATGGTAGAAATCAAGTTGAAATAAACATAATAATAAATGAGGAAATATTAAAGAATACAATGTTTTTTTAATATGTTATTTATTTAACATGATTTTATATTCCTTGCCCAGCCAATCCAAACCGAATATTTCCATTTATAACACAAATGAGTTAGTAAATGGGGTTGAAGTATCCTCAAGGTTAAAAACTTGAAAGGTGACTTTTAGCAGCTTATGTTTGGTCTAATTTACTTTGAACGCAATTCGATGACAATCTTCGGTCATCGTATAAATTTTTACCTACAAATTTTGTTAACATGTGTATATACATATATATGCAATTCAACTAAATGTATAGATGACACTTGATATTTATAAGACAAATTTGCTAGTAAATGGGGTTGATGTATCCTCAAGGTTAAAAAGACTGAAATTTACAGCATAATCTTTCAAATTGTGAAACCAAACCTTTCCACACTATGGAGCTATACCAATTATTTGGAACAATTAAGGTAGCGAGTATTCACTACCTTGGAGTATATCTATTGAAGAGTAATTTGGAGACTAAATGCAATGTACAAACTACAACATGCTAATGCACGCCTACAAAGCTCTACCTAGCCATACATTGCTTCAACTAATACCACATTACTTTACAAGACTCTCATAATACCAATACTTTCTTATGCCTTTAAGTAATTAAAGATTTTCTTAATTGCAAAAATAAAGTTGAAGTAAACATAATAATAAATGAGGAAATATTAAAGAATACAATGTTTTTTTAATATGCTATTTATTTAACATGATTTTAAATTCCTTGTCCAGCCAGTCCAGAACCGAATATTTTCACAAAGTTCACAAGGGTATTTGGAAGTTATTCTTCCCAGGTTCCTTTAGGAAGACCAAGCTATAAACAAAAAGAATATTATTGTTTTAAACAAGTATTAACTATTACTTAATGTTGTTGCTGTAATAAAGCTACCTTATTCCAGTTCTTAATCTTGCAAACTGCTATTTTGTAAGCCAGCTGACATTGATCCTTCTCATCACCGGTAACTATTTGACAAAAAAAATGATAACTTCATTATTGCTGAGCTGGTGAATTTGTTGAGATATCATCTTAGGCTGACGAAAGAGATGGGTTTTCATAAAATTGATTAATGGACAACGTTTAGACTAAGATGCTATGTTTGCATCTGATAATAAGAAAAAAAAAAAGTGGATGTTAAAAAAAGTGTCCATCTCATCTATTTACACCACAAATTCATGGCTAACAATGAACAACCATTGCAGGTATGATTATAAGAATATTAATGTAAGTTAAGTGACCTTGAAGGCTTCAAATTTCGTCAAGTTGCTTTACGATTATAAATTAAAACAATTATAATAAATAAAGGCATTATCATTATTAAATCATATCAATAAGTCCGAAGATTAATATTATCAAGCTGTACCTTCTGGCTGGCATATCTCGGCTATCTCATCAACTTTGGCTTTATCTTCATCGCTGAGGCCAATCTTTGAGATAGTCTTGCAATATTCCCAATCCAAATGTCCATCTTTTATCTAAAAAGATAATAAAACAAAATTATAGAATTGATGTAACTGTAAAATTATTAATATGGAATAATACATTTTATACTAACCATTCCAATTGTTTTCATTACGCAATGAAGCCAACACTGCAAAAACAAATTATGTATCAGTAATTTTGCTAGTACATACTAAGGCTATTTAAAATTTTAAGTAAGAGAGCTTTGCGTTTGAATGTAGACCATATCTACTTTTCTCAGTGGTCACTTAAGGGTTAGGAATCTAGGGCTAGAAATAACAATTTTTGTAGACATTGAATTGTTTTTTTATTCGACCTAGAATTATCCTATAAATAATTTAACCTGATTTATTGACATAATCCTAAAATTGGGTATATTTTGTGTAAATTCCTTGAAAATATAAAGATGCTTTCTATTCAGGTATGATCACAATACATCCCTCTATTATAAATTACCCATGTATCTCTAATTGAGATTAGGTTTTCTTTTACGAAAGGGCAACTACAGATCTTTTCAGGAGTCTGTGCGGCTTGCTAGAGTTCTTACAGTAGTCCTTGAGGCCATCAGTTAGTAAAAATTTGCAACATATTTTGGACAAAGGTAGGCAATGAAACAATCTACGATCCCCTTGGTTCTGGTTGTTGATTACACTGCAGGTTCAGAGAAGCACTGATATAAAACAAAAACTAAGATTCCCATCTAAACTTTGCCTAAGCTTAGTGAATTACTTCGAACTATTAGGCGACAATTTTGTGCTATCATTTTTGTTTGTGAGATTAGATTATGAATAACTGCAAATGATTTATTTACCTTAACCTCCTGGTCCTCAGACACACTGACATGGGTCATGATATCTTTGATTGCATCTGTAACATTTATGAGTAAACATCAAAATAAAGATTTACTTAAATATTTAAATTGTAAACTTATTGTTAAACCTTTGCTGATGTTGTATTCTTTAGAGCATTCAATAATAGTTTTATTTATCAAAGATGTGGTGTCCTCCGCAATATCCTTCTCAGCCTAGGCCAACATAAGCATTGTATTAATTGGCAGTAAATAAGTAATTTTAATATATAATGCATATATTGTATTTAATTAATGTATATTTGTATTTATTTGGAGTTAAATGCTCTTCTGTTATTGATGCCCACATTGAGCATGTATGCAGAAGCTCAATTTATTTCATTACGTTATTTAATTGACTATTCTTATTTATAATTAGATTGCACCACACAACAAAATGTCTAAGGACAATTTTTAATTTACGAAAAATAGAAATTGTCTGAATTAGTCCTTAAAGTTACTCAATTATTACTTATTACTAAGAAAAACTCATGGCATTGAAGACGTTTACAGTTTTGATGATATGGAGAATTTTTAAGAATATTATCAACTGTCTACCGGAATAACTAAAGAACACTCCTTTAATTTTTCCCAAATTATTTATTTAAATAAAAACTATTCAACTCAATCAGAGTTTCAATAATTGAACATACGTATGATTTAAAACTATCAAACATCAGAATGGAGTAAATCAAAAAGAGTATGATAATGATGATGAATCTGAAATGGAACCATAGGATTTCCCTGATCCCAACATAATTTACCCACATAACAGCGGAAGAATAAACATTAATATTGTGAGCATTATGCTGAAGTTATTAATATACAATCAATAATGTAGGATGTATATGTACTTACCTTAACTGCAGTGAAAATAGACCAACCATTGATGATGGCAGCTGCCAACGCAACAATCAAGAAATACTTCATCTTACTACTGTCGTCAGACTTCCTTCCTAAACTTCTGAAAACAAAAGAGGTCCAGGCTCTGATCTTCTTCCTTTATATAGCAACTGCCCCACCCTTCCACTGCTGAAGAACTGGATGACATCACGGAGCACAGCTATGACTGCAGGATAGTGTTTAACAAAGTTAATTTTAGTAACTCATTGGTGTTTTTAGCTTCAAAGGATTACTGTAAATAAAAATTAAAATGTTTCTTTTATTTTCAGGAATTATACTTTACCCCACATTTTTTTTATGACTTCTCCTTTTTCTCTAAGTCTTCTTTCGTCAGATATTTTAATATTAGTTATTTATTATTGTTAGCAGTTAATATTTTGAAAATATTTAATACTTCCAAAATATCATAAAGAAGATAGACGGATAAAAATGTGAATTGGAGTACCACACCATTCACATATAGTTTCATTTCTAATTTAAGTAGCAACTGTTATAAGGTTTGAGCTCCCGTAAATGAACTATTGCTTAAAATATGCACGTCAATTTAATTCTAAACATCATGTACAACATAATTTAATTCATATTTTAATAATAGTTACAAGTAAGATCAACTTCCAAGTACTATGGTGTATATCACATAAAAGATAAATAAATAAAAAGTACAGATTTCAATTTTCAATACTTCAGCCTATACATTAAATTAATAAATCAGTTATTTGCTAGTAGAGTGATTTTAAATTTCGCGGTCTCAAGTAATGTTTAGAGAGAAAGAAAGAATATTTTCCATAAAAAATTAATGTGCAGTGAATTCTAGTGGCATAAATTGGAACTAAATCGGGAAAACCTGCTGATTTATTGCATTGTAGCGCATTCTGCTGAGTATCAAGAGAACTAACTGGTCCAGGCAGGGCCGCTTTTTCTCGCTAGAAAATTTTTGTTTAGTATCAGGTCTTCAGGATCCCGCAGGAGCTAATGTCTTCCACTATCGCCCGATCAGTCTCCTCCCACACATGGGGAAGATTCTCGAAAAGATTATTCTGAACTATCTGAAGGAGTTCTGTTCGGAAAATGCTATCATTCCGTACGAGCAGAGAGGTTTCCAGGCTGATCTGAGTACAGAACATCCGCTTGTGAGGGTACAGACGGACGCCACCCTCGGTATCAACAAGAACACAGCAACTGCTGATCTCGTTGGACTGCACGCAGGCTTTCGACTCAGTGTCCCACGGGATACTGTGTCGACAGCTTTGTGACTGGGAATGCCCAGAGCAGCTATACAGGATGTTGGTTTCCTTCTTGAAGAACAGATCGGCGAGGGTAAGGGTGGGTGATTGCCTCTCTGACCCATTCCCTCTGACTTGTGGAGTTCCTCAAGGAGCGGTTTTGTCTCCGGTTCTTTTCAGTATGTACACATCTGAAATCGTTGGGACAAACTATAAGAAAGCTGCTGTAATCGCTTTTGCCGACGACATTGTGGTTTACAGCAACAGGTATAGGAGGACAAGAGAACTCGCCAGTTTTCTCATTCTACTGTCTGGGTATAAAAATGGATAGGCATCTCCATTTCTCTACTCACATTCGTAGTAAACTAAAAACAGTACAACAGAGGTCTTACCGGCTTTCGCACTTGCTAACCTCACCCAATCTGTTGCTGCGTCTCAAACTGATGATCTATAAATGTATCCTCCGGCCAGCTCTGCTGTAAGGTGTCCCGCTGTTTACCCACTTGACTGACGCTACAGCCACAAGTCTCCAACGTTTCCAGAATGGGATCATGCGAAAAGTAGTCCGACATACCTCTCTTGAGAGGTTAAAGAACGCCGATCTGCACCCGTTGCTTGATGTGGATGAGTTCATCCGCCGGAGACACATCAAGTTTTTCGACGCGTTGCAGCACCTCACAAATTTAGTGTTTAACACTATGACCCCACCACGCCTCCCGAATCGATGGCAACAGACTGTCGGGGAAAATTTAGATTAAGAATTAGTATGTAAATTAGTTTTTAAGTTTTCTTTTGTTGTGATCAAAAAGGTGAGCCCCATCACCTTGTAGAGTCTTGTCAATGAAGACAAGTACATTGTGTATCATTGTACTTGTATTGATTATATAACTTTTATGCCGATTCAGACCTTGTATAGAGCGTACCGATGGTACAGGACATATAAAATGTATGTAAATAGATTCGCCTAAGAATCTACAGTAGATAAAAGTTAATGTCTCCGGTCAGCAGTGCAACAAGTACGTAGTTCTTCCGCCACTCAATAGCTAGCGCCACGGTGCAACAAATAAGGCTTTTTCACGTTTTAGTTTTTGCTAGCTGTCAACAGGTAGCGCTGCATATCAATTTATCTAATGACTAGTACGTAGTTCTTCCGCCACTCAATAGACAGAGCGACGGTGCAACAAATAAAGCTTTTTCAAGTTTTAGTTCTTTTTTCATTCAACAGATGGCACTGCAATGCATTTTATTTGCTTTTTTTTCAAGTTTGTTTTAAATAACTGATATATGGTGCTGCATTCCATTCATTTACATCAAATAATCTATATTTTTACAAATATTTCAATCATTAATATATTTTAGAAATGATCCATTGATTTTAAATAGATTTTTCTGGTTTGTGTAATGATTAATATTGATGAATGTAAATATAAATAAATGGATTTGTGTGTGTGAATTTTAAGCTAATTATGAAATTCCTAGACCAATTTACTCCAAACTTTGTCCACATGTGAATTACAATCCAGATAACATACTGTTTGGGGTAACCTGTGCACCTCTGGAGGATATAAAAATAATCAAAAATGACTGTTACTAGTATTTGCCATTCCGATAATCAAATTTAATGTGTATGCCTGAGCTCCACCCAATTAAAAAAAATCCATGCATTATATTATATTTACCAGACTTATTCTATATAATAAGTTTAGTTGCTTGTTTTTTTCTTATTAAAATTTTAATTAAACCATCAGTTAATAATATAAAACAGCAGACATTTATGTAAAAAATATGTGGCGAGTGATTTCAGGAATCTGCTTAGAGTGCGGGATTGCAGCTGGACAAGATAGTTAAGATAGCAAAAGCTGCTGGAGGAGGCCCTAACTCTTTTTTTTTTTCTACATTGATTGATTTAAATCTCTAGTTTACTCACAATTAGTTGAAGTGTGCTGACTAATGTATGAGGCAAATATGGAACATTTGCGATTTAAGGATTCATTGTTAATTACTTAATGATATAAGCCACATATTTTATCAATTCTATTTAATTATAACCAATGTAATAGAAAAGATGACTATATCAATAAAAAATATGCTACGGACTAGTATGAAAATAGTGGAATTTACTGATCAAGAAAATTAAAGAGAAAATATATATTTACCAGACTTCTGCTGTACACATTATGTGTGCTGCATATTTGGGTTTTTTAAACATTAAATGTAATAATTTACAGTACCATCCATGGTTTAATGGTTTTCCAACACTATACTCTCCATATCCTTGATAAAAAGCTAGTAAAATTTCAGAACTGCCAATGAGGTATATTTCATTGAGTAGACATTTATAAAAAATAATACATGACATTTACTATTAAGTAAAAGTAGGAACAATTACACACTTTTTCTGTATACAATTTTTGGAAAGGTGACTTTTAGCAGCTTATGTTTGGTCTAATTTACTTTGAACGCAATTCGATGACAATCTTCGGTCATCGTATAAATTTTTACCTACAAATTTTGTTAACATGTGTATATACATATATATGCAATTCAACTAAATGTATAGATGACACTTGATATTTATAAGACAAATTTGCTAGTAAATGGGGTTGATGTATCCTCAAGGTTAAAAAGACTGAAATTTACAGCATAATCTTTCAAATTGTGAAACCAAACCTTTCCACACTATGGAGCTATACCAATTATTTGGAACAATTAAGGTAGCGAGTATTCACTACCTTGGAGTATATCTATTGAAGAGTAATTTGGAGACTAAATGCAATGTACAAACTACAACATGCTAATGCACGCCTACAAAGCTCTACCTAGCCATACATTGCTTCAACTAATACCACATTACTTTACAAGACTCTCATAATACCAATACTTTCTTATGCCTTTAAGTAATTAAAGATTTTCTTAATTGCAAAAATAAAGTTGAAGTAAACATAATAATAAATGAGGAAATATTAAAGAATACAATGTTTTTTTAATATGCTATTTATTTAACATGATTTTAAATTCCTTGTCCAGCCAGTCCAAAACCGAATATTTTCACAAAGTTCACAAGGGTGTTTGGAAGTTATTCTTCCCAGGTTCCTTTAGGAAGACCAAGCTATAAACAAAAATAATATTATTGTTTTAAACAAGTATTAACTATCACTTAATATTGTTGCTGTAATAAAGCTACCTTATTCCAGTTCTTAATCTTGCAAACTGCTATTTTGTAAGCTAGCTGACATTGATCCTTCTCATCACCGGTAACTATTTGACAAAAAAAATGATAACTTCATTATTGCTGAGTGATAAAGGCTGGCATTATCATTATTAAATCATATCAATAAGTCCGAAGATTAATATTATCAAATTATACCTTCTGCCTGGCATATCTCGGCTATCTCATCAACTTTGGCCTTATCTGCATCACTGAGGCCAATCTTTGAGATAGTCTTGCAATATTCCCAATCCAAACCTCCATCTTTTATCTAAAAAGATAATAAAACAAAATTATAGAATTGATGTAACTGTAAAATTATTAATATGGAATAGTACATGTTTTAAAAAGAAATCCATTTTATACTAACCATTCCAATTGTTTTCATTATGCAATGAAGCCAACACTGAAAAAACAAATCAAATAACAGTAATTTTTCAAGTACTAAGCTCATTAAAAAAAAAGAAAAAAGGAATATATTTATTGAAATGATGACAAGCAGTCAATACAACTCATTTTAAGCAGTGATTAGCACTTCATATTTTTAATGAATTGTTTCATTAGGGGAAAAAGGCTCGCCAATACTACTCAACTTGTCATTTTAACACACAGAACTCACAATAAACAAAATGCTAGTTGGTTTGGGGGAGGTTGAGAGGACACCTCCACATTAAGTGAGCACCTCTAGGTCGCCAGGGATGAGATGGGAGTATAAAGCCTGGCAGACGTATTAAGATGGTCAGGGAGGCGGGAATAGAATTCCTGATAGTGGGATCAGTAGTCCTTGAGGCCATCAGTTAGTAAAAATTTGCAACATATTTTGGCCTAGGTCTTGAATAAATGGGATGTGTAGGTCAGTGTGAAGAGGATTATTGTAGATATAGAAGGGAGCATTGGTTATAGTATGGAGGATTCTGCATTGCATCGTATGGGTGCAAAAAAAGGGCTAGACACTCCCACCAAACTTCTATATCGTAGGACCAGGCACATTGGGGTATTGTTGTGTAAATCAGTCTCTTATTTTCTATTGTTATTTTTAAATGATTGACTACGAGCCAAAAAATTAGTTTGAATCATCCATTTGGACATGATTTGGTAAGGTCATTTTTAAAATAGCTTTGTATTTTAGTGAATTTATTCATGGATTCTTTGTACACAGGTGGTCTGAAAAGTTTCCGACCTCAACATGAAGATGATAATAAAATAAATAAAAGCTAGTGAAATAAAAGCTTTGTTAGGTTGGAAACTTTTCAGACCACCCTTGTACTTCTCAATTTGTCACAGATTGAAAATTGTCCACTTTTCTCAGTGATCTCTAATGCATGAGATGTTTAGATTAAGGGCTGGGAACCTTAATAACAAACAACCTTAGAAACAATAATTTTTGCAGTCCTTGAATGGTTTTTCATTCAACCTCGAATTAACATTTAAAAATAATTTTAATCTCATTCATAAACATAATCATATATTTTTTTAAGAGTTTTATTTTATTGGTTAAAATTCCTTGAAAACATAAAGATGATTTCTACTTCCTGGCATGATCACAATACATCCCTCTATTATGAATTACCCATGTATCTCTAATTGAGTTAAGGTTTTCTTTTACGTGAGGGCAACTAAAGATATTTTCAGGGGTCTATGCGGCTTGCTAGAGTTCTTACAGTAGTCCTTGAGGCCATCAGTTAGTAAAAATTTGCAACATATTTTGGACTGCGGTAGGCAATGAAACAATCTACGATTCTCTTGCTTCTGGGTTTTGACTATACAATAGGTTCAGAGAACCATTGATATAAAACAAATATTCCCACCTAAAATTTGCCTAAGCTTAGTGAATTACTTTGAACTATTAGGAGACAATTTTGTGTTATCATTTTCGTTTTTGAGGTTAAAGTTACATTATGAATAACTGAAAATGATTTATTTACCTTAACTTCCTGGTCCTCAGACACACGGACATGGGTCATAATATCTCTGGTTGCATCTGTAACATTTATGAGTAAACATAAATATAAAGATTTACTTAAATATTTAAATTTAAATTGTAAACTGATTGTTAAACCTTTGCTGATGTTGTGTTCTTTAGAGCATTCAATAATAGTTTTATTTATCAAAGATGTGATGTCCTCCGCAATATCCTTCTCAGCCTAGGCCAAAATAAGCATTGCATTAATTTGTAGTAATTTACTGCATATATTAAGAAATGTATATTTATATTGAGTTTAATCCTCTTTTGTTATTGATACCCTTGTTGGGCATATACGCTTAAGCTCAATTTATTTCATTTCATACCTGTGTTTTGGCATAGGCAAGCAATGAAACAATCTAAGATTCCTTCACTTCTGGCTGTTAACTACTCACTGTAGTTTCAGAGAAGCACTGATATAAAACAAAAACTAAGATTCCTACCTAAAATTTGCCTAAGCCTAAGCTTAGTGAATTACTTCGAGCTATTAGGAGACAATTTTGTGCTATCATTTTTGTTTGTGAGGATAGATCATGAATAACTGAAAATGATTTATTTACCTTAACTTCCTGGTCCTCAGACACACTGACATGGGTCATGATATCTTTGATTGCATCTGTAACATTTACGAGTAAACATCAAAATAAAGATTTACTTAAATATTTAAATTTAAATTGTAAACTGATTGTTAAACCTTTGCTGATGTTGTGTTCTTTAGAGCATTCAATAATAGTTTTATTTATCAAAGATGTGATGTCCTCCGCAATATCCTTCTCAGCCTAGGCCAAAATAAGCATTGCATTAATTTGTAGTAACTAAGTAATTTCAATATTTAATACATATATCAATAAATGTATATTTATATTCGTTTGGAGTTTAATGCTCTTTTGTTATTGATGCCCTTGTTGGGCATAGGCTTAAGCTATTTTGGTATACATAGTCGATATTACTTATAACCGGATGACATAATCTAACAATTGTCTAAGCAGCACTTCTAAATTTATGGTAAATAATAGAATTTTCTGAATTGGTCCTAAAATATGAAAACCTGGTATATGATAAGAATACATACAAAATATACCCCATAAAATTAGTAATCATTAATTCTTTCCATTTAAAATGTAAAACTAGCAGATGATTTCTAATATTTTCTAGACTATGAAACGATACCTTACCTGATATTTGTGAATAAAAAACAGCAGAATAGCATACCATTAATAATAAAAACTCAAGTTATTAAAGACGATAATAGTTTTATTTATATGGAGAATATTATGAATATTATGAACTATCTACCTGAATAAGTAAAGAACATTTAGAATTTGTCCTCAAATTATTTTTTTAGTTGAAACATTTCAACTCATTTTGAGTTTCAATAATTGAACATACGTATGATTTAAAACTATCAAACATCATAATGGCGCAAAAGAAAAAGGGTATGATAATGATGATGAATCTGAAATGGAACGATAGGATTTCCCTAATCCGGACATAATTTACCCACATAACAGTGGAAGAATAAACTTTAATATTGTAAGCATTATACTGAAGTTAGTAATATACAATTAACAATGTAGGATGTATATGTGCTTACATTAACTGCAGTGAAAAGAGACCAACCATTGATGATGGCTGCTGCCAACGCAACAATCAAGAAATACTTCATATTACTGCTGTTGTTAGACTTCCTTCCTAAACTTCTGAAAACAAAAGAGGTCCAGGCTCTGATCTTCTTCCTTTATATAGCGACTGCCCCACCCTTCCACTGCTGAAGAACTGTATGACATCACGGAGCACAGCTACTTCCCAATGACTGCAGGATAATTTTTAACAAAGTTAAGTATAGTAATTCATCAGTGTTTGTTTAAATAAAATCATAGGTTTTCAGCATCAAAGGATTACTGTAAATATAAATTAAAATGTTTTTTTTATTTTCAGAAATTATACTTTAACCAACATTTTTTTTATGAATTCTTGTTCTAAAAATGCTAATCATAATTGTTTGAAGAATAAACGAACAATTTATTGTGACAATGGACAACAGACCCTAGCGGACGCCCATCCAAGAAATGACCAACCTGGACTTACTTAAGCTTTGTATCTCTATTAATTCAAGTCAAATGGAAATAAACAAAAACTTTTCCCTAATAACGGAATTAGTTAAATTTTTAGGATGTTGGGAGTCCTGTTGTAGTATTAGGAGCAATTGCTGTACAATTATTGAATTGCATTAGAATACTTTTTACTTTTCTTTATGAAATTTCAATTTTTTTATATTAATTTAACAGTTTATATTTGAGACAAATAGTTTTTTTTCTTTAATCTACTTCTATTATAGTTTAAACATTTTAATTATGGATGTTCTCTGAAAATAATTCATCAATTGTTGTTTTTATGAAATTATTATTTTAAGAAGCCATATTGATTAAGTTGTTACAGATAGTAAATAGTTTTACTAATAGTAACTTATGATTAATATGTCAATCAAATTAATACCAACACAAAAGTTAGAAGTTATAACATGTACTGGGTCAATGGTCAATTGAATCATAAGCCACCCTTATAAAAAAAACCGAAAACAATTAGTTTGTGAAATATTTGAAATATGGAAAATTGCAAAAAATAACAAAAACGGTCCCATTTTTAAACTTTCTTTTAATGGGGAATGGTAAGTCGGATACCCCAAAAATTGATGGAAAGGAAAATTAATTTCTTACATATTTGAATCTTTTTTATTTTGCTTTATTTCATCTTTTCGCGCCATGAAAAATGTTATTAAATTTACTCCAACTGAATCATGTTTTCAAATCTAACTCTGCTCAATATATTGGCCATCAAAGTATAATATATTTTTTTTTTCAGAGACCCTGGATACAATTTGTTTTCTTCTATTCCAATGATCCTAGTATAGTTTTCTATGTGAATGAAAGGAATATAAATAGGTGTAGTATGAAATAAATTGCATTGACCCGTATAAAGGAAATGATCAGTATTTACATTCTATTAGCCAGATTGATTAGCTTAGCTCCAACAAATATATTTGTTCAGGTTTAATTAAAAACAGTTCAATAGTTTTCAAGTGATTATAAAATAGAAGGTGAGCCTCATCACCTAGTGTTGTATAAGAACGATGAACTTTTAACGACAATAAGATTTTTTATTATATTTATGCACTCCGCCAAATGCATGTAAATGCAGAAAGAGGAGAAATATGAAATCAAATTATTTTTCTTTTTGTACATTGTATTTTTGTTTGAGGTTTTGAAATAAAAAAAAACAAAAAACAAAACAAGTGATTATAGAAGGTGAGCCTCATCACCTTGTGTTCTATAAGAACGATGAACTTTTAACGACAATAAAAATTTTTTATTATATTTATGCACTCCGCCAAATGCATGTAAATGCAGAAAGAGGAGAAATATGAAATCAAATTATTTTGTTATTTTTCTTTTTGTACATTGTATTTTTGTTTGAGGTTTTGAAATAAAAAAAACAAAAAACAAAACAAGTGATTATAGAAGGTGAGCCTCATCACCTTGTGTTGTATAAGAACGATGAACTTTTAACGACAATAAAAATTTTTTATTATATTTATGCACTCCGCCAAATGCATGTAAATGCTGAAAGAGGAGAAATATGGAATCCAAATATTTTGTTATTTTTCTTTTTTGTACATTGTATTGTTTGTTTGAGGTTTTGAAATAAAAAAAAAAAAAATCAAGTGATTGCGATAATAAGGTGAAGGTGAGCCTCATCACCTAGTGTGTGTATGTGACTATGAACTTTTAACCACAAAAAGGAAGTATTATATTTATGCACTCCTTCAAATGCATGTGAATGCAGGAAGAGGAGAAATATGTAAATTATTTATTTTGTTCATTGTATTCTATTAATAAAGAGAGGTTTTGAAAATAAAAAAAAAATCAAGTGATTGACATTCAAACACATAGACCACCTTTGAGAGTTTTAAATGATATTATTAACAAAGACCTCATGGGCATACATTGTTATTTTTATTTATAAGTAGAGTGATGGATTTTTGTTGCATTGGCTTTCCTTTGCATTGAATTTTAAGAACAATATTTTATAAGCTACCAAAATTATTTATTATTCCCTGTTTTAAATATCTAGTGGTGACGTCAACAATGGCAATACTAAAGGTCTGATCCTAAAAGTAAGGTTGCTGGATGAGCTTTAAAGTTGAAATAAATTGAATTTGACTTCTTTAAAAGTAAGTAAAAAGGTAGGGAGCCTTCTTAGGAGTCTGGCTCCTAAAGTTAAAAGCTATTTTTTAATTAAAGCAGACGAAAGGTGGTGGGGGGAAGTGAAGCTTTAAGAGCACCTTTAAAGAGACATTATAACACAAAATTGAGGTAAAACTGAAAATAATAATACAACCGTTATTGCTAGGGGTTGATTTTGCAGATAGACTGCTTATCTACAGGTTTAACTGAGGTATCTGCTCTCGAGAGGTAATTCTTCTTGGCAACTCTAAATCAACTTTAATTAGAGATCTGGTTTATGGACTTGCTTTCGATTGGACTTAAAATGGATCATTGATAGCCTGTTTGTTGGTATCTACTGAATGTCACTGTTAAATAAGGCAAAGCCCACATGTATGATAAAAAAAGTTTCAATGTTGAATAATGAGTTGCTATTTCAAACTCTAAAATTTTCAACATCTATTCCTCATTATCTCCTTATTTTTATATTTGAATACAATTTTGAACAATTGTAAATGACTGTGTTAAGAATGTTTGACCCATTGATCAATAGCCAAACCTTTTTTGTATTTATCTTTTACTGTCAAATCACTGTCTAGAAATTTTTTTTAAATTATCACAAAATTAATTTTGTTTTAATTGCTGAGCCACAATAGAGAGAATCTACGTATTTGCATGTATATTCTATGATAGTGTTGTAAATGATTCAATCAGCTGAAAATTTAAAAACCTCCAAGTATGGTGATTATTGTTTGGTTAGCATGCTTCCAAAAAAATAAATAAAATAAAATAAACGTGAAAAAAGAAGGGTTTGATTTTTTAGCTTTTATGTTTTCTAAGTCTTGGCCGACTATATTTATAGATATATATATAATATTTAAATATTAAAGATTTAATTCCACAATTCTTTTTCATTGATTAAGGACACATTATAAAAGGGAACGGAAAAAAACATGAAGCATGAAGAAAAAAAATCCCGTATTTAATATCTACTAAGCCTATTTTAATAGCTTTATTTATAACAATATTTTAGCTATTTACATTTATATAATTTGTTGAAAAATAGATTTTCATATGATTTAACAGATAAAATAACCTATTTTTGGTTAAAAATTCTTGATTAGTTTTATTCACAATATTTCAATAAGTTTTTAAGGAATTGGCGCGAACATCTCTGGATACCGGTTTTTTAATTTCTGTTTTTACGTCTTTTATTTTATTTATATATATTTCGATAACCACAATTTTTTTTATAATATTATAAATTTCGTGGCTTTAATAAAATAGTAATAGTGATAATGCTGAAACAATGGATGCTAACAACTATCGTTGGAGAATTCGAGGCACTGGTCTCTAGATTTTTTTTATAGCTATCTTAATTATTAATTAACATTTTATTATATAAAAGTAATATATTTATTGCAACATAATGCTATGTAGCATAGCATATAAATTTATAATATTTAGGAAATGTTGACGCCGATCGTGACGTCACTACCTGGTAGACTTTGGACCTGGCACCACTCCGATCTGAAAGCCATATTGCACAACTTACTGCAATGCAAATACTTATTTTTAGGTCTTATTTTACCTGTAGAATGAACAAATATATAGGTAATTTCAGCCCAAATAATAATTTTAAACGTATTCATAAATCTCTCTAAGGTTATAAACAATATGAAGTTAATTTCATATATAGGTAGGTATGAAGTCTAAAACTTGGTTAAATGTACAATAGCTTTTAATTAATATAACTACAATACCTTTTGTTTAAAAACGAAATGAAATTGATAATAAACATAAACTCAAATAAACATTATTGTTCATTGAATGTTTTTTCTCTAAAATATTTATTACTATACTTAGGTATTCTGTCTACCACAAAGGATGTACTTATATCATATATTTAAAAATCTGTAAAACAGAACTATATGTGAAAAAATAATAATTAATAATCACAATACAATAAATAGTTATCATATACAGGAAACTACTAATAGAAAGTATTAGGGCCAATAATCGAGTTATTAGCAGTCATGACTCTGCTTGATTTGCTTTTTATATCAACTGAAATATCTTTATATAAAGTCTGTAAAAATATTCTTGAATTTCACTGTATTAAATTTATATTTGAGTTATCTAGTTTTACAAATTACAAAACTCAAATTTCATTGTTATTTGTCAAAACGTTAACACTTACATAAAATCTTTTTCCACAACAAGAAACTTAAATATTTATTTATGCATAATCAAGCTAGTTCCCCAGTAATAAAAACAAATACATGATGTATTTTCTCAAGTACAGAACTGCTCAAACTAAAAATTATTATTTCAAACCTCATAATCATTAGCAATGGCCTGAACCCATTCATTAAACATTTTAGAAAAAATAATGTCATAAATAATTAATTATCTGAAAACAAGTTATAAATATAAAATAAATGAAATATTTGGACATATCAACAAATAAATTATTGTCTCCTTCTCAAAGAAATTAATAAATACTTTCAGTATATATGTTTATTAGACAATGTATTCATTTTTAACTTTAGTTTTATTTGTGACTGAAATGACATATTGATGTAAACCAATGCCAACAATGATGTTTGTGTTTCTGATCACAAATTTTAGATTAATACTCCAATTGATTAATTTGGATTCAGATAGAGATATTTTCTGCCTATATTTTTCAATTTTCAATGACTGTACTGTATAGTAAACTGTGTTATAGCTATATTGTATATTGATATAATTTAAATAGCGACAATTTCCATCAACAATTGAGAACTAAACATCACAGTTTTAAGTTTATTTTTGTTTCCTGATCTGTCATGTTTTGTCCCGTGACCCAAAGAAATATGACTTTTATCCTTTCATTGGGTAACTTAAATAATATTGCAACTAGGTGTCTAAAAGCAATATTGCTTAAAGTTTTTATCTCAGTAAATCTGAGTACAGAACAATTGGCAAGTCCACTTAATGTCCCTACAACCCCTGTTATTTATGAATTTTACTCTGCTTGTAGTCAAAGCAAGTGTTTTATTATTCTTTGTTCAGAAGCATGCTATTTAATAATATTGACATTAGTTTTCAAAAGAACTATAAAAGGAAAAAAATAGAAAAATGTATATTCTTTCTGTGGTGATCCATATAGTTATTAATATTTTATAATAATATATATAATAAAACAATATAATATAAATGTTTGTCTTCAGAGTTCTGGTGTATAATTATTTATCTTGTTTTACTATATCATCAGTTGCCTTCCAACACTGTTCTTTAGTTATTTTCTCTTTAATTTTTTACCAGATTCGCTGCAGGATTATACATATTCTTATTTTCACTGTCATAGCTAACTCCTAGAAGTTTAGGGTTGGTTTGTTCTAGTTTGTTTATAACAACCAACTTTGTAATTATGTGATTGTTCATTTGAAATGTTGTCTTCATCTGTTCGGAGTATACTTCCTAATATAAATTTCTGACCATTCTTATATTTATATGTCCCTTTTGTTCATATCTGTAGTGCAATGTGTGCTTTGTATCCTGGTTATGCCAGATTTACCGGAAGTGAAGTGTATTTAGTTTATCGGGAATAAATACTGTGCGTTTTGTAATTGTTGGGAGTGTCACTGGTTCGAGGAAGAATTTCGCAGCTGGATGGTCTTGACAACCGCAATGGATAACTTGGTGAGCAAATTTAAGATATTTTTTTCTCATTATTGACATTAAATAATTTATTGCTCTTCATTCATTTCGTTTAACTAGTGTTTATTTAAACCTTTATGTAATGTCACGTAAGGGAGAAAATTCAGGCCAATGCCTTATTTGCACAAATGAAATATTAGGGGGGCCGGAAAGTAATGTCGTTTTTTTTTCATTAATTCAAACAGATAAATTTTTAGCAAGTTTTTGTTTTTGATCAATGATGTAATCACCCTCTTTATCAGCAACCTTTTGCCATCTAGTGTGCAAATTTTCAATGCCTGATCAATCAAAATCAACTGGTTTTTGAGCAAAATATCTGGAGATGGCATTTTGGACATCATCCAAATTTTCAAGTTTTTAGCGATCAGAATTAATGGGAATCTGATGGCGCAATATACGGCGAGTATGGTGGGTGAGGCTGGAGATGAAAAATGGGTCCTCTATGATAATCCAAAAATCTCTATCCGCATCAATCGCCACGAAGTACATCTAAGCCAGGTTTACACTCCAAAAAGGCACTTTTCTGTGTTTGGTAGAGTATTCGCGGGATCGTTCATTGCCGATACCTGGAAAAACTGTGAGTGCAGATCTTTACAGTGAACAATTGGATTGAGTAAATCAATCTTTAATTGTAAATTGCCCAGAGATTGTCAATAAAAAAAAGGCGTTATTCTGCAACACGATAATGCAAGACCCCACTGCGTCTATTTTTTCCGCAAGAACCCTGGAAAAAATTAATGAATTGGGGTGAGAGGTATTACCTCGATCACCATACTTGCCCGATATCGGATTTCCACATATTCCGATTGCTACATTTTCTAAGTAGCAAAAAATTTCAAAATTTGGATGATGTCAAAAATGCCATCTCCAGATATTTTGCTCAAAAACCAATTGATTTTGATTGGTCAGACATTGAAAATTTGCACACTAGATGGCAAAAGGCCGCTGATAACGAAGGTGATTAAATCATTGATCAATAACAAAAACTTGTTAAAAATTTATCTGTTTGAATTTAATGTAAAAAAAAACAACATTACTTTCCGGCCCCCCTAATAAAATTCATTGGCCCTTAAGGGATTTGAACCCAGAACCTTCATATGGTGAAGCAATTACACTAACTATTGTGCCAAACAAACCTACTTTTTGCAACCTCTTCCAATCTAACTCCTTGTTATACATAATATAAAAAGGGTAGGAAGTGTAACCTATGATTAACTTGTGCTAATCATAGGATGAATAAGTCATATTGCTCTGATAGATTGCCAGCAATAGGCTGCAAGATCCCATTTTACATCCAGAAGACTGAACGGATCAATACAAGGTTGGTGGTTATCTGTCCTAGCACCAAGTGATCCTCCACCTGGCTTACCCTTGGAGTCCAAAAAAAAAAAAAATCCATTCTTTAAACTTCATTTTCATTCCATTTAACATGCAGTTTCTCCCATTATTTAAAATTATCATATATAATAATGTTTATTGTGATCAATATTTAAAGATAAGTATCATCTATTTTTTTTTATTTTTGTTTCAGGTGAGAACTGGGTGTTGCTGTATGGTATGTACCTTTTATTTATAATTTTGGTTTTGGCAAGTAATTTTTAAAGTTCTGTAAATAAAATACAATGAAAATAGTAAAATAATTAATTATAATGAAGAAAATGCTTTCCAATTATATTGCTCATCAAATTTAACATATCTAAAATTTCTATGATTGATGGGTTGATCCAGAGTACAGGGACAGCTTTATGGGGGGGGGGGCTTAGATGGGGAGAATGTTAGGGAGAGGTGTCACTCTAATGTCTTGATCAACAAATTAATGTTATTATGAATTTTCAGCTGAAGCCAAAATATGTTTTCTTTGAGTTTTTTGTAGTTTTGGTTTTTCAGGTGATCTTCTGAATCGATACACACCTGAAAATTGCTACACACGTTTACATTGTTTTGTTCATGAATAATTTTGATTCAGTTATATTATAGGATACAAGGTCGAAACTTGTTAAGTTGAATAACTCAGTAAACAGAAGACAGTCTTATTTCCTGTATTCCTTTTATTAGTGAAATTAAACTTACTTATTCAAACATGAAGCTATAACTCAAAATGAAAATCCCACAAAAATTTTCAGACTCTTGTAAGTTACTGAGAAATTACAATGTACGTAATGTATGTTTTGTATGTTGGCAACAATTTTAGTGAAGTACACCACTGAATTTTTGTGAACAAATTGTGTCAAAACAAAAACATAAATTATTTTACACACCATGTTTTCATTTATTTCAGCTGACTTGCCAGGCCCTCAATTTTCACAGTATCAGATTTGTTTTTCGGGAAGCCTACAGCTCTGATTTTACTTTTTCATTTATGCAACTTGAAATTCAATCAAAGCTATTTTTTTAAATAATAGCATTGATTTTATAAAGTTGTAAACATTTATTAAATCTCAATAAATAATAAGGTGTCACCCCCAATAATAATTGGACCTCTACTAGAGGGCAGAAACTTATTAATCGTTCCTCTTTGTCCGAAGAAACCAAAGAGGGGGGTCTTCCCTTTTCCCTCTATTCCTGCAATAAACATGAAGCCAACTGTGCTTTTGGAAATTTAATTGTTGGAAAAAAAAAACTCAAGGATTTAATTAAATCCATTATAAAGAAAGTAACTGATAATCTTCCTTAAAAAGTAAATTTCATTGCATTAAATATTTTATACTAGTAATAATTAATTTACCTAGCTAAATATGCTGGCAATTTATTTTTGCCTACAACTCAAAAATTTATTATCTTGACAAATTGATGATTCTAAGTAAAATTGCCCTCTGTTCAACTTTGACTTAATAAGTTTTGACACTTTTAGGAGACACAGTTATAATAGTAATTATGCCATTATTTTTTTAACAAAGGATAATAGGTAATTAATTTAAATTTAGTGATTAAAGAATTAGAAATAATTTTTCAGGACATTCAACAACATTTTAGCAATGAGAAATAACCCTATTTTCATTTATAGACATTTTAATTTAATTATTACAGTATATGATACACCTTTTCAGGACACAACAACATATTTATTATAGAAAATATTGATCCATTTTAGTCATAATTATTACAGTGTAAGATATACTTTTTCAGGACACAACAACATTCATCATAGAAAAATTGTGCTATTTTCATTTAATTATTAAAGTATAGGACACACCATTTCAGGACACAACAACGTTTATTACAGAAAATATAATCCCATCTTATTCATAACATTGTAACTCAAATTAACATTGCATTTTTTTTATGTTTGGGATTTTAAACAAAACCTAAGAAGAAAAATGAATTCCACCCCTTTAGATTTTTATTTTTTAACTAAATTTTCAGACAACATATTTTTATGTCTGCTTTTTTTTGTCAGAAATTGAAGTGAAAAAATAATAATATGGATGATATCTTAAGGGATGTAATTTTCTATTTACTTGGGCCCTGAACCTGTGTCTGGATCAAAGCACTACAAGATACTTATCTTTTTCAGCATCTTCACTTCTCTGCAAGTATTTTTCACTTGGGTCTTGCCCAATGCTTCTCCTCCATGTTTGTCCTGAAAACATCATCTACATATTCGCATCGGCCTTATTATATTATCTTGGTCAGGCTACGCTTTTAGGATATTTTTCCAAATGACAAATTTTGCCATCAGCTCCTCCAATCGGGGTCATCATACTTCTCAAATAATAGAACTTTTTTCTGATTTCTGCTCCCATAAGAAGGTTGATTATGGCTGTTGACTTACATCTCTTTGACATTAATTTTTATTTCTGAAATTACAAGTTCCCATTATGAGGGTGTAAATTCATTTGAAGTTCCCTAAAGATTTCTGAGAGGAGCTCATCTCATCAGTGAAATTAATGCCCTTGAGTCTGTTTGTAAAATTCCATCGCACACCCTAAATAGATTTAAACCTTCCTGCATAATGATGTTGATGATCACAGAACCACTATTATTTTCAATGACTTTGTTTCGCTGCTATCTTAATTTCAATTGCTTCTGACAGTGTTATCCTGTTACCTGGCAGCTTTAAATGTGATATGGCTCCATCGTCAAATTAATGGTTTCCTTCAGTACATCAAATATTTGCAATGCCTTCTAAATATTTTTCTATTTAAGTGTATCATATGCTTTCTCTAAAGCGTTCCTTGCAATGGCTATCTAAAAAAAAAACATTAAAATTTTGACAAATCTTTGATTCAAAATAGTGACGAAAAAGTCTGATTCTGAAATTCAAACACATATCTCATAAAAGATCTGTAATGTTATTACTTAGATGAGATTTTATTTTTATGTGTAGATATTTTTATTTGGTTATTATATAACATAGGATAAACTTTTTTTAGAACACAGCAGTTATTGTAAAACATTATGGTAGTTTAAATTATTATAACTCATCTAATCAGATGTTCAATTTTTTATTTTATGATAAATAGTTTTCATTTTAACATATACTAAAACAGAATGCAGTACAACCTCAATTATCTGGAGAATTAACGTGGAGAATATTTCCGAATATTCGAAAAACTTATTTTTCAGCCTAGTTTTTATATAAACAAACACCTATTCTCAACTTACAAATATCTTTTTATTTTCAAAAAGTACAAGCATACATACAAAATTCATACTCAACTTAATTTAAATATGTTGTAGTCTGTTATCAGTTTTTTTTTTTTACTCACAGATTTGATTTTTCTAACCTATATTCTTCTGTGCTTCTTAAAGACATAATTTTTCCATATTCAGAACTACGATCATCAAAATAGGTGATAATCTGGTCAACTGCCTCTATTTGATCTGACTATCTACTCAGATTTGATCTGATCTACTTGATCTGTAGTCACTTTTTCTATGGTTGAATCCACCTCAATGTCCGAAATATCGCTTTGGAAATTGCTAGGCTTGCTTCGCAAATGTGTGTCAACTATTGTGTCATCAGTGAGCTGTTTGTGTACCATTTATCATTGTTTTCTATTTACATCCACTGAACCATATCAACTTTATACTTTATCGAAATCAGAAATTGTTTTTATAACTTCCATACATGTTTCAATGTTGTTTTGATCAGCATCATGTTGTGGATTTCCCTCTCAAACATCCTCATCGACTAATAAAATTTTTCTTCTTGGAAGTTGAGGTGTATTTGAAGGCTATCTTTCCCATTCTTTACTAACAGTGGAAATCGCATATTTTATTGTACTCCTTTTCTAGACATCCACATTTCACACAGTTTTCTTCAAGAATAAAAGGAGGAAAAGTCTTTCTATGGCTTCTTGTTAAACTGGCTATTACACCTTGATCTATGGGCTGAATTAACAAAATTATATAGTTGGTAGATAGTGGACAAAAATACTAGCTAGTAAGTCTGGTTTTGCACTGATATTCGTGGACTAGCGGAACAACTTTCTTAAAAAATTAATCTTTAAAAACTCTTCGATTCATCCCCAAATGATCGGGGTTGTACTGTATTTATATTTCATAAATACAAAAATGTTGGTTGTAGTAAAACAACTTGGTTTAAATCTTAACATTTAACAGTTGAACTTCGAAACACTGAACTTCAGAGTTGCAGAGAAGCAGAGAAATGACATTTTGAATGTTTTTTTTATATGTTTTTTATTTATGTATGTACTAAACACAATTCACCATTTTTTATTTTGCTTACTCGAGTTTTATTATAAATATTTGTTTAGACCGATATAATCAGTAACTATATTTTGAAAAGCTATTTATATCTGTTGTTTGTCAGGGGTGGTTAGTGATAATATCAGATACCGTAATTATAATCTAGTGAACAATTTGTCACACTACAACTAAAATTATGTTGAAAGCCTCTAAGCTCATACATTTACAAGTTAGGCATGGGTGTGATCATTTAGAAAGTTGTCTATACAGGCTTTGTATTTTTTAATTGTTTCATCTCATGGGTCTTTATTTTTTCTTGTAATACTTTCTTAGCAAAGTTTTAAAAGAAGAAATTATTTTAGTGGACAATTTTTTGTCAGTGATAGCCCTGTTGGGTAGGGTGACAGTTGTTGTACTTTCCTTTTGTTTTCGAAAAATGTATGTTTGCTTGTCTATTGAATAACAGGATTATTCAGATTTTATTTATTTTAAATGATTTAAAGATTTGTCGAACTTATGGATCTGGATTGACGAAGGAAGTGATCAAAATATTCATAAATTTTTAATATGTATTTAAATTCGTCGTGGACTTTACATAACTCATATGCTTTGATCAATCAAGTTAAGAATTTTTAAAACTTATGCTGGAACTCTAAATCTCATTCAAGAAAAGAATTTTTTAAATGAAATAAGGACATCATGAACCTATAATTAATTTTTAATTGCTCTAAGTCATTTGAACTATAATTAAACTCATGTTCACAACTTTAGCTCTATATGTTACGACTTTACTACTGATATTTTGCATTTTAATTTCGTTTAATACCCTGATGGTGCTCAAAATAAGTCAGTTTCATGGTAAATTACGTCGAGTCATAATTCATTAATTACTTGGTAATCAATAAATGAATATTTTCCTATCATATTGAATAGAATATCAAATTAGAGATCTTGTTGCCGTGATATAAAGACATTATTTTAGAATTTTAACGATTAATATTTTTTATTCTTTAGGAAGATTTTTTCATGTTATCTATTCTTTTACATTAGGGCTATTAATACGCATTTTGTTTTAAGTTTCATAGCTATTTCATAAAGATCTTCATCTATTTAGTTTTGAGCTATTAAATGTACATAAAACTTATAAGATTTATTTTTTGTCTTTATTTTGTTTGTTAAATGTTAACAATAACATTTTTAAAAGTTAAACTTTTTTTATTATTAATTAACTTAAATAATTGTCACTTGACAGAATTGTTATTTGTTTACACCCTGTTGCAACTAACATTTTTCATTTTTGAAAGGACTCACTGCCATCACATAATGCCCCGAAGGTGCTAAAAGTAAAATCTCTTTTTTTTGCCAGAAATGAATTCGTTATTTTTTAGTTACAACTCTATATTTTATATCAACTCTATTTGTCATATTTCCTGGCACAAATTATAATCTTGCCATGACTTTCTGTGCTGCCAGTCGCCATCTCTTAGATCAATGGCAGCCGTTCCTTAGACCTTAGTCCTGGATAACTTAGTTAGCCAATACCTTGGTTTCCTCTCTTGAAAAATATAATTGCAGAGCTAGAGGTGAGAGGCTTAACTTTTATGCGGTGATCATATGTCATTTGTCTGGCTACAATGATCAATGTGTATTCTAAGATAGCCTTTATAAAAATTAGCCAATCAATTTGAAATTTTAAAGGTATATTTAGTAATGGTTTTGTTTAAAATACTTGTATAGTTTGTTATTATAAGCAAAAATGAAGTTGAATCATACATAATAATAAATGAGGAAATATTAAAGAATAAGATGTTTTTGAAATGCTATTTATTAAACATAATTTAAAATTCCTTGTACAGCCAGTCAAAACCAAATATTTTTACAAAGTTCACAAGGGTGTTTGGAAGTTATTCTTCCCAGGTTCCTTTAGGAAGACCAAGCTATAAACAAAAAGAATATTATTGTTTTAAACAAGTATTAACTATTACTTAATGCTGTTGTTGTAATAAAGCTACCTTATTCCAGTTCTTAATCTTGCAAACTGCTATTTTGTATGCCAGCTGACATTGATCCTTCTCATCACCGGTAACTATTTGACAAAAAAATGATAACTTCATTATTGCTGAGTCGGTGAATTTGTTGAGATATTGGTTTATGGCTGATGAAAGTGAAATGATGGATTTTCATCAAATTTATCAATGGACAGCATTTAGACTCAGCTACTATGTTCACATCTGATAATAAGAAAAAGTGGTGATGTTGAACGAAGTGTGAGAATAAGGTCCGAGCTTCGTCATATTTGTATCACCCTGCTGTTTCTTTTCAATTTTTGTTTCCCATTATGGAATTCAAACCTATCAACTGTTACATACCCTGCCTCTTGTTAATAATTATTTTCACACTTTTTTTTTTAAGTGGAAACGTTATCTATTAATAAAATGAATGACAATCTAGCATCTCTCTTTTATCAGTCTAAGATGATATACCAACGATTTAACTTTATCAGTTATAAATTCATGGCCAACAATGAACTACCTGTGCAATAATTCTGTACAATTATAAGAAGATTAATGTAAGTTAAGTGACCTTCAAAGGCTTCAAATTTCGTCAAGTTGCTTTATGATTATAAATTACAAAAATTATTATACATAAAGGCTGGCATTATCATTATTAAATCATATCAATAAGTCCGAAGATTAATATTATCAAGTTATACCTTCTGCCTGGCATATCTCGGCTATCTCATCAACTTTGGCCTTATCTTCATCGCTGAGGCCAATCTTCGAGATAGTCTTGCAATATTCCCAATCCAAACCTCCATCTTTTATCTAAAAAGATAATAAAACAAAATTATAGAATTGATGTAACTGTGAAATTATTAATATGGAATAATACATGTTTTAAAAAGCAATCAATTTAATACTGACCATTCCAATTGTTTTCATTACACAATGAAGCCAACACTGAAAAAACAAATTATGTATCAGTAATTTTGCAAGTACATACTAAGAATATTTAAAGTTTTAAGGAAGACAGCTTTGCGTTTGAATGGAGACTGTGTCTACTTTTCTCAGTGGTCACTTATGCATGAGATCAAGGGTTAAGAATCTAGGACCAGAATAACCATTTTAGGGGTTGCTGAATTGTTTTTTTTATTTGTCCTCAAATTATCCTATGAACAGTTTAATCTCAATATCTCATTTATTGACATAATCCTAAAATTGCCCAAAAATAAGGTATATTTTGTTAGTTCCTTGAAAATAGAAAGTTGATATCTATTCCGGTATTATCACAATACATCCCTCTATTATGAATTAACCATGTATCACTAATCGAAATAAGGTTTCCTTTTTCCCACCAAAAATTTGCCTAAGCTTAGTGAATTACTTTGAGCTATTAGGAGACAATTTTGTGCAATCAATTTTGTTTGTGAGGTTAGATTATGAATAACTGCAAATTCTTTATTTACCTTAACTTCCTGGTCCTCAGACACACTGACATGGGTCATGATATCTTTGATTGCATCTGTAACATTTACGAGTAAACATCAAAATAAAGATTTACTTAAATATTTAAATTTAAATTGTAAACTGATTGTCAAACCTTTGCTGATGTTGTGCTCTTTAGAGCATTCAATAATAGTTTTATTTATCAAAGATGCGAAGTCCTCTGCAATATCCTTCTCAGCCTAGGCCAACATAAGCATTGCATTAATTTACAGTAACTAAGTAATTTCAATATTTAATACATATATCAATAAATGTATATTTATATTCGTTTGGAGTTTAATGCTCTTTTGTTATTGATGCTCTTGTTGAGCACATAAGCTTACGCTCAATTTATTTCATTTCATGCCTGTGTCCTGGTACTATTAATTTCAAAAAATGAGAATTTTTTGTATACATAGTCGATATTACTTATAACTGAATGACATGATGTAACAATTGTCTAAGCAGCAATTGTAAATTTTTGGAAAATAATAGATTTTCTGAATTGGTCCCAAGAATATCATGGCCTGGTATAGGATAAGAATACATACAAAATGTGCCCCGTAAAACTAGTAATCATTAATTCTTTCCATTTAAAATGTAAATATTGGAAGATGATTTCTAATATTTTCCAGATTATGAAACGATACCTTACCTTAAAACATCTTACCTGATATATGTTAATAAAAAACAGCCATTAATAATAAAAACTCTTAAAATTAAAGATATTAATAGTTTTATTTATATGGGGAATTTTAAGAATATTATCATCTATCTGAATAAGTAAAGAACATTTAGAATTTTTTCTCAAATTATTTATTTAATTTAAAACTTTTTAACTCAATCTGAGTTTCAATAATTGAACATATGTATGATTTAAAATTATCAAACACCATAATGGAGTAAAAGGAAAAGGGTATGATAATGATGATGAATCTGAAATAGAACGATAGGTTTTCCCTAATCCGGACATAATTTACGCACATAAAACAGCAGAAGAAGAAACATTATTATTGTAAGCATTATGCTGAAGTTATTAATATACAAACAATAATGTAGGATGTAAAATATATGTACTTACATTAACTGCAGAGAAAAGAGACCAACCATTGATGATGGCAGCTGCCAACGCAACAATCAAAAAATACTTCATCTTACTCCTGCCGTCAGACTTCCTTCCTAAACTTCTGAAAACAAAAGAGGTCCTGGCTCTGATCTTCTTCCTTTATATACCAACTGCCCCACCCTTGGAAGTGGATGGCATCACAGAGCACAGCTACATCCCAATGACTGTTTTTACAAAAATCAATTATAGGAACGCATAGTAACATTAATACAAGTAAAAACTCCTTGGTTTTTGGTTATAAAAAAATTGTAGGTCTGCAGGATTAAAGAATATTGTATATATACATTAAAATCTTCTTTTATTTCTGCTAGTTAAATAAATGAATAAAAGTTTCTTTTATGTTTACGAATTATACTTCAAACAAAATTATTTTAAAATCCTCAGCAAATCATGTTCTCATTTTATCTTTTCCCTGGGTCTTCTCCCCCCTGATTTTTGTTCCATTCTGTATAATGAAGTCTCCCCCCCCTTTTCTGTGAATGACTAAATTATAGATCTGACCATACCACAGAAACTAAAAGCATAGAATATGTTTCATTGAAAAAATTGTATGCTCTATAAAATTCTGTTAGATTTTGCTGCCAGACTAAATGTCAAAACACCAGTAGATTATATTTTCCAACAAAAATAAAATTTTATGGCAATATTAAAAACCTAAATAGCCCATTATTTAACCTCCTACAATTCCATCCCAAACCCACTTCACGGAATTCGAAATCGAACAACAAACTTCATGTAATTCAATAATCAACCTATTTATCTATTTACCTAATTTCCTTCCTTAGTATTTTTGAAGTAAATTTGCTTCAAATTTGTACAATTTTATTATTTATTTGAAACTCACACGGCTCTGTAATTTGAGGAGTATTGTAAAATAAGAAAAAATTAAATGAAATTTTCACTTTGTATTTTTAGACTGATTCGAATACAATTAAATTTTAATGTATGAAATGCAGCCATTGATTATTTGGGTAGGGCCCACCGACTAGTGAAATATGCTTAGGTAGGCCATGTGTTCTTTCAACAAACACTATCTGCACTCCCTTACTGACGTAGCTGGTGCTAAGGTTGTTGTGTGATTAGCACTTGGTGTTAACTCTCAAACTTTAATTTGGTTTTCATAATCGGATTCGTTTCTTTTATATTACAGAAGGTACTCATTTATCCTCAAGAGGCTGAGTTGAACCTAAAGAGACCTATTACCAAAAATCTTAGGGCAAACTGGGGATCGAACTGGCTTTCCGCACTTAAAAGACAACATGTTACTAACCACTAGTCTATGGGGATGATTACTGATTACTGATTATGATTACAGTCACTGTGTCCTCTTTCGGTATTTCAACTTCTGTATTCCATAGTTTTTAAAGCTCATAGTTTAGAATGCTATTTATTTTTAATTTCCCATGAATATTTCGCATTTTGGTAGTTTTTAAGAAATCATTTCTTAATTGTTGTATTTTACATTTGTTGAGGTTGGCTGAAAGTATACCTGAGGGTTTTTACATAACCACCATTTTAGTAACCAATTTGCGAGGAAGTTGAAGCAAACTCGCACGAAGTCATTTATTGATGTCCCCTAATCTATCACTGCACCTCAAGCTCATGATTTATAAGAGTGTACTCCAGCCTGCTCTGCTGTATGATGCACCGATTTTTCGTCATCTGACTGAAGGGACAGCGAGGCGATTCTAACAATTTCAAAACGGCACACTGATGTAAGTGGTCAGACATACTACATTCCCGCACCGGAGAAACAGTGAACTTCACGAGGTCTTTGATCTGCCTACAGTGGATGAATTCATTCAACGTAGACATATAAAATAGACATATAGACTTTTGACTCATTACAGTACATGAGAAACCCAGTATTTAGCACGATAACCCCCGCTCGATTTCCCTATCGATGGCAGGACGCAGTCGAGGCAGGAACACTTTAGTCTTTAGGTTCTAGTTTTTAAGTTTTTAGTTTATAAGTTTTTTCCACATTGTAAACCAAAGGTGAGCCCATCACCTAGTCCAGTCTATTTATTTATTAAAATTTTCACTGTAAAAAGATAATTGTTATTGTAAATCTACCCTCCTTCAAATGCATCATAGTATGGAGCAAGAGGAGCAATTTTCTGTAAATTTTGTTCATTGTATTGTTCACATGTTGTAAAACTGTTAAAATAAAATGGGTTTTGGGAAAAAAAAACACAAAGAAACATAACAGTAAAGATTAAGATTTTGGGAAACAAATATTCAGAAGGGAGATCTGGGAAATGAAGTGGATGTTTAAATAATCACAATAGACAACTATCAGTATTTTATATGAAATCACAAGTTCTATACAGATATAGTTCTACTAGACTAATTGTTATTATTAACAGAATGATTGTTATTATTAACAGAATTATTGTTATTATTATTATTATTACATTACTGACGATTGCGTATATGTAAGGATCTCCTATTTTCCCCTCATTTTAATAATCGTCGAATTAAAAAAAAACCTTCGAAATAGTTTTTTTTTAAGATACTTTCGTCCGGTATATTCTTTTGAGTGTGTAGTAAAAAACATCCATAATCCAAGTAATATTAGCTCCTACTAATGCGAACCGGCATAAAACTCATTCTTGTTAGAGGATGTTTAGAATGAATCAAATGAATTAGAATGAATTATATGACCATGTAAAATTATTGAAAATTGTATAACATGTAGCCAAGCTACAGGAGATATAATGACCTACTGTAAATAGATTCATTAACGTAGAATCTATACTGATTGACACTGATCTATAATTTACAGTAACAAGGGGGTATGAAGGAAAAAAAGGATAAAACACTTGCTCCCATTTTCAGCATATTTAACATAAAACTCTATACAAAATATCGATAAGAGCTGAGGACTGAGGCACACGTGTCTGCCTTATATTCTACTCCTAAATCTGTGAACTGATTTATTTCTCTACGTTTTAAATTGCAAGTTAAATTAAATAAAAATTAATACATACCAATTTAATATATAAACATAATAATTTCATTTCTACATAGAAATTTAATTTAGTTGATTTTTTTCGTTTTTTGCTTTAAAATAAAAAAAAAATTAACTTACATTAAATTGGACCATTTTTGTGCAATAAAAACCGGATGAGTGAAATTTAGCTCAAAAAATCGAAAATGTGCAAATTTTGTGCAAAATAAAATTCGGAAATAAGCTTCCTTAGGTCATGAAACGGACGGATAAATGGTTTAGAAGACGCTAAACACAAACAAACATAATGTGCAATAGCACAGAAATCCGATTTCTAATAATAACTAAATCGTTCCCAAACTAGCAAACGTCTGTCTGGGTGGGGAGAAGGTGTTGGAATAGGAGGTTTTTAAAGAATTGTAAAGATGAAGCATGGTGGATATTAGGATTAAGATAATTCCAGAGAGTAATAAGTAATGGAGCGAGCGAGGAAGTAACCATTGTATGATGCAGTTTTGTCGGTAGGAATATAAAGGTCAGAGAGACAGGATCTTGTGTTTCAGGAGCGTACTGAGTTTGAAATTTGAACTGTAAAATATTGTTCAAATAAGGAGGGTGATGCGAATAGATGGTTTAAAAGAAGGAATGGATGGTTTAAAAGAAGGAATGGATGGTTTAAAAGAAGGAATGGGTGGTTTAAAAGAAGGAGAGGAACAGCCAACCAAACTCGGGGTAGAGGTGAGACACATCGGAGCGCTGTGGAGTCCCAAAAACAAATCTAACAAAGCGATTCATGATTCGCTTCAATCTGTCCTCAAGAGACCCCATACACCACACAGCCTTAGTCAAAGTGTGGGAAATAAGGGAGTATACAAGGAGTAATATTTATGGTAGTAATTGTAATATTAGCAGAGTCTGATACTGTCAATGAATAATTGATTTCATGTAACATGAGTAATTACATAAGTAATTTAACATAAGTAACATGTAAGATATTATTACAAACAGTTAGAATTTAAGAATAAAAAAACCTTAAGGGTTTCAAATAGAAACCAGTTTTATTCTAACTAATTTCTCAATTTCATATAAAATTTTAGGTATGTTAAAGGTAAATGAAATATCAACCACTTACTGAGCATATTTATTTATTTATCATTCACAAAAATCATAATGATCAAACAGATTTTATCTTTATTAATATTTCATATGAATCCATTGTTAACAGATTAATATCTCAAGCATTCTATTAGTAACAGCGAAATAAAGTCCACATTTCATTTTAAAATTGTCTTTGCTCGGTGTAAAGAATGTTGCTGATCTATAACAATAATTTGTCGATACCATTCCACACCAAATCAACCAACAAAAAAATAATTTTAGATTCATGGTTTTTCAAAATGAGTGAAACTTGGTATTTTATATTCTATGCATAACAAAGTTTCAATTTTTTTTTCACTTTAGGTTTTTGAATTACACATGTTGAGAAACACGAAAAATGCCGTTTTTCGCTTTGTTTTAAATATTAAAAAGCCTGTAACTCAAAAACTATTTGTCCTAATAAACTACCTACAACTTGCGCCATTCTCTTCAGAATCACAAGTGCTTCATATATAACTGATATTTGCTATATTAATTTAAAAATTTGTTTTTTTTTCTCAAAATCGAAATTTTGAATTTTTTTGAAAAAGAAATATGCTTTATGCACATACCCAATTTTATGATGGTATAAGGCATTTAACTAATTACTTTATTTTTGTATAATGGAGACCATAGGAATAGCATTACGAAATTTGGCCCATTCTATTAACATGTACATGTAAAATATTTTTTTCAAAATTTCGTTTTTGTGTTTTAAAAAATTACTTTTTGGATTTTTTTAAACATTTTAAGATTGGTTTGGTAAATTGGTACATGTGCATAAAAAATCATTGATTTCCGAGACTTCAAGTTCCAGACCATTGATGATCCCATTGTACTAGACTAAAATGGCTTATTAAATACAAACCTATTTATCATGTCGAATGCCCACAAAGGCTGATCTTTGGGTACGACATGCCCTGAGTTTCGGACGAGCACTTCTGACAAACCTTTGACCGATTTAGAATATCCTGCTAATTCCCCTTTCACCGTCCATGGTTTTCTCTGGGCCTTCTTGTACTCCCCAGCCCCACTCCAGTCGAGGTTCTGTAGAACATTTAGGGTCAAGGGGTAGGCACAGATGACGTCGAGTTGCCCGTTATAGAATAGAATTTTGTATTCTTCAATAAGGATTTCGATCCATGGCTTCACCGATTGCATCACATCATTCTCCAGATATTTAGCTGTGTAATCGCCATTGTTGAACGGCAAGTTACCCACATGGATACTGTTCCTAACATCATCATTCAAAAGATATCTTAAGTAGTCACCATATTGGCCGTTATCATCGTTGAGAACATAGTTGTAACATGATTCCAGCCCGGTCATGTTGTAATAGTATGTCTTGTGTGGGTTGAAGTCTGAAACTAACGTATCTAATATATTTTTGGCTTTGATGTATTGCCCCTCTTGAATGTATTTGAGAACTTTATCTTGTTCTTTTAGAAACACTCGCCTGCCATTTATGTCTATCAGGCCGAGTTGGTAAAGATAGTCACCGTAGTTGAGCATGTACTCAGGTGCAGTCCAACCGTCTCCCATCGCCAGTCCTTTCAAGTTGATCTTGAGAGTGCTGTTCTTATTGTTGGTGTGGATCGCGAAGGCCGCAGCTGGCACGTACTTCCCCGCGTATGACTCTCCTGTGAGGAAGAATTCGTTCTTCTGCAGCTGTGGAAACAGCGTGAAATATTGGGCTATAGCGGAGTACAGGTCTCTTCCAACGCTCTCTTCGTTCCTCGCGTAGCCAGCTTCGTTGTTCGTGAAACTGAATCCGGTGCCAACAGGGTTGTCGATGTAAATCATATTGAATAGTGCAGACCATGAAGTCTTCCTACTCTGTAAAATGCCTTCTAAATCGACGAAGAAGGGACCGTTCTCATTGAAAAGCCCGTTCATAGAAGACGCTCCAGGACCGCCTTGCAGCCACAACACCACCGGCGCCTCCTCCGGACCGACCTCTGCCGGGAAGAACCAGAAAAACAAGTTGGAGTTGAAGGTCTTGTTGACGGTGAAGTAGCCGGCGTAGCTGCGGACGCTTGAGTTCGGCAGTATTACCTTAGCCGCAGCCTGGCCTTCTTGTACCTTGCCCGCCTCCAGGTACGGAGTCAGAAATAGCGGGGCCCCTGGAAGTCCTGCAAGTCTGGCGCTGGAACTGGAATCATAGCTAGAGGCTAGAACAAACAGTGCCAAGATGAATCTCATGTCGCCGAGCTGGACTTGTGTACACTGACTGAAGAAGGATGCTCTCTATCAAATCTTCACAGCACGATAAACAAAAGACTATTGATAAAAGGGACTAAAACAAACAAAGCGCAGTTTGTTCTGTTCTGGAGAGCCTTTTGACATACATTGACATTTTCAAAATACTATCCATCATTTATCTCACTCCGACAGTGATTTCATATCTACTTGATTCAGAACGCTCTTATTGATAATATTATTTATAGGGAACATTATTTTTTAATTATGAGATATCAATTTTCCACGTTGTGTATTATTGTTTGACCCCATTCATTTACGTGGGAAAGTTGAAGTTTAAATCTACCCAGTTGCTAACTAACACTAAGATACTAGCGATTATACAGAAAGCGCCTCTATTTGTAAAAACTAAACACACTTTACAGTATGCCAACATAACAGCAAAATAAATTTATTTTTTCAAAACCCCAGCGTTCAATAAAAACATTGTATTTTTTACGTCTGAATACTCAAATCGGGTTGCAGTCTTTGTGTCATTGTTTACTGTTAGTTCTATGGCAATATGGAGGACATATGAAACAGAGATGCATTATGAAATTTCGTGAAATCGATTACTATTAAATGAATCGTGAAACAATAAATTTGAATATAGAAAAATAAATGTCTCATTTAACAAAATTACTACCATTAACAAAATTTTTTTTTTTCAAAACTGTGGACATAAATAAGACTCTTATTGAATTATAACCCTAAAGGTTTTAGGTACTGCATAGTAGAGCAGGGGAGGCAAGTTACATTCACTAGTGCAAAGCTACTTCGAAAATAAATATACTTGCCCAGGTGAGAATCGAACACGATCCGTCCCTTCTTGAGGAGTTGCAATGTACTTTCCATCACTCTCTGCTGCCCTCCCTCAGCAAGTACTTAAAACCAAAGTCATAATAATAATTGTATGTGGTGTGCTGGTACAAACAGTACTAAGCTTTCATTCAACCAGGGCGGAAATTGTCATTTGCCAAGATCAGAAGATTACTGAAAAGAAAATATTAGGAGATATCGGTAATTATTTTTTGTTTATTCACCTCCCATATTACCTTTTTAGTAGATTAAAATGTAGGTGAATATTTTTTTTTAATTAAAAACTAGTTCTTTGATTAATTTGATAGAGATCAGCTAGTTTGTTCTACAATGAGGTCCCGGTTAGTGGTTTAATTCAAACAATAGATTATTTTTATTAGGCATTTGTGTATTATTAATTATTGTTATAAACGCAAACTAAAGTGGTTTGTTGAACACAAACCTCGTTATCAAGTCGAACGCCCACCCCGGTTGGTCCTGTGGGACCATGTGGCCAGAGTCTCTTACCACAACTTCCGTCAGGCCTTTGACCACCTTGGAGTACCCCGCAAGAGCTCCACCCACAAGCCATGTCTTCCTTTCAGCTGTCTTGTACAGTGCCGCCCCGCTCCAGTCTAAATGCTGGAGGACGTTCACAGTCAGGGGGTAGGCGCAGATGATGTCCAGCTGCCCGTTGTAGAAGAGGATCCTGTACTCCTCGATGAGCACCTCTATCTTCGGCTTCACCGATTGCATGGTGTCGTTAAATAGATACCTTCCTGTTTTGTAGCCGTTGTTGTACGTCAGACCCCCGACGTGGATGCTCTTCCTCACTCCGTCGCTCTGCAAGAACTTGGCGTAGTCCCCAAAGGCACCGCTTGAATCAAAGACGTAATTATAGTAGGTCTTGAGCCCAGTGATATTGTAGTAGAGTGAACCGTCATCGCCGATTAGCGAGTTCATTAGCTGGTTGGCATGGTGGTAGTCTCCTTGTTCGATATATTTCAGGATCTCATCCTGTATGGCGAGAAAGTCTCCCCGGGTGTGACTGTCTATCAGGCCGAGTTGGTAAAGATAGTCACCGTAGTTGAGCATGTACTCAGGTGCAGTCCAACCGTCTCCCATCGCCAGTCCTTTCAAGTTGATCTTGAGAGTGCTGTTCTTATTGTTGGTGTGGATCGCGAAGGCCGCTGCTGGCACGTACTTCCCCGCGTATGACTCTCCTGTGAGGAAGAATTCGTTCTTCTGCAGCTGTGGAAACAGCGTGAAATACTGGGCTATAGCGGAGTACAGGTCTCTTCCAACGCTCTCTTCGTTCCTCGCGTAGCCAGCTTCGTTGTCGGTGAAACTGAATCCGGTGCCGACAGGGTTGTCGATGTAAATCATATTGAAAGCTTTCGTCCATGAGATGTTCCTCCCTTGCAGGTGGCCATCTTTGCCAATTAAGAACGGTCCGTTCTCGCAGAAGAGTCCAAACATCGAAGAAGCACCTGGCCCACCCTGAAGCCACACTACCACTGGCGCATCCTCTGGTTCGACCTCAGCTGGGAAATACCAGAAGAACAAGTTAGAATTGTAGTTCTTGTTGACGGTGAAGTAACCTGCGTAGCTTGGCACTTCCGTACCCGGAAGTTGCACCTTTGCCGCTAATTGGCCCTCTCGGATCTTGCCAGCTTCGATGTACTTGGTCAGGAAGAGAGGATCCCCTGCTTCTCCTTCAGATTCGTAGAGCTCATGGTGTGGGTACGCACTCCTGAATCCGACACAAATGCCACAGGCATGAACTAAGAACACAAAAAGCAGCCTCATACTGCACCGAAGAGAGAAGGTTCACTGAAAATACTCTATTCTATGTTACTTATCTTATGGGTCCAATAGATAGTGACAACAAATAAGTCTGATTGTGAATATTTGTGCAACCCAATGAAGCCTCTTCAGATTAAATCTGACATTCTCAAGAAAGATCGATCGTTCACTTAAATAAAATATTGTTGACCAGAATTGTGGATTGTAATGAATTAAAAAAAACAAAACAGACGTACATAAACAATTGATCTGTCTTACAATCAGACTAATATTTTTTCATTATTATACTTTAAAAACATTGCGCCTTATTGTTTTTTCGTACTATAGGTGATGGTTTCCCATAATTACACATTGAAATGAACCCTTAGTTAATTAGATACTCTATTCAATATGGTAATCATTTTTATTTAACTACTTATTGATTGACTAATTAAAAAGACTTCATTGTTTTTCATGGAGCTGCTTTTATTTTTAGCACCTTCTTACGAAATACCATCTCTATTTGAAACTGTTCTTAATTTTTTTGTGATTTGAGTCTAATGAATTTTGAACACATTATAAGATTAATCATAATGTCGAAATACTCGACTTTGACTAATCATAGATGGTTCTTCTTGATGTGATAGTCCACTCTAGCTTTAATATACCCCTGAAAAAATACTATATAACCATCACCTAATGATAGGATATTGTTATGTTTTAAATTGCACCAAATCTAGAAAGATAAGTGTATTTGTTTTACTATTCGAAAAACATTATAAATTTAGTTTTGTGCTTTAAAACTGTTTTAAATCATGTTAAAATGTGTTTAAAATCACGATATATTTTTTGGCTTTCTGAGGAGGATTTCGCTCTGACAATAGTTTTATGAGGCTAGACGAGAGAATAATAGCTCCTTTGTTTTTATTTGGCTAAAAATGATTAAAACAGCAGGAATTATTAGAATTTACCTCATCAATTAAATATTACTCATATAAAGACAGTATAGTCTCAGTATCTAAAAAATTGATATATATTTGCCGTTAAGTACAAACTAGCTCTCACACAATTTAAAACTCAAATAATAAATTGTGGTCTGTTCTTGAGTATTTCGCTCTGTTGACGTTCTTGTGAGGGGAAAGAGAGGAGAATGCGTCTTAGAGGATTTCATATTGGCTGGGATTCGTGTTCGATATGGGATAGCCAGGAGAAGAAGTTTAATAAATTAAGACCTAATAATTATAGGCTTTATTGGACATTAATAAAGCAGTATAACTTTATTATAGGTGACAAAAATATACCGCATAGGGAACGCAAAATAACTTGGTCATTGATTACAAATATTATAATACAACAGGGAGTCTTGAATTCGATTTCTGGCCGAGTCACTGTATTATATTATTATATCTATATTTTTTCCTTGGATAAAAATCAATTGACTAATTCCTTATAGAGTGTTGGTAGGATCAATGTTGAGGCGTCAACGGGTAGCCAGTTCAAGATAAATATATTTAATCGATAAGCTGTTAATTATAAAATCTATTTGTATTTCAATTTACATTAGTTACGTATTCTTTAAACAGCAGGGATCTGTCATCAATCACACTTGAGACATATTCATTTTAAAAGCGATTCATCAACCGCCTTTTTTAATTTAATTAAAAACGACCTGTTCAACTGGTCCAGAACGGCATTATATTTATTGTTGCTGGTTTTCAAACGTTATTATTTATTTATTTTTTTACATCTTATAGATTATTCTTGCGTTTGGCTTTGATCATGGGGAAAATAATACAAATATCTTCAGATCTGGATCTTGGGAAATCAATTAAACGGCACCGACTTCTTTCACGTATCATTTTTTTCGTCTATAGTTGCCGTCGTTGTGTCCAAACGAATAACTAATAAACTTACGGAAACGGTATTGCGGAATACATATTTAGAATTTCAGATCGAATTTGTGATTTTTACGGCCTCTCTCGTGCTTAGACTTGTATAGACTAGCTAAACGGGCGTAAGACGTTAGTTCGCCCACAACTATAGCTGATGGAAATTGTGGGTCGGTTCCTCTATTAATGAATCAGTAAAAGTAACTCTTAAAATTGACTGTCGAAAGATCTGGATCATGAGAAAAATTCAATGCGTGAAGATACAAGTTGAGATCTATATTTAATATTTCAATATTATATTATGTTAACTACCAGCCTGCGTACCAACCACCGTTCCTCGTCCGTACCTTTCACGTTGGCTCATATCAGCGTAGATATGCTGGATATGTTGACCATTTATATCTCTTTGGAGTAGCCTCGATTCTCTTCCAACTCTCTACTAGCGGTCCTGACTCCCGTTTATGACAACTAACTCCCGATATTTGGACATTATTGTATGTTTAATAACATTCCCAGGGGCCAATAATAACAATATATTAAAAAAAAAAGTAATAACATTTTAACACAATAAGTTCTAAGAATTCAACGACGACTCTATTAGATGTAGTAAAAAAAATTGTAACAGGTCTATGCGAGGCATAATGATGTTCGCAGAAGAAATTGTACAGTTATTTGCTGTCTCGCCTGATCATAGCACGCATCTGCGGGCCATCTTCTGATGTGCGAAGACTGACTCCTTCCAAAAGACGACTACCATGACGCAAGCCCGGAGCGTTGTGCGGGGTAGTATTCTAATCATTTTTGAGCTCCCCAAGGATATAGTTTGTAAAGTAGCTACTTATATTCATGATTTCAGATGAATTAATAAATACACTGCCACACAAAAAAAAAAGTGGCGCACTTAGAAAAATTCAAATATTGGCTTCCAAGTAAAATTATTTTTTAATTCATATTAAACGTTTTCATAAATTATAAAAAAAATATTAAATAGATTATACGGAAATTTCTATTTTAATTTCTTGCGTAAATGATCTCTGAAAATTTAGCAAAAGGTTGTGTTTAAGTTTTTTATATTTTTATTGTAATTTAAAAAATGGTTTTGATGGTCAAGCAAGTAGCCCATGTTGTTGATTTCCTGGAAGATCGTCGACATCAAAGCTATGCAGCCCATGGACTGGGTTTTTACCTTAAACTACTGTTCGGGGAGCAATTACGCTTAACCTTGAGGCGGGTTTGTGCAATCGCATACCCGGATGAGGTCGGCCGCGAGTGACAGAGCCAAGTGATGACAGGTTTATTGTACTACCCATGATTCGGAATCGGTTTTTAACTGCTACTGAGACTGCTCAACTACTTTGTACAACTCGGGGAGTAGCAATATGTGCAAAAACTATTAGAAGAAGACTTGCTGAAGTGAATTTAAACCCTCATAGACCAGCATCAGGGCTATTGTTGACCACAGAACTGATTTAGTTCTCTAAATCTGCATATTTAGTTAAGTAAATTGAAGTTTTTTCTTCATATTTAAATCCCCTTATCACTGAAAACGTTTAATATTAATTAAAATAGAATTAGAAGGTGAAATAATTCTACTAAGAAGCAAATATTTGAATTTTTCTAAGTGTGCCATGGGGCAAGGTGTATCTATCCACCTTTTGAAAATGTGGTAATTCGTTGTACTTTTCTCTGCAGAAAACTTTTCTCTGTTTGTTTCATGGGGAATTTGGATTGGACAAATTTTCACCATATTTATTAAGACTTGATCGTATCAAATCCTTAGATAGATCGACTTAAACTGATGTTCCTAAGTTGTACTAGTAGTGTTTACAAACAACCACTATTTTTCGCCTGTCCCAAAACCCGATCAGCCTCTAGAGAGAAACAATGCTATTTAAAAAAAAAAAAAAAAATACCATCTCTAGTTCCTCCAATTTTCAAGTTAGCTAGTTCGAATGTTCTTTCATCTGTTTTTGTTGTTTCAGTGAATATCTATGATTCAGAGAATTCGGTTTTAGGTTCACTTAACAAGTAGCAAGAATATTCGATTAGGAAAAGAATTTTTCCAAAATTTTCAATTGTTAGGCATCCAAAATCGAATGTACATTTAAAGTAATATAACATTACATTGGCAGGTATTTGGAAAATACCCTGAAAGATGAAAATCAAAATTTCTGGCCGAGACAGTTGGCTGTGATGGAGGATTTTTTAAATATTTAGTTTGTTACACCATAGAACTCACAAACAAGCAAGCCAATGCTTTTAGCATGTAATTAATAGGATTCCCTTATAATTGTGTTAAAACTAAATCGACAAGCGGACAATTAAACAATTATCACAATTAAACAATTATCTTCACACATACATGCAGAAACCCTTTAAACAGGTTTTATTAGATGCATAAATTATTTATGCTTTTTAACTATCAAATAATCACTACATAGCAGTAAAAGACAATAAAAAAGAACGGATTATTTAAGCATGGAAGTAGAAATGGGTTGTTTTCTTTGCTCTTTTATGCTCTCATGTTGGCTTCCACTCTCATTTATTTAACATTACTACTTAACTCATTAAACAAAATGGTCTGTCTCCTCTGAACATCTTACAGTAATTAAACAATTGAACTCAACTAACTCCCTGAATGAATGAAGGTATTTATTGGCCACAATAGCCTCACGACACACCTGTAGTTTTGCACAGAGGTAACCCCTTCGCTGCCTTGTTTTATACCTAAGGTCTTAAAAATCATATTTCAGCTTTTCCATAAACCAAAGGATGTTCATTTTACATTTTAAAATAAAACTCGATTTGATCTTAAAAATATTGTTACAATAATTATATATATGTGTAATAAATATATGAGTGTGTGTCTGCAGGATAAAATAACACAAGATAGTGCATAAATTATTTATTAAAAATACCTTGCAAATATCAATGCATATTTATTTCAATATTTTCCACAATTGAAGGTTTAAGAGGAAACAAAATTACTTTATTATTTGTATACTTACACAACAGTAAGACAAAAATTAACATGCTAACATTTTATATATTATATATAAGACTATAGCTTTACCTCACAGAGGAAAGTTATTAAAAAAATGTTCTGTTGAAATGGAATCAAACCCAATTTACATAATATTAATAGTTTTAGCTAAATTAGAGAGTATTTAAAGTCTTATTGTGCCTTGTGATCAGTCTGCATCCATCCCACTATCGAGGAAATCCTTTACTATTTGTCCAACTTTAGCAGGAAACATCCTGTAAAATAAAAACAGATTGTGATGAATTCGGTAATTAAATGTAGGTTATTAACGGATAATATTAACGAACAAAAATTGATATTTAAATATTTTCTCTTACATAGCTGTTTGTTTTCACCTTTACGTATTTGCAAAGTAGCAAATAACAATCATAAAGTCTAAATGAAATAGCAAAATATCAATTTCTCACCTTAGGACATTATTGAGAGGCATAAAATAAGATGGGATAGTTATTGCAAGTTTTTCCTGTCTCATTGCTTTGACGATCGTTTCAGCAACAGTCTTTGGGTTCAGCATAGCTACAGCTTCTCCTAACCTAAAACAAACAAAAAAGGTGAAATATTTCAAATTAAACTGCTTAGGCATATTGATATAAAGATTATTTCAGATCAAAGATTATTGTGTCAGAGACCAATGAGAGTGGCTTTCTTTTTTTTTTTTTGAAGAACTGTTCTTTCAATTTATATATCAGGAGAGTCATCAGATAATTTCAAATGTGACATTGGTGTTATGGTTAACTACAGAAAGATTATGCAGCAACAGCAAGGATATAAATGACAATAACGATTAAAAACCGACTGACAATTACAGGCTAACATAAGAGGATGAAGGGAGTGAAAAAAATATCCTCTCTTCTGGAGCTATTAAGGCTGAGAAAAACAGATCCTTATTAACTTAAAACATACTTTGTATTTATCTTCGGGTTCTTACAAAGACCAGTGTTGGTCATGTAAGGGAACACCACGGTGAAGTGAACATTGGTAGCAATGTTTTCCTCCCTGAATTCTTCATGCATAGCCTCCATCAGTCCTGAAAAATATAGAAAAAAAAAACCATGAATATTTATAAATAATACTTATCTACAACAAAGTATAGAAATTTAAATGGCCATATGACAATACACAGAGAACACACAAAGCAATATCTGTTGAAATACTGTCAATATTTGATGATATCGTGCCCATGTCCAATATGATTTGCGCCTTCTTGCCTCAGTCAACCAAGCTATCTTTTCCTGGCAAGGTCAATGTTTGTCTAAACAATTTAGCTAGTCTTTGTGATGTTCTATTTGTTTCAAGTGCTTCCTACTGGGCTCATTTTTAGACAGAATTTATTCACTCAATTTGCAGATACATTAATCTGCATAACTTTCCAAAACTTCATGGGGAGGAAGTATTGCAGCTTTTCTAAATATAAGTGTCAATTATCCTGGCAATAGATATATGCCTCATATTTTAGAAAATAATAATAAAATAATGCAGGTGATATAAACTTTTTTGGTTTAAACCCCTGAGTTTTAAAAAATAAATCATCAAAGCTACTGTTCTATAAAGACAACAATTATTTTATAAAATACAAAACAACAATGTTAAAATGTTTTAATTATTTCCAGTCACAAGAGTGTTCCAGAACAATAAATAATATGTATGCCCATTTACATTTAAAATTGTATTATTAGATTATAAAATAAATTTGGCTTATTAAATCAAGAAATAGTAACACTAAAATATAAAAGCATATCACTGACCATACTCAGTAAAAGTTTGCACAATGAACTAAACTATACTAATAGATAATATTTTATATGAATTTTATTTTATTTTTGTAATAGTCAAAACCAGTGTTAATTTTTTTTTGTCACATTCTGATATTTCTATGAAATAATGTCAATGGATTACCTCTAACAGCAAATTTAGAAGCACAGTAGGGCACGAGATTCCTCAGTCCCAGCATACCAGCCATCGAGGACAAAGCCACAACATGCCCATGGTTCTGTTCAATCATGTTTGGAAGGATACCTTCCAGCAGCTGTATAAAATTGAATTAATAATAATTAATAATTTGGTTACTTATTGGATTTATTTCTTAATGAAACTATTTTCAATAGCCATGGGTATTAGAAAAGGATACCAACAGATAGACGATCACTTGCAATATGGTCAGCTTGTATGATGTCAAACTAAATAATGGACTACACTAAGAGCCCTTGTTAAAAGTCAAAAGTTCTTAATGAAACTTATAAAATAGTTAGTTATCAAAAAGTTGAGAATTATAAAATAATTAGCAGAAATTTATATTGGTATTTTTTCTTTTTAAAGAGTGATAATGCACAATATTAGAATAATTGAACAAAAGTGTATATAGTATAAAAAATAAATAGCTACCCAAAAGTGAGCAAAGACATTCACTTCAAACATCTTAACAATTTCTTGAGGTTTGTGTGAAAGAAGTGGATGACATGGCATTATCCCTGCGTTGTTAATGAGAACAGTAACGTGACCTACTTCTTTCTTAATCTTTTCAATCACAGCAAGCACTTCTTCCCTTTTAGACACATCACACCTGAAAATATAAAGAAATAAATCAGAAACTACCATTTCAGCTCATAAAGGATTTATTGCATCTAAAGAGGGCCACATTTATTTCACGCTCCAACTGCCAGGCTGATACTGATCCAGAGAAGCAAATGCAAGGTGATCATAATGAACCGACTTTGCACAAACTAAATGGCTCCGGAAGTGTCATGGCGACAAAATAGGGCTCAAGTTCCTTTATCCGGGATCAGGTCCGGAATGAACATTATAATGACTATTTCATAAATAATAAATACAACACAAATATCTGTTATTTTAATATCTGTTAGAGTCTGCCTAGCACCATTTTAATGATCTATAGGTTTTAGCATCTCATTTATGCTTAACTTTGTCGTTTTCCAGTTTAAGACCTCCATTTGGGTCTTTGACGGAGAAAGTATTTGAAATCAATTTATTTATATAGTAGTTATGTAACAAAGACTGTGAATTTATTATCTAGTGTTTAATGCATCTTTTAAACATGAAATTTACAATTACAAAATTAACAATCAACAACTTCATTGGTCCTGATACTGGAGCACATCATCATTGTTGGCAACAAAAATTCAATAGTAGGTAATGACCTCCATGACCAACCTTAGTCAGTTCTCTACTGGAAGTATTGTTCAGGTAACATCACCGACCAGGACAAGGGTCTCTTTTTTTCCATGAATTTCTTTTAGAAGCATTTTATTCAGAATTATTTTTTTGTATTTTATTACCGAAACATCCAAAAATTAATTACTATAGTACTATAGTTTTCTTAAAGACTAATGCTTATTTGTCCATGATTCTGAACTTTTTCATGGACGAATGAGTGTTTTGTTTTATACAACAGGAGCTCTATTTTCCTTGTAGTGGATTTTTTCTTAATTGGTGTGAACTTTAAATACCAGCCAATATCCTAATCTTGTTTTATATTGTCAGGTTATTAAAGGAGTTCATCGAACATCACAGTTTTACACAATTTGGAACAGACTCTGGACCATCTAGTAAATCAAAAGACTATTGGCATTCTGAAGAGATAGGAGAAAAGATTGCTATTAAGGGATACCAAAATATCATACAAGCCATATTTCATATTTCTGACCTCCTCCAGAATTACATTTGACAATCAATGTCAGTAATTTTTTGGAAGCATTTGGATACTTACCTTCACTCCCTAATAGAAATTAATAAAGGGAAATAAATGTATAATTTGTTATCATTATTAATTATTATTGTTTACTTACTTGTATGCATATACTTTTTTCGACCCACTGTCTTGAATAATTTTTAAGGTTTCTTCATTTCCTTTATCATTAATATCAACACAGACAACGATCGAGCCAAGTTCAGCATATTTAATGGCTATTTCCCTGCCTATTCCATGCCCTGCACCAGTCACCTTAAAATGCAAATAGGTAAAAGGATTAGCCAAAATTCTAATAAAAATAAAATTAATGTATGGTGCGATATGTGCATTCGAATTTGAAACAAATATTAAAAACTTATTTAAAATGAAAATAAGTACCCATCCATTCTTATATACTAATTCGAGAGAGAAAAAAAAAAAGAACTCCATGACCCAACACCTTCGATGAGATAAGGCCAAACGAGGTTGCTGCTGTAGTTGATAGATGGCACTGAGAAAATGGCGGGAAATGTACTTATGATTTATTCTCTATCAAGAATTTTCCTGCTCCTTTTTATGTATCATACAATGTCATAAATACTGTGGTGATAACTTTTAGCTGTTAGGTTGGCGGTTGGCAATGCTTGTTTTCCCCAGCTGGGGACTGCTCTGTTTGTTTTCTTCTTGTTAAGAATTTTACATTGTTATTATTATGAGTTATGAATTTTAATAAACCTTCTATTTGCTGCACTAGATTACATTTGTCTTTATATTACAAAGATTCCAGATAGTACAAATACTGTACTATACTATACACATTGTATATTTGCAGTTTTGCTGACCCCATAGCCTTGTGTTTAGCGTCCCCTTAGGAAGATTTTTTCTATTGGGGTTGGCTCAGCCTCGATAGGTTATGTGAGTTGCTAGTCTTATAAAGAAGTAGCAAAGCCAATATAGAAAACCATAATTGAGGTCGAGTGGTAATGACCTAGCTCCTCAGTTCTTAGCTTCTCACCCTAGCTCTTACCTCCTTCTTAGATGTTTTGGCACAGATTTAATTTGATATAATATTTATAACTTGTATAATACAACTTGTTGCCTGCGCTTTACTTATGTAGGTGGGGTACAACTATTTTTGAAAGATACTTAGGTGTTAGGTACCAACTATAAGAAATATATCTTTCAGGCATTAGCAACTTAAGATAAGTAATAAATAATCGATTGATTTTTCAAAAAGAGTCTAAGTATAAGTATAAATTTTCACATTTGCAACATTTTTTGATTTGACTGACTGATATCAAGAGTTAAACGGTACCAATACAATTTTCGCAAATCAAAATGCTGAAGAATTTTATTATATTTTTTTTACTATAAGGTTTATTCTCACAATAGAATTCTATAATAACGACTCTAATATAGTATTCTGCAATAGCTGAACAAATAAAAATAACACTAGTTGCTCATAAATAAGAAGACTACATTACATAAACCCAAAATTCAAAATAATAATCATAGACTATTTATAAACACATTATGTTGATCATTAATAAGCGAACAATAATTATTTTTCTTCTGTCAACAAAAGTAAAGAGGAGTGCTGCCTGGGATTCCAACACATTTTGGATATGATTAAAAAAAAAAAAAATCTGAGCACATATTCATAATCCATAAGAGCTTTATTTAATATTATAGATAGATATTATTTACACCCATGTTTGAAATTTTTAACACCTGACAAATTTACAGTTTCCTACTTGCTATTATTAACCTAGTGTACAAAGTTACTCTAGGTCATCTATTTAGAAGACATGGTATGTTCATTATTCTTATTTTAGTTTATTATGACAGTGTGGTCAGTATTATGCTCTGATACTTTGAAGCCTTTGCTTGTCCTAACTCGCTGAAGGGTTAAGTATTCGACCTAATGTATGCCCAGCGGGTCTTATGACCTCAGAGTCAATCCACTCTTTTACAAGTAAATATAAAAAACATATAACAATTTTATAAAAATACTCACCAATACAATTTCACCTGCTACAGACTTTAAAGGTTTTGGTAAGATTCCATTAATAATTCCTTCTATTGCACCAATGGAAACTTTTATTAGAAGTACAATAAATTCTGCAATTAGCGTTCCATAGGAGTATATTGACATCAGCATGTTTTCACTTTGTTGCCTGCAAAAATTAGAAACATTCAGTATACACTTATCAATAAAAAAATAAACAAAATATTAGAAATATTCATTCTGTTGTGCTTAATATTAGGTTTCTGTATATTTGTAAGCCCTAAACAATTTATTGAAAATTATCAAATGTAAATATGATATCCGCAAGTGTTAAACATCAGTTAACTAAACAACATTGGACCCTTCAAGTAGGAATTAATATTGAGAAATACGTGTTTTAAAATGGTTTTATTTAGATCATCGAGTCTGTTTTTTCATCAGCACCAACAATTTTTAGGTATGGACAGAATTAATTTCTTTGAATATTTTTATAATTTGTATAAAGAGCATTTCTATCAAGACATATGGTAGTAAAAACACTGAAGTAAATTTACAACTGTTATGTACTCGGCGAGATTCATTAATTAAATAAATGAAGCTTAAGTGATTAATGACACTGTATCTAAGCAGTCATTTATTCTACATAATTGTATAAGAACTCTAAATAATTTTGGTCATGATTGATACAGTAATTCATTAAAAAACACGATATGATGAGTCAACTTCAATAATCTAAAGTTAATGAAAACTGTTGAATATTTTCGTACCCTTGGATTGTGGGCATAGTTGTTATTATTTCGAAGTACTTCATTTTTTAAAATTTAAACTCATCAAATAAGTGGTAAAAACTGAAAGATACTGAATCTCAATGTTCTATTTCATTGGTTGAAACATTCTTTTTTTTTTACAAATATTATCTGGGTATTGTCAAGTTTTTGTAAGTTATTTGTGTTTAAGAAGAATTTCTGGAATCAGAGAAGACTACCCTTCGTTAATTAAAACTAATCGGGAGAGACAACTTTTTTTGTTGGACACACTTTTGTAGTAAGAATTATTTTCATTTTATGCACCTGACAATTTAAATGTTGGTCATATGTTTTTCAATAACAATAAGTATAATAAAATTAATTGTTTTGTTTTTCTATTACAGTATCAACTTATTTGTTTTTTGAATTTCATTTTGGTGCATTTATTCAAATCCTGAATCCTCCTCCTGTAGTTCAGAGGAAAATAATAAAGGTAAACATTCAATATTATTGCTAATAACATTTGGATTTCGCTAATTAATGTCATAGATATCCCCTGTCCTGTTTTACACGCTGAAAGAAAAAGATAATAAACCTCTAGTGGAAGCTCATCACTGATTTTAAGGGCAAAGTATGATTTGTTTTTGAAAATGGAAAGGAGTGAGTTTGATTCTCACCTCGGAAAGCAGATTTAATTTTCATGACAGCATCACTATATATACTCAGCTCGCCTCCTATGCCTAGAAACTTCACCCAATCTGTCGCTTCGTCTCAAACTTATGATCTATAAATGTATCCTCCGGCCAGCTCTGCTGTACGGTGCCCCGCTATTTACCCACTTGACTGACGCTACAGCCACAAGTCTCCAACGTTTCCAGAATGGGATCATGCGAAAAGTAGTTCAACGTACCTCTCTCGAGAGGTTAAAGAACACCAACCTCCACGTTGCTTGGTGTGCCGTCGGTGGATGAGTTCATCCGCTGGAGACACATCAAGTTTTTCGACGCGTTGCAGCACCTCACAAATCCAGTGTTTAACGCTATGACCCCACCACGCCTCCCAAATCGATGGCAACAGACAGTTGGGGAAAATTTAGGTTAACAATTAGTATGTAAGTTAGTTTAAGTTTTCTTTTGTTGTGATCAAAAAGGTGAGCCCCATCACCTTGTAGAGTCTTGTCAATGAAGCCAAGTACATTGTGTATCAGTGTACTTGTATTGATTATATAACTTCTATACCGATTCAGACCTTGTATAGAGTGTACCGATGGTACAGGACAGATAAAATGTAGTATGTAAATAGATTCGCCTAAGAATCTATAGTAAATAAAAGTTAGTCATTTTTTTAAGGGGATTTGAAAAAAAAAAAATATTAGAAAATACTATATTTTTCTGCCTTTATGTTAATAAGGTTACTAAACCCAACAACAACCAGCTAAATTCCATGATTTGTATCTGTAATTTTTAGATGCCTATTCATTTCGACAGAACCCTAACGCCAAGCATAGATGCTAGAAGACGCATGAAGATAATTAAACAGTTCCAAGAGCTTCGTGGGAAAACGCATTTTGATGACTACGAGCTCAAGTAAGTATAGCGGGCCTACTCTTATATTGAATTGGGAAGAGATATGTTTCTATTAGAATAACAATATGGCTAATTCACACCATAGCGTCTTTTCGAAGCCATGTTAACCTCATACATAGAATATCAACAAATCCACACCGTCCAGGAACCTCCCATAACTACATAAATGTCCCATATACACTAAATAGGGAGCTAGTCTTGTCTAAGTGACCATACAAAAAAAATTATTTTTTAGCGAACTAGCGATTTTTTATTTTTTTTTACAAAATGTGAAGATGTTTCAAGTGGAGAGCTATGATTTTGCAGCCTTGCCGATCTCGATTCACCCTGAATCCTCAACCTTTTTGTCTAGTAAAAATAATTTCGTCCATACATATTGCAGGGTATCTGTTGTACCCATTGTAGTCCACTTATCTATGTAACTCGGAACCCTGCTCTATTGTTGATTAAACTTTAGAAGGAGTTACCTGAATAGCACCTGGTAGACATCCGGAAGAGCACAATAAAAATTGTAGTTTTATTAGGTACTCTTTACCTTTTCAAAGCCTGCAAAGACAGAGTACCAAGGACTTCGATGCTCGTTTGGCTAGTAGAAAACAGACCTGACCGAGCTGATATGGTGGGCATAAGATCTATTTTTCTTCCCCCCTCGCTCTCTTTTCAAGAGATGCACCATTCTAATTTATACCAGATTAAGTATAATTTTGCATGGCTTTAACAGCATGAGGCTCCTCTCCAGTTTTCAAACGTGGTTTTATTTCCCTTTTAGGGGTCCACTTTTCCATATCCATTTGGCCATCTTCGTAAGTAATGGGTCGGATTGCAGGTGCATGCTCCTGATGTTCCTGAAAATGGCTCCGAAGGGAGTTTTGAAGAAGTCGGCGTTCTTTGTGTCCCTGCGTTCGATGATGTCCCTCATCGAAGAGCCCATCCTGGAGCGACTCTACTGTATCCTGGAGGCGCCCAGGGAGCACGGCATCACGTACGATCAGTGGATCTGCCTCATCTCCCTCTATTGCAGGGGATCATTCGAAGAGAAGGTGGCTTTCACATTCATGGTAATGCTGTGATGATATATTATAGAGTGCGTGATAAACGACAGAGTGATACTTCCCGAGCCAGAAGTGAGAGGCTCTACTTTTAAACTGGCTGCCTGTCAATTTGAAGATAGTGTCAGAAGAAAATCATTCACAATCCACAATCATTGATGGTGTAGTGTTTATATTATGATATAAAACAACACACCTGTCTTTCCACGGATTTATTAATTTGTAGCCGAACCTTTTCGACGGATCAGGGCGACGTCCTAGAGAGTGATCCATTCCATCAGCTCGAACCCTTGAGGATGACAGCCTTGGCGTAGAAGCATCGGGCATAAATTAATAAAGTTGCGGAGAGGCAAATTTATTTCATAAGAAATCCAACCGATCGACAATTTTAAACGTATATCCTACAAATCTGTGGTTCACGGTGCGGTCTAAGATGTAGTAACAGGAGGCATGCGGAAAAAAAAAAGACGCGAGGAAAGTCAGTATTTTTTAAATTAATTAAAAAAAATCTCACCCTTATCACGTCAGTAAAAAAACCCTTCATAACGATCTTAATATACCCTACATTCTTGAACTCATCCCTTCCCAGTTCATGAAATTCTAAACTAACCTATCCATCTGCACTGCGCCACTCATGGCAGTCCTGGCAACGGCCAGTTTCTCCATCATGTCCTGAGCGTCTGTGTTTCTCTTCAGCCTCAACTGGCTCGTATCCGGTGACGCGGCTGACAAGAGGGGGACTTCCCAAGACCCCGCTTCCTCTTTCATGCGCGATAGAGGTGACGACCAAGTGGATTTGGGAGGTCTCTGGGCTGTTTGTAAATACTGTATGAATGAGCGAGTGAATGAAAATTGTAAATATGATATGAGAACATTTATCACCATTACTTATTGCCCAATAAGGGAGATTGTAATTTTATCATAATAAAGAAGTTTCTAAATAAGATATATCAAGTCACTGCTTAGAGGATAATTTGCATTCAAAGTAACGTTTTTTCCCATGACGGAAACATTAAAGACGGAAAATTAAGACATGATAAAAAAAATCAAAAATACAGAGTAATTTCATTTACTAAGTATTTAAATAAACTCAATTTGCCTAGATCCGGACAAGTACACACACCACTCGATAGGGTTCGTTATAAGCTCTTGTCCATTATTAGTCCATTCAGAGATTACTGATTAATTTCTGAAGTTATTGGGTACAGTGGCTGCGTTTTCGTTTTAAGATACAGTGCACTCAAGGTAGAAAGCCGATTCGGCGGTTCCCTGTCTACTAAAATTACATAAATAGCCTACTTAGGTAATAAGATTATTCACTCTCAAATGTAAGAGCGGGGTTAGGTAAGGAGAGGCCCCACGTAACACTAACTATGTCCGCTCACTGATGCAGCAGCTTGGAGGACCCGACGGTTAAGTGCCTTCGACAATGCATGCATTATTAACTGCCAGGTCATTCGTGCTAGATTCTACTATCATCGCTTTCGGATCGCGCACGAACACGGATAAACCATTTTCTCGTTACTTGCGCTGTTAAACAGCCAGAGAGATTCCACATGCTCCTCTCATTTAGGCTACACGCATTGTAACATAACGAAAGAATGTCATTCATACAATATATCATATACCAATTAAACTGGTCGATCCATGGATGAGTGCCTATCAGCTTATATATACATATACAAAAACAACTTTGTGAGGACTACTCAGTATTTTTGACTAAAAATACGTTTTTTTTTTTTAATAACCCCTTGTTATAAAAAAATATGGAATTCAATATAGATTTTATACAAATGAATCTATTTACAATAGGTCATTATATGTCCTGTAGCTTGGCTACATTTTATACATTTTTTTAATAATTTTACATTGCGATTTATGATTGAAACAAAGGTGTAATGTATGATATAATACATTCATTGTCTAAACATACTCACCTTATGAATTATAGACCTAAAACTAGCTTACATCTAACAAACAAAATCGTAACCTAACTTTCCCGAAATTCTATTGACATCGATGTGGGAAGGGTGGTGGGGCCATAGTGATAATAACTGGGTTTGTTAGGTGCCACAACGAGTCAAAAAAACTTCTCACCTCAAAAAAACTCAACCACCGACGTCACAACAAGCAACGGGTGCAGGTCGGCGTTCTTTGATCTCGAGAGAGGTATGCCTGACCACTCTTCTCATGATCCCTCTTCTTCTGAAATTTTTGGAGACTTTTAGCTGTATTGTCAGTCAAGTGAGTATATAGTGTGGCACCGTACAGCAGAGCTGGCCGGAGGACACATTTATGTTTAATATGTTTGAGGTGTGGTAGGACGAAGTTAGCAAGTGCGAAAGCCGGTAGGACCTGAGAGAGAAATGGAGAGGAATTTTATTCATAGAACCATGACGGTCTGTAAAAATGTTTTTTTTTTCAAAATATGCTGGTAATTTGCTGTGTATTTTGCACACTTTCAAAAAAGTATATTTTTAAACTTTAGTTTCTCAGCTTGGACTTAAACTAATTTTTTTTTTTCATACTTCCCGTTATTATATTTGAAGCAAAAACTAATCAGAGAGTTTTTGAATAAACCTTTGGAATCTGAGTTAGATTGAACCAAGTTCACTCTCTGATGTCATTATATTTCATACATGAATAAATGTAGACAGGTGAATGTTCTTTCCTTGTCAGTGAGCTGCATGAGATATTTGAGCTGCCTACGGTGGATGAATTCATCCAGCGTAGATATCAAATTTTTCGACTCCTTACAGTATTTGACAAACCCGGTGTTTAACACCATGACCCCCACTCCGTTCCCCCATTGATGGCAGGACGCTGTCGCGGCTGGAACGCTTTAGTATTAGGTTCTAGGTATAGGTATTTGTTTGTTGTTTTGAAGGTGAGCCTCATCACCTAGTGTTGAATATGAGACTAAGTACTTTTAACAACAACAAAATTTATTATATTATGCACTCCATTTAAATGCATGTAAATGCAGGAAGAGGAGAAATCTGTAAATTCAATTATTTTATTATATTATTTTGTACATTATATATTTTTGAGGTTTTGAAATAAAAAATAAAATAAAATTCTTTCCTTGAGAACATTTGTGCTTTTAAAAAGTCATCACTATTCAATGATTTCATTACCGACTAAAAAGTTCCATAGATCAAGAGTATTACTTCGTCCAATAGGAATTGGTATTACTTTCCTGATGAGGCGATTCGGTATTCAATCATTTATTTATTGATTCACAATGGTGCTTTCGACGCCTATATGCCTGTTACTATCTCAACATCACATCAGAGTGTTAGTTAGGCACAGCGGTGTCATGGGTTAGACGTGGGAACCCCGGGGTAATTACTGGATATTCCTTGCAATTGGTGTTTCGAATTGTTCACTTCTTTATTCAAGTATTTTCCCATCAAGATGCAGAGGTAAAACCATGCCTGGACCAATTTACTCCGGGTAACAATCGTAAGGAGTTTCTATAATAGTTAATTATGAATTATTAGCACTATGATTTTCCCATCGGGTGACTTGGCGGAGTTAGTATAATGTTGGGAAGGTCGATCCTCATGGCTGGAGCCCCTGACTACGTATTGGAGAGATCCCGGGTCGTCTCTTAGTTATTAATGATTCAATTCAGTTTCACTAATTTGACATTTTTGAAAAAATCTTTGTTGTTTTCAAAAATTAGAAACACTTATAAACACGCTTTTTGTAAGGCTTTTGACTTTTTAACATGGATGTTTTACTTAATAATTCGTTGACATGTTGTGAAGCTGCTGTTAGAACTAGACGCATGGGCGTTTGTCGACAAAACAATTTAGCTATCGTTAGGCTATTTCGATGTATTAAATGACGCTAAATATGACAAATAATTAATAGCCATTTAATTATTAGTTACATTAACATTTCAAATCGGACAGGTGAAATGCCGCCATGTAAACGCTTGATAACGAGAGAAATCAGCTGTCGCTAGTCAATGTGGAAAAGGCCGTATATCTTAAAACTGCATTTTTCCTTATGATTTGATTCAATAATTATGTGCTACTTTCTGTATTATTCTTAGTACAGTATAGACATTTCACCACCAGGTGGGAATAACAAAATGCCACATTTAGGAATAAATAGAATTTTTGACATACGAGCTTTTGCACTTGGAGTGACAATAAGTATTTACATTTTTATATAATAAATCAAAATTGGATAACAAATCAACCAAGCTGATTTTTCATTTATATTCCACAATCTCTCGAGAAATTCCTTTAATTGGTGCCACTCCATAATTTGCTAAAACTGGTAGTAAGTTTAGGCCAAAAATATTTTATTTCTTTAAAAAAACAACAATAGAATTTGACTTGAACAACGAACTCATTGAAATTGAATCGGTCGATTGGAATGAACTTTTTTTTTTTGGAAAATTATTAAAACTTTTTATATTTTGATTAAAAAAAAACCCAATCTAAATTGAAACATCAAATACTTGGTTTGTATAGATGCCTTCCGAAACTTTTTATAATTTTATATTGGCTTTCATTTCATTTTCCGATTCACATGTTCACGTGCAAACTGAAGCCTGGTCATTTTGTGAGCTGTGGTAAGGAGAGGTCCACGAGCAGGATGTCGAGCCTTAAGGTTATTTTCATTAATCATTCTTCTGTCCTGCTGGAAATGGAAAAATTCCGGACTTGCCTTATGGGACATTTTATCTCATTTCCGCCAGGTGCCGGATGTACCTATCGTCTCTTTTTGCTGTACATCTAGGCCGACCCTCCCCCCTTTCTTATTAGGTAATGCTCTGTCTCCTTAAATTGCTTTAGAGTACACCTCTAATGCTTTAGTCAAAAATACTGAGTAGTTTTTCACAAAGTTGTTTTTGAATAAGTATATTTAAAACATCTAATTTAGTTCATGAGAGATGTAAAAATATTTTAGTACACCCAGTCTCCTGGCGACTTCACGCTGGCTGTATCCTTCCTCTATCAATGTTCACTTGAATGTCTTTTTGGGGCCATTGAACAAAGTTAAAAAGGTTTACAAAGAGTATATAATGTGAAAGATTGAGCGAGAACGAATTTTATGATGTGTAGATTGGATGGATCAAATGCTACTGTTTGTTAAAAAGGGATTTAAGACTAAATAAAGTATTATTCACGGGTCATATTTACACTGATACCACTTAAACACCTAAATAGTTAATCGAAATAGAAGCGGAAGATAGTTTATTCAATTTTAACTAAACAAAAATTGAGCGGTGCGTTATTTTTGTCCATAAGTGTATTTAATAATTTTTTACATTTTCTATCGTAGAACATACCGACGAACTGACTAAAGATAATTAATTGCTCGAAACTAGAGCCTCTCAATTCGGGAAAATATTGATTTATTAAGGCATTGATTTTTAAATTATGCGATTTGTAAGACACATGCGACGGTATTTTAAGGGACCAAGGAAATACTGACTGATGTAAAAGGTATTTTTAGCTGGATGGAAGTCAATCCCTCAGGCTGCTATAGCTAGCTTTCTAGCTAGCCTTGACTTAGATTGGCGAACAAATTGATTTCGCACCCACAACCTTTGCTCCTTTACTCCCGGCAGCCTTGGTGTCTATACGAAACGCCCGTAAAGGACACACCTTTCAAAAAGATAAACCGGCTTGATGGAGGTATTCTTCACCGAGAAGTGACACTTCGGGATAAAACAGCGTAAACCTTTCAGACCCAAGTACCTTTATGCCAAGGCTAACTTCCATATAGCCATAATCAGCGATCTGAAGACTGTAGGGTATCCTAAGGTATTTCAGCTCAGCAAGGAATGAGAGAGACAGCTATTTCCCTGCAGGGGTAAGCTAGTAAGCTGATTTGCCTTGTACCCGTTATGATAGGATTAATGTTGTATAAATATAAATATTATAATATAACAATATAAAAATATAATAACTTTCCAACTGATTTATTTACGCTCCCTTGCTTTTCTAACGAACTGCCGCTTCTATTTCACAATAAGCTGTGATATCCTCGCACCTCAGTTCCATAACATCTTCACAAAGAACGGCAACTCGCTGAATTGTCAAGCTTATCGCATTGACACAATAAAGAATAAAGAAGCTTTAAATAAAATAACTACGACTTTTGATCAAAAAGTAACAACAATTTTTGTTTATCTCAAAAACATTTTATTTATTCATCGATAGCAATTTTTCCCCTTCAAAGTAATCCTCCTCATATACAATACACTTGTGCTAGCGCTTTTTCCAATCTTCGAAGCACTATTCGATATAGCTCTTAGTTCCTTCAGTGATTGTTCTTTTATCCCATCAATCGTGTCAAAACGTTGTCCTTTCAAGATTTTTTTCAACTTCGGGAACAAAAAGAAGTCGCAAGGAGGCGAAAAAGCGAATACGGGGGCTGAGGTTGTTGTTGAGAACAGTTGTTGTTTTTGTTTAAAAAATTACCAACAGTCAGTGAGGTGTGAGCGGGAGCGTTATCATGATGCCTTTTTCACGAATTGTTTTGCCACAATGCCGGTCGGGTCGCTTCACGTAAACGGCGCATTGCTTCCAAGTATACTTATATATATACATATATCCTTCTGGAAGGAACTCATGATGCACTACGCCATTGAAATCGAAAAAAAACAATAGTGATTATAAAATTCTCGTTACTTTTCGATCAAACCTCGTAAATGAATGCACCGTTGGTAGATCACAGTTAACAACAATTAAACTACAAAATCAATATATATTCAGGTAATGTAGCCTAGAAATCAACCAATACCCAGATAAAGTATGAATGGTGTATTCAATATGTTCTTATCATTCATTGTACATAAACGCATGTAATGAAATCGCAATTAATCTATCTCGCTTTCTTTTAGGTTATAGCCTTGTCTTCTGTTGCTCTTATGCGATTTGCTAGCTTTTAGGAGAAAACGTTTGATATTTATTAGCTTGGCTTGAGATCGGAAGCCTCGAGTTAAAACGACATGCCTTTTTCCCTTCGGCTAATAGTCATTGATAAATACAGTATAGACAAGATTTAGTCATCTGTTAATGATCTGTTAGCAACACACTTATTAGAAGAATACAACTTAAGCCGATTTCCACAAGTTCCTCATTGTCTGAGAACGGGCCAAGGCTCGAGATATCATTATTGTACGCCGTCATTGTTCGGAATGACCTGTAATTAGGTGTCGACAATAATAAAGAAGGGTCCATTAGCATGATTATCGTAAATGAACCGGTTTCGAAGGATGAAGCCTAATTATTGTCGAGGTATATATATTGAAGTTGACATAATACTATCCAGGTGGGTCTAACTAAACCTTATTGGTATTGATGTAGACATAATGCAATAATTACATTAAACATCTTCGCGGCACCTTGGGATGACAATATAACAATGGCGTGGGAGTCTTGGTAAAATTTTGGAACTTAATAACGGAATGCAGGTTCAACTTAGGATCTGATTTCTTACTAGAAACAGCAATAATAAATTAATAAAGGTCAAGTCTTAATGATTCATTTCATATTCACGTATTAATGAAACGTTTAAGGAATCAGATCACTTGAATTTGAATTGAAAAAGTGCAGATTTTTATCCTTAGTATTGTTTTTTCCTGTTAAAATATCCATCATTCATCTGCATGTATTAGTTTTCTTGTCCTTGGAACAAATACGTGAGTCCCGGGGAAATTAAAAAAAAAAAAATCAAATTGCTTAGTAATTATGAAATACATATTTTCATATAATTTTGAGTAGGTTAATAAATTAAAGATTCCTTTTCCCATTTGTCATTTGACAATTCAGAGATTCATTTACAATTTGTTAGTAAAGCTCATAAACTAAATTACGCCATACATAGTTGGAATGAGTCATAAATATATCAGAAAATTTCAAATAATCCAAAATAAATTTCTAAGGATAATATTTGATAAGACAAGTTGCATAACTTATCCAAACTAACAATATCCTACATATTTTAAAAGCAATAGCAATACATTTTATAGACAAATTTGAACATAGTGAGAATCCATTACTATAAAATATTTCTAAGCTAGATAAATTACGCAAACATAAGGGCTTAGGTCTTCATATACTACGAAGAAGAATTTTTCTACTAGCAAGTAGTTTTTTTAATTTTTTTCGTTAAGATTTTCATATTTATATAATTTTTCTAAATTAATATTTATTTGTATCAAGAGCATTTTTTTAAGCAAACAAATTTAAGGTCTGGATTGGTAATTTATTAATAATAGTAATAGATGTTGGGGGAGTTTAATGAACTGCAATTACAAAAAAAATATTGTTAGTTTTCACAGCTTTACAAGCAACCCTTAATTGCATGATACACCACAGTTGGCTAGAATATTTTCCCGAAACTGTGATTTTTGGGCTGTTACCCATAAATTAAGAATATTTTTAACTTAAAAATATTTTGACTCGTCGAAGTCTAAAAATACTTTTACTTATTCGACAGGTTCTCGATATAATGGGGACAGGTACGATAACGCGAGAAACTGTGTATGAGCTGCTCATGAACCAGCTGGGCCTGCAGTACAAAAACGTAACCGAAGAAGAAAACATGGTAAATACTAATTCCAAAGGATATTAAGTTTTTTATATTTCCTATTTAACTATTAGCTGATTTGATAACTACTCAAAATTATAGAAAAAGATTTGCATGTACTTCCAAAAAACTCCAAGAAAAATTTCACCTCCCTTGCTAAAACATGGGACACAAAAACACCAGTACTCGGGTAAAAACATTAAGATTTCACTCCTGGAAAAAACTCAACATAATGGCAACCTCACTTTAGATAAATCATGTCTGGCTGCTCAGAAATAACCAGAAAGAAGTCCAAGTGACATGAAAACAACAGCACAACATTTAAAACTGTGTGACTGACTTTATTTTATAAATACAAATCTGAGTTTGTGTGAACCACTAACACATAATAATTTTGAAAATTCAGAAAATATGAACCAGGGACGTTTTGATCATCTGGACGGATAGTGGACTCATGTACCATGCTTGAAGTCATGGAGCCACTCTTCTTAGCTGGTGACTGTGAAAGGGTAGGGTATTTCATCAACGATGAGCAAGGAAATCAAACACGTGTTGTCACCGCTGTCACAGTCCATAATAACAGGTCGTACATGCTAATACGTAGACCGGAAGAGGCCAGCACGCAGCTAGTCCTACCAACCGGTCTAACTAACCTTCATGGCACTTCCGGGCGTCGACTGCCAACAGCTCCATTCGCAGTCCACAAAGAACCATGGAGTCTGTATTGTGCAGCCAGTGGGACTTCACATAGTATTGTTTACACACAACCGGCAACAAACATACGCATTGTGCAAGTCTACAGTTCTGTCAAAACTGCCTTATACTTGTTCACAGGCCACGGGTTTGATGTATTATTAGGTATGAAGGTATTAAAAGTACGAAACCACCCTAACGGTTTTTCCAGCCTCGAACCGTCATAAGTCCTAATCATACAGGGATATTGAAAATGTGCCTGGCATACACAGCAATATTGAAGGAAGGGAGAAGCACTTGAACACTGAAGCCAAAGCACCGACTCCTCCCATCCACTGGACAAGATAAGTCAAACGGTTTAGTGAAAGAAACATGACAAGCATTCTATCCTGTTTACTCATGTTTTCTCGCAAAATGTCATAAAATTTACCAGTTCTTTATTACTATAATACCACTGTCATTGAAGTAATTACGGAAGTGAGACAGAAATTATTAAATTACGCAATTCATGATGACATATAGTGGTCAGCTGTCAACTCTCAAAAATGTATTTCGGTTTTCTAAACTAATATCTGATATCTTTTTGATGAAGTAGCTAATCATTTATCCTCACGAGGCTGAGTTAATCACGACCAGACTCATTGGCCAAAGAAAAAAGAACGGTCTGCGAGTCTGCTTGGGTTGGCCAGAAAGTGATTCCGGTTTGCACTAGGAGATTATGTTTGTTTCGTTATTCTTTTGTCAATGTCAGAATTTTTTTCTTTTGAGATTTGGTAGTCGATACCTGTAGGTTGCTATAGAAACAAATTTCGTGTAATTTTGTTTACAACCGTCAGTTTTACAATGGAGGGCAAAAAACAACCAAAAATTATTTAACCAAGTCTGAGCGAGGGTGAGGCTCACAAAGAGATATGTTAAGATTATAGTGTTGATCTTTTAACAGAACGCACGTGTCAGAATTGGTTAAAAAAATTTCGTTCAGGAGATTTTCCATTAATAGATGACCAACGTTCTGGTCGACCTTCTGAAGTTGATGATGACAAAATGAAAGCCATAATTGAATCGCATCCTCATCATATAACTGTGCGAGAGATTGCAAAACAGTTAAATGTATTCCACACAAACCAATTGAAAATCATACAAGATGTCTTGGACTTGTTAAGAAGCTCGATATTTGGGTCCCACATGAATTGGAATAAATTCATCTAATACAACGAATCAATATTTCTGATACACATTTCAAACGTAATGCAATCGACCCTTTTTTGAAACGAATTATCACTGGCGATGAAAAATGGATCGTCTACAATAACGTTAATCGAAAAAGATCATGCTCCAAGCATGGTGAACTATCACAAACCATATTGAAAGCTGAATTGCACCAGAAAAAGGCCAGAATTGGCAAATCGCAAAGGAATCGTGTTCCACCACGACAATGCGAGGCCTCACGCTTCTTTAGCAACACGTACGAAACTATTGGAGCTTTGTTGGGAAGCGATGTCGCATCCCCCATGCAGCCCCGACCTTGCACCGTCGGGTTATCATTTATTGTGACGTTTACAAAACTTCTTAAATGGTAAAAATTTCAGTAATAACGATGACCTCAAATCGCACTTGGTTGAGTTTTTTACTGATAAGGACCAGAAGTTCTATGAGCGCGGAATCATGAAGTTAACAGAATGGAAAGTCTTCGAACAGAATGGAAGATGTTTGACTGATTAAAGTTCATTTTTTGTATAGAAAAAAATAAGTTTTATTTCACACTAGAAAATCGAAATTCCTTTCATGCCAACCCCAATATATTTTTAAGTTGGTGATAATAATGATTTAAAATTGAAATGAAAAAAACCCTTCCTCACTAAGTAAGCTAGACCTAACATTTCGCATATAATATAAATGGACGTTACACACATAAATTATAAATAAATGAAATTCGGTCAGGAAAACATACACCGTCTGAAGGAATGAAAAAAAAAAAATGTCATAACTACACTTTTTTCAAAAATTAATACTTCTCTTTTTAGGCTTTTCGTTAGCACACAAGTTTTTATAATTAGCAAATATATAGGAACGTACGAATACGTATGCAAATGTATACGTGGCTATTAAAATTCAAAACAAACAAAGTTGAGAGCGATACATAGCAGGAAGTAATCTTAGTTGTCAAATAGTTTTGTGTTCGAAAAATTCGATCATACTTATGTCTTTCTGAAGTAGAAATGGCCAATGACAGTAACTGTGCGGTTTAAGATGTACATAAACTAAAAAAGTTGCAATACTATCTCAATGAAGACCTTGAGGCTCTGTTTGTTAGATCGCCAGCAAGTTATAATTAGAAAACATGATAGATAACTTATAATAATATCTTAATTTCTTCATTCTTTCTGTTAGTATATTTTATAGATAAAGACTTATGAATATATTTAGAGGCGTGGAAAATACCTTTAAACTTTCAGAACGATATAACCATCTTTACGCGTTCTACCGAAGAAAAAATATACCAAGACAATAGACATTATCCTTGAGGCTTAGCAATTCAATGTCAAGGTTTATTAGATCTTATACAATGCTAAATAACATGAACTATACAGACTAATACTTAATAAACATTAGACTAGAATAGCTAACGATTGCCATGATTTGCGATTACCGAAATGAAGTATCACCCTGCTAGTATTGAATAATACCGGTCTGATGATTTAATGACAAACATACCATACAAAATTTTATGGTATTTTATGTACACCGAGGTATGGGTTAAAAAAAAAATTATAGTTACAAAAACTGTTTCAAAATGAATTTCAATTCCAATAATAGTCCATAAAAGGCCCAAAGAATAATACCCATTATTAATCAGGACATTGATTTGTGTAGTTTGATATTCTAATTAACGAGGCAGGAAACAATTTAGTTTTAATTATACCTAATTGATTAATCATTATTTTTCATGGCGTTATTTTCAATTTGAGCATTTTTACTGTTACCAAGTAAAAAAGTGGGTGATATAAAATATCATCACTTCGTATGAAACCCATTTTTCAGATCTTCGGGATCTTTAATTTGATACATGACTTGTATTAGGTCTTTAATGGGGGTGGCATGATTGTCGTGTCTTTCTAGTATCAAATTAGACCGCCATGCGAAATTTCATATCTCTGGCTTCAGCAGGAGACTAGGAAAACATAAGGGTTTTTGATTTAAAAAAAAAAATAAAACAATCAAACGAAACCCCTAAAAATTAGGTCATGTATACGGAATCACAATGGTTTTTTTTTCATGTTAGCTGGTTAAAAACTGCGGACACTATATTATTGACAGATTTCCCGTCTCTTATGATGTTATCATCATCATCCATAGTTATCAGGAACTTTTAAATTACCAATCGGAGAGAGACTGCTAATTTAAAAAAAATGAACAGTATTTTTTATATTTTTCGTTTCATCAGTAGGGAGAACAATATTAAATATTACGTCACGTCATTATTTTTTGCTTGTTTTATTTTTTATTTAATGACGTTACGTAAGTTAACTTAAGGCAATAATGCCGGTCGGTTTACCTACAGGTCACCACACTGTTCTAACCAGGCCCAACAGCTACGACAGGCTTGCCCACTCCTTAACGTAAAAAAGTCGACTGAAAATCTTATTCACACTGATTTTCCAAAATCAATATTACAGATGAAATTTTACTGATTTTTTTTTTTTTTTATTTCTTCAAGCCAGTTTTTTTTTTGTGGAATATTTTATTGAGTAAGACAAATTTGACAGTAGATGTGATCACTCCTATTTACATTTTTTTTTTTTTAATCGTAATTATCCTAATTTTGATTGACCGTTGAGCGTCGAGGAGCTTCGGCTAAAGTGCTAGTTTAACAACTAACAGTCGTTTATTTAAAGTTACAAATATATTGATAATAATAAAGTTTGATTTGCTTTACTATCGGTTTTTAAATGATAATTCATATCCAATAGCTAAAAATAACAGTAATCTTACGAAACTGTTTTGTTCTACGATTGTTGCTACCTGAAACAACACGTTTACTCTAAGAAAAATAGAAATTAATCTTATTAAAATTTTTAGGCCTATATGGACATGTTGTTTAAAATTTTGGACAAGGATAAAGACGAAGTCGTCAGCTGGCAAGATTTTCGTGATGTTGTAACGGAATCGGTAAGCTCAAGTATTTTTGATAATATATTTGTAAATAGAGGTAAAATAGTTCGTTTATCAAGAAAATGAAGTACAAAATGAAACCGAATGTAAGTAGGATTTCATTAAAACATACATAGACAAATTAACAACAGCCGTATGTATTTTCAAATTTCTACTTGTAAATGACATTCATGCAATTTTGAATTTTCAGTAAGGTATTTTTTAGTTTTAGTTACACTTTTAGGTACACAAGCCTTAATTGAAACATGTCATAAATAAATATTTCAATTTTAGGGTTCGTAAGAATACAAATTGTGAGCTATTGGGTTGGTCCGTATTTATAATAGCTATAGCAGGAGGGAAAATATTAAGAGGCTCTTAAAAAGTCTTTAATTTGAATACTTTTAAAAAAAACCTACATGTCATCGACAGTACTCTTCATGTCGATTGACTGACAGATGAGATTATATAATATTTTTTTGTTACCATTATTTCTATTGTTCTTGATTTCCATCTTTCTTATATTATATATTGCCGAGTAAAATGTAGATAAGACTTTTAAAGGAGAATAACGAGTTTACGATACTTAGCCATAAGCTTTTTAAAAATTGATTATAATTTACGAACTGTAATAAAATAATTTAATAAAAATATGCTACTGTTCAGTTGCATTATTATAATAAATAATTGTTATTAAACCTGACATTTGAGGAATTATTGTGATGAAATCATCTATGAAATACTGTTTGAAGGCCATCCACCATTGGAATCGTAAATGTGATCTTATGCATACTGAAGTGTTAAATAAACCCGGCTATCCACTTGGACATAGATCGTTCTTATCATCACGAAGCAAATACGGATATCAAATGAGTTCAAATGCACATAAATTTATCGATAAATAAACCAAAAATGATAGTCTTAGTGCGATGTATTTATACAACTAGACAGAATAGCATGTGAATTTAATTTTTGGTTAAGGTAGCATTGGTTTTGGGGAAAAAATTGTCATTATTAATTAACGATTATTCAAAAAAAAATATTTGAAAGGGGAACATGTGACCTGCTATAGTGAGTGGATCCAAATATAAAAAAAAAAAAGGAGAATTAATAAATGTTACTACTACTTTATTATTTAGTTTATTTTAAGGCCCATTTTTTTTACTCCAAATGGACATTGGTCCCAGATAAAGTATTGTTTATTATTCATTGATACTTTTGAACAGCCTCCCCTGATCCACTGCCTAGGAAGGGTGATCCCTGAGCGGAACGTCGTCGATGCCTTCCTGACTACCTTCACTACGAAGATCGGACCACAGTACACGGCAAAGAGCGTGCAGAAGCAAGCTTTCAAGATAAGAGTCGTGGAAAAGCTTGAACCATCGGCGTTATGATACGTCCGACGTTATTATTTTAATTTTTCGTATTTACATATTTCATTTATAAATACTTTCATAAAATCACGAACAGCTGTGATTTGTTAGGTGAATTATGCGGGACAAATATTAGTTTAATTACGGTAATTGTAGTTTGCGGATAAAAAGTATTATTTAAAATGTGTGAAAATTAATTTTTTCATAAAAGTTTACTTATTGTTGCCGCCTATTAAAGCATCCTCAGAACTATGAATGATGCTTGTTTTTCTGCCAAGTGTACAATGGAAATATTTTTCTATCCGAAATTTTTATATATTATGCGAAAGTTACCAATTCGGTATACAACAATGGAAGAATGAATCATAAATATCATCATTTAATGTAAATAAATAATTATAATAATAAATAAAAAGTATCATTTATTGTCCCAAGGATGGCTGAATGGGAAGAACGTCGGCTGGCAATGTAACAATAAGTAAATGATATAAGGAAGGGGACTCAAAAGTTTTTTGAAAAAAAATATTTACACGTATTGTAAATACTCTAGGAGTATTTGCTCTTTAGAAAATTATGAACAATCACGTTAAATTTACCATGGAACAAGGAATAACTACACATCTGCTGGACATAACTATTGGCAGAAAATACAATAACTATTTATACAGAATATATAAAAAGGGCTATAACATTGTCGTGGCCGTCCGTAATACGAGGGTGGTCTGAAAAGTTTCCAACCTAACAAAGATACAAGACGTTTTTTTCAAAAAGTTTTTTGTTTATTTTTCAACATAGTTTCCTTGTAACTCTACACACTTCTCCCAGCGATGCTCCCATCTCTGTAACCCGTCCAAATAGTACTCGGCGTTTTTCTCTGCGAAATAATCGTTCACGAAGGTGATTGCCTCTTCATTTGACGAAAATCTATGTCCTCCGAGCGCAATTTTTAGATGAGGGAACAAAAAGAAGTCGCTTGGGACTATATCTGGTGAGTAAGGTGGATGGCCAAGCAGTTAAAACCGTAATTCATGGATTTTCGCCATGGCAACCGCTGAGGTGTGATACTTGGTGAAACAGGATTTTCTTTTTCTGCAAATGTGGCCGTTTTCCCGCAAGTTCTGCCTTCAGCTTGTCAAGTAATGATACAGTATGCTCCTGTAATAGTTTTTCCTTTTTGAAGATAATCGATTGAAATAACTCCATGACTATCCCAAAAAACAGTCGCCATCACTTTCCCAGCCGAAAAAACAGTTTTTGCTTTTTTTGGAGCCGGTTCCCCCTTTGCAGTCCACTGTTTGGATTGTATTTTTGTTTCGGGCGTATAATAGTATATCCAAGTTCAACCACAGTAATTAATCGGCGCCAAAACTCGGATTTATTGCGCCTAAACTGCACCAACAGAGCGTTGGAAATGTTCATTCGAACACGTTTTTGGTCTAACGTGAGCAAACGCGGCACCCAACGCGCGGACAGCTTTCTCATCTCTAAATGTTGATTTAATATGTGACAAACACGCTCTTTTGACATGTTCATAACCTCTGCTATCTCTCTCACTTTAATTCGGCGGTCGTCTAGCACCATTTGGTGAACTTTGGCGATGTTTTCGTCGGTAGTTGCAGTTTTTGGACGTCCCGAAAGTTCATCATCTCCCAAGCTCTTACGACCACGTTTAAATTCAGCTGCCCAAAATTTCACTGTAGTAAATGATGGTGCTGAGCCTTTCAAAAACAAATATTTAATGACTGCTCGATACTCGATTTTGTCCATTTTCATAAAAACACTCACATCGACTCACTGAAACGACTGTTACACAACAACTGCGCGTCGAAAATGGCTGAAACTTTGGTGAGTAACTGTCAACAGATGAACAACGAAATTCACTAGCTTTTATTTACGCCTGCTGCTATGTTCATGTTGAGGTCGGAAACATTTCAGACCACCCTCTTAGCTAATTTGACTATAAAATTACAAAACGTCCATATTTTATAACCGTTTGCATATTATTATATTGATTATAACCACCAATATATTTTATATTCACAAATTTACATAAAAACTTCTCATTTGGCGATTAATACCGAAAATAGACGATAAAATGCGAATTTCGTTAATTTTTTATTTCCTCCTTGATCTGATATTACACTATTCATAATCAATTATTCATATTCACACTTCGCCCTGAGGTAAGAGGAGTGGGATCGGTCATTGAAATGAATGCACCGTGAACGAACGGTTCAATTAAATTACCTCACTGACAGTATTCCCTGAATGATGTGTCTAAGGACATATAGAGGAGTGCTAAGGCACTCACTATTACAAATTTTCTTTGGGAGATTATGTAACTGGTGTTAGTACTTCTAAGATTTATACTGTCAGTCTAAAGTATTAGGCAACTTTAATGAATACGAAGTGTAGTCCAGATATTTATACTGTGTCGTAAATAATGTCCCTTCATTCAATAACTAAAATAAAGACAAATTGACCAAAAACAATGAAAATCTGATATTGCTAGGAGACCAAAGGTGACGACCCCGTGGCCTGAGATGATAGTTCATTTCTTCATCCGGTGACTCTTCTAAATTTCATAAGAGGTCTTACATAAGCTCAACCGCCTCTGCTTAGGTTACATTATCTTAAGTTCTGTATCTGCTAACAGATGCTATTTACTTTCAAAAGCTTCTTTCGATAGTGACAGTTGTATTGATCAAAGCAAATCATTATCCGTTAAAATCCCAACGTGTGATACATAGTATAATTTGCGTGACCTGCTATAAATAAGTGACAGTGGGATTCCTGGCAATGGCAAGTTTCTCTAATCGTTTCCTGACCGTCTGTGGCTCTCGCGCTCTTGGGCAGCCTCCACTGGCTCGTGTCCAGGGACACGGCTGATGAAGGAGCGTGAGGGCCTGACCAAGACTTAGCTTCTACTTTTGCATGCAAGGGAGGTGACAACCATGTGAATTTGGGAGGTCTCTTGGGCTGTTTGTAAACACTGTATGAATGAGCGATTGAATGAAAATTGTAAATGTGGTATGACTGAGAACAATTATCGCAATTACTTATAAGACAGATTGTAATTTTATCACAATAAAGAAGTTACAGGTAAATAGTTTAATTTGAAACCCTATTCAGTATGATAGGCAGATATTTAGTTTTTGAATCTCTAATTGCTTGATTAATGATCCTGAAATGAAAAATCACGGGTGGAGTTAAAGGGAACATGATGTTGATGAGAGTTTTAGTCCAAAAATGAATTTATGGAGATGGAATCAAGTCTAACCAATATTATAAGAGACCTCCATGTAAAAATTGCTTACATGTACTTTAGACAATGTGACAAATACCAGAGCAAAACTGTCGAAGAAAAAACGTCAGTGAAACAACTGTCAGGTCGACACTGTTTGTTCCTTTAAAGTTGTCTTGACTTCATGCATATGGTGTTGGGATTCTACATCAATGCCTATGATCAATGGATACGAGGGTACCGATATAAAAAGTTCTCAAAAACCACAAACGAAAAAAAATGTGCGAATGTGGTCGAGGATCTAGCGAAGTAGGAAGGGATCGTAAGGGCCGGGGGTCGAGAAGACACGCCAGTGAAAGTAATAGAAAGTACGTTCCTTTAGAGGCCAATTCCAAAGTCGCTCGTCAAGGTCTTTGTTTGGGTTGTTCACCTCTAGTTTGTATTACCCAACATCAAATGTTGTTATCTAATCTTTATCGTCTTTGTCTGCTAAAGATGGTCCGCTAAGAGAATGAAGTGAAAACAGAACTGCAGTTGAAATTTGGGCGAAGAACTAATTGACAAGAAAAGTCACGAGTCGAAAAATCGATAACGTGGGTTATACAATTTGAGCTGTGGTATATATAATTTTTACATATTGCCAGCTGTTTGAATATGCATTGGCCATATGTTTGCATAGCATGTCTATAATGTACAAAATACTAACACTCCAGCAGCGTATGTGATTTGTTATTCCGAGAAAACTATATTTCTATTAAAGGGGCTATGTTATTTTATGCCCTATACGAATTGGTTTTTTTCAAAACCATTACTTTTATGTTTTGTTTGTGTATATGGTCATCGTGAACTTAAAAACAACAGCTAACAATATGCAAAGAGCAAACACTCAAAAAAGAGACAACTTTATTTTTAAAAAAATTTGAGTCTTTTCGCAAATCATTTATTTATGACAACACATCATTAGTCGATGTTTTGCATATTCAACCATTCCCATAAATATAAATGTTAATATCTTTAAAATTATTGTTCTACTCTTTCGTTCATTTCATTAGACCATTTATTCAACCTCCCGCAACACAGTATTGCTTGTTTTCTTGTTAGGTGTACAAAATAAATATTTTTCTATCGCGAGTTTTAAAAACTAAGTTCATATGTATCTTGGAGAAGTTGCCAATCCACTATGCGACAATGGAAGAAAGGAAAAAGTTTGTAAAGATAATATCATCCATAGAATTGAATTTGCCTGAATAGGCAAAACGTCAGACATACATATATGTATTATAGCAATACATAAAAGATTTTTGGAGAGACTAAAACTTTTTTGACAAATTTGATTTTTATAGTGTAAATAATGTGAATTTTATTGTGCAATAATTACAATCTGCCTTTTATAAGTCAATAATAATACAGATAAATGATCTCATTCATACCATATTTACAGTCATCATTCACTCGCTCATTCATACAATAGGACATGATTGGAGAAACTGGCCATTGCCAGGACTCCCACTGTCACGCGATTATAGCAGGTCACGAGGCCACTGCCGTTTCAGTCTCCGAGGAGGATTATAGGGATGAGTGGCGCAGTGCAAAGACTGTGCTACAGGATTAGGGTGGTTGGAAAGGCTACTGTGGAATTTCATAAACTTGGAAGGGATCAGTTCTAGAATGTAGGGTATATTAAGGTCGTTATGAAGGGTTTTGTTGCTGACATAATAAGGGGCATTTACTATTGTTCTCAGGACTTTGGATTGAAAGGATTGGATACGCTTGATGTTCGACTTTTTTGCTGTCCCCCATAGCTCTATTCCGTATGTCCAGATTGGTTTAAGTATAACTTTGTAGATTAGTAGTTTATTTTCTATTGAGAGATGGGATGTCCTTTGAAGTAGTCTGTACAGTTGTCCAAAGCGTCTGTTTAGTTCTTGTCTTTTTAGTCTCGTATGTGGGTTCCAGGTCAGTCGTTTGTCGAGATGGAAGCCTAAGTACCGTACTGTCTCGGTTACTGGGAGAGGAATAGAATTAAAATAAACTAATGGACAAGTCTTGCGACAAAGGGTGAAGGTAATGTGGGAGCATTTTGCTTCATTAACTTTGATCCGCCATTGATTGCACCAATACTCGATCTCGTCAAGGTGTTTTTGAAGGTTATGGGATGCTATGTCGGGGTCTGGGTGGGATGACAAGACTGCAGTGTCATCTGCAAATGTGGCCAAGAAGGTGTTGGAAGTAGAGGGGACATCAGCGGTGTATAGGTTATAGAGGATGGGGCCTAGGACACTGCCCTGTGGAACTCCTGCATTTATGGGATAGTAGTTAGAGTATTCTAAGCCACAGCGGACTTGGAAGAAGCGGTTTGAAAGGTAGGACTGTAGGATTAGGAAAAGGGTCTGTGGTAAATGTCTTTTGAGCTTGTAGAGCAAACCTGCGTGCCAAACCCTGTCAAAAGCTTGAGCTATATCGAGAAAGGCAGCAGTGCAATACTTTTTGGTTTCAAGGGCTGAGGAGATGTGATCAACAACGCGAAGGCCTTGTTGAGCAGTGGAATGTCGTTGGCGGAAACCAAACTGGTGTGTGGGAAAAAGGTTTTTGGATTCAACAATTGGAAGTAGACGTTTTAGTAGGAGTTTCTCAAATATTTTTGAGAGGATAGGGAGTAGGCTAATTGGACGGTAAGATGAGGTGTCATTGGGTGGTTTACCGGGTTTGGCGAATAGGACAATAATGGAATGTTTCCAGAGGAGAGGAAAGTGTGTCGTTCGGATAATGCAATTATATATATAGGTTAGGAAGATTATGGCTTTAGGAGGAAGTTGTTTGAGAATTTGAGGAGTTAGGAGATCATATCCAGGGGATTTTCTGTAAGGTAAGTTTTTCAGAAGGTATTTGACCTCAGAGGGATTAACGGCTTTTGGTGGAAGAGAGAGAGGAATAGGTGAAGTGAGGAAATCTTCCACAGTTTTGCTGTGAGTATGGCTTTGATGAGAAAGGTGAGGTGTGAAAGTATGTGTAATAAAAGCAACTAATAGTACTGTATTAAATTTGCTATTGCTGAAATCATAGCTTTTAATGTTAAATAGATTTCGATTTTGTGACTTGAAAAAAAATATATACGTATATATTCACACAATTTTGGTGGTTATAAGCTAAAACACACCATTCTTGTGGCTGAATGACCCTGGAATCAACTAGTTATGAAAATGGTATTAATTATAAGACATAGAGAAGTGGGTTGATTAATGTTTGCCTGTGATAGGGGTCGAAAAATAGTTCTAAAATCGAAAAATAATCTATCTGAAATTTTTGAAGTGCACATTCTAAAACTCCTTGAAATGTTCTGATACCGAGTTGGTAAAATCCATGAAAAATAAAATAAACAAGACAAATGTCGGAGCACTTTTGCGAATTGTCATATAGCATGTCATATAGTTCAGCGTCAAGTATTTCGGTCAGCATTGCCTAGTAGTTTTTCACTATCATTTAATGAGCTTTCCGACCTGATCTCTTTGGATTGTGTTCCTTTCCTGTCTACTTAGTTCATTTCGTTTAAATATATTTTTGACAAACCGAGTGAATGACAGATCCTCGGATCAACTAGTTTAATATAAGTATTAATTTTATTATTATTATTGTAGTAGTATTGTGGAGAAGGAAAGCTCTGGTAGTGAGTGGCCTTTGATCATCCGCGGGTTCTAATCATTTCCGGTATGATGCTTCCTCTGGCTCTCTCTTGCCTTAATATACTCAGCAGTTGTCCGTGCGTACTCATGGCCTTGCTTCCGGTCTAGCTTCCAAACACCATCTTTGGCTCATCACTTATTGTTCATCCAACCATTTCAAATACGATCACTCTTTGCTTTAACAATAATTTTTGTAAGGTCCCTCATTAAGTGCCCTCTTGCTTACCTCATTACCATAGACGAGGAAGGAAAACTGACGGTCAGTCTTACCTTGAAGTCTATGGCTATCACCTGGGCGCCTATTATAGTTATGCGAGAAGGGTAAAATGAATAGTCGACCTTCCTAATAAATAAAGGATAAATACTTCCTGGACCTAAACACGCAAACTGGTTAAAAAATTTAGCGCTATTATAAACTAGGAAGGGCTCTGGCAAGGAAAAATATTTAACTAAATTAAATCTAAGGTGAAACACTCCATTAAAAGGCAGCGATGGAAGACTTTCTTAACAGGATTCGCTACTTGTTTACTCAAACAACTAATCATTTATTACCAGACCCCCACAGGAAATTATCGAATAGCCAGCAATTGGTTGGGCGATCCCCATTTCAGCATAGTATCGACTGGGTTAAAGGGACGGTCAAAACGAAAATTTTATGTTAATAAAAAAATAGTGGTCCTACCTAACGTATCGTACCATTCAGCCACTTGTGGCAACGCATTCAAACATGGCTTAATTTTCAATTAATTGATTAGCAAACAGCTTCAATCAAGTCAAGTCGGAACATAAAATGGAATTTCAATTCTGTAAGTCAAAGTAAAACAGCGAAGAATCCGTTCGAAAGGTATATAAATGACAATTTGTTAAAATTTTTTGACATTAGTATCCACAAAAGCCCATCAAATATTTCATCATTATTAAACAGACCTACTTACCGCGCACTTAATGGATGCTTTTTTTTTGTAATCGCTATTTAATCGTTCAGCTAAAATTGAACTTAAAGAAACTACCTCAGTCCCATGAATAAAAGAGGAAGCTTACAATACCTATTATTTGCAAACACGTTTTGGGAATCGAAAATTCCCATGCCGTCATGAAATTAGCGGCGGCTAAAAACATAAATAAAAACAAAAGGCACTCATTATTTTTTATTACACCGGTGGGCCGACTTTTGAGTTTTCTCTTTTATTATGGAACAAGAAAAAGAACGTAGTATTATACTGGCAAGCAAACTTTGTAATTGGAAATAGTCGGTTTAGTGCTACTGACAGGAAAGCGGTTCCGTGTAGCGTCGGCTTCGACGGACAGGAAGATAGTGGCACACACGACTCACTATATACAAGGCGAACAGTATCGAATTCTCACAGTAAATCAATGGCGTAACCATTAATCACTGATAGATATTGTCGGTTTCTTAACCGGATCCGTTACTTATTTATTTAAGTAGAAACCCATTTGCCCTTATATCCCTGTGAGGCTGAGTGGAACCTATCCTTCAGGAAGGACTCGAACCCGGGTCGCCGCAGTCAGATGTCTACATGCCACAAGGACGGACGTCGACACTTCATGGTGTTTTTTAAATCATTCTGTCATTCATAATTAAAGTGTAGTATAGTCCCTATTACTTTTAACCGATTTAAACTGTCAACTATTGCTCTGATGTAGTATTATAATGTCTTCCTGATGAGAAGGCTATGATTATTGATGGTGTCGTCACGGTGTGGACATTAAGAACAGAAAACGCATTCTGTCTCGCCACTGCTTTATAACATGTTACAGCCATTTTTAAGGAATCAACGTCGTTTGAAAACCAAGTGTCTTGAGAACGTCGTGAGTTTAAACGCCAGGATAAATAGGATTTTCATCCAATCGCTACTCTATAAATAGAAGTGGGCGGGCCTCAATTCGATAGCCCGATTATTCTGCTTAGAAAAAAAATACACAACATCGGAGATGGTTTCTGCATAGATGAAGTAATGAGTGATTAATGAATCATCACAATAAGATGATATAAGAGGGCTGAGTTTTTCACGTTTAATTTTCTTTATCATAACCCCGTTACCTAACATTAACTGAAAGGAAACTGACATATTCTAAGGTATTGTGAATACCTCATAGTTCCAGATACGGTTCGACCATTTTCACAACCACTATCCCACAACTGACATATAAAAGATTGATTTTTCAATACAAGTTATTTATTATACTATAAATGCGCATCCTAGCCGAGGATGTTTTTAAAATAAATTTAAAAATAACAAATCAACCGGCTCGGTATTAATTATGCGTTAGTTTATGAAATATATTAGAAATGTTTTATGAGTTTACGGAAATTAATTAAGCAATTAATGGAATACACCTTGAAAAGATCAATTGAATAATTATTACAATTATCGAAGAAAACATATACAGATAGATAGGGGAAAGATACCTGAATGACAGTAAAGCTTCTCTATTAAGGCTAGACTATAATAAGAACTCACAATGAGTTCTGAAGTAATAAAACCAAGAAATACAAATGACAAATGGGCTGTATGCATGTGATAAAAACGTTAACATGGGCATATATATGAACAATTGCGTGATAGGTGAGATGGCTAACGGGGTATGTCAGAGGCAAATCGGATTCCCATTGATAAAAGACTTTTACGCAACAGTTCACTTTCTCTTCAGTTCGCTCTTCAGATCCGCTGGGCGCTAAGTCCACTTTCTGGTTTCCTGTATTGAGTGCGCATTTCTTAAAGAGAAGCCTTTGAAACAAGTTACTTATTCATAACTTTATCTGACATGACATTTAAGAACGACTCCACAAGTAGTTAATTTATAAGTAAATTTTCTTTCTGACTCGACAGCAGTCTGTTACATGCACTTTATCAAAACTGTTGCCAAAAAAATCCTGTTGTGACCGTATACCGTTCTGATCATACTGAATAAATCATAATTTTAATTATAGTCATTTTTTATGCGTTACAGTTTTTAATGTGCTTTTGAGCTTGGGCTTGAGGAACCTTACAAGCTAACTGAGTATTTCTTACTTCCCGCTATTGCACTTGAACCACCACAGTATCATTAGAGTATACGTACTTACACAACAATACACAGTTGTTCCGTACATGTATGAAAGGAGGGCCTCACTCTTTAGCCTTGGCAACTAAAAAGGAATAAGATTGATAAGATCAGTCTTATCATCCTTACGTTGAACGACATAATTGTATTGATTGTGATTTATGCTTCAAATCGTTGGTGAAATTATCTTCACTTCGACGTATATTTTATATTCTAATAAAAAAACATACACAAATTAAATCCACTAGTTTATCAATATATCATTATATATATTAAATAATAAAGTAATGATAACAGTAAATGATAATAGTAATGATACTGTGGTGGTTAAAGTGCAATAGCGGGAAGTAAGAAATACTCAGTTAACTTTTAAGATTTCTCAAGCTCAAAAGCACATTAGAAACGGTAACGCTTCAAAAATAATTATAATTAAAATGATGATGTATTCAGTGTGATCCGAACGGTCTACGCTCGCAATAAGATTTTGCTGGTCAATAGTTTTGATAATTAGTAATATTTACATTTACTATAACCGAAAAAAAAATTAATAGTTTTTTCACAATCAATTAAATAATAAAATTGTAATTTTATTAGCAGGCCCGATTTTGACAGTCAAACCGATCTCCTAAAATCCACTCACTACCTGAGCAAAAACCTATACCGGGGATTTCTAGTTAATTTCTAATCACTTTTAATCACAGTTTATCTCGTATACGAGTATATGGGGACAAATCATGCGATAGAGCGAAAGTAGGAGACTGGCATGCATTTAAATTTAAAGTTGCTAATGTTGTAGAGAATTATTTACTTTGTATGGCCATTGACAGCTTCAAATATTGCAATAAGTATCATTTACGTAAATCAACGCTAAAAGCAGAAACTCGACAGAATAAACAAGTAATTTATTAAAATTGTATAAATAATGAAATACAAGACACGTCAAATAAAACATTGACTAAACAAAAACATAAAACGGTATATTACCTTGGCATGCTATTCAAGAGACTCTGGTAGACTTAGGTCACTACTGATTTAGGTTTGGTGGTCAAGACCAAATATAGGGGTGGGGGTGGGGGGTTACTAAGTAGAGGGGATGGCCCTTCGCTTCTTGTACGATATTAAAATTATCGGTATCTAGTATAAATAACAAATTATCTAAATAAGTCGCCAGACTGGTATCTTTCTGTTATGTAACAGTTGAACCACATGTGCAGTATCGAAAAAATTAGCTATCTTTTCTCATCATATGTTCGAGACTCGATCACTGCTTCCTGTAGTTTCTTTCCACATATAAGACATTTTGTATACTTCGGAATGCTGTTCTAATGGTACCAGGTCTTTGGGCTTAGGCTTATAGTGTTTATTAATTAATTGTGATATTTTACTGGAGAAATAACCAACAAGGGGAAGCGCAGGAATTAGGAATTTTCCTATGTTTATCTGCCATGAAAGGTTTTTATTTCACTTATATTAGCTGAACCATATATACAGAATATATACATTGCTTGTAGCCAACTTTTCTCTCGCTCTGTAAACATTATGTAATATTATCTTTAACTAAAGCTACAGTATTAAACCAGTTTATAGTAAACCTAAATATGGACATTTTGTAATTTTTGTTGTGAAACGCGCTTTTGTGAATATAAGTGGTATAGCCCTTTCCAATAGTCAATAGTAATGTCCAGCAGATGCAATAGTTATTTTCTTCTTCCGTGCTAACATATGAAATGATTTTGAGTAGTCTTCTAAAGAGCAAATACTTTAAAAAGAGACAGCTGTATTTAAGTATTTACAATACGTGTAAATAATTTTTTCAAAAAACTTTTGAGTTCCTCCATTATATGTTTTACTTATTGTTACATTACCAGTCGACTTACTTCCTATTCAGCCATCCTTGGGACTATAAATGATACTATTTATATTCCATTCTTCCATTGTTGTATACCGAATTGGTAACTTTCCCATAATATATAAAAATTTCGGATAGAAAAATATTTCCATTGTACACTTGGCAGAAAAACAAGCAAGACTACCATTCATAGTTCTGATGATGCTTTAATAGGCGGCAAGTCGACCAGTGATGTCACAATAAGTAAACTATTATGAAAAAAATAATTTTCACACATTTTAAATAATACTTTTTATCCACAAACTACAATTACCGTAATTAAACTAATATATGTAACATATAGCCCCCGCATAATTGACCTAACAAATCACAGCTGTTCGTGATTTTATGAAAGTATTTATAAATGAAATATGCAAATACAGAAAATTAAAATAATAACGTCGGACGTATCATAACGGGGGTTCATGTTGCTTATGGTTCAAGCCTTTTCTCTTTTCTTGAAAGCTTGCTTCTGCATGCTCTTTGCCGTGCACTGTGGACCAATCTTCGTGGTGAAGGTTGTCAGGGGAAAGCATCGAAGACTTTCTGCTCAGGAATCACCCTTCCTAGGCAGTGGATCAGGGGAGGCTGTTCAAAAGTATCAATGAATAATAAACAATACTTTATCTGGGGCCAATCCAATGTCCATAAGGAGTAAAAAAAATTGGGCGTTAAAATAAAATAAATAATAGAATAATTGTAACTTTTATTAATTTTCGGGTTTTTTTTTTTTTTGTATTTTTTTCCACTCACTATAGCAGGTCACATGTTCCCCTTTCAAATATTTTTTTTTGAATAATCGTTAATTAATAATGACAATTTTTTTCCCCAAAACCAATGCTACCTTAACCAAAAATTAAATTCACATGCTATTCTGTCTAGTTGTGTAAATACATCGCACTAAGACTATCTTTTTCAGTTTATTTATCGATAAATTTATGTGCATTTGAACTCATTTGATATCCGTATTTGCTTCGTGATGATAAGAACGATCTAAGTCCAACTGGATAGGCCAGTTTATTTAACACTTCCGTATGTATAAGATATCACATTTACGATTCTAAGGGTGGCTCTCAAACAGTATTCCATAGATGATTGCACTTCCGTAGTATATGCACTTCATTAATAGTCATCATAATAATTTCTCAAATGGCACTGGCGATAACAATTCTTTATTATAATAATTCAACTGAATGGAAGCATATTTGTATATTTTATTTTATTATAGTTCCTAAACAAATTTTTAAAAAGCTTATGGCTGGGTAACGGAGACTCGTTATTCTTCTTGTGAGCATTTTACTCGACAGTATATTAATAATATATAATACAAGAACAGTTGAAATCATGAACAATATAAATTATGGTGGCAAAAAGCAAATTATAATCTCATCTATGTCCAGTCACTCGACATCAAGAATACTATCGATAAGATGTAGGTTTTTAAAAAAAATAAAGAACTCAAATGAAAGACGTTTAATCCCTTTAATACCCTCCCCATTTAAGAGTCACGACTGGTGGCGTGTAAATATGATAATCAATATTATTGCCGTGAGAAAAATTACCACCAAGGATATATGGAAGAACTTCATCAACATATCTAACCTATTATAATCGAGGTTAATTTTGTAATTGTAGATAGTCGATGTACAGATCTGCCAACAACACTGTAATGAATGCCATTTCCATTTGAGATTCCAGTCTATTGGAACATATCGTAGAGTAGCTTGCTAGAATCCATGCCGTATCTCTTTAAATCGAAAACTACTAAATATGATAATTAGAAACATTTGAAGAGTAGACCTTGAGACAGAAATAAGTTGTAAAAAGATAAAGGAAGATGACCTTGCAACTGTGCTTTCTTAATAAGCGAGACATAACACATGTCCCAAGGTGTGCTTCTAACCTGTACAACTGATGGTTGCGATTTTTCACTCTTCAACCTAACGAGATACGTAATAATTCAAGTGCAATCAATTCATCCAAAAAAGAGCAATAGAAATTCAATTTTGTTTGATGATTTGGTAAGAGTGTTGTTGTCCTCTTGAACTTTCCCCGGAAACGATTATCTCTTTGACCCAGAAATGTTAGTTACGATATCTTCGTTCAATAGCTCAACCGACAATGATTACCGCCGCACGCCGAATGATGCGTTATGTTAGTGGCATACCTCTTGTCTCCATTTGCCAATCCCTAAATAAAATGTGTAAGTATGGCCTGGGCGTGCTACGGCAGCGGTCCAATGGTTCTGACATTTTAACGCAATATTTCACAGAATACAGGAATACGCTTTAGGCGAAAATTCAATGACAGAATTAACTTAAGTAGAGTTGCTCAATATGAATTATTACTGTCACCATTAAAACTATAGTGATAATTACTTGCTGTGCTTGTATATCCGCCTCGCTTGAACAGCAGGCTGAGGGTGATAAGAGCTCTTGGCTATGTGCGTGAACCAAGAAGTCCGTGATAATATCCCTCTCTTGCCCAATATAAATACTTATATTTCTTTTACGGAAATATAGATTTCACTTTCCTTAAATTGCACACACCATATTAAATTCAAAAAATGAAACCTATTCTACCCACTTTTCTTTTTTTGGATACGTCCAAATTTTCTCTCATGGTAAAATAAAAAATATTACAGGTATGGTAATTATCTGTTTAGTTTCGGAATGAATTTTCAAAATTAAAAAGTCATTAGTTATTAAATTGTGTAGTTATATTTTTAACAGAATGAGTGCCCGTGGTGATGCCAAACTCTCTTGAACGTGGAGTAGAGACATAGAAACTCTATCAATGAAAATGTGACAAGGGCAAATGATCTATGGCCTGGACATGCATACGATTCTGACATTTTAACGCATTATTTCACAGAATACAGGAATACGCTTTTGGCGAAAATTCAATGACTTTTTTACGGAAAGTGACAATATTCCTCTCTTGCCCAATATATTATGAGTATTTTTTTTTACGGAAAATATATTAGGTAGTATTTACGCGGATAAGACATATACTAGGGATAAAAAAATTATCAGAAAAAATCATGCCAACGCTATACAAATTTTGACGTCTAACAAAAAGTCACCGCAGAAACATTTTGATCTTGTTATATAACATTTTTAAAGGAAAGATCGTGGTGTATCAGTGACGTTGAAATTATCTATCACACCTTAGAGGAAATGATTAAGAGTCACTCTTATCACATAATTATTAAGACACTTCAAAAACTTATTGACGAGGAAATATTTAAACCTTCAGTTAAGGGAATAATTAAAATATACTTTCGACTTGATAGGTAGGTAACTTAGAATGGACTCACCCCGTCTAGGCCTTTCTAATCTAATTTAGCCCATAAAGGGCCAAAACCAGAAATAAATAAGTACAAAATGTCTTTCTACCCTATGGAGTTAATCCTGACTAAGCCCTCATTAGTGCGAGTACCGTCTTTTCGTAACTAGGGAGAGAAAGTGTACATTCTCCCTCGTCTCACATGATGATCCACGCGATATTATACTTGTTATGCATTTCATTTATATTTTGAAAATGAAAAAAAAAAATTAAATAATTGCTACTAATATATAATATGATAGATAGAGTGGAGTTTGCAAATGAACTTTCTTCGGGAATAAATAGCCATTCCAGTTTCACTTATAACTTCAGGGTTTCTGAGAAGATTGAGGGTTGCCAGTATTGTTTCATATACTCTTATAAATAATTTCAAGAGCGGCCTGCGACCTGTTCGTAATGTAAAAGACTTATATAGAAACTGGGGTCAGGTACTTGCCCCATATAATAATAAAATAATTAATATGATGTGACGTACCTGAAAGCTATTATTCATTTGTGAATGAAATTTGTGCAAAAAGTGACGATAACTAGTCTCAGGTCTATGAAGTATGTAGACTTGTCAAGTATTCTTTTTTAAATTCAATTACTGTACCAACATCTATATCTTTAAGGCGCTTGTATTATTACGGAATAAGTACAATAAAATAAAAAAAAACTATAAACTGATTCTTCATTTTCAGATTTATTATGACATGTATAAAAAGTCCAAGGAGCGCTATAAAGCAGATATGGAATTATATACAACGTCAAAAACTAATTGAGGGAATGTTACGGTAAATATATTTTGTTATTGATTTTTTTTAATTATTATAAATAATTTATATAGTTATATTAATACATAGATTATATATAACAGTTAATAGACAAAAACAATTAACTAGTTTTGTATAATATAAGAATAAAAAAACAAAACAAATATAATTGTACACTCGCAAAATTAATTAAAAATACAAAAACAGCACCTTTTAACCACTTATTTTATATTTTTTTCTTTTTTTTTACATACATAATTTGGGACTGGTATTATCCTTTTTGATGAATTATACATGGAGCTTTCTGATGACCGAATTCACTTATATGCAAAACGGGCTATCTATCCTTATAGTTTGAAAGCGTCTCGTCTTCAACTGCTTATTCGCTAAAATTAATCACATTTTCGACGACATATTGTGTACACTCCGGATTGGTGTTCAAGTGAAATTCTGTCTTTGGGTTGGGCATTTAGTTTTTAAGCAACAAATGTTTGAACTAAACATGGCTAGTGGATGAAATACAATAGCCCACTTTCACAGCTTGGATATTGTAAAAGCGATTAACAGTAGTTTTAATATGTTCACATGAAGGAGCAATGGTGAATCCCATACGTGATGTCATTATATTAAAGAATTGTGGAGAGATGGTTAAACATTTCGTACCGGTTGAATAATTATATTTTTTTAATTTAATGACTCACACTGACTGTATACAGGTACTGTTGCTGCTTGCGGGTTTAAATCGATAAAATGAAACTTCTTCTTTCGTCTACCCACAAAAGTGCTTGTTTCTTATAACAAACAAATGCTGCCTGCAAGTGCTAACGTGGCAGTGATGTACCTTTTACTATCAGCGTTACAGAATATGTACTATTGTGGGAAGACAAAGGAGGCGTTCTTCGCATTACCCCAATACGGATGGACAGACCAAATAAGATTCCTCGTGAATGAAAATAATAATCCCTTCCTCTTTTAGAAAGTAAAATTAGTCACTCGTCATCTGTTTTTTATTGCTTTTGCGCCTGAAGTTGCACATGGATCGGTTATGTATGTTACGTAAGATGAGCTCCATAATTATTTTATTATTCCTAGGATGACGAGAAAATATTACCATAGATTAGAATGGCCCATGTAAGCTGTCTACGCCTAAAGCTATTTGAGTTATTATAGTTGATCCATGGAGGATTTCTTTGTTCATTGGCAGAAAAAAAAAATGTTTCACCGGTAGATTATTATTTCAACGTAGAGTACGTTTAATACGACAAAACCCCTGGGAGGGTCCGACGAGGAAGACCTGGAGAAAAAAAAAAAAAAAGTCACACAGTCGAAGGTCAAAGGGGTACACACGACTTCGTCAGGTTTCAGTTGTCGGTGTGAGTTCATTAGTTCATTTGGTAAGTTTCGTATCAACAAAAATGAAGAAGAATCAATAAAAATGACGAAAAAATATATATTTTGTATTTATATATACCTTTGTTCAGTTAAATATAAATTTCATTTTCCTTAAATAGCAAGCACCATATTTAATTAAAAAAATGAAACCTATTATACCCACTTTTTGTGGATACGTCCTAATTTTCTCTCATGGTAAAATAAAATAATAGAAATTGAGTATGAAACATAGTTTAAAAAAAAAAATATATTACAGCTATGGTATCTGTTTATTATTGGAATGAATTTTTAAAATTAAAAAGTCGTTAGTTAATTATTAAATTGTGTAGTTATATGTGAGGCATATTATTAACTGAATGGGTGCCCGTGGTGATGCCCAACTCTCTTGAACGTGGTGTAGAGACAAAGAAAATCAATCAATGAAAATGTGACAAGGGCAAATGATCTCCTAATGAGTTTATTCAATGATTTCGATGTTCACCTTCATCTGGGCGTCTGGAAATATTGTATAGCAATGCCAGTTGGTTACATCAAGCGGTCCTAAAACTGACTAACGAAAGCGCTGCGTAGAATAAATAAAACAAAACTCTTGAGGCTTTGAAAAAGATTATCTCTGAAGGGTTCCTGCCTTACTTTGGTCCTAAGATGGTAGAGATTGTAGAGGTCTGTTGTCTGATGACCCAACACACTTGGGGCTATTGCCAGGAAGTGGCATCATTCATTATTCTAACCATACAAATCTCATCAATTGGACAGCTCTTTATTCAGGGGCAATCGTAATTGGCCGGTCTGTTTGTATTTATGTATGTTGTATAAATGTGTAAGAAAAACAATAACCTATCTGAAATTTTAAAAGTATACAACAACAAAATGTGAAACATGCCCATTGGTTTTAGGTTAAGTTACAGTAATGGGATATATTGAAAAAAATCTGCCCTGCCTCACTTAGATTTCTCAAGTCGCAGCTAAGATACTTAAGATTCAAAGTGGTGATTTTAAAAGTTTCGTTGATTCCTTACAAATAATACAAAATCAGAAAGTTTTTTTGGAGCGAGTGAGTGAGTGAGTGAGTGTGTGTGTGTGTGTGTGTGTTGTGTGTGTGTTGTGTGTTGGTCTTGGTGAATCAAATATTCAAGCTAAAGACACGAGTTTTTGAAAATTTACAAATTGCTTGTGTAATTAATTTTTATTAGGGCATCACATTAGGAATCTAGACATTAGCAATATAATATAATAGTATAATTGTAGGGTATCAAATAAAAGATCTCAAAGCTTTCATTAATAAATATGATATATGAGTTACGGCTAAAGTGAACCAAAATTACATGAAACCACTAGGGGTGTCATAAAACATTTTTCCACAGTTTTTTTAGTATTAAATCTTATTTTTAAATATTAAACATGAAAGGATTCTCTTTGTCCTGAGTGATAATATTTTAATACGTTGTGGCTATAATCTATTCTTACTTTAGCCTTTAGACTATTATCACAGAAAATCACTAAACCTGTCAACAAAATTGTTATCGCTATCGGAACTAAGTCCTTTGTTAAGCGGTGGATTATTCTTGATTTTTTTCCACCGTACTTTTAATATATTTTTTTTGTCAAAAGCACCTAATAGTTATTTCCCAATAATTTAATGGTTTTTCTAGAATCTGCCCAAACTTTTTCTCTCCCTCTACTTCCTGCATATTTTGTTGTGCGTCTTTCCAAAAATACAGTTTAGTATTTAAAAAAAAATTCAGGTTTCTATAAAAAAAGTATTCTTGACCTAATAGTTGAAAAAATGCCAAGTTAACTGGTCCCCAGGACAATTGGTCATTTTAGAGCCATTTATAATTGAAAGTTTCCATTAAATGCCTTAGAAAGAGAATATTATAATAGATATATTAGTCAATTAAACACAATGGGAAACGTTTAGCCTTGTCATTTCTTCGCAACTAAGCGGATGCCATAGCGTGGGGTATTCTTGGCTATGTTCAAAAGAAATGTAATCGAGACCTTCATCACTTACAAAGCAAATATGACTATTGATATCGCCCTTTCTTGTCTCAAAGGAGCTCCGAAGTCCACTTCCGTTGACAGATAAAAGAGCTGATACTATTATTTGTCATTTGACGTAACTGTTTAATGACAATACAGAATCAAAGAACTACTTATCAGTTTAATACTGAGGCTTCAACGAAGTAGCCCCTTGACAAGAAGATCAATAAAACATTAAAATCGTTCTATCTTAGAGATTTTATGTAAGTATATATTTTTATACGGTAGAATATTTTTAAGCCAGTTTGGTTTTCTGCTTTGAACACTTGCTACATCCTGGGAATTTAGACGTAGCAAATCTTACTAATTTGGAACACTGCCAAGGCCGAAAAAGTAATTCTCGGTGCATGCAAAATTATAGGGATAGCTCAGTCGTTTCCTTGATGGCCAACTAGCCAACTAAGAGTGATGCTGTTTCGCCATCAGAACATTTACTCAGGCAATTGAAGCTCAATTAGTGACTGAAGAAACAATAACTGTTATTTATCCTCTAAAGGATTAATGGAAGGACAAACAGCTTATATTAGTTCATTATACATAAAGAGACCGATACAGGTTCATCGACAGTTAATCTTTGTATAGGAGTATTTTAAAATAAAATAAAGAGGAGCTTGCTTTATTATGAAGTACAAGCAAAACACTGGTATATAAAAATATTAAGAGTTACGTTACTACATACTGGGTGGAATGGGACGAATGGGGTCTGGGACTAAAGCTGAGACATATATGTATAAGAAAAGGATAAGATTCTGGGAATAGGGAGTAAGGGAACTAAGGAGGGTTGCTTACTTAAAAATAACAGGAGCCATCAGTGACTTCCATTAAGTCACAAGGCAGGTATACAGGTCTGCTCAAGCCCCTTCTACTTTTATACATTACATTATATATAATATTCGCATTATAATATTCTTAGCATTATAAAATTGACCACCAAGCGAAATTGACTCAAAACTCAAACTAAAAAAAAAGAAAAGTTCTCTATGAAGCTATTGAAAAAAAATCTCAAAGCAATTTCCCAAGATGAAATATGTATTTTGTTTATGAAAATCTTTTCAAGACTATTCTCACGGCGCCCCTTATGTCTACAATATCCTACACTTGAAATCCTCCTGGGCACACAAAATCCTGTATTTCTATCATTTGGAACCCTTTTCACAGAACGGCTTCGTTGCAACGCTTGACAAGCACCGTGCTTAACGCTTGACAAGACCCGTGCTTAACGCTTGACAAGCACCGTGCTTAACGCTTGACAAGCCCCGTGCTTAACTTGGTAGTCGGGTAGGAAGCAGTGTTACGGGCGATGAACTGACAAAGCTGTTAAATTAATATAAAGGAGATGTGGAATTCAATTTAGTGGTTAGAGTAGCTTGATCCTTGAAATTACATTTTAAGTTTTGATAATCTTAATCTTTAGTCTTGGTATGCCACATGTATATGTACCTAACTACCAAACAAGCAAACCGGTCCAGGTTGCGCTTCTTCGTTATGAAATAGCCCTACCACTCTTTAACTAAACCCGACCAACTTTGACAGCCCGAGATAATTTACTACTCTAACGTAGCTTCAGAAAAAAGAAAACTACCGTTAACATATCTTGTTACATAGTTGCTATTGAACTTATTTTAATGCTAGTAGAAAGTGGTTTATTAACTAAATGATTGATCTCTCCACTGTCATGAACTTAACCGTCAAACTGAGTTCATGTTTCATATATCGGACTGCGAATGTATCAATTTTTAAATGTTTATTATTTTTTAACTTATATGCACAATAAACTTCTATCCGGCATCTACTGTGCTTAATTCAAGGAGAACGTGGTATTGCTACATACCGGTTTTTTTTCTCGTCAGAAATAACCATAAAATGCTAAACAAGCTGAGTGTTGTCCGCTGTTTTGCAAGTTTTACTATTTAATTACATGGAAAATTAGTCAATTAGGTATTTCAATTCGTTCGAGTACCTATATTTTCATTTATTTTTCAATTAAGACTCTCTACTTATTATATTTTATATCGATCCTAAATTTTACTAGAAGATTCCATTTTATGATCCGATATCACAACATGAAGGTGTCTTGAAGGGAATTGAAAGGTTCCTTCAAAATATAGAAAGAGTGGAATTTTTCATCCTTGTCATACTAAAAACAATTAAAGTTATTTTTTAGAATTTAAAAAGTATCAAAGGTGATTTGTTAGGTTTAACTAAGCAAACATCAAAGGCAGTTTTTCAGGGTTAAAGAAAAATTGAAACAATGAACCTAAACATTACTTTGAAAAAACTATACAAATTACATATGTCATTTTTTACAAATATACATATATAATATGAACGTATTTAATGAAAGGATATTTACTAAAAATATGTATACATGGATAAAAATTTATTTGTTTCTATTTTCGCGCAGAGTAGTTTCTAATGTATTTTTGTGAATAACTCATCATCGAAGCTGTTTATCAAAGTGTTCACTCACTTTATTCGCAAATGTAAAAATTTTCCCAGGAGCGTTAGGAATAAATCTCAACCCGTGCCGTACAGTTATGAATACTTCCATTAATTGTTTTCTAAAAGGGCTTTTAGTTAATTTATCTTCGTTTTCGTCTTCATAAGTTCTCGTCAATGTGTGAAAATTCCTCATTTTTTTTCTTGCTTATCTTCAGCACTTCCTCCTACAAAAACAAGTTTTAGCAACAGCTTTTTTTTATCGTAGTTAGTAAAACATAATTTTCCCATACTTTGGCTAAATGAACTTCAAAATCGAAGATTTACAAGCTTTTCCGAAGGCTCGTCATTTTCAAATGCGAAGATCAAGTGCTTGAGGATAATATTTGTGGTGATGTATTTTCATATTTTTAATTACACCTTAGCCCAAGGGTTGTAATTTAGCAGCAGTATTTGGTGGGGAACAACTGAACTAGTATGGGCAGGGAAATTGTCCACAAAAACTATCACTATTCTTTTTTGGTTAATTATCTGTTTATCAAACTTAGTTACCCACTCATCAAAAATTTTTCCAGTCATCCTCAATTTGTTTTTAAAATCTTTATTAACGTCTGTTTACTTTTTTCCATTACAATAAGATTTAATTAGCTGCCTGTTTCGCAAAAACTACAACCGTGATTCGTTCCTTACTATATTTTCCTCCAAAACATTTATCGGTTTTGAAAGTCAAAGTTTTATTTGGCAAACACCGTCCTCACACAAGGTATGTTCTTATCTCGTATCATTTTCACTCATTTCAATACCGCTTCATCGATTTTATCAAACTTAAGGATTAAATAGTTTTCAATCTCATCCAAAACTTTCAAACGTTTTAATTACCAAATCACGGTAATTGTAAATTCAACAGCATTATTTTTCATCTCGCTTTTTATGTCTTTAATCAAGTAGAATTTTCATTGACACTTAATGATTTTCGTTTAGGAGCCATACTCACAACAAGAAATACAAAGTTAAAATTTCAATCTATGTTAGGGATGAGATTCAGAGAATCTACGGTGGATACCGTAGATAGATATAAAGACAACTTTATTGTGATAAAGTTACAATCTGCCTTATTGGGCAATAAGTAATTGTGATAAATGATCTCATTCATACATTATTTACAAACAGCCCAGAGACCTCTCAAGTCCACATGGTTGTCACCTCCCTCGCATGCCAAAGTGGAAGCTTTGCGAAACAGTGAAACATGTTTTTTTTTCCTATTTAATTATTGCCATAACTATAAACGTAAAGTAAGGGCATTTTTTGATGACAATTACATTTTATACTTATTTAAATATGTCTTTTTGTACGATATATGTCCATTTTCGATATATGGACATTCGATATACACAAGTTCGACTGTATATATCCAAAATCTCAATAAATTATTATTAAATAATCATCAAGCAATTGTTTGATAAACTAGTCTAATCTAGCATTTTGATCAAGTCGTCATTTAAAGGTCTTGAGACTCTGATTAGTAATGAGTATTTTTTTTGCGTGAATTACTTGATATCCTCTAAGACGTGCAATAATTCAGCAATGGAGACTAATTGAAGGTGACTGATAATTTCCCTTACCTTGAAAGGGTAATCAACAAAACGGGTAGTGTAGATCACGAAGTAATCAGTGCGGTAAGGTTAGGATAATCAGAACGTTTGTCAAATTCGCTACTTTATAGTGGCCAAGCGAACGAAATAATCTGCCAAAACTTCCATATCTTAAATGCATTAAACCTCCCAATCCCACGTGTGACTCAGAGAGTTGGTGACTTGAGAATTGGTCTATAGACTAGGACAAGATCTCTGAAATACTGAAAGAAGACCACGAGGAAGCCATGGAAGTCTGTTAGCGTAATAATAAGTTTTTTCTTTAGGTCCGACATGGGTGTTATCGTTGGGGTTGAAGGTCCTCGAAGCCGAAAAGTAACTTTTATTATTATTGTCATTCGTCATAGTCCAGCGCATTACCGCACATGTCAGTCCTAGGACAATTCAAAATCTGGAAATACTCAGAAACCTGGCCGTTTTTCAAATTTCGGCCACTAATACGCTTCCGTGGGTAAGATGGACCCAGTCGCCCTAAAGGATAAAGCCCATTAGGGTAGTGAGAGCCGCTCATATCACGAATGGGCCTCTATTTCATCCCTTGGGAAAGCTAACTGTGAGATGCAAGAAGTTTTCGCGTTAAATAAAACAACAAATTATTGTTATTATATCTGCTATTAATATGATTAATTATTTGCAGTGAGGCAATTAGCAAACAACCGAAGGTCTGGCACAAGTATCAAAAATATGCAATGTCTCAATCTGCCCAAGGTCTGTTCAAATTACCCTAATTATTCCATACAGTTAAAAATAGAAAGATGAAGCGTTAAATTGAATAATTTTGCACTGTAATGTTTCATTGTTTTTTGTCTTTTTCAAGACCAGAAACAACACACTCACGTTCGAATTATATTACTTTGTTGGGAATCCGCTTGGTTCCATGGAAATAAACTATTAAATTGTTCCAAGATTTATTTATATCTTAACAAAGTTTCAACTTACAATCGTAGATCGTTATTTTAAAAAGAAGAAAGCTTGATATGTATATATGTTTATATAATATATTGAAGGTGTCAACATAGTCAGGTCTGAATATTACTGGTCTAGGATCCGAAGGAGTGTCACCCTTGACATAATAGCCTAGATTACCCCCTGTGAACACTGGGGCACCTTGGTCGTGATCTACAATTTGTGACGGTCAGGAGCTAGAAGCATTTTATGCACGTGAGCAACAAGAAAACGGAAATTACACATGAAAATGAGCCTGATGCATACATAAACCATTTCCAATAAATATGATCAAAATTGAAGAGGAGAGACGCCTCTTCTAACCAGCACCAAACTGACCGGAATTTCTCACCCACTCGTGGATTATTTCTATTTAAAGAGTAAAAAACCTATTAATTCTTTGCATTCCTTGTAAAAAACTTTATTGCACGCCTTGTTTTTAGGTAAATATCCTTATTATAGCCATTTTTTTAAAAAGGATTTAAAGGAGAAAGCGGTTTTTTATCAGAACTATTTTACGTTTGACGCATAGAGCTATAAAAAGAACTGATAAAGGCTGATCTTTTGCTTATCTTTTCTTTCTATGATAATTCTCTTTGAGCCGTTCCTTATTCCGCTCAAGTAATTGGGAGGGTTCGGACAAGACTGCAAATCGATGTTCTGGCGTATATAACATCTTGTTGATGCAAGATAATCAAGGTTTGAAGTCATGTTTTGACCAAATATGTTCATATTATTGATCATTTATAGCATTGGTTTGATATCTGACCTGACCCCACACCAATAGTGGATAATGGTTTAGGAATAGCAAGGTTAGCTGAATTCATATTTTGAAGAAATTTTTATAATATATCTCCAGAATTCCGATAATGACGTATTCTTCCATCGCCTTATTATATTTTAACTAAAAATAATATCAAGACGAAACATGTGTGGTGAATAGTTTATTGTATTTGCAAAAAAAATAAGGTTTTCAAGTACCTAGGGCTATACTTGGTAAGCATATGTGAGACTGGTGTCGAATGATGAGAGGAGCCAGTCTGGAAGGCCACCGGGATGCTGCATCTGATAATGTCAAATGAAAACATCGCAAGTGAAAATAAGAGGAAAATGTTTAAAGCGATTCAAGCTTCATAATCGTTGACCATGAACTCTTAGCTATAATGAAGGCTACAAGCAGCAGTGGTGTACTCTCAGAGAAGATTCAAGATTTCCATTGGATCAGAAATTATGTCAAGATGAAAGAAAAAAGTTATCTCCTAAAAGACTATGGGATGTGCCCAAGATGGTAAGTAGGAAAAGAAGGTGTCTAACCAGGGCAAGATGGATTTAAGGAGCTCAAAAGATGGGCGAATCGAAGGAAATAATTTACATAGGGCTAGGAATGGCTAGAATTTAAAAAAATATTCAAATAAAATAAAGTATTGGAAGAAATTTCAGGGACATATTAATGGATGTGTTTTCAAATCAATACAGTTTATTTCAAACGTTTACTTAAATATTTTATACTAATATGCAGCAATGCATCTAGCCTAAAAACACAATATTAACATCATCACTCTCGGTTATGAATGAATCTTCATTATTCGTCACTTATAAATTTTAATTTAGCAAATAATACAAATAAAAAATTTCTTAATATTAAGCTATTTTTAGTTGTGTTTTGGCAATGTTCAATATCGAGAAATTAGGGCGTGAACCTTCTGTGGATATTAGTTCTACACGTTCTAAGCCATAAAGTTTACGTTTTAAAAGGCTTTATTTATATTTAAAAAAATTGTAGTTGGTAAAAAATTTTTAAATGATGGAAAGACAACGGTGAGCACAATAATTCTTGGATCTACTGATCTTGTAATTTAACACTGGTTTTGATATGGCTATTTATGCTAACACTGTATATGCACTGTTTGATATGGCTATTTTCAATATTTAATATAGAATTGCACCTAGGTTTCGAAGCTTTGGCCATATTATTGTCAATTGCATGATGGAAGAGATTAATCAGTTCGTTACACGTGACAACTTTCTGAAACACCCGTCAGGACAACCTTTCACTTTTCGTCCATCTCGACGAAAATAAAACTAGCGATCGAGAATCGTTATTTTCGGTTTACTCGAGGCCTAACGGTCGGTTAGGCACCGCATAATATTATTATTACATTCACTACTTTCTCGTATTATTTCTTGCGCAATGGTCTTATATAAAATTATGTCTAATGAGAGAATAAGTCATAAGTCACAAAAAAAAAAAAAAAAAAGATAACTCACTATTTTTGTATTGTTGTCATTATTTTTATTTCACGCCCTTACGTGCTCAGGATACTGGACCAGAATGAATCGGCTGTGATATCTCGTGACAACCCCTACTTTTAAATTACGTAACGGACAATAGAACCAACTATTTCAGCTCTAACCTTCGAATAACTTCCTAAGGCCTTGTATAATGCATAAATGTAAATGTAATATATAAGTATTATATTAAGTAAATTATAATTGTAAATGTATAATTGTATAAATGTAAAGGTATTGTGATTTCGTATTACTTATTAATTTTATTTTATAATCAGACATTCAGAGTTTAAGGAACCTTCGAAAAAAATCATATTATATCAATATATGAAAAAAGAATGCAAAATAATTATTCATCAAGAGCAATGTCCGCCCACATACGTCAGTACGTAGTTATGATACGCACTAGCCTTTCAAAAGTTTACGCTACCATTATTAGTTTCTAACGATCTTAATCATGATGGTATCCCATCTCCCTTAGTACTTCTCTTCTTGAGCAGACCAGACACCCACCTCATCGGCATCATCATGAGCTCTTGGACAGCAACGAGAGACAAATTGCTGATTTGTGGGCGGACATTGTTTCAGAAGAATAATAACTTAACCCAAAAAAATCACACACATCCTGTAAAACAGTTATTTGAATTTTATCACCATTAGTTTTCATTACCAGATTATAGTCAATTTTGATTTATTTTTTGTCGTTTTATGACCGGAAACAATGGGTTTCTGACGTGTCATCTGTTTTGTGGCATTTGTGCACGTTCAAACTAAAGAAATGATATTTTTAAATGAAGGTCCCCATTTCATATATTGTGGAGATATAACTAATTAATTACAACAAACAAACGAAAAAATCTATAGTTTTTTTGGTAGGGTGTTAAATTAAAGATCTTGAGTCCCAGGAAATATAAATTTGGGTATAAGTAGTCTATAATTACTAGTTACAACTCGCTTAATTGTGTGATCCATCACACTCGATTTGATTATGATTATAAAGAGTAATAATTCTTTAACGTGTGATTGTCACGGAACATTTTTATCCTTCATTATATTATAATTATAGGTACAAGACTAAATCCTGTTATAAGAGCACAAGAGCAATAACTAGTATAGTAATTTATAGTTATTATTTAATGTCGCCTATTTTTTAAATCAATGTTTTATTTGTGTCTATAACTCAAATTAAATTTGTATAAAAATGGAATCTATACTAATTATTAATTAAATCGACTATGTATACTTACTTACATTAAAAAAAGTATCGTTGATAATAGCTTATGTATGAAAATGTATGCATCGTAAATTAAATAAATAAGTGTTTTTAGCCTGTAATGCATATACATATATGAAATAATGTATGGTGGTAATGTCATATATTTTTTAAAAAATATAAACATGTTTATATCCTATTGTATGGTAGTGGATGTTTTTCAATGAATAATGAGTCTGTTATTTTCAAGCTTCTTACAAAATATGCCTGTCGATAACAACATATACTTACAAGGGACGTGGTTCAGTTCATACCACAGTTTGTTTTTCAAGTTGTTTATCAACTGATTTTTTATCGATTGAAATTCAACCTAGCCCCTACCTTGAAATTCCCAAGAATAAAGTCTTCTCCAACGATAACAAAATTAACAACATTAATAAAAGTTGGAATAACGAAGGATCGTTTAGTATTCAATTTTTTTTTTTACACCTCTTGACACTCGAGGTAATTGAGAAAAATTATTCCAAAATATTAGGTATCGTGACTGTTTACTTTTATGAATATTTTATTAATGAGTTTTTTCTTTTCTTATTAATTTCTTTTTTTCTTTCTTTTCATTGTTTCCTTGTGATACATTCTTTTTTTTTTTGCTTATGAAAATTGGATTTATTCATTTAAACCCCATTCTTATTCATTGATGCATAATAAAGAGTTTATGAATATTTTATTAATGAGTTTTTTCTTTTCTTATTAATTTCTTTTTTTCTTTCTTTTCATTGTTTCCTTGTGATACATTCTTTTTTTTTTTGCTTATGAAAATTGGATTTATTCATTTAAACCCCATTCTTATTCATTGATGCATAATAAAGAGTTTATGAATATTTTATTAATGAGTTTTTTCTTTTCTTATTAATTTCTTTTTTTCTTTCTTTTCATTGTTTCCTTGTGATACATTCTTTTTTTTTTTGCTTATGAAAATTGGATTTATTCATTTAAACCCCATTCTTATTCATTGATGCATAATAAAGAGTTTATGTATTTTAATATATTTTTAAATCTAAGTGAACTTATCAATACATAGATATTTTATTCGAGGAATACAGGAACCATCCTGTCCTGACCAACGCACTCGCCCTGTGTTATGAAACGTCTATTTTATTACGGCTATTAACTATTCTTGTCTAGCAATGAGACACCCAATAATTACAATTTTAATCATCCTACACCATTAATGAATATCACGTAACGGCCGAAAACAGTCAACGATAATTAGTAACATACAATTAACGCCGCTAAATAGGCTTCACTTTCATACAGCCGTTTGTTTATAAATATCCACTAGAAAAGAGTATTTAAAAGTGAGGATTTTCAATTCAATTTTGAGTTTCTGTCAGGATTTTGGAATTCTCAAAATTTAAAAGTGAGATGCGTCAAGTGACTATATAGATAGCTTACTTCTATAACCTTGTAAGTCCAATTTACTTCCTCCATAAAATAAAGTAATGCTCGCTCATTTACTTAAAAACCCATAATGTGTGGTGTTATTGTTCCTGGAAATGTCTGTCTAGTCTAATAACACAACAGGAAAATTCTAATTACAATTTTTCTTCCATAGAAATATAGTTTTTTATAGTTTTCATGGACTTACTAAGTATTATAGGCAAGTCATCGATATGAGGACTTTATCGGAGGGACTTTATAGATACACTTGTTAGGATGTTGTAAGCACAGGATCCTTGCAACTTGCTGTGCTTACGAATCACGTCAGGCACGTATTGCATTTGTAATTTTGTATTATTTATCACGGTTGAAACATAGTATGGCGAGTTCCTTGATAATTGATATTGATTGTATGTTCCGAGCCCGCGTGTGCAGGTTGCTTTAATTATAATTCACTTAGGTGTCATGTTGGGTTTCCTTTAGTTGTGTTGATTCACGATATGATATATGTGAATATATCGGGCCAACCTGTTCTTTAACGATCTCAAGGAGAGGGGAGGTGGTTTGTTGAATCCATTTCAAACCCAGCCCAGGGCTAAAATATGTTGCTAAGTAAGAGGCACATCAAACGAGAAATAATCTAATAATAAGGGATATCATTTAAAAGGGATTTCATAGAATTGTTTTTGTTTCTCTTACAAAACAACTATTGAGGAATCGTAAACAATTTCTACATACAATTTTACATAACAACTTGTCTCTTCCCAAGCTTGTTTACCAACGAATTGTTCTTATTTTGAAGAGGTTTTCGATTATGAGCTCTTTCAAAATATCATGATTTTGCATAAGTCATAAAGATAATGTTGTTTTCCAATGCAAGATAAAAAGCATTAAGTGTTAAGAAGTGGCCTCTCACGCGTAACAAGCACAAATAAACTATGACTAGGCTTAGGATTATTTCAATAAAGACTGTTGATGCACGGAGCTTTAATCCTAGCATAAATCATGATAATACAAAGTCATCTGTATTTCTATGGGCATTAATGTCTATTTACACGCGGCGTGAGATGATAGCTGTTTGTTTTTATTCTTAAAATAGTTCACATTTAAATAACAGTTATTTCCTGTTTAATTGGCCCTCTGTCATCTCCGAGGTCGGAAGTTGGACTAGTTGGAATTTCAAGTGCGGTTTCCTCCCCTACCTGTATTCAAGGCCCCATATGGAGCCGTGGAACCATAGTAGATGGAAGGAACAAGCACCCCACTGTCGACTAGTCAAAGTGGTGGAAGCGTGATACTGACCACAGTTACCTGCTCGGGTATAAACTTTGATCAAAGAGATAATTAATCCCTTATTTAGTATTGAATCGATGGATGGGAACGCACAAAAGACCGTAAGGGTGGGGGGGATCGAAAACATTTAGGAAATGAAGATTTGAGAGCCAAAAATAGAATATAGTATTTTAATACGTCCTTTTGTTATTATTTTGGATATTTATTAGGGTTGCGTGGCATTTTTATAATCAGAATTGTTTTCACGGGGCCTTATGTCAAATGTTGCTATAACCATTAAACATTAGTAATAATAATTAATTAATTAGTTCATTCAGAAAAAACCTATTAATTAGAACTATCGACAACATTATCAATCTGCTTGAAACTTTAACTCAACCGGTGATTCTTTCGGAGGCACGATAGAATGATAGCTCCATTTGATTCTCGAATGATGCTAAAAATATTACCAGCCCCAGAAAAGTAATGATGAGTCAATAATAAATTAATTGTTTAATAAAGAAATAAATATTAGGCCGGATAATAAAATGAAGGTAAATAATTAATGATTTATAATATGCAGAGTTAATTGTACATCAAATCACATGTTTTTCACTATACCAGTTTCAAACAGTAAGATGATATTTTAAGAGAATGTTCAACTTGATGCTCAGATATGCTAAAAATAAAACTAATGTCATGAAAAATAATAAAATAATTAAAAAAATTATATTTTCCTAACGCATTATGCACGGTATTAAATTAAAGACCTCTATATATATATTGATTAATAACATGTATTAATAATACATTACTTGAAACTCTAGTGGACTGTTGTTACGAAAAGTCACTAAAAGTGTCAAAATAATCGTTTACGCTATCTTAACAAAATCCTTGATTATCCATCACACTTGACTTTTTTAATTCAGTGGTCTTATTCACTTAGCAAGGGCACTGATCCTTCGATAAACTAATTTAAATGCAATCAATATATTTGATAGCATTTCATGCAAAAAACTATTGCGTCATCTGCATTTTGAGATCCACTTATTCTGGGAAACAACGGAAAATGCGCAATTCATCGCCTGATAATGTTTAACTATTTATTTTATTTTTAAATTGGGAATCGACTGGATATTTGGAATGATGGAATACCAATCATAATAAGAATTAAGGAAAAGGTTCATTTTCATAAATCAATAGACATTGAGCTGTGATCTTCCCAAGGATGTCGGGTTCAATTTTGGGTAAAAGCATTTTTGTGCGCAAAATTTCGCTCGGTTAGTTTTCCAATGTGTTTTCATGATAATTTGAAAGACCTCCCTGTTTTCATATCTCAAGTCGGCTATGATTTCATTCGGGCTCTATAACACGTTTGTATACAAATCATGTGGCGTAGAAACGTGGTACCAAACGCTCGCGGGTAACGTTGGCGAACGTGCTGTGAGAACTAAATTATCAAGCAGGGCGAGATATTTGGTGTGGCAACCGCGTTCGCCTCCCAGTGGACGGGCAATTATGACCGTATTAGTGCGGCACATTTAGGTATGCAACTGCTCATAACATTGGGGAAAATACTTTATACTGTGACTGAGGTTTTACTTTTAAACAGATCCATAATGCCACCGTTTGTCCGCCTGGCGTGACTACCTGAATGTACTATAGATATTTATTAATTATTAACTGTATTAGATTCATTTGATATAATATGATAAGAAATGTTTATGTTTTAATTATTCAAGAAATTTATTTAAAATTGCCCCTTTATTGCTTATGCTGTGACTGGGTAGTCAAGGGAAATTTTCATGCAAAATATGATTCTTCTACGTGAATGTGGAATTTACAAAAAATGCGAATGATTGTTTTAATGGCTGAATATTATATATGAAATTAATTTATTTACAATATTTGTATAATAAAAATAATCTTATGCTAATATGAAACTTATCAATGCTAAGACGCTCAATAATGTAACTACATATTGCATATTATTAATAGGGATTTCCACAGATTTGATTTTATGCCCTACTCAATATGAAATACAAATATTTATTTATTCACTGGTAATTTTCTAATAATCCTTAATTATATATAACAGGCCTACTTTCATTTAAGGCCGATTCAAAATATCAATCCTTCTAAAAAGACAACGGTTAGACACAGACAAGATGTTAATGACAGTTTTAATTACTTTTTCCAATTATAGTTCACAAAATAAATATACTGATGAGTCTTACACATGTTTTAAAGAGATAGTTAAATTTTTCATATCTTACCAATATCATAGCATGTAGAATTTCATTTTCCTAGCTTGAACAGGGGATTTCTTATTTTGAAAAAAAAAAACATGATGAAGTTATTGATCCTTGGATCAACTAACATATGCGAGTTCTGTAGCAGTTAAGGACTGTCTGGTTGTATTATCACAGCATTTTCAATGGGGCAAACGTTTTGATTGTGCTACACAATCAAAAAACAATGTATATATATATATACGCTGCGTGAGAAGACGGTTTTGAAGCGATCTATTGCGCTAGAGTTAACTTTGACAGTTAATATCAATTTAAAATGACAATAATCAAAGTTTTTATAGATAGAAAAATTAGATGATTTGAGCTGGCATCTAACATATGAAATCGTCGTACGTATTGTCACTAATACATACTTGTTTATGTGCTCATTCAGCGTTGACTAAATCACTCAACAGCCGATAAATAGAATGCATAGTACTATTCTCGATACAGTAGGCGTGTGCATCGATTGACCTAAGAGATCCGTGGATAAATCATCAATTTCCCGACAGTGAGCTAATAATTAAGTCAGCCAGACATATGTGCTCGTTGCATCGGAGTTCTATTTATACACGCATCTCACAGGGTTCCTGACGTTCACAGCTTCGACAATATCTGATCGAAAGCATAGCGAATTTCAGCTGAATTTATTAGAATAAGACCTACCCGACTGGCTTATCTGAAATACATGATTAAAGAAGAAATTTAGTGCTCATATTTACGTCAGATTATTAAGTTCCCGATTGGAAGTGACGAGAACACTCTGTAATCCGTCAGTTTCGTTAATAGGATAAAATATCAATTTTCTAATAATCAATAGTCTAGCCGTTATTACATTTTCCATCAATTATAAACTAAAACTAATATGCTCAAATTTCACCACAAAGTAATACCTAAAACGCATTTGTCAGATTTATAATGCTTGCTTTATATATAATATTTATAATCTTGCTAAGAACAAGCAGAAGGGTCTTGAGCAGAACTGTATACCTGCCTCGTGACTTCGTGGAAGTCACTGATGGGTCCTGTTATTTTTAAGTAAGCAACCGCATCCCTTCAAGATCTTCCTCCCTCTTCCCAGAATGTTATCCTTTTCTTATTCATATATGTCTCAGCTTTAGCCCCTGACCCCACTCGTCCCTAGACCTTCCACCCAGTATTTGTATATTTCTTTATAACAGCGTTTTGCTTGTACTTCATAATAAAGCTTTTCTTTCTTTTCTTTTAAAAGACTCTCCTCTACAAAGATCATTTAACTGTCGACGAACTGCCTGTACCAAAACAGCAATTGGCCTGAAAAAAAGATCCTCATTCAGCTCTTCTATGGGGCAACTTCCTCCAACGTCGGATTAGAAGGATACGAACAAGCAGACAAAATTTTAAAAGAAGCAGCAATTGATGAACAACTACCTTCCTCAAACTTCGTAACTTCCCTCAGAGTTCAAACGAAAGATAGAACTTACGATGAAGAGAAACTGGAACGGAGAATGGGATGAATTTAGGTTCTTGAAGGAACGCTACACCCCGTGGCGTAGACACCTCCAACGTAACACCAAGGTGAAGCTCCTTGTAGGACGTGAATCGTGTGGGTAACGCCCCTCTACTCACGATCAAACATTTGTTCACAGGCCCGAAGTACACAAAAGAAAGGGTGTATAACGACATCAAAACTTCAACCCTATTTACACAACAGGGCCAAACAACGAGAACATCATCCAGTACCTGAAAGAAATCATGATCATCAACGAGTAATTGCCAATAACCGATGTAGTTGAAGAGTTGATATGAAATATAAACAAACAATATTGTGTAATCAATTGTATTTGTTTTTGAGCTATTTATAATTTACATTGAGAACGAAGAAAATGACGAATTAAATCTAAAGATGTCCGCGTCTACGCGTCACAGTTTTCTAAATATTTCTATTGAAAACTATTGAATGTTTGATTTTAGTTGCTAAACCATCTTAGTCACTGATTTTGGCTTTCACCTTCGTATGAAAAATAAGAACTACAAGCTGCCTAACGAAGAAAGGTTAAATAAAACAAGATAAATACACAAAAACAAATAGAAATCCCGTCTTAAACTTTGATACTATTATAAAAATTATAGTTATTGTCATTACTTGATGTTGAGATAGAAGGCTGATATAGCTTACTTATATCCTTTACAATTATTAAGAAGATGGAATACAAAAAACTGAGGGGCGAGATTACGTTGGAAAAACATGAAAGAGAAACAGGAAACAGTGGAGTTACTAAATATAGCTTCCTTAGGTAAGCTGGTTTTAGTAATTTGAGAAAAAGTCTAGTCAATCAAAAAATTGTAATATGTTAGACTCAATATTGAAAAAAATAACATTACAATTTTACAAATTACAGCCAACTATCGTTATATAGAGTTAAATCCCCTCGTTAGCTAAAAGCTCTAGTTGTAATGATAAGAATATCTTATGAGGGATATGTTGAATATTTTGTATGGACTATGTTATAAAATAAATAATAACTTCAACAACAATGAGCCAAGGGAAAATTAATGTACCATGCGCAGGTATAATCACTCGGACCCCACAACGATAAAAAAAACAAAAAAACATTGATAAGAATAAGTATAATATCTCCAACCTCTAAATTAAATATACCACGATAACGTTTCACTCCGTTATTTGATATTACATTAGTAACGGATCGAATGTCATCCTTGTAAGTTGTTATGTGTCTTTGCTCAGTGAATACTTTTCATCTTTAAAGATAATAAGTTTCAAGTTGGCAATTGAATTGAACAGCAATGTTAGTAGCCATATTCAAAGGATTCAAATTAAAAACAATGAATATGTCGATTTGAATATTTGCATGTCATTAAAATGTATTCCTTTAAGCAAAGAAAAGCAATAATACATGCAAAGGTTAGAACGGTTTGGTTATTTCCGAAATTAACGATTTATTGGGATCAACCTGGAATCATAGGATGAAGGAAACTAAATCAACTCTGGATGAATGATGGGGAAGAGGAAATGGAATGCTGTGCGTAGTCTTTAATCCAGAATAAATGGATAAAATAAAACGATGGGACGATTAGTAATTTGATCCTGTAAAAACAAAAATAATGAGTCAAATCATCTTCTTGATAGAGGGTTTCAAAATATGATTGATCGATTTCAGAAATTTACATTTGCCGAGTGTTGCCTGCCAGATAACGAATATAAAAAAATGGACTCGTATTTATCTTGCACGTTAGAATTGACTAAGGTTAGCTTTATTGACTTTGCTCCTAACAATAAATAATGAGCATTAATCTTATTGCCTCTTTCAGTCGACAAATTGCATTGTTATCTTAGTATCAGTTATTATAATAATAATTAATTTTTAAAGCCAAATAATTCACGAACAAATTATCCCAGCAGATCTGACTAATAGCTAAAGAGTTTTTTTTTTAAACAAACTATTTTATACATACCAAAAAATAATAAACTTCATTTAAATGAATTAACATTAGATTATCAATTAATCACCCCAGTTGAATCCGTTTGCATTGCATGCGGAGTAGAGCATCCATACTCAAATTAATGAAAGTAAAAAAAACAAAACAATGTTGACATGAAGCATTACTTCTGAACAAGTAGGGAGGACTCCTCTTTCGTCTGTCTGTCTGTCTGTTTCCGTTGTTCTACGATAGTTTCCGTATAAATAATTCATTCTATCTGCGATCTTGAAGCTATTCTCAAGATCATACCGGAATTTTTTCATGGAGGGAGCAGGTTATGCTAAGACATGAATTAAAGGCAATCAGAGTTCTGATTTGTTTTCCTTATCTAGTTATTTATCAAATATGACCCCCCCCCCCTAAAAAAAAATGACACATACGTAGGTAAGGTGAATATAATAGATTTTATGACCGAATTTTATTTATTTTTATAGAGATTTTCAGTGGTAGATACGGTTTAAGGAATAATGCATTTTTGGTTAAATAAAAACCGTTAGTTTATTTATTACTATTTCTTTTGGATGGCCATTATGGAAATCAAAAGTAAACGCCATCAGGCTTGCAGTCGGTAATCCTTGGTATTTTCTCTTAAAGGTTTACGCTCAATCATTTATTTATATGTTTACGTGTTTTTTTATATCCATACTGATACATAGGCACATACGTTTATTGTTTGCAAAATATGAAATTAATTAGCTAATTAAACTTTGATATGATTGGATCTAATATTTCTATTCTATCATTAGATGATTTTAAAATGATTATCATCCGTGATAAAAATCGCCCAAAGATTGTTACATATTTTATACGTATGATAGCATACTAGTGAATAAGATTACGAGACGTACCTTTGCTCCATGACTGCGAGACTGTTAACAAGACTGTTGACTGGACGACTGACTCGGAGATACTGCCCTCTGTATCTGCCCCACCACGGCAGCTCACTTCCTCTTCTCTGCCATCTTCCGGTCGTGCAGTTCGACCCAGTTGTGTCTTTTACTTCGTCTAGCAAATACATCAATAGCTTTCCAACAGATCGATATCTTCGGTGATAGTTGCTCCTATCTTGATCTTAGGATCATTAGTCTCGCCATTTTTTCGGGGAAAAAAATCAATTAAGAACTAGTCTGTTTTAAAATTTGAAATGTATATAATTGCAATGAAGGATATAGAAAGTTATGAAATGAAATCAAGAAATACTGGTGGGATATTTTCATAAGTTTCTAGGAAGTTCGCATGAGCAATGATAGTCAAAAAAGCTACTAAGCAACTCAGATACTCAGGCAAAGAATGTACTTAATTTTATTTGGATTTCTTGTAATAAATTCCAAATTCATTGCTTTGAAGGTCTTTCCTGCATAAATATTCACTATGTGAACTATCAGTTAAAGTTCAGGTATTAACAAGACTTCCAAATTACAAGGGTCTACAATTGTTCAATAGAAGCATTAAACAACATTAATTAGTCTATTGATCAAACCATGCCATTGCTAACTACTATACCATTGGCAAGGCTAAAGGTAACTACAAACACTGTAAAATCGTAACAAAAATTTGATCAATTGACAAATTTATGTTTTTAATTCTTCTGCTATGCATTTTGGTCCTTTGTAAAGTCATGATGATGCTTGAATTTTGACGAAACGGCATTATAATTTATGCAGAGGAGACCCCCTGAAGGCGTTTAGTTAAAATGTTTTTTCAGGAAAGAAAATCTTTTTATTAGGTGTTTTACTCCTGTTTTAAGCTATTTATTTTATTTGTTGGACTAATGCTGAAAAACACCTGTTCAACAATTAAAAAAACAAATGTTAATAACTAAAATATTGATATAATAAAGCCTAGTAAAACGGCTTAGAACTTATTAAATGCGAGATTCTTATTGTTTTTATGGCTCTCAAAAATTTATTTAATGGAATATCATTGAAATTTCATCGGGTAATATTCTTTAATGTGTCTTCAATTACAAAAAAAATCCTAACACTTAATCTTTAATAACTCTGAGCAGTGATTCAAGAAGCGTTAAAAGTCAAAGAGCTAATAGGCAAGGGGCTGAGTTTTTTTATCGTAGAATTTACTTACTTCCCGTTACTTACACTGAAAAAGATACAACATAAATCCCGGAGTCTTAGAGTCATGCATCATTTCGTATCATTTATTTAATTTTCTGTCCTTCATTTATAGTATTTGACATTATTTTCATTTGATTTTAGTTTTTATCTACTAATTATATTTATATATTTTTTTTATTTATGATAGATATTTGCTTGTTTATGTTATTGACCCTTGCCGGAAGCACCTTTTCTGCCACCGTCTGACCATTTCCTTCCCATAATTCTACCTATATAATCAAAGTCAATGAAGGAAAATGTTCCCACATAACCTTTACCCTCTGCCGCAAGTCCTGTCCGCCAGTCTTTTTAAATTCAATTCATCTCCCTGTGTCTGAGACAGTTAGGTATTTAGGTTCCATCTCGACAAAAGACTGACATGGAACCCACACACGAGACTAAAAAGACAAGAACTAAACAGACGCTTTGGACAACTGTACAAACTACTTCGAAGGACATCCCACCTCTCAATAGAAAACAAACTACTTATTTACAAAATTATATTCAAGCCAATCTGGACATACCATCCGGAATAGAGCTATGGGGGCCAGCAAAAAAGTCGGACATCAAGCGCATCCAATCCTTTCAATCAAAAGTCCTGAGAACAATAGTAAATGCCCCTTATTACGTCAGCAACAAAACCCTTCACAATGATCTGAATATACCCCATATTCTTGAACTCATCCCTTCCAAGTTCATAAAATTCCATAGTAACCTATCCAACCACCCTAATTCCCTAGCACAGTCATTGCACTGCACCACTCATCCCTATAATCCTCCTCGGAGATTAAAACGGCAGTGGCCTCGTTACCTGCTATAACTAAGTGATAGTGGGAGTTCTGGCAATGGCCAGTTTCTCTAATCATGTCCTGAGCGTCTGTGGCTCTCGCGCTCTTGGTCAGCCTCCGCTGGCTCTTATCCAGTGACGCAGCTGACGTAGGGGCGTGGGGGACTCCCCACGACTCCGCTTCCTCCTTCGCATGCGAGGGAGGTGACAACCATGTGGACTTGGGGGGCCTCTGGGCTGTTTGTAAATATTGTATAAATGAGCGAGTGAATGATGAATTGTAAATATGGTATGAATGATGACATTTATCTCAATTCTCATTGCCTAATAAAAGGCAGATTGTAATTTTATCTTAATAAAATTGATTGAAATTAAAAAAAAAATCTACCAATTTCGGTCCTGGAGCAAATATATCTATCTATCGATACATATAAATTTTCACCTACCACATCCGGAGAATGATGCCTCAACGCTCAAGTTGAATAATTAAAATAAATATTAAATGAACTGTATTGATTTGGGATGCCATTAATTTATTCAAACTACTTGATTTGACTACTTTATCAAACTCTGAGTGTATTGCACTAACCTAAAGCTATAATAAAATAAAATTGATTAACATTTATCTACTTGATTTTTTCCCATAAAATTTCTTTTCCAAAAGTAAATTTCGTGTTGATCAATGGAAGGAATTTGGACATTGAAATTAAGCATAATTAAATTTACAATAAGCTAAGTGAGGCATTTATGTGAATGAACTAAGATGAAATGAAATGGTGGATTATATTAGACTTATGTAGTAAATATTAATGTGAATTGTCTCTTACACTGAATTGTATGAATTGTCACATGATTGGTGTCTTGAAGACGATCTCTATTGTAGCAAGCCAACCAGCCTAGTTTCCTCAAGCCTCTCATCTCTACTCAACTACACGACCGTTCCTTCTTCCTCTTCTCCAAAACATGATCTCCACCCTATGCCTTTTCTTCACACCCTCCACGAACTGACCTGTGTTCCCACTCCATGTGCAGAAGGGTGTTTATGACTATCTTTGTCATTTAAAAATGTCTTTTTTCTCTTTTCACGCCCTTAAGAACATGTACTTGTGTCTACCAGAGGCTCAACACGGTGTAAACACGTAGAGAAGGGTGTTTTTATGATCTGCACTCTTTTCGGAGGCATGAGTTTATCTTCATTTTAAAAAACCAATGGGGTGATATATAACAGTGTGAGATTGTTTATTGATTATTTTTACCATAAAGTATTTATTTGAATAACAAAAATACCAAAATTTAAAATATCAGATTCTGTCCTCAATTTCCTCTATCAAAGGAATCCCGCTTTTTCAAACATTATTTTTAAACAAAGACAGAATCATAATGATTTGTATAAATGAAATGAAAACAATTAAATTAAGCATAAAAAATAATATGTCATTATAGTTAATTTGGAAAACAAGTAATAAAACGAGATACGTATAGAGAATATTCATAAGGGAAAAACATAATAACATATATATTTCACGGTTTATAACTATTGTACCGTTTATATAATATCTGAGGTTTATATCTGCATCAACAAATTTTTAAGTAAAACTAGGAATATCCCCTGCAAAATAGTGGTTGTAATAATTCAAATCAAAGACTTAATATTGACTTTGAGAAGAAAACTTTTTATAGAAATATCTTATTTTTAAATCTCCTATCCTACTGCACTACGTAACTATTATTTATTTTTTTATTGTTTATATATTTCTAACTGGAGTAGAATACTATTCAAAGGGGGGGGGGTACCTCGCAGGTTTACAACTTGTCTTGTATCTGCGGGAAACAACAGGAAAGCCCACAATTCACTGTTGGAGGACACTACTGCCATTAGGATTAGATAAAATTGGCTCGAGGTTAACTTTTAGTGACAAGGCGTCACTTGCTGGACACCCTGGCATGCACTTCAGTCTCAGCTGGCACCCTTGAGAGAATGGCGGCATAGACCGTCGAAATCGTTCGGGAAGAAAATGAATAAAGCTGAAGAGAGGCAGAAAGTGTTCTATTTCTTAATGTCCAAGCTTCACGCCATCAATGAGACAGACAAACGTAACATTGTTTATTAATTATTGGACGATACCACAATTTATTATTTGTAATACTTATTCAGTGTTGCGCTTTATTTGAAAATGCAACTATCCTTAAATGATCATTGGGAGCAATATATAGTTACCTATTAATCATTATATGTACATAAATAAGATTGAATTGCTTCATATTATAAAAGCTTCAGTTCAGTCATGTCAAACGAAAATATTGTCTGTACGAGACATCACCTCATTGCACCAATAAGGAACATAATTTAGAACTTTCTATTTAGAGTTTAACAATTACTGAAGACTGTGAATTTCCAAAAAGTGTGAACTCAAACGGTTCTTATTTAAAACAGTCCAACAGTGGGAGTTTCGAGTTGTTAAGGTAAGGGGGGTGCCCGCCACGGGCTAGGGTCTCTACAACCCGGCCGCTGACCGGCATGCGTCAAGAAAGAGATAAAATGGGTAAACCTGTGGTATTTGACCTTTGCTGACGGCCTAGTCGGCGGGCAGCTTTATTCGTATTGATCTGACTCCGTAAGATCTTAGAAGGTGTACCCCGACAGTGCACTATGTTCAGAAGAGGAACAGGGTAGGTATTACAGGTAGTTTATGTAGTCTTGGAATGGCTCGAATTTACACTCGGTATCTAAGGGTAGGCGATAACCGTCCTGATCCAAAAGGAGCGTGTGAATCGGAGGGAGGGGGGCTGGATCGCTCTACTAGGTACAGTTTATAGGGCTCCAGAGACCGTCGTCCGCAAGGAAGATATTTCTTTCAAGGTGGTGCTAGTTTTAGCGAGACGAAGGCAGAGAATCCCACTAGGAAGGTGTGGGGTCTGACATGGCCAGACTAAAACATAGCGAGGTTAGGAAAGAGAAATGCAGAGGTAGTTGAATAAGAAGGTCATAGTTCTAGAAGAGCAGCAAGCACCAGTGCAGAGAGAGAGAGAGCTATGTTTACTTCAGGTGTCGGGTTCCGTATGTCTGGTAAAGTTTTTTTTTTCTCAAACACTGTGAGTTATTATTTTTTTAAATTAATTATTATAAACAAAATTATAATTTTGTATGAGGTTTTCTCCTTGTACTGCATACCTTATGAATTGTAAGGAGTGCATGTCTTAAAAACTAACATTATCGGGTTGTCGTTAAAAAGTTATGCAATGAAAAGGAACTAACTAGGTGATGGAGCTCACCTTTACTGGTAAACGCCCCGACTCTCGACCTTATAATAATAGGCAGGTCAGACAGAGGCTGGGCTCCACCCGCGCCCTTCAGCTGTGTTATGTACTAGTTTCCCCCTCTCTTAACTAACGCTCAACATTTTTATTATTAAAACATAGAAAACATTGGTAGATATTTTCTGGGCCGAGAAGAGGGGAACTTCTATTTATTCGTGGTGAAGAAGTTGGTACAACAGGGAGTTTTTATAAAACCCGGCGAATCAAGTGCGAACTCTTTTGTGGTTGGGCTCGTTCCGTTATGGTAAAAATATAGTATATAACACAAAGAAATGAAAACAATCAATATTTCAATTTTAATAACAAAATATGACTCATGGCATTTTTCGACATAAGTTGTTTCATTTAATTTATAAAACTTCTCCGTACAATAGCAATAGATAAATAATTCGTTGTTAATTGTTTATAGTGAATATTCAACGATAGATTACGGAGCTGGTTTAAACTATCTTATGTAAACATTGACAGTGTAGGTTTATTAACAGTATTGGAAATAACCTACAACCTTGATTATTATCATTTTTTTCCAAGTAATAACAATTTTATTTTTTAGATATTGATAAACAAAGTCAAAAGTCAAATGAAAAGCTATTTCATGAGAGATTTATGACTTAGACGAAATTTAGTGCAGCCATTTTTTCCAGTCAATTCTAATATCGGCCATCAAAGTCTATTGCTTGGTAAGTAACAGTGGTTCAATTTATCAGAAGTTCATCACAGGTAATTATCATCATCCTCGGTATAATTGCTACTCTATTTTTTTTATTTATCGTTTCCACGGTACGGTAGCCGTAGGGATTAATTTCCATCTACATGCTCCTCCAACAAGGATACTACATAATAATTAATAGTTACAGCGGTAAGAAATAATATGTACGATTTTTTCCTTCTTTCCTTCTACGAGTACTTTTCCTTGGACGACTCCTGTTGTTTAGTTGGCTTTGGTTTTGCATTTTAGTCTCTAGTAATTTTTTTTTTTTTTTTATTAAACCCTCGACCTACAGACTATTAGCATTTACGACGTCAGTTATGTCAACTGTTTCTTCTCAGGAGTATCTGAATCTGTTTTTGTCACTGTCATTTTCCTAGTCAACACCTTTTGTTTGACCAAGATAGATCGGGTGAAAATTACTGTTCATGCGGGCTATAATTGGTAGTCATATTTCCTTTTATAAATGTGTAAACAAATTGAACATAGCTGCAATTCTCGTTTTTACTTTTCTGTTGTCAACGGAAAGCTTAACCTCTGCCTGATCCTAGCTGACCAACACAACTCCACACCCAACATAGACTTCGGGTGACCTCCTTCATAAATACCCCTTTTGTCTGAGATGACTTTCTACACTTTGTACGTTTGTTTTTGACTCCAAGGTCATCAAGCCTTTGTTTGTACATTTAAATTAATGTGGGGGCCCTTTGATGTTAGCCCGAGGAAGGACAAGGAAGAGATCAGAGCCCCGGAGCCCCCCCCCCCTAAAAGAAGCTCGTTTGTATGCACGCCTTGACCGTTTAACAGATCCAGGCCAAATTTGGTAGAGTGATTAAATATCACAAATGAACACGGTAAAAATTAAAACCCGTTTTTGTTAAGAGGTGGACATTTGCCGGTTTCACTATTTATTTTTATTTTTTTTCGTTCCTTACCTCTTGATTTCTCAACGGAAATTACCAGTGGTTACTGTTTATGGACGTTTTATTCCGAAGTTGAAAGTCATCTCGTCGAAAGTATACTGAGTCATAAGCATTAGAAAAGTAGTGCAAACGATAGAAGTACTCGATATGTTATCCTTTTATAAAATGACCCACAAACGAACACAGTAGATTTGCCTGCTGATGAGTTACATTGAAAAATTAACCCAGGTAATCCTACGTGTGAATTACGAACTAAATCCTGTCGAGGAATTGGATCAAATGACGTATTAAGGAGAGGAACACTATTAAAATTTGTCTGGTGCAGGCCGCGTGGAGGTTCTTGAATACTTATTTAAAACATATTAAACAAGTCTTTAATAAAGACAAACAATACAAATTCGTTTGTTCACTAATTTTCGTTTGCCAAGTACTAACTCAACTATAAGTTGTATTCATAAAGTTATTATGTGTTATCCGAAACGTACTCAAACGTAAACCCGGGTAATTCGGTTTGTTGAATGTACCTTGACACATTTAGATGAACGTGTAGATTTATATCGTGGAGAACACAGACAGGCAGGCCAGCAACGGGGCTGTTTAAAAGTAGATTCCTTCAATGCAAAGGTGGAAGTATGATTAAATGCTATAATTTTCCCTTTTTTGTATATAATATAATTTATTACGGGACTTTGACAGGATTCACTCTACGTCGTGAGGGTAAATTAAAAAAAGAATCAGTGAACCCAGGTCTAGGGAACCGAAATAATTGTTCCTCGGATCGCATAGCTTTAACTTCGGTAGGATTTATCTTAGTTCAGAGATGATCAACAGCTTAGCGATAGGTAACATGGACGCCTTCATTTTCAACCGAACATATTTAGCATCTGATAAATTAATAATATTGTAATTCCTTGAGAAGGGTTTCTAAAACTCTCACATCATGGAAACGTAAAGAGCTCCGGCCGATTCCTGTACCGTTTGATACAGAGATGGTCCATCCTTTCAACATATCAGTGAGTTGGAGGATTAAGGAGGGCTTGAAGGAGCTGCGAAAATGGTCAAGTCAAGTGACTTTTCAACTTACTGATAAAAAGTAATGTCATTACATATGATTGTGTAAGGTTGAAAAGTAATGAAGGATTACTGAGGAAAGACTTTTGAAGGTAATGGCATTAACACTGATCGTGTAAGGTCCCTTTACCGAGAGAACTGCTCAATGAATTTGTTCGATCTAATGAAAGTGTACTACTTTAGTACGTTCTATGCGTTAACTTAATAATCCTGTATTAAGCGTCCCCACATCTATACTGTGATATGCCAGGGCTCGTTGTGTCACTGTTACTTTAGGTACGAGAATGAAATGTAATTATTTCAGTTTTTCCCCATAATTCTCGCTATTGTATGTTGACCAAAAACTAATCAGCATATTTCGAAATGTTGCGGAATATACATTTAAAATTTTAGGCTAAATTATTTTTACGATCGCCAACGTAGTACAGACATACAGAAGAAAGACGACCGCCGACAAGAAGAGGCCCAAACTATTTGTATGTCAGTAAAATTACGAAATTGATAAGACCCAGTTTGCGAAAGTAGCAGTAGAAGTAACAAGCTTATTAAAAAAGTTCGAGATAAGCAGAAAAGATGAAAATATAATTGGGACTGTCTGCATTTCATGCACTAGGAGAGAGATATTACCAATGGTAGGAGTTGTCATAAAATGAAACAAATAAAAAACTAATTTACTTCAGAAATTAAAATTCCAAGTATTCGAAGGAAATGGGGATCCCGCACATTATTGATACTATTATAAAGGAATATTAACATTTTAAAACAAGGTTGTGAGAATTAGTAAAGAAATCACTTATTTCAAATTTCAAAGCAGCCTTGTTAAAGATTAGGATTAACATGTACACAAATGGTTGTTGTATTGCACCTTTCTCCAAATCTTAATGCAATCGATCACCAATGAATGTGGAACAGCTCGGTTGACAATTACGAACAAAAACGAAATTGATTTAATAAGTGCTCTTAGAGAGAAGTGGAATAATATCTCAATAGATGATAGAGAAAAACTTGCCCCTTGGAATGCGTACAAGATTAAAAGAGGTCATCAAAACAGCTTATATCCTCCAAGTGTGTTGTAATTTATACTTTTTTTTATTTATAAAATATATTTTGTTTTGATTTGTTTATGTATAAACATTCATATTTAATGATGAAAATTTATTTACACCTATCTGAGCTCAGCTAGCAGTCCTCTTTAAATAAAACTGATCAAAAACAAACGAAGGGACTTTTCTGAAAATGTTTATGATTTTCTCTTTGGTGTTTATCATAAAACATAATTTTTTTTATGTATGAATAGTTTAAGTAAAACACTGCTAAATTTTTGAGGAAAAAAAATAATCTTTTGGTTTTCTCTAAAATTTATATTTAGGGAGGAGTTAAGCGATGTCGGAAAAGAGTATTAACTTTGTTTCCTGATAACAAGATATTCTTACCTACTTTGCTTCGTCAATCAGTTACTTATTCAAAAATTATTTTAATATTTGATAACCATACCATTCTATAACAATTTTTTCTCAAAGGAGAGCCCAGGATGTTTTTCAATCAAAATAAATCATTCATAATTTCTGAAAATTTATTAAATTTACTATAAATTATTAATTAATTTGAATGAAAGAGGTGAATTGGATTAAGAGAATGAAAGAGAGCTTTACAAGTAAATGGGTATTCTGCAACACAAAATATAGAAATTAATAAGTTTCAAAATTTAAACACGAATGAATGTATTTGTTGAGATATCAGCTTAAATTGATAAAAAAAGATATTATATTTTCATCAACTCTATTAATGGATACCCTATCAGATACATCTACTCATATTTAAATTCATTGCGAACTTTCTCAAAAAATAAAATTTATGTTGTGAGGTTATTCTTTCATTAAAATAATAAACACATACTTTATACCAATATTCTTATGCCAAATCTTCTTAGATAGATTTTACACATAGTTTGTAAAATGATTTTTAACTGCATGGGATAATTCTTGACCTACTATAACTCCAACATGTTATAAGTTCAAATGAAATATTATTTAAAAATGCTCTACCTTCCAACAAAGTCATAAAAAAAATAAAAAAATAAAATAAAGAATTTAGGCATTGTATCGAAACAGTTGTCAGTATAATATTTTCTCTCACTTATGTTGCAGCCGAAAAAAAAAAAAAATACCGTTACCTTGAGTAATTAAATGAAAGAATATAAGCTTTATGAAAAAATAACTATTAATTTAAAACCACATTATGTATAGAACCTTTCTGTTCCAAGATACAACATATCTTTGTCCCTTGGTACGATTAATTTACAGACTAATGCTGACCCACTGCTAAGAACAAATCTTACAAAAAAACACTGGCTAGCCAACAGTGAACAATTGAGGAGTACCAAGAAACAAGGTGAAAGGAAGCTTCAACGCAAGCAGAAAAGAACATTAAAAATGTAGTGAAGAAATTTAGGTCAAAAGATACCAGATGATTTTTCAAATCAGCTAATAGAAATATGAAGCCATTCAATCAAACTCCATCCATGTGCATGAGTGATCATAGGACTCTTCTCACTGATACAAATTGAATAGTTTTATAATTATGAAATTAAAAATAGCATAACATAACTAACATTTAATTTTAGCTGGTGGTGAACTTAATTGGTACATTTATGTCTTATAAAAGTTTTAAAAAGTGTTCTTTTATCTTACTTTCTAAAAGCTAAAATACAGTTCTAGTCTTTTGTATAGTTATCAATCTACGCTTTTACATCGTGCACATTTTACACAAATACAGAATAGGCGGTACATTTTTACAGGTGATTTTATATTTGGATATAAAATAACATGTTCCATGCTATCTGCTTGCAGTTCTAAAACAACTGAAGTGTGAGTTTGTGTATCTTTAGCCCAAATTTATTCAGGATCCATAAAGTTCCAAAAATATTGTGAAATTCCATCCATGTGCATGAGTGACGGTGGGAGTCTTCTCACAAATAAGAAATATTGTCTTTTGGAATGGAGTGGACATGTTAAAAAACTGTACGATGGACAAATAGAAAATACTGTGGTAGCAGATCCTGCAGGCTGAACATGGAGAAGATCCAGTACCACCAAATAAAGACTAAAACAATGATGCAGTAAGGAATGCATCACAATGCTCCAGGGCACTTGGTGAACAAAAGGGAAATACTCAAGACCCTCAAAAACATTATCCTCACAGTTCAGTTTGTGTTGGCTGCATGGAAGAAAAATCTGTGCAGTTCATAAGAAAGGTGATTAGCTAAAATGTGCTAGCTATCGCAAAATAGCTCTCATGCCCTGCGTTTAAAAGTATTTTATTATGTTGACTCATCCGTTTTGTTAAATTTGAGATTGACCCTGAATGTGGATTCATGCGGGGGAAGACCACAACTGATCAGATTTTTAGTACACTAACAATCCTGGATAGAAAGATAGGGTATAGGGAATGGTAATTATCACCTCTTTATATAATTTAAGTCAGCATGCAATAAATAGAGTATCCAGCATGCGTATCAATAGAGAACGACCATACATAGCACTGGAAGACCTGAATATTCCCCAGAAACTTATCAGTGTGATAAGGCTGACCATGCTTCTAGTTTAATTTGACCTTCGAAAAAATCTATCTGAGACTTAATAACACAGACTTCAAGCACAATCTTTAATAGAACTGCCCAACTCCATGCATATACTAATGGCATTGATATTGAGGGACGCGAACATCATACAGTGTTAGGGGCTTGTTTTTGAGGCTGCTCCTGGGGAATTGGGACTTACCATAAATGAAAGTAAGACTACATAGTAGATCTAGAACACAGGTAAACAGGAATAAAGGTGGCTTCCCAGTTCCCATACATGGATTGGAAACCTGGACAACAACCAAAGTCGAGTAAAGAGGCCTCCAAATACTCGATAGAAAAGTCTCATATACATAAACCTGTTTGTTCTTCAAGCCAATGGAGACAAAGAGCAACCTAGCGGGGTATAAAATCTGCTCAAAAAGCCAGCTATAATAAATAAAAGCTATGAAACTAGAAAGGCTGAGATGGGCGGGCCATGTAGCACTGGTGAGTGATGAAATGATCCAAAAGAAGTTACTGACACTAGTCATTTTTAAGTTTAAAAATTCTTTATTCCTAATCCAGATTTTTCCTATTAAAATCAACTCTGGCAACATTGCCGATTATGGCATCAAATTATGTGCTACTAGAGGTATATACAAAAGAAAAACCAGCGAAGAATGGATGGCATTAAAAAAATTATGACTGCGAGAGAACCAGTAGGAAGAGATAGGGCAGGTAAAAAAAAAAGAGGCAAGAATCGTTTTTATGAAATAGTCTATGAACATAATTGTTGGAATAAAAACATTAATAGTAATAACAATAACTAAAATTGAATTTATTATATATACAACATTTTTAAATGTGTGGAGTTTATACTGTAATTTATTCATAACAATTTCCAAAAAATAAATTTCCTTAGCTTTACTTAGGAACCCTGCAATTCTTATAATTTAGTAAATATGTTTGTTTTTAATAAATGTAGAACTTAAATTATGCACAGGAATAATTCTGATAAAACCGCACATTGTATATTTTTATGTGTTTTTAGGTACACATTTTATTTTGGAGAATTTACTTCCAATAGTACAATAAATATATTTCAAAGAAATATATAAAATATGTTATATAAATGTAACATTATATAAATACTCTTTATTTTTTACATCTTAAAAGTTTTATATACTTTAATCAAAATTAGTTTTATAACAAAGAGACATATACATCCATGTGAGTTAGATATGCTCCATTTACTCACATTGACAATCCTTTCTCCTGTTCCTTTATTTACTTAGTTTTATAATAATGATATTAAAAATAGTATAACATATTTTAGATTACATTTTAGCTGGTGATAAACAAACTTAAGTGCCAGTCTAAGTACATTTATCTGTTATAAAACTTTAAAAAAGTGTTCTTTTGCCTTACTTTCTAAAAGCTAAAATACAGTTCCAGTCTTTTGTATAGTTATCAATCTACGCTTTTACATCATGTGCACATTTTACACAAATACAGAATAGGTGGTACAATTTACAGGTGATCTATTTTATATTTGGATAAGTTGTTACATGTTATCGACATGCAATTCTAAAACAACTAAAGTGTGAATTAGGGTATCTTTAGGCCAAATTCATTCTGGATCAACCCCAGTATCCATGAAGTCCCGGGAATATTGTGAAACTTTTTTAGGAAGTAATCTGCAAAATAAGACACATATCATTAAATCTAATTAATAGCAATCCCTATTAGCTTGTAAACTATTTAACTCTATCTAAATATATTATGACACTACGATTATACTTAGGTATATTTAAACATTAGATTGTAAATTATACCTCATTAATTTATCTAGCGTCAATACGAATGCTGGGATAGACACCTCACATTGCTCTCGCTTTATTGCTTTAATTATACAATCAGAAACCTCTTCAGTTGAAAGTATATTAGCTATAGAAGGAAACCTAAAATTAAAATTTTATTATAAGACATTTCTAATTAATATCACATTTTTATAAATGTATAAATACAATTGAACTGAATATAATATTGATCTATATTGCAAAAATTCTTTTTCACTCCAAGAAAAGAATTAATTATTATTTAAAAAATGATTGAAGCAAAGCATCGAAAAAAGTGTCTTTTAAAGAAAAATAGTTCACATTAATATTTATTATTTAAAACACATTTTTAAGAATAAATAATACTTTGCTGTAATAAAAAACAATTCTGGGCAGTGCCTAATGTTCAGAAGCCTATACGTTATAATTCAATTGAACCAGAACGGTGTGAGTTCGATTGTCCCCTAAGGGAGTTGATTTATATCGTGGTGATCCAGCGGAATAGATTTGGCACTCACACACTTCCTAGAAAAGAGTGCTCACCTGTGGATTACTGTCCAATTACTGGATTACTGTGGAATATCCAACCAGCCAAAACGATCAATTTTTAACTGATTATAATATTAAAGCCAGCTGGTAGAATCCTAAAGAATTCAGTAGTTTTAAGAGAAGTTAAGTATCTCATCAAAACATACGAATTTTCTATTCCATCATTTCATAATCGTGAAAAAATGATTCTTTGACTCTTTGCATCAGTCGTAAATATCTTTCTTTTATCTTTACACTCAATCGGCTTATTTAGTATCATTAGCCTCAAATTGAATTACGGGATCATGAATCAGAGCAGTAGAGCCAGTTATGTGGCTCTTTCAAAGTATGACCTTTTCCACCAGAAGATCTAAGGTGATTTTCATAACTGGACTGCAATGAAGTGTAACCAGGGAAGTGCTAGCGATTTACCAACACACTATAAATAATAAATTTCAATTTTACTCAAGAAAAAAATATGTGAGCAAAAACTGATTTATGAAATCATGAAAAATACTAACTCCTAAGTAAGCCTTTAAAAAAGAAGTACGTACAAATATGTCAAACACTATGTAAGATAATTTGAAACAAAAGTAAAATATTTACAATTACCTATTTCTTGGTTTCTTTGCGAGTCCTGTGGCAACCATTATGGGATTTACAGTAGTAAACTTAATTAAACTATTTTTTTCACTGATGCGAAGCTCTTCTTGAAGTGTTTCCATTAGTCCTAGAAACATTTTGCTTTAGCTGTACATAAATGTGTGTAATGTACATATATAGGGCCATAATATGAGTTCCAACCTCAAAATGATTTTAGTTGCTTATATAGATATATATAATAAACTATATATAAATACTATATAATAAACTTACAGTTCCAATAATAACGAGGGTTTATTTATTTGTATGTAGACATTTTCCACTATTTGTATCAATTTAGACTTTGTTTATTTTGAATCAAGCCACAGATGTCATAACTAATTTAGCACACTAACCGAAAATGATGTTTCTATACCTGGTTATAAATAAGATTTGCCATTGAACTAAACGACATGTACATTAAGTTTATATTAAAACTCCAATTGTGCCTATGCTTAAACATGATGTTTAATTGGTTTTTGGTCAAGCAATACAAACAAAAATCATTTCTAAGCATTTCTAAATTTTTTTATGTCGGTTCGCTCTGCTTGCATGATTGATAGCTAGATTTTGTTATGGAAATAAAAGAGTGTTCAATGTTCACATAAGTACAGTTATTCAAAATTTGACTGTTCTAGCTAGTAACATAATCATCTTCAGTTGCTATAACTCGGTTTACTGAGTTATAGCAAACGTTACTTTTTTTTTTTTTTTTTTTTTTTTTGTTCATATTCATATTGCTGTATCAATTCGATTAATTAAAAAAAAATTGTTCTTTGTTAAGAATTAGTATTGTGCACAAGAAAATAATAGATTTATTTTGTGATAATTTTTTAATTACAAAATAAAATAATAATTACCTCTCACTGCAAACTTTGAGGCAGAATAAGGTACAGCGTAAGGAAGACCTATTATTCCACAAGCTGAACAAACTGCTACAATGTGGCCAACATTTTTCTCTTTCATTTTAGGAATAAATGCCTCAAGTGTCTGTAAAAAATGATTGTTTTATTTAAGCTTCCATAATTCTCCACATAATAACAATACAGCCCATTATAAGACTGTATATTGGGTATTTTTATCAGTGCTTTAATGTAAAGGAAAGTGGTAACTATTTTAATAGTAAAAAGGTCATATTAGTGGTGCAATATGGGGCCTGTTGGGGTCCAGAGAAATAAGGAAGACCTGTTGAAGGGATAACGAGGGTATAAAGAAGGTATAAGGGGATAAAGATGGTGGAAGGATGGAAAATATGGGGAGAAGTCAAGGGCCTGAGTAGCGACAATTATGGATGTCAATCCTTTACTACAGTCCCTTGCTCTAACAATGGAAACTGCTGGATACTAGTAAATAATTGGTGAAATGAGATATGTAGTATATCTGTAAATATAATTTTTAATAGAGGAAAAAAGGTATCTTGATTTCCCTATCTTTATTTCTTATGGATTACTAGAAATAGTAAAGAAATCTAAAATCCAGATTTATTCTGAACCTTATTGATATTTCATTTAGATACTTACCTAGAGTATTTAATTACTTTTTATAACATAACACTATACAAAAGGTATGAAACCTTTACAGTTAAATTCATTGTTTGTCAGTGAAAACTTACCCAAAAGTGTGAAATAATGTTAACATTAAAAACATTTTCAATATTTGATGCACTTTGTTGAGATAAAGGCTTGCACACCATTACCCCGGCATTGTTGATGAGGAGAGAAACAGTTCCTATTTCTTGTTCTACTTTTTTTGCCATTGATAGAACATCGTTTCTATTGGTAATATCACACCTTTAACAATTAAAAATTATATAGAATATTATTAGTTTTAAATTATTATTTAATTTAGAAATATTTTTTACAAAATTTAGAAATTTTTCCCATAACTTAAATTTTCAGAAAATGGATACTTACAAATAAAAATGAACTTTGTTTCCAAACCCTGCTTCTTTAACTAGTTTATATGTTTCGGCATTACCTTCTTCATTAATATCCCAGCCAACAACCGTGCAGCCTTCAGCTGCCAGCCTACGCACTAGTTCTTGTCCAATACCATGACCTGAACCAGTTACCTACATTTGACAAGCAAAATTAAAATTAAAAAATTCACTGAGTAATAAATAATTTTGATTTAATTAGTGACATTAGGAACATTTGATAACTTACAAGCTTGGGTTACCTGATATAGCCCAAAAGTTTGAAACGTTACTTCTTTACTATAAAATGTCATATCAAGTAAAGAAAGTAAGCTATGCAAAAGGATCCCAACAACTTGATATCAGTCAGTATTTGTTATAAGGTAGTGAACAGTATTTTACAAATGTGGTGTGAATCTGACAATAGGAATTTAGTTGTCAATGTGGGGAAGGAGCCAGATTTCTAGCTCACAAGCACCAGTCAAGATATTTGATTCCGATTTAGCAGACGTGCTGCATAACATACAGTATTTTTATCAGGTACCATTTACTGCACCAATCGACGAATACTGCTGGTGTCATGATCTCTTTTTACCCCCTACTTTATATTTATTATGAGCATTGAGCAAAATTTATAAACTAATACTGTTTAGTATTTCATCAAACATACAATATGGCCTTGACAATGAAATCTTAACCTTTTTTAATCTCCTGCACTCCCTTATACATGAGTAAACCTGAACTCATAAAATTAGCAGTCATAAAATAAGATATCAATAGCCCCATCACCTGGTCCTGTACCCAGTGATTTGTAATTTTAACTTCAAATAGACAATTGTTATTGTAATTCTACCCTCGGAATGCATACGCAGATATGCAGTAAGAGGAGAAATTTGTAAATTGTAAAACTTATTGATCAATAAAGGGGTTTTGAAATAAAACAAAAAAAAAAAAAAAAAAAAAAATCAAAATAGTCTTCTGTAATAGAACAATAAAAGTAAATAAAAAAAATCAAACGAGAAAAAAGAGTTTCTTCTCAATAAAAATAAAAATTATTAAAACTTTATTGTTTGAATTAAATAATACATACTAGTGCTATTTGTCCCTCAAGACATTTCTCTGTAGGCGGTAACAACTTTTCAAAAGCGGATTCCAGTATTGCATAGGTCATTCGTACTAGGAGGTAGAAAAATTCTAGGAGTATGAGAAATCCTTCTACGGTTTGTTTTTTCCATGTTCCCCTGAAAAAAAAATATTTATTTTTTATCCTGGTTTCTGATGCCACTGTACTGTATTAGCAATTAATTGCTCAAGAGATATATACTGCTAAGGATGTGAATTGAACTAGGTTTACGAGACCCATTCCAGAGAGGGATGGCTTATGTTTGGATGAACGCAGTAGCTCCTCACAGTGAATAATCGATCCCAGGATAATGCAGTACACTTAATAAACATTAAGGGCAAACTTACAGCCCTTATAAAGTCTAACCAACAAGAAATCCATGAAGGTGGCCAGTGTTGTAATTATTTAGAATTTTACACTTCTCAGGGAATTTACATCTACAAGGGTAAATCACAAGTATATTATTAATTTTAAATTTCCTAACAATGCTGGCAGTTCCAATTAGTGTTTCAGGCTGAAGCCTATCCAGTAATTTTCCTCGAGAGCTCTTCAGAATTTCCTCCGAGATCAAACCATTGCAAGAAATGATGATCGTGGAAATCTTCACTCCATACAGTTGATTTATATCAGTGCCAAATCATAGTATTTTTTTCCCCTCCCTTTAATCTATTATTAAGATGTCTGGTTTGTTATTTAAAACTATGTGGTGAGTACTTATAAGGATTGACACCTGCAGATACTTACAAAAAGTGTAGTATAATAAACAGACATATTCGTCAATACATGAGACATAAATAACTCATCAACAGGCGTACATCACAACATAGGTGTATAACATTGCTTTACAAGGCACTAATACTACCGATACTTACTTTCCCTTTCCTATATGGTGTAGTTCTGACAAGTCAATCAGCAAGACTACAACTGTCACAAAATATACTCCAGCTAATGGTGAAAACGTCATCTTAGAATCTCCCAAATTTATTGGAATTTAGAATGTCCTCTGTCGGGTCGTTACGAAGGAGTGCCTAGTTACCCTAGCTCCAGTGACGAAGTGAGGGTTGATTAGGCTATGACCTGGACAATTGCTTCATGACGGGTCTTACTACTGTAGTATCTGACTCCATATTTGATAGGTATGTGCCCCGACAGTGCACTATGTTCAGGAGAAGAGGTATAGGGTAGGTATTGTCTTGGAATGACCACGAATTCACACTCGGTATCTGATGGTTGGCAAAAACCGTCCGGATCGCGAGTCTGAACCGGAGAGAGGCAGAATGGATTGCCGTAGAAGACACTACTAGGTAAAGTTTGTAGGGCCACGGCAACCGTCGTGCGCGAGGGATAGGTCTCTCCTAAGGAGGTGCTAGTTTTAGCGAGACGAAGGCAGAGAATCCCACTAGGAAAGTGTGGGGTCTGACTAAAGCATAGCGAGGTTAGGAAGAAAGATGTAGAGGTTTTCATAAATGAGAAGGTAAAATCTTGAAAGATCAGTGCAGCTGCAAGTACCAGTCAGAGAGCCATAGTTAGAATGATTTATCGGCTAAAACTAGGGGGTATATATAGCCCCCAGTAACCAGATATGGGGGCTTATTCTGACCAACCAAACCGCAGGATTGCGGTGACGCTAGACTGTTCTGGACCGGGACCCACCCAGGCCTTATATTTAAAACAAGCTGGAGAGGCTACTGATCCATGGATCGACTGGTTATTTCAACAAGAGAACTATGAATTTCCACCATTGACCATGCGATAATGCCTACAGTAAATTATCAGCCTGGAAAAAGTAATGTTAAACAGAAGGCCTAGATCGATTCCAATTTAAAGTTCATAACTTCTAGCAGTTCTCAAGTTCGATTATAGTTTTCGTAAAGAGTAGAGCAGCTTGAAGCAGTCATGCAACCCATGACAAGTCACGAAGTTCTCTAACAGCGATTTCCTCCGGAGCTAATAAAAAGGAGGAACTAAGGCAGTTTGATTTCCTCCAAAGCTGAAATCAGTTAGATTAGATTTCGACTAAAATAAAGTACCTGCGTGCTTTCCGCAGTTCTCGCTAAAACTTTTTTTTTTGTTGCGTTAAACTCTAAAATAGCGAGACACACTTTTTTCATGTTTGTTTTTAAATCTTCATAATGATTTTAACGAAAACGTATACAGTGTTAAAACGATTGCTTTTTGAAAGTAGAGCTTCTGGGTTCGGGTTTGAGAAAAATCTGCGCATTAAAATATCTAGCATGTGTGTGCAGGTCGTTAGTTAAGTTATTTTTCATCAACAATATCTTCCTACAAATTAGTAATTAATTATAGGCACTGGCCCTTTCGACAGTTCAAGCTGCAATTAATCAAGTACTAATGAAGTTGATAATCAAGGCGGTGTCTGACATAGCGTGAGATTTTCTCAATGTGTCCTTAATCATTTAATAAATGGTAACTTCAAATTTAAAATAGCTTCTATGTTCTAAAATAGCAAGAGAGCCGAGGCAGACTTTTTGAAGCTTGTTGTTCAATCCCCGTTATGATATATTAAACAGTATCAAAAGCATGGCGAACAGACTTGTCTAGTTGGGAAAAAGACGAAATAATACAAATACTCTTTACGTTTGTGTTTATATCAAATGTCATCATTTGTTATTAAGTAATAACATATCAAATCATAACATTGACATATGGAGATAGTTCGGCGGCCATAAATATTCAGGAGACGCAAAGTGTGTGCCATCAAGATTAACTACTTTCGTTCCTGACTGACGAGTGACATTCTTTCACGATATTTTATTATCATTTTGCGCAGCTCGCTATTGGCTTTAAAGAGCCAAGTCAATTTATCCATATTTTCTCTTTGATTGTAATCAGTTCACTGGTCAGTACTATTGGATGTACTGGAAACTCTCTAAAAGAGTTGTCATAGTTATAGTTCATTAGTGCTCACTTCATAGCCATTATTAACTAGTCACTTTTCTCCTAGCTACGTATGTTCCAGCTGACTGAAAACCCGGTAATTACAGACTCAGAGTATGAGGTTTCACCCTGTACGTTAACCCCCGGTATGACGTAATTGACGCTAGTTATGCTACTCTCGTGCAATCACCAGATGCTTATCCTAGAAAAGCTAACATTTAATGGCAATGCAACTTTCCAAAGACTCCCAGTTGAACTATCACGGCCCAGTGGTTAGGGGAGTCGAAACCGTTTCGTAAGCAACTCAAGACTGAGGTAAAATATTTATGTTCACCATTCTGGAGCCGAGAAAACCTATCGTTTAAAATATGTAACAACCCTGAATTATGAACCCTAGTATCTTTGAATAATAAAGCAGAGTAGCTTCTTTATGTTATTTGTAGCTCTTAACTTACATTTGTGAAAGTTCTTTACCACATTGATCGCCGCTATTATGAATGATATGGAATAATTCCATTGCAGATGAAGCGACAAATAATAATAAGTAACTTGACACCGGGCAATAAAGCTTCTTCTTTTCCTTAACTTATTTGGCCGAATCTGCACTAGCTCCGGCCGCCCTGAATATATCGGGTTTTGTTTAGGGTATTATAATTTATACTCTTAGAAATCTTAATACTGCCAAATATTATAATGCCATTTCTCATCTGGCGATTAAAACAGAGAATCAGATGGATAAGCTGGTAATAACAATAAATAGAATGTTCTGGTAAAATATTGTTTCAACATCTCAATAAAAAATAGCTGTGCCAATAACACTTTTTGTTGAAAAAAAGTTTAAAACTCCTCTCCTGTAAAGTTGAAAATGGACATAGTGTTGTATCCCTCCGAGGTACAGATATATAAAATATATCTGTCATAAGTCGGCAGACCAGGCAGAGACATTTCCTCTCTCTCTCTCTCTCTCTCTCTCTCTCTCTCTCTCTCTCTCTCTCTCTCTCTCTCTCTCTCTCTCTCTCTCTCTCTCTCTCTCTCTCTCTCTCTCTCTCTCTCTCTCTCTCTCTCTCTCTCTCTCTCTCTTTTCAATGACTTTCAAATGAAAGCAGTTGAAATATATAATAATTAGGGAAGAAGATTGTTAGCAGCATGACTTGCATGGAAACGAATAAACTACCAATAGACACTCTGGCGTACATGTATAACAAAAATATATGTTATATTATTATAATGTTTAATATTTGATAATTATGAGTGAGGACTCACGCTTTGGTGATGTGATCTGAGGAGATGGTGGCTGCTCCCCTGGCTATGGCGAACATCCCTGAAACAGAAGAAGAAGAAGTCTGAGACCAAAGATGGCAAACGCGGCAGAGGTGTAGCTCTCACTTTCATTTATCTTATCTTAGTGGGTTCCGACGCCTCCACAATAGTTGTCTGTAGCGCGTCCTCTAGGCTATTTCTGAAGGAGGCTCGTCCATATGCATTAGTATTCAGTAGGCAGAACCCGGCAACAATGGATTATTCAAATCATTTGCCTCAAAGGGGGGCGTCAAGCGACTCGAAAATAGAAATATCATAGCGCGTCTCCGAATAACTTGCATTCATTTGCCTTGCACAATGTTGCAGATTTGTTAAACAGGTTCAAATTATCCCCATTGTTCAACATTAGTATTTATTACTTCTGTGAAAATAAAAAAAATGACCCTACCCAAATACTATCAAACGTTGTCCAAGACAACTTTGTTTTTATCAGGGATTTATTAACATAAATTCCGACATTTAAAAAACAACAACACACAAGCATGTTTGTTGAAAAGTTTGAGAAACAATTTGTTTATTTAAACTTCGTTTTCTTGTTCCTAAGGATCAAATTTTATTCTCAGTAGTGTTCTTAGAAAAATATTAATCATTTGCTTTGCTTTATTCAAGTTACTTGTTCAGAAGTAACGACTGGAGTTCGGTTGTTGGAGGTAGATTGCGACTATTTTGATTTCCAGAGAAATTCATTCAGAATGTCTTAAAATTATTAGAAAGTGTAATCGTGTGTTGTTGAATACTCTAGTCAATATAATAAAGTACTGATTTAGGGATAGCCATTGCCAATGAAGCATATAAATAATTAAGCTTACTATTACTAAAACGTGGCCTAGGAACTCTAAATATAACAGTTTAGGGAATCATTTGGAAAGTATATAGTGAGGGACGATGTTAGTATTGTGAGGACCGAGTTTCCAAGATAAAATAATGTTGAAAGTTCTAGTACTCGAAAGACTCCTTAAACAGGAGCTTCAAATTTATGAGATCGCGGGTGAATGCAGATACGATCCTCCTGCTCAGCTATAGTAGGATAACGGACCAAGAAACTGTGTCCCAGTATGGGACATGGAATTACTAAAAATGAGGCTTGCGAAGTCCGCCAGTTCTGCGACCCGGATGGGCGGGATCTCGTATTGTGAGATTTGAACTAGAGGAGTATGTAATAAAGCTAAGGAGGCTTTTTAATCATGATAGTACTGAAGAGGAGGGTACCAAGAAAGTATTGGTGACGGACAGAGAAGGGTACAGCCGTCCCCGCTTGGAGTAGTGCTGGGAAATGCGACCGTCTCCGTCGAACTCGAGTATAATATTTAGCAAAATTGCATCGGATGCCTTGATCCTCACAATGGCCACCATGCAGGGACACAACCATGCTCAAAATGAATATTGCGTGACATATTTATGTATTGAAGATATATTGATTGAGCTACTAAGCTAAAGCCTGTCTAGCATTACAGAATAAATCCGACCCTGGCAGTGACTTGGCAAGGACGGAAACTAATTTAAATGGGAAAATTAAACATTTAAAACAAAAACAGAGTCATCTTTTAATAAAATATGTATTGCCGTACAATGTGTATGTGAGTAGACGATGTATGAACCAGGAGTAGGCTCATCTTTCTATAGGCGACACGTCTTCTCCTGCTTCGGCAGGGGTCCTCCTTTTCCCATGGTCCTCTTCTATCCTGGAGGCACTCGCAGGACTGAACCAGCTGAATATGTGCATGGCCAGAACTACCAGGCTACTAGCCTGACTCAGCAGGAACATGAGGATGCAAGCGACGCAGATCATGGCGGAGTGTCTTCTTGTCTTCAAAGTACACTGTTACCTTCAAACATCTGCTGTAGTGTAAACATAAAATTTCAATGGGTAGGTCCGGACAATGTTGAAATGGAGTGTAGTGTTGGCACGTCACGAATGTTTTTTCATGGAAATTGTAGTTTTGTTAACCTAGTGTTGTAATTCAATTATACATATTGACGTTCCCTAGGCAACGCCTATGTATTGCAATGTTGCAAACTTTCCATAAAGCAGATAAGTGCACAATACACTACAATTTATAATGTTATTCCTAAATCCTAATTAAAAAATAATAATAATGGATCATGAAGTGTATAAATAAATTTTGATAATTATCTAGAATCAAGACTGTTAGAGATTTTTATAATCCCACATAACCTGAGATAATTGTAACAGCAGTATTTGAGAGGTTGTTGGGTACGGATAAGATTCCTGTCCTTGGCTTAACAGGGTTATCGTAACTTGATGATATAGTGAAGCAGTTATAAATAACTATAAGTTTGGTTAGCTGATATAAATAATAGTGTGTTACGAAACCTGGCATGTGTTCAGAAGGTTTCAGTTTGTTTGAGTGTATACATTCTGTTTGTAATATCTATGTCTCATTGTGTAAATAAATTGTGTCGCGTTATTCAATTACATATAAAAATGTGTCTCATTATTCAGCCCTTGTCACAACAAGTTGGCGACGAGGATAAAAGTACAAAACATTGGGAAAATTGAGTGCCGCTAACAATACTATAACCGCTAAAAGGTATTTTATTTATTTTTTACTAACCGTTATATACCTGATTTAAACAAGCAAATCAAGTCACAATGAATTCAGAACAATTCGAGAAGTTGATGTTAGTCTTGTCATCTGCTCTGGGAAGTCAAAAAACCACACCAGCATTACCACTGACACCATTTGAAAACTATGACCCCAAAACTGAACAGTTTTCGTCATACATGGAGCGTTTTGACAATTATTGTGATCTCAAAAACGTCACTGATGATACAAAAAAGGTTCAACTTTTGCGTTCATCAATTGGAAAAGAACATTATAACAACTTAGCCTCTTTTCTAGGACCAGATGATCCTATCAAGGAAATCGATTTCATAACCTTGAAGTGCCATTTCGAAAAAATGCTGGCTCCATCAGTCTCAACCGTCGTCTCACAGCACTACTTCCTCAGCATCACTCAGCAGCCACATCAATCAATTTTGGATTTCGTCGCATCTCTGAAGGGAAAGTTGAAGGACTGTGATTTTTACACAACCTGTCCCAGTGCAACCTGTAAAAAGAGGTTCTCAATAGCTCAAATATTCCTCCGTGCTCAGTTCATCAGAGGCCTGAAGGACAATTGGATACGCGAGCAGATCCTTCAAGACACAACCCTCAAGGATTTCGATGGATTCGTAACGAAGGTCACAGCACTGGAAGCATCTCGATTTGAGTCGGGTCAATTAAATAAGCTACCTGAGACGCCGCCGGATCAAGTTACAGACGCAAACAAGATTGATCGTCGTCAAGAAAGAAATCGTCCCAGCCGCCAGCGTTCTGGGTCTCAAGACAATCGTCATCAGTCCAGCTCTCATCCGCGTCATCGTTCTCAGTCCCGCAGCACCAGAAGCCGTGTGGATTATCGAGCATTAGGTCTCGATGGCCTTTGTCTCAACTGTGGCCGCTCAAACCATAAATCGCGTGATTGCAGAACAGAGCGTAAATCCATGAAGTGCCACTCTTGTGGAAAAATCGGGCATGTCACGAAAGTTTGTATCACCACCCTGCTCCGGAAATCGAAGACCAAGAAGCTGTCAACTGAATACCTTCAAGAGGAAGAGGATCATCACCCCAACAACGAATATGGCATCGTTCGGTTTGAAACCGTCGAGGATCTGTATGAGGTTGGACCAGACACCGATAAATACATCGTCACAGTCACTCTCAACAACAAACCGCAATCGTTTGAAGTGGATTCAGGTGCACGTTTCTCCTTGATCTCAGAAACTGCTTTCAAGAAACTTGAACTCAACGTACCGCTGCAACCGACTCCAGTCACTTTCCGCTCTTACTCAGATCACCTCATCAAGCCTAAGGGTAAAGTTACCGTCTCAGTCGCATATAAAGGGAATTCGATGGAAGCCGATTTATTCATAGTCCCAGCAGGACATGACGCTTTACTTGGACGCATGTGGATTCGTAGTCTCGGGATCAGCCTCAATGAGATTGATAGCCACAAAAACTCAGCTCTCCGTCCAGTTGATGTCAACACAGTCACTCCGATCGAAGACATCTTCAGGAAATACGAAGACATTTTCGAAGAAAGGATCGGGTGTGTTCCAAACGTTGAAGTTAAGCTTCAACTTAGAGAAGGGGTGAAACCAGTTTTCGTCCGTGAACGGGATGTTCCGTTTGCAATGCGAGAGCGAGTTGAGAGAGAGTTAGCCACGCTAGAGTCTCAAGGAGTCATTAGTCCCGTTGCATCAAGCGATTGGGGATCGCCACTCGTTGTTATAGCTAAGCCTGATGGTGGTGTAAGGCTATGTGTGGATTATAAGTGTGGGGTAAACTCCAGACTCGTTGCCTCAAATCACCCTATCCGCAGAATAGATGAGGTTCTACATAGTCTCAGAGATTCTAAGTATTTTTGTAAATTGGACTTACACAAGGCATATTTGCATTTGTGGGTCGATGAAGAAGGGAGCAAGATACAAACGATTTCAACGCATAAGGGTACGTTCAAAATGAATCGCCTCAGTTTCGGAATTAAGACCGCTCCAGCAGAATTCAACCGGATCCTAGGTCAATTGCTGAACGGCCTACCAAAGGTCGAGGCATACTTTGATGACATCATCTGTCATGGCTCAGATCTCGAAGAATGCTCCAGAACTCTCATCGCATGTTTGGAAACACTCAAAGAATATGATCTCCATCTCAATCGTGCTAAATGCTCATTCTTCAAGGAAAGCATAAATTACCTCGGTCATGTAGTGTCACACAATCAAATTCAGAAGTGCCCAGCTAAGGTTCAAGCAGTTTCTCGGATGCTGCAACCAAAGAATGTGGATGAATTGAGGAGATTCCTTGGTTTAATCACTTATTATTCCAAATTCATTCCAGATTTCTCTTCGAAGTCCTACCCACTACGCTGCTTACTCAGGAAGGGTGAACGATTCTTTTGGTCTGCAGCTGCTGAGGCCTCCTTCCGGAATCTCAAGACAGAGTTGTGCTCAGACAAAGTGCTCATTCCGTTTGACCCTTCAAAACAGGTTATTCTCACAACTGATGCCTCGCCAACCGGGATAGCCACAGTACTTAGTCATGAAATTGATGGTCACGAGCGTCCAATCGCCTACGCCTCACGAGCTCTGACGCAGGCTGAGTCAAACTACAGCCAGCTCGACAGAGAAGCCCTGGCTATCGAATATGCCGCAACACACTTCTTTAACTACCTACTCGGCAAACGTTTCGTTCTCGTCACAGACAATGAGCCGCTTTCGAGGATTTTTCATCCAGACCGGACACTGCCGCAGATGACCTCTTCGCGTTTACTGAGGTATGCCTCTTTTCTCAGTGGACTCGACTACACCGTTCGATACAAGAAAGGGAAAGAGAACGAGAATGTCGATTGTCTGTCCCGGGCACCAGTCTCTACAGCTAGTGAGTCACAAGCAATGTCGATTGATCAGGAAGTCAACGTTCTGTATGCTGAAACACTGCTCCAGATCTCCAGTATGGCTATCACTGCAGACGCAGTAGCCAAGGAAACCGGAAAAGACCCAAAGTTGCAAGCATTACTGCAGGAGCTCAAGAACAGCCGCAAGGATAGCTCGTACACTGTCTCTGGGAACATGTTATTCCGTTCCGATCGAGCAGTAATCCCAAAGTCTCTCCAAGTGCCAATTCTCCAAGAGCTTCATGCATCGCATTTGGGAATAACTAAGATGAAGCAACTCGCCAGGAGATACGTTTACTGGGAAGGATTGGACAAGGACATAGAACGTCTTGTAAAGAGCTGTGAATCCTGTGCCAAAGTACGTCACAGTCCGCAGAAAGCGCCAATTCATCACTGGGATCAGCCTGATGAGAATCGGGAGAGAGTGCACATTGACTATGCGGGGCCTTGCGATGGCCATTTCTTTTTGATGTGTGTGGACGCAAAGTCGAAGTGGGCAGAAGTTCGCATGATCCGCGATTCTCCGTCCTCGTTTTCAACAACAACCCTGCTTGAAGGCATATTTTCGGTACATGGTTACCCCTCGGTGATGGTTTCAGACAACGCCGCCATCTTTAAAAGTGAAGAGTTCCAGCTGTATTGCAAAGAACGGGGGATATTTCAAAAGTTTAGCGCGCCAAATCATCCAGCCACGAATGGTCTAGGAGAACGCAGCATCCAGACATTGAAAAGAAGGCTCAAGGCTGCTGCTGATGATCCTGCTCCGCTGTGTTCTAAGCTGCGGAACATAATGTTCCGCTACAGGGCAACACCCTTAGCCTCAGGTCTATCTCCTTCGGAACTGTACCTAAAGAGAAGGATCCGTACTCGTCTTGATGCTCTGATACCAAACAGCAAACCTCTGGCTCCAACTGTGCCTACTGCATTGCGGGTTCGTAATCTTCAAGTGGGGGAGAGAGTGCAGGTGAAGATTTGCTTAGAAAACCAAGACGTTTGGCAGTTTGGCACCATCAGGAGAAAACTCGGCCAGTACCATTATATTGTCGAGTTGGACACAGGTCGCACCCTGAAACGCCATATTAATCAACTGGTCGTCACCTTGGTTCCGAAGAAAGAAGTCTCCTTAACTCCTTTGGTTCCACTGCACAGAATGGGGGTGCCATCCAAAACTGAAACTACAAGCTTGCCACTAGACCACCAATCGCCACCAACACCTCCTTCACCACATGTAAGTAGTCCAGGTACACAGCGCGACTTGCCTAATCCATGCCATCCAAGGCCACCTGTTCAGCCTGGTCCGTCTGGCCCTCCATCGCCTAGCCCTACCAGGAGCCGGAAAAAGCCGAAGTATCTCGAGGACTATGTCTCCAACTTGTGTTGTGGACCTGTCATTAAATAAGTGGGGGAGATTATAGTGAAGCAGTTATAAATAACTATAAGTTTGGTTAGCTGATATAAATAACAGTGTGTTACAAAACCTGGCATGTGTTCAGAAGGTTTCAGTTTGTTTGAGTGTATACATTCTGTTTGTAATATCTATGTCTCATTGTGTAAATAAATTGTGTCGCGTTATTCAATTACATATAAAAATGTGTCTCATTATTCAGCCCTTGTCACAACAGATGATATGAAGCATGATGGTGGTTATGCATTCAAATCCCTAAATGGCAAGATAATTCATTTCAATTTCCTAAAAAGAAGTGATGCAAACTAGACAAACTATAGGAGATAACCCTGCTGTCGGCGCTATTACCACCGCGCTATCCTAACCATAAAATCTGGTAGTCAGCTTTTAGAAGAGGACCTCGAGTTTTTTAACATTGTTTGAAGATTGTAAGTTATATTAAAATTTTCCACGTGACAATTAAAAAGCTGTCTTGTAGCTCACCGATTAATCATGTTCAAGCGTGAACCGAAATTATATTGTATGATATCCATCTTTACAATTTTAAACTGCCGATCCAAAAAAAGTAGAGGCTTTTAGGAGGGTTGATCGTTTTTCTTCTGCTTGTTATATATATATATATATATATATATATATAATCTTGTTATATAATATAATATGTATATATATTATCTTAAACAAACTATTAAATCAAACTGAAATTTTAAAAGAATACACCACACAATGACTTATCACGCCTTATATATATTTTGATAAATTTCCAGTAAAGAACTATAATGAAAATTCGGTCCCGTTTCACTAACTTGTTCTAGTGAGCTTACCTAGCTAAAGGCACAGTCCGGTAGCTTTTTAAGGTTTGGGCTCTAAACTTATTTATTGAAGACTGAACGTAAAACGAAAACCTAAGGTATTCCAACAAATAAAGTTTTGAAAGCCAGCAAACTGTTTAATGTCCTGATGAAACTGAGTGGCCAATTTACAGTTCAACAATGACTGTTTACTTTTTTCCATCCTTGGAGCATCTTACAATTAATTTGTTACTATTTCATCTTTGTTAGAATAGCCATGTTCCAATCTTTTGGGATAAAGATGTTTTCTTTTTGGCCGTTGAATTTAGCGTCTTTATCTTCTTGGTCAGCTTGTTCATTCATTTGGTTTTCGTTTGGACATTGACTTCGAACTAATGATACTAAAGACTATTAATGGACTGGGAGTGTGGATAGAGGCAGGTATGGATGGACTGCAGGCGAGATGTTGAGGAAGATCAGTACTATGCAGAGTGTTCGAGCTCCATAGGGAATAAATAGGTTTTGATTAGAAGGGTAATTCAAAATAGAGAGACCTCTTAAACTTATTATATTATATTTATTTATTATGGTATTGATATGAGTGAACAATTTTAAAATTATAAATTATTTTCTTTTTTTTTTGTTTCTTTTTCTGATTGTTTTGCTAGAGAAAATTATGAAAAGTGTATGTAAATATTGTATACACGGACATATATTTAAGATTAAAACATTAAATGTAAGTTATGAAATGTATTTATTTTGCTTCTCTTTAATGGCAATTTTCATTTTATTACATCAACATACAGAGAAAATAGTTCGAAAGACTATAAAGCTCGAGGAAGTAAATAAATACGTCTTTGCGTATCAGAGGACAAGGCTTTAGGCCTGGGCTTGGCTTGGTCAGTGATGAAGATAGCAGAATACGGGCCTGTTCCCCTGCGAACAAGAAGCCGCTGTTTCCTACAAATTTGGACTTCTCGGCCTATCTCGCCAACATATCTCTCTGTGCGCATCGCCAGTTATATAACCCGCATATATAGCCTAGTCAATATCAACAGCCTAATTAACACCCATTGATAACTAGCTAAATAAGCACCCCTCTCACGACGGGGACCAACTTGTTAATTGTAATCCCATCTAGTGTGTCATTTTGATCATTTAATATATATTTAACCAGTGTTTGTGTTATTCATAATAAAGCTTTTTAAAAAGACTTTCCTCTTTTGAGATTATTTAACTGCCACCCTGCGGTTGACACTACGCACTCTTTTCCGAAACATCCATCGTATCGTGATTATATAGATTATAAACTTTTGTCATAATTTTTTTTACGTTAATTATACTAATAATTATTTAAACTAGTTATACTAACATTCAGGCCTGGTTAAATTGCTGATCAGTTTTTTTTTTTTGTTTTAAATAAAATGAATAGTTATTTCTTTAGACTTTTTTTAATTACTTTGTGTATGCCTTACTGTTGGCAAGTTTGTAACGCTAACCGACTAAATCCAACATCCAGCTTCTCACGACGTAACCGGCGAAATTTTCTGGCGTTTGGGGAATTCTTGATTTTTAAGAGCCCTAGCGCAAACAAAGAGTTTAAATATAGGTCTGATATTACCTGAAGTAGAGATGAAAGGGTTCAATTTGGCTTGTTTTATTCATTAGTTGGCATTAAACAAGCATAAGCAATTGACTTCGGTTTGAATAGGACCTGTTACCTGGGCTACCTGGCTTAGCCAATTGCCTCATCAAAAGGTATAGGGTATAGGGCAATGCTGTCGGATCGTTTCGAATGCTAACTTAGTTGCATTATGTCAGGCCGAACATTGAGCGTTTGGACCGTTAACTATGGAATGCTGCACGAGAATAAATATCATGGAGCTCATTTTTTGTGTGGGTTTTATCATCGGTCGGGTCTAAAATTAAATGTGGCAGCTTGCCACTTGTACTTTTTTATCTGGACCCTTGTAGATTACGAAATCGCGCCATCTAACGTCTCGATAGTGTCCCCCTTCGAGTGTTTCCTGGGATTTACAACCGACTGCGTGCTACAGTGAATGAACGGTAGGCTGGTGTCTAGTTAATGGTCTAGTTGAATCCTAGTTAATGGACTGTGAAAGTTCTCCAGTATTTACTTATTTATTATTGTTTCACTTTCCAGTATAACCGCGCTCAGTTTTTATTTAATCAGCTGATCTCATCATGATGCATATCTGGTAAGCAATGGAGTAATACAATTTTTTTTAAATTTTAATTACCGTATCCGTGATGAGAAACTTTACTTAAAAGCAGGTACAATGGTTTCTCCTTTGTACGAAATACCATAGACGCGCATACAATCTAACTGAATTTGTAAGCGTGTATTCTTCAACAAGCACAATAATGATGATTGGACGTAACCCGAGATTTAATAATGTGAAAAAAAATTACTAATTAAGTGAGATGTAAATTCGTAATGTGTCACTATTAATTAGAGAGACTACCAAATAATAAAGAGATTCACACATATAAACAAAACTAACAAAATTGGGAATTGGAGGTTTGTCCTAGTGGTCTATACCTAAGTTTATTAAATTTTTCAGTTTGTTGATGAAATAAAGTATTTTAGGTTGGAATAATTCAGAATAGTTGATTGTAGGGCCTCTTAACCTGGCCGTTATACAATACAGAATGACTATTGAGGGCCTTTAACTGGTTAACATATTTATTTTATTGTATTTATGATAAAATATGAGCTCATTATGATAATACATTTGTTAATTACACAATACAAAATTGTAATGGGTTGATAATGAACAAGGGCAAAAATAATGCCATTGATAGATTAAGGGCTACCGGTCTGTCCATTATGTACATTACCTGTAACATAATTGCATACCGATAAGATAAGTGTGATGATCAAACAGCAATATTAATTGTAACTTATCAAATCACACTGTTGGATGCAAACCCATACTTGATTGTGAACAACCCTTAACATTCCTTTTTTTAATTGAACCGTACAGGAATAGATTATGTTACATAATTTTAAAAATACAATTTTGGTATTGGTATTAACGTACTACTCTCTAATAATAAAATTAACAGCCAACCAAGTACCAAACATCAAAAGATTAATTTTATATAAGTTTACAATGCTTTAAACATTGCAAAACTAACAAACCTGTTATTAAAATAATTATTCGTATCGCATCTATTAGAGAGCCATAGAAACCTACAATTTTAGATGCAATTACAATTTTGATTATAAAAAAAAACAAAAACAATTACAGAACTTTGAAAACAAATCAAAATCAAGACAACTACCCAAATTCACATTTAAACAACTTATTGTACTGGTCAATTGAGGAGTACATTATAATTTATAATTTTTGAAAAGGTGAGTAACTTTACAGTAGTAAAATATCGAAATGACATTGAATGGAAAATTTGTAAAATAAATATTTCTGATTACGAATGTACATACAAGTATTATTATTATTATTATGGTTCGGATTAGATTTGTAAGGTACCTCTCTTAGGCATCAAATATTTACACCCCTATACCAAATTATTGATTCAGTATTGAAATTTTTTTTTTAAATCAGCTTTTTGATTTATGCGTGGTTGAGAGTTTTTAGTGTCGCCATTATTAGTATTCCGAAAGGCTCACTTGGAGCATGTCCAATTAGCCTACTTTCAGTCGGACGTGAAGAATTGTGGACTCATTCAAAAACTTGCACTTGGCCCAGGCTTGTAAACATTTGCTATAAACTAACTAATCAAAACAATAATAATAATATAATAAAACAAAGGAATTATCTATCCATGTGACTTTATTATCACAGAGTTTACAATTTCAGAATTAACAATCGACAGCAGTTAGTATTATTGACATTTCTCTTTTCTTCTTTCAAGTATTAGATATTTTTAATTTAGTGAGCATGAAGGCGATCCTCTCTGAAAACTTTGTGACAATAAAGGTGTTGTAGATGGACAATAAGTACCTTTGTTTAATTGTAAGGTAATTGCATTAGATTTTTTTTTAGTGTTATCATGAAAACTTCCCTAAGATGGGATTAGGGCTGAAGCGAGAAAATCTCCAGTGTGGACTGCGAAATTGTGTAATTTTAAAGCTAACAGACTGGGCTAAAATTATCATCTTGCAACGATCTGAATATTCATTTGAAATCACTCTATAAAATTATATATAATTGAGAAAAAAAAAAATTAAATGTTCTAAACAACGCAGGGAAAACTAAAAGAAAATGTTTATAGTAATCTATAAACCTGTATTTGTTGTAAATCTCAGAAAGCTGTAATAGCTTTAGGATCCCTGTAATTTTCAGATCCAAGACTCTTTTAGCCATGGGTGGGCGTCTATTGTAATGTAAACTACTTTCTCCTTTCTGTGACAATAATATTTACTCTCTCTTTCTCGATATTTCTACTCAAACAGTAAGTAGTTTATAAATCACAACACACTAATACTTATGATCATAATAATTTCTTATTATTACTCAATAGCTATTAAAATAACCTCCCATTTATCAACTTTGTCACCACTACTAAACCCAGTTCCAGAACTAACCAGCAAAACTATTGGGTGGGGGCCTGGGCCCCTGCGGGGGAGTCCCCCCACTTCTCTAATTTCAGTAGTAATTCTTACATTCTTACTAGTACTGGCTTCAACTCTTCTTTTGTTGCTAGTAAACTTAACATTGCAGTATTGAGGATTTTTTTTAGGATATATTTTTTTCTTTCATTTTTAAAGGCTTTCTATTATCATAGGGAGCAAATAAATATTTTACTGCTGGGATGTGTTTTATTCATTTTTGTTTGTGTGTTTTTTCTATTATTTTTTAAAACGTAGAGTTAGTTTCATGTTGATTTTTTCTTGACGATGAATTACAAATATGAATTTTGGATAGACAGTACTAATACTACCAGAAAAAAAAAAATTCGATTCCCACTAGGCCAATTTATTATTTACACTCCGAAGCAAAACAGAAACATTTAATGACTAGATTGTTTTTTAGGGGAGAATTTCGGATCAAATAATCGGAATTAACAAAATATTTTCTGTGTCATCTCTTCTTCTCGGAGAAATATAACTGTGGCGATTGTTGGTCCAGGTTGTATAGGAGGCCTCAGAAGACACCGCTGACAACTGTTGGTGGGATGGAGGTCAACGAACCATCTTCAATAATACCAGCATTTCACTCGACTCTCAAATTAACTATCCACCACTCTCTCACTTTGAGAGTCATATAAAAACTCTTATTTATTAAGTCCAAAACTATCCCGAGCGATTAAGAACTAAAAGATAAAAAATCCCCTTCGACCGTTACCTTCCTTGAGTTGAGGAAATAATTGATCATCGATTGAACAGAACGACCGATAATAGTAACAAAATAAATGTAAGGCGTTGATTCCGGTAAGATACAGACAAATTTTAAACAATTTTTGACCAAAAAATTGTTTATTTAAAAAAAATAAAATTACACCCTGTCCTGATAGGCCAATGTGTAATTGTGATAAATTATCTCATTCATGCCATATATACAATGTTGCATTCACTCTCTCATTCATAAAGTAGTTACACTTACAACATAGACATACGTGCAAAGGACACTAGGGGATAATAGTGGTCAGGGTCAGGACTCCTAACTAAGGTTCTAAAGACTTTAAATAAAGACATCTGATTAACAAACCAAGGACTCCAAGAGCAAAGGCTTATTGTGTGTTTTGATTATTTACGCTCTTATAGGAATACTATGAGACCTCACTCAACAGCGCAGGGCTACCCTATCGGGAACCTTCACCTTTTGTCTATGGAAATAAAATAACTTCACTGCCACTGTTCATTTAAAGATCCAAACCGAGTATGACCATATCATGGAACGGTTATATACTAACCACTGCACCGAATGAGATACCTTCTTTCTTGGCTAGTCTATCCACTTGCTAAATTTTTAAGTTGTTTGATCCAATTTATACTGATAAATACACTTAGAAATGTTTTTATCCTGATAATGTATTCTATTGGCGAAGATTCAAATATATAAAATGACTAGATATCAGGTTAATAAGTTTGATCAAAAGGGTTAGCCCCATCACTTTTATTAGAGTCAGTCCAGTCACGTATAATGTGTATCATTATACTTGTTTATTGCTTTTTATAATTTTTATATAATATCACCCCACCGTACCTGCAAGATGACAACTCACTAAGGACATTACGGCCCTTGGCCAACCGTCAAGCCCCTAACGGGCACCCATCACTGCTATCCAACTGAATGAGCCTGCACTACATGCCTAGACAGACTCTAGGCCCAGCCACCAGTGGACTCTCACGACTGCACCGTGACATTTACACCTCTACCGAGGTCTACCACACTCCTTAATTCCTTAACCCAACCTTCAAATAAGTCCTCCTAGTAAAAGGATACAATAACCCCAAATAAATTTTCCTTTATTTTTCCCTTATCCTACATTTTTAAAGTTTGAGAGCTGAGAAAAAAAAAATATCAAAACCTGTATATAATGTAACAACGCTACAGGAAATACAAAAATAATTTGTAAATAGATTCGCCTGAGAATCTATAATTGTACATAATTATCTGTAAATTTAAAGGGGCTATAAGGGAAAAAAAAATATATCAGGTTAAAACGACCTCGGCTTACTTTGACTTTTGACCCACTCCATCATAGTTTTATCATTATATTTAGATACAAATATCTATATAGGTTCTCTTATTTTTTTTGTTTCAGATAAACATTCCAGCTCGAAGTCATCGTAAACGATATGGGCTCGCTACACTCTACTCCATTTCCGGAAGAGCCCTGAGCTAATAGTTCTCTCGCAAAACACGCACGATGAATCCGATTTGGATACTTTTCGTTGCGTTGAATACAGTGATAGAGAACATTTTGTACTATACTTTGTATTATACGTGGACTCTGTTTTACAATAGTGTATATTATATTATCTTCTATCTGCTCTATTACATTGTCATTAATTTTTATTACTTAGCGGCATATCTATGGGAAAATTACTTTATGGAGCTGCTGGTGTGTCAAGGTGTCATTGAGCCGGAATAATAAAGATATACTTTTATTTATAACTGCAGTATTTGTAACGGCATAATTTTTATAACCGAGGATTATTTAACAGTTTGTTCTAGTCCTTTCCTTTTGCTCTTATAACCCCAGCTCAGGTTTTTCTTAAGCATTTTTCAATTCACGTACGATTGGTTTATTTGACGGTGATGCATGTTTCCCCAACTTATTACAATCGACAATAATTATGATGAATTGCAGTATATAATGGATTCTGGGAATTTGTAAAAACAAATTCCTTAATTATCTGACTTTACCTATTTTACGATAGCAGTAGCACCTTTTTAAATATTACGTTCAAAGTCTTGCTACTTTTAGATCTTATTTGAAATTTAAAGTAGTTGAATAATCGTAATGTGTACAACAATGCATATGATGAATACAGGCGGAGGTAAATGTTTCCCGACAGGATCTAAAGTTTATCCTTTCATTTTATCGACAAAAAATGCATGATGAATAGGGAACAGTCTTGAAAGATTGTAGGGTAGGGGAAAATAGTGTTATATGAAAAAAAAATAGTTCACAAGTAACGGACAGGATAAGCTCATTATTAATGAGGCATTGAAGACAAAAAAGGCAAAAATAATGTGAGTAACAAAATCATTAAAATAGAAAACATGTTGAAATTTCCTGAAGCGTATTTGTACGTTGTCGGGTCGTCACGAGGGGGGTGCCTAGTTACCCTAGCCCTGGTGACGAAGTGAGGATTGATTAAGTTTATGACCTGGACAATCGTTTCATGACGGTCTTACTATCTGACTCCATATTTGATAGGTATGTGACCCGACAATGAACTATGTTCAGGAGAAGAGGTATAGTGTAGGTAGTTTGTGTGGTCTTGGAATGACCACGAATTCACACTCGGTATCTGAAGGTAGGTGAAATCCGTCCGGATCCCAAAGGCGAGTGTGAAACGGAGAGAGGCAGACTGGATCGCCGTGGGGAACACTGCTTGGTAAGTTTGCAGGGCCACGACAACCGTTGCCCACTAGGGAGAGGTCTCTCCCAAGGAGGTGCTAGATTTAGCGAGACGAAGGCAGAGATTCCCAATGGGAAGGTGTGGGGTCTGACAACGCCGGACTAAAACATAGCGAGGTGAGGAGACAGAGATGCAGAGGTGTTTATAAATGAGAAGACCAAGTTTTGAGCATCAGCGCAGCCACAAGCCATCAGTCAGCCAGTCGTCAGGAGAATGAATTACAGGTTTTTTTTTTGGTTTTTTTAATTTCAAAACCTCAAACAAAATCCAATGTACAAAAGAAAAATAACAAAATAATAATCGACTTACAAATTTCTCCTCTTCCTGCATTTAAATGCATTTGGAGGAGTGCATAATACAATAAATGTTTTTTGATGTTGTTAATAGTACTCAGTCTTATATTCACACTAGGTGATGAGGCTCACCTTCTTTTTGTCGCCGACACCAAACACTAAACTCTAGGAACAAAACAAAACAAACTAAACAAAACAAACTAAATCTCTACCTAGAACCTAGGACTAGAGTGTTCCAGCCGCGACAGCGTCCTGCCATCGATGGGGGAACGGAGCGGGGGTTATAGTGTTAAACACCGGGTTTGTTAGATATTGTAATGAGTCGAAAAATTTTTATGTCTACGCTGGATGAATTCATCCACCGTAGGCAGCTCAAATATCTCATGCAGCTCACCGTTCCTTCGCTGCTCGAATGAAGTACCTCTGACCACTTTCATCAGTATACCGTTTTGGAATTGTTGGAGTTTCTTAGCTGTCGTATACGTCAGATAACGAAATAGCGGTGCACCATACAGCAGAGTAGGCCTGAGTATGCTCTTGCAAATCTGTAGCTTGAGACGTAGTGATAGATTGGGGGGAGTCAATAAGTTCGTAAGCCGGTAGGACTTCATGCGTGTATGCTTCAACTTCTTCGCAAAATAGTTACTAAAACCAGACACCACTGTCCATTTTAATTCCCAGATATACTAGGTTGTTGGCTGGTGAATTTTCCTCCGTTCCTACTATGTAACTGGTAGGGAGCGGGCTTTTTCCCTCTTGAAAAGAGAAAATTACACAGTCAGTCTTACCCGCGTTTACAGAGATATTGAGTCTCCCCAATCTCTCACTGATCTGGTTACAGGCTGCTTCAGCCTGTCTTAGAGCTACCTTGGCACTCATGCTGCTACTGTACACCGCTACGTCATCTGCGAAAGCAGTAACTGTGGTATTTTTGTACCGAGCTCCAGCAATCTCAGACGTGTATACGTTGAATAGTACAGGGGATAAGACGGCGCCTTGGGGTACTCCACAGGTCAGTGGCACAGCTCATGAATTACAGGCCCACACCGCCGGTCTTAAATACCCAGCTGGCTTCGTCAGTAGCCAATCAGCTTCGGTTTTATTGTACCCAATGCCAGTTGAGTATGTGGTGTTCTTTGTTCTTTAACAAATAGATATGTCACTGATACCTGACCCGGGTAAGGGTCTCAGGCCCTCTCGGCAAGGTTGGCGGTTTGGGTCGCTTAGTACCTGCTACGGGTGGTGGGTGCCCCAGCTCATATAACTAATTGGTTTGCAGTTGCGTCTTTATTGTTTACAACATTTACAATGATTTATGGTTTGGTAATGTTATTTAGATTTGTTTAAGTTAGTTTACAATATATATACAATAGAGTATAGGGTGGTTTATCTTATGTAGTTAGCAGTCACTACATACGTAAATATTGTTTTTTCTTAAGACTTATATTTTTTAGAATATCTTTCGAATTGGTATGCATTATCGTCTTTACTTTGATCTTAACCATGTAAAAAATCATAATTTTAAATCTTTAATAAGTTCTGAACTAGGAAGCTTGTGAAATCTTATAAGCTTCATGAGAAAGAGACCTGGCTAATTTCATATTTAATTGTTTTCCGGTAACTGCATTCTAACCAAAAACTAATCAGATAGTCATCGTCTGGCGGAGAAGTTGGCCAAATTCAAGAAAGGCGAGAACACGTTTGGGTTTTTTTCCGGATGTAGAGAAGGGGCATGAAAGACTTTTACATCGTGCAGATGCTTAGCGGATCCGGGAACATTAATGAGAAGCTTTACTATTTTAATGAGAACCCGACTACGTTCTACTCTTGTGATGAATTGGTATAATCAGTAGATATTATACTTCACTGCCAAAAGTATGCAACTCAGAGAAAAAACTAAGGCATTGCGAATGTTCAAAGGGTGGAGCTTTTTGAACAGCCTCCAGCATTATTTAGTACTGGCATAGAACAGAAATTTCATTCCATTCAACGAGTTTTGAACACCAAACTGATATCTATCAAGATTGTATAATATTTAAGAATTCCTTTTGAGACATAAACACATATCAGGGGGCTAAAGTCTGAGTGGTGTAAGTCATATTTTATTCATTTTGAGAAACAATAAGTTTTAATAGAGGTATTGTGATAACAAATTTGTATCGGGAATCAATTGAATATTGATATGAGAGTTGATTAAAGGTAATTGTGAAGATAAATTTGTCTAAATTCTATTTTTGATTAATTATAAACATCTGAAAATGGCTTATACACTGCGCAAGTAAATACATACAATTTTTGAGGTTGATGAAAAATTTCAAAAAAAACAGCGGACGATTGAGGTTGTGACGTAGTTATCGTTTTCTTTGAAAGGTTTAGCCCTTGTAGATTGTATTTCTGGACTTAAGTCAGAATTTTTGAAAATGTAATTTACACCACTCTGACATTAAGACCTTAAGGAAAGTCTTGTCCCGGGGGAGTCTTTGCAAATTCCAACTATTGAGGCCATTAAGCTGAAGATGGTTTTATCTACGTCACCACCACCAGGTCAAAATCTTGGACAATTCGTTTTCCCCTCTCTCCATCTGGGTCTCACGCACACTGCAATTATTTCATACAAAAATGCACTATTCCTGAAACCAAAGATATCGGGCTCGCTAAGTTACTGTCTCGACCTCGATGGTATATTTTGCTACTTTGAGTATCATAATTATTCCTCTGTCATTATTGTTAATAATGAGCATTTCAACAGTTAATTATACCTATAGTCAATTTCAAAAGGTATTTAAAATATGACTTATGTTTAGAAGAGATAATTTAAAATAATTTCTTGTAATGGCCTCTGCTTAAGAACAATCTTTATCCTATCCCTTATTTTGATGTAAAGTGGGTTTGTATAGATTTTTTTAAATAAATCTGGGAACTTGTAGATTAAGATTCTTGCTGGCATCCTTTTGGAACAGAGAATGGCAGCTACGGGTACCCCAAATAATGTTTGTTTTATTTCGTGTTTCCCTTATTGCAACCTAAAGCTTTGCTGTGCTCATTGAGCTATCCGAAGCGCACTGGCCTTTAGTTTGCTAAATTAACAATTTTCGATAGTAATGAAGACTGAAGAACTTTTGAACAATTTATTTATTTTCAAGACATACAGTTGGGTGAAATAGTTCGCCATCCGAACCCGAGTGAAAGTAGAGCCCCTCCCTTTGATTGAAGGCGCTTAAAGTGTAACGGTCGCAGACTAGAACAGTCCACAGAGTACTATTGAATGGCAGTCCTCCGCGGTTACTTTCGCAAGGGATCGGACAAGTAGAGGGAAAGTAATTATCATGTGAAGTGCTTTCTAGCCGCAGCCTCCGCTGGACCGATATCTTCGAGAGCCGGCAGCTCTGAGTGGTTGCCCACTGGAAGCTTTAAGAGAAAGTGTCTCGTGTATTCCTTAATAATAAGAGTTAAATGTATGGCGCTATTTGTGCAAATGAAGAAGCTCATTAGGCTTACGTTAAATTGTTCTAGTTCTTTTATTGGTTTTGTATAGTTCTGTCCTGTTATGGGCCCAACATCTTTATCCCAACAATCATCGACTTGACATAGAGCAAAGCTGTGGAAATTGTACAATAAGATCCCCACCCCGATGTTGACCCGAGCTTTTGCTCAGGTATTTACTAAAGACCTAGCGGGACATGAAGGTTTACATACATCAAGTCCTAAAGCCATCCGAATACCAACCAAACAACAAAAAAAACGCTTTGACTCTTCACCCTGAATTCAAACTGGTCTATTTAAACTATGTGGAACACTGATAAGGAGATCATTCCTCAACCTCCAAGCTATATATACTCGTATACCCTATTACCCCTAAAGTGCTTACAGATGCCATTATGGTGAGTTATTTATAATCTTTAAGTGTTTTTTAAGCATTTATTGGTAAGAGATCGTTATTGTACGGTAAATATTAAATTAAAAGTGCGTTACGCTCATGGAAGCGATCTTAATAACAGCTTTAATTACTTTTCGTAATAATGCATTCATAAATCCATGCAGTACAAGGAGCAATTTACAGTTCATTATATATTATGTTATTGTATATATTTCATTTTTTTTAAAATATATATCAAATTAGGAGTAAGAAAAATATTATCGTCCACTAAATCCCCAAAACATAATACTAATTTTAATTCTGGACGTTGGCACCTTTACTGTGATACTCTACTTAACATGATAGAATAATATTTATTTTTTAGTTAGAAGTTATTGATTAATAATGACCCCTAATTATTTTTATCACTGTTGGTTTTATTTGCAGCACCTTTATTTTATTACAAAACATTGCGAATACATACACACCTTTGATGACAGTTTTAATAGTAAACTTATAGTTCAGTTTTTTCTCAAAACATATTACATGTCGGATCGTCACGAGGCTCCAGTTGTCCTATTCCTGGTGACGGAAAGAGAGTTGAATAGTTTATGACCTGGAAGATTAATTGGTGACGGGTCTTAATACTGAGCTATCTGACTACATATCTATGTCCAGGATAAGAGGTACAGGGTAGGTATATAGGTAGTTTTACGTGGTTTTTGAATGATCACAAGTTCACACTCGGTATCTGAGGTGAGGCGAAAACCATCCGGTCTCCAAAGGCGAGCGTGAACCAGAAAGAGGCAGACTGGACCGCTGGGGGAGACGCCCCAGAGATCGTCGTCTGCATGGAAGGGATCCGTTCCGGGATGCTAGTTTTAGCGAGACGAAGCCAGAGAATCCCTCTAGAAAAGTATGGGGTCTGACAAAGCCGGGCTAAAACAAATCAAGGTTAAGGATATGGAAGTGTAGAGGTATTTAAATAAGAATGCAATGGTTCGAGTAGAGCAGCAAGCGCAACTGCAGAGAGAAAGATTGTGTTCAGTTCAAGCGTCTGATTCCGACTGTCTGAAAAAGCTCAGAATTTCAGCCTCATATAGGGAGGTCATTCCTAAAGAGAGGGCTCTTTATTTTGAATATCGAGTCGGAATCGTGAACTAGTCCCCACTCTCTACTGAACTACTGACGCCGAAGATTTATTGATGAAATATATTTACCGTTCGGTTTTAAAAGTAGGCCTTCGGGGTGAGCAGCTAATTCGATAGAAGGAGCAGTCAGACCTTCATGAGATGAAACAAATGAGCCAGTAGTGCACGGACCCTCTCCGAGAGTCGTGTCAGCGTGAGCAATAGAGAAAATAAACAGACAATAAGATGTAAATAAAACGCGGATATAATGGGAATGTCAATACCCGACTCGGTCACGGAATAAAAATGCTTTTACTGAGATTATCCCCGCAAGTCTCCAATAAGCTGCCGTGACTTGAGGCGTTCTCTAGTCGACAATAGTCCTGCCTAGCCCCGCCCTTAATCGGGGATTACCTTCTGTAATTCCAATCTTTATGGTATTTTCCTCTGGTACCAGTCCCTACCGTATACAGGTGACTGGCCATATGTTGCTTAGACTCTGTCTATGTAACGTATGCTTCTAGCTCTATTACAGATGCAGTGTTAAGAGATCATTAAAAAATGCATTACATTCAAATTTGAGGTATTTTATACCCTGGTTGTGTCTTTAATTCGTAGTGAACACTTCCTGCTGTCCCACCAGGCTCTCTTAGTGGTGTTTACCTTTGGAGCTAATCTACTGACTCTAACGGGATAAATGTAGTCAAACTGGTCTAGGAAACGATAAAACAGTTAGTGTTAGGTAGACATATTGTTAGTTTAGTATCCCCGATGTTTAATTGATATTATTATAAAAAAATGAAGGATACTAGATATAGAGCGCCTCTTTGAAGATATAACATGAACAAGTTACGTAAATCGCTAATATTTGTTCCAATTTAATAAAACTACTTGGCGTTTTCATCTATCGATGTTAAATAACCGATAACTTACTTTACAGTTAAAATATTGTTATTATTTACTTTTATATGACTTGTGAAGAAAATCTTTCTTGACATAACGGTTTTATCCTAAAATTTCATCTTAATCGTAGTCACTGCCTCCAATCCTGTCTGATAAATTATTTTCTCTTTAATAATATTATCAACCCTGCTTATTTAAATACTTGTAATGTCTAGCTATAGTTATTATGTAGTGTTTATTTTTCAAAAGCTAATCGCCTTTAACAACAAAATAAGACATAGTTTCAGATTAACTAGTTTGACTCTCAGAGCTCTCACTAGTTGTTTATGATCTATCAAATAGCCGTTGTATATCCTTCTTTAAATTGATATTTCCTGGACTCCAATACTTGGATAAATCATTCTACATGGGTCATTGGAGAAAAGATTGCAGTTGTGAAAGGAGGAAGGCCATAAGGGTAGCCTAGGGCTTGCACCAAGTCAGACTGGTTTGGCATTACAGCACATGGCAGTAGTACCACTTTCTGTTCAATGGTAATTCTGACACTGATTTCTGGAAATAGTCATTAGTGACCGTTGGTACTATGTACGATGAGAGGGTCGTGCAGACCTTTCCAAGGATCGACACGGAAGAGAAAAGGATATCCGATAATGTATTGCATATCATGATTATAATACAACGTGGTGAGAAACCGATGACGTGAGAGCTATCTTGATGGCAAGAAATGGTTCGATCGAGATTGGCTAATTGCACCCATGACACAAAATATGAAGAGGTAGAGGACATTAATTTATCGATGGATTAGAGAAAGTGATATATTGTTTCGAAACTTCCCAGTGATAGATGATATTTCTACAATTATCAAGTCACTATTATGACTGTTGAAAGTGTGTAGAAATTAAAGGATTATCATATCATTATAACTTGTTCTTCAAAAACCATCATTTATATGAGTAGCAAAGTTATTGTACCTGTAACTTGATGAAGTTAACTTATTGCGGATCAATATATCCTTCACTATATTGCACGAGGTAACTTCATGTTTTATTCATACCCTGAATAAAGTCTTGCTTAATGTGTCTTCTTCTTGAATAACTGCACTACAATGTCTTCACTTGGTTTGAGCTCTTGATAAGAAAGGAAATATAGTGTATAATATATGTGTGTTTTTGCTAATCTTAAGAAAAACTTTTGTTAATTCTAGATAAAAAATTGTAGAACGGACGAAGTAACGAATTACCTCATTCCTCTGAGAAACTTGCCCGTACTTTCGAGACATCCTGTCTTTTTCTAGCCTCATCAACTGTCTTACCTAACAAGCGTATTAGACCTAGCAATCTTTCCTCTTTTTGAAATGTTAGAATTTCTTTCTCTTTGTTTCGTTCACGAGCTTGACTATCATGTAAATATCATTTTCAAGTTTAGGTACTTCTATTTTTAATGCGGAAGCCATATGGTATGAATGATAGTATATCGTAATTACTTATTGCCTAGCAAAGCAGATTGTAATTTTAGCACAATAAAGGAATTATATTTGTAAAATGCGGAAGCCATTTTAACCTAGGTTGTTCTTTTTTTTTGCATATTAGGACTGTAAGATATTTTCCAGCGTACATGGTCTGTTTATTTCACCTTCTTTACTCAACTAATTTCTAGATTAGGGGATGTCAAAAGATTTCGTGATATTGACTTCCTGTTCCCGAAATAATATAACTCTTTTTTTTTATTTTTCCAATACCGACTTTTTCAGCTGCTTTCTCCTTAGTTAGAGTTTCCATGGAATCATCGCTGATGATTGAGCTTAACGCTCAATTTGCAGGTGCATTTGTACGTTCATTTTCCAATCACTAGGAACAACCATTTCTCTATTATCCCTGATTTTGAAACTTCCTAAAATAGTATATTTTTTTTAAACGCTATTCCAATTTTTTCCCGAATCCTACCTGCAATCACCTGTTGCCATGCGTATCTATTTTCCATGCTGCATGGACGCTTCATGGTCCTAACGATGACTTGGTGGGTAAGCATTGCTTTCACCTTGCAGATTTGTTTTATTTTGCTCATAATTTACTTCAACTTCTATGCCATTCTATATCACTTTTCCCTGGGTAAACATTGCTTAAAACGTGTGCTTCATTTTATGCTTTAAGAAACAGTTATAAACTGATCAATTGCAGATTTGATCAATGTACAGAATTCAAAAAGTATCTTTTTTGGTTTTGGCACGTGTGAGTTAATACTCCATTGAACTACTCCCGCAAAAAAGCATGGACTATTCCGTGAAAGCGGCTGGATATGGGAAGAAAGTGGTCAGGCTCCGTTGCCGGCAATAACACCACTTTCCGCGTCCAAGGTTGGATGTAGGCCAGTCAGTAACCTCGCCCCCAATACCAGTGAACCTACAGCCGTTTTTCTAGGAAATATTTCTATATTGATTATTTAGAGATAATATTAATGATTAATAATAATGTGAGGAGTCCCCCGGCCACAATCTCTGAGGCGTATCCTTCCATTCTGCAGTTGTCACTTCTCACACATTGAGCCATCCGCTTCTCATCTCATTATCCTCCAATATATGGAAAATAAAACCCGTCTAAAAAATATATATGTAATTTAGCGAAAATGGCTTAAAATTATGTACATATATTATTTCTGAACAAGCACTACTTCCTTCTGTTGTTAGCCAAGAATCCTTTGGATTTATTACCAACACAATACGAGTAAATTGTACACGAAATTGTACATACATAGTAGAAGTATAATAGTTTAATAATAAATTTTAATAAAAAGTTTAATAATAATAAACACTACCTAAACAAAAATTGTCCGTTGATGAAACTTGGTAAAAATGGTACTTTTGTCCTGAAATGAAGAGTTGAAAATAAGGTGGGGGGGGGCATGGTTTTTATTAGCTTGGGTACAATCTAGGCAAGGGACAAATGTCGTTTAAGTGTATTTTGATGCTGGGCCTAATAAAAACAAAATCAAGACGATATAACCCACCCTAAAATATATACGTTTTTGTTGGAGAAAATACACGCCTTATTATTGCCCGGGCCAGAATATTAATATACCGAGATATTGTTTATTTTGTAGCTGACCAATAGAGGCTTTACCATTATTTTTCAACCGAATGAATTTATTTATTTTTTTATAAGACAGTACAATTTATAACTATTAGAACTATATCATTGTTAAAAAATATTATAAGAATTTAGTTTTAAAATATTGTAACAATTCATTAAGTACACCTATATAATTTATCATGAATATAAAGTTTATTTTCCATAGGACAATTGTAATTTATGGCTAAGGGGTAGTTAGTTCTCAGATTAAAATTCTGTCAAACATATTTAATCTGTAAGTATGGTTGTTATTGACTCGGGTTTCAGACTGGGTATGGGGGGTAACTCAGCTTGAAGAGCTGTTTTATGAAACAAAAGTAGCAATTCAGAAAGAGACCCAGAAAAGAGTAATTTTATCATACTTGTATATTACTCTTGTAACATAATTTACCTCAGCTGAGAGTTAGTAATGAAATTTTATAAAATGTCTTGAACATTTTGAAACATTCAAATCAATTAGCCGCAATACTCTATAGCAATACAAACATTCATACAGCAAATGAAAATTTCCTGATTTTAAACTTTCTATTTCAAAGATTCCAGTTTATTTCGAGTTTCTTCCATTCAATTATGGAGGCCTCATCTTCAGGTTTACAAGAGTTCTAGAAGTAATTACTGCTGTGTAAACATGAGCCCAAACAAGTAATGCTCTTTTGAAGATTATCTTCAGTTTTACTTTCACCACGGAGCTGCTCAGTAATCTAGTAGTCGGACCTATTGTCAGTAGAAGAAACCACAGACGAATGCATTGCGCTTGTTAACGAGTTTCCAGAAGCGTATCATTTATCTCAAGATTATTGCTATGATCAATGTTGCAGTTGACGTTATCAACCGTCTCTGTGAGTGAACTACTTTCCATGGACGTATTGTGGTACCACGCTTCGAAACTATATTTTCTAAAAAGGAAACATTTATTAATTCGCAAAAACTAAGTTTAAAAAAAAATTTAGTAGTAATTATTGAGACATTTTTTTTATAAATAACATTATTTGATATTTGTATGGCGTATTTCTCAAAGAACGCTCTTGAAAGTGTTGGATGGCGATCTCTTTTTACTAACTGACAGCTCACAAACATAAATAGCATTAACATATATAGTGACATTTTTCTGTAATACACAATAACAAAATGGTACTCTTCCAGTAATTGCAAACATGTTACACAGCACTCAGTTGGTAATTGTGTACCTTTATGTATAGTTTGTTTTCTTCTTCGGATCATAAGTTGGTAACAAAATTATCGGATTCAGGAACCGTTCTTTGCAGTGAACGAACGAAATTTCCCAGCCCAATTTCACACCGAAAATCCAAAATGCCTCCTGTATTTTTTTTTACATTTTTCGTGTAGAGGTAGTCTTTTTCCGTGATCGATTTACATTAACCACAGCGAATTTATATTCTTTATATTTGATCGAGCAATTTTCTGGAGAATCTTTGGCACAGATAGAGTTGCCGAGATGTAGTAAGAACGATTTAGTTAAGAGCGCAGTCATCGTCAAATTTATAGAATAAGATTCTCGTCAAGACATGTTTTGAGGAAAAACACTAGAGCAAAATAACTAAGAAAGCCATGACCTAAGATCATTAGATATCTCTTACTATAAAATAGGTTATAATTAGCTTATGGAAGGAAAAACAGCTAACTATTGCCTCAGCATCCAGTAGAAAACATGTTCTGATGACGATATCATAGTTGTTAACCATTGTTTTTTTAATTACTTCCACATTCAAGAGATACATAATTATTGAATTATTATCGCACGAACTCAAGGGTACTCTTTTACCATGCAGCTCCTAGCGTTGCGAATAAATTTTTAAATGTATGAGAATAGTTTATAACAAGACATTGAAGTTGAGACGAATTTCGATAAATCCATAGACACACTTGCTACATGTTGATGATTGTATGGATTTGCTGCCTCTAAATGAATGGTTACGGATCCTAAGTCACCATTGAGGACTCGGCAGTGGTGACTAGAGGAGAAATGCAAAATTACCCTGGAAGTGATCGTGGGAGTGAAGTCACTCCCAGTTTCTCTTCAGCTGAGGAACTAGAGGCTAGAAAGTTGGTGAGGACCCCTTCAGGCTGGAGATCAACCTTCTTTGTCCAATCTCTTGTTTCGTGCTCAGTGACTACTTACCGTCTTCTGTGATCTACGTGTGCACTGTCAAATCCACACAATAAATTATGTTCTGCAAAAAAAGGTATGGTTTTTTTTTTTAGTCTTTTATAATATATTATATCAACATGTATAAAATCATTAATATTCTTTCTGTCCTTTGCTTTGTTTTAGCAGTTATTCGTTTGTGCATTGTTAAAAGAGTTTCCTCAATGAGGAATGAGAGCTCTTCCTAAGAATCTTCAGCTCCATTTGAGTCGGAGAGTAGATGAGAAGGACTATTTGTAATGTTGAGGAGTCTTCTCTTCAAATATTTTTTGAGGGACAAGAGAAGACGTGGCTAAAAAATGAATCATCTGCTTGAAGCAGCTCCCCGAATAGTGTCCCAATGTACATTGTAAATAAAACGTTGTTTCGACCAAAATTATTAAATCACACAGTCGTCCCCGGAATAAAAGTTCGCATAATAAAGTGATACTGAAACATAATAACTTCAAGAGTATAATATTACAAGGCAGCTATCACTAATATGCTATCATTGATATAAGATATAGTGAATTGATCTTATTAATATGTCAGTGTCTCATTTCATTTTTCTAAATCTATCACCTTTGTTAGCCAATGACATAATCAAAGAAATTACATCATAATTTTGTTTAGTTCGGTGCGATGTTCATTCTCATATACGAAGTATTATGCACATAGATCATTCCAGGTGAGCTCTACGATAAGTTTGAGATGGCTACCGTCAAACGCCGGAGACACAAGACCTGACAAGCTGATGGAGAACATAAGTTGAGATTCCCCACTATTGTAAATCCTTGAGGAGCGTCATCTTTCTGTCATATTTTAACCGAATATTTCCCAATTTAAATCCAGAAAAATCTTCAACCAATCAATGTCTTCTTAAAATCCTGCTCGGCCGCCCTATAACCAGTATGTTTTAATTTATTTGTATTATGCCTTCAACCAAACTAAAAATCACAAATACATGTTATCGACTATTAACCAGCTCAAAAGATAGGCTACAAGCCTTTTCCTCCACATAACTTCAATTGTTTTTTAATAATGTACCTTTAAAATTTCAAATACTATTTACTACAGCTGTAACTGATCTAAAGTATATATATATACGTGGGACTAGCCATTATTATATCCTCTATATGTACTTAGAAAACCTTGTCGTTAATGTTAGGTTTATCAATAGATCATTAATTAATTGCATGCTAACATGCTGCCTCTTGTCTGTTACACAATGCAAGAACATCCCACACTAACAGTAGTTAGGGACAATTAATTACTTTAGGCTATAGGCAGCTTCCTGTCACTGGGCACCAATCTGCCATGTCGCAATAATAAGGCGGAATTGATTTAGTAACAATTGTAATTTACGTTACTAAATCAAAGACTACGAGCAGATGAAAAATAAATGGTTTTTTTTTTTTTTTTTTCAAAACCTCAAAAAGTACAAGTAACAAAATAATATAATAAAATAATTGAATTACAGATTTCTCCTCTTCCTGCCGTTCACAGATGCATTTGGAGGAGTGCATAAATATAATAAATTTTGTTGTGGTTAAAACTACTTTGTCTCATATTCAACACTAGGTGATGAGGCTTGTTACCGACACTAAACACTAAAACAAAACAAACTAAAACCTATACCTAGAACCTAAGACTAAAGCGTTCCAGCCGCGACAGCGTCCTGCCTTCGATGGGGGAACGGAGCGGGGGTTATAGTGTTAAACACCGGGTTTGTCAAATACTGCAAGGAGTCGAAAAATTTGATATGCATACGCTGGATGAATTCATCTACCGTAGGCAGCTCAAATATCTCATGCAGCTCACTGTTGCTCCGCTGCTCGAATGAAGTACCACTGACCACTTTCATCAGTATACCGTTTTGGAATTGTTGGAGTCGCAGAGCTGTCGTATGCGTCAGATAACGAAATAGTGGTGCACCATACAGCAGAGTAGGCCTTAGTATGCTCTTGTATATCAATAGCTTGAGACGCAGTGATAGATTGGGGGAAGTCAATAAGCCGGTAAGACTTCGTGCATGTTAGCTTCAACTTCTTCGCAAAATTGTTACTAAAATGGATATGTCTGTCCATTTTAATTCCCAGATATACTAGGTTGTTGGCTGGTGAATTTTCCTCCGTTCCTACTATGTAACTAGTAGAGAGCGGGCTTTTTCCCTTTTGGAAAGAGAAAATTACACAGTGAGTCTTACCCGCGTTTACAGAGATATTGAGTCTCCCCAATCTCTCACTGATCTGGTTACAGGCAACTTCAGCCTGTCTTAGAGCTACCTTGGCACTCATGCTGCTACTGTACACCGCTATGTCATCCGCGAAAGCAGTAACTGTGGTATTTTTGTACCGGGCTCCGACAAACTCAGACGTGTATACGTTGAATAGTACAGGGGATAAGTCGGCTCCTTGGGGTACTCCACAGGTCAGTGGCACAGCTTAATAAATGGATTCCAAAAATGATTAGTTATAATGAACGGACAAACGAAAAAGATACTGGGAGGATAAGGGCTAGAACCAGGCACCTGTCCAATATCCCAGTAGGGACTCAGATAAGTGATAATGAACTCGTGCAGGAGTGAAGGATCTTGTCTATATAAATCATGCTTGGCCAAGCTCCCGCAGTGACAGTAACCAATAACAACAACACTGCAGCTTACTGCAAGGGCACTGAGTGACCTAATTTCATTTACAGCGCTGTCTGTCCGTACACTGTACGAGCTTAGGCAAAGAAGATTCATCTTAGGAAGATCGATCACAGTTACTCTTTTATAGTAGATGGTCCGACACTGCCCATGTAGGAGATATCGACACTGTTGCATTTTAACGATTTCATTATTAATCAATCAGCATTAATACCTAAAATTGACTATATAAGAATGACATATTAAAATATACCTTAAATTCATTAAATTAATAAAATTATTCGCTAAAATTGTAAGAATATCGCCTATTGCCTGCCTTATTCTATCAAAGGAATATTTAAAAATTTGGATATCTTTGAAGACGAACCAAATAATTTAAATTAAAAAAAAGTGCTTTTGAACGTATATAGACAATGTATGTATGCACATTATACATTTGCAACAAATCAAAATGTAAAAATATTAAAAATTGTATAAAATGTAGCCACGCTACATGGTATATAATGTCCATGACATAAAATATACAGAAGTAAGTGAGAAAGTCAAGTGAAGGGGATATGGGATCCCCTTTTGCAATCCATCAGTCAGGAAAACTTTATTTTGGTGCGGCTGCTCAAAGCTAAATCGATGGAATACAGAATATTACATGATTAAACGATACCATAAAAAAATGTGCATTATTTTTCAATACAAACTCCATGGTCACTCTCATTCGATCACTTTCTTCCCGAAAGCCCCTTAGTCTGTTCTTCGAACTCTTTCCGAAGGTTTTGCATAGCCTGGTCAAGAGAGAGCTCAGGGGCTATACCTGTGTAGCGACCGCTAACTACATAAGTTAAATCACCCTATACTCTAGTGCATATATATTGTAAGCAAAAGTAAAATAACATGAACTAAATGTAAATCATTGTAAAAGTGTTAAGCAATAAAAGGCGGAAGCCAAACAGTCATAAACGAGGAAGGGTCGCCAGCTGGCAGTCATAAACAGTCCTTTAGGGGGCGAGGGGTCGGGTAATTAAGCGTAGGTACAGTACCACAGGAGTCCACACCCCCAACCCGGATTAGACCCTAGCAGCCTCCCGGCAGGAAGTAGAGACGATATGTAAGCCAGGGCTCCTGGCCCTGTAAACCAGTCTCCTCATCAGCTTCTGAGTCTCTCGCGACCTTTACTCGGTGACGCCTTAAGCCAGAGCTCCTGGCCCTGGAAGTCAGTCTCTTAGAATCCTTGCCAGACTCCTCGCAGTCTCCTTGCAGACTCTCTGGCGACCTGCACCCGTGACGCTTGCTTGGTTTCCGCTTGAACTCTGAAAACTTGCCTTATTCTTTACGAAACCTCTGTACCTCTTCTCTTGAATATAGTGCATTGTCGGGGCACATACCTATCATAAATGGAGTCAGATAGTAACGCCGGCATGGAACGATTGTCCAGGTTATTAACTCGAACAATCCGCACTTGTCACCAGGGCTAGGTGATCAGGCACCCCCTAGTGACGACCCGACAACCTGTATTCTTCCATCAAGTAACAACTTTATATTTCATTGGTAAATACATCATTGTACATAATATGTTACAACTACAAACCACCAATATTACCGTACTTAATCAATTGGTATTGTATGGCATTTCTGTTGTTCTGCTTATAAAGTTATTTACAATATAAAGTATTTATAATCGTTCTTCATTATGAAACCCGTTCAATCAATCATCGATAATGACACTATGAAGATGAATGAGCCTATCACCTTCGTTCGAAAGGCCTGATCGTTAACGGTGATGCTTGGTGGGCTACTACTTGGTTACGTAACTTTGCTAAAACCGTTCCATTTAGCCATGGTTCTCGGGCAAGGCCAAAGTCTCCTTTTGAGGCCAATGTTGTCTTAAAGATCGAACCGCTAACGTTTTTGCAAATTCATTTCGTAGTTACATTTGATTCTTGCTGTCAAAGAACTCACTAAGTGGCAGCAACCAATTAGATAAAAGATCTGACTCCACGAATGTTAACGGTAGCACGCGAATTTACGATTTACCATTTTACTAGTCGGAGGAAATCTATTTAGATAATAAACATTTTTTTTCAAAACCCCTTTATTCAATAACATTTTACAACTTATGATAAAAATTCAATGAACAATATTTACAATTTTCTCCTCGTGCTGGATGCGCAGATGCATTTAAAGGAGGTAATATTTACAAAAACAATTTTCTATTTGAAGTTAAAAAGTCAATAAACAAATATACAGGAAAAGGTGATGGGGCTCACCTTAACAAACATTTTTTTTTCTTTCTAAACCCCTTGAATTTAATACAATATGTAAAAAATGAACAAAATAAATGAACAAGAATTGACAGTTCTCTCCTCATTCTGCTATGCGCAGATGCGTTTGAAGGAGGCTGGGCTACATAAATTAGATTTGAGGTTAACAGTTAAAACATGTATACAATTCTAGGTGATGGGGTAACAAACATTAAAGTAGTCAGGTTGTTTGAAAATTACTTATGAGTTACCAAATGTCCAAGAGTTACGGATAATGAACTGAAAATAAATTTAGTTACTAGTTTTTTTTTACAAAAAATGTGGACTAAATTGTATTAATTAATATACATGAACTAAATTTAAAAAACAATAATAATTAAATAATTAAATACGAGATTGTTCCTTGACCACATTATTTTCATAATAAAATCTTTATATAATTATTATACATTATTCATTCTTTAAAAGTTAGAATTCTGAAAACGTTGAAAAAGCTCTAATATTATAAATATACTCAAATACAACTAGAAATATTGCTTTGTTACTATTGTTAAAATTTGTAGTTATTTAAGTTTAATTTCCTGGGATGTATTATGAATAATTTGTTTTATGTTTGATCAATTGGTACGAAACTTTGTTGCGACTGAATGCTGGTTACCCTAGTCATACGTGAACGTCTAGTGGCGTAAGTTAGGGGACAATAGCGGTTCTTGAACAAAGATTTAGGATTTTGTCATTTCTATTTATTGAAAGTTAATAGTTTCTATGAGTTTAATTTCTAAAAATTCCAGTTTTCCGCCTAGATTTCGGTTTTGTGGAGACGAAGTCTATAGCTACGGCATAGAAAACGAATATACTGAGGAACAACTTCCAGTATACATTAACTGCTTATTGAATAATTGTGAAAAAAATTACATTGATTTTGGTGTCAAAACGTTTTATTTGTTAAACTACCTCCATCACTGATGGTTTAAATTGTAAATAGGAAAAATTCGATCATAAGAAAGCATGAAAATTTATTTTATTTTAGCAGGAAACTTATCAGTATATCCGGACGTTTTCTGGGATATGACTTTAAATTTCAGGTGTAGTGAAAATTTCTCCACGGGCCTTGAACATCTTTTGTAAGCTTTTTAAGTAAAGCCTCTCCCATAAAGCTAGTTATAAATAATGGACCCCTTTTATAATCGCGTTCATATGAATGTAATACGATTCAAAAGTAAAGAGCCAAATACTTCACGAAAGTTCAAAGCAATGTATGATTGATACTTGTGGGGAATTGATGTTTCTTGGACGTGTAAAAATTGTACCCATTTCAATATTTCGATAATATTCTGGAATACAAGTATCTTCGTCTAAGAGGCAATCCCTAAACGATTGGCAACTCTTAGGACCACATTAAGAACAGCTGAAGATTACATATTATAACGTGGTGAATACAAAAGTATCTATTTCAAAAAGACAATAAAGAAGATTTTGCATAAGTATAGGGATCACTTAGGAGATTAGGCAGCCTCCTTCTTCTTCCAGAATTTCCAGACAATTGTCATGAATATGCCTCAACATGTCTTCCCGATATAAATTATCTTTGGCTGGAGTCTCAATGAACTCTCTCGAAGATCCTCTCTCGTGAAAGACTAGCTATGTTGGTAGACCACCTGCCTGGATATTGGGAAAGGGAGGTTATAGGTTCTCCCCGGAAATATTTTCTTTGTTTCAAGATGATTGGATCTACACCGTGGTAACAAATTGGAAATAGTCTATTTCCGTTCCCGAGAATTAATATGTATTTTTTTAACACTATTTAAATTCCTATTTAGTTGTGAAGTCTTGTGTAATTAGTAACAAAATAGAAAATGTACGACACAGGTCTTACCGGCTTTCGCACTTGCTAACTTAACCCAACTGGTCGCTTCGCCTGAAACTGATGACATGTGACCAGTTAAATAATCTTGTAGAGGAGAGTCTTTTAAAAAACTTTATTATGAATAACAATCAAAACGCTGGTATATATACAAATATTAATCACTAGGACATTCTTTGGCTAAGGCTAAAGCACATGTGAGGGTGTCTTGTAGGGTGAGGGAGCAGGTCAGAAAACACGTATGATTTTGGGGAACAGGAAGGGTTACCTACAAAAAAAAGGGGACCATAAGTCTCAAATGAGGTACACGTTTCTACTAAAAATGTAAGATATAATAAGTATTATATAACTTACCTATGGCCAGCTCTGCTGTACGGTGTCCCGCTATGTACTCACTTGACTGACAATACAGCTAAAAGTCTCCAGCAATTTCAGGATGCGATCATGAGAAAAGGGTTCAGAAATATTTCTGTTGAAAGATTAAAGAACGCCGACCTGCACCCGTTGCTGGCTGTCCCATTGATGGGTGATTTCATCCGGAAACATATCAAATTTTTTGACTCGTTGCAGGACCTGACAAACCCAGTGTTTAACGCTATTACCCCACCACCATTCCCGCACCAATGGCAACAGGCCGGGAAAAATAGGTTAAGTTAGTTAGATTTATGTTAGCATTAGCACAAGCCTTGTACAAGTCTTCACAGGAATATTTTTGTTACTAAAAAGTATTTCTGACATTCCTAATTTTTATCTCTACCTTAAATATATAACCTGTATCTATTTACTACTACAAATAATGAAGAGGTAATTTTGTTATTACCAACGTAAAGAACATAGTTTGGTGCTGAAAGTAAACAAAATAAACAATACTACAAACAACTACCAAACAATTTAGTAGGCTTCTCAAAAGAAATATCGAATAGATCTCAGACAGAGGAACAAATCTAAGGGATTCTCCATTATTATTATGTAATGGCTTTTAATATCCTATTTAATTTTAGTGTTGTGATTTTAGATCAGATTTTAGACAAAGAAAAACTCATAAGTAACGGTAAGCCAAGAAGAGTTATGATTTCGTTATTAACTGTTATTTCTTAGTCAAAGCTAAAATAAATTTAAAAATAATAAATAGGTATCGTATAACTAGACTTGATAGTGGTCGTGAAAATAATACGTTCCATCAGAAATTTTAAAGATTCACTTTGGATTAAGATAGCGTGACAATAAACATTATATAACTTGAAGTTAGAAGGTGAAGGACAGTCCTACCACATTGGGCATTGATGCACATGTTTACAATATTGTACCTTTGTAATAATTACAAAATACAAAACAATACAACAGACTATTTTCAGAGGCTGAGATGAGTGGACGCGTGAAATTTAAAACCATTTCAAAAAAAACAATCGCGCTCATCCAGTAGTGGATATTATAGCTGCTTAATTTTATTTTTTAGTTCTTGAAAAAGCTATTTTTCTTGAATACGTATTTCCGGCAAAAATATTAGTTATTTTTCTAAACAATTTATAAGCTCCCTCGGAGTCTACGGCACTTGATAATCTTCCGATGCCGTACCTCCAATTTATATTTCCGTTTGTACATATTTATAAAACTATAGTATAATTCGTTATAAATATAGAAAATGTATTGATCAGAGGCATTTTATACATAGTCTAGCGTCCTGTATAAAGGATTGGCTATATTTAGGCTGAAGAAAGTGTACGTACCGAAAGCTTGCGAAGACCAGTCGAAGACTGGTCGGAGAGTCGCTCCCACTCTCCTCGCCGATGAAGAGAGAGGGGCTAAATGCTGAACCGCGATATCTACGAGTTATCCTGTAGGGCTTCTAGATACTTGACACCGAGTATCTCGTCGATAGTGATTAAAGATTATACCGACTGACGATGATCGACATCTGTAAGGTTTCACCGTCGGATCAGTCGCGGGAGAAATCCATTTCCTGAATCTGGGGTGTCTATGTCTCTCACTGTTTGGGCTGCATATGCCTCTCACTCCCCTCTTATCTATGCCAGAGAAAGTGTTAAGAGTTTATTTGAACTAATACACCAAATCTTTGCTATTAGGACTAGTTGTTGGTCCATACATCTGTAGCTTTGACATTTTTTTTTATTATTTAAAAACTTTTTTTTAATTCGTTCAGTTTCATTTATTTATTTGGTGTGAGCTATGTAGTCCTCTGCCTAAATACTACTTAAAAATGAATTCAATGAAATTAAGTTAGGTTCACACTGTGCAAACATAGTGAAATGTGTGAAAAGGAAAAAATAAAGACTTATCAAAAAGACCCTACTCCTTATTTAAGTCTAATTAGGTTATAATTTGTAAATGTAGAGGAAGAATACAAAGTGGAAGTGAGCTTCTTACAAACCAAGTTGTTTATTTTCGATCAAAAATATATCATTATACTTTTCTGAACAATATCGGACAATATTGCCTTTTCGGCTAATAGAAACATTATTTATTGGAAAATATTTGAAATTATGTATGTTTTATGGTCATTATTGAATAAATGAATCATTTTTATGACAGCGTCGCAAACATAATTTTATAAATTTATCATTTTGTTTTCATTCCTTTTTATTGCTGATTAGTCTTATTAGTCAGCATTACTTGGAACTTTCATACATTATCACTGCGACATAAAAAAAAAACTTAAGTGGAATAAGTAACCCTCTGAAAAAGGCTCCACTTCTAAGAGCACCGCCTACTATCACCTGCCATACGTATAGTATTGTTAAAGATTCTTAACAGTACTTGTGAAAAAATTTGGCTGTAACATGACATAAAATAGAAATTAAGAGGGATTAATGGGTGAAGGGGACTTTAGGTCGTGAATATCAGACTATTTTCAATTCGGAAATCATGTCAAATTTCCCATAAAACTAAATAGCAATTGGAGTTGATTATAAAAGGGGTAAAATTTTGATTTGACAGTGATTTTATTGAGGTAGATCCATGCCAATTATGTGGATCTTAACTAGTACTCTGTATGAACACAGACGTAGTTTCAGGCACTTTAACAATTCAATCAATGATAAATTAAGCTTACAGATACAAAGTTTAGCAGTAACTTCTGAAAGCCGTTTTTGGATTCAATTGGAAAACGAACGGTTTTGAGAAAATAAAGAGAAAATCGTGTGAATCTTTTTGTGGTAAAGTGAAGTGGCATGCTGAAAACTCTTCTTAGTGATGTTTTAAAAAAAATTTTTAGGAAAAATAAACACTTTTCTTGCTCGAACATCCCAATCGAGTATAGAATGGTTTATATAAAGGAGGGGGAGGATTTCTATTTCCTCTATCATGGCATTCGTAGAGCCACAACCGCTACTGACTTTCACCGCTTATAGCAGAAGCGACACAGGAAGGATGCTAACCATATGTTATTGGCAAAGTTATGGTACTTCTTTCAGCTTTAGTCTAAAGCTCCATAGTCGCCCTAAGAGAGCCGAGCCTATGATATATCGTCCGATGTGACAATGTGCATTCAGGACCAGCCTTCAGTGTTGCAAGGATCGTAGGAGTGACTTATGAGTACCTTGATGAAGATAGGCAGAGAATATTAATATACTTTCACCCCTAAGAGACTTAAGGCCGATTTGAAACTAGAAAACAGCAGGCTATAGTGGCCTTTACAACAAAAAACAAAATCTGTAGTTATTTGTGAAATGTACCAGTTGTTTATAAATAAATGACTAAGAAAATGATAAAATTTTATTGATATTGTAATTGCTCGGCATTGATAAGCTAAAGCTCCAAGAACAAATATATGTCAAAATAAGAATGCTAATACGTTTAACACAATATATAGTGCTATACACTATATATAGTGCTTTGATGCTACAATGACTCACAACTTTAATCATACGCTTGTATTACGTAATATAACTGCCGTTAATGATAAATTACACAGTACTTTGTTGCTACAATGACTCATAACTCTAATCATAATAATGATGATAAGATTTTTTATGTAGTTGGCAGTGATTTTCATGTTGTATCTCCATGGAAAAAGTCACATCTCAAAGTTAAACAGCGGACCTACTTCCAAGAAGAGAATAAATGAAGAAGAGCCGTAGAAAATATTTAGGATTTTTTTTATTGATTTTATTCAGGCTTTTTATTTGTGGGACATATTTTTAAATCATAATTTCAGCGAATTGATAGGTAGGTCATCTTCAGTTCGTTCATTTCTACGACCGAACGAGTGTTAATTTGATCTCTGGATACCCTACACCTACCGAGGACTCGACGCCTCATAGTAGAGGCAACTTATTTGTGGATTTTGGGGATTAAGTGACATATATATTAGTCGTATAATTTATATGTATGTTCATACGCTAATATGTAATCAGGAATATTTTCACATATGAAAGCCCTGTTTATGAAAAGTGTTAATTACAATTTATTATATTTAGCAAACAAAAGACTTCAGACAATTATGCCTAAGGTTAATCTAACGTACACTGCTGAAATAGGACTTCTCTCTCACTCTTAACGAAGTCTTTTTGCCTTATAATGACTTACACTTATAAATATTTAAAAATACAAAAGGCGCTAAGAACTATCACCAATGTTTCCTGGTTCGATATCCATAAGAAAATTTACTTAATTGGTCGGAATTTACATATTTCGTCACCACGTCGTATAGAGCTGATAACAATATACTTAAAAAAAGGACAATCATCTTCCCTATGAGCAGTAAATATAATTCATAAAGCTTACCTCTATTATAACTCATAAAATGTTTTTATAGTTCAAAGAAACAATTATTGAATTAATTTGCCATGGATGGTTTAAATAATGGTGGCTTAGCAGAAACAAGGCACTCACCACCAGTGAGAAGGTCGTGAATCCTTGAAGGAGTTCCTTTACCGAAGTGCTGTCAGGAATACACGAGTGGAGAACTTGGAGAACGAAGGATAAGCTGTAGTATGGCGTAGGATGAGTAATTGAGTACTGCGCCAACTCGTGAGTGGGACCGTTTTGAATTTAACATGGAATCTACTGACGTTGTACCCCGGAACGTCGGCCCATAAACCATAGAATCTTTATTTATTCGATCAGTTATCGGACCAAGAGCCGGTCAGCTTGGCATAACAAAGAATTAGACATTAGACGGTATGATCCCCGCAGACAATGCTGTACCAATCGAGCTAACTGTAGGTGGCAATGCATTTCTCAGGTATTTAGATAAATAACCCATGTGTCTATAGGTAGAAGCCTAGAGCCGAATCAAAGAAAAAAACAAGTTAAATTGAACCCTACCCTCTGTACTTCAGGTAGAATAAACATACCTATTTAGGACTCTGTAGAACACTGATCTGGAGCTCATTCCTCAACCTCTCACCTACAGCCCATACCCGTCTCTCTGTCGTTTTACTCCTGTATAAAACCTTTACTGTAAACTATGCCTTTTTTATTCTTTTTAACCTGATATATATATTTTTTTTTCATAGCCCCTTTAAATTTACAGATAATTACATATATAATTATAGATCTTCAGGCGAATCTATTTACAAATTATTTCTGTATTACCTGTAGCATCGCTACATTATATATAGGTTTTGTTATTTTATAAAAATTATATAATGAATAAACAAGTATAATGATATACATTATACATGACTGGACTAAACTGACTAATAAAGGTGATGGGGCTCACCTTTTTGATCAACCTTAAAACTAACTTACATATTAATTCTTAACCAAAATTTTCCTCGAGTCTGTTGCCATCGATGCGGGAGGGGTGGTGGGGTCATAGTGTTAAACACTGGGTTGGTTAGGTGCTGCAACGAGTAAAAAAACTTAATGTTTCTTCGGCGAATGAACTCACCCACCGACGGCACACCAACGGGTGCAGGTCAGCGTTCTTCAACCTCTCGAAAGAGGTATGTTGGACCACTTTTCGCAAGATCCCATTCTGGAAATGTTGGAGACGTTTGTCTGTATGGTCAGTCAAGTAAGTGGGTAAATAGCGGGGCACCGTACAGCAGGGCTGGCCGGAGGACACATTTATATATCATCAGTTTGAGACGAAGCGACAGGCTGGGTGAAGTTAGCAAGTGCGATAGCCGGTAAGACCTTTGTCGTACTTTTTCTATTTTATTACTAAAATGAGTAGAGAAATGGAGATGCCTATCCATTTTTATACCCAAATAGTGCATTGAGAAAGAAACTATGTCATTATTCCACGAGTTGTTTTTTATCAGTATAGTGATAATTTACTATAGTGAGATCGCTAATTGATCAAATCGATTAGAAATGCTGACAAAGTCGTAAATATTATACGCTGTAATTCAATTATTCGCTTATCTCATTTTTGTAATGAGATCGCATACATTTACTATGTAAATACGCTGATTACTCGCATCAACTGACAATTACTGTGTGAATATGTATCAAGTTACCCTGTTGAATGTATTAACTTATATTTAGCTTGTAGAAAGTTGTTGTTCTGAAGGGTGATCTCCATCGGCAAACATCTATTTTAATTTCAGCGCACATCTATAACATATCAGTGGTGAATGCAATTTAAAAATGTTCGGATAATTTAAAATATCTTTCTTAATATCGAAGGACGATCCTACATGTTCCTTAATCCATTCAAAGTTTGAGACCTCTCTAAGATTACGCTCTTAGTAAATTTTGTCATCACTAAATTTAATTTTTGATAAAATTTGAAGTGTCCAGAATGTAGCACTGTACAGTTTAAATATTATATTTTTTTTTTTTAGTTTATATTAAACCACCGACCCAGGTGTACTCTCAAATATTAAATAGATGCTTTTGTGCAGTCTAATCTTGCTTACCTTATTCCTATTAAATATTATGTAAGTGCTTAAACTCTCAATGGTCTAATTACCATTTATTTTATTTATAGATAGTAATATTACGCTAGTAATGGTTCCTTCACGCAACCTTCTAATAGGTCCCCACCCCAAATAAATTTCCCTTTATTTTTCCCTTATCCTACATTTTCAAAGTTTGAGAACTGAGAAAAAAAAAAAAAAAAAAAGAAGAAGAAGCTAGATATGGATTTTACTCGACTAAACTGCAAGTTAATCGAAGCAATGGCGATTAATTAAGCGATTGATCCCATTTTATTTTATTGACCTCAAAATCACAGTTGAACTTGAGCCAAGTTTTGTGAAAACGTAACAAAATTAAGAAATAAAAATTACAAATGGTCGAAATGAATAGTATTTGATGATTGTTTATAGGATTAATCATTATATATGTTGGAACGCATACCATTTCGAATCTGGATTTTAAATAGAAAAAAAAAAGTATATTACTGTGTCAAATCTTGTTTTGTTCAATTCTTTGTTTGGATAGATTTGTTCTAATGTGCGTAGAAAAGTCAAAAAAACTTTTTCTTTTAAATGAAAAACACAAGAGTAATATGCACAATGAGCAGTGTAGATTTATGTCATAAAATTGGAACTGTGAAATCGGATCAATATACTGGTTACTGCTAGGAATAAAACGTATCTGGCATGTTATGAAATCACTCAGGAAAGAAAATCGCGGCCAAGTTGAACTCGTGTGGCGAAATCCGTAACCTTCTCGTAAAAAGAAAAAAAAAAATCATACTAGTACGCCTTAAAAGTATTTTTATTTGCAACATCGTGGTATAGAAAAAAAAATACCTCTTTGGTCAAGCTAATCCTTCTACTTATAATCCTACAACAAAGCTTAATCCACAAAGACAGAGCTGCTTCGAGTATTTCTATGTAAACATCCTTTCAGACCGATTTCATTTAAGAATGAGCAGATAAAACGGAGAATGAAATCAGAAATTATAACCGATTACCAAAATTTTAATTTGAATAGTAATATTTTCATAGTATTTATTTTTGCATAGATGCCACTTTTTTTTTGGTAATTAATAATAGTTTACAGCTAAAGATACAGCCGAAATATTTTGAGCTAATACTGCAAGTTCTAGTCACGGCCCTACTAGGAAAGTTATCTTTGGCTTTTGATTAATGAATTAATAATTTAATAATAATTATCACTCCACATATTTCTTGCACTGTAGACGCTGTACGAGTATACCTCCAACACCTTTCTTCTGACTTATCCTGAAGCAGTTTTCTCACAAATATTTTTCAAGATTTTGATTTCAAGATACGAGAAGAGAGAAGAGCATGGTGTGCTTCGCAGTGAAAGTTCAGATGCCCACAGGACTTTTTATATTTGAATGCTTTTTAAAACATTTGTAGCCATGAGTTAGTTACTGGTATTCCCAATCTTAAAACGTGTCAATACGACTTAATTTCTCTGAATACTGAGGCCAACTCGTTTGTCCGAAATACCCATATATCCTGAAAATAAAATTTCTTGTTGTTGCAGAACTACAAATTCTTCCCACTCCAACCATCGAAAAATAACTAAATTATTTTCTTTTAGATTCATATCTATTAATATTAAAATACATGTTTTTTTAAAGTGGTAATTTTCAAAATGGTATCAATAAAATCTCAAATTTGCAAATCATAAATGTATATATTCACAAACATATTTACAAATTGAAGTAACGAACTAATAACAATATATACATATAATAACAAAATATTCTGGGTATTAAATTCTACTGAATTAAACATCAATATTTAAAAGATTTTGGTAACAGTTTGGTGCACCTCTAGTGCTGAAGAAACCAATCACCCGCCAGCCCCATTCCGCAACTTCTCGAAGTCCCCTGTTAGTCCCCTAAGCGGTGCAGAGCTGACGAAAGCAAAGAAGGTTTCCCATTCAATTGCTTATTGTAACTTGCTTTGAATTTGGTATCTACTCGACGCCTCTTTCTTCGATAGCATTAATTTCGTATCCTTACTCGGATATTTTCTAGACTGGTGTAGAATACCGATTGAGTTTGTTAAAATAAATTAAGATTTACATAATTAAACTATATTCTCTAAACGTTGAAACTAAACAGCAAAGATCATTTGTTGGGAGATAGATCCTGAAGACAGCGTGGCCAGGAAGGTAGCTGCCGCTTGTTCGGCGGGGAGGCACTGTCCGAAAGCCTCCAAGAACAGCGGCTCCTGAAGGACGCTCTGCCGGAAGTCCGCGAAGGACACCTTGCCGTCTTTGTCGTGGTCCAGCTTGCGAAGTACTAGCTCCACCAGGTCCTTCACCCCTTCTTCAGGGTCCTCCTCTTGCGGCTGCTTCACCAGGCTGTTTCTGCACACAAGGATAAATTGCAATCAATTAAGTGAATCTGAGGTCAAGGTTTTGCTATTTTTTTTGGAGGGAAACCCGAAAGAACTAACCTTACAGAAAATATTGTGTTTAAAAGCTAACCTCTCCATAATAATAAATGGTCACCAGCCAGTCTGCCACCTTCACACAAACATCCTGCAGGAAATCCCATAAACCCAATTTTCCCTAGATCATGCATGCCAATTCCAGCAAGCGACCTAAACTAAAGACGGTGATGAGGCCTTTACTAACGTTCGGGTCAGTAACCTGGACTATCTCCAGGGTTGGTGAAAGGAAAGACTTGCCCGGTGTTTCAGTCCCGAATTATGTCTGGGCACATCACGATAGCAGCAGAATCCACGCACGGATGAGATTGTGAAACTCTACCAGCCTGGGGATTGGAATAATTATTTGTTTTGTAACATGTTTGGAGATAATTATTCTGTACAAAAAAGTAGTCTTATATAAAAATCAGCGCCCCCTCAGCAGAAAAAAAGAGTTTAACTCAAAGCTATTTATGTATTAAATCTTAAATTTCAAGAAAATTTGCGCTACAATGAATTGAATAGAGAAACATTTTAAGTGTGCTAAAATTACAATCAGCCTTATTAGGCAATAAGTAATTGAGATAAATGTTCTCATTCATACCATATTTACGATTCATTATTCATACAATATTTGCCGGATACGACCCAGTGGTGGCTGACAAAGAGTTCCTACTACGAAACCACGAAAGATTACCAGTAAAAATTCTAACGAATAAAACTACAACGTTTAGTGGACAGCAACACGAAACAACATTGTCAGTTCTTCATAAAAAAAGGATTTTTAGAAGTAGCAAATTTGAATAAGAACAATTTTTCTTTATTTTTCTCTATAAAAATCTATTACTATGGAAACAGATGTGCGTGATCTACCTCTGATGTTCTCCTTGGTTGGCTTATAGTTTTGCAAGGCGCGAGTGAACTTTGTTGGTACACTATGTGGTCTGTCAAAAGAACTTTTACATCAGACCAGAAGCAACTTATGCAATCTTTAGCAATATAGATAAAGATATTTCATCTAATAATATTGCGAAATATTCTCGCAAACCTTGGTACCGTCGGTTTATAGAAGATGTACTTAGAATAAAATTGAAAGGCGATCGTATTAATTTGAGAACAGCTCTAGTGAATTTTCGTAATTCAACACTCTTCGCCATTATTAGATGTTATGAGAAATATAGTCTTTGACAAATTGAATAAATTAACTATTAAACACTTAGTTTAATGATTTTTTTTCTAGCCTCTAGTGAGATCAGTGTCACTGCGTTCAAATCTAGGGTTATTTACTGTCTGCCGAAGTTGAAAATTCAGTAGTTTTCCCCAAAGAAGCAGTTTTCTAAGCCAGCCAATGGCTTTTATTAGGGGTGGTATTTGTGCACTTGCACTGTTGCATTTCAACTTAACTCATATATCTAACAATAAAATCCTCCATAAAATGTATTGGTAGATTATATTATATCCCTTCAAACAACATAACAGCATCATAAGATGAATAATGTCAGGTACTACGAAGCTACAGGAATTAGTTAGATGAAATCAAAATGATGGCAGATCGGCTTAAGTTGATGAAAGAAAAGTGTTAGATTTTCAAATTGTCATCAAATTTGTAGTGTTTCGTCACAATATGCGTTTCTCTAACAGGTCTTAGTGTGAGTTATCATTATAATCACACGTTTTACTCTATATTTAAAGATTTAAAAAAAAATGAATTATGTCGCATATTTAAAGTTAAGTGGTTTTCATTCAAATGTTTAATGCAGGAATATCAGCCTGATAGTCAACAAAGCAAGTTTTAATGTGTGCCGATTGTAAATGTAAATATTTTTTTGTACTTATGGAATGAAAAAATAAACCTTATTTATCTATAAATATATAAAGAGAGAGTGAACTACAAGAAGCGAGAACCTCAGGAGCGTAAAAATCTCCTCGCGGACGATGAACCCGTCGCTGTTGAGGTCGTAGACGGCGAAGGTGAAGGCCGTCCGCTCCTCGAGAGTGCCCTTCAGGAAGACGGAAGTACCAGCCATCCACTCATCCTTTTTAATGAGGCCGTCACTTCCGGCGTCGAAGACGCTGAACAGCCGATCCATGAGGATCTCTTCGCCACTAACTCCGAACGTGCTGTGGAGAAGGTCCCGGAACACCAGTCGTTCGATCCCGTCTTTCTTCTGTCGGCAATAGAGGGTTCCATTCGTTCACTATAGTTTTATATTTTAAAAAGTATAATAATAAAAATAAAGGAAACCATAAACATTAATCAATATTCTCAACTGGTATAATGTCTGATAGTCTGCGTAAAGCATCCGGAGGATCGCGTTGGACGAGCCTAAAGATGACGAAGTTAGATGTTTACATATTTCTTAATGGCAATATAACAGGTCGAGTCATAAGGAACTTCCGATACAGCTAAGTAGAATCTATTGTTCGTATCTACCCGCTAGTAAAAACTAAGTTTTTGTTTTCACTATATAGACGAGGCTTCAGTTAGTTTTTTGTCAGCAGTGTTGTGTGATACACGTTTTTTTTAACCTCTGAAATGGAGAGTCAAAAAGTACATATTCGTTATGTAATGCTTAGGGAATTTAGACAAGGCAATAGTGCTAAGGCGACAGCTGAAAAAATATGCAGAGTATATGGTGAAGGACTAATAACTGATCGGGCAGTTAGAAATTGGTTTATAAAATTCCATTCTGGAGATACGACCTTAAAAGACGAACCGATGGCGGGACGTCCTTCCGACTTTGACGACAACCTTTTAAAGGCAATATTGGAGCAAAATCCACGTCAATCAACAAGAGGTATAGGAGAAAGGTTGAATACATCACAATCAACTGTTAACCGCCACCTGGAGAAATTAGGGAAAGTCACCAAGTTAGGAGTGTGGGTACCTCACTATCTCAGTGATTGGCATAAAGAATATCGCATGTCAATCGCTACAAGTCTGCTCTCACACATTTTACAAGGGAGGAATCGATAAACTGCAAGGAAGATGAGAAAAGGTTATAGATAATAGCGGTGAATACATAATAAATTAATATAATTTTGTTATTTGATGAGAGCAAAATAAATTTCTGATAAAAAAAAACGGAAGTTACTTATGACTCAACCTAATAGTAGTATTTTTTTTTTTTTTTTTTTTTTGGGGGGGGGGGAGGCGGCTCATCCACCAAAAACCACTCCACTAGTCTGAGTTCACAGAGCTCAGTTATAAACAACATGTTAGTTGGTTTAGAGGTCACAAGGTCCCCTCCACCATAGATGTTTGTGTCTGGATTAGGATGACCAGTTAGCCAGTTAGATTTTGAATATTTTATAAACTTAATGTTGGGCCTCTTCCAATTTTCAAAAAAACATGGTATGTATACATAAATACAACATGATAAAGTGAATTAAGTTTAAATTCATATCGAACCAGAACGTCATCAAACTGATAAAGCTGCCTAACAAATAATTACGCATAGAAGATAATATGGCTCATATAGTTGCACAAAGACAAACTGCAATTTCACAGGACAGTTGAAAATGTATAAAAATATATAAAATAAATATTTGAGACGATAATGACGTGTTTACGTTAATTTTACGGAGTTTGACAGTTACATAATTGTTCCACCGGTGAGTGATATAGATTTTGCTAATGTAATTCTTCTACCGCGATTAAATGGTTTATTGATGAACAACGTTCATTGAACATTTTAAATGTACAAATGCCCTCTTACTATTTACTCATCGTATCTATAAATATATTTACCTGGGCTCTGGCTGAATACTGAGGGGAGTTCCTGCCGGAACTGCTCGGGCTGGAAGGTTCTCCAACCAGCCTGTCATAGATCAAGCTCAGGGCTTCCATTTCCTGCCTACAGGCGCACAATCATAGAAAACTGTTATCAGCAAAACTATTTTTGATGACTGGATCTCATGACTCAATAAAGAGGTCAGTTTTACGCCGCTTAAACGGACTGTAGAGGTACAATACTGTCATCTTTTTTGAGAAATGATTTAACATTAAACTACAATTAATAAAATGTTTCCCGAATCCAAGAATATCGATCAAACAAATGAGATTTATTTCCGTTTTTTTATTAGCAAAATCAATTTTAATTTAAAATACATCAGGAACTGTTTTAATGGGTTGGCAAGAAAGTGATTTCGGTTTGCACCAGTAGTTAGCCTTATGTTTTGTCAATGTCAGAATTTTTTTCTTTTGAGATTTGGTAGTCGATACCTTTCGAAGAAAGAAGAAATTCCGTCTAATTTTGTTTACAACTGTCAGTTTACGGTCAGTTTTAACCTGGAATGCAAAAATAAGCATTTTCGGCACATTTTACTTTTTTTATTTTCATAAAGGCAAGAAAGCGGCTGAGGCTATTTAACAGAACGCACGTGTCAGAATTGGTTTAAAAAAATTTGTTCTGGAGATATTATACTGAAAGATGACCAACGTTCTGGTTAACCTTCTGAAGTTGATGATGACAAAATGAAAGCCATAATTGAATCGAATCGTCATATAACTGCGCGAGAGATTGCAAAACAGTTAAATGCATCACAAACAACAATTGAAAATCATATAAGACGTCTTGGACGATATTTGGGTCCCATCAAGACAATGCGAGGCCTCGCACATCTTTAATTAGCAGCATGCACGAATGTAATGGAGCTTGAATGGGAAGTGATGTCGCACCCCCCACATAAAGCCCCGACCTTGCACCATCGGATTATCATTTATTTCAAAGTTTACAAAACTACTTAAATGGTAAAAAAATTAGTAATAACGATGACCGCAAATCGCACTTGGTTGAGTTTTTTGCTGATAAGGGCCAAAAGTTATCTAAGCGCGGGATCATGAAGTTACCAGAAAGATGACAAAAGGACATCGAACAGGATGGAAGATATTTGACTTATTAGAGTTCATTTTTTGTATACATAAAATTGAGTTTTATTTCACACTAAAAAACCGAAATCACTTTCTTGCCAACCTCTATATATTCATGCGATTTCTTAAAAGTACTAGATCACGAAATAGTTATTTTTGTTTTATTAATTCAATATGTTGAAAAATATTGAAGAATCGTTGTTTTTTAGGTTTAGTATAACAGGGTTTATATGGAGTTGTTTGGCGTAAGCCGAAAAGTTAACAAACAAACTATCTATAGGGTTAGATAAAAAGAAGTTTAATTAAACCTGGAGGATCCATTAGAATGGGAAAATAAAACAGTTACTTCTGAACTGAAAATTTATCTTTTTTTTTATGTTTTTATGTATAATATTTTAAGTACTAACAAACATTTCTTGGATCTGGATTCCCAAATGTGTTTTTTATATCTGTACCTCGGAGGGATACAACACTATGTCCATTTTTTTCCATATTGACTTTATTAAGGTAAAAAAGTTTTTTTTTCATTTTATAACAACTGCATGATGTAAATAACAATAAATAGAATGTTCTGGTAAAATATTGTTTCATCTCAATAAATAGCTGTGCCAATAACACTTTTTGTTGAAAAAAAGTTTAAAACTCCTCTCCTGTAAAGTTATGAAAATGGACATAGTGTTGTATCCCTCCGAGGTACAGATATATAAGTGCACTATTTTTTTTGTCATAGAATACTTTAAGTTACTCTGTGATACACGGCACATGTTTGACGTGCCCTCTATGAATGATAACATGAATGATAATAACATACCGATTCATGTGTTTTCGGCGGCTACACCGCGATTTATCAAGTATTTTATACTTAACATTACAGTTTAAGTACAATTGAACGTTAAAATAAGAAATAATTAAAGTAAAAAGTTCAAATAACGTTTCCTATTCTTACGCAGTCAGATAAGATCACGTTGTCTTTCTTACTCTAGCCCACGAGTAGCTGTTTAAGGAGAAAAAAGTTTTGGGCTGATGAATAAGGTCTTGAGATAAACAGTTTTGTCGGCCAGGATCGTGCCAGAAGTTTCTAAAATCTCATCAAGAATATCTGGGCCCACGCAAGCCATCTCGCAGAACAAGGGGGGGGGAACTTCATATCTTGCGATGCCGATGGGGAAGAAATTGCTCCTATCCTACTACCAACCGTCTTAAACAGCGCAATACGGCTACTTGGTTGTAAATTATCTTGCCTTTAGTTTGATCTTTGATATTTCATCTGGCTACAAAAATACTTTATTGTCAAACAATTGTAACTACTTCATCAAAGTATCAAATTGTAGCCTTGCCACATTTTATTGCTAGCAATATTAGTTCACGTAAATTATAGATTTAGCTAGCCACCAAAGTTGGTACGAGAATAAATGTAGCATGCATTAAGGAATTTAAGATTAACTACAAAAAGTGAGCAGTTTAAACCGATGTTCGGAGAGTGAAGGCACTTAGAGGGTGGGGGTTATAATCTCAAGAGACAGTATCAACGGAGTATTCACTCAGCTGAGAAATATTTGGCGATCTAATCAGATTTGAAAATTTCTACAACAAGCGTGAGGTCTGATCTGCTTTACGGATGTGAAACTTGGAAGATCGCCAAAATTATACTAGGTAGAATACAAGTAGGTAGGCTATAAACAAATCAACACTGCGAATCCAATGGCTGTAAAGGATAATGTGAAGTGTGTGGGGGGGGGGGGGGAAGACAGAAAGAAGAAACATGCGTAGTAGAAGTTATTTTTTTTCACTCCCTTCCTGAGGTCTGGAACTCAAACGGGTTGTCGGGTTATCTATCATATGTGAGGATCCCCAAAGTTGGGAGGAGACGCCAGCCACGGGCTAGGGTCGCTACAACATCTAGCCACCGTCCGGCGAGCGCCTAGAAAGAGATAAAATGGGTGGACCTGTGGTCTTTTGCCCTTGCTGGTGGCCCAGTTGGTGGTCAGCTTAATTCGTTTTGATCTGATTCCGTAAGTTCTTAGAAGGTGTGCCCCGACAAAGGTCTTGGAATGACCACAAATTCACACTTGGTGTCTAAGGGTAGGTGAAAACCGTCCGGATCCCAAACGCGAGTGTGAACCGGAGAGAAGCAGACTGGATTGCCATGGGAGACGTTACGAGGTAAGTTTGTAGGGCCACGGCAACCGTCGTCGGCGAGGGAGAGGTTTCTCCCAAGGAGGTGCTAGTTTTAGCGAGACGAAGGCAGTGATTCCCACTAGGAACGTGTAGGGTCTGACAACGCCGGACTAAAAAATTGTGAGGCTAGGAGAGAGAGGTGCAAACTACCTTTGAATGAGAAGGTTTGGGCAGAGCAGCAAGCGCCAGTGCATAGAGAGAGAGAGAGAGAAAGAGAGCTTTGGTCACTGAGACCATATACATGAGTACACTGATTTGTTTACTGTTAATGTAATACATGTTTTTTTCGGTAGGAAATAAATAACAAAAACCTACATAATAATTTTTTTCTTAACCTTTTTTTTTATTATTAAATATGTAAAATAATATGAACAAATAATTAACAATTTCCTCGTCTTACAGCGATGCGCTGATTCATTCGAAGAAGGGTGGGTTACAATACAATATCAGATTGATGTTAAAAGGTGAATAACACATACACAATACTAGGCGATCGGGCTCACCTTCAGTTTACATTGTGGGAAACTAAAAACTAAAACCTAAAACTAGAACCTAGGACTAGAGTGTTCCAGCCGCGACAGCGTCCTGCCATCGATGTGGGAACGGAGCGGGGGTTATAGTGTTAAACACCGGGTTTGTCAGATATTGCAGGGAGCCGAAAAAATTGATATGTCTACGTAGAATGAATTCATCCACCGTAGGCAGCTCAAAGATCTCGTGAATCTCACTGTTGTTCCGCTGCTCGAATGAAGTATTTCTGACCTTTTTCATCAGTATACCGTTTTGGAATTGAACTGTGGTGCGCGTATTCCGATGCAATGGGATTGTTGCTCCGGTCAGCGCACCTTATGTTTTTCTGTTATACTTCATTTATCTAAAACAACTCACAGTACAAGAGAAAAAAACAAAATATTTATCTCATCTACTATTTACAATTTATTTCCTTACTAGCTAATTAGAAGTAGAGGTGTCTAAAAGGAAATGTGGCTAGTCCAGGCACACTCCGAGAAAGAAGAGAGACAACCTGAGTCGGCAAAGCCTCCGAGTGGATCCCAGAAGCCAAGAGATGTGTTGGAGGGGCTAGACTGTCTTGGGGAATAACTGTGCACACAGACACAGAGAGCAGGACTTGGAAAAAGGTTAAGAGGTTATTATGAGATATTTTAAATACATATATAACTCATAACAAAAAAACTTTTTCTACTTTTTTTGAGCTTTTATTTTGGAATTTATCTAACAAAACACGATACCTTTTATCAAATGATACGCTAGATTTCTTAAGTCAAACTACATTGCCTGGATTAGCTTGAAAGTTAACAGAATAGTAAAAACAGAACTCAGAATGTTTTTGACTCTTTAAAGTGTGAATTCCTTCTAATAATGAGAACTTCCACCGCGTTTTCAATCACCTCCAACATCCATACAACAACAAAGAACACTTCTTATCAAGTTTATCAAAGGTACTCAAACCATTGTTTTGTGGACCGTGCTGTGTGCATCGCTGCGTTATATTGTTAGGAAATTATCTCTTCTTCTAATAATAATTTAATAAACGTCGAAATAAATTCTTCAATTACTTTTTGGCTAATAGTATTCATTTTGGCAGTCCATAGCCTAATCAACCCTCACTTCATCTCTAGGGCTAGGGTAACTAGACACCCCCCTCGTGACGACCCGACTGATGTTTTTCTTATAAATTTACGATATTTTAAATGTTCAGTTTCACTTCCGTACTAAGCTGGCATCACAGTCCAGGTTGAATCTCCTCACAATCTGGGCAAAAGAAGCACCGGTGAAAACGGCGCGTTTTAATATACATGACCGGAAAATCTTGGAGGCCATCAAGTACTCTTATTTTTTTCCGAAGTTTTCTGGACCAGAATTCAAAAAGTTTTTAACTACACGCTGTGAGTGCTTTAACTCATAAGCGATTTGCCTTTGTGTAATCCCCGCTCTTTTTTAGTCAATTATCCGTTGCTGACTGATCTACACGAACACTCGGTATTTAATGTGAAAAGGTGAACTGAATTGATATTCATCTATAAATATAAAAGCAAATTGAAAATAAACATTGAGTTTATATTTATTCACAACTTAAATATGGTTTGTTTACATGTTTTGTTAGATTATCAAGTAAAAAAATGTCCTTTAAATGATATATGTCAATGTAATAACATGAAATATAGTTTAAAATAATTGTTTGACTTCGTATTTGTTTACAAATTTTAAATATATTTTTCACAGGAATGTACCTTTATAAGTCCAGATCGTAAAACATATAGACAGACTGACAGATAGACATACATTCGAAAGACGAAAGTCTTCGGGCCGGCCCAATTAGTTGAACTATCTAATAACAAATCCCTGGTTAAAAAACAGGGCCACCTTGGCACAGAAATGCATTCTAGACCGACTTTTGACTTCTATGTCTAATTCATACAATTCTACATCCTATATAATTTTAGATTTATTTTATTCAAACTCATTACGATTGAATAAAATCACAAATCACAAGTACTAACTAACAACGTTCTTTCCAGTCCTTTACATTGTTTCCTGGTTTCTCATGAGGGGAACCTTCAACTAAAATGAACAGATTGATTCTCTTTCTTTTTATTTCTTAATTATCCTACGGAACAATTTTTTTTTTTTAATCTTTTCATAACATAACCTAATAAAACCTAGCTTGTTGCGATAAACCCAGTAGCAACATAACATTAACACAGTACGACTCCAAATGATGTTTTATTTTATAACTTACACTTTAATTATCACAATATAAAAGAACATTGTAAAATATAACCATAATTTTCTTTATCGGATCTGCTTATTTACATTATTCCCATCCACCTATAATCAATAACTGAGTACAAAGCTATTTAAAAAACTCCAACCTTAATTTGTGTATGATGTGTGAACTTAGAGCAGGAAATGCGGATTGTCAATAAATTACTTAGGTTACCACTCACAATTCAAGATTCTGAGATCTTGTAAATCGTGTCGCGAGACCCAATTTGTTTGTTTGTATGTCCAGTCGTAAAAGTGATTCCAAAGATTTGAAATTTTGCAGAATAGTTTTTTGGTCCAAATTAAATAACAGAAAGTATGAAAATAAACGCGAAAATATTCTGGATCGTTATGGTAACTCCAATTCAATGATTCGATGATCAAAGGCGATTTTTACTGACTTTTATGTTTTATCAATAAAATGAAAATTTGATTAAAGATATCTTGTAGCTTTCGGGAAAATGATTTGATTGATTGCATGTATTAATTGCATATCATACCTATGACCTCATGTATGAAAAAGTAATATTAATTCATACTAAATATGTTAATTAAATTTTCATCTATCCACTCACTTTTGGTGAACAAAAAACGGACATGGTAAAGATAAAAGCTATAATTTTTGATTCTTATGGACCTTTAAGTTAGGTACAATCAATTTTACAAGCGATAATTACTCAGTACAGTGCATATGACACTAAGGTATGTGGTTTTATGTAACATAGTAAATATTTTGATAATGAGGGGAAGTTTTTAATTTAGTGGTAAAGAGGGTTAATTAATTGTGTAAATAATTACTTATGAACTACCCTAGGGTCAGAATTAATACCGTAGTTTTTAAGGAACTTGCGTTGAGACATTCATGCACTTCTTACTTTATTTTGATATATATTTAAAAAAAAAAAAGTTTATAACTGATTAAGTATTTTAACAAAAATAAACAAAAACAAATAATTACCAAATAATTATTATATAATTAATAATATAGTTAATAATTATAAACAAATAAAATCCAAATAATTACAAATATAAGTTTCACTACTGATCCTAGGATTGTCTAGTTTAAGGACCTTTTAAACAGAAAATCGTATAAGAACCAATGTCTTCGTATGTTTTCGGTTAAGAATTAAATTTTCTATATACTAAATTAAACTATGTGAGGGTAATTAATTACTTGGTGAAGTGTAGATGCCTCTTGCTGGCGTGCTGCTTGGGTGTCTCCTTCATCCCGCCTGCGCCAGTTTGGTTCTTGGTGAAGAACAGCGACACGCTCCTGAGCAGCGCGACCACGTTCCGGGTCCCACGACCGCCCCTGGAACAATGACTTCGGCTGTACTCGGCGTCTGTCGGCCGTCTTCGGGTATCATATAATACCTTATGGCAAGACCATACGTGTATAATATAAAACTTTTAACAAAAAAAAAATCACAACGGGTGCCAATCAAGCCATGTTCTTTGATCGATGGAAATTAAAAATATATATTGAAAAATAACGGAAGCAATTCTATTCACTAAACCTAGACCCAAATCAATTATGGAAATACTGAAATTAAATTGTCCCAGACTTTTTAGTACATATTGAGCTGTACATTTTAGAAGGCATTACCTTTACACCTCACATAAATTCTTTTAGACCAAAAAGCAAGGCTCCCCTCCCATCTCATGGCTGTTCCATTCATTTGCAAAAAAACTCAACTGCAATCATTTATAAAATGCTCATCAGACCTCTATCAACTTATGCTTGGGCTTTCTGGAGTAACTACAAGTAACTCCATTAAACTTCAGAAAATATAAAATCTAGTTTTAGTTTATATAATAATAAAAAAAAAAAAATGTATGTATAGTTTAGGATTTGTAAATATATTATTAGAGGTGTTTCTTTTGTTTCTTTTCTCTTTACTTTAGTTTTGTGTTTTCTTCTTTCTATTTATATATTGTGTTTTTTTGTTTTTTTTGAGAATAAATGGAACAAAACAGAATAACCGAAGGTGCGCTGACCGGTGCAACAATCCCATTGCACCGGAATACGCGCACCACAGGCTACGTAACCCCAGGAGCCCGCTTCACGGGCTTGTGGGGCAAGCCCGTTTGAGGCTCAGCCTCAGGTAGGGCGGGGAAAAAAAAAAAAAAAGTTTTAGTTTATAGGCGTTCTGGTGACTGGTAACTGTATCTGATGATCGAGATGACATCAAATTGTGAACAATTTTATAATTATAGTCCAAAAACATTTGTTAATCAGAATGTAAAGATCTATAAATGTATAGCCTATTCAAAGTTAAAGGAACACACTTTTTTTTAATTACCCAATAATTAATTATGGTATTAAATAGTTTAGGGGAGATGGTAGTATTGTAATGGTCACAACAGCAGTTGGGGCCTTCTTAAAAAAAATTATGGACAGGGGACTCATAAATAACAGGAATATACTGAGAATGAGGGTTTCTGATTTTGTAAATGGCAACGTGGCCCTAATAAGACAAAGTGAAAGTAATTAACGAGACCAGTTGATGATAAATTAATATAAATAAATCAGTTAAAATTGTATTCAATTTAAAGATATTAATATTGCATACTAAACAGAGAACTTCAATTTGCCATTTTGAAGAACATATAATTGGTAAAAAAGTGGAGCAATTCAAAATAATAACTTTTTTGGAAGTCTGTTTTAAATGCTTTGACTATAGAGTAAATTCTATAAATTAATCAAGTTTAAAATAAATTTTAGTATAACGATAACAATTATGGCTTTATCTTAGGATGTAGCTACATGAAGAGTAAATTTTCGCCACATAACTAAAACATTATACATTCTGAGCTGAATCCATTTTTTTTTCTATCAAAGAAGCGATTTGTGTATTATGTTAAGGTTATGTGAGTGTATAGGAAAGTTTTTTCTATCGTTTTAAGTGAGCATGACAAAGTGAACAGAAATAACACGCAACCACAGTTTACATGCGGGCATGAGTTTCATTGGATGAACTTACCTTTTCTTTTGACAGGGGACGTTACTCATTGTTAAAATATTTCCTGTTCAATTCTTATATATACAGACAGTTCTTGGTCCAAGTGAACCCGGCCCTGGTAACTGAATTATCGATCTAACAAGGGGTTTATCTGTATCTCAGTGTTTCTATTTCATGTTCCATATGTATGCCTTTATAGACTGTGACAAAAATTATATTTTGAATTCGAAGTGAGATATATATTTTCAAAAAAAACATCCGCCATTGCTTATTATTTACTGTAGCGACCGCTAACTACATAAGATAAATCACCTTATACTCTATTTTATATATATTGTAATACAAATGTAACATGAACAAAATATATCGTAGACAAATGTAAATAACATGAACAAAATATAAATCATAGTAAATGTGTTAAGCAATAAAAAATGTGGGGTGCCAAGTAGTTACATGAGATGGGTCATAGCTGTCAGTCCCAGGTAGAAGGCCAGATGAGGCCACAAGACCCTGCTAGCCTCTCCCAGAGGACAAAGAAGCCACACGCCATTGGGTACACCAATCTTAATGGGGATTGGCTAAAGGCAAGGCTTGTGGGGCACTTAAGCTGAGGATCTAGTCCCTGTAAATTTTCATCCAGCGTAGACATATCAAATTTTTCGACTCATTACAATATCTAACAAACCCGGTGTTTAACACTATAACCCCCGCTCCGTTCCCCCAACGATGGCAGGACGTTGTCGCGGCTGGAACACACTAGTCCTAGGTTCTAGATAGAGATTTAGTTTGTTTTGTTTAGTTTTGTTCCTAGTGTTTGGTGTTGGTGTCGGTGACAAATAGAAGGTGAGCCTCAACACCTAGTGTTGTATAAGAACAATGAACTATTAACGACAATAAAAACTTATTATATTTAGGCACTCCGCCAAATGCATGTAAATGCAGAAAGAGGAGAAACATTGTAATCCAAATATTTTGTTATTTTTCTTTTTTGTACATTGTATTGTTTTGTTGAGGTTTTGAAATAAAAAAAACCAAAAAAAAACCTGTAAATCATTCTCTCCTGGCAAATACTCACTGGCTCGTGGCTACCCTGCTTGAACCTCTGAAAACCTGACTGCTTCTTTATGAAAAACCTCTACATCTCTTCTCTCCTAACCTCGCTATGTTTTAGTCTAGCGTCTTTAGACCCCACTCCTTCCTAGTGGGAATCTCTGACTTCGTCTGGCTAAAGCTAGCACCTCCTTGGGAGAGACCTCTCCCTCGCGGACGACGGTTGCCCTGGCCCTGCAAATTTTCCGAGCAGCCCTCCTGCGGTAATCTAGTCTGCCTCTCTCCGGTTCACACTCGCCTTTGGGATCCGGACGGTTTCGCCTACCCTCAGATACCGAGTGTGAATTCGTGATCATTCAAAGACCACATAAACTACCTATAAACCTACCCTGTATCTCTTCTCCTGAACATAGTGCACTGTCGGGGCACATACCTATCAAAAAATGGAGTCAGATAGTAAAGCCGTCATGAAACGATTGTCCAGGTTATAAACTCAAGCAGCCCTCACTTGTCACCAGGGCTAGGGTAACCAGGCACCCCCCTCGTGACGACCCGACATTTATAATCTTCGATTGAAATCGTTTATTGAGTCATTTTTTTTCTTTATTATTTTACCCTTCCTCGTGCTTCAACTCGTAGTTACTTTAATACTAGATTACTATGGTACAATTCGCAAAACCGTAATGATAATAAATTTATTTCTTGGCAGCTTAGACCAAAATCATTAAGGACGGTATCAACGTAATTCTCGCATAACAACACAAAGTAACGAAGGTCGCAAACTCGGCTGCAGCAACATGCCTACTGGTTATGTGCATGCGAACTGGGGTTGCATAGTGCATGTGGGTGTTCACGAACTCATATTTTAACATGTGAAATAGTCAAATTTAAAAGTACAAGTTTATAAAATTAAAATATGTTTCTTGTTTTTGGTTGAAAGTGAGAGGGTGTCACTTAGTAAGTGCGTGTGCTTGGTTATGGACAATTCCCACAGGTAATTTCAGGATGGCCTTGCGCTTTGCAAGTCCCGGACAGAATAAGAAACAACGTGAGGACTCAATAGATAGCATTGCGGAGAAACTTTAAAGGGGTTTCAGTGACTATTATTCCTCCACAAGCGTCATTAACCGGATATAACGCGGTATTGTTTTCCTCCACTGTGTCACTTTCCACCTACACAATGACCATAATTGTTGATCCAAACTGTTTGCATACATGACCATTGTATTCATGCTCCGATCTAACTAACTACTTGCAGAAATTTTAAAAAAAATAATGCAGTTTCTGGCTCTGGAGCAGTGTAATGTTAGTGTACGTTTCTGGTAGTGAATTTATTCCACTTCCGTTAATAAAATTGACTGGAGATAGAATAGGATATCCTATATTTCTGCCCTTTAATAGGAGTACATAACAGCATAAATTATAAAACAGTTTTTCAAAGTTGTTCAAAAAGTTATTTTTTCAGTCTTAAAATCGAATCCGGGTGTTTGGCATCGATAATATAGTTTTACTCCTTTCATAAAATTCCTTTGAAACGATCAAATAGGCCTCTATACTGACTTATTAAACTAATTGAGAAATATCCTGTCGATTGAAAACTGAAGGCTGTATAAAACTATAAAGGGTGTCCCAGAATTAACGCAAGATTTGATTTAAATAGAAAACACAGTTTTTAGTATTTTAGTTATTTTTTTTTATTGAATTATAAAGTAAATAGGATAGGGTTATTTATGGAATAACACATCGGGCAAATGGCCTCCACGACTTTGATGGCACATACGCACTCTTTTGTCGAAATTTTCCATGACCATTTGGCATAAATGTGGTTGAATTTCGTTCATGCAACGTTGAATTTCCTCTTTTAATGCACGGGTGGATGTGGGCTTGTTGATATACACCGTTTACTTTAAATAAACCCAATAAAAAGAAATCTAAAGGTATTAAATCACACGATCTAGGGGGCCCAATTATGATCACCAAAACGAGAGAGTACATGACCTGGAAATGTCTCATGCAGTATTTGAATTGTTTCATGGGCTGTAAGGCATGTGACATCATCTTGTTGAAACCACATATTGGCCACATCAATATCATCCAATTTCGGTACAAAGAAGTGTGTTTACGACGCCGAATTGATGTTCCTGGATTTTCAGCAACACTCACGCGCTGCTTCAATATTGACATTTGAACGTATTGTTTTTGGACGACCAGTGTGTTTAGTGTCTCCAACTGATCCAGTCTCCCTAAAATTTTCAATTAATCTCTTCACGGTTAATGAAGTCAAAGCACTATTCCGACCATATTTTGTATGAAATTTTCGAACTGCGGCCGCCAAATTTTCATTATTTTTGAGATAATGTTCAACAATAAAGACACGTTGTTCTATCGTGTAACGCTCCATTTTTACTAACCCTAAACTGTCAGCTGTCAAATTGTTTTATTTTTAGGGTTGCCAGCACTTTACTGCACAAATGGCGGCAAATTCAAATCTTGCGTTAATTCTGGGACACCCTGTATAACCTGACTCCCTTTAGTTAGTAAATAAGTCTAATTTATCATTGGTAGCAATTAGAAACTAACAAGATCAAAGTGCTGCGAGGTAAACAACGCGTAGATCAAAGTTTATTCCTGTATACATTCACCATCTTGGAAAATTTCCCTTGTTGTTCTTCGCTGGCCTAGCCTCATTGCCAGCATGTTACTAAGATTATTCAATAGCTGCTAAAACCATGCTTTAGGGCGTAAATAATGAATACAAATGCCAACATGCACAGTGCAGCGTAATGCTTGTCTAATCAGTGCTCGTGTGAACGGAGATTGCTATGCGTTTCCAAGTGTAGACGGGGCCGGTGTTGCTAGCCTAACAGCAGCTATGCTAGAATTAGTAAGCTAAAAAAGAGTCGCACAATGCTGGAAGTCACGTCTTGAAACCGGATTGTAATAAGCTTATTTTTGAAATCGAAGTTAGACCCCCCCCGTCTTCAAGATTTTTCTGTTGATAAATTTAAAATTATTAAGATTGAAATAATAAGCGTAGTGAAAATTATTTAAATTGTATTTTGATAAATTGTTTCGTGTTATTTGGGGTAATTGCGTTTTTTATTTATCGTCACTAATTCCAACTCGATCAATTATTTGTTGTGGCATTGATTTTAGGAGCTGGAGTGGTGTTACGGTTTGGCGTAACAGACATTTATTTGTTTGATTGTATTATCATAGTTGCTACGTTTAATAATAATTTAACAGATTTTATTGCTATTAGTAATTATAATTCAATAACTGAAAATGTCTAAAAGAAGCGTAGAGGAACTTAAAGCAGGTAAGCAATCCCAGCTCTTAACTAACCTCAACCGTCATAATTTTGTTTTCATAATGCTTATAAAATTCAGAAGAGGCCGATGTTTTAATTTCATTTAGTTTGGGGTGCAGATACTCCACTTGTTCAAAATTAAATGCAGCATATCATAAGCCTTAATATGCACATTGTTTTAAATTTGCCAGTGTTTCACCTTACTCAGGAACCCAAGATAATCCTGGACAAAAGCTGGTTGGTGATAAAAAGGAACCTGAAGGAAACAAAAAGCCTAAACTGGCGTTCAAGATTGGAAAAAGGACTGTATTTCAATCAAACAAAACTGATAACATGATTCAAAAGAAAGAGGTTTTTTTTTTTTGGTTTTTTTTTTGCATGGATTGTTTATTACAACGTTTTGTGCATTTGTAATATTTATTTAATCCGCAGTCCAAACCTGAACCAGTGAAGAGTTCTTTGAGGGAGGCGTTTAATTCTGAAAGTGAGTCAGAAGAGGAGATGCCACCAGAAGCGAGGATGAGGATGCGAAATATTGGAAGGTTGGGAAGTGATATTTTGTTTTACACACTTATTAGAGACCCTCCAGTTCAAAGATCTCAGACTTCGCGCTCATTCGAATATGAGACGAAACAACAATTGCTTTAATCCTGTAGTGGTCACTAGGCTAACTCCTATACTGTTGGTCACTCATGAGTTTAGTCTTCTTTGAATTATACTTCATTTCTTTTTTGCTTTAGCTCCACTATTAAATTATGTTTCAAATGTTATGTTATGGTACAACAAAAATTATAGTTAATTGAAAATTTGTAGAATACTTACAAAAAAATTTATAACACAGTATCATCAATGTTACACAACTAAAAACAGTTACCCGCTTCAAACTGACAAACATCTGTAGTGTAAAAATAATAGGAACATTTAGAGCTTAAATATTGAATTTGACTTCCGAATCCCACATCCTCATCTTGAAATTGATGGTGAACTTGGTTTTGTTATAGACAACTGTCCCTATGACCGAAAGTTTTGCATGCTTTACAACTTACCATAGAGGTTGATTCCCAGCTTCTGGCATAGGCATTTTTTCTGTTCTGAATTAATGTTGAAAATTATTGTCCTAGATTCAACCTCTCCCCCCCCCCCTCTGCTCGTTCCCCAGCACCGTCTACCAACTACAGCGGAAACCTCTGTTGCCTTTATTTCTTTGTATTCAGTATTGTGGAATAGATTTAGTTTTTTAACTTTTTTACTATTATAGACATTAAAAATGCATGAAAGTGATTATATAAAGTATGCAATTACAGTTTTTTTCACGTGATTAACAGCTTAGGGTCTAGGTTGAATTAAAACTATGAATAATTTCCAAAGGTTAAAACTTGAACTTTCATGAAGTATGCCTTTTATGTAGATGTCAACATATTTTTGCTAGGGGAAAGAAGAAAGAAGGGGTTTTAATCTGATAGTTTCAATTAAGTTCACTCATTTGATGTTTCCTTATCAATACTTTAGCGGTTCACTTCGAAACGAACATAAATCAAGCTTTCATTTAGTTCAGAGGTCATTCGATCAAGTGATCCTACTAGTCCTGGTGAACAGATCTTTTGACTGGCGAATTATAAAATGTGGCACTAATGAAAAATAACTATTTGTTTATTTAACAATTCTGTAGTACCTTTAAAATTTAGTTTAACAATTGTGTATATTTTACAGAGATACACCTACCTCGGCTGGACCCAACTCGTTTGGTAAAACTAAACAAGGGTTTTGTGATGCCAAAAAAGTATTTGAGAAGAAATTAAAAGCAGCTGCAGAGAGTACCTTGGACAGTTAAATTACTTGATTGTTATTCGTACTCTCAATGAATAATTTTTATTTTCACCAGTGAACTGTTAAACCCACCATAGGCCTGTATATATGTATGAATAATGGATAATCAAGTGTTTTTGTAACTCGAACTTTTGGAGGCTTGCATAAGGGAGTTTTCTTATGTATTTCTTCCCGATCATTCATGATGTAATGAAATGTTGAAGTTTTTTTTTTTTTTTTTTATGATTTATATTAAATGTTTTAAATTCTATAAATTATTTAAAATTAGTTTTCCTATTCATATTAATAAATGTATGTAAATTATTTAATAAATAAGTTATTTTCAAAAATTGTTTATAACAGTTATGATACTGAAACAAATTGTATGAAAATTGCTGAGAAATTATTTGTTAAACCTATACATACTTATTAGTTCGTTAGTAGAACAATTGTTAGGTACAGGTCGCATGTCATGGTCGAAAACAAATTTGACCTTTTGACTGTAAGGATCCTCCCCGCAAAATTTGAACATTTTTTTGTTGAGTTTAAAGAGAATTATAATTATTAAAATGGGGCAGTGATGTATTTACTATATAGTATATAATCTAATTTTGTTCATAATTTATGTGAACAAAAAAATATAGTGGGACTATTGATCATTTAAAATTTAAAATTGAAAAAAGAAAACTATCTAAAAATATCAATAGCATGATGTCATTCAATCTATAGTTTTCCACCGCACAAATTAGGAATCAAATCATTCTACAAGAACAAGTAGTATCCCCTGGTGTCTTAAATCAACCCTCTAAATAGTTATTCATTATAAGATAAAAAGATCTGAGACCGCTAAGATTAAAATTTTCTGATTATAAGCAATTTTTAGTAATTTATTTTTGTTAGACCCCAAATAAGAAAAAGCTTTTATTTTTTTCATTTCTTATAACTGTTTTAGGTTCTTAAAATGTTTCTAAAGTAATATATATACATATATTTAACTAGATTTTTATATTAAAAGGTTTTCTTAGTATTTTTTTTTATTTAAAAATAAGAGAAGGCTACATTTATGTTACAATAATTCTTTGCATTCAGCATATAGAGCTCTCGATTGCGTTTGAAAATAAACTCTTTGTAATGTTTATTTCAAGTTTTAATTTTTCATAATACAAATGTTCTTTCTACAGTAGCAATATTTAAAAGCATTATCATCAGCATAATTTAAAATAATTATCATCAACATTATGAAAATAATTTAAGGTTGCAAATATTTTTTCTATATATTTTTATAAGCAGTTCACATCATTTTATTTATGTGATTTTTCTAATAAAGTTTAAAATAGTCATTTTGAAAAGGGATTTAACTGTCTGTAAACTGTGTGTTCATGATTGCTTAGAATTAAATCAAGTATAGTAAAAATGTTCCAAAAGTTTTTAAAATAATTTATTCTAACAAATTTTGGTTCATAATGAAAAAAGGCTTTATAAATATTATTTTCAAGTTCTTTTATCCAAGGTGCTGGGAAAAATTTGGATGATTATGCCTTATATAAAAATTTACAACCAATTATTATCTACATTATTTGAAGCTCGATTAGATACTTGCGTAGAAATTAACTATAAAGTAACGCTATAAGTGATAAAAAATGAAAAACAGAGAAGGCTATGCTTCACTCATTTTCAACAAATATTTGCCAGTAAACTTAGATATTTGTACTTGCAATTCCAAACTATTTTTACCCATCCAAATAATCGAGTAATTCTAATATTTTTTTTTGTTCATAATATCCACTTTTATGGTTATTTCATGTTATTCAATGGCAGGAAATGTGAATTGAAGCGGCTCAGTAATAATATAACAGAATGGTGACACTTAATGTCTTATAAAAAGTACCAACTGGGACATTCAACCTTTCACCTTTTATATATATATTTTACATCTTAATTTAATAAATTACACGCTATATTTTTGTGAACTAATTACTATATTTGGTTAATCTGAATTTTTATTAAGCTAAGGGGGAATAAAAGTTAAAAATAATGAAAGTAGGAAAAAGAAATATAGCTTTAGAAAAAAGGTTTATTGGACGAAGCAAGTTGTGAGGACATTTCCTTGTCAGGGATAGAAGAGTATAGACAGAATAACTTGATTTTTGTGATCAGAAATCAATCCATGTAATTTATTATACTTGATCTTAATTATATTAGGAAAAAATACAGAATATTTGTGCAAGGTATAATTTGAGACAAAATGGTGAGTTGATGAGTTTTGAAGAATATTTAATTGCAATTCGGAAATATTCAATTTTTTTGCAGTGCCCCATAATTTAAGTCTAAGTAATTTTCGATTTAACTACAGAGGAGTTTTGAAATTAGCCTCAATTTGTATCTTTTGTCATGAAATCAAAGAAGCACTTTATTTAGTAATTATTTAGATCTCGTTTGTCTGAGCATTCTATCCAATTCATTAGTACATATTGTTGAGACCAGTTTGTCCCAATCTAATTTATTGAGATGATTTTTACACCATAAAAGTTATATGTAAACTTTTACTTTTATTAATTTTTATTCTCCACTGCTTTAGCCGAGGCTCAAGAAGTTAGAGATGTTCCTGTAATTATTTTTCATCTCCTTTTGGGCCTGAACTGGAAGTTTAAATTAAAAATGGAAGTGCCATCAGCAACGCTACAAATTTTAGCCAATGGTTTGATTGGGATGTCAGTAGTAACGGTTAGTCTCAAGAATACTTCCTTGTGGGGCACCTGCTTTTTGCGAACATATTAAATAAGGAAAATGAAGCATCATGGTTGACATGGAAGAAACAATAAGATAGCTAAAGAAAGGAAGGAGATTAGCTCATAAGTATGAGGCAAATATTTTTGAGTGCCCACAGAGACGAGATCACCATCAGCCGTGCCATAGGGTTGAGGAATGTCAAGGAATATCATCGAGCAGTATGCTTCCATTCTAAAGTGCTCGGCTATTGAGCCAACAACTCTGTGCTGTTGATGGTGCTAAAATGCAATGATTGGTCATGAATTGTGTTTTTGGTTTTAATTAAAATGATATTAGTGTAAAGTAATTTGTACAAAAACTGGAGGAAGAGCTATTGGGTTGTTGTCCTTGGAGATCTTAATAACTGAGGAATGGGAAATATGTTCTGTGTTTTAAGAACAAAATCTAAACATTGAGTTTTTAGGAAGGTCACTAATTATAATAGAATTAATGAGATCTTAGGTTTTTTTTAAAGGAGGCGAATAATGATGTTTTAGACTCGCGAGGGGGAAAATACTGGAGGAGGTGAGTTTATACATATGGATATGGAATTTCCGAAAGATAATTTGGCCAAATGATAAAAATATGTTGTCATATTTTTTTTTACAAAAATGAATATATTTATATTATACATTGTGAAAATTCACTCTCATACATATATTACATATCCCATTTCAGGAAAAGGAGGGATTATTTATACAGACTTGTTACAGATTACACAAACATCAGGAGTTAATCCTAAAGATGTAATGTGAACTTTAAAGAGATTAGCTAAATTATAAACAATTGAAAAAAAAACATGTATGGCATAGTAACGACATATTACACACTTACAATAAAAGTTACTCCACTTTTTTCCCCTCTCAATATTGTTTTAAGTACCATATGAACATATTTTTTAATTGGAAATTGTAACACCAGTTGAATTTCTTACATTTTCAAAATTAGAATGTTTGTATCGTATTAAACTTAAGAACGAACCAGAGGTCTGTTAAAAAATTGAAATATTTACTTAAATTATTATGTTATGTTAATTTTTTTAAATTTATATATGAGAAGCGTTTTTGACTGCAATACATTGAAATTCTTATTAAAACAACCAATACAAACATTTTATCTTAAAGGATTATTTATTTGTTTAAAATTATTTATCTAAATAATTTCCTCGTATGAATACCCTTAGATGGAATAAAGGATATAAGAGTTACTTATAGTAATAATATTAATGTTTATTACTCCATAATTTACAACAAGTTATAATTAATCATACATTTTAACAAAGACCAAAAACTGTTATTACCAATTCTGAAGGATGAGGCTGTACTGTTCATTGAGACCATATTTTATCTGCCTGTCTTTTTGTTCTATGACAGAAGTCGTAAAAAATTTTAAATCTATTAAATTTTCAAGTTATATTCCACAAAACCTTGAAATGTGCCTATTTCTTAAACCTTCTTGGTTATTTAAAATTGCCTTTCTAACAAATAACAGAAATTGTATATTGATAAAATATTACAATTAAATATTTAGCAAATAAAAAACTATTGACTCAAATGACACTCAACAAGTGATTTCTATTGCTGGCTTTCGAACATACAATTTTTTGAAATTTTTTTTATATGTATTTTTAGATTACCACAACATCGAATCTAAAATAGCTTCTGTGTGCTAATATCAGGGAGTTTCAAAGAAGTGGGCCCATAAATAGATAAAAGGGAGGACTTATTTCATCTATTATTTTTTTTCTGCCTACATCTAATTATATATTAACCAAACCATGCTCAGTGTGGTCCAGGGTGTATTGTTAAATATGCTTATAGCATTCCAGAATTTTTTTAGATGCTTGTCTTACTTACTGAGTCAGATGGACAGAATGTTTGAAAGTAGTCTCTCCCTTCGGGCATGTTAAATGAATCTTCAGGGATATTAGACCCAGTCCGACGAATCATCTTGCAAATAACTCTATTCACTTTGAGGTCCTTAATATACTTCAAAGACTGGAGTAGTCTTACAAACATTTAGAACAAGACGATATAAAGGTTGGGGGAGGAAAGATTGGAAAATAAATACTACAGATATTTTCCTTCCACTCATGTCATCAGTTTCGTTTTTTTTTTTTTTTTTTTTTAATTTATATAAGGTGATTTTCATTAAAAAGTCTTTGAACATATAAAAAATAAAATTATTACTTTTTAATTGTGCAAAAGAAACCTAAATTTTGTTAAATATTTATTACTTTTTGATTTTTGACTATGTTCCCCAGCTTCAGTAAGTAGTATGACTTAGAAATGAACATTTTATACATATTGGCACAACAGCAATAAATGGGTGGTGTCCCAAGGATCTAATCAACGACAATGATGATGTGGGCTTTTAATTTTTTTACCCACCGCATGAAATCATGTGAAATACAAAGGATCTATAGTTAATCATGGACTTGATTATATTTTATATGATAAATATTTGATATTATATTTTTAATTTGGAAGACAGTCTAACATGTTTAAATGTTATATACAGTTTTCACCTTTCTAGTAATTGCCCTTGCCCTGTTGACAAAACATCATTTTGGCTAATCAGATCCCAAGGATATTGAAAGTACATAATTACTCTTTTTTAAATTAAATTAAAATACAATTTACAGAACAAGAATATTTCATTGGATCAATATTTCTTTTGTATTTAGCTCCTTCATAAATTTAGAGATTTAAATAAATTTATACATTAAAATATTCTACAAGAAGAACATCCGTTATTCTTGTCTTTTTGCATTTTTTTCTCAGCATTGGCCCTTTTTCTCACTGATTCTGAAACAAAAAATAATAAATTAGAATTCTAAATGTACCATTTATGCTTTTTATTTATAGTTTATTTAGAAAGTTCACATTCATAGAAAGTTTACATTTATACCAATATCTTGTAAAGTTATTTTCGTAGTAACATTTTTATCTCAAATAGTATTAATATTAATTTAAATCTTGGGCTAAATTATTTTTTATGCCTTTAAAATTAGATGAGTAAATAGAAGACAGCGGAATCAATAAGTAAGAGAAAGAGAAAGTTTTGGATGATCTGCTGAATTACTCTAACACTCACAGTTAGGATAAGACAATAGAAAGAAGTGCAAGATTGATTCATCACGGAGAGAAGATAAAAACAGCATGGTTTCTTTTTTTAGCAGAGGCAGTGATAAGAGGAGGACAAATGGTACTGACAAGTGGGGAAGGATCCAGTGCGAGGACCTTATTGATTTGAGGGAATCATTGTCTATCGCAATAGATTGTATGGATGGTATTAGTTACTTCTGATCCCTGACAAAATTTGCTTTAGTTTTGTTTCTAATAAACAGATATTCATCTTTCCTTTTTTTTTTCTCAAAAGAGGTTACCAAAAAATTTTTTTTCAATAATTCTATTTATCTAGCTAACACTCGTAAATACATCCTTTTCTACTGTGTATTTTAAATACTTCTAAATTTACCTGCAAGGCGTTTTTCATCAATTGCTATCAAGCTTTCATAAAGGCTTTCTAGTGGATTGACGTCAGGATCAAGTCCATCAAGCCAAATCATCATCATCCTATAGCCGTGCTCTTTGTAGCTAGCGGGACCTTAATGAGAACAAATAATTTAATTATTAAATATGATTCAATTACGAATAACAGTAAGACAAGTCCTTTTAATTATTAGTTTTGTAAAACAATTGCTCTCTTTTGTCTGATTAAGTTTTTTATTCGGACATTTGTTGTTAAACCTTTCAACATATAAACAGCTACTATCCTTTTCCTCCAAACAAACTCATTTCAGGAAGAGCCCATCCATCCGAATAAGTTAGGCAAATGTTCCACTCCCCTTCATTCTATATCATATTAATTATGAAACCTCAAAGAGATACAGTCGGGTTGATATTTGGTTATCGACTCAGGATTAGACATAAGGACTTAAAACTAGGGACATGGAATATTATGACACTACTGACTGAGGCCACTGACTCTATTCGTAGATCAATTGGATGCATGCAAAATTTACTTTACCTAAACAAAGTAAGGTGAAAAGGAGTGGGATCTTCCTTGGTGACCCCCCCCCCCATACAGTACAGTGCTATAAACATCAACAAGTGATACAGTATTTGTTGTGAGGGGAAAAAAAACGAGAGGCCTAGTGTTGGCATCCACTCTTTATTAATCTCATAATTTGTGTATGGAAGCTGAAGGCTTCCTCTCTGATTTGTAGGTACACAGCTCACTACTTCTTATTAATGCCTCGTTTCTAGATTTAGAACAAAATTTTCCAATTTCAGACAGATTCTAGGAAGGAAACTCAAAAAGTTTGTCATCTCCCAGTTCATGGATCCCAAATCATGTAAACCATACAATAAGAGACTAAATGAACTGCTCATGGAGATATCAATGGAAGGTTATGCCCAGTAACAGTGGAATGGCTGATCTGATGAAGTGAAGAAAGATGCCAAAGGCTTATTTAACCGCTTTTTTATTTTACGTTTATTGGCGATAAACGCCAAAAAACAAGCTTATAAAAGACGAAGAAACAGCAACAGTTGCAAAAGAAGAGGCAGTGTAAGCTGCTTAAAGACCTGGATGAGCCCTTGAAAGTAAATGATTTATAGAATATATACTGACAAGCGAAAAATTCCACCCACTTGCAAAAAAATTGTATTTGTATATAATACATGGTAATTGTATATAATACTTATTATTTATAAAATCTTTTTTACCTTCAATATTTTTTTAAAGTTTATTAAATGAGTCTTTGTTTAAAAATTTAAAATCAAAAAGTAAACTGCTAAGAAACATGAAAAAAAAAATTGAAAAATAACCATTTTTATCCTAAAAGTAATTAATGACAGGATCATTCAATAGCGTGTATTTCCTCCTCTTGCCTTTATTACTTCTTGAGGATGCCTTGGCATACTTTCCACCATTCGGGAAATGTCCCTTTGCTGGAGGTTAGCCCATTCTTCCCGAAGAGCCCTTTCAAGGTCCTGCAGTGTATCAGGAAGTGCCGAACGCGCTCTTATTTGTCTTCCGAGGTTATCCCATCAATGCTCGATAGGGTTCAAATCTAGAGAGCGTGCTGGCCAGGCTAAGACCTCAATGTTGTGCTGATGAAGGAACGTCTGTACTATGCGACCAACATGTGGACGTGCATTATCGTGCATTAGAAATGAATGATCGCTGATTGCGATGAGGATAGGCAACACATGAGGTTCCAAAATCTCATCTACATAGCGAGTGGCCGTCAAAGACCCTCCACGGTTAACAACCAATTCTGTGCGGCACTCCATTGAAATCCCAGCCCACACCATTAAGGAACCACGTTGAAAAGGTTGGCTCTGGGTGAAGTTACAGGCTGCATACCTTTCATTTCTTCTTCTCCACACCCTTTCACGCCCGTCTGGAGATCGTAGAGCAAATGTAGATTCATCTGTAAAAAGTACACCACACCATTCGTCCATAGTCTAATGACTGCGTTCTCGAGCAAAAGCCAGCCGTGTAACTCTGCGAGTTCTGGTCAATTCTGGTCCTCTTACTGAGCGAAAAGCCATTAGTCCATACTCATTTAACCTTCTCCGAGCAGTACGTTCAGAAATTTGCACATCTCGAACTTCTTGGAGCTGATGGATCGCTTGAACAACGGTAAGGTGCCGGTTTCGTAAAATTCTTAAAGTAAGAAACTGGTCATCCTGTGGTTCTGTTGCCCTAGGCAGTCCAGAAAAACTGGCCCTTCTATGGTAAGACTCAGTTTCTCGAAAACGCCTGATGGCGTCTTGTAGAGTTTCATAGGGAACTCCGATGGCATTAGCTGCATATCTAATGCAACGTCCATCATCAATAAGTGCCACACCACGTGCAACATCCTCAGCACGAAGAGGCATTTTTAAACTTAAAATTGAGAAAATTAAAATATCAAAGCTGAAAACTAAGAAATTTGCTGCACCAGAACGCAAATTACACTGAATAAACATTTTTAATTCCATGGAAAGTAAACATTGGGAACGACAGTCCTTTAATTGAATTAAGGATTAAGGGTTACTATCCTCTATATTGACATTTCTAATTTAAAACAAATAAAAAACATTTTATTTATAAAAAAATTGACCAATCCAAAGCAGAAATATTTTGAGATGAAAACATGAAAAAAATCAGGTGGGTGGAATTTTTGCCTGTCAGTGTATGTAAAGCTAGGAATCAGTTATCGACTAGATAGTATCCTATCTAGCTACTTATTTGCACATAAATGATGTATTAAGAGGATGATATAGCAGTTATTTTTTGAAAGTACTATAAAAAAAAGAAATTTAAAATCCAAGGAAGCAAAAGAGAAATTATGCATGTTTGCAGCATTTTCCAACTTCTGAACAACTCGTTTAATTATTTTTCTTCATGTGGAACATAGAAAAATTGAAAGTCTACTAATTTATATTGATCACTCCTTTATTTATTCATCTCAGGGTTTAAAATTTAATTGAGTGGTAAACAGCACCAATTAGGATAATTATTCCTTCGAGATAGCTTCCTTTCTACCTAACAAGTGAAAAATATGAAGAGAAGGGACTAACCTGTAAAGTGATGTTGAATTGCTTTAATCTGGTCTGGAGTGAATGCCCATTGCTGAGCCAGAGTCACCCATTGCCCGTCTTTCAGCTGTTTCCAGGCAAGCTTCTTCATTACTTCTTCCACTACTTCATGATCTTTCCTTGGCTCGGTATTCAGTCGGCTTTTCCTACGCGTCGAATTGATAGATTGTTGTTTCCTTATCGTGCTTTCCTTTAAGACAGACTTGACTGTCAATTATATTTATATATTAAAGTAAAAATAAGAAATACATACAAAATTATAATAAATGAGACACCCAATTTATTCAATATTTATACAAAACTTCACATTTGATGAAAAAGAACCTTTATTCTATTTAAATTAAAATGTCATCCATGCGGATTAGAGAAGTCTCTGGGCTGTTTGTAAATACTGTATGAATGAGCGAGTGAATTGTAAATTACAATTACTTATTGTCTAATAAGGCAGATTTAATCACAATGAAGATTTTTAATTGATTAAATTAAAATTTATGTTATTTTTGTAATAGAGATTTTATTAGTTAAATTAGCATACTGAGAGAAAATGATTATTACCTCTGACTCTGGATAATCAAGGCGAGCGGTTTTAATTATCATATCTACGATTGCTGTAAAACTTCCTCGTGCTGCGATATACAATGGTGTTCGACCTCCCTTTAGCAAAATTTAAAAATGATATAGATAGTTCAAAACAATCAATTTCTTAAAAGGGATTTATACAATAATTAATAATTTGAATTTATCAAATGGCTAAAGTATGATCTAGTAAAAAGGGTCATGATACTGGTGCACTTCATAATCTGACAAGTGCCAGATATACTGAAGGTGCTACAGTACCGGGGAAATAATTGTTTCTTTATGAGTTCTATTAATGAATAATGGTAAAATATTTATTAGTGTCACCTGTTCTTTTTGTTCAATATTAGCACCTGCAGCAAGAAGAAGTTTACAGACATCTGTATAACCATTCTCAGCAGCGATGTGCATTGGGGACTGAGACCTCTGTAAAATTATGATGAAAGGCGATTAATTATGCGATTAATATTGATAAAAACAGTTATTAAATGAAGTTAATAGTAAAAAATAGGCATAATAGTTTGAGGTACCTCAGTAGTATATACCAACTACTATGACTACCTTTGTAGGGTAATCTCTACCCAGAGATGACACATTTGTTTATTAATAATTAATAATAATATAATTCATTAGCTTTTGAATATTGATGTCATTGGAATTTGAACTAAACTCTTACTTCATTCAATTGATTTAAATCAGCTCCCTTTGAAATCAAAATTTCAACTGTGTCGATATCATTGGCTTCTGATGATAAGTGTAATGGTGTGTTTCCAATCTAAAAGATAATTATAAGCAATGATGCCAATTAGATTGATATTTAAGCAGACTAATAAAACATTAAATAATAATCAATCAGAAAAGTTTGTTACTTTGTTTTGACAATTTATATTGCTTCCATACTGGAGCAATGCTTCGATTATTCCCCGGCAACCACTACCGCTAGCTATATGAAGTGGTGTATTGCCTTTCTAGAACAATAATAATTCATAATGAATAAGCAAGAAATGAAAATTTTTTATTAAAATGTATCAATATATTTACCAGATTTTTGGGATGTGGCGAAGAGTTAGCTTGTAATAGAAAAAGTGCAAGCCCAGTATGCTTGTTTTCTACCGCAAGATGAAGTGGGGAGTTCCCTTCCGCATCGACCGCCTCAAGAGAAGCTCCACCTTCGATGAGATACTGTGCCACTTCCTCATGCCCACTTTCGCAGGCTGCGTGAAGCGGTGTCCATCCCTTCTGTAATTTTTTTAGGTTAACAGTTTTATTTAGTGCAAAAAGCTTTCAACATTTGAAAAATATTGTTTCAAAACATTTCTAGTAGTTCAATGCATAATGAAAATTATTCTTAAAGCATTATTGCAAAATTCACGGTAAAACAAACCGTACAGAAAACACTGTGAACCATCTCTTTAAAACCGAAAACCTGGTTACAATTTTCAATTTCCTAATTAAGTCTAATTTACGAGCTAGACATGGAAATTGGTGAAATAATGTATGTATTTATCATATATTTTAAATGAATATTTTATGTTTTGAATAAATTTTTTTTTTTGGGGGGGGGAGAGGAACTTATATGTTCCAAACCATTGCTAATGAAACTAGTAATAGATAATAATTACCTTGTCTGTTGATTTTGAATTTGCCGACAGTGCCAGTAGCTTGGTAACGATTCTGCTATGGCCCTCAGCAGCGGCTTGGTGCAGACAGGTCATGCCTTCGTGGTCCGCCGCCTCCAAGTCTATGTTCTCCAGAGTCTCCAGGAGGTAGTCTACCACATCTTCCCTGTTGTTTCGAGCGGCACACATCAATACACTGTAGCCTTTCTGTAAAATACAAAATGAAAATTAACTATTCTACACTTCAGGGACGACTGAATTGATTAAAAGTAAATGAAAATTCATTGTCAAATAGCCTTGAATGTATATTTAGTTAATTCAAGATTCAATCACAGTCATCCATAAGTCATTCAACCAAGTATCCTCCAGGTGAAAAAAAGGAAACTACAACTTAATTCTTGAAAGAAAGCTTTTCACATATTATTAAGATGGCTTAAGCAGGATAGAAATAGATTGTACCTATAACAATCAATTGGATAGTAAGGATCACAGTGTTCGCTACCTTGCTGTATCCTGGACACATGGCTATCTTAAAATAACGTAAAACAAACAGCTAATTGATGTCCTACTACTGTACCCACTCAGCAATAGTCAAACATAATTAAAACATACGTGTAAAATAATATTTAACTAGACACTCATATTACTGATACTCACACCTGTCTTGTATAGTACTGCATTAGCAAGTCTATCAGGACAAGGCTTCAACACTTCAGAACTGTCTAGCACTGAGTACACCTAGTTCATCAAGTATATCCAAATAAATTTAGAGCTGAGAAGACCCGTAATATCTCAACGTATAGAAGAGCTTACAAAGAGGTAATGGCTCTCTGCAATTTCCTTCAGGGGCAGTCTCCTCCATCTATGCCAATCTATATATTTTGTATTCGTTTATTTTATTTAAAAAAAAATATTTTTTTTATTTTCTTGTTTTAAATTTGTGTATAAAAACTAATGTATTGGTCCAAATAAATATTTTTATTGGTGAGTTGCTTCAAGAAGCTTACTACAAGATTTAAAAAATAGCTGTTTAAAGTGATCATAATATGATGAACTTTTCAATGAAAGTGCTTTAAGAGTTAGCTACCGAGCCCTAAGGGAGTGCCTCCTTAAAGGAATCATCCCCATACTAATTAAATAACCTTCTCTCTAACTTTTAGGCTAATGACAGATGTTAACAAAGGTATATCAGACCATTTACTCAGTTTGGTAATCTAATTAAAAAAAAAACTTTAAATTTAACTTAAATTAAAATTTTAAATTTAACTAAAAATTATCAATAAATAAATGATGGCTTCAATTATAATTATAAATAAAGGTTAACATAATAATTTTAGCACAATTCATGTTAGCAACATTGCTGAGTGTTATTTCGGAGATTGAATGTGTGGAGGAGGATATTCTCTCGAGAATAAATAACACAGAACAGAATCGTCGCTCACCTGAGAAATATTTGAAGTAATCGAATCCATCTATGGACTAAGAGAAGAATTTTTCTGACAAACGTGAAGTCTGTTCTGTTCTAGGGATGCGAAGCGTGGAAGCACACAAGAAATACATTTGGTGGACTACTAGTTCTATAAACAGATCATGCTCAGGAATCCAATGGCACGAATGATTAACCAATGGTCAGAATGATTAACCAATGGTGTAGTTGAAGAGAATCATGCATAGAAGTTCAGCTGAAATATAGCTGGCTCAGGCACACTCTGAGAAAGGATAGACAACCTGAGTCAACAATTCCTCGAGTTTGAATCCACAAGGTAAAAGCGTGTTAGAAGACCAAAGTTGTCTTGGAGGAGAACTGTAGAGGGAGAGCTCCAGGGCTTTATGGAAAGAAGTTAATGGAATCGGGAGGAATGTAGTGATTTTGTAACCATCCTATGTTTATTTAGGAATGATGGGACATGAAAAATAAAATGCATAACATTTGTTAGGGACAAATGGATCTAATTAGTTTGTCCTAATCACTAATCAAATTAAAAAAAAACTCCTCTGTCTGGTAGACTGTTCACAATTGTGTGTACCCAAAATCTTCGTTGTTTTCTCTTTCTTTAACAAGGACAATAAAACAATGGCTTTAGTATCCTCATTCTTTTCCAACCTCTAAAATTGACTTTCACAAATGTATTAGCGTTTGGTTAATGTACAATAACGGACATTATGGAACCAAACAAATAAACGTGATCAAGTTGGGCTCGTTTCCATAACTTTTTAGATTCATCTAACATTTTAGAAGTCGATTTCTAATACAATACATAACCAGCAAAATCACGTATTTAAACATTTTCAAGCCGGTATAAATAGATTTTTTTTTTAATGGCCATAATTTAGCTGTTGGAAATGTTTTTCTGTTTGTTTAAAAGATATTTTTAATTATAGAGATGGTTTAAAAAATAAAATGAGGGATTTTTCATCATCAAAATTTTCTAGTGATTTCTTCAATAATAATAGTTCAATAAGTTTTCAAGAAACTCACGCCGGGACTCGGCACAGCTATCGGTATTGTTCCTTCACTTTCTGGTTAATTTGGTTTATTTATATGTTCAAAAATACAGTTTATATGTTATTAAATATTAAATTATCGATTTTAAAAAAAATACATCGATCTGTTGCAAATGATTCTGGGATCAACAAGTACCAAGTAATTAATTAAATAGTGGTGCATTGCAATCTTGTTTTCGGGTCAGCCATCATGCCTATAGTTGAAACAGGGAACTTGCAACTAATTGTATGCTAGCTCCTAATAGTCGGAGCAGGCAGTCAGAGAGGCAGGCAAAAAACCTACTACGTTACATTGACGTTTGATCTAGATTTCTTGAAATTATGAACAAATTATTCCACCTTATACTTATATACTTTCATTGCTAGAGCTGAGAATTCAAATTCCGCTTAATCCTGACTTATAAGGAAAAAAGCTGATAAAAAGTTGAAGAGGCGGAACATCAAAGAGTTAACAACGCTACCCCTTAAAGTCGGTTTAATTGGGTCGTTAGTGTACAATCCCTGCTTCTCCCTGTCTCTTATAGGTTTTACCTCAGTCTCGTATTTTAGCAACAGTTTGTTGCTACCTTCCTCCCTGTTTTATCCTATAAATGTATTTCTATCTCTGTTTGAATAGTCATCCGAAAATGTATGATATAGAGCTCAGAGTAATAAATTATCATTGGTATTTACACAAACATGGAGTATGACCTTAGTTGTTATTGTGCAATAAATAATAGTTCAAGGCACGTGGAATAAGCCAAAATACAAACAATTTTTTTTCTTTTTAATCAATGTTTATTTAAGATTGTTTGGACTGTTGTGTGCTTGGTAATGTTAATAGTAGTAGTTCATTTTAGTATGTTACATATAGTATGAGAGATGTATTTAGTATGAGACATATACGTATAAGAAAAGGATAAGATTCTGGGAAGTAGGGAGGTCTTGGAGGGATGCGGTTGCTTCCTTAAAAATAGTAGTAGTTAGTAAACTGCATTGATCACACCCTTTCGTAAATCAGAGTATTTGAAATAAGGGGAAGGTTAAAACTACTGGCTTAGTGAGTGGTCTTCGAAATGATACAATCGGTTTGAAAGTTTAAGATGTATCCCATAAGACGCCGATAGTTGAGAAATAATCATGAGAGAACAAGACATAAACGTTTCTGTTACTTTTAAACTATCTAGAGTCACATCTCAAAGGCCCAGTTAAATTCAATGTACTGTGTTTAGACTGTAACGTGATTTCAAAACAAAAGGTTTTTGAACGAATTATAGTAGTCAGTCTTGTTTGTTCAAGATTTTAGGTATATACAGTACTTTTTATTTCTTTGTGATGCGAATTTGTTTAGTTGTTAAGTTGAATGTTATGAAAACATAACCATAACATAACACAGAGAATAACACTCTGGCCTACAATGGTCTCCAGTGTCATTTAATAGTCTCATAGACCAAGAAACAGTGTACTTGGCATTCATCGAGTTTTGCAAGTCGGAGAGTAGGGGGAGAAGTTGGCGGGGAGAACAGCCGCTGCTGGGGATGGCCCCCCACCACGACTAGCATGGCTATATAAGAAACGCTCTAGAGGGTGAAAATCAGAAAGAAACAAACCGGCACCTTGAACACTTCTCTCTCTCTCCGCACTGGTGCTTGCTGCTCTACTGAAACCATGGTATTCTCATTCAACTACCTCTGCATCTCTCTCTCCTAACCTCGCTATGTTTTAGTCGGCGTTGTCAGACCCCACACCTTCCTAGTGGGAATCTCTGCCTTCGTCTCGCTAAATCTAGCACCTCCTTGGGAGAGACCTCTCCCTAGTGGACAACGGTTGTCGTGGCCCTGCAAACTTACCAAGCAGTGTTCCCCACGGCGATCCAGTCTGCCTCTCTCCGTTTCACACTCGCCTTTGGGACGGATTTCACCTACCTTCAGATACCGAGTGTGAATTCGTGGTCATTCCAAGACCACACAAACTACCTACACTACCTACCCTATACCTCTTCTCCTGAACATAGTTCATTGTCGGGTCACATACCTATCAAATATGGAGTCAGATAGTAAGACCGTCATGAAACGATTGTCTAGGTCATAAACTTAATCAATCCTCACTTCGTCACCAGGGCTAGGGTAACTAGGCACCCCCCTCGTGACGACCCGACAACGTACAAATACGTTGTCGGGTGAAATACCACAGGTCCGCCCGGCTTATCTCTTTCTTGGCGCTCGCCGGACGGCGACTAAGAGGTTGTAGTGACCCTAGCCCGCTGCGGGCGTCTCCTCCCCACCTTTGGGATACTCAGTCACACTGAGCCCGACAACATACAAGCTAGGTCCTTGCTGGCAAACTTTTAGAACAGTGGCAAAAGACTGGTAGCTGCCATTGGGGCTGTGTGGGGTAACCGTTATCGGGTAACCCAACAAATTTTTGTTTCATTTAATATGTCGCCCATTGCATTTTTTAGCTTCGATCTGGTCATTGTGCTAAGCTAAACATCTTTATTTTTCTGAATTGATAATCACGATTGAAATGGATACTGACATGTGGTTCGATTCAGTAGAGAAAAAAAAAGTTTCTGGTTTAGTAAAAATAACTGAACACTGAAATAGTAAGGCCACAGGATTGGCCCAATCAATATTGTAGGTATTTAATGTATACTTTCCTCAAAGGAATATTCACTATGGGGGGATTATCAAAAGGAGAAAAACTAATTGGTGATTAACACTGATATCTCCCTACGCCATTACAGGACGTTTGAAGGGAAGCAAATTAGCCAGTGGAGTTATGTTACAGCTTTTATTGCTTCGGTCCGATCCCAGGCGGGAACTTTTAAAAGTACGCGGAAGGGATTAATGATTATTACTTCACTAATGCTACCTGGAAGTCATTATCCGCTATTTATTACTTTGCAAAGTTACTTTTTTTTAGTCTTTGTAACTGGAACAGAAAAGAAGTTTTAGAAAATTTCGCATTGATACCTAACGAGTTTTATCCACTCAACTATTACACTAATAATTTTCCTTAGGTACAAGCATTCTCTTTATCGTTCTGTTTACGAGGGTCCCGAAAGGGTTTTACATAATTGGAAAATATTTTTTCTGACTTTTTAATTAATCCTTTAGTTATTTTTCCTCAGCGGGGAGAACATTTTTCTTTGAAGTTGAAGTTCTCAGAGGAAGATCTTGCAGGTCTCATTGACCTAGGAACTGTTTCTCATGTAATTGGCTAGGGGTTGTATCTTTTTTGCCATGGTCTAAGCAAGGACATCTCAGTCAAATCGTTCAATAACGGTTCATTTTCCCGATGTTTCACTGTAAAACTGAGCATAAAGGGGACTTCTTACAATTATCCTGACACACAAAAACATAAAATCACAATAATGTTTCTGTGTTATAATAATGTTTTATTATTAATAATTATAAGCTAAAGAAAAGACCTACAGGGCCTTCCTGAATATTCGGTGCCTTACAGCTGAACATTACCCGACCTGTTCTGAATATTTTTAAAAATGGAGGGGCAAGGACAACTTACACTAATAAAAACATTCTTCATTTTGAAAAACTGATAAAACCAAAAAATTCCATACACCACCTTCTTGGTTTGGCACACTCAATTGCAATTTGTTTCTTGACAATCTCGATTCATCAAGCCCGTGGTTTCCGACCTGGGAGGGGTGGACTAATGCCAAGGGAAGTGCCAAAACTTTTTCATAAAAAATGAATGTTTATACCATGTGTAGCGACCGCTAAACTACATAAGATAAATAAATTGTATATATATATATATATTGTAAACAAATGTAAATAACATTACCAAAATATACATCGTTGTAAATGTGGCAAACAATAAACACGCAGCTGTGAGCCAATTAGTTATATGAGCTGGGGTACCAGCTGCCAGTAACAGGTACTAAACGACCCACACCGCCGAGAGACCCTTACTCAGGTCACGTATCGGTGACATGTCTCTTTGTCAGAGAACAAAGAAAACCGCATACTTAGCTGGCATTGGGTACAGTAAAACCAGAGCTGATTGGCTACTGACGAAGCCAGCTGGGTATTTAAGACTAGCTGTTTGGGCCTGTATATCATTCTCCTGACAACTGACTGGCTCGTGGCTGCTCTGATGAAAACTCTGAAACTTGGCTTCTTCATTATGAAAACCTCTGCATCTCTCTCTCCTCACCTCGCTACGTTTTAGTCCGGCGTTGTCAGACCCCACACCCTAGTGGGAATCTCTGCCTTGGTCTCGCTAAATCTAGCACCTCCTTGGGAAAGAGCTCTCCCTAGCGGACGACGGATGCCGTGGCCCTACAACTTACCTCGTAACGTCTCCCATGGCAATCCAGTCTGCTTCTCTCCGGTTCACACTCGCCTTTGGGATCTGGACGGTTTTCGCCTACCCTTTGTCACCAGGGCTAACAAGGTAACTAGCCACCCCCTCGTGACGACCCGACACCATGAGATTTTTTTTATTTAAGAGCAGTATCTTATAAAGCCAAGAGTAGAGGGACCGTTTTGGTAATAAATTGCTTGCAATATACACTATTTTAAAAACACATACAATCCTTTTTGCTGAAAAAAAAAAACTTATTGAAAATCGAATGACATCAACTAAAATTTGAGTTATTTTATGCAGTTCCGGCACGGTGGAAAGGTCGAAAACTTAGTTTCACCATTAAGCCTCATCTACATAAAACATATTTAAAAAAAAGATCTGAGTGAAAATGTGCCGAGATCGTCTTTATATAGTTATCATGTGTAGAATAACTCACCTTATTGACGGCGTTGACTGTTGCCCCAGCATTTATGAGCATTTTCACTGCCTCCTTATTGCCATGCCACGCCGCCATTAGCAAAGGACGCATACCGTACTGAAAATGAATTATAGTGATAAATACAGTAAGACATCATATAATAAATAATATTATTAGACTTCAAAAGTTTTATTTTCACACATGATGTTTCCTGTTAGTAAAGGACCCCTCCTTTTGGTGGTCGTTTGTAGAATATTTTAGTTGATAGATAAGAAATGACAATTTATTCTGTGACATTATCACCGAAGATTAATAAAAAAGAACGATTAAATATTTCTAGCTGACAAAAAATGAAAAATGTATAAAAAAATAACTTACAGTGATCTGATGAGCTTATAAATAATAATTGGCCTATGTACATATGTAGTAACTCGAATGAATCGAAATGACAGCATGTCATTTGCTGAAAATGATAACTGGAAAATACATGAATAATCATCTGGGGTAAAAAGAGCGTGATAGGCTGCTGGGATATATTAATATACTGAATAAAATTAATACAAAGAAGAAGAATAACAATAATGTTTTATTATGAATTGTTAGATTAGAGGGAGAACTGTTAGTCAAGTAATAGTGTAGTTTCAGTTGATTAAGCAAACAATAAAAAGTTATTTTAACAATAAAACTAAGATTAAGCTTTTGAAGATGATCGTAAATACAGAGAAACTGAATAAACATAAAATGTCCTCTTTAATTATATAAGATAATTTCTGCCATAAATAAACACTCCGAAATCGATATACTTCTTAAGTGGGATTGATTAATTATGAGCATGAGAAGGTAAATGAAACAGCACCTTGGTTTGGCACACTCAATTTCAATTTGTTTCTTGACAATGTCGAATCATCAAGCACGCGGCCTGGGAGGGGTGGACTATTGCCAAGGGAGAGGAGACGCCAAAACTTTTTAATAAAAAATTAATGTTCTTAACATAATAACTACATATAAATAAACTTCATATCGTAACGTAAGAGTACAAATTCAGTGAAGTTATGTTTATTTTTATATATTCATATAATTTTTACTAAAAAAATTATATTCAGAGCGGAGCAGACGAAGGTGCCTTGTTTCTGTAATGGAAAAAACGACCGCTAGTTGCTTGAAACAGTTACCTCAAATATAAACGTTACTCGGATTGGTCAAAATGAAAACACAACATGCTATCATAAACATAAACAAACACGGACGCGCTATTTGCTTCACAGAGGAGCTTTAATGTCAACAAATATGAGAAAGGAACTCAACAACACTATCTTATGAAAGTTATGAAAAGCATACAAACTGCGTTAAGGGCAGTCCTTTGAGAGCTGGGCCGTTTGCAAAGCCGTGTGTTGATACGGGAGCTGATTATATCTCGATTCTGTGTTATTGTGAAGTTCACTGGCCAACTCGAGCGAAAGTATTCCAAAGGGTGTTTGAGCTCAAAGAAAAAATAGCAACGTTTCTCAGAGACAACCACCACGAAGAGGCGCATTTGTGGACGAGAGATAATTTTATTGTTAATTGAAATTTTCGGAAAATTGAGCGCGGTTTAAATAAATCAAAGCAGGGATCACAAATGAATTCCCTTGTTCAAAAAGACAAAGTAAAAGCTTTCATTAAAAAACTGAAGTTATGGAAACCAAAATTACAAAAACAAATATGTGTATAAATGTTTTCAAATTAAAAGATTTCTGGGCCACAGCTGATATTGAAGAATACAAAAAAATTTTTATTGAACTATTGGATGGTTTAGTTCTGCATTTTTCAAATTATTCCTAAGAGGTTAAGTACTCAAAGGTTTTGTGGATAAAGAATCTGTTTATCGACAATGAAGATGAAAAAACGAAATTGATTGAATTGTCATGCGATAGCTCACTGAAACAAAAGTTTTAAAATGAGTAACATCAATACTACAATAATACATCAGTCGAAATATTTTACAATGACTGTTGGAAGTAATATGAGTTGTAGCGTCATATATTCAGTGTGGGACGACTCTCTTTCTCTTGTTCCATAAATAATATTTTTCTTTAACGCCCATAAAACAGGAAAAAATATCGTAAAGGAAGATATATGAAGGATGAATGTAACAAACATCACTTTCTACTATTATTGCGAAACTTAGTTCTAGATGTGTATAGTTGAACGCAGTCGTGAATTTTATGGTTGGCTCTCTTATCCTCATGTTCTTGGTCACTTCGATTTTGGTACTAGACCAGTTATGGGGATTAATCCACTTAAGTAGCCAAAGATATGGGAACGTTGTGGAAAAAGTGCGCTTCACATGAAAATTGAGGCATATAAACGAGTATATATTGTGGTGAGTAAGGCTTCTCTCTAACTTAGACCTAAGGGGGCAGGGTAGGGAAGGCGCGAGTCTTAACAGAAATACATTCATATCTAGGCTCGCCAGGCACAGAAATCTGAGGTAAAGTTTCCCACCTGACGGGAGAATTCCCTCCTAATAAAATAAAGTAAAAACTGAAGGGAGCGATAAAGAACTCAGGGGAATTTTCCACCAAACTCAAACCACTTGACTCGCTGTGTCATTGCCTTGATAGGATGTTCCCGTCAGAGATCACTGAGGAGCCGTGAAATGGTCTTCAGACCACAAAACAGCTGCTTGGAGGAGTTATCGGCTGTTTATGGAAAGTTTTATCAGGTTACATTCGAAGATGTATTATAATTTTGGTTTTTAATAATACCAATGTTTGTTTCTCTTGAGAAGCTTTGCTGAAAATGAATGACAGGATCATTTAACGTTTGTCATTCTCAGGAGTGAGGCAGCGATCGGTAAACCGCTACGAAGAACTGAGTGTTTGTAGTGGTTGTTCAAAGCGCTTGCCAATTAAAGAAAAGCTTTCGAAGGGAAATAAACTAGCAACAAAAAAAATTTGGGTATTTTATGTTTAACTATCCCACGGGATATTGTGAAGACAACTTTATGACTGGGAATGCCCACAGCAGCTATATACCATGTCGGTTTCTTTCCTGAAGGATAGAACGGTACGGGTGGGAATAACCCATTACCTCTAACTTACGGAGTTCCTCAAGGAGCGGTTTTGTCTTCGGTACTTTTTAGCGTGTACAGGTCTGATATTGTTGGGACAAACTACAAGAAAGCTATGGTAATCGAATTCGCTTCTGACGACATTGCGGTTTACAGCATGAGTGCTCGAAGAGCTCTTACTCAGGCCGAGTCAGACTGGGCAAATTAAATGCCAGTATGAACGCCGAAAAGACAGATGACCTTCTCCTTCCAGAAGGGGAAAATAGCCTTGTCAAAATCCTATACTATAGGAGGGCAAGAGAACTCACCAACTTTATCAATGTATGGAAACGGATTGAGATATCCATTTCTATACCCAATTTAGAAACAATAGAAAAACGTATGCCCCAAGTCTTACAGGCCTTCGTGTTCACTTTACCCAACTTGTTGTGTCTCGAACTGATGATAAATAAATGCGTCCTCCGGCCAGCTCCGGTGTACGATGCCCCACTATATACTTACTTGACTGACTCCAAAATGACTCCAACAATTTCAGAACGGCATCATGAGAAAAGTGGTTGCTTGTTGTGCCGTCGGTGGGCGAGTTCATTCACCGGAGACGCAGGTTTTATGACTCTTTGCAGCACCTGACAAACCCAGTGTTTAACACTATGACCCCACCTTGACGGCAAACTAGGCTCCGGGAAAACTAGGTTAAGTTAGTCGCATTTAGGTTAGTATTAGTACTCATTCTTATGGCGAGTGCTATCTTTGTATGTTCACACGCCTTGTATTCTGTACATTAGCCTTACATTCACAAATCCTTTAAACCTCATACTTTGTATGTTAGCACGATGTTCATTTATGTAAAGATGCCATATTGTGGAATCTGTCACTCACTCTTTATGTAGTAATAAAGGATTTTTGAAACCAAAAAAGAAGAAGAGTGGTATGCACATTCACCTTATCTATCGCTTCTATGTCGCACTTGGCCCCAATCAACAGTCCCATGATCTCTGTGTTCCCCTTCGACGCTGCCCAATGTATGGGTGCCCTTCTGTACTGAAAAAAATAAACACAACTAATACACTACAGTGAATCAAAAGCATTTTCAAATTTATTAAATAGCTTTGATATAACGAGTCTGGTAATGCAATTGTCTGGTAAAAACAACTTAATTATGATAAAATAACAATCTGCCTCATTGGGCTATAAGTAATCGTGATAAAGGTTTTTATTCACTCGCTCATTCATACAATATTTACAAACAGCCCAGAGACCTCCCAAATCCACAAGCTTGTCACCTCACTTGCATGCGAAAAAGGAAGTGGAGTCGGTCAGCCACGTCACCGGATACGAGCCGATGGAGGCTGACGAAGTGCGCGAGAGCAGTAATGTAATTAAAATTAATCTATGCATAAGTCTTCTTATTTTAAATCTATAAAATAAACTGAATGAATTTCTCTAGCTCTCGCTCTTCAACGAAACTTGATGCGTTCAGCATATGTGACTTAGTCACCTCCAGCACACACTTTTTATATAAAATCTAATATAATTTAATCGTTGTAGTATTATTTGTATAGAATGTTAAAATTTATTGCATAGTAATCGTTTTTGCTGTATACCATTTGCTTCTGCTTACTCCGTCGTACATGAGGGAGTTGACAATTATGAGGAGTCGGGGGGAAGGGTCTCTGAGCATTGATTATTTGTATATATTTGATGAATAAGTTTTATAATATGCTTATGACTAATTAATTATATATTTTTAATAAAATCGCTCACTTATTTTTATATTATGGATTATAATACACCCGTATGATTTCAGGTCGATTGAATAAGTTTTAAGAGTTATTGGTCTAATCGCTTTAGCCCAACAAAGATCAGGTTGACATAAAGCTAAAAAGTAAACATTGGACTGTAAGGTTCCTGCCGGCAATTCTTGTACATTTTAATTAATATTAGGTGGCAATGCTGACCCGAACATTTGCTCAGGATCTACCGAGGACCTAGGTCTTAGAAGACCTCGAACCTTCCGGATACCTACTCAGGAACAGACCGCTTCAGGTAAAGTCAGGCAGGTTTATTTAAACTGTATAAAACATTGATCTGGGGACAATTACACAACCTCACCTACAGTCTATTACCGTCCCTCCAATCTTACTCTTTCTGTTAGCCCTTTAAGTATGTAGGCATTGATAGTTTAATGTACTGTAAATAATGCCATTGTTGTGTAGTGTTTTTTTTAAGGATTAACTGTTGTGAGGACTCATATTTCAATGCTAAGCCTTTTCCTGTTGGCTCGTTAATTATTGTTAGTCATAATTATTTTACTTCTTGTTAAAAAGTTATTACAAGTGAAGTAATGGCATGGTGCAATGTAACAAGTTGGAACTTTGGAGTGGCGACAACAATCGCGTACTAACGAAGGAACGCGCCTGCTGCTTGTTAAGTTCAATTAAGAATATCATTTCCAAGCGCTAACTCCTCACTTTTATAACGACGTAAGGTAAACTAACAGATCGTAAACATCAACAATTGTACAAATTAAGTCACATCATTTATGAGAATATATTAATCATAATTATTGTGATTGAAAATTCTTTTTTTAGGGGTATGGGATCTGACTATTGGGTCCTGTAGAGATTTCGCCAATACATCCTCGGTAAGCCTCTTTACCGGAGCCATGAAGGCTTTAGCACTGTGGTGCTTCCTTCGCTGCCTCCGATTTCAACCACAAAGACCATCCGAACTTAATGGGGTTCTCTACGATTGATCTAACATCCCAAAGGCATATGCCATTATATAGGTACCATTATATATTTATAAACATATATGTAAGATGAATAGTTGGTATTAATTGCATTTCTCCTCTAGTGGTGTTTGAGGTTTCCTTGATTTTTTCATATTGTTATTACAAGAAATCTTTATTGTGATAAAATTACAATCTGCCTTGTTGGGCTATCATCAATTGTGTTCTCATCCATATCATATTTACAATTATTCATTCACTCCCTCGTTCTGACAATATTTACAATCAGACCAGAGACCTCCCAATGCCACAGGATTGTCACCCCCCTCGCATGTGAAAGAGAAAGCGGAGTCTTGGGAAGTCCCCAAAGCTCCTAAATCAGCCGCGTCACCGGATACGAGGAAGTGGAGGCTAATCAAGAGCGCGAGAGCCACAGACGCTCAGGTCTCTGGCTGGTGATTGCCAGGACTCCCACTGTCACATATTTATAGCAGGTAACGAGGCTACTACCGATTTAGTCTCCGAGGAGGATTACAGGAATGTGTGCGCAGTGCAATGACTGTGCTAGGGGATTAGCGTGGATAGATAGGTTACTATGGAATTTCATGAACTTGGAAGGGATGAGTTCAAGAATATAGAACCCTTGTGTTCTTAACCGCGTATGATCACCAATTCTGGTATTGGCTTCATGGATGGCCTTTTTTGGCTAAAAATAAATTTGGTTGACTTTATCAGTTGGCCTTATAAGGTAGACTGGCATTTACTAACAATAATTTCCACATTAAAAATAACGCAATGCGCTTTTCAGGCAATCCGCTCTTTCAAAAACCGAAGCTTTATGACTAAACGGTAGCCCTAATTAAAGATCTTCTGCAACATGTGGTGTAATACTTTAATTATGTTCATACAGGCGATAAGATCAACCCCGAAGTTGCCAAATCGTGCTCTATTGTTGAAGCTGAAGGGTTTAATTTAACTTTTTTTTTCGATCTAGACGGCTATCTGCTGGCTTGTGATTGTTCACGATACATTTGAGTGCCTTGCTCATGTGCCATTTGATGCAGTTGAGTAAACCCACACTACTCTGACGGAACCGTAAAGCAATACGCCAAGATATGCCCCAGTTTCTGCTCCTATGTTGACTAAAATGTATCTTTGCCTTCTTGTATTAATCGTTACAATTATCTTTATTACACTAATAAATAATGTTTATATCGAATGAAGGGGTTAACAATTACTAAATAAAGCAGTGGATGTCAGTATTTATTTTAAGCCTGTTTGGTGCTGAGTATCGTACTGCCGGTAACTTTTTTTTTTTTTAATTATCCATGTTTTTCTCAATTCGTCTTATAATTACTCATTCACACTACATCGTCGTGTTGCGCCTAAAAATTGTTAGCATTTTCTTAATATGGACAAAATTTGCATTTATCTATCAAGAAAAATCGACGAGTGTTCTCTCGTATTAACTAAACTAATTTACGAATTATCAAAAACAAACGAATGTATTTGTAAATATTGTTTAATTAAACATTAGAATATTCCTGAATTTCACAACTAGTTAACTCAGTATAGATAGAGATCTCTTATTCATATGTAATTGTCACCTACTGCTCGGTTTGTGAGATCGTTTCTCCGGCTACTACTAATATTTTTTTCCCTTAACCCCTTTAATTTTTGTACAGTATGTAAAAATATGAACAATATGAACGAAGAATCGACAATTTTTTTCTCCTCTTTCTGCTATGCGCAGATGCATTTGAAGGAGGTTGGGTTACATAAACTAGATTTGAGGTTAAAAGTTATAACATGAATACAATTCTAGGTTATATGTGGTTTAAAACTTCAGTTTAATAAGTGGGAGAAAAACTTACAAACTAAAACCTAAACCTAGAACCTAAGACTAAAGCGTTCCTGCCGCGACAGCGTCCTGCCAACGATGGTGGAACGGAACTACTTTTTTTGCCTAAACCCCTTTAATTAAACATTTTTAACAAGTGTTGACTTGGGAGGCCCCAGGGCTGTTTGTAAATATTGTATGAATGTGCGAGCGAATGATGAATTGTAAATATGGTATGAATGAAAACACTTACCTCATTTATTTATTGCCTATTAAGGCAGATTGTAATTTCATCATAATAAAGTTGTATCAAATAAAAAAAAACAATTTAAAATTGCAACTTTTCAAATCAACAGTTCTCCATTTTCTGCTATGCGCTGATGCATTCGAAGGAGGTTTTGGTTACATAACAATACAGGTTGTTGTTAAAATTACAATGCAATGAATATAATGCTAGGTGATGGGGCTCACCTTCAGTACGAACTACTAATAAATGAGTGTAAGCTCACATTGGAGTTTTGTAGCTTGTTATGTTTCTGCGAGTTGAGAGTGATGCTCCTTGCTTGGCATGCGCAGTAAACTTATCACTCTTACCTTGCAGAACTGTGCGACTGACTCCATCTAAACGAGTTGTTATACTCACGTTATTTCGCGAGTTGATGTCTATCGGCTCGTTGAGAACATCTCTAACGGCTTCTACGTCGTTCTTAATGACGGCTTCGTAGAGTAGGAGGTCGTTTTTGATAACTGAAACAAATATTGAACACTGATTAGCCATAAATAATTTTTCATTACACGCTGAACAACTAGGACTTAGCAATTGAATTTATACATAATCAAAATTTTGGTTAATTTGAAATTCTCACTGATTCTAAATAATTTAATCCAAAAATTGTTAATTTTTAGCAATATATATTTAGTTAATAACATATATATGTATATATCACTCCTTAGTTTATTTACTTCAGATAAATAAATACAATATATGGTTATTCATTGTAGATATTTTTTTCGTTTACCTACTAAAATAACTTTTTATGGAAGCAGCTTTGGGCAAATCAAGTGTTTGGATTGTAATTAAAAATGGATGATCCATTATGTACCAAGACCAGATATATTAACGTGTAATTAACTTTTTTGTTAATGATATGTTTTATTACTTGGGCAGTAGTGTAGTCCTATTTCGTTGGTGTCTATTTGCACCTGCATGTTCCACCCAACTAGGATACTACATGTATCAGCTCATATTTACATCGGTAAGAATAAATTGCCTCAATGAAGTCGTTAAAGTCAGTTCTCTGTTTGTCGAGTAGTTCACGTTTAGTTAAATGCAATCGGGAGCACGCTGTATAATTTGAGTGATTTATTTATTTTTGCTATCTTGACCCATAGGTCATATTACAGTATATATAATATAGAGTACTTGTTGTTTGTTCACAAGTACAATTTGGAGATTAAATTTTTTTTTATATCACTCATGAACTTTATTGTTTATGCTTAAATACAATCTTTAAACCTGGGAACAAATTGATAAACGTATGATGTGAGATACAATTTATCTCTTATGCCCAGCAAGGGTGTCGTTTATTTTATTAAATATCAACAATTATTCGGTATTTAGGGCTAACAATTCTAAGATTTATTTGTTGCTGGCCATTAAATTTTTCTAGAGAGGAAACGTGCAGCCTACGCTGAATTACAAGTCCCGAGATCTGACTGGAGGGATATAAAAATGACAAATTAGTTTCTGTCTGTAAATTTGTTTTAAATGTCGGGGAAAAATGTCGTTGTGCCTTAAAATACCTTTATGGTATGACTGAGATCACTTACCACAATTACTTATTGCCCAATGAGGCATATTGTAATTTTATCATAATACAGTAGTTAAACGTTCAAAATACCACAATACCTTGAAATACACCTGTTTGTTGAGGTGTATTTCGACATATAATCCTCAGGTGAGGCCATTTTTTGTATATTTGAACTCATTTGGGCAGGTATCCAATTGATGGACTGAGAGAATAAAAGGACGAGAACAGAGTCGCCATCAGCCAGCCATGGCCCAGGTGGCACCACAGTCCCACGTGTCAGGCGACGGATTTAGGTAGTGTTTCATAGAAACAAGATATGATCGGACGACTTATAAAAAACAAAACATGTAAACCACTGTAGCGACCGCTAACTACATAAGATAAATCACCATATACTCTATTGTATGTATATTGTAAACAAATGTAAATAACATGAACAAAATATAAATCATCGTAAATATGTTAAACAATAAAACATGCTGGCAGGGCCAATTAGTTATATGAGCTGGGACACCAGCTGTAGTCAGGTATAAGACCCCAATCGCCGGCCGACCCTTCCAGCCTCTGCCAGGGAAAGCCACATCATTGGTCAAAACAATGACGATTCTTATTGGCTGCGGGCAAGGCTAGCTGGGTATTTAAGCCGGTGATTTGGGTCCTGTAAATCATTCTCCTGACAACTACACTGGCTCGTGGCTCCTGCTTGAAACTTGAAACTGCAGCTTCTTTATGAAAAACCTCTACATCTCTTTCTCTCCTCGCCCCGCTACGTTTTAGTCCGGCGTTGTTAGACCCCACACCTTCCTAGTGGGAAAATTTGCCTTTTTCTCGCTAAATCTAGCACCTCCTTGGGAGAGACCTCTCCCTAGTGGACAGCAGTATCTCCCGCGACAATTCAGTCTGCCTCTCTCCGGTTCACACTCACCTTTGGGATCTGGACGGATTTCGCCTACCCTCAGATACCGAGTGTGAATTCGTGGTCATTCCAAGACCACACAAACTACCTAACTATCTACCCTATACCTCTTCTCCTGAACATAGTGCACTGTCGGGGCACATACCTATCAAAAAATGGAGTCAGATAGTAAAGTCGTCACGAAACGATTGTCCAGGTTATAAACTCAAACAATCCTCACTTGTCACCAGGGCTAGGGTAACCAGGCACCCTCCTAGTGACGACCCGACAACCACCTAACTTAGACACATCAGTACCTATCCAACAATGTTTACGTTTTGATGTAAATGCCGGGGAAAAATCGTAACCCATCCAATACATTGGAGGAAGCTCCTCATAAGACTTTCATCAAGTTTGATTTGTTTTTTCCTACTTCATGTTCACGTAAGGCTATTTTCTGCTGTGGAGTGTACGTTCTTAATTTATAATAATGTGCTTGGGTTTTTTTACGTCGCCTGTCTAGAATTTAGAGCATAAAGTAATCGAACAAGTAAAGACACTTGGGCTAAGGGGTCGTGATATCTCATGTTCTACGGTAAGGGGGTCTATGTATTCTTTATTATATAGACTTATGCATATACATAAGTCTATGTAGTCTTTGTTATATAGACTTATGCATATACGTAATAAGATGCGTTGGGGAGAAGCTTTCATTAGCTGTTTATACTCCTCGTGGTCGAGGCGTACCTACGGGCGTTATTAACTAATCCATAAAAACCCCACATCCTCTCATAACCTTGTTCTTTCTTGTTACATATACGGGCACGCTGCATGCAATCATAAATACAAGAGTTATTTTGTTTATACTGTCCACTTTAACTTCAACCCATTTTTTATTAATTTTGTTTCAAGTTATACGTTAATTTATTATAATTGTTTGTCTGAAATGCTTCATGGGTCGTAAGCGTTGTGGGATATTTGGTCATTGTCGTTTTTATCTTGTTTATATTTTGATCCAAGAACGTTTACTTTTGTCGAAAACATTCCTCGATTTGTGTTACTGAATGTGAATACATATTCGTCATTACTAGACGTCTAAATATCTTTCATTTACCGTAATATGAACTTTTTTATTTATTTTGTAAATCATATTTCGTTACACGAACTAAATCGCATGCGTTTAAATCTCAATATATTCACATGTAAATGTAAAAAACACGTGAGAAATTCAAAGTACTTCAAACACGATTTGAATAGAATTTATCACGACATCTCACGTCATACAGGGCAATTATTATTTGCATCGCAGTTTCATTTTACTGCTCGGTAGAAGCCGACAGAAACCGGTTATTTCTAATTAGGTCATTGCTGGTCTACTTTTTCTTTCCAGAGAGACATTTCCCAAGCCTGGCTAACTGACTGCTGCCGCTCAACACAGACTTCTAATCACGGGGCAGCTAATGAGACGAAACCGATCGCGTCCATTTCGCATTTCCAGCTATCGAACACTCGAATCAACATACGAAACACTACATCTAGAGTTACACGAGATACCACGTATGTGATGGAGGTCGGCCTGACCCTAGAAGATCTCGGCCCGTGATCTGTTGTACTGCGATGAGCAAAGACTACTACTGTATCGAGCTGCAGAAACTGAAGCAGTTCCTCTTACATTAGAAACGTTACGCAATTAGTAACGCATGAGAGTAGCGGGAAGTAATACCGGATCTGGTGCATGAACTTGATTCCCCGGTATTCGTCCTTACCTAACGACTGGCGGGGGGTGCTCGTAACCTACGAGTAAGTTACACCTACGCCGAGGGTAAGTGACGAAAAGAGATCTTAATCAAAGGCCAATGTTAAAGTCCCCTAATAGAGTATAAGTAGGTGCTACCCCTTGCTTCTCGAACTTATATATTTCGAATATTTACATACTTTAAATGATCTTATGGCCAGTTTAATAATCTTGTAGAGGAGAGTTTTTTAAAAACTTTATTATAAATAACAATCAAAACACTGGTATATATAAAATATTACAGCGATTGTATATAATCAGTTACAGCGTTAGAACATACCATAGTGAAGACTAAGGCACAAGTGAGGGTGTCTTGTAGGGTGAGGGAGCAGGTAGCCAAAGTGTAGGATTTTTGGGAAATGGTTACTTACAAAAAAAAGGGGACCGTAAGTCTCAACTGTGGCACACGTTTCTACTGAAAATGTAGGATCTAATGATCATTACATAACTGGCCAAATGAAATGCATCTTGTCCAAAAAGAAAAGACTGACATCATCGCTTTTGATTATGAATAAAGTCCTCATTGAAACAAGCATACATTCTTTATTTATGAAAAAAAAAACTAACGCATAAAGAAATAAAAACTAGATGCTAATAGGAAAAAAATCCTTCACAATATAATCTCCGCTGACCCTTATGTTTGCGTAATTTATCTCTTAGCGATATTTCAAACTTTTATAGTATATTAATCAAAGCAGTGTAGTTTTTTTTTGATTAAATTTCGAATTTGTATTGATAAATGACAAAAGGATAGATACATCTGATGTGCATATAAATGAGTTTGTGGTCTAGACAACTCTAACGTACTGTATAGTGGGATGCCACTCTAATTCCTCCTCATATTTATGTATGTTATGTGTATATATATATGCATCATGTATTTGGTTTGAAGGGATGAAATGTCAGATTTATTTATTTTCATGAAATCAATAAAGTAAGAATCTATCTCTTATTTACCAACACTAACATAATGGATATTAAATTAATCTGTAGTCGTTTCTCTTTCATTTTCATATTATCAGTTCTTCGTGAACTGTTCAAGTGTTTGTGCACTTTTTTACCAACAATGGAATCTGAGCAATTACGAGTTACATTCTTATATGAATTTAAACTTGGAGATAATGCTACCGAAGCCTTTTTAAACATAACTATGGCTTTTAGTGATATTGCAGTGAATGAAAGAGCTGTTCTCTAGGTTTCGATCAGGCAATGCAAGTCTTGAGAACGAATCTCGTGGAAGGCCAGAGACAAAGCTTGATGATGATGAATTAAAGGCTTTAGTAGAGGGCAATTCACATCAGCTATATGTCTGCTATACGATACCTTCACGCAATTGGGAACAAAAACACGCAAACATAAAAAAAAAATTGATTAGTGGGTGTCACAGGATCGGACTAATTGTCAGAAACTTTGTTGAAATGTTTGTCAGGAAACTTTAAAAAAATTAAGTGATCTGAAAATGATTCTTCTGAACACATCCACCATATTCACATCAATCGTCGCCAACGGAACATAATTTTTTGAGAGCGGTGGACGGATTGTAAAACGAACACAGGAACTAGGTAAAATTTTCATTTCTGGAATTTATTGAATCAAAGCCAAAAAGTTTCTTTTAATACGGGATAAAATCCTTGTTGGCCACTGGGCGAAATGTATTGGAAGCTAACTGTACTGGAAGAAAAGTTTTTTAAATAAAAATGATATCGTTAAAGTTTGTCTTTAGTTTCATTTGCCTCTGATATTTCATATGTTCAAACCATATATATATATATATGATAATATTATATGTTATATGCTACATTACAGACATGTTACAACACCCCGTGAAGTGATAGAGCCATCATAAGTTTGTCACTTTAATTGATAGACAGCATAGAGTTGTCAGTTCTAAGATGTTACCTCTCAAATTTTATTCCGAGAATTCGGTAATTCTTTATTTACTTATGTCGGGTCGTCACGAGGGGGGGTGCCTAGTTACCCTAGCTCTGGTGACGAAGGGAGGGCTGATTAAGTATATAACCTGGACAATCACTTCATGACGGTCTTACTATCTGACTCTATTTTTGATAGGTATATGCCCCGACAACGTACTATGTTCAGGAGAGGAGGTATAAGGTAGGTGGTGTAGGTAGTTTGTGTGGTCTTGGAATGACCACGAATTCACACTCGGTATCTGAGGGTAGGCGAAATCCGTCCGGATCCCAAAGGCGAGTGTGAACCGGAGAGAGGCAGACTTGCTGTTTGGAACACTGCTTGGTAAGCTTGCAGGGCCACGACAACCGTTGTCTACTAGGGAGAGGTCTCTCCCAAGGAGGTGCTAGATTTAGCGAGAAGAAGGCAGAGATTCCCACTAGGAAGGTGAGGGGTCTGACAACGCCGGACTAAAACGTAGCAAGGTGAGGAGAGAGATGCAGAGATTTTCTTAATGAAGAAGCCCAGTTTCAGAGCAGCCACGAGCCAGTTAGTTGTCAGGAGAATGATATTCAGGCCCCAAACCTCCAGTCTTAAATACCCAGCTGGCTTCGTCAGTAGCCTATCAGCTCCGGGTTAATAGTAGCCAATGCCAGTTGAGTATGTGGTTTTCTTTGTTCTCTGACAAAAAGATATGTCACCGATACGTGACCTGGGTAAGGGTCTCTCGGCGGGTCGGGCTGCTTAGTACCTGCTACTGGTAGCTGGTGCCCCAGCTCATATAACTAATTGGCTCACAGCTGCATGTTTATTGATTACCACATTTACAATGATTTATATTTTGGTAATGTTATTTACATTTGTTTACAATGTATATATATATATATATATATATATATATATATATATATATATATATATACATACAATAGAGTATAGGGTGATTTATCTTATGTAGTTAGCGGTCGCTACAACTTACTTTATATTTTATTAGCTGCTATTTATCCTGATGAGGCTGAGTATACCGCCGACTAGAACCCATCCCGAAAAGAAAGAATAATTAAGAAGAATTGAACCCGGTATCCTCCCACTAGAGGTGCCAAACTATTGTCTGTATGTTTCCTTTAGAAGACTACGCCCACGCTATTTATTGGAAAAATAGTTTGTTAGTTTTTAATCTTATACCTAGGTGAAGGTGGTTGTAAGTAGCGATGTGAAGGTATGACGAGTCGTTTGATTGAAGATGTTTACATTTTAAATTGAATTAATAGTTTGATAGTCATTGCTTAAAAACTTTATCGCCGAGTCCGGAGAGAGGAGCTCTACTTTCATTCAGGTTCGGGGTCTTTCGTCAGCCTGTTTGTCTATAAGTTCGACAATAGTGCTGGTAGAAAAGTTTAAATTGATATAAAACTTTATTGAATTAGCTATCAATTCGAAATAAACTGATTAGGGGACACTCTGTTAGGCAAAACACAATAGCGGGAAAAGCGAAACAAAAAACTATTTAAACGCGGAAAAATTTCAGTTCCATTTGCCTAAGATGACTTAGGTCCTACCTCAGGGGCTAAATAATATTTAATAATACCCTGAGAGCTAAAAACACGTGAGTAGATATAAACAAAATATATATAAAAAAAGTTGTGAGAACTTAAAATAGAAAAAATATTTGATGTTAATACAACTATTTCATTACAGAAAATGTTGGTCTTATAGCATGGAAATTATTAATTTTGGCGGAAATATATGGGTATGAATATATAGAGGCAAGGAGCTTCTTTCTTTTCATTTCCTCTGCCTGTCCCATGTCCTTTTTTTGGCTTCGTGAGAGGTCCTTCCAGCCTATGGTAATTTTACCGCATAAAAGACACACTATACCCCCTTGAAAAATGGAAGGCTTTTCTTTGTGAATGTTTTACCTTGTTTTGGGTCGGGGGTCTTAGTTGGCTACCAGAGGATCCTATTTCTGAGGAAAATATGTTAAAATACTGTTACATATATGGAAGGAAAATGTTTTATATTGGTCCATAATTCATCCTATAATAACATATCATTATTTACCGAAGTAACTTAATAATGTTTATAATTAATCGTAGTTTCACTCAAAACCACAAATTAAATGCGTGACTTCATTAAAGGTCTCAAATAGAATAACGGATTCATATGATGACCAAATTATAAGCTGACAATTATTACTCGACACGAAATGTAGAGGATGTGTCTCTTGAATTACTTAGCCCCATTCTTTTGTCAATATGTTCAACGGAAATGGTCGTAAAAATGATTTTATCTGAAACTTTCATTATATTACCCTTTAACACTGTCTGATATGCTGATTGGTTTTTGGTTGAAATAAAATAACGGGAAGTTTTTCTTTCCTCTAGTTCATTTTTTTTTTATATTGAAACTTCTTTATTGTGCTAAAATTACAATCTGTCTTATTAGGCAATAAGTTTTTTGTTGTTGCTTGTTTTGCTTTGTTGGGGGAGTAAACATTGATGTAGTTACGTATTAAAATAATGAACATGGAATTATGCTATTTTAGTAGTAAATGCCACACTGCTGATACCACAATTACTTAGGCTTTGCTTTGAAACATGTATGTGACATATTTCTTTCGTCTTTCTGCCTGTATGTATGTATTACAATAATGATTGTAAATATAAACACATAAAAACAATCAATGCTTAGTTTAATTTTTGTTACAATGTTTACGATAATGTAACGGTTATGTACCAATATATAGTTAAATAATCTTCAACCGATCTTTAAAAAGCACTTTATTGAGAATTCAACACAGTTTCGACAAGGTTTATACTAAGACTGGTCTGCACATGGACGAGTATAATTACTAATAACTTGATAACAAAAACAAAAAGAAAGTACGCAACGAGTATGGTATAAGAATGCTAGGAATACGAACGGGATAAGAATACTAATAGAATAGGCTTAGTCGCACGCCGAGAGCGTATATTTAGGAGAGGATTGTTGTTATGTATTAGCACTGTTAGGATTAGTTAAGGTCATTTAACTATATAGTTATGTGATTATTAATAAGACGTAAGTTATTTATTATGAGTTCATTTAAATAAAAGCACAGTTTATTTAACATCTCGTCTGCAACAGTGAATATTAGTGATAGTTAAATAATGTTAGTACCGGAAAGTCTTTTTAAAAAGGTTTATTATGAATGAGAATCAAAACACTGGTATATATAAAGATTAATAGATCAAGGCTACATACTGCGATTAATGGAATCGGTAAATGTAAAAAGCTCGGAGCTTTCAAAAAGTGAGTCCCATCACCTTAAAGAGTTCTCAAAGAAGTCAAGTACATCGTGCATCATTGTACTTGTATTAATTATATAACGTTTATGGAATTCAGACCTTGTATAGAATGTAGCGATGGTACAGGACATATAAAATGCGATATGGGAGTAGATTCGCCTAAATGAATAATGATTTTGTCTTTTTTATGGGGATTGGAAAAAAAAACCGTTTCAGTCTCCGAGGAGGATTATAGGGATGAGTGGTCCAGTCCATTAACTGTGCTACGGGTTTAGGGTGGTTGGATAGGTTATTATGGAATTTCATGAACTTGGAAGGGATGAGTTCAAGAATGTAAGGTATATTAAGATCGTTATGAAGGGTTCGTAATAAGGAGCATTTACTATTGTTCTAAGGACATTTGATTAAAAGGACCCTCGTATACACGTGGACATTGCCCCCCCCCCCCCAGTGTTGGTGCTTCGCAATAAAGTCCCCACCCACAAGGAAACGATGCCCGATGGAGTCTAGAAAGGAGATAAATTGGGAATCGGAAATGGATTTATTGGGAGGGCAGTACACTGATGCTAGTGTAAGGGGAAAAGTGAAGATGGTGATAGACACTGCAGTGGATTGAAGGAAATCATGTGCTACCAGAGGAACTATGTGGTGGGATATGGAGTTATGGACAATGACAGTGGTACCTGCATGAGCTCTTCCATCTGGGTGATCAGTTCGATAAGTCTGGTACTGTCGAACAGTAAATGGTCGTTTACTCGTAAGTCTTGTTTCAGTAATGAGAGCTACCGCGATGTTCTTGTCGAAGAGTAATGCTGTTAGTTCGTTAGTGTGGGTGCGAACACCATTTGCATTCCAAAGGAGAATGGATAAGGAGTCGGAAGGATCCACTTATGGATTTTGTTTAACGGGGATAAGGTAGGAGACAAGATTTGTAAGAAGGGAAATGAGAGGGGTAATTAGGGTACTGAACTCTGTAAGGAATGATGTTAATAGACTAGTGAGGTCTGAAGAGCTTGAAGGTGCGAGATGTGTGGTTGAGGATGGGAATGGGAATGCAGGTCGCCGGGATGAACGGAGTGCTAGGAAAGAGGAGCTTGCGGAGGAGGAGTGGGCAGTGCCTGTGACTGCTCTCTGTTGCAAACGGCATCAGCAAAAGAGACTGAAGCCCTCAAATGTTTGGCTGGGCCGTTTCTTGGCGCTAGTTTTCCCCCTTTTGACCTGTACCCTTGTGTAGTATTGCTGGGTCAGTTCGTAAATTTATTCTACTCCTGGTGTTCGCTCTAGACCAACAAAGAACAAGGGTAGCGCTGCTGGTTCAAAAGAAAATTTAAGTCCTGACTTCTAAGGTTAGGTCATATCAATGATAGTAACACAAAAAGATATTAAAGAAAAAGTTTGAGAGTAAAAAACATAAATGACTTGAAATTTTTTATGTCAATATTTCCGTTACAAACATATACGTACTAATAAGAGGCTTACAAAAATCGAACTTATACGTAATAAAATATATCAAAACTATATATAATAAGTTATTTTAAAAACGTATAATTAAGTAATATAGTGACTCACAAATTCGTTCCTACCAATGATATATTTTCAGTGTTTATACTATCAAAAAAGTAGTATTTATTCATCGAAACAACAAACATGGACAAGTTTATCAACCTTTTAGTAAATTTTAGAGCAAGTAGCTTTATGCATATCTTTAAACTGAAGGTATTCCTACTAAATTATTCATGTGAACCGATTTGTCAGTGAAAATTCTATAGCTGATTTTCGGTCAGTTTTGATTAAAAAATCCTACATTTTTTTATTATAATTCAGGTATGTTTTTTTATTAATGGAAAATCAAAAGAAATATATTCTTAAATTATTTTAATAAATAGCGTATAAATCTAAATTAATTTTTTTTTGTTTTAATAATATTTAGACTAATAAACATAAAAAAAAAAAACATGCATTATTTTTCTCCTAGATCCAGTTCATGAAATAAATTATCAAAACGCATAAATTATAAGATTATTATTAAGACGGCATTTGAAAAAAAAACAAGCTTTGTTTGTTACCATAGTTTTCTAGGAAGTGTCGCATTGCTTAATTTATTTCATGAGTACACACGACCAAACCAAACCGTTTTGATTGTTGCTGATTTTTTTGGTCGTGTTTGCAGCCAGGTGGATATTATTAGCCAATACAAAGCTGACCCAAAAATTCTGAAAGATTCGGATGAGCAATAGAAGCCTCCACAGGTGAACTGAAACAACTTTGCTAAGGAAAGAGAATGACGGAAGAATGAGATGTATACTCATTCGTCAAAACTTATAGTTATGGAGGTAGATAAAGATCTGAGGTAAGAAGGTCGAGCTCATGCCGGACATTTAAAAATTCAAATTAATTTATATTTGAGTTTAAAAAAGCATAAACAATAATTCTCACGTCATCTAACCGGCTGTAGCTTGACATTTTGGAGTCGAGGCGCGCAAGCATTAGCAGTGCACTTTCCTTATCTGAGGCTAAACATATTACTTATTATTAATTAGCGTACAAGTACCTTGCATAAGAGGTGTGAACTAGCTGATTTCTAACACCCATTACTTGCTGATAAGTCCCTTCCATTCTACCCTCTACTTGCTGAGCACCCATTGCGTCACACTCGCAGTACCTGTCTTATACAACAACTTTACAAGGTTGTTAAAATGTCAAATTGTTCAGAAATATTGCTGGTGAATTTCAATTTAAGCATGCTGATTCTGTCTAGGTTAAGATATAATAACAGAAAGTACCAAAAAAAAATAATGATACATTCTTATTGTGGAATCGGTCCCACTGTTATATATAATTGCAAAAATGAACGGCACATGAACCCTTGAACATGAGAAAAGCTTTTAGTAATTTAATATTTAATGACAGTGAACCCGGTAGTGGAAAAACATAAAATAAAATGAATACAATTTTGGGAGTAAAACATATAAATCGAGTATTTATGTTGTAAGCCGCTTTCAACAGTTTTTTTCTTTGTGAGTTCTATATAACCATTTCAGAGTTTTCATGAGTTTAAAAGGCGAATTACACAATACACTTTAGTATTTTTCGCATGTTTTTTTATAAAACTGCGTTGAGCATTCTATTTGTCAATAGTGTTTCTTCTTATTAATATCTATATAAAAAAAGTGTACGTTTATATAAAAAAGAAATCTATCAAGCCAAAAAAGTATATTCCACGTAACGAAGAAAAATGGTGAGGCTCAAGTATTTCTTCTAGTTTCTGTCTAAGTCTTCTACTCTGAGTTGAAGTAACATGTTTAAAAGCAGGGCTTCATTGCTGTTTGAACTTCCAATCACATTGTCTAAAGTAAAGTGCTTTAAGGAATGGATTACTCTAAAGTTGGGGTGTTTTGTATCATCTCAAGTAACTCATGGCTAAGAGCTACGAAACAAGTTTTCATAAAAATCTGAACTTATATAGAAGTTTGAAAGCTCCACAGATGGTATCTTCGCAATAAAGAAGTTTTTATATCACTACTACGTCCTGACTGGCTGTTGTATAGTAGTTGTCAGCCTAACTGTTCCCTGGTATGAATGTTCTAGGCTCATATGCCAAGACGGTTGCCTCGAATCGTAGGAATTCATATGAAGTTCAGTATGAATATATCCGATGACTAATGTTTATGAAGAGAATATTTTTTAACATTAAATAAAATACCTTCATTTTAGTATTCTTCATTGATAAAACGCTTACGAATATTATGCTTACGTTGAAGAAACTTCCAGCTCGCAAGAAGATTGTCACTTAAATGTTTTCCAGGTGCGAAAAATTCCCCTATCCAGGATTCAGCCACTACAAACACTTTAACACACAAGTAACATTTGCTGACATTCTTTCAATCATTACTCGCTCTCATGCTGTGTGTGTAATGTAACTGACTCTCAGACTCTGTAATGTAACTGATGAAAAAGAACTGATTCTGTGCCGGAATGTTTTTTTTTTTTTTGCCTTTGACAATTAGAACGCAATTTGGATAATTAGAACGTAATTTGACAGTTTTAGTTTCCTCTACTTGCCTACTCTATTTGCCTCTAATTGCCCTTTTCACAAAAAAAAAAAATTATTAAAATGTAATACTAATTTTTTTGTGTAATTAATAAAAAAAAGTGCCGTGACCAGGATTCGAACCTGGGTTATTGCGGCCACAACGCAATGTCCTAACCACTAGACGATCACGGCTATCTTGGAACCGGGGGCTAATCATAAGAAAGTAGAGCAGGTGTTGGACCACTGAAGATCTGAGTGGGCAGTGTCGCGACTGCTCTTAGTGCCCCAGCGTGATTTTGAAGGAGAGAATGTTCAAGTGTACATACTTGGTCTTATTAGACCAATATAATTTTTTTAAAAAGCATACCGATTATATTTACAATTTATAATCATTTCATGAATCAAACAAATGGGGATAAACAAATGGCCTAATTAGATGGCAGAAGATTATGTATATTTGAAAAAAATGTATATGCCAGAAATACTAAAATATATGTATTACCGTATATGTATTATATAGAAACATTATACGTCAGCTCAGTGAATAATGTACTTGGAGCTGACGTACAAGTGTTCCTACTCGCCCGAAAAATAAAAACCTCTTTCCCTCTGCCTCCAGCGGGATTCGGATATCTCTCCGCTGTTCTCTTATAGATCAACTTCGTCGGGTTATTGCAGTATTATCTATTTTATAATACATTTCGGGGTGATTATTTAGGAAGTATTACTCTTCTAAAGAAACAATATTATCGTACAAGGTATTATTAAAGACAATAATGTAGGTTTTAATTCCCTCCAATGTATATAATATAAATGAAATGGTAAAAAAACACAGGACATTGTCCCCCCTATGAATAGGTAAAAAGAAGATGTAAAGAATGTGACTTAAATTACACTGATCTTATTAGTTAATAGAAATGGATGGACCTAAGTACATAAATGGTATTTATAAATGGTTTTCAATGAACCAACAATATAATATGCAAACAAAAAAACTTGTAAAATTTCATCTCTATAGGTAAAAAAAAAGGACTGATAATGACTAGAAAAGAAAGAAGGCAAATGAATTGAAAAAAAAGGAACAGGTTTAAAAAAACAAATCTGAAAACCCTTGGAATAGGAAGGAGAACAGACAGAAATTAACTTCAGTCTTTCAAACATTGAATAAATAAACAGTTTATTCATTCAAGGAAATTCACGGTGGTGAAATATTTGACAGTTTTATTTTTAACGGGATTATACTCCTGTCGGGTAGTTATGAAGGTGGCTTAGTTACCCTAGCCCTAGTGACGACGTGAGAGCTGAATAGCATATTGACCTGGACGATTGCTTCATGACGGGTCTTAATACTGAGCTATCCTTTTTTTTTTTTTTTTTTTTTTTTTTTTTTTTTTTTTTTTTTTTTTTTTTTTTTTTTTTTTTTTTTTTTTTTTTTTTTTCTTCATAGCCCCTTTAAATTTACAGATAATTATATATAATTATAGATCCTCAGGCGAATCTATTTACAAATTATTTTGTATTTCCTGTAGCATCGCTACATTATATATAGGTTTTGTTATTTTATAAAAATTATATAATGAATAAACAAGTATAATGATATACATTATACATGACTGGACTAAACTGACTAATAAAGGTGATGGGGCTCACCTTTTTGATCAACCTTAAAACTAACTTACATATTAATTCTTAACCAAAATTCACCTGATAGGTTGTACCCCGATAGTGCACTATGTTCACGAGAAGAGGTATAGGGTAGGTGGTGTAGGTAGTTTATGTGGTCTTCGAATGACCACGAATTCACACTCGGTATTTAAGGGTAGGCGAAAACCGTTCGGATCGCTGGGGGAGACGCTACTTGATAAAATTTGTAGGGCCCCAGGGACCGTCATCCGCAAAGAGAGAGAGATCGGAAGAGAGAGGGAGAGAGCTCTCCCAAGGAGCTGCTAGTTTTAGCGAGACGAAGGCAGAGAATCCCACTAGGATAGTGTGGAGTCAGACAAGATCGGACTAAAACATAGCGAGGTTAGGAAGAGAGATCCTGAGGTTTTCATAAATGAGAAGGCCAAATCTTGAAACATCAGTGCAGCTGCAAGTAGCAGTCCAGAGCAAGCCGTAGCTTGAATGAATTGTTGGTTTTTTCCCCTCAACCCCTTTTAGTCATTATTTTTTAAAATTAATTATTAAATTGATTGCAATTTTACAAATGAGGGTTTCTCCTTGTACTGCATAGCATGGAATGAATTGTTGGCTAAAACTAGGGAGTATATATAGCCCAAAGCAGCCAATCGCATTGCAGGCCTGGATGAGGCTCGAAGGTTCCAGAACAGGGCCCAGCCACTCCAGGAATAGGGCTGGATAGTAGGAACCCCTGGCTGCCTCTGAACTCGTCTGCAGCTACTTCATTTATTGTTTACCATAATTACACTGATATGACTTGGTGGTTTGGTAATATTATTTACATTTGTTTAATTTAATTTACAAAATATTATAAATAATTTACAATATATATAATAGAGTAGAGTGTGATTAGCGGTCGTAGTTTTTATGTAGTTAGCGGTCGCTACAACAACTACGTATATTCGCTGGTAAAACAAACATTATGACAAAATAGATAAAAAATCAGGTCTAGCTGACAAAAAAAAAAAAATGCCACATAAATTACACTGATGTAATTAGTTATTATAAATGAAAGGGCATATGTACATAATTGATAAATTCAATGACCCAACAGTATAATATTGAAAAAAACAACAAAAAAACGTTAATGACTACAAGTGGTGACATTCGCTAATCATTCTAACTAGGAACATCAGTAAAATAAAGGAGTTATAACTAGGGGACAAACAGCGTGAAAGAATGCTGGGATATATCCGAATAGGCAATGAATACAATTAGTGAACAAATAAGAAAAATAAATAAAAATAATAACAATAATAATAATGATAAATTTTGAATTGTTGGATTGAAGGAAGATAAATAACAGGCCTATATAGACCGTGTTTATAAGTGACTATATATATATTTAAATTTAAAAATATTATTGAATTCAATGGTTCGCTTATGCAGGCTGTATTTGCTATGCTTCGATGAAATATTTAATGTGATACCTTAATCAGTGTGATAAAAAAAAAGTTTACTTTGAAAAATGAACCTTCATAATTCTTGAGGCTCTAGTTACGTTTAGGATAATTTGGAACACGTCAGTGCATAATGTCACGCCTATAAAGAAAGCACTGTAAGAGATAATGTTGTGAATATGACAGTTTTAATGACCTTTGTAATTATAGCTTAAAATATACGGGCAATAAACAAGTCGAGATCTCGATCACAGTCATAGAAGCATATTTAATAAGCAGTTCATTCGTCGTGTTGCATAAGATTCATAATAAATTCAAAATTGTTTTTCATGTCAGTCATCAACAAATCACATCATAATGATCATCATTATGGTGGACTCACAATGACCAGCAAAAAAGAAAGAAAATGAGTTAAAAATAAGGAACAGGTTTAAAAAAACAAAACAGAAAACCCTTGGAATAGGAAGGAGAATGGATAGAAATTAAATATTCAGTTTAATTATCAAGATCTAAAATCACTAGTTTCACGAAAATTAACTTAAAGCTTTTATGAGGGTCTTTCAAACATTCATTGATTGTTTTTTTCATTGACGGTGGAGAAAAATATGTCGGGACACTAAAGGAGTTAGTTATAACCGTTATTTAAAACGGTTTTATTTTTAACGGGATTATACAACTTTATTCGCTTATAATGTTTGTTACTTCGGTATTTCGCACTGCTAACCTAAAAACGCAAACCGATTCCGATTCAATACCAGTTTCCGGAAATATATATATATATTTGTTTTCTTCCTAGTCCCATTAAATTCACATATAATTATATACAATTATTGATCCTCAGGCGAATCTATTTACAGATTATTTTCGTATTTCCTGTAGCGTCGCTACATTATATACAGGTTTTGTTATTTTATATTTTTTTTTTTTTTTTTTTTTTTTTTTTTTAAAAAAATTTTATTAAGATAAAATTACAATCTGCCTTTTATCAGGCAATGAGTAATTGAGATAAATGTCATCATTCATACTATATTTACAATTCATCATTCACTCGCTCATTCATACAATATTTACAAACAGCCCAGAGGCCCCCCAAGTCCACAAGGGTCACCTCCCTCGCATGCGAAGGAGGAAGCGGAGTCTTGGGAAGTCCCCCACGCTCCTACGTCAGCCGCGTCACTGGATAAGCCAGCGGAGGCTGGCCAAGAGCGCGAGAGCCACAGACGCTCAGGACATGATTAGAGGAACTGGCCATTGCCAGAACTCCCACTATCACTTAGTTATAGCAGGTCACGAGGCCACTGCCGTTTTAATCTCCGAAGAGGATTATAGGGGTGAGTGGTGCAGTGCAACGACTGTGCTAGGGAATTAGGGTGGTTGGATAGGTTACTATGGAATTTTATGAACTTGGAAGGGATGAGTTCAAGAATATAGGGTATATTCAGATCATTGTGAAGGGTTTTGTTGCTGACGTAATAAGGGGCATTTACTATTGTTCTTAGGACTTTTGATTGAAAGGATTGGATGCGCTTGATGTTCGACTTTTTTGCTGTCCCCCATAGCTCTATTCCGTATGTCCAGATTGGCTTAAGTATAACCTTGTAAATAAGTAGTTTGTTTTCTATTGAGAGGTGGGATGTCCTTCGAAGTAGTCTGTACAGTTGTCCAAAGCGTCTGTTTAGTTCTTGTCTTTTTAGCCTCGTGTGTGGGTTCCATGTCAGTCTTTTGTCGAGATGGAAGCCTAAATACCGTACTGTCTCAGACACAGGGAGAGGAATTGAATTTAAAAAGACTGGTGGACAGGACTTGCGGCAGAGGGTAAAGGTTATGTGGGAACATTTTCCTTCATTGACCTTGATTCGCCATTGGTTGCACCAATACTCGATCTCGTCGAGGTGTTTTTGAAGGTTTTGGGATGCTATATTAGGGTCTGGATGGGTTGACAGGACTGCAGTGTCGTCTGCGAATGTTGCCAAGAAGGTATTGGTGGTAGAGGGGACATCAGCGGTGTATAGATTATAGAGGGTGGGACCCAGGACGCTGCCCTGTGGAACTCCTGCTTTAATGGGATAGTAGTTAGAATATTCTAAACCACAGCGGACTTGGAAGAAACGGTTTGAAAGGTAGGATTGTAGAATTAGGAATAGGGTTTGCGGTAAATATCCTTTGAGCTTGTAAAGCAAGCCTGCGTGCCAGACCCTGTCAAAAGCTTGAGCTATGTCCAGAAAGGCAGCAGTGCAATACTGTTTGGTTTCAAGGGCTGAGGATATGTGATCAACAACGCGAAGGCCTTGTTGAGCTGTGGAATGTCGTTGGCGGAAACCAAACTGATGAGTAGGGTAAAGGTTTTTGGATTCAACAATTGGAAGTAGGCGTTTTAATAGGAGTTTTTCAAATATTTTTGAGAGGCTAGGGAGTAGGCTAATTGGACGGTAAGATGAGGCGTCATTGGGTGGTTTACCGGGTTTGGCGAATAAGACAATAATGGAATGTTTCCAGAGGAGAGGAAAGTGCGTCGTTCGGATAATGCAATTATATATATAGGTTAGGAAGATTATGGCTTTAGGAGGAAGTTGTTGGAGGATTCGAGGAGTAAGGAGATCATATCCTGGAGATTTTCGGTAAGGTAATTTTTTCAGAAGATATTTAACCTCGGAGGGGTTAACGGCTTTTGGTGGTAGTGAGAGAGGGATAGGTGAAGTGAGGAAATCTTCAACAGTTGGACGGTGATTATTGTTTTGAGGAGTAAGATGAGGAGTGAAAGTATGGGAAAGATGCAGTGCAAATTCTTCCGCCCTCTCGCCATCCGAAGCCGCCCAGGACCCATCATCACGACGGAGTGGGTGTGAAACAGGATGGTATTTTAGGATTTTCTTAGTTAGATTCCATAAGGAGTTGTCCCTGGTAGACAGGGAGGAGAGATAGGAATTGAAAGAATCGGAACGGAAGGATGCCAATTGCCGCTTTACCAGCCTGCAGTACTGATTGTATGAGCGACGATCAGCAGGATGTCGGGATCTTTGCCACACTGTTCTTGAGTGGCGTTTGGATTTGATTAGGTCTATTTTATATTAATATAATGAAATAAACAAGCATTATGATACACATTATACGTGTCTGGACTAAACTGACTCTAATAAAGGTGATGGGGCTCACTTTTTTGATCAAATTTAAAACTAACTTACATACTAATTCTTAATATAATTTTCCCCGACAGTCTGTTGCCATCGATGCGGGAAGAGTGGTAGGGTCATAGTGATAACACTGGGTTGGTTAGGTGCTGCGACGAGGCAAAAAACTTGATGTGTCTCTGGCGGATGAACTCACCCAACGATGGGTGCAGGTCGGCGTTCTTTAACCTCTGGAGAGAGGTATTTTGAACCACTTTACGCATGATCCCATTCTGGAAATATTGGAGACATTTGGCTGTATTCTTCCTAGCCCCTTTAAAATCATATACAATTATAGATCCTCAAGCGAATCTATTTACAAATTATTTTTGTATTTCCTGTAGCGTATACTGTAAATCGAATATATATAATAAAACATTATAGGTTTTTCTGTTCATTTCATCATTATTTTACTTACTAATAAACACATATAATCAAAATGCTTTTGATTTATAATGAAAGTATAATATTCGGAAATAAACATCATACCTACCTTAAGTATTATTACTGTGTAAACTGGGTAAACATATCCAGAGCAAATTCACTTCTATACAGTAACTTGAACAGTTCCAAACAAAGATATTCCAATATAAATCCACTTTATTTTTCCCTTTCATACAAATCTAATAGATTCGACGTGTCGGAAATCGTGGCTTGGCAAAGGCGGCTAAATGCAAATGGGCGTATGATGGATACGACAGCATACACTCGAGTAATCCACTACAGCTGACAATACAACGGATCCAATCACATTTTCCAACTTTATCTGCGATTTATGAATTGTTTGTGTTAATTATGTCAAGTGAACGTATACTTACAATCGCGGTAAAACTGTTTTTATATTTTCAATTCAACAATGGAATAGCCTTTATTTAGTTATACAATACAATTAGTTACTAAGCTGAGGGTAGATTTGGTATTGTGCCGAGTTTGTTATAATCTAGGCAATAGGAGGATTATAACCAGGTATCCGTAAATCGAAGATATAAAATAAAACATTATAGGTTTTTCTGTTCATTTCATCATTATTTTGCTTACTAATAAATACATATATTTGAAACGCTTCTGATTTATAATGGAAGAGAAGAAATAATGTTTTACAAAGGTGGCAACAGCGTTGGATCTTGGCAGAGCTGGAAAAATTGAATTGCAAAGAACTGTTATTGTCCTAGGAATGGGGCTTTGATCGAGCCAGCAATTAATCGATAATTAAAAAAAACTAATTTTAAAATAACGTTTGATCTAATTAACAAGTCGAGACATGCACCAAAATATGCACAGAACCATTTATTTCATATCAACAAAAATTTATATATGTACAAAATATAGATTCTACAAATGAATCTGTTTACAATTGCTTCATTGCATTTCCTGTAGCTTGGATACATTTTATGCAAATTCCGTTTTCTACTAATAGTGATCTGCATTGCGCAAAAGTATAATGATGTACATTATACATTAGTGGACTGAATTTAATAAACTTTATGGGGCTCACCTTATTTATCATATACTTAAAACTAACTTACATCTAACAATAAAAACTTAAACTAAATCTTAACCAATCTGTAAAACCACCCATCTTCTCACTTATTACTCGTAAATTGACCACCGAGAATAAGAATCGTGAAAAACTAATCCAAGTGAAATGACAAATCTATCATAATGTCAGAACGACTAAATATATCGATTTGGATACAGTTGCATTCAATTCTGGATAGTTAAAACATAGAAATCGAAACTCAAATTGATTCCAGGTGAGGTCAAACAGGCGAGAAACAGATTTTTCCCCGGAAAACCACCCCACTGTGTGGTGCTCCAGGGGGTAGTGGAAGGCCATAGAGACAGGATAAGTGAATTATTGTGGCCAGAGAAACATTCATCTGTTATAAATGTTTTATAATCCTGCATAAAATTAAAAAGCAGTTACCTGCATAAAGGTATCTTGCAATGAAGCATCAGATTAAACCTGTTTTCAAGGAGTCCATTTTATACCTGAATTTTTAGCTCATGGAGAAAATCGCGGTTAAGCAGGAGTTTTTATTGTAAAATGAAATGTTGGGCATAGAGAAAATCTAAACAAATTATTGGAATTTCCTTTGCGAGTTTTGTTTATTTTATAATAATCTTTTTGGACACTCTAATATTTAGTAACGGTCATCTTTAACTTAACCTTAACCTTTTAATGGTTCAATGGGGACTTCTACAGATTATAGTACTAGATAAAAGATGTAATTGAACGTTGAACTTTAGCATCTAATATTTTGCCGTTTTTTGCATTAGACAATAAACGGAACGTCTTTTGCTTGTAGATTCCACCATGGAAGTAGAATTGCCATATTCGTAAATATTTTTATTGATGTTTTAAAACTAATCACTTTTTTTCCCTTTTTTTGTTACAAAAAATACATGCCGTGACCAGGATTCGAACCTGGGTTATTGCGGCCACAACGCAATGTCCTAACCACTAGACGATCACGGCTACCTCGGGACCGATTGACCACCTGAGGAAAGTAGAACAGGTGCGGACACCTAGAGAACTGGAGTGGTTAGTGTATAACTTCTCCAGAGTACTCCAGAGTGACTTACCTGGAGACATTGTTTTGGTAGGCATTTAGATAATAGACCAATGTACTTTTTGTACATTGTTCATGTACAGTAGCATGACTATTTTTTATACATGATACGGGTCATTTACGCAATTCTTGGGAAGTGTAGGTTATAGGGCTATTTGATAATATAACAGGAAGTTACTTGTCTTAAGTGTCTTAGTTAGGCGGGATTGTTATATTATTGTTTATCCCCGTGTTGGTCAGATGCTGATAGGAGTCGAAGTAATTGACGTGGCTCCAGGGTGATCTTACCCACCGCCGGAAACCCAAGCAGCTCGGCGTTATTTAACGGTATTTTAGACCACTTTCCTGAGCACCCTGTTCTAAATTTGTCTGCGACATTTCGCTGTGTTTGGAGTCAAATAACTAGCTGGTACCGTACACCAGAACTGTCCGGAAGACACGTTTCCTTATCACCAGTTTGTGAGGTAATGAGGGACTGGGTGTCTTAAGGTAATTTTAATTGATTTCCGCCATGTGTTGCCCAAATAGTTGTCAGAAATATGAACTATCACCTAAATTAATTAACCCTGCAGTGTAAAATAAACTTGTAGTTGAATGACATCCATACCTCGACTTGATCTTCGGCTGCCGGAATCTGGTGGCGTTATCTCCCCGCCAGAAGACATGGAGACACGCCTGCATTCCAGGTCACTGACGCTCAGCATTTCACATCACCTGCAACGACAATATTGTCAACACTCTTTATAACACATTATATAACATATACATGAAGCGACATAGTGCACTCACTACCAGAGTTGAGCATAAATAATTATTTTTTAAGTGAATTACGTGATTAATTACATTGCAATTAAATATATAAGTATTTTCAGAATTATTTTTCTATGTATAATTTATTACGAAGTAATCGTAAATTATAATTATATCAATTGATTTACATTAGAAATATACTTTTTTTTTGTTTTTTGACCGCGAGACTTACGACTGTCGAGTGTAAACGCTTTCAACTTCACCACACGACTTCTACAAATCGAACCCGGTTAATGCTTGGGAATTGCACCAAGGTTTGATGATGGTGCAAGCATTGCCCTGCCATAAGGTTGGCATTTCGGAACACACTCGTCTCAACACTGGGCGTATCAAATCAATATCGGAGTTCCTGGGTTATGCTTTTTTTGGGTTCATTGCGCTATTATTTCAGAATATTTTTTACCATTAGTTGTTTAACATAATCCTCTACTAGTGGAACAATGAAAAGTATATAATTCGACAATACGAAATAAATGTAATATTACAAATATAAATACTGACTAAAACTATTGGATAAATTATGAGTTATTTTTTCCAAATTAATGCCAATTATAATTACAATGTAATTGAGTCTACAGTTGTTACCTATAAAATGTAATTATCACTACCTGTTACAGCAGGGCATTGAAAGTTCACCTTGCCACCCTTTTTTTATTTTTTGTACGGTTTCTTAGCTGAAGGTGAAAGGGCAAAGCTCGCCCCCCCCCTATTGGATGAATAATTGAATGGGTTGCTCGCAAACTAACTGAAGCTTGAAGCCTCCAGGCTGAGCACCGTTACCTGCAGGGTGTCCTAGCATAATTTAGCTCAGATTTTAACTAAGGAAGCGTCAAAAGTAGTGTTGAATACGTACTCAAAAAGATGGTGGATTTGAATGGACACATTCAACTTTGATATTAATTAGTGGACTGTATGATTGGTATTTGTGGATTAGCCATTCAACGGATTTGCTTAGTTGGTTAAATACAACTTTAACGAAAAAAACAACAACTATAGTATGTACATGTGTGGTTAAGGCTAAAAAGAATATACAATGTTTTTCACGGAATGACTTCAGTCCGGGAGTTTATAATGATAATGAAAAAAGGAAATTAAAGCATATATATACAGTGAATGGTATGTTCAATGGTAATTATTATAACATATATATACAGTGAATGGTATGTTCAATGGTAATTATTATAACATATATATATATATACAGTGAATGGTATGCTCAATGGTAATTATTATAACATATATACACAGCGAATGGTATGTTCAATGGTAATTATTATAATATATATATATACAGCGAATGGTATGTTCAATGGTAATTATTATAACATATATACACAGCGGATGGTATGTTCAATGGTAATTATTATAACATATATACACAGCGGATGGTATGTTCAATGGTAATTATTATAAATGAACTTACATATAAATAGTTCTTGATGGCCAGCCATTATTATCATAGGCCCTCGTTCAAATATCGCCACGGAATAATAGTTAACACAGACCTATCAAAACAAGCTCATGGTGTCGGTTCTTTAAATGTCTTCATGTTTTTATTTTAACTATTTTAGTTAACTTTTATAGACCAATAAATACGGTTTGAGAGAATGAACCAAGGTGCGTTGTCCGGTGAAGCACCAAGGGTGAAAGGGTAGGGGAAAAATAAATTAAAGGATCCCCTTTATTCAAGAAGACGCCCTCACAGCATTATAAGATACTCAAAATCACTTCATAAATAATAAAATAAAATACTTCTTTCAATTCATAATATGTATAGATTCTCTAACTCTCTCAAAAAAAAAAAAAATTATCAAGAAATTGGATAGCTTTGGTCGGAGCGATCAAATTACTTTCCAGAGAAAAGTGGGAGATGTAAAATAATTCTGTCCTCTCCATTCCTTGTACAGATCACCTGAACCACACAAAGCCGAGCTATATAAAAGCGTTCGGGAAGATATTTGTTCGGCTTACTTAACTTACGCCTTTCAAGAACTCGGGAAGTGAAGAATTTGATGAGGCGGTCACAGCAGATTGATTCACAGCTATCTCATATGATAAGAACCTCCGCCCAAATGGACCACTTAAATATATGCCAGCTGACATATGTATTTGCATAGACTGCCACAAGTAAGGCCCACAAAGTCATCACTCACCAGAACCGTTAAAGATCTGTACAGTTCTGTAATGTTACTTGATGATCGTTTGATATTTTAATTACTGAGCACTTGGAATCTGTATTTGATTTCAACAAGTTAAGTTTTGTGATCTTTATTCAGTAATCTATTCTTGTTTTTAGTGGACATGGTATCGGCCATAAAATAAATGATCCAACTTTTCTGTAAAAACAAAACGCCAGCAGCAAACTGGCTGGAATGAGTTTATTAGACAATAAAACACACATTAATTTCCATACGTGTCGGGGAGAAGTAGTATGAGGGGAAAAGGCACTGTAGTTTATAAGTTAACGTTTCACTCCCTTGTACAGTACTAAATATTCATGAAAAAAACATAACGAGTTTCCCGTTCCACAGCTTTTGGATTTAAGTGTAAAGAATGGGGAATTAGGGGTGAAAAGGTAGTGGTTCTGTTTTGACAGTGGAAGTAATGTTTTCAGCGCTCAGGATCTATCGCTCCCGTAGGGTTGTCATAGCCTGATTGGTTATGCACTGGTCAGCATAATGTCCAATACTAAATATACTTCGAAGACTCGTGTCAGATTTACTTAATTTTTTCTGAGGGTCTCTGCCTTGCCAGGAGTTTTTCAACAGTGTGACGGAGAATTAGCTATTTCTTGTATAAAGGGGATCCTTTAATTTATTTTTCCCCATCCTGCCCCTTGTACCCTTGGTGCTTCACCGGACAACGCACCTTGGCTCATTCTCTCAAACCGTATTTATTGTTCTATAAAAGTTAACTAAAATATTTAAAATAAAAACAACGTCAAGAAAGGGAATAAAACAAAAAAAATATTACTACGCTATTTATAATTTCTTAAATCTACTTATAATCATAGTTATTATAGTTAACACAATAGTATACTCTAATCCGACTAATAGTAACTTATCCTATATTGTACGTTTCTAACTTAATAATATATTTACAGCACAAAGTGGGTCCTGGATAGCACAGAAGAAATTACATTTAAAAGTTATTGTTGGGTCATCACTAGGGAGGTGCCTGGTCACCCTAGCCCTGGTGACAAGTGAGGGTTGTTTATAACCTGGACAATCGTTACATGACGGCGTTACTATCTGACTCCATTTTTGATAGGTATGTGCCCCGGCAATGTACTATGTTCAAGAGAAAAGGTACAGAGGTTTTTATATAAAGAATTAGTCAAGTTTTCAGAGTTCGAGCGGAAGCCACGCGATAACGAGTAGAGGTCACTAGAGACTAATTTACAGGGCTAGGAGCCTGCCTTAAGTACCCTCCCCAGCCTTGTCTAATGTGGAAGGCTGGCAAGGGTTGCTAGGCCTGCGGTCGGTTCCCACACATGTGGTGAGGTACCCGCGGCCGACGCCTAATTACCCGGCCAGCCCTGTCCCCTGGGAGGGGCTGCAAAGGGGTTGCTTAGGACCTGCGGGTACCCTCACTCATATGCTGAGGTACCTGCGACTGACAGCTGGTGACCCATCTCGAGTGACTTAGTTGGCCCCCGAATTTTATTGCTTCACATTTACAATGATTTATATTTGTTCATGTTATTTACATTTGGCTATAATACATTTAGTTCACGTTATTTACATTTGTTTACAATATATATACAATAGAGTCTAGGGTTATTTATCTTATGTAGTTAGCGGTCGCTACAGTTATTATATATGCTTCGATTAAATACGTAATTTCTATTGTGTAGCTCTATCTACTGAGTTATGTATTTTTAAAACATTCTTTGGATTATTCTAGGCAGACGAATGAAACATTATTTACTTTGCCCTAATCAAAGTAGACCTTTTCTCTTTACGTGCTTGGCAATTACATGTGCAAATTTATTGATATAATGTAGAGTGTGAAACAATTTAAAACATCTTGCAAATAACCGCATTTTTTTTTTTATTCAAAAAAAGTATTAATTTCTATCGTTTATTCTGCATAAATGGAATATTTTTTAATTATTTAAAATAGCTAGAATTGAAATCCTTTGGTTTTTCAGTGCTTGAAGTTATGACTACATTGTAGATGAGAGGAAATTAATCAAACAGAAAAAAAGAGTTAATTTTGATCGAAAATCTCAGTTTTTAATTAATTTGCTCAGTCAACCATGAATTTGCTGCTCAAAGCTAATTTTTAATTGTTCCTGGTATATTATGAAAGTAGGACGTTTGTAACAGTAGAGCCTTTGCACACATTGATACTTGATTAAATGCTCCCAACAAACTAATGGAATTCATTGTTATTTCGTCAGCAAATACCTCTAGGGTATTTTAAGTATTGCCTGTTCTGCATCGTTTATTTTTATGTCCGTTTTTTATGTTGAAAGCTACCTTTCATTATTCTCCCAGTCTTTGACTTAAAAAATGCTGTATAACACGAATCAATTTTCATATTTCGCAACACAAGAGGGACCCATGTCAAACTCAAGACAGTTATTTGCGGAAGAATAAAGAGTTTTGAAACTGGCATCGATATGTTCAAAGGAATAACCAATAAGTTACATGTCTTACAATTTTGCAATAAGCCAAAGTACTAGGCGAGAAATCAAGACTTTTAAAACTTTCTTCGTTCTCCAGCTCGATATATTTCATGCAATGCATGTGTGACTAACTGCGAGATTAGGGCTATCAGCGCTGCTGAATCGTGAGTCACGATATGTGGTCCGGCTTTGATAAGTGCATGTTGCAGTCACAACTGGTTTGTCAAGTCTCCATACTAGTATCGCTTATTTCACAACCACTACGTATTTATTTGAGAAATAACAGTAGCAGACCATTACAGGACATGAGTGAAATAATAACTGAAATTAAAACCCTTTATTTTTTTTATTACTGTACTAACTTGATTGTATAAAACAAATTTGTTTTTCCACAAACTGGCATATTGTAAATATATAAATATACGAGTGCTTTCACCATTTTCAAAAGCTCTTGGCGATGGGCCCAGAAAAAAAACTAGGCGAGTAGATATTTTGTGGAAAATCAGGAAATTATAAAAGAGGATTGTAACAAGTTAAATTTTAGTTCCTGACTGGCAGGCGAAGTATAAGTACTTTCATGAAGCCCTCTTTCTTGCTCCTGATTCCAAATCTAAGTGGCAACTTCGTCTGGTGCTTTCTTCTCTGAGGTATTGCCAGTTTCACCTGATGAGCTAAACTCATATTTTGTGTCTGCCTCCTTAACCACTTCGCAATCTCCCTTATCTGACTGTACTTGCGAGCCCTCAGTTAAAGGGTTATGATTTTCATTTTAAATATATCTCTCCTACCGACCTTACAACATCAGTAATGAGAGCACGCATTAGCACTACTGGTTCTGGTGGAATGCCCCTTAGGTTAATAAAACTATGCCTTCAAGTCATCCAGTCTGTTCTTCCCCCTTAAAAATACAGTTTTCTCAAATTCTGAGAAAAAAGCTGTAGTGAAACCCTTAAAAAAAATTCCTAATCCTACATCACCAAACGACTATCGGCCAATCTTCATCTTTTCTAACCCCTTCAAACCTCTCAAAAGACTAGTTCAATCCCAAATCTCCGATTTCCGTGAACAGTCCCAACTTTTCGATCATATCCAATCTGGTTTCAGTCTCGGTTACTGCACGCTAATATCACTAGTGACATTCATGCCGAAATCGATCAACCAAAATTAACAGTACTAGTCTTTCTAGATTTCTCCAATGTATTTTATACCATAGACCACTCAGTCCTTTCCAAACTAAAATCATTAACCTTCTCCAATATCTCTATCCACTGGTTTCGATCATTTCTTTCAAAACTTTCACAATTAGTAACTATCCCAATTCAACCCCTATCTGCTACCGTCACTCTTTCTTTGGGTGCAGCCCAGGAGTCCAGCATTTCTCCCCTTCTTTTAAGCAGTTACATAAATGACCCCCCTAAATCTATTCATCATTCTTCCCATCACCTTTACTCTGACGATTCCCAAATCTATTTATCCTTCTCTCCTCCGATTTGGCCAATAAAAATTAATATAAAACCCCCCACCGTTTGGCCACTGACAATTGAACACGCACTTGTTAAGTAAGTCCGGTCAGCGAACGTCTCCTGTACAGGCGTGTGCCGGCTTTATTTCTTAGTTTTCCCACCAATAAACATATTCTACCTTAATGAAATTGATGACTATTTAGTGCTGTTTTCAGTTTTGATTTCAGACAGATTTGAAGCTCCAATAGTATTCCTGTAAGTAAGGTAAATTCGGAAAAGAATAAACAAACAAATTTATGAAGAATGAAGAATATATTTAAATGTTTTTTATTTTATTTTAAATTTATTTTTACATTTATCTTATTATTATTTATTATCTGAGGTTTAAGGTTCTGTAGGTAAAGGAATAATTCTGGCAAAAAGGGAAATTTAATATTGCCAAAAAAAAACTTTCTTAAATTAATTATATAAATACGTGTTTACAACTTGGCTTCCTCTTCTTCTTTAATCCTCATCAATTATGTTTAATCCAAATGAATCCTTCTTCTTTTCGTGCAATTTCTCTTCCGCTCTGCTATAAGTCCAATAACCATTAACCAAAAGAATTTTTTAAGTTTCTGTTACACTCACAATCTACAAATAGTATGTGACGCTTACGCGGTGTTCCCACAGAACAACCATAACATCCATCTTGGTTTTCATAACCTTCAATCCTTTGTTTTGATCGCCTTCTTGATACACGGTTCGATCAAACCTTTTTATTTCATATTCTTGATGAATAAATTTTACAATATTAAATATCACAACAATATATATATTAGGGTTTTAAGGAAATTTGTCATTAGACCTTTGAAGCTATAAATGAAAGTTTCTATACTTAAAAATTACTGTTATTCTGTATTTATTTCCAGCGTATAATTTGTTTAATTCAATTATTTTTATTAATCATTATTATTTTATTTTATTGGTTTTTCAAGTGGTTTTCATTTTCATGTATCATATGCCTTATCTGTATTGTTTTGTTTTCTTTTTTAATTAACTGTAAACGTCCATGCAAAACACATGTTACAGTTCTTTATTCTGAGTGAAAATATGGCCTAATGAAATCTATGTGCATAAGGGTCTCAAATCTAGGAGGTCTAGCTTACACTCAAGGAGGAAGTGTTTGACTTCTAAGAATAGTTTACTGAAACTACTTGCTGGACTAACAGCTCACATGATACAGTGGTTCACGTTTGTGGAGAGGAGAAAGTGCTGTTGAATGTTTTTACTGTCTTAACTCATTACCTGATCAGGCTTAAATAAAAACGTGACGAGGGTTCGTTCTGACGAATTTCTTTTGAATTTGTAGGGACTTAAAAGGAATGAATGGGGCATTTGCGATCTCATGACATAGTATATTAATTAAAACAATTCATGGCCATATGAAATAAGCGTTATGGAACGGCAAATACCCAGGTGGGTTCAGATGTATCGCAGCATAAACCACGTTCGCACACAGACACTGGCTGTAAATAAAAGGTGTTGATAGAAAAACAAAATAAAATTGAACGCTGGCTACAAACAGTTCATATTTCACGTTCGCCTATTCATTTCTGTGCCAATCACTCATCGGATTTGACATTCGCCATTTTTTTTTTTCGGCTGCTTATTTAGATATGATTTATTGTGCACATCTCTCTTGATAAATTTGTTACGGGATATAGTACATCGTTTTCGAATGAACAATGGTTAACGGGACCCCACTTAGGAATTTTAGACAGTTTTAAATAATGTATGAAAATATAATAATAATAAAAATAACTCATTTTAACAGATGAACGTTATTAGTGTATGCAGCGATCGCTAACTACATAAGATAAATCACCCTATAATCTATTGTATATATATTGTAAATTGGTTATAATATGTTCTAAATTAATTTAAACAAATGTAAATAACATAAGTCATACCAGCGTAAATATTGTAAACAATAAAAGACGCAGCTGCAAAAAACTAGTCAGAGGCCCTTGAAGGAAGAGTCAAATAGTAGCTAGGGGACTGGGTGGGTCTCAGCCTAGAACAAGCAAGCGTCACCCAACCCTGCGGTTTGGTTGGTCAGAATAAGACCCCAGATCATTGGTTACTGGGGGCTCTCTGACTGGTACTTGCAGCTGCACTGATGTTTCAAGATTTGGCCTTCTCATTTATGAAAACCTCTACGTATCTCTTCCTAACCTCGCTATGTTTTAGTCCGGCCTCGTCAGACCCCACACTTTCCTAGTGGGATTATCTGACTTCGCCTAGCTAAAACTAGCACCTCCTTGGGGGAGACCTCTCCCTCGCGGACAACGGTTGCCGTGGCCTTACAAACTTTACCTAGTAGTGTCTACCACGGCAATTCTGCCTCTCTCCGGTTAACACTCGCTTTAGGGATCTGGGCGGTTTTGGCCACCCTCAGATACCGAGTGTGAATTCGAGGTCATTCGAAGACCACATAAACTACCTATAAATCTACCCTATACCTCTTCTCCTGAACATAGTGCATTGTCGGGGCACATACCTATCAAATATGGAGTCAGATAGTACAGTAGTAAGACCCGTCATGAAACGATTGTCCAGGTCATAGCCTAATCATCCCTCACTTCGTCACTAGAGCTAGGGTAACTAGGCACCCCCCTCGTGACGACCCGTCTAGTATACAATTGTTTTCTCTGTCGTAAAGAACAAAAGAAACAAAGTAAGTTTCGTTAATGAAATTTTACTTTGCTCGTGATGTTTGTTGGATCAATGTCACATTCGGTAATGAATTAAATGTTTTAATATTTAACATTTAACATTAACCGTGGGTATGTCAAAAGTCATTGATTGTTACACAATAAACAGTTTATCAACTGGTGTAAATTTAATAATTATTGATTATAGAGAAAGAGAGTGAAACCCTGACGAAATTCTTATATATCTCTATACCATCTGTGTCGATAGCTATCAAGGACAAATCTGTTATCTCTTCAATATGTAGCCTGAAAGACATAGAACATTGCGAAATGTATTTAAAGCGTACTACAACGTATTTGTTGATGATCATGACAATGTTTCTTTTTCCAATGTATTAATGTTTCCCTATCAATTATTTATTTGCTATCATATATATTTTATCCTAATGATTTTTCTCTGTAAATATACTTTTTATGTATTCCATATCAATTTATTTCCAATATTTGCATAATAAAAAAAAACCCGTATGCCAATATGCTATGCTTTAGTAAAAAAAAAAAAAAAATCCAAACATCATCGCCCTAGATTATAAATATAGGCTTTATTGAAGCTCACATAAATTTTAACTTCGGAAAAGTTATAAATAAAAACGGCAAAAAATAATAAAAAAAATAGATTCTAGTTGAAAAATATTTTTACTTAATATAGTCTCTTATGACTGTGTCGATTGCCTATGTCAGAAATGTTTTGAAGCATTGGATTCTCACTACGTTTACATTTATCTATAAATTTTGTGGTTATCGCTTTTAAACTATCTAGAATATAATCAGTTATGGACACGTCGTGCTACTTAACTATTGTAGTATACTTTGGGTTTGTCAAATACTGTTTTTAGAAACATATTTTGTATTATTTGAAGTTTGCAGATATGGGTCTGTCTGACCAAGCTCCAACATGGCGTTTTTTTTCAAATTTTTAAGATTATGGATAAGGAAAAAATAAAGGATTATATTTGGGGTGAGAGGATCCTTTTACCAGGAGTACCTGTTTGAAGGTGGAGTGAGGGAAATACAGGAAGAAATGGCTGTTTTTATTTTTATTTAAAGAGGAAGTAGGCTACTAATGGGAAGGGGAAGACACCGTAATTGGCTCAGGAAAACCACGTGACAGGAAAACTCATTATAAATAAAAAATGTCTACTTGTCAACCTGTATGCAAAAATGTTTCTGAGCTCCTAAACCCATTCAGCACTGGCATATTTTCTAGCGTGAACCGTTTGCGTAGATATTATCAAATAATTTACAGCGATTTATTCATTTATGTTAATAGTATTTAAGTAGAATGATAGAGACTAAAGTTTTAGGATAACGTAATGTATTACTGCAAAAAAAAGGGGCCACTTTGTTTGTGAAGACTCGTAACTGCGTGCCATGGTATGTACTGATTTACAACAGTATATTCATCCATATCTTACAGAACAAATATGATAAGAGGGATAATATCGTGAGCAGAGGTGTGGGAGTGAAGACTGATGTAAAGGCAGGAAGGTGTTATGGCACCTTTATTGGCCATGTTTCTTCTGAGATGCGTCGGCTTTCGAATGCGATCGAGGGGTCTCTTGACTTGGCTAAGAGTGGGAGCCATTGATCCAAACTCGTTACAGTGGATTCAACTTGGAACAGATTGGGTTTAGATTTATCGTTTTAAATGAGTATTAATCACAACTAATAAACGTATATTATCGATAAAATGGTTATTATTAGGGAAAATTAAAAGTAAAATTTACTTAAACAGAAAAAAAATACATACAAAACACTTATAGATAGATGACAAACCTGTGAGTGGTAGTGTTTTTAAATTCACATTAAATGTCCTAAATCGAATCGGTTCATAACGATTTTATATTTTATGTTTAAATGTGTTTAATGTATGTAAATTTAAGTGCTATGAATGTTGTACCTGAATTGGCGTTGACTCTTGATGTAATAATAACAAATGATATTTTAGAAATAAATTTAAGCGTTTTTTGAAAAAAAACCATTTTCACACAATATAATTATCAACAGGTGTATCTTTTTGAGTGTTTCTCTTAAGAAAATAATTTATTATTATTCGAGTTGGACTACACGCAATAAAATAACATCACCGACCATTCCTAAAATAAGAAAAAGTTAATGAAAGGATTATATTTAAATAAATGAAATAAAAAAATCGTTTAAGTTTGAGACTAACTTTCACAGTTGCTACATTTACGCTGACCATATTATTTGGAAGAAAATAACAGATAAATATAAAAACATATTAATTCTAAAACTTTGAAGTCTGATTAAAATTAATATAAAATGCTAATTAGCAACAATAAAGGATTAGACAATAATTTTATTAATAAAAAATAAGCAGATTCGCACATTTCACTTTTTGAAAATAAATAATTGGATTTGAGTATTACAAAGAAATCAAGACTTTCTATTGAGATTTTTTTTTTTTTTTTTTTTTTTTCTAAGCTCTCTAGTTAGAATTTTAGGATGAGGGAGAAATATAAAATATTTAGGGTGATCGGATCCTTGTACTAGGAGGACTTGCTTGAAGGTGGTGTGAGAGGAGTAAGGAGTGTGGGAATCCTCGGTGGAGGTTGATTGAGAGATTATTCCACACGTTTTTTTTTTTGTTTTTTTTTTATTTCAAAACCTCAAACAAAATACAATGTACAAAAAGAAAAATAACAAAATAATCGAACTTACAAATACACGGATTATATTGCTTATAAATATTAATTCCTTTGAGTAGAAAGATTATATTTTGTGAGACTGAACCGTGATTTGAAAATTTTGAATATGATAAATGAAAATGTAATCGAAAGTTAATAAATAGCCTACAATAATAACTAAATAATTAAATTGAAATATTTTTAAAATTAGAGATGACTCGAAGTTATGTATGCTAAAAAGCCGACAAGAAAAAGGGGTGGAGGAAAATATTAAAGTATTTAAACTTTGAACGCTTGCTCGTTCTCTTGTTAAGCTCGACAAATAAATAATAATTACTTAATTCACAAAATAATTGATGAAATGTCCAAATTAGAAAAAAATTAAATCTAATTAAGTGAGCTATTGACTAAAGGACGTACGTTATTCCCGGCCATATTGTAAGAATTGATCTCGTTCGTGAGTGATTTATTCAGGACAAATACTCCTCGGTGATGATAATAAAGAGGAATAAAATTAAAATGTTAAATACAGTTTAAATATTAAAGGATAGATTGTCGAAAAGATCTGAGGGTTGAAGAGAGATGTGTTCGGTAAATGAAGGGTTGTCTCGAAGGGAGTTTGTTGGCGAGAGATTACTCCATTATTAACTCCTCACTGCTTTTCGTGTTTTGAGGAGAGTTCTAGAGTCAACATTTTATCTCCCACTCCGTTGAAGTGCCTTTGATCCTAGAGCACTCAAACTGATTAAATGTGAACGAATGTAATATCGACACCTCACGTTTCATATGTATATCTATTTAATTAATGATGTTGCAAGGAGCTTATTTATTGTAGCTTATAATACTCTCTCATCGTTCTACCCCAATTTTCATAACCGAGCTCTATATGAGAAGTTCGTAGAACAATACAGAAAAAAAAGTGTTAATCGCAACCAATTTAAACTTTGAAACAAATATTGAATAAGAGCTATACTTGTATAGCTTAGCGTAGTGTTCTATTGGCCAAGTTCACCATGCTGCCAATGTCTAAAGTTTCATCGACTCCTTTCATCTAACTCCATTAAAAGCAATAGAAACATACTAGTCTAAGATTCGGCTTGATAACTACTTTAAAGCTTTATTATGTCGTTTAGTGAAGAGGGATAAGGCGAACTGAGCGAGGGATTTCCTTTGATGGGCGGGACTCTCCTTTGAAGGGAAGAGACAAAGGAACAAGCGGGAGCTGAAAATAAATAAGCAGATAATGCTCATTATGTTCAGAGCAGCTCACTAATGAGACTGACATCATTGCAGCCGTGAGCTCTCACTAACGAAGGGATGGTCATGAAGAGGGGCACTGTTACACGATCATTACAGCGTACGGGTATCGAGTCATTATCTGTCGTGCGTCGGGCCCAGGCTTGGAAAATTCACTCAATATACACACTGAGTCCATCTTTCCCTCTCGTGTAATATACGAGCATTACATAAGCAATAATACTTTTAATTATAAAAATCAGCTCTTCCGCCCGAACAGACTGGTTTTCAATCCAGTATGAGCGCAGAGCATCCCCTTCTGAAGATACAGTCAGAAGCTAGCCATAACTTGAATAGAAACATAGCCACGGCTATTATTTCGATTGACTGCACTCAAGCATTCGACTCTCACGGGACACTGTGTCAAATGCTCTGCGACCGGGAATGCCCGGAACAACTCTATTCAATTCTGGCTAGCTTCCTGAAAAACAGATCGTTGCGGGTGCGGGTGGGTGATAGCTTCTCCGAAGCTGTCCCCTGTACTATTCAACGTATACACGTCTGAGATTGTTGGAGCCCGATATAAAAACACCACAGTTACTGCCTTTGCAGATGACAGCGGTGTACAGCAGCAGCATGAGTGCCAAAGTAGCTCTAAGGCAGGCTGAAGTAGCCTGTAACCAGATCAGTGAGAGATTGGGGGGACTCAATATCTCTGTAAACGCGGGTAAGACTGACTGTGTAATTTTCTCTTTCCAAAAGGGAAAAAGCCCGCTCCCTACTAGTTACATAGTAGGAACGGAGGAAAATTCACCAGCCAACGACCTAGCCTATACCTGGGAATTAAAATGGACAGACACCTCCATTTTAGTAAGCATTTTGCGAAGAAGTTGAAGCATACTCGCACGAAGTCTTACCAGCGCACTTATTAACTTCCCCCAATCTATCACTGCGTCTTAAGCTATTGATCTACAAGAGCGTACTCAGGCCTTCTCTCCTGTATGGTGCACCGCTTTTTCGATATCTGACGTATACGACAGCTCGGTGACTCCAACTATTCCAAAACGGTATACTGATGAAAGTGGTCAGAGGTACTTCATTCGAGCAGCAGTAAGCTTCACGAGATCTTTGAGCTGCCTACGGTGGATGAATTTATATTCACACTATACCCTCCAATCCGTTCCCTCATGGCAGGGCGCTGTCGCGGCTGGAACGCTTTAGTCTTAGGTTCTAGGTTTAGGTTTTAGTTTGTAAGTTTGTCTCCCACATTTTTAAACTGAAGGTGAGCCCCATCACCTAGAATTGTATTCATGTTATAACTTTTAACCTCAAATCTAATTTATGTAACCCAACCTCCTTCAAATGCTTCTGCGCATAGCAGAATGAGGAGAGAACTGTCAATTCTTGTTCCTTTATTTTGTTAATTTTTCACATATTGTATTAATTCAAGGGGTTTAAGAGGAAAAAAACAGCAGCTCACCCAACTTGTCGCTTAGTCTCAAACTGATGATCTATAAATGCGTCCTCCGGCCAGCTCTGCTGTACGGTGCCCCGCTATTTACTCACTTGACTGACAATACAGCTAAAAGTCTCAGAAAGGCCTCATGAGAACTACTCCACTCGAGAGGTTAAAGAACGCAGAGCTGCACCCGTTGCTTTGTGTGCCATCGGTGGGTGAGTTCATCCTCCGGAGACACGTCAAGTTTTTTGATTCTTTGCAGCACCTTCCAAACCCAGTGTTTAACACTATGACCCCGCGACTATTCCCGCATCGATGGCAATTTTCCGTCAGGGAAAATTAGGTTAAGATTTTGTTTGTTAGATGTAAGTGAGTTTTAAGTCTATGATTCATAGGGTAAGCCCCATCGATTTTAAACATGTTTAGAAAATGAATGTATAATGTACATTATTACCAATCGCCATGTAAAGTTATTAAAAATTGTATAAAATGATAGCCAAGCTGCATGACATATAGATAGTGTGGCCTATTGTAAATAGATCCATTTTTGTAGAATCTATACTGATTTCCTTAATTTATAATAACAAGGGGATATTTTATATAAATGGTCAAATTACAATCAATTATTATAAATAAAATATATGTGAGCTGATTCTATGAAATTTAGGAAACGGACAAATGAAATAAAGTACAAACGAATTTTATGGTAGGCTCAGATAAGGAGAGAAAACAGATAAAAGCATTAAGGCTTACCTTTACGAAAAGGGTGAAAGGGTTGAAATATAGATTTTATAGGACAGGAAGGGCAGGAGTAGACTGCATACAAACGACTATTGTAAATTATCATGGCATAATTCAAAAACAGCAGACAAAGTTTGATGGAGAACTGTTGAGGAAACCGACGCTTTGTCAGTCATTAACCTCGACAGCATGAAAGCAGGCAGCCAATCAGAAACTAGTTACCATTACAATTTATATATTACAACAGGCTCCTTGTCTGCAAGCGCGGAATATTCAATTTTATTTTTTGATTTTTTGATTTTACTTGACAATGTATATGATAATTCCAGCTGGTGTGCAAGTTACACCAACATTACGACAAATTAGAGAATAGGTACCTAGAAATGATCAACACCGAGTTTTGTGACGATTATAAAGAAATTTACTGAAATGAGTCGAATTCGTTTTAAATAAATACAAGGGAATGCCCTTCTATCCTGGAGTATCCCAACGGCCTCTCTTCAGCGTTCTTCTAATGACTGTTAGACAACTTTTGATAGGACTCGTATTTTACATAGTTCGTTATATACTATTATATTTTATTATCGACGGTTTTACGACTCTGAGCTGAGGGTATAAACATATTTCATATCCTTCCTCCTCTTACAAACCATAATCTTTTTATTGCATGTCGAGAAGCGCCTGGGAACTATTGCCTTAAAATAGTAAAATAATTTAATGAATATTTATAAACAAAATATATGCTTTTATTATATTGTATTATATCGCAAAGAGTATTGGAATTTCGGTAGTTTTCCAATAGTTACCGAAAAAGTAGCCAACGCCAGGCAACTGGACGCCTGCCTCAGCAGTTGAATAACCTTCCAAATTGTAAAACCTCACTCCAATACTTAAGTAAGTAATAGTACTTAATTGATCCCATTCCATTTTCACACACTTACTCCAGAGGTCCTCATAAGTCATATCTCAATATCTTGACATGGCCAAACCAATGTAGCTGATATGCCTCTGTTTTGTCAAGAAGACCAAATACCGCAGCTCCATTGCCGGAAATCTAGTAGTTTGTTGGTCGAGACACTCTCGCAGAGTCTCACTATCAACAAAGGAATAGATTTTTTTTATTACGGAGCTGAAATTGTGTGCTCTATACTTTCTATTTTTTCCATATAAAAACGTTAAGCAAGTGCATTTAACAAACTGGGATGGATATTAATTAGTCTAATTTTGCTTTTGAAATTTTAATTCTTATAAATTATTTTGTTGTTTGGGTTTTTTTTTTTTGTTTTTTTTTTAAATAAGAGAAAATGTTGTTTTTCGACATGTATATGGCAAAAGTAAGCGCCCTGTTTGTGTTTTAAATATTGGTGAGAGTAAGGATAAACCGATTGAGAGGACTCAATTTTGTTAAACTATAATTATTTTTTTAAACACAAACTATTTAATATATTTAAACTCTCAGTTACGAGTAGATATACAAGTAAGAGTCCTATATAAATGAAGAAGGAAGGCTGTGTTACGGTAAAAGTTTGTAAGCAAATTTTTTTTGTGATTTTCAGATAATTTGGACACACGCTATAGTGTGGTCGTCTACTATTTCGAGCTGTGTGAAAGGACCTTTCCCGGTCAATTTGATGCTTCCTGGCTTCCTAATGTGCTTTTGGTAAATTACAAACCATATCACTCCTGCCTCAGGAGCAGGCATTATGCGCCGAGGAAGGAATGCTATCATTAAACTCCCAATTGTTATACTTGGCCCATGAGCACTCTGCTAACAACAGTTCCTCCGAGCACTGTCCTAATAGATCGTTTGGATAAAGTACCTGTCGTACTCTACTACAAGTGGAGTCGGCACTTTCACCGAAACAACATCAGTCTTCCAGTGTCACACCTTGCAGGCTGGCTGGACTCATTAAAAATAATGAACGAAATCCTCTCCAAAATGAATAGTCTAGTCCGAAGGGCTTTCTTTCAATCAAACATCGTATTCCTTTTCTCCGACTGTCTACCTGTAGTATACGCCTCAACAGCTGAAATTCTATGATTACTTTTCGGCTAAAATGCAATATAAGGGAAGCATTGAAAAACTAACTTAAAGTTTCTCTATGATCAAGGTCAAATTAAGGGCAATAATGCAAAACGATTTTCAAAGATATTGCCCATAAAAACATACATTCTGTTAAATATATCTTTTGAATACATTAAGAGCCAGTTCAATTGTTTTTTTTCTTTTCACCCCGCGTGTTTGGATCTTCGTAACTCGCTTTTTACTTTACGGCCTAGAAGCTTGTCATTTTACATGTGATCCCCCCAACTAGATTTTGTGGTGACTTGTAAAATAAAAACATAAATATAAAACTAATAATAATTAACCACTGCAGAGACCATTACAGGTAAGATTGGGACTCGAACACTCTGCCTTTTTTTCCCTTGTTATTAAAATTCAATATAGATTCTATATAAATAATTTTATTTTGTGATTTGTTAAAAAAGGTACAATGTACATTATATACTGTCAATATATGTTAAAAAAGTGATGGGGCTCTCCTTATCATAAAAGGTTTCTGAAAAGTTTAAACAAATTTTTAAGCTAAGTTTCAGAGACCGAAAGTCTGTTGCCATCGATGCGGGAATGGTTATAGGGTCTTAGTGTTCATAAACACTGAGTTCGTGAGATGCTGCAACGAGTAAAAAAACTGGACGTTTTTATTGTTTTTTTTTCCTCAACCCCTTTATTTAAATATTTTTACAAACATATATGAACAATAGCATGAACGAAATTGGCGATTTATGGCTCCTTTTTCTGCATAGCATTACATGCATTTTAAGGAGATGTTTTTCGACACTCACATGTGGGTTCTCTGAACTCCTAATTCGACAATTTTTTCGATTGACAAAGCCATCAAGATGAAAATGTGCTTCATCGCTTAGTATAATATTGCTAGAAAAATCAGCATCCACTTGTTGATGTTCAATAATCCATTCAACGAACTTTTTCGCTCGCGAACGCTCCATTTTTACAAACCGTAAACTGTCAGCCGTCAAATTGTTTTTTTTTAGGGTTGCCAGCACTTTACTGCACAAATGGCGGCAAATTCAAATCTTGCGTTAATTCTGGGATACCCTTATTAGCCATTATCGGAATAAAGCTGATTAAGCCAAGTCTTTGAGCTCAGTGAGTAATTTTGCAATATTGAACTAGGGTACAGTTAAAACATTCCAGGGTTGTGACCCGAACATGGAATTCTATCAACAAAAGAAACTTTGGTAACTCCATTCCGGACTCCGTATTTCTCTTTCTTCCTTTTGTACGTGATCGGAAGTTATCCTTTTACCTGACATCCTAAAACACTTTCAGGGATTCAATACAAGTTCTGAAGTGTATTAGAAGAGAAAAAATAAGTTCAGGAGAATACTGGAAGATTCCTACAAATAAACGGACAGGGCTAACTCTCATAAATGAGTAACTATGCTTTTTCTTCGCTTGGTGTCTGCTATATTCAAAATAGGAATTACTTTACAGCCTACACAAACTCTTCAGAAAGTTGACAGCTGCAATATATTAGCTGCTCTGATGACGACAGTTCTTAAGTTGGCTCCATTAAGAAGATTTATGATAAAAAACTTTCTATCTTGTCTCCTTGCTCATCTGTTGCTAACGAAGAGCTGTCTGCTTGACTATAGATTGATCTTAGTAGCTGTTAATTGCTTATATTATCGCGTTAGTTTTCTAAACAAGTCCTTCTGTAATTATGGTTTATGTTGAACCTATAAATTATTTATTTGCATCTGACTGTCCAAAATGATAGTAATGCTTATCAGTTTATTACAACATTTATGACACATTAAAATACTTGTTTACGTTATATTATGGCAGTGCATAGCCATAGGATTTTAATAACAATTGAAAACAATTTTTCTTATCGTACTCCACTTTTTTTTTTTTTTTTTTTTTTCTTAGCTCTCAAACTTATAAAATAGGATGTGGGAAAAATAAAGAAAAATTATTTTGGGCTAATGAGTGCCTTTCACTAAGGGGAGTCCCCCATTTGAAGGGTGTATGAGAAGGATATAGGGTGTGGAATGCCTGAAGGAGGCGGGTGGATTCGGGAAGGTAGTGAGAGTCTACCGAGGGTGAATACTATGTATGTACTATGTACTAAAGTACTCCACTTAAGCCCAGATGAACAATAAATATTATTAATCAGGGCATCGAAATTTCTAGTTTGATACCTTCAAAAATGGTTTTAATTGTTAAAATACTTTCCCCATGGTAATAATTGAACTTCGGTATTCTTAGTAGGTTACCAACATTTCTGGAGACAACTAACAACAATTACATAGTTATCAAATAAAATCATCACTTACATTATCACTCATAATAACTTATAGACACTAAATTAACCAGTTTTAATAAGAAAATTTACATAAAACTAGTAAGATATATACATAATAAGATAATAGATACAAATATGTATAACTAGATTACATAATATTATTGTAATGTGATGAGCAGTATCACACAATTTAGAGTTTCATCCTTTTGATTGATTTATTGTTTTTTCATTATTTGCATTAACATAAACATTCAAAAGTTGTTTATCGCGGGCATAGACAAATTGTCTGTTTTGTTTTAGTGATTAAAGTCACTGAACCCCAAGCATATTATAAATATTATTAATCATCTTGTCATGTTCTTTGGCATAGATTCTTTTAGGTTAGTATGTGATATGACATATTTATTGTAGATTAGCTATATTTCATAGAGTTTCTATAAATATAAGGATAACATAACGTATTACAGCATAATAAGTATAAATTACATTAACCGTAGATCATAAATCTACCATCTAATAGTTTTTTGTGCTATTAATGTGTTATTAGACAGATTTTATGTTAATTGGGATGGTGTAATGAAATAATATTTATATATTTTTAACAGATCTATCTTTATTGTCTAGTCGACGTAAGCACAGCTTAGATTACGAAATTTTAGTAAAGATGCTGAAAGAACAAGAAAAAATAACTAAGCATGACAAAAAATGTTCTTGTTTCTAATTTTTCTAAAATGTTACAAGTCGTTGCGCTGAAAGTATCGGAGTTAATCTAGTTTCTTATCGTATAATCTAGTTCATATCATTATTATATTATGTTTTTGTTATATTATAAACATGATTGTTTAGTTAATTATTATATTGAGTTGAGCGTCAAAATCATATTGAAATAATGTTGTGGATCTTAAGCGGTTTTTAATTACAAAAAGTCATTAAAACAAAAGAAATCATAACCGATATTTTTAGGCAGCTGGAACAAACTTTTATCCTTTAATCATGGCACCTGCTTATGCTTATACGTTTATTCTTGAATGAATAATTTTCAACAATTTCATGAAAAAATACTTAATCTAGGCTTGGGTGACGAAAGTGTGAAATTTCTGACGAAGTTTTCTATCGACACGTACGAATGTCCCGGAATGACACACAGGGGCCACTCTGTCCTCTAAATGAATTACTTCGCTCGATGAGTCCCCGTCCCCGTTATTCGGGTGATGGCTGTCTAACGCAGATCACGTCCGCAGCACATTGCTCCGCAGGGATCAAAGCCCCATTGAGATCCGCTCTAGCGTCTGCGACTCTCCATCACTCGGATCGGGCAAGGGTTCTTCAGAGTGGTTCAGCGATTCTCAATCAATTGGGTTCGAGTGATTATTTAATTAAAATGAAAAGGAAAACTCGATACTGATAGAGTAAAACCTCACCAGAAGATTTATTGCCTTAAAAATTAGAGATTCCTAGAAAATCTCTAGAAGGAAATTCCTGTGTTTATTTGCTCATATGATTTCAACCATGAACGATGGTTGTCTTAATAAATATCCCAGCGATCAATAACTCAGACAAATTCAATATTAATATTAAGAGCTTAGAACAAATCAAAGATGCGACCGCGAAAAGTAATTAGTAGACCAAACGATTTTTGTTGACTTAAAGTTTGAGACTTCCCAATCCAATTTAAATATAATAGTTTCTCCGGTCAGTACTCCAGTTTGATCCTGGCGGCTTTAGACTCGCTGCTTCACAAGGCTTTGAAAGTTATGTCGATTTTAGCTGTTTAATTTTTTTTTTAATTTAATAAATAATAATGTTATGTACTTTATTTATTTTATATATTTATAGGAGTAGGGTTGTTTTTAATGGAAGGCGATCCACTTTTAAGGTTGTATAAGTACATAAATAAAATATGTAGTGTGGTTTTTAAACATTTCCTCTGAGTTGTCATTATCTTACGTTTTCATCGGCTGTGGCGTCTATTTTTTTTCTGTTTATCTGTACTCTGCTGCAAGGAACTTCTATACAGACTCATCGAAGAAGCGAATCAAGAGAGTCTTTGAAGAAGACCGCTATAACAGAATAAAAAGGATAGAATAAATTGTAGAAGATGAAAAAAAAAAAAAAAAAAAAAGCATGACTGCATATAGTCAATATTTGTGAATCTAAATGGTGAAAAACGAACCATAAAAAACAAAAAACAAGAATGATCTCCCGTTACCTTTTATCTTAAGGTACTTTGTTTCAAAGGATCCAATATTAAAGTAATGGGCAAAGGTTATCTCCCCTTTGGCCAAAAGCTGCGTACAAAAAACCAAAGAAGTCCAACCAGTTGGTAAAATAGTTGAAACCTTGATGTTTAGTAAAATAGAAGAAAATGGAAATGTCAAGACTACGGACTTATCTACAAGGTGTAAATTGATTCGTTTGAAAAATCCTGCAAAGATCATCAAATAAGCTATGCTAACTTTGATGATGTTATTCAGATGGCTACTGATAAATATGCATGATTTTTTCAAATAGATGCATACACTTCCGAAGGGAGATTGAATCTCACGGTTGGTGGGACGTCATAGCCAATCGCATAATGAAAGTAGTTCTATAATGAGGGGGATTCTATAAAAGAAACTGCCGTTTAAACCGCTTATCAAGTCGCAATGTGTACGTCCAGCCTAGTGGTCATCTGGAGTGCCTTCGCCCTGGCAGTCGCCGTTCCCATCCAGTTCCTCCAGCAGCCATCGCAGGACATTGTTGACAAACATCTACCATTTGGTGTCATCTCCTCTCAACACTACCACGTCTTCGTCGGGAAGGATTCACCTGTCAAAGTCAATCTCCCGTTGCCGGAACCTTACCTCGCCAAGAAGAAAGTGCCGTTTTTTATCAAAGTTCGCGTCAACAAGCCCCATCCTGTCTACGCGCCTAAAGTTTACAAGGTGTTCGTCGACAAGAAGATCCCGTATATCGTCGACAAACCGGTCCCCTATAAAGTTAGGATACCAATTGAGAAGAAATATCTTGTGCATTACTCGGTAGAGAGAGAGGTCCCCTTTCCCATCATAAAGGAGATACCATACCAAGTCAAAGTCCCAGTTGAAAAGCCCGTTCCGTACAAAGTTGAGAAGCTGGTGCCCCATCAAGTCGAAAAAGTGGTACCTTACCCGGTTGTTAAAGAAGTACCGTACCCCGTCAAAGTACCCTACAGGGTAGAAGTCAAAGTGCCTTACACTGTAAAATTTCCAATGGATGAGGAATATTCTAATGAAACATTTCCAGAGCAGAATAGCCATTTTCATCAAGAGGACTGGAAACCGAATAATCAAACAGAAGCCATTTTTGTGCAACATTCGCCAGTACCTGCAGATGACTTCGGAGTCCTGTACTATTCAGAACCGGAAAATTTCGAAAGTTCTGAAGAGTTGGATGGAAAAAATAGTGGAACATGGATTCATGGTATGGATGGAAAAAATAGCGTTTCAAGTGTCAACTCGGACAAAAATTAATATTGTGATGTTATTAAGCATTATCGATAGCTCGTGACAATTATGTATCAGAAAACAATAGACTTAAAACGCAATCATTCTGATTTCGTTGTGATTGTATGATTGTTTGTTATATTTATTGCCATTCATTAATTAGATTTTAATTTATTTATTGTATGTGTTTTGTTGATATTATTTTAATTAAATGAAAAAAAAATAAAAACAGTGGAGACCAGGTTTGTATTTTTTCCCAATCTCAGATTAGCTCAAACCTGGAAGGGCTGATAGCCATCTAGGGCAGCCATTGCTCAAGCTTTGATAATACGCCCATTGATCCGTAAATGATTTTGGCAGCTTTACAATTTAGCTATTAATATTCTTTACATATGAGCTGTTGACAATCACATAATGCTTCAACAGACCATTACAAAAGGGGACTCAAGTCTTTAACAGACCAGATAAGGGGAAGTACTGGTAAATAGTGTAAATATTTAGGAACATATTTCGTTTGTCAAATGAAACGACCACATAAAGTAACAACAAACATATGGTAGTCAAATAAATGGTAGGATTGATCGAGTTTTCCTTGCTATTGGAACACCGTTTGTATGTTTACTGATTGAACGATTGAAAAATTGTCTGATTGAAAAAGTGTTGATTTCACAGGTTTTAGGATGTTATATATAAACCAACACTGACCATACAAAAAGCAAATTAATTAATTTTTTATTTTAACAGCATTCCCACGGATTTAGTTTTTTTTATTACCGTCTGTCGGGTTGTCACGAGGGGGGTGCCTGGTTACCCTAGCCCTGGTGACAAGTGAGGGCTGCTTGAGTTTATAACCTGGACAATCGTTTCATGACGGCTTTACTATCTGACTCCATTTTTTTGATAGGTATGTGCCCCGACAGTGCACTATGTTCAGGAGAAGAGGTGCAGGGTAGGTTTATAGGTAGTTTATGTGGTCTTGGGAGGACCACGAATTCACACTCGGTATCTGAGGGTAGGTGAAATCCGTCCGGATCCCAAAGGTGAGTGTGAACCGGAGAGAGGCAGACTGGATTGCCGCAGGATTGCTGCTAGGTAAAGTTTGTAGGGCCATGGCAACCGTCGTCCGTGAGGGAGAGGTCTCTCGCAAGGAGGTGCTAGTGCGAGACGAAGGCAGATATTCCCACTAGGACGGTGTGGGGTCTGACGACGCCGGACTAAAACACAGCGAGGTTAGGAGAGAAGAGATGCAGAGGTTCTTCATAAAGAAGTAGTGAGGTTTTCAGAGTTCGAGCGGGGTAGCCACGTAGTTGCCAGTAGTTGCCAGGAGAGAATGATTTACAGGGGCTAGACCCTCGGCTTAAGTACCCAGCTAGCCCTGCCCTTGACCAATCATCATTGAGGTTGGTGTAACCAATGATGTGTGGTTTCTTTGTTCTCTGGCAGAGGCTGGGCGCCGGCTGTTTGGGCCGAGGGTCTAGGGCCTTTTCTGGCATACCTTGCTACAGCTGTTGTCCCAGCTCATATAACTCATTGGCACCACGCATTTTTTATTGCTTACCACATTTACAATGATTTATATTTACATTTGTCTACAATATATTTTGTTCATGTTATTTACATTTGCTTACAATATATTTTGTTCATGTTATTTACATTTGCTTACAATATATTTTGTTCATGTTATTTACATTTGTTTACAATATATTTTGTTCATGTTATTTACATTTGTTTACAACATATATACAATAGAGTATAGGGTGATTTATCTTATGTAGTTAGCGGTCGCTACACCATCTATGAATGATAGACTAGTTGATATTCTGTCTAATATGAGTAGGAGTGATCCGGAAATGAGAATAACCAGATGAACGTTTAATTTCAAAACTTGCCTCCTTAAACAATGAGCGTTGTTCATATTTACTTAAAGATATTTTTTTCAATATCGAATTTCAGAAACATTTATGTCTAGTAAACATGAAGGATTAATGGTCTAAAACCTATGAGCCCCCACGATTTCTCATAGGCTAAAGGCAAGGCTTTTGTTGGACATGATTCATGATTGTTGCTCAGTTGTTCAATTATCTTGTTTTTCCACTCAATGTGCTGTTTGTTCATTGTTTTAATGTATATAGCCATAGCATATGGTATTAGGCATTTGTACACGGTATTATCCAAAAGCTAATAAGATATGTTTAATGTTATGTATTTTTTTCAGTGTCAGCTAGGCATTCCTATTACGTTGCTTGTGTTCCCTTTCTTAGGGGGCAATGTCCCAGAACAGAGTTTATTTTTCATTTCATATATACAGGGTATAACGTAAATGATGTCCGAAACTTCAGACATTCATAGTTTTAAGTTAGTTAACTCCAAATTGTAAGCAAAGTAGATAAAATTTTCTTAAAAAAAGTAGAATTTGTCTTAGTGAAAATCGTCTGAAGGTGGCTTTTCAGCTGCTAAAATACGCAAAGTTCTGATTTTAGTGAAATGGCTTGTTCACGATTTTCTTTTATCAGCCTTCTACTGGACTACATATTTCACAATTTTAGAAAAACACCCTTGTTTAATAAGTTTTAAGACCATATTGAGTAAGTTGAGGTCTGTTACAGAATAAGCTGAAATTCGCTTCTAGTTTTGTAAAACTAGTTATGTGCGTAGCAGCCAGTTTTTCCAGTAAAAATAATTACAATAAATTATAACAAAGCGTATATTTCTTTTTTTTTTTGTGTGAACTGGGATGTAGTGTGATAAATTAATTACTAAAATACACTTTTTATTTATAAAAAGTATGTAAAATATTTAATATGCCTATAACAAATAAAATTCTCCTTTAATAAATAATGGAATTTACGAATTGACTTAAAATAATAAAATTTAACAATAATAGTTAATATTCCTGTTAATGGTAATATAAAATGTTTCTTAATGAAAATTTTCAAAGTATTCTCCACTCTGGGCCAGGCACTTCCTCGTCCTTTCCAACACGGCATCGACGGGTGCAAGGGAACTCTGCTTCGTTGCATTATTTAATTATTATTTTAAGTAGCTAGTCCCATTGTCTCCAAATTCCTCCAGATATAAAAGTCCAGAGGTGTTATGTCCGGACACATATCCCCAAAATGTCTCTTAAAAAGCCACGCTGTCACTACTCGGCCTCTATGAGCAGGGCAGCCGTCCATTTCAAAACCAACTACATTCTAGCTGAGCAAGCGGAATATCTTTCAAAAGTGTAAAAGCTCATATTCTATTAGCTCTAAGAATTAAGCCGAATCGAGCATTGCCTAAGGAGCCTAAGTAAATATTTACCCATTATCGCAATTCGTACGTTCATCTGAAACAAGACACAGTTTTTGTCTCAAGGCTTAACAAAATTTGAGAGGGAATAGATTATTTATTCCTCCTTGAAGGATTTTTTAACAATCAAAGCGTATTAAATAATTTCATTTTTCATTAACCACGTTACGTCCACTTTACGTCCCTTCATATGCTCACCTTGTTTGCGTTTTGATGAAAATAATTTAGGCAACTGGCGGGTTTAATTTTTTTTTAATGTTAAGTAAAATAATCTCTTACTTTGAATTGGTATTCATGTCCTCTCTGTCTTGTGGCATAAGGATTTTTATTTGTATGATTATAGCTTTTTCTGAAATTAAATACCCCATTCCTGGTAAATATTGCTTTGTCAGAAATAATTCTTGTTATATTGAAGTAGGGTCCTCCAGGGAATTTCCGATGAACCAATCGCAAAACTGTCTGCATATGATGGCAAATTACCGGTCTCCAAATTGAAAACAACGGGAAAGGAGGAGGAAGATGGTCTAATGTGCGCGTTACTTACCTCTGGACACACCACCGAGACCTGTTACTCAGAAATACTGCTTAAAACCTAAAGATGTAAATTAGGAGGTAGAAAAGCGAAGTTCTCAAACAGGGTGTGTGTGAGTTGTAGGTGTTCTGTTCCTACGCTGCGATCTGAATCTAAATTGTGAGTTGTAGGCGTTCTGTTCCTACGCTGCGATCTGAATCTAAATTGTGAGTTGTAGGCGTTCTGTTCCTACGCTGCGATCTGAATCTAAATTGTGAGTTGCAGCTGTTCTGTTTCTACGCTGCGATCTGAATCTAAATTGTGAGTTGTAGGTGTTCTGTTCCTACGCTGCGATCTGAATCTAAATTGTGAGTTGTAGGCGTTCTGTTCCTACGCTGCGATCTGAATCTAAATTGTGAGTTGTAGGTGTTCTGTTCCTATGCTGCGATCTGAATACCCCATAGTGTCCACATTGGACTATCCAAACAGCCTTACCAGTGCTAGCCCGGCTCACCTAATTTGTCAGATCAAAATCCATTGGTGACATCACCATTTAGCTAAATAAGATCATTGCACTCATTAAACTGCAGTAGTATCATATAACACCAATATATTAGGTATCAATCTTATTTCGATTTCATCACGCATAAAATAATAATTTCTTTTAAAAGCTAATAAACCATTCTATTATAAAACAAATTTATGGCTTATTGCTACAATTTCACAAACAGGTATTCCATCCAGACATGCAATCTAAATTAATAAACATAGGTCATTAATAATTTAATTTATGGTAGCTATGTCAAATTCAACTCTCTAAAAATGGACTTTATATTTCATTATATTAGATTAATTCGATGTGAGTACATAATATCAAAGCTGCTTCAGGGAATGCGGTCTCGAGACTTTATTAACATTCCTATCGTAAGATTAATTAATATGAGTTCGACCACTATACATCAAAATGGCCCACGATCGAGAGACAATTCGACTAAACGAATTGTTTAATTAATTTGGAGGAAGTTTGCCACAATGTATATTTTTCCTGGGGCCTTTAATATTTCTACACGGATTCTATCTGCACCAGAAAGCGTTCCTTCTTTAATACCATTCCAAGTTCATGAAATTCCATAGTAATCTATCCAACCACCCTAATCCCCTAGCACAGTCATTGGACTGCACCACTCATCCCTATAATCCTCCTCGGAGACTGAAACGGTATTTTTTTCAAATCCCCATAAAAAAGACATAATCATTATTCATTTGGCGAATCTATTCACATATCGCATTTTATATGTCCTGTACCATCGCTACATTCTATACAAGGTCTGAATTCCATAAACGTTATATAATTAATACAAGTACAATGATACACAATGTACTTGACTTCTTTGAGTACTCTATACGGTGTTGGGGCTCACTTTTTGAAACGGCAGTGGCCTCGTGACCTGCTATGAATGCGTAACGGTGGGAGTCCTGGCAATGGCCAGTTTCTCCAATCATGTCCTGAGCGCATACGCTCATAAGGCACTCGCGCTCTTCGTCACCCTCGACTGGCTAGTATACGGTGACGCGGCTGACGTAGGAGTGTGGGGGAATTCCCAAGACTCCGCTTCCTCTTTCGCATGTGAGGGAGGTGGTAACCATATGGTTTTGGGAGCTCTCTAGGCTGTTAGTAAATTGTAAATATGGTATGAATGAAAATATTTATCACAATTACTTATTGCCCAATGAGGCAGTTTGTAATTTTATCATAATAAAGTTGTTTTATCATCATCAATATCATTGATCCCATTTGTTTATTTATTGGTTCCTTTAGAGGAGTAAACTTTCTTGGAAAATCTTTATCTATTCTGTACAATTTCTTTTTTACCTCAGAGATTTGTTCGGTTTCCTCACTTCAAATTGGACAGAAATGGTTTTAATTCTTTGGTTTACATTTTATTCTATCCCCAGTTCTAGACACTTCTTGATTTTTCACATTTATTTTTCAGTTACCCCTACATTTATATTTTTTCAGAGAAGTCTCGTACTTCTGTGTTTCCATTATGGTGTTTATTACAGGTCATTTCCACAGTCTCATAGCTTATCAATAATCATTAGAGACATGTAGTTAGATACTCAATCGTTAACTGAAAAAAAAACAACCCCATATTGAGCGATAACATTGAACTTGAATTCCTTGAACTACACTTGAGTTCTAAATAAAGAGACCACTGAATATCTAGGTTTTTATTTACATTTTTGAATTCAAAAGTAACTAGACAAAGATTTAATTTGACTCTTTTTGTGGAAATACCCGAATAGGGAACATGTAAAGCCCACTACAACTAATTGTTAAATATCATTTAATCTATTACATATTATCACGTGTTTTTGCATTGTAATGCAGTTGTAACCTTTGCTCTTACAATGCATGAATGTAGGTATACATGAATGGAAAAGGGTTGTCCCGAAGTCCCCCTCTGGGCTACAACCTACACTGGGTTGGGTGGGGGGGGTAAGTGGCTAAGGGTGGGTTTTATTCACGATCGCTTTTATCGAGTCCAATATCTTCTTTACGAGCTAGCGCACTGATAATCCTGGCCTTCGCAGTTTGGTTTTATGTCCTTTTAGATTAATGGAATAGTCGCAGCTGTTATAAGTTAAACTAAATTATATTTGGCTCGACTTACTTGTAATTAAATTTATATAAATTACATAAGTTAAATGTCCAAAGGTATTTATTTATTTATTAGTTATTATGGCACGAATGAGAACATTTATCTCAATTACTTATTGCCCAATAAGGAAGATTGAATTTTTCACAATAAAGAAGTTCTATATTATTTATTAGTTACAGTTTTGATTAGAAAAATAAATATATAATTTGGTTACTTAGACTACGTATACACGTAATAATAATTATTGTCAACTTATATAGTTTTTTACTAATTAAAAGTGAAAATATATTTCTTCCCTTCACAATTAAATTTTTCGTTACGCCTGAGAAAACTATGTGACAATTACGATGACTTTTTGTAATAGTTGTCTACTAAAGCCCCAACATGTAACCAATGTTTCAGGATGTCGATATCTTTAATTTGATAGCCAATAAAATTACGAATATACTTTTGATGGAAGTTTTAATGACTATGTAATTATAATCAACTGTTTATGAAATTATAGTCACTGTTAAGCGATAACATTTATTAAATATTAACGATAAGAACGATAATATCATTACTTTAACTCTCAACCGATATGATTGACAAATATTCAAATATTATTATTTTTTTTTATTCAGACTATTTAATATTTTTCATGATTTTATTAGCTTTGGCTGGTTTTAGTTCTACCGTAATTGGGGACATTAAATAGAATATTCCACCATAAATATCATGCTTCTAAAAAAATCACTGTTTGAGTTGAAACACTGCGAACACTATTTTGTTGACATTCTTGTTTGAAAAATCAAAATAAAAATTAAATATTGTTAATCGGGAGTTTGATATGTTTAAGTTGATACCGTACTCAAATTATATAGGGTTGTATTGCTTGTAATTGCGACTCGTAAATTAATAATTGATAGTAATGTTCTCAGTTTTAACAAGGGTCCCGAAAGACATACAGACACACGCCTGAAATTGAAGGAATTAACATTTTAATAGAAACAAGACTATCTTGGTTTTCAAGACAGTAAATATTTGTAACAGGTGTAGTGAAGAAGAGAATAAATAAAGTTTTTTCATTGCTCGTGTTGATGCAGCAATTTAAAGTGTGATGAATTACTAACATTTGTCTTTCATATGGAATATAATACGTTCCATTTTATTTATTCATTCATTTAATTACTTTAACTAATTAAAAAAGTATCTGTGTTAAACATGAGCTTTTAGCATGTTCTCACTGACTCATTTAATTTTCTTATGTAAAAGTAAATTATGTGAATTCATTATACCAACTTATACAGTTTTATTGAATATATGAAGGAACCGTGACTAAAGAAGGAAAATTTCGTTTTGAGGGAAAATTCTAAAAATTAAAAGAAAACATGTTAAGTACACACTCTTGTGAACAACTATAAACAATAAAATAACTAATAAAAGATTTATTAAAAACTGGCTGTAGTCGGTGGGATGATAGCGACGCTATATAACCCTGACGAGAAGGGCCTGGCGGAGAGATAATTAAATACTGAAAGCCAAGCTGTAAGATTATAGAGCTTAATTGCAACGAAATAGGGCTGTGGGAGGAATTCTTATCCCCGGTACTAGAATCCTTCAAGAGCTGGTAAACAGCATGACATTTCCTAACAAGGGAAGGGGGCAGTTGAAAATTTAACTGTGAAATTTACTTTTTTATAATAAATTGTAATATAGGATGTGTTTTATGGAAGGGTTATTGGGTGGAAAACAGAAAATAGTCTCAATCGCAGACGGCCATTGCCTAAGGGTCGACACGTGGCCGACTTCAGTGGGTTTTAGTTGTTAGAGGGAGTTCAGTGGATTACATTCCATTGTCCGATCAGAATAAAAATATAAAATTCATTTTATTTACCTCAGCACAATAAAAAAATACGTATTATACCCATTTTGTTTATGTCTAATTTTTTTTTCGGAAATCAAGATAATTTTGATTAACATGCCCAATGAATGTCGTGAATTGATGGTATTGGTGTGAAGTGAGCTACGTTAAGAAATATAACAATTTCCTGCCTCTCCAGTTTGTTAATTCTTATCTCACGCATTCAGTCAATAAGAACTAAAATAACAAATATTAATTAATTATATTGTTTTATAATGCGAATATTAAAAAAAGAATTTTGAAGATAGCCAGTTAATTTAAAAATGAAGGGGGATTTGTGACCATGGAAACGCCAATTGTTCGCACCTTTAGCTATCAACATTTAAGGTTTGGAATATTATTATTTGAAAAAAAAAAACATGGGTGAACTATTGGTATATAAAATGCCCACACAATCTTCGAATATAATTAATTTCCAATTTGTGATTAAATACCCTAACAGTCTGAAATTGTTTTTCTAGATTAAATTTTCCTTTGTAAAACCACGAAAATTAAATTTATGGTATTCCATAGAATGTGGAGTGGTCTACAGTATATTGTATTACATATTCCTAATATGACTATTGTAGCTATTAAAGGTTACAATTATTATAAAATCACTTGCTGTCGTGATAAACTTATACGAAAGATTTCGGTTCAAGTCAAAGAATTACCCGAATTATGTAAGTATTTAACGGGAGGAAATGGGTGTAAAAGAAGAATGTGGCTTGCGATGATAACTCGATACATATAAATAATTAAATTCAAGTGCTACTATCGGTTATTTCATGATTTTATTGTACCAATATAGATATTGTAGAGATACATTTCTCAATAAATAAACACGAGAAAATTATCCACAAAAAAACATTGGACTCTGTTACAATAAATTTCAGGTGCTTATTATAGTTTCAGAATATAGTTTATTTTTATTTAAACAGTGAAAACATTAGTGGCCGTGATGTATTACATTAGCCATCCACAAGACCATACATTGCTAATTAGTTCATCCATTCGCATATTACTTTCTATACTACAGATAACAAGGCTAGCGAGTTTATGGATCACAGACCGCTGCGCTTCTGTTATGTGGCTAGCACGGTAGTTGTGTTGCGAAGGAAATGGCATACGTAACTGGTGGGGATTGTATATAAGGATGGTCTGCCGAAGCAGAAGCCAGAAGTGAACATGTGGTTCTCAAGTAGTGTAGTGGTCTGCTGCCTGGTGGGTCTGTCTGCTGGCTACCACGGCTGGGAGCACGAGAAACCTAAAGAGCATCACCACGAGCACTTCGAGCACGTCAAGAGCATCGTAGTCACCAAGAAGGTACCCAAGCCTTATCCGGTCGAAGTAGAGAAGCACGTGCCATACGAAGTCAAAGTGCCCGTTGACAAGCCTTATCCCGTCTACGTGCCCAAGCCCTATCCCGTCTACGTCGAGAAGAAAGTGCCTTATGAAGTCAAAGTTTCAGTTCCAAAGCCCTACATCGTCGAGAAGAAGATCCCCTACGAGGTTAAGGTTCCTGTGAATAAGCCGTACCCAGTAGAGGTGCCCAAGCCTTACAACGTCTACGTCGAGAAGAAGGTACCGTTCCTCATCGAGAAGCACGTCCCGTACACTGTGAAGATCCCAGTGGAAAAGAAATACCCGGTCCACTACCCAGTCGAGAAGAAGATACCTTACCCAGTCTACAAAGAAATCAAATACCCAGTCCAAGTGCCGGTAGACAAGCCAGTGCCCTATACCGTGGAGAAGCCAGTACCTTACACCGTCGAGAAGAAAGTCCCTTACCCAGTGGTGAAAGAGATCCCTTATCCAGTCAAAGTGCCCTACAAAGTGGAAGTTCAGGTCCCCTACAACGTGGAGCTGCCTAAGTACGAAGAACACGCCTACCAAGGGGACTGGAAGCCCATCGAGGGACACAGCTCTTCGGGTCTCGGCAGCTACGGAGGTGACTCCTGGGCCTCAGGGCATGGCGGGATTTCCTCTGGGAGCGACCACTTCAGCGGCTCCTCATTCGCTGGCTACAGCTCGGATGACAAGCATTACTGACCAACTAAACATTTATTACAATTATACATAAGCTCAATTAAATCCAAGGCTTCCTTACTACTAGTGTCATGAGGTTTGAATTATCTCTACAACTGTATAGTTTAATGCTTCTGCTATGCTCACATAAACATTCTGCTTGTACAATATTGTATATATTTTTTGTAAAATAAAGAATAATTTCTAGAATTTGTTTTTTCCACTATGTAATTTAAACCCTTTCCAGTATAATATTTGGAAGACTGACCTACTTGGTAATACAACTCATTATTTAATATGATTCTCCTTAAACTTATGAACGATGTTATATTTTCGTATTGGAAGATCATCAGAACAATTGTTATAAGAAAATATGCTATTTTGAATGACTTAATACATGTACACCTACCTATCCCTATCATTCGCCGGCTATACCACCGTTCTCAAGTATCTTATGGATAAATTGATAAACTAGGTCATAAATATGACCTATATTAGGTATGAATAATAATAATCAATGTGAAAAGTTTAAATAATGTCTCCTATTTTAACGCAATTTGATCACTCACATTGTTGCTGGTGTACATTTATGAATACGAATAATCTACAACCGGCCTTCCAATATATAATGACTTGTCTGGTACACGTTATTTAGCTCAAATAATAAGCACATGGTTCTAAAAAGTAGCAGTATTCCAAGACCATAATTATGTAAATTTTGCTTGTGTTACAGTAAGGGTACAAGTTTTGTGACCTTCTTTAAGCGCAGGTATTTATACTTGTAATCATCCATATGTTTCGAAGCTCAAGACCCCTTGGAAGCTTATGCCAGTCACTGGAGCACGAGAAACCTGCTGGAAAGAATGTCATGCTAAACACATCAACTATTTAATCCGGTGGTATAATATCCTCATTAACTTGCATAACTTAGAATGTACGAAGAAGAGGCTGTGAGATATGTCTGTTTATGGCATTGCATTTGGCGGTTCATTGTATTTATTGGCAAATACATTGTTATCATGAGAAATTGTCTTATTTGATTTTATCTCAGAATTTTACTTTAAATATAGTGAAGTTATTTTTTGTATTTTATTATTCATTTATTTGATCCAGTTGATACTTTATTTTTATTCAAATTGGTATTATTCTCAGCATTGTGAATATATTTGTATATAAGAAACATAATTTCTATAGGCTTAGTTAAAAAATAAATTCAAAAAAATTAGCATTAAGAAGTTCAAAACTCAATTTGAATACAATTTTAAAATAGTGTGATGTCTAATTAGGGCCATCAAGGCAACTCAGCTGTAAAGGGATAGGATAGGCATATTACCTGTATAGGTGTCTTGTTCTTGAGATTTCCCAGGGGGCTGCAGAACTACTGGCTGGGGATATCAGTTGAAAATGTGGGGGGGGGGGAGTGTAGCCTACTTGCCATGAGTACAATGGTTTAGATACTTCTAGTTGTTTCCCGATGCTTTGTTTGCTTGTATTTCAGGGCTCAACGTTCGTTTTCCAAGCAGATCCTTTCTCTAAACTCTACGAAGTAAAGCATCGAAACATCATCCTTAATGATATCTAAAGAGCAGTGTTTATTGCTTATTCTTGTTTTGATAATCTTAGAGTCTCTATGATATTTATTTGTCGTGTCTCATAAAAGATATCGTTTCTTAACTGGATTTTAAGATAAATTTGAATTTCTTCAATTTTGAATATAAAAGACTAGATTAGTTGGTAAAATGTTTGATTTTTCCGAATTGGTTACATTTACTCATTTTTTACTACTTTAAAGTGAATGACAGTTATAATGACCCTTGATTGCTTCTGTATCAATGCAAAGAATATAAATAGTTGTAATAATTATTGTCGGGTCGTCACAAGGGGGGTGCCTAGTGACCCTAGCCCTAGTGACGAAGATAGGGTTGATTAGGCTATGACCTGGACAATTGCTTCATGACGGGCCTTACTACCGTAGTATCTGACTCCATATTTGATAGGTATGTGCCACGACAGTGAACTATGTTCTGGAGAAGAGGTATAGGGTAGGTATTGTAGGTAGTTTATGTAGTCTTGTAATGACCACGAATTCACACTCGGTATGTGAGGGTAGGCGAAAACCGTCCGGATCCCAAAGGCGAGTGTGAACCGGCGAGAGGTAGACTGGATTGCCGTGGGAGACACTACTAGGTAAAGTTTGTAGGGCCACGGCAACCTTCGTCCGCGAGGGAGAGGTCTCTCCCAAGGAGGTGCTTGTTTTAGCGAGACGAAGGCAGAGTATCCCACTAGGAAAGTGTGGGGTCTGACGAGGCCGGACTAAAACATAGCGAGGTTTAGGAAGAGAGGTGTAGAGTTTTTATAAATGAGAAGGCCAAATCTTGAAACATCAGTGCAGCTGCAGGTACCAGTCAGAGAGCCCCCAGTAACCAATGATCTGGGGTCTTATTCTGACCAACCAAACCGCAGGGTTGGGTGACGCTTGCTTGTTCTAGGCTGAGACCCACCCAGTCCCCTAGCTACTATTTGACTCTTCCTTCAAGGGCCTCTGACTAGTTTTTTGCAGCTGCGTCTTTTATTGTTTACAATATTTACGCTGGTATGACTTATGTTATTTACATTTGTTAAAATTAATTTACAACATATTATAACCAATTAACAACATACATACAATAGAGTATACGGTGGTTTATCTTATGTAGTTAGCGGTCGCTACAATTATTAATTATTGGCAAGATCAGACTGAAACCCGGGAACATCCTAGTACATAGTCGGGGCCAAATCTATGCAGTTGACATAGATCCAAATCTCTGAAAATGAGCTTAGAAGTCACACTGTTCCCTCAGCTAGCATTATCTCTGTTCTTCGCTGCACATACAAGTCACAATGAAAATATAACTGCACAAATGACAAGTTCCCAGCAATTCCACGATCACTATGGTCAAAGTTTTGCGTGTTTTTGGCATTATTTCAAATATAAAATTGTTGAATGATCATTCATGTGACATAAATACGTATAATTGGACATGACTAAATGCAGCCAGATAATAAATACCGTCACTGTGTAAAGTTTCTCCTTACGCTCTTCACATGCTTGGTGTAAAGTCATTTAGAATTTATTTCATAACTATGTTTATTCTTGGGGAAAAGAATAAGAAAGACACGTTCATAACATTATGTTTTTGGGGACGTCTTGTGTATAATTAAAGCACACTTAAGTCTTTAGTTTGTAAACATTGAACATTGTATTAGGATGCACACCCCTTGTATATATTGATTAAGGTTTTTAGGTATAAGCATATTGTAAATAGTAGATAAGGTGAATTTTAAATAAGGAAAATGTACATAGTAGTCATTAAGTTTAAAGGTTGTTTTGTTGAAATTTTCCTTTCTTTATTATTTGCTTTTGTGTGATTGTTTTGAATATAGGAGAATAATGACGTACCCCATGAGCCCACTTCACGTGCTGAAAGGGGGGGGGGGAATGTAAACATTCATTTTGCGAATAGTTGTTCATCAATAGGCTTGCTAAATAATTACGTCGTGAACGATTGAGAATAATTACATAGCCTTTTAGCTGTGAAGAAATCATTAATTTATTATTATTTCATATAATAACTAACGAGTTATTACTCGTTTTTTATACTTTTCAAATGTTTATTTTTATTTTTAACATGTTATTGTTCCAGACTGGTAACACTGGCATAGCATCGGGTACATTGAAAGATAGGACGAAGAGATTTAATTCAGAGAAGGTCTTTACTGCTGCTACTTTTAATTGTTAGAACCTGCGAATAGGTATTCATAAGAATAAAATAATATATTAATTATTATAATAATATATAATGGTGATAATAATGCCATAATACAAATTTCTCATATAAATAACTTTATTTTCATTATCTAAAATGTGACATTTCCGAATAATAAAATTAATCCTTCAATAAATGATTGCTTGAGTTTTAAAGATATTTAGTATAAACTAATTTTTTGGTAAAAATAACATTGCTAAAATTAAAAAAAAAATCATTATGGTGGAAATTTAGTTGAAATAGGCACAGTGATTGTCTTTCAAGTACACATATAATATGCGTATTCGTTTAATATAGTAAGCAATGAATCAATTATTTGAATAAGATAGATTTAATATTATTTAATTAACTTATGTTATTATAAAGAAAACGAATAATAATAATGCTAGATAGCTCAATTTCCATCAAGAACAAGCCCTTCCAAAGTTGTACGTACACTTTGTAGTCATGTTGTTGACTTAGACGAGTGAAACTTTCCAATCTTCCTCAGCATGTTACATCCTCACTTAAGAAGTTAGGGGAAGTTGAAGGCAACACATGGAAAATTCAAGAGTGTGACATCCACAAGGCATGTTGGCTGGCATTTTGAATAAATATATCCCACATCCATTAATAGGCAGGTGGCTGAAAGAAAATATCCTGTTTTCAGGGTCTTCTCAAAGTTTTCAAACCTTTAATTTGTTTCTAGTGTCTCTTCTGTTTAACTTAATAGAGAATTCTTCAGTTATATCAACAGTGACACTGAAGTAAATTTAATTTAACGTATGAATGAGCGAGTTAATGAAACATTGTAAATATGGTATGAATGAGATCATTTATCAAAATTACTTATTGCCCAATAAGGCCGGTTGTATTTTATCATAATAAAGCTGATTAATAATTAAAATTAATTTTACGTTGACGAGACTAAAAATAAAAAAAAATTACAAGAGAGTAGTATCACCTTACTGGAGGTTCAGCTATTTACTCACCTCCTAAGGATTCAGTGCGTCAGTTGAAACTTTTTTTTTTTTTCCTCCCCTTCCTGAGGTAAAAACCTCAAACGGGGTTTCCCCATAACGACGTGAGCTCATGGGGGTACGTCGCCTGTGGTGCGCTTATTCCGATGCATTGGGATTGTTGCACCAGTCAGCGCACCTTATGTTATTCTGTTTTTTTTCCTTTATTTCATATCCTCAACACATATAAACAAAAAAGAAAAACTCAACAAGAACAAACTCTGATTTTATTAACTACTATTTACATTATCCTTACTAGCAATGTTTTTTTTTTATAACTAGTAAAACTAAAACTAACCTTACTTATTTACAATTGACCTTATCTACTACTTACAGTCCTTAATACTAAAAACCTTAATCTATATATACAAGGGGTGTGCATCCTCTTCCCCCTTAAGAACTAACCTTATATCCTAACTTTTTTTTTTTTCCCTTTCCTGTCTTATATCCTGACTAGATTTTTTAAGTCCTATCTTATTTTATATTTACAGCGACTCCACACCGGCCAGCGATACAACGTTGGCTTCGAGTGAGCCTTCCCGAAGGCACGGCTGCTCACCCCGCGCCACCCCCCTGGATATCGAGAAGTGCCTGGCGCCTTGAAGCTCCCTTCTCTCCCCGATGAATCCACGGAACGCCTCGAATCTCTTCTCGTCGGACTCGACCAGGGTATATGCTCCTGAGCGGAGCAGCCGTGCTCTCGCTGGTCCCAACCAGGTAGTCAGTTGAAACCAACTAAATTTCATCAGGATTAGTTAAATAGAAGGTACTATCACACGATTGCGTATGCAAGGGGGGCAGGAGATAACCCCCCACCACCGAAATTTATGAAAAAGTCCATTTTTTTCATACCCACAACCAAAATAACAAGTAACAACCAAAAACCGCTAAAACAATTTAAAATACAATATTTCATAATCAGCAGTGCTTACAAGGGCGGGGGATTAATTCAATAATAAGAATAAAAACTCCCCTACCCTGAAAAAAAATTCTGCGTTCCCCTCTGCAGGTACAGACTAGAACCAAGAGTAAATTAACGCGCATCTCCGAATTGAAAATATGGGGGTTCAATCGACGGATGGAAGGATTTATTATTTAAAAGGTTAATGAACCGAAAATTGAAAAAAAAATAAATTAAAGAGTCTATACCATAAGAGATAAAAAAAATTCACAGTAGCAAAGTTAAACTAATGTAAAAATAATCAAGCTGGACAATTAATCGAGTTAAAAAACCTCATTGCAAAACAGCCGTTACTCTCATTTGGTTTAACATTCATCGGAGCATTGGTTTTTTTTTTTATCTTCTAAAAAAATTGCCCACGAGTCAATCGATTTTGTACGAATTGATTTTTCAAAATACATTTGAAAAAAAATCAGGTGCCTTAAATCATTGCTTCACCCTCTTTTAATATGTATTTGGGTGAAGTAATGGCAAGATTAAAGTTTCAAATTATTACTTTTTAAAGCTGTTGACCTTTTGTGAAAAAAAAAAATAATAATAATTATAAATTATAAATTACGTTAGATTATTTTTTAAAGAAATTACTGATAGAGGCTGGTGAAGTATTAACATTAATTAAAACACGCAAACGCACCACAGTGGAGGTGGGTACTTTAAACGCCTCTAGACCAACTGATTCCCCCCCCCAAGTGGTTCATTTGTTTTAAATATGACGTAATAACGTTACGCTCCTCCCCTCACTTCCACATGCTTCTAGGGTGGCGGTAACAGCTTAAAGCTTTAGGTGAAATAATGACTGAATCGTCTGGAAACCACTTTTCAACAGGAGTTTCCTATTTAAAATTGATCAATAGATGTTTTTTTTAATTAATTTCTGAAACTTGATTGTACAGCTGATAAATACACTTCAAAGGTGAAAATGTCACTTCGGGGACAGAAAAAAATTACCATTTTTACTACGAATACATGTTTTTAATTCATAATAAAATCAAATTTAGTCATCGAAACTGAGGTCCGTAATAAAACTAGTTCGAAGCTACAATAAAAAAAAATGTATTTAGCCCTTTGTAGCTCACAGTCAGCGTGAAATCAGGCAGAAACACCAAAAGGACCTTTTACGTGATATGACCCATGTTCCCAATTTTGTGATTCCAATATTCTTACGAAGGCAAAAGAAACAGAGGCATAATATGCAATGGAGATTTAATATAATAATAAGAATATTGCATCCTCTCAGAGGATATTATTAGAAGAGACGGGATCGAAAATAGTGCTATGACAAAAAACAACGGATGTGAAAAGAAATGCTTTGGGAGTGATCTATGACCTCGAAATCAGCGGTGGCGTATCTAAGTAGATGTAAACATTATCCTCAAACTATCTTTTAGAGGGAGCTGCACCTTTGTTGAGTTTGTTCGTGTCACGAGAGAATCGGTAATTCATACTAGCCAGTCCATGCCCCATATGGGGTAAATGTCACAAAAAAACAATTAAAAATTCTTAACATAATATTTCTGATCTGATTTTAAAAAAAAACGCCAGAGGAAGGAAAATTGTGTATAATTCATGTATACAATTTATCCAAACGGACAATAAATACATAAATGTTGCGTGCCCTAGAGAAAAGATGACCAATCCAATTTAGTTCGTAATTGTCATAATAAAATATTAATTGGTTAAAATGAACAATAACAATTTTTAAAAACTGCTCTTCAGAGTAACAATCAAAAATAGTTTCCTTTATACTGTATGAAAATTAGTTTTTCACAAAAAAGCTTCACGTGCTTACCAATACGTCAGTTATATAATATTCATTTTTAGCTGAGACATATGTACTTCAGTCGAGACATATGGTCTACCTTTCCTTTTAAACCCCTCCTAACGCTCAGACTACCTGCCTCCAGCAAAGATACCAACACTTGTGCTTTAGTCTTAGCCAAAGAATGTCCTAGTGCTGAAATTGATTGACATTTGCATATATACCAGTGTTTTGATTGTTATTCATAATAAAGTTTTTTAAAATATTCTCCTCAAACAAGATTATTTAACTGTCGAAACAGACGACGTTTTGCCAATTCAGGCAGTCTCAGGACTACATATATTTCACTTTCCAAAACTATATTGTGATTAAATTACAATCTGCCTTATTGGGAAATAAGTAAATGCGTTCAATGTTCTTATTCATACCATATTTACAATTCTTCATTCAATCGCTCATTCATACAGTATGAACAAACAACCCGGAGACCTCACAAGTCTACTTGGATGTCACCCCCATCGCATGTGAAAGAGGAAGAGGAATCTTAGGAATTATGCGAGCCAGTGGAGGCTAGTCGGCTAGAGCGCGAGAGCCACAGCCACTCAGGACATTACCAGAGACTCCCACATATATATTAATATAATAAATAACACGAAATATCAGTGAATAATGCTATCTTTGAATCCATCTATGGATTGTCACTAAATTTAAAAAACAAAAATTTTTTGTCTATATGTATTTGTTTTCTAAGTGAGTAAATTTAAGTATTATGCCTGAATTATAGTTTTGAGGATGCCTGAAAAGGCTAAACCTTGACTGTTGATGTCACACCGTGAAAAAAATTAATTTTTTATTACTGATATGATTTAAAGATTTGTTTTTAAAAACTAATTTTCACACGGTATAAATAACAAATATTTTTTATTTAATGAGAAAAGAAGAAAACATAGCTGAGCCAGTAGATAGATAACCTGGGTTGAATAGTTAATTTTCTGTCCTGAGGTGGACAAGTTTTTTTTCCTTATTGCAGAGCGGTGACCAGTGGATGTTTGAAGTGGAACGTGAAGGGCATGCTCTGATAGCCTCATACGTCACAGGCCCACATACACACACACATGGCAGTGGGCATTATTAACCCCTGCCCGGGGTAGCTATCCAGTTCAATCAACTGAGTTCCTCATCCCAGCAACTGCACCAGCTATTCCAATGGAATTTCAATCGGGATGAAAAAAACATTTATCATACGGCACACGGAGGGACACAGTCAATATTAATCAAACCTCCATGCTTGAAGTAAGGAAATTAAAAAAAAAAACGAATTCTAAATTGCATCCGAACAATTTTCCGAGTATTAGTGACCTTGGATGTTTTGAGTGTATTCTATAAAGATCGAGAATGGAATGAGAATTCTTTCCCAAAGTAAAAAATACTCTGGCTAGCTCGAGACTCGAACCCGGGACCTTCACGATATATCTATAATGATATATGTAATCTATTCCGGGGGCTATGCCAGCTAAGCTAACCTGCCTCGAGTGACAACGTTCCCAATGTGAATACTCTGCAGCCGAACTCTCACAATGTCACGCATGCTCCCGGTGTGCACAGATCCAGACAATGTGAGCCTCAAGTCAATTTTCCTAGAGCTACTTTTATATATGAAAATATTAGAAACATCGTTTTTAAATCTGTATATTTCCCTTCACTTCCCCCGTTATTATAAATTATGGAATTCAGTATAGATTCTACGTTACTGAATCTATTACAGTAGGTCATTAATGATAGGATAATTCTTTTTAAGTTTCAATGAGGCAGTAATATACACTGTCCACTGAAATGAAATAGAGAATAAAGATTTAATTTCATTCGTGACAAAAATGTTGCGTAAAATGGAAAGCAAGGTTGTTTGTGGTTAAGTGTTTGTGTTTTTATAAGTATTCATTACAAATCGTTTTGTCAACTGGATTCCGTTAATCGAGGGACACTTGTTTCGTAATAAGGCTCCTAGTAGCTCGATTATCCACTTCTCAGTACTATCTATTCTTAGTTCTTAATACTATACTCAATACTCAATACTCAAATTTTATTGTGGTTTTGGTGCAGCACTATTATTTATAATTAACGGATATTTCACATTTAAAACCTTTCCGAAAGACATTCACTCGAACAGTGGGTCTATTGAGGAGCTATGGAGGGGGAAGGTTTTTTACCATTATATTACCCACTATTTTCTCTATTCCTATTCAACGTCCTAGAAAAATTATTTCTAATATTTACATAATAAAAATATTCTTGTACTAAGGTGCAATGTATCTATTGGGGTTGGCAAGAAAGGAATTTTGGTTTTTTAGTGTGAAATAAAACTTAATTTTTTCTATACAAAAAATGAACTTTGACTGATTAATCAAATATTCGATAAACTTCATGATCCCGCGCTCATAGAACTTCTAGTCCTTATCAGCAAAAAACTCAACCAAGTGAGATTTGAGGTGATCGTTATTACTGATATTTTTACCATTTAGTTTTGTAAACTCCGAAATAAACGATAACCCGATGGTGCAAGGTCGGGGCTGTATGGGGGATGTGACATAACTACCCAAACGAGCTCCAATAGTTTCGTACGTATTTCTAAAGATGGGTGAGGCCTCGCATTGTCGTGGTTGAACACGATTCTTTTCAATTTGACAATTCTGGGCTTTTCTCTTTGGTTGCTTCCTCCAATTTCATAAGTTACTGGCAGTGAACATCTGAGTTGATCGTTCGGTTGTTTGGAAGCAGCTCAAAATACACAACACCTTCGTTGTCCTACCAAATTGACAGCATGATCTTTTTCTGGTGCAATTCAGCTTTCAATATGGTTTGTGGTGGTTCACCATGCTTGGACCATGATCTTTTTTTATTAACGTTATTGTAGACGATCCATTTTTCATCGCCAGTGATAATTCGTTTCAAAAAATGGCGTTATGTTTGAAATGTGTATCACTAATGTTCAGGGGTACGAATTAAATCTTAAGTTTAGCAAACCCTTCCTATCTTAGGCATCCTGATTTCATTTATCTGAGGTCTTTATCTTGTAGATGTTTGCGAAACTGGCTTGTTTTTTTTTTTAGGATGCTCTTTGCGTATGATGACGTACTTTTCTATTGGATTCGAAATTGTTGACCTTTAATTAGGCAAGTAGCCCTAGAATTCGTATGATATTGTGTTTTTATATGCATGGGATAGGGGGCCTCCCATACGTCAGTAACAAGACCCTTCATAACGATCTTGATATACTCTACACTGCGTCACTCATCCCTATAATCCTCCTCGGAGACTAATACATGAGAGAGTATCGAATTATACGTTGGTAAAATAAAAAATAAATAAAATGGCATTTGTCGGACCGTCACGAGGGGGTTGCCTAGTTACACTAGCCCTGGTGACGAAGTGAGGGTTGATTAAGTTAACCTCGGACCATCGTGATTAACCTGGACAATCTTTTCATGGTGGACTTACTATCTGACTTCATTTTTGATAGGTATGTGCCCCGACAATGCGCTATGTTCAGGAGAAGAGGTATAGGGTAGGTGGTGTAGGTAGTCTGTGTGGTCTTGAAATGACAACGAATTCACACTCGGTATCTGAGGGTAGGGGAAATCCGTCCTGATCCCAAAGGCGAGTGTGAACCTGAGAGAGGTAGACTGAATTGCCGTGGGAAATACTAGTCGGTAAGCTTGCAGGGTCACGACAACCGTTGTCCACTAGAAGGTGCTAGATTTAGCGAGACCAAGACAGAGGTTCCCATTAGGGGCCAGACAATGCCGGACTAATGCGTAGCGAGGTGAAGAGAGAGATGCAGAGGTTTTCATAAAGAAGAAGCCATGTTTCAGAGTTTAAGCAGAGCAGCCACAAGCCAGTTAGTTCCCAGGAGGATGATATACAGACCCCAAACCGCCGGTCTTAAATACCCAGCTGGCTTCGTCAGTAGCCAATAAGGACCGTTTTTATAGTTCCCAATGAGGGTTGAGTGTGTGGTTTCCTTTGTTCTCTGACAGAGACGTGAGCCAGAGGTCTCTTGGTGGCTTGGGTCTAGTACCTGCCCTGGCAGCTGGTGTCCCAGCTCCTAACAGCATGTTTTATTGTTTACTATATTTACAATGATTTATATTTTGTTATTTACATTTGTTTAAATTAATTTTCAATATATACAATAGAGTATAGGGTGATTTATGTTATGTAGTTAGCGGTCGCTACAGCATTGATAATTTGAATTTACAGGTTGTTGTAGCTATAAAAAAACATAATTGGCTTATAATATATAACATTTGATAGCCGAAGTATGAAGGAGTATTTGTGAACCAGACTGTCCATTCGATTGATCGCCAGACATTCAGTGACGATTGACCCGTCACATTCACCCACAGCTGTTCGTTCAGGTAATTAATTTTCACTGGGACTGACGACACTTGAATGCCTCTCTCCACCTGGTGTCATTGCGATGACGTGGCCTCCTAAGAAACTTCAACTTCAAAAAAAAAACGTCAACAACGGGTCCATCACGTCAACACGATCTCCCAGCTTCACGTGACAGATTGGTACGCGTGCTTTTAACACTGAGAAGTAGGAATATTATTCTAAAAGTTAATTGTAAATAATCTGCCCGGAAATCAGTGACCGTGCAGTTTTTTTTCTCATTAAGTGTAATTGGTGTGGTATACTTTCGTAGAACTGTAATAATGGTATTATTATCCTGTTTTAGTGTCCTCCACCTTAAGTCCGGTTGAAACCGGAGCTCTGATCTGAGGTTTCAGTGCCCAGTTAAATAATCTTGTAGAGGAGAGTCTTTTAAAAAACATTATTATAAATAACAATCAAAACACTGGTATATATATATTGTAACATTCATGATATTTGAGAATATCATGACCAGCCACCCTCCCACTTTGTCCAGCATCTGCCCTTATGCTCTTAGGAGTGGGGATGGGATGAAGGGCCAGCCTTAGCCAGTCTTAGCCAAGAGCCAGAGAGCAAAGCAGAGCAAGCTCCCGTTCCGTTGACGGTCATCAACACAAGCAGAGGAGAAGAAGAAGAAGAAGGTTACACGGATATCATCGATTGGGTGATATAGATATTGTTTTTTTTATTATGGATCCATTAAAAAGAGATTGAGCTCAATTTTCATTTTTTTTATATAACTAATTAGTAGTAACTATCCTTGTTCAAAAGGAATTGAATATTTTTTTATATAAATAATGTCAGCACTATTTATAATTATAATTATTTGTTATAACCATTTTACTTGTATATATTTCACAATTCCCAGTTTCTCAATTTATTAATAACTATAACATTAGCCTTGAGATCGGGCGATTCAATCGGGATAATTTCCTATGTCGAAGACATAAAAACAAGTTGAATTAAAGATCTCATGACGGACCTACCAAATTAGTTAAGGTCAATTGATCTATTAAAATAGAAAAATAGAATGGTAGAAAATGAGGTAGGTTTCAATGGGGGCCGCTCCGGGATTAACTTCAAAAATTCTAAAGAAACCAAAGGAATTGTGAGGTATTGCATGTTAGAATAATAACTAGAACTTATCAATAACAAATTATATTTTCCTATAATTTTACATTTGTTACACAAACACAGACACAAATGACGAACACAAACATGTGCGGGTCTGACTCAGGTACTGGGGTTGGGTCAAACCCAGCCTCTAAAGGAGACCCCTCAGCCCCCGACCCCGAACCCACGATAAATCATGCCAAGTTGTTACAACTAATCCTTGCCCAATTAAACAGTCAACTTAACGCAATTAAAGAACAAAAAGAGTTGATCGGGAAGTTTGATCAATTAAGGGAAGAAATAAAATCGGGAAGATCGGCTAAATTCGAACAAGGTTACACGGATGTAAACTATGAATTAGATAGACAATTGCGAATTTGTGAGGAGAGAACACTCCAAGTAAATAATAATGTAAATTCAAAATTAAAAGAAGAAATCATTCTATTGAAAAATACGACAGATCATGAAAAAATAAATTTAACAAAGTCACAACTAGTTGATGCTGATTGTCAGACAGATCTTAGCTTATATTCAATTAAGGATAATGAAGAGAAAATGACGTCATTGGAGGATGAACAGAAGATTGCAGATAACAATGATGAGTGTACCTCACGTCAACATGATCTAATAAAGCTTGACGATGAGAATAATATGAGTTTGTTGGAAAATAAATTTTCAGAGTTAGAAGATACAGCGAATATCAAGAAAGGAGAAGTGATTTCGTTGAAAGATCAAATTACAGAGCATCAGCAGACAACCAGCGATAACGTGAAAAATTTAAAAATAATTCAAAATAAAGTTTTGGATATGAAGAAGTTGGAATCTCAAATTCCAGCTCATCTTGATGAAATTCCTTTTTGCGTGTTTGATTTGAACAACATTAAAATTAATGAATGGAAGGCATTTAAAAATAATTACAGGGATGTTTTTTGTTCGATACAATATGACTTCAAAAAAAGAAAAAAATTATAGTTTTCTTTTATTATTTTCATTATTAAATGAAAATAATACTGATCGGATGACACATAAACTTTAGAAGTTTATACAAACAGAAACAAAACTATTATTAGAAGTATTGACCCTAGTAAAGTCTATGGAATTATCAGCAAGTGAAGCTTTTGCTTTCATTATCACTTAATCTATAAAACAGATCGTAAATATTCTTTGAATGTTTAAGTCCATTATAATTAATTTTATAGCAAGGAAATAAAATGAGCTTATACAATTTTATACACGACAACGACCTCCCTATCTTTTCGTAACATTTATAATTTTTTTTATAAACACTATCTTTTCACTCAGGTAAAATATTCAAATCACACACACACACTCAACAATTTTTCTCTATTGTTACTAATTACCAGTAGAATTGTCTAGTATTTTAATTAAAAACCAATATGTATTACTAATCACACTCAACCGTCTTTTCAACAAATGTTTTCCAAATCGCGTTATGATCCATAAAACAATGTACCTTCGAACTAATCCATACTAATTAGCATAATAATTTAGTTAAGTAAAAAATTAAAACAACTTGTACGCTTTTCAAGCAATTTAAAACCTTGCAAAATTTGAACTATTATTACTATAAACTTTGTAAAATTTCAACACCCGTTATAAACAACCAATTCAACAAACCGAACGCAGCAACATAATATTGTGGATCCACTTAAAAAAAAAAAAAAAAAAAATTTTTCATAAATTTTTTTATTTATAAGGGAAGGCAATTGTAACATTCATGATATTTGAGAATATCATGACCAGCCACCCTCCCACTTTGTCCAGCATCTGCCCTTATGCTCTTAGGAGTGGGGATGGGATGAAGGGCCAGCCTTAGCCAGTCTTAGCCAAGAGCCAGAGAGCAAAGCAGAGCAAGCTCCCGTTCCGTTGACGGTCATCAACACAAGCAGAGGAGAAGAAGAAGAAGAAGGTTACACGGATATCATCGATTGGGTGATATAGATATTGTTTTTTTTATTATGGATCCATTAAAAAGAGATTGAGCTCAATTTTCATTTTTTTTATATAACTAATTAGTAGTAACTATCCTTGTTCAAAAGGAATTGAATATTTTTTTATATAAATAATGTCAGCACTATTTATAATTATAATTATTTGTTATAACCATTTTACTTGTATATATTTCACAATTCCCAGTTTCTCAATTTATTAATAACTATAACATTAGCCTTGAGATCGGGCGATTCAATCGGGATAATTTCCTATGTCGAAGACATAAAAACAAGTTGAATTAAAGATCTCATGACGGACCTACCAAATTAGTTAAGGTCAATTGATCTATTAAAATAGAAAAATAGAATGGTAGAAAATGAGGTAGGTTTCAATATAAATATTAATCAGTTACAGCACTAGAACCTACTTTAACGAAGGCTAAGGCACGAGTGTGTGTGTCTTGGCCCTATCAGGTAGCAAAGGGTTTGGGGTTAGGGTTAGGAGAATGGTTATAAGACAAAAAAAAAGGGGACCATAAGTCTCAACTGACGTTTCTACTAAAAATGTAAAATATAATGACTATTATATAACTGCCCAAAGGAAATAGAAGAGGAAGACCAAGTCTCGAATGGAAGAGTAATGTTGCTAAGAGGCTGAATGGAAACGAGAATACCCACCTCTGTGGTTGGAAAATTTTAATTATTAAAAACATGTTGGAATAGTTCATCTCATATAAAGAGGTATTAAAGGCAGGATGGAATAAATACAATTAGCAAATCCGAAAGAGCACGTACCGGTATATGAAACAAAGTGGCTTACCATAAACAGGATTGACTTTACTGATGACAAATGATCGATCTACGAAGAGAAAAAAACGGGTAAAAGCCTGGAGGCTGCTTTTACCCATCGGGTCTCAGGTGAGTGACACTAAGGCAATAGCGAGGAGGGAGCTGCACTAATTAGGGTGATAGGTGAAATCAAGTGATTAACACATGACACGCCACTAAGACCTGCTACTCAGAACTATACTGAGAGCCTTGAACTCATAAACAGTTAGATGTCACGGGGGGGGGGGGGGGATAACTTTGGCAAACAACTCCAAGATTTCCTTGATGTTCTTGAGATAATATCTGACGTCTGGGTCCACGTGGCTTAGAATTCGCAGGGGAGAGCACTAGTTCTTTATGAAGACCATCAGGGGGGGGGGGGGGGGTAAGAAATTTATATAAATAGGATCTTTAAAAAAATTAATCATTGAAACTTCCTTGTCAAATTATATGACACCGGTTCATTATTTTCTGATTACATTTCGATTTTATTTCATATGAAAAAGTTCATTTCCTTTAAAAACTAATTAATCGTACAATTAGAAAACAAATATATGGATTATTGTTATTATTTTACAACCAGCTATTCCCTCGAGGCAAGCAACTGGACTATTTTTTCTGATTTTACTTCGCAGTATGTAAAGCTATTTGTTTCTATTCTTCTTAACTTTAATTTAATGTGGGTTAGCTCACGACAACCACTTTAAGGTATGGTTGATATTAACAAGGTTAGCATTAAGATACATACGAGGTAAGTTTGTAGGACCATGGCAACCGTCGTCCGCGAGATAGAGGTCTCTTCCAAGGAGGTGCTAGTTTTAGCGAGACGAAGGCAGAGATTCCCACTAGGAAGGTGTGGGGTCTGACAACGCCGGACTAAAACATAGCGATGTAGGAGAAAGAGATGCAGAGGTAGCTGAATGAGAAGACCATGGTTTGAGTAGAGCAGCAAGTGCCAGTGCAGAGAAAGAGGAGAGACAAGTGTTCCAAGTGACAGGCCTGTTCGTTATGCTAATTCGGTCTAATGCCGATGCTTATATAAGGTGGCCAGCCGTGGTGGGGATGGGTCCCCACCTGCGGCGGTTTACCCCACTAGCTCCTCCCCCCACTCTCACTGACGTCATAACCTTTATTAACAACAAATATGGAAACATAGATAGGTATACTATGATCCGAGAAGAGGGGAACTTTTAATTATTAATAATTATGAGGTGGCCACAACAACGAGGTTTGCATTAAGTCCATCCTTGCCTTTTGTGTTTACTAAAGGAAAGTACTTAAAGAAGAGCTCTCCTAAAACCTAAAAAAAATGACAAGGAGTAATGAAGTTAAAAACAATCTTTCACATTTAAGATATGAAAAGCTTAGTACACATTGTTATGAAGATCAAGGTATTGTCGGTAAACGAGAAAACGATCCAGCTAGTATTTGCTAGCGGCAAGCAATGTACAATTAGTTAACCTTACTCATAGGGTAAAGTGATTGATCAAATTTATCTTTCTGAAAAAGGATATTTCATTATGTTAGATCAATCCGATGTGTGTTGTTAAAACACTACTCGCAAGGGAACGCGGACTCAAGACTTTGTTAGAATTTCTTTAAATTATAATTAATTAAAGTGACTGTCGGGTCGCCACAAGGGGGGTGCCTGATTACCCTAGCCCTAGTCACGAAGTGAGGGTTAGGCTATGACCTGGGAAATTGCTTCATGACGGGTCCTACTATCGTACTATCTCACTCCATATTTGATAGGTGTGTGCCCTATGTTCTGGAGAAGAGGTATAGAGTAGGTAGTTTATGTGGTCTTGAAATGACCACGAATTCACACTCGGTATCTAAGAGTAGGCGAAAACCGTCCGGATCCCAAAGGCGAGTGCTAACCGGAGAGAGGCAGACTGGATTGCCGTGGGAGACACTACTAGGTAAAGTTTGTAGGGCCACGGCAACCGTCGTTCGCGAGGAAGAGGTCTCTCCCAAGGAGGTGCTAGTTTTAGCGAGACGAAGGCAGAGAACCCACTAGGAGAATGTGGGTTCTGACAACGGCGGACATAAAAACGAGGTTAGGAAGAGAGATCCAGAGGTTTTCATACATGAGAAAGCCAAATCTTGAAACATCAGTGCAGCTGCTGGTCCACCAGATAGAGAGCCGTTGTTCAGAATGATTTACAGGCCAAAACCTGGCCCTATATATAGCTCCAGTAACCAATGATATGGGTTGTTATCTGGCCAACCAAACTGCAGGGTTGCGGTGACGCTTGCTTGTTCTAGACCGGGACCCACCCAGCCACTCGGAGCTACCTTTCAAGGGCCTCTGACTAGTTTTTTGCAGCTGCGTCTTTCATTACACTGGTATGACTTATGGTTTGGTAATGTTATTTTTATTTGTTTAAATTAATTTACAACATATTATAACCAATTTACAATATATATATACAATAGAGTATAGGGTGATTTATGTTATGTAGTTATCGGTAGCTACAGTTACGAAGGGACTAAATTAATTCAATGTGAGTATGCTACGGTATATAACAGGGTGGAAGGGAATCGTTAGGACGACACTATATGTTAGGATCTGCAGCCCACATGTACGTAGTAAATTCAAATGTTAAAAAGTATCTAATTTAAAAAAATAAATATGTATGAATGGTGTAGGCTGGATACATAGACACACCTAACTCAGGTATTTGCGTACAGCTAGAAGCTCCTTGAAGAACATGACCTTCAACGACAGGCTGCTATATCAAGTGTCCTTTAACGGCCACCGGCCATATATTTCAAGCCGTCATAGAAGTCTGATAAGTCTTTTATTCCCTTTTGACATGTTTGAACCATTGCAAAATCTTAATGCGTTTTTATGAAGGATTGTTGATGTTCGTATCGCCATAGAGCTCAAGAAGTTGTTGAAATAAACATCTTAGCAGTTGTTCTCTAAATAAAAACATTCTTTTCCAGACCGCCACGTTACTCTGTTCTGTCATGTCACACCTTCACCAGTATCTGTTCTGTCATGTCATACCTTCACCAGCATCTGTTCAAGAAGGATTCCCGCCTTTCTTTTGAGCGTTTTGCACTTCCTTCACAACATCTGCTTTTCAACTTTCTGAAGATTCCTCGAGCTCCTCATATAGATGTGACTCAGAATTATTAATTGAATATTAAATTATCCAATAAACTGTTTTATAGAAAAGCTTATTACGTGGTATTATTTTATCGTGGTCTAGAAAATAATTAGGGAGTAATAATTTGCTGAGTTTTTATTAAAATCGTCAATTCTCTTAACAGCAAGGTTCAATTTAATTTATTTATTTAAGAACAAATCAATCACGAACGGAACAAATGTTCCGCTTCACTGTTGTTCTGTCTATTCCTCCTTCTTGACAGCTCTTTTTGGACTATTTGTTCTGCTTTTACTTCACAGTATGTAAAGCTATTTGTTTATCTTCTTCTTAACTTTAATTTAATGTGGGCTAGCTTAAGACAACCACTTTAAGGTATTGTTGATATTAACGAGTTTTGAATAAGTCCTTGCTTTTGCTGTTTACTAAAAGAAAGTATTTAAAGATGAACTCACCTAAAAACTAGAAAAAATAAGAAGGAGTTATGAAGTTAAACAATTTTTCACATTTAAGATATTAAAGGCTTAGTACACAGTGTTATCAAGAAGATCAAGGAATTGTCGGTAGACAACAAAACGATCCAGCTTGTATTTGCTAGCGGTTGGAGGCTGGCTACTGGGTCAAGCACGTCAAACTAGAAACCTGGGATATCATTTAAGCAACGAGGATGCAAAGGCGAATCCAAATATGGTTTTGTACTGAGCAAGCTTGTAAATTGTTAGTGAGAATTATGAAGGATTTATGTTATTTAGTCGCTTAGGTATCGACTCCTAAGCTGTTATGAAAGGTCATATTTTGTTATGTGACCTGGAAGCGCCTGGTAGTAAACAAAAAATAGAATCTACAGCTAAATTTAATGTCTTGAGCTTCAGCAGGGACCACTGACAAACAGTCAGATTCAACGGATTCTAGTTTTGAAAACAACAACAACAACGGAACCTTAAAAATGATCCATATATATTTGAGTCTTTCGAGATGTACGACAACCTATTAAGGAAGATTATAAGAGTTTCTTGGATAGGGATGCTCAACCTCTACGATCGTACTCACAACGTATATCTCGATTACTTTAAAACTGAAATAAAACAAAAAAATAGAATGTTTGTATCATTATATATTTCTTACTTCCCTCAAGAACAAACATTTATCTAATATGAAGTGGGAACATTTGCCAGTATCAGTCCCCGCTAATGTTTACAATATGCAGAGAAATAATATGTTGACAAAATAAAAATAAAAATGTATATATTTATACAAATAAATGTCACATATTCTTTAAGAATATACACTGATAAAAATCATAGGAAGAATAAAAAATACACATAGACCCACACTAATTCAAAATTGGGTATTAGCAAAGATATGTAAATAGATACATAACACAACGCGATTAAATAATAAAAATAAAAATAGATGTTGGGTCGTCACGAGGGGGGCGCCTAGTTACCCTAGCCCTGGTGACGAAGGGTTGATTAAGTTTATAACCTGGACAATCGTTTCATGCCGGTCTTACTATCTGACTCCATTTTTGATAGGTATGTGCCCCGACAATGCACTATGTTCAGGAGAAGAGGTATAGGGTAGGTAGGTAGGTAGTTTGTGTGGTCTTGGGATGACCACGAATTCACGCTCGGTATCTGAGGGTAGGCGAAATCCGTACGGATCCCAAAGGCAAGTGTGAACCGGAGAGAGGCAGACTGAATCACCGTGGGGAACACTGCTTGGTAAGTTTGCAGGGCCACGACAACCGTTGTCCACTAGGGAGAGGTCTCTCCCAAGGAGGTGCTAGATTTAGCGAGACGAAGGCAGAGATTCCCACTAGGAAGGTGTGGGGCCTGACAACGCCGGACTAAAACGTAGCGAGGGGAGGAGAGAAAGATGCAGAGGTTTTTATATTGAAGAAGCCAAGTTTCAGAGTTTAAAGCAGAGCAGCCACGAGCCAGTTCGTTGTCAGGAGAATGATATACAGGCCCCAAACCACAGGTCTCATATACCCAGCTGGCTTCGTCAGTAGCCAATCAGCACTGTTTTTGTAGTACCCAATGAGGGTTGAGTATGTGGTTTTGTTTGTCCACTAACAAAAAGACGTGACCTGGATAAGGGTGTCACATGAGAAAACGCTACAAAATATCATATAGAACAATAGTAGTAGGTAAAGTATTGGTTGAAAAAATTGCGTGTTTGAAATCGCTTTAATGCATACTCAATCATGAGAAACCCTTCCAGAAAAATGCACTAGTCAATGCGGTAGAGATAAAAAAATTTGTAAGAATCAACATTAATTGTTTTAACAAGTATTCGAATGATGGTATCTGAACGATGTATAGCAAACTAAGGCACATGACAGACAGACTAATTAAATGTCAGAACAATGGGAGAGCTCCGGCTGACTTTGTGAGACAAAAGTATCGCTGCTTTTAGTTTACAAGGCAAACTTTGTAATCGGCTTCGGCTTGTGGTCCGGCATAAAAGCCCTTAATTACACCTGCCTGCCTCACAACTTAGCCGCTTAGCTTACACCCAGTGGCTTTCTCTATTTCTGCAACGCTCTTATACTCTCGCTGGGGGGAACAGAGGCTCTACTTTCCAACAGGTGATTTCTTTTTGTTTGTCTGTCGGTCTTCGCGTGTATTTTATATACTATATAATGTATATCAACTGATGTATCGTTTAATAATCTTATTATAGTTGCAAAAAAAAATTTAGTTATGAAACTTGTAAGAAGAGTGTAAACATCCCAACACGTATATTACGTATTGTTTTATTTTTCCTTCTATTTAAAATTTTTTGTATATATACACTCAAAAAAACTTGTAGCTAAAACGATAACACGTAAAAGATACCAGGACATGTTATAACAATATAGTAACAAGTTGAATTGTGAATAAATTTTGAATTTTGAATTAAATTGTGAATAAAGTTTTCTTATCTCCCTCTATTAAATATTTTAAATGAGAGCGTCAAGACTTTTAATTTGATATCCTAATTGTTATCACATAAGAATATTTATTTTTTATTGGGAAGTAAATTATTAATAATTGACCTTATAGTATTTTTTATAAGGTTGTTTTTACTTTTAGCATGTTAAATGAAAATGCAAATATATCGTGAAAACGCTTTTGATGATTTGATCAGTTTTAACTACTTTACGTAATTATGGATCAATTCACCCACGTGACACGCTGAAACAACCAATATATCATTTCTCTAAAACAAAAATACTAATTGAGTTGCAAACATGATTGGAATGTCAGTTTTAATGACTTTTGGTAATTAAAGTCTGAAAAACTAAATACATGTTACATAATCAGGACCTCGATATCTTTAATTTATTGGTCTAATCAATATTATAGATGAAAAACTTATTTTTAACTTAAATTTTAAAAATATATTTCATGTAACGTAATGAAATTTCTTCAAGATCGCGTATATGTTTGAGTTAATGTTTAGTTACTGAAAGTACTCCTGAAAAAAAATAAAAATAAAATAAAAGTCTGCCCTTTATTTATTAACTCAACCGCTCTGATATTTACAATTCTCACGCCACTTGTTTCGGCCGCTCAATTATTTTTATCACGAAGAGTGATATCATTATAATTGTTTATTGTGTAATTATTTATTGTGTAATTATTTATTGTTCATTTATTTATTAATTATTTATTTTTTGTATAATTATAAATAATTAGCGTCAGGCGAGCGTATCTCGTATTGTTTACGCTTAGCCGGTACACCGGGGCTTACCTTTGCCTACTTACGAGTGCAAAGGGTATTAACAGAGCAGTGGACAATTGGCTGTCGTCGTGAGCACAGATATTCACGTAACCGTTCACTCCGTATGGTGTCTAGTTCCCCAGTGCAACCCATGCGAAAATTATTTTTCCATCTTTATCATCAATCGCAATAATTACGATTGATTTTCCGAAGAAGTTCGGTTATCGGCAATTGGGAGGCCGTTTTCTCCCTTCTATTGGAATCTGGGGGCTTCACTGTCTTTTTTTCTTTATTATCACGGAATCGACCGAGACGGAAGAACTTCGCTGTATCTCCATGGAATTGGATAAGGACGAATGCCTTTCCTCCATTGCAGCTCGAGGCGGAACATCGTCTACGTGCTGCTAGCCGACCAGATGCCTCCACAGCTCGGCGTGCTTCTTCATGTTCGCCAATGTGTCGCACTAAATTTTACCCAGGGTATTTTAGTATTAATTTAATTGCGCAATTAAAGTATTTGTTATAATCGAAAGATTTAATTTTAATTTATATTTATTATTTATTATTTATATGGATATTTGCATGTTATATAGATTTATAGGTTGTTTTTTTTTGTTTATGTGATCAGCTTAAACTGATATAATATATAGAATTGCCAGATTGAATGGATGGAGTTATTTTTCAGATTCCCCGTTGTAATTAAAATAGTTTATTCAACTAATGGTTCAATTTTAATAATACAGCTCAACAGGTATTTTTCTTTAAGAAAAATAATGGAGTTGGATTGAAGACGGGGAGATTCCAGAGTTGGTGCTAACGAGGTAAGGCTGTCCAGGAGTGCAATTTGCTATTCTTACAGCCCCCTAACAAATTTGGTCTTCCGGGTCGGATGCTTTTTTGACACTCTGAATGTAATTTTTTTTCCCTTCTCAGTTTGGTTCGATTCTTATGAAGTTATTTCTTTGTAAAGTTGAGTGGCTGGGACACGTATTTGTCTGAATCCGTTCTTAATTTCCATTTTTGTTTTGAAAACCCTTCACTATGGCCCCCAAGGTAGATACCAAGGCGGAACTTCTCGAAGAGCAAATGGAAGAAATACAGGAATTAGCGTCAGACATTAACGCTACCCAAGAATTAGGCAAATCACTCGTATCCGATCCTTCTAAAATTAAAATTTTTAAAGCTAAGCTCTCCAGAATTGATTCAACCTGGAATAAATTTCTTTCGACTGCAATAAAAGCAAAACGCGTTGCAGCTCAATTGGAAAAAGAGACAGAATCGGTTCACATAGCAGACCTGATTTCTAAGACACGCGATGCGTTTTATGATTCATTAGCCTCCGAAATTTCCTCTGAGGAAGGAGTAAATACGTCTCTAATGAATAATTCAGTATCTGAAACTTTTAATAATACCGCTTTTAAATTACCCCCAATCTCACTACCGAACTTTAATGGTGACATTACTCACTGGGTATCTTATAAGGACATTTTTGTTTCATTAATTCACGGAAACAACAACTTGTCATCGATACAAAAATTTCATTACCTAAAGAGTTCTTTGAAGGGCTTAGCACTTCAGTCATTGGCAGCAATACCAGTCACAACTGAATCATATCTACAAGCGTGGAACGTTTTATGCAAGAAGTATGACAATAAACGTCTACAGGCGGCTAATTATCTTCATAATATTTTCTCTTATAAACCTCTATGTAAAATTTCGCTTTCTGCACTCGAACAATTTTCCAACACTGTATTGGAAAGTGCCTTAGCCTTTAAAAATCTTGGCTTAGAAGATCCAGCTGGCTTCATCCTCAGCTCGTATGCTCTAAGGCTATTGGACCCTAAAACAAGAGAAAAATTTGAGTCTGAAATAGGAGGAGGAGACCTTGTCTTCACGGACTTCGTAGATTTCATACACAAACAGTGCACAATAGTACAGTCAGAAGCTTTAACCATCGGATCGAGATCTCATTCACCCATGTCACTAAAGTCTAAAATATCGAAGCAAGTGTTTATGACAACTACTGCCCCCGAACGAATCAATTCATGTCCATTGTGTAACAATCCACATCGTATTTACGGGTGTAGTAAATTTCTAAGAATGACTCCGCAACAAAGATTTAAAGAGATCAAAGGCCTGTTACTATGCGTGAATTGTTTAGCTCCCAATCATGCAATAAAGGCATGCAAATCCGCAAATACGTGTAGGCACTGTAATCACAAGCATCATAGCCTGCTTCACTTTAAACTACCTTCTAATTCAGCCCCTCATAACGCCACAGCGAACCAAGCTAAAAAAGGCTCTCTTAAAAATCATGAACCATCAACAGAAACATTGGTCCAGCCTGTTGAAGATCCTGTCCATGGTGCAGTCCTTTCGGGCCTTATCCAGGGAGAATCCTTAGTACTTCTAGGCACAGCGATAGCTAGAATCAAAGACCTTACTGGAGAGTTTCATGCAATCCGTTTGCTGATAGATAGTGGAGCTCAACGCTCGTTTATTACGGAAGGATGTGTAAAAAGGTTAGCGTTGCGACAACGAAGAAATTCTCAGGCTCTTAGTGGGTTTGGTAATATGCCAATTGAAGAGGGGAAATATAAAGTGTCGTGCGTATTAGCTCCGAAAAATAACATTTACCCACAATTCCAAACAGAAGCGGTGGTTGTTAAAGAAATAACGGCTCTTATGCCCAATGTGCAAGTACCGCGTATTGTAATCGATTATTTTAAAGAATACAATTTGGCAGACCCAGGGTTTTGGCACCCAGGACACATAGACTTTTTATTGGGAGCAGACCTGTTTGGAGAAATTCTTAAAGGCAACTCAGTCATCACAGCAAAAGGGTATCCTAACGCGATAGAGTCAATTTTCGGATGGATTATCACAGGGAAAACCGACGTGCCATCCCAGCAAAAACAAATTAATGCGATGCTTGCCGTCACACCGTCATTAAATCATTTATTTGAGAAATTTTGGGAGATAGAAGAAGTGGAGGTACCAATACCAACTAGCGCAGAGGACAACTGTTGTGAGCGATTGTTTACCAACACTCATTCTCGAACTGGATCAGGACGTTATATGGTACGTCTGCCCTTTAAAACTCCTTCTAAGTTCGTTTTGGGAGATTCTCGGACTACCGCCCTGCATCGTTTTTACAAACTAGAAGCTCGTCTCTTTAAAGCCCCGGCTCAAAAACTGGAATATTCGTCAGTATTTCAAGAATATTTGGAAAACAACTTCATGGTCCCCACATCTTCAAAAAATGCCTATTTTTTACCTCATCATGGTGTCTTTAAGGCAAGCTCGACTACAAAACTGCGCATAGTGTTCGATGCTTCTATGCCCACCTCTAAAGGCTCAATCAATGACAAATTAATAACTGGTCCAAAATTACAAGCGGACATTAAAAATATTATTTTGAACTTTCGAAAATTTCCAATTGCCTTAACCTCAGATATTTGCAAAATGTACTTACAAATTTTAATACATCCAGATGATCGCATTTATCAACACATATTTTATCGTTTTACCCCGGCAGAAAAGGTTCAAGAATACGAGTTAACTCGGTTAACCTTTGGTATGTCTTGCTCTCCCTATTTAGCCTTGCGGGTTATAAAGCAATTGATTGAAGATGAAGGATCAGCTTTTCCTCTAGCTGTCAGTGCTCTGCAGCATAATCTATACATGGATGATATCTTAACTGGAGCTGATACAACGGAAGAAGCCTTAAAAATGTATCAACAACTGCAGGAACTTTTAGCTCGAGGTGGGTTTGAATTGAAGAAATGGGCTAGTAATTCCCCTAGGGTAGTCCAATTTATTCCAGAAGACCTGAGAGAAACACCAATTGAATTTACTACTCCTGATGAATCGTGTGTGAAAATTTTAGGGATGTTGTGGGACCCAAAATCGGACAGATTTTATTATAATGTTCGTTCACCTTCAGTAATTAGAACAAAACGAGCAGTTTTGTCAACAATTGCTAGACTGTATGACCCTCTGGGCTATTTGGCACCAGTACTTTTTAAAGCCAAGCGATTACTGCAGATGCTTTGGGAGCTTAAATTAAACTGGGATGAATGTTTACCTACTAGCATCAACTCACAGTGGGAAAGATTTATAAGGGAACTTAAAACTTTAGAAGCTATTTTTATTCCACGTTGCATTATGCCGTTTCGTACAAACTCATCCGTTGTTTTGGGGTTTGCTGACGCATCGAACCTGGGATATGCCGCAGCAATCTACTTACGATCGAAATCAATTGAAGGGAAGATTAGTGCTTATCTGTTAACAGCAAAGACTCGCATCGCCCCTTTAAAACCCTTATCCATACCCAGATTGGAGTTAAGTGCAGCACTTCTATTAGTGAATCTCTTGGAGTCCTGCAAGGATGTGCTTTCGCGGTTTTCACCATCTTCAATGTTTCTGTTCTCCGATTCGACTGTAGTGTTGGGATGGTTATCAACCCCTCCACATAAGCTGAAAGTATTTGTTGCGAACAGAGTCGTTCAAATTTTACAATTATCATGTTTGGAAAACTGGTATCACGTTTCCTCAAATGACAACCCGGCCGATATCGCCTCAAGAGGAATCTTTCCAGCTTCTCTTAAAGATTATACCTTATGGTGGCAGGGACCGGCATGGTTGGAACACGAGCCCTCAAATTGGCCAATAACTCAATCATTCAAGACAAGTTCTGACAATCTTCCTGAAATTAAATCAGATTCCACACGTTTGTGCCACGCACACCCTGCCCAAACCATAGACGACGAATGGCTAAACAATGTTTCTTCTTTTCCAAAAATTCAACGAATAACTGCCTATGTGCTAAGATTTATCAACAACTCAAAGAAGAATTCAATACGAATTACGGGCTCCTTGAGCTTGAAGGAGATTCACAAGGCAAACGAAGTCTGTATAAAAATGAATCAACATCACTTCTACACAAAAGAGCTACATCTGATCACTATTGGAGAAGGCGACAAAACCAAGTTATCATCCGTCGCACCCTTTTTAGACTCCCTTGGTATTCTGAGGGTGGGCGGGCGTTTACAGAACAGTCCCTTATCTTACAATGCTAAGTACCCAATTATCTTATCGCCCAAATCTCATTTTACTATGAGGCTCATCGATCATTTGCATAAATGCTATTCACATGCTGGACCCCAACTGCTTCATTCCCTGATAAGAAGACAGTACTGGATCCCAACTGCCAGAAAAGTTATACGGTCAAGAATACATCAGTGCGTTACTTGCCACCGATTTCGCGTAACAAATTTTACGCCCTTTATGGGTACATTACCAGCTTCTCGTTTTGAGCAAGGCCGCGCATTCTTCAATGTAGGAGTAGATTTTGCCGGACCTTTCCTAATTAAGGAATCCATGAGAAAGAAGGCTCATACAACTAAGGCCTATGTATGCGTGTACGTTTGCATGAGTACTAAAGCGCTCCACCTTGAACTGGTATCTCAACTTACCACCGATGCCTTCATAGCCTGTCTGGACCGATTTGTGGCCCGAAGAGGAGTACCTGCTTGTATTTTCTCGGATAACGCTACAAACTTCGTGGGAGCTGATAGAAGACTGAAGGAGTTATGGAAGCATTTCCGAAATTTAGAGACTCAAGAGCATATAACACAACATTGCAACCTTAGGCAAATAGAATGGAAATTTATTCCTCCAGCCACCCCTCACTTCGGAGGGCTTTGGGAGGCCGGCGTCAAGGCAATGAAAACGCATTTGGTCAGAGTATTACATGAGCGCTGCCTAACGTTCGAGGAACTAACTACTATCATAACCAACATAGAAGCCATATTAAACTCCCGGCCACTGTGTCCACTTTCCTCTTCGGTGGATGACATCGATACTTTAACTCCAGGTCATTTCCTAATTGGAGGACCCCTAGTTGCATCGCCGGAATTAAACTTAACCGACGTTCCAATTAATAGATTAACTCGTTGGCAGTTAGTAAAAAGATCAATTCAGGACATATGGCAACGATGGCGATTAGAATACTTAAATAGTTTGCAGCAGCGTGTTAAATGGAGATCGCAGACTAAAAATGTCACTGCGGGAATTTTGGTACTAATAAAAGAACCCAGATTACCTCCTCGTAGTTGGCCAGCAGCAAGAATTATTGAAACTTATCCCGGTAAAGACGGTGTGGTCAGAATAGTAAAGTTAAAAACCTCAGCGGGGGAATGTGTGCGTCCAGTTACTCAATTGGCACCCTTGCTACCTCCTTCAGAGGTATGAATTGAATGAAATTTTATTACTTAAAATTTGGTGGGCGGTATGTTTCGGCCGCTCAATTATTTTTATCACGAAGAGTGATATCATTATAATTGTTTATTGTGTAATTATTTATTGTGTAATTATTTATTGTTCATTTATTTATTAATTATTTATTTTTTGTATAATTATAAATAATTAGCGTCAGGCGAGCGTATCTCGTATTGTTTACGCTTAGCCGGTACACCGGGGCTTACCTTTGCCTACTTACGAGTGCAAAGGGTATTAACAGAGCAGTGGACAATTGGCTGTCGTCGTGAGCACAGATATTCACGTAACCGTTCACTCCGTATGGTGTCTAGTTCCCCAGTGCAACCCATGCGAAAATTATTTTTCCATCTTTATCATCAATCGCAATAATTACGATTGATTTTCCGAAGAAGTTCGGTTATCGGCAATTGGGAGGCCGTTTTCTCCCTTCTATTGGAATCTGGGGGCTTCACTGTCTTTTTTTCTTTATTATCACGGAATCGACCGAGACGGAAGAACTTCGCTGTATCTCCATGGAATTGGATAAGGACGAATGCCTTTCCTCCATTGCAGCTCGAGGCGGAACATCGTCTACGTGCTGCTAGCCGACCAGATGCCTCCACAGCTCGGCGTGCTTCTTCATGTTCGCCAATGTGTCGCACTAAATTTTACCCAGGGTATTTTAGTATTAATTTAATTGCGCAATTAAAGTATTTGTTATAATCGAAAGATTTAATTTTAATTTATATTTATTATTTATTATTTATATGGATATTTGCATGTTATATAGATTTATAGGTTGTTTTTTTTTGTTTATGTGATCAGCTTAAACTGATATAATATATAGAATTGCCAGATTGAATGGGTTGGCTGGAATGGTGTTACCAATAAATTAGTGTCAAAAGGGCATTCGGAGTTATTTTTCAGATTCCCCGTTGTAATTAAAATAGTTTATTCAACTAATGGTTCAATTTTAATAATACAGCTCAACAGGTATTTTTCTTTAAGAAAAATAATGGAGTTGGATTGAAGACGGGGAGATTCCAGAGTTGGTGCTAACGAGGTAAGGCTGTCCAGGAGTGCAATTTGCTATTCTTACAGCCCCCTAACACCACTGTTGATAACTCATCATATATCTGGGCTTATCGGTCTCTTATTTAATCTCGTATGTGCCTTATTCTCCGCTTTTTCTTTCGCATGGGAGGGAGGTGACAGCCATGGGGCTTAAGGAGGTCTCTGGGCTGTTTATAGATACTGCATGAATGAGCGAGTGAATGAAAATTGTAAATATGGTATGGATGAAAAAAATTATCACAATTACTTATTGCCTAATAAGGCAGATTGTAGTTTTATTACAATAAAGAATTTTCAATAAATATACGTCTAATTATAATAGATTTTTCTTAATAAATATTTTAGATTTATTTGTTATTTAATTTATTTGTTCAAAAGACGATTTTCATTTACTGTGATAGTTTAATAAATTACATTTTAAGAATCCCTTGTACTGTCTAGGGGCCATCATTCGATAGTACGTACTTATTCAATCATCTTTTATAAATACAAAATAAGCTCCATAAGGATGTAAAATTTTAAATGCAAAAAGTTAAAAACATGTGAAAACACTAAACAGTTGAATATTTAGTTTTAATTTTCTAACTGTTATATTATCATTGTAATTTAAGGTCGAGGCGGAGAGGTTCGTTTTGGCTTGGATTCCTTTGTAAGGTAGGAACCTTAACAGGGTATCAGGTAACTTGAACCCTAGAGATAAGTCGACTCAAGGGTTCTGTGGGGTATCATCTACCAAAGGACCCTTGTCGCAAGGATGGCGGTATCAAGACAAATCGTTCAACGTCACATTTACCTTCCACTCGAATATCCTATCTTGAATATTGACATGAAAATATTATGATGGAGCAAGCAAATAAAATTCAGTAAAATTCTGCTGAGTAGATATAAAAATCAGTATTCTCCATACTGATGCTTTAATTAAATCATAAATATGAATAATTAAATGCCAAAGAAAAATTACTGGAATGATTGGGATTCGAACCCGGGACAGAATACCCAGCCAGAGGCCCAGTCAGCTGAGCTACCCTGCCCATAGCTCAGTTATTTATAAATAAAAATAAATAATATAAATAATTATTATTAATAGTGAGACCAGTGATACAAAAAAAGGAAAATTATTTAAATCGTGGATAAATTGAATACAACTTATCCATTCTTTAAGTTACTAATTTTCTTTTTTTTTACAGTGATTAATTTTAATGCAATCAGATTTATATAAATGTTATTGATTTTATTTTGTAAAGTTTATAAAAATAGCCATGAAGAAAATACAAAAATCTATACATTTTATTTGTTTACCTAGCATATTTCATTTTATGTTCATGTTATCTTATGTTAGTTCTTCTAACCGTAGGTAAAAATTGAAACTTTTAATTTTACAGAGATTTGGACTCGTGATTACTAATTAACAATCAAGTGTGATCCATGGAGTTATAGAATAAACGATCAAATTTAAGGTTTTTGGATTTTTCGGAAAATGCAAATATTCAACATTTATTCATGTGCTCTAAATTTGAATAAAAAAAAAATAGTCAATTAGCAAAATCGTTCAATGTAGTCGTCAAAACACCTTATCAATATTAGTGATACAGCATTTAAAGAAAATTTCCGTCCGTATTAATTTTTTTATTTCATTTTATGTTACATGGGCTCATTACATGTAGTCACCAGGCGCCAGAGTGACACTGAACTAAATCTAAAATTCAGTTAATACGTAAAACTAAAATTTCCACTTACATATATAGGAAACCAGAAAAAAAAAACAACAACCTAAAGGTAAAAGTTTAATTTCTAGTGGTCCTTAAGAATAAAGTGTATGTCTTCTTAGTTGAAACATTGTGCTCATCACTAAATTATTGTTGTTTTTTCTTTCATAGCTCCTTTAAATTTACAGATAACTATATATGATTGTAGATCCTCAGGTGAATCTATTAACAAATTATTTTTGTATTTCTTTGAGCATCGCTACATTATATGCACGTTTTGTCATTTTATAAAAATTATATAATGAATAAACAAGTATAATGATACACATTGTACGTGCCTGGACTAAACTGACTGAGGTGATGGTGCTCACCTTCAACTTAAATCATCAAACTTAAAACTAACTTACATACTAATTCTTAACCTAATTGTCTCTTGCTATCTTTTTTACTATGTTATAAGCCAAGTGGTATCGTGCAGTCGGGAGGTGGGAGTAAGCTTAGCTGATATTGTTATTATTATTAGAAATTCATTTTATATTATATTGAGTTTATTGAAGCTGTAATAGTATGTTATCAGCAGTTTACCCATATTGTTTGTTGGGACTATTGATAAAGGAAAAATTTGTCAAGATAATTCAAGGAAATCGTTCATTGTTCGATATATTAAACATGTCTGATGATTTATATCGTGCAATGTATTGGACGGAATGAGTAGCTTGAGCTAACATGTGGCTATAATGGCTGGAGTGTAGGGTCTGGAGCGTCTCCAGGCTAGGCAAGCTAATAACTGCTCCTAATCATGTAGTGGACCCAATAGCACCTGATTAATCCCAGTACCTGGAGCCAATGAGAGGGTTTGATTACAGTATCCGCTTGTTGCATGGCTATCACCGGACAAAATACACAATCAATTAAATTCCATCTACATGTGTTTTATGTTTACAAGTTCAATTGAAAAATCTAATTATTTCCCGGTAATTTTAAAGGTGGTATTACTACTTACCTAAAGGTACAAAAAAAAAAACCAAGTCTAATGCGAAAAAGATTTTAATAAACGTTTTATAATTGTAAACATAACGTGCCTAGAGATTGTCAATATAGACTTCAAAAATTTGAGTTTTGTCTCTACCTAACCCTACTCAAAGCGAAAAGAAAATATGACAAGTGATTACAATTTATAAGGTGATGGTTTTATACGGATTAGTTTAAATACTTCTTTGTCTCTTCAGTACATAGGTTATTATTTGAGGACATACTAATTAAATAATAGAAAGGATGATCGATTGTTATTGATAATGACTCCACAGTACTACTCAAAAGTTGTGAGTCGAAGTGAGTGAAGACAGTACGAATAATTATTTTTTGTAAGCATTCAAAAAAATTGTAAAAAATTACATTTAAAATTGACGGGTAACATGATGACTGCTTAGAGGAGTCAAAACCGTTCTTGAATAATAAAATATATTGCGGAGAGACCGAGGAGTACTTTTTAAGTTAATTTCAAGTGAAGTTGTCAGGAAAAATAGTATCCCTCTGTTAGAAAGTTGGGCTTTAGAAAAGTTACGAAAACGGATGTGATAATGATTAAGATGACGTTTTGTAGTTATGGTTTAAATATATAATTACATATTGTTAATCAGGAGGTCTTCAATTTGATAGATAGCCTATTTAACACAATAGATAAATATTTGCAAGTAATTAATGTAATTATTTACAAGTAATTAATTATTTTTTCTAAGGAGACCACTATGTTTTCTAGATGCATTAAATGGGATCCCCATGTTCGTCTTAACTATATTAAACAGGCGATTTACAATCACCAGGTCATGCAGGAGATTCAGTGTGAAAACTCAACCGTACCTCAAGTTCATTGTTTAACAGTGAGTTTATAAATGGGTTGATGGTTTGGTAGGACAGTTGTTAGATTTCGATATAATATGTATATCTGCATCAGGTACGTGAGAGGAGAAGGTGTTTAAGAGCTGTTTAAGACATTTAGTCAACTCAGTTCAGTTTTATGGTAAGGTTTAAACATTAATACATACTGTGCAATAGCTGCAGGTATGCAAATTTTTTTCTCAAACTAAAATAAACTAAAAAAGACAAACGGAGAACATGAAAGAATTTGTTTTCGTGAGATATTTCCCCTCATTCAAGTCCCTCTGCCTCCCATCTCCGTGCTATTTTTTTTTTCATAAGTTTCTTAAGTTTTTAAAGGTTTAAGTTGCTTCAAGTCCCCTCTTTGACCGCAGTAAAGACATGTTACTTTGAGGTAAAAAAAAAGAGTGTTCCTTAATTTGTCTTTCACCAAACAACCTCGTTTAAGTTCCGATTTTCACAGTTTGTAAATATCAAATTTAATTTTACCAAGGAAACAGTTAATGGCGGTTCGTATACAGAAATATTTTAAAAATATTTTGCAAAATTAATTTTATTGATATTATGTATTCAATTCAATCAGTGCTCTTTCTATGTAAGTTCGATAAATAAAATATTTGTGTCATGACTTGCCCTGGAACTGAACTGAAGGCTGTCCGGTTATGATTAGTTGTCTAGAGAAACCTTCATTTCAATGACAGATAAACAGTTTAGAAAATAAATAAACAATTATTATAAAATTTAATATTGAAGTTTATGCTATCAGAAAAATGGTAGGTTACAGTTTTATATGACATATTTAAATCGTGTTTACATTATTAGTAACTGTCTAATGTTCGTGGTTGAAAAATAACTGAATTGTATTTCATCATTCATTGTATTTATATATAGTTTCGTTTATTACATTTTATTTGTTCACGAAAGAGAAATCGTACGAATGAAACCTGCATGTTTATTGGATTTAAAAAAGAAGAGTGAAATAATCTCTTTTCGTTAGCTACTCCCTCATAATACTTATTGGAGCTGTGATTATAGATGGCTCTATTTGGACAATAAATGATAGTATTAAAGCCTGAAGGTAACAGGACAATTATTTATACTTATAATATATAAAAAAAATTGAAATGAATTCTATAGCTTTAGACCTTAAACATGTTTGACCTTATATTTTTGTTCAGAATTCAATATTAAAAAAAGAAAATACGAATAACTAAATAAAGAATAATATCTGAAAATAAAGGGGGAGGTAAGTAGGAACGAAGGCTGGAAAAGGAAACACCGGGTATTGTGGCGAAGAAAGGAAATATAAGACCTTTAACTTTTAGTATCAAAGAGAAAATGAAAAACACTTTTTTATTCAATTTTAAACAAAGTAAGGTGCGGACTTTTCCGACAAAGAAATATCAAAAATATTAACATTTATTCAAGCCAAAAAAAAATAGTTGAATCATTAATTAGTGCATAAATAAACTATTAAAGTCAAACTATTCGTTGCGAGTAAAATTTGTTTTAACGAAAACAAATAATCGATTGATTTGATACGCAAGACTTGTAAAAATAACAAACGCAATAAAACGCCTATTAAAACAACTCTTTTTTTTTTTAAGACGCTGTAATGGTATTTTTCAATAGTACTATTTTCCCTGTAACTTAACAACATTGTTATAGCCGCACATCATATTTTCTTCTTTATTTTGTATTATTACTTCGTTCTGCTAAATCTCTAAATGAACGTTTATTAGATGTGTTTATAAATCAGTAATAATACATTTAAGTAATAAAAAATTTATATCACAACTGGTTTAACAAGTAAAAAAATATCAGTTCTTAGCCAACGATAAAAAATATGTTGACCAAATGGAAAATAGAGACTTTTACAAACTTATATGTTTCCAACGCCTGTCACTTTTGCCAGCGGTGGAGTTGGTGTTCTGACTGGCGATTATTAACTGTTCCACTTGCTTTATGAGGTCTCCGACATTGACAGAGCCGCTGGTCTTACGGTTGTTGCTGAGGCCACTTAGAAGGTTCGGTGGGATACTTCCTGCTTTGATTATCTTCGCTCGCTGGGGTCTGACATCGATCTGACTTCCTCGTGGGATCCATGGAGGTCGAGTGCTGAACATGGGAGAGCCGGGACCGGAAACGACCGGAGCCAGCTGGAGGCTCCTCCTGTTCTCCACTGGAAGCCCGTTTGGGGCGAAACCTAGGAAGTCCTCTTCCTGGAACGGTAAAGCCAAGAAGGGGACGTCATCGAGGAGGAAGTCGGATTGGATCGGCGCCTGGAGCCCAAGAGCTTCCGGAGGAGCCTTCTTGAGGGCCGGGTTAAAGTACCTCCTGGACAGTGGTACCTCCACCTTGAGTCTCGAACTCTTCACTTCCACGTCGGCGGGCCCTTTGCCAGCGGTACCCTCTTGCAGCTTCACCACCCCCAAGGGGTAAAGGACCTCCCGCACCCCCCGGGACCGGCCGGACACTTCACCGTTCACTATCGAGTACTTCACTTGGTAGGGCTCGTCGTTCCCTACATCGACACTGAACTGCTTGGCCACTGACGGCGCACTTTTGCTGTACTTCTGGTCACCGAAGGCTGTCCCCAGGAGGCAGCTGACCAGTACCACTCCGCATTGCCACATGTTTGCGCCGGTGAAGGGGACCCGTTTGGTTTTTATTCTCGACCCCCACCAGCCACTGGCTGCAGCTAGGTGTCTCCTTGGACTAATGCAAAGATTATGATGAAGTCAAAAAACCGCCAAGTGCCCGGTTTTATGTTATAATTAATTAAATAATAGTATATATATATATCTAATATTATATAATTACATAATTTAATTTATAATTATGTTATTTATACTATTGAAGAAATGGCTTCTCCAAAACAACAGTCTATTAGGCTATTCATCAAACAAGTGAATAGGTGGTCAGCCGTATAATTTGTAATCAATTTTTTTATCTTATTAATGTAAACTCCGCCTTAAAGTTTATTTCAGGTTCTCTTAAAGAAATGTAATTCAGACAAAATATAGTACCCTTACATTTCGTTAAAGGAATATGGCTTGTTGTAAACTGCTTAAATTAGTAAAGTATAAGTTTAAATATATAAACAAGAAATAGTCTTTAGAGTACTAAAGGAGTACTCTTTAGACTCAGAAAGACTGTTGGAAATTTGAAAGTGCTGTTCAAAGTATAACAACTTAGATGGAGAGACAAGACTTTTTATTTCTTAAACTTAAGACTGCACAACCGGTGCTAAGACACAGTATAGAGGGAGAGTTTCATTTATTTTACAAACCCATGATCCATAATTCGAAAAAATAATACAAAGGCAAAGTTACAAAAAAAATCCTAAATTCAATAAAAGTAATTTATTTAAGTTAGAATACACATATAACATAAACACATCAATCATAGGCTGCATTTATCAGTACTTGGTGAACATAGCATGTAATTAGTAACCAGGTCAACTTATTCTTATTTTACTTTTCGACATAAGGGTAAGCAATTAATTATTTAGTATGTACTATTGAACGTATACACGTCTGAAATTGTTGGAGCCCGATGTAAAAACACAACAGTTACTGCTTTCGCTGATGACATAGCGGTGTACAGTAGCAGCATGAGTGCCAAGATAGCTCTTAGACAGGGTGAAGTAGCCTGTAACCAGATCAGTGAGAGATTGGGGAGACTCAATATCTCTGTAAACACGGGTAAGACTAACTGCGTAATTTTTTCTTTGCAAAAGGGAAAAGGTCCGCTGCCTACTAGTTACATTTTTTTTTTTTTTGTTTGTTAAATTCCTTTATTGTGCTATAATTACAATCTGCCTTTCAATTAATAAGTAAAGTAAGTTACATTTTAAACGGAGGAAAATTCACCAGCCAACAACCTAGTATATCTGTGGATTAAAATGGACAGACACCTCCGTTTCAGTAACCATTTTGCGAAGAAGTTGAAGCAAACTCGCACGAAGTCTTACCGGCTTACGCATTTATTGACTTCCCCCAAACTATCACTGCGCTTGAAGCTATTGATTTACAAAAGTGTACTCAGACCTACTCTGCTGTATGGTGCACCGCTTTTTCGTCATCTGACGTATACGACAGCTCGGCGACTCCAACAATTCCAAAACGGTATACTGATGAAAGTGGTAAGAGGTACTTCATTCGAGCAGAGGAGCAACAGTGAACTTCACGAGATCTTTGATTTTCCTACGGTGGATGAATTCATCCAACGTAGAAATTTTTCGACTCCTTACAGTACTTATAAAACACAATAACCCCCGCTCCGTTCCCCTATCGATGGCAGGACGCTGTCGAGGCAGGAACGCTTTAGTCTTAGGTTCTAGTTTTAGTTTTAGTTTTTAGTTTCCCACAATGTAAACTGAAGAATTACCTAGTAAGTATATATGTTATTGACCTTTTAACATCAATCTGATATTGTATTGTAACCCACCCTCCTTCGAATGCATCAGCGAATCGCAGTAAGAAGAGAAAATTGTCAATTATTTGTTCATACTGTTTCACATATTGTATAATACATAAAGGAGTTTAAAAAAAAAAATTATTATGTAGGTTTTTGTTATTTATTACCTACCGAAAAAAACATGTATTACATTAACAGTAAAAAAATCCAGTGTACTCATGTATATGGTCTCAGAGACCAAAGCACGTATTAATTTCAATTTATGATTCTTAGTAAGATTGTAAGATGTTTAAATAAATTTATGTGAAACAAAAAAAATTACACTATTATGTTTTTCTTATTGTGTTGCTATTATTTTTTCTTTGGGATATCAGACGGAACTACCACGAAAAATGTTATGGCTATTTGTAAATAAGGGCTTAATGTTGGGAACACGATTTTAATCCACAAAAGAAGCTCAGTAACATAATTAATTTATTAATCATAACGTTGATATCTTTAGCAGTTGATGCCCTAATGAAAATATTAAAAAACTATTTATTGTGTTTTTACTAATTAATTTATTATCTTCAATTATGTTTTATGGAGCTGCAAATATGTTCAAGTAGTCAAGTTATCAAGTGGAACCTCTATAAAATTTTATGTCGGACTGTCAGACAGCCACATGGGTCAAAATATAATGGTTTCTGGTTTTAAAACATTTTAAAATAACTATAAATTAAAAAAAAATCATTTAAATGAATCTTTTTTTGAAGAAAGGTACATTATGTTAGATAAGTATATATATGTGTGTGTGTACATAGTCTAGGATTTCCCACATCGCCGGCAGTATTGTCGCATTGCCGAATAATGTAATGAACTGTTAGAATTATAAATATGCATTCTAAAAATGGGTGCGATGTATTAAACATAAATGTGAGTGGCGCAATTATAGGTGTTTCAAGGAGATAATATTTTATCCGACATGGCCTGACGGGTTGAAAGCTTATAAAGCCTTCAATAGAACAATATTAGCACTTCGATTGAGGTCTGAAGTCACCCAGTGGAAGCCTCACTGTAGACTGTAGACCGCAATGTAAATATCTACTGCGATAAATCAACTTTTCACTAACGTTCAACGATCCATTGAATACTATTAATTTTTACATATTTGGTTGTTGTAAGTTTCAAGATTCGAACTTCAAAAAACTGTATTGTGATAAAATTCTCATCCATACCGTATTTACAATTTTCGCTTAGTCATACAGTATTTACAAACGGCCCAGAGACCTCCCAAATCCACATGGTTGCTACCTCTCTTATGCGAAAAAGGAAGCGGAATCATGGGTCAAGTCCTTCACGCTCCTCCATCACCCGCGCCACAGGATAAGAGCCAGTGGAGGCTGAGCAAGAGCGTGAGAGCCAAAGACGCTCATGGCATGATTGGGGAAGCTAGCCATTGCCAGGACTCCCGCTGTCACGTATATGTAGCAAAACCTTTATTTAATACATATCGAATATGAATATAACCTATTGTATTAACATTGCAAGTAATATATCGTATCCTAGGTTTTTATGGAATTTCATGAACTGGAAGGGATGAGTTTAAGAATGTTGGTTATATTAAGATCGTTATGAAGGGTTTTGTTGCTGAAATAATAAGGGGCATTTACTATTTTTCTCTGGACTTATGATTGAAAGGATTGGATACGCTTGATTATTGTCTATTTTGCTGTCCCCCATAGCTCTCTTCCGTATGTCCAGATTGGCTTAAGAATAACTTTGTAGATTATTAATTTATTTTCTATTGAGAGATGAGGTGTCCTTCGAAGTAGTCTGTACAGTTGTCCAAAGCGTCTGTTTAGCCTCGTGTGTGGGTTCCATGTCAGCACTTTGTCGAGACGGAGGCCTAAATAGAAATTTCAAAAATACTATGAGGATTGATAGTTTTCGTGGCAGACTACATATTGCGAGTCAGTTTCTAACGGCTAATATTCTGTCCACAGCGCAGTGCAAAGATGAAAAACTAGTTTGGTTACGCAACACGATAATAATTACAGAAATATGACTAGAAAGTAGTCTGGGAAAAAGTGGTTCCCCGCAATAGGGCACAAAAAACAAACAACTAGGAGTTAATCAACGACGGCAAGCGGCTCTCTCTGCCGAATGAAAATTCATTAACTTGGCATATTGCAACAAATTATTCGTTACATATAATTGAAAAGAAGTTGATCAAGGAAAATGAAATACTCAAGAATGAGCGGACGGTCATAGCCAACTTAGCATGACCGCTGTTGGAACTAATTCATTATATCATGAAGGCTGCCATTTTTATTCCTTTTTTCATAAAAAGAATCCAAAACCAAAAACAGGAATAATCTTCCGATAATTCCCCACTTAGACCAGTCAGCCGGACCAAACGTCCCTTCCGGCTGGAAGATTCTGAATCTTGTCCTAAATTCTCTTATGACTCGAAGTAGCATTTGTTTCTAGAAAATCCTTATTAAGTATCACAGCTGACATGAAAAGCGGACGAAACCCGGATTGAGGATTGTCGCTGAACACCCAAACAAAAGTGTCTCAACTTTATTTTTAACGCATGCGAAATCACGCTAGTAACAGAATCGACACAATTACATTTATGTATCTTCTTAGATGATAAAACATAATTTTACAACATACAGACAAACTGATTGAGGAGCTTCGACCATAAGTACAATTACAAGGAATTCTCGATGATGTCAAGTGAAACTTTTTTTTTTTAATCCCCTCCCAGAGGAAGGTTCCTCAAACGGGGTTTCCCTACGAGCCCATGATTCAGGTTCTCAAAACCCTCGTTATTCGGGGTTTCCCCGCAAGTCTGTGGAGCAGATTCCAGGGGTTGTTTTCTGGGGTGGTTCACGACTGTGGTGCGCGTATTCCAATACTATTGGGGCTATTGTTCCAGTAAGCACGCCTTAGGTAATTCTAGAGAAACCAAGGAAAAATTCTAAACTCTATGTTTTTTACAGTGTATAGATAGTTTTATTATTCATTTGTAAATATCTTTATGCCCTTATGAACTATCTAGAACCGAAAGCTGGGTGATTCTATTGTTAACTAAACGCACTGGGCATCGAAGGAGGAATTTGAACCCAAAGCAAGTATGCCATGAAGCAGTTACGCGAGCCAGAACGGTCTGTGTTAGGGCTTATCATATTTAATTTTCGACAGAATAAATATACTGTGACAAAAGGAAGAAACGAAAGTATACTAAATTTAGTATAGGCCGTCTGTTATTATATTGTTGTATTTCGTGATTCGTAAATTATTCCCTATACAAAATATGTTTTTTATTCATTCTCTTTAATACTCGGCTCAAAAAAAAGGGCTAATGATAAAAAAAATTTATTTGGGTTTTAATTTTTCAGAAAGCTTGGCTTAAGTGTGCTCTTCACATTAATTTACCACCTTTAATTAACACTAATTGAAAGTATTGAGTGACTTAGCCCAGTGGGGGTAAAATTACATTTAAAAAGTTTTATTGTTATTGTATAATATATATTTGATTTTAGCACATATAAATACACCAGATATTGATGATTATGAGTGTAACAGGTCCCCGAATCAATATAAATCAATCGAGAAAGAATAAACCATGAAAGAAATATAGAACAGGCCAAAGAAAGAATGTCTGTAAGATGAAGAAGCAAGGATGGTGGAAGGCTGTTACATTGAGAAATGGCACATGGGTCATGATGATGTAAAAGTCATAATAATAATAATATTTACTCTGGGTCATATACTTTCCAGTCATCACCATTCCCGATTACATTCGCAACTTGTTATTGTGAAAATAACATAAAATGGAGTAACTGTAACAGAGATTTGTACATAGGTAAAATGGATTGACTTCTAACAGTCCGACCGACCTTTCAAGCACGTATGAAATCAAGTAATCATAAGAAGGTTTTAGTTTGATAAACAACATCCAAGGCTGGAAAAAGTCTTATTAAATTTATTTACTGCAGTAGGACCTTACTAATCAATGTCCATCCATACGAATACATGTGCTTCAGCAACGTTAGATGAAAGATTTTCGTCCAAAATTCGAAAGCTTTTCACCGCTAAGTTCGAAATATAACCAAAAGGATTGCGTCTGAAATGATAGGAGAGTTTTTCAATTAAACTAAAATTTTCTCACCATGAACTGGACGGTTCGGTGGCCTGGGCCTGAGAACGCAGGAGGATGCTCTGACTAGCGGACGTCGGTTAATTCAGATTTTATTATATAATATTTAACCAAACATTATTACATATTACATAAAATTTTAAATCAAAAGCATTATTTTCGTCCGTTTATGGTAAAGAAGCTTCCTTAAAGTTCCTAATATCCGCCATGCTTCATCCCTATGAACCTTCAAAGTTCTTCTATTCCAACACTTTCTCACCATTCAAAGAAAGCCTTGTTAGTCTGGGAACGATCTATTCATTAAATTATATTGTATTGTATTTATACAGGCTTTTATTTTTGTATTTAATACTTTTATTTTATTGTTTACTGTATATGGATAAATGTTCGCTGCCAGTTTGTATCTATCGTTCACGTTAATTTTATTGTTTTTTAACTAATGTCTTCCTGTACAGACTTGCATTTTTTACTGTGGTTTTTTCTTTTATTTTTGATTCTTATTGGTGGATCTATTGAACTTTATTTACTAAAAGTAGTTAAACAATTTTTATTTTTATTACGTTATCATTATTACCATTTCTATAGAGATTTAAATTTTCATTTACGGTTTTGTTTTCTTTTTTTATTATATGTTTATTTGCTGGATATGAATTTTTCATCTGAACACTAATGTTTACAGGGGACTTAACCAAAAAAATTTTTTTTTTTCTATTCTATTCTAAAAAAAAAAAGTACCAGTAGTGTCAAAAGTAACAGAAAAATCTATTGTTTAAGTTATTTGGGGTTAGTCATTGTTGTTGGTGTTATGTAAATGAGTAACGACTTAAAACGGGTATTCGAAAAGTAACATGGCAGGAAGTACAGCGATTTCATTAACAGCATTAGGGAAGGTTATTTCATAAACATTTGGGTAAGTAGATATTTTGTTAGTAAATAAAAGCTTTCAGTAAAAATACGTTAGTTGAAACTGCTTCCGACATTGGAACCTGTCGTAAAGCTAAAGTAGAAATAATGATGATATTTCAGCGCACTGAAGACCATGAATAGAAGGCTAATCCCTAAGCAGATCAAGGCCAGGATATCAAGACCTTCATTCGCCCAGTCCTCACTTGTACTTTATGAAATTTTATATAAGAATTCATAAAAGCTAATGGAGTTACATTCGTCAAACTGGGCTGGCTACCTAATCAGAACCCTGAAGCGTGACTCGAGGAAAGTAACTACTTGGTTATTCAGACTATTTAGAGTTACTCAGTTGTAGTTCCGTTACTTCGCTCGGCCTCACTCTTGGGCTTGCTCATAACACTTCTAGCCATTGACCTTCAGTTGACAACAATCTCAGTGAAATGTAGCACAAGGCCATCTGGAGTGCTGCGATTGGTACAGGTGTGGTTGCGGCTAAGGTCCGGTGCAAGCCTATACTGCGGAATGTCCGTCAAGAAACTGCAGCAGTTAACTCTTTCTCTCTCTCTCTCTCTCTCTCTCTCTCTCTCTCTCTCTCTCTCTCTCTCTCTCTCTCTCTCTCTCTCTCTCTCTCTCTCTCTCACTCTCACTCTCTCTCTCTCTCTCTCTCTCTCTCTCTCTCTCTCTCTCTCTCTCTCTCTCTCTCTCTCTCTCTCTCTCTCTCTCTCTCTCTCTCTCTCTCTCTCTCTCTCTCTCTCTCTCTCTCTCTCTCTCTCTCTCTCTCTCTCACTCTCACTCTCTCTCTCTCTCTCTCTCTCTCTCTCTCTCTCTCTCTCTCTCTCTCTTTCTCTCTCTCTCTCTCTCTCTCTCTCTCTCTCTCTCTCTCTCTCTCTCTCTCTCTCTCTCTCTCTCTCTCTCTCTCTCTCTCTCTCGGGGTGATATAGTGATTCCTGTAATAAATGAAAAACATAATAGGAATAATTTGCAAATCATCATTTTGCTAAGCCCTTTCTTTAATTCTGGTCGATCTCACGGCAAGTAAAGACGTCACATTTAAGTGGTAATTGGACGGTACGGATTGAGAAAGAAATGAACACCACATCATTGTTGTACTAAGGTTAGACAGGCGTGCTTGATTCCCCGTAAAGTACAGAGAATACAATATTGCTAGTTTTGTCCTTTTTGTTGTAAGCACATACAATACCTTGTAACACCTGATATGTTCCCCGAGCCTTGACCACCAGGTCTTGGACAAATACCTGAAGGAAATGCTCGGGTCGGCCACTCAACTGGAGGTTCAGGAATTGGTGGTGGAGGACTTTTGCCCAATGTATAATTCTTTGTTTTATACCGTTATTAGGATACGACTCTGTGTTATAGCTCTATTAGATATAATCAAAATAAAAACGATTCTATCGACCTGAAGTTTTCGTTATTAGTTCTGAGTCAAAGAGAAAAATATTTTTTCATCACGTCCTAAATAAAATAAAATTTATAAATCCATGACTTAATATCTGATAAAGAATTCGAAGGAAGGATATCGCTATACTTGGTGGCTCTGAGGCATCATCCCCTTCGTCTTTCCATCACAAGACCCCCACCCATTTCCGATTTATTGTCTTATTCACCCCCAAACCAAATAATGTGCTAGTTACAAACTCAGTATTTTACAATCTTACATATAATGACTAAAAAAAAAAAGTGGTTGAGTTAAAGTTGTTATCACGATGTAAATGAGTTCAAATGACTTTGATACCCAACAATAGAGGTTATAACTATTTTTAATAACAAATAATTAATTATTTATTAATCACGTTTCATGGAAATATAACTTTCATAACTTTGAAAATTCCTATAGGACTTTCTTGCCTCTAGCAGGGAACTCACAAATGCAATAAATAAGAGACAGAAAGATACACAGGGTTAACATATTACGGTTCATGGCTTTGAAAAAAATTTAAAAATTAATGAATGTGTAAAAAGAGCGAAAAGACTCGTATGATTATATTTAATAAACGTCTACTTTATGAGCGATTTAATCATAATTTAAAAGTGGAGCTCAACCTAATACTGCAAAGAAAAGTTTGCATTTGAGACAAATTTCATTTCAGAATGGAAGATTCGTTTATTTGCTTAATGAAATTGGACGCAAAATTTCCACTTTCTCTTTCACCCTGTCTTCAACGACGGGCTGATTCGATTAAAAGGGAATATTGAATTCCAGGTTACACTTCGCAGATAGTTAGCCGGAGTTCAAGCGAAGGCAGGAGAGAGCCGCTAAGGGGGAACAGGATTCTAATGAGGCTTTCAAAAAGACAGAACTGCTCTCTATTTATTACTCAAGAATAAAACTAACTGCTGCTGGGAGTATGGGATACTTATTAAGTATTATTTCATCAAATAAATGAAAAAAAAACAATCCATTACGCATGCCTGACCGAAATCGGTGTTTGGTGTTCTTGAGGAAGCAAGGAGAGAGAGCCAGTTACCACTCAACCATAATTTTGATTTTATAAACCACGTTAACCTTCACAGAAATAAATCTTAATTACTATTAAGGCCAGCTAACCAAGGAGATGAGACAATTTTTTTCCCCTCTCATATCCCCTTGTTACTGAAAATTATGCAATTTAATATAAATTATATATATAAATGAATCTATTTACAATAGGTCAATATTATGTGTCCTGAAACTTGGGTACGTTTTCTAACAATTCCACACTGTGATTTGCGATTGTTAAGTATATTGATATGGTATGAATGAGAGCATTTATCACAATTACTTATTGTCCAATATGGCAGATTGTAATTTTATCATAATAAAGAAGATATATAAAATAAGTATAATGTACTTTATACATTCATTGTCTATACATGCTTAAAAAGTGATGGGGCCTTATGAATCATAAAACTTAAAACTAACTTAAATCGAACAAACAAAATCTTAACCTAATTTTCCCCAACTGTCTGGTGCCATCGAAGCAGGAAGGGTGGGGCCATAGTGTCAAACACTGGGATTTTTAGGTCTACATAATCTTCATAAATATATTTAAATGTAATAGCCTATAAACACATCGCTCGCTTATAGACGCCTAACTGGCAAAAAATAAAATAATAATTAAAAAATAAGAACTAAACTAATGATTTGGAATTCTCCAAACCATCATTGGACGAAGATAGCAAGCTGGCAATATACGACTATCTTGAAGGCTACATAAAATAAGCCGAAATCTAACTAACTATCTAAATATTACATGCTGCTCAATCCTTAATAGTTCGCAAATGACTGACTCGCTTATTTAAGTATCGAACAGAACTCTACAGAATGACCATCGTACCCAGCACCCCCAAGACGATATAAGACACCATCACACTAAATTCCAGAGCCAACCCCTCTCTCATTAAGACATTCTCATCTTCCACACTAGCCACGAACCCCTCAGCCGAGGAGATAACAAGATCATGCCCGATGCAGCCGTTATATAAGTATCACTGTTGCTATCTGCTGTTGTATAAATAATTTAAAACATAATGTTTTGCATATGTTTGTAGCTCCCCAATATAAAGGTCTTTTTTCTAAGCTGCTTATTTATTGTGGTTTATCATGCTTATTTCACATAAATAATTTTGTTTTGATTAATCTATATAGGAATAAAAACTAAGATATAATAACAAACAAAATGATATGACAATTGGAAGTAACAATATAACGCAAAAAGCAATGAATATTTAAACATATTTTCAAATAATTATATCATGGCTATTTATTTAATTAAAAATAATGAGATCAATTTACTTTTTATGTAAACAATAATAATTTGTTAGTTTTTCATGTTAAATTGTTTGATATTTTAAATAGTTATTATTGTTACAAACTCTAAGTAATTCCTTCCTTTATTGTGCTAAAATTACAATCTGCCTTATTGGGCAATAAGTAATTAAGATAAATGCTCTCATTCATACCATATTTACAATTCATCATTCACTCGCTCATTCATACAATATTTACAAACAGCCCAGAGGCCTCCCAAATCCATATGTCTGACACCTCCCTCGCATACGAAAGAGGAAGCGGAGTCTTGGGAAGTCCCCCACACTCCTCCGTCAGCCGCGTCACCGGATACGAGCCATTGGACGCTGACCAAGAGCGCCAGAGCCACAGACGCTCAGGACATGATTGGAGAAACTGGCCATTGCCAGGACTCCCACTGTCACGCATTTATAGCAGGTCACGAGGCCAATACCGTTTCAGTCTCCAAGGAGGATTATAGGGATGTGTGGCGCAGTGCAAAGACTGTGCTACAGGATTAGGGTGGTTGGAAAGGCTACAGTGGAATTTCATAAACTTGGAAGGGATGAGTTCTAGAATGTAGGGTATATTAAGGTCGTTATGAAGGGTTTTGTTGCTGACGTAATAAGGACATTTATTATTGTTCTCAGGACTTTTGATTGAAAGGATTGGATACGCTTGATGTTCGACTTTTTTGCTGTCCCCCATAACTCTATTCCGTATGTCCAGATTGGCTTAAGTATAACTTTGTAGATTAGTAATTCATTTTCTATTGAGAGATGGGCTGTCCTTTGAAGTAGTCTGTACAGTTGTCCAAAGCGTCTGTTTAGTTCTTGTCTTTTTAGCCTCGTATGTGGGTTCCAGGTCAGTCGTTTGTCAAGATGGAAGTCTTGTACTGTCTCGGATACAGGGGGAGGAATAGAATTAAAATAAACTAGTGAACAAGTCTTGCGACAAAGGACGAAGGTAAAGTGGGAACATTTTACTTCATTAACTTTGATTCGCCATTGGTTGCACCAATATTCGATCTCGTCATGTTGTTTTTGAAGGTTATTGAATGCTATGTCGGGCTCTGGGTGGGATGACAAGACTGCAGTGTCGTATGCAAATGTGGCCAAGAAGGTATTGGGAGTAGAGGGGACATCAGCGGTCTAGGGGACATCTAAGTAAAACAAAATTATTTATATAAAATACTTACGATAAATAATAATAATAAAATTATCTTAATGAACAAAATATAATGCCTGTTGCCCAATAAAGAACCTTTCTATTGGAATATTCCAGGAAAAAAGAAATTAAAATGTGTAATTTGAAGTGGCTATACAATCACAAAACTTAAGATCAGAAGATCTACAAGGGAAGAGGAATTTCTGAGAATAATTTTACAGAAGTTGGTCATGCGTTAAATACCTTCAAGAGAGGATTTCCAAGAATATCCTATTCAACTAACTAATATCCTAGTAATTAAGGGACGTGCCATTAGAGATGAAAGGGCCGTGCTCTGCCTCACTGTTTCTCAAATGCGGTAAGTGGAGTTTCGTTTATTCAGCATTAAATGAAAAATAAATTGTTCGGTCTGAAAACTTCAGGCATATAATTTTCGGCTTTACTTCGAATTTTCTAACGTTGCGAGTTTTTTTTTTCTAAATATCTAATATATAAAGTACATAAATATGTAGTTTTATTTACTAGGCACATTTTTCATAATCTTACTCACTTGGAATAACTGGCAGGATTATCTGGTGAGCGTCATTTCACCAAATACTAGGCCCCGCCAGGTACACGGTAATATCATACAATCAGACCAGCGTCCAATCACTTTGTTTTCAAGCAAAGGCTGTTTCTGGAAACTTTCTGTTTCATTTGCTTGACTCAGATACGCAACTTTGAATATATGGGTTCTTGCTCTAATATCTGGCTTCTAAGAGAGAGGCTGTAATTTCATAGCCTGTCGCTCAGTCAGTCAATTTTTCACATTGTCTTGTTCTAGGCATTTTATTTTTATGGCATTTAACCACACGTGTCTTCATATTCTTATCACTGATATTCTCAATTTGTATTCCAAAGGGTGCCCCACCATGTGTCTCTTCTTTTATTTACCATCAATTCCCTTACGCTATTCGTTTGTTTGTTATTAAATTAATAATGTTACCTGTTAAAGCTAAAAGTGAAACTTTTCCCCTCTATTATTGGGTTTCTTTACTTGTCTTGTACTCTCTAATAAGTTCACAAAGTGGGACTGTGGGTATTCAGATTTCAGCAAAGCTATCGGATAAATACATCATATTGGTAATTTATAACAATAACTAGCTGTTAACTAGTATTTGCACCAAACTTGAGGAGAATAAGAAAATAAACCGGAAATGAGGACTTGTTGCTGGCCACTCTAGGTTACGGATACCTGTTGTGTTTAGATACTTAAAGACCGGGATTGTCATGTATAAGGAATGATTCAGTGGCAATGAAAGGTACACGATCTTGTAAAATCATCTCCATATACCTTAAAGCATTCAAGTCCTCTACTTGGATTGGTACCAACTCGGTACGTGTCCCCCAAGAACATGATAGAGCCCCTCCAAATGCCACAGTTTCTGACATGCAGCACTGACTGTACCGTTCTTCAAACTGTTTCACGGCCATCTAGACTGTTATGGTAGGCTCTTGGCTCATCAGGGTATTTGACCATTCCTCTTCAGTCCAAGATTGGTGTTTTTTATGTATGGTGCAGTAAGAAAGGCCTTATTGAGCTAAGGCTCGGCTCTCAGTCTTCTTTTAGTGGTCGACTCTGAGATTTTTATCCCCTGAATACCAGCATCCAAGTTTCTTATGTCAGAAGGTGTTGAATTGTGTTTCTATTGTGACTATGTTTGTCTCGACTCCCGGTCACTCTGCTGCTTCTTATGGACCTTGAAAATATAGAGTAACCAAGGCGATTAGCGATGTTACGCAATGAATTTCCTTCTTAGTGAAGAGTAATTATTCTTACTGAACCATCGTGGCTTAAACGACTCATTATCACAATAATAAATAATAATAATGAATAAAACATGGAATAAAGAGGTAAGCGAGAAATCAAACAAAAGGTAAAAAATACTCAAAGGGGAATAGAAATCAATCAAGAAAATCATTGAATTCTTTGTTTGTTGGCAACTAGAATGAGTCACAATAGTAGAATAAATTCTAAGAATCTCTCTTGTAGCTGACCCCTATTACTATAAATAAAATAAAACAGGGGCTAGCCCCAAGACTAAAGAATCTCGAGGTTTATAGGAGTGGCGGGGAGTGTATATTCAACACCATGTAAACCTAATTTTTCCGTATTGGTTTACATAAAATATCAGTAAATTTGGGAAAATACAAATTGAGCTATATAAAGTTCGGTCTCATTGATCTTTCTAATTAGCCAGTAACTGTATAGCATATTGCTTGATAAAGTTTTTAAAAAGAGCCTTTCTGTTTTTATTTTTATAATCATAATAATATTATAGTTCTGCAGAAGATATTCGTTCCAATTTTAGTATCGATAATAAGTACTGCAGCTTGTGCAAAGCGTAAACTTCTCCTTCAATTTTCACCCCCTTATTCTCCTAATTCCAGTTTTTTTAAGGTACTCTTCAAATTATGTCAGCACTAGCTCATTACCACAAATTATAAGAACACCGTATTAACTAATAATTGGTTTTGTAGTACTTTCTTAATTAATGATAATGTCTCACTGTAAAGTAAATAATTTGTAAAGTAATGCTCCGACCATTCCGTTCGAAAATAGGGATTAGTCTTCAGATTGTGGTGAGATCTTCATACTTCATAGGTGAGGTCATTCAAGTGACGAGAGTTATATAGTTGATTTGTTATAAATGGGAGTCCTGGCAATGGCCAGTTTCTCCAATCATGTCCTGAGCGTATGTGGCTCTCGCGCTCTTCGCCAGCCTCCACTGGCTCGTATCCGGTGACGTGGTTGATGGAGAAGCGTGGGGGACTTCCCAAGACTCCACTCCCTCTTTCGTATGCGAGGAAGGTGACAATCATATGGATTTGTGAGGCCTCTGGGCTGTTTGTAAATATTGTATGAATGAAAACATTTATCTCAATTACTTACTGCCTAACAAGGCAGATTGTATTTTTAGCACAATAAAGAAGTTATACTATTTTCATTTCTTATAGATGACTTGTGATGGAGTCCCGTCTCCTATAGATAAGCATAGTTGCTGCTAGCACAAAAATAAATAATCTAGGTAAGGTTAAAAAATAACATACATTACTACGATAGCTTACCTAGATGTAAAGTAATTACTCGTTAGGTATTTAATCTAAACGAAGAGCGGAACAGTTTTCATATCAGGATTCGATTGCCTTGGGCGGCCGATAGAGAAGCATGCACGCTTTGAAGGGTATTATATGCCTTAGCCTGGCCACAGGTATCTCGCTGGGGCAATCTCGTGCGGCCGTACCTTCTATATGTTACATGTGGTCATATTTTCCTCAATCCCACTAGTTTTGTCGTACAAATGCTTAGAGGTTACTAGTTAACAACTGATGAGTAAATTTTATACAAAAGAAAAGCAAATAAATAGATAAACATTACATAAATACGCACATACATACAACGCACATTTACCAGAAACCTTTCATGCCCCTGATAAAAGATTATATTTTCATCAGGTTTCTATCTATAATACAATTGTCAGCGAATGTCATTCACCTTTACTTATTTACATTTTTTGTTTCAATATTATGCTGTTTGCTCGTCACAACATATGTAAATATGCCCGTTATTGTTTATAAACTAATCAAATCGGTGTAATGCATGTTATATATACATATATTTTTTACCAGATAGACACACATGCTTGTAATTTTTTGTTATTCTTAGAGGACAATGTGAGAATACATTTTTTTTCTTTAATTTTGCCAAACATTTATTTTTTTTATTTAGTATTATTTTTTTATATAAAACAACTTTATTATGAAAAAATTACAATTTGGCTTATTGGGCAATAAGTAATTGTGATAAATGATCCCATTCATAGCATATTTAAAATTTTCATTCACTTGCTCACTCATACAGTATTTACGAACCCCCAAATCCACATGGTTGTCACCTCCCTCGCATGTCAAAGTGGAAGCGGAGTCTTGGAAGTCCCCTGCACTCCCGTGCTAAATGCATGTATACGTATGTATTCTATTTTTATAGAGATAACTATCAGTTTAGTCAAGTCACGTATAATGTATATCATTATACTTGTTTATTCATTATATAATTTCTATAAAATAACAAAACCTGTATATAATGTAGTGATGCTACAGGAAATACAAAATAATTTGTAAATAGATTCGCCTGAGGATCTATAATTATATATAATAATCTGTAAATTTAAAGGGGCTATGAAGAAAAAAAAAAATAAAAAAAATAAATAGAGATAACTACCAAAAAAAGAATTGTATTTAATATTTACATTATTGATTATTATAAAATCTTAATTTGTAATAAAAGTTTTAATTTTGAAATTGAAAACTAACAAATTATATAAAGCACATTTGTAATTTTATTTTTTAAACGTCATAGATTGGGACCCAGGGATTGCTAGGACTTTATTGGAATACCATTATATAACTTCTTTATTGTGCTAAAATTACAATCTACCTTTTTAGGCAATAAGTAATTCAGATAAATATTCTCATTCATAGCATATTTAGAAGTCATCATTCACTCGCTCATTCATACATCATTTACTAACACCCCAGAGGCCTCCCAAATCCACATGGTTGTCACCTCCCTCGCATGCGAAGGAGGAAGCGGATTCTTGGAAGGTCCCCCACGCTCCTCCGTCAGCCGCGTCACCGGATACGAGCCATTGGAGGCTGACCAAGAGCGCCAGAGCCACAGACGCTCAGGACATGGTTGGAGAAACTGCCCATTGCCCAGGACTCCCACTGTCACGCATTTATAGTAGGTCACGAGGCCACTGCCGTTTCAGTCTCCGAGGAGGATTATAGGGATGAGTGGTGCAGTGCAATGACTGTGCTAGGGATTAGGGTGGTTGTAAAGGCTACTGTGGAATTTCATAAACTTGGAAGGGATGAGTTCAAGAATGTAGGGTATATTAAGATCGTTATAAAGGTTTTTGTTGCTGACGTGATAAGGGACATTTATTAAAGGATTGGATATGCTTGATGTTCGACTTTTTTGTTGTCCCCCACGCTCCTCCTTCAGCCACGTCAACGTATAAGAGCCAGTGGAGGCTGAGCAAAAGCACGAGAGCCACAGACGCTCATGATATGATTGGAGACACTAGACGTTGCCAGGACTCCCAGTGTCATGCATATGTTGCAAAACCTTTATTTAATATATATCCAATATGCATATAATCTATTCTATTAACATTTCAAGTTATATATCGTATCCTATTATAAATACGATATACTGAAAATTATCCTCATAACCCCTACGAAAGTAATAAAAATAAAATGTACCAAACCAAATAGCCATGGCCAGAGAGAGAACCAATACTTCCATGCTGGATTATCTTTTGTTCGTCTGTGCTGATTGAATCATGTTCGATGATATCAAACGTAAACATGATTCAATCAGTCTTAAATATTAATTATTATCTACAAATACCTTGATTAGTTTCTGCTTACATTACAACAGTAATCGAATTTATTGGAAATAAAATCGAAGTTTTGGTTGTTTCTTTCTATTAGAACGAGTCAAGCACCTACTCACAGTATATTTAAGGTCTTTTTGCCAATTAAAGAAAAGAACATTGAAAGAATTTGAAAGTTCATAACACCACACATCGCGTATTTAATATGTTTTTACGATATTGACGTGGAGATTTCGGTTTAAACTTCGACTTAACTCTATCTTCCATCACTTTCTTGTTTTACTTTAATTTGTTTAATTTTATTTATTTATATATTTATGAATGTACAGTATAGTATATAGTATTTGTAATTTAGTAAACAGTTTTTCTCTGATATGGAAACAGAGTGAGGCAGACGTTACGAGGATCCACTAGTTTATTCCAGCTTCATTTTAATTTTTTTTTTAATTACACAAATTATGTTTATAATCTTTTGTTTGTATTGATAAATTCATGTTATGCTTGCAAAGCTTCCGAAAATCAAATTATTAATTGAAGATTGAATAAAGCTTTTGAACCGTACAATAATTCGTTCAAACTGATTCGCTCACAGGAATGTTCAACAATATGTTAAGAAAATATATATATATTATAGCTTCGATACAATGCGCCATGTAGTATGCTATCTACTTTAACATTGCGCAGACCATCTCCAACCCTGACTCCCATAAACACCACTGACCATCCACGACCATAACAGTCATAGACCTTTCAGATTACAGTCCAAAAATCAGGACCAACCGCGTCGATATATATATATATATATATATATATATATATATATATATGTATGTTAGGTTAACAACAAATAAGTATGTGGTTTAATTACTGGTTGTGGTTTCAGATGAAGTAAATAACACGTTCTATTTTTGGCCTCCCAAAAGTAACACTTGCATATATAAAATAGCACATGTTATTTAAGTACAAGGGTAGAAGTGCCCACGTATTTTTGTCTTCCCCATCCCACCATTTGTCTAAGAAGGTAGAGAAAAGACCCTTTGAAGTTTTCCCAACGACAATAGAACCTTTGAGAAAGCGACTCTCCGCCTGGTAGAAGTGTTATCGGATCTGAACAAGCAACTGACAAAGTAAGGAAGACCGAGGAACAGATTTCATTTGCAGGACTCGAGTAGACTCAAGTGAGTTGGGCCCGAGGCACCCTTGGGGTCAATGCTGCATTCTCTCCATTGAATAGTAATAGCTACCTCGGAAAATTTCCAGCCTCTTCCAGCCCAGGTAATCCCATGTCAGCTCCAGTCCCTTGATGGGAATTATGAGAGTTGACCAGGTGCTTATTGAAAAATAAATTCTACTACTCATCAATCTATACTTTAAATAATATGCTTGTAGGTAAAAATCCCGAAATGAAAATGTGAATGCATTACACTCTTGGGTTAATAAAACTGTTTAATATCCTACGGGACAGTACGCATTTATTACTATTGACCAACACAACATTATACAAGATTAGGAAACTTTAATAAAAAAAAAAAATAACGAAATAACGAATGAAACGATTTACTCTAATGAACTCTAATAAAATTCTAATGAAAAGTTTAATGGAAAAATGCCATCAGTGAAGGTGTGATATTAATATATATAATTATGGGGCAACGGTTGGTAGAGCAACATAGCTCTTTCACTTCGTGAGGAGGGGAAGAATGGTATATATTATGTTATCTTCATCTGAGATGTCAGTCAAGTCAACATGTGGATCAGTGTTGTAGCAGTTCTGTGCCTGGTCGGGAGTCTAGCGGCCGAGGAATGGGGACACAAGGAGAAGACGAAGGAACATCATCACGAACATTACGAACACGTCAAAAGTGTCATCCTGACGAAGAAGGTGCCTAAGCCGGTTCCGGTAGAAGTTGAAAAACACGTCCCCTACGAGGTCAAAGTGCTGGTAGACAAACCGTACCCAGTCTACGTGCCCAAACCTTATCCGGTCTACGTCGAGAAGAAAGTCCCTTACGAAGTCAAAGTCCACGTACCTAAGCCCTACGTGGTAGAGAAGAAGATTCCGTACGAAGTCAAGGTCCCAGTAGACAGGCCGTATCCAGTCGAAGTGCCTAAACCGTACAATGTCTACGTCGAGAAAAAAGTACCATTCATCATAGAGAAGAAAGTACCTTACAAAGTGCAGGTGCCTGTAGAAAAGAAGTACCCAGTTCACTACACAGTTGAAAAGAAGATTCCATACCCAGTCATCAAAGAAGTGCCTTATGAAGTGAAAGTCCATGTTGATAAGCCGGTTCCGTACAAGGTGGAGAAGCCTGTACCTTATCATGTAGAGAAGGAGGTACCGTACCCAGTGGTCAAAGAAGTTCCTTACCCGGTCGAGGTCCCTTATAAAGTGGAAGTAAATGTACCCTACAAAGTTGAAGGAACAAATAATGAAGCTGACCAAGGGTCCAGCTCCTTCCACAACGAAAAATCAGAGGACAGTTGGAAACCATCTCTGGAAGCAGAGTCTGAATCAAGCTATCATGACAATCATCAATCATCAGTAAGTCATCATGAAGGAGCGTATTCATCACAATATTTTAAGCTTGGAAGTTCTTATAAACCAGAAGAATACAAATATGAAGGAACCGAAGAAGCCGAAAAGCATGAGCATTCTTTACCACCATTGGAAGATAATTCCGACTATTCCCATTCTTTGGGCAGAGGAAGTGAAGGTCATGAGGAAAGTGCCCCCAACAAATACTTGGAAGCTGGTTCTGGAGGTGACTCTTCGCATTTGAAGAGCTGGCAGTGATGTGCAGCTGTCTGTCTACCGGCCTATAACGCTTTTTGTATAACGATTTCTTTAGATAATTTATAATCGATCACATTCTATGGATGATTAATTTGTTTTAGGATTGTCTACTATCGAAAAAAAAAAATAGTCCTCATCTTGCCAAGCTAAAGTAGATATTTATTATGACACTTACCCATGTGGTCAGTTGAGATTAAAATGTATTATGTTTGATGAAAAAGTGCCACTGTTATCACAATAAGTTACTAATAAAATTAAGAGTTTGTTGAAATATTCGTTTTTATCATTTTCCTATTTTTCTAGCAGATTTAAACATTAGATTTATTATTTTATATGTTATTCAATTGTTTCGTCAATGCCAATGTCATATCTCACGGCAGTAATGAAGAGCGATAAAACAATTACTCTATCTTCCGTCACAATAATGTTTATTGAACAAAAACGTTTTTGACAGCTGTAAGCGTCTCTTTATGGGATATCGGTCCTAGGAATGGAAGAAAATCACTAATCATTGTTGCTAAGAGAGAAAATAATCATTTTTTTGGCTTTTAATGTTGGATTTTTGATTGTCTCTATATGGACAGTCGACGATTTTATCATCTGAAGATTACAGCATAAGGCAATTAAAACTTTTTTAGTTGAATAAACATTATTGTAGAGAAACTATTTTGTTTTGTCTATTAAAAAGCAATCGGCGATTTGGATGTGATAGCTGCGATGGAATGTCAGCTTGATTTTATTAATGATTGCATTTGTTTACCCTCATACAAGGCACTACCTGCCAAAAGGTCACAAAGTAGTCACAAGTGAACCGACTTGGTCCCGGAGTGTTGGCCTTAAAAATGACTAAATCGTTGAGCCCGAAGGTACTCATTCATGGACGTGGAGGTCGTGTTTCCCCTGTCTGTCCAGCCTATGTATGCCTTATGAATAGCTGCTCTATTAGTAAATATATAATTTTGATAAATATCAATCGATAATAATCATAGTGTCGATATAAGGGAATATAATAGTCTCTCGGCTTCGTCTTACTGCGAGGACAACTCTTGATTGATTTGGCTTATATATTAAAATCAATCAAGACATTTATTATTACATAAATATTTTAGAGATGAATCGAATTCAAAAAAATCACAGTAATAATGATTAGTAACTCTTTAGTAAGGCTTAAGCTATTACAAATTAGGGTATTTTACAAATTAGTATAGGTTTGGGAAGCGAGCAGAAATGATGAAATGAACAATAAAAAAACTTTTCTACACTTCGTAATATTCTGAGACAGTCCCCCAAGAATAATAATACGTAAGTATTTTGAGCTGACAACTTGGTCAAATTGTCGTATATCATTACACGAACGACTTCCTGGACGCAAAGGGGTCCTAGTAAGTAGGGCTACGTTCACTCACATAAGGCTCATAATACCTCGTGCTTTTGGTAGCCCAAGCACTCCTAAGCAGACACACAGTGCTGTAGTGATGACAAATGCCTTGCATAAAACCGTTCTCTACCTTGTATGATCACCATTCAATCAGAAGATAATTAGAATTAAAAAAAAAATATTCCAAAAATACAATACCATTTAATCCATGGGTGGAACTAAGAAAATGCTTCCTTATTTAATAGAACATTTATAACATAAAACAATAATTTTACATGCTTGCTTGCAAGAAGAAAGTAAAGAGAAAGTATTTTAACTATGTTCAAGTTTGCTTGAACAACTCGTATGCATATGTAATGGCAATTATTGAATAATTATGGCTACGAAATAATTAAAACAATTAAATAAGTAAAGACAGAAAATATAAAGCTAATGTCAGAATCATGTTGTTACATACTTTAAAGTTTATTTGTTTGTCTTGTATTTGTTTTATGTAGGGTATTTTGTCTCTTAATAGTTCTGGTAAATAATGGGGTAGCGAGGGATTTGTGAATTTATTTTGCATTTGGTCAGGAGATGTTTAATAGCGATTGTAACGTTGCATTATCAATTGCCTTGGGACGTTAGAAAAACTACATGTCACGCTTACCAGAATGTGATTACAACAATTGGCCTTTGAGTATCATGAAGGGAACAAATTCTGTAAAATGTTGTCATAAAAAATATTAAAAGAGAAAAAAAATTGTGCAGATTAATTTAATTAACCAATTTATAATTTAGAAAGAAGTTTACGATACCCAATAAAGATCAGCTCTCTTTATTGGAATAACTAGGAGACACGTTACGTCAAATGATTATGATTTCTAGAGAAGAAATAATATGTTTTTTTACCAATAATGTTTTATTTATTTTTTATTACTAATTTTGTGATCACTACTTCAAAGGACATCCCATCTCTCAATAGAAAATAAACTACTAATCTACAAAGTTATACTTAAACCAATCTGGACATACGGAATAGAGCTATGGGGAACAGCAAATAATTCGAACATCAAGCGTATCCAATCCTTTCAATCCAAAGTCCTAAGAACAATAGTAAATGCCCCTTATTATGTCAGCAACAAAACCCTTCATAACGATCTTAATATACCCTACATCCTAGAACTCATCCCTTTTAAGTATATGAAATTCCACAGTATCCTTTCCAACCACCCTAATCCTGTAGCACAGTCATTGCACTGCGCCACTCATCCCTATAATCCTCCTCGGAGACTGAAACGGCAGTGGCCTCGTGACCTGCTATAAACGCGTGACAGGGGGAGTCCTGGCAATGGCCAGTTTCTCCAATCATGTCCTATTGTATGAATGAGCGAGTGAATGATGCTGTAAATATGGTATGAATGAGATCATTTATCTGTTTTATTATTGCCTTATAAAAGGCAGATTGTAATTATTGCACAATAAAGATTGTTAGATATCAAAAATTTTGTGATCGTGTTTTATTATTGTTTTGCCTAGCATGTTTCTATATCGTTACGTCAATCATGATTAGATATATCAGTATAACTCAGGGGAACTTGTAGTGTGGAGGTGGAGAATTAAAAATATTTTGTTTGCACAATGATTTTTGTATACGATGGAGTTGTTCTATTAATAGTGTTAAATGCCTCATTTATGAAGATCCTGAATTTGGATTAAAATCCCAATGTTTCGAATTTTGACATAGTTTTCCGAATTTTCCTAAGTATTATACGACTGTAAAATAATCGTGTTATAGCAACGCTAAAAAAAATCCCAAGATCATTAAAATTTCATGAAACATTGATACCATCTAAGTCGACTCGTCTTTTTTCCACAATCTTTTCAGTGGTGATGTAACGTTTAATACGTCAAACCTTACACAATAGTTCACCATAGTTTTTCTTCAAGTAGATAGGAAATGATAAAAAAAATGTCAATACTCACCCGAGTCCTATTGCTAAAGCCCTTCGGGAGTAAGAAGGATCTACCCTTTCAGCCCTCGAAATAAATTAAACGTGACAATTTTCAAGAAAAAAAATGAAAAGATTATTGAAATAAATAACTTTAACTTTAAATTTATAAAGTATAGTCACGATACTTATGAAGCAGGATCATTCATCTTTGTTTAACAAAAAGGTTTCGTTCTGCACACTTTCTAAGGTTGGTTTAGGGGCCTGATTACGTTGGTAAGAATCCCACAAGCAATTAATAGGGAGCATTGTTTGGTCTATATGATTGCAGTTTCACCACTCCATGCCAAATATTAATTAAATATTTAGTTGTTGAGTTAGTTATTTAATTTACAAACGTTGCGAATTAGGCGATGGTTGCACACGTATTACATTTTTGTTGGACTATATTACATAGTCCTACAAGAAACTAATTTTTGTTTTGATATCTTTGGATCTACATGTGAAATTAGGTTTTCTATCTACTCAAATCAGAGTTTTTTTTCGTGCAGTTGTAAATCACATATACAATGTTGGTTCTTGTATATTTGTCCTATTTGCCTTCTTCTCAAAAGAAGAAAATCATGTATTTTGTCACGAAATTAGAGGAATCCTGGAAAAAATGGATCATCCTTACTATTTTCCAGATGATTGGCGCCTATTTATTGACAGCTAAAAGCGAAGTTTGTCTTTCTACACAATGGGAATAAATGTAGTTCAATGCCAATCGATCAACGAAAATGAAGGGAGAATATAACACCCTAACTTTGCCCTTGGATAAGATAAAGTATAATAAACATCAATGGATGATGTGTGTGGACTTAAAAATGGTAAACTTTCTCGTTGGACAGCAAAGTGGCCACACCAAATATCCTTGCTTCTTGTGCCTCTGGGATAGGAAAGAGTAGCAGTTTGTAAAGGCTCTTCGTAAGAACGGATCATGCTTTGCATATAAAGGGAAAAATAACTCAGTTGAGGTTTGAAAAAAATAAAGGAGGAATATTTGATTCATTCGATGAATGAGGCTGAGGGCAAGCCTTCATTTGTTGCAGTTGTCGGAAATGTACTGGGTAAACGAGATACTTAAAAGTTTTAAATACCTTGGGTGTAAGATGGTTATTAAGGTGCACTATTTACACAGCCAGTTTTCCTGAAAATTTAGAAAACACCAGTGAGGAATAAGGTGAATGATTTCACCAGGATATTAAAACTATGGAGGACCGGTAATAAGGAAGATTATCGCCATCATACGCACATGATTAAAAATGGACTGTTCCAAAATGCAGTCAAGAATGTCACGGGAAGGAAGGTTCCGAAGTGTTCAGTGACTAGTTGGTTTCCAAACTATAAATAAATTTTTTTTTTTTTTGAACAACAACTTTATTATGATAAAATTACAATCTGCCTGATTGGGCTATAAGTAATTGTGATAAATGATCTCATCCATACAAGTTTACAATTTTCATTCACTCGCTCATTCATACTACATATACAAACACATGGCTGTCCCTCGCGAGCGAAGGAAGAAGCGGAGTCTTGGGAAGTCCCTAACGCTCCTTCGTCAGCCACGTCACTGGATAAGAGACAGCGGATGCTGACCAAGAGCGAGAGAGCCACAGACGCTCAAGACTATATTATAAATAATATTTGTTTGTGTCCAGTTTTTGATTTCATACATGGATTTAACTTCATAGTTTAAAGTGTATTTAACTAAAATGATATATCTTAGGAATTTGACCTCCTAGTCGAAAATGAATACCATATATGAATTCTGGGCATGAAATCAACTCCGAATACTCCGGCACCAAAACACCTGTTTCCATTAAACGACAGAGGTTTTTTTTCATATAAATTTACCGGGCACATGTTCCATTTATTAAGCAAAGGAAACTATTGGGTAAATTAAACAACAGGATAAAGACTGACAATGTTCCAGAAAGTAACACTAACTTAAGCTACAATCAAATCAGTACAATTTTTATCAAACAATTATTTCAACAACGTAGTTTACGTTACTTATTATAGTGACCTAATTGAATTATTATAGAGTTAACTCAACCAGTGAAGGCGAGTAAACCAGATGTACAATTAACGGGGTTACGGTCGGTAGGGCAAGTTAGATCTTTCACTTCATGAGTAGGGGAAGACCGTATAAATAGTGCTATCTTCATCTAAGAAGTCAGTCAACATGTGGATCAGTGGTGTAGCAGTTCTGTGCCTGGTCGGGAGTCTAGCGGCCGAGGAATGGGGACACAAGGAGAAGACGAAGGAACATCATCACGAACATTACGAACACGTCAAAAGTGTCATCCTGACGAAGAAGGTGCCTAAGCCGGTTCCGGTAGAAGTTGAAAAACACGTGCCTTACGAGGTCAAGGTGCCGGTAGACAAACCGTACCCAGTCTACGTGCCCAAACCTTATCCGGTCTACGTCGAGAAGAAAGTCCCTTACGAAGTCAAAGTCCAAGTGCCGAAGCCCTACGTGGTAGAGAAGAAGATTCCGTACGAAGTCAAAGTTCCAGTAGACAGGCCGTATCCAGTCGAAGTGCCTAAACCGTACAATGTCTACGTCGAGAAAAAAGTACCATTCATCGTAGAGAAGAAAGTACCTTACAAAGTGCAGGTGCCTGTAGAAAAGAAGTACCCAGTTCACTACACAGTTGAAAAGAAGATTCCATACCCAGTCATCAAAGAAGTGCCTTATGAAGTGAAAGTTCCTGTTGATAAGCCGGTTCCGTACAAGGTGGAGAAGCCTGTACCTTATCATGTAGAGAAGCAGGTACCGTACCCAGTGGTCAAAGAAGTTCCTTACCCGGTCGAGGTCCCTTATAAAGTGGAAGTAAATGTACCCTACAAAGTTGAAGGAACAAATAATGAAGACTACCAAGGGTCCAGGGCCTTCCACTATGAAGGATCAGAAGACAGTTGGAAGCCATCTCTGGAAGCAGAGTCCGAATCAAGCTATCATGGCAATCATCAATCATCAGTAAATCATCATGGAGGAGCATATTCATCACAATCTATGAAATTTGGAAGTTCCTTTAAACCAGAAGAGTACAAATATGGTGGATCAATCATTTCTCCGGGAACCGAAGCCGAAAAGCAATACCATTCTTCGTTACCACTTTCATTGAAAGGAGCAAAGGGTGAAGAATATCAAACCATAGGTAACTTCCATGTTCCCGCAGGAAATTCCAAATATCTTTCGGATTACGGTTGGAAACCGTCAGGTAGCAGCATTGGATATGCCAGTGCTTTGTCTCATGGTCCTAGCTATTCGTCCCAATATACTTCTGATACCGGAAGTGGAGCTCACGAAGGCAGTGACTCTAGCAAATATTCTGAAGGGGATTTCGGAGTGGCCTCTTCTTCTTCTGGTTTCAAGAGCCAACATCTTGGATCTTTGGATGGCTGGCTATGAAACGTAGCAGTTACTAACGGTTCTTGAGAAGTATATTCTTCCATCACAGTTTCGAGATCATTTATAAAATTATTACAGTCATTAAATATTTTTCTAAGTCATTAGTCATTTTTATTATTTTAGCTGTATTTAGTCTAGTTTTTTAAACCTTATTTTATTAGGTTAGTTGAAATTTATAAACTACTTTTGTTGCAAGAGATTAGCTGTGATTAAAGATTGTAGCTTAAAGAATAAAAAATTTAATGAAATATTTTTAGTTTTATGTTCCCACCTTGTAACCTATTGTAATTGATAACGATAAGGTGTCATTTCAAATATTTTCCATTCAGAAATTTATACACTAAAAAACTGAATATCAATCTTCTTACATTTGTCCAAATAACTATCAATATATAACTATAACTATTCTCAAGAATAGACTCAGGAGAAATTATTAAAAACAGATATATGAATTATATCTTTTAAATTTTTCGAAAAGAAAGAAACATACATATCCCAAAATATCTCCCAAAAATTATAAAGCAATAAAAAAAAAAAAAGATAAGATAGTTCAGTTCATTTAAAGTTTTTAATGATAAAAAGAAGAAAATCATATTTGAATACTTTATATATATAATTCCTTTATTGTGCTAAAATTACAATCTGCCTTGCTAGGCAATAAGTAATTAAGATATACGATCATTCATATATTTGAATACTAAGTAATAAATTAAAAAAAATATAATACAAATTAAAATGCACTGAGTTTACTAATCTTTATTGAAATAAAATATAATTAAAAAATGAATAATGCCTGTAATGAAGAAAACCTATTGTCAGCAGCACTAAAAAAAACAAAACAAATTAAATAAATGTTTGATAAATAAAAGAAAAAAAAAATTGTGTTTCAAGCAGTCCCTTAAATTATAATCAAACCCTTTCTTTTAATTCCACAATTTAATTGCTCCAAGACAATGCTAATTAGCTAATTAGAACTAAGAGCTGTTTGTCCATTAAACAGCTGATAGCAGCGGGGTGTTCTCCTGCCTTCCATTAAGATTGTACTCTTTCACCCTCCCGGGAGACACCCAGCCTCAGGTATCAGTAAGCAAGGCACGTAGGCTTCACCAATCAACGGCTCAAGAGCCACTTAAGGTTAATTGCAAACGCACCTCTTTCTCTCTCTCTCTCTCTCTCTCTCTCTCTCTCTCTCTCTCTCTCTCTCTCTCTCTCTCTCTCTCTCTCTCTCTCTCTCTCTCTCTCTCTCTCTCTCTCTCTCTCTCTTTCTTTCTCTCTTTCGTCTCTACCCTCCGGCTCTTCTAATGCCAACTCAAACGCACTGCACTAAAACTTTTGCCGTGCATGCTAAAAAATATTTTACTGCTTGATCTAAGTATCACTCACTGCACTCGGCATTTTACTGCATTATTTATACTATTTTACTCTTTATTTTTACCGAAAAAACAACACTTCGTTGGCTCCCATACTAATGTTATTAAACTTTAAACAATCCAAGGCAAGATTCTTAGAATAACATGTGACAAACAAAGGAATACAGCAATAGTTACAATTAATTAATAATATACAAAGCTAATTATATTTTCAAACCAATAATATTGCGTTATTTCAAAATATTGCTAACATGGATAAATTACCCATAATAATGTATTATGAACAAATTTTTTTTTATTTTAAATAAAAAACAAAACATTATGCTTTTCAAATACATATAATGATTCCACTTTTTGTCAATCAGAATATTATAGAATTAGGTCTTAATTTAAACTCAAGTTTTGTCCGGTTATTTTTATCCTGGAGGCACTCGTTTGGAGCGTCAGAAGAGCCAGAGAAAATTTGATTGAGTTCAATATGGTTCCTGAAGAAGAAAATAAGTATTAATATTAATAAAGCATGTATTGTGACATATAACACTTTCAGAAATCATCAATTTATAGAAACGGGCCTTGAGATTAATGAAATAATACCAAAAGATGCTATTGAGACACGTCACGAGTCTTTAAAAATCGGTGCTTTAAATATGGATTAAATTACTGTTAAAAAAATGCTCAGTGCTTAGTAAAAAATATTCTTTTGTGATTGAAGGTATTTATTGCATAACCTGGTAGAGCAGTTTTATTTGTATTTTTGAAGCCTCCTGATAAATATTTATGCCGATAAATATTTTTCTTTAATTTTTTTGGTAATCTTTTATCGAAATTTAAACAGATTACTTATTAAATTAAATTAGTTTTATCTACTTTGTCTGTTTTATCTTTCTTATTCCTTAGTTTTGGTGGGTACTTTTTTATTGTCATGTAGTCCAAATTCCATGTTTTATGGTAATATTTTAGAATTAATTTAGTTATTAAATCAAGTTCAGTGGAAGCATTGAAAGAACCTTAAACGTCAATTGTCCCAAGTGAATATCAGTTTATAAAATGACATGAGTTTGATATATGGAACAAACCACTATAACGATATTATAGACAAAAACACTTTATCTTGTGAATGGATTGGGACCTCTTTGATGCCAAAAATTCCACACCGAATCTATTCTATCTAGAATCAATTGCTACAAAGAAGTTGTTGAGAGCTGGGGGTAAAGGATTCGCCAGGAGCCTTGTACGTTAACTCCCATTCGTTTCTTCATCCGAGTGCAAATGCATAAATGAGAGCGAAGAAGATGCTCCTAGAAAGATGTTGGATCGACTTACTTGATCAAGAAGGAACGAAAGGACGAAACAGGGATGAAAGGAATGCATAGTCAGTGAAGCTAGAATACGCCTCCAGCGCGTCATCTAGCGGCTAGCACCCTGTGCTACAATTGTGTCAGTGTACAGAATCTTTCGCCTTCATCCTCATGGTTCATTAAACAGTTATCTCAGTTATTAAAAATTGTGTTTCTATTATGGATCTGCTATTTCTGATACCCCATTCTCCCAGATATATATCTCAGATTTTTATATTGCTCACTGCGTCACACGGCTTTATGTTCTTTAACTTTGTAAAGTGCGTGTCACGTTGTGTGTGATGTAATTTACTTTACGTCAACATTTTACTGAAAAGCTTCTGCAAACCTGATAATTATAAATGATATAATTCTAATGAATGTAGTTATTTATTTTTACCTCAGTTGATCACTTATACAATATAGTATGTTTATAAATTTACAGTATAAGCTAATAATGATTCAATCAATCTGAAATTTTGTAGCTATATCTGGCAACTCTTCTAAATATGCTGATTAATTTTTCTGTTGAAAAAATAATCACAGAAAGTAAGGGAAAACATTAATCCTGACAAAAGTCTTGCTCTACATTTAAAACGTCTATGGAAGATATCTATTTAACGTAATCATTTTTTACCTCGCTTGAGAAAGCATTAAAGATGGAATTTGAAAAAATAATTTGAAAGATTTTTTTAAAAGAGTTTTTTGATAGCCCAAAATAGATTCCAAATCGTTCTTATCAGGTCCCTATCATCTATCAATACTGTACTATGAAATTCTTCAGTTAGATTATACGTTAATATTTCTGTAAATATTTACGTAAATAAAATTCAATTATAATTATATCATATCTTTGATTTAACTAGGAGTCACTGATCCTTGTATCAACGAGTTTTTTTTATTAAATAAACTAAACCAAATAATTCAAAATCACTGAGGTTCTACCATACGACTAAGTTCGATTCCATCCCCTAAACTGTTATGTGCAATCTAGTATCTGTTAACACTCCAATATTCCAAAATAGCAACCAGTATCCGCGATATAAAATTCACATTTAAATTAGTCAGTCACATTTAAAATGGCACATTACTTTGTTAAATTGTAATATATGTATCTTTCACTAAATGCTGTATTGTGCAATTTATTCTCCGTTACGATTTTTGCTATCAATCACATCTTTTACTCAAAGAGTTGAATAAAAAATCTTAATTAATCAATAATACAGTAATTAAATAAAATAATCAATAAATACTACTGGAAGTCAATAAACATATTTGTAATTAATGTGTTGTCATCTGTATAATGTTAAATTCATTTTCTCACAAAACTGATTCAAAAAGGATGTATATTAGATATATTAAAAGTCCTGAGAACAATAGTAAATGCCCCTTATTATGTCAGCAACAAAACACTTCATAACGACCTTAATATACCCTACATTCTAGAACTCATCCCTTCCAAGGTAATGAAATTCCACAGTAGCCTTTCCAACCACCCTAATCCTGTAGCACAGTCATTGCAATGCGCCACTAATGTCTATAATCCTACTCGGAGACTGAAACGGCAGTGGTCTCGTGACCTTCTATAAACGCGTGACAGTGGGAGTCCTGGCAATGGCCAGTTTCTGCAATCATGTCCTGGGCGTCTGTGGCTCTCGTGCTCTTGGTCAGCCTCCATTGGCTAGTATCCGGTGACGCGGCTGACGGAGGAGTGTGGGGGACTTCCCAAGACTCCGCTTTCTCTTGGCATGTGGATTTAGGAGGTCTCTGGGCTGTCTGTAAATATTGTATGAATAAGCGAGTGAATGATGAATTGTAAATATGGTATGAATGAGAGCATTTATCTTAATTACTTATTGCCTTATAAGGCAGATTGTAATTATAGCACAATAAAGGAATATATATATATATATTAGATATATAACACTGAAATTATTCTCAACCATGAAATTAATGCAAAACACTGTTGTAAAAATAAAAATAAATCTAGTATATTGTTTCTAGTATATGTTACCCCTGAACAAATTAGGGATTTCATAAATTTTATTTATGACCATTTGCAATTACAGCCCGCTGATGACTTGTTATTAGCCTAGCTTGAAATATTGAGCGTTTAACACTCAACTAAATACGATAGAAGCATATTTATTTTAAAGTAGAAGTAAGTAGTTAATAAATTAACTCCATTCAGTATTTATCGAGCTGATTGTTGGCTATAGTTTTTAGCTTCTTAGGGTATCATTCACACAAACTAACATGCCTTTATGTAAATGTGTCCATGTGAAAACAGGTTTCGTTGCGACCGCGAAAAAAGGCTTTGATGACTCGAAACACGTTTGATATCATTTATCGAGAGTTTGAAATTTCTTAGGTTGTCCAATTGAATACAGGAGAATAGATTTTTTTATTACTAAGATCCTTTATTATTTTAATGGTGTTATTTTTAGGATCATCAAATGGAACTCCAATAGAGAATATAATGTCCGTAAGTCAACCCTTATACACCATTTAGAAAAACTGTTTTAAGACTAGCTACTTATGAGTAACCCTTCTCAATAATCTTGAAGGTTGTTGAGCTCCCACTTCAATACAAAGGAAACTTTTGATCTCTCTGTTACTATATAAAGTACTTCATCGTTCGTTTCAGCTAGCACAAAGTAGTTTTACAAATCCTTCGTTATCTCCTTAAGGCCTTTTCATGCCTCCTACATATAAGAAAAGTTTCACTTATCTCACACAATATTCAAACCCGCCCGAAAATAAAATCAACATTCACTTTCATATAAACTAAATTTAACCTAGCATTAACACACCGTGAGCTTCAAATCATAATGTACATACAAATAAAAAATTTATTATGATAAAATTACAATAAGTAATTGTGATAAATGTTCTTATTCAAACCGTATTTACAAACAGCCCAGAGACCTCCCAAATCCACATGGTTGATAGCCGGAGTCTTAGGAATTCCCCCACGCTCCTCCATTTTTTTTCCAATCCCCTTTAATAAAATGACATAATTATTATTTATTACAGATTTTATATTTAATTAACAAATTACATTTTATATGTCCTGTACCATCGGTGCATTCTATACAAGGTCTGAATTCAATGATTCAATACACAATGTACTTGGTTTCATTGACAAGACTCTACAAGGTGATGGGGGTCACCTTTTTGATACGCTCCTCCATCAGCCACGTCACCGGTAACCATGATGGCGAGAACCACATACGCTCAGGACATGATTGGGGAAACTGACCACTGCCAAGACTCCCACTGTCACATATTTATAGCAGGTCACAAGACCACTGCCGTTTCAGTCTCCGAGGAGGATTGTAGGGATGAGTGGTGCAGTGCAATGACTGTGCCAGGGGATTAGGGTGGTTGGATAGGTTACTATGTAATTTCCTGAACTTGGAAGGGATGAGCTCAAGAATGTAAGGTATGTTAAGATCGTTGTGAAGGGTTTTGTTGTGACATAATAAGGGGCGTTTACTATTGTTCTCAGGACTTTTGATTGAAAGGATTGGATACGCTTGATGTTCGACTTTTTTGCTGTCCTCCATAGTCCTATTCCGTATGTCTAGATTGGTTTAAGTATAACTTTGTAGATTAGTAATTTATTTTCTGTTGAGAGATGGGATGTCCTTCGAAGTAGTCTGTACGGTTGTCCAAAGCGTCTGTTTAGTTCTTGACTTTTTAGCCTGGTATGTGGGTGTATGTCAGTCTTTTTTCGAGATGGAAACCTAAGTACCGTACTGTCTTGGATCCAGGAAGAGGAATGGAATAGAAAAAAAAAACTAGCGGACAGGACTTGCTGCAGAGGGTAAAGGTTATGTGGGAACATTTTGCTTCATTGACTTTGATTCCACATTGGTTGCACCAATACTTGATCTCGTCAAGGTGTTTTTGAAAGTTATGGGATGCTATGTCGGGGTCTGGGTGGGATGACTAGACTGCAGTTTTTAATGGCAGCTTAAATGTGTCTTTGTGATTGCAGTTATAAAAGACGGAACATAAATTGCATTTTGTCAATAAAGAAGCCGAGATTTTAAAAATTTAACGCTTTAATGAAAATTAATAATCAACTATATTCATGTTTTATGGGCGTGGCTGTATTCTTCATGCCTTCCGAAAATAAATTCTGGTGCCTCTATTGCTTGAACTTTGGGCTCAAAAATGCTTGAAAAGACGCTAAAAGACTCAGGTGAAATTGTTATGGTTTTTGATATTGAAAAAAGAAAGAAAAAAACATCGAAATCAACCACCAATGTTGTTCATATGAGCTCGATAGTTTACATTCGTGGCACTAGTGTCTCAGTATCGTTCAGATATAAAATCACATTTAATATTGCTAAAAATAAAGGTAGATTCAATACTGCGATTTCCAAAAAGGAAACTCTAAGGGTTGATCGAGAATAATAAAGGGCAACAAACTCAGCAAAAATATACAATCATGTTATTAATAACGAGCCATTATTACTTATAACTTATGTCATCTTTAGTGTTTAAAAATTAATAAAATGTATCTAGGAAGTATTGTTATTGTATTAAGTGTGATATGAAACGTTACTAACAATTAGTATAGTACGTGAAAAAAAAATTATTTTCGAAGTTCTAACAGTCTGTAAGGGCCCTCGTAGTGCGCTGTTGTCAGCTGATGATCCTTGGGATTTCTGTGTGTAGATTAAGGACATGATGTTGGTTGAATCATATAAAACAATGTAAGTATAAACAAAGATATATCTGATAAAATGGAACGAATAAAGATTTAAAACTCAGTCTTGTCCTTATAGTAAAGGATACATTAAACGAAAAAAAAAAATAATTTGAAAGATATTATAATCAGCAATAAATGATCCTGGAAAATGTTTTTTTTTGGTTAATATTTTGGGTATTTTAAAAAATGTATTTGTTTCGTAAAGTATTTTCTCGAAAATATTTATTATTTCTTATACCATAATTTATAAATAAATTTAATTTTAGAATCTCTGGCCTACTTCTCAACACTGTACCTGGAATTTTTATGCAGGTAAAACAAAATATAGCGGGTAAAAAATAACTTCCATTCGAAATAAACTAGCATGGTCCACTGTCCCCGATTTTTTTTTCTCAAAATAGTATTCTTTTTCTGAGCCTAGACAATCGAAAATCAATATGCTTCAAAACCTTTGGTTTGCCAGTTGGAGAATCTTATGATTAGTAAGAAATGGTCCATTGCTGGTGCGTAATTAAGCGTAAAGATGGCCTTCTAGAACCAACTGCAGCTGAAAGTGCTAAGATGGACGCAAGATTTGAGGGATGCCATGAATATTTTTATAATTGCTATCGGTTGTGGAAAATTAACATTGCTTAGTAGGTAGTAGACATTTCGTAATTGCCAACCGGAAGGGCCCAAGGTCCGTGCCACTCTCCGACCTTATCGACGGTAACGAATAAATTGAGAATTATTAATAGGATATTTGTCACACTGCCACTGTTATCTATTTATGAAGCAAACGCCATTACTGCTGGTCGTCATTTACACTTTCTAAGCATACTTATTTCTTACTTGCGTTCTTACAATATTAGAGTCAAGGTCAATACGCACCAACTATTGAGTGGATTAATGCGTAAATAATAAAAAAGAAATTTTAAATGTGGTTTAAATGTAATAAAAACAAATTTCGCTGTAGTTCTTTAACTTCTTTATTGGCTTTATATTACAATCTACCTTATCAGGCAATAGTTTTTTTTTTTATTATTATCAAACAATTTTATTAAGATAACATTACAACCTGCCTTTTATTAGGCAATGAGCAATTGAGATAAATGTCATCATTCATACCATATTTACAATTCATCATTCACTCGCTCAATCATACAATATTTACAAACATCCCAGAGGCCCCCCAAGTCCACATGGTTGTCACCTCCCTCGCATGCGAAGGAGGAAGCGGAGTCTTGGGGAGTCCCCCACGCCCCTACGCAATAATTAATTGAGATAAATGTTCTCATTCATACCGTATTCACAAACATCCCAGAGGGCTCCCAAATCCACATGGTTGTCACCTCCCTCGCATGCGAAAGAGGAAGCGGAGTCTTGGGAAGTCCTACACAGTCCTCCGTCAGCCGAGTCACCGGATACGAGCCAGCGGAGGCTGACCAAGAGTGCGAGAGCCACATACGCTCAGGACATGATTGGAGAAACTGGCCAATGTCAGGTCTCCCAGTGTTACGCATTTCTAGCAGGTCACGATACCACTGCCGTTTTAGTCTCCCGAGGAAGATTATAGGGATGAGTGGTTAGGGTGGTTGGATAGGTTACTATGGAATTTCATAAACTTGGAAGGGATGAATTCAAGAATGTAGGGTATATTAAGATCGTTATGAAGGGTTTGTTGCTGACGTAATAAGGGGCATTTACTGTTGTTCTCAGGACTTTCGATTGAAAGTATTGGATACGCTTGATGCTCGACTTTTTTGCTATCCCCGATAGCTAGTAACATAATTTATACTTGATACAATTTATCTTCAAAATTACATCAAATTAAAAATGTTCAAAGGTTTAACCCCACTAATTGGATCTGCCAATGATATAGCAGGGCAAATAAATAAACACATCTACGTCCTTAGTCTGTTACAAATTTGTGTCTAGCCTTCGGTCATTACTATTCAGTTAGAGCGTACTTTTGTCATATTTATTAATCGAGAATAAGTTTCTATTTATCGGTAAGAGAATAAGTACTTTTTATCGGGTAAGGTGTTTTGAGGTGTACGATCAGGTGTTTTATTTTTAGATATTCATATTGAATCAACAGAACCAAAAGTATTCAAAGTTACTAGGTTAGGTTAATTTTACTTTATATGTTTTATTTAAATAGGGTATTATGGAAAACTTGACACACGACCAGTTATTCAAAATGTATGGCATGACAAACACCAACGATTAAAGTAGCTATTACTTCTCCATCTTCATATCGACTAATTATTTCTTGTTTTTCCTGAGTAGTCCTTAAATAGCCCCGCCTTTTTAATGAGAGGATTTTAGAGGGGCTGGGATTCGAAACCTGGTCTACTTAGGCCCAAGTGAGTATTTTTGCTTAGGGATGGCCTAAACGCACACAGCACATGAACGCTCATGATATATCGCCATTTTAATACTTCTTTTGAATATGAACAAGAGACAGACAGTTTTATTTATCGAATAATAAAAAAATATCACTAACATCAGGACCAGGGAAGGTCCTGTAAATACCATAAAGTCAGAGTACATCCGGAGAGTATTCGCCCATACTGTTTCATGATGTGCTATAATATAATATCAGGTTAATAATATTTTAATTTTTAATGAGTTTTTCAGATTGTCTTAAATTAAGTGGCTAAGTTTACTGCAATTGTAGCCTGAAACTATTATACATAAGTATTTATTATAACATATAAATAATAACTGCTGCAGAATTACTATATATTTTTTACCTATTAGAAGTGTGGCACGATATAAGGATAACTTTTATTTACATTTATCATTAAGGTTTCTAATGAACAATCAGTGTATTTAAAAATCCTAACTACAGTACTAATTAGTTTGAACCCATTGAAAGCAGTTTTATTTAAATAACTTACCATCATCTAGGAGTGGTTCCTAGTTCTCATAAATGAGCCGTCTGGACTAGCTAGGTTGTACTTGAACCATCATGCAACATGTTATTCTTAAAATAAGTGGCTGGATTTGTTGAGATATCAGCTTAGCCTGAAGAAAGATGTTGAGGCCCTGATGTCTATTATAAGTCATTATCAGTCGTCGTTGACAGTTAATAGATAATTGACAGTTCATCACGTATCAGTGAGTTTGGGTGTCCGTGCTGTTTGTCGGGAAAGTTTCTTTTTAATGCTCTAATGCAGTCGTGAACAGAAGGTATTTTAGGTCACACTGACCTGGGTATGGTTCTCGCTGTATAGATTTGTTGTTCGTAGCGTAAATTTGGGCTCCACGTGTTCAAATCAGTTTTGGTAAAACAAAAGGACAAGGGAAGTTTTGAACTTCGGTTCACTAAACGCTCCAACAGTTAGAGCAAATGACTGAGTGTCAGTTCTATGTACGGGTCTGTATTAGTTTCAAATATTTAACAAAATGAACAGTCTAATTACTTGTACATAGGATCAATAGTTCAAGGAGAAAAGTAGTAATTGTTCACTTTGAGTTGTGGCTCTAATACCTTCAGTTGGGTGTTGGCAGACTGATTGCCTCCCTCGTTAGGTTCCTCTTTCACCGGAGATAAGGGCTAACAGGTAGGATACAATTTCAGCAGGATCCAGCAGACTGCTACAATCCTCAAGCTTATTTACCTTAAGCCACTTGTCTTGAATAAGACAGCTGACAGAAAGATATTTGACTCTATATGTATATAAATGATATATGCTTAAATAATGTCACAAGTTATATACAAATAAAAGGGTAGCCTTTATGTTTTCCCAAGTATCAGTATTTGAACATCCTGATCACCCATGAGGTTCTCTTCCTTCAGAGGTATCTTGTATCACTCGCCCAGCCACGATATGTGCCGAAATAGTTCTGGCCGTACAACAATGGAGTCTTTCAGTTGTAAGCTTTGTGGTAGACGCTGTCTCCCCACAGCTTTATTGATTTATACCCAACGGTTTTGACGGCCTTTGTTGTCATTCTCAAGGCTTGCAGGGTTGGCTATTAAGGGTCTGCTGGTAGTATATTTGTCTTCCCATAAGTTATCTATTTCTGTCTACAAACGCTTTCTCGTAGTCTCCACTGGCATTTTAAAGTGCATCAAAAAAACATAACAAACATTTAAAATGTATGCAGAAAAATATCTTTCTGTAAGCTAATCAATAGCTGGATAAAAAACGATGGTGTTACTTTGATAGTTCCATATTTTAGTTATCATTGATTGAGTCCATACTAGACCATTACGTTGCATTTAGTTAACAATGAACAGTAATTCAATTATGACGCTCACATGGGCAGTAATGTTTGTATCTTGATTCTGTTAACTCTGAATAAACATGAGTTAGTAGAGCATCGCCCTTCAGTTATTTGTGTTATAACACTTAGTTGTTTACATATATAATTACAGTTTAATTACAGTACACACCACATACGTGTGGCCAATATTACATTGTAAACATATGTAAATATTCAGAAATAGTTTACTCAAATGTGTATTCTACATATGGATAGGCAATATATTTCAGCCAATGATTATTATTATGTTAGCTAAGAAAACACTGTTATGTAACAGAAATTCAACGTACAATGGCAACGATCCAACCCGTCCTGCCAAGACCAGTCTCCTGCAACTAAATCTCTTCACAGATTTTTTTTCTTTTTTTTTTTAATGCCATTTCTTCAGCATTCCCTTTTGAAATCAATACGCTCACTCGGCTGGAGCCCTTAGAGGCGAAATCCCCCCGATCCATACATGAATAAATTGCTGATCATTGAATATAAAACATGACTATGAATACATACGAGACCTTGAGTCCGCCAACACACCTTCGTCGCTAGCTTGATATTAAAGTATTCAAGAAACGTACGCTCCAATGAATGCAGAATGTTTTACGGTTCGTGTCACTGATAGGATTCAATTCGCGAAGTGTGAGGCTTCCATGTGACCACATAGTGGTAAATTATTATTTAGTAAATATTACTTTAAGACACTGAAAAAAAAAATTAATCAAGCCACGTGTGAGCCACCATACTGTTAAGGATTAGTTTGTTCTAGTTGTGAAAACGAAGCTTTTAATGAGTTTAAGTAATGATAGTAAACTAATATGCTTTAGTTATAGCATCAAGTAAAACTTTCATGCAAGATATTATCTTCCTCATCCTTCTGGTATCATAAATATGACACAGGGGCTGCAGACATACTTTTAATGACAGTTTTAATGACTTAACCCAATTATAGTTCACTCTAATTTTATTACATATAAAATATTATTAATCTGGAAGCCTTACATAATATGATAAAAAAAAATTTTTTTAATTACTAATTAATTTCTATATGACCGTTTACTATTTTTCTCGGTGCTTTCAATACACGTGGAAATATTTTTATATTCACAGTGCAGATTTACAACATTCATTTATATGTTACACAGAACATGTTGTTCTAACAAAACAAATGCAAATCGTATGCAAGTATCTAAGAAACGATCATTTAAGCATATGAATTATATGTTAATACTACTATGTGTGTTAATAGTTTTAATGCGGGCTAATAGTTATAAAACAGATGATATGCTTTGATAATTCTATTTGCCATTAGTGTTATATTTTATGATACATTTCAAATTATTCCTAAGATAGTAATGGACTCATCTCAGCCGAGAAGAAAGTAATACGCAAGGACAAGACATCTGTGAAGGCGGAAGTCACGGACTTAACCTGAATTCTCATTGGAAATTATACATCATCCGTATCACTGGCATTATTTTCATAGCATTTTTTTCGATCCTATAATTGAAGCTGTCCGTGAAGGGTTTCATTTCTCCCAGTCCGTTAGATTTGACTAATGATTAAACCTGTTTTGAACTGATGTCAACTCTTTGATCGGTTGTCCTCGACAAACAATATCATATTTTTTCACCTATATATTGTAGTGATATTTTGGGTTTAAAATAAATAATTTAAGAAAATATGTGATATTCAAATTGTTATTTCATTTTAATATATAATATCAGAAAGATTTAGAAGGCCATGGAAAGAGACCTTGCATGTGGTATCTAGAAAGTTGTTTCTCTAGAGGTGTCTGTGGGTGCCTAGATGTAGAGTTGTCAGTTAAGAGATGTGCCAGTTGTGAATTGTAATAATGTCAGTTATTAATCATAAATAGAGGGAATCTGGAAGTTGAGAAAGTCAGGACTGGTTGTAAGAGTTAAAATATAGAAAATATATCATTCATGAAGTCAAGCAAATCATAGAAAATGAATTATTTAAATAACATTTTACTGAAAACAGAGAAAACTGCCAACGAAAACCACGTTGAATCTATTAATAATTATGTCGGGCTTCTCACTAGGAGGTGCCTGCTCACCTAACCCTGGTGACAAGAGTGAGTTGCTCGAGTTAATAACATATCTGACTCCATGTATGATAGGTATGTGTCCCGACAATACACTATGTTCAAGAGAAGAGGTACAGAGGTTTCATAAACAATAAGACCAGTTTTCAGAGTTCGGGCGGGAGACCGGCAGCATCACAGGTACAAGTCGGCAGAGGGTCTGCAAGGAGGCTGAAACACAGGGTGACAGACGCAGAGGCGCTGAGGAGAGAGTGGGTAACGAGGTGTCTAATAGACTGACTTCCAGGGCCAAGTGGCCCTGGCGTAAAGCAACACCGAATACTGCGGATGAAGAGAGATAGACAGTAGAAGATTGAGTTCCCGGGCCAGTGACCCGGGCGTAAAGCATCACCGAGTGGAAGCGGGTGAGGAGACTACGAGAGTAGTAGACTGAGTGGGATTTTGGGCTAGAAGCCCCTGGATTAAATAGTATTTTCCCCTTCCTGACGGAAGGTGGAGTCGGTCTGAAAGGGGATGTTTATGATGGCACACCTGCACCTCTGCCACAAGGCGCGTGACCGGACAAAATCTTATAGCTTTTATCGAACCAGCTCGACGTCATGAAATTTGACTTTTGTAAAATTTAATGATAATTGCACAGGCGATTCTGCGATAGGATTGGAAATTACAGGATATTATCGCTCTCTAGCTCCCAAGATAAGAAGTTAAGCCAAGGTTGAACATGTTAGCGAGCAAACTATTCTTGTCCCTCCTTTGAATACATTCCGTTTGTGTTTATCTACACAAGGAGTGTAGTTCAAACTCATTACTTGTTGCAAACACTGTATGCCTGTCTCATTTCGATGAAGCGAGTTATAAATATATATTTCTGCTTCCATAAAGATAAAAAAAAATACACGTGACAATTGTCCTTTTATACATATCGGAGCAATGCCACAGCTGTTTGTGAGCCCACGTGCATGGTTCTTCCGAACACAGAACAACAATACGAAGTAATGTTGTACAATATAAATTTGACTTCTCTTCTTGTCTCCGCTATCGTATCTACCTAAATTTTAGTAGACAATTAAAGATGATATGATGTTATAAATCGTATGTGTACTAAACAATGTTATCTAGATCCTTTTAACTATCATTCGGCATTTAATACTACATTGGATTTAAGCTCAGCTGTTATCAGATAAACAATTTAGGTGTATATTCGAACATGATAATAATCTTATAGTTAATGCAATGGACATGCATACAATCCCCAAGAGTGACGCCAAAGCTACACTTTGATGCATCCGGACATGTTTACAATTAATCACTTGGCTAATGGGTATTCGATGTTAATTAGTATGCATCAGGTAAATTACTGCTGGCAGCACTTCCTCTATTCGGCCGGATATCAGTAGAACATAAAATAAACATTTACTTTTTAATCTCTGCTTCTCTGTTCGGTCAAGCAGAAGGAGGGACGGAAGCGGAATTGAAAGCCATGAATTAAATTAGTATTCCACCCTTAATCTGTTGCCAGGATCATTAATTCATTTTTAAAACAGGATCCCACCACCCCAGGTCTTTTCACTTATACTGTCTCTTTCTAAATGGACGCGGTTTTACTAAATTATCTTGCGATGGAAGTGATTTTTTCAACTTGGTACCTTCAGAGAAATTAATGCCAGCCTGAAATAAATTAATTTCTTTCATAGAGCTGTTGGATATTGTACAATTACAAACATTTTCGAATGAATTTGCGATTCCAAAAAAATTCTAATTTTTAGGTTTTTCCAAATGTAGAATCTCTCATAGTTTCATCTCATTGGCTATCTGTTGTGAAGGCTGCGAGTCCCCTATTGGACCTCTAGACTTTAAATTTCAAAAATCGAAGATCTCATTAACCAAAAATACTGCCAACTCCATACAAAGTTATTAGGTGTCCTTAATTAATTACCTGCTAATAACTAAATATTGATTTGTCATATTGGGTATTGTATCTCTTAGTGGTCTTGATAATTAATTAGTAATTTTTGTGACAGTAACAACTTACTGATCAAACCGATCTAGAGCTCAACCCGAGTTTTACTTACGAGCATATTGCCAATATTACAGGATAATTACTTTTGATGACTCGAGACGTATTTAAAGGTACATTAATAAATTGCTTATTAATTAAAAACACTGGATATCCGAACGATATATTTCAAGTGTTGGGATCATAATCCACCAATTGTAATTACAAATCATCTTCGAGACGTTTTATGGCCTGAAAAAAACCTCGGTAATATGAATATTGAATTAAGAATGTATGAAACACTCAATTGTTGCCTCCTAAAGCTGTATTTATCGGAATATCTTTAAGAATCTTTCTGATTTACCGTCTTTGATGTTCCCTTATAAACACTCGTTTCTCCGAAAAAAATGTTCAATTTGTAAAAAAACAAAACATGCAATCTGCTTGAAATAATGCAGTGGGAAATTGTGATTTTTAAACGAATTATAAAATCCAGACGAGCAAAGAAAGATTCTTAAAGACTTCACTATCGCAAAGATCCGATAATCGTCCGTACTACGTAAGCTTACGTTTGTTGTAAGATCCATCTCCTACACACACGAGCAGTTGAGAGATCAAAATTCATGTTCATATTGAAATATTTCTTTACTTTTAGTAACATAAGCGACAAATAAATCTGTAAAATTTATAATCGGTGATCATTGAAGTTTTTTTTCCAGCCAATAACGTGCAAAAACAATTTTAAGAACTATTTTAAAATATATTTTTTGATTTCGTATCCCCTCTCAACCCATTGTGTAATGGAACGTTGTAGTTACATTGAATTTGACACTAACTTTGACAGTGAGTGTGGTACACCATTAAGGTGCACCGCAAACGGTCCAATCAATACAATTGTACTAATGGGTGTTTGTATGTAAATTGAGAAAATATTCGTTGCCAAGCATGAAGTGAAAGGCCATTAAAGCATTTTAATCCATGTAATTTTTGAACTATGCTAATTAGGGTTTGGTCTCTGATAGTTTTGCACCTGGTTGAGAGCCATAATGGACTTTTAAAAAACTTTTGGATACATACTTAACTTTTTCTTGAGTGTAGCTTTGTGAAATGTTTTTTTAAAAATCATATGAATTTTCATCAGTCATTAACTTATATCTGTGTCATATATTAATAGTTAATGTGTATAACAGGAATAGCAACATTTATTATATCCGTTTAAATCATTATAGTATTATCAGCTTCTAGCCAAAAGAAGTTTTAAAGGCAGCAGAAAAAAAAAGGATTTAAATGATTCGAAAGGGATCTGTTATGTGGTTTCAATGGCCGCATTTGGACTCCATCACGATATTCAATAAACAATAACAACTATTTTTTCACATTATTTTATTTGAAAAAATATAATTTGTTTGTACAGTGTTAACTATTTTAACACCCAATATTTTTTGTATTCCACTATGTGGCTTACAACAATACTTAACTGGTCCAAAGTCAACCGAGAGAGTAATTGCTACGTGTGATTTACTGCTAATATTATGTAAATGTACAAATTACTAAATAATATGCTTATTTGTGAGTTTTTGATCGGTTATGCACTTATATAATTCAATGTATCATTTTTTTGTTTCCGACTTTATTATTTTTCGTGTTTGTTTGCTTTGTTTTCATATATCTGTATAGTAGACCAAGTTTTTTCAAAAAAATATTTTTTTTGTAAGGGCGTTTCTATGTAGGGGGCTTTACAACAAGCAAATAAATAAGTATTATTATCTTATGTACTATATTTTTACGAGTTTACTTCATATTATTTTTCTTTTGGTTTGTGATAAGACACTATTCTTTTTCTTAAATATATACATATATCAATCGTCGTATGTGAGTGTGCATATTGGTATCTTATTAGGGGTTTTATACCATAGAGAGAGAGGTTTAGTGAATTAAAAATAAATTGTGCAACTTAGAATAAAAAACAGATTAATCCGGTATCCAGGAGGAGAATTATTTTTACTTAAAACTTTTGACAGGATACTGAAATAAAAACCGCTTCCCTGCTTTCAACGTCTACTTAATGATTAAAATCTGAAAAGTACAAATAAAACCTTTTAAAATTTTTTAATGGGCGCAATACTGGCACGTGAAAGAGTTTTTCCACTCAAATGAGTCGTTTTAATAATGTTTTTTTTTCCCCAAGGTTATATTTAAAAAATGTTCAATCAGATTTTATTGACTTTTGTCTATTTATGTTTATGTATTATTTATAGCATTGGGTTTAATGAGAAAACACGAATGCCTCCCTTGAGATTAGGTGCTGTAGTAGCGTATGATACATTTTAATAACGACTATTTTTAGTATGTAATTACACAGGTAAATTGTGTATGATCAAATTATATAAATTAAAATTTTATTCTTGAAATTGAGCATACATGTATACAAATCAAACTATTTTTACGATCTTGAATGTGACCGCTTATATGAGCTGCGAAACCATACAAACTTCTTTTCTTCATATAGAATTTATTTAGGTTTAAATATTAACTTTGTACGTGCAATTTCAATATTTACTACTTTTTTTTTCTATTACAGTGGAATCTCGATTATTTGTATTTCCGGCTAATAGCATTTTAGTCCCCTCGGTAATTCGTATTATTTTTATGCTCGAGGTCACTTAAAACGTCTTATACACGTATAAATCGACAGAATTGAGGATGGATTAGATCATAAAATCACACATTTGCACACATCTTGACAAGGCATGGCAAAACGTTAGCGACGCACCACAGGCACGTGCCTGTGGATTTACTGAAGCGGAACCTCCGTTTACCGAAGATGCAGAACAAGTTGTTGAATTTCTTTTGGAATAGGATCGCCTTTCACAGAATAATAAAAATCACATAACATTCGAAGATTTCGTCAATTTTGACGACGGTCTAGCAGTAGTGCGGATGTTAACCGACGAAGAAATTTTAGATCCATCTGAGGAGGTTGATGGTGAAGATGAAGATGATGTACTAACAATTACTGCTAAAGTTTCTAAACAATACGTGAACAACGTGCGCCATTTTTTAGCAAAATCAGATGTTGGTGATGAGGTAATTTTTTGCTCTGAACACTCTTGACATAGTAATTGACAATACCCGTCTGCAAGAATCGCGTAAAAAAAAAACGGATTTTTTTCAAACACATGTTTGATTGGTGTTTATTTAATCTAGAACATAAGTATGTACTTATTTTTTATTGCATGTATTGTTTATTGTTTAGTTTAGTATAAAGCAGTGTTTATTGCATAGTTTTTATCCTTACTACATTGTACATACTTCTTAATACATGCATGTTTGCATTAATACATTTTTTAATTTTGTACTCCCGATAATTGGTATTCCCGATAATTCGTACCAAACTGTCAGTTCCTTGACAATACAAATTATCGGGATTCTACTGTATAACTAAATAATGTACTTTAAAATTTCAAATCTAGTGACCTCCGTAACTGAAAAATCCACCACTCACTTATCACAAATTATCGTATTTTAAATATAAATGCGAATACGTCTAGTTATGAATGGAAGACAATAATTTTATTATATCATTTGAAATTCTAATTAGTTGGTCCTTACTTATAATTTGTAGAAAACTAACATAAGAGCGGGTATTAGTTAAAAAATAAACCAAGCACATAATAAAAGTTGTAAAACAACCTGTTTATTTTATGTTTATTGAATAACAATAAAAATAACAAAATACTGATAATAACAAATTTGCACCATGGGGCAAAAGTATGTGAGTCTTAGAGATCATTTATGCTATAGTTCTTTTTGAGGACTTCTCTGTTGGCGATTCGGCCTCGGCCTGGCTGTGGTGGTACTGGTCATCGCCGAAGCCTGGATGTTCCTGCACTCTCTCGTAGGTGGACTTGAAGCCGTCGTAGAACCTGGAGACGGACTGTATGCTCTTTGCGCCTGAGCTAGATGCCCATTGACGGTAAGTTGGTGAAGACGTCGGACGATGTGAAGTCTGCGGTTGAGGGGGCTCATTTCTCAAGACGTACTGGCCTTGGTGTAACCACGCTTCCTGGGCCGGTCTGCGATCGTGCGTGGTGTAGTCGTAAGCTTTTGGCACTTCGTATGGAAACGACGGGTAAACTAGTTGCTTCTCACTTTGTCGGGGGGTCTCGTTTATGTTTTGTTTCTTGTTCTGTCTGCCCGACTGGGGTCTAAATCGCATATTAAAGTAATAAGGAATCTGCTCCACATTTGTAAACGGCGATGGCGTCCGGCTCGAGTAATGACTATGTTGTTGGACGATATATGGCAAGTTTTGGTTAGTTTGATATGGCACTTGGTTTTCGACTTGATGCGGAGTATTTTGTTGATAGTAGTATGGATTTTGAACCCGCATTTGATACAGAAGGTGTTTTTGGAAATAGTAAGGTGTGATTTGCGGAAAACGACTCCTTACCGGATTTTGAGGCCTTTTCTCCTCTTCATAAGGGGCCTGCTGCTCAGCGTTGTACAGAATATGTTTTTGTGAGTGGTGATAGGGAAGGTGGATGGGTGCAAACAAGTTTGGAATGTTCTTTGATTTGTATGGGGCTACTTCCTCTTCATCGTATGACACTTGCTCACTTTCTTCGCTGGCTGTTGGATTCTGCGGTCGATATAGAACTGGGATCCTCAAGTGGTAGGGGACTTGTTGCACAACTTGATATGGGAAATGCTGTTTTTTTACGCCGAATGAATTTCGTTGGTCTTCATACGAGTTCTTCCTTTCATCTTCGTAGGGCTCCGGATTCTTTTCATGAGATGGAGCTATCTTCGAGGGCTGATTTAAGTATTGGTTTTTTAAATAATATTGGGCTTTGAATTCTGGATAACTATTTCTTACCTCGTCTGAAGCTTGATTTTGTTCATGAGAAGTACTTGGATTATATTTATTGGAAACTTGGTGCCTCTCTTCGTACGGATTTTGCTCATTAGTATTGTAAAATATATCTTTTTGAAAATGATAAGGCTTGTAGATAAGCGGGAGTCGATTTAAAGCCTGGTCTGAAATTTTATTTTGTTTATAAGAAGCATGTTTCTCCTTTTGATAGGTAACTTGTGGTGGGTCATCGTACAGATTTTCCTTATTGACTTGGTTCAAAATATTCTTATGCAAGTGGTGTGAGTTATAGACGAGTGGTAGACGATTACTTACTTGATTTGATGTCCTATTTTTTTTTCGAGGAATTTCTATTTCTTCGATCGGGTGTAACTTATCTGAGGAGTATTGGTCGGGACTGTCCTCGTGAACCTTGTATCCGTGTTCGTCAACTTGACCAGGCTTCTCATTCGGGGCAGGTTGTTGAGTGCGATCTTTTCCTGGCTTCGGCTTTGATGGCTTCTCCCTCTGACCGAACACTGGCTCCACAATTTTCATGACTGACAACTTGTCGGCGGAGAGTTCATCTGCGTAGTGACCTTTATTCTTCACTCCGTGAGATGTTTGAGGAGGTAAATATTGATTGTATGGTTTTGGTACTTGCTGTTGGTATTGAAGCGCCGCCTTCACGATATTTTTAGCCTGGACCGGAACTCGTAAGTGATAAGGTACTTGACTTTCTCTGACTTTGAAAGGTTCACCTCCGCGGGCGTCAGACAGAAACGTCCGGTCATCCTGGGAGGGTTCTCCGACAGGCCGTGAGCTGTGATCTTCCTCCCGAGCTATATCCTGTAGCCTAAGAGGCTGTGGCTTCCGCTGTACCATGAAGTCTTCATTCCAGAAGATGGCTGCTGTCGCTGTCCCCAATAGGCCGAAAATAACCGTACTCGATGAAAGCATCCTTCCGACTGAGAAGTAATTACCAGTTTTCGCTTTTATATGTAAACCCCCCACTCCTCGTGCTAATAATTATCTAATTTTAATATAGTTGAACGAGATCACTAGGCAGATGCTCATCCATTCGACGATAATGATTTTTAATTGAAGCATCGAACCTGCCGATTTACATAACGGACGGAAGCCTTCCGAGATCTTTCATATTTTATTAAATTACCACTTTCGAGTTGGTCTAAAAATAAATCCTGAAATTATCTTGTACATAATTAGTTACTTATTGTAAAACATAAAACTTAAGCGAAACGAGCTATTATATAGATATCAATATATCCATCTGTATTCACTTATATTCACACAATTCAGGTATAATCTTTGTAAAATTTATGATTGTCGTCCATAAAAAAGTAAAATTAACTGTCAAATGTGTGTATATAATGTTAACCACAAAGTGCTACCGAAATCCATTCCAACTCTCACAGATCACTATTGATTCATTTTTAAGGAATGATCACAACCTGCCATTCATGTACATGTATTACGAGTATTTTAAACCAGATTAAACAATTCTCGCATAGAAAAGTATATAATCTTTTTTTTTTCCCCTAGAAAATAAGGAAAGTTTAAAAAGAACGGTGTTTTATTTCTTTACGTCCATGAAGAAAAAAACATGACTTGAAAGCTAGGAAAAAAAAAAATCAGATTCTACACACAATGCAGAGACAATGAGGGCATGGAGAGACAGGTCTTCCCGAATGATTTGGATATTTGCATGAATATAACACTGGTGGCCTAATGAGTTAAAACACTTCTGGTAAGTAACTTTGTTTTTACCAGTTTAGAAACACTCTCTTATAATTACTGTTTTTTACATTTTTAATTTGTATACTGGTGCCGGGGCTGATGGAGAAGCGTGAGGAACTTCCCAAGACTCCGCTTCCTCCTTCGCATACGAGAGAGGTGACAACCATGTGGATATAGAAGGCCTCTGGGCTGTTTGTAAATACTGTATGAACGAGCGAGTGAATGATGAATTGTAAATATGGTATGAATGGGATCATTTATCTCAATTAATTGTCTGATAAGGCAGATTGTAATTTTAGCACAATAAAGTAGTCATATGTATATAAATTTGTATAATGCTCTACTCAAATTCGCAAAAAACATATATTTATTTCAATAGGTATTAAATAATAAATTATTGACACCTAATTATGTCAGAGAGACAGACATCCATTCGGATGAAGTATAAGTATTTAACTTTAAAACAGCTAGACTCTAAAAAAGAACGAACGGAAATACAAAAAAATAATATGAACCATAGAAATTTTTAATTTCTATATCCTATTTATATAAGGTAAGAATATGTATCAGTTTAATGCGTAAAGTATCATTTGCCCTAACAGCACGCAGCAAATAATTGGGAGAATACCATCATTGTGAAGATCCTTCAGACTAATTGATGACAGAATGGGTCTATTCGGCCAATCAATTAATCTCAAGCCAAAGCTAATCCGATCAATTTTAGCCTTAATCGTCTCATCGCTAAGTTTAATCAAACCAGAAAGATCTGAATACAAACTCGGCCTCTACAACTTTCACATGATATCTTATATTATTATACATTATGTTGATGATGAGAAGACATAAAAATATTGGGAAATGGACAAAGGTAGCGCAGGATTCATTTAGCTTGATATTTTTCATTTGGAGAACAGAAAATGTGGCAAATGATTAGAACACTGTATCCACTGTAGGGGTATTACGTTGAATTGTACAGCCTAAAAACTATTCACGAAGGTCTTGCGAGTGGGTATTCGTCATTGCGGAGGAACAGGATGAATATCAATGCGGCTCCCGACCAGGAAGAAGTAGATCTAACTGGTTTCTTACCGAGGGGCAAACAATGGGGAAGAAAAGGGAAGGGAAGAAGGATTTGCATACGAGGGTTTCAGATGACTCAGTATGCTGGGAAAACCTCTGAAATATTTAAACAGCGTTAGTGTACCAGAGAAGCTCAACTAGTGAAAATTCTCAAGTTAAACAGTTCCAAGGATTTTTGAGAAATAGTTTTAAAATTAATAATGGCCAAATACAAGAAGACAGCTTGTCCCCTCTTTCAGTTACTTAAAAAAGCCACTAGAAAGGTAAAGAGGAAGCTAGGCGGAAATATTCTAGGGACTAATATTTCACTTAGCCGGCGAAGTGTTGGGCTTGAAGAGAATAAAGATGAGATTGTGGAGCCAATAAAAAAGAAAATATTAATGACAGAGTTGGAGAAAAATATTAATACCTAGTAATGAGAAGGAAAAATCATGTTTTGGACATGGACGTAGGTTGAAAGCATCAGAAATCAACAGGTAAATACTTGACCACAATACAGAATCTTGACAAAAACAGACACTGTGCTTAGTATATGTACTATAGCATAGCTACATTGTATATACCGTGTGAAGTACACTCAACAATAATTAAGCTAAGGTAGGATGATGTACAGAATACAAGGCAAAACAATAGAGACAGTGTTAGGGCTCACTTTATGTATGTGTGGTGCTAATACTAACCTAAATCTGAATAAACTAACAATCTAAGATTCCCGGACAGCCTGTTGCCATCGATTTGGGAATGCTGGTGAGGTCACAGTGTTAAACACTGGGTTTGTCAGGTGATGCAACGAGTCAAAAAACTCGATGTTTCTCCGTTGGATGAACTCACCCACCGACGGCACTCCTAGGAACGGGTGCAGGTCGGCGTTATTTAACCTCTGAAGAGAGGTATGTCTGACCACTTTTCTCATGATCCCATTCTGAAATTTCTGGAGACTTTTAGCTGTACTGTTAGTCATGTGAGTATATAGTGTAGCACCGTACAGCAGAGCACACATTCATATAGTTAGAGACGAATCGACGAAGTTGGGAGAAGTTTTAAAAGGTCTTTCTGGCGTTCACGCTGTTGTTTAATTTTCCCAGTCTGACTCGGCCTGTGTTATAGCTCTTTGTGCACTCTTGCTACTGTTGTAAGCCGCAATGATGGCGGTGAATGCGATTACCACAGCTTTCTTGTAGTTTGTCCCAACAATTTCAGAACTGTACATGCTAAAAAGTACCGAAGAACCAACATTGAGGAACTCCACAGGTTCGAGAGGCAGTTTACCACCTTTACAGTTCTGCCCTTCAAGAAGGAAAACAACATGTATATAACTGCTCTGGGCATTCCCAGTCGCAAAGCTGTCGGCTCAGCATCCCGTGGGACGAAAGCCTGCGTGCGGTCCAACGAGATCGTAGCTGTAGCTGTGATCGACTGCACCAATCGATTTTAAAGTTCAATTTATTAAAGAAGAAAGAAGATTCCAGTAAACTTATTTGTCGGCTTCGTCTTCTGGAAGTTGAATTGTTGAAATCCCCTGTGTTGATAAAATTTATTTTTGACTGCTATAAAGATATTATTTCTACTATGGTCACGCATATTCATCCTTTGTCCATTCACGATAGAGGCGTTTATGGTTTTCCGTCCTAATTTAAACTGCAAGGAGCGCCAAAACGTCAAAATGGTTCTTAACAGGTGATTCACTTGACCACTTATCGTGTAAAAATTACATATTTTGGCTTCCGAATAAACTTTGGTAAAACACATAGCTAGTCTGAGCGGTTGTATTTTATTTCCTCTGCTGACAAAACAATCGTTTTGTCAATAAAAAATCACATACTTTATAGAAAAATGCAAGGTTGTTAAATACTTTTACGAATTTTTTACTTTGGAAAAGTTTCACAAAAAAGATTTCTACAAATGTTTAAAAATATTAACGAAAAAAAAATCATCTTTTCGATTCGATCGTTTTGTTCTGTCTCACTCAAAGACAGGGGAGGAGACAGATGCCATAATCCACTAATTTAAACTTAAGAAAAAATAGAATCTTTTTTAACATTTGTACTATAAACTTTCATGTCATTTCATATCACGCTTACCCATGAGAGCCCACACTTATATGTGAGGTCACTATTTCATAAAGTCATCGTCCACCGAATTTATAGTGAACCATTTCCAAAATGTGGGAGCCAGGCCGAACTGTCCACCACATTTGAGTTTGAGTTTTATGAGCACAACTAAAATTTCGTTATTATTATTTATGTATAGTAAATGCCCCTTATTATGTCAGCAACAAAACCCTTCATAACGACCTTAATATACTCTACATTGTAGAACTCATCCCTTCCAAGTTTATGAAATTCCACAGTAGCCTTTTCAGCCAACCTAATCCTGTAACACAGTCATTGCACTGCGCCACTCATCCCTATAATCCTCCTCGGAGACTGAAACGGCAGTGGTCTCGTGACCTTCTATAGACGCGTGACAGTGGGAGTCCTGGCAATGGCCAGTTTCTCCAATCATGTCCTGGTCGTCTGTGGCTCTCGCGCTCTTGGTCAGCCTCCACTGGCTAGTATCCGGTGACGCGGCTGACGGAGGAGCGTGGGGGACTTCCCAAGACTCCACTTTCTCTTGGCATGTGGATTTGGGAGGTCTCTGGGCTGTCTGTAAATATTGTATGAATGAGCGAGTGAATGATGAATTGTAAATATGGTATGAATGAGATCATTTATCTGCATTATTATTGCCTTATAAAAGGCAGATTGTAATTATAGCACAATAAAGAGATAATTGTCTCATTATTATTTATTTATTTTTTTTAATATAAACGCGTATAATTGAAATGTAGAACAGCAAGAATAGAACTCAGGTCTAATATTGCCCGGAGGAGAACATTTGTGCTATGGTCAAGCAAACGTCGTGTAACATTTCAGTTTGCACCTTAGGCAGGCCAATTTACTCCAAGATACAAGCATGATTCGTAATCTCTCTTGCTTTGTCATTTTCAAATTACCCCGCCGGCATTTCGCCAACCTTTAATAAGAAGTGAAATGTCCCAGCGCGCAACACTTCATCGAGAGGCATTTTGTAACGACTTCCACGTAATGATTCCAAGGCCATTACACATTTTCGATACTGATCTTGATCTTTTGGTGTGAGCACTAAGGTTGAATTTGATGGCCACTTGTATTTCAAGAATATATACAGTAGTCCAAGGAAAACAATGCATGCCACTTTGTACGAAACGGTGGCATTCATCTGGGAGACGAGCGATTTTCTTAAGTCTTTGTAATTATTCCAATGTTACATATTCTAAATAATTTTATTTTTTGAGCCCTACTACCCAACTTTTCCATTTCTATCATTCAACCTATTTCTAACCGAGCACAAACCCGATCGAAAAATCAACATTTTGTAATTCTAGGTTCCTTTCTATTAAAATCAATGAATACGGTTTCTCGTATTTCACTTCATTTGAGAAAAATGACAAGAAAAAATTACAAATTACTGGAGTTGGTATATTCACACAATATATTTATAATTATATATCAGAGCGTCCTGGCTTCAGAATTCCTGTCCATATTATTTCTTACAACAAATAAAAATATATACGCTTATTTGCAGCTTCATACTGAAACTAGGTTACCAAACCTTTGATCGATACATATAAATATGGACGCTATCAATATCAAAAAAAGAAATCCTTTTTTTTCTATTGCTTTCAATGGAGGTTAAAAGACCTCAGAAGACGAGCTGTTCAGGGTTTCTTTTTTTAATTAAAAAATATATTCAAGAACAATTATTTATTACTAATTAATTATTTATGTGATTGCTATTAGAAGTCTATGTTCGAAATTTGTTTTATAAATTATATAGCTTTTTACAATGTGTTGTGTTTGTCAGTATTTAAGTTAGGAATTGTAACAGTTCGTATTAATTGGCAGGAAGTAAGTAAATGGCTAATTGTTAGTTAACAAGTATTTACAGTGTGTTGTGTTTGTCAGTATTTAAGTTAGGAATTGTAACAGTTCGTATTAATTGGCAGGAAGTAAGTAAATGGCTAATTGTTAGTTAACAAGTATTTACAGTGTGTTGTGTTTGTCAGTATTTAAGTTAGGAATTGTAACAGTTCGTATTAATTGGCAGGAAGTAAGTAAATGGCTAATTGTTAGTTAACAAGTATTTACAATGTGTTGTGTTTGTCAGTATTTAAGTTAGGAATTGTAACAGTTCGTATTAATTGGCAGGAAGTAAGTAAATGGCTAATTGTTAGTTAACAAGTATTCACAATGTGTTGTGTTTGTCAGTATTTAAGTTAGGAATTGTAACAGTTCGTATTAATTGGCAGGAAGTAAGTAAATGGCTAATTGTTAGTTAACAAGTATTTACAATGTGTTGTGTTTGTCAGTATTTAAGTTAGGAATTGTAACAGTTCGTATTAATTGGCAGGAAGTAAGTAAATGGCTAATTGTTAGTTAACAAGTATTCACAATGTGTTGTGTTTGTCAGTATTTAAGTTAGGAATTGTAACAGTTCGTATTAATTGGCAGGAAGTAAGTAAATGGCTAATTGTTAGTTAACAAGTATTTACAGTGTGTTGTGTTTGTCAGTATTTAAGTTAGGAATTGTAACAGTTCGTATTAATTGGCAGGAAGTAAGTAAATGGCTAATTGTTAGTTAACAAGTATTCCCAATTTGTGGCATCGGTTAGGCTATAGTGTGAATGTGTCTGTTTTTTATGTCTGATTCTTAGTCTTGTTAGAGAAACTTGCTCATATTATTCTCAAATAATGAAATGTACTTGGCTTTAATGTTTTTTTTGATTTCCCAGAGTTTGATGTCATATTCTTTTTTCTTTCGAATTATCTCTTAGTGTGTGTAACTGTCATGTCAAAAAAGTGGCGTATTTGGAGACCTGTAAGCACTTGTACAGTATATTGGCTAGGCTAGATAATGTAGCAAATATTAGATGTTATTTGATACCGACAGCCCCATGTAAGGAATTTAATTAAACATAAATTTATTTGCTTATAGTTGTTATTTGCGCTCTACGAAGTAGGAGGAGAAACTCATTGTGGTCGTTGAACATAGCAATCAGGAAAGTCGCACCACAAGCACTTTCCTCTCTACGTCATTGTATAATTATTCGACGAAAACAGAAGCGTACAGTGAATTTCGAAATAATTAATTAGCTGTTTCATTTCAAAGAGTGGAGATAGCTGTCCCCCGTTCCCTTTTTGAGCACACGAGCCACCTCTACATGTAATACCAATGTAATATTTATCGAATAAAATACAAATATCAGCTGATGATGAGAAAACTAATTTTTTGTTTATGAATTAAATAATGGCACAATCGGCATTATGCTAGTTTCGCGTTTGCGAAGAAAGTATTTATAATCTAATTGTAAAACTTTACAGGGTATTTTTTCTGATCATCGATCCTGAACTTTCTTTATCCCTAAAAAGCAATTAACCTAACAGTGATTTAAAGCAAGATTCCAAGTAAAACCCTCCATCATTAAAAAATAAATTTATCACGCTCAAGGTGGCTCTTAGACATTTCAATCAACCTTCAATAATGACTAATAGTCGTCCTTTAAATGTCATTAAATCAAGTACATATTAGTAATCACAAATTAAATTCATACAGTCTACGTTACTGCATTTATTCAACAGGATTGTCACCTGTTAATTATAACCCTCTTTGTCAATTCTATTCTGCTGTTAACATTTCTATCACTCTTCTCTACGATGGAAAAGTGATTTTCTCGGGTCTTCCTATATTTCTTCTTCCCCCTGATACGTACTTTATAATGACCTCTAGTGTTCGGACATGAACTAAATGATGCAATTCTAAATCATATTCGTTGCGTTGAAATCAACTGAAAGACTATTTCAAACCGATGAATTCAAGACTAACATACAACCGTCAGAATTAATTTTGTAGACGAAGAAAGAATTATTCAACTTGGGCTCAAAAAACAACACATAATTTTGTTTAATTTATGGCACGAAATTAGTACGCGCATAGTAAAGAACTCGGAAGTAAATACAAATTTTCTAAGAACAAATTTGATTACTATTACAGTTGTAGCTTACTAGCGATTGGTCCAGCCCACTACAGTAAACGGTGGTGCTTAAATGATACACGATATGGGTTCAAACCCAATATATAAACAAAAAAAGTGAATTTAGTTCCCTTTCATGAATAGGAGTGGCTGGCTGTAAATAGAACCCCAACCTAAATGGAAGTTTATAAGATATTATTATTTATAATTTATTATGATAAAATTACAATCTACCTTAATGGGCGATAGGTAATTGTGATAAATGTTTTCATTATACTGTACTTACAAACAACCAGAGAACACCCAAATCCACACTAGGACTCCCACTGTCACTTATTTATAGCAGGTCACAACGCCACTGACTGCCGTTTTAGTCTCCGAGGAAGATTATAGGGATGTGTGGCTTAGTGTAAAGACCGTGGTAGCCAATCAGGGTGGTTGGAAAGGCTACTATGGAATTTCATGAACTTGGAAGGGATGAGTTCAAGAATGTAAGGTATATTAAGATCGTTATGAAGGGTTTTGTTGCTGACGTAATGAGGAGCATTAATTATTATTCTCAGCACTTTTGATTATTTGAGCACGCTTGATGTTCGACTTTGTTGCTGTCCCCCATAGCTCTATTCCGTATGTCCAGATTGGCTTGAGTATAACTTTGTAGATTAGTAATTTACTTTCTATTGAGAGATGGGATGTCCTTCGAATTAATCTGTATGGTTGTCCAAAGCGTATGTTGAGTTCTTGTCTTTTTAGTCTATTGAGAGGGCACCATTTTAGCCTTTTGTTGAGGTGGAAGCCTAAGTACCGTGATATAAGATATTATAAAATATATAAATAAATAATGTATTTACAGTCTAATCATATTTTGGCTTATACTAATCATCAATCAAGCTTAAGTGTATTGTTTCTGTAACACGCATTAATCTAGAAACTTGCGAAACCACTTTAGATGAGCGAGAGCTAACTATTACAACATCAGACATTCCGCCAGCTCCTCGTTAAGACACATACGCTCCATTATTTCACGGTCGGTGGATCTGGTAACGCTCATGTAACATCTACATGTAACAAAGAAGCCAGCGGGGAGGCGTGTGGGGGTGGTAACCGAAGGATGCGCGTATAAATAGTGCTATCTTCATCTAAGAAGTCAGTCAACATGTGGATCAGTGGTGTAGCAGTTCTGTGTCTGGTCGGGAGTCTAGCGGCTGAGGAATGGGGACAAAAGGAGAAGACGAAGGAACATCATCACGAACATTACGAGCATGTCAAAAGTGTCATCCTGACGAAGAAGGTGCCTAAGCCGGTTCCGGTAGAAGTTGAAAAACATGTGCCTTACGAGGTCAAAGTGCCGGTAGACAAACCGTACCCAGTCTACGTGCCCAAACCTTATCCGGTCTACGTCGAGAAGAAAGTCCCTTACGAAGTCAAAGTTCACGTGCCGAAGCCCTACGTGGTAGAGAAGAAGATTCCGTACGAAGTCAAAGTCCCAGTAGACAGGCCGTATCCAGTCGAAGTGCCTAAACCGTACAATGTCTACGTCGAGAAAAAAGTACCATTCATCGTAGAGAAGAAAGTACCTTACAAAGTGCAGGTGCCTGTAGAAAAGAAGTACCCAGTTCACTACACGGTTGAAAAGAAGATTCCATACCCAGTCATCAAAGAAGTGCCTTTTCAAGTGAAAGTCCATGTTGATAAGCCGGTTCCGTACAAGGTGGAGAAGCCTGTACCTTATCATGTAGAGAAGCAGGTACCGTACCCAGTGGTCAAAGAAGTTCCGTACCCGGTCGAGGTTCCTTATAAAGTGGAAGTAAATGTACCCTACAAAGTTGAAGGAACAAATAATGAAGCTGACCAAGGGTCCAGGGCCTTCCACAATGAAAGATCAGAATACAGTTGGAAGCCATCTCTGGAAGTAGAGCCTCAATCAAGCTATCATGGCAATCAACAATCATCAGTAAATCATCATGGAGGATCAGAGGACGGTTGGAAAAAGATACAGAGCATTTTCGGTCAGTCCGAGTCAGGACCTGACGGCAGCTTCCATTCCGCAACATCTCACAATGAAGGTGCCCATTCATCGCAGTTCTTCAAAATGGACAGTGTCCCTCAATCCCATGGAAGTTCTCTCTCTTCTGGAAAAGGCGAGTACTCGAGGGAGCATTCCTTTTCTCCTTCAGGCCTAGAGGAAGCAACAAAATATGGAGATCATTACAGTACCAATAACTTCCAACAGAGTGGAGACTATTCATCTGGATCACAGGACGCTTGGAAGGGATCCTCATCCTTCTAATTTAAGTAGAACAGCTTCTTGATAGAAAGAATCTTTTTTCATAGTTCCTTTCTTCAGTCATTTTAATTATTTATTAGAAAACAGCTATGAATATATTCCATAAAAGATTGTTGTTGTTACAAAGTTAAGTATTGTTATTTATTATAGTAAATTGTATATTTACATCATTTTGCGTTGTAAATAATTTAAATTGTACCAATTAAAAAAAAGTTTCTAAATGACGTTTACATTTTTCATATCCTTAGTAATTTCATTTGTAGGTTTTTATTTTTGATTTTGTCTGATGGTTCACAAGACAACCATAGCCGTTTAGCTCGACAAAACTCAAAACGCATTAATTAAAGCTTAGTAGCGTTGGAATTAAAAAAATTAGTGAAAAAAATACTGTGGTATATATGGTGGTTATGATATTGGTGTGGTACCTAATGTTGACAAAATGTATTTAAAAAAAATTAAGGCAAAGATAAGTTAAAATAATTGAAATTTGTCAAGCTTGAAAGAAAAGCTTTTATTTTCATTCAGGTAATAGGGTTTGTTTCTCAAACGACATCAGTAAGTAGAATGGTTCAATCATATGAAATTTCAAAGGTGTACGCCAAAATACCAAAATACTGTTTATGTTTTCGGTTGGACTGTAATAAATAACAAGATGTATGGGGAAAAAAACAACATGAAATCGATAAATAAAAGTCACTATTTGGGTTTTGACCTGAGAAGCTTTATATTATTATTAGCTTTACACCCATTCTCAGAGAACTGGAGTATTCGACCGCTCCTTTCTTCCACTCTTTGGGATTCTATCCCTCACAATATCAGTCATACTTCATCCTCACGTGCCTAACACACCCTCCTATCCCAACACTTCCTCACCACTCAGACAGACTCCTGCTAACCTAGGATCTTTTATTTAATCATTAATCATTTATTTAAACTATTATCTTCTCGACTAATATTTTATCAAGATACGATTAATATCATTTAAATGTTCTGTCGATTAACCCGTCAAATATTTACCAGTAATATCCGTTAATTTTAATTATCCAATTTTGCTCTAATTTTTCCTTTTTTTTATTTTAAGTTTATTTTGTATTCAAACAAATTTATGGGTGGCATTTTTAAGTACCTCCCTATTTTAGGCCCGAGAATAGAAAAGAAATGTTTAGATTTTATTCTAAACCAACCAAACCAATAAGCTACTAAATTAAATGATATAGTTTCTGGGGCCAGGCCGGCCGAGGCGATCCTTTGAAACCCACCGACCGTGCACAAGCTCTGTTGTATTAATTAAGAAACTGTGTTGTTCCAGTAGATACAGTAACCGAGATGTTGGGTTGATTTGTTAGATTGTGTTCAGTTCAATCCCAAAGAGTGGGCCTAGGAGATAATCGACAAAGGGCCCATTCGACCGCAGTAACCGGAAGATGTGGAGTGTACACTGTAGCCCTTCCTTCGGCTGTCTGTTAATGCATTTGTAGGCTGGGACAGCTTCCGGCAACAACTTCAAGCAACATTTAGAAACTATTTTTAAGGTTTCTTTAATTGGAATTTGCACTACTCTCAACTTCTCACATTTTTTGTTAGTAATACGCAAGAGATAGGTCGGGGAGATGGTGGAGATGACTGATTGTCGATTGTGCCTCACAATCGATTGTTCTGATATTATCAATGGCATAAAATCGATTAAACGTTTAAAAATCGAACATCTTAGAGAGAGAAAACGCCATTTAAAAAAAACTTATTATTAAATGTATACAGATTAAATCCTAATTCAATAGAAAGCCCTGAGAATGATAGTCAATGCCCCTTATTACGTCAGCAACAAAACCCTTCATAACGATCTTAATATACCTTACGTTCTTGAACTCATCCCTTCCAAGTTCATGAAATTCCATAATAACCTATCCAACCTCCCTAATCCCCTAGCACAGTCATTATATTGCGCTACTCATCCCTACAATCCTCCTCGGAGACTACACAGGTGGTCCCGTAAAGCGGCAATGGCCTCGTGGCATTGCTATAAATACGTGACTATGGTAGTCCTGGCAATGACCAGTGTCTGAAATCATGTCCTGTGCGTTTGTGGCTCTCACGCTCTTGGTCAGTCTCTACTGGCTCTTATACGGTGACGCTGCTGACGGAGGAGCGTGGGGGATACTGCGTACTTATTGCCCAATAAGGCAGATTGTAATTTTTTCACAATAAAGTTTAAAAAAAAAGAAAAAAAAGTACATTTAATATTAAAAATTACAATAAAAAGTAGTTTAATTAGAAATTTCTAAACAGTATTGTGAAAACGAGTTTGCAGGAATGCATAAATATTTCATGACAGGGAACTTATCGGTGAATATTAAAAGAAGTTGTTTCACCAATGTTGTAGTATGTTCACCAGTTCTGGTAATGCTAGTTCCTCGAAGTAGGGTTTGGCAGCTGTGGTTCGCTGATTTTGCTGTTCTTCCTTTTTGTCCTCTAGCTTGTGGATATAAGATTTTTCAACACTAGAACCTCGCCAGTTGTAAAACATGACATTTGACTATTTCGATATCGCTATGTATGATCGGGTCACCTATTTCCAGAATTTATTCAATCATGAAAAAAGTCGAATTCCATGTTGTCGGAACATCTTGAATAGTTTGATGGCTCATAAAAATTTCACAAGCTGCCCTCTACAGATGGAGGGGCTCAGAGAGAGGGTGGGGTCGACGGGGGGGGGGGGGTATGGTTCACTTTAAGGTAGGGTGGGAGAAACTGAGACATTTGTCACATCTCATCGGATTAAGGAAAGTTTAATTGCTTTTAGTCGCCGTTCGATTTATATCTAATCCTATTAATGTATATATTTTTCCTACAAAATTCATCGATTAGGTTATTCTTATCCAAGATTTTAAATCGTATCATGTAACCACGCCATTATTCTAAATGTGGGCTTTAAAGTTTTCATCAAACTTCCCTGAAAACTGTTTACAATATAATAACCTGTTTAGCTCTGTTTCGCATTAATATTCTCAATGGGTAAACTCCAATTGTTTTCAGTTCAACCACTATATCCGGTTGGGGTCTTAATTAGGATAGGTGATACTCTTTGAAAGCCACCATCTCCTTCCCTATTAGCTATAACAAAAGTTGGGGCATTTCCAATTATATCATTAATTCCTCTGGAGGAACTGTAATGCGACCTCTCTTTCTTGGTTTGTTTTTTCGCTAGGTGCAAAAAGTAATATCATCTAGCCTTATAGAAATAATAAAAACAAAACAAAATGATTGCATTTAAATTGATAATAATTAATCAAAAAAACAATTAATAAATGAAATTCTTGCCTGTAGGAGCTCTATCCGAGGTAAATAGTTACTTAAAACCACAGGAGCTACCGTAGTAACTATTTCACATTGCATTTAATTTATATTGGCACTTTCAGAGGTCTAAATTTTCAATAAATATTTATTTGTGTAATCCGGTATATAATGAAACCGACATTACTACACGCATTGATTACATAAAAGTAATAAATTTTTGTCACATTGGGATATGAAAGATAAAACTGGAGCTATAAGATTGGCATGAGATATGCCAGTATTTTATCACAGACATGTGCTCTTAACTACTTTACTTAACTACTAGCCCCTACCATATTATTTATTTGATTACTTTTATATTACTGGGAAACAACTAAACTATGGATCAAAGATTTATTAAATATTGGCTTTGAATAAATTTAGCTAAAATGAAAATATTTCTTCGTTAATATTCTACTATGGATTGAATTTACTTCGTATCTACGCAAACTCTAGCTGCAGTTACCTATTGAATTGTCTGTAGGACAGGGGTGGGGTGGGGGAAAAAAAGGTAGTCAAAATCTAAATACAAACTCGTAGTTCAAAACAACAAAAAAGCGGTGGTTTTCATAGGAAATACAAAATTGATACAGGCTAAATTTTAATCCGATAACTTACAGAAAAGCTGAGTTGCGACTAAAAAACAACAGCCAATCCTAAGAAATAGCTTGTATTTTATGATTAAGCTCTTCGAAAACCCCTAAATAAGTTCACATTTCTTTACTTATTTTTTATTTTCATTTTTTTTTTTTTTTGGGCACGGAGAATTTCTTTATTTCATTTTATGTTAGTTGGGCTCAATCCACATAGTTGCTAGACGCCAGTGCGCTTCTAAGCTGAAAATAAAGTACAAGTAATACGTAAAACTAAAATATCCGATAATTTATATGAAGGGGGACAGGAACAAAACAAATACAACTAAAATACAATGATTCTATGAATGAGCGAATGAATGTGGGACTGTAAATATTATTTATTATGTGATCATTTACCACAATTACTTATCACCCGACAGGGGCAGATTGTAATTTTATCGCTAGAAAGGTTATTGTGGATAGAAAAAAAAAAACTTGAAGACTAATTTCTGGAGTTATTTATAAATAAAATGAATGTCTTTATGTGGTCTCTAGTCGATATAATATGCACATCTTTCTTTCTCAATTATTGAGGCTAAGCTGACGATTTTCAAGAAAACTTTACTTTTATCTATTTGTTTATTATATTATTATTATATTATATTATTATATTTATTTTCTATATGTATTTTCTGTGTTGGAGATCTTTCTTTTACAATGTTATGAATAATATCAATCTTGGTGGGTTTAACTAGTCGGGGGATGGTCTAAGTATGGTCCCAGGGACGCCATCTTTAATTAAGTCGATTATTGTAAAAACAATTGGCAAAATTATTTTGAAGTTTTTGAAGTCTACTCTGTTGTAGGCAGAATCATAGAAATGTATTTGATCAACAACTGAATCAGATTTCTTTTCACTACTGGCTACCTGAGTGACATGTTAATGCATATGTCATTGATGCAGTATTAAAAAATTCCATACGCAATTTATTATTATTGTTAGAAATTCGTTGTCTACTTTATTTTTTGTTCCCTAGCGTTATTGACGAACGGAAGGTCAAACTAGTTTCTCTTCACTTAAATAATTCATATTGAGCGAACTCGACTGAAAAATAGATGGCTATTTTGACTCGGAAGCCACCAGAATCGGTAAAACGTAAATATCCTTTTCTATTTTTCCCTGAGGAAGTGGAGAGGCCCACATAGCCATTGCTGATTCTAACTCTATCCGGCTTCTTCTGCCCGTCTGGAAAAAAACCAAAAACAACCTTTAATAATGAATTAGATCGGAGAGGCAGTGCGGGGATTTTTCCCTTAGCAGCGAATCCCCTAAGATCAATTTGTTATTTATTTTCTACTTTCCGCCTAAACATTTTTTGTTTTACGGATTAGTGAGTATTGACTTATTGCTGAGCCCGAAGAGGCTTTTTTGGTCTGTTTGTGTTTTTCTATGACACGTAGGACAGTGGTAGTAAAAATAATCATTGTTTAAGCCATACTACCATTCTCCCGAATTACGCAATCTTGCTTTTTTTTTTAGCTGGCGCTAGGCATACAGATTAGAGTATGGTTAATTAAATTAAAATTCCATCCAAAAGAAATAACAAGCAGGTTATACCAACAGCTTCCAATTGTAAGAACTTTAAGATGATCCACTTTGATCATAGCCTTTCCTACACCATAAAAAAATTGCTTACAAGACATCAAAATAAAATTACATTATAATTATAGCATTAGTTCAAATAAAATAACCTAAACTATGCGAAAAACAAATACCTTATACTTAGCTTTTAGGGTTTAGCACACAGAAACCCAGACAGTCCTGAAACTGTTTTAACACATTGTGTTCTGATTATAGTATGGGTAGAATTAAAGACAGAAGTGGGAAATTAAATTCAAAGATATTCTTCCTAAGTTGACAATCTCTCCACTGGCAGAAGTCTCCGTCCTATCTCCTCCGAATAATCTCCTTTCTTCCATCGTCTCTTTATCTCCTTCAATTCACCTTTTATTGTCTCCCTTTCAGGCTCCCCTTCACAACTAGGTTAGGGAACCTCATTTTCATTTATTCTATTATTCATAATTATTTTGTTTTCATAATTGATTCATTCAACCGTGTGGACTTGGGGGGCCCCTGGGTTGTTTGTAAATATTGTATGAATGTGCGAGCGAATGATGAATTGTAAATATGGTATGAATGCAAACACTTATCTCAATTATTTATTGCCTATTAAGTAAAGGCAGATTGTAATTTCATCATAATAAAGTTGTTAAGTTAAAAAAAAAAAATAATTGATTCACATGCCACATAAGTGTGCATTAATAAAATGTAGCTGTGGTGAACGGTTGTCTTTTCGAAGTGCAAAAACGGGCCAGAAAAAATGCTTTCAAAGTTTAATTTGGAGAAAATATTTGGACAAGACGACTAAACTATACGGCTTCAATAGCCCATAGAAATACGGAGAAATGGCAGCACACTAAATATTTCATACTACGCACAAATAATTGAATATATCTTTCTATATATTATTAACCATGGTATTATGTTAATATATATATTTTTTAATATCAATAGATAATAATAAAAAAAGTAAATATGTTTTACTTAGGAAAGGAAACAAAAACTTTTAACTGCACTTAGTGAAAGTTGGTTTCATTCATGTACCATGTAGACAGAAATTGTTCAAATTCAACTGATATACATTTAAATTAATTTTAATGAGGTCATTCCCGTTAAAGACCATTAACTTTCTTGGGAGACACGTCCGGGCGAGAGAGGGGTCGGATCCCAGAGCCTGACAAGTCGAGGGGGTGCGATGAAGATCTTCATTAGGCAACAACTTCTCGACTATAACAAACTTCAAAATTCTATCGGGCTAAGTTTTGATTAGTCGTCCTGAGATGATTTTGAAAACAATTTAAATGACTTAGTGTCCACTTAAAAATTTGAAGTGGGGCATTAGGTTAAAGGCTTTAGCAGAATTGATGAATAATTAAATGTATGCCTTCCACCAGTGTTTAGGAGTAATAATATTTCACCGAGGTAGAGGATCTCAAATTTAGCTCATAGATTAGTACAATATTCTTTTCAGCTCAGATTTTATGACTATATCACTTTGAATAGAAATTAAAATGTAAATAGTACATTTCACGCACTCCTAAAATACTTACCCACATTAAAGATCAGATTCAGTAAAACCCTAGGCAGGCCATATGCAGATTAGAGTATGGTTAATGCAATAAAAATTCCATACAACATCCAACATCCAAAAGAAATAACAAGCAACTCATACCAACAACTTCAAAAGGACATTTAGATACTCCACTTAGAGTTGCCTTGCTACACCACACTATTGACAAAAAAGTTGCTTAGAAGATGTCAAGATAAAATTAAACTGTCTCACATCAGTGAATATTCAAAGAAAAAAGAAGTGAGAACACGAATGGTAACATAGGGTCTATTCTTTTTATAAGTTTAAATTATTTTATACAATTAATTATTTTAAAAGTTAATTATTTGTATGTGTATTTTTTCACTATTAAATTTTTAGGCGTACATTTAATTAATGGTCATTTTTATTTACTGTTTTAGCTTTTATTAAGTAATTTTGTTTGTTTCCAAATATACACCCAAATTATTTTATCGTATGAATTTTACTTTATATTTTTAGTCCCTGAGGGTGACAGCTCATATCTGTCGAAAACGTTCTTGATAATACGAGCATATAATACTGTGAAGACCTAGAAGTATTTATTTAAATAAATCTTTACAAAAACCGCACCAAGCAAAAAGTAAAATAATTGTATGTCATTAAAAAAATAAAATAATTATATTACATGATTGGTCATAGCAATAACCATTTCAATTCAACAGATTAATAGTCAATAATTGCATAACAAGCCTCAAAGCAACAATAAAATTTATTGTTGACCTTGACAGAAACCAAGAAATAAACAGATTCAATCAGTTAATAGTTGTCCAGAGAAACCTTTAACGGGTCCAACGATTTGCCAACAGATTATTCTTTGAATGTGGCAATTGGTCTCCTTTAAGTTTGACGTTTGTAATTAGTTTGTAATAGTTGTGATAAAGATACTGTTTAAATTATCTGTTATATATTTTGCGTTTGTCTTAATGTTCTATGTACATTAGTTCTAAATGTGGAATTCCCTTACTGTGCCATTGAGCAAACCTGATAAATTACTGTTTAATCCAGCCTAATAAGCTTTTCATGTTTCATAGTCTTTATAACTTTACTATTACCAGTATGCTTATCGAAAAAAATTACTATTGTAAAGCACCTCGTTTGACCGCATACTATAGTGTATTTTGGACCGATACCACTTCAGCTTTCTTGGGTATACAATTGTTGTTCAATCTTAAGTCTAATTTATTAACTTCTGCCCTTGTCAGCTAAAGGGAAATAGAAACTTATTGTTAAAACATTTTCCACGTTGCTTCCTCTGTAGCCAGTCATATTTGGACAGTTTTATGGCTTAGCTTCTTAGTGTTGATGCTTTCTTGAACATTTTGATTATTTTTCCTAGGCGGGTCTATTTTTATTTTTAGATTATATTGTTGTTAAAGTTGAAAGAAATATTTCCGTTACTCTTTCGTATTTGCCACTTAAACAGGGTTATGTTGTGCTGTAAGTATTGACTAAACGAGTGACTGGGGAGGATAGACACTGTAGTTTTTTTTTACACCAAAAATAATTTTAAATGTCATCACACATTGCTTGATTACACAAAGTTTTTGTGGGCAAAGTAGCAAACACTGGTTAATTAGACCCTTGTATCATTAGGGCAGGGCTTTGTTAGGATTACGCGACCAAAGAAATAATTAACAAAACTTCATGAGATAAAATTTCATTAAATTCGGGTATTGGATATGCCATCAATAATGAAGAAATTTATAATCCGACTTTAACAATTCTCTTATCAGTCATGATGGCAAATGGTGGAAAGTGCTTTTTTTTCATTTCAATTAGAAGATCGTCCGATAAGCGGCTTAAGCTCCGCAATTCCCGTTCCATCGAACTCCCTTCATCTGTACACTTGCATATCCCCTGCAACTTTATCATGACTCCTGTGCAATATTTTATCTTAGAAATTATATAAAATTTTTAACTGGTTCGTTAATCTATTGAGCGATAAAACTTGATGAGATTTCACAATATTTTGACTTATATATATTTAGAACACATAAATGTTTACTGTTTATAATTCGTATTAAATGAACTGTTTTACTTCTAATTGAAATGTATGCTTTATTTATCTAACAGCTAACAAATTTACTATAATAGATGACTCGAGGATCACTAGGCTAATGATATTTTTTCACCTCTCCGCTGTTCGTTCTTTCGTAATAAATGAAAGACAAAAGCTAAATTTCACTGTATTTAATACACTTAACAGACAACAAATGATGCGGAAAACGTCAAGGTGTGATTACGTTATTTAACGTTGAGTTCCTTAAATAGTTATTACATTAATCTGAAATACTCTGGATCCTAAATGTAAATCCCATTTTATTTTTCAAAACATCTCACCTATCAGAAATTAGTTTTCCCTAAATGGTTTTAGTAGTGCTGTCTATTTGATATTTTGGAATTGAATTTTTTAAGCAAACCGTGTTGTCTACCAAGATTAAATATTTACTGGTTTCCACCCTTTTCTAGCTTCTATCACCCCGGGGAATTGGACACGCTAGGACATAATTATAATTATTTTTAAATTTGGTAATGCTTAATTAACTTATCATGTAAATAAGCAATAGTCACACTTTCATTATTTTAAGAAACAAAAGGATTTACTAGACTCATTGTGATAAATTCCCAAGTCACAAATTAGTGCCAGGAACCAAGTGAATATTGAAATGAGGTTTGATTAATAGAGTTAATTGTGAATTAAAATTTGTCTAAATTCTATTATTGCTTTATTTTAAACAAACAGAAAATGACTTACCCCATTGCGCAAGTAAATTAACACACTTTATGACGAACTATTGAGTGACTTAGTTCTCGTTTTCTTTCAACAGTTTAGCCCTTCTAATGTAGATTTTATTCTTATGCCAATCTAGGCATACGGAATAGAGCTATGGGGTACACCAAAAAAGTCAAACATCAAGCGCATCCAATCCTTTCAATCCAAAGTCCTGAGAACAATAGTAAATGCCCCTTATTACGTCAGAAACAAAACTATTCATAATGATCTTAATATACCTTACATTCTCGAACTCATCCCTTCCGAATTCATAAAATTCCATAGTAACGTATCCACCACCCTAATCCCTCATCCATATAATCCTCCTTGGAGACTAAAACGGCCTCGTGACCTGCTATAAATACGTGATAGTGGGAATCCTAGGAATGGTCAGTTTCTCCAACCATGTCCTGAGCGTCTGTGGCTCTAATGTAGATTGTGTTTCTGAACTTCAGTCAGACTTACATTACTCTGACTATATCCCCCCTCATTTGTAATCAAGGTTATTTCTTAGTTGTTTTTTATTTTATCCTGTAATTGAGTCGGTTTTAATTCATTTTTTCGGATATTAGGAAATGTTTGCAAACATAACTTAAAGCTATAATAAATGTATATAAATATTTTTGTTCTCAAAGAATGTCTTCAGAAGTAAACCGCTAAAAATCAGCATTATCTCCACTGCAAGGCCGATTCATGAGTGGCTTAGAGAAATGCTAGTTGTATGAACGATTGCAATCAAAGAACAAGTGCGTGTTTGTAATCACTACTGTGAGTCCATTCAAGATTGTTATCTACATGCTTTGTCAGCAGGCAGAGAAGAGAGAGCGATGTGAAGTTGTCGCATCTTCCTGAAGCCCAGTTTCTCTCTGACCGCTATAATACACCAGGGCTCTGGCTATGAAAATATTTAACTCAAGAGGCTTACTAGTATTTAGTAATATACATATATATTGGTAATTTTACAAGCAGTAAATTATTTAACATAAAATAATCTTCATTTAGAATAAAACAATACTTAAAATGAATATGATAACTATTTATTAATCATTTTAACAAAATATACTAGTTCGTCTATAGATCAAAATCATCGCTCTTTTTTCAAATTAATTATAAATTTTACCGACAAAAAAATTACATTAGTGGTAAGTTAAATCGTATTTATCAAACATGAGATGAAGAAAGGATAGATTGTATCAAAATACTTCATTCATTTGTTAAAAACCGTCTACCTTTATAGCAAAAAAATTGTAAATAATTAAAACAATTACAAACTAATTCGAGTTTTACGTTATTTCTAGGTATATTTTTGTAATTATTTTTAGGTTATTGTATTTTATTATTACTTTTAACCATAGGGAAAGATCAGAACTTCCTCGTTACTATCTCTTGTTTTTTATGGCGAGAGAAAGAGAGTTAAGCTGCTGTAAACTCAGTTATTGTCGCACGTTAAAGTTGATGGCTTACTTTGGAAATGATGCTCTGGGAAAACGACATCCATACACTCAGGCGAATTAACTTTCGTATCACTTGATAGAATGATATAATTCTTCATTTTTATAAGGAATATTTAACGTATAATAAATGAGCCTTTACGGCGGTTCCTTAGATCAGCTAAGAAGGTGTCAGGATATTTAATGAAAAAAAAACAAAAAACGATTTAACCTTTGAAGGCCCTTTATCAGGATTCAAGTGCGACTACAAAACAATAGGTTTGTTACTGCACAGAATCACGGACTAGTTTCGAACTGGTTTGTGATTTTTTACTGAGCATGTGCGAACGTCACCTCACCACAGTCTGAGTACATGTTGGAAAGCTTTTTTCATTATCCGACTGCTGACTTTTTAACCAGGTTACTTTACTGATAGTTTGCAAAACAACTTATTTGTTGGAATGGACAAACAAGTATTACTTTTTATCTTTATTAAAGAAGCTTTTGGTTTTCTTTGGTGACATTTTTGTAAAATATATGAGGTATGAATATTTTTAGTATTTGGGCCATTTTTTTAATCATTTATAATTTGAAATTAAGAAATAAATTATTCATAAATCAAAAATAATAAAATTAACCCCTGCTAATAAAGATTTCCAACGATTGATAATTTAAAAGTGAATAATCAATTATTAATAAGACAGAAGAAAAGTTAACCAACGTCCATTAATTCTACGATTAATATAAATATTAATACATAAATAATTTCTAGTGTTAATTATAACCTTTTATTTTAAGGCGAGCATGAAAAGAGGGTATACTGACTGCGCGTGTCTCTGATTCTTAGTCCTGACTGCGATCCTCGGATGGTTTTCAAACTAGGTTGTTGGGACAGATGTATGACATTTTAAGTTTGTTTTCGGGCGAGTTAAGAACGTATGCTCCCGCTAGTTTGTACTCGTGTTGGAACAAACCTTATAGTAACAAGGCATTTTCTATTTATTGGCCCTAAGGTCTAATAAGCGTGTAGTGTCACGCAAAAAACGTAAGAAGAAAGCCTCAGTGTTGTAGCATCGGCAATCTCCTTCCAGAGTCTTAACATTTTTTTGGAATTGAATTTTTTAAGCAAACCGTGAAAACATTAAGTGTAATCGACGTTTTTAAATCAAACGTCCTCACATAAGGAAGCTCTAATACTGGCTTTTAAGGTTCATACCCAAGTTTATCTAAGTAGGGAAGAACTTGGCCTTTATTAATTAATTAATACAGCTGTGAAATTTAATTACAATCAGCATATGAGGGGGGTCTAGCGAAGCCTTCCCATAATTTTATTTAGGATTAGTGAGTCAACTAAGACTACTACAGCTTCCCTTAAGTCATCATGGAGTATGAGGAAATAAGTCAAGTGTGGAAACCTCCTGTGTCAGGTGGTTGCAAATAGTCTGTAATGAAATTGCCTTGCTTATAACTTATAATGAATGGTCACCAAACAATTAGTTTGGTGAATATAATGTCTTGGGACTTACATATTTGGCTACAATTACAAAAGGTAACTTGACTCAAGTTACTTCGTTAAGTAACTCGAAGATCTAATTCGGGACTTTTCACATCTCCAATTCTTCTAGAGCAATGACATTTTGAAGGATGTGGCTAGTGCTCCGTGAGGATAAATGACAAGCCATTTGAACCCAATAATACTGATTAAAAAACCTAAAAAAAAGCTTGAGAGGAAACTGTCTAGTGCTACCAGCCAACTATGGCGACCACCTGAGTATAACCTACCTCTACGCAGTTCGATGTGTCATGAATTTAATTAAATATAAATTTCTTGTAGTCGTAACGGTTGATTGTACGATCATGGAGGGGTAGAGTCGCAATTGTAAATAATATACGTCTGTGCTTTCAACGTCCAACAATAGATCCTATTAAGTTAATTCAGATGGCACATTTCGCAAATTCCCGCCATTTAATTGCACCTGCCAGCTTCCGTGTATATACAATCAGCATGTCTCCTCTTCCACCTCCATGCTAGTTAATTCATATTCAAATTTCACGCTAAACCAATACCACATCACTCCTATTCCTGACGTTCTGTACGTGATGCACGTTCTAAGCACTACGTATGCAAAATCTAATGGTATACATTTCAACGACCTATAACTATCCAAGTATTAATTAATCAGTCTATTATTAATATTTATTAGCCAAGATTTAAAGATTGAATAGAGGTTTTTATTCAATTCTATTCTGATCTACGGAGGCTAAGTTCGACTTTCTTTTATGTATAACTTAAGAACAGAGTTTTTTAAAAATCGTATCCTTTAATTCTTAACATAGATACTCTCCCAACAGCTGAATCTCTCTTATATGTGACTCACCTGGACCTGTTGGGGTAGCACTAAACGTTAAAATATGACACATAGAGTGATCCCTTCATGGTACTTTTTAAATGAAACAATCCACATAGAATGAACAAATCCTTAATTCAATGAAAAAGCTAGTTAAATTTTCCGAAATCTTCACCAAACTTAGCCAAATTGAAACCTAAGCTGAAACCTAATAACAAGAAAAAAATAATTTGGTGATTAACGTTCAACTACATTACGAAACATCAATAATCAGTGATTGTAGCAAAGTATATGTACTGTTCAAGTGGATAAAACTGAATTTTGATAGCAAGTAATGACTTAATTATTAAATAAATAATTTAATTGATTACTAAAATTAATAATTAATTGATTATTAAAATTAATAATAAACCGTATAACTGATGATTGTTTCGCAGTATGATCTCTACTCATTGCTAGCTTCAATACCGAATTTTTCGTTTTATTTCTTAAATAAAACAATCCACATAGAATGAACAAATCCTTAATTCAATGAAACAGTTAGTTAAATTTTCCGAAATCTTCACCAAACTTAACAAAATCGGAACCTAAGCTCCTAATAACAAGAAAAAAATAATTTGGTGATTAACGTTGAACTAATATACATTAAAAAATAATCAGTGAGTATAGCAAAGTGCAAGTATTATACACGTATTAGTATGTACACATTCTGCGTGTCAAAAATCTAACGCTATACATTTAAACAATCTATAACTATCCAAGTATTATTTATTTACTAGTACATTATTATTATTGCATTATTGCCAGCTACCCAAATACTCTGGATGTTCCTGTGTTCCTTATTTCGAATTGGTTTTTAGTTTTTAAATGTTTTTCGATAACCCGTAGTAAACCACAAGTATTTAGCCTCCCTTTAATATAATAAAGCCACGTGACTTATCCTAGGATCTGTATGGTTTGTGTAAAACTGGTAAAAGGTACAAATATAAAAAGCTCAAATACCGTACAGGATATGCTTAAGCCTAATGTTTAAACTTTGACTACTCTAATGCAACCAACGAGACTTGTGAATAATCAAACATTATGTAGATGACAAAGAGCCGTTGACAGATTAGCAGTCGGCAGTGATAGCCCGAGCATCGCGGGTCTGCCTACAGGCGAATGAGTAATTGGATCAGAGCCCTCCCTTCTCTGTTTCAGCTTAACTCTCCGGGCCTCGGTGACTGCATTGTCTTACAGATGAAGCCCTTTTTACTTAGTCTGTCTATGTCACTCTGCAAATTTATTATTTTCAAAATAAATAGATAACTTACATAAGGGGTTTCCGACCCACAAAATCCACAGAGCATACTAAACTTTAAATAATAGCAGTTGCTTGCTAAATATTACTCAATAAATTTTAAACTGCATTGTTTTACTAAGACCACGTATAAACACTAATAAGCTTTGAAATGAAAGTTTTCACTAAGGATTATCATGTTGCTTTTGATAGACATTGTTAAGTCCCTACACCATAATTAACATCCGAACGATGTTTTTAGAACAAAAGAATTTATTGACTTATCAGTTACTGCTCTTCGGTGTCCACATCTAAATGAAATAGTTAACTAAAATTATTAGAAGGGTTTGTTGGCAGCTCGGTTTAAGTTGAGGCAAGAAATTTGTTAGGTTTTCATCAAAATGATTAACGGACTACTTTTCGACGGACTACGGATATCCTCAAGTCAATCAGGAAACTTTTTAAAGATTTATTTTTCTATCAAGCTGTAAAGCGAAATATTCCGTAGTGAAGCGAGCAATGAGTAGAGATCATACTGCGAAACATATAACCATGAGTTATATGGTTTATTATTAATTTTAATAATCAATTAATTATTGATGTAATAATTAAGTCATTACATGCTATAAAAAATTCAGTTTTATCTACTTGAACAATATATATACTTTGCTGCAATCACTGATTACTGATGTATCGTAATGTGGTTCACTGTTAATCACCAAATTAATTTTTTCTTGTTATTACGAGGTTAGGTTCCGATTTTGTTAAGTTTGGTGTAGATTTTGGAAATTTAACTAACTGTTTCATTGAATTAAGGATTTGTTCATTCTATGTGGATTGTTTCATTTAAAAAGTACCATGAAGGGGTCACTCTGTGTGTCATATTTTAACGTTTAGTGCTACCCCAACAGGTCCAGGTGAGTCACATATAAGAGAGATTCAGCTGTTGGGAGAGTATCTATGTTAAGAATTAAAGGATACGATTTTTAAAAAACTCTGTTCTTAAGTTATACATAAAAGAAAGTCGAACTTAGCCTCCGTAGATCAGAATAGAATTGAATAAAAACCTCTATTCAATCTTTAAATCTTGGCTAATAAATATTAATAATAGACTGATTAATTAATACTTGGATAGTTATAGGTCGGTTAAATGTATAGCATTAGATTTTGCATACGTAGTGCTTAGAACGTGCATCACGTACAGAACGTCAGGAATAGGAGTGATGTGGTATTGGTTTAGCGTGAAATTTGAATATGAATTAACTAGCATGGAGGTGGAAGAGGAGACATGCTGATTGTATATACACGGGAGCTGGCAGGTGCAATTAAATGGCGGGAATTTGCGAAATGTGATCGATGATTGCAGTATGAATTAACTTAATAGGATCTATTGTTGGACGTTGAAAGCATAGACGTATATTATTTACAATTGCGACTCTACCCCTCCATGATCGTCTCGTACAATCAACCGTTTCGTTACGACTACAAGAAATTTATATTTAATTAAATTCACGACACAACGAACTGCGTAGAGGTAAGTTAGACTCAGGTGGTCGCCATAGTTGTTTGATGGGTTCAGACGGTCTCCTCTCAACTTTTTTTTCGGTTGTTTAATCAGTATTATTGGGTTCAAGTCATCTATCCTCACGGGGCTGAATGAGCACCAGCCGGATTCGTACAAAATTTCATTGCCCTACAATGATGTCACCATTGTAACTGACTCTTGATGTCATCAGGGGGAGGATGCTTACATGTCAAACATGGGTGGTGTTTGGGGAAACAAGATCAAATAATCAAAACACTAAGTGTACTACCTGAAAATCACGACTAATGACAGATTACACATCTCCACACAACATAGGGTCTCGGCACCGATTCAAATTTTTGCCGCTTGATTCAAAATATGATGTGTGCATGTAGCGCTCATATAACGTGAGTATGGCAAAATAATAACGCAAACAACTTTACACAAAATGATCTTTATGTTTCTACAATATATCCAACATATTATTATTTTATAGTAATTTAGGTAAATTTCCTTTCAATTAACAATTCAGTTCTATGATAAACGCAATGAAGTGAGAAATTTTTTTTATGAAATAGAGATTATTAATTTGTTATAACAATCACCCTCGGTGGACTCGCCACCGTCCCGATATCACCCACACCTCTCCCGAGGCTATTACCAATCCAAGATAAGTATCCTTTTTATTTTTCCCTTATTCTATTTTTATTATTTCGAGAGATATCTGGAAAAAAAGACGTTGTAACAATCATTGTGATAAAAAAACAATTTATTAATTAAACTTATTCACGTCTCGGTTTTCTAAACCTCGATGTAAAATTTAATATTTGTAGGCCAAACATGGAACTGACATGGTAGACACGGAGATGTAATCATAAAATAAATACACAGCGTAACATCGACACAAAGGGGGGTGGGATGACCGGAGGTTGTACTTTTGCATTCAAGAAGCTACTCATTTACCCTCACGAGGCTGAGTTACTCCGACAAGACGGATCCCCTAAAGAAAAAATCCTTTGTGATTGGTCGAGATAGATGTCAGAATGTAATCACCTTGACTACGGCGATAGTCATACTATAAAAAACTTATCAACAGCGCTAATGAGCCTGTTGATCTTTGATGATTAGTGCCGAATTGTGTTGGAGTGAGTGATTAGCGAAGAGGGATTGGCTGTTGATTGTGGCCCTGGGTCCTGCTGAAGGGCCCGATTTGTTTGCCCGATTCATTTGACTATTGATTGTACCGTTCAAATCGTAGGGATCCATTCGTTCGATCTCACAAAGCTAATGGCCCAAATGTACAGGATTACTCGAAACCCAAATTGAATTGAAAAAAAAAATAATCTGAACCGAGACACGGCCGAGATGACATATTGACCATCAGGAGTTTTTTTATACGTACATTAACGATCTCACTACAATAATTACATAAAAATAATTTGATCATTATAACAAATCGCAATAACTGGTTAGGTTAGAGTTAAGACTTTTGCAGGAAGGGTGACTGGCAGTGAAATTATGGACTGGGCTGTAGGTGTGAGGTTGAGGAATGAGCTACTGAATTTAAACAGCTGCTTGAGTTTTACCTGCGTTTATTGATATTTTGAAACGTAGTTCAACGGCAATCAACAAATTAATTTTTTCTTGTTATTACGAGCTTAGGTTCCGATTTTGTTAGGTTTGGTGAAGATTTTGGAAAATTGAACTAACTGTTTCATTGAATTAAGGATTTTTCAGGTTACTTCGATCGCTTTATGTCCCGTTACCTTAAGAAGGTAGCCAAGGCCTCCTAGAGTCCGCTAGGTCTTAGGTAAATACCTGATCAAATGCTCGGATCTGAACTGCGGTTAACTCAAGTGGCACAGGAGTCAAGAATTCTTTGCTTATGACCATTGCTGGGACAAAGCTGTTGGACCGTTGACTTTTTTTATACTTTGTGTGCATTACTTGAAATACTTCGTATTATTCTCACTATCTAGGGCATTGAGATGAGCCAAAACATTAACTCTCGAAACCGTAAAAACGTAACGATTTCTGTTATTAGCTTCCAAAAACTTTATCAAATAATTTATCTTTCCTTAATTTACTGAAATGAATTGGAAATTTTTATCATAAACAGTTTAAAAAAAAAATTTCCGGAGTTTTATTTTCCGATTTTTCTACTTTATAATCATCTATCAACATCATCCACATGGGCTATTCTTAGCTCTCTAATTATAAGATTAAGGATGAGGGAAATATAAAGGAATATTTGGGTTGAGCGGATCCTTGTACTAGGAGTACCTGCTTGAAGGTGGTGTGAGGGAATTAAGGAGTGTGGGAAGCCTCGGTAGAGGTTGATTGTTGCGGTACAGTGGTGAGAGTCCACTGATGCCTGGGCCTAGAGTCCCTCTAGCCATGTAGTGCAGTCTTATTTAGTTGGATAGCAGTGTTGGGTGCCCGTTAGAGGCTTGTTGTTGGTGGGCCAAGCACCGTGATGTCCACCATTTGGTCTGCTTTACCAGATCTTGAGAGTTGCCATCTTACCGGTAGCGGTGGGGGCGTCATGTCTCGGAACAGAGGGTTTTGGCTATGTTTCATCGAGTCAAAGAATTTGATGTGTCTTCTTTGGATGGTTTCGTTGATGGTGGGGACCTCGAACTTTTCGTGGATGTCGGGAGCCTTCATATCACGAAAAGGGGTATGCCAGAGTGCCGTGCGCAGGATTTTGTTCTGGAAGCTCTGGAGTCGAGTTATTGAGCTAGTGTGTAGGAATCGGAAGAGTGGTGTCCAAAACAGTAGAGCTGGCCTCAGGACGCTCTTATATATTAACAGTTTCAGCCGAAGGGATATAGCCGGGCTTGTGATGAGATGCTGGAGAGAGTAGTAAGTCCTACGTACTCTTTTCAACTTCTTCTACAGGTGTGTGTAGAACGTCATGTGTCTGCCTAGGTTGATGCCTAGGTAGCATATGCTGTTGGAAAGTTTGCATTCAGTCCCGTCTATGGTGAAGCTGGGTGGAGTATGGGCTATCAACCATTAAATGATTATTTATATCATATTGTTATTACTATTTGTTTTACGGTTATCAGGATGATAGTCTAACATATTTTTCAACCAGTAATTAAAAAAAATCACGAAAAAAGAACGGATATAATACAAAGATGTAACGACTGATACGATCAGCGTAGGGTGTAATGGTATTTTAGAAAATAGAGTCAAAGAGACGGGAACAGTGGCTAACTGAAGTCAGGAAAATCTAGTTAGGGAGCGGTAGAGGGTAAACTGACTCGTGTGAAAACTGAGACGAGGGAAACTGGGAAAACCTTCCCCTCCCAAGGCGTAGCGGGGCATAAGTGAGTAAATATGTTATTCAGCCTGGCGGAGTGCACTGAGGGGAGGCTAAGCCGCTCTCGGAGATCAGAAGCACTTGTAAGCCTTATTGTACCACGGGCAATTAACCTGAGAGCAAACATTTACGGGGATGAGGTAGCACTTCTCATGTGCCGGGCCTATATCATATTACCAATTGTAAAAGTAAAGAAAAAACTAGCCAATTAATAAAAAAAGAACGTCACTTGTGTACTATCGATCCGGGGTTCAGTGGCCTCGATGTTTGCGTTGTTTTTTTGTTTTCTTCAAAAACAGAAACCATTATTGCACTAGGATCGTTAAGTATATAAACGAATTGACGAGTTTGTTGGGCTTAGGTTTGTGAAAGAGAGTTGATAAGTTTTAATCAACTTTGATAACAAACTATACGCGTCTGCGTAAGGCAGATATTAATAAAAAATGGTACTAATTAGTAACGAAAGTTGGTTACAAAATAATTGAAACCAAAAGATTTACATCATAACTCATCATTCTACTGACTGATTTCTTCGTGTGTCTGCACTGTAGTTTTTTGGGGCCCTGCTGACATTAGACTTGTTTTCATTTGTTACAACGAATTCATGTGAATTAAAGCGATCTCCAAAAAACATTAACCAATTAATTAGTTCTTTTTAATTTCCAATTTTCAGTATCACATTAAATATTTCGACCTACTTACTAACCGTATGTAATTTGTGTTTTTCATACTATACATTAAACTAGTGTTTTTTTAGTAGGAGCTAGGATATTTTGTCACAGTTCTATATGATGCCCCGATGACGCTAAAATTAAATTCATTAAATGCTAGTAATAGTTAAAGGTGAAAGGTCGAAAAATCATTTTGTGCAAGTTATCGTAATAGTAACTGCAATTACATTTATTTAATAGTATTTAGTTTTTATTCTTACTATTTTTATAGCTAGTAGTATGATCATAAAGTGATACTTGGCCCTCCCCGTGAGTCCCTAAAGCACGTAATAAAACTATTAAATGTTTTGGTACATGGATATCATTAGTTAACCCACATGAGTTCATTGTCGTATCAAATAGCTGACTAAACGATATTAGTCCGAAGCCAAGCACAGAGAATTTAACTGAACTGGTACTTTGAAAGAAGAAACCAACAACCACACTGTCACCGTATTGAAAACAGTTAGTGGTTCTAAATTGAGTAAATGATTAATTTCATATTTCCTGTGCATGAAGAGCGAGTAATTTTTTTCAGTTTCATTATTACTTTTACTTTTTATCATAAAAATAACTTTTATATTTTATATTTCTTTTAAGCTTTCAATCAAAATTTAGATTCAAGCATTCTATGAGTTTTAATCTATTACTAGTACAACTTATCAGGTGTCCATTTTATTTATTAGAATATTTTTTAAAATAAACTAATTCATGTTTAATAATATCATGTTAAAGTCTGTTTTATTGTTCGCTCTGTATAAATGATTAAATTATTTTTGATATTTTGGTCATTGAGATGATTGTTTGGTTCACTAACATTTTTTTTTGTTGTTGGTTCCACATAAAATATACATTTAATTATAAATTTTATAATAGGAGATCGATTTTTGAACGATCCCTTTGTAAAGGAAATCCTACATCATATTATTAAAATTATTTATTCCCAACAAATAAGAATTAAAAATAATAAAATCTATAAAATTAAAAACTAAATTTATATATTCTCTATTGTATTGCAAAAATGAAATTATACATGATGACAGGCATATCCTATGCTGTAAGAATACACATTGGAAAATAAATTAATTCTGGAATAGATAAATATAATAAAAACATTCCAGTATCAAATTGTATATATAATTACTTTTAAAAAAAAGTTTCTTTTAAATAAATAAATGCCAACAAATTTTAACGGGTAAATATAAAATATTCGACGTTTTCATACATGCATAATGTATTTGGTGGCATACGATGATAAATCAAATATAATTAAAACAAGCCTTCACCTCTGAATAAATGAATTTTATTTACATCAATTATAAAAATTTCTTTTTTGCAAAACAATGCAGGGTATTTAAATTTAGTTTTTACTTTTATAGATTTTATTAGCTTTAATTCCTATTTGTTGGAAATAAAACCTAGATTAAAAAGATTCGAAAAAATTATACATTAATTCTAATTACAAGCATCACTGTTTATATGTTGTAAACGTGTGTGTACGATTGCTACACGACATCGAACAAACATGAACTTCGTACTTGTAGAGTTAAAAAAAGAAAAAAAGAACATTTATACAATCTACCAACAAAAAAAAGGGTAAACCTAAAAAATATAAGAAAAAATAATACTCTAATTATGGAATGAAAAAGGAGGCAAACAACCAGACTTGTTAAAAATATTTATGTTTAACTTAAAAATCAAAAACGTTGTTTCCATTAATTTATTCGTTTCTTGTTTTAATTCTCAAATAGATCCTGCTGATATTCCAATAAAAATATATAATGTTTGTTATTTAGTGTTTTTAATTTAAAAAACAAATATCAAAACCGTCATTGATATTTTTATTAAACATCTTTATCACGATAAAATTAAAATGTGGCTTATTGGGCAATAAGTAAATGTGATTCATACAATATTTACCATTTTTCATTCACTCGCTCATTCATACACTATTTACAAACAGCCCAGAGACCTCCCAAATCCACAAGTTGTCACCTCCCTCGCATGTGAAAGAGGAGGCTGAGTCTTGGGAAGTCCTCCATGCTCCTCCGTCAGCCTTGTCGCCAGATACGAGCCAGTGTACGCACCATGAGCGCGAGAGCCACATACGCTCAGGATATGATTGGAGAAGCTGACCATTGCCAAGACTCCCACTGCTACGGATTTACAGCAGGTCACGAGGCCACTTTTTAGTCTCCGAGGACGATTATAGGGATTAGGGTGGTTGGATAGGTTGCCATGGAATTTCATGAACTTGGAAGGGATGAGTTCGAGAATGTAAGGTATATTAAGATCGTTATGAAGGGTTTTGTTACTGACATAATAAGGGGCATTTACTATTGTTCTTAGGACATTTGATTGAAAGGATTGGATACGATTGATGTTCGACTTTTTTGCTGTCCCCCATAGCTCTATTCCGTATGTCCAGATTTTCAGTACATTATTAGATGTATGTTTTAAGTCTATGATAAATAAGGAGAGACCAATCACTTTTAATAAATTCAGTTCATTAATAACGTACATCATTATACTTTTATACAAAGTATAGTATAAATTTGTAAATTAGTAGTTTATTTTCTACTGAGAGATGGGATGTCCTTTGAAGTAGTCTTTACAGTTGTCCAAAGTGCCTGTTTAGTTCTTGTCTTTTTAGTCTCGTATGTGGGTTCCAGGTCAGCCGTTCGTCGAGATGGAAGCCTAAGTACCGTACTGTCTTGGATACAGGGAGAGGAATGGAATTAAAAGAAACTAGACAAGACTTGCGGCAGAGGGTGAGGTAATGAGGGAACATTTGTCATTGATATTGTGAACTATGTTTGACATCCGAGCATGGGAGTTGGCTAGAAAGCAATCATAAATATTATATCAATACAGAATAAAAAATAAGAACTTAGAACGCACATACATCTAATGTCGTTTAGTAAATCAGACAAAGCAAGAATGTTACCCTATAAATATACACTCCATATGTACACCGAGAGGCAATAATAGTGGCCACTGCAGTATTTGCACTGATTTCCAATCCACTCTTTGTTAACTGTTGGTGGGAGAGGAGTTATGGTTTTGGCTGGGATTAATTTCGAAGCTCGGATTGAAATAATTTTTATAGAGGAGTCTCTAACAGCTGCTGGCTACATATAGGACATTCTTTCGGAGGGTTTCCATCATACCCTAGGGATGATTTTTTGTTTATGCACGGTCCCATATAGCAAGAATTGTTTCCCGAAAGCTGGAAAACGCTTCAATCGGATGTTTAGAGTGGGCAGCATGTAGTCTTGATCTAAACCCTATTGAACATTTATGGAATAAATTGAAACAAGATGAATAAAGAGACGTCCAACTTTACCGGACTGGCCTAACAGAAGACTACCAAAGGGATTTATTCAAAACCTTATCAACCTATCGTGGTAAATTATTTGAGAAAACCAAAACACAAAACCATCGAATGCGATCCGTAATGAACGCAACAAACAAAAGGTTAAGTCTATTAATTTAAAATGTTGTTAATATCAAATTATTTAATACCACTGGTTTTTATGTAACTTATACTTTTAATATTTTTGATGTGTTTAAAATGACCATAATTTATTCTAAAATTGGGTAGAGCCGTCAATAACAAATTTATTGGAAATCAGTACAAGTACTGCAAGGTAGTCACGTTTTTTGCCTCTTGCTATATGTACATATTTCACAATCTTTATTGTGCAATAATTACAATCTGCCTTTTATAAGGCAATAATAATACAGATAAATGATCTCATTCATACCATTTTTACAGCATCATTCACTCGCTCATTCATACAATGATGTATGATGTATGTTATATGTATGTAGATATAATGTTCTGACTCGTATTAGTACTGCTCTTATAAAGAATAACATTTTGTGTGTATTTGTAGTCCAACAGTTTGTACCTTTCTATGATAAATCAGGTGGAATATTCTGATACTCAGGTTATATAATACTAAGAAATGATTATGATGGTTTGAATGAACGAGTGGAAATAATGTTAACAAAATAATTTATACCAATGGTAGGTTCAACAAGCAGAGATCCGAATTAAATGCTCCGGAGTAAACTGCCTCTATCGATTAAATCTTATCTCCCAATGTTTGGGTCAACAGCTGCTTTGAGGCCCACGAGTGGAAACACCTGAAAAATAATTGAACCAAAATATTTTCACTGTTGAATAACCTTCGCGTTGTCGTTTGTTTTGGTTTAGTGACGTTTTCTGCCCCCCTTGTTTTTTTAGAATAATAACAAATATTTTTTTACAATTTTATTTACAATCCAACTTGTTACTAGATTGTTATTACATGTATCGTTCCTTTTATGAATGTATTGCAAATATATGTAAACTTTTCTATTTCATTTCCCACTGTATTAATCAGTATAAAATAAATTGCGGACATTTATTAACCTTCATCCATACTGGTTGTGAGAAACGATATACAGATCACCAGATGAGTCCTGGAGCTCTCCATTATTTAAAAAAAAATACTATAAAACATAAATTTATAGTTTAAAAAAGAAAATTTCTAGATCCACAACATAAGTCACCCATTTGATGTCGTTGTAGGCGATTTCAATAAGTTTTTTTCAGTCATATTGTACAAAACCTTGCCAGAATTCAGGATGACAGATGGTCTTTAAAGGTTACCGAATGGATCCCTTATAATTTAAAGAGAAGGCGAAGAAGGCAACACAGCCGCTGGAGTGTTGTCCTCAAGACTGTCGCTGGTCCCAATAGGACGAGAACTGCTGGTGATAAAGAAAAATGGAAAGAACTATGGAATGAAATTGCGAGCTCCACTTCCCAGTAGGTTTTGGACTCCAGAGAAGTTAGACCATCACCCCCATTAAGGGGAGGCTTGCACGAGGCAACATGTTCCAATCATATTTGCTTATATATAGTTGTAAATATATTGCAAACAGTTTTTTTTTAAGTACTAAGTATAACTTCGTAATAGATTATTATTAATTTTAAATAGCTCAGAAGCAGTACTTTTTATTTATATTGTCGCAAGTTATTATTTATTTTACAAAATATTGTTGGTTCCCTCATGTAATAAAGGATTTATTCATTATTGTACAAAAAGCGTTTTTAATCACGTATTGTTCAAGGAGCTAACTTAAGATTAACTAATTTTTGTCTAAAGTACCGATCGGCTTAGACATTATTATCAATAAACTTTATGTGTATTTAAAAGATACAATCTATTTCATACTCGATATAAAAAAAAAATGTAAAAATAATGTTTACAGTACGGCACCTGTAGGAGTTCTGTCTCTCCGCGTCTTTATTTATTTATACCCGAACGATTTTGATTATCCTGTCATTGTCAAGGGGTTGAGCTGTAATATACCTGACATAATTACAAAATTTATTATCCAAAGCCTACAAAACCTTATTTAATAATAAAATTAATTTTTTATTATAAAATAAAATAAAAAGTTTCAAAATTAAATAAAAAATATTTAAAAGTTTAACAAAAAATGCTTACAAGATGTATTACACTATTTGCAATATAAAATAAATGTTTACAATTTAAATTAGAATAATTCTTAAGATAATCAAATCTAAATGCTTCACAAAATTTTAAGATTAGCAACACTTGCTTTGATCATGTAACTTTTGAGAGAATTTTTATACTAGCTACCAATTTACCATTAGTTGATTTTTTAAAGCTATTTATTGAAATGGTTTTCTGCCTGTGAACGTACAAATTCTTGAATTGTGTTAGCTGTGAGCCCTAAAGCATAGTGGTTGTGTAGTTACGCTGATGATTGGTCGAGAATAAGTTTGTTTTTTCGGACTTAATAGGACTGTTACTACGGATACTACTTAGCACTGTGGATACGAAAACATTTTGTATGTTTTTATCAGTTTTCCTGTTGATATGTCATGTGATGTTTAGGGATCTGCCTGGTACCAAACCAAGATATGAAACTGATTTTAACCACAGGATGTGTAGAGTTTATGGAGAGATGGTAAATTAGTTGAAACCTTTGCTGAAATGATGGCTGGCTTGATCTTTAATTTCTCGTTTGATAGTATTTATTGATTTCTTTTTAATTATGTTCTAATTAATTATGTAATTATGTTGCGTCGATGCGATATGATGATGACCGAGCTGTGTCATCAGCATATATGGATCTTGTAACTTTTAAGTGCCTTTGGAAATCGGAAACACACAGGTCAGTTGAAGACACGGTCCTGGTAGGCCGGCTGTATTAATGTGTACGGAGGTAGATGTATTTATTTGGATCTAATATTGTCTATGGGAAAATAATGAAAGGATGTCGTGAACCAGGTACAGCAGGGAATAGTTCACTATTGGTTAACAAAGAAGTCCGGTGTGCCAGAAATTGTCAAAGCTTTTTTGAAGTCTAACAAATGTGATACTTGGTGATGTTTTTCGTTGAAGGCGTTGGTTATGAAGTAATGGTTATGGAGTTATGGTTATGGAGTTATGGTTATGGTGTTTGTCTATTATAATATTTCGCTGTTTGAAGACATTCTTTAATATAGTTAACAAACTTGTATGACTGTAATCTGTGTCTTTACTTATTTATGGCAAAATAAGTCGGCCATTTACACTGTTCTGAGTTATAACTAAATAAATGTGCTTTAAATATTCTGAGTTGTAACTGAATAAATGAAAACACTTACAAACATCGGCAAGACATAACTTATAATCAGTACTACAGGTTTTACATTTATTATATTTATAACAATTATATTTCTGTAGCTCAATAATTAAAGAAAAGAAACTTTAATTGGTATAGCACACAAAGGTACAATTATATATCTTTAGAACGTAAGAAGGGTTTGGCACGCAGGTTTACTCTACAAGCTCAAAAGATATTTACCACAGACCCTTTTCCTAATCCTACAGTCCTACCTTTCAAACCACTTCTTCCAAGTCCGCTGTGGTTTAGAATATTCAAACTACTATCCTATAAATGCAGGAGTTCCACAGGGCAGTGTCCTGGGCCCCATCCTCTACAACCTATACACCGCTGATGTCCCCTCTACTCCCAATACCTTCTTGGCCACATTTGCAGATGACACTGCAGTCTTGTCATCTAACCCAGACCCCGACATAGCATCCCATAACCTTCAAAAACACCTTGACGAGATCGATTATTGGTGCAACCAATGGCGGATCAAAGTTAATGAAGCAAAATGTTCCCACATTACCTTCACCCTTTGTCGCAAGTCTTGTCCACTAGTTTATTTTAATTCTATTCCTCTCCCTGTATCCGAGACAGTACGGTATTTAGGCTTCCATCTCGATAAACGACTGACCTGGAACCCACATACGAGACTAAAAAGACAAGAACTAAACAGACGCTTTGGACAACTATACAGACTACTTCAAAGGACATCCCATCTCTCAATAGAAAATAAACTACTAATCTACAAAGTTATACTTAAACCAATCTGGACATACGGAATAGAGCTATGGGGGACAGCAAAAAAGTCGAACATCAAGCGTATCCAATCCTTTCAATCAAAAGTCCTGAGAACAATAGTAAATGCCCCTTATTATGTCAGCAACAAAACCCTTCATAACGACCTTAATATACCCTACATTCTAGAACTCATCCCTTCCAAGTTTACGAAATTCCACAGTAGCCTTTCCAACCACCCTAATCCTGTAGCACAGTCACTGCACTGCGTCACTCATCCCTATAATCCTCCTCGGAGACTGAAACGGCAGTGGCCTCGTGACCTGCTATAATCAAGTGACAGTGGGAGTCCTGGCAATGGCCAGTTTCTCCAATCATGTCCTGAATGAATGAGCGAGTGAATGATGAAATGTAAATATGGTATGAATGATCGTATATCTTAATTACTTATTGCCTAGCAAGGCAGATTGTAATTTTAGCACAATAAAGGAATTATATATAGTATAGTAGAACGTAAGAGCTTACTAGCTAATGAGTGCCCTAAGGGACCAACCCTCTGTCTTATGCCTAAGGGGTATTTATCTGTTTAGGAAAGCGACAACAGTAGTGATAATAGAAAAGATATTAGGAAAGGTCGTGGGAAACTAATATTTAGAATGGAGGTCTGGGAAAGGAAAATAAGTTATTGATAATTACAATAGAGCTGATTATAAGTTAAAAGATACAGGTCTTAGGATGTTATTGATAAGCGTACCCTTTGTTAATAATAGGATTATATATATTACATAACTGACGTACAAATGTTCCGAGTGTTTCCTGTAATTAATAGAGTACTCTATTAATTCTAATTAATCATCACAGAGCAGACGAGTTTAAGCTGAATGAATAATCAGGTGCTGTTAACACAACTAGCATCAGTAGATGTCACTTATAAATGATATCAAAATAATAGGCAAATTTACTGTTAGTATTTGTTTAAAAGTTACTTTTGTTTTTGTAAAAAAAAATACCTCTTAACTAACAAAACCTTTGGAGAGGCAGAAACAAAGTGTGTACCTTTTGCAGACCTAAATAGCTTTTATTTGAAACTTTGTGTATTAAATTTGATGAAGACATTTTCCTTCTATCAACGATATCAATATAAATTAGAGTACTGCTCTGTCTTCGATAAATGATGTGTTTGTGAGTTTGAGTGTAAGTGATGTGTTTATGTATGTGGAGAATATTGCACAATAAAGCAATGGGAAAGTTACAGGTAAAAAAATTGTGTTCTCCTGAACAGATAACTATCAATATATTTAAATTTTAATGGCTCAATATAGTCGATATGATGCGTGTAAGGAATAAAAATAAAGCATCTGAAGTTTTGATGTTGAAGCTGCAATAACATCTTACATATTTGTATATTATATAGTCCTTAGCAGCGACAGAATTTGCACGGTTATGATGACCAGGGCGCATCATGAACATAATCTGAGTCTCAGAAATGAGTTGTACTCAGAAAACACATTTTCTCTTACGGCTGTTAACATTTACTCAGACAAAATACTGGGTAAAAACAAGTAATTTTAAGATTCTATTAAAACTATTAAATGTTCTCTCTATTGATTTAGTTTGGCTAGGTCCCTTATCTTCTATCACGGGCGAACGGTTCGAAGGCTCATCTACATACAATCTTGCCCAATGAGCCGTGTCTTTTCGATCGTACCGATAGTAGCCACCCTATCCAACGGAGCCTAACTTCTTGTAAATAAGTCAATTCATCCGAAGGGATTCGATTTTGCCCAGCTACTAATCATCATTAACACTGCTTTTGAAATATTATATAATTTGTTAAGTAACTTTTTCATGGGGTCTTCAACCGTTCTTCTAAGGGTTGAAAGGAAGTCACTTATGCGCTAAATAAATTTAGTTTATTTAAAGCGCAAGTGCTTTTGCCAGCACTCACTCATGTGTCACAAATTTTATGTGGTACCTCATCTCCTTTTAATGTCAGGGTTTTTTTTTTGTTATTATATTGGTCCCAAGTCCTAAAAAATTACATCACAAATCATGATAGAAAACAAAGCTCTTGAACAAAACTCTATATTTCAATATACAATTACATATAACAGTTTTAAAGTATGTAACGAATATACGAAAATATAAATATAAAATGGTGATAAAATACAATGTAAAGTCACTGAAACAAATAAAGTTGAAGCAAAAACAACAATTTACAGAATGCAAATAAATCACTATTGATAATTGTATAGTAATAAAATAAATAATTATAAAATAAACCTAGTTTGTAGAGGCACATACACTTTTCCTTTGTCTTTTGATAATTTTATTGTATTAATAAGTCATTTCTATTCTAATGAATTGTTAATATCAATTTCAATACTTTAATATCCAATCTACTGTGAGAGGTTTTATGGAGGGTCACTGTTTGTTGTGTGTACCAAAAGAGGGAGAAACGTGGTGCATTGCTGTTGTTGTTTACAGTAAAATTGGAAAGAGGGTATAAGCGTTGGTTTTGATGTGTTTGTTGTTGAAAAAAGTTACTTACCCAGTCGATCGTTGTGATATGAACCCAACAAAAACTTTTCTGTAATAATAAGGGGAGTCTTGCATTTATTGTAAGAAATACAAAACAATATGCATTGTTGCAACAATTTTGATAATTGTAGGAAGAGAGAAGAAGCTGCCAGGAAATGTTTTGTGAATAACTGGTGAGCGTAATGAGTGATCATAAATTTGAAGTATTTAAGTGAGTTTTACTGTCAGTTAGATTGTTAGATTGAATGACGTGTCTTACGATTCGCAATACTGGTTATTATTTTATAAATATTAATATAAGCCTTAGTTTTTCATTTGGATAAGTAAACTATTATTTTGCTTAGGTTATTTATTTAATATGGTGTCGACTGGTGAATGAGTTAGTAACCAATGTAGCGTGCACACAGAATTGACAAAGGCTTGAGTCAATAGAAAAGTGAAAGATCGCAACTTCTCTCACGAGAGCCACTGAAGCACTCACTACTTTTCCCCTACTATCAATTCAAGCCCTTGGCAGCTTACCCTTTGGTCCTTTTAATAATATTTCCAATGTGGACTCGCACCTCGAAAAAGTACAGTTTCACAGTACATTTCTGATAGTATTGTCCAAATATATTTTATGATTGCTACTTAATGTTAATGATTTCTTAATTCATAAAAAAAAACATAAATACATTGATTAATGTTATAATAGATAATCCAAATATCAGTAGCCTTAGAATTTACTCTTAATGTCTTTGGAAGTATCACAATAATTTATTTTAAAATACTAATACTAAATTATATTTTCTAAGCAACAGCCGAAATCCGAATCTGTCCATCGATACGTTCCCCTCTTCCTATTAACACCACTCACACGAGTGACCCCACCAATTGATTTTTGTGAGCTCTGGACAAATGGTTACCGTCACGCAAGACTCGAGCGCCATGCGTGTGGTATTCCGGTACCGTGACTCAGCAAATTTTTTACTGAGTTAGTAAATTTACAACTTGTGAGTTCTTTCATCCTTTATACAGTGCGTACAGTTCACACTCATGCCAACCTTGGGATGGATGTTACGTACCTACGAGCTCTAATAGAAACCAACCCCCACTGGAGCAAGACGGTGGGCAACGAAGCTCGTTCTGCCTCACTTTCCGACCGTTTCGCTAGAGGGTGAAGACCAGAAGACCCAAGTACTTTTATACTAAGTAGAAAAGCGGGGATAGTAGCCAGTGCTAGAACGCCAATGTCTTACTAATTATTTACATCAGATCGTTAGGCCACCTTAGGCTTTAGGCGAATAGAAAGATCGTATGGATGAGAACCAATCTGTTTTAATATAATCAGTATAAAAAACGAAATGAATAAGTAGAACTTGATGGTACATCAATAATTTTTATTGTGCTAAAATTACAATCTGCCTTATTGGGCAAAAAGTAATTGTGATAAATGTTCTCATTCATAGCATATTTACAATCTGCATTCACTCGCTCATTCATACAGTATTTACAAACAGCCCGGAGGCCTCCCAAATCCACATGGTTATCACCTCTCTCGCATGCGAAAGAGGAAGTGGAGTCTTGGGAAGTACCCCACGTCAGCCGCATCGCCGGATACTAGCCAGTGGAGGCTGACGAAGAGCGCGAGAGCCTCATACGCTCAGGACATGATTGGAGAAGCTGGCCATTGCCAGGACTCCCACTGTCACGTATTTGTAGCAGGTCACGAAGCCACCGCCGCTTTAGTCTCCAAGGAGGAATATAGAGATGATTGGTGCAGTGCAATGACTGTGCTAGGGGATTAGGGTGGTTGGATAGGTTACTATGGAATTTCATGAACTTGGAAGGTATGAGATCGAGTATGTAAGGTATATTAAGATCGTTATAAAGGGTTTCGTTGCTGACGTAATAAGGGGCATTTACTATTGTTCTCAGGACTTTAGATTGAAAGGATTGGATACGCTTTATGTTCGACTTTTTTTATGTCCCCCATACCTCTATTCCGTATCTCCAAATTTTCAGTACATTATTAGATGTATGTTTTAAGTCTATGATAAATAAGGAGAGACCCATCACTTTTAATAAATTCAATTCATTAATGTATAATGTACATCATTATACTTTTGTACAATGCAGATCACAGAATTTGTACAAAATGTAGCCAAGGTACAGGAAATATAATGAAGCAATTGTAAATAGATTCGTTGGTAGAATCTATATTTTGTAACATATACTAATTTTGTAACAAGGGTATATGAAACACAAAAAAATTATGGTACATTATTGATAAATGCCCGAGTGGGGGCCAAGTTCAATTACACGTTTACGAACGAATATATCCTACACTTCTTTTAGATTGAAAAATCCCCTTTTGATATTGACTGTTATTTATGGTTGAATTTTCAGCCAATGTTCGTCTTTGAGGTTAGGACATGTGAATAACGCGCCTGCGATGTTCAGCGGCTATAAGTTCTGTATTATTGATAGGCAACTAGCTGAGAAACTTGTAAGTGAAATAGGGCAGGTGGCGCCTGAGGGTTTGCCGACATTTTAAAGTTTTGAGACGATGAATTACCGTGGCATGTTTCCAAGATTTAGTAAAATATGCACGGCTTTAAGGAGCATGTATAAAATATTCAAGGACCAAGAAAAACAAATCCCAGCTAGCCTCGAAAGCATTACCCTTTATTTTACTTTTGAACTGTGCGTTTAACTCTATGTTTTCTTCTCTGGAGAATAAATGTTTAAGGTATTACTCAAGGAGGGATTTGTAATATTATTAATACGAACATATACAAAATTCTTGTTACAAATTTAAAAGCTCTCTGGGTTAAAAAAATATGGGCGTGCATTAAAAAATTAGATTAAAACTAATCACCAGTTTGGTCGTGCCCAATATCCAATTAAATCTTTCCGTGTATAGCTGATTAGTATTGCATTTTTCTTAATTAACCTTAGGGAAGGATATTGCCAATTATCGGGCTGTACCTATCTCAAAGGAAACATTTCTTTAAGGAATGGGCCTATGATGTTTATTTTAAAAAATAATGTTTGAAGATAGGTGAAACCTAAAAATCGTTAATTTTGAACTGTGTGCTTTTTGATAAAGTGTGGGAGATAGTTCTGACGAAGAAGCCATAGTAATTGAAATAGACCTTATTACATTGAATAACCGGTATCTGTCGTTGGCTCTCAAAATTTACGTTTTTGTACATAGCATTGTCTGTCATGAATGATTAACTGAACGTTATAAAATTTTTTACATACTGCTCTGATACTATTTATACGCCTGAACTCAAATTCATGAAGCGATGTTTAGTCATTATGCCTGTGATGACCCTGATCTTGTCAGTTTTTGAAATATTATTATAGCAATAGTAAACTGTACAAAGCGACTGATAAGTAGACGAATCACTTAATTGGAACTGTACGGAAAAGCTTTTGCAACCAAGGTCAGCTATGCTAACGGATTTTGGCCAAGTTTTAAGTAAAGTAATAACGGAATAGAACCGTATTTTTCTTAGTAATAATAAATACTTTAATTAGCTAACAGGCGGAAATAGATTCTTGGTTGTCCCCCCCCCTGAAAATATTGAAGTCAATAGCAATTACTTAAAAAAGCGAGAATTTATTTAAATAATATTTTGTGACAAGATATGTCAAAATATCTCAGTAATAAATACACCATGTAAATAGAGATTTATATTTAAAAATGTAACCAATGTGAATCTTTTCATGATATCTTGAGATGTTTTTCAAAATCTAGTTTTGCATCGTATTATCTTGCCATGGAAGTGATTTCAACAGATTCTGTCATCTCAAACACAGGACAGCATAACATTGGTTACCATATTTTATGGTTTATATAGTATTCGTTTATTTTAATAAATCAATTAATATAAACTAATACGAATACATCCAAAAAAAAAAATGGAAATTTGTTTCAGATTAAGTGATAAAATGAAATAATTACGTTTGTAATACGGCAGGTTGGAGTGACTCTTTAATTGTTTGGTGTAGGAATCATTCTTTTCTACATTGACCCGCTACAAATTAGGCTCTATCTAACTGACGTAGTAGTTATTCGGCTAACAGAAAAATCCCTCCAGGACATATACTTCATCTCATCACAGTATACCTAGTTATTATATAGATCTGATTGATTTATTTAGTTTGTTTTGTTTAGTTTGTTTTGTTTAGTTTGTTTTTTTTGTTTTGTTTTGTTTTGTTCCTAGTGTTTAGTGTTTGGTGTCGGTGACAAAAAGAAGGTGAGCCTCATCACCTAGTGTGAATATAAGACTGAGTACTATTAACAACAAAAATTTATTGTATTATGCACTCCTCCAAATGCATTTAAATGCAGGAAGAGGAGAAATTTGTAAGTCGATTATTATTTTGTTATTTTTCTTTTGTACATTGTATTTGAGGTTTTGAAATAAAAAAAAACAAAAACAAATAGATCTGATTGGCTTATCATATAAAAAGTAAATTCTATGTGAAAATAACAGTCGTATTAACTCTGACTGTAATTATGAATATGATATTAAATAAAATAAATTAGTTGAAAATAAAATAGTTTAGAAAATAAAATAGAAAGAAGTCAATTTAACCTAGCTCAAACAATGTTGACAAGATTGCATTCATTTTGTATTATCAGGTGCATATCATTGGATATAGATTATTCAAAAGGCCAGTTGGGCGCTACGTTTCTTCAACGAATAGAGTAACAATCCAATGGGTTTGAATTAGATATTGGGGTCGGGTCAGGGAAGGGTTAGTCAGCCAGTGCGGGATTGAAACATAAATGTACCAATGTACATCAGCTGACACCGACGAGCGCCTTTATTTTCATAGAATGTATTATTTAAATATGAAATAGCCTTGAAAGGATCTTCGGTATGACTAGAAAAAATAATAAGAGTTTTAAATTAGTGTAAGAATGATGACCGGATGTGACGTGAAGAAGTAGAAATGAGACGAAACCTGAAAGGACAATGAAAAAAAACGCTCTTTGTGCTGCCCTTCATCATCTTTAGTTTTGGCAAAGGAGTCCTGTATCAAAAAAAGCAGCTAGCTATAAATAGACTAGGTTTCAGAACACGTGGTTTCAGATTTCCTGTCCCACAGTTCAAGAGATATTTTTCTCGAGGAAAACTTCTTCCGATTCCCAAAACCATGTTCTTTTTGAAAGTTTATTTTTAGGGATTTATCGGTAGTGGACTCTGTCAGTTTAACTGGACTTGTAGATTCAAGGACCATTGGCTTCATAATCTTGTTTTTCATTTACACTGACCTCACTGGAGTGTACTATGGTCCAGATTTTAAGACAGGAAGTGAGCAAGTCCGAGACCAACGTTGAGAATATGGCCTATCCTATTACATCAAGAAAATCTTCCACGCTATCTACAAGATTGTCCAGCTATCCTTCAGGCCTTTGTCGTAGGATGTGAGCAAACATTGGAGTGCTCTGGCACTTATGAAGTCCTGGAGATGATTTACTTCCTCCAGCACTCCAGCGTTCTACATTCTGTCCAATACAGTTTTCTCAATTACACTTCGGTAAAACTTTCCCTATTTCCAACTTTTCTGCATTTTTATTCTACTCTGTATATTAAAACTCGGAAGGTAGATTTGTTCATAGGTATTCTTTTTCTTTGGCCCGAATTATTAACTGCAAAATTTCAGATAGTTCGAATCATTTTTAAGACCTCTATACATACGGACTAGCAAAACGTACCCGTGTGGCATGAGATAGCCTTCTCCCTTAACACTGATATAAACAAATTACATGCCCTAGTCCAAAGTTTGACTGCTGAGACATGCATCATAAAGGAAAGGATGAATGCGAAAAGATAATGCGTTTGGAAATTATTATCAAAACAACTTTATTATGAAAAAATTACAATCTGCCTCATTGGGCAATAAGTAATTGAAATAAATGTTTTCATTAATACCATATTTACAATTTTCATTCACACAATATTTACAAACAGCCCAGAGACATCCCAAATCCACATGATTGCCCCCCCCCCTCTCGCATGTGAAAAAAGAAGGGGAGTCATGGAGTCCCCCACGCTCCTCCGTCAGCCGAGTCGCCGGATAGGAAGAACGCGAGAGCCACATACGCTCAGGACATTATTGGAGAAACTTGCCAGGACTCCCACTGTCAGGTATTTATAGCAGGTCACGAGGCCACTGTCGCTTTAGTCTCCGAGGAGGATTGTAGGGATGAATGGCGCAGTGTAATGCCTGTGCTAGGGAATTAGGGTCGTTGGATAGGTTACTATGGAATTTCATGAACATGGAAGGGATGAGTTCAAGAATGTAGCGTATATTAAGACCGTTATGAAGGGTTTTGTTGCTGACATAATAAGGGACATTGTTCTCAGGAATTTTAATTAAAGGATTGGATGCGCTTGATGTTCGGCTCTTTTGCTGTCCCCCATATTAATAGAACTAATGTTTAGTTACTTATTAAATAATAATTACAGAACTGTAACTGACAATGGTAATAAATAATATCAGTGTTATTTACAAGTCATATTAATACCTGCAGTAGTTTTAAGTACGGTAGGTTTTGTTGGTTGCTGACATAATCTCATAACGAATGCCGCTTTTCGTGAATATCGATTAAAGGGCAGGAGAAGAGAAAAAACAAGACACCATCTGCGTACAGGATGTAGGTTAAGTGCTTTATGTATGAAGATTATGCAAGTGCCAGAGCTTTAGCATGAATAATTTAAATTAATGAGGGGAGAGCTCTTTGCTTACGAAAAATATCGTAGAGGGCGCCCTTTGAATGAAGTGAAATGTATGGGAGGGGCTCTAATTTCAAACAGGTAGACGGGTAAGTCTGTCTCCACGGGCTATACATCAACATTTGAAAACAACAGCGAGGCAACTGATCTTTAGATTAACTGGTAATAAATACAGCAGCTTTGAATTGTCGCTGGAGTTACTTATTAAAGGGATAAAGTCCTTGTGCTTAATCGAGAACAACGATGCATCGAGATGCTTCACCCGTGACTAACGGTTAATCCAGCGGCTTCATAGGCGATTAATAATGAATCGAGCTGTTTAATTAATCCGTGAATAATGGTTAATTTAGCTGTTTAACTCATAATTACCTATTGCTCAATAAGTAATTAACAGCGAATCGATTCTTCCATTACTAACGGTTGATTAAAATGATTTATCCATAATTAACCAATTATCGAGCTGCTTAACTTATTGTTAATGATTGATGAAGCTTCTTAGACCGTAAGCAGCTCAACCAACAATTAACGTTGAACCGAGCTACTTCGTCCAGAGGTTTTAACCTCGATTATACCTTACTCAATAGTCCTACTTTACTAAAACATCTTAATTACCTTATTGCCTCTTTAATTATCATTACTAGTTAAAATGAAAGGAATGAAAGATGAAATGATTGAACGTGAAGTTTTAATTTAGTTTCCTACAGACTTGAAGCGACTCGTTTTATATCACCTTGTGTAGATAGAGGGCAATTTGGGGGGGGGGGGTACACTTATTGCTGAGCCTGAAAATGACAATTTACAGATGTTTAAAGTGCTCATAAAATAGAAAAAAATATTTTGTGGAGGCAAGGAAGTATCATTCATAAAAGATATAAAGTTTAAATAGTTGCTAATCGTTGCACGTTACTCAATAGTTCTACGTCACTAAAACATCTTAATTACCTTATTGCCTGTTTAATTCCCATTACTAGTTAAAATGTGTCTGCATCTTAATAATTGATATAGAATTCTAACTGTAATTTAAGTGATTATTTCTCATAAATGCGTATATAACTAAGTATATTTTTAGTTGCTCAGTTTTAATCTGATTTAGTTAAAAACAAAAAAAGTGGAGAAAAACCTACTTTTTTTTTTTCTAGACGGCTTACATGTTTTGTTAATTTAATCATTATGTTTATTCAAACTTGAATGTGACCATTGGGTTATATTGTAATTTAAAAATAAGTTTTTATCCGGTAATAATGATGTAAATACAATCTAACCCTGGAGAATATGAAGAAGGAAGGAAGAGCTGCAACATAAAATTCCCGGGATTATGAGTAATGTGACGTGGCATTTCCATTAAGTCTCTTCTTCCTGGCGATGAAAGATCACGTATTTTTTTATTACCCAATATTTCTTCTAAAGGTCGGAAAAGCCATTGAGAAAATGTTTTCCCATTTTCCTAATGGATTTTTTTAAATATTTTATTATTAAACCGAAACTTAAATATGCAATGCTCATGGCTGAGGTAGTTAGATTATGCAAAAATATGAAATATGGCTAGTATCCTTTTCAAATAAATGTTCGCTTGGTTTTACTTTTAATAAACTGAATACGAGCGGATTTTATTTTCCGTACGTATTGGACCTGTGCTTTTAAGCCCATTTGGAATGATGAACGTGAAGTTCTAATTTAGTTTGCTACGGACTCGTACGTTTTGTCTCACCTTGTGTACATAGACGGTGAATTGGGGGGGAGGGTGGTACATTTATTGCTGAGCCTGAAAATGACAATTTACAGGTATTTAAAGTGCTGATAAAATAGAAAAAATATTTTGTGGAGGCAAGGAAGTACCAAAAGATAAAAGTTTAAATAGTTGCTAATCCAATGAAAAACCAACGATTTTGTTATGTACTCCGAAATTTGTTTGATGTTTTAAAAATTGAATGGCATCAAACATTGTATAGTAGATAACTTTATCGCAAGGTCACTGCGATGAAAGGAAATAGAATAAAAAGTATATATAATATACATGGAAAGTACATAATGTAGATAAATAAAAACCCATGTATATATTCATACACATTCCTAACAATAAATTTCTCTCAATAAGGATGTGTTGAGTCATAGTCGAATAGTAGTAAATTTTTATGTATTGGAAAAAATGAAGTTTAGGGAGATTCGACAATAGAAATCACATATTTTTTGTTCTTTGAGCTAATTAAAGATTTCAATCAAAGTGTTTTAATTTATATAGAATTTTATCAAGACTATAATACCAAGCAGTTTTTTTTTTCCAAAATAAAGTATTTATGAATCATAATAATAATGCACCGAGATCGGCTCATTATAATATTTAAATAATTTAATGAATACAATTCATTCACAATTTGACTTAATAAAAAGACAACGGAAAAGCTACAGGTATCCGACCATATAGCTACAGAAATGATCACATTTTTGGTAACGGATTGTTAACATAACAACAATTCTTAACAGCATATGTCCTGCTCGGGCTTTGACATGTAGCGAAATAATGATCATGTGAGAGGATATCATGAAAAGATTTGTTGTAGATTTTCGATATAGAATTTCTGGTGTCAAAGAACCAAATGAATCAAACGGATTCAAAGAATAATTTTTCGTTCGTTCCACGAAATCGAGTTGGAACAGGTATAGCAAGTACATTTTTTTTTTTTACGGAACATCGTTTTATCAAGGAACGTTCTCACTTCCTCATTGTCAATTCAGTCGGCATTTAAATATTTATTGGTAGAAGATACAACAATTTCTAGGTAGATAATAATTTTAAATTTGTAGGCGGTCTTCAAAACTCGGCGGTCTCAACCCGTACTTCAGTTAGTACTCAGCCCCAATTGAATTTAACCATTTCTGGATGTGGATGGAAACTCTGGATCGAGCATGAAAATGACGCTGGAAATCGCCAAGGGGATTCCGTTGGAACGAGAGTTATTTGTGGGATAATTACAGCTTCACCCTCTCCTTATATGTTGAGATATTAGTGAAATAATTGGAGACAACGCTCAACCAACAGAGTTAAACCTTTCTTAAGACTTGATTAAAACAGTTTCTTTATAATTTATTTTGTATCTTAAAAACTAAAATAATTCCTACATATAAGCGTCTGTTTACTCCATCTCCATACTTCCATGACATATAATTCATAAATATGTTACTTTAAATTAAGTTAAGCAGCCATCCAGAAATGTCTGAAACCAATTACAACCACTTCCTGCCTACTCACAGTTCTTGATTCAGAAACAAATAAAATATGACATTCTAATCGATCAATAAAAACACTTATAAGATCCGTGGTGGAAAAAAATTCCAAGCTCCCAAACTACCACTTTAACATTTACTGCTCAATAAATGAAAATGAACTCGTCTCAGTAGTACTAAAGTAACATGAGTTTAGCAGTGGAAGAGTTTAATTAAACGAAGAATTTCTATCTCCAGAGTTTTCATAAATGCTCTTGGGTGCTTAGTAAGCTGAACAGATTAGTTTTTAAGTAAATGCTTAAATGCCGGGAAAATGACAATCTCGCCTCAAATACGATAGAAAAATTGTAGTAACGAAGTTGACAATTTCAATTCACTTGCCAGAGTCCGCCAAGTCATGGGACGTGTCTAGAAATACTTTTGGAGAAGCTGTTGTTTTTTTTCACGGAAGGAAATAAAATACTCATGGATTGTCTTTCCAATTAGATTGTTGAGATAAAGTTTACTTATTGAAATAAAATTTAGACATTAAATGGTTCTAAGTAACCGATTCTTATAATTTGTTTAAAAAAAAAAAAATCAAAAGAGTATTTTGGTTTGAAAATTGGTTTTAAACAGTAGGAAAGTGGGTTTGTAATTGAATGGCTATTTCTTAGGACGATTTAGCACAATGAAATAGCTTATTAAGCTGTTGATGAACTGTTTTTTGGTGAACGGATGAAAATAGAACTTGGTCATTTTCCTTAAAGAATAACAATAACGAACATATAATCATGTCTAGGCAATGTAATAGCACATTTTATACTTGATATCACTTTATCTAAACACTGTTCTATGTCTAAGAACGTCAAATGAAAATTCTCTGTCAATGTATAATTTGGTGAGGGGTGATTATAAATATAATATTCGAATAAGAAGAAAATGATAGTAAAATTGAATTGAATAATTCCTTAAAGCTGTAATGAATAATTGTGATGAAATGGAGTTCGGAAATTTTAAATTATGTGCACATTAATATCAATATCCTGATATAACTCCAGGCCTGTGCTACTTTTCTTTTATAGGGCTGATATTTTCTTTATAAAACGTAAACTATTTATCGGCCCTAAGATGTAAAAGGAGATTACAAACTGGCTACTCCAAGTATGTCACTTTAGATGTAGGAGGTTAGCACCCCTCAAGCATCAACCCTTACTCAGCTTTTATAGAGGACCGCTTCCAAAACACTCTGGGGTATTTTTAGGAACGCTTAATAAATTGTGAACAATAGTTATTAACAAATTTTTTTCTCGAAATATTCAAATCCTCTCATTCTAAGTTAATTTCGATACCCCGAACACGCCCAGGTTTCTACTTAAAAATTTAGTTTTAGACAAAATAAACCTCGTAAAGATCCCTGAAATGGGCTAAAAAAAAAATGTGTTAATAGCAGTCCTACATTGCGAACAGCTTTTTCCAAGTCCACTTCGGTTTTGAGTATTCCAAATACTATCGTATAGAAACAGGAATTCCACAGATCGAACGTCTATTCACCTATCCTCTATTACCTCTACACCACTAATACTCCCACCCAATACTTCCTTGGCAAATTTGGCAGACGCGTAATCCCACGCGATCCTGAAATGGCACACTATAGCCTGCAAAGTTACCTTAACGAGTTGGAGCTTTGGTACAACCAAACTCTTACATTAAATTTATCCACGGTAGCAATCAAGATACATTTCCCAGCATGTATCTGATACATTACGATATCTCGGCTTCCATCTTGACAAAAGACTGAAATTGAGCCAAAACATGAGAGAAAAAGAGAACAAGTCTATAGACTATTTAAAAGGACGTCCCATCTGTCAAAGCAACATAATCTACTATTTCACAAAGTGATACTTAAGCCGGTCTGGAGTTTTGGAGCTCAAAGAAATGACCTTGTTAATGAAGACTGGTTAATCCCTTAAAAGTGTTTCCATCACTAATCCCTTAACACAATTATACATCTTACACATTCCTATAATACTCTTCAAACATTAGAACGGCAGTGGTCTTGGAGCCTGCTATAAACTGATTACAGTGAGTGCCACAATAATGACCAATCTTTCCAATACCTGAGCGGCTGTGGCTCTCAGGCTCTTGTCTAGCCTCCTCATGACCGTATTCGCTGATGCGGCTGTTATTTAGATGACCTACCGAGTCTCCACTTCCTCTTTCGAATGCGAGGGAGGATACAATCATGAGAACCGCAGTCAAAGCTATTTGTAACTTATGGCTACAGGGCATGGAACCGCAACATCAAAACAAAATACAAGGGTCCATTATTCAAATATTCCTGCGATTTTAGGGTTGCCTTAGTTTACGTTGTCAAATATTTTTTTTATTAGTCATAGTTCTTTATATTTGTCATCTAAAAATTAATGTTATCCTTAGGGAATTTTTTTCAGGAATAATTTTTTTTCTATTCTATTCTACACTACAGTAATAAAAAGTGATTAAAACTGTTATTAAAATTGTGTTTGCAACTTTAACTGATCCTTAATTTAAAGTACATGGAAATGAAAATTTCTTTATTGCTTCTATCTGATGGCGCGATAATGTAAAAACATGACAACATAAGTAACAGTTTTTTTTAAATTCTATTCCTCTTCCTGTATCCGAGACAGTACGGTATTTAGGCTTCCGTCTCAACAAAAGGCTAACATGGAATCCACACACGAGGCTAAAAAGACAAGAGCTAAACAGTCGCTTTGGACAACTGTACAGACTACTTCAAAGGACATCCCATCTCTCAATAGAAAATAAATTACTAATCAACAGAGTCATACTCAATCCAATCTGGACATACAGAATAGAACAATGGGGTACAGCAAAAAAGTCGAAGCGTATCCAATCCTTTCAATCAAAAGCCCTGAGAACAATAGTTAAGGCCCCTTATTACTACAGCAACAAAATCCTTCATAACGATCTCAATATACCCTACATTCTCGGACTCATACCTTCTATTTTCATGAAGTCCTCCGACCTCCCTGATCCCCTAGCACAGTCATCCCACTGCACCACACATCTCTATAATCTTCCTTGGAGGCTAAAGCGGCAGTGACCTCGTGACCTGCTATAAATACACGACAGTGGGAGTCCTGACAATGGCCAGTTTCTCCAATCATGTCCTGAGCGTATGTGGCTCTCGTGCTCCTGGTCAGTTTTCAATTCCTCTTTCGAATGCGATGGAGGATACAATCATGCGGTAAGGTAATCTCAATAAAAATATTTTCTAAATAAAATTTTACCTTTAACTATGTATTTCTAACTCCGCAGAACTAAAAATATAAAAATCAATGTAGCCTGGAATTTTTCCATGAAGGGCATACGTTTCCACGAAATTTGAAGCCATGAATAAATATTTATGGGTCTTTCTACCACTAACGAGTGACACAATAAAGTTTTTTTTCTTTTTTCTTATCACTTTTCAATAGCTTTTCGATATTTATTGTGACACATATTTTTATGTTCACCTTAATGGTGCGTCATTTGGCCATAGCTTAGTAATGTATCGGAAAAGTAGTCAAGACGGTCGATGTAAAGGGATTTCCGATAAAACAACAGATCGCATCTAAAAGAGAGAAACTTAGAAGGTGTCTTCAACATATGATTAAAACATGGACTATTTGTTTTCAGTTATGGTGTTTGAATAAACTATACATTCTACTCGTACGGTGACTAGAATTAGGGTGGTAGGATTGAGCGATCAATTCCGAGTGAGCGAAAAATCAAAAACATTTTTTAATCTCAAACTATAAGAGCCATTAACATCACTAAAACATACAGGAACATCTTTTGAATAAAATCTTCGCTATGGGATGTGATAGATTTAGACTATTTGTAAATGGAGAATCAACAATTTGATTCTTGTTGCATTAATTAAATTGTTTAAGTTCACGTGCTCATTGCTGATCTAATATGCTCATTACAATTTTTTTCAAGTTGCATTTTCCATGCCAGAGTATTATTGATAAGAAAGCGTTTTCACAAAATATTGGTTAATGGTATTCCAATAATGTCCTAGCTACTCCTGGCTCCAAATCTATGACGTTTAAAAAATAAAATGACCAACGTACTTTATGCAATTTGTTAGTTTTCAATTTCAAAATTAAAACTTTTATTAAAATTAAAATTTTATAATTATCAATAATGTAAATACTACATACAATTAAAAAAAAAATATTTTTCTGGTAGTTATCTCTTGAAAAATAAAATACATATGTTTACCTGTAATTATTTACCTTCATTCTTTATAGAATGAACAGATAGTTAACTAACTAATCAGATAATTACAATGCACATGTTAACATAAAACATGTGCATTGTAAATGTTTTGAGAGTTGTGTGAGATCGCTGTTTGTCTTACAATTGGTACAACTACTTTTACTACTAAAGAAACACATGCTTAGAAAATAAGAACAAAATTAGGAAATGTGGTATTTAATTGTGATTAAAATATATATATTATATTAAAAACCTTGATGAAAAGTCATTGAGGAAAGTAGAGTATAATGGCGTAAAAATGGTTGGGTTAGTTGTTACTTGCTGGTACTAATAAGCGGCTTGAATATCACGCTACGCACATTAGTCATTTGTTATGAAAATTACCTTTAGGCCCTAGTAGTGGAAGATCCGTTTCCAAATAAAACTTGTATTTTTTCCCTAAAACAGATGCATAAGCTCACAAAGTAAATCTCGTACAGAATCTATGAATTTTCCAGTAGGAAAGATATCCTAGAAAATATTTCAAGTAGCGCGTATATATTTAGCATAAATCTGCAACAATAACATCATGTAATGTATTCGATTATAGAACAGGCAGGACCCAGCCTCTTGATATTTATTTATTCAAATATATACAATTAAGGGGATCTCTGGAGCCATCCTTGCTGTGATTTTCGCCTCTTCACTGAGGATATTGTTTATGTTGTACAATCTTCGTAGAATAAGATTTTATTCATCGCAAAGAATACAAATCTACATCTAACATCTTAAGATTAATAAATAGTCATATTTATTACATTGATTCCTTCAAAAGTGTGGCTGCTTAGTGATGTGAAGGTTCTGGGTTAAAATGACAACACAAAAAAAATGTTTCAATAAGTGATACAATACTTTCTGCAGTAAAAAGAAGATCCTAATGGCGTTATTAAACAAACAATTATCTTATAATTTTCTCTTGCTAAGAATCTTTTTATTTCTAAAACCTAAGAATTTATAGGTTTTTTTTTTTATAGGTCATCGGAAGTATCGAAAGGTATATCCTAAACTAGCATGAAGTACTTTTATTTTCATTTTTTGTTAATACCTCTAAGATTTCAATTCTTTCTATTCAAAAGTTATAATAACAAATATGATGTATATTTAATCACGAAATCAAATTACATATTTGCGCACACGGAAACAAATAGAAATAAAACATAAATAAAGGCTGAACAGAAAAAGAAATTATGTGAGTACATGCCATTAATACAGTTTTCTTTAAAAAAAAAAAGGATTGGTACTGATCAGATTGTCACCATTACTTTTTAATCTGTTATATCAGTGATTCATTAGTTTTCGGTCAATTCAATCATTCATTGAATGTGAATTAAGTATGAATATAATGCAATCAAAATTCGGCGGGTGGGCACAATTGACAGACGGTCTTGAATTCATCGGGGTTTATTTTTTTTCAAAACCCCAAATATTTTGGTGAAAAATATAATCTAAACAAGTGTAACGTGTTTCTTGTACTGCGGCCAAGTCACAGTTAAGGGAGGAGATGACTTCCACTTGATTTTTTTGATTTTCAGAACCATTCTAGAAGATGAAAGAGTGACCTGGGGATACCTTCGCGTTAATCATAGCGTGGATTCCTAACCTAGTTTCCCTAAATGACCGCCTGTTGCTATCGATGTGGGAAGGATAGAGGAGACACAATGTTGAACACTGGATTTCCCAGGTGGTTCGGAGAGTACAAAACCCTCACATGGTAGGTGTTGTAACCCTGATATGTAACCACTGATGTAACCTACTCCTGTTGTATATGGTCAGTGATCAAGGTTATAAAGCAATGTGATGTTAAATGAAAGTGTACTCAGTAAATGTGTTAAGTACTTTATCGAAAATCCAAATGTTGGCATCTAGTGAATCTACTCTAGTTTTTCTAAAATGGTGTCTTCCTGAACATTTTTAAATACCCCATTCTGGAATCGTTGGAATTTTTTGTTTTTTTAGTAATGAGGATGAATAGCACCGTAAGTTAGAACTGCCCGATATTCAGAAAGGATTTTGAACGTAATCGAAATCAAGTAAGTTACTGACTGCTCACATAGAGATCGAACTGTATTTGGTGGAGGGAGCTACATGTTTGCTTTGTAGTATCCCCTCTTAAGTGGGGGAGTCCTCCCTTCGTAAGTCTGTGCGGTACAAAAAGAAAAAGACACTTATAGATGTCGGCCAACAATATCCTCAAATAAACGGAATTTGTGGGCGACTTCTCCTTTCAATAAAGGCCCACAACCAGCATCAGAAACGTATACATGAGCTCCTTGTTCTGTAATACGAAACTTTGCACTTCAAGCGTTTACTTAAAGGGCATCTAATGCTAATATAAAATTTCTTACAATACACGCTATTTTAGGTTTTTTTTAAAATTTATTTCGGGAAGAACTGTCCTTGAGCACCCCACCCCCAGGACCAGTTGCTTCCTGACCTGTTAATTAAACTAAATTAGGCAGAAAGGAACTCTCCTGTGCTTGCCAGGTTTACCGCCGGCCCACCGTCCGGAGAGTTTGTAGAACTTTTTATTTAATTATTTATTCCCCTCAATATAAGCTAATAACGAACCATATTTAAAAGGTATAATTACATCAAACTTAAACATAGGTTTGAAGCATTCATTATGTATAATTATTGAATGTAATTATTTTTAAAATGTTAATAATAATATTTTTTTAAATAGCCATAGAATGCATTCTACGCAAATCACCCGTTGATGTTTATGATACTTTATCTTCTACAACCCAAGACCAAAGCAATGGTGTTATATTCTTTTTTCATTTCCGTTTAGTGAGCAATTGGCGTTGAACCATATTTATTCCAATTGGGTGGGAGACATTTCAAGCTTCACTTTGAACTGTCAATAAATAGAAAGTCAATCATCTGGAAAATAGTCAAGAAGTCCCATTTTTTCCAGGAGACCTCTAATTCCGTGACCAAATACAAGATTGTCTTGTTGAGGAAAGAACGGTTGCAGACTAACTAGCCAGCAAACTGATAATAGGGCAAATATACAGGGACCAATCCTTAGATTGTCAGGTCAATACATAAGATATATTAGCTCAATCTTTGATATTTATTTGAAGCGAATGATGTTTAGGCAACTTACCACAATTCCGCTTGAAAACGATAGCGTATTTTGCGAACTCTCTCCTATATGACAAATGTATACCAATTGTGGGAAGGTGAGTTACTCGCCTTTTATTTTATAGGTTCCAATCAACAAAATTACACGTCACATGATGGTTGGTAATTCTATGAATTGTGTTCTTGATGACTTATGAAGAAACTAAGTCATTTCTCAATCAGATTGAAGCTTACGAATTTCGTGCTTGTAAATTGGCATTTAGGAAAACTACTTATTGTCTAGCTGCTACAAGATGGGAAGAAGCAAAACATACGAAAATACCCGTCGTTTTGGGTGAAACTGTATGAGAAAAAAACTGCCAGTGAGGTTAAGTAATCTAGAGCCAGCCTTTGTAGCAGTACATCAAGCGAAGGTCTAACTGGAAAACAGAGTCACTAACTCAAGATTTAAAAGGGGTCGCCCACTGGTGGCCAAACAAGAGTGAACCGCAGTCAAAGCGGTTTGTAACTTATGGCTACAGGGCATCGAACCGAACCAAATCAAAAAAGTTGCTTAATACAAGGGTTCGTAATTCAAATGTTCCTGTGATTTTAGGGTTGTTTACGTTGTCATAATTTTTTTTTTATTACTCATAGTTCTTTATATTTGTCATCTAAAAATAAATGTTGTTCTTAGGGCAATTAGTCCCAGGATATTTTTTATCCAATTCTATTCTAAACATCAATAATAAAACGTTATTGAAACTGTAATTAAAATTGTTTTATCAACTTTAACTGGTCCTTAATTTAAAGTACATGGAGATGAACATTTCTATATTGCTTCTATCTAATGCCTCGATAATGTAAAAACATATCAACATAAGTAACAGTTTTTTTTTAATCCCATTCCTCTTCCTGTATCCAAGATAGTAAGGGGTTTATACATGAAACCCATACACGATGCTAAAAAGACAAGAACTAAACAGACGCTTCGGACAACTATACAGACTACTTCCAAGTACATCCCATATATAAACAGAACATAAATTACTAATCTACAAAGTTATACTAAAGCCAATCTGGACATACGGAATAGAGCAATGGCGGACAGCAAAAAAGTCTAACATCAAGCGTATCCAATCCTTTCAATCAAAAGTCCTGAGAACAATAGTAAATGCCCTGTCGGGTCTTCACTAGGGAGGTGCCTGATCACCCTAGCCCTGGTGACAAGTGAGGATTGTTCGAGTTTATAAAATGGACCATCGTTCCATGACGGCGTTACTATCTGACTCCATTTATGATAGGCATGTGCCCCGACAATGCACTATGTTCAAGAGAAGAGGTACAGCGGTTTCATAAGGAATTAGTCAAGTTTTCAGAGTTCGAGCGGAAACCAAGCAAGCGTCACGAGTAAAGGCCACGTGAGAGTCGCGAGAGAGACTAAGAGACTCATTTCCAGGGCCAGGAGCCCTGGCTTAAGGCGTCACCGAGTAAAGGTCGCGAGAGACTCAGAGGCGGATGAGAAGACTGACTAACTAACAGAGCCAGGGGCCCTGCCTTAAGTACCCTCTCTACTTCCGGCTGGGAGGCTGTGAGGGTTGTTAATATTTATGACTGTTTATGACTGCCAGCTAGTGACCCTTTCTCGTTTATGACTTAGTTGGCTTCCGCCTTTTATTGCTTAACACTTTTACAATGACTTACATTTGTCTACAATAAATTTAGTACATGTTATTTTACTTTTGCTTACAAATATATATGCAATAGAGTATAGGGTGATTTATCTTATGTAGTTAGCGGTCGCTACATGCCCCTTATCACGTCAGCGACAAAACCCGTCATAACTATCTTAATATACCCATATAATCTTAAACTCGTCCATTCCATGTTTACGAAGTTTCATCGAAGCCTATCCAACCACCCTAATCCCCTAGCACAGTCATTGCACTTCACCACGCATCCCTACAATCCTCCTCAGAGACTAAAGTGGCGGTGACCTCGTGACCTGCCATAAATACGTGACAGTGGGAGTCCAATCATGTCCTGAGCGGATGGGACTCCCAAGAACCCGCTTTCTCTTTCCTATGTTAGGGGAGTGCCAATCATGTGGATTTAGGTGGTCGCTAGGCTGTTCGTAAATACTGTATGAATGAACGAGTGAATGAAGAATTGTAAATACGGTCTGAATGAGAGTATAAAAACAATTACTTATTACAATCACAATAAGGCAGCTTGTAATTTTGTCACAATAAAACTTAAGCAACAAGTGCTGTGGGAAATACATCCGACAATTAAAAATTATCATTTTTTTTTTTTTTTTAAGTCAATAACAACTTTATTATGATGAAATTACAATCTGCCTTTACTTAATAGGCAATAAATAATTGAGATAAGTGTTTTCATTCATACCATTAAAATTGTTTTGTAGATACAGAAAACCCTTGACTAAGCGATGTACCATACTCGACTTAAAATTCTTCTCTTGACTAGAGATTCTAAAACCATTTTTGTCTTAGAGACATGATGTTTTAAATGACGGTTCCATGATATCCGTCAACATGAAAAATACTGTGAACTTATCCTCAATTATGAATTACTGGATCATTAAAAATAAGCATTTTCTTATCATATTGCGTGGGACACTAAATTAAAAATCAAAGCCTTAAAATCCATGTGTAATATGTGACACGTTAGAAAAGGCATAAAATTTAATTGAATAAAAGTTCGAAATCTCGTAAAAATAATAAATACCCACTAATAAACAAATAGGTGTCATCAATTAATTTAAAATGTCCAGTCTTTGTGTATGTTCAATTAAACCCTTAACTGTTTGGTAGAGCTGAATGTGGTTAAATAAATATACTAGTACTAATTCATTTGTTGCTTGTCTGAGAGGGAACAATGCCACAAGGGAAATATGAACAATCAAACTTTTCATTATTGAATTATTACTTTTTTTTATTTGCTATATGTGCTGTAACTAGAACTAAAGTGTTAGTAGTATTTTATATGTTATATTTTATGTCCTTATGCTGTAATAGAAGGACGGGGCTCCCTGAGCCAATTTACTATAATATTAAAGTACAACTTAAATTTTAGAAAGACTGCAAACAATTTAGCATGTTAAGGCAATGTCGATACAACATTGGGACAGCGATTTCAATTAGGTATTTCAAAATAAAATTGTGATTAACTATAAAAATAAATATTATTAATGTTATAACAACGTAATATTATTGCTGATATTTTATATGCAGAGAATCCATAGTCATGTGAATGTGATCCTCTTATGCGTTAAAGATGTGAAACCGTATTTCTCCTCCCTTGTCCTCCATCCATCCCTTTTATTTCGGTCCAGTGGTTCGCACACTGACCATTGTGATTTTCTATTCTATCGAAAAATAACTGTTGTATGTAGCATATTTTCACAATTGTTAGTTAGTTGTGTTAAAAATAAAAACAAAAAAATCGTTGCGTTTCTGATATAACAGTTACTGCTGATGTATATTCGATTTTATGTCATGTCTGAACAATCCAATCGGCATTGCTTTGGAATGCCTTGAGCAATTTACACCAAACTTGATACTCATACGATGTACAATACAAGAAAAAGAGTATTAGGATATTATGCCGCCCCTTGCAATACTAAGGATGGGCTTGGGAAGGTGACACAGATAATACTTAATGCTGTTTAAGTTTAACCCATCAGTAGATGGTGAGATAATATGAAAAAATAACATGTTTAAAATGAACGACATTAGTTTCATACACATTTTTTTCTCGGTCCCTAAGAAAGTTCATGACAGTCCCAGTTGCATTTAAGCCCAAGTTTAGTCGAACAGAGGTGTGGAGAACCTTCTGAAGATATTGTGGAAACAAATAAAACTCAGTTTCCAAGGGATAACTCTGAAGACGGGACAAGACAATCTTCAAACAGATTACCAATGATAAAAGAACTTAAAAAGTTGAAGAGCTGAGCGAATGCATTATGATAAGCCAATATTATAAATAAAGAAATTAATTATTATGTATCAGTTAGCTAGGTGGTATAATTAAATTAGTGCTTAGGGATAACTTGCCCTTCCCATTTACTCTTCAGGAATTCAGGTGACGTCAATGGAAGAATGGAGAACGGTCCCTTCCGCACATTTGCATCCGCATAATTTGCTTACTTAACATAATCTTACAGGGACTTAACTTAATAATTTGCTTACTTAACATAATCTTACAGGGACTTAACTTAATAATTTGCTTACTTAACATAATCTTACAGGGACTTAACTTAATAATTTGCTTACTTAACATAATCCTACAGGGACTTAACTTAATAATTTGCTTACTTAACATAATCCTACAGGGACTTAACTTAATAATTTGCTTACTTAACATAATCTTACAGGGACTTAACTTAATAATTTGCTAACTTAACATAATCTTACAGGGACTTAACTTAATAATTTGCCACTTGACATAATCTGGCAGGTAGCGCAAACAAGGCAATTAATTGTGCGCATGTGTATATAAATGCATCGTATGTGATAAATGAGAAAACTTTCAATGGCATTGATTGCACTCCTCTGCACTCCTAGAGACCTGAAAGGAAACGACGAACACCACGGGAGGAGCTCTGCTTCTCTTGTGAGGAATGTTTCGTCAAACTCCACCACTCATTCAAGATACAAATCCGGCGAGATCCACGCCAGTTTGAAAAAATTATTTTTGTGTAGGAGGGATGAGAGAGTGATCAAATTATCTTAACTAAACATAATCTATATAGAGAAAATAGATTACCTTTAGAATGTTGTGGCAACATTTATTCTAGCCTGAGATAATCTGCCAAAGAGCTAATAGCAGCTGTCCATTCCGGCTTTATTTCTCAATTCCTCATTCATGCTGGTAAAAATGCGAACGCCTATGACGTCGTCAATTCCCCATCAGAATCATCACTTGAAGACACTGGCTAATGTAATTGAAGTGGCTGTCTTAACATTAAAGGGAGAGGGTAAAACAGTTTTTATCCCAAGTATACCACTCATTCCGAAGGATTTCCCTTTTTACTTTAACAGATTGAAATTTTCAGTGAGACTTGGAGTCTTAATCATAGATTCAGTCCCAGGGGCATTTTCTTAACTGATGTCGTGTACTGTTCAAAACACTCCCGATTATATGGAAATAAAATTGTTGATTTTACACTATAGATAGGATTCATTCCTTTTTCACTTTAATAGATGGTTTTGATTAATAAATACTCAACCTGGAAAAGTACTGTTTGTTATAAAAAAATCTTGTGATAAAATTACAATCCTTGTGTCTTATTGGGCAATATGTTATTGTGTTCACTCTACTTCATTGAAAGCAGACATTTTAATAGGACTTTTTCAAATATTTTTGAGAGGATAGGGAGTAAGCTAATTGAACGGTAAGATGGGGCGTTATTGGGTGGTTGACCGGGTTTGACGAATAGGACAATAATAGAATGTTTCCAGAGTAGAGGAAAGTGCGTCGTTCGGGTGCAATTATGAATGTAGGTAAGCAAGATTATGACTTTAGGAGAGAATTTTTGTAGAATTTGAGGAGTAAGGAGATCATATCCAGGGGATTTTCGGTAAGGTACGTTTTTCAGAAGGTTAACCTCAGAGGGGTCAACGGCTTTTGATGGAAGTGAGTGAGGTATAGGTGAAGTGAGGAATTCTTCAACAGTTGTGCTGTGAAAGGTGAGGTGTGAAAGTATGGGAAAGATGCAGAGCTAATTCTTCCGACCCTTCTCCACCTGAAGCTGCCCAGGACCCATCATCACCAGTGGGTGTGAAACAGGATGATATTTAAAATTTCTTTAAATTAAATTCTACAGGGAATTATCCCTGTTAGACAGAGAGCAGAGGTGGGAATCAAAATAATCGAATTGGGAGGTCGCCAATTGCCGCTTGGCCGATTTGCAGCACTGATTGTGCGAGCGACGATCACATCTTTGCCTCACTGTTCTCGAGTGGCGTTTCGATTGGATTAGGACTTTGAGAAGGCAAATTTTTGGATGACAGCGGGGTGTCAATGCCTCCCAAGCCGACCTCTGGGATTTTACGAATTAAACGCTGGAGTTGGTGAACGCATTTTGACAATTTATGCTTGCCTTGGATTGCCCATTACAATATAGACTATGCATCTTGTATCTTCACGGTAAATCTTTAAGGGAACTTAAAATTTAATTTGGGTGGAATTAAAATATTTGTATTACATTATGATTTCCCAATAGCAGTGTACCTATCTAAAAGGATACACATACATGCCATCACCAGGATCTTCTGCCACCCTTCCTTTATCAAATTCTACTCAGAAAAAAGAAACTTTGGACTTTCTCCTCTGTTATTATATTTCCAATTATTCCTTCGCTATGATTTAGACAGTTTTGTGTGACAGATATTTCAAACTAATATCAAATCATACTTGATACTTGAACAGGTACTGTACAGAACAGAACGTAGGCTATAGAAACAGACATAATGCTCGGCATTGTTCGTGTGTAGCAATATCCACAATAGAGGTCGGCCATTGTTGTATTAGCAATATCTGAAAACGTGTAAGCTCTTGTCCGGTGAATGTCGAGTCATTTATATAGTGGCCTGATTGTTGGCTACTCCCCACGAGATGGGAGCAACCATTTTCCCTCCGTTTACTGGTCCGCTATCAATAGGAAGTCTATATTTAATAAATTTAATTTTTATTCTTCTTAATTCATTTAGTAGTTTGTTTATTTTTTTAGGCCAAGCGTAAAAATTTGTGAACGTTAAAACGTATATCATGAGATGCAGTGCACGATTAGTTTTCCCAAGATACATCTTGAAAAGAAACTGTATTAACAGAGCAACAATCAAGAAACAAATTACATTTTGTTAATTATATAAACATTAATAAACGTTAACGTCCTCTTTAAATGGTGTCCTGAATAAATCGGAGCATTCACATTGGAGTTGTATGCACTTTTATGTTACTAGGCCTCATTCCCTATTTACGTTACGAACCATGATGAGTTGGAAATACTATGCATTAATGAGTCATTATAGGGCATATCCTTGAATCCCACGGACGTATACAAAATCTCAACCATACCACAACGATGGCTCAAACGAAACTAAATTGCAGACGATGACACAATTATCAAGGTATAAATATATTTCCCACCGGTATTCTCATAGGTTATTGTAGGATTTTCTGTTTAACCCATTTTTATCCTAAATATAACTATAGGGAGGTGCCATTGGATATCCTTATCCATCATGCCGAGTTCTCTCACACGAGTAACTTTCTTATCTCTAGCGTTTGTCATATAAATATCTTTGGTAGAGTTAGAGAGATAAAGAAAATGTTAAACCAACTATACTTACGAGGCTCTACAGCTTATCCAGTCTTACCATTATCGGCTTACTTCATATAAACCAAAATAAGTTTCTTATCTTTTAAATCAATATGAAGAATAACATTTGACAAACCCAATCATACTACAATAGCTAAGTTCCACGTCTTATACAAATCTGATTATATTCTTGTTTATTTTACAAGTAATAGCCATTTGATATATAAACAAATGTGAACATACCAAGGAACCATTACTAAAGATAAAGATGAGTAACCCAAACGCAAAGGCTCAAGAAATAATATATTATGAAGTAATTCTCCTATTAGCACCTGTTTTATTTTTTTTGGTCGTTTGGTTTTATTTTTTTTTTTCCTAATTAAAATTGTATAGTTTTGAAGAAATTATTAAAACCCAATAGCGATGATGTTATGTTTCAGGCTAGATGCTTTGCATATTTATTAAATATTGGAAGTAAATTGAACTGAATTTGAAAAAAAAAATATTAAACCCTAGAAGCTATATTTCTTAGTATGGTAGATTTCTTCTTTAATCATGGGGGAAGGTTATACTTAAGCCAATCTGGACATACGGAATAGAGCTATGGGGTACAGCAAAAAAGTCGAACATCAAGCGTATTCAATCCTTCTAATCAAACGTCCTGAGAACAATAGGAAATGCCACTTATTACGTCAGCAACAAAACCCTTCAGAACGATCTTTACATACCTTACATCTCGAACTCATTCCTTCCAAGTTCATGAAATTCCATAGTAACCTATCCAACCACCCTAATCCTGTAGCACAGTCATTGCACTGCGCCACTCATCCCTATAATCCTCCTCGGAGACTGAAAGGCAGTTGCCTCGTAACCTGCTATAAATGCGTGACAGTGGGTGTCCAGGCAACGGCCAGTTTCTCCAATCAAGTCCTGAGCGTATGTGGCTCTCGCGCTCTTCGTCAGCCTTCACTGGCTCGTATCCGGTAACGTGGCTGACGGAGGAGCATGGCGGACTTCCCAAGACTCCGCTTCCTCTTTCGCATGCGAGGGAGGTGACAGACATGTGGATTTGGGAGGCCTCTGGCCTGTTTGTAAATACTGTATGAATGAGCGAGTGAAAGATGACTTGTTTTATTAATTACTTATTGCCTAACAAGATTGTAATTAAAGCTCAATAAAGAAGTTTCAGAATTAGAGGCGTCATTTTGGATGTTCGCGGTGAATACACTGCTATCTAAGCCCTAGAAATTCACAACGCTATTCATCATTAAACACCATTAAAAAAGATTGTGTATATTACCCAAAATATTTACCGACCAAAATCTAAAAACTAAAAGATGCTTCAGAATTGGCGAGTTGAACTTCCATTTTAACTTTATTTTTTTTAGTATTTGAATTGTTTCTAGAAGTTCTGTTTCTTTGGCAAATACAGCATTGATGGAAAACACGTCTGCCTTACAGATTATCGCATTACCAACACGCTCAGATGGTCGTGCCTACCAAGAGAAATGCAGGCAAATACGTACGATGTACAGATGGTCAAAGAGAGTCAACTTCACACAACTAAAACATTGTGTAAAATAATGAAAAATGCTCTTGAAAAACTAGGCAAACCATAGTTCAAAACTGGAAAAGTATCGAAAACATACTTGTTGTAAACAAATAGTAGTTTAGACAACTTGATATTGAAGTTAAAAATAAATATAATAATTTTAAGCATTTGGTTAATTTATCTTCCGATTTGTCTGTAATGGGTCCAAAACATAACGGAAGCAGTCATAACCGACTAGGGGGAATAACATCTTTAAGTACAGAAGATAACAGATCTTATATATCCTTTTAGAGACTAAGTGAATTAATACCTATTTGTATTGCGTGAAAATCAAATTTTCAGAAAAGTATTTCTCAAGGAATCTTTTATTATAGATGTTATACCAAAAGACAACATTTCGCCTATTCAGACATCTTCAGGACTACCATTCAGACATAATACAATTATATAATTACGAACAATGTGTACTTACAATACTTGCATTCAATATTGTTTGTAAATTTGTGTTTTTAATTGTTGACCTGAGGGTACCTGAATAAGCGAAACGCCAACAGTTGATGTAGTATCAAGATGATTTGTGAGAAACCAGTAATTTCCAGACAGTATAATTATCAATATATCGGTGTCTCTTTTTGAGTGTTGAATGGAGAATAAATAAAATCAGTGAAATGTAAACACGACTTTGTGACGAGGAGTTATTTGTAACGTAGTGATGTAGGTTGTTTTCTTTTAAAGAAGTGTTTCCGAAACATAAGATTTTTATTTGCCCTTTTTTAGCAACCACATATTTGCCGTATTATTCCCCACTAGTTGCTGGTATCGTATTATTATAAAATATGACTCAGTGTGTTTAAATTGTTCTACCCCATCCTTGGAAAAGTTAAGAAAACAATTTTCACCTACGAGGTTAAGTAATATTTTATACTCTTGACATGAAATATGAGTTCTTTGGTGTCAAATACAGTTTCCAAGGTGAAACCGCCGTTGAGGAGGAGAAAAATCTCTATTGGCCCCGCCTACTTGTGCCTGTTAGTTGGGGTTATTATTCATAGTGATGACGTTATAATTGATGTAAAAGCATCATTGATAGCAAAAGTGTACAAATCAACAATTACTAGATTTTATATAACAAATATAATATCTAGTAGATAACAACTACTAGAGAACTTTAAATGTTACTGGCGAGATACTGGCAGCACTGCTCAGGTACAGTGCGAAGTTAGGAACATATGATAGTGTTTTAATCGTACTTCAAACGATCCTGGTTTCGTCAGGCTCCAAAGGAGTGAGGCTAGTAAACTCAAAATCAACTGTCCCCTATTCATACTTTTTACGAAAGCAATTGAGATTATGGGAAAAGGACGTACTCAAGTTTCTCACCCTAATTTAAGATTGAACAACTATTTATTTTAAGTAAATTTCATTGTGATAAAATTACAATCTGCCTTATTTGGCAATAGGTAATTGTGTTAAATGTTATCATTCAAACCATATTTAAAATGTGTATTCCCTCGCTCACTCAGACAGTATTTACAAACAGCCCAGAGACCTCCCAAATCCACATGGTTGTCACCTCCCTCGCATGTGAAGTGGAATCTCGGGAAGTCCCCCACGCGTCACCAGATACGAGCCAGTGGAGGCTGACAAAAAACGTGATAGCCACATACGCTCAGGACATGATTGGAGAAACAGGCCATTGTCAGGACTCCCACTGTCACGTATTTACATCAGGTCACGAGGCCACTGCCGCTTTAGTCTCCGAGGAGGATTATAGGGATGAGTGGTGCAGTGCAATGACTGTGCTAGGGAATTAGGGTTATTGGATAGGTTACTATGGAATTTTATGATCTTGGCAGGGATGAGTTCAAGAATGTAGGGTATATTAAGATCGTTATGAAGGGTCTTGTTGCTGACGTAATAAGGGGCATTAACTATTGTTCTCAGGACTTTTGATTGAAAGGATTGGATGCGCTTGATGTTCGACTTTTTTTCTGTACCCCATAGCTCTATTGAGTATAAATTTGTACACCAGTAGTTTATTTTATATTGAGAGAAGGGATGTCTTTAGAAGTACAGATGGCCAAAGCGTCTGTTTTGTTTTTGTCTTTTTAGTCTCGTATTTGGGTTCCATTTTAGCCTTTGTCGATATGGAAGCCTAAATACTGTACTATCTTCGACACGGTAAGAGAAACGGAATTTAAAAAAAACTAGCGGACAGGACTTGCAGTAATTCCTAATAATAGTACATCGTTTAACATAAATATTTCATGATTGTACATGCCTATAGCTAAAACAAATTACATAAATCTTTATTAATCGGTTCACACTGCATTGTACCTCAAGACCAGCTTATCAGTGACAAAATTATTGCATTATTTACCATATAATTAAAGATATACACTGAAAAGTGGCTTACTCGTGTTACTCTGAAATAAGCATCAGAAAATTTATTACCGAATCATAAGCGGAATGGAAACCAATTTATTAACTTCGTATGCTGTGTAGCCGTGAGATTGTACAGTCCATTCACCAAATAGTGCTCCCAGCCACTCAGTCAACAGTAGCACTCGCGCACACTCGCTCGCTAGTCCAGCACAAACTTCGGTCTCTTTTAAACATTACGCTTCAGGTTGATGTCTCCAGACCTCGAAAGTTTGAACATTTCAACTCTCACATTCGGAAATTAAGTAAATAAATGATGAGATTGAATAGTAACAATTCTCACAGCTACAAACTACATATATATCAAATATTAACTACGAAAATACTTTAAAAACATCTGTATTATCTAAATACAATTACATAGAAAATATTGTATGTGTTGTGACACAACATACTGGGGTTTGGCAGAGGAACTTCCGTCAACAATGGATCGCTCTGTTTGTTTGTTTTTGTGCCCCAGCTTAGGGCTAGTGGCGTGGTTTACTGGCTGGCCAATGGGGGGACGTACAAATGACCATTCCAACCGAAAATCGAACTTCGGCATCTTCCATATGCTCCATAGCACTCAGACGTGAGAATAATACGGCCTTTTGAAATACAATATTTTTTAATGTACATGCTATAGCATGCATATCAATCTCAGATTTGTCTTTGTAAAAATAAACCACATTAAAAAAATCTTCATAATTTTTTCCAATAGTTTTCAAATTCTTGTTATACGATGTTTTGATAGAAGAAAGGTCATATACGAAAAGGTATAATTGTAAAATAATGCACTAGGTACTAAATAAATTTAGTATAGCAAATATGATATAATAATATTTAATGCCAGACTTTATCAAGTACATGAAGCCCTATAGCTTAATGGGAAGGCATTCACCTTTCCCAATAAACAACAAATTAATGATTGACAGGAAAGTGCTGAAGCCTGTGAGGAGACATATGGTATCAAACACTGGGGTTGTAAGAACAAGTATAATTGAACCGAATTCTTGGTATCGAGATGACTGAAGACGAAATCAAGAGTGCCCTGCTCAGCCATCGAAAAGGGATGGACCTTACGAGACAGCTGTAAAGCAAAATGTCACTTGACGTCGTTTGAAAGTAAGTCCTGGTAACAAATCCAATCATTCATTTATTATGTGCTCAGATGTTGACTTAACAATACGTTTAAATATTTTTTTTCCAAAATCAACATAATGAAAATAATCCGATATCAATAAACAAGCCTAAAAACATAAGACTTATACCATCACTCTTGAAACACTGAGTTATAACCTACACCTAAGTAGGAGCTCTATACGTACAGGTATATAGAGAGATATACATATATTTTTAAGAGAAAAATATCTCATGAGCGACATATTCTTTGATCGATAAATAAAACTACAAAAAGTTTATTAACAAACACAATAGAACACAACATTTTATTAAATTTCATTTAACATGGAACAAAGAATTCCTCTTTAACCATAGAGTTGCAGTTTATTTATTTTAAGGAATTTGTGTTATGTATTTTACTATGTAAAATTTCACTAACAGTTAGTTTTTGTTAAATTTTAAACTGATATAACGGATTACCTAGCAATAATCCACCCAGTAAAATAATCTGTAAAATGAGATACATTTTTTTTTTTTTTTTTATTTAAATCAATAACAATCTTTATTGTGCAATAATTACAATCTGCCTTTTATAAGGCAATAATAATACAGATAAATGATCTCATTCATACCATATTTACAGCATCATTCACTCGCTCATTCATACAATAGGACATGATTGGAGGAACTGGCCATTGCCAGGACTCCCACTGTCACGCGTTTATAGTAGGTCACGAGGCCACTGCCGTTTCAGTCTCCGAGGAGGATTATAGGGATGAGTGGCGCAGTGCAATGACTGTGCTACAGGATTAGGGTGGTTGGAAAGGCTACTGTGGAATTTCATAAACTTGGGAGGGATGAGTTCTAGAATGTAGGGTATATTAAGGTCGTTATGAAGGGTTTTGTTGCTGCTCCCCATAAATATAATAAAAATTTTATTGTCGTTAAAAGTTGATCGTTCTTATACAACACTAGGTGATGAGGCTCACCTTCTATTTGTCACCGACACCAACACTAAACACTAGGAACAAAACAAACTAAACAAAACAAACTAAATCTCTACCTAGAACTTAGGATTAGAGTGTTCCAGCCGCGACAGCGTCCTGCCATCGATGGGGGAACGGAGCGGGGGTTATAGTGTTAAACACCGGGTTTGTTAGATATTGTAATGAGTCGAAAAATTTGATATGTCTACGCTGGATGAATTCATCCACCGTAGGCAGCTCAAATATCTATGGCAGCTCACTTATTCAGTGAAGTGACTTATCGTGTGGATAAAACTTTATATAATAGTGATCTGTACTGGCAAAGTGCCCTCGCAATTAATAACATATCAATTACAGAAATGTATACAAATTATACGATAGATATGTATTTTTTTAATTATTGATGAAGTATTCATTTTATAATAATGTGCTTACTTTGTGTTTGGGTTAAATTTACATTTCTTGGCAAGCGAGCCAGATTGATGCCCAATTAAAGTTATTTTCTTCTGATTTAGATAGGCTTGAATGATTATTTTAATTAATATGAGTGTGCAAGTGTTTGAGATTGACCAAGCGGCCGGAAAATTACCCACCATGCTCTATTGAAGATTAAACATTTTGGCCCCGGGAGGGAGGGGTGCGCCCTAAAGAAACGACCCCGTGGGATTGAATAGACCATAGAATAGGGGCATCCGGGAGAAGGTAATGCGCGCTAATCTATCATTCAGCTGCCCGTGTATTGCCCACTCCCGAGTCTAACTTGTGACCCCCTCTATTGGCATTACTCGACCGCACTCCAGGAAGCTATTTGGATAATTTTCCTGTGTGTGGATAATCTGACATTATTCCTTGTTCAAAATAATTATCTCTATTTTTTTTTGTACTTATCCTTTTGTATCTCGAGAACGGGTGGGGTGAAAGGATTTTCGCCGTTCAAACGGTTTTCCGACTAGTCGGAGGTAGGCGAGAAATAACAGGCTTTCTGATAGTAAATTCCAAATGAACTAATGTTTACATTTCTTTCTTATTGAATAACTCAAATGTGTTTGCTAGGGATTATAAATCCATCATTGTTAAAGTTTTCGTATTAACTCTCATTTATTGATGGCTTTTTCCCCTAAAATTGTGAGTATTTTTACAAAAGGAATAGATTTGAGTAATGGGGGGGGGGGTGAATAAAACATTTTGACGAAATTATCTTTAGTTTATTATCAGGAGAACAGAAGGCAACAGGAGCTCATCATTTTAGAAAAAAATCCCATTCCTTTGTCAAAATGATACTATTTGACGATATTTTCTTTAGTTCAGTTTCAGGAGGACAAAGCCCTCACCAGCACAGCACACATTTTTACTGGTACGAATTCAACTTTTTTTGTAAATATGCGACTATTTTAACATATTTGTCCGTTTTGGTGCCAGACGAACAGAGTGCCATAGCTGTTTCAACAAAAAATTCAATTTCTATGAGTGATGTTTGATGTTTGAGTCCACTGGTGGCTGGGCCTAGAGTCTCTCTAGGCATGTAGTGTATTCTTATTTAGTCTGATATCAGTGATGGGACGCGTGTTGTTGGCGGGCCTAGTGCCGTGATGTCCACCATTTCCTCTGCTTGTGCTGGTGGTGGTGTCATGTCTTTGAATAGAGGGTTTAGACTGTGTTTCATCGAGTAGAAGAACTTGATGTGTCTTCTTTTGATTACGTCGGTGTGGTGGGAAGCTCGAACTTTTCGTGCATGTCGGAAGCCTTCATTTCACAAAAGGGGGTATGCCAGAGTGCCGTTCGCAGGATCTTGTTCTGGAAGCTCTGGAGTCAAGTTATGGTGCTGGCATGTAGGAATCTAAAGAGTGGTGTCCCAAACAGTAGAGCTGGCCTCAGGACGCTCTTGTATATTAAGAGTTTCAGTCGAAGGGATATGGCCTGGCTTATGATGAGATGCTGGAGAGAGTAGTAAGTTCTGCGTACTCGTTCAATTTCTTCTGCAGGTGTGTGTAGAACGTCATGTGTCTACCTAGATTGATGCCTAGGTAGCAGATGATGTTGGCAAGTTTGCATTGAGTCCCGTCTATGGTGAAGCTAGGTGGACGCTTTCTTTTCCCATGCTGGAAAGAGAATATGATAACCTGAGTCTTGGCTGGGTTCACTTGCCGTATCAGTTGCATGATGTGTTCGGGTGGCGTTGCGTTTCAACTCCATTTCCCATCACATAGTTCCTTTGGTAGCACACGATTTCCTTCAGTCCACTGCAGTGTCAATCAGCAGCTTTCCTTTCCCCCTTACTCTAGCATCAGTGTACTACCCTCCCAATAAATCCATTTCCGATTTTTTTTTTTTTTTTTTTTTTTTTTTTTTTTTTTTTTTTTTTTTTTTTTTTTCCCTTAGCTCTCAAACTTATAAAATAGGATGTGGGAAAAATAAAGGAAAATTATTTTGGGCTAATGAGTGCCTTTCACTAAGGGGAGTCCCCCATTTGAAGGGTGTATGAGAAGGATATAGGGTGTGGAATGCCTGAAGGAGGCGGGTGGATTCGGGAAGGTAGTGAGAGTCTACCGAGGGTGGAGCCTAGGGGTACCTAGGCAATGGTTTGTAGTCGGCCAGGTCAAGCCTGGCCCGCCCCGGCAGGGGGCTGAAATAAGTCGGCCACTCGGCCGGAAGGTCTACCCTGCTTAAACAGGTAGATGGGGTCTTGTAGCTTCGGTTGAGTCGGCCGGGAGATCGGCCTCCGTTTCCCATAAAGATTTCCGATTCCCAATTCATCTCCTTTCTATACTCCATCGGACATTGTTTTCTTGTGGGTGGGGACTTAAACGCAATGCATCAACAGTGGGGCTCAAGATCCACAAATACACGAGGACGTGCTTTGCTGTCTGCACTCACACGGAAACATAGCTCCACCATCTCTTCTGACACAGCCACCTATTGGCCATCAAATCCCAACCGAAATCCAGATCTCATAGACTTTTTCTTCTACAATAGTTTGGGAACACTATTCACTCACGCGCCTCGATGACTTCTCCTCCGATCATAGCCCTTTATTATCAACCATTTCCCTAAGACCAATCCACAAACTGCCTCCCCCTTCATTTATCAGGAGACCAGTTGACTGGGACCACTTTTGCCAGATTCTTACAGACTATGTAGACCTCAAAGTACCTCTGAAAAGCTTCCAAGACCTAGATGATGCAGTGTATTCCTTCACTACTCTGATTCAGGATGCATCGTCACCCCACCGTCATCTAAAAAATCACAATCAAAATCCTTTACCTCAGTATCTCATAGACCTAATCCAATCCAAACGCCACTCGAGAACAGTGTGGCAAAGATCCCGACATCCTGCTGATCGTTGCTCATACAATCAGTACTGAAGGTTGGTAAAGCGGCAATTGGCATCCTTCCGTTCCGATTCTTTTAATTCCTTTCTCTCCTCTCTGTCTACCAGGGACAACTCCTTGTGGAATCTGACTAAGAAAATCCTAAAATATCATCCTGCTTCACACCCAATCCGTCGTGATGATAGGTCCTGGGCTTCTTCGGACGGCGAGAGGGCGGAAGGATTCGCACTGCATCTTTCCCGTACTTTCACTCCTCACCTTACTCCTCAAAACAATACTCACTCAATAAGATTTCCTCACTTCACCTATCTCTCTCTCACTACCACCAAAAGCCGTTAACCCCTCTGAGGTTAAATATCTTCTGAAAAAATTACCTTACCGAAAATCTCCAGGATATGATCTCCTTACTCCTCGAATTCTTCAACATCTTCCTCCTAAAGCCATAATCTTCCTAGCCTACATTTATAACTGCATTATCCGAACGATGCATTTTCCTCTCCTCTTGAAACACTCCATTTTATTCCTATTCACCAGACCCGGTAAACCACCCAACGACGCCTCATCTTACCGTCCAATTAGCCTACTCCCTATACTCTCAAAAATATTTGAAAAACTCCTATTAAAACGCCTACTTCCAATTATTGAATCCAAAAACCTTTATCCTACTCACCAGTTTGGTTTCCGCCGACATTCCACTGCTCAACAAGGCCTTCGCGTTGTCGATCACAATTCCTCAGCCCAAACAGTATTGCACTGCTGCCTTTCTTGATGTAGCTCAAGCTTTTGACAGGGTTTGGCACGCAGGTTTGCTTACAATCTCAGAGGATATTTACCGCATACCCTTTTCCTAATCCTACAGTCCTAGATCAATATTATTAAATTTTTATTTCATTATAACTTTACGCCAATGGAATATGCTGGAAGCCTGAAAGGGTAATCCAATAAAACAGTTTGAATAATTAAACAGAATCCCAAATCAATACAATTAAATACATTACATTAACCCGTGGCCACCGGATAAGGTAGGTAAAGATATCCATGCATCGACATATGGACATATATGATCTTATAATTTTATTTGTATGTATTTAAAATCAATTTGCCCGGAGAAGGAATGAACCAGTCTCAAAGCTTCATAACAATTTCTTTTCCAAGCAGTGGCCTATTAAAAGAATGGAAGCCATCAAAAAAATTGAGAATATTTTAATATCTTAAAGATAAAACTCCAAAAAAAGACGCCTATCATTTTTATTAAATCAATGTTTTGGATTTTCTAAAGGAATTTTTATCAATAAATCTTTCTCTCTCTCTCTCTCCAGCGGTCCACTCTGTTACTTTCCGGTTCACACTCCCCTTTGGGACGTTTTTTGCCTACGCTCAGATACCGAATGTGAACTTGTCATTCTAAGACCACGTAAAAATACCTATCAGATATGGAGTCAGATACCTCAATAGTAAGACCCGTCATCAAGAAATCGTCCAGGTCATAGACTATTCAACTCTCACTCCGTCACTAGGCCCCTCTCGTGACGACCAAACGCCTCTTTTCCGGGTTTTTTAATTTACTCTATTGCCATTTAACTAAAAAAAACAGTCAGTGCAATCCGAACATAATAACGAACATTCGTAAAATAAACGTTACACATTGTAGAAATAATCATACAATCAGTCACCATTGTACAATACCATAAATACATAGAGAAAGGAGCAAATTCCACGTACCTTTTTTGATAGCAAAGCCTCTTCTACCTTTACTCAATAATAATTTTTGCTCATTAATTGGGTAATATGCCACACTGCAAATACTCAGCCCCGCGGAGTGAATTAAGAGCCGTTGTTAATCATTTAATTTTTAATCGACATTTCATTCTGGCATTTATCACTTGGCAGCTAATTAGTTCTGTATTGGAAGTAAGTCCGAAGAGAAAAATAAATTACGGCTTAAACCACTCAAAGTAATAAATTAAAGTAATAAACGAGAGTCTTGTAGTTAGCCTATTGTTTTATTTAAAATTTAGCTCAACGGCTAAATAACCAATCAATATCCTTCGAGCCCGATTCACGTCATATTATAAAATGATTCTCCAGCAAATTAACAAACTGGATTCCTATCTTTCTGATCAAGGCAAAGCAAACATTTTCAATTTTGAACTGGCTTTCGACAAATTCGCATCGTAGACATACCGTCTTGTTCCGACACTTTCCAATCATATAAGTTTGTTCTTAAAACTTCCAAGTTATCTTCTATACATCATCAAATCTTTTTTTGTTTTATTTATTGATTAACAACTTTATTATGATAAAATTACAATCCGCCTGATTGGGCTATAAGTGATTGTGATAAATGATCTCATTTATACCAATTTACAATTTTCATTCACTCGCTCATTTATACTACATATACAAACAGCCCAGATGGTTGTCACCTCCTTCACGTGCGGAGTCTTGGGATTCACCCACGCTCCTTCGTCAGCCGCGTCACCGGATACGAGCCAGTGGAGGCTGTTTTTTTTTTGTTTTAAAGAGGATGTCATGCCAGTGTAAATACTGCAGTTAGACAAACATTAAAGAATTATTGCGGCCTTTCTTCTCAACGCTAAACGGAACACTCTCATAGTTTTATTTATTTTTGAACCAGCAACCACAACGACCCTTTCTGTGCACGCCGATGTCCTCCTAATAGACCATTAGTTCAATCAAGTTACAATTTATTCCTTTGGAATATGAAAAAAAAAAAAAAACCTCATCACACTAAGAAGGTATTTTGAAGACAACTCTTAAAAAAGAATTATCCAGAATTGACAATCCATTTAAAATTTTAACATATGAAATTGCTTATAAAGAGATAGTATGATGACTGCAATTTTCTTCAAAATGAGTCTTCTTGGAACTAGGCTAGTCTATCCAGCAGAGGCTCAAATCATCAGTTTACCAAGACATTTTTTAGTTCTATCTTATTGTATTGTGTTCTTTTTATAAAATTTCATCAAAAGATTTATACGCATTGATCTATTTAAACATTTATAGTACCATGGTTTGAATTGTTAGTAGTGAACCATCCTTCACCATCACTGAAAAATATCCCATCGTCGATAGAATGATGAAGAATTTGAATACAAAGAAGTGTGACCGTTCAAATGTTTTTCTAAGTATGCTGAATAAAACAAAATTACCTATAAAACGTATAAATTAATATTATAATACAGAAAAAAATCAATCGTTATAAAAGAACTATAAACAATCTCAAATCTACACTATAAATAAAAAACCTAATGACAAAAACAGAAAAATAAATAAAAACTGGATGCTAATAGAATAACAGTTCTTCATAATATACTCAACAATTTTCTGTTGAACTTAAATTAGGCATCATTCCCTTACATATTCCACCGATATTATCCCTATTATTATATTTAGTCTGTAAGCTAAGTAGTATGAATATACTGTAGTAGATCAGTATGATGTGGAATGATAATCAAGGACAATCAGCAATCGATTTCGCCGATATGGTTACCTATCTATCTCTTACCTATATATCTCGTATGACCGCTTCCAGGTCATTGCAATAAAGCACATGTTACTGGTATTCTGCCCAGTGTTGCCGTCCCTTTGGCACAAACCTTATCAACACATATGATAATTGTTAATTAAATTCAATCAGCAAATAGCTTCCTAGGAGAACTAGGCTAGAGTCAGGATTAAGGAATATTAAGTCCGTTTCTAAATTGTATTTAATTGTGTGTGAATTAAATTAATTTTTTTTTTCAAATCATTTTATTTCCGATATTTGCATAATGAAAATAATCTTTTGCTAATATGAAATCCATCTCCCAAAAAAAATTAAATATTATGACTCTTGAAATGATGACATTCATAAACTTTAATTAAGGAAAAAATAAATATTATACTAGATGCCGATAGAGAAACATTTATTCGTCATATATTATACCCTAAGTTCTTATAATATTTATACGTTAGTATTATTTTGAAGTAATGGATTCTCGATATGTTTAAATTCATCTATAAAGTTTGTGATTAACCCCTTTAAACTATCTAGAATATAATCAGCTTTGAATAATTCTTACAACTTAACTATTGGTATACTTTGGTTTGTCAAATATTAATCTTAGAAACTCATTTTTGATTACTTGAAGTCTGCTGGTATTGGTACGACTGGCTGAAATCCAACTATATGCTGCTACTAAGTTAGTATGGTCTTTACTAACAAATCGGAAGTATCGGTATATTAAGCGTAGAATTTCTATTGATAATGAGAAAAGTATGGATATGGCAGTTTTTCTGCTAGTGCATGTATGATTTATATGTGGTATGAAAGTTAGTGTGCCGTCTAGATAAACCCCAACGTTATCGTCAATTTAATAAGCCTTTATAAATTTGCTTAGATAGAGAAACTAACTAATTTGAATGATAGGGGAAATTTTTTTTTTTTTCTCCGTAGCCCCTTTAAATTTCCAGATAATTATATATAATTATAGATCCTCAGGTGAATCTATTTACAATTTATTTTGTATTTCCTGTAGCATCACTACATTATATACAGGTTTTGTTATTTTATAGAAATTATATAATGAATAAACAAGTATAATGATATACATTATACGTGACTGGACTAAACTGACTAATAAAGGTGATGGGGCTCACCTTTTTGATCAACATTAAAACTAACTTACATACTAATTCTTATCCTAATTTTCCCCGACAGTCTGATGTCATCGATGTGGGAGGGGTGGTGGGGTCATAGTGTTAAACACTGGGTTTGTCAGATGCTACAACGAGTCAAAAAACTTGATGTGTCTCCGGCGGATGAACTCACCCACCGACGGCACACCAAGCAACGGGTGCAGGTCAGCGTTCTTCAACCTCTCGAGAGAGGGATGTCGGACCACTTTTCGCATGATCCCATTCTGGAAATGTAAGAGAGGGTAAATAGCGGGGCACGGTACAGCAGAGCTGCCCGGAGGAGATGGGGAAAATATGTTCAACTACAACTATTTATAAGTCACTTTCTAATTTCATGAGAAAAGGATGTCTTATTTCCAGTTTTTATACAAATGTTGCTAGAAATATACCACAGTTGTGAATATAACAAAAAAATATACTAAGGTCCACCGTTTTCCAGAATTTTTCCACTTTTTTTTTTTTAAATTACTTATAACGAAAGAGGAAATTGTTTATAAAAAACTTTTCTAATTTACTCGCACAAAAATACATGGCGTTCCTTGCCGTAATATCCACGAAAGACCTTTAGGATACCCTATTCTAATCCTGTACAACAATTTCAACAATTTATTAACGATATGTTAACATTTATAATAATTTATTAAAATATTTTCATGTACTGCCTTATCAGTGGCAAATTAGCTCTTGGAAAATGAATTTAAGGTTCACATTGTGCTTCCCGCATATTGCATACAGTCTTTGAGAGATTTTGGCCAAAGAGAGTTCATATTGGGAAGGTAGAGTAACTCAGTTAGAACTCCGAAAATATATTAGGGATATCATTGGTTCAAGGCCCAATGAAGCTCTTACAATTTTTTCCTGACGAGAAATCAATTTGAAGGGATTTAGTTAACAAGCCTTTTTACTTGTAAACCCCTTAAACCCAATTAGCCATCCATTGTTTGTTTTATCCTTCTTTGTTTAGTCAGCGAGCTCCAGGTGCTCCAAATTTAAATGTTCAAATTTTTTTAAATGAGAGCGGTGAATCTCTTTACCTGTCAAGAAAGATCTTATTTATTGTTTATTGTCATAAAATTACAAACTGCTCTATTGGAAAATAAGTAATTGTAATAAATGTTACATCATATTTTCATTTCAATTCATGTTTATTCATTTTTCATTCATACAGTATTTACAAACCACATGGTTGTCAATTTCCTCGCATGCGAAGGAGTAAGAGGAGTCTTGGGAAGTACCCCACGCTTCTCCGTCAGCCACGTCACATACGAGCCAGTGGAGGCTGGCCAAAAGCACGAGAGCCACATACGCTCAAGACATTGCCAGGACTCCCACCGTCACCCATTTATAGCAGGTCACGAGACCACTGCCACTTTAGTCCCCGAGGAGGATTATAGGCATGAGTGGCGCAGTGCAATGACTGTGCTAGGTAGGGTAGTGGGTAGGTTACTATAGAATTTCTTGAACTTGGAAGGGATGAGTTCAAGAATGTAGGGCATATTAAGATGGTTATGAAGGGCTTTTTTTGCTGACGTAATAAGGGACTACTATTGTTCTCAGGACTTTTGATTGATGAAGATCATGACTAACTATGATACTCTACTTTCATTTATGTCTCCTTGGGGGGTACGGGGGCAGGCACAAGATGAAATCGTTTCTGAAGATAAACGAAGGTAGCTATACATATTTTATAACATGACCATCCCTTAATTCCCGTAGGGACCCATATAGGCTCCAGGCCTACCCGCTGCTCGCACCACATTTTCCGTAATGGGGCTCAGCTAACATTGGCCCCTCCTACTCCTAGGGGTGATAAATTCTCAATGGGTGGACTACTTCCTGGTCCAATTGCTATTCAAATTTCAGTGATACATTCAAGTATGAAAGCGCATTATACTGCGACTTATATCTCGTTTCCTGTCCACGTTAGTTGTCCAGAAGACAGATTTGCCTAAGGATGTTCACACCGTTTTCGTTTAATGCTCGCAGTCGTTCTGATGGAACGGTTTCTTGGCAGGTGTCGATTCTCATTCAATCGTAGTGCCAGTAAGTTCTTTTTGTCGGTCCGTTTGGTAGTTGACGTATGAATCATACTTCCTGCGTGATGGGACGGAAGGAAACAAATTATTTTTTAACCATCAGTTAAGTTTTTTTGATATTTTATGCACCGAGCGAGTGAAAATTTTTTTTTTTTAATTTTTATGTGCTCTTTTTTGCTACCCTAACTCCGTCAAAGGACTCCAGAATTAGTTATGGTTTTAAAATAAGTCAATTGACATTTTCCTTTGTACGCTTACAGGCTCATTTAAACAAGAAATTTACATGAGTAGCGCGTTCGCGGAATTCAAAACGGCTTACCCTGGCGCCCCGTCGAGACTTTGCATACTAATAGCTCTCGGACAAAACCAAGCGACAGGATCGCTCCTAAAATTTATCGCAGAAATATGCAGCAATGACCGGGGCTGTATCAAAGGCTTCAGTGGCTCAAACCGGTGACATTTCTGTCGCTAATAGATTAGTTCATAATTCATTCTCGTTTGCTTTTGCTGTAAGGGAACTTCCATTTGGTCCCACCATGTACTGTTCCCGAAAGACCTGATGGAAAATTATATCAACACGTGGGTGTCAACTTTCATCATTGGATCATCTAAAAACGGAAACGAATCATCGAAAAGAAGGCTTTGTAAGAGATATTCTACCCTTGAATCGCATTCTATTTAGGGGGACGCGGAGAGTCTCTACTGGCAGCAGGGTAAAAATTAAACCTATTTTCTTGAAGAAAAAAGCTTCAGTAATATTTACCTAAAACTCATTATGAGGCTTAAGGATTTTCCTGATTGATTTTTTTTTGTGAAGTACACATATAGCTATTGTAGCGTTCAAACATGTTTTATAGTTAAATGCTATTTTAATGGGATAGTTAATAGCTTTTTTAATGAATAAATCTTTTATATAGAATCCTATTGAAACGTCCTTAGCAACTAATAGGCGTTATAGGATACAATTCTGCAGTTTAGTTGTTACGTTAATGAGCTCAAAGATATTATAATTTGTCACAGATAATATTTGACCAACTTTATGCCGTTGAAGTCTTCGGTACATTGAATTTTGACCTGCTAGGTAGGAGAGAGACCATACCTTTAGGAAAAGGTGTGTTGGCCAGGCGGCGCTGTGCTGGTTGACCAACCAACTTAATGGGTGTAACATCCCCAGACAGTCATCTCTCAACCACGGAAGTTAGCATCCCAGTCTTATAATGAGCTTGGGTCTAAGTCTAAGCAATCAATGGGCTTATGCCAATCCTCCCACTCTTCTCTCCAAGATTGTTGTTAATTTTTCATTCATTCATTCAATAGTTAAACTTTATCCTAGTATCCGTTATCACTAAGTGGGTAACAAGTAAAACCATAATTCGTGGGCTTTCCCGCTAATCCAAGTACATTATCAAGCTGAAGCTCCACTCATCCACAGTTGCAGGCTTGCAGTGCTCAGTAGAGAAATTAATGAGGGAAATTTACCGCATGATATACCCGTACAGTGCAATATGTACACGTCTGCAGTTCGAGCACCGACGCTCAATTTACAATCAATCTCAAAATAATCCCCAAAAAAGTATAACAATTAATAAATAAATGATTGATAAATAATAACGAAAATAATGGTTAATAATTTGCCTGACATCGAAATTTAAGGTTGTACATCTTCATCTTCTTTATTTATTGTGACTTACGATACTCCATAACACATGGGCACATCGGACCTCCACTACCTCTCATCAGTTTTAGTTCGTAAGTTTTTCCCGTTTTGTAAACCGAAGGTGAGCCCCATCACCTAGCCCAGTCTATTTTGATATTGAAATTTTCAAAGATAAATGTTGTTTTGGAATTCTACCCTCCTTCAAATGCATCATAATATGCAGCAAGAGGAGCCATAAATCCGTACATTTTGTTGAATTGTATTGTTTGTAAAAATGTTAAAATAAAGGGGTTTTGGAAAAAAAATCCATCATCTGGTTTTGGTAGATTGGTACATTGCCTAAAGATGCTGAAAATACGTGTTCACATCATCGTGTATTTTCCCTTTATGGTCTTGTTACGTCATAATATTTTCGTCAAATATACTCTGAATTTCCGCTTTATATCTTTTTAAGGCTTCCCCACCACCTTTGAGCGCCCTGTGTCGTTATGTGACAACTTGTCGCGTATAAAACAAAGGTATTTTTGAATTGTGTGTTGAACCAGACAAACACTGAATAATTTATTACCTACCTGGTCCCTCCCTCCTTGATCTTTAACTTATAATACAAGTCAAATAACCAGAAAAGATGGATTATTAAAGTGTTCCATTGTAGTTGATCACTTTCATAATCGGTAACGAACTCCGAATGTAATAGAAACAGCATCTCAAGCGTTGAATTCCAACGCCTACTACCTCTCTGTCCTCATAACAGTCAACGAGTTTATTTTACCGCAGCCAATCCATTGAGGAGTAAATATTTATCTGATTTTATGCTTGAGGGACAATACCAAACACACTGCACCAAGATGCTAAAATGTTTTTCCCAATATATACTTTAAACAAGCAGGATTGTTTCTTCTTTTTCTTCTTCGGTTCTTGTATAAAATTAAACTGAAATTAGAAATTTTGAACTTTACACGAAAAATCGAGCCTGGATTGGTCCAAAATGCCCGAGTATTCGGATGTAAATAAATACTCCAAATTAAATGAAAAAGCTTATCATCCAGACCGAGATCGGATATGCTCCTGGTGCAATTCCCCGAATGATTGTTACGAAAGGATTGCTCACGGGATTATCTTTCAAAATTTCATACTGAAGAGGGTTTTATTGATGTAGTAGAGGGAGCGCTAGAGTATATATACAAATTTATCATGACACTTTTATTTCTTAATTGAAAAGGGTATTCTAGAGTATCAATTTACAGTTTGCAGTGGTAGAAATTAGCATACCCTACCACAGTAAACTGTTAATGTGTGTTATTGGAAAAATCTTTAAGTAATGAAAACTTGCAAGTTTAAACACTTTTAACTTCCCTTTTCTGTAGCACTACCGAATGCAATAAATACACTTTTCAGGTAGGGTTTGAACCCAAATCGTTGTAACCCAGAAGCAGTGTCCCTGACAGCAACATATATAGCAACATACAAGGCTGCATGTAGTGCCCTTTTACCTATACATTCTAATAATATTTATCGACGTTTAAACTTTATAAAATAATATTTTTTTTTATTTAATTCACAGCTCTGAAACGGAATCACACCCAGTGAATGACATGAAGGAATGAGAGCGTAAGGCATCCAGTGTATCGTCCTGCCACAATTGTGTTCAGAATTGGCGGGTTATCTGACGTCTGTTCCAGCTTCTCGTAAGTAGTCGTGGAGCATTATGAAGTAGGGCAAGTATGAACAGAACCATTTATCAGTGGGTTCGAATGGCCAGATACCTCGTCATGGAAGTGGTTATGGCGCAGTTGTCCTGAGAACATTGGATTTAAATCTCTGTATTGTCCATGTGTCTTTGCTCCATATGTCCGAATTGGTTAGTACGTAAGTATCAGTATGACTGTTGTGACATTATGTGTTGTACAGATGATTAAGGTTTGTTTTCCCTTTATATTTCGAGTGATGGTATTAATAATAAATTTTAAAATAGTTCCTTCTAAAAAAAATATTTTTTTTTACGTTTACTTTGCCATTGCCAATAATACAGATATTTAATAAATATAAAGAGAATAAGTGAGGTAAACTACAGCTTCTACTGACCTGACGTATCGGGAGAACTAAGAGAGTGAGAGAGTGAGAAGAGGCGAGTCGACGCCCCCGAAGCTGAAGGTGAACTGAGGCCAGAGTTCGCCTGTTGCGCCGACCCGGACCCGCGCTCTCACCCGATGTCGTGTTTATTTTAATTAAAGTTGCCATCTCGTATCTGCATCGGGTATCGCATCTGCATCTGTGGGCTAATTTCCTTATTGACTACCCACTGAAGGTGTCTCCCCATTCTCTTTTTACCTGAGAGTACATTTTAAGAGTAAATTTTTTTCCCTTTCATATCCCTGTTATTAAAATTTTGGAATTCAATATAGATTCTATATAAATCAATCTATGCCAATATTATATGTCCTATACTTTGATTACATTTTATACAATTTTACGCTGTGATTTCCAATTGTTACAAAAGTATAATGTACATTGTACATTAATTGTCTAAACATGTTTGAAAATGATGGAACTCACCTTATGAATCATATACTTAAAACTAACTTATGTCTAACAACAATTAATTTTGCCTGACAGTCTGTTGCCATCGTTGTGGGAACGGTGGTGGGGTCATAGTGTCACACTTAGTTTGTGATGTGCTGTAACTGATGTGCACATCAAGCAACGGGTGCAGGTCGGCTTTCTTTAACCTCTCGAGAGTAGTCTGGCCATTTTTCTCATGATCCCATTCTGAAATTGTTGGAGACTTGTGGCTGTATTGTTAGTCAAGTGAGTATATAGCGGGGCACCGTACAGCAGAGATGGCCGGAGGACACATTTAGGTATCATCAGTTTTCGACGAGGCGACAAGTTGAGTGAAGTTAACAGGTGTGAAAGCAGGTACGACCTGTGATGTACTTTTTTTATTTTGTAACTGAAGAGAAAAGGAGAAGCTTGTCCAAACTCATACCCAGCTCATCTAAAATTTCGAAGAAGAACACGTGTTTTTTTAAACATAAATTTATATTTGGGCATCGTTAATAGTTTAAGTCTCATCCATCTATATATTGTAAATATATTTTTATGATCAAATCAAATTTTGATTATTAGAATTAGGTTGAATTTAAGAGAGTGAGGTTTTTTAATGGAATCATAAGACCTTGTCAGGTACCGAGGGGTTACCCATTGGACTTTTTGGATGAAGAACTTGCATTATATGGAAATAGTTGAGAGTAAAACGCGTATTAGCGAAGCAAAGTTGAGGTGTTCAGATCCTCGTCCTAGCGGCATGAGGTGTACTTTCAGTGGAAGTTTTATTTCTGTTTCTAAAGTGAGGTTTTCAGATATCAGAAGTTTCTAATTCTCCTTGGTTTCTAAACCTCTTTTCTACCCAATGAATGACACAGGTAGGAGATAAATCTAGTGCATCAGACACTGAGATAAGCCTATTAATTTTAAGGTCGCTCTATGAAATTATTAATGTTGCTTTTCAAACTGGTTTTGAAGTAATTTAATGTTGATAACAAATGGGATATAGTCATTTTCAAAGAGATACGCGTATAATTCTCTAATTATAGTCTTTTATTCGTTGTAAAAAAAATTATTGCGTAATTATTAAAAACTTATTTATTTTCTATGGTAGTCGTTCAGCGGCGTTCACTTGTGAAACATGTTACGGGTGTCTTGGCGCCCACGGGCAAAGGGTTGAGAATCCCTCCTTTAAAGTAATCTCTACGTTTCGTATTCAAAGTTACCTGTAGGATTGCAAAAGGGTAGATATTTTCGCCGGTTGAAACCAAACTACAAAAGTATTGATAAATGTACCAGTCAGGACCAATAAGCTCAAAATAATGCTAGCATTGATAAATTACTCAAGCATAAGGGCTCAGGACATAATATGTTATGAAAATATGTTTTTCTGTCGCCATCTATTTTTTTAATTAGTTAGTTTGTTATTTATTATAATATTTATGTATACAACAATGAATTTTGTTCATAACCAAGACAGATTATTATTATTTAGCAAAAGAGTATATTACGTTAACATTGAAAAAATGGATTCGATTAGATTATGCTAGAAGTATTATTTATCTTATTGGCCTAAGCTGAATCACAACTAGAAAACCTACACAACACGGCAGATATCGCAGCTTACCACAAGTACAAAATAACAAGTTTATAGGAAACAAGAAAGAGTTATTTGTTCAAAAATCATTTGTTATGGATTTATACATGTATTGCTCACCTTATATTTGGTACCATATAGTAATCTAAGGTTCTTTATTTAACAAACATAACTTTTTTGATAAGAAAAAATATTTTAACATTTTTGGGACTCGTCTGTGGTATGCTTAGGTGACGATATGGCAAATATCTATAAAAACTTCATTTTATTTAAATGTCATACAATCGTATTTATGAATGAAGTACGATACTTCATAGATATAGCATGAAAATAAGTTTCCTAACATAACCCTAAATATAACAACATACATATTATAAGAAGTTGAAATGTCTAAGGAGTTTAATTGATTAATGTGCTTATTTTTTATATAGGTTAAGAATAATTGTTTCTGTGCAAATTTAATGTGGCATTACTATTGACTGTATTAATTAACATTGTGTTACGAATTTCCCTAATCAGGACACTTGAGGACACTCTTCATGGTAGATGTATTGTTTTCTATAATCAAGAAAATTTAGAAGCAGGTTTGTTTGACTCGGTTTTCCTACTTTAAATAATTAAGTGGATGTTTTAGTTTTATAATTATTAATTTTCAGTTTAGGGGTTCTCTGGCGTCAAGTAGCTATTTGAAATGAGCTCACGTACATGAAATGAAAAAAAAACATTGCATAGTTGATCAAACACTTTAGATATTTTGTATCAATACTTCTTCTATGGTGTCCTGGTTCCGACTTGTGAAACCTTTATAATGTGCGGATCGTATTTACAGTATGTGTATCCTATAGTGAAATAAGCTGGCTGCAATGAATTAACAGTGAACTGTATGTAAATTATAGGAAAAGAAAATATTATAGATACAAAATAACAAGATTATTTTTATAGCTAAAGGAAATTTAAATGTTTTTAAAAGTAAAATTTGAGTGAAAATAAAATTGGATTTACTGAATTGAAATGAAATCGGATACAATATTAACCAATTAAGCGCTGAGTGCTGTCGATTCATTGTGGAGTTATTATATTCAAGGACAGGGATTTGGATGCAAAATCTTTTTTTAATAAATTCCTGCCTATCCATGAGCTCCATCATATAAATGGTGGGTTCTATCTGTCTCTCCCTCAGGAAATGCCCCTGGCTATAAAAGTATTGTTAATTCATCATAACTTCTTTATTGTGCTAAAATTACAATCTGCCTTATTAGGCAATAAGTAATTGGCATAAATGTTCTCATTCATGCCATATTTACAATTCATCATTCACTCGCTCATTTATACAATATTTACAAACAGCCCAGAGGCCTCCCAAATCCACACGGTTGTCACCTCCCTCGATCCTTTAACCATCTAAGGATTGAGAGGAAGCTACGGTTAAAGGAAGCTAAGAGGAGGATACGGGCCAGCGGAGGCTGACGAAGAGCGCGAGAGCCACATACGCTCAGGCCATGATTGGAGAAACCGGCCATTTCCAGGACTCCCACTGTCACGCATTTATAACAGGTCACGAGTCCCTGACGTTTCAGTCTTCGAGGAGGGTTATAAGGATGAGAGGTGCCGCGCAACGACTACGGGTTTTGGGTGGTTGGATAGGTTACTGTAGAATTTCATGAACTTGAAAGAGATGAGTTAAAGAATGTAAAGTATATAAAGATTGTTATGAAGGGTTTTGTTGCTGACGTAATAAGGGGCATTTACCTATTGTTCTCAGGACATTTGATTGAAAGGATTGGATTTCTTTTACTAGTGACATGATTTAAATTTAGTTTTTGAGTTATAAAATATAAACTAAAGTTAAGTTATAATATTGAAAGATATCCGCCGGGGTTGGCATAAGTATTATATTTGTGGCATATTTAAGAAGAAGTCGACCAGGCAGGATCATTATCGGCCGTTATTCTTCTTGACGTCAATCGCACAAGAGCCACAACTCTTATCTTCGGCTTGAATTGCTTAACTTCGCTGAATATCTTAAGATCTTGTTTAATGATTGTTAAAAACAATTTGTTAAACCATTTCAATTGTTTGTGACCACCCCGTTGCTCTTAATAATTTTACAATGAGATGTTGCATTTTTCCATTGGTGGTACGCTTCGTTTATTGATTTTTAGGTTTTACTCCATTATTGAAAATGGTCTTATTCCATGTTTTCTGTTACCGACGGTATTCAAGCCAGAACCAGAATACGTTTTCCCTCATATATTTTATTGTTTTCATTTATTTATTTTAAATAAATAAATAAGGTATAGTAAGGTATAGGGTTAGGTATAGTGACCTGCTAGGCATAGGTGGATAAAGGGATGGACCTTGCCCAACCATAACAGTAGGCTTAAACAAATTGTAGGCAACGACTTAATGCACAATCCAATAGTTTATAAATGAAATAATAAAATAAAATAAAAATGTAAATAACGTAAACGTTAAAATAATAAAGCCAGATCATATATTCATATATCGTATATAGCCCAGACCATTCAATAGGCGATTTCTATCGTTGCTACTAAAAACAATTTTTTTAAATATCCTTGAAATATATTCCGCTTCCTCTTTCGTATGCGAGGGAGATGACAACCATGTAGATTTGGGAGGCCTCTGGGCTATTTGTAAATATTGTTTGAATGAGTGAGTGAATGATGAATTGTAAATATGGTATGAACGAGAATATTTATCTCAATTATTGCCTCAGGGGGGTGCCTGATCACCCTAGCCCTGGTGATGAGTTTATAACCTGGACAATCGTTTCATGACGGCGTTACTATCTGACTCCATATATGATAGGTATGTGCCCTGACAATGCACTATGTTCAAGATAAGAGGTACAGAGGCTTCATAAAGAATTAGTAAATTTTCAGAGTTCGAGCGGAAACCAAGCAAGCGTCACGAGTAAAGGCCACGAGAGACTAATTAACAGGGCCAGGAGCCCTGCCTTAAGTACCCTCTCCCCTTGCATGCTGCGAGGCTGCAGGGGTCTAAACCGGCGGGTCTAGGGTCTAACCTAAGGGTCTAAGCCAGTGGTGGTTCCCACGCACACCTGTGGCGGGGAACGTGACCGCCGCCTGCTTGCCCGACCCGGGGGCAAGCCCTGGAGGTAGAGAGGCCCCAAAAGGGTTGTTATGTTTATGACCTGTCTCGTGTGACTTAGTTGGCTTCCACCTTTTATTGCTTAACACATTCACAATGATTTATATTTGTTTATAATAAATTTAGTTCATGTTTTTTTACTTTTGCTTACAATATATATGCAATAGAGTATAGGGTGATTTATGTTATGTAGTTAGCGGTCGCTACATTGCCCAATAAGGCAGATTGTAATTTTAGCTCAATAAAGAAGTTATATATATATATATATCCTTGAAGTTATTAATGCCTTTAGTTTTTCCTTAGACATAGGAAAAAGTATTTTAAATTTTAAATAGCGTCTGATCCGGGATTTGAGAAATTCAGGAGTTTGTGAGAGAAAAGTTTGTGAAAAAGGCCCGACATTTTTGGCGTTTAACTGTTTATATGTATATGTATCTGTTTAATATTATATGCTCTTTTATTTTCAACTCCGATTAAAAAGGCATCCTTCGAAATCATCTGAAATAGGTTTTTAAATATCAGATTAGTTTCACCCGAGAAGAATTAAACATTGGAAAATAAGCTCACAAAATAAGATAAACCTAAAACTACATTGTTTGAGAACATATTTAGGAATATAATGTTTTCATAATGATATAAAACTATTCGAAGGTTTCCCTCTTGTCTAAATTGTCTGACCAACAGTAGCCCGTATGGTGAGTGGAGATAACTAACTAGTCGCTCTGTTTCTGGAGCTGTGGGATCAAGGCACCAAGCTTACAGCCTTAAGTAATAGAGCTGTGGAGTTGACAGTGGGAAGCCTTGAAAATTAAAGCGTTTTGCCCACTCCGTTGCCATCAATAATGACGGCATGGAAAGTATGATTTTTATGAATATTGAGATCATTATGAATGATCTAGCCTCACCGTGCCGCTCGCCCACTCTAGATTACTGGTTAATTCACACGGGCTTGATAACTTTGCCTTAAGCTAACTTGCTCCTAGTTCAATTACCAACGATAAGATTAGGGAAACTTAACCTTAACTAATGACGGTAATATTAGCTTTAAAATTAACAACTACTTAGTCTGTTTGTTTAATGAGCTAGGTTGCACAGAGGTTAGCTCAAGGCTGTAATATCCCCTGCCCTGACACCGCATTTATTAATATTACATATACAATTATTTTAACCTCAATAGTATTGATGTTATCAATTCTAAAATTACAGGGTTTAATTTTCTTCCGTGTTACGGAAGTAATCCACTCATAGCCACGAACAGTGCCGCAAATTTTTACAAGTCTATATATGAGGTACATATTGGATTTTTTTTTTCTAAACCACGATTTGTAATGTGATATTTTTTTTCTGGAGGATAATATTGAGAAAAAAATAAAGATGAACCCTTAAATCAATCTAACCTACAGTGCACTACAGATGTTTTATTCTGTCCAGGTTTACAAAAATTATTTAATATGCAGACGTTAGTTAGAAGCGATGTTATCTCATTAGGTGACCATGTCCTATACGTTTATAGGTAGAACGTAATTTTTTTTATAGATAATGTTTTGGAATATGTAACCCTAATCTTCTCCCTTACCTATTTTATTACTGCTGTAAGTGAATATTACAAATAAAACATCGTACCAACTTTTGTAATATTCTGATATTAAATTACTGTAAAAAAAAAAATTGCTGTCCTTTGTATCACTGTACACAATAATGTACAGACTGCTCAGTTTAGTAATAAAGCGTAAAAAATTAAATTACATTTAGTAATACTGTGCCATAGATATAGGAAAAATCCACCTGCTACCTTGCGGCAAGGAGGAGAACTAGGAGTTTCGTTATGAGGCTTGCTTAGGAGAGAGGCTTGAGGATTCATCCAACGTAGACATATCAAATTTTTCGATTCCTTGCAATACCTGACAAACTCGGTGTTTAACACGATAACCCCCGCTCCGTTCCCCCATCGATGGCACGACGCTGTCACGGCTGGAACGCTTTAGCCTTAGGTTCTAGGTTTAGGTTTTAGTTGTTTAGTTTCCCGGTTGTAAGCTGAAGGTGAGCCTCATCACCTAGTGTGTGTATGTGATTTATGGACTTTTAACTTCAAAAATAATGTATTATATTTATGCACTCCTTCGAATGTATCTGTGTATGCAGAAAGAGGAGAAATATGTTAATCATAAATTATTTATTTTGTTCATTGTAATTTTCAATAAAGAGGATTTGATACAATAAAAAAAAAAAAGAGGCTTGAGGTAGTCATAGTAAAAAAGCTTTGATTGTTTTTAAAGCATTTGTTAGTAGCTTTTCTTGTGGATATTTATTATATAGTGTTTAAGATAAGTGTATAAAGTAGAGTGGTTCCTGTAATGTCTGTTTATATTGTTGTTGAATATTGTTTTTTATTCATAAATTTACATTTCGTTTAATGCAGATTGGTTATGTTATCCCTTTGTTGTTTTAAGATGGTATTGTAATACCATATATATATATAATTCAATAGTAATTGCCCATTTGTGGGATCTGTCTCAATTTTTTTAGTAAATTGCGTTGGTTACTCTGGTATGATTATTTGCTGATATGACTAAAAATTTAAACATCGGCATTCCATTAAAATTGGATAAATTCTAAAAAGATTGGAGTTATAATAACCCTTGTATAATGTGATTCATAAAAACGGATCACATTTTTGCTTGTCTTTTCAAATATTGTAGATCATCCCAATAGCAATTTCATTGATATTATACGTCACAGTAAAAATTGGAATGTACTGTACTTTATTTTACTTCTTCTGCTTATTTTTTGGCAGTCATAATAAAAAAATCAATAATAATAAAGCTAAAATATTAAAAAATGTAAAATTGTTCTACACTCACTTTTTTTAATTTACTAGCTTTTTCTTTACCAGTTTTACAAATTAATTTATTGGGTTGATTATAACATCTTATGCGCTCAAGTGTAATGGATGTGATGATAATCATAATTTTGGAAAACATTTTTTTAAACTGACTGCAGTGTTTTTGTTTGTTTCATGTAACAAAAGAAGGTACATTTATGTTAGGTTGTTTTAATAATATAGTAATTTATCTGTAGCTGTAACATGTCCCGGCCGAAAATTGCTTCCCAGAGCCTTCAAAGTTATGTTCGTTATTTTAAAACCAAAAAATGTTCCATCAGTGTACAGCGTAGATATTATAGGTGGTTTACGTAGTCTTGGAATGACCACGAATTCACACGGGGGTAGGCGAAAACCGTCCTGATCCCAAAGGCGACTGTGAACCGATAAGAGGCAGCAGTCTGGATCGCCGGGGGAGACGCTACTAGGTACACTTTGTAGGGCCACATCTGCATGGAAAATATCCCTTCCAAGGATGAGCTAGTTTTAGCGAGATGTGGCCAGAGACTCCCACTAGGAAGGTTTGGCGTATTACAACGCCGGACTGAAACAAAGCAATGTTAAGGGTATAGAGGTGTAGAGGTAATTAAATAAGAAATCCATGGTTCGAGCAGAGCAACAAGCGCCAGTGCAGAGAGATACAGAGATATAGCCGGGCTCACTTTTTTTTTTTTTTCTTTTTTTTTTCTTAGCTCTCAAACTTAGGAAAATTATTTAGAGCTGATGAGTGCCTTTCACTAAGGGGAGTCCCCCATTTGAAGGATGTGTGAAAAGGATATAGGGTGTGGAATGCCTAAAGGAGGCGGGTGGAATCAGGAAGGTAGTGAGAGTCTACCGAGGGTGGAGCTTAGGGGTACCTAGGCAATGGTTTGTAGTCGGCCCGGTGAAGCCTGGTCCGCCCCGGCAGGGGCCTGAAATAAGTCAGCCTCTCGGCCGGAACACTCGGGCTCACAAGTGCCAACCCTTATATAGGCAGGTCATAGCACGGGCTATTCTCGCGCCCCTACTGAGCTCCGGGCGTGTCGTGAACTAGTTCCCTCTCTCTGTAAGGACGTAGGTAGGCGGGTTTTTTCTTGTCCAAGAGAGGTAACTTCTATTTATTCGAGTTGAAGAAGTTGACGCAATACACATATCTAAACAGAAAGACAATATTATATTCGTGAATGGTTCCGCAGTCTACCAAAATGTGTTGTGTTGTGTGACGTTATTGTGAAATTGGACGCCTTGTTCATTCAAAACTTAGGGTTAGTAAGGTCTTCAACATATTAGTGAAGTTGCACTACGTAGTGTTCAACTGTTGTATGGCACCAAAAACAAGAAGCTCACCACTTACCAAGAAAATTTGGAAATCAAATTAAATGTGGTCAGCTGCATTCGCTGCATGTCTCCTCCCAAGAAAGGTTAGAAAAACCTGATGTTTCACTCTCTTCATTCTCAATGGCCTCTCAACTTGAATAAATCGCCCATTGAGATCTCTCATACTTCGGGACCATTTATATTAAATAAAAATATAAAGTAAAATACGTTATAATTTTACGATAAGGTTGAGCAGCTGACACTTTTTTAATGTGGAGTAATCCGACTCTTGAACGTTTTAAATGAACTTTTCAGCACCATATAATTATTTCTTAAATTATTTCTAAAACCGGATATACTAGCGCAATACCATTCTTTGAATAACGATATTAAAACGTCAATTGCTTGCGATTTAAATACTTCATCAAATTATATTAAGGCGTTGTGTCCTGAAGCTTTGATATCGCCGGTCCAGAACAATTATTTTTTAATGCTTGAGTGTGTAAAATGCCACTAACCAATTTTTAAATAACAAAACCCTCACCTATTGTGAATATATAATTACTGGTTTAGTTTACCGAGTTTATGAGCTAGATCCAGACTGAACCAAGATACTAAAAAACACATAAATTATAGAGGATTCCCGCTTAACGTTTTAAATAACCCATCCTTTCAGCTATGAAATAGAAAAGTTACTGACACTTAATCATCTAGATAGAATGTAAAAGGAAGTTATATAGCCACTGTTTTATACGAATTCATTACAAAAATGTTAAGGTTGATTGTCAAATGGATGAAAAAATCACCAATAACTTATTTTTTATGTGACCTACTGATAAATAATACTAAACTCCAGGTTTATCCCTTCTCTGATACGTCTAAAATGAAACGCTTCTTCTTCCTAAAGCTTCAAAAGAAACTCAAACCCTATGTTCGCACAGTTGATTTCATTTACGTTTAATTTGTTTCCCCTTCCTGAGATCAACATCCAATAAACGGATATTGGATACGTTTAATTAAAAATTAAATTAATCCAGCAAAAGACCCTATGAAAATGAATGGATGAAAGGTTATCACAGTGTTTGATTTTGAGAAACTGGTATGGTTGGTATGTTAGGACCGCAGGTTATCCATTCAAATAGTTAGTCATTTATCCTTAAGAGGCTGAGACAACCCTGACCAAAGCTATGTAAGGCTGAATTATGACTTTCGCAATGTCGAATTAGTTCAATTGTGTACTCTATTTCATATTTCACAAACGGGAAAATTACAAGGGACATCTCGTTTGCATCAAAAGCACCCAATAATCGCCATTTGAAATTTTAACTCAGGACTATTTGTCGACAAAGAAATATCTACAACCAAACAAGTTAACGTAGGACGTCTGAACTGAGTGCCACTTTTTATGAACATAACCACTATGAAATTTGAACTTTGTATTATATAATAACGAACATAAAACATGGTTCATGATTTAAGCTGATCAGATTTATTTTTATTCGAGTACTAGTATAAATCAAGCATTGTTTTTGTTCTGTTTTTCATATAAAGCTTTAGGGCGTTTGACTAATTGTTATTTTTTCTTTGTACCATTGAAAACAAACGTTTCAAATATAATTAACTACAACCGGGAAGGATTCGGAAAATATTGGATTTACAATATTTGAAGCATGAACTTTTTCAACGGTTTCCCTTTAATTAATTATACAACTCTCTTCGCTACAACCGGATGGTTGTTAGGAGTTGGTTTTTTTTTTTAATAAAACCTGAAAGGTATTGGGCACCCGTGGGTCTGTGTTTTGAGTCACCTGTTCAAGCTAGTCGTGACATTTTACACAAACATCTCATTTTCAGGCATGCATGGGTAATATAATGCATATTTATGATTGTCACTAATTGATTAATGTTTAAAGAGTAAAAAGATATTTTACTATGATTTTCAGCAGGCTAGCAAATACTTGACGTTCTAATTGACAATATGGAAAAGTGTATTGTTTTACTAAACTCTAATTACAAAAAGGCATTAGTATGTTATCATCGTATTTGAAACAAACTTAATCAATAAGGATCAATAATAAAGTTACTTCATCAAAATTAATATTTTCTTACTAAGAAGGGCATCAAACCAAACACTTATCCACATTAGGAATATCAAGTCCAGGAATTTATTGGAAAAAGTCATTATAATTTTCATAAAAGTCATATTGTATTCCTTTTTGCAAAGTCTACAAGTTTTCAATTTGTGATTCCCATGACAACTTTCCATCAAAGATAACGTCAAAGAATTCAATTTGTTTTGTTAGGTCAACGCTCTTTTTATCAATATACGGGTTTATCGATTTTAATTTTAACCCGTTTTCTTGTAAATGTCATTCTAGTAAATATTTAACTTGAGCCCATTTGTTAATGTCCGTTATTCAGTCATATGGAGCTAATCTTAAATTATGTTTCCAACCAATAGGATATCTTTACCACGGCTGGTGATAATCAAGTTGTCTAAAATAATAAATGCTCTAATAATATATACAAAAAAAAGAAATATTTCCTTAATAATGCATCTTATTGCAAGAAGGAACAAAGTAATCTTCAGAAGCTATCCCCGAAGAACTCTATTTTCATTTCGAATTGGTCGGAAATAACTCCTTAGCATCTTATTTTCAGATAACTTTCGCTCATAACTCCTATAATGGTTCTAGAACGGGATACTATTTCATAAGTTTTCCAATACCCAAAGAGACCGAGCGAAATCGCCGGTGCCCATAAAAGGCTAGTTGAATTTCAGTTTATAAATGTGTTGGATGATTTGTTGCAGAGTCATATTTATGCTAGTTTGAAGTTTGCCCTGGGTCCAGACAGGCCTAAGTTATCGGGTGGAATGGAAAGTTAAACGATGGACCCCGTTCACGAAATACAGAGCCAGCGAAACTTCAATAACTTCAGCCTTTCTTCGTTATTTGTGTTTGAAAACCTTCTAGTCGAGTTACTAATATTTAAATCTCCTAATCCTATATCCTATCTCCAGTTAGATTAATCGAGTAAGATATTATGTATTTTGAATTTACATATAAATTTAACAGTTATCGTTATCCCCCATGTTTGACATCGTATTGCCAGGCGCTGTTAGTTGAGCTTTTACTTGCTTCGACATTAGCTGGCCTGACTGCTCAAGGCTAGGGTTGTTCGAATGTCTAGTAATGGCGAGGGATTCCCTATTACTGTGTTCCAGGTGGCTATCCATCACAGGCACAAGGGAGGGTAGTTCCCTTGTTCATGGACCACCTCCAAAGCGGGATTTATAGCAACGTGCGGGACCTCAACATGCTCACTCGGGTGAAAATTATTATGCCATACTTTTTCTTTGTCATGTGCATTTTATGTTGCTTTTTTCGAAAATTTATTTTCTAACCCCTCGACAAGCAGAAAATAAAACATTTTAGATTTATAGTGGTGATCGCAATGGACCTGCCCAGACTCGTTATATATAATAGTCACTTCTACCTTCATATTCTGTTTTGAGCCAGTAGTAAAGTACCATGATGAGCCAAACATTTCATTATGGCAAGCAGGTGTCCTAAGACAACCACTTCACTAGATGAGAGTGAACAAGCTACGGAGTGAATGCTATCTTTCTCAACGATAGCATCTAAGTGCTTTCAATTACTTTACGTTTCATTTCATCGGCTTTGCTGAAGGTAAAATGAATTAACTAAGTTATCTTTTAAAATATTTGTTTAGTTGCAGGGTAAACTAATAGTCAAGCTTTTCATTTCATATAATTGGTAAGCCCTTCACAAATAGAGCTATATCGATTCTTAGGTAATTTCAGTTAACCTTGATCTACATAGATATATAATCAATCAAAAGTATCTTTAAGTATGACAGTCTTCTCTAGTTTCAAGAGAGGCTTGATGTAGCTGAGTTTGAGGTATAATCAATAAATATCTCGGATCCCTGCTTTGAAAACTGCTATATATATCAAGAACTTTTAAGAGTTGAAGATCCTCTTTTATTTACTGGGGTTTTTAAGACCTTATGCTCTTAGGCAGCCCATATTTTAAGAAAGTTAGCGAGGAAACTCTACTTTTTGCGTTCTGGTAAATTTACATCTCTCGAGAGTGAGCAGTCGGTGGGCTGATAGACATGCCAAGTTAACAAAAGTCTAGCTCGGTCCTTACTTTGATCGGCCCTCGTTTTGCTGTCGTGTTATTTGTGGAAAAAGTCTTGTGTTGTACATTTAATTTATTTCACTAATGAAACTCGTAATACATTTTCACAACTCTATCCTATTTGTTAGACAATTTCTATTATATTGATCTCGCTCTTCTCTAGGTCTTCAACGAATTCAAGTCATTCGATGAATGTTTTTTTCAGTCGATAAACTGTTGTATTTTCAGCTAGAGTAGATATTGCGATAGTTAAATACAAATTTTACTTTTAATGGCCCTTATCATAAATATTAAGGTAAATTTATACCATTTTTTGTTAAGAAAAAAGAACAGCCTACAAAAAGTATAATTCATATTAATAAATTACTGGCAGAGGTTATGGATTATTTTTTTATGTTTCCGGATGTAGGGATATGAAATTTAATTTGAAGGTGTAAATTTGAGTTACCAGGAAAGGACGAATGTTTCTAATTTCATTCATCTTAGCCATTTTAAAAAAAATGATTGAACATTATTAAAATAATATTTTGTTTATTTAATAAACATATTTATATCATAGAAATTTCTGGTATCCACATATTTTTTTTTTGTTTCTTTTAAAAACGAACCTAATTTATGTTGATGGAGTTCAGGGAATTATGTGTGGTACTCAGCTTCACTTCCATCCTCCCCACCCTTTCACTTCCCCAGATTCAGAGTTCATAATTAGTCAGGTACCTTTTATTATGAAAATAAATTGCAGGTATGACCTCCAGATCAAGACAAATATAATTTTTATCCTTTTTATTTTGTTCATTAAAGTATTGTTCTGTATATTTTTTTCACATATTTTCCTACCTGTAATATAAAAGTAACTATAATGCTGGGTAACCAGTAACTAGCTACAGATATCTTTAACTGGCATCATTGTACTTCGGAGAGGACACTCCCATCACATCATCGAGGCTCATATTTCCAGAAAGTTTGTGATCGGACATGATGTTTGCGGATGAAGTGTCTCAGCTAACAGTCCCCCAGGTACTCCAGGTCTGTAAACAACTTGCGTGAACACAAACATCACACATGACCTCAAGGCGCCACCCCCGAGTAAACTTACGTTGGGATCTTGGAAACCTTCAACAGACATAGGGCTTCATCTTGGATGAAGACTTGGGTATTTGATGTGAAGGGTTTCTGCATAACTAATTAGGTAATTAAACCATTGTAGTTAGTACTGCCCATTGCTACGATTTTGAAAGTTATCAATTGTGTAAGAATCTTCCTGGTCCTATTAAGAAACTAGTTGAAGATATCTGCAGCAGATGATTAGCTTCCAGTACGGCTACTAATTTATTTAACAGTATTTATATTATATACTATTTAAAACATGCAAAAGAAATATAAACAATAACACTTCATTGAATAAAACAGAAATAAAAGAAACTGAAAAATTAGTTTTGGATGCCATCCGTGAAATTTCTTGATAAAAATCACCTAACTTGCTTATAACCCTCAATCTGGAGAACTAACATCTGATCATCATCACTACACATTCGAGTTTCACTGAACTGCATCAAACTAAAACTCTTCAGGCAATTCTCATAGTTGGCTGATCTTAATTTATCAAGCCTCCCTCATCTCTGCATCCATCCTTCTCCTATCCTGGCAAGGTGAAATTTTCACAGTTGGTTTTTGAGAGGCTTTACATGCCTTAAACGTTCGTCTATATTGCATGTTAATAAATCAGAGAGTGAATGGAGTATTGTTAATCAGGGCACGTTGTAATAACTCCCCTAACCCCAAAAGAAGTTAACTATCGTAAATTAAGAAATTGGATTATTCCGATAAAATTACAATCTGCCTCATTGGGCAGTACGCAATTGTGATAAATGTTCTCATTCATACCATATTTAAAATTTTCATTCATTCGCTCATTCATACAGTATTTACAAAACGCCCAGAGACCTCCCAAATCCACATGGTTGACACCTCCCTCGCATACGAAAGAGGAAGCGGAGTCTTGGGAAGTCCCCCACGCTTCTAGCCGCGTCACCGGATACGAGCCTTCGGAAGCTGAAGAGCGCGAGACTCATTGTCACGTATTTATAACAGGTCACGAGGCCACTGCCGCTTATATAGTGAGATATAATCAGTTGAAAAATGCAATGCTGTGTTGCCAAGGTAACGTTTACAATAGCTGAAGTAGTTAAAGTGCATGTGACTGTGGAGATTCGTATCACCTCCCGTTGAAAACTTTACGAAGCCAGGTAAATTGTGTCTACCAGTCCGTAAACATCTACATCCTGAACATCTATTTCCCCTTCAGCTTATTTACATTAGGATCAGATAGTGAGCAAATTGAACGGGCCAAGATAAGGAAGTCTATACTATAGATAGGACTGGGGAGATTAAAAAGAGCGACATCTGTCTCAGAGGAGAGGAAATGAAACTCTCCAGAAGTGAAAAGAATTCAGGTCAGGAGCTGAAGTGTTGTCGCCTGGCAGGTCGATATGCTCCCATTCCAATATCATCAGCTAAGTTAACGTACCTGCGTGTGAAAAATTCAATGCTAAATGAATAATAAGTTTTAAAGTACAGTAGTTAGTACAACCAACAGTTAATTAAAGCCCCTCAATAGTGAAAATGAAGCTAATCCTCTTTTTTGACGACCGAGGATTTTTCAAGTGAAAAAACAAGTAGTTTATAAATCGATCAACATTGAAGTAAATTTTCCGAAGATAATCCCTTGAAACTTCTTTATTGACATAAAATTACAATCTGCCTCTTTGGGCAATAAGAAATTGTGATAAACGCTCTCATTCATACCATATTTACAATTTGCATTCACTCGCTCATTCATACAGTCCCATTCATACCTCCCAAATCCACAAGGTTGTCACCTCTCTCACATGCGAAAGAGGAAGCGTAGTCTTGGGAAGTCCACCACTCTCTTCCGTCACTCCTGCGTCTCCTTGGTGAAAAGTGTCAATGAAGGCTGACCAAGAGCGTGAGAGCCACATACGCTCAGGACACGTTTGGAAAAACTGGCCATTCCCTGGACCCCCTCTGTCACGTATTTATAGCAGGTACCGCTTTAGTCACCTAGGTGGATTATTGAGATGTGCTGCACAGTGTAATGGCTGTGCTAGGGTGGTTGGATAGGTTTCGATGGAATTTCATGAACTTGGAAGGCATGAGTTCATGGATGTTAGGTATATTAAGATCGTTATGAAGGGTTTTGTTGCTGACGTAATAAGGGATCTTTACTATTGTTCTCGGGACTTTTGATTGAAAGGATTGGTTCTGTTCTGTTAGTACTATACTTACGTTTTTGCTAAACACGTGACATTAAACATTGGGGACCAAATTGATTTTTATGAAATATTTTTTTATTTTTTTTTTTTGTAACCAGGAATCCTCCATAGTACAATAAATCGTCCTAGAATTATGAGGCACTGGACAAAGCTATAAATATCATTTTATTATTCTAATAAATTTTCCACAAAACGATAATAGCACGTTAAGTACCATGAAGAGAGAAAACGATTGGATTGATTGCCAACTATTGCATAGTACTTATCGATGTAAAGTAGTGAAAAAAACTATTCAAAACAGCGTACTAATAAACTCCTGTTGCTTGACAGGGATAATACTGCAGCGTGATCACCCTGACTCTTTAGATTCCATAATGCGTGCAGTATTGCATATCTAGTGAAAGTAATTTGTTAGCCAGTATTTTATAAATAAAGCAAAATACTGAACAGCAATGGCTCAGGAAGGAGCTTTAATCTTTAATTTTGCTATTTTATCCATTGTATGTTTAGTTAAGACTAAATTTTTCTTATTGTTTATAAAGAATAATTATTCTTATAATAAAAATTCATTGTGGCACTCTGAGCCTCTCTGAGCCTTGTCAAAAGCGGAGGGGGGTTGAGTTTGAAGAGGCTGAAGTAGGCAGTACTTGAAATGAATGCCTCAATGGAGGTTCATTCAAGCTTGATTAAATCATACCTTGAAAACTTTTTGAGCTTCAATTTAATTTAATTACGTCGCACTTATACATTTCGTAATTCAAAAGCTTTATAAAACCCTTATTTAAGAATTTATTCAAAACAAAAATGATTAAAACTAATATCTCAAGTAGATTTTTATTCAAATCGGACAGTTTGGACCTCTCGTGCCCTTAAGTAAGGATAGTAAATTCGATGATAAATATAATTATCTGTAAATTTAAAAGGGGCTATGAAAGAAGGGGAAAAAACCCAAAAAACGGCGATATCGATTGACGATCAGACATCAGTGCTACTCCTAAAACATCGTTTCTGATAACTAATATCTATGGAGAAAATAGATTTGGATGGTCGTGCAGGATAGCTTAGTTAGTAGAGCACCCGACCATGTTGGTATATTTTTTCATTCGCTAAGCATTATTAATAATAGTGGTATCAATACCAGAATATAGTTTTTAACATAATAGTTTTATTAAGGCCCGTTGCTGCAAATTATTTGCTTTGGAAGTAGACTTCAAAGATTCACGAACCTCTCAACATTCATTATCTCTGCTTAATATTTAAAATAATATTAGTACCGTCCGGTTTAACACAGGTCAATGATTTCCACGAATGTTCTCCTCAAGAGGAGTTTAAAAATTTCAATTTTAAAGCAGATTGTCCCTCCATTTATACACATAATTAAAGGGTACTTAACATTTGCAAATTTTAGGTACGTAGAATGAGATCCCTACATTACAGCCACCATAGGCAAATAAATCATCTTTAATTGTATTTGAGAGCAATGCATTTGCAGTGAAATTTCTGTGGGTGCCTTTTTGAGCATAAGGTAACATGCCATCCGTTTTTAACAGGACAGCTGAATATATTTCTCAAGTAATTTTAGTATTTAATGAAATTTAATTATATTTTATTGAAAACGTTCTTTTTTATGCCTTTCAAATATCATATGGGACCTCTGTATAAAATTTAATATCTCTAGCTTGAAGAGTGGCCTTTCAGAGACCCCTACAGACAGGCAGACAAATAGGTGGAAATAAAAGATTTCTGTCAAATAACTGACCAAAATGTGCGAGTATCGTGTTTCCGTTAGATTCTTAAATATTTATTAAGTGATTCAGGATAAATATACAGTATTTTACCAACATTACTTTTTAAGTTGAATGACATTGATCACTTTACATACTAATACATATTATACTTTAAATAAATTCTATAACGACAAAACCAACATTTTGACTGGTGCTGGTGCTGCTGCCTATTCATAAATACCACTCACTACCCAAAGCCCTCATACTGACATACCCAGGCTTAGTGGTACTTACCCTCTTGACATTTTAGTGAGAAACTTGCCTTGAAGCTCGGCACTTGAAAGCATCAGGCTGGAGGAGAGCAGAATCCTTTGGTTCTACTTTATGCCCCTCACAAGCACCCATGAGTAGAACACCACATCAGCTGAGCAGAGGGAAAGAGAAAAGGAGATAAGTTGGCCGACCCCCACAAACATCTATTATGCCATTCTTAGAATTTAGCTGGATCACCCCTAATCATAGCCTTCATTATTTGCACCACCACCCACCATTCCTTCTGTACTATGTATTACTTCATACTTCCTTCTGTACTATGTATTACTTCATACTTCCTTCTGTTCTATGTATTACTTCATACTTCCTTCTGTTCTATGTATTACTTCTTACTGCCTTCTGTACTATGTATTACTTCATACTTCCTTCTGTACTATGTATTACTTCATACTTCCTTCTGTACTATGTATTACTTCATACTTCCTTCTGTTCTATGTATTACTTCATACTGCCTTCTGTACTATGTATTACTTCATACTTCCTTCTGTACTATGTATTACTTCATACTGCCTTCTGTACTATGTATTACTTCATACTTCCTTCTGTACTATGTATTACTTCATACTGCCTTCTGTACTATGTATTACTTCATACTTCCTTCTGTACTATGTATTACTTCATACTGCCTTCTGTACTATGTATTACTTCATACTTCCTTCTGTACTATGTATTACTTCATACTGCCTTCTGTACTATGTATTACTTCATACTTCCTTCTGTACTATGTATTACTTCATACTGCCTTCTGTACTATGTATTACTTCATACTTCCTTCTGTACTATGTATTACTTCATACTTCCTTCTGTACTATGTATTACTTCATACTTCCTTCTGTACTATGTATTACTTCATACTTCCTTCTGTACTATGTATTACTTCATACTTCCTTCTGTACTATGTATTACTTCATTTCAGAAATTAATTAAAAATAATCAGCAAAATTTTCTTTACTCACATACTAGCCCACCATTGTACTCTAATTTTGGCTACTAACCCCCCTCTTTACAAGAAGTATGTTTATTTTAATTATATTTTTATTATTTATTATTTATCAACATTATCATTAAGCATTCTTTTTTTACTATTTATTTATATACAGACTACTTACCGGCCCAGTACTGGTGGTAATATCTACCCTTCACAGACTTCCGTCGTTAATTCAATACTCCCTATGGACTTGGAAGATGTTTGTGTATATTGGCGTACTTGTGGCAGTATGTAAACAGGTGCCGAAAATTACTCGGTTTTGTGTTAGGGTTATGGCCGAGCAGGCAAAAGTTGCTTGAACCGTACTAATTAGAGCAATGTGGATGGGGTACACGGCAAGGGCGACTAAACACACGAGAGCCCAAAACTTCTCCACTCAACGGCTACTGTAAGGAGCTTCTTGAGCCGACTAATGTTTTTTGTTACAACTATGAAAATTACAGTTAAGGACCTTCACTTGTCTGTTATCACGACGGTTCCTCAAGTTGAGATGTAGTAGTTATATAATTAACTTGATGAGCCCTCGTCCAAGACACCGCATAAAGTGACATTGACAAAAACGTGCTCTTTAATTCCCAAGGAAATGTGCGCTGAAATAATTCTACGAATTTGTACCTGAGAATAAACGCTGAAACAATTCACCGCCTGTTTGAAAACCGCTTCGCATGACTGATAGCGACACACGGGAGAAAACGCCGGGATAAAACTCCCCAAAAGAAGGATAAAACCTCTACTTTGGACGGATTCATCCCGAGATAAATATAAAAAGAAGAGCAGCGATGAGCCACGTTCATGTCCCGCCCCATGTTACTTTTTTTTTTATCTCTGCCCCCTTCGGGCCTTTTGTTATAAATTTTGACACTTTTACGTAGAGGTGCCTCTTTTGTCTACCTTTTTTATCCCTTTAGCCATTTTAGTCCCACAATACGACTCAATAAAATTTTATTGAGGAATGGACGTCTTTTTTTGGAGGAACTAATTTTATTTGTCTCAATCGAGTTTGTTTGCGGCAACAGCATTTTTTTTTTCAGCCCTGTCCTAATTTGTTTTTAAATAAAAAACATATTTGTCAATATAGAGAGGTAAGGCTGGTTATTAAAGAACTTAAAGAAGAAAATATTTAGATTCAAAGACAATATAGGAGTTTTCAATTTGTGATTTAAAGTGGTTAAGTTAGATTGATAAACGTTTTTTGTAACTTTAATTGTTACGAAGTCCATTAATTATTACTATTTATTATGTACTTAGAAGTTGGAAATTGACTTAAGTGAACTTCAAACAATAAATGCTTAAATTAGTTTTGCAATTCACCTAAAGTCAATTTCCAATTTCTAAGTATGTAATAAATAATAATAATTAATGGAGTTCTTAATAAAGCCCTGAGAACAATAGTAAATGCCTCTTATTACGTCAGCAAAAAAACCCTTCATAACGATCTTAATATACCTTACGTTCTTGAACTACAACCTATCAGCCCTCCTAATCCCCTAGCACAGTCTGCACCACTCATCCCTATAATCCTCCTCGGAGACTAAAACGGCAGAGGCCTCGTGACCTGATATGAATACGTGACAGTGGGAGTCCTGGCAATGGTCAGTTTCTCCTATGATTTCATGAGCGTCTGTGGCTCTCGCGCTTTTGGTCATCCTCCACTGGCTCTTATCCAGTGACGTGGGTGGTGGAGGAGCGTGAGGGGCTTCGCACGCGAGGGAGGTGACCACCATGTGGACATAGGAGGTCTCTGGGCTGTTTGTAAATACTATATGAATGAGCGAGTGAATGAAAATTGTAAATATGGTATGAATGAGATCATTCATCGCAATTACTTAGTGCCCAATGAGGCAGATTGTAATTTTATCTTAATAAAGTTGTTGTTGGCTGTATAAAATTAAATATAACTTCAATTCAACTCAAGGGACATACTCCGGACAAAGATAACAACTAACCTAATTAGTAAAATAATTAACAAAAGTTAATTACAATCAAAACATTAAAGTTTAGAAAGATAAAATAAGGGTAGACAAGAGGAGTTCATGTAATAATCAATTCACTGACTCACAATTAATTTAAAAAAAATCAGTATCATTCTATACAGTAGCGTACATCTAAAACGTAATTTAGTTTTATTTCGTTGCAGAGATCACTAACCGCCATTTTAGCTGGCACATTGGGGTATTCTCCTTATTCAGAAAGCCTTCTAAATTCACACTAAACTGTTTTAGAAATGAAAAGATTATCATAATCTTTATAAAACTCAACGCCTTGTTTTTAAGTTAGACTTTTCACAGATTACATTTTTTGTACCGCTGTTTATTGATTCACATCTGTGAAAAATAATAATAATGATAAACATTTCTTATTCGAGACGAATTCAACTAAAATAGTTTCGATAGTAATTATACAATCGCTTAGCTATCTTTTCAAAAGATTGGGAAGAAATCTGTGAAGAAACGATATTTCTATTTTTGTGGAATCTGATAAGATGGTGTAGATTTGATATTGTATGGTGTTTATTGTTATAGGTACCCCAATAAGATATGCCCACTGACTGTAATTAAATTCAAAGACAAAATTGCTTAAAATTTACTCTTAAAATAAAGTTGGTTTACAACTTATAAATTATGTAAGCTCTTTATATAAACGAAACGGGTAAAATTATTACGTTAATAAATCTGACTTTGAAGTCGTTCTGGAAACAGCTTGCAGAGAATCGTTTTTGTGAATCGAGAGATAAAACGGTGTATAAGTAATTCAAAGGAATATGAACTTTTGATACCTGGAAATTGGGAGGCCTGAGTGGGTCCGAGTTGATAGCAACATGAAAATATAAAGACATCTCCGAATGAATTGTAAATAAGAAGTTACATTTTTCATTTATGAACATGAATTTAAGTATCCACGGTACGCCCACAGTTTCGAGGCAAGAAAATCTTTTCACAGATAATCATTTTCTATTTTTAGCGTAGTTATAAATTGCTGAATAGTCCGACTGATTGTGTCATTTTTTAAAAAAAAAAAAATTGACCTTTTATACGGGATTAACCAGAATTTATCACACTACCTGCATATTCGAGAATGAGTCTGTATTGTTGAAATATTCGTACATAATTGAACGAATCTTTAAACGAAATCATCATTATAAATTGGACGGTAACATTGAACGCCTAGTTGCTTTTGCTACTAGAATTCAGCAGCTAGGAGGTGGATCTGCCATTTATCCAAGAGGTGGCAATGGTGCACGTGAGTACCGCTGTTTCGTGCAAGCAAGCAACCATTGGTGTTTTTATTCTCTGATTCGTGCCTTGTCATTTTCATTCCCTTAGGCATAGCTTTGCTCTTTCATTTATTGGATGAAGCTTATATAATTTTTATGTTTGTCTTTTTCTATGTAGGTATATTCTGAAATTTGTCCCAGTGCCGCAATATTAGCAATCGACAAAATGTTTCTTTAGGGGGAAAACCTTTAGAGAGAGCTTTAACAATTACTTATATTTTCCTTTTTGTGCATTACAATGGTTACCACAGCAAACCAACAATACCAACATCCATGAACAAAATGAAGGATCAACTCAAGAAACATTAAGGAATGTCGTGGAACAGGCTTTTTTTTTAATAAAATCTCGTGATAAAATTACATCTACCATGGTGGGAAATAAGTAACTGTGTTCAATGTTCTCATTTATACCATATTTACAATTCTTTATTCATACAGTATTTACAAACAGCCCAGAGACCTCCCGAATCTACATGGTTGTATGTCACCTCCCTTACCCGCAAAAGAGGAAACAGTCTTGGGAAGTACCCCACCATCCTCCATCAGCCGCGTCATTGGATACGAGCCAGTGGAGGCTGACCAAGAGAGAGACGCTCAGCACATGATTGGAGAAACTGGCCATTGCCAGGTCTGTCACGTATTTATCGCAGGTCACGAGGCTACTAACCCTTTAGTCTTCGATTAGGATTATAGGGATGCATGGTGGAACAGGTCTAAGAAAAAAAATCACGCCATTGACAATAATAAGCGACCAATAAGCGACCTCGTGACGATCAAAACTTGTTAAAGATTATTTCCAAAAGAGATTAGAAAATTTTGGGTTTCCATGTTCTAAAGTTTTCAAAGAGCTAAATCCAAATATAATGATAATCCTATAACATTTATTTTGCATGAATAAGTAATTTCATTAATGTCAAAGACATCGTGGCTTTCAAGTGCTAAGCTAAGTTAAGCCACTTATTCGGGCTTGCTATCCCCCGAATGCAGACAATGGTGAGTTGACTTACAAGTGGTTTGGAGCCTTACAGTCCTAACATAGACTGCTGAAAACTTTGGGAGAAGTTAGTCTGAAGCACCATCTGCCCAAGGGCCCGGCCAACAGATTTACCAGCGAGATCCTGGTAATCAGTTAAAAGTTTGGATGACTCACGTAAAAGTAAAAGCTTTTTCAGTTGATACAATCTTTTATATTAAACATCTTATAAAAATAGGTTATACCATTTATAGTGAATATATCCTGCTTAAAAAAAATTTTTTTTTTTATATTAGTGTTTGCACTAACTATTTATTCCATTATGCGATAAGGTACCTCCATCTACTTTACTTTTCATATACGTAACAGAATCTCCAAAGAATAAATTGTGATTAGTAATTTTTAAGGACAGTAAGCTAATCAAAAAAGGATTGAACACGAAGCCGATATCCGAAAAAAAATGTTTGATGGAAGCTAAATGACTGCATTAAAATAAGAGAGCGCTTTGGTACAAACCCGAGTATACACAAGAATTACTCAGTGACCATTACAACATTTATTGAAGTTTTATATAGAAGAGCATCCACAACAACCGCAATATTTTCTAGCACACTATCTGTCGTATTTTAACTTATTTGTGATATATATCACATATTTATCTCCATATATTAAACAATCCTCGTTCATAGGATGAGATGAATACATTAAGAGCGTAAGTGTAATATGTACCTCAAAACTTTTTGATGGATTAGATCATGTTTATGGCTCCTGTCACAACACTCACAAACGAAAATCAATCTTGACGCCAAACAAGTTAACAATTTTAGCTCACAGTCAAAAATTGATAAAAAAAAAAGAACATTGTCAAAATCTGGTAATGAAAACATTGTGTAAAACTCCACGCCGAATTCAGATTTCTCTTCCACACAATGTCTGCACCATATGTGTTCTGAAAACTGCTCCTTTAACCCCACCCTCTGTTCTAATCTCAGATGTGCCTATGACCGTCTCGTCAATGGACGTGATAAATTCATTAATTTTGTTCTTTACAAATTTTATTTTTATTTTTACCAATTTAGTTAAATATGTCTTAAAAAATGGAAAATTGACAACTAAAAATATATTGGACTACTAAGGATGGTTCTGCGTTACGTAAGGTGGTGATTGTCCAGTTATATAATACTCATTTTTAGTAGAAACGAGTACCTCAGTTGAGACTTATGGTCTCCCTTTTTTTGTCTTTTAACCCCTTCCTAACCCTCAGACTACCTGCTTCCGGCAAAGTCACCCACACTTGTGGCTTAGCCTTCCTAAAAGAATGTTATAACGCTTTAACTGATTAATATTTGTATATATACTAGTGTTTTGATTGTTATTCATAACAAAGTTTTTTAAAAGACTCTCCTCTACAAAGATTATTTAACTGTCCATTGCTTCATTCAGTTTTGTTCACGTCTGCATCTGCTATTTATAGCGGGATGGTCGATAGAGGACCTTAGACCTCCATTCATTCAGTCATTTGTAGGAGTCTTCGTGTTTCTCCTCATAGGCATAGACCATCTTTGCTATTAATGGATAATAGATCATTGTCAATTGTGTTTTGTAAACTTTGATTTTTATTGTGTTGTTTAGGTCAGTGTAGCTCCGTTTACCATTCAACATTATTGTCATGTAGCATCTCCTACATTTTAAGAGACTGTTTCATAAGGTAGTTTTTCAGGTAACATTCCTCATGGCTTAAGATGTGAAAAACTATTTCTTTATCTATGTATTCGATTATTGAAAACGGCTGTTTGTAATATCAAGGTTTCGTGCTAAATAATTCTATGTTTCATTGTTCGTGAGGTCTCGTGCAAGTGTTTTCGAAACGAGTTAATTTCACTAACGTGTCCCGTGAATTAGGCTTTTACTTTCATTAACAGTCTCGTATGATTTTGTGCCGCTAGCGTGTTATCATTGCTGCATACTGTGTTATGAACTTTCCTTGTAGTTTTTATGAATTTAACCAATTTGTTGGGGTTTTCGTTAAATTCGCAAACGTGGTCATAGTCCGTAGTTGTGCTTTGCGTAATACTTAATAATTAGAACTCAAACCTGTTTAATGTCAGACAAATTATCGATATCAATGATCTATGAAATGGCAACAATAAAATTAATAAAGATGCAATGATACTTTAAAGCCCCATTTCAATTATCTGCTTCTCGGATGAGTGATATGGATGTATAGCAGACTAAGTACTGGTGTAATAGAGTAACTCTAAATCCTTTGCAATCTAAGAATAGATGTCGAAACCAGTGCTGGAAGTTGGAGAAAGATATGGATGATATTTGAATTCACCTCTGAGTGAAACATTCCACTGCAGATGTGTGGAGCTGCTCAATCTTCTATGTACAATAGAATCAACTATTACTAACGGGCCCCTCTATGGTAATATAATAATATGGTATGCCCCCTGTTATTAATAAAAATTCTTTATTAGTAACTTAGTTCGTCTTTTCCTAGTTTATTTATTAGTAACCAAGTAACTTAGTTCGTATTTTCCTAGTTTATTTATTAGTAACCAAGTAACTTAGTTCGTCTTTTCCTAGTTTATTTATTATTAACCTAGTAGCTTAGTTCGTCTTTTCCTAGTAAATTTATTAGTAACCAAGTAACTTAGTTCGTCTTTTCCTAGTTTATTTATTATTAACCTAGTAGCTTAGTTCGTCTTTTCCTAGTAAATTTATTAGTAACCAAGTAACTTAGTTCGTCTTTTCCTAGTTTATTTATTATTAACCTAGTACCTCAGTTCGTCTTTTCCTAGTTTTGAGTTTCCGATTTCATACAGTGGTTGACATTTCTGAGGCGAGTTAAATGTCCACTTATGAGCAGTTTGAACCTTTGCACCAACTTCCATCTTTGTATGTGTTTTAGATTTATTTGGTTTTCATTGACAGTTTTTTCTAAAATTTCCTCGATTCGGTTAGTTAAAATAGTGTGGTTGCTATCACGGGGGCAGTTCGTGGTTCTATTCGCTCTTTGCTCTTGAGGGTGTGTTATTTTTTGTTGCCGGTGGTTGTACCTTTTTTAATTAAGATGGGGTCACTGATAGTGAGGTATTTATTATTTTACCTTTTGTTATTTGTGAAATTTCCATTTATAACATTAATTGTTATTAAATAATATATTAATTTATAAATAATATTATTATTTATATTTGTTTATATTTATGAACAACACACAAAAATGCCATAATTTACAGTAAAGATTATCAATTATTAATACAGGAGAGCTATACGTCAAATTAATTATAAAATAAAAAAAACGGTCACAGCCACGTGGTGATGTATTACTACGTTCGGTCACCGCGGCAAATACATTTTAAATTACATAAAAATTAAAATTTTGAAGTTTTAGATTAATCATTTTAATTAGATCACGATCGGTTTTTACTGTGGTACACAGTCCTTATTAGGTTTTTTGAGCTTCGTAAAACTCAATAAATGTCATCAACTGAATATTTGCTAAAATAAGGTTTTATTCTATGGCTCACTAAATACCCGTAAACTATCTAATTGTCACGTTCTAGTGAAACGGTATTTGTGCGGATATACCATGAGACTAATTATTAAAAATTATAACAGTAATTCTTTATTTGAAGAAAATTATAAGGTCAGTAAATACTTGTAATAAAATATCTCATTTCTACTGTAATACCAAACATATATAAAATGCATTAAAAAAATAACAAGAAAGTTTACTTTTGAAACCCCTGGCTATTGTGTTACTTGCGAGCTAGATAAAAAGTCATTGTATATTATGGAACATAAATTTATTTTGTAAGTTTAGGATTCAACGAGAATATATCACAAAACTAAAAGATTTTTTTTTTTCTCTGAGACCGAAGGATAAAGTACATCTTTCATTGAAGGTTCATGGAGCTTTCCAGGCTGTTCTTTTATATCTTATGATTAATCAAACACTGCTTCTGCACTGTCTCACCCCATTGTGCTGATGGAGCATACGTAACCCCTTCCTAGCCATCACACATTTCCTTTCGATTCTTTATTCATTTGTAGTTGTGTAAATAGCCAATCTTATAATTTACTGTTAATGTTTTTTGGTAAGTACTGTAACTGTGTGTCAAACTACAAGTTTGAATATTAATTAAATATACATCCAGGCCTCTTCATCTAACAGAATATAGTAATTTCTCCTGGAATGTCTGCCTGAGAACTTAAGCCTGGTCTCAAACGAAGAAGTACGTACACTAAAGAACTATTCACTCAACAGTGAACTTCATCATATGGTTGAGGTCTTCTAAATCAACAACTAACATTAAATTTCTTATGGGAGCAAGCTATACAATATTTTAATATGAAAAGCTATAAAACAATTTTGAGCTAGTTTCAAAATAGGTCGGCACCCATGGGATTGGCTCCAATCGCACATAAAGGAAATAAGTAAATAAATTACCTTAAACGCCATGCTTCATCCTTGCGAACCTTTAAAACCCTCCTATTCCAACATGGCTTCCATCTCGACAAAAGACTGACTGGAACCCACTCACGAGGCTAAAAAGACAAGAACTAAACAGACGCTTTGGACAACTGTACATACTACTTCAAAGGACATCCCATCTCTAAATAAAATATAAACTACTTATTTACAAGGTTATACTTAAGCCAATCTTGACATACGGAATAGAGCTATGGGGGACAGCAAAAAAGTCGAACACTAAGCGCATCCAATCCTTTCAATCCAAAGTCCTAAGAACAAGGGTAAATGCCCCTTATTACGTCAGCAGCAAAACCCTTCATAACGATCTTAATATACCTCACATTCTTGAACTCATCCCTTCCAAGTTCATAAAATTCCATAGTAACCTGTCTAACCACCCTAATTCCCTAGCACAGTCATTGCACTACACCACTCATCCCTATAATCCTCCCCGGAGACTAAAACGGCAGTGGCCTCGTGACCTGCTATAAATATGTGACAGTGGGAGTCCTGGCAATGGCCAGTTTCTCCAATCATGTCCTAAGCGTCTGTGGCTCTCACGATCTTGGTCAGCCTCCGCTGGCTCTTATCCAGTGATGCGGCTGACGAAGGGGCGTGGCGGAGTTCCTAAGACTCCGCTTCTTCCTTTGCACGCGAAGGAGGTGACAACCATGTGGACTTGGGGGGCCTCTGGGCTGTTTGTTTATATATTATGAATGAGCGAGTAATTGAAAATTGGTATGAATGACTTCATTTATCACAATTACTTATAGCCCAATCAGGCAGATTGGAATTTTATCATAATAAAGTTGTTATTAATATATTCCAACATATTGTAACATCCTAAACAGACGCTCTTTAGCCTAAGGTTTTATTTAATGTCGTATTTTACTTCAATGTATTGTTGTTTTTCTGTTGGTGGAATTATCTGTGACTTTATTTACTAAAAGCAGTCAAACAACCATCTATTTCATTTCATAATTATCATTTGTGGATCTTCCGGTTCTATTTTAAACCCCTTCCTATTATGCCTAGAGTATGAAAGCACAGATGAGAATAAATACCTGTTAATTCTGTGCCTAAAGCTGGTGGGATGATTTGCCCCTGTGAATACAAATGGGTGACTACTATGATCTTTCTGGTATTATAAATGGATACTGCCGTATGGAGTTGAGATGAATACTTCCACGAAAATGAAGGGGAATTAATTCCTTCTGCCTACACAAACATGCATATTATTCTCTCAAGCAGTCTCTCCTTGCATATCTACCTGTGGGCAGTAAACCCCCTCAGATGAACAGTAGACATAGGTCTCCTAGTAGGAAAATACAGTCAGCAACAGCTGTTGTGAATAATATTTATGACCTTATAGAATCATTAAATCATTATTCCAGTCCATAATTATACAGAGTCAAATCCTAATTATTTATTCATTTGTTTTTACTTTATTTATTCATTCACAACCTCCTGTTAGTCACAATGTCCTGTAAATGCGGTAAAAAAAAAATGGGATGCCTGACATTAAGTCTAAATCCTAGACATTAAGTCCTAAATTGCCTAAGCTAAGTTTGAAGATATTTTATTTTTATCAATTTAGAAGATATTACAAACACATCCTCAGTGGTCGTTGAATGTTACCAGGTAACTCACGTGTAGGTAGTCCTTGTACTCCAGTTCGTCATGAAAGTTTCCGTATTAAGTGATAACGCAGTCGTGAACGGAAGAAATTGTAAGGTCTAAGTGAAGAGTTTCGTACGTAAAACAGTGAATTAGTCATAATTCTTAGAGCTTTTGATTTTTTTTTTTTTTTTTTTTGCTATCTACAAAAACAACTTTATTATGATAAAATTACAATCTGCCACACTGGGCAATAAATAATTGTAATAAATGATCTCATTCATAACATATTTATAATTTTTATTCACTCGATCATTCATACAGTATATACAAACAGCCCAGAGACCTCCCAAGTCCACATGGTTGTCACCTCCCTCGTGTGCTAAGGAGGAAGTGGAGTCTTAGGAAGTCCCCCCCCCCGCTCCTACGTCAGCCGCGTCACTGGATAAGAAGATCCTGCGGAGGCTGATCACGAGCGCAAGAGCCACATACGGTCAGGACATAATTGGAGAAGCTGGCCATTGCCAGGACTCCCAGCACGTAGCAGGTCAAGAAGCTGCTGCCGTTTTAGTCTCCAAAGAGGATTGTAGGGATGAGTGGCACAGTGTAATGAATGTGCTAGGGGGTTAGGCTGGTTGGATAGGTTACTATGTAACTTTATGAACTTGGAAGGGATAATTTCAAGAATGTGAGGTATATTAAGATCGTTATGAAGGGTTTTGCTGCTGACGTAATAAGGGGCATTTACCCTTGTTCTCAGGACTTTTGATTGAAAGGATTGGATACGCTTGATGTTCGACTTTTTTGCTGTCCCCCATAGCTCTATTCCGTATGTCCAGATTGGTTTAAGTATAACATTGTAGACTAGTAATTTATTTTCTATTGAGAGATGGGATGTTATTCGAAGTAGTCTGTACAGTTGTCTGAAGCGTCTGTTTAGTTCTTGTCTTTTTAGCCTCGTGTGTGGGTTCCATGTAAGTCTTTTGTCAAGATGGAAGCCTAGATACCTTACTGTCTCAGAGCTTTTGATTCTATTTATGGTTCTGATGTTAGTATCGTATCCATAAATTTGGGCTCCATATAGCTTCATATAGAGGCACGATATTTGCATTATACCTGAGTGAACATTTTTTCGGGAGCCCACAGAAACTTTTTTGAAGCCATTAACAACCTAAAGAAATATAATGGAGTGTAAATTATTAATCAACTACATGTAAATAAAGAACAAAATTACTATCATATTAGGTATAGGTATACACAGTAAGCACGTTATTTGTTGACATTTTAAGTATTAAATAGACGGAAAATCTCTTAAGATGTCAATTTCAGCCACACAACCTAAATATAATTTATGCCATTACCACTAAAATAACTCCTTTTATTTACGATTAATGAGGGACAAAAATTAACATAAATCCTTAATTATTTCAGTGATTTTATTGCTGTCTGATTGCACCGTCGCGATAAATAGCCACCTGTATTAAACAAGTTGAATAATGGCGTCGAATTGACATCGACCAACTTTAGACAAGTACGTTTCAATTGTCTCTAATTTGTTTTACGTTAGCTTAAAATTCCAAAACGATCGCGCTCATTGGACTGTACTTTGAAGTATCTGATATTTCCAAATATCTTAATGGTTGCTGCATATAGATTCCAGTTGAGAAGTTTCTCAGACAAGGGTAGTTTTTTTTTACTAGCAGTATATATACTATTACTATATTACCCTAGGCAGTCCAGAGTCGGTTCCGGGAGAGATGAGTAAAATAATTGAGTACTCACATGATGTGGGGCAGATGTACATGGCTTCTTTGTTCGCTAGTAGTTATACAGAAGAAGTTTTTTTTACGAAGTGTATTTTATTATAAAGAAAGATCTTGAAAATCAAAGTTGCGAATCGTTTACAAGACTAATATCCACACACCTATTTGCCAACTTGTTACTCTCTGCAATTGTAACGTAGGAGTTGTTTATTTTGTTTGTTACAGTCCACGCTCTAGCTTTGCCAGTGTTCTCCAGATTCCCAGACTGAATAATAAATAATTATAACTTGAATAATGTATTTAGTTTGTTCTTTTCAGTTTGATGGTTTGTTTTAATGCGGTCGTTTGCTTCATAGTTGAGTGTCTAATGTGGTAATTGCCGTATTTTATCTTGCCTGTCCCTATGTAAAGTTGTTCGTACAATACTTTTACGAATAAATATTTATCAATACCAGATGACTTTTCCAACGGTCTTCGCCGGTACAAAGATAGGTTAAGTGATGAAATAGCAATTTTGTAGCCTACCGTAAAATTCAAATGTATTTGAGGGCAGGACTTTGCTTGAGAGTTGAAACAATAATGACTACGATGTAGACCTGACCCTCAACCTCTAGACTACAGGTTAAGCTCACTGTCGACTAAAGACAAACTAAATTATAACAAGGACCCCTGCAGGGTTCAACGTGCTACTTTTCAGGGCAACCAAGCCTGAAATTGTTACACTGAATCTAGATATTCTTCTGACAATCATTCTGAAATAATTATTATTAATGGTTCTAGGGAAAAATTTACAAAAAAACACACGGTATTAAGAAGTCATACTGAACTCCTCGCCATCCATCGATAACATCAACGAATATTTTCAGTTTCATATTAAGTATCATTAAAATAAATTTTATAATGCTCAAACGACCGAAATCGAATTACAGACACTCAACAAAGATGGTTGTGGTGCAATTTCCAAAGGATTTTTTGAATAATCTATTATAAGTCCGGCTAGACAACCAGCAATTGTAAAACTAGTAATTGCGTTTTTCAAATAAAAATAACAATTTAAAATAAAATATTGTTGCTTATTTATACTATTGTTATCAGTAAAAACGTAGTAAGTAGCTTGAATTTAATTTATATTTTTAGGACAATAATTAAAACCGTCTAAAGTGTTCCTATGTAGCGACATGACGAGGATAAATATTATATCATTGATATAATAACAATAAGTACGACAAACACTCAACATGTCAACTCATGCATACATTACGAAAAAAATCATGAGAGCATATATTGTAGAAAATTAAATATTAAAATTTTTTTACTGTTTAAATTTTCCGAAATAGAATTTTTTTTAATACAGAAGACATTCACAATATTGTAGAACGGAATCAGAATTATGTTGTATCATGGCATTGGATCGACATAAACACGGATATGGGCATAAACGTTTTTATTTTTTTTTGAAAATTAACTTTTTTATTTTGGGCTGCCGTTCTATTATTTTGTAACTCCAAAAAGCCAGTTGAAGTTGTAGTCGAGGCCGAACGGAGAGCGAGGGGAGGCCCATTGTGACGTTGCTGGTCGTGCAAGTTTTAATTGGATTAAAAGGGGGCGGTGCTGTTGATGATGATGTCTGTGAGGGTGGAATTAGCCATGACTAATTATAGCCTGTTGTCGGCTTCGATCCCACAGGTCGGGAGCGTTGCACCTCTACGGGACATCCCCGGGAATCTGAGTAAGCCATAAATGAGGATTCGCTCGCTTTGAAAATGGATTGTAGCCAACCTAGCTTACTGTTTTCATAAATCAACCATAATGGTTTGGGCAGCTGAAATGTGGACACTAGATTGATGGAGTGTCAGACAAACATCTCTTTTTACTTACAATGTATTAAATTAATTATAAATTGTTTTAATTTTAATAAATTGTTGCAATATTCATAAAAACATAGTATACTTTTAGCTATATGCATTGTATTAAGTTTTGCACAATTTTTTTTTTTTATATCCCCTTGATACAAAATTAATATAATATATGTTACAAAATAAAAATTGTACAAACGAATGTATTTACAATTGCTTCATTATTTTTCCTGTAGCTTGGCTACATTTTATACAAATTCTGTTTTTACTAATAGTGATCTGCATTGTACAAAAGTATAATGATGTAAATTATACATTAATCGACTGAATTTATTAAAAGTGATGAGTGAAGTCTTGCACATTTTTTGATTTATTCATTATACTGCTGTGTAAGTCATTGACATAGCCAAATGTCAAATTATTGAGTAATTTAATAATACTTTTATTCAAAGTCCAGAAAATGTTTCAAGAGGCAAAACAATTTTTCTACATAATTACTTCGATTTTCTAAACTTTGATGGTTTTCATCAGATGAAGACAGGTTGGTTGTAGGTTAGTTGGCCAACGCAATGTCTGTTCCGATCCATAAATGAATCTTGAAGGTTTTTTTGCTAGTGAGTTTACTTGCTGTTCTTTGAAAAAGCTAAAGAGAGAGAAAAATTTTCTTCGAGTTTTCACAGAAAGCACTTATCAGAATAGTTTATGTTAACGTTTTGTGAGACCTTCGTTATGACTTGGTTGTCTTGAGAAAAACTCAACAGAAAAAATTATGACTTATCACGAAAAATGTGGACCATAAGCAGCTGTCGGTATTTGAAACACTATATTAAGATAGTTACGAATCTTGTGCACAACAAATCTAAGGCCTGTGAGGTACTGGGATTTGCATTCGTAGGATATTGCCCTATATTTTACTTAATTAAAAACAGTTTATTTATTTTGGTATACCCTATACCCAAATGGTTTCAAAGCAAAAACAAAATACTTCAATATTATTTTTATTCAATATTTACTTGTACAATTATTAGCATTTTTCGCTTCCTTGAAAATTACATTGTCTTTCCAAAAACGCCAGCGTTTTTTATACAATCAAATTGAGGGGAAACGAAAAACGTTTAGTTTATTCTATATATCGATATCCTACAGTCCTCAATGGTATGTTTAAATTTAAACATTTCCCATTACATGGTAACTTTATGTTCCACCAGTTATGTATAAGTTATATGGGTCCCTAGTTTAGCTATTTGACAGATCCAGGCTGCCAACTTGTGCATTAAGCAAGACCCCGCAGTCCCACAGGGGCTCTCAACTCCAAAAGCACCTTTCCAGGGTTATTATTAAGTCACAGACTCTTGACAGTGTGTGGTTTTGTGGCTCCAAGCTGGTGCTAACATTTAATTCCTGCCTCACCTTTCGTCTAAATAATGTCACACAATTAAAATTACAAATTTCGAAAACTTGACTTACTGTATATACTTATAATTATAATTAATATAAAAATAATTTATTTTATGTTAAGGATTGCGTTCAACGACAACATAATGACCTTATTTCCACTAATTCTTAATATTATTGGTTATTCAATAAAAAATATTTTTTTATTCTTTAAAATAAGTTTAAATAAATAAGTGACATTAGCTATAACTTCAAAAATATAAATATGTTTCATAAATAAATACATTATATAAACAAATGAATGAGTTTTAAAAACTTCAATCAATATATAATATATAACTATTTTTTATACAAAAGAACGCTCCAATGAATTCTGCTCAATTCCGCAATCCATTCCTGAAAAACAAAAGTAATTAATTACTTGAGGATTCTTTATACTATAGTTTTATTATCGTAATAATTGTATTCGTATATGGTCTGCACAGATTATTTGAGTCTATATCCAGTTTCATGTCTTCCATATTATTATATAGAGTTTCTCGTTTTAATTTTCACAAATGATCTACCGTTATTGTCAAAACGTATTTTTGATATACTCCATAGTTTTATAGAGAAAAAGAGTTTTAAATAGACCAGTACAAATATTGCTCATATTTATAATTTGCTCATATAATCTGTATATAACTTTTCATATATTATATAATATACAATATCACATGAAATGTGTTGACATAGGATACGTAATGATGAGCTTGGCTACAATATGCCTCTCATTGAGTAGCTTAGGTCATGAATATTATTTGCTCATTGCCTGAGAGCTAATCAATTCCGACCTGAGCTTTCAAAGGGGACCATGGAGACTATTATAGGATGGCGAATCCATCCCCACAAAAGCGATGCATTCAGGGCATCGCTTCCTCCTCAAGCCTTTGACATATTAGGCTATCTTGGGGTAGACTACTCCGACCTATAATACCTTATATCGATACCCATCGGATCTCAAACAGACTTACACCTACTTATTTATTAATACAATCGGTTCCATTTACTTCTGTTTAAATGCCTCTTAGATAATCTCTAGCTGAAAACAGGTTTACAGAATTTAAACGCGTAACTCCGCCCAGAGACCCCGCCTAAAGTTCCGCATTGTATTAAGAAAATATTATTATTTTATTGTATTAGAAAGAACGCTTATTTTATTCATTTATTTTTTTTAAGCGTCTCAAGCTGATGATATATAAATGTGCCCTCCGGCCAGCTCTGCTGTGCGCTGCCCGCTATATACTCACTTGACTGACAATACAGCTACAAGTCTCCAGCGATTTCAGAATGGGATCATGAGAAAACTGTCAGGCAGCTCCCTTTACTGGTTTAAGACCGCCGACCTGCCACCGTTGCTTGATGTCCACATCAAGTTTTTTGACTCGTTGCAGCACCTGACAAACACTTTAACATTATGACCCCGCCACCCTTCCCGTAACGATGGCAACAGACTGTCAGGCAAAATTTGGTTAAGATTTTGTTGTTAGATCTAAGTTAGTTTTAATTTTTATGATTCATAAGATAAGCCCCGCCACTTTTAACCATGTGTAAACGATAAATGTATAATATACATTATACTTTTGTTATAGACGCAAAGCTACAGGACATATAATATTGGCCTATTGTAAATAGATTCATTTATATAGAATGTGTATTGAATTCCAAACTAGTAACAAGGGAAAGCTTGTACAACGCATTATTTCACATAATTCATATGAACCATACTAGGTCAGTTTTTTTTTTCAGTTTTCCTGGTTATCCGTTCTGCTTTACTCACTTCATCCTAGACTGATAAACTGAAGCCAATAATGGTCCTTCTCATGTCTTCATACCAGAGGTATGTGAATGACCCGCTAACAGTCAAGCACTTCATGACGGAATGACCTAAGCCCCTCAAAATCAAACATACAGGCATTAACTTACACTACTGGTTAGCCTATTGACTATTGGATTGCATCTTGTACTATCCGGCTATTAAAAGATTCTGAGCTCATTATATTATTGTAAATTAGTTTCCTAGTTTTGTTTTCTAGTTCTAGGCAAGTTGAATAAACAATTTCGCACTTTTTGCTAAGAATAGGGCCAGTGATAAGTTGCTACTTACTGACACTAGGGAAGATAGAACGAGGCGTAATCCCTAGGACCCTTGTCATAGACTGACGGCTTTTCCTTCGTGCCGTGAAATACTACCAATGCGCTCCTTAGCCTCCCAGGTCTGGCCAGCTCCGGCCTCTCCTCGTACATCTGCATAAAACCACACACATATTTCACGTTATAAAGTATCCAACACTATGCAACCTATGTTTAATAAATCAATATGTAATAACTAATTTAACCAGCCATCCTTCTTTTTCATAATGCATATTAATGATTTTTATGGACTAGACTTGATTAAATGAATTACTATAAAAAAAAAAAGTTTTTTCAAATACACTGACCGGCTAAAAATTCCACCCACTTGTAAAAAAAATGTATTTGTATATAATACATGGTAATTGTATATAATACTTATTATTTATTGAATTTATAAAATCTTTTTTACCTTTAATGAGGTTTTTAACGTTTATAAAATGAGTCTTTGTTTAAAAAGTTAAAATCAAAATGTGAACTGCTAAGAAACATGAAAAAAAAAATTGAAAAATAACCATTTTTATCCTAAAAGAAATTAATGACAGGATCATTCAATTGCGCATATTTCCTCCTCTTGCCTTTATTACTTCTTGAAGACGCCTCGGCATACTTTCCACCAGTCGGGAAATGTCCCTTTGCTGGAGGTTAGCCCATTCTTCCCGAAGAGCCCTTTCAAGGTCCCGCAGTGCATCAGGAAGTGCTGAAAACGCTCTTATTCGTCTTCCGAGGTTATCCCATAAATGCTCGACAGGGTTCAAATCTAGAGAACGTGCTGGCCAGGCTAAGACTTCAATGGCGTGCTGATGAAGGAACGTCTGTACTATGCGAGCGACATGTGGACGTGCATTATCTTGCATTAGAAACGAATGATCGCTGATTTCAATGAGGATAGGCAACACATGAGGTTCGAGTAACGAGTGGCCGTCAAAGACCCTCCACAAACAACAACCGATTATGTGCGGCATTCCATTGAAATCCCAGCCCACACCATTAAGGAACCACGTTGCAAAGGTTGGCACTGGGTGAAATTACAGGCTGCATACCTTTCATTTCTTCTTCTCCACACCCTTTCACGCCCGTCTGGAAATCATAGAGCAAATCTAGATTCATCTGTAAAAAGTACAGCACACCATTCGTCCATAGTGCAATGACTGTGTTCTCGAGCAAAAGCCAGTCATGTAACTCTGTGAGCTCTGGTCAATCCTGATCGTCTTACTGGGTGAAAAGCCATTATTAGTCCATATTCATTTAATCTTCTCCGAGCAGTACGTTCAGAAATTTGCACACCTCGAACTTCTTGGAGCTGATGAATCGCTTGAACAACGGTAGGGTGCCGGTTTCGTAAAATTCTTAAAGTAAGAAACCGGTCATCCTGTGGTTCTGTTGCCCTAGGCCGTCCAGAACTAGCCCTTCTATGGTAAGACCCAGTTTATCGAAAACGCCTGACGGCATCTCGTAGAGTTTCATAGGGAACTCCGATGGCATTAGCTGCATATCTAATGGAACGTCCATCATCAATAAGTGCCACACCACGTGCAACATCCTCAGCACAAAGAGGCATTTTTAACCGAAAACTAAGAAATTTGCAAATGACACTGAATAAACATTTTTAATTCCATGGAGAGTAAACATTGGGAACGACAGTCCTTTAATTGAACTAACGATTATGGGTTACTATCCTCTATATTGACATTTCTAATTGAAAATAAATAAAAAAAAAAGCATATTTATTCATAAAAAAAATTGACCAATCCAAAGCAGAAATATTTTGAGATGAAAACATAAAAAATCAGGTGGGTGGAATTTTTGCCTGTCAGTGTATATTTAAACAAAATAATGGACGTGGAATGAGATTGAGAAACGATCTGAAACGAAATGAAATGATAACAAAAAGGAATAAAATAGAAATAAATGTTCTCATTCATACCATATTTACAATTTTCATTCAGTTGCTCATTCATACGGTATTTACAAACAGCCAGAAACCTCCAAAATCCTTGGCATCTTGGAAAATCCCCAGCGATCCTCCTTCAACTGCGTGACCGATTCGGGCCAGTGGAAGGTGGCGTAGAGCGAGAGAGCCACAAACGCTCAGGAAACTGGCCGTTGCCAGGACTCCCACTGTATGATGTGCTTTCGATGTTCAAGGAGCGTGGCTTAAAAGATTTCAAATTACTTTGATCTCGCGTTTGATGCAGACAATGCTTGAAGTAATTACCCGAGGTTCCTCAGGCCTGCCACAATCTTTCGTAGCTAATAATTATTAAAACAGTCGGGTCTTATACCAACTGTCTAATACCAAAACTACTGTCTTATAATCTACTGTGTAATACCAACCTACTTTCTTATACCAAAACTACTGTCTTATAATCTACTGTGTAATACCAACCTACTTTCTTATACCAAAACTAACTAGTATTAATATAAAAAATATGGTTTCTTAAGTTTTGTTTCTTCAACGACTTCTATTACGGGCTTTTTGTTGTAACGTTTTTCAAGGGCCGGTGTTGCGTCCTTCCAACATCTGGATAGTATCAATTACCTGAAGGATGTGGGCAATGTGAACTGTTTGGAGAAATAGTTTCGCAATCGAGCATTTATTATTTCTTTAGCATTTATTTTAAACGGACAAAAGCATTTTGTTTTCCATCCGTTAGAAATAATATATTTAGTATAGCTTCCCATTCCCAGTATCCTCTCAGATTTATGGATTCAGTAAATTATTTATCAATTATTAAGTTGAGTAAGTTCGATACGCTAAACTGGGTTGAGTTAATTGGACCTATCTTGAATACTTAACCATTCTCAGTGCCTGGGTCGATAAGTTTAGCATCAGGGCCAATAGGGCAAATTTGACAGCCAACATATAAATTTAATATGTAACTTATATCGATTAACTCTAATACCGTCGGAGAGGCTGTACTTTGGAACAGTAAAAGATTTTCGCTTTTATGAATGTACATACACTATTGAGTGCACAAATCACTTTATATGTTTTATTACACCTTTTGCCAATGTGTCACAATTCAGATACTAACACGCTTAATGCTAACCATTAATTCTTTATGAACCATATATTTATGCTTGTTAGTATAAAGAAACCTGAGCATCTTTCAAGAAATTTTGTAAATCACATCGATATATGCAGTATTATATATTGGAAATTAAAAAGGAATGTATTCCGTTTTTCCGTTTACTTATGTTCCATAAATAATTAATGTTTGCTTGCCACCGATTAATAAATCCCGCCCAATACGATAGTAATACATTGATTACTATAACAGTGGCCAAAATAAATATTTCGAAATAAAATTATATTTTATTGATTTACGGTTTTTTTGTAAAGAGAGAGCAGAAAGCATGAAATAAAAGATAACCCTTTTGAGGATCGAAGACCCAGCCCTTTGTTGTGATTTAAGAGCTTTGAATTTCACATAAAAATTTTATTCCTTCGGATTTAAAACAGTTCGGAAAGCGATTTTGATTAATAATTTAGGCATCATAAATTTTGTTTGTCTTTTAAAACAATCCTCAATGGAATAAAAATAAACAGAAACCCCAGATTCATTATCATTTGATCTATCGGAAGAAAATTACATCGCGGACCAGCGAGCCTTTTATAACCATACTCTGCTCATACATACATATTAATATATATTTCAATAAATACGGTATAGTTCAGAACTAAAATGTTAAAAGTGTAGTATGCGTAAAAAAAAACTCATTCGTGCATCAAAACAACTGACTAAAGCTAGCTGCCTTATCGCCAAACTGAAAAAAATAAATAAAATGATTTTAACTTGAACTAAAAAAAAAATCGTTAGGTTTTAAATAATACCGATGTTTTTGTCATTTCAAAAGCTTATCTTTAATTGGAAAATGCTTTCAACAACCGACTGTCATCCTCAGGCTATGGTCATTACCTAATAAAAATTTAAAAAGTAAAAATCCGAATATAAATAATACCTATTGTCAAATTAGAAATTATAGGCTCTGTGCACTAGTATGTTGTATTTACCCCCACGTAAATTGTTGACAGTTATCTCTGTTCTGTGAGACTGATCGTGTTTGTTATTTAATATCATATAACAATTGTGTGTATGATGATTTTTGTAAATAATTAATGCACTTACCAAATAAGAAAAAGCTTTTGATGAGGAACGGACCTTAGTGTTATTTATAAGTTAAATTGCACCGTCTCTTCTGATCTAACACCTCATTTATAAACAAAATAACTGTAATAAAACCAAAGGTTATATTTTATTGTTTTTATATATCACATAATTATAGCTTACCCTTGTACCAACTGTGATCGTCCAGAATCCTACTGGCCTCTCGCCCCAGAAGTGGACTGACGACATAGTCCAACTGTTCAGGCCGATTCTCGCTTCGTCCCAAAACCTTTCTTCCAATAATGTACTTTTGAAGCCTTTCAAATAGAAAAAAAATATATAAATTTATATAAATTACTTTATTAATAAGCAATAAAACGTGATAACTGTCAGAAATTCAGAGGAACTGGACGACCAATAATTGTTTAGTTTTTTTCAACAACTTTATTGTGATAAAATTACAATCAGTCTGATTGGGCTATGTACCAATTTACAATTTTCATTCACTCGCTCATTCATACTATACATACAAACAGCACAGGGCCCCCCAAGTCCACATGGATGTCACCTCCCTCACGTGCGAAGGAGGAAGTGGAGTCTTGGGAAGTCCCCCACACTCCTACGTCAGCCGCGTCACTGGGTAAGAGCCAGCGGAGGCTGACCAAGAGCGCGAGAGCCATAGACACTCAGGACATGATTAGGGAAACTGGCCATTGCCAGGACTTCCACTGTCACTTATTTATAGCAGGTCACGAGGCCACTGCCGTTTTAGTCTCCGAGGGGGATTATAGGGATGAGTGGTGCAGTGCAATGGCTGTGCTAGGGAATTAGGGTGGTTGCATAGGTTAGAATTTTATGAACTTGGAAGGGATGAGGTTTATTCAGTGTACCTTTTAGTTAAATGAAAACTAAAGAGTCTAACACATTTTAAAATGTCTGTGCTGTCAATCGTCCTAAATTTTATTAATAATGATCCTTGCCCACAAATCAGACAGTTTTATACGCACTAGCATTATAATACAATTTAACTTGATGTCTCGCGGATACTGAAGATCAAATCACTCGACATGTCGAAAGTATTATGTGTTGGGTCGCTTCTAGTCTACTGTTGAAAAAACTGTAAATAGCATATTTTTTTGCAGCCATAATTAAACCGTTAATTGCGTGACGTATCAGATTTTTTAAAGTTTCAGTTGCTAGCGTTGAATGAGGCTGACGCTTTTGTTTCTCCATCGACATGTTCACAAATCAAAAGCCTTTTATTTATTACTTTATTATAAATAGTTTTATTATAAGTGTTTATAGTATAAATACTGGTACAAACGCGAAAGTGGAATAAGATGCCCTCCGTTGGAGCTTAGGGATAAACATATATGCTAGTGGGGGCAGGTGTGTAGATAGGTTATTCTCTCACCTCTCATTAATTTTAAACTGCTACAACAGAACATCACCACAAATACCTGAAACTGTGGTGGTTATCACAGTCATCTTTGAACATTCATCATTGCCAGCGCTTGCTAGATAATAATATGCAATTTCTACAGATTCATCTTAATAGTAATAAAACTTATTGAAACCTTAAAAATAAATATGAGCAGTGTTTCGGCAGGTTTAGATCTTAGGGGAATGTTTATACTATTATCGCTTGTGGTATTTACAAAATATATTGGGGGAAATAAGCTACCCTGTGCCACTTAAGTGGGCTAGACCAACCCAGTGTTTAACACTATGACCCCACCACCCTTTCCGCATCGATGGCAACAGACTGTCGGGAAAAAATTAGATTAAGAATTAGTATGTAAGTTAGTTTTAAGTTTGATCAAAAAGTTGAGCCCCATCACCTTTATTAGTTAGTTTAGTCCAGTCACGTATGTGTATCATTGTACTTGTTTATTCCCTTATATAATTTTTATAAAATAACAAAATCTGTATATATTGTAGCTACGCTACAGTAAATACAAAAATAATTTGTAAATAGATTTGCTTGAGGATCTATAATTGTTTACAAATATCTGTAAATTTAAAGGGGCTATGAAGGGAAAAAAAATAGTGGGCTGGAAAAAAAAGGTTTACGTGGATTAAACGAGTATCATATCGCAGACCAATCCCTTGTCACCAAAAATTGTGGAAGCTTGGATATGATATACTCTACCTTATCCGTGCTAATTTTTAGGTAGTTCTCTCGCCATTGCTATAGAAATTGAGATTTCATTTGTCCTAAGTGGCAGAAAATGGAGCGGACGCCTGAAAACTGCCTTTGGCAATCTGCTGAGATCCGACCGAGATTGGACTGTTCCTTAGATAGAGCCCTTGAGAGGAAGTTATCGAGATTGCAAGGTAACCCCAAAGGGCTAAAGTGCACACCTTTTATAAAAGGTTCAACCCACTCCAAGGATCAGTGACTCTTTCTTTAGTCGATAACTTTGAAATTAAAATTTATATACACTTGTTTGTTTCACATCTTCTGGATTCAAACATGACCTTTTCCGCCTTTAAGTAATGTAAAATTCAATGTCTCTTGTTTGAGCGGTAGTCTTACAAAGCCAGGACAGATAGACAGTCTCGCTAAAACATGGGGGTTTCTGGTTTTGAAAAGATAAAAACCAACATTTAGCTCACCATTTATGCATATAAATTTTAGCCTCTGAAAACTGTTTGACATAACTAGTGAGGAAAAAACATTGAATGAAATGTTGTGGTGAACCTTTAAAACGACCTTTCTAAAACAACATTAGAAACCTTGATGCGATACTGTTATATAGAAGTGTTGAGCGTTGGCGTCAGATGTCAGTGCCTTTGTCGCCTGTGAGAGCTTAAGTCTCCAATAACAACCAGCGCCTCAAAGGGAAACAAAAAGTAGCCAAGTTGTTCCACACAGGTGTTTGTGACGTGGTTATTTCAGGAGAGGTCAGAAATTCTAGCTTACCCCAGTCTACAAGAGATAATATTATTAAATTACATAAACAAAATGAAAAAAAAAAATTATATAGGGAAGAATCAAATTTCTAGTTAAAATATAGTTAGTCATAAAATTGTAATGGAAGGTAATTTGTCTGCAATATTTGTAGATAACGTAAAAACCAAAAACATGATAATAAACCCATAGAATAAGTACTGCACCGAAATACACTGACAGGCAAAAAATTCCTCCCATCTGATTTTTCATGTTTTCATCTTAAAATATTTTTGCTTTGGATTGGTCAATTTTTTTTATGAATAAATATGCTTTTTTTTTATTTATTTTCAATTAGAAATGTCAATATGGAGGATAGTAACCCATAATCTTTATTTAATTAAAGGACTGCCGTTCCCAATGTTTAATTTCCATGGAATTAAACGTGTTTATTCAGTGTCATTTGCAATCTGGTGAAGCAAATTTCTTAGTTTTCGGCTTCGATATTTTAATTTTCTCAATTTTAAGTTGAAAATGCCTCTTCGTGCAGAGGATACTGGGAATGGGAAGCTATACTAAATATATTATTTCTAACGGATGGAAAACAAAATGCTTTTGTCGGTTTAAAATAAATGCTAAAGAAATAATAAATGCTCGATTGCGAAACTATTTCTCCAAACAGTTCACATTGCCCACATCCTTCAGGTAATTGATACTATCCAGATGTTGGAAGGACGCAACACCGGCCCTTGAAAAACGTTACAACAAAAAGCCCGTAATAGAAGTCGTTGAAGAAACAAAACTTAAGAAACCATATTTTTTATATTAATAATAGTTAGTTTTGGTATAAGAAAGTAGGTTGGTATTACACAGTAGATTATAAGAAAGTAGGTTGGTATTACACAGTAGATTATAAGAAAGTAGGTTGGTATTACACAGTAGATTATAAGACAGTAGGTTGGTATTACACAGTAGATTATAAGAAAGTAGGTTGGTATTACACAGTAGATTATAAGAAAGTAGGTTGGTATTACACAGTAGATTATAAGAAAGTAGGTTGGTATTAGACAGTTGGTATAAGACCCGACTGTTTTAATAATTATTAGCTACGAAAGATTGTGGCAGGCCTGAGGAACCTCGGGTAATTACTTTAAGCTGCTGGGTCTGCATCAAACGCGAAATCAAAGTAATTTGAAATATTTTAAGCCACGCTCCTTGAACATCGAAAGCACATCATACAGTGGGAGTCCTGGCAACGGCCAGTTTCCTGAGCGTTTGTGGCTCTCTCGCTCTACGCCACCTTCCACTGGCCCGAATCGGTAACGCAGTTGAAGGAGGATCGCTGGGGATTTTCCAAGATGCCAAGGATTTTGGAGGTTTCTAGCTGTTTGTAAATACCGTATGAATGAGCAACTGAATGAAAATTGTAAATATGGTATGAATGAGAACATTTATTTCTATTTTATTCCTTTTTGTTATCATTTCATTTCGTTTCAGATCGTTTCTCAATCTCATTCCACGTCCATTATTTTGTTTAAATATACACTGACAGGCAAAAATTCCACCCACCTGATTTTTTATGTTTTCATCTCAAAATATTTCTGCTTTGGATTAGTCAATTTTTTTTATGAATAAATATGTATTTGTTTTCAATTAGAAATGTCAATATAGAGGATAGTAACCCATAATCCTTAGTTCAATTAAAGGACTGTCGTTCCCAATGTTTACTTTCCATGAAATTAAAAATGTTTATTCAGGGTCATTTGCGTTCTGGTGCAGCAATTTAAAAATGCCTCTTCACGCTGAGGGTGTTGCACGTGGTGTGGCACTTATTGATGATGGACGTTCCATTAGATATGCAGCTAATGCCATCGGAGTTCCCTATGAAACTCTACGAGATGCCGTCAGGCGTTTTCGAGAAACTGGGTCTTTCCATAGATGGACTAGTTCTGGATGGGATAGGGCAACAGAACCACAGGATGACCGGTTTCTTACTTTAAGAATTTTACGAAACCGGCACCTTACCGTTGTTCAAGCGATTCATCACCTCCAAGAAGTTCGAGATGTGCAAATTTCTGAACGAACTGCTCGGAGAAGATTAAATGAGTATGGACTAATAATGGCTTTTCACCCAGTAAGAGGATCAGAATTGACCAGAACTCACAGAGTTACACGGCTGGCTTTTGCTCGAGAACACAGTCATTGGACTATGGACGAATGGTGTGCTGTACTTTTTACAGACGAATCTAGATTTGTTCTACGATCTGCAGCCTGCAATTTCACCCAGAGCCAACCTTTTCAACGTGGTTCCTTAATGGTGTGGGCTGGGATTTCAATGGAGTGCCGCACAGAATTGGTTGTTGTTCGTGGAGGGTCTCTGACGATCCTCATCGAAATCAGCGATCATTCATTTCTAATGCACGATAATGCACGTCCACATGTCGCTCGCATAGTACAGACGTTCCTTCATCAGCACAACATTGAGGTCTTAGCCTGGCCAGCACGTTCTCCAGATTTGAACCCTATCGAGCATTTATGGGATAATCTCGGAAGACGAATAAGAGCGTGTTCAGCACTTCCTTATACACTGCAGGACCTTGAAAGGGCTCTTCCTGAAGAAAGGGCTAACCTCCAGCAAAGGGACATTTCTCGACTGGTGGAAAGTATGCTGAGGCATCCTCAAGAAGTATTAAAGGCAAGAGGAGGAAATACGCGCTATTAAATGATCCTGTCATTAATTTATTTTAGGATGAAAATGGTAATTTTTTTTTTCATGTTTCTTAGCAGTTCACATTTTGATTACAACTTTTTAAACAAAGACTCATTTAATAAACGTTAAAAAGCTTATTAAAGGTAAAAAAGATTTTATAAATTCAATAAATAATAAGTATTATATACAATTACCGTGTATTATAATATATACAAATACGATTTTTTTAAAAGGGGGTGGAATTTTTTGCCTGTCAGTGTATCATAACTAGAAGGTAGGGATAATTACTAGAAGAAAATTGAAAAAAAAAAAGAAATCGAGAATGGAATTCGACAGATTTGTGACATATATTAGAGAATATTGATCAAAAGAGACAGCATCTGAGTTCCTTTTCCAACACTCATACCTACTTTATACCAATGACACCAAATATATTTATCATTTCTTCAAGTTATCCCCAATCACCCCTCTAGTATCATGAGAGTGACATGAAATGGACCCGGACATGACCTCAGAGGAAGCTTTTGACCGAGGAGAAAAAACTAATAAGACGGGTATCGAACGAAAATTTAGGTATATCATTTAGGGTTTTGAGGAGAGGTCTTGAACCGGTGATTTTATTTAAGTTAATTTTAATAAGAGAAGCGAAGGTCCCAATTCAGTTCAGTTCTTACCAAATCAGGGTGGTGTATTGGAGTGGGAGCAAAGAAGGAATCGATTTGTGCGTCATGGTAATAAAGTTGGTACGAGCTGTGCTACAAAGACGATCGGAGATCTTTAATCTCTAAGAGTGAGAAACTCCGACATAACTCCAGAATACAATACAAGTAGTTTGGAGAGACTAGGACAACTTGTGATCAGAGATGAATGTAAACCAGCTGACGACAGGTAATGTACTTCTTCGTGGGATTTGGAAAAGGATGGTAGTAGCTTGGAGAACTGGGGTTTTGAATTATCTGGCCAAAAAGCAGAAATTCATCACCTGACTAGCAGCAGCATCAGTTCCTCATAATGACAACGTGCACTGTTAAAAGCTCTACTGGCTATAATTAATTGCCAATTACATTTTCTTTGATGAACAATAACTTATAACACAACTAGAAATCACAGCTTATTATTAAGAATAAGAAATTTTCCATGAAGAAGAAAATGTGGGATTTAGCAGGAAGAAAGTACATATATGGAGCAAAGTGGGAAGGACTGTTGGGAGATAAAACTTCAGGAATTTAACAGAGCTGCGCTCGGGACCTTGGGGTTTTCTTCTAGATTTCACTGAGGAAATGAGGTAGGAAGGCATTTCGTATGTAAAGGGGTTTTGTATGTCAAGTCATTTTTAAATGTCACATTTATGTACACACTTTCTGTAATACGATTATTTAAACATAATTATTATCGAAATGTCTGTCGAAAAATCATTAGAGATATTTTTCCTCAATGAAGTAACTATGTTTATATATAAAATCATACTTTCTGGCTACTTACACACAAAGAAATTGAATCAATTTTGAAACAGCTTCTTCATATCAATAACCAATTATTTACCATCAGAAATAGGGCGGACGATAATACCAGGAGGAGGGTAATTTGATTTTCAGCGAGTTCGCTTTTACATTCAGTACAGTGGGGTTAAGAATATTTTGTACTTTTACTTAATTATTTACATTAAGTTAACCGCAAAATAACACCACTGAATGCAGAAAGAAATTTATACTATTCTTATTTATTATATCAGGCACAAAATCAATTTTCAACGCGAGATTAATCAGCATAAATAATTATAAATTTTCACTTAAATTCCATTTGCGTTAACATTATGCCAAAAATGTGTCCAAATTCAGTATCGAACCGATGTTTAATACATATGTTACCGAAAGTTGTCAGATCGGTCTAACTTTAAAGTCATTTTACAATTAATTACTAGTTTTGTACTTATTGCACTACAATAGCGCCTTTATAAAATAATTAATGGTAATAATTGTATTTTTAGTCATTATTGTAGAAAGGTCATCAAGACCTCAAGTCGATGAAATTCCTATAAACAGCAATTTATAACCACCGCCAGGCTCTCTATCAGGTTTGCCCAGTTTGTAGGCTTCCCAGATGAGTTTAAATGTACCAGCGTTGACTACCTAACAACACAGTTTTTGTCCTATTCGAAATATGCGAACGCGTAACACCGTCTTTTACCACTAATAGATACATGAAATTGCATAGGTAGTACATGATATGAAAGTACAGTGGGTCTATGCCGGATCTCGATTGTTGAATTTATAATAAAACAGAGATATTGTCTAATGCCACGTTTTAGGGACACAATATTTTTCGACTGAGCTATATATATATTATTCATATATAAAAATAAAAATTATAAATCTAAAAATATATTAAATAATTAAATTAAGGAAATCAGTAGAACGGTTTTCGATCATTTACCTCTGGGTGTACTAGACATTGTGGCGTCGCGACGGTACCTACCTCGTATAAAATGATTATATTGAGTAACAGACCGCTAAGTATTTTAATTTAATAGTTTTCGATAAAGGCTTAATATTTAAACTTTAGATAAATTCTATTACAGCAAAACACTCTATTCAACTGCCGATAAAATATAATGCAATAATTTACAAAATGTTTTCAGACCTCTATTGACCTATGTACCACCATCCTGGAGTTGATTAATTTCCTAAAATTGTCGATACTACAGAATAATTAAAGAGTAATAACAAATTCACCCAGACTTACCATTTTCCGACTATATGATAATTTTTTTTTTGCCCTTTCTGAGGCTGAGCCTCAAACAGGCTTGCCCCACAAGCCCTGCCATAAGCATAGCCTGTGGTGCGCGTATTCCGGTGCAATGGGATTGTTGCACCGGTTAGCGCACCTTGAGTAATACTGTTTTCGTTCTTTATTTTTCAAAATCAACACATTCCAAAGAAAACAAAATAAAATAAAAACTGCGACTATATGATACCACTGGCATCGAGTTCATTAATAACATAAAAAAGGAAAGCACTCAAAGGTCTTTTGTACGTTGTAAGTTTAGGTAACAATAATTTAGTAAAAAGGTGTGTGCATAATATGTCAAATAGGAAGAAGATGCATAATGACATTCATTTGATTTCAGTTTTTTTATCATTAGACTTGTTTTTTTTTCTGTTTTCCTGTGGATATTTTAGTTTGAGGACTCTGGCCTCTGGCTGTTATATTTAACCTAAAATTAGGTGAATAAACTCTCTATCTATATATGTACGTATGTTATATGTTACCTGAGGGTGATGTGATATGTAGACTGAGGGATCCTCTGCGGAAGTACTCCAATGACATCCTCAGCTCTACATGCTCCAGGTAACCCACTTCATTGGGTGTCCCCCTGCAAGCCTTCGAGAAGAACGTTATCTTCGTCTGGGCCCCGGGGAAGATGGTAAGGTTACCTCTGAGAATACAAAGTTTATATATATTTATGAATAAACGATATATAATCTCACAACATTTTAATCTCAACTTACGCAATGTTCACCGGTACTATACACAGATGCTTTGCTGGCACGGTCTTCCAATTTCTAGACATTTTGATCATATTGTGCGCATTGAGTAGTCCGAAACCAAAATCTGAGGAGACCCAGAATCCTGTGCGAGCGATAGGATTAAAATTCATTGTCAATATAAGAAATGTTATGATCGATGAAGGTAATTTTTTCAAAACATAAATATATACATTACCTGCGCCATTTTTATTCCAACTGGGATTTGACGAAAGTGGGGCGACTTCTGCAGTCCTCGTGATTATATATTGTACGTCTCTCCAGGTCAGATCTTTGCTATAAGGATGACCAGAAAATATTTAAAAACTTACGTTTTTTTTTATAATATAATCAAATATGTGAGAATTATTTACTATAGTATTGGACCTACATTTATTTATAATTATTCTGATATTTCACCAACTGAGCTACGGTATCGCCCAATATGATTCCGTTTCGCCTAACTGACGCAAAGACTGTATTCAATGTACCCTGTACAAGCAAGGGCTGGATGGTGCCCTGTAGTAGTAGCTGGTAGACCCCCATTTTGATCAAAAAGGTGAACCCCATCACCTTATAGAATCTTATCAAAGAAGTCAAGTATAATGTGTATCAATATACTTGTATTGGATTATATAATTTTATACGGAACTCAGACCTTAGTATATAGTGTTTTTTCATAACCTCAAACAAAAAATATGTAATGTAAAAAAAATAAATAATACAATAATGGAGGTACAAGTTTCTCCTCTTCCTGCATTTACATTCATTTGGAGGAGTGCATAAATATAATAGATTTGTGTTGCGGTTAAAAGTACTCAGTCTTATATTTACACTAGGTGATGAGGCTCACCTTCTATTTGTCACCGACACTAGGAACAAAACAAAACAAAACAAAACAAACTAAATCTCTACCTAGAACCTAAGACTTAAGTGTTCCAGCCGCGGCAGCGTCCTGCCATCGATGGGGGAACGGAGCGGGGGTTATTGTGTTAAACACCGGGTTTGTTAAATATTGTAATGAGTCGAAAAATTTGATATGTCTACGCTGGATGAATTCATCCAGCTCACTGTTGCTCCGCTGCTCGAATGAAGTACCTCTGACCACTTTAATCAGTATACCGTTTTGGAATTGTTGGAGTTTCTTAGCTGTCGTATACGTCAGATAACGAAATAGCGGTGCACCATACAGCAGAGTAGGTCTGAGTACGCTCTTGTATAACAATAGCTTGAGCCGCAGTGATAGATTGGGGGAAGTCAATAAGTGCGCAAGCCGGTAAGACTTCGTGCGTGTTAGCTTCAACTTCTTCGCAAAATGGTTACTAAAATGGAGATGTCTGTCCATTTTAATTCCCAGACGCTACAGCAAATATCAAACTGCAATGTAAATTGATTCGAGTGAGAATCTATAATGAAAATAATCATTTTGTCATTAGTAAGGGAATAGAAAAAAAAAAAAAAAAAAAAATGGTGGAACCCCTGACTTGTTATTCAGGAGGTCTCAGGTTTAAGTCCCGAGCTTGCCATAAATTATTTCTTACGCTGTCAATTATTAAAATGATTCGTTAAACATTTCTGATGTACTTGGAGATAAAATACGTCTGTGGTTCCGGTTAATAAGTGATTAAATCTAAAGTCGTGTTTCCGAGGAAATGTTATTAAACTTTAAAACATTCCAAAAAAAAGTGCTGCTAAGAACTTAATAGCGCTAAAACTCAATCCCATGCACATTTCTCCCAGAGCGGCGCCGGCCGAGTAGACACCGTTATCTCGTTTAGAGATCTAATTCTGTACCCACATTTATTTTCCAGAATCACAGATGTATTCGTGAGGCTACATCTTCAAGCTGTTATTAAACTTTGGGTTAATTTAAAAAAAAATATTTTCCGTACTTGGCCTGGAGAAGCAAAGCGATAATGCCAGCTGCTAGTGGTGCCGCGGCCGAAGTCCCCGTGTGTCTCAGAGTGCAAGTGTTGTTCAAGTTTGTAGTAGCCTAAAAAAGAATTTTTTATTAAATGTTTTGAATTTTAAATAAAATATTAACAAAAGATACAAAAATTCGTGTAGAATGTTAAGCTGAATAATTTTTTAATCTGGTTACTGGTTTTTTCGTCGAATTGACATCTCAAATAATAAACCTGTTTAAGTTATTTTATTTTTTTTACTAGAATTCATTTGATTGCAAGAAAAGTTCAAGTCCATTATTGCATCCTTCTAAATACTTTCTGTCATTGTCCGTTCACTTCTGGGAGCGAGGACTAAAATTCTAAAAACGGGTTCATACTTTCTTTTTTTTTATAAATATGAGATAAGTATCTCAAATAAGATTGAATTAGGTAAGTCTTATCGGATCAGTTAAGAACTACACACATATTTGTTTGCTAAACTATTTCAGATGTTAATTTTTTTATATTCTAAGGTGAACGTCTGTCTCCAGAATAATAGAATTATTACATCATTCAGACATATTCCATATAAAAGTTTATAAAAATTACTTATTGCCTAATAAAGCAGATTGTAATTCAAGCACAATAAAGGTTTAAATTTACAGACATATTCCAAAAATTACACATTATTAATCAGTGCAATGATATCTTTGATTTATGATAGGAAAACATTACTTTTAATTAATTACTATAAATTATGTTATACGGTGTTAAAAATATTATTTATGTCACCGAGTAATCAAATGCATTCTTCATCAATCTGGACAGACAGGCAGATAGGGACTACGTAAGATTTTCCGATTTCAAAAAATATATACGAAACCCTAGAAACTGTATATCTGACTAAGTCGCGATAGTTGTGAGTAATATTGAGGAAGGAGGTGAAGATAATATTGGCTGGGGGTGGACTAAGTAAATTTAGACCAGCCGTCCGGTTGATAGATGACCGCAGGGTCCTTTCTTAGACAAGGGAGGCTGGTGGGTCGGGGTTGTAGCCCCTAAATACATTGCCTTGCCCGGCCCACAATATCTGTCACCATTGCACTTTATTGGATTTATGTATTACTATAGTGATATATTTCACCAACGGCTTATCTCGAGTCAGGAGCAAGTTGCCACAGACTCAAACAATACACAATATTGTATATATGTACAATATAATATAATATTGTATTGTATACTATATCACAATATTTGTCACCATTGCAGTTTATCGGAGTTAAATATTACTACAGTGATATATGTCACCAACGGCTTATCTCGAGTCAGGAGCAAGTTGCAACAGGCTAACAATATACAATCCGTGGGACGCTAAGTATATTTAACCGATTATAAACAATAAATATATGTATATTATGAAGATCTTAACTTTTTTTTGAACTCATAACTATAACTAAATAGTTAATAAACTAAATTGTCAACGACCACACAATTGTTTTTACTTGTCAACCGTCTCCGTAGCCAACTACTGACTTCTGAATGCGAAGTCACGGGTACGATCACCGGCTCATCCGAGGATTTTTTCTTTATGGATTGGTCTGGTCCGGATCGGCTTAGCGTCATGAGGAAAAATGAGGAGCTACTGAATAAAAAATATCCAAGGATAGCTAATCTCATTAAGGTTTGATTAGAACTTCCAGAAGCACCATCGACCGCTTAGGGCAACCAATCAACCTTCGGCCGGTCTTTACCTATTCAAGAGGAGTTACGCAAGTTGCGAATTAACCTAATAGTCTAATTAATTGCCAATACTTAAGCCTATATTCTTAGATCTTTTGAGGAGTTACACCAACAAAAGAACTAAACATACAAAACTCCACTGAGCTTCACACTAGTATTTTTGACTAACGTAAGACCACTATTTTTGGTATTTTCAGAAGAATTTTTTGTAATATATCTTGAACTCTTGTACGTATATATAAACTAAATAAAATAAAGATCGTAAAATAGTCCTTGAGCTGAACGGGAAACTTTATTAATTAGTTTGACTCATTAAACGATTTTAAAGCAAAAACTACCAAGAATTTTTTGCTGATAATTTCTCAATATTATAAATATAAACCACCCTGATTAATAACAAATTGCTAAAATATCAAGCAAAACAATTATGAGGAGAAATCAAAACTTTCGGTTTGAAAATATGCTAGCCACTCTTTTGGCATACCGTCTTGAGTTTATTAACAGTGAGAAAAAATCAAAAGTTTAAATGTTAAAAGTTTCTGAGATGACCTGAAAAGCACTAGACGTCTCAGGCAAGGTAAGTTAAGATATTTGGCCCTGACTTTTTTCATTTTAAATTGTTTTTCTTCCCATTATTATAACGTAAATCTGTAATAATCACTATGTATATATTAAATAAAGGTTTTCGAAAGTGATACGGAGTAGTATTTAACAGACTTTTTCTATATGTTTGAAAATAGAGCCTCTCATTTCATAGTTGCCCGAGACTGAAATAAATAAACACTTTCATTCACACTGTGAGTTGCGGACGAGAAGATGTTTAAATTGCTTTGCAAACTAGTTTCATACGACTAGAGGACGTAGGCAAACAATTTAGCCATAAATTTCCTTAACATAAAACAAAGAGCCATAAAACAGGTTTAATAAGCGACTGGAGTTGAACTAGTTCAGTTAGCCCGAGGAGTTTGGCAACTTTTCGAAATGTTGTAATTGTACCTACGCCATGCCCTCCCGTTAAGGAATCTACAGGACTATAATGGGATACAGGCCTGAGTATTCCCATTCGGGACTGAAATGTTTCCGATGTTGTATTGCTTTCAAATGGGCCATATTCGGAAAATTGGTCATTAAACCATTTATGTATAGACAGTCATAGAACAATGTTATTTGTCTGCACATGCTGACTGTTAATACAATGTAATTGAATGGGTGGCTTGGTTTTTTTACACTTCTAAAGAAGTACCATCCATGATAATGTGACGGGGAACTAAGTGTTTTACCCACATATTTATAGCAACGATATGTACCAATCCCATCCAAACATATTATATAATTAAACGTAGTTCAATATTTTGTAAATAGACCAAGAGAAACGTTGTTTTTAAAATTTTTATATTTTTTTAGAAATTTTATTAAACTTTATTATGATAAAATTACAATCTACCATAATTAATTGTGATAAATGATCTCATTCATACCATATTTACAATTTCCATTCATACAGTATTTATTAGTTTTATTAACAATCAGATTAGCAACCAATCATGTTAGGACTGCGTTCTCATGTCCCACCCTTGCTTATGATCTTACTTTGAGTAATTATTACAGTTTTTTAAATGATACAGAGAGTTAAATAGTGACCCGGAAGAAGGTCCAGTCCTTGAAAAATCTACAATCTGACCTGTATCCTGCCCGGCTATACTATTACTATTAATTAATCCTTGTTTATTCTAGGAGCTGGAAGGATGCTGGAATGAACTGGAGGATACAGTCCCGTGTGCCCACCCCTATGGCGCCACCACCCTTCCCGCATCGATTGCAACAGACTTTCTCGGAAAACTTAAGTTAATTTAGTTTTAGTTCCTAAAAATCGTGCTGAGACTTATCCTCATCATCTTTAAATGTCAAACAGCTTTGTATTAAAATAAACGCATTAGGATTAGTTTAACAGTATTGTATGCCCTCCTCAATTTTATAAAATGTAACACAGCTACAAGTATGGAAATTTAGTCTATTTAGTTAAATAGTTTAGTTTTATTTAGTTTATATCCGTCTAATTGATGTAATCCTAACGAAATTATGAAAATAAAGGTGTTTTGGGAAAAATAAACTAAATAAAAGGTGCATACTACTGTCACCATTTATTACCATACTCTGACTAAACTACTAGCATGTCACCATTTATTACCATACTCTGACTAAACTACTAGCATGTCGCCATTTATTACCATACTCTGACTAAGCTACTAGCATGTCCCCATTTATTACCATACTCTGACTAAACTACTAGCATGTCGCCATTTATTACCATACTCTGACTAAGCTACTAGCATGTCACCATTTATTACCATACTCTGACTAAGCTACTAGCATGCCGCCATTTATTACCATACTCTGACTAAACTACTAGCATGTCACCATTTATTACCATACTCTGACTAAACTACTAGCATGTCACCATTTATTACCATACTCTGACTAAACTACTAGCATGTCACCATTTATTACCATACTCTGACTAAGCTACTAGCATGTCACCATTTATTTCCATACTCTGACTAAGCTACTAGCATGTCGCCATTTATTACCATACTCTGACTAAGCTACTAGCATGTCACCATTTATTACCATACTCTGACTAAGCTACTAGCATGTCGCCATTTATTACTATACTCTGACTAAACTACTAGCATGTCACCATTTATTACCATACTCTGACTAAGCTACTAGCATGTCGCCATTTATTACCATACTCTGACTAAACTACTAGCATGTCACCATTTATTACCATACTCTGACTAAACTACTAGCATGTCACCATTTATTATCATACTCTGACTAAACTACTAGCATGTCGCCATTTATTACCATACTCTGACTAAGCTACTAGCATGTCGCCATTTATTACCATACTCTGACTAAACTACTACCATGTCACCATTTATTATCATACTCTGACTAAACTACTAGCATGTCGCCATTTATTACCATACTCTGACTAAGCTACTAGCATGTCACCATTTATTACCATACTCTGACTAAGCTACTAGCATGTCGCCATTTATTACCATACTCTGACTAAGCTACTAGCATGTCACCATTTATTATCATACTCTGACTAAACTACTAGCATGTCGCCATTTATTACCATACTCTGACTAAACTACTAGCATATCGCCATTTATTACCATACTCTGACTAAGCTACTAGCATGTTGCCATTTATTACCATACTCTGACTAAACTACTAGCATGTCACCATTTATTACCATACTCTGACTAAACTACTAGCATGTCACCATTTATTACCATACTCTGACTAAACTACTAGCATGTCACCATTTATTACCATACTCTGACTAAACTATGTCAGAGCATGTCGTGGTCTTTGGATATGCTGAACGTTTTCCATGAGCTGTATATGTTATGTATTGACTTCCTTTATGAACTATACTTTAATAAAATATGCTTTCAACAAGGCTGACCACTACTATCACGGTACATATTCTAGGCGGGAAATATACCCACATGATAACAAAATATGCACTACTTGTTACTAATATTGTTGTCACTTATACACTACATACTGTTAATTAAGGTCCATTATTTCTAACATAGCTTGAATGTATCTATTAAAGAGTAGTCTAATTTTTATTTAATTTATGAACAAGATTATTTTTGTTCACTTTTTTTATTATATATTTAATTGAGTAGGGTTTTTTTAATTTTTCCTGTAAAGAAATGTAAATAAAGTCTACCTATATTATGGGTCTTGATTACCCCTCCTCCGGCTAATCTTTCTAGCACTATACCGACAAGATCTATGGCCGTTAGCGTACTCACCACCATCTCGTTCCTGTTAGCCCCGCTGGAGTAGGCAGTGGCCAGTATAGCGGAACACCTCTCGCCGTAATAGACCGTCTTGCCTTCCTGAGAGGCGCTCGCTATGGCTATCGTGTAGACCGTGTTGATGTAACCGTCCGCTCCGCAGTTGTCTCCCTTGCCTTTCCCGTTCCCGGCAGCGAACACGTAGATGCTTCCTTTGCCGTTCCGACCCTGTAACAGTTACAAAAACTCTTTCTTAATACTAAAACGCCAAATGCTGTTATTAGTTAGAGCAGTCTGAGCTCATCGTCAGCAGTCGCTATGCAAATGAGCTGAAGGTTTTGTCGGAAGAACGGCTAGGGCAGATGAAAAAGTCTAGTTTAAGTTAGTTTTCATTAAGTTTGAATTCGCGGGAAACGTTTTCACTTCCCAGTCCGTGTGAGGAGGTTGTTGTCGACTAATGCAGAGACATCCATAGAATTTCGAAACGTTTTTCATGAATAACCTCGCTGTTTTTATAGTTAAATACTCAAAATGGGAATTACGAAAAACAATTTTTTCCGTTTACCCTGGGAAAATATTTAATGAGTTCTATAACAGTTTGATTTTGTGAACTAAAGCAATATTTGATTTAGTTTTATTTATTTGTTGTCTCTACCCTTTAAAACCCTATCTGTATGTCTCATATATTTTATTGTGCAATAGAAGTCTATTTCCTTCAGAGACTTGAGTTCGACTGTACGATTGCCTCATCTAGGAATGTATATTTGAAGTTTGGAATAGCTTTGGGTTATTTCGGGTATTCTTGTAACTTAAAGCACTCTAGTAGTAGAACCCTCCCTGAATGCCGTAAGCTGCAGTATCGCCTTGTGACTGCTTCTAGTTATCAGTCTTAGGCGTCACACAACTATTTCTCCATTACAGTGCTTGTCCAGCAGCCCCTTTCTAATTCCGGACATTTCTCAAGCCTTCAGTTGGGTTCTAATCTATCTTGCCCAAACATCCTACATAAACGTTTCTTTGACCTTAGTTTAATTAAAAATCATTACACAATAAAGTAATCTAAGAAAATATATTGATGAACCACTCTTATTAACTCGTAAATTCATCGTAAAATACCTCCATGACTGCCTTGTAGAAGGCCCTTCTGGTTAGAATGCCCGGGCCCTCCATGGTCCTGCCGTCGTCCGGGGGTCCCCACGAGTTGGAGTAGATGTCTACCAACTTCAGATTATAGGTCAGGGCTTCGCTCTCCAACAGGTCACTCGTCGGCCCGTCGAGGAGTCTTATACCTAAAGGAACAAAAGTATAATTAGGTCAAACTATTTACATCTTTGACATAAGTTAAGCAATTTTCAATTGCAGAATCATAAACTAGACAAAATTATCTTCAAAAACAAGTTGAATTTGTCATTGTAAAAACCATTAGGAGGAAGTTTTCAAGAGGTTATATTACGCAAAGTTCTGTGTTTCGTAAAATCATAGATTATTCGCGATTTATTTTCATCAGCCTCCTGCTGGACTACAGGTTCCCCACTTTTAGAAAAACCTAAGACTCTGACCACTATTTTTGAATACAGTTATGAGAGGCAGTATTTTACCAGTGTTTTCAGGAAAACAATTACAATAAATTATTACAAATCTTTTATTTTTTTTTTTTTCTGAATAAAAAGAACTGGTGCACTATCACTTTGGGTGATAATTTCTAAATATTTGTTTTTTGAAAAGAATGATTCACAATTGCGACGAACTGAGGATTAAAGAGAAAGAGGTCCTTGCCACAGCCAATGTCGTGTTGGAAAGTTCCGAGCCCAAAGTGAAGGGCAAGTTGAAGATTTTTGTTATAGTACATTTTATATTATCATTACCAGAAATGTTAAGAATTATTTTTTAATCGATTTATAAATTATTTTTTAAAAGAGAGCTTAATCTGTTGTTAATCTGGGAATTAACTAATACCTCACTGTATAAAAATGGTTACTTTAAGATAATACAATTCGTAAGGTGACAGAAAAACGAATGGAAAGTGTAATGACAACAACAAGTAAAATAAATAGCAATAATTATGTTGAAAGATGGTTGTGAGCTATTCATATTAACAAATGGACACCTCTCTCTTGTCTAGCCACAATTGTGGCTACTCCACCCTTCTCGAGCATCGCATAATTAAAATGGTACTATAAGACACAAGCCGAAGTAACAGATCTGATTGGGTTATAATAGACATGATTAAGCTTTTCACTTCGATTTGTATATTTATTTTTTTTTATGTCATTCCATCATTTTAATTATAGGATACTTGCGAACGGTGGAGTATCCGCCAAGAGCGCTGTTATCAGAACACGATAAATTGTGTATCTTGTTGGATGGGTAGGCAAGAGAGAGGTGTACAATCATTAAGTGCAATTTCGAGCAAAAAACGTGGTTGTATTTATAAAACTACTTTATTATAGTCCATAAGGAATGCATAATAAATCCTATTATAATGTCAAAAGAAAATATATGGCGAATGGAGAAAGTGAGATACCGCGAACATATCATTCAAGAGAGTCGACAGGGGTAAAATGAATCTGCCATCTAGGGATCTCCATATCACTTACGTAATATCTCAGTCCCGACGCATAGCCAGCCTCCGTCTTCTTCCGTCTCTTATTCATATGTTCTTTCTGTCTGTACTCCCAAAACAAGGGCGAATTAACTTATCCGTTACCATCATTGGTATATTTCTTTTTAATTTAAACATACAATAATGTAATTAAATTTTGTTTTATTATTATTAACGATTACTCAAACCTACTCGACGAAATAGCTACTATAAGTACGACAAGAAGTTGTGAATTTTTGCAATTGGAAAGAAGCAACCATTGTTAATTCTTTAAGTTGGAATGCTGTAATAGGGTAAAGACTGGATTTCTTAAAGAAGAAAAAGAAAGTTAGAATTATTGTAATAGCCTCATCCCGGGCTTCGGGTTCGTTAGGGTTTGATTGCTATTATTTGCATAACTTGATTTTAATAATTATTTTTATAGAAAAATGTAGATTAATCCAGAAATCTGCTTCCTTTGACCGTTATTTTCTTGTCCGTGCCGCTAACCAATAGAGTTATATTGGTTCCATCTCCATCGATATTCGTTGCTTATCCCTCTTACATCTAACCGTTTATAGATTGTCATTATTATCACAATCATTATTTTTTTAAATTGTATCGATCACGTATTATTATACATTCCAGCTACCTTTCATGCTCTTTCCCTCCAGGTAATAATTCCTATTTTTAGTATATTCTTAGTTGCTAATGTAAAATCTAGTGTAGAAAGTCTTTTTATCAATTTTTCTGTTTCAATATTATTTTTTTGGTTCATTGATGTATAGATAGTTACGTACATAATTCATTTTTATTCGTTATTTATGAGGTAATCACATATGTGTTACTTTTCTTTTTTTTGTCAACTGGACATAATTAATTTTACCAATTCGCTATTACAGACTAGAATGTCCCAAAATAAAATGATTTCAGTTTATTCCATATCGAACGATCAGCGCAATAATCGCCATTTTTTACGTTTTTGTGTTTCGGTTTGTTGTTTGTTGAGTATGCAGTTATTACGTATGGCTCACCTCCAATGCTAGCGTTGTAGGCGATACCGACCCCACATATCCTGTTGTTGGCGACCATCGCGATCTCCCCGGCGCACTTCGTCCCGTGCGAGTTACTGCCCCAGTCGTCGTAGCGAGGGGTCGGGTCTGGGTCGTTGTCGTTGAAGTCGAAACTGATCGCAGGATCCTGAAACGAAAGACAACAAGAGGATCTTATAGAGTATAGCGATTAAGTTAAATCACCCTATACTATATTGCATATATATTGTAAGCAAAGTAAAATAACATGAACAAAAATAAATTATTATAAATGTACTAGCAATAAAAAAAAGGCAGAAGCAAAGTAACACTAGACGGGTCTACATCTGTCAGTCATAAATCTAAGAGACCCCTTCAGCCGCCAGACTGATTACTTCGGACCGGCAGGGTACTCCTCAACACATGCTAGGATCTCGCAGGCACTAAGCAACCTTTTCAGCCTCTTCTAGGAGGCTGGTTAGATACTTAACGGAGGCACCAAGCCCGGGCCAACCAGTCTCCCACGACCGTTACTCAGTGATACTTTGCTTCTGTTCGGACTCTGAAAATTTGACTTATTCTTTATGAAGCCTCTGTACCTCTTCTCTTGAACATAGTGCATGTCGGGGCGCACACCTATCAGAAATGGAGTCAGATATTAACGCCGACATGGAACGATTGTCCAGGTTATAAACTTGAACAATCCGCACTTGTCACCAGGGCTAGGGTGATCAGGCACTCCCCTAGTGACAACCCGACATAGAGGAATACAATACAATCACAATACAATGTATTGATCAATACAATGTATAGAACAATACAATATACAGAACAAAAGGATTTATTAGCCTAGAATATGATTTTAACTTTTAAAAAATTATTTAAAGTCAGCATGTTATTGAGAGCGCATTGGTTTCAAAACGCGCCACAACCTCGCACCTGGTAGGTATGGCACAAGAATTTGTGTAGCGATTAGAGATCGCTAGAAAGTATAATTTTGCCTAAGAAAAACAAGATATGAATGAGATTAACACGATCAAAGCCATCTTCCTACTTCCAATTCTCAACGGACAAAAAACATTGAATGATTATACTGAACAAATTCTGCAAACATGACATTTTAACGTAGTTCTTTTTTTTTGATTGACTCATTGAATTTAAAAAGTAGATTAACCATAAACATTCGAATGTTATTGCATACATAAAAAACATTTCGTGAAGCTTGTCGTATGAGGCACTAAATGGAATGAAGTATTGACAATAAAATTTTACAGAAAAATTATACATTTTTTGTTTTGTTTTTGTTTTCAATTAGCCCTTTTAATAATAATTTTTGTTAGTTATTTTAGTGTGTCTTACGAAAAATGATGTTTTTCATGGCGTGGAGATATTCAAATTCTATTTAGTCATCATTTCATTTTCCTGAAAACTGAACTATGTCAGGCTTTTGTTGCAAATGTTGTGAAGAATCATGAGCTATCATAATGGAATATTGAAACAAGATTACACATTGGAAGAAAGTGAGTTGTTGCGGGCCACAAGAATTAGTAAGGATTACTGCTAATTCTTTTACCATAAAACAAAAACAGTAGGCAGCAACATGGCTTTGACATAAGCACTGAGCACAAATTCTTCGATATTTAATTTAATGAATGTAGATACATTTCGCATTTAGTTCTGTTTACTTTCCTAATTCAATCATCCTCGAAAATATCTGCTCACAAACTACGAAAACTACTCGTGTAGGAGACAATTTTGAATAAATACAATTATTTTATAATTATGAATCACCCATTGCTAACACGCGTGTCAAAATAAATTCGGAAATTCATCACTGACAAATTAATGACGCGTTAAGTTGTATTTGTAGGGTGGTTTTCGTTTACGTATCTGTCTTCAGACAATTGTTGGTGATGCTCAGCTTGACATTGAAACTATGGCCAATACACTCAGCTATGTTAAAATTATTATATTACATGCAGCTAGTGATTTATTAACTTAGAGTAATCAAATCGCAGGGAAAGGAAACTGGCACAGGCCGTTGTCACCATAACACAGTTGACATAGGAACGTAGGCGCCACAGTTATACCTAGCCATCACAACAGCTCTGCTGTGCGGTCTTGCATAGCTCCGTTATAGAAACAGATATCAAATCTGATAATACTTGTATGCCATTGAATGATATTAATACTATTACACAAGTATTTGTTTGTATTTACACCATGAATACAATTTTAATCAAACATATCTTCTTAGTCTTATGTACCTGAATAAAATTCGCTATCTCTATTTAAAATTAGATTTCCCAGTTGAATACCCAAATCAATTAATATAATTCCCAATTCTAGTATTTTAAATATACATAAACCGTGCGTAGTAAAAATATGTCAAGGGTTTATCCAAAAAAAAAAGGTATAAATGAATTAAAAAAAAATATTCAGTATTCTTACCAAATGATATCAGTCACTTAAAGTAACCATTTCAACTAATTGCAAATAAACCAATAATAAATAGGACCCCGTTTGTTAGGATACCTTTGAATATTTGTTTTTGTGTTACAGAGTTGTTGTTTTTCCACTCTAATTTCATACCCGAAAACTAACTAGTATATTTCTAGCTTATGTGAAATATACATTTAAAGTTACAAAGATTTATTCGCATTGGCACCGAATCAAGCTGCCCTAATATTGGGGAGGGTGGTGATTTGGGGGCAACAGGGGCGGCGGATGTGCTGGCCTTGGACTGAGCTTTCGAGTTTCGGGGGGTGAAGGAATAGGAGGTACTTACTCCGGCGGCTTGTGGTAGAGTACGCTTTCGGCATACACTCTTTGGATGATGAAAGTCATCACCTGGGGGGTCCCTGCGGCTTGCCATGCCCTACAAAGGTCCGTGCGACGCACGTCCCAGTTAAGGGGGAGAGCCTCACTTATAATAGTTACTGCGATAATTACTTGCCGAAATCCTATACTATAGGATGGCAAGAGAGCTAACCAGCTTTCTCAATGTACTATCTGGGTATAGAAATAGATAGGTATCTCCATTTCTCTACTCATTTTAGCAATAAAATAGAAAAAGTACGACACAGGTCTTACCGGCTATCACACTTGCTAACTTCACCTAACTTGTCTGCTTCGTCTCAAATTGATGATATATAAATGTGTCCTCCGGCCAGCTCTGCTGTACGGTGCCCCGCTATTTACCCACTTGACTGACAATACAGCCAAATGTCTCCAACACTTCCAGAATGGGATAATGCGAAAAGTGGTCCGACATACCTCTTTCGAGAGGTTGAAGAACGTTGAGTTTACCGCCGGAGACACATTAAGTTTTTTGACTCGTTGCAGCACCTGACAAACCCAGTGTTTAACACTATGACCCCACCACCCCTCCCGCATCGATGGCAACAGACTGTTGGGGAAAAATTATGATAAGAATTAGTTTGTAAGTTAGTTTTAAGGTTGATCAAAAAGGTGAGCCCCATCACCTTTATTAGTCAGTTTAGTCCAGTCACGTATAATGTATATCATTATACTTGTTTATTCATTATATAATTTCTATAAAATAACAAAACCTGTATATAATGTAGTGATGTTACAGGAAATACAAAATAAATTGTAAATAGATTTACCTGAGGATCTATAATTCTATATATTTATCTGGAAATTTAAAGGGGCTATGAAGAAAAAAAAAAAAAGTTACAAAGTTTTTTTGATTTGACATAATATTTGACACCACTACTATTACAATCAGAAAGATGATCCCCGCACTTGAATAGGCTCTACCTTTGGTCTCGGCCACTATAATATATTATATAATATAAAGATATTATATAATACAGTTGAAGATAAATATTGAGAAGAACACTTACGTAGTTTGCGGCGATGTCGAGGTGCTTCCTCTCCAGACCGTCATCTATGACCGTCACTTTGACCCCAGTACCTGTGATCCCTTCCATGTAGCATGGCACGACGTTCAAGTCGAGCACAGGGATGTTGGCCCCGTCCCTGTAGTCTTGCTGCAACATACCAATGGCTCATAGGTCAACTTGCTAGGCACGTAATGGAGGTAATAATGGATTGGATTGTTTTTCGGCGTAAAAATTCGTCTCATCATTCACTCCACTGTTTATATATTTAAAATCATTCTGACTGTCCTTCAATGCGAATGATGAGAGTAGAAGCCAGGAGCCACCCCAGTCCCACATGTTAGGTGGTGGTTTTATAAGAGACGAGGCTGATAAAAATTATTTAAACTTCCTAACTTAGATGCAGCAGTACAATCACCCAATATTAACATTTAGCCACATATAGAAAAGTGCAAATTATCCCAATAACTTCAGATCAACGATGCTCCCGAAGCTCTAGGACACCAATCCTCACCTACGCCAGCGGTATTGGTGTTAATATTATTGGTTGGTTCGTCGTAATTTAATACTGCTGGGAATCTTAATAGTTTAAAGTTTCAGGATAGTCACAATAAATTTATTTAATATTGTTATTTAATAATTATGAAAACGTTATACTTAAGCCAATCTGGACAAACAAAATAGATCTTATGGGGGACAGCAAAAAGGTCAAACACCAAGCGTATGGAATCCTTTCAATCAAAAGTCCTGAGAACAATAGTAAATGCCCCTTATTACGTCAGCAACAAAACCCTTCATAACGACCTTATTATACCCTACATTCTAGAACTCATCCCTTCCAAGTTTATGACATTCCATAGTAAACTGTCCAACCACCCTAATTCCCTAGCACAGTCATTGCATTTCGCCACTCATCCCTGTAATCCTCCTCGGAGACTGAAACGGCAGTGGCCTCGTGACCTGCTATAAATACATGACAGCGGGAGACCTGGCAATGGCCACTTTCTCCAATCATGTCCTGAGCATCTGTGGCTCTCGCGCTCTTGGTTAACTTACACTGGTTCGTATCCAGTGACGCGGCTGGCGGAGGAGCGTGGAGAACTTCCCAAGACTCCGCTTCCTCTTTCAGATGCGAGGGAGGTGTCGACCATGTGGATTTTGGACGTCTCTGGGCTGTTTGTATAATAAATACTGTATGAATGAGCGAGGGAATGAAAATATGGTATTAATGAGATCATTTATCACAATTACTTACCCCCTGATGAGGCAGATTGTAATTTTATCACAATAAAGAAGATTTTCATTATTCCACTTCAATATTGCAATATTTTTGCATCAATTCATTTTAAAATTACATTTTCATTTTATTAAAATCAAACTCAACTTTATATAGCTATAGCAATTTTATGACACGCCTTGTACAAATATGGTTAATAAGTTGACAAAATTGCTCGGTTAACAAATAATAAATTATATCTGGCATTGCTTAATATGCTTCAACAGACAACTTACAACCAACCCTAAATGCCGTCCTCTTTAAATGTTGTATGAAACGGATCTTTATATCGGGCGATTATAAAAAGGAAATACACAAATGTGCACCTTGTGCACATATTAGGTATGGTATATTTTGACAGGTTGGCTGATGATGAAGAACCGGCTTTCATATCGATAGGCCACGAGATACTGTCATAAAAAAAATAGGAATAGAAGTACTGAAAGGATAAAACGGGGAAAAGTATAATAAAGGGAAATGGAAAAATGGAAAAAGAGCATAGTTCAGAGGTGCTGACAAGATAAGAGAGAAAATTGAATTCAGCACTGCGGAAAAAGATTCACGGGGTTGAAAAACCGAAACTATCAAATAAATCCTGGAAACCAATGACAAAAAAGTGTATTAGTTGATACTTAGAGATAAGTAAATTCATAATTGAAAAATGTTTGATAAAAAAATTCTTCAATAAATGTCCCATTTCCTAAATATGGGAAAAGATGAATTATATTACACATATGAAACCCAGACTGAATCCATTTGTAAATATTGGGAGGTACTTTTTAAACTTTCAATCAATTTGATAGGATATAATGCATATTTCATGATCAATAAATAAAATTTACTAAATATAAAAGTTCTATAACGATCATTATTCAATTAATTCACATCTGCGAACAACTTCCACCAATTTATGGTCGTTTTTCATTTTTGACAGGAAGGTTGTAAAAACCAATTTTGTAGATGTACAAATACAGCTTAGGCCATTGGATAAGAGTCAGGTTTGAAAATTGAAAGATTTGTATTTACGATTACTAACACTGCTACTACTACACAGTTAGTTTGAGTTTCGTTCAGTTTCAGGGAAACAATACCGGGGCAGTGGTCAAGCTGTAATAACAAAGCACTTAAAGTATTTTTTTTTTTGAATAAATGAGATAAATGAATAATTGAGTTGAAATGGGAAAATCAATAGAACCTCTGCCGAAACTAAGATAAAATATTTTCTTTCTTAATTTGTCTTTTTTATTCTCTTTTATATAACAAAAGAAGTTTTTTTGAACTCCCTCTTGACAAAGAGCAGATTGTTTCGCTAAGTTTTAATTAATAGGGCCATTCTAAGAAAGGCAAGTCTTCAGATCGGAATTTCCTCGTCAAACTTCAGGACAACATTGTGCTTTAATTATTCTTTTCTTTTAAATATTACTATTTATTCTTTAGGTCGTTTGAATGATGTTTCCATGGCTTGGTTAATGTATAGTCTTTATAAATTAAAGTATGCTTACATTCTTTAAATCTTCCTCATGAGAAAAACACTTTTTCTAATAACATTCTAAAGAGTGAACACTTCAGTACTTCTATATTTTAATATTTACACTATGCCAAAATTAAATTTTCAAAAAATCTTTAGAGTTTTTTTCTGTCAACGATTTGCCTAAGCATCTTCAGAACCATATATTAGCCCTAAATTCGTTATTCCATTATTATACAATTTCATACCGAACCGGTAACTTTTCCATAATATATACAACGAATACAGTTGAACCTAGACCAGGGGTTGGGTAGGAGGAATGGCTAAAAAATCGGATTAACTGAAGAAGATACAAAAACGCAATTTACATTTTTTTTTTTTTTTTTTTTTTTATAAAACAAAATAATGTATAATAATAACTTTAACGGCCACATTAGTCTGGAGACCGTCGGATTACATATATATATATAAAAGAAATACAATAGCATATGTAGCGAAGCGCTAACTATATATGTAAATTACCCTACACTCTGGTGCATAATGTATTATAATAGAAATGCAAATCTGTGTAAACTTCTGGTAATAAATCATAGAGGGATCGGCAGAGATAAACACAAGTAACAGAGGATCGAGGGTACGGCAATAAACCTAAGAGGATTAGCCACCTGACTGCCATAAATAGACCCTGCAGACCTTCAGTCACTTCCGGCAGTCATAAAATCTAAAAGCCATGCAATAAACAGTCCTATTGGGGACGAGCGGTCACGATCGCTCGGTAGGTGTTACATCATAAAACACACCCTTTTGGACCAACGGGATAATAAAACAGACCCCCTGCACACAGGCTCGGCCTTCCACGAGGGAGGGGGGTACAATATTTATATCAGTAAGTTTCGCCCTGTAGAGTCACTCTGTTTCTTAGTCTCCACAGCCACACTACTGGTCACTTTACACCAGGGCCACTTGGCCCTGGTAGGCTCACTCTTCACTCTTCTCCAGTCTCTGCATCTCGAAAGTCGCGATACTCCAGGGCCCCGGAACCCTGGAATCTTCCGCTAGTCTACTCTCTCTCTCTCTGCCACACCTCTGGGCAGTCACCTCACAGCCTCTAGCAGACCTCTGACGACTTGTACCTATTACGCTGCCGATCTCTCGCCCGAACTCTGAAAACTGGTCTTATTCTTTATGAACCTCTGAACCTCATCCTGAACACATTGTATTGTCGGGACACATCCCTATCAATAAATGGAGTCAGATATTAACGCCTACATGGAACATGGTCCATGTTGTAAACTATAACAATCCGCACTAAAATAAAAGTTTCCGACCTCAACATGAAGATGATAATAAAATAAATAAAATCTAGTGAAATAAAAGCTTTGTTAGGTCGGAAACTTTTCAGACCACCCTCGTATATAACATGGACAAGTTACCAATTCAGTATGCAATGGTGTACTAATGGAATCAATAAAAGCTTTTTGGAGAGACTATTATTATATTATGTTGTTATATATTATGTAGCTTATATATATATATATACACACTTGATAAATGTTATATACGTTGTTATTACTAATTAATGTGGAAAATATGAAATAAACTTTTACATTACCATGTACCATTCCTTGTGCCATAGGATGTCGTTAAAAACCCTTGTGTAGCGACTACGTAGCCACGAAAACATTCCTCTCTTCTCTCGATGTTTGGGGACCTGCTCTTCAGCCCATAGTACCTAAAAAAAGGTTTTAAATAATTGCCATGCTTATTTAATGTCGGGCTGTTTGGAACTCTCGAACCCTGTTGTAATTAAATTAAAATTAAATAAAATAAACAAACGAAAAATAAATCGTTCCTTGTATACATTCCATATAATTAAAACGCTCTTAATTATTTATTTAACGGTTCTAATGAAAGATAACAATTTTAAAGCTACGTCAAATGAATTATTACTTGAGAGAGGGGCCATGATACAGCCACGTCACGTGATATGAATACTTAATTTAATGCAATTTTGTTTTATTTACTTATTAATAATTTCTTTCTCTTCTTCCACGGCTGGATCAATATACACGAAAATGTTGCAATAACTCTGAATAAACTTAAACTTCATTTTTTAATTCTAATTCTTTTTTTTTTGTTTAATACAATATTCAACCTTAAATAGAAAATTACAACCTTCTTATACACAATTATTAATTGTGTTCAAAGTGTTTGTTTATACCCATATACAAACCAAGAGAGCTGGTAGAGTGTAAGTGAGCCACAGCCGCTCAGGACATGAGTGGCCAGTACGAGAACCCCAAGAAATACTTATCTATTTAGGATAGATTGCGTGGCCTCCTAGGCTTTATGCGATGGGGAGGATTGTGAGGATGAGTGTTACTGGATAAGGAGTAGACAAGTGGATTCCGATGCACAAATTTGTTTTCGTGGAGTTTGGAAAATGTTAATGTTATAAAGTCCAGAACTGTTGGTACTTATTTTACTGTGAGCACACACCAATCATAAAAAAAAAATCATAAATATGACGTATTTTGTGTTTATTTTAATGTGTAAATCTAGGTATGTATTCTAGTTACATATTCATGTGGGAATGCCTAATTGTGGATTAGTATGTCAGTACATTTGTACAGATATTTTATTTTTATTCTTATAGCAAGTTCTTGTTTAATTTTCTTTATATTGTTTTGGTTTACATTTATTTAATTTTATATTTTTAATTCCTGATGTGTCTTTCATAATTATTTTTGATTATTTCTTTTATTATTTCAATTTTTTTTTTAATTTGATTTGTAAATTGTAAATTTTAGCAAGGGCTGACACCCCTGATATTGTTAGTTCCAATATAATAAAAATGTTATTATTTTTACTAATTTTCCAAATCGTGAATAAAGGTTTTTTTAGTTTAGGAAATTGTCTGCGAACAATATTTCCCTTACGCTGATAATATATTTATCATGTGATCATGGAATCATAATACTTATCAAATGTATTATTCTCGATTCGTGTAAATACTCACTTGTTTGTTGTCTTGCAATTTTCCGAACGTCCTTTTCCTTAATACAGGGTTGTCGTCTTTTTGTAATATATAAATGTTGTCATCGAGATGTGACTGAAAGTACAAAATCAATAAATTATAACCATAGAACTAATGAACAATTCACAAAAATCAGTTATGTTTGAATGTCAATAGTACATTGACTCACCAAATAGAAAATAGAACATTTTTTCTTGATATTATTTTAAAAAATGCGGGTCAAATATATATACTGTCATGAAGGCGAAAGTAAACTGCTTGTTACTAAAAAAACAACAGTGTGAGTCAAGCAAATATTATTCGTATTGACTCAGGTTACGCCATCAAAAAACAAAGAAATGAATGTCATATTATTCATAGGATGCTATGAACTTAAACTGAAATTGTTTAATTCAAGACGATGGCGTATGTATACAAGTATTTTTATGCGACGGGTCTTTCTCACGGGATATGGTCACGGCTCAAAGAGAAGTTTGTCATGTTTAAGCACCTCGTTAAAGACTTGCCTAATTAGCTGGCCAGGCAAAATTTATGACTACCATTGTTCATTTCAAAGCCCTTTAAAAGCTTAAAATTGAAAGTAGAGGGCTTTAGAATAAAGATAGGCTTGACAAAGGTGGCTCATTACAACCCAACCTACCCGCAGAATTATAAAAGAACAAATAATTATTTCCATCGTTCTTGCATGTCACGATACTATTAACTGTTCATTTTATTCATAAAATTACTTATAGATAAAACAAAGGGTTTATAGAAAGACATTTATCATATTATTTGTCTTATGCCTTGACCCCCTTTACGAGTCCCACACAGCGATACACACTTTTGTCGAATCAAACGTCTATTGGAAAAAAGTTGTTTTTGTCAGAAAAATCTAAAAAAACGGCAGCCTAATGTATAGGCAATGGAATCGTGTTTTACTGAAAAAAAAAAGGGAAAAAAACGTTATTAAACCCACTTCTCTGACTCATCGTGAAAATGTTTTGATATTTGTATCAATGATGATATGTGACTTTGTCATCGAGTATACCAATGACCATATAAAAGACCTTCCCTATTCCTTTGACGACAATACCCGAGCTATGAACGGAAGCGATGCAAAACAAAGGATTGAGTCGCTTCTTTTTTTCGGAAACGAAAATTGTCTTCGACGTAATGAAAACTTCAGATCTCCAACAGCAGGCAGAACGATGGCAACAGACTGTCGGGGAAAAATCAGGTTAAGGAATAGTATGTTAGTTAGTTTTAAGTTTGATAAAAAAGGTGAGCCCCATCCAGTCAGGTATAATGTGTATCATTATACTTGTTTATTCCATTATATGATATAATTTTTATAAAATAACAAAACCTGTATATAATGTAGCAACGCTACAGGAAATACAAAAATAATTTGTAAATAGATTCGCCTGAGCATCTATAATTGTGTATAATTATCTGTGATTTTAAAGGGGCTAGGAAGGGGGGGGGGACAAAAAAACAAAAAACAGGCAGAAACGAGATTCCTAGAGTAGGATAAAGTGGAACAAATAACGCACAAAGCTGTAAACAACAAAAATCTTGCTAAACGTGAAGACAGATAATAAAGAATTTCAACTATCGGTTAGTGGTTAGAGAAGTGTTCCAACCTTCCGTGATTTAAAAAGAAATGAATAAAAAATTGTTACTAAATTATATACTACGTGAAAAACAATATCAAGGGATGTTTAGGACGTGAATAATAAAATTACTAGGGCTCTTCTGCCCGAAAAAAGTTTTTGATTGAAACAAAAATTACAAATAGTTAAAATGTTGTTAATTTTTTGTTCGTATCCCCTTGTTATTATAAATTATAGACATCATTATATACTGCATAAATGAATATATTTACAATAGATCATTTATTATATATCCTGTAGCTTGGCTACATTACTTTTTTTTTTTTTTTCCATAGCTCTCAAACTTATAAAAATAGGATGTGGGAAAATTATTCTGGATTGATGGGTGCCTTTCACTAAGGGGAGTCCCATTTGAAGGAAGTATGAGAAGGATATGGGGTGTGGGATGCCTAAAGGAGGCGGGTGGGTTCGGGAAGGTAGTGAGAGTCTACCTATGTATCACAATGTTGGCCAAAAAAATTATATTTAAATCAGACGAGTGAAAGAGGTGGGAAGGGATTTTTATTATTTACTTATGAAACTTTAACTTTTGTATATTGTAAAAACTCTTGTTGGCTTACCGTCTCTGATGTTGTTTACAACAAACAATGGAGAAAATCAGAACTTTAATTAAAATAGTTTTAGACAGGAATTGAAACTTTAATTTAACTGTTAAGGAATTAAGGGAGAGAACGCTGTGAGCGGAGCAGTTGAAATCGACCTGCTCATGTATTTTCCATGAGAGAGGAAGTCTTTTACACCTTTTTTCTTTTGTCTAGTCGCTAGTTGAAAGTAGTCTTGAATAGAAACGAACTCTTTTGTGCCTTTGCTTCGCACTTAGACCCACTTCTGTGCTCGATGGCATGCGTTTCCTATGAGCTTCCGAGGTTCCCTTAAATTACAGATCAGATCGGTTTGTGCGTTTCTTTATTCAGAGTTTTGAGACCGGTGTACTAATTTGAACAAACTTAAAAAAAGGTTCCACGTTACCCCAATTCTATAATGTGTTTATTGACGTTATCTAAAGATAATGTCACTACCGTTAGTTTGTCCACCACCAAGTGGAGCCACCGCGTAAATTTAATATGGAAAATGGTAAAAGGTAGGAAAATGATTCGTCTGCGAGAAGCTAGTTAGAGTCGTATGGTCACTTGAGTCTAAAGAGTTGCTAGGAAACCCATGTGCCATTGAACAGATCAAAGAAAACCCGTGTGCTCTGGTAGGGCAGAGAGGTATCTAAGATGGCCAACTTGTAAGGGGTAGTCTGAGGCAGCTCTTTCTCACTTGATTATTCAAGATACAGTAACTTTAAATTAATATTGTACCACAGACATTGGCAATTCATTTTATATATCATGCTGTTGTGGCCACCTCTTAATTACAAATAATTATAACTCACTCTCTTCTCGATCAGATCATATCATATCTATAATTTTTTCCATATGTTTAATAAATTAAGCTTATGACGCCAGTCGGAGAGTGGGGGGATAAGTAATGGGGGAGTCAGTCGTAGGTGGGGAGTTATCCCAGACAAGAAAGAACCGGCACCTTGAACACTTCTCTCTCTCTGCACTGGCACTTGCTGCTCTACTGAAGCCATGGTCTTCTCATTCAACTAGCTCTGCATCTCCCTCTCCTAACCTCGCTATGTTTTAGTCCGGCGTTGTCAGACCCACGCCATCCTAGTGGGAATCCCTGCCTTCGTCTCGGTAAAACTAGCACCTCCTTGGGAGAGACCTCTCCCTCGCGGACGACGGTTGCCGTGGCCCTGCAAATGCAGTGTCTCCCATGGCAATCCAGTCTGCCTCTCTCCGGTTCACACTCGCCTTTGGACCCGGACGGTTTTCTCCTACCCTTAGATACCGAGTGTGAATTCGTGGTCATTCCCAGACCACATAAACTACCTATAAACCTACCCTGTACCTCTTCTCCTGAACACAGTGCTTTGTCGGGGCACACACACCTTCTAAAGATCTTATGGAGTCAGATCAACACGAATTTGGCTGCCCTGCCGACTAGGCCGGCGGCCAGGGTAAAAGACCATAGGTCCTCCCACCTTATCTCTTTCTGGGCGCTCGCCGAACGGGGGCTAAGAGGTTGTAGCGATCCTAGCCACTTGGGGGATACCCAGGTATACTAGGAGCCCCCTAGTGACGAGCCCGACACATGCCATAGATGTACCATCATACCGACAGTAACTATGGTTTTTTTCCCATTTCATACCATTCTGCCGCCCGTGATTTCCACAATTCGGAAAAATATATTCCAGAAATTGTTTATTCCTTTAGGATAAATGATTTGAATATTTATTCTTGACCTGAAGTGTAAATCACCTGAGTCGAATGAGTGTATAAAACCATTATCACAGAAAAAAAACACCATCCAATCCACCATAGACAAGGTTATTATTATTTTTTTTTTTTCATATCCCCTTGTTACAAATTATAGATTCTACAAACGAATCTATTTACAATTGCTTCATTGTATTTCCTGTTTTATTGTGTGTTGCGTCTTCACTGGGAAACTATCTTCGACAAAAGCGCAGCAATTACTTCAACATACATGAGCTGGTAACATCAAAGTTCAATTTGACTGAATCGACTACACTAATATCGGTTGGGGTCTCTGTACGAAGTAATGTTTCCACCGAAGCTCATCACCTCGATGGCAAATATTGATAAGACTTAAGGAGAGAGAACAGAATTGATACCTCAACCCGAACGGATTGAGTATATCAACCCTGTAGCTCACTCCAAAAAAGAGAGTATAATCTTCTCCAGCTTCCAAGCTTTTTTTTTCTTTCATATCCCCTTTAAATTTACAGACAATTATAGATCCGCCGCGAATCTATTTACAAATTATTTTTGTATTTCCTGTACATTCTTTATTTTATTTTATTTTTTCTTTCATAGCCCCTTTAAATTTACTAGACATAATAATAATATAATTATATACGAGATAAAGTTATATATATCACTATATAGCAAAAAAGTACGCCAGATTATTATTTTTTTTTTTTTTCGGCGTTCTTTAACCTCTCAAGAGAGGAATGTCGAACCACTTTTCGCATGATCTCATTCAGGAATTGTTGGAGACTTTTAGTTGCATTGTCAGGCAAGTGAGTATATGTCGGGGCACCGTACACGAGAGCTGGCCGGAGGAAAAATTTATATACCATTAGTTTGAGACGTAGCGACAAGTTTGGTGAAGTTAGCAAGTGGTGAAGCCGGTAAGACCTATGTCGTACTTTTTATATGTTGTAACTAAAATGAGTGGATAAATGGAGATGCCTATCCATCCATTTTTATACCTAGTACATAGTACATTGAGAAAGCCGTACAAGGTAAAGCCTTTGATTTATATAATGATAAAATTGATATAAAAGTTAGAATTGATAAATTTAATTTTCATTTATTTACATAGCGTTCAATAAATTTTACGATTCGGTAAATTATTACATTTAATTTTTATTTTGAGTGTACCGGAGAAAATAAGTGGGCATTCCAAGGGGAATTCCCTATCTTCCTTAACTATAACAGTGGCTGCAAGTTACTTATTAACAAGTTATAATTTAAATCTAAACGAAACAGCCTGTGACTCCACCTCTAAAGTTTTAAAAATATTTACTAAACACTTGTGAAAAACTATTTACTTTAACTCATTCATATTTTCGACCGAAACCACGCTTCATTTCTTAGACCATTGTGGTGATTTTTTTTTATACTAAATTGTAAGCATTTAAGAATAAAGGAACCATCTAGAAATGCAAACCTAGGTTTTGACTATTTATTGATAAATAAAACTGGAGTTTTATATGGCAAGTAGATTCTATAGCTAAGATCAAATGTATTTCATCCTCATCATATTGTATTTCTACAATTGATATAATAACAATATGATCTGTTTATATTCTCTATTAGAAGAAAAGAATAATTAAATGTAACATAAATATTAATAATTATTACTTTGTTTATCTGTCCATCTAGAATATATATCTTTCATTAATAAAGTTTTATTGTTGATGCAGTGTTATATTTTTCAAACACACTTATTCATATTAATTTCTTATCATCCCAATAGCCAGAAATAATAAAAGGAAATATTAGAGCGAGAGGAAAGGTACGTTTTTATACGACACGGTGGAACAGATTATGAATCGGTCATATTTCCTCTTTGTTTTTAATTTTTCTATTAAATTCTAATGTATCATCAATCTTCATTAAGGGCAGAATGCATCGTAATGCTGGTTGCTAAGTAATGGTCAGCCGACATCTTAATGCGTAGGTGCCGTTACGACGGTACAGCCTAGGCCCGGTATCTTTGCTAAGAGAGGGAACTTTTGTGTTTCGAAAGTGAACACTTCGTACATTTACAATTTCCACACAGCCTCACATCATACCTAATACTTATGTGCCTTACTCGATTCTGTGACATGATTTCATTCATACGGTCCATTATATTTTATTGTTGGTTCACTCATTTGTTTACAAGCACAGTTTTAATCATTACAATTATGTTACTTTTTTCATAGTGTATTTTGACCAGCACATGATCAACAACAATCGGGTAGTTTTATAACCACTAGCATAATACATACAGACATAGATATTGTGAATATAGATAAACAAAAACGCCTTGTGCTTGTATGTACCGCATTATACGTATTTTATTGTTATACACTATATACAAATATAAAAAAAAAGCATTGCCTAGACTTATATAATTGAATGAAATTACACTTGGATCTGCATAAAGACAAATATAGAAGCAATTTTAAAGGCTGATGGACCAATCCTTGCAAGTGGTCCAGTGGTTGGCCGAGAATAAAATGGCCTTTGCAAAAGTGATTGTCTTTTAAATAGATTCCTATCTTCCTTTTCAAGTTGGCTGTTGTTGATTAACCCACTTCTAAGTAGCGGTGAAGCTCCAACCTTTTCAATTATTTAAGCCCGGCTTGGATTTGAGTGCGCCCACTCTTCTTGTCTTTCCAGTTTGTCGCTGGTAATTTAAGTCTTTTAAACAATGAACTTCAATTACACTAAATCCTCACTTGGCAGCCAACCCTTTTTTTTTTTAAATGTAACAAACAAACTTCAATGTAACAAACAAACACTAAAACTTCAATGAGCTAACAAACAACCGTCTGTATCAGTTTTCAAAGACAAACGCTAAATCAAGGTAGTCTACGTTATTACCATAGAAAACTTAATGTTTAATTAAAAGCATTATTGTCAGTTATGGTGATATTATAATGATAGGCTACAACGTATGGTTGCACTATTTATTTATTCAGTCCCAATTAATGGCTTTTCAATGCACCCACTGTGTCCATATTCTCTACGAGTTCTAAACACAGCGGTAAGTTATTCATTAGCCATAGTTACATATATTATTGTTTAAATGGTTTGGACTGAACACAATATGATGTGTTTACACGCACAACAAGATATGCGGTATTCATCAACTACGATTCCTGCCTACAAATTAGTATTTTAGCGCTTTTGACAGTTCACGTTGTCAGTATCACGTTGTACCACGTGTCACGTAGAACGTGGTTGATGTCATCACCCACAACCAGCGCTCACATCAAACAAAGAACAGAACTAATACGAAAAGTGATACTTAAGCAAGAAACTTGACCTGTGACATAACACCGCTTACTATATTTAGAACTGTCAAAATGCCTTAGAAACTTATTTTGTAGAGTTACACTGTTCTTTTCCGGGCAACAAACCCACTAGGTTTCTCGACCTAGTGATTATATTCTCTGTGATATAGTTATTATTTATCGCTAACAAGTAAAGGTACCTGTGAAGGAAGCAAGCTATCCCCCTGCAGAACGCCTTGTGCTACAGGGGTAGTTTTTCTAAAGCTTTTTCCATGCTTCATTCCCTCTTTCATGAAATCATATTAGCTCTTAAATGTTTCTATCCAGTCCTACTAACATCTCATTCACATGATTTCTTTCTCTGTGATTGATTATTAATATAATGAAATCTATCTTATTCTAGTCAAAAATGTATCAGGTATTATTATCTAAGACCAGGTGGGATGTTTAATACTGATATATTGCCAACAAAAAAACATGATGTGATTGAAATTTTACCATAGGGATATTTTTATTTACAACATATTTAAGCAGTCATACATGATGTTCTTTTTATTCTTCTTTTAACAACTTTACTATGATAAAATTACAATCTGCCTTATTGGGCCATAAGTAATTGTGATAAATGATCTCATTCATACCATATTTACACTTTTCATTCACTCCCTCATTCATACAGAATTTACAAACAGCCCCCAGAGACCTCCCAAGTCCACATGGTTGTCACCTCCCTCGCATGTGAAAGAGGAAGCGGAGTCTTGGGAAGTCCCCCACGCTCCTTCGTCAGCCACGTCACCGGATACGAGCCGATGGAGGCTGACAAAGTGCGGGAGAGACACAGACGCTCAGGACACGATTGGAGAAACTGGCCATTGCACTGACTCCCACTGTCACGTATTTATAGCAGGTTACGTGGCCACAGCCGTTTTAGTCTCCGAGGAGGATTATAGGGATGAGTGGCGCAGTGACTGTGCTAGGGGATTAGGGTGGTTGGATTGGTTACTATGGAATTTCATAAACTTGGAAGGGATGAGTTCAAGAATGTAAGGTGTATTAAGATCGTTATGAAGGGTTCTACCTAGGACCGAAATAAAAAAATATTTTACATGAGGTCTCGCTTGAAGTTGTGAAAAAAGTTAAAAATCCTCAATTTTTCAAGACTATATAATATTTTATCAAATTTATGATTAAAAAAAATAGTTATTAAAATCTTGTTCGCAACTGTTTTCATGTTTGACTTAAAGGCGTGTTGAATAAGTGGTTAATACTGAATATAAAGCAAAGATTGGAAACTCTCTAAGGGGCATTAATAAATTATTTGGTAATAAAGTAATAAATATATTGAGTAGAGTAGAGTAGAAAAGGTATTAACTATACTTGAAGATATTGATCTCCAGATCGATACTTTGCATTCTATGGTCGGTGCCTTTAGTGGATTATAGTCAGAAAATGTCCTTGAAACTGTCATTAAACTCGAGTTACCAAATTTTTCGAAGCTATAAAGAAACCCTTAATTGTGTGTGTCGTCACACTTGTCCCGACAAACAAATACCCATGGTTAGTCCTGCTGTGGATGCTTCCACGTAGAACGGCTTCCCGATTCCCAAAAATGACTCCAGATTTCTCCATCAGAAAAACCGTCCCCCAGTAGATGGACCGGGAAAATGAACCGTTCCGCGACCTGTTGGGGAGCGGAGAAAGCGCTATCGATCGCCTGAGCTCCTGTCTGCCGTTGTCCTCCTGTTATTCGCGGCCCCCAAAGGACGGCCGCCCGTCCCGCCGCCGGGGGTGGTTGGGGGCAGTTTTCCCTGAGGGGTGGAAGGTCTGTCGAGCTCACCTGTGGAGTACCAAACTATCCGAGGATCAGTTCCCTCGTATCCTTCCCCCCCCCCCCCATTCGATCAAGTTTTTTTTTTAAATTGCATTTTGTGAAATGAATGTAAACAAATTTAAGAATTAGACGAGTTAGAGCCGATGCCTCCGATTCTAAATTTACTACACAAACTTATTAAATTATTCTGGATAACACAACTGAAAATCTGCAAGGCATTCTTAACCAACAAGACTTGATTTTGTTTGCTGAGCCACCCTGGTCACTGAAAATTACATCTTCAGCAAATATAACAAATTTTAAACAATCAAAATATTAGCATTAAAATTGGCTTGGAACATATTAAGAGCTCATTCTTACCTTATACACAATTTCAATCACTCAAAATATGACTCAATGTATATGATCTATAGAGATGTGAGGAGTAAAATTCAAAATTATATAATATTTAATTTTTTTTATATTTTATTCATTCTTTAAGTAAAACATATAAGAAGGGAGGTTAGGTTGCATGTTCTATTATGTATATATTAATTATATTTGAAAATAGATTGTGATTCCTAGTTATAAACTAATAACTTCAGAGTGTTATACAAAAATAATTACACAAATTCGTTTAAGGGTGCTTGTCTAAGCTGTGGAACCTACATTCACATGTAGTTCAAGCTACAGTCTCTCAAAACTGTTTTTATTGACCCACCTGTCTTCTACAATCAATGTTTCGCCTATTCATGCATCATGAGGATTATAAGTTAGAGTAAGATGTATGAAAAATCTCATTTTACAACACGATATGTAAGAATAACGTGTACGAAAGTAGCATAATACAAGAAATAGAAATCAATGAGATTTAATTTATTAACTAAAAAGATTAGAAAAACAATAAATAGAGTATAACAACAAACCTATGAAAGTAATTGTCTATTTCAAGACATGTTGACATATTTTTGTATTTACCGAATTGCTAACTTTACTGAAAAAAAAAATTAATACATACAAGATGGTGAATTTAATGAATAGAGAGGACTATTAGAGATCATTTTATTAATGTGATGTGTATATCCTTGTTTTGATACCCAAAATACACACGTATGTAGAATGTGATGTGTATATCCTTGTTTTGATACCCAAAATACACACGTATGTAGAATGTGATGTGTATATCCTTGTTTTGATACCCAAAATACACACGTATGTAGAATGTGATGTGTATATCCTTGTTTTGATACCCAAAATACACACGTATGTAGAATGTGATGTGTATATCCTTGTTTTGATACCCAAAATACACACGTATGTAGAATGTGATGTGTATATCCTTGTTTTGATACCCAAAATACACACGTATGTAGAATGTCCCTTTTTGTGAATTAGTACTGTATAAAATAATATGAACTTGTCAGTTATAATAGGAGGTTCAATCCATAGTCAACAGATCAAACGACTGGGCAGCTGTGTTGTATATCCTCAGAAGTCATATCAAACAGTGGTAGTACTTAAATTATTTCTAGACAGTAGACCATGCTTGGATTTATAGAAGGTAGTAAATATGTGTATAAAAGGTAGTGCATAAAAGGTAGAGCATAAAAGGTAGAACAAGAGGGAGGGGGTCAAACAAATAAAGCAAACCTGAGAAAATAGAATGAAAAATTCCAACCCATAAAGAAAATTCAATATCAAACCTAAATAAATAAGGCAGTAGAGAAACGTTGTGAGATATGTCCTTGGAGTGACTACCTGATATTAGTATTTTAGGTAATTATAAATGTAGTAACAAGACTTTTCGAAGGTGAGCTAAGGGGGAATTTCTGCTGAGCCAAAAACAGCAAGTGAAAAACCATAACTTAATGGTGTGTTATAAACTTACTAAAAATAAAATAATTATTTATTAGAATTTATGAGAGTTGTTCTAGATTAGACATCAGTTCTAGAGGTCCCCAACCCTGTGCCCTCGGGCACCATGATGCCAGGCAACAGATATTATTTTTACTATAACATTTTAAAAATATTTCTTCAACTTAAGCCTGCCGTAATGTGCGCCCAAAAAAGATTGACAGACTGACAAACCCACAAATATACGTAATGTTAATGGTTAACTTGAGTGGTGGGAGTATTTAGTAGTGTAAAATAGTCAGTGTAGTTTGTGGAGTGTAAAAACAACAACGTACATTTAACATATTTAGTTCATTGTTTATTCCCAGTTAAATATCGATATATGGTGTCTCATACTTTATTGTTTTTAAATACTTTGTAGTTTCAATCCCGAAATAAGTGAATCGAGTAAACGAAAAGGCACCTGTAATTGTAATACTGAATGGAATGAATCATATTGCTTTGTCAGCTTTAAAGATAAATGTATTTGTTGATCAGCAGTAAGTTTGAAGTGTCGAAAAAACATTGAATTTCACTTCTAGATAATTCATGCCCCTTTTATTGCGTGCTACGCACTTAAAATGGAAAGGCAAAAATAAGAAAATAGCTCAACTAAAATCAACCCTATATGCCCAATAGTCAGTTTTCAGTAAGTCTGTAAATCTAAAAATAAAAATTATTTTATTCTTAATTATTAGAGATGTATAACTTTAAATTTACCTTGAACAATTAAACGGTGCACGTCACTCCAATATTCTAGAATATGCTTTTAAATTCAAAAATGTTCGAAGGAACCCCTGATCTAGATAACAGTCGAAAAAGTTAATCTATGACTGATAATTAGAAGTATATCATACCATGGAATTTTATTTCTATATTTGAAATTGATACAGTACTGCTCACTATAGAGACATAAAAGCCAACACCTATGTTCCAATATAGATTGAATAATGATAGGAATCAAGCTGTTTCCTCGAGGTATTATATAATATAATATATTTCATGGTGTTTCGATTTCCTACAATTACTTGGAGCAGCTTGAACCATAGGTTATTCAGGTTTTCTAATATGTAAAACCATATCTTGGTTCTACTATTGTTGGAAAGGTTTAAAGTTTTATCCATGCTAGTAAGGTTTTACAGACAAATTTTAATTATTATTATGTTGACTAGTTACTAGACTTGATTGATCTAGCTAATGCTTTGGCTTTTAAGATATCAAAAAGGCTTTTAGTAAATAATGGACATTCTTATCTCCATGAGAACCAGTCTACTGTGAAAAATAAATCTTTTAAAATTCTACAATACGACCAATATATCTTCTACTGTTTGATTTATTTTAATAAATGTTAACCCCACTGTCCACTTTTGTACAGTATATAAATATAATAATAGTTTTAATTTGATGTATGTAATCATAAATTTATTATGGTTGAGAAGAAAGCTTCATTATAAGAATGGTTGACATTGTTCAAACTGACTGTAAATCTTTTTCTGTTGAGAAGCGCTATAAATTAGAAAATATTTAAAGCTTCAGATAGGCTGGCTTCAAATTTACTCTTAGCTAGAATAAATAAAAAATATGATCTCTTTTTCTGTTCCTAAATTCATTGCGCAGGTAATGTGATCCATAACATAAATGCATTTTATTTATCGAGCATGTGCAATTCTCACAGTTTAATTTAAAATTATTCACTAAAATAAATAAGATGTTAAATTTATACCACTTTTAGAAATGTGTTCAAACTTTCCAACTAGAAGGTAAGATCAAACAATCTGTCTTATTTGAACTGATCATGAATCAAACAAGATTCAGTCAACACTGGCTTGAAATCCAGCACAAAAAGGAGTATGTGGCGTATGTATTCATTGTCTTTATTACACTATTGTATACCACTTTTATGCTCCTCAATGTTTTATATGATATATTTACATAAAACCACTTTGTGGGAAATGGAGCTAGGGTGTAAGTTAGTTTTCTTTAACCAGGACCGCGTGTGATTAATCCTCATCTGAGAGAGCAAAGAATAGAAAATCTTATAAATGTGTTTCGAATCGTGTCATATTTTAAAGTTGATGATCATCACATAATTATTTGGTAAATTTTAACTTGATGTATATTTTTCATTTTATGGGCCATTTTTTACTATTTACGATAGCTAAATTTATTTCCGGCGAAATCAGATATCTAAAAGCTTACTTCGAGGTAGTTACAGTTACTGTGTATTCCCTTCCTGCCCTGTCCATTACCACCTGGTCATGTGAGACATTAGTTCCACTTCACTGAACTAAACCTTCGTAAACTTTTGGTTTGGCAGGCTGAGTTTATTTCTGACTCAATATTTCCAAGTTCAATTACACTTTTTATCAACAAGTCAAACATCACTCTTTAATATATTTTATCCCAGATTTTTAACCCATGTTATCCTTTATTGATTGAGTCACCTTTGATCTCCATAACCATCTTTAGCCTAGATCTAGCCATTGGTTAACCCACCCTTTTTTTTTTGTCATAAACTCATAGCTTTATTATTTTCTTATTGAACATATATTTTTGTAATTTTGATGCAATAAAGTATGTTTAAAAGCTTCTTTTTTTTCTTAACCTCTAACTTTAGGACCCAAGGTTCGATTCCCGACTCTACTTTGTGGATGATCAGGGCAAACTGAGCCTTGCGAGAATTAATGAATAGATTTTTAAATAAAGGACTAGTGAATCCGGTATAGAAAACCACTATTAAGTTTGTGAGGCACCAAACCCAGGGATAAATACATTGACCCTAGCACCTCAGTGCCACCTACCAAACACTTCAAAAGGAGATGGTCTTTATCCACATCCTCTGATCATACCTCATATCCTACCATAGCCTGACATGTGGGGATGGGGCGCCTCCTGGATCTCGGTAGAGCCTCCGCTCAGGTCTTGAGTTTGTACTATCTCAGGCTCCCACCGGTCACCTCTCCAAATGAGTTTGATGACCTGAGGGTCTTATGCCAAAATAAATCCCCACAAAACAAACAACTTCATTATGCTATTTAATTCTCAGTCCATTGAAGGGTCAGTTACTCATGTTTCATTGGCTAAATATTATTTTTTACTCACAGTTTCATTTTTATCGGATTTTTTTTTCTCGATCAAATAAGTCTTCTGAACTAAATAATTACGATTTAAATCATTACTTGTTATACATAATGATAATAAATGCATGTTGTTAATAAATGCAGATAAAAAACGAAAAGTAATTTATATATTCTATTAGGTTTTAATTGGTGCTGATCCCAGTTGGAAGGGATTACAGTTAAATTGTTCATTGATCCCTGCATTAATCTTCTGGCCAAGCCTTTTCAATGTAATGGTAAACTTGGAGATAATTAAATTTTATCATTCAAAGTTTGAACAAGATTAGCACTGTTCGTGAGCACGATTACAACGAGTTTATTCTTCTCTTTACTGCCGAGGTAATCTTTTGGTATGCCCCAACTAAGTTCATATCCTAAATGCGTCAAGATTCCATTCCTCAACTATTATTTCACATGCAGTAAACCTTATAACATTTGAGTTCATAATCTTTAAAAAAACAAATCAACCCTTTTACAAAATAAAAGTTATTAAAAGAATGTTCAATTTGTCTGTTTTTTTTTCTTAAGCCGAAATAAATCACTTTGGGATCTTCGTAATACTTTTATGAAATGGGATTTCTTTCCCCTCGCACTCTATTCTGTTCCAACTTTAAATTTATGGAAAAGTTCCCCGCAATATACGAAATGTAAATTAGTCAGCTGATCGACTGTTCCGATGGGACCTTTCGAGCCAGTCTCACCGATCTATTTGCCTAGGAAGATAACCACAACATTAGTAACTGCGAGTAAGCACAGCTGTAAGTTAATTGATCAATTAGGAATAGTTAGATGTAATTATAACAAACGCATTAATCAATGTGAGGAGAAAAATGGCGTTACCAGAGAAACAATGCCTGAAGAGAAGTGAGGCAAAGTTAAAATTGAGTTGGTCAATGCACATGCCTCAATTTCCAAAGGATACCCCCTTCACCATAGGGTATTATTATAGACTCCTAATAAATAACAACCAAAGAAAACCTATAACTGGTTTGAGCTGGGCTCCAACTTATCTACACCCAATATCTGATCGGGTGCTCTACCAACCGAGCTACTCTGCACGATCGGACGGTATAATTAATATCAATCCACTTGGCCAAACTTTATCAGTCCAAACTCTCTATATACGGATGACAGCAGAGGCATAGTGTAACCACTAAATTACTTTTCCGTGTGCTAGTTTGCCATTGTTAAGGCATAACATGAAAATATAAGAAATATTTTAGTGCATCGTTTTTGTTTAGAGGCGATTTTGGTTGTGAGGACGGTTTTTCATTCGAGTCCCGATCCTCCCAGTATATTTTTTTCTTTGACTGTCGCATACACGGGTCAATTTGTTGAAGGCAATCAATAAATTATTTCCGAAATATTTAGGTACATTTCTGAGAGTGGCTGAATATTGCCTCATCTGTCCACCTTGGATGGGCACAGAATATTTCGTGTGGCTGGCTCATACCAGTTGTCTCACAACCGAGTGTCCTGATTATATCGACCCCTACTGATCGATTAATCAATTAACAATTGAACACCACGTGTAAAGTGGGGGCATGAAACAACGTTTTTTTTTTTAATACATGAGAAACCCCGTGTTCAACACGATTTCCTCCGCTCCGTTCCCCCATGGATGGCAGAAGGCAGTCAAGACACTTTAGTTTTTAAGTTAGTGTGTAAGTTTAGTTTTTAAGTCCCTTATTGTAGCCCGAAAGTGAGCTCCATCAACTAGTCCTGTTTTTAGTTTATATAATCTTAACCATAAAAAGAATGTCAGTTTTTATGTCACAGACTCCTTAAAATGCATAAGTTACGCCGTAAAAAGAGCAACCTACAGGTAATTTATATTGCGGTTTACAAATTCATTATTTTAAATAATAATACTAAATAGGGGTTAAGGAGGAAAAAAAATCGTTTTGAAAAATAATCGATTGAACGCAACAATGGGTCATAGGGATGACTTAGGGAGGATACCTTCCCTCACTCCTTCAAAAATCAGGAAGGGGACTAGAAAGGGCAGAAAAATATGTAGTTTTCTCTCACCTGCTGAGTTTATTTCGAGTGATTTTTTTATGTTATACAATGGGTTCAGGGAGAGGGGAAAAACATTCAATGCATCATTAGTTCAATACATATACTTAGAGGTACGGGACGTAGTAACTACCTCGGACAAAATTAGCAAAAGCACAGCTAAGTTGTTGCCGATAGCAAAGGAGATGACAAATACAAAATATTTACAGTCGTTGCATTTAACAATTATAGACCCTCCTGCGTCAAGGAGATATTCAAAGTCACTTTACGTCATTCAAAAAATTAATCTACTGCGTCACCAATCATTATTTTTACAGATTTTTCTGACGTAAGCATTAAAAAAAAAAAGGTAGCTACATCCAAAGTTCAATTGCCTATCTTAATGTATGGTAGATTATTTCACATTTATTTATGCCATTCAACAAATGCCTTTATAGGGTCTTAAAGTTTTGCTAAGTATTCAAGGATCGACTATTTCCTAAAAATCGATTAAAGAACATTGCAATTTCGCAATGAAACCTTATTATTTTTTCTTCCAGTTTATACTATAAAAACTATAAATGTGATAGTTGGAGTCTTAGCAGTGGGCAGTTTCTCCAATCATGGCCTGAGCGTCTGTGGCTCTCGCGCTCCTGGTCAGCCTCCACTGGCTCCTATCCGGTGACGCGGTTGATGGAGGAGCGTGGGGTACTTTCCCTGACTTAATTTTCTCTTTCGGATGCGAGGGAGGTAATAACTATGTGGATTTGGGAGGTCTTTAGGCTGTTTGTAAATATTGTATGAATGAAGAATTGTAAATATGGTACGGATGAGAACATTGAACACAATTACTTATTGCCCAATAAGGCAGATTTTAATTTTATAACAATAAAGATTTGCCGTGATCAATCAATCAATTATGAATTATTCACCTCTCCCCGAATACAAATCATATCATTATAGTACGTTGATAGTTTTTTTTTTTCATTTAACCTAAGTTGGTGTTTCTGGCTAGTAGTGATCCAACTGAATTATGTTCTCGTCATAACCCCTTACGTGCAATTATGTAACCGATGGAGGAGTGGGTGTATTCATCGTTGAGGCGAACCCTCGGCTGTCAATAAGAAAGAGAAGACAAAAAAGCGGGATCCAATTAGGTCGGAGGAGATGAGCATCAATCCCAGTTAGCGCAAATCCTCCCGGAGCTTCATTGCCTGAAGGCTACGCCGATCGGCTGGATGTGACAGCCGAATCCTTCCAGTTTCAATTAACTTCATTACGCAAGTTTATTTTTTTTTTTTCTCTGTCCCTTCGCACAATTTGAGAACAAAGGATATTCTCCGTGTTGTAACAGGCCATAATCGTACTTTATAATACAATTAGTCCAAACATCGGTGGACTGTATAGACTGATGTTCGTCATAGTCCCACCGTCCCCGAATATGTCTTGCTTAAACCGCAGGTCCCTATCTCTGGAGTGCCGCCTTTGCCCTGGTCGGTTTCCGGGATACTTTGGGAAATTTCTCACTTTCGAGGATTCATATTCGAAAGATATAAATTTGCAATCTGTTTAATGATTTTCTTTAAAAAAAAAAAAAAAAAGAAGCCTTTTTTATAAAATTTCTTTCTCTATTTGGAATGAGCAATGTTTAAGAACCCTCATATAACAACAATGAAAGGACATTATACATACTTTTTTTCATGATGATATTTTACTAATAATTATTAGCTAAGTAAAATTGTATACAGGCATCAGGGAGTTGGAACTCAATCAACCTCCAAAATATCCTTTCTCACAAGAATGATATTATGAGCACACTTGGTCAGACCTGCTTCCAATAAAACATTCCGTTGGCTGCTAATTATTAAAAGTATTCGGGATCGATACCACTACTAAGAATAACAATTCAATGATATTTTTTGTCCTGAACTTTGTCTATATTTCGTCTGCCCAATTGCTTTCATTACGAGGTATATCAGGCCATTACATATGAGGAGAGTGCAATTTCCGTACTCATTTATTTAATAGTAATTATTTATTATTAGTAATTAGTATAAAATTATCTTAGCATATGTGAGATATATCCCAAATCGTCAGGGAATAAAGTGCACCTTCACCCACTTTGTGTTTATGTAAACTTATTGAAAATGAAGATAATAGCGACTGTATAAAAAATTTACATGTGATTTTTGCAAAATTATTTTTTATTTTTACATCAAGTATGAAGTTCAATATATTAAAGTTTTTTTTATTTACTGAAATTTTGGTTTCTTGTACCACAAAAAGGGCTTGAGATTATGGCTTCTCTCTTGTGGTTTTTACTGTTTATTGTTATTCATCTTCATGTATGGCTGTACACCATTTATGATTTTAGCCAGTCCACGAGATCTTCCAGTATTAGGGCGCAGCGGAGTTTCTGGGGAAAAGTGTATTTGTGCACTCTATTTGTGCGTGAGTACGCAACAGGTTTCGTACTTATTATCTAAAATAAAAAAAAAAAAAAAAAAAAAAAAACGAGTGGGAGTCCTGGCAATGGCCAGTATCTCCAATCATGTCCTGAGCGTCTGTGGTTCTCGCGCTCTTGGTCAGCCTCCGCTGGCTCTTATCCAGTGACGCGGCTGAGGTAGGGGCGTGGGGGACTCCCCAAGACTCCGCTTCCTCCTTCGCATGCGAGGGAGGTGACAACCATGTGGATTTGGGGGGCCTCTGGGCTGTTTGTAAATATTGTATGAATGAGCGAGTGAATGATGAATTGTAAATATGGTATGAATGATGACACTTATCTCAATTACTCATTGCCTAATAAAAGGCATTGTAATTTTATCTTAATAAATTGTTGTTTTCTCTCAAAATAAAAATAATTTATTGTTGATTGGTAAAAATTGAGGTTAACTAATTAGTCAAAATCGGTATTTATTCATATTTAGGTGAAATTCAGATTAATACTTTATTGACTAGTTCAATCAGATTATCTCAAATTTTATTTTAAACTAGGATAAGAAACTGAAAAACATATTTGTAATATATAATTATTTTTAATGTCGTTATTAGTTATAGTTTTTAATGAAAATAATTTGATAGTAATCAATAATCTCTTTAATTGCTGCTTTAAATTTTACGTTCGAGTGATTGCCTCTGTTTTCTTATAAATGAGTACTTTCTGTAGTCTGGTTAGAAAATAGTATTGTTAAGTTTAAAATCTTAAAATACATTATTTATTATATTTTAAAAGCAATGGTAATATTTTTGTTTAGTTTTAATCAATCCTTAATGGAGTAAAAAAAAAAGTTTATAAAAAGGCCTTTAAGATAAAGCACTTTCTTTTTCACATTTAATTTACTGGGCTGTCAGTCAAAGAAAATAAAAATTCCGCCCCTAAGTGATTTGAAGCCACCAAAGCCTCACTGTCACCTCAACAGGGGCTACTCTTTAAAATATTGCTAATCGATTTTTATCTAGCACTCAAGAATTTTTTTTTCTATTTTCGCTCAAATTTTTTCTCGGTATCACAGACGAAAGTATAGTTCTGATACTAACTAGTATTTAGTGGTATGTCCCTTCGAGTCACTTACGACTTAAACTATGAACATAACGTCAATTCATTGAACATAACCTCTGGTGAAAATTACAATTGGCGTTTAATTTTTTCATTTATACGACAATTATTTTGAATTTCTCAATTTTTCCTTCCTTTAATTCTCACCTGAATTATAACAAGTTGTTAGATCATTAGTTTTATGGTATAACCAACTTTTTCTATCATTTTCAATAATTTTTATTTGTGCATTATTTTAAATGGCCGACAGTCAATAAAGTGTTCTTTTCCCCTAGTTTGATTTGTAAATTTAAAAAACAAAACATAATAGAAGTAATTTCCTAATTCGAAATTCACGCAATTTTTATTTTATTACATTTTTAAATTATTACATATTTATCTTATAGTTTGTAACATTATGACGTTTTTCGGTTTGAGTAATAAACACTTGATATTTTTCCACTAGTTACAAAATGTATTTTCATAAAGAAATAAAAATACATCTTACAAGATTTTTTTTTAATATAGAAATATGCTACTATAATTAAAACAACTTAAAAAAAGAGAAATTGGGTCTTTTTGGGAATAGGGACCCCACTGATATCTAGCATTGTTTTGGTTATTTTGCCACCTTTGACCTTTCCTGTAATGTTTTTATCTATATTTATGTTTACTTTGGCCCGTCTTAGTGAACCTTGGTACCTGATAATATTTCAGTTTAGTTTTGTGATCCTGAAGGGAAACATCATGCCGCTATTTTATTTAGCTGCTGAAGTAGATACGAAGGAAAAAGCGGATTTGTCTCTTCGATCTAAGGGGGTATTGCGTAGTGAAAAGCCACAGGTAGTCATACACAACGAATTGAATCGTTATTGGCACAAGCAAAGGCAAGAAACAAAAAAAGAACATGGTACAAGAAGAAGTTTGACAGACTCATATTTGTGTAAATTTTCATGGCGCAACAGAAATAGCGGTAATACTTTGTTCAATCAATTAATAAATGACATTGTAAATTTTTGCCTACAAGAATAAATATGTTCAAACACTAAAACATCTTTTACTAAACACTTTCCCTGAACCTTTCATTTACTGATAATTGACTAGAGAGATGATTAAAAACAATCAGGGGTCCCTGTTCCCAAAAAGACCCGAGAAATTCAGTCAGAAATAAGAGGCTGAGGGATTGATATTCCTTTAATTGTATTGAGAGCCAATATTCAAAACTGAGAGTTAAATAATTGATAGGTTCACATTTTACACTTTTTTGTACATTTCGTTCTATGCCAGTTATTTTTAATCAAATTTATTTCGTTTATACGCCTATTATATAATATGAAAAAAAATGAAGTAAATTGTGTGATGCGTACAATTAAAATGTTTATGTTAATGGTGCGAAACCTACTATTTTTGTTATTACAGTCCACTTAAGTTCCAGTATATATCGCATATTATAAATCAAACTATGTGCTTGCTAAATGGAACGAAGTGTTTACTTTTTCTTTTGTAACAGGGGTTGTTTTAGCATCGTAGGAGTTCTTTAAACAGAACTCTAAAAACAAGGTCAAATCAAAACGGCAAACACGGTGGTAATGACAGTTTTAATGTATTTTTGACATTAGAATGCGACAGTTTTAATTATTTTTCATTTCGACTGACAGGTTTATTAGTATTAGTACGTTATTCAATAGTATACTAAATAATTTTTGTTTAATAGCCGGTAATTAGCTAATGACACTATTTTATGGTATTAACTGCCTTTATGTCTTCCCCACATGAACCATAACCTTTAAATGATAATTCAATGCCTCTAGCTTGAACAGATGATTCACAATGAGCTGAATAGACGGACAGACCCAGTGACATACTATATACGATATTTTTTGTCAAACATTTAGACATTGTTTATTTTAGAAATGAGCTAGTTTAATAACTTGTGTTAAAGAACAGGTTTCAACTATTGATTTGATGGTTGGATGTGGTAATGATTCAGGAACTGTTGGAATTTTTAAAGTTGCTAAAAGTTTGGAGAACCAGAACGGGATAGAAACAAGTAGTACAGAAAAAGTGAGTGTTCTTCTTAGGATTTTTTAAATAATAAAAAAATAAAAACCTTATACTAGCTTAAATTTGTCTTCATAGGCTGAGACTTCGCAATACCGCAGTCACTGCTTTAGAATGGAGTATAAAATTGTCAAAAGCTATTCAGCGGGGATTCTTAAGGTATTATATTTACAGAAATGGTAAAATAATTTTTGATGTTATTATTATTGGCAACCTGCAGCACCAGTTGAGAATCATTTCTTACCCACATTGAACTAATGATATCCTTGTCAACTATTATATTTTTTGTCAAGTTCATTGGTTTTGGGTTCAAGTGATATTTGGGCGAAGTAACAACAACATATATTTATCCACTTATCCCATTTAGAGATTAACTCACCTTGTAGAGAATCTTGAAGCCGTGCGAAGCTGTAAGGAGCTGGGCCACCTGTTGCCCTCCGCGGATCTCTGCGGCCCACAAGCTCTGCTCTGCCTGCAAGATCTGAACCAGGAGCAGAGTCACAGCAAGCACACGCCATAACGAAACCATATCGTCTCATGTAGAGGAAGCTATATTATAGTATTTTATTTATTAGCAATTTACATAGTATCATATATATATATATATATATATATATATATATATATATATATATATATATATATATATATATATATGAACCTCATTTGAACATTTTACCAAACAAGTATCTATTAAAGCTAAATACCACTTAATCATTTCTTAAACTTGATCCAAAACATACCTTCCCATATAATGAAAACATTGTATATCTATTTTTTATTAAATTCAGAATTTTCGACATCTTGTTTGGAATCAAATATCTCTTTAATAGTTTTCAATAATGTTTTATCAACGTATGAATTTTTTTGTAATAAACAAATTTGTCATTGTAAGTGAACCTCCTGTTAAATTTGAAATTTGTGATATACCATGTTTTCAGCATTTCAGTTCAAAACAATTTGCCTTATCTTCCACAGAACTACATACAAAGTACTGCAGCAAAACAAAATTTATACTTTTAGACTCTATATTCGGTAAACTCCATTGAAATATAGTGACTATGCATTCTAATGACATAAGTTTGTGCTGGAGCATATTTGATTACATGTCATGCAATTAAATAGCAATATAAATAAATTTATTGACACCAAAGGCACAGAGATGAGCAGTAAATCATAAAAAAATAAAGAACATTTGTAACTTCGTTAAAAATTTACAATTCGATAAATTGACTATGTCGATAAATAATAATAATTGATTTTCTAATCACGAAAATTGATTATTCGTGTCTTATTCCTAGGCACAATTGCATTTTTGAGCATATAATTTTTTTTTTTCAAAAATAACTTTTTTTTTAAAGTAGAAGATGGTTAACTCGTTTAAAATATAAGAAATTTGTGCACTTCAACAGTGACGTTTTTGTGATATCGTTCACTATTAATGGAAATTTTATCCCCAGATTTCGATCAGATGGCCACTCTGTGGTATTTTAATTGTTTTCTATTCAAATCCCCTTAAAAGGATTTTGTGATCTTACCTAACCCCACTCGGAGAAGGAAAGGTGGACTATGTTGGGAGAAGCTCGTTTTTTATTCATACCGAAGTAAAATAGTTAATCAATTTTTTTTTTTTACTCGCTCAAATTTGCTACATAAATTTCTGAACAATTATTGAAATTTTTTCTATTTCAAAAAAATATATTTATATATTAGAAAAAAGAAAGTTAAAAGTGACGAGGCAATGTCCCCCCCCCCCCCCAATACTCAATGATTTGCTTAAACATTTTATAAATGATTGCGAAAAAACGACTCCATATTATTTCACTGTTTGTTTCATTAAAAAGCCACCTCTTTCATTAAAAATTACCTTGCCAAGGAATGTTAAACATTAAACGGGCGATTTTCATTGAAATGCTAAATTTTTGAATAGGCTCGGATTATCTAGAATTTCGGAGTGTTAATATGAAAGCACCCAGCTTAAAATTTTGAGTAGTATTTATTTCAGTTAGTTATTGTTTAAGTTACCCCCGGAGAGTAGCTGAGAGACTACGAGACCATTTTATTGTCATAAAATTTCCAGTAATAAAATATTAATGTAAACACAATTAGGGATGTTTCACATTGAAATTTAATACACTGCCACAATTGTGGCATGTGACACAAATCACGCCTGTATTGTAACACAAATACAGGCGATTTGCCTAGACATGTTTGAAAACGCTGCCACTTGAATTTTTATATTAAAAAAAAAACACCCTATTGGAGTGATGAATAATAGGTCTTGGAGCCTGTAGTAAATGAAATACAAAAGCACGATAAGCGATAAGGTGTGATATTACCTATCAGTGTGAGTGTCGCTATCAGAAGCAGGGATGAGAGCCTGTCCGGAGGCGGGAAGGTTTTGAACAGTGGCCTGGCCCCCACCCCATTAGCTCTGGGTTAATTCCAGCTGCCGGGGGTGGTTAGTGTCTCTCTACAGCCCCCTCCACTTCTGCTCTGTCCGGAGGAAGGGGGGTATCTGTTCCCGCAATCTGTATACGCTACAACAAACAAAGCAGATATAAGCTCGATGTAAACGAGGATGCTTAAACCACCAATCTCGAAATTTTCAGAGAAGGATAATACACCATCAGCTAGAATTATTTTGTATATTAGCATATCAATTATGTAACTTATCGAAAAAATATACAATTTCACCTACTTGTTATGTATGTGACAATAAATATTAGCTATATTTGGCTACTTTGAAGGACGTCCCATCTCTCAATAGAAAATAAATTACTAATCTACAAAATTATACCTAAGCCAGTCTGGACATAGGGAATAGAGCTATGGGGGACAGCAAAAAAGTCGAACATCAAGCGTATCCAATCCTTTCAATCAAAAATCCTAAGAACAATAAATGCCCCTTATTTCGCCAGCAACAAAACCCTTCATAAGGATCTTAATATATCCTACATTCTTGTACTTATCCCTTCCAAGTTGATAAAATTCCATAGTAACCTATGGATGTGGTATAGTGCACATTCATTGCACTGTGACACATCCCTACAATCCTCCTCGGAGGCTAAAACGGCAGTGGCCTCTTGACCTGCTACGTGCTGGGAGTCCTGGCAATGGCCAGTTTCTCCAATCATGTCCTGAGCGTATGTGGCTCTCTCGCTCTTGGTCAGCCTCCACTGGCTCTTATCCAGTGACGTGGCTGATGGGGACTTTCCAAGGCTCCGCTTCCTCTTTTGCATGCAAGGGAGTTGACAACTATGTGGACTTGGGATTTCTCTGGGCTGTTTGTAAATACTTTAGCGAGCGAATGAAAATTGTAAATATGGTATGAATGAGATCATTTATCACAATTACTTATTTCCCAATAAGGCAGATTGTAATTTCAGCACAATAAAGGAAGGAATTACTTAGATTTTGTAACAATAATAACTAGATAAAATATCAAACAATTTAACATGAAAAACGAACAAATTATTATTGTTTACATAAAAAGTAAATTAATCTCATTATTTTAAATTGAATAAATAGCCATAAAATAATTATTTGAAAATATTCCTTGCTTTTTGCGTTAAATTGTGACTTCCAATTGTCATATCATTTTGTTTGTTATCATATCTATAAAGTTGTTTTATCATTTATATTTCTAGTTAATTTTACACATAAAATTCATTTTTTGACTATAATAAATTACTCCATTACGTTATTATTCCTGTCATGATAAGTATAAGAAATTAACATTTATAATATTGATAGTGAGTAGACAAACAATATCAGTATAACCAGTATCAAGATCTATTGCCACCTAGGGCTGTCCAATTTGCGACCTTGCTAAGTCAATCAAATCAAGAGGGGCTATTTACAATTACTCAGCACAAATAAATTTATTTATGTTCTTTAAAGATACACAAAATAATAAAATGTAAGTGTGTTTAAATATTAAGTATTTTTTTATAAAAAAAATTTGTCTTGAATGACAATTATTTTTCTATGAAAAGTACAAATAGAACTAGATTTTTCGATAATCAAACTTCTTTATTGTGCTAAAATTACAATCTGGCTTATTACGCAATAAGTAATTGAGAGAAATATCAAAACTAAATTTTACCGACAGGTGATGTGTCTTTATGTGGCCATCGTCAATTCTAAATTTAGCCCACACGTGTTTTTTTTTCTGTCTGCATTTTTTTACGCTGCATACTTATTATAGCCATTGATTCTGTTTATCACAACAGCATTGCGTTTTTATTTTTATATAATTTAAACAAAAATCCGCTTCAAAATATGTACCACCCATAGGTCCACTACTGAGTTTAGCTTCCCAATATAATGTGTCCTGAGGATGCCTGATGTAATATCAATTATTATCCAAAATATCAATATATCAATATATTTTGGAGCTACTTTAAGCTTTTAAAAAAAAGAACTAATTTTTACATAGTTTTAATGTTATTAGATCAATTTCGCTACAATTTTGGTATTTTTTGTTTCAATGATTCTCTCATATGCTTAACCTTTAAAATATTTACAGTTAAATTAGTAGCTTTAAACTTCCCGTGCTTACTTACGTGGCCCTGCCAACAATCCTTGCCTCCCTCCAATCATACTTTTATGGTATCAATATGTGTCATACCACTGTTCTATCGCCATCAAGAGTGCTCCATAATCCTTCCAGTAGCTTCTCAGGGGTCTACTCCTGCTGGCATCCATATCCACCCATTGCAATCATATTACATAGCTAAAATTGTAAGCTCTTGTAAATAGCTCCAGGTTCTTCCAGGAAGAATTTATTCCTTCAGATTTAGGTAGGGTCCAGTTTTTTTTATTGTTGTATAAAATACAACTATTTTATTATTAAAGATGGTCAAGTAATTTAGAATAAACAAATAAGGTGCATAGTTCCATTTCGCAACAGACTAGATATTCACGGTTTTATGTTTAGTATATATATAAAAAAAGTGTTTAGTGCTTATAATATTTACACCGTACCATATATATTGTTTGTTGGCATATTATAGACTAGAGATAAGTAGCACCTTTGGTTGCGTAGTGTGCGGTTTGTTGTCTTAAATGCTATGTTGCTTTCAGAGTTACATTAAAAAACGTTATAATAACAAAAAGTACAGGCAAATAAAAAATATAATGTGATTAAATAACGTGAACATGGCTGAAAAATATATGAAGTACGTTAAAGGTTATTTGACAGATTACTAAAAAACTAATTAACGACTTCGTTTCATTCTTTAAACATTTCTATATGTAAAAATATAAAACCCATAAATAGCTATGATATTGACCGTAGTTACTATTAAAGCCCGTGAAACCATTAGTTTCGCTCTAAAAAAATTTACTTTTGACTATTTATTTGATTGGTTTTTGATTCCTTCTAAAAACGTCGGATACAGAATTTTGTTCTTAGAAATTTTTAGTTCATATTTATCAATAGGTCAGAATTTTTACTACAGCTTTCGTTTTTGTTGTATTCGGCCCAGCAAATAAGTCTTCAATATCCGCAGATTTCGAAGTATTATTTTAAAATTTCAGATTAATTTGATCATTTTTATTAAGCTATAATATTATTTATAGCAATCCAAACATATGAAAGCCAATTGCAAGCATATGCTTCAAAGTTTCCAGGCTAAGCAACTTCTGTTCGATCAAAGGATCATGAAGCTCAAATTTAATGGATGAAATCACTATTCGTTGTCAAACATGAATATTTCAGATTTGATTTCCTGGCTAACAATGAACTCATAGTTTAGTACTAGTGTGTATAAAAAGAATTAATACCCATAATGAGTGTAATCAGCTTACAGAATGATATTATGAGGTTAACTATGTTTATGCTAGATACATAAAATTTGAATAAGGTCGGTTAAGCCAAACCACTGCTCTGTGCGATAAACCTTATCTATGAAGGAACATATGGCACCTCTTTAAAATAAATCTCATCTTTATCTACTCGCGATTTTTTCAACATATGTTGTTAGCCAATGCAGCCACAAAAATGTATGATGATCTTAAATTATCAAAGCACACTTGGTAAGTTATTGGGTTTTAATAGAAAAGCGTACCAACTACTAGTTTATGTTTGTGCGGGGTCAATTGATAACGTTGGATTGTTTCGTGATTAGATAGATCGCTGGAGTATGTACGGAAGTGATTCGTTTTTTAATACATGATTAGAAATGGGTACGGTAGAGGAAGGAAGCGTCATAATGGTGCAATGAGGGTGAGTTCATCGGATGTGGTTCACGGCCAGGAGGTGACTGGGAAACCCCGAGTGTCTGGAAAAGAGGAACGGGACGGGATTTGATCAGCTGTTCCGTCCTGTCATGGCAAAGTCGAACAAACATTGGCTAATTATGCGCAGCTGTGTTCCGTTGTTTTCTTTCGTCAGTAAATTACCTTACTTGTCCCAGTTATAATAGGTTGGCAAGAAAGTAATGTCGGTTTTTTAGTGTGAAATAAAACTAAATTTTTTCTATACAAAAAATGAACATTAATCAGTCAAATATCTTTCATTCTGTTCGACCACCTTTTGCCATCTTTCTGGTGAATTCATGATCCCGCGCTCATAGAACTTCTGGTCCTTGTCAGCAAAAAACTCAACCAAGTGCGATTTGAGGTCATTGTTGTTACTGAAATTTTTACCACTTAAGAAGTTTTGTAAACTTTGAAATAAATGATAATCCGATGGCGCAAGGTAGGGGTTGTATGTGGAATGCGACATCACTTCCCAACCAAGCTCCAATAGTTTCGTACGTGTTGCTAAAGATGTGCGAGGCCTCGCATTGTCGTGGCGGAACCCAAATATCGATCTTCTTAACAAGTCCACGACAAGACGTCTTATATGATTTTCAATTGTTGGGTGTGATACATTTAACTGCTTTTCAATCTCTCGCACAGTTATATGACGATTCAATTATGGCTTTCATTTTGTTATCATCAACTTCAGAAGGTCAAACAGAACGTTTGCTATCTTTCAGTGAAAAATCTCCAGAACGAAATTTTTTAAACCAATTCTGACACGTGCGTTCTGTTAAACAATCAACACCATAAACTTCACATATCTTTTTGTGATCCTCAGACGCTTTCTTGTCTTTATGAAAATAAAAAGTAAAATGTGTCGAAAATGCTTATTTTTACACTCCATGTTATAACTGACCGTAAGCTGACAGTTGCAAACAAAATTACGTGGAATTTCTTTCTATAGAAACCTAAAGGTATCGACTACCAAATCTCAAAAGAAAAATTCTAAAATTGACAAAAGAATAACGAAACAAAGAGAACGCTACTGGTGCAAACCGAAATCACTTCCATGCCAACCCAATAGATATGGATCCACAATGAGAGAAAACAATCAGACGCGTGAGGTACAACTGTCCACAATAATGTGTATTTGTAGACATGCTTCTTAGTTATGAGGTATATCAGTATACATAAATATTGAAAGGAAAACATTAACATTTATTTAAAACAATATTGTATATCAATAGCCATATTACAATTTAAAGTTTAAAATCGTTTAAGAGTTAAGGGAGCTGTTGAATAAAACATATTTATTCTAAATTTAATAGATTTCTGATTCTCCCATATTGTTGAATAATTAAAGTTGATGAAACTTACTATGTCTATATGATCAAAGCATACCCGCTGATTATACTTGATGCACCAGCTTGTAAGATCGATGGTCTATGGCCACATTCCGGTATTTTGTCGTATTGAAATTTCCGGCCTTAAGGGAAATAAATAAACGTACTGTAGATTAATAATGAAATTTTACACGTAAAATGTAATTTTTTAAGAAAATGATGGAGGCATTGGAAATATTCAAAATACAGTATACATACCAGCAAATTAATTGGAAGTCAGCTTCTGGAAGTCTTATCTCCTAAATGTGAAAATGATGCAACTTATATTGCATTGCAGTCAATTGGGGTACCCGCGCCCCTTACAGAGGGTTAATTAAACAATAAAAAGTTATTTGCAAACAAGAGACAGGAAAATACATGCGTGGGTGGTGATTGGCTGCTGGTGACTACGAATCGCCGATGGCAGGAATATTCTACCTGCGAGTGCGGAATCGTCCGAATAAAGCCGAACTTTTTACGTTTGTATTCTTCTTTTTAATCCTCCAACACGGGAACAGTATCCCAGATGAGGTCCCTCATGGACTTCGCGCACTGGTAGGCTTAGGGGCACGTAGAGTGTTCCCAATGGATGAACCCGGAGCGTCCTGGCCGATCAATTACCATTTGCACAAACTTATTATGGTTTCAGATAGATAGATGAACGTGTTTATTTGTACAATGAACAATAAAAAACAAATTACCAATAACTAAAATTAAATTCATTACACACTATGGGCCTTAATCCGTCAACCAGAGTCGGCCTGGGGCTGATTTTTAACATTTTTTAAAACACAATTAAAATAAATAAAAACAGATATTAAAACATAAACTACTACATTGCCAACACTTATAAGCAAAATCATAGATAGTTATCTGCGTCTTACAGAAGCAACAACTATTCCACAAGAATTAGTGTAACACTAAACAATAAGATTTATCAAGGAAACGCACCATAAATAAAATCAATAATTAAATAAAAGGCAGCCTTATAAACCCTTCGTGATTATAAAGTTTTCTTTCGGAGTTTAAAAATATTCTAATTCTATATACTGAACATTTCTTTATACATTGTTATTTTAAGAGTATAGTTTGGCCTCTCATTTTCGCATCCATTCTTTTTAAATATTTCATACATTAATCAGAAATCAGAAAATGTCTATAACATTCCATGTCAACCATCCTTTACTTAGATTCAAATAGTTTAGTCTGTTTTTTTGCTGTTGTTTTTTACAATAGACGATGCCGGTCAGATAGTGCTTTTTATAATGTCTATTAGCATTCGGGGAGGAGGGAGTCAGACATCAAGTCCGTATTTCTTCTACACAAACTTCCAAGCACCCATTCTCATTAAGACCATAATCCCCTGCCATACATTCCATTTTTTTGTCTATATTTTTTTGGGGGGCTTTCAATTGACGGCCTAACAGATTTCTTATTAATTGGTACGGTTCATGTTAATTTTTTCGTACATCTTCAAATTTTATTCTAACTTCCTCTGTTCTTTTTTTACTCTACATTTACTAGTTGTTTTGATTTAAGTTACGAGTTTCCTAACAGTGTTAATACACCCAAAAATCATCAAGAACCACCTATTTTATAAGTGGGACTCTGCTGCACTTTGTACTGCTATCACAACATTAATAATTAGAACAATAGTTTGTCCGAAGAACACAACCTACAATGATCACTTCTTGGTGTTGAAATTTTCCCTGTTTATGGTTCGTGATTCGTCCTCGCCACCGAATTCAAGTATATTCCTTATCCATCTTAAAAGATCCTTCTGCTTAACATATCGGTGTACAATAATAGTAAAATTTTTATATTCTTACTACAATGAAACTATGAGTCACAGATATTTTTTTTCTCTATGTATAGGCCTATTCTATACTATAGTTCTTCTAGCGCCGCACTTTGATCTTTTTTTTTTCTTCATGCCCATGACAGAATGTTCTCGATTTGTAAAAGCCAAACCGACAGCATTAATAATTGTGGTTTTTAAGAGATACCTTATACACGATTCCACACACTCAATATGTACAGTTCACACAGATGACTGTTGCTGCATAGCAGGAGTTGACTGTAGGATTTGGATGTGCAGATAAGTTTTCTTAGAATTTGGTCAATATTGTGGTTATAAGCTCAAGTGATTCAGATCCAAGAAGATAATTGTGAAGGGGCGAGTTTGTAGTGTAGCAAAGCATTCCAAGTTCAAAACAATTGGCCTTATATTGTGCAGAACTACATACAAAGTACTGCAGTAAAACAAAAGGTAGCCTTTTAGAGTTTATATTCGGTAAACTCCATTAAAATACAGTGACTATGACGAGTGTGTAATGTACAAGGGATCGTTGACTATATTTGTGAGGACTTTGGATTGTTTTCCTCGAATTAGTTTCAAATCAGAAGGTTTGGCTGTACCCCCGCACTTTTATACTTAATATTAAATATTTATTGCTAGCATTTTCTAATGTTGTGTTTTGTTTTTGCATAAACTCACAGCCTAACAGAAACTCCAATGATTTTAGCACTTCAAACTGCCATCAAAATAGTGTTGACATTAGCTACATCGTGAAAAACGTGCCAATTAAGAGATTCATTTATGACCAAGTCGCTCAAGAGTTTTCCTACTTTCGCATATCCTGTCTTCTGGTCGTTGTTTTTTCCCGTTTTCGTTTTCCACGGTCTGTCATTTATCGATGTTTGTACCCTAAAGAGTGTATCCCTTTGTTTCGGGGACGGTTCTTGACGTTTTCTTGTCTGAAAAAGGCAGTCTGTCGGTATAAAGTAGAAAAAATTAGCCTTCTTCGATGGTTTGGAACGTCTCAAATTCATTTGAAGTTCGTCTACCTGACTCTTTTGTGTAATGATTTGCTCTATAATTTCTTCCATTGCCTAATTTATGTTTTCTTTGATACCAATATATGATCAAATCCGTTAATATTTAGTTTGTGCTAACCTTACACCCAACAAAATATGTATTTCATGTGCCTGTGTATTTGGAATACAATTTAATGCAGCTCTCTACTGCGACAATGTTACTCACGGCTTTCTGTTCCGTTCGAGTTGGTGCTCATCATTTAGTGTAAAATTAAGGCTGTGGATGCAATGCCTAAAATACGTTCACCAAACCAGGGGTTTAAGTTAATGGTAGCTGCTAGGGCTCATATTGGTAAATATTGAATCAGAATGTATAATAATGCTGAGCTAATAAAACTGGTCGAAAGTCGTATTCCATTTTATCAGTAGTTCAGGTTCACTAGACCTCACAGCTCGCCATTAAGTCGAGTGTCGTCAATGCTTCCTTATCGGCTAGCTCCACCATTGAAGCGGATTTTCTTTTGGATTTAATTGAACCTTGTAGGTATATCGCTTTTTTTTGTTTTTTTCTAAGGAACCTAACATTTAATGAGGGCCCCTAAACGGCTCTGGCACAAGGGCACTTGAAAAATTTCTCAGCAATCCTTCAAATGAACTAAATGTCATTTGAAAGGGGAAGGGCCAAATTTGAAAAAGGTCTTTCATAAATCTTAATTGGACTTATAAGTAAAACAGCTAAACATTAATATATCGTCGAAAGGGGAAAGAAATGTCAAATCAAAATTGTTTTAGAATATCATTCTGAATTAGCTTTATTCAAAATCCATAGCCCACATTTTTTCACTACTGTGCTTTGAAAATTATGGGTCGAAATTTTACTTCTTATTTGATGTAAGAATGGGGTGCCAATGATGGTCATGCCCATTCATAAGCATGACTAAATATTAATTAGTTTATGAGTTGGTACGATAAAAAAAATATTGTTGTATTATTTTGAGTATAATAGTTTAATTGTTCTATAATTATGTAAAGTCATTAAAAATGCCATCATACCTGTATTTACAATTTCATTTACCAATTATTGTTAATTGATGCCAGACACCGGCTAAAATTAAAAGCAGCCTAATGATAAATAATGAAGACAAAAAAAAATCCCTACCATATTAAAGGCTTATTTTGTTAAACAATTAATAGCTTAATTGAATTTACAACTAGATAACTTAAGTAAAATCTCTATGACATTACATTCATCTCATTTATTTCGTTAAAGAAAAATTGTATAAGATGTCAAATTTACATGGGGCTATCTTAGTTTATTATATTATGTACAGCAGTGCAATATCTGTTTGAATGATTAATTATAAAATATCTCAACATCCTTAAGTATAAGTAATATGTATTATATATTGGGACTTATGTGATGACATATATTAGAAAAAACAATTAAAAGTGCCGATAAAACCATTTTCCAAACCGCAGCAAAACCCTTTATTGTTTGATGTACCGCACTCTTTTTATACTATTTGTACTGGTTAATTCATCTCAACCTTTCATTTTATTGTTTACATTTGTCACTTCATTGTGGACTTTGTTGCAATATACTCCTTTATAATAAATAGCTCATTATGTTACTTCAATTAATATATAGACCTATAATTAATAAAATTTGTATCTAAAAACTAAAATATTATATTATACTTTATAACACTAAAATTATTTTTTCTGTAATGATTAATTCTCCACTTAAGCCTTTGTTGCTATGACCTAAGCACATAGTGTCCTTTTTCTTTACATAGATATTTTAGCTTGTTTTATAATTTACAATCAGCTTATGGAATGAGAAAATCTTTTGCCTGGAGATGCGCAGTCTTTGGCCTCCTACCAGTAATCATTGGGGTGGTTTTAAAGGATGGTATGTAGAGGAAATGTTTTGTGGTAGTGCGTTTTTTATGGACTGTTTACATGACATAGGGATGATAGGTAGTTCTGCGGAGTGATTAGTGATTTAGCGAGTGTTTTAGAACAAGTCAGGTATGTAGATGTTAAATAGTTAAATGTTAAGAACGATACTAACCAAAAGTCATTATTCTGCTTCATTTCATAGGTTTTTAATATTCGAACTTTATTTTTGCTGTGTGTCATTTAACAATAATTGAACCTTATTTTTTAGGTTGACTGAAGAAATAAATGGAAAAGCAGAGAAAATTGACTCACACTATGATTAATTCCTTACTCCATTTTTGCACTGTGCTATCATTGTTTATGGTATTTATCATTTCATTATTTAATATTTACTTCGGAAAAGTTATCTCTCATTCATATGCCTTGTCAGCCTTTCCTCTGTTCACACCCCAGTACCCCACATTCTCTCTCTTATTCCCATCCTGAAGTGGATAAACGAGAGTATCTCTGCCTTCTTTAACCAAACCATCCATCCCTGGGACTTTTCACATGAATTACTATTTTAATTTCCCTCAAAACACACCATAAATTACACCATGTTACTACTTTGCACTTTGGAAACCTCAAATCACTATCACTATTCAAAATAGCCTACGCACATCCTAAATTCAATTTTAAAAAAAGTCTATTCTCAGTCATCAGGCCAAAGACCCATTGTATGACTGACATACAAACAAACGACAGTTAGTTGCTGAATGCACACCTTTGAAACCTATTAAACATTTTACCAAAACATAAATAACCTTTTAACTCCCCGGATCCTCGACCAAATACATTATAAAGCTACAGTTTTTGTCAAGTATATTTATAGTTACATCCTTTAAACCAAATGCACTTTCCAATTTTTTAATCTTAACACTTAATAAGATTTGTCCATGCTTAGAACACCAATGGATAGCAGTTGAGCGAATGACAAAAATAAATGATCAGCATTTATTCATGAATAAACAAATTACTTCAAGCTGTTAAAAATAAAATAAAAAAGTTAAATAGGCCCCACCTATTAAATGTTTGTGATTAAATTATGGCAATATTATTATAGTTAATTGACATTCATCTCAACTTTATTGATACTAAGTTTGCCATATTTTGTTGAACAATTATTACTTAATTAAATTGACTACTAAATAACTTAAGTAAAATGTTTATGAAGTTTATTTTACAACATTAAGGAAAAATTGTATAAGATGTCAAATTTACATGGGGCTATTATATTATGTACATCAGTGCAATATCTGTTTGCAGGATTAATTACCCTTAACCTTGTCACACAAATATAATGAATGTAACTTTGCTTGCTTAAAGGATTAATAGTTGTATTATGAATTCATTGAGCTAGATATTTTAAGATTTTTCTCGAACTAGGTTTTGCAAAAGGCAAATTAATGATGTCTCATTAATCAAAGACATTTTCAATAAAACCAAAATGTAATTAAACCATTGGCCGTGAATGTTGCAGAATAGCGACCCGGAGTTTGATCTACTGTACGGGCCAGAAAGATGTGAGCTCAGTTTAAATCCGTGAGAAATACATTTTATTTTGTGACAGGTCACATACTATTATTTCAACATACCCTTTTGAGTTGAAAGAAATTACCCATCTATCTCCCTATATGTTGGAATGTAATCTACTCAAAAATAATAAATTATGATCCACATTAAATCTTTCAACTTCAACCATTTTTATATTTTCAATTTAGACTTTCGACTAAATCCAATAAGGACAAAAACAAACCACCTGGAGAAGATGAACTTCTCATAAGGATTGTGACCCTTGGAAGTCAGTCATAGCCCAGACCAAAAGAACTGTCGAACTTTTCAGACTCGAAATTATTTTAAGTAGATGGACTAGGTGTATTATTTTGTGAAGCAAACCTCACCACTGATAAAGGAAAGGATTTTCACTGTGCATTTTGACTAAGACACCAAACTTGCTTCTGTGGTGTGAGAGGCATGTATGTAAATAAAATCGAACATAGAATATATTTTACCATAATATATTCATGATGAAATAAGGCTGTTAGTTGGCAGTGAGGTGTTGATGGGTTCTGGGTTATCTCCCGACTTTTATTTCAGTTTTTTAGCCCTGATCCACTTCTTCTTTATTCAATTAGTTACACTTGTTTCCTCACAGTGCTAAGGAAACCTCGGCACAGGAGAGCCGAGAATCAAATCAAATTCTCCATAGTTAGTAATGAGACATTAACAAGAAGAAGCATACTTATCAAACTTGATAATTAAAAACTTACTTTAAAGATATTAATGTCAAATTTTGCTGCCCTTTTGAAACGTATTGATGTACTTTGCCTAATGTCTTGAGGCTATGGGTGATATCTGAAATGAGATAGAAACCATACTAAATGTTATTTATCATCGCAATACGTTAAGAAATATTACTTAGTTGAACTCTAGATTCTACGTTAACAAATATTATATTATATTTTAGGTTTCTTTCTGTTGTGTTGCTGGGGAGCAGACACCACCAATAGACAAAACTATGGAATCTCCAGAAATGAGACAGGCTCATTCGATGTTTAATGAGCAGGTAAATCATAGAATTTTTTTTTTTTTTTTAGGTGTAAGGTATGATTTTGATACAGATAATTTAATTAATAAATTTGTCTCATCAAAAAGTTTTATTAAAGCACAAATGTTCTCGATTGCACTACAAATTCTAAAGAAATAATACATTAAAAGAGGGATTTTACCTATATAGTTTTAAAGGTTATTCAACATAATTATGATATAAGCTATTGGTAAATGTGATCAGAAACAACACTTAACCAGCCTAAGTAATGATAGGGTATCTTTGAAATTTAGAACAAACATTTGAAAATAAAAAACAGTTTCTTTCTCGACAGTTTTCATGTATAAGTGGCATTAGTTATTTATGAAATTTCATTTTCCCTGGATATCACTCTTCTTTTCACGTATTGTTAGTAATTAAAATTTAGTTCAGTAGGATTAAATACCCCACAACTAACAGTTAGTGTAATGATAAACTATTTATCTATGAGCATTATCCACTTCTCTGGTTCAACCAATAAATGAAAACTACTAAACTGTAAGAGTTTTATTCAGAAGGCTTATTAAAACTCAGCACATTTTTTATATAATTGTTTAGAAAAATTCTTTAAACTATATGTTTTGGGCTCCTGACAAACTAATTTAAAAATATTAAATGTTGAGTATCCTTTTTTATAGATCAATTGATGTCACATTAATGCATTACCAATGGTGTGATTAATGAACAATAATATTATTTCAGCAATACAGTACCTTCAGAAGTTCACCGGAATTCAGCGCAAATGTGTGGGATAAGAAGGGACTGATACACATGTGTGCTCAAACAGGCTGCTACGGCGTTGTCGCAGCTCTCTTAAAGAATAATGAGAGCGTCAACTCTAGGAACAAAGCAGGGAACACTCCCCTCCATCTTGCTAGTGGCAACAAGCATCCTCAGATTGTAAAGCTTCTTCTAACGTACAATGCTGAAGTCGAATTAAAAAATGAAAAGAGCGACACTGCTATCCATTTGGCAGCTATGTGTGGTTGTCTGGACTGTGTAATCATACTGATCAGATACGGAGCAGACATTAATGCAAGAGGTCTACATAAAATGGTTCCCCTACACATAGCAGTCATTAATAACGATTTCAGTATGGTCGTTTATTTGCTAAAGAATAATGCATTAAGGACAATTCGTGACCGGCACGACAATAGGCCAATTGATTATGCAACAACAGATAAAATGAAATTTATTTTGGATGGTTTAATAAACTTAGATGACGTCACTAGTTTCTAATATACATTATAAGGATTATTTATGCCATTTCATTGATCTAAACACCTTGAAATATACAAAACATAATAATTTTCTTACTCCCAGATATTATTCAGTTTGTAATAGCTAAAAAAGTGGACAATTATATTTATTAAACAACATATTTTTTTTTTTGGGCATCTAGTTATATTATTTTATTTAAGTTATTTCTGGCTTCTTCCTAGGGTCGTCCATTTTAAAATTATATTTTGTGCTCTGTTACAGGGAATTCATTAGAGATTTCTACTTTTATTTATGATCAAAGTGGGATCTAGTCAACCATTAGTTTTTTTTAGTAACAGGGAAACTAACCAAATTTTAAAATTAACTTTATTTAACCTAATTATTAATCATATGAAGTGGGCAATCGATTTCAGATTGGCTTAAGCAAAAAAAAAAAAAACGAGTGCAAAGCATTCAAGTGGAAAGGTGCAATTAGTGTTACCCACTATACTTAGTGTTATGCATTACTACTGCTAATGTAAAGAACAAATGTATTAAAACGAAAAAATAAAATGACATTATTTGATTATTTTGATAAAACTAATAGAAGTAACTGTTTGGTATATCAATAATATTGTGGATTTTATTGCTAAGATTTTCCTCGTAGCAAGGAGTTGGCTTTATACAATGTATTGACTTGTAATTCTATGTTATTATTTGTTAACTGTGATCCCAAAACCTAAAGATTTGCACAGGAACAATTAAATTGTGTCAATTGAAAGAATAATTGACATATAATTATAATTTGTAAAAGCCCATGTACATTTCTTTTGAGAACCTATTGAGTAACTTATGTATTTATGAATGATGATTGCAAGAAAATGCTGTCTTGTTGAATTACTATACATTGTTATTACATAGGTCATAAAGTGGCTAGTAAAGGAGGACATGAAATAAATGTCCTGATTTGAGTTCATCTTGCAGAGATCACAACAAACATCAGTATTAATACTACAATAAATATTTCTTTTAGAAAATACAATAAACTAGATTTAGAAAATACAAAGTACAATTACTCATTTTTTTTTTAACATAACTTAACTTCTAAGGGATAATCACCATTTCTGCCCAGAGCAAATAAAAGCCTAGAAGCCCCTCTAATCAGGAGAATAATGTTGTTAGTTAATTTAAATTAACTTCCAAGAAAAAACCATAATTATATTTAATGCTGATAATTTTTCACACAATTACCTAATAAAATAAAATATAAATAGCATTTGGGCTTTCCTTGAATATGATTGTAAACGTTAATGTACAGTGCTGTGCTGAAGTATAGAATAATTTCCAACTTCCACCGACAACTCCTTGTGTCCTAAAGCTCAATCTTCATCGACCAGCCGCACAAAACACCAGATCCCTGCTATTACTGTCGAAGGAAGCTAAGAATGGATTGCTGGTTGTAGACCTCCATTAAGTAAGTATATACGATAGATTATTGAGCTACATGAAAAGAATTTTGATTGAGCTGACGAGAGGCTGTTCTATGTTTTCGAGCATCGATGATCCTGTAGTTTGATGTGCTTGAAAACTATGTTAATAATGATAAAGACTGGAGGGGTCAAGCATCTAAGTACTGACCAAGCCGGACTTAAGTTAACTTAAGCTTTGTATCTACTACCTAAAGTATGTTCTGCTACATGCTTAGGATTATTACTGCTTCATCTACCAATTTGAGCCAAGTGAAAAGCATTTAAAACTTTTCAATACAGAAAAATTTCCTAACTACAAATTTAGTTAAATTTTTAGCATGTTGGGAGTACTACACCAACTGCTGTATAATTATTGGATAACATAAGATTCCTTTTTACTTTTCAATTTTTTGTACTGATTTAGTTCATATTGGAGGCAAATGTTTAAGCCAGAGAAAAGACATTTGTAAAAAAAAAACGCTAAAACATACAATTACTGACTTATAGTGGTACTTAATGATCCCAAGCAATTTGGGTTTTAAAAACCAACCTGGTGTTAAAGGAGAGAGACCTTTAGATTTTTTCAAAACCTGATACTAGATGAAGTCTAAATATAACAATAAGTGTATTTAAAAAAAAATCTGACGCTATAATTGCAGTAATTCCTTCAAACAACATAAAAATTCGTCGATTGAGGAGTTAATTTTAAAATACCAACGTACAAAACTGTAGGTTTCTCTAGCTAAGCAAAATGTGCAGTCTAGCGGTTATATTTTGAAACACTCTGCTTAACCAAGAAATGTCAGTTGAAATAATAAAATAATTCCTGCCTTTCGTTTAATTAAAAAAAAATTCTTGGTTTTTTTCGTCTTTCTTTTGTTACTATAGTTTAAAATTTTAAACTTTATCTATTCACAGTATTTTTTTAGTTGTTGAAACGGCATATTTCATATCATTTAACAAATAAAATGACCAACCCTTGTTTCTTAAAATTTCTTGACTAGTTTAGTTCACAATATTTTAATAAGTTTTTAAAGGAACTGGCGTGAATATCTCTGGATACTGTTCCTTTACTTTCTACGTCCTTAATTTTGTTTATATATATTTTAAAAAATGCAACTTAGTTTATAATGTAATTAATTTAGTGGCATAATATAATTAATATATTCATTGCAACATAATACAATGGGTACATTTTTCTTTAACTGCAACAAATAAATTTATAATATTTAGGAAATGTTGACGCCGATCGTGACGTCACTACCTGGTAGACTTTGTACCTAACACCACTCCCGTTTGAAAGCTATATTGCACAACTTACTGCAAAGCAAATTATTATTTGTAGGTCTTATTTTACCTGTAGAAAGATGTATATGATTAATTTCAGCCCAAATAATAATTTTAAATGTATCCATAAAGGTTTGTAAGGTTTGATACAATATGAAGCTAATTTCATTAGTATGTAGGTAGGTATAAGAGAAAGAACTTGTTAATATTCAAAGAAGAATATTGAATTTTTTTCTAAAATATTTATTATCATAAATATGTATTTATTCTGTGTATTACACAGGATGCATTAATATCATGCATTTGAAAATCTGTAAAACAGAATTAGATGTTAAAAAATAATAATTAATCGCCACAATACAATAAATAGATATCAGCTACAGGAAACTACTAACTAAAACTATTAGGGCCAATAATCGAGATATTAGTAGTTATGACCCTGCTGGATTTGCTTTTTATATCAACTGAAATATCCTTATATAAAGTCTGTAAAAATATTCTTGCATTTCACTGTATTAAATTTATATTTGAGTTATCTAGTTTTACAAATTACAAATCTTCAAATTCAACCAGCTTTCATCAATAATTGTCAAAATATTACCACTTATATACAATAGTTTTCCATAATAAGAAACTTGAATATTTAGTTCATTTGTATAACCAAGTTAGTTCCATAGTAATAAAGAAAAATACTCTATATATGTTCTCAAGTCCAGTATTGTTCAAACGAAATATTTTTATTTCAAAACCCGGAATAATTAGTAATTGCATAAAACTATTCATTGAACATTTCAGAAAAGATAATGCTATTTATAATTTATTATCTTAAAACAAATTATTAATATAAAATAAATGAAATATCTGGAGAAATTATCCACTAGATATCAATATTCTTGCCGTTAATTTCTTAAATTTGTTAGCAAATAAATTTTCTCCTTCTTAAAGAAATTAATTCATTTTTAACGTCAGTTTTATTTCTGACTGAAATGAATGAAAATGAATTAATGATGTAAACCAATCCCCAATGTTTGTGTTTCTGATCACAAATTTTAGATTAATACTCCAATTGATTAATTTGGATTCAGGTAGAGATATTTTTTGCCTATATTTTTATTTTCAATGACTGTACTGTATAGTATACTGTGTTATAGCTATATTGTATATTGATCCCATTTAAATAGCAACGATTTCCATCAACAATCAAGAAATAAACATCACATTTTTAAGTTCATTTTTGTTTCCTGTTTTGTCCCGTGACCCAAACAAATGTGACTTTTATCCCTTCATTCGGTAACTTATATTGCAACTAGGTGTCTAAAAGAAAACTGCTTAAAGTTTTTATCTCAGTAAATCTGAGTATAGAACAATTGGAAAAATTTTCAAGTCCACTTAATGTCCCTACAACCCCTGTTATTTATGAATTTTACTCTGCTTGTAGTCAAAGCAAGTGATTTATTATTATTTCTTCTTAAACATGCTATTTAATAATATTGACATTAGTTTTCAAAAGAACTGAAAGGGAAAAAAATATAAAAATGTCTTTTCTGTGATGATCCATATAGTTATTAAATAATAAATGTTCCTCTTCAGAGTTCTGGTGTATAATTATATATCTTGTTTTTCATTTTCCTTCCAACACTTCCTTAGTTATTTTCTCTTTAATTTGTAAACCATATTCGCTGCTGGGTTATAGATGTTCTAATTTACACTGTCATAGCTAACGATCTTGTAATTATTGTTTGTTTTTTGAATTGTTGCCTTCATCTGTTCAGAGCATACTTCCTAGCAACCTCAATTTCTGACCATCCTAAAATTTTTCCGTTCCCTTGATTCATATATGTGCTGCAATGTGTGCTTTGTACCCTGGTTATAATTTTCAGAATTACTGGAAGTGGTGAATTTAGTTTATCGGGAGTAAATATAGTGCGTTTTGCAATTGTCGGGAGCGTTAGTGGTTCGAGGAAGAACATTGCAGCTGGATGGACTTGGCAACTGCGATGGAGAAACTTGGTGAGTGAATTTAAGTCTTGTTTTTTCGTTACTGACATGAAACAATTTATTTCTCTCCATTAATTTAATTTATCTACTGTTTGATGTACCTTTGTATATATCTGTACCTCGGAGGGATACAACACTTAAGGTATTAACGGGTGATCTTCAAAAATGTTTGCCGTCACCCCTTATAACAAATTGCATAAGCTTTTACAAGAGAAAAATTTGGACGTTGAATTACACCCTTTTTGATTCTTCTGATTCGTCAGTCCATTGTATTATGTGGGACGAATCCAAAGGAGCTCGTGTTGTCTCCCTCCGAGGTACAGATATACATATACCCCTACAGGGTATATATATACCCTTTATTTTACCTACCTTTGATGTAATTATACGTAAGGGAGATAATACCTAAATACCTAGATAAACCTTAATACCTTATTCACATAAATGAAATAAAATTCACTGGCCCTTTACGGATTTGAACCCAGAGCCCTCATGTCCTGAAACAATTACACTAACTAATGCACCATACAAACCTAAATTTTGCAATCACTTCCAATCTAACACCTCGTTATACATAATATAAAAGGGTTGGGGAAGTGTAATCTATATTTAATGTCAGGCAATCATAGGGTGGATGAGTCACACTACACTGATAGGTGCCTCCAATCGGTTGTCAATACTCGGTGGGTGGTTATCTGTCCTAGCACCAAGTGGTAGATGCCAGGCCAGGCATGGTGTGCAAAACAAAAATCTATTTTCATTCCATTTAACATAATACTACAACCTAGTCATGAGTTGTGACCTCCAACATCCATTGCCAGGTTTCTCTGTTTTATGAAGTTGCTATTTAATTGAAAAGCCCAAAGCTGCAGGCTTCATTTGCTGCACTGTCTCTTCCCAATGTTTAAAATTACCATTTATAATTATGTTTATTTTGATTAATATTTAAAGAATTTTTTATTTCAGGTGAGAACTGCGTGTTGCTGTATGGTATTTACCTTTTTTTTTTATAATTTTGGTTTCCGCAAGTAATTTTTAAAGTTTTGTAAATAAAGTACAATGAAAATAGTAAAATAATTAATTACAATGAAGAATAATCTTTCCAATTATATTTTGTTCCTAATTAAATTTACTAGATCTAAAGTTTCTATGATTTATGTGTTGATCCAGAGTTAAGGGACATCTTTGTGGTTAAACCGGGGGAGGGGTCTTTATCTAGGGAAGGGTAGTACTTTAGGGAGAGGTGTCACCTAAAGTCTTGATCAACCAATTAATGTTATTATTAACTTTCAGCTGAAGCCAAAATATGTTTCCCATGTTTTTTTGGTAGTTTTAGTTTTTCAGATCTTCTGAATTGCAGCACACGTAAAAATTACACACACTTTACATTGTTTTGTTCATGAATAATTTTGATTTAGTTATTATAGAATAAGATCTAAGGTCAAAACTTGTTAAGTTGAAAAGATAGAAGTCAGTTTTCAGTCAGTATGTATTTATTAGTGATATTAAACTTGCTTATTCAAACATGAGGCTCTAACTCAAATTGAAAATGGCACACGGATTTTAAGACTCTTGTAAGTTACTGAGAAACTACGAAGTAAGACAAAGGTGGGACATTATGTCTTTAGATTCAGTCACATCTATGTTCATTTTTTAATAACCTGCACTTGTCTTTGTCCATTATAGGCCAGATCTTAAATTCATCTATATTTTATTAATATATTGTCAGCCGTGGAAATATTATTAGTAGGACTGCTATTAGTGGGCTGAAATTTATTACTCATTTATCTTTGCCCGAAGTAACCAGATAAAGTTTCCACCCTATAATCCTGCAATAAACAAGAAGCATGACAACTGTTTTTTGTTTTTCCATTTATTTATTTTTTGTAAAAAACTCAAATAGTAGAGCTTATATTCTCTTAGCTTTGTATTTAATGAAATGCATTAATGGACAAGTAACTGATAATATTTACTAAAAATGTCCATTTCAATATATTTAATACACATATACGTAGGTGGTCTGAAAAGTTTCCGACCTCAACATGAAGATGATAATAAAATAAATAAAAGCTAGTGAAATAAAAGCTTTGTTAGGTCGGAAACTTTTCAGACCACCCACGTATATATATCATAATATACTTTTTCAGGACACATTTATTATAGACAATATTGACCCACCTTAGTCATAATTAATAAAGTATAGGATACACCTTTTCAGGACACAACAACATTTATTTATTATAAGAAATTGTGCTGTTTTCATTTAAATATTACAGTGTAGGATATACTTTTTCAGGACACAGCAATATTTATTATAGAGAATTGTAGTATTTTCATTTAATTATTACAGTATAGGATACAACTTTTCAGGACACTCAAAAACATTTATTATAGAAAATATCATCCCATCTTAGTCATAGTTTTTTTATGTTTGAGATTTTAAATACAATCTAAGAAGAAAAATAAACTCTATGTCTTTAGATTTTTTAATTAAATTTTCGGACCACATATTTTTAAGTCTGTCTTTTTTTTCCCAGAAATTTTAGAGAAAAAATAACATAATTTTCTATTTACTTGGGCCCTGAACCTGTGTCTGGATCAAAGCACTACAAGATACTTATCTTTTTCAGCATCTTCACTTCTCTGCAAGTATTTTTCACTTGGGTCTTGCCCAATGCTTCTCCTCCATGTTTGTCCTGAAAACATCATCTACATATTCGCATCGGCCTTATTATATTATCTTGGTCAGGCTACACTTTTAGGATATTTTTCCAAATGACAAATTTTGCCATCAGCTCCTCCAATCGGGGTCATCATACTTCTCAAATAATAGAACTTTTTTCTGATTTCTGCTCCCATAAGAAGGTTGATTATGGCTGTTGACTTACATCTCTTTGACATTAATTTTTATTTCTGAAATTACAAGTTCCCATTATGAGGGTGTAAATTCATTTGAAGTTCCCTAAAGATTTCTGAGAGGAGCTCATCTCATCAGTGAAATTAATGCCCTTGAGTCTGTTTGTAAAATTCCATCGCACACCCTAAATAGATTTAAAGCTTCCTGCATAATGACGTTGATGATCACAGAACCACTATTATTTTCGATGACTTTGTTTCGCTTCTATCTTAACTTCAATTGATTCTGACAGTTTTATGCTATGGCCTGGCAGCTTTAAATGTAATATGGCTCCAGCCTTAAATTAATGGTTTCCTTCAGTATATCAAATATCTGCAATGACTTCTAAATATTTTTCTAGTTAAGTGCGTCATATGCTTTCTCTAAAGTGTTCCTTACAATGGCCATCTAATAAAAGCATTAAAATTTTGACAAACCTATAATTCAAAATAGTGATGAAAAAGTCTGATTCTGAAATTCAAACACATAAAAGATCTATTATTTCTCCACCTAGATGGGATTTTATTTTAATGTGTAGATATTTTTAAGTATTATATTATATTAAGTCCACACAGAATGCAGTACAACCTCAATTATCAAGAGAATTAACGTGGAGAATATTCCCGGATAATCGAAAAACTTGTTTTTGAGCCTAGTTTTATATAAATAAACATATATTCCCAACTTTTCAATTTTCAAAAAGTACAACCATACATACAAAATTCATACTCAACTTAATTTAAATATGTTGTAGTCTGTTATCGGTTTTTTTTTTTTTTACTCACAGATTTAGATTTTCCTAACCTCTGTTCTTCTGTGCTTTTAAAAGATATAATTTTTCCATATTCAGAACTATGATCATCAAAATAGGTGATAATCTGGTCAACTGCCTCTATTTGATCTATCTACTCAGATTTGATCTGATTTACTTGATCTTTAGTCACTTTTTCTATGGTCAAATTAGTTGGATCCACCTCAATGTCTGAAATATCGTTTTGGAAATTGCTAGGGTTGCTTCGCAAATGTGTGTCAACTATTGCGTCATCAGTGAGCTGTTTGTGTAACATTTATCATTGTTTTCTATTTACATCCACTCAACCATATCGACTTTATACTTTATCGAAATCAGAAATTGCTTTTACAATTTCTATACATGTTTCGATGTCTTTTTGATCAGCATCATGTTGTGGATTTCGCTCTGAAACTTCCTTATCGACTTCTAAAATTTTTCTTCTTGCAACTTGAGGTGTATTTGAAGGCTATCTTTCCCATGCTTTACTAACAGTGGAAATCGCATATTTTATCGTACTCCTTTTCTAGACGTCCTTTGTCGATTTCACACAGTTTTCTTCAAGAATAAAAGGAGGAAAAGTCTTTCTATGGCTTCTTCTTAAACTGGCTTTTACACCTTGACCTATGGGCTGAATTAACAAAATTATATAGTTGGTAGATAGTAGACAAAAATTTTTCTGTAATCAGTTTTTAAAATGGATTTGGATAGGCGAGTTGGCGCATTGTCCAGTAAAAGAACAACCATACTAGCTAGTAAGTCTGTTTTTGCACTGATATTCGTGAGCTAACGGAACAACTTTCTTAAAAAATTAATCTTTAAAAACACTTTGATTCATCCAAAAAGCTCCAGATGATCACAGTTGTACTGCATTTATATTTCATAAAAAAGTCTGTTACAGTAAAACAACTTGGTTTAAATTTTAACACGAACCATTCAACACTTGAACTTCAGAGTTGTAGAGTTGCAGAGAAATAACATTTTGCATATTTTTTTAAAATTTATTTATGTATGTATTAAACACCATTCACCATTTTATATTTTGCTAACTCGATTATTATTATAAATATTTCTTTACTCCGATATAATCAGTAACTATATTTTGATATGCTATTTATATCTGTTATTGGTCAGGGGTGGTTAGTGATAATTTCAGATATAGTAAATATAATCTAGGGTACAATTTATTACACTGCAACTAAAATTATGCTGAAAGCCTCTACTTAATGCACTTGCATACATTCACAAGTCAGGCATGGGTGTGACCATTTAGAAAATTGACCATTCTATTATGAGGCGTTGTATATTTTTATTGTTTTATCACATTGGTCTTTTATTTTTTCTTGTAATAGTTTCTTTGCAAAGATTTAAAAAAAGTAAACTCTTAGTGGACAAAATTTTGTCGGTGATAGCTCTGTTGGGTAACAGTTGTTCTTTCCTGAAAATTGAATCTGTCCTTGTTTATTGGACAGGATTATTTAAATTAAAAAAAAAAATTATTTCAAGATTTTTCGAACTTATGGAACTGAGAGATGAAGGAAGTGATCAAAGTATTTAACTATCTTTAATATGTATTTAAATTGTCAAGGACCTTACATAACTCATACACTTTGATCTAACAGGTTTTTTTTTTTAATTTCAAATGTTATAATTTTATCAGGTTCTTCAAATCGTATATAAGAAAAGATATTTTTTTAATATAAAAAAAGGACATCATGTAATACGCGAACCTCTAATTAATTTGTAACTTCTCAAAGTCATTTGAACTATCATTAAAATCATATTCACAACTTTAACTTATTCTGTGTTTTACTTGGAGGCAATATTTCGCATGTAAAGTTCATTTATTACCCTGATGTGGTGCTTAAAATAAAATAATCTTCTTGGTAAATTACATCAGCTCATAATTAATTAACTACTTGGTGATGTGTTATTTTTGTCTGGAAGAAATTAATTAGTTTTTGTTTAGTTATTGTTGTGTATCGATTGCAGTATCGATTATGTGAGCCAGTCTAATCCCGCTCTCGTGTGTTACCTTCTCTTAGTTGTTCAGTTCATTACGAATCAACGTAACTAATGTATTAAAAGTGTATCAGTTCCTTAAATATAATAGTGGTATAAAGAATGTGTTTTCCCTGTCTACGTTCCTATCCAAACATAACAAAGTGGCGACGAGGATAAAGACAGAGAAAAGTGATATTTAATCTCAAATTTTACTGTCAACCTGGAACAATGGATCCTGCTCAATTCGCCCAGTTCTTGCAACTACAACAACTACAATTTTCCATTATGTAGAAAAATTCTCGTCCATACATCAAAGCTCTTCTTCAACACTTTCTCAACATAATGTAAGTAAGTTTGATACTTTTGATAAAAACACGGAAACTTTTCAACAATACAAAGAAAGGCTTGATAACTTTCTTGCCCTAAAAGGCTTATCGTCAGACAAGGCCTCAGCAAAAATGATTCTTTTAAATAGCATTGGCCCTGAATATTTTGAATTGCTCAAACTATCAGTAGCACCAAAAGAACTCAATACATTAACATTTGATGAAATCACTAAAACCCTTGACGATCAACTGACTGAAAAAAAAAATATTTTAGTTGTAAGACATAAATTTTTGTCACAGAAACAAGCACCTAACCAATCTATCCAAGATTTTGTCACTCAATTACGAAAATTCGTCCCTGCGTGCAGCTTTATATGTGAATGTGAGAAGTCTGTGGCAGACCTTTTTTTTACACTCCCAGTTTATCAGAGGCCTCTCTAACCAAGACATACGCCACCAACTTCTTTTGGATGACTCAAAAACATTTTCTGACGCTGTCTCAAAGGCACAAACCTTAGAAGCATCAAATGAGGCAAGTCAACAATTCGATATACCCACAGAAAATAATTCAAACAGTGTACTTAGACAGTGTACATAGACTTTCGAGACCTCGGGGTAGGAGTCAAAATAACTATAATTCAAAACCTAAAGATAAATCAAATTCAAGATACACACGCCTTAATTTGAAACACCTTGGAATTGAAGGGCTTTGTTTAAAATGTGCCCGAAATAATCACATTTCAAAAAATTGCAGAGTTGATTCGACTAAGTTAAAATGTCAATACTGTGAAAAGTTGGGGCATGTCGAAAAAGTGTGTCTAAAGATTAATGTCAGAGAAAAAAGGAGTGCAGGCAGTAGACTCAGAAGAAGATTCATTCCTCCATGATCAGTACACAATATATGAAATTAACAGTCAGGATCAAGACACACAGAAGAATGTCGTTCAAGTAAAAATCAACAATATAATTCAACAATTTGAAGTGGATTCAGGAGCTGGACAAACACTCTTAAATGAATCAAATTTTAATCGTATGAACCTTATCAAGAAACTTCAAAAGACCAGCATCCGATTTCGCTCTTACACCTCAGGTATTTTCGCACCCATTGGAGTAGTAGAAGTAGAGGTTCAATATAAGGACATAAAATCAATAGAGACACTTTACGTCGTTTCAGATAAGTTTTCCCCACTTCTGGGCCGTTCCTGGATCAGACACCTAAACATCGATTTGCAAGAAATTGATGTTGGGAAAATCAATAATAATTCCATACATTCAATAATTCCTGATAACGTCGAAAATGTGATCCTTAACAGATACCCGGCGATATTTCAACAAACTGTGGGCTGATGCAAAAACTTCAAGATTTCCCTTAAATTACGAAACAACGCAAAACCCGTAGCTTTTAAGGCTAGAGAAGTACCGCAAGCCCTGAAAGCAAAAGTAGAGCAAGAACTCGAGACACTTGAAAAGCAAAATATCATCTCGAAAGTCCAAGAGAGTGACTGGGCTTCCCCTTTGGTGGTTGTCCCCAAGGCCAACGGTAAAGTGCGCCTATGTGTCGATTATAAGGTGGGGGTAAACCCTCAACTTCAGGACGCACATTATCCTATACCAAGAATTGATGACCTTCTTACAGCACTCAATAGTTCAACGTATTATTGCTCACTGGATTTAGTTAAACCATACCTCCAGGTCCCAGTCGACCAAGAAAGCGCAAAGATTCAAACGATCATTACCCACAAAGGAACCTATACGGTTGACCGCCTCTCTTTCGGCATCAAAACCGCGCCAAATGAATTCCATCTTATCATGGACAAAGTCCTAGCAGGCCTACGAGGGGTCACAACATACTTCGATAACATCATAATTCATGGGAAAACAAGAGAGGACTGCTATAAAAATTTGATTGCTTGCCTCGACAGACTACAAGAATTCGATTTGCACCTCAATAGAGAAAAATGTGAGCTATTCAAGACCAAAATTCAATACTTAGGTTATAAATTCGAACAAGGCAAAATTTCGAAAGACCCGGCTAAAGTCGCGGCCATTACGAAGGCACCAAGACCAGCAAATCAACACGACGTCGAGAGGTTTTTGGGCATGGTGACCTATTACGCCAAATTTATTCCAAATATTTCAACACTATCGTATCCATTGAGACTACTTTTACAAAAGCATAAAAAATTCTACTGGTCTTTCAGATGTGAATCAGCCTTTACACAATTAAAAAACGAAATTTCTAGTGATAGAGTCTCACTCCACCTTTCAATCCAGACCTCCCTCTCTCGGTAGCTTGCGACGCCTCACCAACCGGGATAGCGGGAGTACTCTCACACACCATAAATGGCATAGAAAAACCTATCGCTTTCGCATCACGTTCATTGACCAAAACCGAGATGAACTATAGCCAACTAGACAGAGAGGCCTTGTCTATCGTTTTTGCTCTCAAAAAATTTTATTATTATATTTATGGCAGAAAGTTTATCCTTTATACCGATAACCGACCACTGACCCACATTCTGCACGAGAATGCACACATTCCAGCAATGACGTCCGCTAGACTTCTGCGCTACGCAACCTGGCTCACAAACTTCGACTACCAAATTGAACATAAAAAGGCAGAAGAAAATGTACACGCCGATTTCCTTTCAAGATCCTCTATACAGGAAAATATTTCCCAACTCGAACAAAATATTGAAGAAGAAGTCTCGTTAACTTCTAACGAAACCATTTATACTATTTCCAACGATACGCTCAATTATAAAACTCTCGCTGAAGAAACCTCACTCACGAGTTGAGCAACTAACCAGAATAAAATCAGACCTTTTGAACGGCGAAATTAATATCACGGAATTCTACCTGCAAAACGGCATAATTTTTAAAGGACAACGAGTAGTCGTTCCAACGTCCTTACAACAAGCAGTTCTTAATGAACTTCATCACACCCATGCAGGGGTTGTAAAAATGAAACAGTTATCCCGCCAATACGTTTACTGGAAAAATCTAGATAAAGACATTGAAAATCTTGTCAGGAATGCGTACGAATTAGAAAAAATCCCCCCAAAGCACCCATCCATCACTGGGATGAACCCTCAGAGAATTTTGATAGGGTTCATATGGACTATGCGGGACCATTCCAAGACCACCACTTCTTCGTTTTAGTAGACGCAAAGTCCCGCTGGCTAGAAGTCCGTTTCTCCAAGAATGCACCAACAACAGATTCAACCATTCAATACCTTCAAGATATATTCTCAACTCACGGCCTACCAAGAGTCCTTGTTTCAGATAACGCAACAATATTCAAAAGCGAAACATTTCTCAAATTCTGTATACACCATGGCATTCAACAAAAGTTCATAGCCCCAGGCCATCCCGCCACCAACGGAATCGCAGAACGTAATATTCAGACCTTTAAACAGAAATTACAGGCCATGACTAGTTCTACATTACCCCTCCAAAGAAAAGTACAAGAAATCTTAATGCGATACAGGTCAACCCCGCTAGCATGTGGGAAATCACCATCGGAAGTGTACCTACAACTTAGAATACGGATTAAATTAGATCTGCTGAAACCACCTCCACAAACACCAGCTCTTTCCAGCACCACTCAAGGTACACGCCAACTAAGCGTGGGAGATCGCATACAAGCAAGGTGGTACCCCCACACTGGCAAACCAACATGGAGACTCGGAACTGTAATCCAAAAAATTGGGAAGCTTCACTACATAATTAAACTCGATATTAATGGATATAGCCTGAAGAGGCACATCAATCAATTGCTTTTAATTGCGAGCGACGCCAAACCCAAGAAGAGAGTGATGTTTACTCTACCACCCAAGAGACCAACCAATGATGACGAACCAAGAAGTAATCTTCCAGAAGACGTCCAGCCAGATCCAAGTCCCAGACCATCGACCCGCCCGCAGCAACAACAAGAGCAGCCTAGGGTCCAGCCAGAACCCATTCTGAGATGATCAGGCAGAGAACGGAGGCCACCAGGAAAACTGCTAGACTATGTGACTCAATTTACCACCTGATTTACGCAGACTATAATATGTCTATTCTTTTAATTATTCTAATTAGCGTGGGAGACTGTTGTGTATCGATTATGTGAGCCAGTCTAATCCCGCTCTCGTGTGTTACCTTCTCTTAGTTGTTCAGTTCATTACGAATCAACGTAACTAATGTATTAAAAGTGTATCAGTTCCTTAAATATAATAGTGGTATGAAGAGTGTCTTTTCCCTGTCTACGTTCCTATCCAGACATAACAGTTATGTTTTTAACAACTCTATTTGTCATATTTCCTGGCACAAGTTATAATCTTGCCATGACTTTGTGTGTTGCCAGTCACCATCTCTCAGACCCTTAGCAATCGTTCCTTAGTTCTTGATCCGTAACTTAGTTAGCCAATACCTTGGTTTTCTCTTTTTAAAAATATCATTGCCGAGCTAGAGGGGAGAGGCTTAACTTTTCAGGTGATCATATGTCAGTCTACAATGGTCAATGTGTATTCTATGATAGCAGCTATAAAAATGATCCAATCAATTTGAAATTTTAAAGGTATATTTAGTAACACCTTGTGCTGGTCTCTATGTGTTTCAGTTAAGATGTAATGAGGGGAAGTATGTAAAAGAAATTAAATGCAAAAAAAAAAAAGGCGGCCTTGAATATCTGACCTAATTATCGTGGATCTTTAAGCTTTCTCAACTCACTACCCTAAAACAATTTAAGATATTTTGCAATGTTTTCCCCATTGGTCACAGACCATAATTAAAAAAGAAACTCAAAGATATTCCAGAAAATAAAGTTCAGGAGACAGCAATTGTGTATTTAATGTCATTCCTGCTTATTATTAGTAAATATTTTAGCTATGTACATTTACAATGAAGAGTTTTAGATTAAATACCAAGTAGTTTTTCACATTCATTTAATAAGTATTTAAGAAACCCCTGTGATCTTACGGTTAAATGTGGTACTAGTGCAAAATGTGTTTAATATAGCTGTTCTTATTTTTATAAAAAATGCAACCTTTTTTAAACAATACTTTTATATAAAAGAACCCGTTAACAACAATTCAGACATTGTTGTTGAAAATAAACTTAAACTGCTACCAACATACATACCTTATAAAAAGATTCTTATACATTAGATTAGTAAGGTGATGGATTTCAGTTTCTAAAAAATGATATTTTTCACACAGTAAAAGAAAGAAACTTTCAAAGTCAGTAAAAAGTGAACAGAAAATGATGAGAAAGCTATCATATTTTATAACCATTGGATAAAATAGACAGATTTTCGTTTATTAAAAAAAAATTAAGAGATATGGTTAACAGATGCTTTTAATATGCCGAGTAGTACCATGCAAGAAACAAGATGGTATGCCCCAATGTCATAGGTGTCAACAGTTTGGCCATACAAAAATCCCTGTGGCCAAAAAATCGTGTGTGTCCGGTGTTCGTGGGCATACGAATCTATAGACTGCGACTGAGCCCAGGATGTGAAGTGCTCGAACTGCGGAGGCCCACAAGTGGTCTCGCACAGAGACTGCCCGTATAGGAAGAAGCTGCAAGCTGCAGCAGACTAAGTCTTTTTCTTTACTAGAAGGGCTAGTAGTTCTCTTTACCCGAGTAAGTCTTTTTTTAAAAAAGAAGACGACGGAAACCCATGAGAGGTATTATCTACGCAACGTCACTTTCCGTTGTCGGACCTATATCATACCATTTCCTAGTGGCAGTATAGATGCAGCTGTGGAGTTATTTAAATTATAGTGATTGTTGGGCACAGATATGTGTGTCCCCAAGGTGGGGCGGAGACGCCCGCCACGGGGTAGGGTCACGTCGCTACCTCTAGCCGCCGTCCAGCGAGTCTCAAGAAACAGATAGAGTGAATGGACCTGTGGTCTTTCCCCTGGCTGCCGGCCTAGTCGGCGTGCAGTCTAATTAGTTTTTTGATCTGACTCCATAAGATCTTAGAAGATGTGTGCCCCGACAATGCACTATGTTCAGGAGAAGAGGAACAGTGTAGGTAGTTTGTGTGGTCTTGGAATGACCACGACTTCACACTCAGTGTCTGAGTGTAGGCGAAATCCGTCCGGGTCCCAAAGGCGAGTTTGAACCGGAGAGAGGCAGACTGGATTGTCGTGGGAGACACTACTTGGTAAATTAGTAGGGCCACGACAACCGTTGTCCGCGAGGGAGAGGTCTCTCTAGAGGAGGTGCTAAATTAGGCGAGACGAAGGCAGATATTCCCACTAGGAAGGTGTGGGGTCTGACAACGCCGGACTAAAACATAGCGAGGTTAGGAGAGAGAGAGATGCAGAGGTAGTTGAATGAGAAGACCATGGTTTTGAGTAGAGCAGCAAGCGCCAGTGCAGAGAGAGAGGAGTGTGTTCCAAGTGACGGTCCGGTTCGTTATGCTAATTCCATCTAATGCCGCTGCTTATATAGGCAGCCAGCCGTGGTGAAAATTGGTCCCCACCTGCGGCTGTTCTTTCTGTCATAGACCCTTTAAATTTACAGATAATTATATATCCTCAGGCGAATCTATTTACAAATTATTTTTGTATTTCCTGTAGCATCGCTACATTATATACTTGGAAGGGATGAGTTCAAGAATGTAGGCTATATTAAGATGGCTATGAAGGGTTTTGTTGCTGACATAATAAGGGGTATGTACTATTGTTCTCAGGACTTAGGTAAAATTAAATAAACAAATAAATAATGACAATAAATGGCAACCAGTGAATGTGTGGTAAATATGACAAAATTGCATCCCTGACATGATGGTAAAGAAAATGACTCTCCTACATTGTTGAAGCTAACTTTGAGGATATGTTATTGTAATTAACGTCTCCTTACACGTCATTGAATGTGACCGGTTAAGTCAGGCGCAGACAGGCCTTGGGCCAATAGGTCTGGATATCTGTACAGTTTATATTGAAAGTTTCTGTAATTGTTCTATTGTAGTCTTGAGCGTAAGTAATTTTTAGATCAATGTATACGCTATGATTTTATATGTGAAGTAGTAGTTTTGATGTATCGTATCCGTAAATTTAGTCTTTACGTATCAAAATCAGTTTCAGAAGTTTGTATGTTAATAGTTTCTGACACAAGTGAAGTTTTGAATGTTCGTCCAGTACATGCTTCAACCATTTTCGTGTGTGGTATTAGTAGTGGTTAGTATTTTTGGCATGATCAATATAAATGTAGCGACGCGGCTTAAGTAGTTGGATTAACCATTGCATAATTGAGCGCCGGCACCTTCATCATCCCTGAGATATAAGAGACGGCCCTAGAGAGTTTTTATAACCGTATCAAGGGGAAGTATGTATGAAATTTTTAAAAGCCGGAGGTAGGAGCGGACTTGGCCTAAGTCCCCGCGGCAGTATCTCATGATGAAGGAGGCCGTGAGGTATGGACTGAGCCCCTCAGTCACGTAGCGGCATCTGTCTGCCTTCCGGCCAACTAACAGTCCGGCTTACCGTGCTAGAGACTGATGTCACCTCCGTCTCTCCTATGACGCTTATTCTCCTCTCTTCGGTAATCTCTTCGTATCTTCATGTCTCACGGTTACGCGAATAAAAGCAAAATTGTATTTGGTAAACAAGAACTTACAGAACTCCGCTCTTTTAGTATAGCATCAGGAAAAATAAAACGCAAATAACAAAATAATTTAATTTGTCGAAAAAACTGTCTACTACTTCAAGAAGGAATATTCAATGTATGCAGATCGGACATTGTTGGAGAAATTCACAACAAGAAAATGACCATCCGACCTGTATTTCCCATCCGCCAACTCTATTTACTTTGACCATTCCTTTCTTATCCGTGCCACAAAATTTTGGAGCTCTATTCCCATCAATCTCCGTCACTCTACAAGTCTCTAAATCTTTTGATTTAGTCTTTGCCAGTAACTTATCTCCATCTAACAATCCATATTTCTTCGTTATTATTATTTATTTTTCATTCATTTTATACATTCCTGATTTTAATAAACTCCAGTAACCTTTTACGCCTTTTTTTTCATTTTGGAAATAATTTCATGTATAAATGTACATTATACCTTTGTAACAATCGCCAATCACAGTGTAAAATTTTATAAAATGTAGTCAAGCTACAGGGCATATAATATTGACCTATTGTAAATAGAATCATTTATGTAGAATCTATATTTAATTCCATCATTTTTAATAACAACGTTTTTTTTTTTTTTTTTTTTTTTCTTTCTTTATAGCTCCTTTAAATTTACAGACAATTTTATATAATTATAGATCCTCAGGTGAATCTATTCACAAATTATTTTGTATTTCCTGTAGCATCACTACATTATATACAAGTTTTGTTATTTTATAGTAATTATATAATCGAATAACAAGCATAATGATATACATTATACATGACTAGACTAAACTGACTAATAAAGGTGATGGGGATCACCTTTTTTATCAACCTTAAAACTAACTTACATACTAATTCTTATCCTAATTTTCCCCCGACAGTCCGTTGCCATCGATGCGGGAGGGGTGGTGGAGTCATAGTGTTAAACACTGGGTTTGTCAGGTGCTGCAACGAGTCAAAAAACTTAATGTGTCTCCGGCGGATGAACTCACCCACCGACGGCACACCAAGCAACGGGTGCAGGTCAGCGTTCTTCAACCTCTCGAAAGAGGTATGTCCGGACCACTTTTCGCATGATTCCATTCTGGAAGTGTTGGAGACATTTGGCTGTATTGTCAGTCAAGTGGGTAAATAGCAGGGCACCGTACAGCAGAGCTGGCCGGAGGACACATTTATATATTATCAATTTGAGACGAAGCGACAGGTTAGGTGAAGTTAGCAAGTGCGATAGCCGGTAAGACCTTTGTCGTACTTTTTCTATTTTTTTACTAAAATGAGTAGAGAAATGTAGGTGCCTATCCATTTTTATACCCAGATAGTGCATTGAGAAAGCTGGTGAGTTCTCTTGCCCTCCTATACTATAGGATTTTGGCAAGGATTTTTTCCCCATTTGGAGGGAGAAGAGTACATGTCAATGAGGAGAGTACATTGAGAAAGGTGGGCAGTTCTCTTGATCTTCTATACTATAAAATTTTGGCTAGCCAACTTCTACACTAAATTAACCTATGTCTCTTTGACAGTTTGAGACTCAGGGATATATTGAGTGTAGTCTAGTGAGCGTGAAAACCTATTAGATATACCAACTACCTGTAATGTAGTTTCGAAATAAAGTGTGCAGAAAAAGGAAGATGCCAAAAGCGTTTAAATGTCAAATGGGCAACACAACAAGTCGGGGAGTTAAGTTACCTTCCCATGTTATTGAATTTAGGAAACGACTTTTTCAATTTTTGTATAAAGAAGTATAAGTGGGCCTGAGTACAGAACATCCGCTTGTGAAGGTACAGACGGAAGCCACCCTCGGTATCAACAAGAATACAGCAACTTCTATGATCTCGTTGGATTGCATGCAGGCTTTCGACTCAATGTCCCACGGGATCCTGTGCCAACAGCTTTGTGACTGGGAATGCCCAGAGCAGCAATACACCATGTTGGTTTCCTTCCATGTTGGTTGAAGAACAGATCGGTGAGGGTACGGGTGGGTGATTGCCTCTCTAACCCATTCCCTCTGACTTGTGGAGCGGTTCTGTCTCCGGTTCTTTTCAGCATGTACACATCTGAAATTGTTGGGACAAACTATAAGAAAGCTACTGTAATCGCTTTCGCCGCTGACATTTTGGTTTACAGCAGCAGCATGAGTGCCCAAAGAGCTCTTACACACGCCGAGTCAGTTTGTAACGTAATCAGTGACAGACTGGGCATGTTAACCATCAGTGTAAAAGCCGGGAAGACCGACTCATTGTCATAGAATGGAATCATGACAGAAGTGGTCAGACATAACTCTCTCGAGAGGTTAAAGAACGCCGACCTGCACCCTTTGGTGTGCGTCGGTGGGTGAGTTCATCCACCAGAGACAGATCAAGTTTTTTGACTCGTTGCAGCACCTGCCAAACCCAGTGTTTAACGCTATGACTCCTCCACTCTTTCTGCATCGATGGAAACAGACTGTCTGGGAAAATTAGGTCAAGATTTTGTTTGTCAGATATATGTTTATTCATAAGGTTAGCCCCATAACTTTTTAAACATGTATAGACAATGAAAGTATAATGTACATTATACCTTTGCAACTATCACAAATCACCAGGTAAAATTATTAAAAATTGTATAAAATGTAGCCAAGCTACAGCACATATAATGAACTATTTTAAATAGATTCATTTATATAGAATAACTATTGAATCCATAAAGAGGATATGGGGGGGGGGGCGATGTAGAAGTTGACTATAGGATGTGAAATTGAATTTAATACATTAAAGTATATCTTAGCTACTGTACATTATAGGGTGTACATGAAATAAAAAACAAGCTCACCTGCAAGAAAATGCTTTAAACCCTTTGTAAACGGAAGATAGCATGAAAATTAATGGTGGACCAAAAACATATAATAAAGGGTGTGTAGTAAGTTTAATTACTCCGATTGTGAAAAGTAAAATTATGATAATTTTCAAAACCATTCAATCTTCTCATGTGGGGGCCTGACCGATAGCACCTTCTATTCGTTCCCCATTTATTGGGGGTTAAATATTAAGTATGCTCTATTAGCTAAGTTGAAAACGAATTGACACATGCTATATGTCATCTCCTTTAAACATTTTCAACTTGAGTACGAGATTTGTAAGTTGGACGATACCGTTAGTTGCAACTTGACTGGAGTGAGAAATAGTTCTGAGTTTCTTTCAACCACTCCCGGTGTGCCTGGCCCAATACAAGGTGACTTTTTCAACACCTCTACCCGTGGATAAAAGTTTTAGATTGGGGCCCATGAAAGTTGGTTGGCTGGTTGGCGTGGGACTTATAAAAACTGCTATATAGCTAAAATGTAAGTTAGCAGCGGTCGGTCGTTGGAGGGAAGGGGGTGTATTGTGCGGAGTTGATCTATATGTAAAGGGGAAGGGCTTGTAATCCCTTACCGATATCGACGGGGCAGGTATCCGACCATCCATCATGTCCTGCGGGGTACAGCCCTACCGTCAATGTCTTCACTCGAGTATCGGGCGCCGAGCCAACACGAATCGGGGTCTCTCCCTGTGCTACAATTTAAGCATTACTCCACATATCATGGCAACAGATGTGACACAGTCAGTCTTCGTGGAATGCCAAAAATATCCTGTACCATATAATTAACAGTTGAAAAAAACAACAACTACAAAACCAATTTTCATTCTAGTTAAGTTTCAACACATTTATCAGGATTTTAATTGTATACCCTACCCTATATAGAAGGTATAAAGCTCTTTAGTTGCTTGTACAGCATTGAGATGTAACAAATCATTCTTGTACATTCAAATCCTGATCGGGAGCCCCCCTAAAGGCGATTGCCCTAGCTGGTAGAAGGGTCAGAAACAGTGAGCAAGCCCTCCCCCCGCTTCTCTCTCCGACCTAGTCACTATGTGGCGAAGACTAGAGAGAGTGCAAGAGAGCCACAGATGCTCAAGATGACTACGGACGTTAGCTTGTGGCAGGACATCATGATATACTTTTCCCCAGTTTTAGTCAGCGAGGAGGATTTGAATGGAGGATAGGTCTTTTTTAAAATGTTAATTCCGGGGCAAAATCCTTAAATTATTAATTTTCGCAGCTTTGTGGATTTAAGTAAAGCATGAAACTACCTAATGAAAAACTAGAGAACACAATTTTACTGACATTTCAAAGGACTTTTGTAATTATACTATAATTATTAATCAGGGAGGGTAGACACAGGGATGAATACGATTTCTGGTTTAAATCAAAAACTAAAAGGGTTGAAACAACTCAGACCAATTTTCTTAGATCTTCACTGAATTTAGAAGTAGTTGTAGCTTATTTAATTCTTCATCAGATTATCTCCTTGCTTTAAGCTCAAGGGTTGTATTTCTTCTGGTTATATTGCCTTCTTAATAGAGATTTATTCAGCAAACAGTTTAGTCACACTAAACTATCTTACAATTGTGTATTATCGCGCTTTTTATTCAAAGAGTTCACAATGGAAATTTAAGATATTTGAAAAAAAAAAGCAAAAATTCATACTGCAGATTGGTTTTGATCAATTTTTCACTTAAAAAAGCAAAAATGTCTCATTCCTTGATGCAGTGGATGACAGACATTCTTTCATAATCATTATTTATTGTGCTATAATTACAATCTGCCTTTCATAAGGCAATAAGTAATGAGATAAATGCTCTCATTCATACCATATTTACAGTCATCATTCACTCGCTCATTCATACAATATTTACAGACAGCCCAGAGACCTCCCAAGTCCACATGCGAAGAGAAAGCGGAGTCTTGGGAAGTCCCCCACGCTCCTCCGTCAACCGCGTCACCGGATACTAGCCAGTGGAGGCTGACCAAGAGCGCGAGAGCTACAGACGTCATTCTGTTCATTGTATATGCTTTGTGATCGTGGTGACACCATGCTTGCTGGAGGCTGGGATTAAGTCCCAATACAGAAAATTACTCTGTTTCAAAGAGCGATTCCATCATTTTTCAATAAGAGAGGAAATCGTTTTTAACAACAATAAATGAATCTAAGAAAAAAAAAACTAATGAGATATACTATCATGGAAGAAATTTCTTTTCAAGATCCACACATTAATATTTCCATGTTTCGTGAAAGTTTACGCACTCATCGCCCAGCTTTTGAAATTGATCCGTTGGTAGTGAGCTTGGTGCAGTAGTGGTCTAATTGATGCTTAGTAAGGGATATTTTTTGATACCAAATATTCACTTAAACAAAGGAAATATAGCTTTTTAATTTGTAGTAATTTTCAATAGCTCCAATGGATTTTCATTTATTTCACATAATTATGTTTTTTTCATTTTTTGACCAACTATTCTGTTTTTGTTTTCTTTGTCCGTGACACATTGGTAGGTTTAGACCTAATTTTACTACACATACATAGTGAAAGGTTGATTATATATTCGAAAAGGTACCGAAGCGATATCTCGTTAATATTATCAATCAATGATGAGTCAAACGTTTATTAACATATAGAAAGATAAATAGAAAAGAATTTTATTTATAAAATTATAAACAATCGTAGTAAGAGTGGCAAAACAAAGAAAAACAGTTACAAACAAATTTATCGTCTGCAATAAACTTTTGCAAAAAAAAAGAAATCTGCCCAATCAAAACAATGCCTATATTAACACATATAACACTATTCCTGACTAATACATACGTATGTTAAACTTAAAATAAAGTGTAGATTTTAGATTATAAAAATCTATACAGCCTCAGGTGAAATACTGCCTGACGGTAAGGTAATTTATCTTTCTTGACAAGAACAAAATAATATTGGCTCCTTTCTCTTTAAAAAAAGTGGCATGCTATCAACCCTTGTGTAATGTACATACTCATTTTAGAGCAATCCGTTATCGATCTTAAGAACTTTTTTATTTCCTAAAGTATCTTATGGAAGGAGATTAATGAATAAGTGTATTTAAAAAGAAAAGAAAAAAGTAGAAAAAAGTTATTTATGTAAATAAATGAATAATATATTATTACGTTCTTCAAATATTTTAGTTTTATTGTTAACTTTAAATTTATTTTAATTACTATTTATTATTAGGTTCTATTAACAAAAATAAATTCTGGCAAAAAGATGAATTTAATTTTACAAACATAACAAAAAAAATAAACTTATATTAATTATATAAATACTTGTGTATTAATTCGATTCCTTTTCTTCTTCAATGGTCTTCTTTTTATTCAAATTTATAATTCTTCTCTTCGTGCTATTTCTCTTCCGTTCCGTTTCAAGTCAACAACCACTAACCAACAAAGTTTTTAAGTTTTTCTTACTCACAATCTCAAGCTAATAACATGTATTACGGTCTGATGCCAAAGCTAGATGAGTATAATTATCAGTGTGTTTTCATTATCACAACCACAACAATACTAATTATAACTGGCTAAACTAGAGAGTAATTCTGCGTGTGTTTCTATCATCACAACAACCAGTTGTTTTTTTCATACACTCTCACTTGTTTTTATTTTGCCTTCTTGATAAGTTGGATTAAATATTATATACAAACTCCACAATATCTACACCACAGGCCTTTGTTTTCGCATGCCACTTTATCTTAAGGGGGTATTTTTGACCCCCGTAAGGTTCAGCACATGTACCGTTGATTCGTTATCATTCGAATGATATCCTGAATAGCGCCGAGACTCTAAGGGCTCAGATGTAACTCGACAATTGAGATTATTAGACGAGATTGAGGAAAGGGAGATCCTCGAGACCCTGACGAGGCTAAGACTGCTATAATTGGAGAATTTACAATTTATTTATAATTGAGACTAAGAGGGCACACTTGTGTGCTCCATCAGCGCCGAGTGCCTTCAAAGATAATTACTGCTCAGCCCTCCCCGACAGCCCTTTATTATTGTAGCTGCACCTCAATCTCGGCTGACTGGTCCTCGTGAATATTTCAAGGGAGCCCTTCTTATTCAGTCCCGTGCTTTAGCGTCTATTAGTGACTCCTGAGGGCACACCCTCCTGACACTACTAGTCCGTACAGGGCTGTCTTCCGAATAGCCGGTAGTCTCCGGGGAGAGCACTATCCCATACTTCACTTTAATAATTTATTTATTTTGTTTTATTATACATTGACTCTATACATAATGCTGCCAGAACGCCTGTTAAACTAAATTTTAAACACTGCAAATAAAAAATATACTATTATTTATATGCAGTAAAACAGAAACAAAAAACCTAAACTTAAAAATAAAATGAATGTTTTTATGTAATTTCTTCCCAGTTGACATATCAGGCATTATTTACTAAATTAATGTTGCTGCACTTACTATATTCATGGCACTTTTGAGCGTTTTCTTTTACTATGTTATAGATAAAGTCAATGTCAGTGGTTTGTTGTAGTCGAGAGATGGAAGTACGCCTTCGCGAATTTCTAATTGTTCTGCATTTTCTGAAGTTTAATGAAGTTACTAGTGTAACCTCTTACTCCAGGATAGGATAAATTAGGAGGTCTAAAATGCATTTTATAAATTATTGCTTTATATTTTATCGGCAGTTTTGCAAAAGGATGGACACAGAAGATGGCAGCCTTTTTCTCTAATAGAATTGATGAACGCTGTAAAGGTTGACTTTATCGAAAATTACTCATAATTACTCAACAACCTGGGACCATTTAAGTTCAGTATGTCCTAAATTAATTTTTGCCTGCGTTTAGTAAATATAATTTATGATTTTGATAGTAAATCCATATCCGAAAACCGATTGCAGTTCATATTTTTTATTTAACAGGATTTTGAAATTTTTGTTCTTTGAAAAATGAACGGAATACGATAAAACAAAAATAGTGAATGAGAGAGAATTACTGTGCAAAATGTTACATATAAAAATTATTTCGATAAAATATTTGTCAATATTTAAGTTTTGTGCTTGTATGCATACTTGGCTCATTGGAACAGTGATTAATTAAATACAATTATTTGAAGTTAAGTTTTCAAAGATACTTAATTCGCTACCGACATTTGGCGGAAGTGTAGTTGGCCCCAGAACCACTAGGTAGCATTAAATGTCTGGAAAGTTACTTCGCTCCGACGTTCGCGAGAGATGTCTGGATATTACTTTTGTTTATATCTGCTTTGTAAAAGAAAAAAAATACAATTTTTCATTAGTTGTACTATTGATATACAATAGTATAGTCATTTAAACCAATTTAAGGAAATCATTAATGATACTCTTAGATGATTTACATCAAAACTATCTGTATGGCAGACATGCCTGGCCACCTCCAGCTATCAGGACTTCCATTCCTTGATCTCTATGCCAATGGTTGTTAGGTATTAGATATTCCATTTATATTGTAGGCTCTCAAGTCCGATTTTCTTGTGTTGTTAACCATGGGCAGTTTCAAGCCAAATATTACAGAAAACAAAGATGCTTGAATATCCTTTCTTTGCTCATTGGAAAGTGTACCATCTCAAAAGAGTCACCCTTTGATTGCCATTACTTTTTTTTATAATCCTTGATAGCTCCTCGCTGTTATCTCGTGTTTGATAAAAAAAAAATAGAAGATATCCAGTAAAATGAAACTGTCACTGCAGCTGGACAATCCCGGTGGCCCTCCCGGTCCTGTCCAAACACTCCAGAGTCCCACCTGGAGATGGAGGGCCAGATGTGTGTGTACTTATTAGTAGATGTCTGTGTACTCAGTCCACTGTCTGGCTCCTACTATCTCGCTCATAGCTGAAGTCTGCTACAGTTTTATTAAAACAAATATGTGACTCATCCCGAACCAGTATCACATACAGGATAGTTCAAAAGTGAATTAATATCGTTCAATGTGGATTAACATAACAAACAATTATACGTACAAATTTTCATTACGATGTCACATGCAGTGTTCTCCGTTCACAATCAACATACTTTTACCTTTCATTTGGAAGACTATAATTGTCCAATATCTTCTTTTATATAGATGCTACTATTTATCAATTGCCATTCCAATATAGCTTACAGTTTAGATAGCATAGTCGATTGTGTCTCTGTATATTATAGCTCAAGTCATCTGTTTACATTTATCACACATACAAGTGACGTACGGATATTAAATGTAAAACAAATTCTTCCACCAATTTGAAAATGTATTCGTGTAACTTAAATCACGACAGTCAAAGGTTTCTGATATAAGCGGCAGTGATGGTTATCATCATTATTCGATAACTGTACCTTAGTTGTACCGGACGTGATGCATCAATACGATACTGTTATCTGTATTCTCGCTGCCTGCTATGTTTAGGTCGTCGTTGTTAGGTAGTGGGCAGTGTTACGCATGGGTTGATTGGGATGCTCTATATAACATTTAAAATTTATTCGAAAATATATTTTTTAACCTAATATCAAAAACAAATAATATCGAATGATAACTACGCCACTTCACTTCCTGAGTTCCTTAAATACTTGGAAAGTACAAGTTATTATATTGTTCTTATAAGTTGGTGCCTTTAATATGCCCTTCACCAAACTGAAAAAAATATAGAACTTTCCTAACTGAGACTGTTTATTGTGTATTAAACCAAAATTAAACAGTTTATGTAGATAGTAGATAGTGCAGCAGATGTTACGACTTTTACCTTCAAAATTTCAGATAAATTGAATCATGTTATGACCAATTTTATTAAAGATATATATAATGGTTCTTAGGGACGACAGAAAAACAAGGTTGTGTTGCTCTGTAAAACAAAGTTTATTTTCCTTTAATTGTTAATTACTTTACGGGTTTACAAATAAAATATAAAGTCATACCTGTAAAACAAAGAAACGACATTCAATGTTTATTCTCCTGTCGATTCGGTTTGTTTTATAATAACAAATAATAAAGTCAAATATTAAGTTTAGCTTGCTTTCACTGCTTGCCTAACACTCACGTAACCTCCCTGCTGATAACGCTAGTATCATTCTCTTCAACGCCTGCATTATCTACGTTGGTGCGGCATGCTAATTCAAATTAAAGAAATACATTTTCTTTACATCTCCCCCCCCCAGAAGCGAAAATATTTACAAAGGAAGAAAACTTTTTTGCTGATAGGACATCCTTTACTCGGGATTGTCCTGAAAACTAGGGATAAGTTTTGAAACGTGGAATAGATTTGATTCGGTTTTTCTATGTCCTGTGTTGATCCTGTATATCGAGTTTGATATTTTCTCTATTATTTTATATGGTCCAATTCTGAGTTCGTCAAGTTTCTTCCTGTTTAGTTTGTTTCCATTCTCTATGTATACCATATCGTTTTCGTTAAACTCGTGATCCTTTCGGTGCTTGTCGAATAGTTGTTTGTTGTATGTGTGTGATTTTATTGTATTGTGAAGCGCTTTTTCTTTATCCTTAATCCAATCTCTGTTTGCTATGTCTCGTTTCAATTCATTTGGAACTATTTTAAAGTCTGTACCATCAAGCAAGTAGCTGGGGGTGAAACCGGTAACGGAATGTTCTGTGTTGTTGTATTTATCTATGCACACTCGAGCTATTGTTGTCCATGCCGTTTTTTGTGTTCGTTCGTTTATTTTACACCTTATTTTGTTCACTATGGTTTGGTTTAGCCGTTCATTTAGACCATTCGAAAATGGTGAGTTTACTGCTGTAAAAATTATAGGGATTTTTTTTTCCTTTAAAAAATTTTTAAATTCTTTGGAGTTTATACCTGGATATTGGTCACTAAGGATTGTACCGATTTCACTTGTTTCTATCACTTCATTTACTAGTTTTATAAAGTCCGTTGCATTTTGCGTTTTTGAAGTATGTATGAAAGCATACCTTGTGTAGTGGTCAACCAACAGGTGTAAGTATTTCTTCGTCGATCTCGAGCCTCCAAAGCCTCCTATCGTATCTATCGACATTATTTCGAAGGGCTTTGTTGCTGGACCTAAATGGGACATGAGGCCGAATTTTGTTTGTCCTCTAGATTTGTTTTTAATACATACCTCACAATTGCTGCAGATATTTTTGATATTTTTTGTTAGGTTTTTTGCTGTATACAAGGGGCCTATTTTGTTTTGCATTTGTTTTATGCCAATGTGACACATGTCTTTATGTACATTTTGTATGAATTTTATACTAAATTCCTCAGATAGTAAAATTTTTTCTTTATCTTTTATTTTCTTGTAGTAGACGTCGTTTTTTTTTGTTAAACCTGTTTTATTTAGTAGTTCTTGATTTCCTGACTGGTCTTGAATGATATCTGATAATTTTATTAGATTAACAATTTTTAATTGTTCTTTTTTGTTATCTTCTGGTGCCAGTACTGGGTTCCTGCTCAAACAGTCTGCTTCTAGATTGTATTTACCTGGAGCATATTTTATATTAAAATCATATTGCGACAAATAATAAGTTAGGTCTCCTAGCTCTTCGTCTGGTCTGGCTTTTATATTCATATTTTCCAATGGTTTATGGTCTGAGTATACCGTGAATGACTTCCCAATCAACCAATATTGCCAGTATCTAATGGCTTCTTTAATAGCTAAGCATTCCAGATATATCGCTTTTTTTTTCTTTTGTGCTTCGTTTAGTTTTTTTGAGAAGTATGCTACTGGTTTTGGTTTTCCGTTTTCTTGTATTTGTTTTAATACTGCACCTAATCCTTCTATTGATGCATCGGTGTATATTATTATATTTTTGTCGTAGATTTCTAGTATAGGTTGTGAGCATAGTAGTTTTTTTATTTTTTCGAACGATTCTTGACATTTTATTGACCATGAAAATTGTACATTTTTCCTGAGTAAATTGTGTAAAGGATCTAAAATTATTGCACAGTTTGGAATATATTCGTGATAGAAATTTATCTTTCCGAGGAATTGTCGTACGTTTTTTTGAGTCTTAGGTATTGGAAATTTTTTTACTGATATTAAATTATCTTTTATTGGTCTGATCGTATTATTTTCTATTATATGGCCCAGGTACTGTGCAGACTCTGCTGCAAATTTGCATTTTGTAAATTTTAGCCTGAATCCTTCTTTTTTTATTGCGTCTAATAGTAATTCTATATGTTTCACATGTTCCTCAAATGATTTCGAAAATATTAGTAAATCGTCTATAAAATTTACTACAAATTGAGTTAATTTATTTTTTCTTAATATATTGCTCAAGATTCTTTGAAAGATTGCTGGGGCTGTTTTCAGCCCAAAAGGTAAACATGTCCACTGATAATGACCTTCTTGTGTAACAAAACCTGTTTTGTGTCTGTCTTCAATACGCAAAGGGATAGACCAGAATGCAGAGTTTATGTCTAATGTAGTAAAAAATTTACAGTTTCTTGTTTTTATCATTAAGTCGTCTATCAATGGAAATGGTTGTGCTTGAGGTATTACTATTTTATTTATGTCCCTGAAGTCTATGCATAGTCTGCTTCTTTTATTTTCACCTTTTTTAAACGCTAGTGTTACAGGTGCTGCGAAAGGGCTGTATGATTCTTCAATGAGTTTTTTATCTAATAGTTTTGTTACTTGTTCCCCTATTTCTGTTCTGTCTTCTAGGCTGCATTTGTAAGGCCTCTTGCTACAATATTTATCTACCAATAGATCTATATGTGCTTCATATTTATTTACTGTACCTACGTCATATTTATCTTTTGCAAACACTGATTTGTAAGTATCTATTGTTTTGTTTATTTCATATTTTTGATTATCTGATAAGTGATCCATATTTGCTATAAAATTCTCTTCTTTTATGTGCTCGTTAAAATTTACTAAATTTTTTTCTTCATTAGCATTTTCCTCGTTTTGTTGAAAAATCTTGAGGTTTTCATCCTGGATTAATTTAAATTCTTTTATTGTGTCTAATCCAATTAGGAAATCGTATTTAAAATATTCGTTATCTATTATGTGGACATCCATATTTTTTTCTATGTTGAATATTTTTAATTTTAGAGTCGTCAAACCGTTTGTTTTTTGGACACCATTAATTGTTATCAAACTTGCATTATTACCTTTATTATTATTTTCTTTTTTATTTTTTATGTTTAGGAATTTCGAGTTTATTAAAGATACATTTGATCCTGAATCGTAAATTCCCCAAAGGTTTATTTTGTTTTCTATAGTTAGTTTGACTTTTATTAATGGCGTCATTACTCGTTTTTTTGATCTGATTCGTTCAATTCGGATTCTATTACTGAATTGTTTACGTGTCTAATATTTTTTGTACCTTTATCATTTTTTTTATTGAACCAGCAAGCGGATTCTGCGTGGAATCTTTTCCCCTTATTTAATTTTTCGCATGTTGTGCATGGTGTTTTATTTTTATCTTCCGCGTTTGTACCGGTTTTTTTATTAAAAGATTTTTTTCTCACCATGTGTTCATATTTGTTCAACTCGTTGAATAAATCTGAAGTTTCTCTTATCATTTCTCTATCAATTCTGTTTAAAATGAATTCTGGAAGTCCTGCTGCAATGAGATCGATGAGAGTTCCCTTATCTATTGTTTGTCGCATATCTATTAAAAGTTTTTCTTTTCTTAGTGCATAATCTATTAAAGGTCCTTCTCTGTATTTGAAATGTAGTGCATAGGTAACTGGGTTCCAGCCTTTTGCAGCGAATGTTTCAGAAAAGTTCTTTTTCCATTCATCCCATGTCCCATGCACTGTTAATTTTGTAAACATTGAGCTGAACCAATCTTTGCAGGACCCTTCCATGAAGAATCGGAGTACTTCAACTTTTTGGGAGTCTTCATTTATATTAAATCGATTGCATTCTTGTTCAAAAATTTCCATCCATCGGCTTGGGTTTGGATTTTGACTTGTGAATCTGTCGATAATGAATTTCTCTGTTATGTGTTTTAAATTGTTAGCTCGTGGATTTTCAATTAATGTTTTAAGTAGTGTATTTAAAGTACTTACGTCTGCATGTCCAGCAGTTATATTTTCTGTTTTGATATTTTCTAGGTATACGTCATCAAATTGTAAATTTTCTTCTTCATCTACATAAGTTTCTTTGATTTCCTTTGTCAATTTTATCCAGATATTACGCTCGTGGTGCCTTTTTTTCAACGAATTTTTTACCTTCTTAAAAGCGTTAGTGGCGATTAATTGTTCATGGAGGTTTGCATTTTGCAATTCATCTGGGATTTTGAAAATTCTATCATCCTCGGTAGTTATCGAGGTTATGCCAATTACATTACTTTTTCCGTCTGTTGTTGGGATTACTTTGAAACAGAATTGTAGCTTTTCCATTTTATAATTTTCTTATAACCCTTGTAATTTAAACGGGAATGTCGTTTTATAATGGTTCTTAGGGACGACAGAAAAACAAGGTTGTGTTGCTCTGTAAAACAAAGTTTATTTTCCTTTAATTGTTAATTACTTTACGGGTTTACAAATAAAATATAAAGTCATACCTGTAAAACAAAGAAACGACATTCAATGTTTATTCTCCTGTCGATTCGGTTTGTTTTATAATAACAAATAATTAAGTCAAATATTAAGTTTAGCTTGCTTTCACTGCTTGCCTAACACTCACGTAACCTCCCTGCTGATAACGCTAGTATCATTCTCTTCAACGCCTGCATTATCTACGTTGGTGCGGCATGCTAATTCAAATTAAAGAAATACATTTTCTTTACATATATACACACAGACAGATGAAAATCGATTACCACGTTAATGAAAGAAATGCAATAATTTGTTTTGTTGACTATTTACCATAAAAAAAAAAACTTTTTGAAATACGGCTGGATAGAAACTAAATAGGTCATTCCTATTGTTGGCTCCCACAAGTGTATTTTTATTATTAAATAGCTTCTGATCAGCGACTCAAGAAACGTTAAAATTGAGAACGAAGGAGGTCAAAATATCAGGTCGAGTCATAAGTAACTTCCGATGCAGCTAAGTAGAATCTATTGTTCGTATCTACCTGCTTTGAGTTACCATGAAAACAACTTTTTGATTTCACTATATAGACGAGGCTTCAGTTAGTCTTTTGTCAACTGATTTGTGGGATACACCTTATGTTAAACTGTTGTTTTTAACCTGTAAAATGGAGAGTCAAAAAGTACATATTCGTCATGTAATGCTTTGGGAATTTAAACAAGACAATAGTGCTAGGGCGACAGCTGAAAAAATATGCAGTCTATGTGGTGAAGGACTAATAAATGATCGGGCAGTTAGAAATTGGTTTATGAAATTCCGTTCTGGAGATACGACCTTAAAAGACGAACCGCGGGTGGGACGTCCTTCCGACTTTGACGAAAACCTTTTAAAGGCAATATTGGAGCAATATCCACGTCAATCAACAAGGATGTAGCAGACAGGTTGAATACAGCACAATCAACTGTTAACCGCCACCTGGAGAAATTAGGGAAAGTCAACAAGTTATGGTACCTCACAATCTCAGTGAACGGAATAAAGAAGAGCGCATGTCAATCGCCACAAGTCTGCTCTCACGGGCAAAAATTAAGCCTCTTTTAAACAGGATTGTAATAGGCGATGAAAAATGGGTTACCTATGAGAATATAGTCCGCAAAAGACAGTGGCATGATAAGGATCTACCACCCCTACCAGATCCGAAAGCAAACATCCATGGCAAAAAGATTTTATTGTGTGAATGGTGGGACTGTGAAGGAATAATTCACCACGAGTTGTTAAAGTCAAATTTAACTGCGGATAGATTCATTCAGCAGTTGCAGAGAGTGCAAGAGAAACTCCATGAAAAGCGTCCTGCACTCGTAAAATTAATATAATTTTGTTATTTAATGAATTTATATAGTGAATTAAATTCCTTTATTGTGCTAAAATTACCATCTGCCTTTTATTAGGTTATTTAATGAGAGGAAAATAAATGTCTGATAAAACAAGTTACTCAGTGACTTGACCTAAATATATCTGATGTTAGGCATGTTGCACGGTTGGAACTTAGGGCAGGAAGAGTGGGTTATTTGCAGGCTACAGTTACCTCTTCAATACACAAGCGTATACCAGGCTAAGAATCTAGCTGACCTGCACTTCCAGCCAGATATCGATACTTTTACAAATAATTGGCATCCCGTGCCAAGTACACTAAAATAGGTAGAGAATATCATTTATACCCCATCCAAGGGTCCAGGTAAGATAATAGCACAAGTTGCCAATTAGATTCTGTCCTATTCCCCTGGCTCCTTGGCCTGAATAAGTTCATCATTCCCTAGCATACATTTCTCCCTTGAATTTCTTGTAAAGGGCTGAAGTTGTACTGCATAAGGGAGCTAATAACTAACTATGTAACTAGTTAGCATTTCCGCCTTAAGTAAAGTTCGTGTTCTAACGGATGGGTCTTAGGAAACGAACCAAAGCTTTCAACTATGGCATTCAATCTTAATTAAATATTGCTTAAAAACATACACTTTGACAGGGGTTTTCCCGCACAATGTCAAAAAGTAATTAAAATGTTTATAATCGATTGGAAAGAAAAGTGATTGATACAAATTGACCCCAAAACCCTTCCGCTCAGCCTCTCCAAGAGTCCATTCTGACAGGACAATGGCCAAGTTTAACAATGGACACTTTTTGTAACAAATCAAACAACAACCTTTAACAGAGTGGAAGGGATGAATGCTCTTCAAACCACCCCTTAGGCTGTTCCCTGCAAAAAATAAAATGTTATTAATTTAATTAGAAATTTACTATTTTTTATACTAGAACTTTCACGGATGAAATAAACTGACAGACCTGTTTCTTTATGCAGTGTACACAGTTATCAAGAGCTCTTCTTACCGGGCAGGTGCCAGACTTATCGAATCAGTCTATGCGATAACACACTCAAAGAAATCGAATTCACTGGATAACCGTTGACATTATGGGTTAGGAGAAACATGTAAAGAAATAAAAGTAATATTATACATTATATATTATAAGTACTAGTATTAATATCAGTAAGTAGACTAAGAATAGGAAATTATCAAGTGAATATTTACATACAACGCACCTAGTTGTGTCAAACATTAGCCACTCCACTCCACCCAGTAATGGTTGTATGTTGAGGAAATAATTTAAATCCTAACCTTACAAGTTGATCGTTCTCTGTTAAATAGCAGTAATCCTAGTCTTGTGGTTTTAAAGCCGAGTAAAAACAAGTTTCCTCGCCAATAAGAACTGCAGTTGACGTGCTATAGGATAAATAAAAAAACTAAAACAAGAAAAGAATGGCAAAATATTCAAACGCAATATATAAATATGTATTTAAATTGTAACTGATTTTTAATATGAGCAAATCTACGTTGTTAAGTTTTCTGTTTTTATACCGAGAGAGAACATATTTGTGGCTGAGAACAGAAAAAGAAGAAAGAAGAAGAAGAGCAGGGGATCCAAAAAAGGAATAAACTTAATCTAAATTTAAAGCGGCTTTGTCCCAAGGGTCATAGGAGGAGTGCTGGCGTCCGATGGAATCAGGGATCAGCCATTTATTATCCCTATCTAGATGGCAGGGCCGCTTAATACGTTTGTCTCAACCGCCCAGCAAAATCCTTCCCGCGAAAATTTCACGGGCGAAAAGACGTCCAAAGAATTAATTATGGACTCGTTATCAGAATGCAAACTTGCTCAGTGCGTCTTTTGTGCGATGGACCGAGCACAGATTACGACGGCTTAAGTTGGTAGATTAGTATTTCGCTTTGTCGGATCCAAACCTTTTGCCAAGATGGTCCCAGCAGATAGCACCTCTCCTATCGTCCCAACCGAAAAAACAATAACTGATGTCCGAAGGAAAAATATAATCAATTATCATTCCCAAATGATTGTGTTTGCATGTTCATGTTTATCTATTATCTTTAGGAAAATTATTAGCAAATAAAAAAAAAATTATAATAATATTCTTAAGAGTAAGACTCCAAAAAGGGAACGGTCTATATTAATATAATATATAATACAATGCGTGAAAGTTAATTTTTTAAAGATAGCTTGTAGTCTCGATAAATATCTTTTATTATGGTATTACATCAACAGTAGACTTTTCGTCTATTCAATCATCATCATAAAATTCATACAAAACAAAATTTGAATATATATAGGTAAAATTGTTAGTAGTAGTACTTGAACTGAGGAATTATGTGGTGAAAGAACAATATTTGAAATAAAGGCTTCAAATGTTGTTTTATAAAATGATTTTATCTACGTGGATAATCATTTGATGTAGATATGGTTTCTCCTCTGAACAATAACCCAATTGAGTTTCTCTGTAAACAAAAGAAACAACATTTATATTTACAAATTAAACATATAAAAAAAATATATATTTAAAATAATAAAAAAAAATAATAATACTATCTGAACGAGCGAGTGAATGAAGAATAGTAAATATGGTATGAATAAGAACATTGAAAACAATTACTTATTGCCCAATAAGGCATATAACAATTTTATCACAATAAAGATTACAAAAAAAAAAAAATAAATAAATAATAAAACTGGCAACGATGTGAACAAAGAATAAGTTAACACACCAGTAAATGATAGACTCTTTAAATTCATTATTGCATAGCACGAATTGCTGAAAAAAATGCTAAAAACAATGGTAAAAAATCAATATTACATGAAAAAAAAGCCTTTTTAAAAACAAAGGCTATTTAAAATTCTATGATATTTAATAAAAAAGATTTTGTGTCCACCTTTGGTTGGAGGTTGTATAGACTTGTCAAGGAATTAATATTTTTCCTCTAGATAGTGAATGAAATTGCTTATTTTCAACAAACAGACAACAAACTGCACTTTCAAAAATTGCAGGACCGGGGTGTGAACCCTTTTTCTAATACACATTACCGATTCCACTTTCTTTAGCTAATTATTGTAAGCACCTGTTAGATTAAATGCAACAACTAGTTATTCGTATCTTTTAGGATTTTCATCTTACGTTTGTTAAATTTTAGTTAATTTTGACAATTTTTTACCGAATTATGAAACGACCTGTTCCACAAATTTCCATGAGATTGTCCACTTGCTCTACATTTATATATTTTTTGTAGGGATGTTTTTCTGGGTTTTTTTTGTTACTTATTACATATTATTACACATTGGGCTAATAATGTTGGAAATATATATTTTTTTTTTTTATTCGCCATATTTTGGCCTAGTTACATGCGTATGTATAGATTGATTATGTTAGATTCACCAAGAAACGTTACTTGCAGTGTATTCTTGGTTTTGGGTTGTTAAATGTGTAGATGTTAAACAGTAAAGTGCTACTGACATTTATTTCCTTGTTGAAGTTCCAAATTTACCAGTTTTATAAATGGTAGATAAGGTGAAGCTTACCCTCTTATTAAAATATCTATCCTTTGATTATAAAATATAGTGGCCTAACTGTCGGGTCATCACGAGGGGGGTGCCTAGTTACCCTAACCCTGGTGACGAAGTGAGGTTTGATTACGTTTATGACCTGGACAAACGCTTCATGATGGTCTTACTATCTGAGTCCATATTTGATAGGTATGTGCCCGACAATGCACTATGTTCAGGAGAAGAGGTATAGGGTAGGTAGTTTTTTGTGGTCTTGGAATGACCACGAATTCACACTCGGTATCGGAGGGTAGGCGAAAACCGCCCAGATCCCAAAGGCGAGTGTGAACCGAAGAGAAGCAGACTGGATCGCCGTGGGGAACACTGCTTGGTAAGTTTGCAGGGCCACGACAACCGTTGTCCTCTAGGGAGAGGTCTCTCCCAAGGAGGTGCTAGATTTAGCGAGACGAAGGCAGAGCTTCCCACTAGGAAGGTGTGGGGTCTCACAACGCCGGACTAAAACGTAGTCAGGTGAGGAGAGAGGGATGCAGTGGTTTTTCATAAATGAGAAGGCCAAGTTTGAACATCAGCGCAGCCACAAGCCATCAGTCAGCCAGTCGTCAGGAGAATGACCAGTGATGAAGTGAGAATGAAGACCTCCGGTCTTAAATACCCAGCTGGCTTAAATACCCTCTGTAGCCAATCAGCTTCGGTTTTATTGTACCCAGTGCCAGTTGAGTATGTGGTGGCTTTTGTTTTTTGACAGTTGGTGGCCTTTGAGTCACTGATACCTGACCCGGGTAAGGGTCTCCGGCCCTCTCGGCAGGCCTGGTGGTTTGGGTCGTTTAGTATCTGCTACGGGTAGTGGGTGCCCCAGCTCATATAACTAATTGGCTTGTGGTTGCGTGTATATTGTTTACAACATTTACAATAATTTATGGTTTGGTAATGTTATTTGCATTTGTTTAAATTAATTGACAATATATATATAGAATAGAGTATAGGGTGATTTATCTTATGTAGTTAGTGGTCACTACACTAACAATTGACAATTTCAGTTTAGTAAAAATTATTTTCAATTTATAATAAAACAATAAATGCTCGTTCGTTTACGTTTTAGCGTATTTAATTTGGAGCCTAAAGTAGGTGATGAGTAATTATTTACTCAATAATTACTAAATTAAATATAATTAAAATTCAAAAACTTCATCTTATTATCAAAAGTTGTACTATTACAGAAATGTCTAACTACTTACTTCAGTGTCATGGGTAATTAAAGTATATATTATAAAAATAATAATAATTGTTTGAATGGCATAATAAGTTGTATGACGTAGATGTCCAGTCCATTAAGCATGTCCACATCCTGTTGCTCAAGTATATCCGGATAGTCTGCTCACTTGTTCAGGGTTTCTATACAACATGCTAAACTACACCAACTGAAATGCTGGTGGCTTCTTAAAAAAAAACACTTTTCAATCAATAATGTTGACCGTAACATACAAACAGAAGACCAATACAATATTTCTACTGAATGGGCAGTTAATAATAACAATCACACAAAAGAACATTTTAGTAAAAAAAAAATGTTCCTACTGAATAGGCCCCCATTACAAAGCAATTTACATTTTGACAGACGCTTAATTGTTTCAGGAATATACAATTGTTGTCGCCCTCGTGTACATACACTTTTTGTAATGCACTGGTGCAGCTATGTTTTCGGATAGAGGCGAGAAATAAATTGATTCTCTTAGGTTAAGTCGGTAGGTTTATAGCCAAAACAGAAATTAAACGTATTAGTTCGAATTGTAGGATTTGATGCTGGATGTAGATTTTATGCCTTTGAGAGTACAACAATTTATTAAGATAAAATTACAATCTGCCTTTTATTAGGCAATGAGTAATTGAGATAAGTGTCATCATTCATACAATATTTATAAACAGCCCAGAGGCCCCCCAAGTCCACATGGTTGTCACCTCCCTCGCATGCGAAGGAGGAAGCGGAGTCTTGGGGAGTCCCCCACGCCCCTACTTCAGCCGCGTCACTGGATAAGAGCCAGCGGAGGCTGACCAAGAGCGCGAGAGCCACAGTCGCTCAGGACATGATTGGAGAAACTGGCCATTGCCAGGACTCCCACTGTCACTTATTTATAGCAGGTCACGAGGCCACTGCCGTTTAAGTCTCCGAGGAGGATTATAGGGATGAGTGGTGCAGTGCAATGACTGTGCTAGGGAATTAGGGTGGTTGGATAGGTTACCATGGAATTTAATGAACTTGGAAGGGATGAGTTCAAGAATATAGGGTATATTCAGATCATTGTGAAGGGTTTTGTTGCTGACGTAATAAGGGGCATTTACTATTGTTCTTAGGTCTTTTGATTGAAAGGATTGGATGCGCTTGATGTTCGACTTTTTTGCTGTCCCCCATGCTCTATTCCGTATGTCCAGATTGGCTTAAGCATAACCTTGTAAATAAGTAGTTTGTTTTCTATTGAGAGGTGGGATGTCCTTCGAAGTAGTCTGTGCAGTTGTCCAAAGTAGATTGTATAACGAAACAAAATGTCTCTACACAAGGTCTTTATTATTTATGACTCAGAAATAATACAGGCTCTATTAATTGAGATAAATAAACCAACATGAAGATATAATAAACATGAGACGCACCTCCCTTCTGCAAAGTAGATTCGGTAAATAATTAACCTTAAGACCGTATCACTTAAAGTTCAACGGTAAATAGACATGGGTTTTTTTTTGTACTTAAATTATTGATGGTTTTACATTATCTTTTAAATACGTAAAATTGTTAAAAAGGAAAGCTGACATAGAATTATTGTTACTTACCAATGACGCTTATAATGTAAAAAATACAGTGTACATTTCTTGTGCTGTAAATCATATCTGGGCATCATTTAAAACCCCAGAAATGGACTTTTGGATAACTTTTAACCAATAAATACTTCATGAAGATACACGTTTTCTTACAAATTTTGTAGTTAAAATTATCAAAGTTTATTCTGTAATCGAATTTTTATCATGCAAATATTATTAATATATAAATCTTTAATGTAATAATTAACTGTTTATTTATGATAAACTAAGTCCCCCCCCCCCTTATAGGTCCTGTTGTAACGGTACGGGATTTTTAATATTATATTGGATATAAGCTGTATAAAAGATAAAATAAAGCTGATTTATAGAGACAACAAGACACCTAATAAAACCCGACAGGCGATAAATCGCAGGGCGACGGACGCTATTCATAATCTCTAATAGACGTTGAGCTGAATAAAGGAGCTCTGAGAAGTTGATCGATCAAAAAAGCTTCTTGATTATGAAACTGATAGCTGATGATGTCTCGTCAAATGACGTATAATAGTCTCTGATATAATTTCACTTAGGTATTGAATGACTTTTATGATAATAATAATGACTATGCCGGAGTAAAATAGTCTACAGAACTTTTCAATTCTTGCCTATTTTAAATTTATAAGAAAAATACGATAATAGGTAACCTTTGTTGATGTCCACTCGGTTTTATAGTTAGAACCCACCATGAATAGGAAAATCTGCTAATCCTTATAGGCAAGGCGTAATATCATGATCTGTAATTGGGAAGTAAAAGACAGTTTATTGATACAATAAATCACAATAATGGGATAGTTTATACTAAGTACCTTATACATGAGATGTCACTTTGTGAGATAAGACAGAAGCAGGTATGGACTGTAGGTAAGGATTTGAGGAATGAGCACTAGATTAGTGTTCTACACAATTTATCCAGGCATAGTTGACTGCTTGATATTACCAGCACACAGAAGGCTCAATTTTGACTGTTTCTTTTATTTACTTAGGTCCTACCTAAGTAGGCTCTTAGGGGTCTTAGGTAAATACCTGAGCAAATGCTCGGCTCGGGCATTGCCACCTGCGGTCAACTCAAGTGGTAAAGGAGTCCCCCAATGTTTTCTTCTTTGCTTTATGGCAAGCCGATCTTTTCAATTATGATAAAATTCTTAGTCCTAGAGTACCGTAGTAAATTCTTTGAGTGGATATATTCGTAACAAAACAGACCCAGTGGTCTGCAAACTCATTAGTCAACATAGCCAAATATCAATAGTACAACGATTCAAATTTCTTTTTGTGCCAAATTGTTTTAAACTCAAACTATAAAGGTAGGTACACTGTAATTAACTTAATTAGGGTACGCCTGAGCTGGCCTTTGTGAAAAACGTCTCATTGAGGTAGGTTCTCTGAGGTCGACCCCTTTCATTTCTTCCATCCACACTCTTCTTGTTTCGTCTTTCTCCTCTCGTTTATCCTCTCTATATGCCCAAACCATCTATACATACCTTTGTCAATCCTCGACACTGATCGTTAGTTAGTTCTAGATAGTGAACACCCTTTTCAAGGAGAAATGTTTTAATATCTGTTAATAAAGAAGTGAAATGCAACATACCTTGTAATTGTCTTGATTTAGTTTATTTTTCGTGGTAAGTAATTCATATTACTTACTTCATATTGATGTTCCTCACCACTAAATATCAAGTTATTCTGACCACATTTACAAGTTCTATGTCCATGTCCACGGAAACCCGCCATTCGCCCCATTGTGTGGTGGATTTTAACAACAATTGTAGCCATACATTCTAGAACACAATGCGAAGATACAACTTGACGATACATGTTGGCCTTTTATCTTTCTAGAAACGTTTTCTCTATAAGTCGCTTCAGAGCACATCGCCTAAAGACCAACTAAGTATGTAAAAATATAAATAATAAAACCCCGTCATCACGAAGTTTTAATCGCACTGTACATACGCGCACGTGGTATTTTGCGGAAAAGCCACCCTCTAGAGCAGGGGTGGCCAGCCCAAATGACCTTGTGGGCCACTTTGGTAATGCATCATAAAATTATATATCCCCATATTAGATTTAGACCCACTGTAGACATTTTTTGGAGTGAAAAATTGAAACATAAGTTTTTATTATTGTGTTTACTATTATAATAAATTAATAAAACAGCCAATATCTGTCATATATCCGCAAGAATATTATTTTAAAATCAAAGTTAATTTTTTCTCATAATTTTGACAGTTGATTTTTGAATATACGGATGCACAAATAATGTATTTTTTTAATACATTGGTTTTCACTACTTTGGCCATTATAAAATAAATATATTTTGAAAAAGTGTGGGCATGTGGGTTAGCCACCCCTGCTGTAAAGGCTAAAGAGCGGCATGTGGCTCGTGAGCCGCGGTTGGCCGCCCACTGCCCTAGGTTGATGAAAGACCAGCGTGAAGTTGAACTAAGGGAATACTCCTCTATATACCGCTGGTTTAAGAAAACGACTGCTATTTGTTTGTAACCAATCACACAAGTGCGATGGATTTCAGATGAAATCCGTGAAAATAGAAGGAAGTGTATGTCAGTCTTATGTATTGTATATATCATTTTGAAAATTCTAATTATATAGTTCGTTGTTTAAGTATATGGTGTTTATGAAATAAAAGGGGATCTACTGTAATTTATTGGTGTATGTAATGTCCTGTTTCAATCCAATAGATTTGTTTGTACCGTATCTGTTTATAGTATATTTCACAAGTTTTCTGTGTTTGGGTGCGAGAATATATTAAATCCTCACACGCTAATTCGGAGATTGTTTTTTAATTATATTGTTGGTGTTTTTTTTTTACGTGTTTACACTAATTTTTCAAAGAGGGTGAGAGGGAGAGAGGGAGAGAGGGTGAGAGGGTGAGAGGGAGAGAGGGAGAGAGGGAGAGAGAGAGAGAGGGAGAGAGGGAGAGAGAGAGATAGATAGATAGAGAGAGAGAGATAGATAGATAGAGAGAGAGAGAGAGAGAGAGAGAGAGAGAGAGAGAGAGAGATTTAATGCAGGCATGACTGAACCAGTACGGTCTTATGAAGGAGGTTCAATATCTGTCTGGCATCGATAACTCAATATCGAGTCTGGACAGAGGTATCGAGTAATTGAAAAACTCAGCGGATATTGTCCAGGAATGAGCACGCGACTTTATAAATATACCTGGACAATGTCAAGGCCTGTTGTTTCTTTTTATAACAAGAAATCGAGGATTCTTGTTGATGATAATGCTCGACCTCATAGAGCAAGAGTGGTTGAACGTTCTTGTTAAGGAACAAGCAATCATGCGTACGAACTGGCCCGTATGAATTACAATTGAGCATGTTTGGGATAAACTCCAACTGGCGTTACACATGCGCTCACCTTGTTCAGATAACGTGGATGAACTTACAGATGCATTAATTGAGGAATGGGCTTCTTTGCCCCAACATTACAGTTTGATCCTTATGATGTGAATCTTAAATTCGAAGCAGACGAGACCCAATACCCTACTATACTAAAGACGTTGAAAAATTTATAAAAAAACAATGCCGTTTTTTAAAAAGGTTCTAAAAATTTGAATTTTTCTTAATTATTAATGAATATATCTTTTTTTTTCAACATTCATTGGTTCACTTCAATTTGTGAACCGTTTAATAAATTTGATAGAAGTCCAACATCTTTCTTTCATCGACCGAAACCAATTCTTAAATCTAATGAAATCTAAATTCACGTAAAGCTGTATATTCCCTGTAGTCATTAATTACGGTTAGTATAATTAAATTATCCGTGACTAAATCTTGTACAATTGTGGCTGTCGGGTCGTCACGAGGCACGAGGGGGGTGCCTAGTTACCCTAGCCCTGGTGACGAAGTGAGGGTTGATTAAGTTCATGACCTAGACAATCGTTTCATGACGGTCTTACTATCTGACTCTATATTTGATAGGTATGTGCCCCGACAATGCACTGTGTTCTGGAGAAGAGGTATAGGGTAGGTAGTTTATGTGGTCTTGGAATGACCACGAATTCACACTCGGTATCTGAGTGTAGGCGAAATCCGTCCGGATCCCAAAGGCGAGTGTAAATTTTGCAGGGCCACGACCACTTTTGTCCGCGAGGGAGAGGTCTCTCCCAAGGAGCTGCTAGTTTTAGCGAGGCGAAGGCAGAGAATCCCAATAGGAGAGTGTGGGGTCTGACAAGGCCGGACTAAAACATAGCGAGGTTAGGAAGGCAGGTCCACAGGTTTTCATAAAGGAGGAGGCCAAGTTTTGAACATCAGCGCAGCCACAAAGTCATCAGTTAGCCGGTCGTCTGGAGAATGAATTACAGCCAAAGGCCCCGGTCTATTTATAATAGGCTTCCTTCATTAGTTCCCTATCATGGGGCTCGTTGTTGTGGCCGATGACAGCCAAGTATATGTAGTGGCCTTTGTTCTTTGACAGGCCTGCCCTGAGTCACTGATACCTGACCTAGGTAAAGGTCTCCTGCCCTTAACTAATTGACCCGCAACTGCGACTTCTTTATTGTTTACAACATTTACAATGACTTATTTTTGTTATTTAAATATGTTTAGATCAATTTACAATATATCTGTCCCTCGGAGGGATACAACACTATGTCCATTTTCATAACTTTACAGGAGAGGAGTTTTAAACTTTTTTTCAACAAAAAGTGTTATTGGCACAGCTATTTATTGAGATGTAAATAACAATAAATAGAATGTTCTGGTAAAATATTGTTTCAACATATCAATAAATAGCTGTGCCAATGTTGAAAAAAAGTTTAAAACTCCTCTCCTGTAAAGTTATGAAAATGGACATAGTGTTGTATCCCTCCGAGGTACAGATATATATATATACATATATACAATAGAGTATAGGGTGATTTATCTCATATAGTTAGCGGTCGCTACAGTGACAAAGGCTGAAATTTGTCCAGCACTGGGCGGTCGCAGTCAATACACCTGTCAAATATGAAATGTGTGCGTAGAGAGAGGCACACTTACGCACCGTGAAGCATCCCATGGATGGAACTTGCGCAGCTAACACACTTAGGCAAAGCCCACCTCTCCAAACTGTCACATCCAGGTATATGTGTATACTGCCAGGGCCAACTCCCCTTCAGCTATGAGCCAGAAAACTTTCGTGATGGCTATGAGCTAGTGCCCTTCACGGGCGTGCCCAACCTAATACAACCGATAATAGTAAAGTACCGTTTACGTATGTTTAAACTACTCATTAAATAATGGCAATTGATTGCTCATTATATGCAGCACTTAAAAACAACAGTATATTGTAATCTCATTTGTTTTAGTTCTTAGTGAACAAGAGGTTTTTCATTTCGATTTGCTCTGAAACATTTTTAGAGCGTATAATTGCAATGAACCAAATAAGTGTAACTGTAATCAAAACAATAAATTTTATTGTTCAAATATTACTATCGTACAGATAAATATTCATCAAAGTATTAGAACCAAAGAGGACATCGTTAGATTCCTGCCCTTAAAGAGGTCTATTACAGTTTGTGTAAGAATTTAATGAATTCTATTAGTTTTTATCTTGTTTTTATCCAGTGTTCTTCAAGATGAGCGTGAAGCAAAAAACAAATACCTTATTGAGAGATCATTTATTTTTATTAATATAACGTGGTTTAGTTTCCCCTCTCCATGTAGCAATGATGTGCTATGAGTAGCATTTTCGGTTTTGGAAAAGCACAAATAGTTCTACTTGTAGTGGACAATTCTGACTTGTCGATTGTTGTTTTTTCGAATGTTGAATATATATACTGCTGGGGTACTGAGTTATCGTTTTTAGGTTAGACTCTTGTTTATTCGTATTGTTCTGGTTTCTGCATGCGTGTAGTTTTGTTTTTGGATTTCTTCAAGCATTTTAGTATCTTTTTGGCCTTCTTTATTGTAAGTTCAGTCCAACGTAACTACGTAGGAATATTCTGTCCTACCATGATAAAAGTTAAAATAATTTTCATTTTATTAAATGCGTGTCTATACATTGAGTAGATTACTAATCTCTCGCTGTCTCTAACATTGAGGGTTCTACTTCTTTCCGTAGGAAATACGTACTTGGTTCATAAGTTAGGAATTAGGTACTCATTTTGGCAATTATTCTTTACTTTCCATACATTTATTTCATTTTTTTGTGATAAAATTATAATCTGCCTTATTGGGGAATGAGTAATAGTAGTCAATGTTCTGATTCATACCATTTTTACAAACAGCCCAGAGACCTCCCAAATACACGTGGTTGTCACCCTCCTGGCACGCAAAACAGAAATCGGACTGCTGGGAAGTCCCCCACGCTCCTCTATCAGCCGCGTCATCAGATAAGAGCCAGCGGAGGCTGACCAAGAGCTCCAGAGCAACAAACGCTTGGGGAAATGGGCCATTCCCAGGACTCCAACTGAACAGAGGTCTGGAGAGCTCTGGATAACCAAATTAACTGATTGTGTAAATAACCGACTTTTACTATTAAATCTACAGCTAGTGGACACATACAGTATTTATAGCACGTGACGTATTTATAGCTGGTCACGAGGCCACTGCCGCTTTAGTCTCCGAGAAGGTTTATAGGGATGTGTGGCTTAGTGCAATGACTGTGCTAGGGGATAGGTTGTTGGATAGTTTACTATGGAATTTCATGAACTGGAAGGAATGAGTTGAAGAATGTAGGGCATATTAATATCGTTATGAAGGGCTTGGATGCTGATTGCTCTCAGGACTTTTGATTGAAAGGATTGGATACGACTTTTTTGCTGTCCAGGTTGGCTTAAGTATAACTTTGTAGATTAGTATAATTAATTATCTTTGTAGTTAAGTATAACTTAGTAATTTATTTTCTATTGCGAGATGGGATGTCCTTCGAAGTAGTCCAATGCGTCTGTTTAGTTCTCGTCTTTTTAGCCTCGTGTGTGGGTTCCATATTAGCCTTTTGTCACCTGGTAAAGGAGAAACTACTTCATTATTGTTTTAAATTGTGTATTATTATTATTACTTAACGAAACTTCACTTGTGCTCATCGACGAAAAGGACACCTGGTACATTGTATAGGTGGAGCTATCAGGGAAACACTTGTTGGAAATTAGGCATAGACATATAAGGAAGGGTTAGGTATTAGACAGTGCCGAAGAGTCACCACCTAAGCAGGCCATTACGGGGCTATTAGAGGCCTAGTGGAGCTAATCTGCCAGAGGTGCCTGAGTTTTAGTGGCCACATTAACAGCAGCGGTAGCTTGTCTGTGCTTAGGTGCCCCATCTCAAAAACTACTTTCTACTGTCGTACCCGAAACCAGATTTGTCATCGTAATTGGTAATTTCTTCAACACTTATTGCAGAGCCTGACCGTATCACCGTAGGTGCTTTGCATTATAATATACTCGTAACAATATGTACTGAGTAATCCTTCAGACTTTTGGCCACTTTTAGGATCGCAACTATTAAAGTAATCCAATCGATCTGAAATTTTAAAGATAAGATACCATGGTGAGAATTACGATGACATGAAAAATATTCGAGGAGCAGTTGTCTCACCGATTTTGAAAATGATGCCAAAGACTAAATATGATATTTTCAAGGATGCGTAAGCTGATTATGGCTAAAAGGTGTACATAATGCCCTTACCTAATTTTTATTGATGAATACTTTGTTGCTACATTTCGGACGGGACATCATCAGGGAACAGACGACCGATTGATACAAGTTTGGCAAGGACGTTATGCACGCCATTTAATCATAAAGACGTGTTTTTTTAATGGTCAACAGGTCTTTTAGCCTGAAACTAAGGCTAAAGGCACCGTCTTGCGGTCAACGATCGCTATATGCAAATGTCCTTAGTAAAAACTCTATTTAATCATGGGTAGTCCTGCCTTTTTATTTCTACCATTGAATTGTTTTATATTAATCATGAAATAAATCGTTATAAAAAATAATAATGAAAATTAAGTACCCCGGGCTACAGTTTATATATTGTAGCTATATAAATCTAGTTGCGTAAAATATTTGAAAAAACAAATTCACGGGAACAATTATGTTCTGCATCTACTGAATATTAGACAAAATAATTGTTCCCGTGAATTTTTTTTTTCAAATAATTTTAGCAACAATATTTATATAACTACAATATATAGACTGTAGCCCGGGTTACTGATCAATATATTATTGAAATAAAAATAGACAGAGGAAACGGGATCTCCTCCGTACTTCCTTGAAAAAAGATCTCTTCGGGCTTGTTAAGAATAACACCAAGATTTCTTCTGCTTGGAACTTAAAATAAAGATAAGCAACAAAAAAAAACCGAAGATTGATTGTTTTAATTGTACAAAGAAAAGTTATTGTCTAAAATAACCTGAAGCTTTTCTACATAACAATGGGAACGATTCATAAAACTACATCAGGACCTATAATCACTCTTTTTTTTTTCAGATTCTTTACAACTTATAAAACTCACACTAACTAGATAGTTGCATGGTTATTTTAAGGGCTGTAACCGATAAATTTATCAAATAAATTATTGATAATAGATGCTTAAAACTATGGTGAGACGTCTCCTTGTTCTATTTATTGTCTTATTATTATTATTCTAATCTAAGGAATAAATAAAATGCATCTTAGGCATTACGCCTTAGCAGAACACAATCAGCCTGAATTTTCTTTCTGAGAATCTACTGTATACATTTAAATCTTCAACAATTCCAGCCAATTCCTCGTGGATGCAACCTCTCAAATCCCTCGAGAATATCCATCCGGTATCACTCACCCCTTCAATCCTCTGGGAGATTGAAGTGGCGGTGGCTTTGCGGTCAAGTAGAATATCAACAATTTTCATAAGATCCTCTGGTCAGTATTCACCGGACCTTTTTTTACTGGCTAAACTTAAAGAAACAATATACAATAAATCATACAGCATAGAACAAATTCAACATATCTACAGGAGGTCTGGATAACCAAATTAACTGATTGTGTAAATGACCGACTCTTACTATTAAATCTACAGCTAGTGGACACATACAGTATTTATAGCACGTGACGTATTTATTGCAGGTCACGAGGCCACTGCCGTTTTAGTCTCCGAGGAGAATTATAGGGATGAGTTGTGCAGTGCAATGACTGTGCTAGGGAATTAGAGTGGTTGGATAGGTTACTATAGAATTTTATGAACTTGGAAGGGATGAGTTCAAGAATGTATATTCGGATCATTATGAAGGGTTTTGTTGCTGATATAATAAGGGGAATTTACTATTGTTCTCAGGACTTTTGATTGAAAGGATTGGATGCGCTTGATGTTCGACTTTTTTTCTGTCCCAGTTAGCTCTATTCCGTATGTCCAGATTGGCTTAGGTATAACTTTTTAAATAAGTAGTTTATTTTCTATTGAGAGATGGGATGTCCTTCGAAGTAGTCTGTACAGTTGTCCAAAGCGTCTGTTTAGTTCTTGTCTTTTTAGTCTCGAGTGTGGGTTCCATGTCAGTCTTCATATAGTATAACGAAATGGTTTTGTCAATATTAGGTTTGAAAAACTTGTATTACTCCACATTTCCCCTTATGTATGAGTCAAACATAAAAAGAAATACTGCTTCAGACTGCATGTAAAATAAAGATGGAGATCAGCCAGAGTTACATCACTGTAGGGACGTAACAACTTAACCTGTTCTTCCCCTACCCTAGGACCGACTATCTCTGCTTAATGCCCGAGACGAGGCCTGGGCTTGAACTTCTCCTCACCGAAAAGTAGAGGGACGAATAATTAAGATCTACTATTAGACGACCAAAACCCCTTCAAAATACTGAACAATATTGTTTATTTAAAAAAATCTATATATCCTAGTTTTAGTTTAGACATAGACACTTAACATGTCGATGCAATGGTACGCTTAGCATAAGAGCCTTGTTGCGGATCAGCTTGGAACGTCCATTTCAATACATAATTGCAGTACTCCCTATCCCGTTTTACAATTAGGTTCGGGAACAGGAGTTATTAAATGATTAAGGTCTTGAGTTCGGATCTTGTCTTCTGAATATCTGATTTCTTTGGAAATACTTTTTCGGTCATCAATCCTTCGTCAGAAAATATTCAAATATAGAAAATTAAATCCGTCAAATTTATAGCCCATATTGGTTCTTAGAAATATAATCACCGCATTGCATCAACCTGCTCACAATTATTAGAAAAAATATCATCTCTAATTCCAATTGAAATAATCTACACTGAACAAGATAAAAAAAACAACTAAGAAATGTTCTTTGAATAAATATGCAGAGAAACGGTTATCAAATAAATACGCAATGTTACAGGATACCCCGCTTAAGACTTGATAAAAATTGCAGAAGACGAAACTTCACTGGCAGACTCTTGATTGCTTGATTCTTTTAATTGTTAATTAGGTACCGGGACAGGGCTGCTGCTTCGAAATAAGCAATTGGGGACCAGGAGAGGATTTTCCCGACTACATTGTTAATCAAGATATTTCTGTTCGTAATTTATTCTTTATATAATAAATTAGTAATTTAAATAAAGTACGAGTATAGTTCAAAAGTTCACAATTAATTGACTATTCAAAACTAGTTTGTCACCTATTCCGAACAGCACCAAAGTAACGTGGGGTTCTCAGAACCCTGCAACCATAGGTACATATAACCGATGCCACCCATACTTCTCCAAGTGATGCGTGTTAATGATGAACGGATGAATCAAAGTTATAATAACATTTATTTATTTATCTGTGCGAAGTGAATATGTGGTATGTAGGTGAAATAACCAACATATTATCCACACACGTATTTTTGCATTGTAACTTTTAGTTATGGTAATGATCCTCGTATTTGTAATCATTATACGCCACAGAAAGCATATACAGGGTGTCCCAGAATTAACGCAAGATTTGAATTTGCCGCCATTTGTGCAACCCTAAAAATAAAACAATTTGACAGCTGACAGTTTAGGGTTAGTAAAAATGGAGCGTTACCCGATAGAACAACGTGTTTTTATTGTTAAACATTATCTCAAAAATAATGAAAGTTTGGCGGCCGCAGTTCGAAAATTTCATACACAATATGATCGGAATAGTGTTTTGACTTCATAAACTGTGAAGAGATTAATTTAAAAATTTAGGGAGACTGGATAATTTGGAGACACTAAACACACTGGTCGTCCAAAAACAAGCCGTTCAAATGTCAATATCGAAGCAGTGCGTGAGAGTGTTGTTGAAAATCCAGGAACAACAATTCGGCGTCATAAACACAGTTCCAGTCGTAGACAAGAATTGCAAATTTCAAGAAGCTCTCTACAGCGTATACTCTCTAAAGATCTGGGTCTCCATGCTTACAAAATTCAGTTAACACAACAATTGAAGCCTAATGACCATACACAGCGAAGAGAGTTCATTGAATGGATTATTGAACATCAACAAGTGGATGCTGATTTTCCGAGAAAAATTATTCTAAGCGATGAAGCACATTTTCATCTTGATAGCTATGCTAATCGACAAAATTGTAGCATTTAGGGTTCGTAGAACCCACATTGTGGTTCAAGACATCATTGGACCATGCTTTTTTGAAAATGAGGCTGGTCAAGCAGTGACTGTTACTGATGCTCGATATTGCGACATGATAACACAGTTCTTTGTGCAGTAATCGGATGATATTGATGTGGCTAATATGTGGTTTCAACAAGATAGCGCCACATGCCATACGGCCCATGAAACAATTCAAATATTGGATGAGACATTTCCAGGTCGTGTACTCTCTCGTTTTGGTGATCAGAATTGGCCCGCTAGATCGTGTGATTTAACACCTTTAGATTTCTTTTTATGGGGTTATTTGAAGTCAAAGGTGTATGCCAACATGCCCACATCCACCCATTTATTAAAAGAGAAAATTCAAGGCTGCATCAACGAAATTCAACCACATATACGCCAAATGGTCATGGAAAATTTCGACAAAAGAGTGCGTATGTGCTAGAAAAGTCGTGGAGGCCATTTGCCCGATGTGTTATTCCATAGATAACCCTATCCTATTTACTTTATAATTCAATAAAAAAATAAAAATACTCAATACTGAAAACTGTGTTTTCTATTTAAATCAAATCTTGCGTTAATCCTAAGACACCTTTTATAATGTTACTGCATCGTCAATTTTAATTATAGTGATCCACAGAATTTTTAATAATCATTCACCGAAGAATAAAATATACTGGCTTGACATGACTCGAAGCCGGGTCCTCACTAATGCCGTAACACAGTCAAACTAGCTCTCGGTAAGCTTAAATTAAGGAGTGCTCTATATAACAAACCCAAGATGTTAAAAATGATTCATCATCATCATTTGCTAGACAGAGGGAGAAAGTTAACATTGGCAAGAAAACTCATCGAGGATGTCCTGGGTTTGAATCAGCCTGCAATATTTTTAGGCCAATATATACGTACTCTACAAGCAGAGATGCGCAAGGAAAAAAGTATATCGATTAAAGTATGTTTATAAAATAAAATGTATGGGTATGATTAAAATACATCGTAGCTTGAGTATGTACTGGATAGTTTGAACTGGTCGAATTAAGACTTCTTTTAGTAGCTAAGTTCAAAAATATATTTTGTCAAATCTATCAGCGTTCGTTTTATGTGCGCCCCATTGAAAACTTACCGATCTAAAACGAGACGATTTGTATGAGGTTGAGTTCTGAATACAATGTGTATTCAAAAACCATTGCTGGAACTTTTAAATTCAAAAACATTGGGTGTAATTGTCATTTGACTCGGAACGTAGTCAGGCGTACTTCGATGAAAATAAAAAAAACTTAAACGTTTAAATTATACTCCTTGATACATTTTTATAGTTTCTTCAATCTCCGTTAACACAAAAAATAAATTTGATTTTAGCCTCATTTTTTTTTTTTGTTGTTATCACAATCACCTAGTGTTTTTCTTTTATTTATTACTTCTTTAATTCCTGCATCCTTTATATCGTTCATTCAACGACCGTAGTCTTAAAAAATAAAATTAATCTTAGTTGAAATGAACAAAAAACAAATAGCGATCATATTGATCCATGACAACAATGTATCGAACAGAGCCGCATTGACGCGGAGGGACGATTGTTTGGCAGGCAGGGGGCAGTGAAGCGGATGCAATAATTGGCCTGCATTATCCGACCACCCCGAGATAATTTATTGACATTAATTAGAGATGCATATTGGAAGCGTACGAGATAATTATTACAGGACGGTGGCCCACGAGCAAGAGAATGGGTTACTGCAGACAGCTAACGAACCTTCGCCATAATTAATTAACGCTTTAGCGTTGAGCTCTCGATTTAAATGAGCAACAGATACCCTTTTTAAACTAATCACGCGGTTGATTGTTATCTTGATGATCGAGTTACTCTTCAATTTGTTCACAACTGTAAATACTGTACCCCTCCATGAGGGGGATCTTTGATCAATATTGTTTGTTATATTATAAAATACTTGTCTAATCAACTTTATAAAAAAAACAACTAGTGAGGCTTACCGTTGGTCTGTCTTGGATACCGACACACAATGTTTCATCCGAACAATCTAGGCGGACAAAATTATTTTTCGCCATTATTGCATTTATATCGATCGGTTTGGTAATATTATAAGAATATGAAGCATTTTCATTAATAATAAACTTTATTAGCGAATATTGTCATAAAAAACATAAATAAACCATTTAGTTTGCATAAAAATACAAATAAATACTAAAATAACCTCCAAACCAAGAAAACAAAAAATACAAATTAAAATTCCACATTATACACTTTAACTCACAGTACACATTATTAAACATTGAATAAAAAATAATAATAAAAAAATTCAATTACTATTACTCGTCATCGGAACCATCCGATGTATCAGCTACGTAATAGTCTTTCTCATTTCGGGGTGTTCGATTTGAACACATCGAGAGGAACTCGATTAAAGGAGCTATAATTAGCTTTAGGACTTCTGAACACAATTTACCCGCCTTATTTTTAGCAACTTCTTTGAGGCTATTGAGAGGATCACCTGTTATAATCAACATGGAATGCAAGCCATTATTCGTATACTTGAACGCTTTCTGGTGTTATGCTCCCGGAACCTACGACAACCTTTGTTCCTACCTTCCTGGGCTGCCCCAAATGGAATAATTGTAGTTTTGATGACCTCTGTGCAATGGACCAGTATTTTATGTGCAGTGTAAGGCATATAATTCCACGAATAAAGGCTGCGATATTGTTTTGTAGTGTCTAGACAAAATTTGTCGAATTCCGCTAAATATACCTCGATACCAGAAAACAATGTTCAATGTGTTCAACAATACATAAAATTTCATGATCAATGTAGCATCCAATCTTGTGAGTTGAGATTGAGGATTGGCAAAGAAATGGAGTGTTTCCATCATTTGATGGCTTTGGCTCGTCCATAATCAGAGCCATCTTGTGCTTGAATTGTTCTTTAATTTCCTCAGATCGTAGTTTTACACTAGCCTTATCTTCAGCACTTCTAGCCTGCCGTTTTATTCATATCTAGCTCATAGATATTGCGTAAAAGGCATTTGAAACAACAGATTCACCCATGAAGTGTTGAAAAACTAAAGCCAACTTAATCTTAGTTGCTGTCAAAATGCCTTCTTCGTTCATCATTTTGGGACTAGCGCCACAAATGGAACACGTATGTGAGGAAAGAGTTTTGGTCAAGGTGTTATACACATTACCGCCAGTCATTGTCAGCAGTAGTTCATGCTTGACAGAAATTTGAGGATCACTAATGTTACAAATTGTTGGAAGTTAATTGTTTACAACTTCCAAGACCTAGTTACTTTCTGCTTTCGTGAATTCTTTAGTTTCCTTTGCAAAAATGAACTTGATCGGACGACAATGCATCGCAGATGAAGCCCAACGATTCTGCCAAATGATGTTGCCATCGAGAAATCTAAGGGGGACAAATGAAAATACAAATAGATATTCGTCAGTATCCTTACTGGATTCAAATTTGAGTTTGTGGACACTGAGAAAAGATTTAGGGCACACTATTTATGACTTCACTCTGAGCTTCTACTAAGCGTTCAACGGTTTTATCTAACACGGCTTGTAACTTCAGGACGACTTTATGTCTCTGCAATGTGCTTCTCGGGATGATAACAACCCTTTTTGAGTTATATAAACTGTGAAAGGACGAAAACACGTGATGATCTACCTTTATAGACCACTTCCTAATCTTATATGAGTGCATTGTAGATTTAGAGCCTTTGTAATAGGCCGATGCCTCGTCACTACTTAATTGTCTACCACTATTCAAAGAACTGGTATTTTTAAAACGCTTGAAGCCCTTGCAGATTCTGAACTTTGACTAATTTTACAGATCGCTGTGGCAATGTTCCTATTTCCTGTTGGATGTTTACAGAGGTGTTAATCACTCATTATTGGGAATCTGGGAATGACTTTTATCCACATATATTGTTCGGATGAAACACTTTCTAAATGCATGAATAAATGTCTGTAAATAGTCGTTTATCATGTCATATCAATCATTCTATAGTTATTTTGAATTCCTTTTGTTAATCGAGGTAATAAACATATATGAACCTAATTACTAAATTAAGATCGGTTTTTGCTAGATTACTTTTCCGACAGAGGCAACTGACAAATTCTTGTTTCATTTCATGTATCCCACACTACAAAATTAATCACTGCTTTCATAGACACTCGAAACAACAAATTCACGGATGAAGTGTTGAAAAACCAAAGCCAAAATGATCTTGGTTGCTGTCAAAACGCCTTGATTTTTCCTTCATCAGTTTGGGGCTAGCACCACAAATGGAACACTTATGTGAGGAAAGAGTTTCCTATGTTTCATATCATTTATATATTCTTCCCGACTTTTTAAATTAGAAATTAAGAGAATAGAGAGATTGATGAGACATTGCTTAATGATGCAAAGAAAACTTCAATTTTTCTAGCCACAATGAAAACACAAATTTATCACGCATAATTTATATTTAGCAACTCACGTTTCCATTCTCAACTATTTGCGTTGTAACTCAACAACATGGTGTCTTCTCTTATCTTATCTGTTATCTTTTACACTAGAGCTATAAGCAGAGTACTCTTACACTTTAAACAAGATAACGGGTCATGGGTGTCTAAAAATGGTGGCGTGAAAACGCTTCTGCAATAATAAAAGCATGGCAGCAGAAAATTGACTTTTTTTCTTAATCATTCACAATGAAATTCCTTGGCCTAATTTTGGCCAACAATAGCCTAAAAGTTACTCACTATGTGAACTCAGAGTCAGCAGACGATACAACGAGCTAATAAGTAAAGAGCTGGTTGTAGTTAAATCCGAAAAATGAAAAACGTATGGATTTTGAGTGGAGACCAATCCCACTGCTGACTGACTGACAACGAGGCAGCCGACTCGTGGAGAAAAACTGATCGCCTAGAAGTTTGATGGAGTTTATCACAAATAGCCAATTGGATGCTGCCGGCAAAAAAATGTATTGGCACAAAATAATGCTTGCTATTTGGAAAATCAGCGAACGACTCATCATAACCTATAAGCAGCAACGTGTCAACTGTTAAACATGAATTTTCAACCTGCGGGTCCGACCATTTTACTGTAGATTTCTGCCTGTCAAATTAAAGTTAATGAAAAACAACAGAGAAACATTTAAAAACTATTAAAATTATCCTTAAAATATGATATATGATATGATCCTTAAAATTATCGAAACTACCTGAAAAACTATAAACTTGTAAACTATTGGAAAACCAATGTTTTAGAAAAGAGGCTCTTTAGGGTTAATTGGGTTAAAATCTGTAACAAAATTTTTCATGCATAATGCGGTATTTTTTAAACCACCTTAAACATTTAAAATAACCTCATAGTGTTTCATATTTGTTCTAAACATTTATATTTTTTTATATTGGAAAAAATCTGTGCAGCTTGAGTTTTATTTTTATTTAAAATCGCGTACCTCGAAGGTTTAACGTGAATACTCCACCTAAGCCCAAAAATATACATTAGAAAAAGAAAACCAACGAAACCCTAAAAACAGCATATGTCGAATCTTCACTGATTGATGTTTTTACAGCATTGATTCTTGTTGATACTTCAGTGAGGTCCTTCCAAGAAGCCATAATTTTGATAATGATTGCTAATAGTCTCTCTGTAAGAAAATAGTAGATCCTCTAAATACCATGAACTATTGCATACACAGTAATGGCCTGACCCTCAGAGATAACGTACGATAAGAAATATATTCGAAGATAAACTAGGCAATGGCCAGTTATTTTACGAGCAAGACGTGTAGAGCGTTCTGGTTCTACGGGATTATGCTATACATTTTCTACTAACTTCATCAAGACATTTTTATTAAATGATGTTAATGATAAAGGATTTATTGAGCATTGAGTTTTATTTGTGTGCATACATAATTATATTAAAAATATAGACGTGATTTTTTTTGGAAGGGTGGGATGAGAGCATTTATGAACATTGTTATTTCTCCCATAAAAAAGTTATTGGTTCTAATTCAATAAATAATTATCTTTTCAATCTTTCAATATAGAGCTTATGTTTGTCGTCTTCAAGCTATGGCATCAGACAAACGCAATATGTTTTGTTATTGTTTAAATTCAACACTTAAGAAACTATACCAATTTAATACCTATAACTAACACAAAATTTTAAAGAAATGTTCCGGAATATCAAGAGGTCAAACTGCAGCCAAATTCCCCTCTGAATCTGTAATGTGTTAGAGATGTCATACTTGTTAAGTCAGGAAACTTAACCATAATAGCATTCTATTGCGAGGCAAAGTGTGAAGAACACACAACAGTTTTAAAACTTATTCGCCGTAAAGTAGATGGGAGCTATTAGCGAAGATAAGCATCTCGGAGTAAATCCAAATTTTCGTTGTTTTTAAAATAGTTGTTATAATATAACATTACAATAACTAAGAACGTGTACAATGATTTGTCCAAATAATTTTAACACTATCGTTTTTACATAGCATTAGGGAAGAGTTCTCATTACATGTTTTGTGCTGTAATCTTTAATACACTACCTCTATTCACAATATCTTAGCTTGACTTTTTTTTTTTGCTACAGAACAAAGAAGAACAGTGTCCCCTTTTATATTTACTAACAATCGTTCTGTGTCTGTTTGTTCCTACGCCTGTTTGTTTTATCGTCAGTATCATTGTTTACTTCGCACTGTACGTTGGTGAGAAACTGCCAAGTCTAATGTACCTCGTTTGTTCACTTCAAGTTCTATTTCTTGTCTGCTTTGCTCTGGAAATACATCCGTTTTCTTTAGGTACGTAAGTTCAACAAGACAATTATTAATCTCAAATTTAATTTATGATCCAGTTAATTACCTTCAACAATTATCGGAAGATTCTCATAGTTGTTGAATTTAGGAATTTATGTTAAGTTTTAATATATTAATTATTTAGAATTATTAATTTATTTAAAATTATTAAATAGAATGAGAAGTAAGATGTTTCAGGGTTTGTAGTGAACATAACTGTTTTAAATTCCACATTTGAAATCTAAAATTCCCATATCATACAACTAATTTACAATTTAAAATATACAATTGACTTCATCATAGCTTTAAAAAACACTTTTTTAAACGTTAAATTAACTGTTATGGATATCGTTTCAACATGATTCCAGTTATTTTAACCACCTTCGAAAATAATAAAATACTGTGAAAATTAAAAAAATAAATAATACAAAAGACAATTACCAATGTACCAAAGTGTAGAAAGACTGGATTGACAAGGAATGGTTTAAAAGGCGAAGTTGGAATGTAAGAAGGTTGTACATAATACTGACGCGTAATAGAATCGCAATTGTAACCCACCCTCCTTCGAATGCATCAGCGCATCGCAGTAAGAGGAGAAAATTGTAAATTATTTGTACACTGATTTGTTCATATTGTTTCACATATTGTATAATAAATAAAGGGGTTAAGGGGGGGGGGACTGACGCGTAATAATAAGTACTGACGTGGATGGGGTGTAATTGCATATTGTAATGATCATATGTGCCCATTGCTACATATCAATCAACCTGACTATATAAGTCTGAAGGGTGGGATTATGTCCATATGCTTCAAATATAACCACGAAACAGTAATAAGGCAGTATAATGCTGAGAGAAAGTGCGAAAGCCGCAGACGCTCAGGGCAAAAGGGGAGACAAATTGTCAGTACTAAACTCCCAATGTTGCGAAGTTTACAAGAGATGGAGGATACCAACTCTGCCAGGGTTCATATTAAAAAAAAATAACAGACAACGCTTGTAAGTTATTGATGGTGTGAATATTATGAAATAAAACTCCAATTAACTACCGCGGCAGTTAGGAAGTGTCCCAGCGTCTCCCGTGATGGTGTAGACTGTCACATGTATACCACTTGACTGTCGCGCCTTATCTCCCACTTTACCGCCAATTTTATACCTGGGAAAACATTTTTTTGATTAAAGGGAGGTTGTGATTGTTTCCATACTGTCTGAATATTGTCTGAACTTGGAATGGAAATTGATTCATTCCACTGTTTTAACATTAGTGAATTCTTCTCAAGGAATAAAAAAGGTTTTCCTTTTTATGGACGAAATGCAATCCTGAGCTCAAAAACAACGGGAAGTGGCAGAGACATCCCTCCTTCAAGGCTTCATTTTTGGTACAACTAAGGAATTGAGGTAAAACTTCTTTTATAATTTCACAAACAACTACAGCAACCGATTCTCCATTCGCCATTTTTCCAACTGAACTGTCATTAGGTTAACTGTCATCGTGTGAATCCGACATAAAATCGTTTTTTAGGGCAGCGATGCTCCAGGCCGTTACTCGTGCCTTCTAGTCCGGCAGATCTTTGTTTACATTAAGTTTTTTTTTAATGAAGGGCTTCGCTAGTCATAATTGCCCAGACTGTGGCTAGAATCATATAGCCATGCCCGTGCCGCAACCTCTGGCCTGGTAACTCTCACAGATAACCACTGCTTATCGGAGGGAGAGTGTGGACTCCCTAACCACAGGTCTCTGAGCCCTGGTCCAATCTTCCTGTCCAAGGGAACGGATCATCTTGGCCCTTTTCAATTTTTCTATTAATTTCAGCCCCGGGAGGCCGCACGCTACCGACCTCTAATGGCCCTTTATTTCAATCAGTTTTATTATAAAGGGGGAGGCCACCCTGGAGTAATGGGAACAGATCGCCTGTGATGATAACTACGTGACCGGCGCAGGTGTCGGGGATAAGAGCGCGTCTTCTATATTGTCTTGTCGGACAAGATTTCAAAGTGTTCACCTCTTAGAAATTATACTATAGAAGAGGGTTTAAAAATATTTGTAGAATTAATATACAGGAATTTTATAGCGTTTTGTTGTCTTAATCAACTAATAATAAATAATAAATGAACGATACACGCTCCACTTATAGAGGCATAATCTAACGAACAATTAGTGAGATGTGGGTCAGGCATTTAATACATTTTTATGGAATGAAAAATTTACAATTGAAAAACAAAAATAAAACATAATATGACTATGAAGAATTGATCTCATTCATACATCATTTTTAGTATAAAATAAAGGCACATGCCTAGCCCAGGAACTCCCCTTATCTCGTCTGCACGATTTGATATTGCGCTAGTTTATAGAGACTCCGGGTGTTCTCTAAGTCCACGACTTCTTGCTATTTTTGTGCTACTGTAATAGATGATAGACTAATAGAATGATAAAAAAAAAATTGTGAATTCGGAACGACTGTGCCATACCTCTTCGAAATTAAACCTCTACCGTTTAGACTGAGCAATAAACATATGGATGAACTGGAATAATGATAGCCTTGCATAATTATGCGTACCATTATATATAATATTGTAATACTCCGCAGGTTAGCTGGTTATTGTTGAATATAATAAAACAGCTTGTATGCTTTATATATAAAGATTATGGATGTGAACATAAAAACTCTGAATAAAAAAAGAAAAAGATGTAACATAGTCGAATCCATGCTAACGAATAGCGAAAAACGCATTATCAAACCAGATGAATTCTAAGTAAAACTATGTCGCATAAATCGCAATCCAATAAAATAAATAACATTTTTGAAATGTTTCAAAACTTCTATTAAGCAATAATATAATTTATTTTTAAACATTAAAACACATTTAGAACACATATTGAAAATACCAAAAGCCATTAGGTATATAAATAAAAACAAATGGTTACAAATATATCTGAAGTTTCAAAATTATGGTAAAACAAGATGATAATCGGTTCCCTCACTATCTCGCTATCAGGCTGGTGTAGTATCTGCTGACTTGAAATCTGATATCTGGTTTGTCATTGCTGATGATATTGACTCTCCCAATAAAACGAGTTCGTTTAAAATCATTCTGCGTTTTAAAATAATTATATCTAGCCACGTTCCATTTTATTTAAATTATTTGCTCTGGTACCGTTCTATCATATCTGAAGCTTCAGAACGGGCACGTTTATTTATAGGCACATAACATGTTTTGGTTTGGGTTTTTTTTGTGCTGTTGATATCTACTTTTTTTTACTCCCTATGTTCTACCGACGAATGTCCACATGTGTTCTTATAGAACCCTGAGCGATCTTTAGGTGGGACTATGTTTTTGTGTTTAAAAATGTGTTAAAGTATGCGGCTACTTGTGGTATATAAGGCTACCTGAAAAATGACACTATGATTGCTACTACACTAGTTTAAAATGTAACCCGCGGTTCTGATGAAATAAAGCCGATATTAACTTAGGTGGCTTAGCTAACGTATTTTTCATTTGTTGTAGCCAACCCCCTGGATTTCCTCTCAACTACTTTGTTCAACTCCTCATAAAAGATTATTCACCCCACCAAATAAACCTGGTATTGTTTTTGTAAAAATGTTTCATTACAGCATATTTTTGATGAACACTACAGTCATTTAGTGTTTCTGGCAGTTTCTTTTTGTTTGTTTCTGCATCACTTGATGATGGCAGCATGCGTGACAAGATGTTTTCATCAAAGAACTAAAGAAGTGCTTAAATTGTGCCGGTTGAGGAAGATTATAATTAAGCAATAAATCTTCCGTCTTTCCACAATGTGGTTTTTATTCCATAATGGCGTTTTCGACAGCTCTAAGTCATCTTTAGTTGCTAAAATTAAAAGTCATGAGATAAAACCTGACTGTGCATATGGGGACAAACAAAATAATGAAAAGCAATTGAGATAACCATCAACTGAGTACATAACAAAATTAAAAAAATCACAATACTATACTAATCTCCTGGCTACTCGCTAGCTTGATGGTGTGAAAAACTTAAAACATTGCAATGAGTTGTAGCATAAACTCTTAATTCGAAACAAAGGATTCGTTGATTTCTTGTCGGATATAATCAATGATTTTTTACATCTGGAGGTTTAAATTATCACAATAATTAACAAAGTTTTTTTCTGTGTAATTTTTAACAAACTTTGCCGGAACTTACTGATTCAGCTTGCAATGTTAGACAATTATAAATAGTGAATTTGAAAAATGATATTTATGGGTCTGTTGTCTATTCTTGGGATTGTTACTAATTTAGTCATTTATTATTTTATTTATTAAAAATGTTTAAATCTTGTATTACATGTAATAATTGCGTTTGATTTTAGTCCTGGAAATCCCATAATAGGCGAAACTGCGATTCTAAAGCCTTGAAAAATTTGTTTTCTCACATAGCGTATTTATGTCAGTTCATTATTTTTTCGCATAAAATATTTCAGGATATTTTAACAGCTGTCATTTTTAACAGAAAGAATAATTATTTGCTGCTTCGATTCACTCCCAAGTGAAAAGCTCAATGACCTTGAAGATAAAATTAACGGAATGGATTGTGGCGGTGTAAGAACAAAGGAGGAGGGAGGACATTGTTCCAGCCAGGACAGAATTATGGCACCAGAAGCCCAACACAAAAGTGGATTGTACTTGGCCAGCCATGAATGGCTTCTTGTACCTACAAGAGAGTGCTCGGTCTCATCTTGCCCCATTTGCAAGCCAGATGCCGACCTCTCAAATATTTAAACCTTCCAATCTCATTGAAAGTATACATTTTCGGCTATAATACAGTATAAGCTCTTCGAATATAATTTTAGAATGGAAAACGCTTTATCTTTAGAAAATATATATTCACAATTACAATTCAACATCTTTGTAATGAAAAAAACTTGAACGCACACCTTTTGTACATCTACCACCAGTAAAATATTTGTTTAGAATGATTTATATATCCTAATTAAACACCTACATACAGCTTCTCTATGGAAATTAGCTGAATCCAAGAAATAGTTTAGGCTGAGAAAACAATTCACACTCTACAGGGAGGTGAAATTTCATTTTAACTTTTTTTTCATAGCATAAAATAATAATTTAGTGGTCCCCCAGACCGTCAAGTACTCAAGCGTACTTTTTTGTACAGACTTTAAACCTTACATAAATGCAATAACAGCAGAAGTCAAGGCTCCATTCCTTTTCAAAACAAAACATCTAAAGTGTCGATAAAATATAAAGCAATAATTTAAAATACTTGTCAATACTCTATTAACAAATACACTGAGTAGTAACTTACTGGTGCAGAGAAAAAAGTACAAAAAAAATGTACAGGCCTAGGATATTTGTAATAGAGGGATATGAACAATTATATATAATACAGCTATACCATGTTTAATTGGTATGAATTACAAATATTGAACATAATTAATTTAAATCTTTGGGAAAGTAACATCTCCACTGTATTTCATTCGAATTTCATGCTTTCAAGGGTATGTAAGTTGGATTTTTTACTTTAATAAAAAAATTTGATAAACTTAACCCACGACAGTGAAATTTTAAATAACTATATTGGTATGTTTGGCACCCTGTAATTGCAGCACATAATGACATAAATTAAAAATCTTGTCTTTCTTTTTGTCTTTGCCAATAGCAGTTGAAAACGTAAGTATTAAATTTTAAACTATCAATTTATAGAATTACCAATTTATGAAACGAATGTATTCATTATTAATATCTATAATTAAAAAAATCTTAAACTTTTCTCCTACAATTTGGGCGAAACTTTATGAAATTGATGCTTTATCTTTTGTAAACAGGCCAAGTCCGCTAGAAAGCTAACTCCAAACGGTTTTAATGCCACGGGACTGTGATCGGTTTTGTGTTATGAGGGTTGTTGAAGTGAAGTGAAGGCAGAGTTTGAATAATAATTTGAGAAGCTTCGTGAAGATCTTGGCTGACTACTTAATATTCATAATTGCTGATATTATGCCTAATGATAACATGCACACACAACTGCCTATACTCCGGAATCTCCACCATTAAAAGTCAATTATTCCAACGAGAGGAGGTAGCAAGTTTATCTTGAGCTTCACTCTAACATCAGAGCTGATAAAATAATTCTAGACATAATTATCAAAGTTTCAAAGCAACAGTATACTTTCTTGAACAAATAATTAGCAATCTAGTCGAGCTGCCAATACGGGAGGGGCTCTACTTTCAAACAAGTACGAAACTATCTATCTTCTTTCGTCTGTTGGCCTTTTATGTCAATCATAAAAATTATTCAATAAATCTGAATTTTTAATAGTTATAGTCCATCACAGTTCGAAACGTACTGGTTATGATTCGGCTGAAAAACACCTTTAGGACAAACTCACAAGTTATATTTTTAGTTATAAAGTTATATAAACTTTATATATTGATTCATAACTGTAATTAGTGTCACAGCCAGTGAATGTGCTGTAAATATTTTTAAAAAATGATGTCTGACATGAAGAGGATACCTCTCCTATATTGTTAAACTAAATTTCAAAATATCTAATTGTTATTAATTTCGAAGATATCTATCTAACCAGGTAAGATCTAACCGGATATTTATCTATATTATTCTAATCGCTAACGATGTTTCGCACAACTAAACCGACTGCTTAATAGATAATCTTATCTCTCGATCGAAATAAAAATACTGATTCACAAAACCATCTTAAAACCAATCTGTACTTACGGACTTGAACTCTGAGCGACAAGAAGGGAATGCATTTTTACTAATTTAAAGTCTGCTGCGCAGTAGTAAATGTCACATTTTACGTCTGACCATAGTGTACCCACTATCCTTGAAAGGATATTACCAATTTTGAAAAAAAAAATAACATACAAAATTATCCAAACATCATAAGCCCACTCCAAGATCGCTGTAACCATACATCTCTACTCCTTGGAGATTGAAGTGGCAATTGCCCTGAGATCTCCTGTAACTAACCCGATTACGGGAGTTCTGGTACTGGCTAGTATCCCCCTCACATCCGGAGCGTTTGCGGCTCTCTCGCTTACTGCATTGCTACTATCCAGCAGTAATATGGCTGCAGAAGGTCCCTGATTCCTACTTCCTTCTCTTTTGCTGGGGAGATGACATTTTCTTTGTATCGTATATGTTGTAAGTGGGTTCGAGGTTTCATCAAAAAGTAACGAGAATGTTTTAATTTCGTGGGCGTCATAATTCCAATAATGAGTTTTTCTTTTATCATGTTGGTAAACATGTCTTTGAAATACGCTGAAATTTGCAGCTGTTTTCAATGTTTACTTCTTTAGTAGCAGTCGCTAAGGTTATCTCGGCGATTTTTAGTATCGAAAAATAAGGGTTAAAGAATCAGTATTAAATTTTGCCAAAAAATTGAAATAACATTTTTAAAATTTTGACAGTGGCTTTTGGTGAATCTACCATGAGTAAAGCAAGAGTTTATGAGTGGTATGGACGTTTCAAAATGGGCCGTGAAGACGTTGGAGATAATGATATTGCTAGGCGTTCACTTCAATAAAGACGACAACATCAAACAAGTTAAGAAAATGATTCTGTACAATTAGTATTAGAGAGGTTGATGATGAAGTTAATAAATCATTTGGATCATGCCAAGCGATTTTTTCCAAAGTTTTGGACAAGAAAGCTCGTTCCAAAATTGTTGAATTTCAACAAAAAAAAAAAAAAACATCGCATGGATATCGCCAAAAAACTGCTGAACAAAGTAACTAACAAGCCAGAGTTTGTTAAATGCATCACAGCAGGTGACGAAATGTGAGTATATAGGTATGACGAAGAAATCAAAGCACCAAAAAAAAACACGCACGAAGTCTTACCGGCTTACGCACTTATTGACTACCCCCAATCTATCACTGCGTCTGAAGCTACTGATCTACAAGAGTATACTCAGGCCTACTCTGCTGTATGGTGCACAGCTCTTTCGTTATCTGACGTATACGACAGCTCGGTGACTCCAACAATTCCAAAACGGTATACTGATGAAAGTGGTCAGAGGTACTTCATTCGAGCGGAGCAACAGTGAGCGTCACGTCTTTGAGCTACCTACGGTGGATGAATTCATTCAACTTAGACATATAAAATTTGTCGACTCCCTGCAATACCTGACAAATCCTGTCTTTAACACGATAACCCCCGCTCCATTCCACCATCGATGGCAGGACGCTGTCGCGGCTGGAACACTTTAGTCTTAGGTTCTAGGTTTAGGTTTTAGTGTTAGTGTTTTCCACGGTCACAAGCTGAAGGTGAGCCTCATCACCTAGTGAGTGTATGTGTATTGGACTTATTAACAACAATCTGAAAGTATTATATTTTATGCACTCCTTCGAATGCATCTGCGAATTCAGCACGAGGAAACAGCTGTAATTCTAAATTTATTTATTTTTGTCATTGTATATATATATATTATTAATAAAGAGGTTTTGAAAGAAAAAATGAAAAAAACAAACCGCAATCTTTGCAATGGAAGCAGCCTGAAGAGCCAAGACCAAAAACAACTAGACTGGTTCGATGAAAAGTGAAGGTTCTTCGGTTTTTTTTGGCTCCAGCAATGGAGTACGGTCAATAAAGTATATTGCTTGGAAGTAACGCGCCGTTTACGTGAAGCGATCCGACGAAAACGACTGGATTTGTGGTAAAACAATTCGTGGAAATTGCGTCACGATAATGCTCCCACCCACACCTCAATGATTTTACGTAATTTCTTAGCTAAAAACAATACTGTTGTGTTACATCAGCCACCGTATTTGCCGGACATGACTTTTTTTTTATTCGAAGTTGAACCTTGAAAGGACGTCGTTTTGACACCATTGATGAGATAAATGAAGAATCGCTGAAGGAGCTAAGAGCCAAACCGAAAAGTGAGTCTGAAAAGTGCTTCGAAGATTGGAAAAAGCACTGGCACATCTGTATTATATCTCAGGGGGATTACTTCGAAGAGGACGAAATTGCTATCGATGAATAAATAAAAAAAAGTTAATATAAACAAACATTCTCGTTACTTTTTGATTAATCCTCGTATATTGCTAATACTGTACGAATGAGATTATCATTCACCCTATTAGGGAAAACTGTAATTTTTTTTAAATAATGTCAACGTGTTGTCTGACTAGTGTTCCTCAGTGGAATTCACCTGTATAAACAAAAAATAGCATAGAGAGGCCATGTATCGTATGGCAGTTGTCCATAAGCGGGAAGCACTCAATATGGATATAGGGAGGGAATGGCTGAATGTGTAATCCCGGGCAGCTGATCCAGGCTCTTCGCCGGCCTCGGAGCTAATCAGCTGGCTGGCGATAAAACAGGAGCTGGTGAAGCTAATAAGGTTGGAACTCTGATTTAGTCCCAACAGCAGCGCACACTATAAGCTGTAAAGTGCCCATGTCTCCGGGGATGGTTATTGTAATGTGGTATGCAAATAAAATATCTGTATATTTACCAGTGGATTGGATGTCCTCAATTCATGATCCTTGGCTGATTGGTTGTATTGACTGCAGATTGTCATCGTTGTCAAAAAGGGAAAACGCCCCCTAAGGAGTAATTTGATTGGAAATAGTTAATACTGTGTAAGAACGTACTTCCAAACCAATTATTTTTTCACAACTGTACAAATAAAATAACGACACAACCAAGGAATAAGATGACGGGTAATTAATAATAAAAGTGCGACTAATAGCATTCAGTCAATACATACTTACTCCAGTTCCTTCGGAGGGTTTCTGAGGTGCCAGCTACGTCTTTAGTCCACGTAGGCGAGGACTTGGGTGTTCGTATAGTTTTTGATGGGATTCTATGTTTTTGTGTGTCGTATTAGTGAAAACCCCATGTAGTTTTGATTGAAATCTATTGTCTCTTGGTTTGATTTTTCCAGTGTATGTGATCCATGTGCCTTGGTTGAGTCTTAGTAAGCAAGTATATGTGTTCACTTCCTGTGCCAGAAGTTGCTGCTCGTCTGTTTAGCAAGTGCTATAACAGTTTTAGCCTTTGGTTCAAAGTTTTTCAGGTAGAGGATGATTATCTGTATGATGTATGACGTGAATGGCATGTGTAATGATGTTTTATGTCCTTTAACGCGCCATCCCTGTAAAGTGGTGCTTCCTTAATAAAACTAAGTCAAGATAATAAGACAGGTCAGCAATAAACCGTCATTCTTGTCCGCAAATGTTTATTAAGCAGATTACTATTGCCCTACTCTTTTCTACTATGGCTTATAAACGACTCCAATTTTGCAAGTGCCGATATTAACTCTCCATGCAATTCAAATCCGATCTGTTCTGATTAAGGGCATCTCATTAGAAGAGCAGACGCAAGTTTTTACCTGGCCCCCAGCCTCGGGACCACAAATAATTACTCAAGCAGTTACTACTAAGCACTTGGCAGTTAGTGGTCGACCGACACTAATTCCCTGTAGATCGGCATCTAATGTCCGACTTGGTTAATCGACTGTTATTAAATCGATTCAGGCCCAGCTGGGGCCTCGATCCAGTTTATATTAGATAAACACCTTTTTCGGTGATTAGAGAGGCTCTCCGGAGTCGTGTAAAAAATCTTTGCTATAAGCCTATATCCTAATGGTATTGATGAAGTTATGTTTTGAAAGTGCACTTCATATTGGATTACATGGAATCGATAAGAATAATTTAATGGGTTATAAGCTTCTTAAGTAAGTATAGGATAGGATAGGATGATGATATAAGGGTGCCATACAATAAACTACCCCATCATGCTGCCTTTAGGTACGATTATAATACACTGCTGAATGAGTAATAACTTTTACAAAATATATTATTTTCCATAGAAAAAAAATAAACTATCGTAATACTAGCTGATAACAGGATTAGTACCTTATCCATTTTAAAATTGATATTTTTTTTTAGTTGTCAATGTTTAAATCAATATAAAAAAAAAATAAATCTTAAAAACACAAAAAATCTATTAGTTCCTGAAAAACACTTAATAATACTCGATTTCTATTGATATCTGTCAAAACTGTCTAACATAAATATATTTTAAATATGACCTTAGTTATAGGGAAAAACCAGAATTTGTTCTAAGCGTGATGAAACGTAGCCAAACGTCATAAACTTTTTTCAAAATTTCTTCACAATTCAGTCTTCCTAGCATATTGTTAAAACTCCATAGTACAAACCCTATTTCATTAAAAGACTGTCACTGACTGTCGGTTTCTATCCTTCGTTTCGGATCAACAAAAACGGCCACTCCTAAGTCTCCCAAATGTCTCCAAAGCTTTTGACACCCTACACCACTTTTCCTACTTTCCAAATTAAAGTCTCTGACGTTCTCCACTTTTGGTTTTGATCATTTCTCTCCAACCAATTACAATTATTTAGTGTCCTTAATAAACCCCTACTTGCTCTCTCCACTCTACTTTTTTGTGAGTGAACTTATTTTAAGTTTCTGCTTCAATAATTATCCATTCATCATACCTATCATGTATACAATATTTTACAGTTCAAAACCTCAGTCCTCTTCCAGAACACGAGATCCCATCTCCCAGACCTTTATATTCTTGCCCACAAAACTGCAGCATATGATTGGTCCTTCCTTGCTTGCTCTACTCTCTGGAATTCTCTACCTCCTTAATATCCACCATGCTTCATCCCTAGGGATCTTCAAAGCTCTTCTATTCCAACACCTTCCCACCATGCTCGTTAGTCTCGGAACGAGTCACTATTTATTATTTTATATTTCCAGACCATGTATCAAAGTTCATTGTGGAGTTCCTCAAGGAGCGGTTCTGTCTCCGGTTCTTTTTTGCATGTACACATCTGAAATTGTTGGGACAAACTATAAGAAAGCTACTTTAATCGCTTTCGCCGACGACATTGCGGTTTACAGCAGCAATATGAGTGCCCAACTATGCCCAACAAAAGCTCTTACACAGGCCAAGTCAGTTTGTAACGTTATCAGTGACAGACTGGGCATGTTAAACATCAGTGTAAACGCAGGGTAAACCGAATGCGTAATCTTCTTCCTCCAAAAGGGGAAAAAATCCTTGCCAAAACCATATAGTATAGGAGGGCAAGAGAACTCCCCGGCTTTTTCAATGGACTATTTGGGTATAAAAATGGATAGGTTTCTCCATTTCTCTACTCATTTTAGTAAAAAAAATAGAAAAAGTACGACACAGGTCTTACCGGCTATCGCACTTGCTAACTTCACCCAACCTGTCGCTTCGTCTCAAACTGATGATCTATAAATGTGTCCTCCGGCCAGCTCTGCTGTACGGTGCCCCGCTATTTACACACTTGACTGACAATACAGCCAAATGTCTCCAACATTTCCAGACTGGGATCATGCGAAAAGTGGTCCGGCATACCTCTCTCGAGAGGTTGAAGAACGCTGACCTGCACCCGTTACTTGGTGTGCCGTCGGTAGGTGAGTTCATCCGCCGGAGACACATCAAGTTATTTGACTCGTTGCAGCACCTAACCAACCCAGTGTTTAACACTATGACCCCACCACCTCTCCAGTATCGATGGCAACAGATTGTCAGGGAAAAAATAGGTAAGTTTGATCAAAAAGGTGAGCCCAATCACCTTTATTATTCAGTATCATTATACTTGTTTAGTCATTATATAATTTTTATAAAATTACAAAACCTGTATATAATGTAGCGATGGTACTGGAAATACAAAAAAAAATTCGCCTTAAATAGATAGATAAATAGGTAAATAGATTCGCCTGAGGATCTATAATTGTATATAATTATCTGTAAATTTAAAGTGGCTATGAAAGAAAAAAAATGAAATAAAATAAAAAAATATTTCCAGACTTTTATTTTTGTATTAGTTGTTTTTATTTGATTGTTTACTACTTTTTTTTTTTTGTTTCTTACATGTGGACTCTATGGACTTTATTTACTAAAAGCAGTTAAACTATTTTTATTTAATAATTCGTATTCCTATAGAGGTTTACACTTTGTTTTACGTTAATATTACTATTTTATTTTAGTTCTCTTTTTAATTACTATGTTATGTATTATCTTATTTGGCAGATCTTATTCGCAGGGGAAATCGTCCCTAAATACATTTTTTTTTCTATTCTGTTCTATTCTATCATACATTTTTTTTTGGTATTTACATGAATTCTTAAATGATATTTTTAAATTTCACTTTATTTATTTAGTATTATTTCCTTTTTTCGCCTTGTAGGAAACAATACAAGGCATACTAACAACATAAAACATATTAAATTAAGAGACCTGTAGTGATGCTCATGATTATAATGGCGAATAATGTGCCAGAGATAAACAATGGAAATGGTTCAGCTCATTCATGTATCTCAGGCTTTAACTGGGTTGTCCATTAGTTGGCAAAATACATTTTATACATACGGCTTCGGTGTTTTTATTCTTTTTTTATTAACTCCCTATAGGACCATATTTTAGAGAGGTGTTAACTAGCTAAGTGCTTGTTGTTAATGGGCCGAAAAAAAACACATGTTTATCTCTGCCTACACCCTCTAATGAATAATTTATAATGAATTTGTGTTGGTGGCTTCTCGTATCGTTGTATTAAAGCCTTCTATTAAATGGGGTACTCTTAGTACTTTTGAAATTATCTTACTCCATTAGTTCCATTATTAATAATATCTAAGTAGACAAACAAACTTTATTATTTGACGCTTATGGTAACATCATCTCCCACTCCCACCCCCGAGAGGATTATGTGACTGATTAAATTAAATCCATCTGGCTGACCAAATTCTTTGTTTTTTTACATTAAGTGGCCGTTACATTGGGTTCATATCTCTTGTAATTAACTTGGCTTTAGTACAAATGAGTTTACTAAGGAAAAAAAGTACGTTTCTGTAAGAAAGCTTGTCACGTTCACTGTTCGCTTTTCAGCTTTTGATCAATCCTTTAAAGGATTTAAAAAAGAAGTTTTCTAATCGAAAGGATACAACATACAGAAATTGTTGGGAAAATATCTCTACTTTTCGAGAATGGTTATCAAAATGGAAATTACTAATTGTAATGTATACTACAAAACTATAATTATTGATGAGGTACTAGTTATCAACATAAATAGTAATTGTCGTTAGCTCATTGGCTCAAAGGAGTTCCTAAGGATTGACCGATTAGGTTTATTTCGTTAACACTCTTGTTTGTAAACTCAAACTCATTTGGGGAACTCACCGTTAGTTGGAGAGAGTACAAAGACTAGCACAGAACCCTGGCACTCTGGTGCTGGGTGGAACCTAGGTCGAACCCCCGTCCGACATGTCAGGTGATGGTTGTAGATCGGAAGATAAGATCGGAGGATGTGGATTAGAAACCAGCTTTCACCTAACTTAAATAAATCAGTTCAATAAGCCAATGATTGTAATTTCATTGAAATCACTTCAAAGAAAGAGAGAGAGAAATACAGAATCAGAGACAGGTTAGTTTGGAAGGCGGTGTACTGCCATTAAGGTAACAGGGAACTAAGCTGGAATAGATAATAGATAAATTAATTAATAATTATCGGGAGTAGGAACGGTGGATCTTGAGAGAAAAACGGGCATGACTGGTCTGGGTGGGCCTTTAGCTAGGATTGGTATTTAGGAACACTGAACTGTCTTTTGATGGCGAGCTGTGTTAGTTCAATGAAAGTCAGTGTTAACTTCAATAATATTGTCTTTTAGTAGTGATGTCAGTTTGTTAGTATGGCTTTGAATACCGTTTGCTTTCCAAATGAATATGGCTAAGGGATGTAGGTGGTGTTGTCATTACGGCTGTAGTTGTGGGATAAGGTGGTGTGAGATGATGTTTGTGAGATGGAATATGAGAGCTATAAGGATTCGGAATTCTGTGAGTAATGAAGTGAGTAGACTAGTTCTCTGTGGAGCAAGGTGAAAATACGAGGAATGTCAAGTCAAGTTTGTGAATTAAGAAGTGGTTCTAGGATCTGTCGAGTATGGGATTTAGGCGTGGCCTCGGCTATTATTCACGAGTCTTGATTCTTCTCTCCTAAGGGTGGAATATGCAGGGATTTCCTGTGAGTGGGGTGTTTGAAGTCTTGTCTTTAATACTCCGTACATGTACGTACAAGCTACCGCTAACTACATAAGATAAATGACCCTATACTCTATTGTATATATATATTGTAAATTGGTTATAATATGTTGTAAATTAATGTAAACGATTGTAAATAATATTACCAAACCATAAGTCATATCAGTGTAAATATTGTAAACAATAAAAGACGCAGCTGAAAAAAACTAGTTTAGAGGCCCTTGCAGAGGGAGTCTGGTAGCTCTTGGGGCTGGGTGGGTCCTGGTCCTAACCCTGCGATTTGGTTGGTCAGAATAAAACCTCGCCCTATTGGCTGAACGCGATTGGCCAGAATAAATATAGAAGTCATTGTAACTACGGTTCTCTAGACTGGTACCTGCAGCTGCACTGAAGTTTCTAGATTTGGCCTTCTCATTTATGAAAACCTCTGCATCTCTCTTTCCTAACCTTGCTATGTTTTAGTCAGGCCTTGTCAGACCCCAAACTTTCCTAGTGGGATTCTCTGCCTTCGTCTCGCTAAAACTAGCACCTGCTTGGAAGAGATTTCTTCCTTGCGGACGACGGGCACCTGGGGCCCTACGAATTTTACCAACTAGTGTCTCCCCCAGTGATCCAATCTGCCTCTCTCCGGTTCTCACTCGCCTTTGGGAATCGGACAGTTTTGCCTACCCTCAGATACTGAGTGTGAATTCGTGGTCATTCCAAGACCACATAAACTACCTACAATACCTACCCCATACCTCTTCTCCTGATATAGTGCACTGTCGGGGCACATACCAATCAGATATGGAGTCAAATAGTACAGTAGTAAGACCCGTCATGAAGCAATTGTCTAGGTCATAGCCTAATCAACCCTCACTTCGTCTCTAGGGCTAGGGTAACTAGGCACCCCCTCGTGACGACCCGACGCATGCATTATTGGAAGTTATGCTGGTCACACATGTTTGAAATTGTGGTATGGCACGATGTTGGGTCTGACATGAGGGTGAGTTTTCACCACTGGTACTCCTGTGTAGTTCAGACATAATACTCGAGGCCCTCTTTATGTATCACGCCGTAAACGTGTCTTGGCAGTAACATAACGATGACCATAGTCTGACTTTTAATTCCTTGTATGAGAGATATGTTATGTCGGTAGAAGTAGTGCTTTCTCGTGTGGAAATTGGCTTTTGTCCCTGATTGATATTTGACTATTACACGGTAAGTTTTCGTGGTGTCGTGAATGATCCTTGAGCTTTAGTGCAATTTAGACTCGTTCTCACGTGCCTAAGAATCTTTTTCGCTGTGAATAAGTAATAATTTAAAATTGATAATATTTTTACTTAATATTGGGGATAGCATTTCCTTAAAATATATATAGTAGACAGTAGATAGAAGTACTGTCCGTTCGGCTATCATTCCTGGAAGCTCAACCTCCTACTGACATTACCACAGCGGTACGAGTGCGAACACGTGGTCATTACAAGACTAGACAAACTGCTGCTACATCAACCTATACCTCTCCTCCTAACAGTCTTTTCTCGAGCCACACCTTTGATTATGTAGAAACAGACCAACAAACCGCCGAATAGCTAGGCTATATTCCCAACACTTATCTCCGACTTCTCTCCTAACAGCTTTGCTAGGTCGCCGAGACCTCCCCAGGTCGTCCCTTATGACCTGGAATAATTTCGCTCCCCCCTAATGACAGGGATTAGGGAAACTAAGCGTGCTATTTAACACATTTTAAGGAATAATAATCAAGAAATGAGCAGGAAAATAAAACATGAATGATTTGTTGTTTTCATTTTCTATTTATTTTTTTTATATAGTTTCATAGTTATCATATCTTATTAGAGGCTTTACCACTCCATTTCCATCGCTAATAGTTTGTTATAATAACACATGGGTATAAAGTTTCTGCTCTCTGCAAAGCCACACTCTCGACAACGAAATAAACGTTTTGTAAGGAGTATTTGTTTGATTTACAGGATCTTACTTTAAAATGTCTTTAGTATTTGTAGAGAAATACAGCCCAGTAATTCGTAGACTATGTGAGACTTAATTCATCATTGCGTCATTCATAAATATTAATGTTACGATTCTATGATTAAGTTCTACTTGTTAGTAATACATACATAAACCGCTGGAAAATCAAAGAAATAATCATAGAAACATTTAGAGGGAAGAACTATATTGATATAAAAAAGAAATAAACATGGCGGGATAACACGTGAAGAAATGGCCGACCGACCAAAGGTTATTGGCGCGGTTTGTAGGTGGGTGGCACCGAATGAAAACTATGTGTATTTTGTAGTAGCTCTGAAATATTTAAAACGTACTAGAAATAAATATAATTAAAACATTATATATGTAATCAAAATATATTTATGTAAAATATATAACACATAATGTGTTGACGGGTGTATGCTATGAAGACCATGTGGTGTTATGATTTAAGATTGTTTACAGGAATCCGCCGGTGGGGCGTTATCGGTTCGCAAAGAAATGAAGTAGCAGTCATTGTTGTTCGTTCGCTCAGTGCGCTTCGACTTTTATGTCTCAATTCTCTATTGCCTTCTCTACTGTTCAGCTCACAGGAACTTCAGAGGAATTTATTAGTTATTTGAGGATCTCAGTAAGTAATTAAAGAGTATTCAAGAACATTTAATCACTAAGGAATTGTTGAGTTTATGACGATGGTGTCAAAAAATGAGAGGTATTTCATTGCAGTTGTCGTTTTATATGGCAGTCTATGCAATCACATAATCATGGCTATAGTTAACTTTTATGTGTGATTGATACCTATCTGCTTCGAGGATATAAGGTTTAGTTTTATAGCTGAATAGTCCTGTCGTTTTCAAAGTTTGTCTCCTTTGTCACCCAATAGATTTCTCGGCTATGTTTATTTGATTTCGTCTATATTATTCGTTAAATAGGTGTTTCTTTTAGTAAAAATACAAATAATGATTTGTTTCTTAGTATATAAAGCTCATTAGAAACAATTACATTTAGTTTTAGATGATTTCTTTATTCTAACTATTTGAGACGTTATATCTATAATTTATAATTAATAAATAACCTTCAGCACAATCCTATATATAAATCTAAATAAAAGTAATAAATAAAGCTGCTTTAACGCTTCAAAAAATAAAGTTATATATTCATATTTATTGTTCTATTGAATTAGATTTGTTAAACACACAGTTCAATAGATTTTTTTATAACCAACTATTTAATTAATAAAGTTTAATGCCTCGTCGTCCTGATTAATAAAAAGTAATAATTTCTTTTTGAACTGTAATTTCAGAATGTAATTAAAACTTTCTTTAAAATCGTCCATTATATTTTCGGTATAAAATCGGTCGATTTTGAAGCACCGATGATTCTAAGAATTAATTTTACATTTCAATAATCGTATGATTAATACATTTCCACGTGCATGGACAACAAAAGGCCATTATTGATGAACTGGTTATGAATATGCATTCAATAGTGATTAAGGGAGTAATTAGTTCTATCATCGAAACCCTTCATTGTTTCATACTGCACCCTTGATTGATTTTTCTTGATATGTATAAAATGTAACACTGAGTAATTATTCTGGTACAATTTTGAACAAATATACTGTTTATAAAGCAGGAAACTTTTTTTTTTAAACATACATAATTATTAGGAATAGTTTTTTTATCACATTATATAAAAATATCTTAAACTATTAATCAACATAGTAGGAACGGTTCTATTGTAAACTAATGGATAATTTGTACTGTATTATTGTTGTAATTACTTATTCTCATTCATGAATCTCTCTTTACTTAGAAAAGCACGTGGCTTGTTAAAATCAATGCTTTTTTTTCATTTCCCAGCCCATACACAGCCCAGCCACCCCCTACCCAGCCATACTTTATAAAGGTGTTAACTAGCTAAGTGGTTGTAGATGGAAGAAGGGGGAAAAAAGTAACCTCTTGAATAATTTATTATAAGTTTGTCCTTTTGTGTCGGTAGCCATCTCGAAGGCTTACTAAACAGCTATCAGGTAGACCTTTGATCTCACCCTCAGTTTGTTCCCTTATTAATTTCATCTGAGTAGGCCAGGAATACCCACACGCTGATGCTATGAGTCAAAAGGAGCGAATTAAATTTCATTGAACCAGCTAAACTTTTGATTAACGCAATATATATCTATTACAAAAAAAGATTGCGTTCATTCCAAGAGTTATTTAGTAAAAATTGTTAGGCATTTATTTAACAACAGCTCGGGATATGCTGTACATTTTTTGTCTGACTTCAAATTTCTTAAATGATTGCTCACAGCATTGTTTCGATTTGTAGTGAATTTCCCAACATAGTTAAGGATTGAATAAAGACGATGAAATGAAATAACTTTACTTTCTATCTTAGGATTTGAACCCAAAACCTTTATAAGATTCAGTTAGCATTTTTATTTATAAATACTGATTACTTTTTTTTTTGTAAATTATTTGATAGGTATTTATGTATGAAAATTAAGTGGAGACTATCCTTCAAGTGGATAGCCAAATTTGATCACGAAAATGATTTACAAAATATACGTGTTGAAATGTACCGTAATATTGTCAACCCGCCATGATTTGAATATGTTTTTTTGTTTTTATTTTACAGACTAGATGCATGCTTAGACATATTATTGTGAATCAATATCTATGTATACTTGACTAAAAGCATTTTACAATAAGTGTATTCAATAATTTCACTAAACCATCGGCGGTTTTAACAAATAAAAAATTACCAATACATAATATAATAACCAAAACTTAAAACAAAAAAATTAGTTGAAATCGGCTTGAACAAATTAAATGCACAATTCTACTGGTGGTATGGAAACGTTTATTTGTTGTGGTCATTCCATTGTTAATGTCTTTAATACGCCCTTAATGATGGGGACAAATGAGGGCATTATATCTTCGATAGGTCATTATTAGTGACTTGGGAATTCTTAAAAAAGTATAAGCCAAGTGGTTCAGTTAATAAATAAAGCTTTGTAATTGTTCTCACTCAGTTTTCTCTTTTAACAAAGGATTACAATGTTTATTGTCTGTCGTTAGTTAATGAATGATTATGAAGTTATGGCTTGGAGATTGGCTTGTGTTGATGAAAAAACAGATTTTGTATCTTATATTTCGTTGTATCCATGTTTTTTCTTTTTTTGTATCTTGTACTTATTTGCATTCATACTATCCTCATACTTCCTATATTATACTCTATATTATTATAGCCTATATTTGTTTTATTTCTATTGCACCTAACTGTTGTCACTGACTATTACCAATCATGTTTAACCACTTTAGTATTTTCTGATCAGGACCTGATGCATACATGCGTCTATCCTATGTAATTTTATATAGAATAGACATATTTTTTTTTCTAATAAGAAATACTCTTTATTTTGTTTGCTACTTACACATATACCACATAAATATAATATAATGATAATAAATTTAAAACTGGCAAATAGTTACTATTGCATCGTAATTCTCTGTTTACTTACAAGCTTCTCATATCTAAAAACATATTAGTAAAAGTGGTTAATATAAAAATGCAAAAATAAATGTATGAAAATATAATGTAATGAATAAAAACTTCTGGTAGCGTCTGGTTTGTGAGGAGGTCTCGAAATAGGACTGTTTTGTATCTTCGTGAAGATGAAACATGGAATATATTAAGAGGTACAGAATTCCAGAGGCTAGAAGAGTGAGTAAAAAAGGAATGATCTTGTTCTCCCGTTTTGTGGGCAGGAATATAATGGACTGAGGATTCGAACTGTAGAATATTGTGTATACATTTAAAGGGGGGGGGTTGATGCAAATTGATGCTTTGAAAAAGGAATGGGCGAAGGAAATATTATGGTGGGGGGAGGCATGGGACGGCGCGGAGTCCCAAAGACAAATCTAACGAAGCAATTCATGATTCGCTTCAACTTAGCTCTCACTCCTACCGAAGGGCTCCCATACACCACACAGCCAGAGTGTGTACAGTATATAGATTATTTATTGTTGATATTATAGCAACAGTCGTCATTTCGTCTATTAGGCTTCCTCAGAGCTATAACTCAAAACAAAGTACATGCAAAACAATTACATTTATATACATACTAAACAATTACATATAAAACTCTTAAAACAAAAAAAATTATAAAATTGACAAACATCTGTGATATTATCTTTAAATTCATCTTCATTTTATTAATTGTTTATTTTAAGAGATTTGTTTGAATTTTGGTCCTGAAGATGGGTGAATAAGCGAAACTTCATGAGATATTTAAAGAAAAATTATTTTTTTTAAAGATCATATTTTTACATAGTATAAATATTATTTATAGTATAATATTACATTTAAAATAATATTAAATCTAGAAGGTATAAATTTGTGAAGGGCGATAAGACAAAAACCTTCCCTATATTATCGACCCGGGTACAGGCAATTATTCACAAGACATAATTAATCATGGAGTATGGGACCGATATGGGGCATAAATCCCTTTATCGCCCGCCCACCAGTATTAATGTTGACCGCAGACTTTTTTTTGTAATTTATTTTTCATTTTCCATTGAGTCTCTTTAACATTTTAATATGTATCCGTTCTGCTTTACAAAAGAAAATTTAGTATACCAGTGTCATTATAAAAGGACTAAACAGTTACCGTTCATTTTTCGCAGGATGCTTTGCCTCTGTGTTTTCATGTCGATTATTATGTTTAAGCACTCATTTTTGAAACAGCAAAAAATCTTGGCGAAAAAAATGTTCTGAGTTGAGCATAGAAGAAATTCTGCAAGAGCTATCCTTGGACGTACATCCATTGAGGTTTGACCTAAATCGGAAATTTAGAAATTCTCATATTACTCGATAATTATTACCTTGAAAAAAGTTATTAAAAGTTTAATCTCTTGTTTTTAGCCCATATTTCACCTAGAGTCATCCGTTACATGTTTACACGTTACATGGGCTGTTACATGATTGAGTAATGTTAAAATTAATTAACACCATACAAAATAGAATAATAATATACCATTAATACGTATGAATATGTATTCATACCCATTTTAACTTACAATTACTGTTTAGTTCATAATAATAACCAATGTTATCTCTGTTTTTCCATCGCAACTTACTTTAATAAGTGTTATCATGGATTCGTAAATGATTATTGTACTACCGGTTAGTATAATATGATTTAACATTTTAAATTTTGTAGAAAAATAGCAAACTTAATATGTAATAGGGGAAGAATAGAATAAATACTTTAAATATTTAAATTATTCATATGTCTCAATTTGGTTAGTTAAAAAAAAAAATTTAATTATTGGTTTATGTTATATGTACTCCGTTTGTAGTTTGATAGAATGTGATATTTAACAATAAATAAAAGGTTTTAGAGACTCTTTCTAAAAAAAACAAAAAAACACAGGGTAAATACTTAAATACAGGTGTCTCTTTTTGGAGTGTTTTCTCTTTAGAATAATAAAATTACTATTTGAATACCTAAACGAGTAAACAATTATTTTTTTGTTTGAATAAGGACGAATAAGGGACATGAGATAATATTTTAAATATCTTCTCAAATTGTGGGCGGTTTTTATTTTAACCTGGATGTTATGATCGTAATTCAAGATTTCAGAAAACACTTGAACTTTCAGTCTGGGATGGGAATCCTACTTGTTCAGGCAGTAAAACCTCTTTATTTCGAGCTTGGGAATAGATTTTCAAGTTCATGAGAGTCTTGGAGCAGTAATTTCTATAAATGTTCAGATACCCACCATCTCAGGACTCAACTAGGCAACTGTTGTAGGCCGTACGTGTGGTAGATTATAGTGCAAGTTAAGACGGGAGGCGATGACCTGCCTTACCGAGATCGCTGTACCAGGGACCTTGTTATGAGGGGAAGCGACGTTTTATTGGAATCAATAAAGATAGCATCTTTTCAATGCAGACTTCGAAAACCCATCAGACTTCCTACTCACGTAGAAGAATTCTTCAGTTTATTACCTGTGAAAGTGGAGCATCGCATAGTAAAGCCTCCTAAGCTAATAACAAATAATGAAAGAGTTCAAAATTTCAACATGATCCATGGATCAGTTGTAATCGCCATTTCTTACTATTATGTCAAAGTTTTTTTTTCAGTCCGATGAAAAAATCATGAACAGCGATTATTTGTTTTAAAAATGTATACACGACATTAGAAGTCGTAGAAAAAGAAACAGGAATATCAAGAGATGACTATGTGTGGTTACAGAAATAAAGCTCTGTAGCCGAAGAATGGTCGGTTTAGCACAAAGCAAAGAAGCAAACATTATACCACTTGAGCTACTCACAGGTGGAATGCCGCCCCGAGCAACTTTCTCAGATGTCAAGTTCTATAGCATTCTGAAGACATACCAAGCAACATCTTTTACCCCTCCCTGTACCTAATGAAAACTATGATATTAAATTAGTATTATATTAAATTGTTTTGAAATAACTACTCAATATTTTCTACCAATACTTGATTGTAATTTTTAAACCAACTCACCTTACATTGTCTTTTCTAAAAAAACTTAAGTATTGAACAAAAAATACACGATGTCCATTGAAAGCTTCCGAAACTTTACTTATTTTATTTTCTGTTTCTTTAATCAGTTATTAATTGTGGCCAAAACAAATATCAGGTAGAAATGAAATTTTGAGTGAACTGTAGCATAGAAAAATTCCAAATTCTTTTAATATTTTCTTGGTGCTGAATTCAGAATTTCATAATACCATAACTAGTAAGTTTATAGAACAGTAAGGTGGGATCAGACTAACAGATCGTTAGGCGATCACCCGTCATTTCGTGTATGTAATGAAAATATTCGCTCAAATTTTAAAATACGTTTTCTTACTTAATATATGCTTACGCTCTGAAAATTTCCATATCCCCATTTCAAAGTAAAAGTTAATACTGCCTGCTATTACATAATGCTTTGTATTTCTGAGAATTCCTAAAACAAAAACAACAATGGAAACAGTGTTGTTAGACCACCTGCACACTTGCACCTGACTTTTGATCATTATGAAAAACTGTACAGCGGTGATGAGGCTCTACTAATCCCTTGTTTTGACGAGTAATTAGCGTACTTTTCTTTTGTATTGGTTCACCTGAGGTTTAAGAAGAGTCTTTGTCTGCATTCCATGCCTTTTTCGGAGCCGACTACTCATCCTTAGGAGTCTAACGTGGTCTCACAGCTTGCTTGTATTGCACGTATTTTAATAAATGGATTAAAATTTTATATAATTTACATTGGAAAAAACACGATTATTTACTAAAAAAAAAAGGCCCACACGTCTGACTTCTTTATTGCACTAATGGTTCAATATAGAAATTCAAGACATCGCCTACTGGTGAGTTCGGGAGTCAACGAAGAGAATCATTTAGAAAAAAAAAGATTTAAAGGGAGTGGACTTCAGAAAAAATCGACATTTATTTAGCTGCTTGTACTATTAAGCCATTGTTTTGATAAATTTAGGAAACTACCTGTGTTTCTAAGAATTATTTTTTACAAGTTTTACTTTAACCTTAAACAATACCTCCCCTAAGAGATTTGGTTTCACGTTTTCTTACTAATGTTGTAATGTCCGTATGGAGTGTTTACTCGTATATATTAGAAGATAAAACACCTTCTGTCTCTCCACAGCTTAATTCATTTTCACCCGGACTTCGACTGACTGTTTCATTCTGAAGGGTTCGAGCTGATTGTAACTACAGTATTGGCCGGCTTGACTTTCAAACGCCAGACGTCATACAATACACTGTGGGCTCATTGTTAGCACATATATCTCAAACAGTATCCTTGTTCTCACTAGGGTCTGACGCATTCATAAACGATGTGGAGAAACTAACAACGCTTATTTCATATTACAATTTTATATGTAAAGACATTGTAATGTAAAGACCCTACCTTTAACTTCTTCAATAATTTTGTTAATGTCACCCCATTTCTTGTGTTAATAACTAGCAAATCTGAACTTTAAGTTTATTATCTTTCATTTTTTTTAGGATAGAATATCACAGAAAAAAAATTACCTTTGGGACAATATAATGAATGAACCGCTCCAAAACTAGTAGGTCTGCCGGGGTGTGATGGGTGGGTCTGATGGGATAGGTAGGTTCGTAAGGAGCGAGTGGATCGAGCAACGGTCGTATGCTGATTTTTTATGGCTTGGAGTATGAAGGTCAGAGAGGCGGGATCTTGTGTACCGGGAGTATACTTAGGATATGTACTGTAAAATATTGTATACATGAGGGGGGAAAAGGAACGGACGGAGGAAATATTGTGCACGGAAGAAGGAGAAGAGTAAAAGGTACGCCGCGGAGTCCCGAAGACAAATCAGGAAGCAATTAATGGTTCATACTTTAGTGGAGGAATCTAAATATTTCACCAAACGGAATCGACTTTGCCCTACCCAAACTTATACATTCAACATTTCCGAACGATCGGTCTAGTTTTTCAGGGATTATTGAAGAACGACAGACGAAATCCAATTTTGTTTATTTAATTATAAATTAGTCATCAATTTTGTTGTATGTTCAAACAATGGACTACTTCAATACTTGTTGGTATTTTGTCCTGACGAAACCTCAGAGGTGGCATACACTAATTCAAGAAACAGTTATTCGCGGATGCTGGGAAGCTACGTTGATGAGATAGGACGCTGCCTGTTACTTTCTCACACTATGAGCTCAGACGGCCTCCGAGGAGCGCGCAACAAAAAGTCAGTGGCGTGCGAGTAATCTGTGTTGCACGTTAAGTGTGAGCCAGTTCTAGAGTTGTCATTAGGCTGAAACTTCAACGTTCCTCCGCCCCAGCCCCATCCGGCATACCTTTCTAACTAAAGTTCACCACATATCAACTTAGCTGCCCTTTTTACCTGTGATCTCGTATTCGTCACCTAGTCATAGTCATAATTTTTGCAAACAAAACTACACTACGAGAGCCGTGATGAACCCTTCAACCCCTCAGTTTGCGTACATTTCTTATTACATTTAAAGCAGCGTAAGTGATATTAAAAGATTTACTTAAACAGAATGATCATTTTGATTTTGTTGAATTCTCATTAAAAATTACAGATTGAACACATTAGTAAAACATTTATACAGACATGCAGACGAATTGCCATCGCACCCGTACGTGTTTGAGAGTAAAGCTTCTCCTTTTCGGGAGGACTCGGCATTTAATCATTTAATGAAATATTAACGATACACCCTCCGAGCACATCAGGGCTTGGGTACCTCAATTACACCGCTTCTTGAGTAAATGGAACCGAACTATAGAAATTGTTTCCACTCAGATGGAGTAGACACTTAGTAAAACATACCTTAGCCACCGCCAACGACCCGAAATAATCACTTAGGCAATAACTATCATTTGGTAATGGTTCAGAAAGCGGGGCTGTAACAACTAACTAGCTGTTTGTTGAAGATAATACGAAGGTAATGCCGCTATAATAGCCTAGGTGTGAAAGGGCCGGGCGACCTTGTTTGGAGGCTGCTGCTGTTATTATGTTTTTTGGAGGGTTTCGGTAGGATAACAAGGTATACCGGGGCTTACCTTGCACAACGCCCATCAGTTTTCTAAGGCTAAGGGTAGCACACAACCCGGTTTAAAGGTCTTCATTTGTAAGGGCTCACTATTCAATGTCAAAGCATCCAATATAATATCCAATCATTTATTTAAAAAATAATTAACTGGACGTAATTTGCAATAGTAGGCCAAGCAAAGCAAAGTTAGTTTTTAGTAATTTGGACTTTTTACAAATAGATTCACTAGTAAACAAGTACTTAATTATACTACCAGTATTACGATGTATTGTATTAATTACTAAGGGTGTAGTAAGTACTTGCATACTACCAAGTCTGTTTCGTAAAAAGTAAAAGTACTCACACAAACTACGTCCATTTATATTATTAATATTCGGAGTAGTAGTACTCAAACATCAGTATTGTATGTTGGCACTTATTTACGTATGTCTAAAAAATACCTTGGAGTATCTCGCAATATACATTCAGATAGGTTTTTTTTTTTTTTTCCTTTTTTTTTCTAATCTTTCTAGTTAGAAATTCAGGATGAGGGAAAAATATAGACTATTTAGGTTAATCGGATCCTTATACTAGGAGTGAATGGAGGGTTTAGACTTGTCTAGTCGAGTCGAAGAACTTGATGTTTCTTCTTTTGATGACGTTGGTGATGGTGGGGAGCTTGAACTTTTCGTGCATGTCGGAAGCCTTTATTTCACGAAAGGGGGTATGCCAGAGTGCCATTCGCAGGATCTTGTTCTGGAAGCTCTGGAGTCGAGTTATGGTGCTGGCATGTAGGAATCTAAAGAGTGGTGTCCCAAACAGTAGAGCTGGCCTCAGGACGCTCTTGTATATTAAGAGTTTCAGCCGAAGGGATATAGCCGGGCTTGTGATGAGATGCTGGAGAGAGTAGTAAGTTCTGCGTACTCGTTTCAATTTCTTCTGCAAATGTGTGCCGAACGTCATGTGCCTGCCTAGGTTGATGCCCAGGTAGCAGATGCTGTTGGCAAGTTTGCATTGAGTCCCGTCTATGGTGAAGCTAGGTGGACGCTTTCTTTTCCCATGCTGGAAAGAGAAGATGATACCCTGAGTCTTGGCTGGGTTCACTTGATGTGGACAGCTCGCAACCTGTCGGCGATTAATTGACTGGCACCCTCTGCAGCCTTTAGAGCTTTCGCTGGGTTGAGGCTGGTGCTGTAGACCCCTATGTCGTCCGCATATGCCGCTACCTCACAATTGGAGTATGATGCTCCTACTATGTGCGCGGTGTATATGTTGAAGAGTAGGGGTCCTAGCACCGAGATAGGTAGAAGGACAACACCATCATACCAGAGAGGAAAAATTATAATCAATCGAGAGTATAGTATGTTTAAAAAAAAACGATATACACTGACAGGCAAAAAATTCCACCCACTTGTAAAAAAATTGTATTTGTATATAATACTTATTATTTATTGAATTTATAAAATCTTTTTTACCTTTAATAAGGTTTTTAACTTTTATTAAATGAATCTTTGTTTAAAAATTTAAAATCAAAATGTGAACTGCTAAGATATATGAAAATAAAAAATTGAAAAATAACCATTTTTATCCTAAAAGAAATTAATTACAGGATCATTTAATAGCGTGTATTTCCTCCTCTTGCCTTTATTACTTCTTGAAGACGCCACGGCATACTTTCCACCAGTCGGGAAATGTTCCTTAACTAGAGGTTAGCCCATTCTTCCCGAAGAGCCCTTTCATGGCCCTGCAGTGTATCAGGAAGTGCTGAACGCGCTCTTATTAGTCTTCTGAGGTTATCCCATAAATGCTCGATAGGGTTCAAATCTGGAGAACGTGCTGGCCAGGCTAAGACCTCAATGTTGTGCTGATGAAGGAACGTCTGTACTATGCGAGCGACATGTGGACGTTCATTATCGTGCATTAGAAATGAATGATCGCTGATTTCAATGAGGATCGTCAGAGACCCTCCACGAACAACAACCAATTCTGTGCGGCACTCCATTGAAATCCCAGCCCATTAAGAAACCACGTTGAAAAGGTTGGCTCTGGGTGAAATTACAGGAGAAGAAGAAATGAAAGGTATGCAGCTTTCATTTATTCTTCTCCACACCCTATCACGCCCGTCTGGAGATCGTAGAGCTAATCTAGATTCATCTGTAAAAAGTACAGCACACCATTCGTTCATAGTCCAATGACTGTGTTCTCGAGCAAAAGCTAGCCGTGTAGCTCTGCGAGTTCTGGTCAATTCTGATCCTCTTACTGGGCGAAAAGCCATTATTAGTCCATACTCATTTAATCTTCTCCAAGCAGCACGTTCAGAAATTTGCACACCTCGAACTTCTTGGAGCTGATGAATCGCTTGAACAACGGCAAGGTGCCGGTTTCGTAAAATTCTTAAAGTAAGAAACCGGTCATCCTGTGGTTCTGTTGCCTTAGGCCGTCAAAAACCGGCCCTTCTATGGTAAGACCCAGTTTCTCGAAAACGCCTGACGGCGTCTCGTAGAGTTTCATAGGGAACTCCGATGCCATTAGCTGCATATCTAATGGGACGTCCATCATCAATAAGTGCCACACCACGTGCAACATCCTCAGCACGAAGAGGCATTTTTAAACTTAAAAAGTTTTAAAAGTTTAAGGAACGACAGTCCTTTAATTAAATTAAGGATTATAGGTTACTATCCTCTATATTAACATTTCTAATTGAAAAAACATAAAAAAATACATATTTATTCATAAAAAAAATTGACCAATCCAAAGCAGAAATATTTTGAGATGAAAATTTTAGCCTGTCAGTGTATTAGAAGAGTCCATTTTTTTCTAACACATATAAATTAGTTCTATTAATTGAACAACATACATATGTCACTAAAAGAAGCCTTTTCAACAGTTTACTACAATTTTAATTAACTTCAACAACTTAACTTATTGACATCTTCAGGAAGGACATTAAATGCCAGAATTCTATTGCTGGGTCCCAAAATATTATTTTTATAATAGCTTTAACAATCGGGTTTCCTCGAAGTCACTAATAACAAATCATTAAGTTGGTTTGTTTTAGGCTACGTCCACCATAAGGGCCATTGATGCCTGCAAACATACGATCATTTTGACGATTTTGGTTTTTCAATAGCAATTGTTTGAATTTTTATCACCATTTCACAGTGCTTGGAAAGGATTTTCTTTAATCGTTATTTGGGATTTTGATGGGCACTATTAAACAGACCAACTAATGTGTATTCAAGTGAGCGCTAGAACACAGGCAATACTGAGGCCTAATGTCTATGTAAAGCGTTTTGCCTTACCTAATCTATCTTTAATCATGTTAAATATCACTTAGCTTTCTTTAATTAGTGGTATGCAATTTTAAACCTTAAATAGCTTGGCTGATAGCTATGACGTATCGTCTAAATTGGATCAAATAGACCTATAGTTTTCCATTTCCGAGTTATTTCTAGGGGTGTTACCTATAACAGCTCCAAATATCGTTGAGGGAACACTATTGGGAACTGAAAACACTTATGAGATTTGCTAATTAAAAGGTTTCCCTTTGCTATAAGACTGTAGTCAGAGAATACCAGTGGCTATAGCACACGATATGAGGGCGAGAACAGAGAGATGCCTTGGGTATATGTTAATATTCAAGATCACCATACCTGAATCCTGAATAGTAAAATAAACGGTACAGATTTGAAAGTATTTTGAATTGGGTTGATGTAACTCAAATAGCAAAAATATTGAAGATTTGCTGGGCCACCAAGCTAGGAACTTTGGGAGGGTTCTCCGGTCGTGTGATAGCATAGATACCCGCAAACCTAGGACAGGATCTTAACTTCGCAGTTACTTCTAGGGCAACTTCAACGCTCAACTTTATCCTCCAAGTGCTGAGAAGGTTTTGCTAATAATGTAGTGGTCGACGGTGTAGTTTAGTATGCACTGTAACTCCAACTTTCATCGAGATTTACAATTCAGTGAATTTTCTTTCTTAGCCATGACGAATGATAAATAACACATTGCCTAGACGTCAAGTTAAGGTACGGAGATGTCCCACTTTGAAACGATTTATTCTATGCTATTTATATAGCGTCTTCCAATAGGGACTTTGACAGTTGATAGTGGCCATATCGTTGAAGCTGCATCTGTCAAATTGGCTGTCTTTTATTTAGTCTGTTTTTCCAAATCACCATGGATGGATATAGCGTTCAACAACACGTGCAAATGATAAAATTGTTTTATCAATATGGGGCAACGTTCCGCGATCGCCTTAACCGTCCTACCGAGAGGACTATTCGCAGTGTGGTGGATAATTTGTAGTCCACTGGTTTAGTAAACAATCAACTAACGCAAGATCTTCCGAAAACATCGCCACTGTCCGTGAGATTGTGCAGGAGAATCCGAGGGAGTCGATTTCGCTTCGTTCACAAGAACTCGGTCTTTCGCAGTCCACAACTTGGCGAATTTTGCGTCGTGACTTGGGCCTGCACCCGTACAAAATTCAACTGACCCACGAGCTGAAGGTAAACGACTATAGACAACGACGTGTGGTCATCTCACGTGGAGATGATGTGAAGTGGCCACCGAGATCGTGCGATTTGACCCCGTTAAACTTTTTCTTGTGGGGTTTTCGCAGGTCCATGCGAATAAGCCGAAAATCACAGCGGTCCTCAAAGCCAACATAACCCATGCCATCGGTCAAATTCAGCCAGAGTCATGGAAAATTAGACATTTCGGATGCGCGCCACCCATCGAAGCCGCGGCGGACATTCGCACGATGTTATATTCCATACGTAATGGCATCAATAGGCCTTTCAAACGAACAAAAAAATTCGATGATATCTCACACACTCTTTGTTTTATTAAAATTTAAAGGTAGGAAGCGCTTAATGAAAGACCTTTTATAAATATACTAGAACATAATTCTATCTCTTTTAACTCGGCGTGAGGTTCCTTCAGGATAACCTGCACCGCAGTTCTTGATCTGAAGCCAGTTCCTTCTGTGGTTAGAGAATTTACTTCTTATTCAACCTTACCGGGATCTTTTCAGCCCTTCTTCATGGTCAGCGGCCTTCATTATGAGTCAAATTTGACATTCGGTTCTCAGTCTTGCAGCTGATTTGTCCGAACCACCGGAGCGGGTTTCCCTCATAGACTGTCTGAACTGGCTTATGTTTAATGTCCTTCCTGATTTCTGAAGTCTCTTTTGTCTTTCCTTCGTCTCAGGAATCATCCAGGACAAGTAAGTACAATCCTTTTAGGTGCCTTTTGACACTTTTTTCTTATCCATGACGCCTTTTACTGTTGCCTAATTTAAGAACTAGCTGCTTGAATCCTCTCTATAACTGTATACATAGGCTTTGTTAATCATTTTCCCGTTGCGTAAAAAAGTATCTTTTTCTAGACTGTACTGTGATAATCTTCGTTACCCGTTATTAAAGCACATTTGATGGAAACAACATTTTTTATTTAATTTATAAAAGACTGCAGTATATAATTGTTAACATCATAAACATTATGACTATGGAAAGATTCATTAAGCGGTACAGATTATTCTGCTCCTTTGTTGAGTTTAAGGCCTAAAAGGCAAACAGAATTTTATAAGCAATATTCAATGAGAGCCTCTTCAAAATTTAGTCATGCGGTTAAGGGCTGTTCTACAACATGGACGGGTGGGTTCGTATAAGGGAAGTTCAAATAGGCCTAAACTTATGACCTCTTATTTTCTCCCTTATTCATTAACGTCCTTCCAGATTACATAGATTGGTGTCATAAAATATATAACATGCTTATTAGCTGTCAATTAAACGCTGACAGTAAAATGAATAAAAAGTATGAATACTGTTGGTTCATATAAAAGCAATTGCCTGAGTGGCTCTCGTTCTGAAATCGCAACACATACCAACTGCGTTTTAGAGACACACTGTATCACTTCGGACAGGTCAATGTAATAAATAAAATTAATTAAATTAATATAACATTAGTATGAACTAGAACACTTTTCGGTTCGGAACCGTTTCAATGGCTGTCGATTTCTGTACAGAGTATCTGTTGTATCGATTCCATCCTTATTTTAAAATTGTGTGCAAAAGAGTTCAGAGGACAGTAATTTGATACCTGTTTCTTATAGATAACGATAAAACGAAGTCTATTCACAAAATTGAAATATAATACCTAACAACAGGATCAAAGATAAGTTTTCCAGACGAAGATAGGAAAATAACTTTTCTATCTGATTTCTGCTGTTTGGTTTACCCTTAAGATTGTTTCAGTAAAATAATCGTTTTCAACAGCCTGAATAGATTTAATACAGGTGGTTTTGTTGTAGGTTGTGAAGTATATCTCAAAATGATTTAACATAGGTGGTTTTGTTGTAGGTTGTGAAGTATATCTCAAAATGATTTAACATAGGTGGTTTTGTTGTAGGTTATGAAGTAAATCTCAAAATGATTTTGTAATGTATTTAATTTTCTTAAAGGAATAAGTAGTCGTTTAACAACTCTAAAATGAAAACCAAGCTTGCCGAAATAATGAAACTATTGTTCTATGCCGTGGGCAAGATGTTCCCTACTCGCTACTGATATGACTCAAACGACCTTGCGCCTTTATCAGCCAAATCGTGACAAATCAATCGGATTTCTCAGTCTTAAGTGAAAATAACATTTTTGTTTTATAATTCTAATATAAAAAAGTCAAAATGTAAAGTATTGTCAAACTAAATAGAAACTCATCGGAAATTTATAGTTTATAGGCGCAGTTTAACTCTTTTACTCGAGCCACAGGTAATATGTAAATAAATTCATGACCTGGCAAAACTCATACTTTGCCTTAGTGGCATATAAGTATATAAGCATATTGTATGCACAGAACATACAAGGTTTATTATACAAAAGATATAATACAGCAAATAATTTAAATGAGCCAGAAAAGAGGTATTTTTGAAAAAGTTTTTCATAAAAAAAAACCCAAAAAACACGGTTTTATCTGAGTTGATAGATTAGAGTTATTATAATTCTAATTAATTTTAAAAAAATGTAATATAAAATGTAATTTGCATGTTTTATGAAAGGGTTCACTCAGGCTGCCTCTAGGGTGCTTAATGCGCATGATACTCTGTGCTCTTTTATGGTATATAGTTTATAATAATGTTGTTTGTTCCTTGAAAATTAATAAATCACTTTTTCAAGGAAATAACCTTTCATCTTTACCGTCTACTCAGACTTAAGTTCAATAAAAGTAATTAATTAATATAGCCGATATAATGAACAAACATATAATATTATCATTTATTATTGAATAGTTCATGTTCTTTACCACTTAAGTCTCATAACTTAACTAAATTTATGCAAATCCAACGTCATTCTTTGGTAACGTTTGGTAGTTCATTTTCATCTTATTTTGTACAGCTCAACTGAAAATAGATTTAATTTAGTAATTCAATAATACAAACTATAACTATATAAAATATATAAAACTATATAAAAAAAAAAAATAGAATTTCGATTTGTTTCATTAGTCACAATGTTAAAAATATTAGATTATATAATTCACCCAGATTATAGATGCCTTGCCAGTTTAGGTGAAAAAAAATATACTTAAAAGCTATAGCAATACACAAATACCCAACTTGTCTCTTACTATCTCTTCAAAGAAAGCGTCACTTACATTACAAAATAACTTGACTCAAGTTAACTCATGGTGTACTAATGGAAAATTATAATTAATACTATTAAATCCTTACACATGACGTTCATACTATGACTTAGTTTATGTCCTTACGTAAATTATGACAACCAACCTTTGACTAAATACTGGGGACTTACGTTGGAAAAGAAACTGACTTGGAAACCGCACACAAAAATGAAACGAACAGTCTGTCACAGTCTAAAACTATCAAAGCATTTACGTCCAAAATGTCTCTTGTCCCATAATCTATTAACATACTAACTTCTACTGTGACCAATTTGTAAATTTGAAGCTCTATAAGTTCTATGGTTTATCACATGTGCGCCACTTTACGTGTGAAAAACTCTGGATCTAAAAATTAGTTACGTCCACGACTGCATACAGAAACTTTCACGACAAACAGCACGAACACCGAAACCCTCTGATACATGACTGTCTTCACCTGACTGATAACATTCAACAATGACTGAGGAGACATTGGAATAGCAATATTTTAAATCAATACGATATATTCAAACTTGAAAAATATAGGGGAGGAATCACTGGATGCCCTCTGCCTTCATGTCAGACATGTGATTTTATCATATTTACAACACATTGGCTGATTGTTACTCTAGTCACATAGTTTTGAATTAATTAATTAGTTTAAAAAAATACCAATGATACTAAGATTAAAAAATATGGCGGTTTGGAACTTGTGGCTTAACGTAACTATTATATATATATAAACCATGTCTATTTTTTTTAACTTATGTTTTATACTACAATGTTTTAAATAACAGATATTAGATGGAGTATAGACGTGGGTAAAAGTATTTATCGAGTGTGACGGGCCTTTATGAAAGTAGCAGTGAATCGAGAGAGAGTGACGATTTGGATGAGTTTGAAGAGTACAACAAAACAGTAGATACTATACAGTATAACAAAACAGTAGATACTATACAGTATAACAAAACAGTAGATACTGATGCTGTCCCGAGCTGACTTCTTTTCCCTGCTGCTACATACAAGCTGATGTACTGAATATTTGCAGCCAGTGATGACCAAATTAAGTCGCGATGAAGAACTTGCCTTGGTACGAAGTATTCTCTGCTGCTTGAGAAAGAGGTAGGATAACGCTTCTTACCTTCACTGACAAATTGTCACCACAGTAAATGGCCATAATGAATCGACACAGCTTCCTCAATCGTCTCTTGTTCTAAGTTAGTTTTAAGTTATATCAGTTCCTAAGTTAGTTTATAAGCAATATGTTTGTAAACCCCCGACTTTCTCTCTCCTCCTAAATGTTTACAGGAATTTGGGAAAATATTAATGCCAGGAGAGGGCATTACTTAAGGAAAGGGGAACCTGAAATATTACACGGAATTGACATATCTAGGGGAAGACAGATTTAGATTACTGACATTTATTAGATGATAATAAACAAATAGCATTTGATTAAAAACCCCAAAAAACATACTTAAGCTATTTGATAAAAAAAAACTCCTTAAACTATTTGATAAAAAAAAAATACTTAAACTATCTGATAAAAAAAAAATACTTAAATTGTCTGATTAAAAAAATACTTAAATGGTCTGATAAGTAAATAAAGTACAGTACTTATTGACGGCTTCATTGGGTACCCAATCTGGCATCGTTGCTAATTATCGATGGCATCGATGGCAGGTAATCGATTAGTGGAGAGTTGAGCGAGGTCCTCACTGCTACGACTTCCAAGACGAACTCCCACCAGAGGTGCTCCACATAAACAATAGGCCGATAAGGCGGTGAGATGATGGAGGGCACTCTCGTGTGTGTTGGCCAACTCAAATCTGGATCCACACTGACTCTGCGAGCGACTTATCAACCGGTGCTCCGTCCTTTTAATCCTCTATAAAGGATGTAGTGTTCTCAATCCGATTACGGGGCCTCGGAGGCGTCCCGTATCGTTATTCGTTTTGTTTACTTTCCAACATATTTCACTTAAACAAAATCAATACACTCACATTCGAAACACAAAGATATTCTTAGAACATTTATAATATTATCAATAATTATTAATTCTTTATATAAACTAAACAAATACAAAAAAAAATATTTATCTCTAATTTACACTTTTTTATAATAAATTTTACGAGGGTACTTTGTTAGATAATTACTTGTCAGCGCAAGACCCCTTATTCGGGCTTAAACAATGAATGATAATTTTTTTTCTTCAATAAACAAAATAAACGAATTACAGGCGTAAACAATCGCTAATTTACATTGGCTATAACTACTTAAAATGTAAAAGTCTATCGGTCACATGTTTATGTTTATTTTGTTTAATAGTCGATAATGGAATCCCGGAATAAATGAATCCACCTTAAATAAAACAGAAGAAAAAAAATCTTACGAATTGAGTGGTGCGGTGCGAATCACTGGATACTGTTACCCTTGAGAGAAATGTTTGGATGCATAGAGTCGTAAGTTGTACTTAGCAAGAGAAGAGAAGCTGTGATGCGACCAAAAAGGAGATTAGGCGAAATGGTTGAGGAAGAAATATGTTCCTTGTGACGAAGCCTAGTGTGCAGATGTTGAATGAGTATGAATACAACAGATTTTCTGGTCCCAATATTAAATGAAGTGAGATGAATTCAATTGAAGGCACAGACGTAACAGCGAACAGTAGTTTCACGATGATTGAATGAAACTGCCAGGTGAAAAATATATCATAGTGGCGCATCGTAAGGTAGACGTCACAGCCCCCTGTTCTTGATTTAACAAATAAGTTAAGGAAAATTTAATGATGTTAAAAATCAAGTCTTTTTTTATTTGATTCAGCTGAAATAATTAAGCTACATTTTTTTTCTTCACAATCAATTATTTATTATTATATTCTTTTTTATTTTATTCCCAATAAATTATTTATAGGTAAATGTATTCACAACAATGTAAATAGCCTCACTTTTGTATTAGATTAATTTTTTTTATAATAAGCTCACCTAATTGTACTACAATCACAGCACTATTAAATAAGCGATTCCCATTTTTAACTCTTTTTAATTACTATTGTCAAAGATATTTTTTGTTGTTACCGGCTAAAAAATAATCAACATATTTAGATTATACATTGCACTGCACCATGGCCATTTTTAGTTCTTATCGTAGAATATATCTACTTACATTAAAGATTGAGTTGATAAGTTGAAGATAGAGGCCTGATCTACATACAGGTATTCTTCCTTCTTGCATGTCAATCGCAAAAACTAATTCAAAGTAAAAGAAAGAAAATATTCACAAGAAAACATTTTAAAGAAATAATGGGAATCAATAATAAACACAATAGGGGTTTCAAACCGACAGAACGTTTCCTATTGTCGAACATGCAGTGAGAAGCTTGGTCTGTATGGATGTACATTTTACAATAATTTTCTCTTAAAAATGGTTTAATAAATCTGAAATTTTGTATGGTGTATTCGAAAATACCTTGCAATATGTTGATTAGTTGTTTTTTTTTATTAAAATAGCGTAAAGTAAGTGTAAAAAATTGAAATAAAGTTTAGGTAGAAAGCCGTATACTGTCAGCAGATTTCAATAAGAATGTTTATATTGCTGTTTTAGAGTTTTTACGTTTTTTTTTTTTTTTTTTTTTTTTTTAAATTAATAAAAGTCATCGTTTCCTTGTGGGTGGGGACTTTAACGCAAAGCACCAACACTGGGGCTCAAGATCCACAAATACACGAGGACGTGCTTTGCTGTCTGCACTCACACGGAGACATTGCTCCACTATCTCTCCTGACACAGCCACCTATTGGCCATCAGATCCCAACCGAAATCCAGATCTCCTTGACTTTTTCTTCTACAATAGTTTAGGAACACTAAACTATTCACTCAAGCGCCTCGATGACCTCTCCTCTGATCATAGTCCTTTATTATTAACCATTTCCCTAAGACCAATTCACAAACTGCCTCCCCCTTCATTTATTAGGGGCCCAGTTGACTGGGACCACTTCCGTCAGCTTCTTACAGAGTCCGTAAACCTCAAATTATCCCTGAAAACATCCCTAGACCTAGACGATGCAGTGCATTCTTTCACTACTCTGGTCCAGAGGTCGGCTTGGGAGGCATCATCACCCCATCGTCACCCAAGAATCCACAATCATAATCGTTTACCTCAACATCTCAAAGATCTAATCAAATCCAAACGCCGCTCTAGAACAGTGTGGCAAAGATCCCGGCATTCTGCTGATCGCCGCTCGTACAATCAGTACTGCCGATTGGTAAAGCGGCGATTGGCATCCTTCCGTTCCGATTCTTTCAATTCCTACCTCTCCTCTCTGTCTACCAGGGATAACTCCTTGTGGAATGTAACCAAAAAAATCCTAAAGTATCAACCTGTTTCACATCCACTCCGTCGTGATGATGGGTCCTGGGCGGCCTCGGATGGAGATAGGTCGGAGGAATTTGCTCTGCATCTTACCCATACTTTCACACCTCACCTTTCTCATCAAAGCCATACTCACAGCAAAACTGTGGAAGATTTCCTCACTTCACCTATTCCTCTCTCTCTTCCACCAAAAGCCGTTAATCCCTCTGAGGTCAAATACCTTCTGAAAAACTTACCTTACAGAAAATCCCCTGGATATGATCTCCTAACTCCTCAAATTCTCAAACAACTTCCTCCTAAAGCCATAACCTTCCTAACCTACATATATAATTGCATTATCCGAACGACACACTTTCCTCTCCTCTGGAAACATTCCATTATTGTCCTATTCGCCAAACCCGGTAAACCACCCAATGACGCCTCATCTTACCGTCCAATTAGCCTACTCCCTATCCTCTCAAAAATATTTGAGAAACTCCTACTAAAACGTCTACTTCCAATTGTTGAATCCAAAAACCTTTTTCCCACACACCAGTTTGGTTTCCGCCAACGACATTCCACTGCTCAACAAGGCCTTCGCGTTGTTGATCACATCTCCTCAGCCCTTGAAACCAAAAAGTATTGCACTGCTGCCTTTCTCGATATAGCTCAAGCTTTTGACAGGGTTTGGCACGCAGGTTTGCTCTACAAGCTCAAAAGACATTTACCACAGACCCTTTTCCTAATCCTACAGTCCTACCTTTCAAACCGCTTCTTCCAAGTCCGCTGTGGCTTAGAATACTCTAACTACTATCCCATAAATGCAGGAGTTCCACAGGGCAGTGTCCTAGGCCCCATCCTCTATAACCTATACACCGCTGATGTCCCTTCTACTTCCAACACTTTCTTGGCTACATTTGCAGATGACACTGCAGTCTTGTCATCCCACCCAGACCCCGACATAGCATCCCATAACCTTCAAAAACACCTTGACGAGATCGAGTATTGGTGCAATCAATGGCGGATCAAAGTTAATGAAGCAAAATGCTCCCACATTACCTTCACCCTTTGTCGCAAGACTTGTCCATTAGTTTATTTTAATTCTATTCCTCTCCCAGTAACCGAGACAGTACGGTACTTAGGCTTCCATCTCGACAAACGACTGACCTGGAACCCACATACGAGACTAAAAAGACAAGAACTAAACAGACGCTTTGGACAACTGTACAGACTACTTCAAAGGACATCCCATCTCTGAATAGAAAATAAACTACTAATCTACAAAGTTATACTTAAACCAATCTGGACATACGGAATAGAGCTATGGGGGACAGCCAAAAAGTCGAACATCAAGCGTATCCAATCCTTTCAATCCAAAGTCCTGAGAACAATAGTAAATGCCCCTTATTATGTCAGAAACAAAACCCTTCATAACGACCTTAATATACCCTACATTCTAGAACTCATCCCTTCCAAGTTTATGAAATTCCACAGTAGCCTTTCCAACCACCCTAATCCTGTAGCACAGTCTTTGCACTGCGCCACTCATCCCTATAATCCTCCTCGGAGACTGAAACGGCAGTGGCCTCGTGACCTGCTATAATCGCGTGACAGTGGGAGTCCTGGCAATGGCCAATTTCTCCAATCATGTCCTAGTATGAATGAGCGAGTGAATGATGACTGTAAATATGGTATGAATGAGATCATTTATCTGTATTATTATTGCCTTATAAAAGGCAGATTGTAATTATTTCACAATAAAGTTCTGATTTGTTAAAAAAAAAAAAAATAAAAAAAATAAAAGTGTTTTTTGAGAACCATTTAATATGAATTTGATGTGTCGTAAGTATATTCCTATAGCTAACTAATAATAATTAGCAGCAAAAGAAAATATTACTGGCAAGATCAGGGCTCAAAACCGGGACCTCTAAGATTAGTGAATAATTACAGTTCTGAAAAATATGAAGAATGATAAAGTGTTACTCGTAGTAATATAATAAAAAATTGAACATCAAGGGGACGACCGAATCCCCCCCCCCACCGTCGTATTTGTTTGTGCGTTTAATCTACTAGTTAGTGCAGCAGAGCGAGCCACTCGTGATTTGTGTTTATATTATCAAATAACTCACAAGTCAGTAATTCTGCTTATCATTAGGCCTAGAATATAAACACACATTATTTTTTTGCTTTGAGAGCTGTTTGTCATATGCGATATTTCTCAAACACCAAACCATTCCGCCATTTTTCTGTCAGTCAGACGTTGGCGGCCTGTGAGTGCGCGTTGGTCCATTTGAGGAGTGACGCTTGTTCTAGAAGGAGCTTACAAGCAAGCTACTTATGTTATGTATTGGCAAGAGCGGTCTTATTGATCAGTTTATCGATTATTAGAATGTATGTGTGATGTAGTTAGTACTTACTATATTCAAGTGTGGTAAATACATTCAATCGTTTAGTTTTGTTTGAAAAAATATTATACCAGTTGAGCAGTAATGGCGGCACAGAAAGACGTGGATGGACTTGTTTCAGGTAGTTTGTTGTTTTACGTGTTTTTTTTCTTCTATGTTTAACACTGGATAAAAACCTTTAAAAACAGTAAAGATTTATTTTTAATATCAGGATAATTACTAATTCTCATTATAGGGATAATGAAACATAAAAAAATGGCGCGCTAAGACGTGACGTCACGGCTTCATTAGCATTCCAATCAATTCCTATATATTTTTTCACTACTTTTATAGTTAGCTACATTTAATGATTTCGTTAATAAAACTGAGGTATATATAATTAACTAGAAAGTTTATGAGAGTATTATAAAAAAAATATTACAAATTATTTTATATAAGTGGTTTATTAATGGATGGAAAATACCTGAGATTCGAATGATGATTATGAATTAAGAAAAATATCTTAATGAGTAATAAACAACCTTAAGTTTTTACCAATCATAATCTGTAGGGTTATATAAAATGTTTTGAGTAAAAGCACTTAGTTGAGATCTTTTTAAAAATGACAAGAGTTTATGAAAGCTTAGCAACCGGGAAACTATGCATTTCCTGCTAATGGGATCACATTAAGGTTTAGGGGATAGAACACCCTGGTAACAATTCAATTTTGCCACTTAAACCCCTTTGCTTCCAATCTTATTTATTCATTGTTATATTTATAATGTATATAATTAGAACTTATATGATTTTGTTATCTGTCTAATTTAGAATAGAGTGGAATATAAAAATAGTTTCATATCATTCAAATCCAGGGCAAAGTCCCCAGTGAATATTAATATTTATGTAAAAGTTTGTATAACATTGAATTAATAATTTACAAGATTTTTATTTGTTTTTTTATCAGTAAGACAACAGAGTACATTTAAATTCAACATAAAATATTATGTGACAGTTGAATTAAATATTACAATATCCAACAGAAGAATTTTCTTTGTCACATCTAGAAAATCAGTAGTGTGATCAGAATTTGTTTCAGTATTTAGTTGTTTATTAAATAGACATTTATTGAACTGTTTTGAAAAAAAAAAATCTGTATTATTTGTTAAACCACCCCAGTCAATGACTTTTTTCAACAAATAAAAAATCACAAATTAAAAAAAATAAATAAAAAACCAAGAAAATTTTTAAATTACTATTTTTTGGATTTTCTTTGAAATTATTTTTGCATTACTGTCTAAAATCTGCCCTTAAACATATTAGAGAAAAATAGATTCAGAGGTTTACCAGGGAAATCATTAAAATTGAACTGATGGTTTCTTTGCTTAATTTATTTTGTTCATACTTTCTGTTATTGTATTACAACCAAACTATACTATATCATATATCTATACTTCTTTAAATGTAGTGCCTCTTGCTAATTGTAAGTGTGATATAACCGTTATTGTCTAAAATGATTATTTTTGTTCAGCCTCTTACAAAAAAAAAAAAAAAAAAAAAACTTACCGAAGAAATTTTGTGGCTATATTAGTGAGATAGATCTTACTTTAAATCTTATAATAGGAACTACCACGTGGTCAATAATTAAAAGAAATTAGAAAAAAACAAAACAATATCACTACTATCATCAATAGTTCAATAAATATATTTTTATTACTGTAAGTTGTGTTTAAATTAACGTTATTTTGATTAGAAAGCATTCATAACTATATTATTTATTATTATTGAGAGGGATAGCAGTTGAAGAACAGATTGGTGAGGATACGGGTGGGTGATTGCCTCTCTAACCCATTCCCTCTGACTTGTTGAGTTCCTCAAGGAGCGGTTCTGTCTCCGGTTCTTTTCAGCATGTACACATCTGAAATTGTTGGGACAAACTATAAGAAAGCTACTGTAATCGCTTTCGACGATGACATTTTGGTTTACAGCAGCAGCATGAGTCCACAAACAGCTCTTACACAGGCCAAGTCAGTTAGTAACGTTATCAGTGGCAGACTGGGCAAGTTGAACATCAGTGTAAAAGCCGGGAAGACCGACTGAGTAGTCTTCTCTCTTCAAAAGGGGAAAAAATCCTTGCTAAAATCATATAGTATAGGAGGGCAAGAGAACTCACCAGCTTTTTCAATGGACTACATGGGTATAAAAATGGATAGGCTTCTCCATTTCTCTACTCATTTTAGTAACAAAATAGAAAAAGTACGACACAGGTCTTACCAGCTATCGCACTTGATAACTTCACCCAACCTGTCGCTTCGTCTCAAACTGATGATATATAAATGTGTCATCCGGCCAGCTCTGCTGTACTAGGAGTCTAATTTAATTTTTCGTTTGAATGGAAGCATTGCTAGAGAAGCGCAAGTGTACTGCGCAGTTGTAGATGCGCCCTGAAAAAAACTGAATGAAACACAATTAATTAATATTTATCTACTTATACTTACAGTTTGTAGTGTTTGTAGATATATTTTAATAGTCACAATTTTAGCTGTTGTTATGTTCATGGCTTGTGTCGACTGGACCATTATAATCTCAAATCTATTCTGTTCCACATATATCTCAATTACAAATGAAACCTTACATAGTTAGTGATGTTCTAATGTTTTTCAAAAAAACTGTTGTTAGTTATACTTGCTTTGCAACTTTTTTGCTGCACTAACAAAAAAATAAAATATTCATAAATGATAAAAAATTTTTACGAAACATTATAGTATTTACTATATTATATGGCAGGGTTGAATTGCCTACATTAATTCTCAAACAATAGTAAGAAAGTAAACATAGATAAGAAAAACTAAGAACAGTTCACACCAGTTTTCCTAACCAATTAAATTAAAAAAAATATTTTAAGTAATAAGAAAAAAAAATTCTTTCTTCATCTGGATATAGTCTAGTCGACAATAATATTTTCAAGTGAATTGAAAAATTAGTGTAGAAGAAAAGATACCATTAAATTTCTTCTTCTCTCCTCTGGAAACACTCCATTATTGTCCTATTCGCCAAACCCGGCAAACCACCCAATGACGCCACATCTTACCGTCCAATTAGCCTACTCCCTATCCTCCCAAAAATATTTGAAAAACTCCTATCCAAAAACCTTTATCCTACTCACCAGTTTGGCTTCCGCCAACGACATTCCAGTGCTCAACAAGGCCTTCGCGTTGTCGATCACATCTCCTCAGTAATATTTTAACTACTATCCGATAAAGGCAGGAGTTCCACAGGGCAGCGTCCTGGGTCCCATCCTCTATAATCTATACACCGCTGATGTCCCCTCAACCACCAATACCTTCTTGGCAACATTCGCAGATGACACTCCAGTCCTGTCAACCCATTCAGACCCCAATATAGCATCCCAACACCTTCAAAAACACCTTGATGAGATTGAGTATTGGTGCAACCGATGGCGAATCAAGGTCAATGAAGCAAAATGCTCCCACATAACCTTCACCCTCTGCCGCAAGTCCTGTCCGCCAGTTTTTTAAAATTCGATTCCTCTCCCTGTGTCTGAGACAGTAAGGTATCTAGGCTTCCATCTCGACAAAAGACTGACATGGAACCCGCATACGAGGCTAAAAAGACAAGAACTAAACAGACGCTTTGGACAACTGTACAGACTACTTCGAAGGACATCCCATCTCTCAATAGAAAATAAACTACTTATTTACAAAGTTATACCTAAGCCAATCTGGACATACGGAATAGAGCTATGGGGGACAGCAAAAAAGTCGAACATCAAGCGCATCCAATCCTTACAATCAAAAGTCCTGAGAACAATAGTAAATGCCCCTTAGTACGTCAGCTACAAAACCCTTCACAATGATCTGAATATACCCTATATTCTTGAACTCATCCTTTCCAAGTTCATAAAATTCCAAAGTAACCTATCCAACCACCCTAATTCCCTAGCACAGTCATTGCACTGCACCACTCATCCCTATAATCCTCCTCGGAGATTAAAACGGCAGTGGCCTCGTGACCTACTATAATTAAGTGTCAGTGGGAGTCCTGGCAATGGCCAGTTTCTCTAATCATGTCCTGAGCGTCTGTGGATCTCGAGCTCTTGGTCAGCCTCCGCTGGCTCTTATCCAGTGACGCGGCTGACGTGGGAGCGTGGGGGACTTCCCAAGACTCCGCTTTCTCCTTCGCACGTGAGGGAGGTGTCAACCATGTGGTTTTGGGGGGCCCCTGGGCTGTGAGCGAGTGAATGATGAATTGTAAATATCGTATGAATGATAAAACTTATCTCAATGACTTATTGCCTAATAAGGCAGATTGTAATTTTATCTTAATAAATTGTTGAAAAAAAAAAAAAATTTTCTTCTAAACACTGTATCGGCTATGGACCAGCTAAGAAGAAATACTTGATAAAATATGTAGATTTGATCTTTTATATCTACTTCATAACTAAGCACCACATCATTAGATTTTATTGTGATTGTAAATTTTTTGTCATAGGTTTGAAGCATTGATGGAATCATCGATTTGAAGAAGTTAAATGAATCCATAGGACGAGTAAGAAGAAATGAGTCAAACGAAGATATGAATAGCCAAGAACTGAACCCAAGCGACTTTGTTGCAGAAGAACACGTAGAACTGAGAAACGTCATCTGGGAATACTATTCTGAAGATCTAATTGCAGCTCAGAATGATGAAGTTCTGATATATTCATCTCACAGTATGTCTCAAAACTCGACAATCGCAAGTGCAGGAGAAGGTAAAGAGGTGTTACCTTTAGAATTCGCTCAACTTAGTATGTGCAGCACAGAAACAGATGATAAGGACAAAGAGCTGTCAGAACAGACCTCTGCCAAACGACAGCAAAATAGTCCAATGAGGAGTCTCCATAGCGACGACGGGTCAACTTCACCCGAGTTAAGTGACTTGCTTGATTTCGTCATTGACTCGGAACCAAACATGGAAAAAAGACCAAGTTTGGATGCATGTCGTGATACTTCCGAAAAGAAAAGGAAAGATGAGAATGAAAATCTACTACAATCGTCGTCGATGATGTTGGTTGCTCCACCTGCGTGTAGACCCAATTATCCTGCAAAACCCCTAAATTACAGAACTTTAGCAAATCACAAAATGTTAAGAGTCACTGACATGTGTGGAACATCCCAAGATATAGTCAGATGGGCTGAAAATAATTATGGAAACTTTAAACATTATCCTATACCATGTTTACCACCATCCATGATCAACCATCGGTTACCAACAATAGATTTTAAGACAGATATAATCCAATTCAGGCCAATTGGATTAAATAACAGTTTTTTGCAGCCTACTATCCCAACAGACAATCTGAAAATGAATCAAATTCATTCTATTAGTACTATACCTAATTCTTTTCCAGATATTCCAAAAAAAGATATTACACCATCAAATGTAGTATGTCAATATATTAGTAGAAAAAATCTTTCATCCAATTTAAATAATGTTACAACAATTTCATCCTGTGTAATTGTCAGCAATCGACTCACTAGTCCTTTTGGGCCACGGCCCATATTCCGTCCTGCTTCACTACCCAATGGACCCCAGAATGTTATGAATACATTGTCTTCTTCTCCATTCAAACATTCAGGACATATCCTTCCTGAAGTGACAGTGCATAAGACTTCCCCAAATCACACATATCAGCAAAGCATAATTTCATCAGCACCATCAAATGGACCCCAGAATGTTGTGAATACAACGTCCTTTTCTCCATTCAAACATTCAGGACATATCCTTCTTGAAGTGACCGTGCATAAGACTTCCCCAAACCACACATATCAGCAAAGCATAATTTCATCAGCACCATCAAATGGACCCCAGAATGTTGTGAATACAACGTCCTTTTCTCCATTCAAACATTCAGGACATATCCTTCCTGAAGTGACCGTGCATAAGACTTCCCCAAACCACACATATCAGCAAAGCATAATTTCATCAGCACCATCAAATGGACCCCAGAATGTTGTGAATACAACGTCCTTTTCTCCATTCAAACATTCAGGACATATCCTTCCTGAAGTGACCGTGCATAAGACTTCCCCAAACCACACATATCAGCAAAGCATAATTTCATCAGCACCATCAAATGGACCCCAGAATGTTGTGAATACAACGTCCTGTTCTCCATTCAAACATTCAGGACATATCCTCCCTGATGTGACCGTGCATAAAACTTCCCCAAATCTCACATATCAGCAAAGCATAATTTCATCAGCACCATCAAATGGACCCCAGAATGTTGTGAATACAATGTCTTCTTCTCCATTTGAACATTCAGGACATATCCTCCCTGATGTGACCGTGCATAAAACTTCCCCAAATCTCACATATCAGCAAAGCATAATTTCATCAGCACCATCAAATGGACCCCAGAATGTTGTGAATACAATGTCTTCTTCTCCATTTGAATATTCAGGACATATCTTCCCTGAAGTGACCGTGCATAAAGCTTCCCCAAATCCCACATATCAGCCAAGCATAATTTCATCAGCACTATCAAATGCACCCCAGAATGTTGTGAATACAATGTCATCTTCTCCATTTAAATATTCAGGACATATCCTCCCTGAAGTGACCGTGCATAAAGCTTCCCCAAATCCCACATATCAGCAAAGCATAATTTCATCAGCACCATCAAATGCACCCCAGAATGTTGTGAATACAACGTCCTGTTCTCCATTCAAACATTCAGGACATATCCTCCCTGAAGTGACCGTGCTTAAAGCTTCCCCAAATCCCACATATCAGCAAAGCATAATTTCATCGGCAACATCAAATGCACCCCAGAATGTTTTGAATACAATGTATTCTTCTCCATTTATTAGACATTCAGGACATATCTTCCCTGAAGTGACCGTGCATAAAGTTTCCCCAAATCCCACATATCAGCCAAGCATAATTTCTTCATCACCATCAAATGGACCCCAGAATTTTATGAATACATTGTCTTCTTCTCCATTTAAATATTCTGGACATATCCTCCCTGAAGTGTCCGTGCATAAAGCTTCCCCAAATCCCACATATCAGCAAAGCATAATTTCATCAGCACCATCAAATGCACCGCAGAATGTTGTGAATACAATATTTAATTCTCCATTCAAACGATCTTACCTTACCCTTCCTGATGCGATCTCGCATACAGGTCCATTACATTCCTCCCACCCACAAAACATGATTCCTTCTACTCAAGAAAATATGCATCATGGTGTTGTAAATACAATCACTAGTCTTCCACAGAAACAATCTGAGCAAACCGATGTTTCCTTACAAACGGCACCACTTCACCACCAAATTGGTACCAATGGACTCCAACTTAATGGGCAGCAGCCTCCTCCATTAGCTCGTCCGATGGTTCCTTTTAAATCAACGACTAAGAAGAGCTCCAAGGTCCAAAAAGTATCTTACAGAGAGAATGGTCGAGTTATAAAAAGACGTCGTGGCTTAACCAAACCATCCAAGAAGAGGGCCACAAAGAAAGCTGCCGGTAAAAAGCCCGCAACTAGAGCCAAAACTCAGCCCTTAAGGATGGCTCAAGGTCAGCCACCTCAAGTCCCAACGTTTCCTCAAGTTCAGCCCATGTCGATGGCTCCGGCTCAGCATCTAGAGGTAAAATGATTTATTTAAATAATTTGAATATAAATTATTTTTAAGAAATGTCTTAAAGTCAAACGAAAATATAATTTCTGTGCTCAAACATTAAATTTGTTTTATTAATTAGAGTACTGATTCAATAACGCTACTCCATGTTATTGAGTATAACATTATTCTAGATTCTTGTACCGATTTCTCACTGACTATATATATTGTATGAATATATTGCCAATTCGTGTTATGTTGTTGACCCAACTATAATAGTGCGGTCGTTTCATTCTTTATTTTTTTTTTTGCTCACTAAAATTTTATTACATCAATTATAAACTAAATTTTGTTTTAAAATGTATATGAATAAAATAAAAAACGACAAAGTGAACATGGTACTGAGCAATAACATGGTATTCTTACCAATATTTAATTGAATATTCCATAGACTATTTTCCTGAGAAAAACATATTATATTTCTATTACCCTAGTAAAAAAGTATATAGTTTTTGTAATAATTCAAATTCACATTTTTATATCTCAATTTTGGCTATTCATATATTTTATATTTACAGGAATTGATAGCGGTGCGTGAAAATGTTCAAAAAAATCTAAAACAATTCCTTTGCGCAGATTCTAATTGTGACGATACAACATGCTTCATAGCTAGAAAGTATCAAAACCATGCATTAACTTGCAAACATTGGTATGTAGCTAATAGGTGCTACCTTTGTTGGTACATCAGTGGTACGATGGACCACGCTGGAAAATGTGAGGTAACAAAATAATTTTTTTCTGTAAATGTCATAATTGGAATTGTTTCATAAATTATATTGTGGCTAATTATAACATTAAATATATTATGATACAGTCAAACACCTTCCTTTGCCGGACCCTAAGCAGAAAATACACGGTTTTTTTCATTTATTTTATTAATTTACTTTCATTGGCTAGTATTGGGCAAATGATACGTGATACAGCGAATAAACAAACAGCTTGTGGATATTGTTGGGAAACAACGAATAAAAATGATTATTGACAAACTACATATTATTTGTTATTTGAAATAAATGTTTACTCGACAAATAAAAAGTAATTATTCGATTTATGTTAAATTCAATAAATTTTTATTTGACCAATAAAACTCTAGGAATTTTAGCGAACCCATATAAATCAGGTTTTTTAAGGGTGCCAAATTAGTTTGCTTGTTAAAGGGCATGTCAACCAAAAACACCATTGACGGCCGAATTAGATTCTGTACAGCTTTTAGTTGGTGCTATCGCGATAAGATATTTTTGACTATTACTGATCGATTGTGGGATCGATTTATTATCGGAGGGTTCCGATTCGATTCTTTTGTTTGTTTCTAGTTCGCGCATGCCCGTTGGATTATCTAAACTGATTTTCCAGCTGTTGAGAGCGAACTATACTTTTTTGAGATTGTTTCAATTTCAACCCTTCACTTGGTTCATTATGTGTACATGCGCAGTGCGTCATTATCACCTATTACTGGTCCTTTCATATTCGATGGGATCGATTTATTCGATTCTAAGGGTACCGATTTAAATTCTTCAGTTAGCTTTACGATTGTAAATGGACATTAAGATATTATCAGCTATTATTGATTTTTCGAATTATAAGAGTACTTTAATGGATTTAAACGTTGCTCATTTCAAAGTTTCTCATTTAGTTCATTTTTTGTTTGCGCATGAGCACTGAGCTTTGAGATATATTTATACATGACGAAAAATTTTGCTTCCCCAGCGAGTCAAGTAAAAACACGTATTGTTTGTTTGGTACCAAAATTCCTGTTCCCTGGTTTGAGAATTGCTAAAACTAACTGTTAGTCGTATTTTTATTTTGAAATATTTGTTTCCCATGACTAAATGTAACTGATTATTTTTATGGTTAATAGATGTCGGTTCGTCACTAGGGGGCTCAGTTTTATACCTGAGTATCCCCAAAGTGGGAAGGAGACGCCCGCCGCGGGCTAGCAACCCTCTTAGCCACCGTCCGGCGAGCGCCCAGAAAGAGATAGAGCGGGTGGACCTATAGTCTTTCACCCTGGCTGCCGACCTAGTTTGCGGGCAGCTTTAATTCGCTTTGATGTGACTCCATAAGATCTTTAGATGGTGTGTGTGCCCCGACAAAGCACTGTGTTCAGGAGAAGAGGTACAGGGTAGGTTTATAGGTAGTTTATGTGGTCTTGGAATGACCACATATTCACACTCCCTAAGGTATCTAAGGGTAGGCGAAAACCGTCCGGATCCCAAAGGCGAGTGTGAACCGGAGAGAGGCAGACTGGATTGCCGTGGGAGACACTGCTGGTAAAATTTGCAAGGCCACGGCAACCGTCGTCCGCGAGGGAGAGGTATCTCCCAAGGAGGTGCTAGTTTTAGCAAGACGGAGGTAGAGATTCCCACTAGGAAGGTGTGGGGTCTGACAACGCCGGACTACAACATAGCGAGGTTAGGAAAGAGAGATGCAGAGGTCGTTGAATGAGATGTCCATGGTTTTAAGTAGAGCAGCAGGCGACAGTGTAGAGAGAGAGGAATGTGTAGTGTTCCAAGTAAAGGTCCGATTAGTTATGCTAACTTTTTTTTTTTTTTTTTTTTTTTTTTTTTTTTTTTTTTTTTTTTTTTTTTTTTCGAAGCTCTCTAGGTCGAATGTAAGATGTGGGAAAAATATAAAATATTTGGGGTGATAGGAACCTTGTACTAGGAGTACCTGCTTGAAGGTGGTGTGAGAGGAGTAAGGAGTGTGGGAATCCTCGGTGGAGGTTGGTTAAGTCGGTACAGTAGTGAGAGTCTACTGGTGAGGATAAAATATATGCTAATTTTGTCCTGTGCAACTTCTTTTATAGCCGGTCCGACCTGGAGGGGATGGCCCCCACCAGGCGGCTATAGAGGAAGAGGGAATGGGCCCCCACTTTACTGACTCCTCCCCCTACTCTCACTGACGTCATAATCTTTATTAACGTAATGAAAAATAAAATAAATATTTTCTGATATTCATTTGATGATATAGATACCAGGTCTGATACGAGAAGAGGGTGACTTATAATTATTTGTGATTAAGAGGTGGCCACAACAATAGAAAACATATTAAACACAGATTCTGATATTTTTCCGAAATTATATGAATATTGAATATGAATTATTATTGATAAATAAGGAAATAAAATATGAAAATGTATCTGTAAAATAAGAAATAACTTCACAGTACAAATAATAATGGCTCATGTTTAGGGCCGGATGATGATTACTGTTAAAACATTCAAGAAGGCCATTATTTATATTATTTAGAATTTTCAATGGCCTCGTACTATATTGCAGTTTTTATTAAATTGAGAAATACAACTATGCCAAATTAATACCATTTGTATTCTAGTAAAAAAATAGTTTTAACATATGTACATGTTTCATCCTGGAAGAGTCTTAAAACAAAAATAACCTTATAAAGTTTATGTGTGCAATTATATTCATAATGTTGTTTAAAATGTGCATTTTTGTTTTATACAATATCAAATTAGCGTTTAAATATGGCAGATCTTTGTCGAGGTGTGTTTCTTTCGGAATCTATTTGTACAATAGGTTTCAGGTTCACCACGAAATTCAGTAAAAGTAATAGAATAAGCACGAAATTTTTTTGCTTCCCTTGCGTTGTAGAAGCCTAACGATTGATAGGCATATATTCGCGATTTAACTTTGGGACACCAAAATAAGCTCCTTGCTATTTGGCTCTGCAGCGAGACTTAGTAGCCAGTTTATTCCATGCTAGTATAGTAGCAGATTTATTCAACATTATAAATTGAGTTAAATTCTTCAAATCCGTTCCAGGCCTTCCGGATTTGAATGTTTGGCCTCGTCGCTTTGCAACTTTCCATCGATTGCTCATTAGATCGTCAACTGTCTTCTTTCTGTGTAGTCTTAGCATTCTTCATCATTTGTTTCCTTTCTTATTATTTACGAATTAGCAAATACTTCACCTTTATTACCTCTAAGCCCAATACTATAGCTCTTGATATTATTTTAAAGAGATAGAGCTAAAATGGAGAACTCTTGAATACAAGTCGACAATGTTTGAGGTCTCAAATTCGCTATTGATTCTCATCACTTCAGTCACAGAAAATATAATTTTCACAAGTAGGCATTGTGAGCTATTGCCTGAGTAGCAGTGCTTCCATGCAACATTAGTGTATTTTGGGTTTAATGTCGTATCTATTCGTGGTTCTAAGTCAAGGACTTTTTTAAGACAGCCATTCTGGAACCGTATAAAAAAAAAAAATGGTGAAAATGTTTGTTTTTGCCCTCTGTTATATTTTTGTTTGGATTATGTTATTGCTTTCGTCAGCTGGCTAGATCATTGGTACCAGCCTACGATTTATAAACAGCTTGTTTTCATTTTGCCTACAAAGAGATCCGACATAGGTGCCTTTCAAGTCATCATCACATAGTAGGACTAAAAAATCACTACTCCGCTCATTTTTCTCATGGATCCATTGGCAATTTCCATCCTCCGAAAATGCATTTTTGTCTCTGAAGTAATTATATATTATGACTTAGTTTATCTATTACTTAGTTGAGAATAAAAGGTAGCTGTTTCTATAGAAACATTTACAACTATGCTTAACTAAGTCAAGTGCGTCGAAAGCTTTTTATATATGTGAGACGAACCGTGATCATAATTTATAGCAAAAGGATATGGGGAAAAAAAAACCTGATCAAATTATTCTGAGACGATTTTCTGTTGTAAAACGGTGAGTTATCAATGTAATTAGTTTTGAGTGGGTGTTCTAGTTGCGAGTTTACTAAGGTTAATGTAAAATTCTGTATATTTTTTTTTCAGATTCATTTATAGATCACTTTTTGATATGCTACGTATGTTTTCATCAGATGATAAGTTGTCTACAATGATGGAAAAAAAATGTAAATACAGTAAAAAAGCATTTTATTTCCACCCTTTGCTTACTCCCAACAAAAACATTCAATCGTATCGGTCGAGCCATAAGTAACTTCCGATGCAGCTAAGTAGAATCTATTGTTCGTATCTACCCGGTATGAGTTACCATGACAACAAGTTTTTGTTTTTACTATATCGAAAAGGCTTCAGTTAGTCTTTTGTCAACTGTTTTGTGTGACACACGTTACGTTAAAGTGTTTTTTTAACCTCTGAAATGGAGAGTCAAAAAATACATATTTGTCATGTAATGCTTTGGGAATTTAAACAAGGCAATAGTGTTAGAGCGACAGTTGAAAAAATATGCTGTGTATACAGTGGAGGACAAATAACTGATCGGGCAGTTAGAAATTGGTTTATAAAATTCCGTTCTGGAGATACGACCTTAAAAGACGAACCGAGGGCGGGATGTCCTTCCGACTTTGACGGCAATCTTTTAATGGAAATATTGGAGCAAAACCCACGTCAATCAACAAGGGTATAGCAGAAAGGTTGAATACAGCACAATCAACTGTTAACCACCACCTGGAGAAAGTAGGGAAAGTCAGCAAGTTAGGAGTGCGCGTACCTCACAATCTCAGTGAACGGAATAAATAAGATCACATGTCAATCGCCACAAGTCTGCTCTCACGGGTAAAAAGTAAGCCTTTTTTAAACAGGATTGTAATAGGCGATGAAAAATGGGTTACCTATGACAATATAGTCCGCAAAAGACAGTGGCATGATAAGGATCTACCACCCCTACCAGATCCGAAAGCAAACACCCATGCCAAAAAGATTTTATTGTGTGTGTGGTGGGATTGTGAAGGAATAATTCACCACGAGTTGTTAAAGTCAAATTTAACAATTATTGCGGATAGATACGTTCAGCAGTTGCAGAGAGTGCAAGAGAAACTCCATGAACAGCGTCCTGCACTCGTCAAAATTAATACAATTTTGTTATTTAATGAGAGCAAAAAAAAGTCTGATAAAAAAACGGAATTTACTTATGACTCGACCTAAATATTTACAACTACAGTTATAGTAGAATGTTGTCTCCTGAATTTCAATGAAATTGTATAAAATGCAGTGCGAATAACGCATCTCACGCATCGTAAACCTCGTAACGAAACACGTGTTAATTAATATTGCAATAATAATCGAAAACAAATATTTTCATAATAAAATTTTATTTTTATAATTACTTCCAATAGTTTCTAAAGAGCCATTCATATATTGTGTTAAAACTTATTGCTTCCAGATATGTATTTCAGGTACCTCAGCTCACTTCAGTTGTTATAGTCCAACAATTGTTGTTAACAGATAATATTATTTTCAGGACTTTACCTGCGGTAGTATTTTCTGTAAGTCAAAGCAGGCACATACCATTTTGGAATCTTTCTCCGATCCGGATTTTGTCAGGGGTTTTCTTCGGCGATTAAATGTCAGTGAAGAAGAAATAAATGAGACTCACGTCATAAAGAACCGGAATAACTTAAGTTCCTAATTTACTTGACATTACTGGTATTTAGTACAGTTTTTATAGTGTAGATGTAGTATTAGTCATTGAATTAAACTAGCAATTTTGTTTTTTGTATTGCAGTTTATTTCGTTATGACTTGATTGTTGTGTTTATTATTTTTATACTTGAATTGTTTGTAATTTTGGTCATTTTTTTGGAAATGATTAAAAAACAATCTGTTCTGCTATTGCTATAGTTAATTTTAAAACTATTTTTCCAAATAAAAATAAGACTGCTTATTATTTTAAAGATAATATTGATACGTCTGTTACCTCAAAAAAAAAAAAATAACAAAGATATTTTGATAAATATATTTGATTTGTGATATTTTAAAAATTTATTTAATTGTTAGAGTTTTGTTATTTTTTTTTTTAGATTTTAGTATGCCATTAATGGTTAGGGACCAATGGCTCATAAGACTGGTAGAAAGTTACTCAATTTTATATTACATGTAGAAATTCTGAAATCTATCAGCTTATTTCTGTAAGAAACTTGGTATATAAAACCGATAAATATTTTCAGAAACTCTGTAGCATATATTTATAGATATGTAGATATGTACAGTTTACATTTAAAAACCAAGCATTCAAAAAAGATGTATTTTTAATGAAATTTTTACTATCGAAGACATATCGTTGTAAAGATATGATGAAAATGGATCAACAGGGTTTATTGTGAGCTAACATCAAATGCTGTATTTATTTTAATTGAATATCTATATTTATCATTTAAATGTGTCTTAATAGTTTAAGAAACAACATTAAAATGTAACTTTTTTATGATTTCTATTATCTTGTAATGGAAAATAAGCTGAGATTCCATATTTATTTTATTACTGCATTACTTATTTTTTTATTCTAGATAGTAGTTTTGATATTGTGTTCCTTACAATAAAGTGCTTTTAATGTAATTTTTACAAATATACGTTTTCGTTTGGAACCAATTTTATACTTTGCAATGTTTCCTCATTTTCTTCCAGTTTGTAAAGCTTATAAACTTTAAATAAGTTACACAAACAATAATGTTACGATAAACTTGTCAAAAAAAAAAGAAGATATTATTAAATAAAAATCATCATCCAGATCCTCATACCTCATCCTGTAACAATCCATCATTTACATGCCTCAAAGGATGTAATTTTTTTTCTTAAAATCTGCGGCAAAAATAATGTTTGCCTGCAGTCATTTATTATTTGTGCCAACTTTAGTTTATGTTGTCGTTATAAATTATCCTCAGAGGACAGAGGGAAATGATAGGAATTTAATGTTCGGGATCGAATGCTACCGCGTCGACCACGCCAAATATCGCTTTATGAATTTAATTAATGAATTATACGCTTAATGGTGCATTATCGCAATCCATGCAGTTTGATCTGTCGAGGTTGAGAAGTCACGTTTCGGTGTCAGCCTAGTAAGTCCTACTCCCAAACCATTCGGTGTTATCCAAGTAAAATCTTTTTTGTCATTTAAGGCTACTTTTTTGCACCTTCCACAGTGGGACAGCGGGAGTCCTAGCAATGGCCAGTTTCTATAATCATGTCCTGAGCGTCTGTGGCTCTCTCGCTCTTGGTCAGCCTCCGCTGGCTTTTATCCAGTGGCGTGGCTGACGTAGGAGCGTGGGGGACTTCCCAAGACTCCGCTTCCTCCTTCGCACGCGAGGGAGGTGACAACCATGTGGACTTGGGGGGCCTCTGGGCTTTTTATATATATAGTATGAATGAGCGAGTAAATGAAAATTGTAAATTGGTATGAATGAGATCATTTATCACAATTACTTATTGCCCAATCAGGCAGATTGTAATTTTATCATAATAAAGTAAAGATGTTGCACCTTCCAGTATGACGGTGTAGTTACGGGTATCCACTTGTACGTTTTGGGAGTCTGAAGCAATTTCCACGAGATCAGCAAGAGTGGCATGGAATCCAACACACCAAAACACCGAATTTCACCTCCTACAATTAAGATGGTTTTGTTGAATTTGTATAGATTTAAGGTTGTAGGATCTTTTGTACATCAAAAATGTTTATTGCAACGAGTTTCTGGTAGTTTATATTTAGAGGGAACTGCCTCGTCCAACTCAGTTTTCCTTTTTAGAGGCCTTTTTTTTAAAGTGGATTTGGAATATGGTTGGAAATTTCCATTCTAGTTCTGATGTACCTTTTGTAAAGTTTATGGAAAGTGGGATATTATTTTCTGAAATTTCGAACTTGAATTTCAAAAAGCAATTATGTATTCTTTTAGCGAAAATGGCTTCTTTTATTGCTGTATGAACTGAGCTTATTATTTTCTTTTGAAAACAGCATATAGTTGAAAAGCAGGGTATAGATTCAAGTTTTAATGTATTGTAACCCCTCACTGATTGTGAGTTTTTCAGTAAAAACAACACTGTTGTGTTATCTCAGCCACTGTATTCGCCAGGCATGGCTCCCTGGGACTTCGTGTTGTACCGAAAAAACCCTTGAAAGGACTACGTTTTGATGTCGATCTGATAAAAGAATTTGGCTATATTGAAAAATGAGTTTGAAAAGTGCTTCAAAGATTGGAAAAAGCACTGGCACAAGTGGTTTATATCTGAGGGGGACTACTTTGAAGGGGACGAAATTGCTATCGTTGTATAAATAAAAAAAATTTAAGATAAACTAAAATTCTCGTTACTTTTTGATCAAACCTCTTATTTTAGAGTTAAGTACCTTATTACCATTTTTAAAGTTAAGAGCCCTGAGTTTTGAACGGTTTGTAGGGAATCCGGTATATGTTTCTTATCCTGAATGTTGCTGAATAATGATTATTCCTGGTTAAATGATTCATTTATAAGATTTTGTTCTCAATGGTCATTAACGTATGGTGAATCAAGAAACAGTTAAGAAAATGGCTTTAAGGTAAATAGAGCAATGAGGAGCTGTTCAAAGTGGGCCGTGAGGGATTCGATAGGCCGGAGGTGGGTCTTATGATTTATCGGTGCCAGTGGATCCCGGTGTTTGGGCCCCTCCTCTGCTATTCATTGGCCTATCCTTCATTTAGCCATAGGATAAATCTCCCGCCTTAAATACATCATTTATATGAGTTAGCATCGTAAACATACTTTCATCCTGATGGGTTTTCATATATTTTTGATGAGCTTCTCCTGTGAATATTGCTCATGAGGTAGGCGTGCATATATCTTGTGATTTATATTGTTTACACACCGTTATCTAGCGCGGAGGGTGATATTGTACAATCATAGTCCACAATTACCTACAGTAAGGAAGTAATTACTTGAATGGTGAAACTCCTCAATGTTTTGTAAACAACGAAAACAAACTAAGCCATTAATTGCATCCAGTAAAATCATTATAAACTCTCCAATATGAATATCTCAAAATTAAATTCATTCAAAGCTAGTTTTATTTAAGTGTGTTTTAAAGAAATAAATGCTTTTCGAATTAAAAATTTGCCTGAGGATCAGTTTGCTTTTGTTTTTATTTTCCCCTACTAAGTATCCGAGCTGTGTGCTTTAAACAATCTAGTTCTTACTGTTTTCGTCTCCTTCCTCTGACGGTTTGGGATGCTCTCCTCGAGAAGCTGAAATGAGCAAAGTGGAAAAATGTGATTATCTATGGACTGACAGAAATCTGTTTAGATCTATTAGGAACTATATCCTATCAGTTAAAGTATGCAGAAAAGATAAGTTAACAGAGAGGGTGGGACGAGTTTCTTAAATTAAATTAAAACTTACTAAATGGTACTTTAAGTCGAACTAATCTGAACGACTTATTACAATAGCTTTACAAACTTTAGGCATAACTAATAACTTTTATGTATCGCAGTGCTTTTATTTCAAATGACTTAATAAAGCACTTACAATTTCATTTATGCCACAGTCGATGGTTAAAATGGTAAAAATTATTTAAGGGTTATTCTCTTTATGTTGGCCACAGTTCCCACTATCAGTTTCATGCAATCGGATGAGAGATTAGGTAAAATAATTATTCTCTTTATTAACACAAATACAACTTACAGGATTCATAGCTCAGGTTATTTAACAATATCGATTGAAAAACTTATTTCTCCCAACAACAATGCAACACTTTTTCCCCTGCTCTGTGTACAAAAAAATGTAAAACTTGCATAAAAAGCTTTTTTTTTAATGAATTTCTATTTACGGCAATGCAGCAAAATCATTAAACATCAAATATAAACGAACCAATTATAATTTTATTTACTTCAAAAATATCTTAATTAATTTTGTTTTGCTTAAAATGCTACATTTACGCCGGGACATGATATGATAAGTCCCATGAAGGCTTGGCCTTGTTTTGTATGAGCGGCTTGAGTACATAGATATACATAGAATGTTGAAGCCTTATTTATTAAATTTGATCAAAACCAATCAACTTTCTTTCTTCAACCTAAACCAATCTCCCGATAAATTCTTATGATTTCCTATTAAAGCAGATGTTAGCATAGCACAGCTCCTGAAGCATAATGCACCAAAGGTACGTTCACAAGCACTTTTTTCAAGAAGGGTTGAGTAGTATTGCCTATGACTGTATTTGAATCTGCACAGATGGCTCCACGTGTGAAATTAGACGCTTGGGATGAAGGGGCTACTTGGTGTGGTGTTGCCACATATCAAGTCATGATTGGCTTTGTCGAAGTAAAGGGATCACGTCGATAGAAGAGATGTAGTGCACAAGCGGCATAGGGCTGCGGATGCATGTATTGCGGATCTCGTGCTAATATCCTAACGGGCACTATAAATGTCTGATCTTCGGAAAGGCAATTATAAACTGTAAAATGAGAATCCATCCTCAATCGAGTGAATTCCTCACAATTTGGGCAACGTCGTTATTTGATGTTACAATCATTGTTTGGAAGGTAACCGAGGCATCAAGAGTATTTAAATTTATTAAAAATGGTTTTCAAGAAACAAAAATCTTGTTCGTTGCTAGTTTGTCTGGACATACGGTGGCCGACAATACAAGAATCTGTTTTCATTGTAATATGAATAAAACACGCTATTACGGGAATAATTGTTTAATTTTGTTTTAGAGATATTAAATGAAAAAATAAAAATTGATAGATGGTTATTTTTTTTAGTTCCAAAGTATAGCAGTTGGGAACACTGGATGGGAGACCGAGTAGCAGAAAACAATAGTAGCTTCTAATCTACTTTACTTGTACTAGAGAGAAGCATTTAAAGGCACTTTCATTTTTCAAAGGGAATAGTCAGGGACGAAGCAAACTGAATAACTCCCAGTGGATAGAGAAGTTGGGGTTAAGCCTACATGATGACCCAGAAGATGAGCACACTTCGGATAGATGTTTGTTTACGGGACCTAACAGCTATTCGTGACTGGCGGATAGGCAGCGATGATGGACTGATAGGACCAGGCAATGTGTGGCCATGCATACAGCCCAAGGCCTGCAATCTTTCAGTCATCTACTAATGCCGCTATTTTCTACACCTTTAACTTCTCTCCGGAGAGGTGGATGTTAACGAGGGTCAGGCCAGAACGGCCTGTCGTTTATTATTGTCTGTCAGATCTTCCAGAGAACCACCCAGTCTGACGTGAATTGCCTTGTGATCATCGCGGCTTTCCCTTGCAAGAGTGACAAGTGACAAAATTAATTAAAAGTAATCGCCTTATTGAACAAAGCATTTATTTTAGTTAATTTTTTTACATGCATCAATCATGATGATGATTACAAAAAAATATTTCTTCATAAGCCTTTGTCTTAAGGTAAGTTTTGTATGTTATCAATATTTTGAAGTGATGGAATTGAATTGATTCTTGCTATGTTTGTATTTATGTATTTATCCATAGAGTTTGTTGCATTTGATTTTAAAATATCTTGAATATAATCAGCTTTGGAGAGGCCATGCAGATATTACCATTAGAAACATATTTTGTATTAGTTGATATCTGTATGTCTCACTAAGCTCCAAGATGCTGCGTAAGCTAATATAGGCTTTACATTTCACAGTAACAATTGGTTTTATTTGCTTCTGAAAAACAACAATTCGAACCAAATTAAGCATGAATAGTCATATTTATGGAAGAGATAATTTTTTTTATCTATGTTAAGGTTAATAGAGGGTTAGCTTGGATTGGCCGGTGTTGGGGAGATTGGCTTTGGTAGCGGTTTTTCTCCACAGATCAGAGGGAGCCAGTCTGCAATAGCAAGGGTGCGCAAAAGGCCTTGTTACTAATAGAATCGAGAATGAATATGAAATAAGTAAAATTCAAAACAATCCACTTCATTGTTATCAATGCGTATAAAAATGACTTAATATTTCGTTTATGAAAAAAAGAGAAAAATAAAGAGCTGGTAGATGTGCTCAGTCTAAGGGATTTGGTGAACTGACATCATTCAACAACCCATGCATACTGATCTCCCAATATAACCATCAACTCATTTAAAACTATTTTAGTTTGGAAGTATTATTGCTTTTCAATCCTCCGGTTCTTTATTAGATCAAAGAACCTTTCAAGTTAAATATGAGCTGAGCATAAGACCATCAAGGATCCACCTGGATCGACTCGATACATGACTAAGAATATTAATAGGCGTCTTGAGTGTCTCTACGATCCAGACAAGCTGATGGGACATCCGGAAATGTCAAATGAAATCCATTAGGACTGTATATTGAGGAGTTGGTGGGGTCATGGCCCATGCTCGATGCTCGCAAGTGAAAAACAAAATAAAGTGGAACCGCTGGGTGATCAGACGAAGTCGGGGGCAGGATCTGTTTGATCAGTGCTGACTACCTCTTGGGATGTTTAAGATTACCCAAGCTCCATCTTCGATGCCGCAGATGATCAAAGGGTTTCCAGGACGTCTTCGAATGAGGGGGGGGGGAGATGTTTGAAAGTAAATACCTAATTTGAGCAAACGAGACGGCTTTGCACACACTTCGTTAGGGTAATAATTTTATGTTTACTGCCATTATACATTATAATTATATTCATAAGAGTAACATTCCAAAACTTATATCTACTGTGTGACAGTTAATTTTTCATGAAAAGCTTAAAAATCTTTCCAAATATATATAATATTTATTACATAACATCGACGGTAGACTTTACGCCTATTCATAATTGGTTAAAGCAACTTTTGTCTGCCCAGTTTTTTTTTATAATATTTCAAGCGGTTTCAACAGCTTAAACCACCATTTTCAGATACTTAAAAGAAATACTATTTCAACGGCTGTTTTAAAGCATCCTCAGGAATAAAATTCAAACAAATTACATAAAAAATAATAGCGAAAGAGATCATACTTTCTCAAGTTTCCCAATAATGTATCTTAACAGGAAACACATTACAGATTAATTGAAATATTTTTACGACCAATATCGTAGAACTATCATACAGACATAGCTAACACCTACCTCTATGGTGCAAATAACCTATCCATTACTCTATTTAAGAAATGAATGAGGTACTTGTTTCTTAGTAATTTTCCTAATTGGATGTTATCGTTACAAATAGTTCTTTCAATAGACATTTTCACAGAGCACTTATATAGATCAGAATGGTCTCTATACATGTTTGTTGAACGAACAGAAAAGAAATTAATCACAAAATCCACAACAAAGGATACTATCAATGGTAGCGTTGTTGTTGAAATCAATGGATGTGTTTTCAATAATTATTCTCATTGGCCCGAAACTCATATTTCTCATTGTAAATTACCGGTTAAGTACACCTGATGAAATTCGTTGTAAATTGAAGTAACAAGACTCTTGTCTGAGGTGTTGACTCAAATTCAAGACAAGACATTACCGCTATTCTTCGCTATGGAACAGATAATGAATAGCTTATAGTCTAGTGCTTAACACAAACCCCGTATATGTCTTTTTGTATCCAAGGGGACATAAGTCAAAATTTCTGCAAATACAGGAAAAAAATTAAAAAAAAAATTATTGATTTCCAGCTAAAAAAATAGCCTTATCAAAACTCACTGATTTTTTTTTTACTAATTATGTTTGCTCGCACGAATTCAGTTCGCAACTACAAATTGTTTTAACAAACAAACAAAATTTCAGTAACTCCGTTTCCTCTTACTTGGCGATGAGCCACATATATGACAAGAAGAGACGCTTTTGCTACGAACGTATAAGTGACGACTTTTTCAAAGTCATATAATTACCTGCCCACCAGTGACTACTGGTCATTATAATCCCCTGATGCTGTGTCAAGCTGTAAATAATTTATAAAAGGTTGCACATTTAACCCATATCAATAGGTGATAATATAATGTTTAATTTCCAGGCTATTGATATTTAAAAAGATACATTATCATGTACAATATTCAGGTTGTTCAATTAAACTTAAGTCTCATCATAATTCATTTATTGCCACAAAATGATAAAACCAGCAAGGTATCGTATCCCCCGTTCAGACATCATCGAGGACCACAATTTTGAAAACAAGACTATATATATTTGTATTTACATTGCAGAAAAAACAAGATGTTTACTAATTTTGTGTGCTTATATGTAATACAAAATAAAAATTTAAACCTAATTGATTAATTCTTAGACATTTTTGACGTGACGCATTTATTTTCAGTTTTTTTGTAACATCAAATATAACTAACATAAAAAATATCAAACCCCTAAAAAATATCTTAAAAAGAGAACAGTACTAGTGTAAAAGTAAAGCTTGACGTTTAATATATCTTTTAGTACTTGTCTGGAGGCCACATTTTGTCTTATTCTGTTCCATCTTGTTCGTAAACAACGAATTATGTATCATTCTATTAGAAACAAAATACATACCAATATTAACTTTTGTCCAGCTGGATTCATCACTTCTCTCACAGCACAGTCGGATTGTTTAAAATTAAGGGACGTTGAAAGAAACCTGACAGGGGCGATCGCCTTTTGAACATTTACGTATGTATGCTGAGTTCTGTAGAGATTGTATGACACATATGTAATTTCTGTAACCATTTTTCGTTGGACAACTAAACGAATTCCGGCCATCCGGAAAACTTTAGACGACCATCATGGACTCGTTTCTAAAAACAACTAATCCCTGGAGATGTTTGCTAGATAAGATGTTTGAATCGTATTGACCCATCTACAGTGTATGCCCGATACATATATTGTGTTGCCGCTTAAAACAAGGAGAATACAAATATTCCCTCCCAATACTATCAAAAATGTAAGTGGGAACCTAAGAAACGGCAGGTTATTCCTTATGGTAGGTTTATCCATCAATGACTTTGCCTTATTTGACTGCCGTTGCGCAATCAAAATCAAGTTTTAACAGAACTTTTTATCGAATCAAAGCTCTTGCAGGATTATTCACCTGCCTCTTACTATGTAGTCTTGTAATCCTATCTTGTAACTACTAACTGGTTTAAGTAGTAGGTCAAGGTGGACTTCCTTAAGATTGGCCCTGTTTTATGGTTTTATAACTAAGTATTAAATTACTAATCGAATAAATTAATCTCAACTAATAATAATATTACAGAGACATTTTAAACAATTTCAAAAGTATTGGAAACAGCTGGGCTACAGGTTTGTAGATTTAGACTTCGTACCCCCCGGCCGAGGTACTCCACAAGTTCCAAATGCGACATCATACGAGTCGGATGTTTGCTGTACTTTCCTTTGTGAAATAAGTTTAATTTCATACCAGTATGTTAAAACGTGTTATTGTATGATAGTTACTTATACTAACATCTGTAAAAAAATTAATTTGGAATCATGGTTATTTATTCTTACTGGAGCTTATCACTACAGCATGGAGATACGTGCTTTCAGAGAAAGCAATTAAAGGTTAGTGAATTTGTATTATTAAGGGTTTTAATTAGCATGAAATGGAGTGAAAACTATTCAAAATTATTTTACCTATTTTGTACGTAACATTTAGTTGATAGTTGATATTTGTAGAAACGCTAAATATCGATTTCGTATAATAATTATATTGCAAATATATAAATACTATATTTAATTTTTAAAATATTCTACGATTTCATAAACAGTTGAACAGCAGACAGACACTAACACGTCCTCGTAATTGATCATATATATTGTTATGATATTTTTAAATGGTGCTTATGTAAAAAATCTCAGAAAAAATTGAGATTGAAGGACAAGAAGGCATCGGACAGGAAGTGAACCTCCTGAAAGTCGTCGAGCAAGCAGTGGTGAACCTCCTGAGGGGTCGTTCGTAGTTAGTCGTTGGGCAGACACAGAGTGAGACGGTGTGACGTACCCAAGCTGGCACCATATAGTCCTTTTTCATTTATCAACAGATGCGACAACTTTACTTTCACTCACCATGAAGTCAGATCAAGCAAAGAGTGATATGAACAACGAGGATACCAACGCGAAGAAGCGCTGGCCAGCATAATACGAAATTATAAGTACGTGATTATATTTGTATGTAAATTTTTAGCTGTAAATGCTTGTAATAATTAAATCAATATTCCTTTTGCCAAAAGTTTCCTAAAATAATTAACAGAACCCTGAAAGTTATAAAAGTTTGAATATAAAGTTTTTTCTAAATAATTAAAATAATGATTAGTATTAATAAAGTAATAAGAAAATATTAGAATATTTGGCGCCCGCAAACAGAGAAATGTTAATTTAGGAAATTGTGGCTAAAGGATTGTTTAGATAGTGTCACGAAAATTGTGTTAAATTTGATATAAAGGTTAGGTAAAATTTGTATTTGTGATTAAGATTCATATTGATAGAATTCAGTCATGGAAAAAGATAAGCATAGTGTAAATATTAATCTAAATGAGCAAACTATAATAGATAGATACGTAGATAATAAAGAGGATGAGGTTTACAATAGGCAACCACGTGCTAGTACGAGCGTATCAAACAATGATCAAAATTTTAGTTTAAATGAATCAAGTCGGGAGGAAAGTGAGATACAAACGATGTTTAGGTTGATGATGGAAAAATTAGAAGAAACTAAAAGTGATATGAACAAAAAATTTGACGAAAATAAACTTGATTTGAACGAAAAATTCGAAAAAATTGACCATAGATTCGAAAAAATTGACAATAGATTCGAGAATATTGAGAAAAGATTACAAAACCCTTTCAAAGAATTTAATGTAAACCTTGATAAAGAAACGGATTTAAAACCGGAACTGGGAAATCAGACAAATGATTTTAAAGAAGATAAATTAGAAACCGAAAGTAAACTCGTAGATTATGAACAAAAACTAATTAAAAATAATTTAGATACACATGATAATGAAAATAATGACAATAAAAAAGAAATCAGTGAACAAAAATTACCAAATTCTTTCAAACAGTCTAATGTACAACTGGATGAAAAAATACATCCATTAAAAAGGGAAATTAAATTTGAGAAACAAAAAACGTGCATAAATAATGAACCGGTAATTGATCCTGATGTAAGACAATTAATTAACGATAATGATAATTTAGAGATTCAGAAATTTAAAAATTCTGATTCAGTAAAAATTATAAGTAAAGTAAAAAGTATAATAGGTAAAAGTTTAAATTGGAAAAGATTCCAAAAAATAGCTCCAGAGATGTTTTTAATACAATCGAATATAATTATAAAAAGAAAAGAAAAAAAATAGTTATTAACATTTTATATCATGCTAGTGAAATTTCCTTTGGCGAGTTCAATAGGAACAACATAAAAATAAACAAATGGAAAGAATGCAAAAATAGCTCCAGAGATGTTTTTAATACAATCGAATATAATTATAAAAAGAAAAGAAAAAAAATAGTTATACCTTATTATTACGAAATAATGGTAATCGGATAAATATAAAAAAGTAATTAAAAATAAAATAAAAAATTTAAAATTAATAGAAAAATCTATTATTAAAAACTGGCAAATAGGCATGTGTAAAGTTTGGAAATTAAAGTTTATTATAGTGTAAAATCAAAGTTGAAATTATGGTAATAGACATTGAAAAGCTTGAAAGTAAAATCAATTGAAATAATTTATTATTAAAATAACATCAATCAGGATCATGTAAGAATTTGGAAATTTAAAGTTTATTGTATTGTATTAAAATAGTATAATGTTTATCTGGACAATCTAATATGTTAACGTCTATAGAAAAAATAGAAATTTTAAATTCATTAAAACCTTATATGAAGATAGTGTCAATCGGACACATGTAAAAACTTAAAAATTGAAGTTTATTCTAATGTTTAAATGTTGGTGTGTTTATTTGTACAATCAAATTTGTCAATATGTTAAAATCTATCTAAAAACTTGAATTGAAGTTATTGTATTGTATTAAAATGGTATGGTGTTTATCTGGACAATCAAATATGTTAACATCTATAGAAAAAATTGAAATTTTAAAATTCATTAAAACCTTATATGGAAATAGTGTCAAATGGACACATGTAAAAACTGAAAAAATTGAATTTTATTTTAATGTACTAAAATGTTAGTATGTTTAATTTGTACAATCAAGTTGGTAAATGTTAAAAGGTATATAAAAGTTTGAAATTTAAAAGTAATTAATACTTTATTATAAAGATATTGTCAAACCAGCAATGTAAAAACTGGGAAATTATAAATTTATGGCACTATAGTTAAAAAGCTAATATGTCTGTAAGGTACAATTACATTTGTGATGTAAATGGTTGAAATGAAATATGTAAAATTTTGGTGACACATAATCTGATATTGTCATTTAGTAATAAGAAAATGCAAATTGTCAAAGTGCTAAAAAAGTGAATAGTGAAATCAAAAGTAAAGTGGAATGAAAAATTTTTTTATCGACAAGCTCAAAAAATTTTTAAATCGGAGCGGACCCGAATGTTATGATATTTTTAAATGGTGCTTATGTAAAAAATCTCAGAAAAAATTGAGATTGAAGGACAAGAAGGCATCGGACAGGAAGTGAACCTCCTGAAAGTCGTCGAGCAAGCAGTGGTGAACCTCCTGAGGGGTCGTTCGTAGTTAGTCGTTGGGCAGACACAGAGTGAGACGGTGTGGCGTACCCAAGCTGGCACCATATAGTCCTTTTTCATTTATCAACAGATGCGACAACTTTACTTTCACTCACCATGAAGTTAGATCAAGCAAAGAGTGATATGAACAACGAGGATACCAACGCAAAGAAGCACTGGCCAGCATAATACGAAATTATAAGTACGTGATTATATTTGTATGTAAATTTTTAGCTGTAAATGCTTGTAATAATTAAATCAATATTCCTTTTGCCAAAAGTTTCCTAAAATAATTAACAGAACCCTGAAAGTTATAAAAGTTTGAATATAAAGTTTTTTCTAAATAATTAAAATAATGATTAGTATTGATAAAGTAATAAGAAAATATTAGAATAATATATACTGTTGATAAAGGATCCTTTAAAATTTTATTTACTTAGATTGTTAGTTTACATTACTCTTTAGGATATTGAAACGCGATTAATCTTGGATGATAGTTATTAAATACGATAGTAATATTCATACTAAACTTCATCAACTGATAATAATGCTACGAGAAAATTAGTGTTCAAATAATAAATTCAGAAGTACTGCCTAGTATTGGAAACAGCTGGGCTACAGGTTGTGGCAGGTTTGTGGATTTGATCTTTGTACCCTCGGGCAATGTGCTCACTCACTAGTTCAAAATGCATCGTGTACGAGACGGATGTTATTAGTTCGATGCACTTCTCTATGTGAAATAAGTTTAATTTCATGCCGGTATGTCAGTTAAAACGTGTTATCATATAACTGTTAATTTTACATTTGCTAAAAATTAATTTTGAAATCACGGTGATTTATCGAGATAGTAACTTCAGAAGGGAGAGACGTCTGTTTACTGAATGCAACTAAAGGTTAGTGAATATTAATTTTTAATAAAATTCCTGCATGAAAATTGAATTTTGCTTCAAGAAATTCGCAAATGTACTTGCCGGGAGTTTATGCATTCTCCACCATTTTTTCACGATTGTTATAGAAAATCACAGAAGACAGATCAATAAAATTAGAGGTAAGGAGGTAAGGGATTCCGTAAATTTCGCAATTCTCAGTGTAATTATCAAAATAAATAAGGTCTCCTGTCCCAAAAATTCAACCCACAAATAATCATTTTTGCAAACTTCTGATCCTTCAATTGAATGCACCGAATTTATTTTAGTCTCCCAAAGAAATATCCAACAAACTATGGTAGAATATTTAAGAAATAATAAAAAAAAATTTTTACTGCAACATGACAAATAAAATTAACATAAATTTACTTAAAATATCTTATAACGTATAGTAATTAATAGTACATCAAAAGTTTCGCTCTAAGAAAAATATGTAAGCAGATATAAATCCCAGCCCAATTTATTATTACATAAAATAATTTAACTACTAGACTTCTAATCAAACCTAAGGAGGTTAATTTAGAGGGAAACAGAGTTAATAAAAGTAACGAGAGCAAAAGAATGGAAAATTACAGTAAAATATGAGTAATAAACGTAATAGGAACGGAACTGAGGTGATAGGATTGCTTTGGAAGAAGTGAAGTAAGATGACACAGGCAGGAAGACGACCATAAGGAAAAATCCTATCAAATATACTTGATGTATCTGGAACCACCACTTTTCTAAATCATGACACAATGCACTAAATAATGTTAGAACAATATCCACATCACCAAATGTTTTAAAATAAAACCAAACCTTTATTTACAAAAAGTATACACTTATGAAACAAATAAAATAGGAATCTGATGATTACTTGCAAATTGCAAATTTTAAACATTTAAATAGTGCTAATGATTCTGTTGGGTAGATTATTAATAATAAATCCAGTGCAAGACATTCAGATTTATCCAATAGATATTAGTAAAAGATTCTACTGGTGTTCTTATCTCAATGTTTGTACTACGAACTTATCAGTTAAAAATGAAATTGAAATCTCAGCTAGGATATTTGGGATGCTGATGAAGCGATATTTGGGGCGGTGTTTACAAAGACCAAACACACTCGAGTAGGGGCGGTGTCTTCAAAGTGAGCCGGCTTCAGTTCAATCAGGGGTTGGCGTTTCAACGAGGCATTCATCTGCAGTGCCATCCGTGTGCTTGCGGAGCTGGAAACCTCCTTATACCAACGAATGTATTTCTCAAAGGAATGCACTAACACAAAATTACTTAGTTAAGAAAAGTGCATTCCAAGTACGAAATGTTCGTTTTAAGTTTGATTATCTTAATTCGTCCTTGCGCCATGAGACCTGTCAAGCAGATTTTCACAGCTCAGGTTTGTCCTAATAAAGGCCCCTCTACACATTGGCCCAGTATATCAGACCAATGTGTAGAGGGAGGGTTGGCTTGCATTGGCTTAGTGTCGCAGAGTGTGCGTAAAGCGTTTCCTCCTCTTGCATGTCGTGGTCCAACCATTGGACCAATATCAAGAGGGGCCTCTTAAAGAGTGGCCTTGGTGACCTGAGCAAATTAGTTGAAATATACTAGCGTTAATGATCTGAGGGTTTTACGCCGAAATAAATCCAAAAACAAATATCTTAAAGTGCACCAGAATATTCCATTTCTTAAATCTATGATTTACACGTGTGTGTGTCTTAAATTTTAGCATAGCAGACACAGAAAGTTGCCTCAACTTTAAAAAAGAAAAATCCTTTTGGAAGAAAGAAATGTCACCTCATCACCTTGATTTATATTTGTTTTAATATTTTAAATAAACTAATTAAAAATCTGTCAATGGAGCTCTTAAATTCAATGTAAATTATATTTGTGGCTATTGAATTATCGTTAATTGCAACACTGAATATGGCTGTTTGACAGTCTAAAGCGCTTTGCAAAATATATAACTTTGAGAAGCGACAAGATTTTTTTTTTTTTTTAAAAATACTATAAATAAATTTATGGATTTATGAAATTTCGTAGTATGAATACATTGTTATAACGCCTCAGAGAATATATTAATATAATATTATGATATAGTTGACATTAATTATTAAACTAAAAAATAATTAGAAAAAATGCTCTAGTAAAATCTGCCTAATGTAAATTTATTACGTAAATTATTATTATGTAAATCAAATTACGACAAATGAATAGACATAAGAAAAATGACGCGATTTAGTGAATAGGAAAAGGAAATTTAAGAATATACGCAGTTCTTTTATTGGTATTTATATTTGTTAGCTACTTTTAATCAAAAATCAGAAGTAAGTTATGTTAGTGCAGTAAATTGAATGAATAAATTTCAAAATCAACCGTAAGGCCATTGCCAGCCCAGACCAAGCCAAGGCATTTTTGCTTCTCGTTCTGTTTATGTGTTTATTATAATTTTTGTAACACAACTATAGTCAGTAAAATATTGCAGTATTTTTACTTATAATTTTTTGACTCGTTGCAGAACCTCACAAACCCAGTTTTTAACACTATGACCCCACCACCCTTCTCACATCGATGGCAGCAGACTGCCGGGGAAAATTAGATTAAGATTTAGTTTAAGTTTTGATTGTTAGATGTAAGTTAGTTTTAAGTCTATGATAAATAATGTGAGCCCCAACACTTTGAATAAATTCAGTCCATTAATGAATAATGTACATCATTATAATTTTGTACAATGTAGGTCACTATTAGTAGAAAATAGAATTGGTATAAAATGTAGCCAAGCTACACGAAATATAATGGAGCAATTGTAAATAGATTCTTTGTATTTTGTAACATATATTAATTTTGTAACAAGGGGATATCGGGGAAAAATACACCATCACGTACATAACAAGTTGCTTTGTACGAAAGCGTATATACGGCCAGCTAAAATCATTATTAGGACGACCATCTGCATCTATTCTGGAAAACTAACTGTCAATTTACAGTACAGAATCCTTTTTAAAGTGACATCTATATAGAAATTTATGGATCAACCCTAAATTATCCTTGGTACAATATCTGACCAATTTATTATTTTGACTTTAAAAGACTTAGGAGAGGGACTGCATACACTAAGTACTAATTACATTGAAATTCGACGTATTCTTTAACACGCCAGACGCCATCCTAATACTAAGGTCACAAACCTTTTTCTACAATCCCCTTATTCACAGTACGGCGATTGAAACACTATAGCAACGAGATTTTAGGAGAACTAACCTTAATCAAAAAGACATTTTAGTGATTACTTTCTCTTGTAATAATGTTAAACTTTGTTGTTAATTTAAAAAAAAAAATGATAAACCAGATAGGAGATGCTCACACAAATTATTTATTGGTAACGTTTAAGTTCTTTATCTCCCTGCGACCCCTAAACTAACCTAAAAAAAATACTCAAGTGCTTCATCTTTGCATTTCAAAATGACGAACCTACGAAGAGAACTTGGACTTAGTTTATGTGCATTACCCCTATGCCACAATGATGTCCAGCCTGTTCCAATAGCCATTCGCAAATATTTAGTTCCAATGTTTGCCTCCACCTCCTGCAATGAAAGCCAGCGCCATGGGCCGGCTGGCCACAACACACACTGACACAGCTTAGCCCTATGTTATTTCGCGGATATTTGCTTCATCGACTCTTCAAGGATAGTGTGGTAATACTTACACTATTAAGAGGTACCTTGACTAGTACGTTAAAAACGTCATCTTCTTCATTTAATTGCTCGTATATCATATCATCTCAAGTTGATCAGTTAGGATTTATTGCAGCTACATTAACTGTCAGGAGTTATCAGAAGTGAGGATCACCAAGGTCGGGAGAGGACGCCCACCGCGGGCTACGTCGCTACAACCTCTAGCCGCCGTCCGGTGACCGCCAAGAAAGATATAGAGCGGGTGGACCTGTAGTCTTTCACCCTGGCTGCCGACCTAGCCGGTGGGCAGCTTAATTCGTTTTAATCTGACTCCATAAGATCTCTGAAGGTGTGCCCCGACAAAGCTCTATGTTCAGGAGAATAGGAACAAGGTAGGTTTATAGGTAGTTTATGTGGTCTTGGAATGACCACGAATTCACACTCGGTATCTAAGGGTAGGCGAAAACCATCCGGATCCCAAAGGCGAGAGTGAACCGGAGAGAGGAAGACTGGATTGCCGCGGGAGACACTGCTGGTAAAATTTGCAGGGCCACGGCAACCGTTGTCCGCGAGGGAGAGGTCTCTCCCAAGGAGGTGCTAGTATTAGCGAGAAGGAGGCAGAGATTTCCACTAGGAAGGTGTGGGGCCTGACAACGCCGGACTAAAACATAGCGAGGCTAGGAGAGAGAGATGCAGAATTAGTTGAATAAGAAAGCCACGGTTTGGGCAGAGTAGCAAGCACCAGTGCAGAGAGAGAGAGAGAGAGTAGGAGAGAGCAGTTTTCCAAGTGCCGGTTCAGTACGTTCTGCCAACTTTTTTTTTTCTTAACCCCTTTGAATTATAAATGTGAAAATATGAACAAGAACTAACAAATTTTTCTCCTCATTCTAATATGCACAAATGCATTTGAAGGAGGTTGGGTGACATATAAGATTGAAGTTAAAAGGAAAAGACAAATACATTACAAGGTGATGGGGCTCACCTTCAGTTTAAATAAGTGGGAGAAAAACTTACAAACTAAAACCTAAACCTAGAACCTGAGACTAAAGCGTTCCAGCCGCGACAGCATCCTGCCATCGATGGAGGAACGGAGCGGGGGTTATCGTATTAAACACCGGGTTTGTCAAGTATTGCAGGGAGTCGAAAAATTTGATGTGTCTACGTTGGATGAATTCATCCACCGTAGGCAGCTCAAAGATTTCGTGAAGCTCACTGTTGCTCCACTGTTCGAATGAAATACTTCTGACCACTTTCATCAGTATACCGTTTTGGAATTGTTGGAGTCGCCGAGCTGTCGTATACCTCAGATATCGAAAAAGCGGTGCACCATACAGCAGAGTGGGCCTGAGTACGCTCTTGTAAATCAGTAGCTCAAGACGCAGTGATAGATTGGGGGAAGTGAATAAATGCGTAAGCCGGTAAGACTTCGTGCGTGTTTGCTTCAACTTCTTCGTAAAATGGTTACTAAAATGCAGGTGTCTGTCCATTTTGAAATTCCCAGATATATAGGGTTGTTAGCTGGTGAATTCTCCTCCGTTCCCACTATGTAACTAGTAGGTAGCGGTCATTTGCCAACTTTTTTTTTTTTTTTTTTTTTACTCTACCCAAATAGTAGAGCTGGCCTCAGGACGCTCTTATATATGAGGAGTTTTAGTCGGAGGGATATGGCCTGGCTGGTGATAAGATGCTGCAGAGAGTAATATGTTTTGCGGACTCGTTTCAGTTTCTTTTGTAAATGTGTGCCGAACGTCATGTGCCTACCTAGGTTGATGCCTAGATAGCAGATGTTGTTGGCTAGTTTACACGGAGTCCCATCGATGGTAAAGCTGGGTGGCCGCTTCTTTTTCCCATGCTGGAAAGAGAAGATGATCCCCTGAGTCTTAGCTGGTGTTATGTTCTTTTTAATAGTTACAAAAGCACACACATGTTGGGGTACGTGAGAAAACATATATATTTTATAAAGTGAACAAGTAAGTAGTGGTACATAAAGATGGAATCTATTCTACTGAATGCCAAAGGTAACATGAAGGTTATAACTAATAACAAAAGGCGGCACAAGGCTGCGTGCAAAATATTACAGACACAACAGATTCTCCCGCACTAAATTGAAAAACTCAGGTAACACAATTCAAGTCATGATCATTAAATCGTGCCGGAAAGCGTATCTCACGACGAGGTCGGTCTTGATTCGGCGCTGCTGCTGGAGTGGGCGCTGCTGCTGGAGTAGGTGGAAGTTGGGGAACCTCAAATGATTGACTCGGTCCAAACGAAACGGATTTTGACTTTGGAACCAAAGTTGCCACAATTTGGTCAATGTGGCGTTTTAGTATTCGCCCCGAAGAGTCGAGTCTGACCAAATAGTGCCGTTGGCCAAGTACTTTGATGACATCGCCGAACTGCCAAATCTTCTTGTTGTCACAGTAAAGGCGGATCTGGACTCTCTCCCCTACCTTAAAAGAGGGTGCTGGTTCTGCTGTCACGCTTGATGGTTTAGGCTGGTAGGGAAAAATAGCATCAAGGCGCATGCGCAACTTTCGATGTAGATATTTTTCAGCTGGTGATTGGCCACAAGCAAGTGGCGTAGCTCGATAACGGAATAAGATGCCTTGCACTTTATCCTTCATAGGAGCCGGATCTGAGGATGCTGCCTAGAGGCGATGTTTTAAGGTTTGAATGCTGCGCTCGGCCAGACCGTTTATCGATGGTTGGCCTGGAGCAATGAATTTTTGAAAAATGCCGTTTGTTGATGTATAGGCTTTGAATTCACTACTTTGAAAAATTGTTGCATTGTCAGACACAAGCACAGTTGGATAACCGTGCGTTGCGAAAATTCTTTCCAGTAATGCTATGGTCCTGTAACTGGTAGGTGCTTCTTTGATTACTTCCACTTCTGCCCACTTCGATTTTGCATCGACGCACATCAGGAAGAAATAACCTTCCAATGGACCTGCGTAGTCAATATGCACTCGTTCCCAGTTGTCTTGAGGAGGGTCCCAGGGGTGCACAGGAGCCTTGGGGGGGTGTTGAGCGGTTTACAGCACAATCTTTACATTCACGCACCAATCTTTCAATGTCCTTGTCGATGCCTGTCCAGTATACATATCGACGGGCGAGTTGCTTCATTTTTGTGATCCCCTGATGAGTTTCGTGGAGCTCATTGAGAATAGTTGAACGTAGAGAGCTTGGGATGACTACTCGATCTTGCCTAAATAGCATACCATCGACTATAGTATACTCGGAGTCGCACGTAGTAGTCTGGAGGTCATTTATGATTCGTGCTAATTCTGGATCCTTGGCCGTTTCATTTTTGATTATTGCTGCAGTGATGTTTTGGCTGGATATCTGGAAAATCGTTTGCTCGCAGACTTGATTGATTTCTTCTCCAATAGAGATGTCTCGAGACTCATCTTGACTACAGGGCGGAACAGGAGCTCTAGAAAGACAGTCAGCGTTTGTGTTTTCTTTGCCCGATTTATATTTGACCGAATAATTGAAGCCTGAGAGAAATGAGGCGTATCGTAGCAAGCGCGATGACGTCATTTGTGGGAGAGCTTTGTTCTGGTGAAAAATTCGAGATAATGGAGCATTATCAGTCACCAGAGTAAAATGAGTTCCATATAAATAATAGTGGAAGTAGAGAACGCCGAAGACTATTGCCAAAGCCTCGCGATCTAACTGACTGTAATGCTTCTCAGAGGGGTTAAGAGACCTAGATGAATAAGCGATTGGCCTTTCACAACCATTTATGACATGGCTCAGAACAGCGGCCACACCAAAAGGGCTGGCATCAGTTGTCAGGACCAAGGGTAATTTTGGGTCGAATGGTATAAGTACCCTGTCGCTGCAGAGTTCTTCTTTGATGCGTTGAAAAGCGGTTTCACAAGCTGGTGACCAATGCCATTTGACCCCCTTGCATAGGAGAGCTCGAAGAGGGTGTGTGAGCGTTGAAGCGTCTGGAAAAAAACGCGAATAATATGACACAAGGCCAAGAAATCGTCGAAGCTCATCTGGATTTTCAGGTCTTGGCATCTTTTCAATAGCTGCAGTCCTTGCTGGGGATTTGCTGATCTTGTTGTATTCCACTACAAACCCAAGATACTCAATTTTAGACTGGAGAAAAACACATTTTTCTTTGTTAAGGTGGAGATCATGTTCTTTTAATCTTTGAAGGAGATTTCTTAAATTTTCGAGACATTCTTCTTTTGTTTCACCATGTACGACAATATCGTCAAAGTAGTTTTCAGTCTTCTTCAGGCCTTTCAAGATTCGAAGAATGTACTCATTGAACTCAGCAGGAGCTGTTTTGACTCCAAAACCAAGCCGCAGTAACCGGTAAGTACCTCTATGCGTTGTTATAGTCTGGACGATGCTGCTTTCTTTCGTAACACGAAAATGTAAGTAAGCCTTATAGAAATCTACTTTACAAAAATAACGAGATCCTCGCAAGCTGCTTAGGACGTCTTCTCTGGTGCGGATAGGGTAGTTTACTTGAATTAGACGTTCATTGACGCCACACTTGTAGTCTGAGCAGAGGCGAACGCCTCCGTCAGGTTTGACGATCACCACGAGAGGGGAACCCCAATCACTGGCGTCTACAGGTTCAATGATTCCTGCAGCTTCGAGTTCGTTTAGTTCCCGGTTGACTTGGTCCAGGAGAGCATGTGGAACACTACGCTCCTTGGTGTAACATGGCTTTGCTCCTGGTTTGAGCTGGAGTGAAATTTCATAGCCGGGAACACAGCCAATTTTTGGTTCGAAGATCGAGGAAAACTCTTCTAAAATATCCTCGAGCGAGGGGACTGAATTGAACTGGTAGATTGGCATGGGAGGATTTTTGTCGACCTGTTTGAGTTCAATGGCAAGTCCTCGTATCCATTGGCGTCCAAGAAGCGCTTCGTATCCTGTTGGTACAATGTATAAATCGCCGGTTATTTGTTTTCCATTGTAAGCAGCCTGGACTGGTACCTTACCTTTTGATTGGATTATGTTGCCAGAGTAGGATCGAAAAGCTAGGTTGGTTGGTTGAACTGACAAATTTAGGTTAAGTCTGTCAAATTCATTCTCACTTAATAGGGTAAATTTGGCGCCACTATCGACCTCAAAACGCTGCAATTTTCCATTGAGCGAAACGTCAATCATGTACTTATCTGATTCATGACGGTTCAACTCGAACAAGTCAATAATAACGTCATTTTTCTGGATCACTGTTTCTAATTTATTGAGACCGTATGCTGGCGTTGCTCCGGGGCTGGTGTTGGCAATTTGGAGGGAATGTGTAGAACTGGATTTGCCTGGTTTCCTTCTGTTTTCTGCCATCAATGATGTGATACAGACGCGTGCCACATGTCCCTTCTTTTTACAAAGGGTGCAATATAATTTGTTCTTATCAACTCGACACTCCGATACCTGATGGTTTCCCCTTGAGCACCGGAGGCACAGATTATCGATGCCGAGAGCCTTGAAATCAGGTCTACGGGGACGGGAACTTGACCTGGGTTGATTAGAGCTTGACCTTGCTCCTGAGCGCTGGCTAGGGCTTGACATCTTGTTCAATTCGCTGGCAGAGAAAGTTCGAGCTGGATTAGAGCGCTTAGTCAACTCTTTACTTTCAATTCTCGATGCCTCAAGAGCTGTGGCAAGAGCTAAAATGTCCTGGAATGTCTTTTTGTCCGATTGTAATATGTGTTCCCTTACCCAGTCATCTCGAAGGCCTCGAATGAACTGTGCTCTGAGAAAAACGTCTGAGATTGATACAGACTGGTCACACTGGCATTGTACGGAGAATTCACACTCAGCTATGTCACGTTGAAGAGTGGCAACAAACTCTGAAATGGACTGGTGTTCCGTTTGATAAATATTAAGGAAATAGTGTTGTGACACTACTGCGTTTTTCTTCGGAATTAACAAGGTCTTGAAGGACTTGACAAGATCATCAAAGGAGAGACCCTTCAGTGGTTTTTCTGGGCCTAAAAACGCAGCTAAATTGTTGTAGTGTGAAGAGCCAATTGAAACACATAAGAGCTGGCCAATTTTTGCTTTGTCTGTGACCCCTTTCATCGTACAATAGTTATCAAACCGTTCAAACTTTCTGCTGTTCGCTGAAAGTCTTCATAAAAGATTCGAACTGTTGAGCATTCATTTCGAAGTGTTTTTATTGATGATTTGATAGAAATTAGTTTAATGCTTACCTTTTACGATCGCTTGAAGACAAAATAACACATTTTACCGGAATTTTAGTGTTGTTTGAACACGTTGATAAGGTTGGAACAAACACATAGGTCGCGATTTTCGGTTCACTCACGCACTGATTAAAACTCGTCGCCAATTGTTATGTTCTTTTTAATAGTTACAAAAGCACACACATGTTGGGGTACGTGAGAAAACATATATATTTTATAAAGTGAACAAGTAAGTAGTGGTACATAAAGATGGAATCTATTCTACTGAATGCCAAAGGTGACATGAAGGTTATAACTAATAACAAAAGGCGGCACAAGGCTGCGTGCAAAATATTACAGACTAGCGCCCTCTGCAGCCTTTAGAGCTCTCGTCGGGTTGAGGCTGGTACTGTAGACCCATATGTCGTCCGCATATGCCGCTACCTCACAGTTGGAGTATGAAGCTCCTACGATATGCGCGGTGTATATGTTGAAGAGTAGGGGTCCCAGTACTGACCCTTGGGGAACTCCGACAACGAAATCCCTCCTGGTAGTTAACGTGGCTCCTATGCGTACAGAAAATGTTCTGCCTGCCAGGTAGGAGGACATAATATTCTGTAGTTGCTCCGGGAAGTCGTGGTCGTTCAGGCGTTGCAGGAGTGTACGATGGTCGAATGCCTTCGTGCAGTCTAGGGAGATCAGCGCGGTGACTCTGTTGTGGCGCATGTTCGATGCAACGTGCCGCTGCAGTTTCACAAGGTTACAGTCCGCGCTGAGCCCTTTGGTGAAGCCAGTCTGTTGAGGTGGAATTGTGTCTTGAGCGTCACAGTGCCTGGTGAGATGTGTGTAGAGAATCCGTTCATAGATTTTCGACAGCTGGGTCAGCAGACTGATATAGGCCCTATAGTGAGCAGGCTCGTACCCAGACTTGGCGGGTTTCAGCAGTGGGACGACAACGGCATGCTTCCACGTCTGGGGAAAATAGTGCAGTCGTAGTGAGGAGTTCAGGATGTTCACTATGTGAGATATCCCCTTCCGTGGCAGCATTTTCAGAAGGATGTTCTGGACGTTGTCATCTCCTGGTGCCCTGTTGCCTCTGGTGCGACGAATGATAGCTGAAACCTGGTGGTAGGAGGTATATATAGGGGTTTGGGTGGGGGTACGCTCACCAGGCGCTGTGATTGGCTCGCTAACTCTATCCCCTCTCAAGTGGTCGGCGAGTATGTCGGCCTGCTCCGGAACTGAGATGAATTGCCCGTTAGTTGTAAGTCTCACCGTGTTTTTCTTCGTGATGGATATCTTAACCAGCCGCCAGAACGCCTTATAGTCGCTGTGTAAACTACGGAGTCGGTCACCCCACATAGTAGTCTTCCATTGTATCATGAGAGACGTTATTTGTGTAGTTAGGGCGTTGAGCGCAGGCCTCAGGTCTTTATTTTTCGTCCGGAACCATCTGTTTTTAATGTTGTTTCTTTGCCGTATCAGTTGCATGATATGTTCTGGTGGCTTCCTCAGGGAAGGCGGTGCCGGGGTGAACTTCGGTATGGAGGCATCAGCAGCTCGGAGAATTGTATCCTGCAACTGATAGATGGCGCTGTCAACATCCCAAGTATGTCTGAGTGGCGCAACTGGGGGCAACTCTGCACCAATGAGATGCTTATATTGGGCCCAATTGGCCTCTCGGAAGTCATATCGTGTAGCAGGTGGCTCCGGAATATCACCTTCTAGCTCATAGATGATTGGTCTATGGTCAGACGATGCGAAATCGAGCGCCGAGCAGCCGGTGACCCGATGAGGTTTTTGAGTGAGAAGTAGGTCCGGTGTGGAGGTCCTATCTGGGTTGCCGTGTTGCCTAAATGTCGGGACACCTGGGTGGATCACTGTGAACGGCGTTTTAATTATGTGCCTGCCAAGGGCATTAGGTGTTGTACCACTCCACCAGCTATGATTGGCATTGAGGTCACCAACTATTATGTGACTTTTGTTTTTGCTAGTCTGGGTTATGATGAGCCTGGCTGTCGTTAGGTTTGTCCTGGGTCGTCGATAAATGCCAGTCACAATAAGGTTGTTCGTCAATCGCAGCTGGAGAGTGACTACATAGTAATTCCCATCAGATGGCACCACTGGGTTCAGTCTTTTGCAAGGCACTCCCTGCCTGACTAAAATGGCCTCGCCCCCTGTTGATGTTTCCGTGTCCTGCCGGTAGGTAAAGTAGCCTGGGAAACGACAATAGCAGTCCTTCTTTAGTCTGGTGTCCGTTAAAATCACAACATCCGGGGTATGGCAACGTAATATTGCCTCAACATCGCCTTGTTTGGGCCTAAGGCCGCAAACGTTATAATTGAGAATGTGATGACCAATCATTTTGATGCTGGTCCATCGAGTTTTTTAAGAACTCTTTCAATGAGGCCGGTCAACTGTGTTATCAAGGTGCCCAAAATATTGAGCATGGTGTCCATAGTTGAGTTGGATGTAGTCGCGGGCGCGGGAGATTCTTCCGTTTATTGGTGTCGTCCACTGGTCGCATGCGCGTAGGATGCCGTTTGTCGTGGGGGTGGGGGAGCCGGAGCGTATCTAGTGTCCCTAGATGACGCAATAGTCTGATGCTGGGCCTGGCGTCTAGTCTCTATTGCCTGCATTAATTGTATCCTATATGGACATTGCTGATATGATGCAACGTGTCCTTCCCCGCAGTTAGCACAATGTAGGGGTACCGCCTGGTCGCGTGGGCATTCCTTAGTGTCGTGAGGCTGACTGCATCTCACACACTTCGGCGATTTGAAACAGTATCGCCGGGTATGGCCATACTCTTGGCAATTCTGGCACATGGGGATGCCGCGCTTTTCATTATAGGTGCTGACCCGGAAAAGCACGTTGTGAACATGGCGGATTTGTTTGAGTTTTTCCGCAGTAAGTGTTGCGTCACCTATTACAAGGACTGGCTCAATATCAGTTTTGGCGCCATTGTGGTCGCTTTTCCTTAGTCTGTAGACCGATATAATTCCTTTTACGGAATTTATGCGCTCTTCAATTTCGTCGATGGGATGTGTTAGGTCAAATCCGTGGAGAAGGAATTTCTTGTTAGGCTTCGTTCCCCTTGGGGCATATGTATGAAATGGGATTTGAGCTGCTTTAAGATCGGCGGTTGTGGTTGTTAGGGCTTGTTCCGTGGCGCAAAATACTTTGGTATCCTGCTGTCCTTGGACTATATATACAAGCCTGACAAACCCCGTGACTATGTATTCTTTTAAGAGCCTGGTCAAGTCGTAGCTGTTTAATTTACCCATGACTAGGGGAGTTATAGGTCTTGGTTTAGTAGTCATGGGCTCGGATGGAGCCGTTTGTGGTTGAGCCGTATTTAATGGTTCAAAAGAATTCTGAACCTGAGTGACGGTTTGTGGCTCTGTTCGGGGTCGACAGTGTCTTTTGGGCTTCTTGAATCCCGCAGTATTGTCTGTATCGGACTCGGGGCTGACTGGGGAGTCGGAAATGGCATAAGTAATGTCCATTTGTGTGTCAGATGACCTGCGGGAACCTTTACGGGCGGGCATTGTCTTTGTGGGTTCGTGCGAAGCACACCCAGTTGGGGGAAAAGTCACTGGATCACCAATAATAGTAAGACTACTTACAGTTCCTCGAAAGCTCCTATCCTTCCTGTCTTCACGAGTAACACTGTGTAACTAAGTTCACTGAAAAAGACTAACTTCACTGGAAAACAAATCGCTGGATCAGAATAGGTCCTTCCTCATCGACTGCTAGCTGGTGAATCACCATTTGCCATTTGCCATTTGCCAACCGCTTCAAGACGAGGTTAAATAGGCAGGCCAGCCGTGGTGGGGGATGTTCCCCCACCTGCGGCTGTTTCCCCCACTAGTTTCTCCTCCTCTCTTACTGACGTCATAAGCTTTATTATTAAACTGGACCGAGAAGAGGGGAACTTCTAATTATTCGTAATTAAGAAGTTGACACAACAACAATAACATCTCATTGTACAGGAAGGATAAGAAACTGCAAAAAATGAGAAGGGGGTTGATTTATCATTCAATTGTTCAAGTCGAGAAAAAAAATGTTATAGCTTTATACCTTTTTTTATTATTATTACATATTATATTATATATTCTTAAGAATTCAATCATGCCAGTTTATAAATGGATACTTAGAGTGGGCTGCTCTTTGGTTTGGGTGTTTAGGAAAATATTGTTGTGTTTGCGGCTGATGAATATGATCGAAGTGTTCATACCTACTTTGAAATAAAATTCAGAGTACACAGAATAGAAATGTGTCTTTCACCAAATAAGCCGAACATTACGTTTTCTTCTAGTTGCTCATCTTCTTCTTTGTCGAAGCCAAGAGCATCCGAAAATGTGTTTAGATATTCTCACTTTTTTTTTTTTATCATGTCTAAAGGATACACCATACAACTGGCCGAAGACACTGGATGTCATAAATTGAACAGTCAAGGAAAAAAAAAACAAATCAGACATCCACCTTAACCGATGCTTTTCTAACTATATCTGAATAAAGATTAACAAAACTTTGAAACAGCTTTGCTAATGAATTATCCCCGAAAAGACATTAGATGCTACTTTGGCCAAAATTAAAAAAAATAACTGCTATTAGATCATTTTTAAAATACATATTTTATTGTATTGATTTTTTATTTTCCCCCGCTTCTTTAACCATGAAAATTTATTGTATTATAAAATTTCCTATCGATTTTCTTTTTCTTCAGGTAACATACAAGTTCGATACACAGAGATTCGGCTCTATATATTTTCTGTCGGATTGTAGGCGGGAGATTTCCAGTCTCTACCAAATCAAAATCGTAAGCTCGGGTAAAAACAAAAGGAGAGGAAACAAGGAGACCCGGGAGGAGGAGACAGGAGGAGGCCGGTATCGGGGCACAAATAAAGAAAGACAAGAGCGAGATAAAAGACACCTAGCCAACCCCTATGTTTATGTAGAAGCAGCTCCTTGTCTTCCTATTGTTATGGAAATCCCGGAGCTACGGTAGGGCTCGAGAGGTTTTATTGTCTCCTCGGGGCAGAGTTACCGGCGCCCCGGCCCTTCTTAGTAAATCTAAGCGGGATCTTGTAGATGTATAGTGTCTTCCCGGAGTAACTGATGCTCGGTCGTGTGGTCGCTTTGGGGTATTGGGGTTCCTGCGGCGCTAGTGGTAAGCCGATACCTCAAACAGGAATAACACCGTTAAGAACCACTACATTTACTGATTGTATTTTCCCCACTGTACCAAAGTATTACAAACCAAAAAAAAATTAAAGTAGACGGGTACCGCATCCTCTAATGGACTCAAGAGACCCAACTCAACACTGCTAGAACAGTCAACTAATTAACAGAGGTGGTGGGGTCGAAACCCTTAAGCCTAATCACAAACCACCATGTGCATTTAGTGCCTCACTAACTAGTACAATGTTCAATGTAATTATATCCGGATACACTAATGATGTAAGTAGGAATAATAATCGTTTAACAAAGGTTTATTATAACTAGGAAACATCAAAGTGGCTAAGAGTTTACTTTGAGAAATGGCATTGCATATTTAAGACTAAGAAGACAGCTACTGTAGTTTGCTTTTAGTAGTTTTAATAATGAACATTAACAATAACTGTACTTGGGAACACAGTAGCTTACCAGAGAATATCATGTCTTTGTACAGATCCAACTTTATGTTTTCTCCTTCTCCCTTGTCTTTCTGTTACTCTATCTTTATATTAGTTTATTTTATCTTTATAATATTTGGCATACCCTGTTATAGATCAAATTTTTATATATTAGTATTAAGTTTCTCTTTGATATTTACCTTTTGTACATACTTCAATATCCTTGTATATTAATTCTTCTGTATATAAATTAACATGAAAATATTGTCCTTGGCGCTTTATTTATTTTACTTATAGCGTTTTTCCCCTAAACCAGCCTAGAATAGCAGGATTTTTTTTTTATGTAAGGCTTGATAATCATAATTTTTATTTTATTTAAATTTAGGTTTTTTTTAAATTAAATATTGTTAATAATTTAAACTTGGTTTCGAAACATGTCAGGGATAAAGCATTTAAAATGAATTTAGTTATATACACAAATTCTATAATACAAAGAAAAATCTAATAATTCAATTTAAAAAGGTATTAATATTATATTTTGAAAAAATCTGGACTAGTATTTGAATATTTGTTATGTTCAACCTGGTATGTTTATTACCCTAGCACAGAAAACTATTTACAGTCCTACCTCAAACATAAACATAAACTTGAATGACTTAATAAGCAGTAACATAAACAATAAAAAACTAAATAACAAAGTCACCAACAAAAACATTACTTCGCAATACATCCTTTCTTATTCCTATGAAAAAATCACTTGAAATAAATTTTGGACGCAGATAGTTAAAAAAAAAAAAATATGAGATGACCGAGTTTGGGCCACAATCTCTGTCAGTTTCTTAAAAACAAATGTGAAGAAATATTTTGGCATTTTTTACCAAAATCACGTCATTTTTTTAACCATCTTGTTCATGGAGAATTGCCTTAAACAAAAATTAAATGTTGACAAAAAAAGTTTTCAAAGGCTTTAAGGATCTTAAGTTACTTTTTTTTTTTTGTACACAAATGTTTTATTCAGTCTCACAACAAAACATTACGATGGCAGATAGTGTTTGCTATTAGTAACAGTGATGATTATTTCTTGCTCCCTCGCTATAACTCATTACCTTCCCGAACCCACCCACCTCCTTTAGGCATCCCACACCCCATATCCTTCTCATACATCCTTCAAATAGGACTCCCCTTAGTGAAAGGCACCCATCGATCTAAAATAATTTTCCTTTTATTTTTCCTACATCCTATTTTTTATAAGTTTGAGAGCTATGAAAAAAAAAAAAGTGATGATTATTGTAATTAACTGATAACCTAACGTTATGCGTTGATTTGACGCTTTTATCTCCCCAAAGCGGAGATCGGACAAGTAGAAAACTATCAAGAACAAGATGGCGAAGGGACAGAGCCTCGTGGCTGGGAGCACGCCATATACTTTGTCAAGAAAATGGGATCATAGCAGTGTTTGAAAGTCACTATTCACTTCTCACGTTGTGGGTACCTCTCGGCTTCTTTTTAGTGAATAATTGTCCATATAAACGTCCATGTTTGTTGTATTAATATGTCCATGTAACCATGTAATATTGTAATCGTCTGATGGACATTCCGGACTTTTATCATTAACGGCTAATTCTTTATAATGGGGCACCGTCCCCATTTGCCGTGGGACTGTAACACTGGCTTTAATTATACGAAAAACGTTACCTTAGAAGGTGTCACCCCTGACATGAACAACTGCTATGCGGTAAAAATGACGTTAACGATGGCGCCATGATGGCAGCAACATGCGTTCACTTGTCAGACGCTAACACTGTACTGCAAATCGCTTTACTGAAAATTTAGGAGAGACCAGTAAAGAACAAGGTGAAAGATTTCACCAGGATCTTAAAACTACGGAAGCCGGCTACCAAGGAAGATGGGAAACACTTATGATGGCAGGTTACATTGGGGAGTTTACAAATGGTCTGTTCACACACCCTTCTTTTGAAAAATGAAATATCTTAGACCTTTGAGCTCCTATGAAATCTAATGGCAAATTTGAATTCAGGGCATCCAATTCATATCAGCTCCAAATACTCCGAAACCAAAAATAATATTATATAAATTCAAATTAGTATAATTACTACTTCACGACACCATAAAACCTGCCTCTGATTCAGATTGAGCAGTTAGGATTGCAGATAAAACCAGGAGTAGTGCGGCGTACAGTTGTTGGAAATTGTCAACAGGTCGCACCACCAGTCAGCAATAATTATATGCTACGTACTTAAAATATTTATAATTAACAATAGTGGCATTAACATAACAACGGACATTCTTTAATTTAATATATATATATATATATATATATATATTTAATATAATTTAAATAGATTTTAGATGTACGTTCGTTTTTTTATGACTTTAGTAATTTGCGTTCAGTTCTTAAGCCAGTACTACAGTATCCATACTGAATATGTACATGAGCTTGATTGTTTTATTTGTAATAAACTAGTATCAAGATTTTCACTGCTCATTCATCTTGATGAAGTACAAGCTCCTTCAAAATAACGTTTTCAGCACCGTAAGTCGAAAAACTTTATACGTAAAACCGACTTACGTTTAGCTGGACGGACCTACTGGTTGAAATGCGAAAAGCAGATATCTTAGAGACCTTTAAATTCTGAGTAAGTTTGAAAATATTTTTCTACTGCTCACAGAACTCATTGCACACACTGCTGACTGTTAAAAATATACATATGATTATAAAAAATAACAGTCTTTTAACCACGTCTGTGTTCGTAATTCCTCTTGTTTTTTTTTATATTTCGAAATATTATGAAATTTGCGTTATTGATATTTTTAAATTAAAGCCCGAATAAATTATTTTACATCCGAAATTGTAAAACATGCATTCAGTATTTTTCTAATGCTTCCCTCTCTCGTGCCCATAGCTCGTTTCCATATTAAACTTGCTCATTTTTCATTTGTATGTTTCTTTTATACCCGTAATTTGAGTAATTGATGATACCTTTGCAAGTTTTAATCTATTTAAAAATCCCCCCCTGTTTAGTTAGTTAAAAAAATGCGTCATCTCAAGCTATAAAGAGCACTTAGTACATCGTTATAAGCAGTAAATATACAAAGCATATCCAAGTGAATAAGTGATGTTAAAGGGCAAATAGTAATTACATCTTGGTTCCGGAATAATCTATAAATATAAAACATAGGGAAAACAATATACACATTTAAAATAAATACAATTATGTAAAAAAACTCTTTATTACATAGAAGAATGTAATAATAGAAATAAAAATGTATACAAGTAATATATGCCTAGTTACACTATTCTGACCAGCATTTGGGCGTTAATTCGACTTTTCTAATATGTTTGTTCCCTGACACCGATCCATTTACAGCCTTACATCAAAATTTTTATTTTTAACCCAAACTATATGAACTATAAAGCGCTAACGGAACAGATCTATACATTTTAACATATAAAACTCGGCAATAAATAAATAAAATAAATTACATTGCATGCACATGTTATTATATACAAAACTCGTATACGGTTTTGACCGTATGGCTGGGGGTATATCAGTTTCAGATTGGTAGTGTACACATACCTCCGGTGACGTACGTAGATATCGGGACCCTTTTAGTAATAATTTTGAGGCTCGAATGCGTAAAAGGATGTGCATGGTGTGAATGTGTACTAGAGTCAGTTCACGCTCATGTGTGTATTGAAGTGCAGTCTGTTTGCACACCTAGTGTACCAAAAAATATTAAAACAAAATAGACGATATTGGGTTCATAAATATACTGATTCAAGACTGAAATTAATTACACAAATCCCGAGATGTATTTACGTTACTTAAGTAGGTGTGTTTGCGCTACTAATCTGAGAAACGTTAAAATGTGCGGTCAAAAACGTATATTTTTTTTTTTTGTTTTTTTATTTCATAACCTCTTTTTATTAATAGTATACAATGAACAAAAATAAATAAATAAATTTTGATTATAAGATCCCTTATTTTGATTGATACATCTTTCTCCTCTTGCTGCCGACACAGATGCATTCGAAGGAGTGCATAAAATATAATACGTTTCAGTTTGTTGTTAAAAAGTCAAAAACAGATACACTCACTAGGGGATGAAGCTCACCTTCAGTGTGCAACCGTGGAAACACTAAACACTAAAACTAAACCTAGAACCTGAGACTAAAGCGTTCCAGCCGCGACAGCATCCTGCCATCGATGGAGGAACGGAGCGGGGGTTATCGTATTAAACACCGGGTTTGTCAAGTATTGCGAGAGTCGAAAAATTTGATATGTCTACGTTGGATGAATTCATCCACCGTGGGCAGCTCAAATATCTCGTGAAGCTCACTGTTGCTCCGCTGCTCAAAAGTACCTCTGACCACTTTCATTAGTATACCGTTTTGGAATTGTTGGAGTCGCCGAGCTGTCGTATACGTCAGATAACGAAAGAGCGGTGCACCATACAGGAGGTAGGCCTGAGTACACTCTTGTAGATCAATAGCTTCAGACGCAGTGATCGATTGGGGGAAGTCAATAAATGCGTAAGCCGGTAAGACTTCGTGCGTGTTTGCTTCAACTTCTTGGTAAAATAGTTACTAAAATGGAGGTGTCTGTCCATTTTAATTCCCAGATATACTAGGTTGTTGGCTGGTGAATTTTCCTCCGTTCCTACTATCTAACTGGTAGGTAGCGGGCTTTCTCCCTTTTGAAAAGAGAAAATTACGCAGTCAGTCTTACCCGCGTTTACAGAGATATTGAGTCTCCCCAATACTGATCTGGTTACAGGCTACTTCAGCCTGTCTAAGAGCTACCACGTAAATTGTAAAATGAGCCTAAATTTATAATGGACAACAGAGGAGTACTTTACTCTTTCGTTGCCAAAGCATGTCTCTCATTTGCCGGTCTCGAACAAAGATCAGTCCTACTTTTTATTCACCACCAGTAGATGGTGAAGGTGTATTTTCGCAAGGTCAAATTTCCCTATGGTGTACGTAAAGATTGTTTCTTACCTATATCAAAGGAAATACTTCAGTGTTTAGGTATGATATACCAACCGGAACCTAATAACCCAACCTGAATTTTGTCACTGATTTGGCAACCTAGGGGGAAAAAAATAAATGGAAAGCGATGGAGTTTGGGTGAAAGGAATCGAAGAAATGGACTGTAGCGTTTTTAATGTGGATCAGATTTGTGCATGAATAATGGATCCGAACAGATATGAAAAGTTAGATCAAATCTCAGCTCGGATCGAATGGTGAGCCCTGGAGGCGGCGAAAAAACGGCATCGTGCGTTTATGTGACTCGAACTGGAAGTGGTCCGGTATTTTTCTTTAGTTTTTTCTCGGCCCTGTGGCTAAACCCACAGCCTATTGCACGGAGTGGATTCGGAAAGGAACCAAAACAACAACTTCCCTTACACGTATCGCAACTTCCATGATTATTATTTAATTTGTTTGAAAAGGAAATTGTTTTTTTACTTTATTTATTATTTCAAATTATAGCATGCTTTGGTCACTGAGACCGTATTCAACATGTGTACACTGCGTTCTTTTTTAAATATTAATGTAGTGTATGATGTAGTAGTAGGAAAAGCCAACAAAAACCTGCATTTCATTAGGGTAATTTAGAGGGATCTAAATATTACCCACAAGTATAAAAAAAGTTAGTTTTAGGTACTGGAATGTTATGCAAAACATAAAAACTTAAATTAATGATTTAGTGGACTGTATATTAATGGTGAAGACAACTATAATTGGAAGAGATGAAGAAAAACACTAAGATACAAGATGATAATGAAATAGAATGCATTGACATTTAAGGTTAGTAACTAACAACTTAACCGCTTGAGATATGATAAAAATATATAGATATGCAGAGTGACTGATGTGGTAGCTGAAGAAAAGATGAATTTGAGGTGATACATGAAGCCAGAGTTGAATTTAGATAAAAGGTTAAGTGGGCTTACTTGGTCTTAGACGCATTGATAAAAGTGGTGAGTTCATAGTGGTTACTGTTTTAATGCTGCTGATCAGCATTCTGTTCTTCTCTCCATCCTCCGCCTAACGCTTATATGAAATCTTCTCACTCATGGTGGAGAATGGTGCAGTAGAGAAACAATACTTGTTAACTGAGTTCATACACTGAGCTTGCTTCTGGTTCAGACAGGAATTTTCTTAGTCACTTGAGATGTAGGGGGTAGAATGGTTCTCCAAACTGCCATTAGATGATTCTTCTTAGATAGTTTGGCTTCCTCTTCTTAGCGTAGGATTACACGGTCTTCAGGCTGTGTTCAGGGGGAAGCAAATAATCAATGGACAATCTGCACAATAAAACAAAAATAACAATAAAAAAATAATAATACTAAAAAAATATAAATTTAATTTAATGTTATGTTAACAAGATATTTTTTTGTGCGAGTATCTTTTGAACGAATGCTTACTGTAATTGCCTATTTCTCTAATTAATGTGTTTTCGGATATGGAAGTTAGGAATGCTCAGCACGGGTACTGGATTGTGGGTAATTGTAGATCTGATTGCTTTGTGGGTTATCTTCGTATATCGATCCGCATACTAATTTTTTGTACCTTGTATGTCATTGTGAGGTGGATTAGTGATTTGTGTTGTATTAATCGGTTTTCAGGGGTCAGTTTTGATGTTTTATAGAAGTACGGTGATATATTACTAATGAGGTTTTTAGTTTTGTTGTATTTATTTTTTGCGTGGTTTATTAAAGTGAGGGTACGGGAGCAGGGTATTTGGGCTAAATTGTTTTAGGCTAAACGGTGGGTTATTATTGGTCAACGTTTGGTGAGTACTGTTGCCTCTGTTAAAACTTCCATGTGCTAATTTTCTATTTATTGAAATAGGTGTTGATTTTTTTCCATTGGTGCCAGTAATCCATTCTTTATTCTGTATATTCTGAATGATTCTGTGCATATTGCCGTGCCGAATGCGTATAGATTAAAAGTTAGGAGATAGTCAAGGGTCTTGAGGAAGTCCTGCGGATCGGCTGTAAGTTGTTAAGGGAATATTAAAACTTCATTTATTTTGAAAAGGGGTGCACGTTTGAGAAATTTTCGTGTCCGAGAAAAAATTTTTTTTTATTCATTTCACTTGTATCTCTACTTTATTTGGCCGGCCGCGGGTAATTCTCATAAGAACCTCATTGTTAGTTCAAATCGTATATTTTTATAATTTCAAACACATAATATCTATTAGCTAATAATGCAGATTGCGTTTAAAACTACAATGCTTTTTATCAGTAAAGGTTTAAACAAAATTATTTAGATAAAGGGATTCCGAGTAAACACCTAAGCTTCACAAAGACCCTGCGAGCCATGGCCAACAGCCAATCGGTTTAATAGGAAGACCTTCGCAGGTAGTGGATAGCGATCTAAACTGGGGCAATAGTTACCTGGGAGGAAACCTCTCCCCATTCTCTCTACCCCTGCAAAAATATAATCTCGCTATAAATGTAATAATTATAATAATATAAACTGTGACTGGCATAACGATAATTTTTCAAAAAGGTGAGCCACATCACCTTTATTAGTCAGTTTAGTCCAGTCACGTATAATGTATATCATTATGCTTGTTTATTCATTATATAATTTCTATAAAATAACAACACCTGTAGATAATGTAGTGATGCTACAGGAAATACAGAATAATTTGTAAATGGATTCACTTGAGGATCTATAATTGTCTGTAAGTTTAAAGGGGCTATGGAAAAAAACAACAAAAAAAAACCAAAAAAAAAACGATAATTTTATAAATAAAGCTGTTATAAAAGTTGTATGAATAGTTATGAATATAAATAGTTCTAGTACTACAGGTTGGTAAAGCGGCAATTGGCATTCTTCCGTTCTGATTATTTTAATTCCTATCTCTCCTCTCTGTCTACCAGGGACAACACCTTGTGGAATCTAACTAAGAAAATCCTAAAATATCATCCTGTTTCACATCCAATCCAATGATGGGCCCTGCGCTTCTTCGGATGGCGAGAGGGTGGAAGGATTTGCACTGCATCTTTCCCGTACTTTCACTCATCACCTTACTCCTCAAAACAATACTCACAGCACAACTGTGGAAGATTTCCTCACTTCACCTATCCCTCTCTCACTACCACCAAAAGCCGTCAACCCCTCTGAGGTTAAATATCTTCTGAAAAAATTATCTTACCGAAAATCTCCAGGATATGATCTCTTCACTCCTCGAATTCTCCAACATCTTCCTCCTAAAGCCATAATCTGCCTAACCTACATTTATGACTGCATTATCCGAACGACGCATTTTCCTCTCATCTGGAAACACTCCGTTATAGTCCTATTCGCCAAACCTGGCAAATCACCCAATGACGCCTCATCTTACCGTCCAATTAGCCTACTTTCTATACTCTCAAAAATATTTGAAAAACTCCTATTGAAACGCCTACTTCCAATTATTGAATCCAAAAACCTTTATCCTACTCACCAGTTTGGCTTCCGCCAACGACATTCCAGTTCTCAACAAGGCCTTCGCGTTGTCGATCACATCTCCTCAGCCCTCGAATCCAAACAGTATTGCACTGCAGCCTTTCTTGACATAGCTCAAGCTTTTGACAGGGTTTGGGACGCAGGTTTGCTTTACAAGCTCAGAGGATATTTACCGCAGACCCTATTCCTAATCCTACAGTCCTACCTTTCAAACCGCTTGTTCCAAGTCCGCTGTGGTTTAGAATATTCTAACTACTATCCCATAAAAGCAGGAGTTCAACAGGGCAGCGTCCTGGGTCCCATCCTCTATAATTTATACACCACTGATGTCCCCTTAACCACCAATACCTTCTTGGCAACATTTGCAGATGACACTGCAGTCCTGTCAACCCATTCAGACCCTAATATAGCATCCCAACACCTTCAAAAACGCCTTGATGAGATTGAGTATTGGTGCAACCGATGGCGAATTAAGGTCAATGAAGCAAAATGCTCCCACATAACCTTCACCCTCTGCCGCAAGTCCTGTCCGCCAGTTTTTTTAAATTCGATTCCTCTCCCGGTGTCTGAGACAGTAAGGTATCTAGGCTTCCATCTCAAAAAAAGACTGACATGGAACACACATACGAGGCTAAAAAGACAAGAACTAAACAGACGCTTTGGACAACTGTACAGACTACTTCGAAGGACATCCCATCTCTCAATAGAAAATAAACTACTTATTTACAAGGTTATACTTAAGCCAATCTGGACATACGGAATTGAGCTATGGGGGACAGCAAAAAAGTCGAACATCAAGCGCATCCAATCCTTTCAATCAAAAGTCCTGAGAACAATAGTAAATGCCCCTTATTACGTCAGCAACAAAACCCTTCACAATGATCTGAATGTACCCTATATTCTTGAACTCGTCCCTTCCAAGTTCATAAAATTCCATAGTAACCTATACAACAACCCTAATTCCCTAGCACAGTCATTGCACTGCACCACTCATCCCTATAATTCTCCGCGGAGATTAAAACGGCAGTGGCCTCGTGACCTGCTATAACTTAGTGTTAGTGGGAGTCCTGGCAATGGCCAGTTTCTCTAATCATGTCCTGAGCGTCTGTGGCTCTGGCGATCTTGAACTGGCTCTTATCCAGTGACGCGGCTGACTTAGGAGCGGGGGGGGACTTCTCTAGACTCCGCTGCCTCCTTCGCATGCGAGGGAGGTGACAGTCATGTGAACTTGGGGGCCTCTGGGCTGTTTGTAAATATTGTATGAATGATGCTGTAAATATGGTATGAATTATAACATTTATCTCAATTACTTATTGCCTAATAAAGAAGGCAGATTGTTATTTTATCACAATAAATTGTTGTTGACTCACAGTTCTTGTACCTAAGTCCAAGGAGAAAAAACTAAGTTAAGCGTGTAGTACCACACTTCATCAAAGGTTTCCATGACTAATTTCTCTTGATTAATTTCGTAGATTTTATTCATTTACTTTTATTAACACATGCATTGAATGTATAGTGAAGCATGCATTGATACAGTTTTTCCAACGCGCTCCTTTTTTTGTTTATATTCTTTAGCAACATATCGACATCTTTCATTTCATACCTACCACAATATACCTACTAAGTAAAAATACTTATTTATACTTATATTTATAGTATAATACTTATATTTTTTTATTACACAGACATGAACTGATTAATGTCACTTTTTTTTTTACTGCACTTTTCACTAATTGGCACTACGATACAAAATATGATTATTCTGAAAAATCAACGAAGGTGTTAATGTTACTAAACCGATTTTAATGAGTTTGGGTAATTACAGCATCATAATAAAATTACACATTTTTAATTAGGAAGAAAAGATCATTAACTTGATATCCTATTCAATATGATATGAAAGCATTTGTATTACATATTAATTATTTTTCAGTCTATATATATATATATATATTTTAGCCCTTAATTATGTTTTAATTATTTTTTCATTGCGGTGGGTACTCAAATTAAATCTTAATATAAAATTTTATGCCCATATGCCAGACTCACAGTGACGAATGAATGAACCGCCCGCTAAATCTTTTCGAATATCGCAGGATTGGTATAAAAGTAACCTACACTTTTAAAGTCTTAGTGAGTACAATATAATGTGCTTTGTTTGTTGGTACTTTGAACAACCAGTAAAACATAAAGCTTACTTGGTTCTTCAAATGTTCGTTTTCGTTTCAGAAACAAAAAAAAGTTGTGTTGGCTATTCTTTTCCTTCCAGGTATACAATCTGATGTTTGTGTTTAAGATTTCAGTTGCATCATTCTGGCTAGATAGATGATAGATAGACTATCATTGACTGTTACTAAGATTTTGAAAAAAAGAAAATAAATACCTCAATGTGTTTAAGGGAACCGTTCATGTTGTACCTACTATACATTAATCATGTACTGTTGTATAAACAGTGTTTTTTTTTTTTTGTTTTTTTTTTATTATATTCCTTTATTGTGCAATAATTACAATCTGCCTTTTATAAGGCAATAAGTAAGTGTGTGTCAGGTGATGGCACAACTGAACATTGATCGTACCAATTATTAGTGTTTTTTTTTAAAGTGAATTCTTTAAATACCTCAAATCCGTGATAAATAGCACGATAATTTATCTAAATTGCCTTGAATTCTGTTATTGAATTTTTGTTACTCTATTACTTTAACCATCATAAAAAGTTATTAGAAAAATTCAACGATCTAAAAACAATTGTGGATTATTCAAATAACTTAACCATGACCGTATAGACAGATTCCTTTAAGGGTTAATCAAAATCCAGTAAATGGTTTTGTAGTAGCGAACATCTTTCCAATGGCTGTTTAAAATTTAAAAAATAAATAATTATAATTGAAGTATAACAACAACTTTCTTATGATACAATTACAATCTGCCTCATTGGTCAATAAGTAATTGTGATAAGGGATCTCATTCATACCATATTCACAATTTCATTTATACAGTATTTACAAACAGCCCAGAGACCTCCTAAGTCCACATGGTTGTCACCTCCCTCGCGTGCGAACGAGGAATTATAGTTAGATGCGGTATGTGATCACTCTGGTGTAATACATTTTAATAATTATCGTTGAAAAAGAAGGTCTTCTTATTTCCGTTTAAATTCTCTTACCATCCATTTACCTTTACGTGTAATACGTAATCTAATCTAAAAAAAAAAAAGAAGGAAATTGTGGCGTTTTCTGATTCGTCCACAGTGTACTTATGTTTTTTCAGAGACCTTGTTCCCTTTTTCGTTTTCACCAATAGTGAACATTTTTTTTTTTTTTTGTTCCTTCATAGCCCCTTTAAATTTCCAGATAATTATATATAATTATTTTATATTAAGATTATAATTATTTTTATATAGATCCTCAGGTGAATCTATTATAAATTATTTTGTATTTCCTGTAATGAAAATATATTCTTAACTATTAAATTTTACACGTGCTTAAATGCCTAAAATTTCGGGAAGGTAAAAAAAAGATAGTTTATAGAGAAAGTTGCCTTAAGAAACATGCAGAATTACGTGAATGAGGAATGGGGAGAACGGTGGTTAGTAAGAATGGGACACAACCTTTTAAGACAATGGGTCATTGATACTTCCTATATATACGACCATTATTTGGTTTTTGCTTGAAATATATTTATTACAATATTTAATAATAATTATAATCATTACTATAGTTTTACAATGTTTGGATAGTGCAGTATTGTTTTCCATAGTTGTTGTGAATACCCCCAAGTACTCGGAGCCAGATCATTCTCTAATGAAATTTGCTTTGATTTCTTTAAAGCTTCTTCAATATTTGATTAATTCTTAGACTTGTTTATTGTTTTTCCTTTTATTCAAAAATGAATGTAACAAACCTAACCATATTCTGATACTCTCTCTTCATCTCTTTAGATATTCATTATCTCGTTAAAGAAATGCGATCCGGCCATCAATTTGCCCGGATCTAAAAGTATAAAGTAATCTCATCAAGACGGGATCATTGACTAAAAGATGGCGCAAATCATACAGTGCTCGTTGGGATTAGTGAAAGAAACACGGGATTACGAGATTATGCATTACATGGGATGATATGTGGGCCCACTAATCAAATCGCCTATCATAATGCACTCACTAGTTCTTCGTCCAGTTTGTTGGCTTATGTAACTCGAGTTGATCCAACTCGAACTCGAAGATTGATTCCATGGATTTCAATTGGATACATTTCTTTTCTATGTATGAAGTAGTATATTTCGATTAACAAACATACTGTAGAATGATATCAAATAAAGTTATGTTTGATCAATCCTCCCAACCTCTTCAAATGTTCACATTTCTTTTGACTTTATCTGTGATTGATTGTTCATAAAACACTAAAAGGGTGTAGCCTTACTTATTTTGAATAGTTAATTAAATCATTGTCACCAGCAGTTATAAAACAAACGTAGTATTTAATATTATACGAGTCAATTTAAATAGTTGTAGATTAGAATTCCGGTTTCAATCAATTTTATTAGGATACAATTACAATCTGCCTTTTATTAGGCAATGAGTAATTGAGATAAATGTTATCATTCATACCATATTTACAATTCATGAAGATTTGTAATTTAATTTTAAATCATTCTGATAACCTAATAACACCCCGAACATTTGCTATTTCAATAAGATTAGAATTAGTTGCATTATTTGTAATTTCACGATTTTAAGTTACTCAATAACACGATGCTTAGAATAGTTTTTTAAAACAATTATTTAAATAATCTTGGACCACACTGAGTGCTTCTTGAGTTAATAATTTAAAATAAATTCAATAGAAATACGAACAGTTGAAATGGTTGGATTTATTGGAAGTACTTTATTAAATAAACTTTAATTTTTATCTGTTCGATTAATTGAATGGTGTTAGTCAAAATTCTTTCCAGAATGGAATAAAAGCAATTGATAATTGTGCAATTTCCGGAATTGATTTTTATTAGCTCACTTTAACGAGCGTACATGGTGCATTGTTCAACTTTATTCAAGTCCTCTTGTTCTGTTTTCACTAAAATCAACCAAACTTTATGTTAAGTAAACAATAAGTCACAATACTAAAGGAATTTCCCCTTCGCCCACGCGGAAAGTGACTCGTACCACAGCTCGAATTTCCCTGCTCAGTCAATGACTAGTGAGGTCATTTTCTAAACTTGTTTAGTAGGTATTGATGTGCCGAATACCTTCCGAGGGGCAAAACAAACCACCCTCTGTACTTCAGGTAGCATCAAGCAAACCGTTTATAAATCCACCAAAAATATCTAATTACATTCCACATACCTGTTCATTTACCCTGTCGCCTTTTCTGTATTAATAGTCATCATTCTTGATGTGCCTATAGCTATCAATATTCTGAGCGCTAATGCATCTTCCTAGTTTACTTATGTACGCACAGAAGCCTACAGTGCGCTCAATTAAGATAATAAATAATGTCACGCCTGCCGCGTTCAGTGCAAAACAGTTGATATTTGTGCTGATAAAATGGCTGCTGATGCTTTGCTTAATGTTAGGACGTTGGAACTGTAATAACGTATAATCGACGAATCTCAACTAATTGGAGCTATAATTCAATGCATTAATTTTCTGCCATTCTTCAGGGAAATATCAAATCCCAGTTTTCAGGAGCCGTAGCGTTGCAATTAGCCGTGAGATGATATTGCCACTCTCACTCGTGTTGTGTTCATCAAGAGGAGCCAAGTCGCTTAGACATACTTGATATATACTCGGTATGCTGATTTGTTTGGTTCGGAGTGTGTAGACCAACTAAAAATGATTTATTTACAACACAAAATTTGGTTATTTTTGTTTGAGACACAAATATAACTGTTAGCGATCCATACAGTTTGATGGGAATACTGCGACCATCAAACACGCACACTAGAGTTGATTGCTGTGCATACACACTAAGCTTTGTGTTTGGTTAACATCAACTAATAGAGGTATTTTTTATTAGATATCGAAACATAAATAAATTAATTAATGAAAAAAAAAATAAATATTTAAAAATAAGTTAAATATTCTATTAATAGGATAAATATTGTAACTTTCTGGTTTATAATATGTGCTGGGGTTTATGTAAACTATTATTACTTAAAGTCATAAGGAGAGTTTATATTTTTTTCATTACATGTATTACAGTTTGTTTATTACCACATGTCGGGTCAAAAATTTTCTTCGAAGATCCCTAAAAGGGGGAGGAGACGCCCGACGTGGGGTAGGGTCGCTACAACCTCTAGCCACCGTCCGGCGAGCGCCCAGAAAGAGATAGAGCGGGTGGACCTGTAGTCTTTCACCCTGGCTGCCGACCTAGTCGGCGGGCAGCTTAATTCGTTTTAATCTGACTCCATAAGATCTCTCAAGGTGTGCCCCGACAAAGCACTATGTTCAGGAGAATAGGAACAAGGTAGGTTTATAGGTAGTTTATGTGGTCTTGGAATGACCACGAATTCACACTCGGTGTCTTAGGGTAGGCGAAAACCGTTCGGATCCCAAAGGTAAGTGTGAACCGGAGAGAAGCAGACTGGATTGCCGTGGGAGACACTACTAGGTCGTCCGTGAGGGAGAGGTCTCTCCCAAGGAGGTGCTAGTTTTAGCGAGACGAAGGCAGAGATTCCCACTAGGAAGGTGTGGTGGGGCCTGTCAACGCCGGACTAAAACATAGTGAGGTTAGGAGAGAGAGATGCAGAGGTAGTTGAATGAGAAGAACATGGTTTTGAGTAGAGCAGCAAGCGCCAGTGCAGAGAGAGAGCGAGAGATGAGTTCAAGGTGCCGGTTTGGTAAGTTTTAAATTTTCGTTCTTAGACGCGGTGTTTATATAGGCAGGCCAGCCGTGGTGGGGATGGCTCCCCACCTGCGGCTGTTTCCCCCACTAGCTTCTCCCGCCTCTCCACCTGACGTCATAAGCTTTATTAAACATATGGAAACATAGATAGATATTTTCTGATACGAGAAGAGGGGAACTTCTAACTATTCGTAATTAAGAGGTGGCCACAACACTACAGTTTTATTTATAGGGATATTTCGCTTGACATTCTCCTGTCACAATGAGATGTCACCAGCCTGATCAGTAATTTGTTGGAGCTATTTAGGAATTTTATCACAAAAGTCATCAAAAGTGTCGATAAAATTGTTTTGAAACAATGCCTTTGATCGGACCATGTAATATGACTTTTTTAGATGGTATGAAATTGTTTGTTTTTACTGAGTTTAAATGATTTTTTCACACCCACGAAAAGGTTATTTTTTACCACTAAAGGTTTATTCACCTTCTACTCTCATTTAAAAAAACACAGCTCTTTTTTAGCCACAGGTTAGTTATCAGAGCCAGTGGCCATCCATCATTGTGTTTGGCCCGTGGCTGGAATGTTGCACAGTCGTGTCGGCTGTCCTCAGCTGAGGCACTATTCAAAACAACTAGTCGTTGACTCGTGTGACCGAGGGCTTTGTCGCTGGTTTACCAGTCCTTTGTTTTCTCTTTCCGACTTCTTGTTTATTCATTCGGCTTCGATGTCGAAGAATTTTTTCCACCACAACCGGTAACAGAAAAAACCAGGCATTTAAACGTAGCACCCACATCTGGATTCTTAGTTATTGATTTACTGTAAAAATCAGCCTACACTAGCCAGCTCTTGAAAACTCAAAAAACCAGTCAAGTTGGTTTAAAAAAACAAAAAAAAAATGTATATTATTCACACATATAATCCAAAAGCGTAAAGCATACAGGGAAAACAGCTCTGTCCGTGGATCGACACAGCCACACCACATTTTTGACTTACTCCTCTGTCGTACTCAACGTCTCCAATTTGCATAATTTTCTGCTTTTTACATTTTCTCCTTGGAGAGATTCATGTAGTTATTTTCTTTAACTTGGGGTTAAAGGGTATTATAATAAATGATACTCCCACTCTGCAATAGCCATGAGTATTACTAACTGTCACACTTTAGAACTCTAAGTCGGTTATACTAAAATACTAAAAACATATACCCAAATTAAAATGCCTGGATTGGGGTTGTTTTTTGTCTCTCCAGTCAAATTTCTGGTGTTGCAGGTTTTAATTCTAAAGGCCTCATACGTTGGTCTCGGTAATACAATAAACGCAGTAACTTCATAATAACAACAATATTTCAACATGTCACTCATCAAACGTTGATCAATTATAATCGTAATGATTACAGTCGATTCGTCTCAAACTGATGATATATGTGTCCTCCGGCCAGTTCTGGTGTGCGGTACCACACTATATTCTCACTTGACTGACAATACAGCTAAAAGTCTCCAGCAATTTCAGAATGGGATCATGAGAAGAGTGGTCAAGCAAATCTCTCTCGAGAAATTAAAGAACGCCTATCTGCACCCGTTGGGTGGTGGTGTATCAGTGGTTCATCCACCGGAGACACGTCAAGTTTTTTTGACTCGTTGCAGCTACTAACAAACCCAGTATTTAACACTATACCCCACCACTCAGACTGTAAGGAAAAATTAGGTTAAGATTTTATTTGTAAGACGTATGTTAGTTATGATTCATAGGGTAAGCCCCGTCCCTTTTTAAACATGTTCGGACAATGAATGTATAATGTAAATCATACTTTTATAACAATTGCAAATCATATTGTGAAATTTCATAAAATGTAGACAAGCTACAGGACATATAATATTATATAAGATTCGTAATGAATGCCATAATTTTTAATAACAAGGGAATATGGGGGGTCATTTAATTATTTACCAAAACTTATGCAGGGAAGAACAAGGGTTTGTTGACAATTTCAGACCCAGAGGAGTACCTGTTTGAAAGTAGGGCCTAACAACAAAACAGTATTTGGGTTTCCCACTGGCAATATGTTGGATTTCTCTCACAATTGTGCTTTAAAAACAAAGGACATGAAATGTTCACCTCAGATAGCTTACTCTATTATGAAAACTTCAATATGGCATGACAGAGAAAAAAAAAAAAAAAGAACGACCCGCGAAAAGAGGGTGGTTGTGAAGGGGGGGGGTACCGCATCGGAACCAATCACCGGCCGCAGAGAGCGAATAACGCGGTCAATCCGGTCTTTTTTCCCTCTCTCTGCCTCCAGGGCTATTAGGGACAACTGTCGTCTCTGATAAATTGTACTCTCTGCTAATAATGTACAGGGGAAAAAATTCGAAATTCAATATTCTTCCATCTCCGCGCCACTTCACGGGGTGAGAGGGGCAAAAATGATTTCTTTTTTTCGAAATAGCAACTAAATAAATCCCTCAGATAACACCGGATGTTCGTTTCTCTTCAGAAGTTTTCTTTGATTAGTCCAGGCCTTCCATTCCCAGCATATCACAATTATACGACAAGCTAAACAATAATAAAGTCACAATTAAAAAAAACCAGTAAATATATAAATAAAAAATAATACTTATTACAAAGGGAAACTGACACCGGGAATTATTGAATATACTAATCAATAAATGTTCACCATTCAACTTAATCTCGGACGCGTTCTAACATTTAAAGCAATAGGTCAATTTCATAATGGCTTTGTGCTAGATATTTGTGTGGTATCTCAGAAAAAATTAGTCAGCAGCTGAATGAGAGTGGTTGCAAGGTAGCGTTGGCTAATAGCATAGATACCACCCGAACATGTATCAGTAGCTTGGAATACCTCAGCGAATCTAAAATTGTTCAGAGGTTTTTTTTTTTTTTTTTTTTAAATATTAGTAATTTTGTATCATTTTGACTAATTCAGAATTATGTTCCAAATTTTTGATGCAAGTTAAAATCGCACGTATGTCGGATAAAAATGCCGATTTGTATTTATATACTGTTTCTCCTATTAAAATAAAAATATTTTATTTTGAGCTTGCTATTTCAAAGATTTGTGTTAGATGGTGTTAATAGAATTTTCCTTTATGCAGTTCCATCTAGAATAATCGTTGATGTTATAGCTCCCAAGTGGTACTTCGGTTACTGAAAATCACATTAACCTCAATGCCATTGAAAATGTTCGTAGTTTAGGAGAGTAGTCCATTAATTCACTTAACATGACCAATTTAAGAGATACAAATGGCCAAGGTTGCATCTGTACTTTAGACTACGCTGAGAAGGTAGCGTTATGTTGGTGCCAGCCTATTGAATTACTTACTCATTTGTCCTCAAGAGGCTGAATGAACCCCGAACCGCATCCGAACAGCAACCAGATCATACATACCATATCAAATAAAAAATGTGCATCTACTGTGGTGCATCCACGATGCGTTTAATAGTCATCGTGCTAATCGCTTTATCTCAACAATGGCCTTGTTAGCATAAAGCAATAAAGTAAACATTGACAATAAGCTCCCTTCTGGCGGGGCTGTCCACTTGAGTTAACCATAGGTGGCCTACAGACCCGAGTGTTTGCTCAGGTATTTACCCAAGTCCTAGCGGGGTCCAGAAAACTCTAATCTAGGCATGGAGCTATACTGCCTGCCAAATACCTACTGAGCAACAAAAGCCACTTCTACCCCCACTCTGTACCTCAGATAGGATCAAGCAGCCCTATTTAACCTCTGAAAAACACAGATCTGTAGCTAGAGCCGGCGGTAAGCCCCAGCACCGAATACCCTTTACATTACATAATTCTTTTCACCACAAAAAATATTGTTAGTTACTAAGTCATACACTCCTTACAATGCAGTTTAAGGAGAAAGACACATTTGTAAAATTTAAATAATTAATTTAAAAAAAAAAGTCCATACCTGTCTATATCCGTCTCACCCAGTCACCTCTCATTTATATAGTCATTACTGTAAACTATGTAAATTGTATTTAAGTTTTTGTTGTTTTGGGATCATTAATAATGCTATTGCAGTAAAGTGCCGATTCGTATAAAACCGATCGAAGTATTATAGGTACTATATAATATATACTATAAAATCTGCTTGAATACTAGAATTTGTGATAAAAATAAAGCAAATGTCTCAAAATATGCTAATTGGTTTTTTGCTTAAAATAAAACAACTAAGCATTATGAAAAACAAATCAAACACGAAATAAATAAAATTTTTCAATTTTATAAATTTATTTTAATCGGAGTTAAAACAAACGACACAATGAAGGCGTTACTAATGTCAATAGTTATCGAACGTAGGCCTGGACCGAGAAATGACAAAGGCTACTCACTGGTTGGTTTTAAGTTTGAAGGAATCACGTGAGAAAATATTCTGATTCCCACACAAAGCTTTCTCAAGATAAGTTTAGTAAGGAATGAGTGAATGAACTATCATGAGATCGTCCTCCTTTTGCTTGTCTGTCTGCATGTTTTAGGACAATCGTGGTTCTTGAGAAAGATGGATCGATTTAAAATTTGAACGGTTTATTCGAAAACCATTATTTCCGTTTCTCTAAACTTCTTAAGAATAACGGTGTTCAGTGAAATACAAAAAGTAACTGTACGAATTTGAGTAACGACCGATTTCTAACTGATTGAGTGGATGACTGTGTCTGCTTGAATACTAGAATTTATGATCAAAATAGAGCAAATGCCCCAAAATATGCTAATTGGTTTTTGCTTAAAATATAACAACTATAGCAACTTGAAAAACAAATCAAACACGAAATAAGTTGAAATACTTTCAATCACATATAAGATTTTTCAGTTTTTAGCTTAGAAACTGCTTAAGATTTGAATTATTATTATATTTAGCCTATAAATAAAATTTCAATTATTAAAATGGTACCAGAAAACGCAAGAACTATGGAAATCGTTGATTCTTAAAATCCTCTTTTAATGTAATGGTCAAGTCATTTCTTTGAGTCTGTAAGGAAATAAGTAAAATTGCAACTGGTTTTCTTAAATTTTCTGTAGCTACATTTTAGGTAGATTTTATTTATTTTTTTTTTTCTTAGCTTTTAAACTTATAAAGGATGTGGGGAAAATAAAGGAAACTTATTTTGGGCTAATGAGTGCCTTTCACTAAGGGGAGTCCCCCATTTGAAGGATGTATGAGAAGGATATAGGGTGTGGAATGCCTAAAGGAGGCGGGTGGAGTCAGGAAGGTAGTGAGAGTCTACCGAGGGTGGAGCCTAGAGGTACCTAGGCAATGGTTTGTAGTCGGCCAGGTCAAGCCCCTGGCAGGGGCCTGAAATAAGTCGGCCTTTCGGCCGGAAGGTCGACCCAGCTTAAACAGGTAGATGGGGTCTTGTAGCTTTGGAGATCGGCCTCGATCTCTCGGCTGGGTGTAGATCTTCAGTCTCCGTCAGGGGGCTAGGGTTCGATCACGTCCATCTGTCTCCAGGCTTCGGTGGTCCAGCAGTGCTTCCATCTGACGGGCGTTGGTGGTGGTTGAAGGTCGGAGAATAGTGGGTTGTGGCTGTGTCGGAGTGAGTCGAAAAAGTTGATGTGCCTTCTCTTGATAAAATCTTGAATGGTGAGCACTTCAAATTTTTTATGCATCTCGTCTGCCTTCATTCGGTCGAACGGGGTATGTTTGAGGGAGGTGTGGAGAACTCTGTTCTGAAATTGCTGGAGCATTTTGAGAGTGCATTGTATTTGTGTATTTAGTTATACAAGTCATTAACTGATTTAATGCTTTGATATAATGCGAGAATTCATAAATTTGAAGGTCATAGTGAGTCCCAGAATATTTAAAGATAGAAAATAACAACATAAAATGAAGTACGAAGTTGTTTATTCGTTCACGGTCCGGCGTCCTTTATTTCGTTTACATCTATGTCAGTCACTACAATAAATGTAAAAAATTTGTCTATAAAAAATTAAAATTAACAATCCATGCACAAACGTTATTCTACGATGTTGAAATGCTATTTGTGGGCTATTCTTAATCATGAAATAAATTGAGGGTAGACCAGAGAGAGGTAGATCATGTATTAATATGAATAGGTCTTCCTAGATTATATTTTAAGTTACGTCTACGTTTATCGTTCCAAGAGTAGAACATTCGCCGGACAAATATTCTCATTGGTACAATTGATAATTAAAAGACTAATAAAGTGCTGAGTGGCATTGAATCACAAACAGGGCGTAGGAGCCTGAACAACAGGCACGCTGTATTCTGCTACCGGGTGTGTAAACATCAGGAACACTATTGTGCCAGGCGAGGCGATACCATCCCGCAGTGGGCAAACAGGTAATCAAACCATGGACCACCTCTGCCTAAAACTCCCAGAGCACACATTTCCAACCGTTCCTTCTTTCCGTTCGTTCCTTTCCTACAATATATATTTATATACCCACCCGTATATTAAACTAGTTAATTAAAATTACATGTTATTCCGAATACCATTGGTCTCATCATTGTTACTTTTATTATTGCTGAACCTGAGGGAGCTAATAATTTTTTCTGGGGGGAAACGTTTTCCAAAAGAAAAAATCATTTACTAAATTTTGTTACCATACAAATAGGGCATATATACATATGTAGTGAATTTTTAGACAAGTAACAATATGGCCGTTTTGCTTAAATATTTTTACAGCCCTTGCTCAGAAACTTAAACATTTAAACTCTATTATTTCGCCACGATTAACGGATCTTTTGAGAGCCAACATTCAGAATAAATCTTAATAAGTTTGTTTTCGAACAATATTTCAGGTATTAAAATATATATTTAATTTGTTGAACATTTTCTTTGACCGATGGTTTAGCAAATCAATATGTCATAACATAACATATAACACAAGGGCAACACCATAAATCACTGATAAACAGTAGCGTTTAAAGTAAATAATTAAAAGAGTTTCAATTTTACCAATTATTGCCACTTATTACACACTCATAAGTCATTTTTAATGAAATGTCAACGTTTACAGTGTAATTTACGGTAAGTGTAGGCATACATAAAGAATGTGTGCCGCTTAAACTATTTGTCTAGAGCTAACAAAATCTATAAAATGTTTTCTAGAAAAACTATCTTTGACTATATTCATTCAAGATCCAATGAGGTGAGTTGACCAGATGAAAGACGTTGATCAAAGAAATAAAATGTTTGTAAAGAAAACTTTTCTCTCTTCTAACAAATTACCCTGATTTCACCATGTATTCGAAAGATGGAATATACATCTCCTGCATAATGAATAGATTTATCTTGCATTCTTAGAATATTTCTAATAATAAAAATAATATTTAAGCAATAAAAAATACTAAATACTAATAATAACTCTTTGATATGTATGAATCTTATATGAATTGAATTAAGCATAAATTTAATTTAGTAACATATAAAAAAAGAAAAAAAAAACTACTAAAGATAGGGTGTTTAATTCGGAAATAAATCAAACAAAGGTGGAAACTTTTTTAAACACTTTATTTTAGGTCAAATATGAGTATCCAGAGTTCCCCCCCTCCACTGAAGTGAGAGCTAGTGGTGAGGTCCAAAAAATTAGTGAAAAAGGGAGTTTTTTCAAAAAAAATAAAAACCGATTTGATTATTCAATTAAAGAAACCATCTGAATAAAAGTTTTACACCATTGCATTCTGCATAAAATGAGTACCAATAGATCAAAATTACTCCGGTTGCTCCTCTTACATCTCCCGAAGTTGCCGTTATATTTTCACTTTCGCTAGTAAGTGTAATTTTCGCACTAATTGTGTTTTTAGAGAGCGTGCCTGCTCTAAGAAAAATATAGTTCTAAGTAAATGTTTTTGAGCATTTGATTATGCGTTCAATGAGTACTAATATACAGGGGTTATACAGTTGATTGAATAGTCCGGCATTGTAATTTATTTTTACAAACCTATATTTATAGAAAATAAATTGAACAAAATAATAAGTAAAAGTATGTAGTATTAATAGAATTATGTCTTAATAAGAGATTTAACACCATTAATGGAGAACATGGTTAGAACAATTCAAGAGACTATTATATCTAGATCATTAGGCATTATAAATAGAATATTGTTCATTAGGGCTGCGGAGTAACTTGTTCAAGAAATTACTCAACTTTAGGTGGGTTCGCATGGGCACTATCCATGCTCGCAGTTTACTATGGGTCACCCTCACTCTGTGTTGCCAATTGATTCTGCAGTAAGCCATCCTCATGTCCTTCTATACAAGTCTCAGCGTTAATGGCGGTGGTTGTTGGAGAGTTAGCGCACGACATGCCTTTGCAGTTTCCGGTTTCAATCAATTTTATTAAGATAAAATTACAATCTGCCTTTTATTAGGCAATGAGTAATTGAGATAAATGTTATCATTCATACCATATTTACAATTCGTCGTTCACTCGCTCATTCATACAATATTTACAAACAGCCCAGAGGCCCCCAAAGTCCACAAGGTTGTCACCTCCCTCGCATGCGAAGGAGGAAGCGGAGTCTTGGGGAGTCCCCCACGCTCCTACGTCAGCCGCGTCACTGGATAAGAGCCAGCGGAGGCTGACCAAGAGCGCGAGAGCAACAGACGCTCAGGACATGATTAGAGAAACTGGCCATTGCCAGGACTCCCACTATCACTTATTTATAGCAGGTCACGAGGCCACTGCCGTTTTAATCTCCGAAGAGGATTATAGGAGTGAGTGGTGCAGTGCAATGACTGTGCTAGGGAATTAGGGTGGTTGGATAGGTTACTATGGAATTTTATGAACTTGGAAGGGATGAGTTCAAGAATATAGGGTATATTAAGATCGTTATGAAGGGTTTTGTTGCTGACGTAATAAGGGGCATTTACTATTGTTCTTAGGACTTTTGGTTGAAAGGATTGGATGCGCTTGATCTTCGACTTTTTTGCTGTCCCCCATAGCTCTATTCCGTATGTCCAGATTGGCTTAAGTATAACTTTGTAGCCTTTGCAGTTAATGCACAAAACATAACACCGAATAACTGCCTTCCTGCAGTTTTCCTCTGCACCCTTTGATCCATCTGTATGATGTTGTTTTGAGTTGAGATTGAGTTGCTGGTTTTTTATTGGTCGTCACTGGAAGTAAGCCAAAGTTTTCGCTTCTGCATCCCTAATCTAAAATGGGTTTTTCGAGTTTCTATTCTATGTTTGAACATGTAGGTATGATATCGAAGAATGATAATATCATGCATCGTGTGTTGGAGGCAGAGATAACAAATCCAAATTAATTTTTAACAGTGGTTTAGCAAAACTCATGGTACCCAATAAATTTTCACAGCCTTCATATAGAGCGACTAAACACTTCTGTTCTGCTTCGCCAATTTCTCCTTCCTGGGGATCCGGGTTCATGAAGAGCTGAACAACGTCTAAAAGTTTCTTTGAAGGATAACTTCAAAAGCAGTTTAACACTTTTTTTTTACTTTGCCTAAATAATGTAGATTGCTAAATAATAATTGTGAAGGCTGTTTTTGATGGAATCTGATTATATAAAACTGTGGTAACTATAATGGGTGTTTTGTATCTCACCCTTTACTGGTTTCAAGACACTATTTCAAAAACAAGAATCTAGTACAGCTATTACTATAATACAAAATTAGGTGGTCAGCATCTTGTGCTGCTTGCTTAACCGCAAATCCTCAATTCCGAAGCACCGGAGACACCATTGATATCAATCAATTCATTTTTGTTTTAGCCATTGATTAGAGATCTCTCTTGAGCTATCCTTAACTGTCGTTGTTTCTTGGAATGCAACCTCAGGTGCGGCGCGTTGTTTAGTACGCCGTAGGCGTTTTGCGGTTTTAGTTCTTTTGATGGCAAGGTCTACCGGGTACTCATCAAAATCAACCAACGTCAGAAAATAGAACCGGTTTTTGCACACTCTCTCGCCGTGGAAGGGCATCGGGAAGCAACAGGTACAACCATCCACATCTTTGAGGACTTTTATATCAAGGAACTAAACATTTCTTTTTTTCAAAAAACTCAAGACGGTAGTGAAAATCTCACTTACTAGTAAAAGTTGAAAAAATGATGGCAATGTCGGGAGAAAGAAGAAACCTTATAACTGTTATTTTTTTTTTGTTTCGGAACTCATTTTGCGCCGAATTTAATGCTTTAAAAATGTAAAATAGAACGATTCCTTTGATTGGGTGAATCGTGTTTTATTTTGAAAAAACTGAATAAACTCCTTTTTTAATAAATTTTTTGACCTGACCGCCAGTGCTGAGGGGTGAGTGGGAGTTTCTCTCATCGCTGTGTTCACATTTATCTAGCTTTATATACTTCATGCAGCTTAACTATTTTGTCAAATAATATTCTTTGAAACTTCTTTTGGATTATTTCTAGTTTGCTGACATTGGTATGACTAACTAAGCTCCAATCATGTGGTACTTAACTAAGTTCTTCTAAATTTCTCTTCCAGAGCAATATTTAGCTTGGAATTTGTAAACTTGTACTTGGTTGCCTATTATGATGAATGGTCCGCTGAACTTGTGAATGGATGACACATTCTTCCTAAACCCTCCAAATTCATAAGGGAAAACTCTGAGGAGGTCCCGGTAGCCTCTGGCTGACAAAAAAAAACAACCAAAAAAAGCCTGATATCCTCGAAAAATCTCGCGACCAATTAAGTACAGCTAGGCTTCCGCAGAGGCTATAACTAGAAGGAGGTACCCCCACTACCTGCCAGGCCGGTGCTGTGTACGGCGCGAGCGAGCAGTTGCGACGTAGTCGTGAGTGAGTGAGTTTGTTGTCCCAGTGCCTCTTCCAGCCAGGCTCCAGCGTCTTCCAATTCTGAGATGCCACTTCTCCAGACATGATCTTTCTCTTCTCAGCGCTCCTCATCGCCTTCCTCGGACCGGCCACAGGCATGTTGGATCTTTTAGTGCATATTCCTATTTAAACAAAAAATAATTGAAGACGTATAACAATCAATGTTTTTTTTTAGCTAGTTGAATTTATATTTTATTATTAATTTATATGCTGAAATTTAATTAACAAACGATAACCAGGCTGTACAAAATCATGGGAAAAATTATTTTGAATCGTTAACAGAACACACACTCTGTCAAACTAAAATTGTCTAATTTAAACACAGGTGTACCTAACTATACAGCATAAAAAAATAACTAACCTTAGAATAAGACCCTTAACTAACATGAATGAATGAACAAAGTAATTCTCAAAGAAAAGAAAATTTATAATAATCAAGTTTACTTGAAAAGTGCATAGAATATGATGTTATCCAACACTTTTGATGGCATGAAGCCGAGACCTCCCAAGACCTTCTCAATATCTAATACTTTATAGTTTTCTAAGTAATATATTTCTTTGGTCTACTGAAAAAAACATATTGAACAAGAGAAATGTAAACATTTTGGCAGCTATTTTGGTGGATGTACGAGCACAGAATTTAAATAATTTGCTATTGGTTATTCTTGAGACGGTTCTTCTGAAATACATATTCATTTTCGGTCAAAATATTTTAGGGCTCAACCGAACTAAAAACTGCATAGAAAATTTTTTCGTACTGATTGCTAGCAGCATGAAAATTTCTGTAGAATTAATGCCCTCGAATGAATTAACAGTAACCCAAAAACTGGTAAATACGCGATGTGGGGTCTAGTCTTCAAATCTTTTGGAATCGTCAAAATCATTAATATTGATTTATTTTAAATTTACATAATTCAGATGAAATCTCTGTTTATTCAGATATTAGGGATGTTAGATGATTTATTATTTTATAACGCTTTGGCTCTATGTCCACTTTTCTCCTAATATTTGTTACCCTTCCTCGACACTTCTAACAAGGCGTTTTTTACTAAGGACCAACCTATGTGTAAAGAATAAAAACCAGCTTAATAGTACTAGAGGCGTTCGCTGGCGGCGAAGTCGAGAGAGCGGTCACGTCCCTAAGACTCGAGTAGAATAAGGGTCTCGGTAGGGAAAGATTATTTTGTAAGAGTCAGGGAGCAAATGAATTACAATCGAGTAAGTGAAGAGGGAACTAGAAGAATTTTGGATTTCGGCTTTAGGAACGATGAACTTTAGGCAGACCGATAAAGCAGTGGCTTCCAGATGTAAAGGCTGTTATCTCGAGAAGAATCCCGGAGTGGAGGAATTTGGCGATATTTTGCAAAAATATTGAAGCCAGAGTTTTTTTTATTCTTTTCTCCTTTCAAGTACTCTCTTGAAAGTCTCTTGAATACATATTGGTAATAATACTGTGATGGTCATCAGTTATCAACCATACCTGCAATGAAAAACATTCAAGTCCCTTGGCTACATAACTCGCAATAAGTTACACTGCGGTAATATTTCTGATTAATTATACTTTTCGTTGGTTATGTCGTAAGGGCGTTACTTTATTTGTCTTATAATCCTTTTACGCTGAGTAAACAATATTTGTTTGTTTAATAACATTGAGTAGCTATAGATATGACAGTTGTACTTTCCTGCGATAATCAAACCAGAATCCTTCCAAAAATAGAGAATTTATCTACGTTAACAATAAACAACCATATTGATTTTTTTCGAAAGACGTGTTTCCTTCGAGCTCAAAACCCTCCCCCTATAAATACGTTTGAAAATTGTATGATTTTCCTTATCAAACTCGTCGTTCTTTAGCTGTCTTATTACAGTATTCTAAAACTGAAGGTATTTTTTATACTTTTGACAAGATGTTTCATATTTCTTTTTCTCTTTATTTCAGAATATTTGTTGGCTGAACTTTCTTTCCTCTTTTTGAGACGTTGTTACAAAGTGTCAATAGCTCTGCTGTTTCAGCTCACATAACCAAATCATTTCTGACTGTAGCCTGCTTTTTTATTTGCCTCTGAGGTGTTAGTTTATTTCCTCTCCCAAGCACAATATTCATCCTCCTTCTGAGAAAAGCAGTCGTGTCAAATAGAATGCAAATACTCTGCTCTCCTGTTCTCAAGCTTTCCTTCATTATGCTGTACACCTTTTACTAAATTATTGTCAATTTACTTTCTTTGCTATAAGTAAAGGCGAAATCAATAATATCACGTAGTTGGGAGATGAATTCACTTTAAGGTGAATTTGTTATTATTTTTTACTATCCGCAGTTAAAAGAAATGGCTAGTACAGGCAGGCAGGAGGATAGCGAAACAATAAATTAATAAATGACTGACAAGCATTTTATAAATTATCGCTTTGTATTTTATGGGATGTTTAGATGTTTTGAAAAGGAAAGAAAATTGCATTTCGATGGAAGCATTGCGTTGCTCAAATAGCACTTATGAATATTTTGAAGAATAAGCACTTATTTAAAATCACGCTTAAGTACTTAACAGTCAAGAAATATATGTTTATCACATATAAAAAGGTCAAAGCACTTATTTATTTATTTTTTAGTGCTCAACCAGGGCAATAACCGTATTTTATCGTTTAAAGATGCCAGAAATACACCACTGACTTCAATGAAACTTATCTACTGAGCCGTTATACCCAAACTCAATAATACTGAATATGCGACGTGAGGTCTTACCTACAAATGTTTTTGAAACCTTTAAATCAAAGTTCATGGGAATATTTTAAGTGTACATAATTTAATATGAAAATAGTACCTAATGCGTTTCTTTGATATTCTTCGGGATTTTCGTTGTGTTGTTTTTTTCCAGGATTGTCCACGGGACATCTTCGCACCCTGCTATCATATGAACAGTGTTTCTTCGTCCCAAAATGATATAATATATCAAATATTGAATTAGTTAGGTTTCAGTTATTTAAATACATTTATTTTCCCTGTGTTTGAAAGCAATTTATTAACTAATTCATAATAGTTTGGGAGAAAAGTTTTTTGTTTTACTGCTTTAAAAATTGGAAATCAGAGTTCATCACTGTGGCCATCTAATATAATATATCTTACCAACATCAGATATACATAGCACTATTTTATGTCTTACTCGACACAAAACTTCGCGTATTTAGTTCTTACTTTCCGGTATATATCCCTGATTTTCCCAAACGCCCTATTCCCCCGAATATGGTGCATTGGCAGACTAAATCCTGCCAGACCGGGGCGGTCCTTTGAGTTTTTCCTTCAGGACAATAAAGCTGATGGCCTATTCCTGGATGAGACATATGTCGACGGAGTGTGGCTCTTGCCAATTGTCGGGATGGTCCACTGTCTACAGTCGCTACAAAAACGGCGATTATCATCTCAAGAACCCTTTGCGTTTGTCGACGTTTTTGGCTTAGGGCCAAACAGATGCGCCTACGTGTCAAAAGGTGTTAAATGCACTCTCATATATTATCCGTCACAAAAAAAAAAAACGAAAAAACCCGCAACATTATTTATATGGCTAATATGTAAAAATGCTATGTTTTCATGATTTATATTTTTTTTAACGGCTGAGTCATTTAGTTCCCAGTAAATTATGTATGTGTGCTCCATTCAAGCCATACACTTCTTTCTAAGATTCAGTGCCTTCCACCCTTGTCTAAAAGGGAGGTAATTCTATAGCTGTAATCAATAATGCACACAAGCTATTATTATTAACTATTATACAAAACAAATCAAACTTAGCAGCTTATTGTGAGTATTGAAAGAGCATTGATGATGTATTCAAACGATGGAAAGTCATCTTATATCATCATTGACAATTTTATACCCTGTACTCTTACGCTGGAAGGCAGCGGATATGATTAGACTCCCGTTCGGGCTTAAAATATATTTAGCAGGATCGATTAAGTGGATGGTTACTTCTTGATTACGATCTACACTCCAGAAGCCCATATTGAAGCATAGCTACGTTTAATTATGACGATTGTACATTCTTTCACTGAGAGGTCGACTATGCAGAGTTCCTCAAGAGCACTGGCGGTTTACATCTTCAGCAGAAGAGGTTTACATCCTTTTAGAATTTCACGAAACATACAAGGGATGTGTATTTTGGTGGGTTTGGAGTTGACGGTTAAAAAGTCGAAAGTATCGTAAATCGATTTGAGATTTGCGAGATCTATGGAGGTAGGTTTTGTTCGAATCCGTAATTGTACAAGTCTAAAGTAATTACTGTATTATTCAAACTATAAATTGGAAAGATCAACTGAAGATTCTTTGAGAAGTCATTGTATTGTCAATAAAATAAAATATATATTAATACACAGCTACGCTGAACTAGTCCATCCAAGCATCAGAAGTTTTCCCCAAATATAATTATTTTACATCAATTATGAACTGAGTCGTATTTTATCAAATATAATATAAATCAAAAAGATAATGGCGAAAAAATATTGCAAATTTGTTATAACAGCACGGGCAAGGATATTAAATGCACGATGACTGTTGTTGATTATCAAAACTTTTGAAATATTTACATGCACATTGCTGAACAATCACACATCTTTACAGTATACTATGAAAGTTTTAAATTTCTTTTAATTCCAATAGGAATTTGGAAAATTTCCCATCTGCTCGTTACAAATAGGTAATATTGCATAAAAATATATTCACACTTTCCTTTCAGCAGTTTTATCTTGATCTGTAAAGTTCCATGAAAGTTGTTTATAATTTTATTTTAATCATGGGCTAATGGGTATATATCGTTTATCTCCATTTCTCTACTTATTTTAGTAGTAGACTAAAAACAGTACGACACAGGTCTTATCGGCGTTCACACTTGCTAACTTCACCCAATCAGTCGCTTCGTCTCAAACAGATGATCTATAAATGTATCCTCCGGCCAGCTCTGCTGTACGGTGCCCCGCTATTTACCCACTTGACTGACAATACAGCCACAAGTCTCCAACGTTTCCAGAATGGGATCATGCGAAACGTGGTCCGACATACCTCTCTCGAGAGGTTAAAGAACGCCAACCTGCACCCGTTGCTTGATGTGCCGTCGGTGGATGAGTTCATCCGCCGGAGACACATTAAGTTTTTCGACGCCTTGCAGCACCTGACAAATCCAGTGTTTAACACTATGACCCCACCACCCCACCCGAATCGATGGCAACATACTGTCGGGGAACATTTAGGTTAAGGATTAGTATGTAAGTTAGTTTTTAAGTTTTTTTGTTTGATCAAAAAGGTGAGCCAAGTACATTGTGTATCATTGTATAACTTTTAGACCAATTCAGACCTTGTATAGAGTGTACTGATGGTACAGGACATATAAAATGTAATATGTTAATATATTCGCCTAAGAATCTATAGTAAATAATAATTTTGTTATTTTTTACGATTGATTGCAAAAAAAAAAAATTTATATATATATATATGTATATATCACGTATATATACATAGTTTCGAAAATAGCGTATCATTTATAGTTCTCTTCGAACCTTTTCCACTGTGTAACTAACGACTAGAAAGCGAATCCTCACAAGCAGACAATTAGCTTTTCAACATTGCTTTGACATTACTAAAATATAATTCATATATAAGTGAATATATCATGACCCAAGATACACGAACTAATAAAAAAAAAATGATACAAAGACATGGAGATCGGTAGACAGGCGAAAAGTACCTGTTTGATAGTATGTACAATCCATTCTTGTCAGACAAATACACAGTAGTACAACAGAACGATTTCACGCCTGGAATGATATTCAAATGATAGCTATATTTAGCCGACTGGAGCTGGAACCGGCATTGTCCCGATATTTCGGACGTGCTATTCCTGGAGGAAATGGGGACTCCAGGGGGACTACATCGGGCACAGGTGCTGTCCCGGCTTCCACTCTTAACTGAATTCCCTTCGTTCTTGCTTGGCTATTTATAAACCGCAGATGGCATTTGCTATTCGACCGTGGCATGTGGCATTCTTTTGCATAGTGATATCATGTGATAACATCAACTATTTAACAAGGAATTTACATTTACTCAAAATATACATTATTGAACATTACCTATGAATTACATCTGTATAGATGAAATGAACAACGTAGAATTTAAAGGAAAGGGTGTCAAGAGTACAATGAGGTCTCTTAAATATTTCTAAAATGACTTTTAAACACATATTTGTTATAAGATACAACTTGATTATATTTGTTAAGCCACAAGTCTTTAAATAAAATATTTCTCCAAACCCAATCTATATTATTTTAATTTATATTAGTTAGGATTGCAATATCCAATATGCAATATCAGAATCTGTAATGAATCTGCATAAACTAAAATGCTTCTTATATAATACTGATTAACTAATTGCAATCTATTTATATTATACAAGGTTGTTTGAAATTTAAAGGTAATTGAGCTCACTTTCAAGAAAGGAAAATCTCCATAAAATTAAAATTTGTCTTCAAAGAATCTATTAAAATTGTCTTGGACAAGTCAAAGGAAAGGTTAATGTTATTAAGTTTTTTATTTTTGAAATATTTCTTGCGTTATCAATATTAATCTCTTCCTAAATACAAGAGAAAAAAAACTGACTTTGAACTTTAAATTGTTTTTGAGCTGTCGCTGTCTCTTGAAAAATTCCAAAATTTTACGAAACGGCTGATTTTTGTCGCATGCTTCTAATCGCACTTTTTTTTAAAACAAAACATGAACATAATAACGTGAGCTATTGTAGAATAGCCTTTAAATGGTTGAAAGTGTTATAGTAACAGTAGTATAAACAACTTAATTATGATGAAATTACAATCTGCCATAATACTTAAAAGGCACTAAATAATTGAGATAAATGTTTTCATTCATACCATATTTACAATTCATCATTCGCTCGCACATTCATACAATATTTACAAACAGCCCAGGGGCCCGCCAAGTCCACACGGTTGTTGCCTCCCTCGCATGCGAAAGAGGAAGCGGAGTCTTGGGAAGTCCCCCACGCTCCTCCACCAGCCCCGCCACGGAATACGAGCGAGGCTGACGAAGAGCGCGAGAGCCACATACGCTCAGGACATGATTGGAGAAACTGTCCATTTCCAGGACTCCCACTGTTGCGCATTTATAGGAGGGTTATAGTAATAGTTGTCGATGCACTAAGTAGAACGTTATAGTTATTGAACTCTCTGGTTCAAATTTGGAACTCAAAACAGCAGGCATTATAGACAGCATTAACAAATTTCCATGATCATCATTTGCTAATGATCCCACACAAATTACCCTTTCTAAGTCTGCAAATTTGTGATTTATTTTCAAGCGTTAGCCTAGTAAATAGTATCGATTACTACTAATAGTTTTTCTACTCCGTATCCTCCATATTAAGTAAACTGCTAGATTTACTTTTAGATTTCAAAATGGTTTTGATACAGCCTGGCGTACGGAAGTGCTATGACATATTGTCGCCGCAATCACAACCATATGATCCTACAACATGAGCTGTTGGGAGGGGGTTCCCTGGTTATGGGACTTTTTCTTTTACTATCTCATGAGGTTTTTATACACTATCAGATGGAGCAGTACTCTTATGAAATCTATCTCATATCTTTATTACTTAAGAGGCTCTATAGAGAAATTCTCTCAAGACATCTCAAGAGCATCCCGTGTAAATACTTTTCGTACCGGTGGTGATTTTATATAAATCATTGAATAATCTTGAATACATCAGCATATTGATATCACTGTGGATTTATATTGTCAAGAGCGTATTTACCATAGTTTTTCAATATTTCTATTCGCTATATTACAATAGGTTATTGTTTCTAACATTCTGTAGCATAAGTGAGAGAGTTGTGCATGATCGTGGCTCAATATATTTGTATTCGTACTTACTAAAAGTTAGTGTCTAATAAAGAATAATAATATTTAAATTTTGATAGAAAAAGTATATATCCTGTTCAATTAATATCCTCGCTGAAATCATATAACTAATTACACCATCGACAGCCTTTCCTTAAAAGCGTGTATTAAACTATTTTCAATTAATCGAATGAATAATTATAAATTGGTAAAAATCTGGTAAACCTAAAATATAGATTTATAGACCAGCAACGAATATTTATCGGAAAAGAGTTCCGAAGGATTGTGGCACAAAAAAAAAGAAAATGATATTGTAAATAGAAATTCTTTCTTTGTCACATTTGCATTGCCTTGTTTATTAGGAAAACCTATTTTATGTACCAGACTGGATAGGTAAATTGGTGATTGTTTAAAAACAATTTAATGAAAATAGGAGAAGCTATAGTCCTCATATAGGATATTATTTGACTAAAATATCATCCAAGTTTATGAAATTCCATAGTAACCTATCCAACCACGCTAATCCCCTAGCACAGTCATGACATTGCACCACTCATCCCTATAATCCTCCTCGGTGACTTAAACGGCAGCTTCGTGGCCTGCTATAAATACGTGACAGTGGGAGTCCTGGCAATGGCCAATTTCTCCAATTATGTCCTGAGCGTCTGTGGCTCCCGCGACTGTGGCTTGTATCCAGTGACGCGGCTGGCGTGGGAGACTTCCCAAGACTCCGCTCTCTCTTTCGCATGGGAGGGAGGTGACAACCACGTGGATATGAGAGGTTTCTGGGCTGCTTGTAGATACTGTATGAATGAGTGAATGAATGAAAATTGTAAATATGGTATGAATGAGAGGCTATTTATCACAATTACCTATTTCCTAAAAAGGCAGATTATAGTAATTTTATCACTCTAAAAAAGTTTCAACTACTAATTCATTTTTGTTTCCATTATAGCTTTCAAGATTTTGAATTGAATTAAATGTTATCTATCTAATAATATATATTCTAAGATTCCATTCATTGCAATTGAAATGTCCAATGATGAATTACCTGGACCTTGCATCGAATTACCTTTACCTTGAGGGGCTTATTGTGTCAATGTTCAATGGATCTAGGTATATTTGTAAAGTGACAATAGTAACTATCTCCAGCTAGAGAATAAATCTTCATTGAGTTGAAGGTAAACAAATAAAAATAAAATGTTTGAACGCGTTTATCATTCTCCAAGGTCACTTAATAACTAACCTTCATTTCGACTCCTGGCAGGCAATTGGTCTACACTTCCAACGGGTCTTGTTAGGTGGCGTGTTGTGTCCGATTCTGTCTCGTATTATATAAATCTTACTCTCGCAATTATTTTTCTTTGTGGCATAATAATATATATATGTTATATATATAAAACATCGTAGTTTTGAAAGTATATGTTTAATTATGTAAATGAAGTTTGCCGTGTGATTTTTGAGTCAATAAGGCTGTCTAATTCTTATACTAATTACTATCTTTCACGGATAACATGATACAAATTCTCACGGCAGTAAAAACTATTTTAAGCTTTCTAGCGCCAGCTTATTAAATGGTTATTATTAGCTGATGAGAACTTGATCCCAACATTAAGTTCTTGGGCTATAAATAAACCTTAAGTCAAATATAAGTACGCTATTTAAAACAAAATAGTTTAAATGTATTTGATCTTTTCTCGTTCATTAATGCATTAAAAAAAACATACAGCATACTAATATTTGTACTGAAGTACGTGGTTAAGTAGTTAACGATATAAAAAACGTTGGTTTGTTATGAGTATGTAAAATGAAATGATAATGGATAGAAAACCCACTTACGAAAAATATTGATAAATAAACTAATTAATAAGCAGCAAGATATGGGCACCTATAATTACGCTGTTTTTTTTATTCAAAAGAATGAATTATGCGAATATTAACAATTCTAATATTCGTAATTGGATAACAGCTTTCTTTATGGTGAAAAGTAGAGCCCCTAACCATCGAAGTGACTCTTGATGATGGCAATTTATTGCTGGAAGCCCAAAATAAAAAAAAGCTGTACCGACTTAACTCTAATTTCTTGTGTTAAGCCTTTGAAATATTAGATTTAAATAATAAGTCTCATATGTTTTCAAAATAATATTTTCGCCTTCAATTAATTTTAGATCTTACCAGGTCTATTATTTTCAGTGATGAGTCTTCTAACAAGTCCACAAATCTACGAAAAATATGTACGCTTCGTTATTTTTAAAGAATTAATACTTTATGACAAGTTTCCAAAATGAGAAAGTGTTTCTAAACATAAAAATGGAGGCAAAATATACTTTGTGCAATGTTATTGAAATTCAAATCAGCTATTAGGAGGTTGTTTGAAAAAAAAAAAACCCACCCAGCGTCGTCGGAATGAGCTGATTATTCTATAACAAAAAATTTGAATTGTAAATTGTTCGGCAACTGTGGCCGCCAATTGGGCACAAGTTTTATTTACACAATCATTTTGCTCGTGAGCCCGCTCGCTCACTGTCGTCTGTTACCGACAAACCAATCACATTCCTGCCTACTACGTACGATTCCATATCTGATTGCTACGTGCACTGTTTCATATTCTGGGATTCACGCATCCCGCATTATCCACTTGTAATAACTGATGAGCGCCCCACTAGGAGCAGTTTACCGGAGGCAGTTCGCTATTGGTTGATTATCTGTTTGTTAGTTGTACCGATCAGTTTGCGATTGCATCGTTATTTAAAGAATGTACAAACCACTGGTAAAGAGATTTTACAGTGGACCATGTTCAGCTCGATATTTTCATCACATTCTTAATCATAGTTTACCAACCATTTTCACCTTACCACAAACCTTTAGGATAAAAAATTACTCCATACCCTCTTTTCAAATAAACAAATACACCCCTGTTCAGTGATAAGCCTGCACTGTTTGTAGGTTCGAGAAAGGTTTTAGTATTCAATGTGAACTTTTTTACCAATATCTTCTTTAAGTACTTTAGGCTAGCACTTGCTCTAAAGGAACTATTAATCTCATACGGATAGCAAGCTTAGGTATTCACGAACCTGTCAAATGGATCACTTTGATATTCTGCAAGTTTTACACTGCTAGTCAAATAATATTAGGAAAAAATCTATAGTATACACGCTCTTCCTTAAAAGACATTTATAACTATTTGTCAAAACACGCATTCTTGGGAGCATTTCACGAGATGACGGGGTTGGAGTAAGGTCCAATAAAACCCCCTTAGATCTCTACAACTACTTTTATTTGTACACGTCAATTTGCACAGAGCAAACCCTTGATAGAAGTAAAAAGGTTGAAATCCATTAAAAAATGCACTCAACTAACAGCCTCTCCGAGTTTCGACCACCCAGTCTGTACCTCGTACATTTACTCTTGAAAAACGGTACTAGCTAAGATAAGAAACAGTCAAAAAACGAGAAACCACTACTGTCCAGATAATATCAAAACATAGTTGGCATTATGTTGAACATTTTTCTTTATCTTGTTATTATAATGTGAGGGGGGAAGGGGGAATTACATTGGGCCACCGCATAGCTCGTTAGCATTATATGCTACTAAAGGGAGAGATTTATATGTAGTTTTTTTGGGGGGTTTTTCTACCTCAGTTTATAGGAGACGTCTACCTGCTTCCTATACTAGAGGGTCAGCTGATATCACTTTTTACATAGTTACCGGTTCAGAAAACAAAAGTATCAAATTGAACTTGAAGATTTGTCTACAACAACAATAAGATCACGTGTTTATGAAGAGTAATGTTTCAGAAATAAAACTGTAACGAACATCGCTCTATTAATACTTTTTCTCAGAAGAAAAAAAAAAATTTGAAAAGTTTGTGGTATTGGTATCAATTAGGCTTTCAAGTGAAAAACAATTTTTTTTCGTATTTCCGTCAGTTATTGGATCCGGAATGTTCATTCATAATACGCAACGAGTGAAATGAATAAATAAATAAGTCAATTGTTGTTGGCGCCTTTAGCCCGTTTAGAATTTCAATTACGTCCCTGTGATTTATTTTATCGTTCCACTTAAATAGACTTCTATACACTGCTGCCAGATTAAATTAATTTAATTTTATCACCACTTTTTACACTTGACTTATATTCAATTGGATAAACTCGGTCAGTTAGTCATAATGTGTTTATGCATCTATATTAAAATTAACAAAATCCAAGTAAGAAGTGCTTATAGATTATTTAAAAGTAAATAGCTTGTTTTAACTCTGCGAATATGTAAATGATGCTAAGGAATAAAGACCGTTAGTAGTGTCATATTATGAATGAGGATAGTTGTCGTAAACGTCTTTATCCTATCAATATGATAGTTTCTATAAATATTCCCATACATCCGGACTTAATGATTACTATATAACAATCTCAAAAAGTAGGATGGAAAAATAATATAATTGAAAAAGATTAGACTATTCATCTCTCTGTAAGGATTAGATTCCATAGTAAATAAAATATTCCCCGCATGCCAAGAGAAATTCGCTTGCTTTAGCCAAAAAAAAGCCTCTAAGAGATGGTTGAAAATACACAAGAGGTTTTGTTTTGACAGAGAAATTATAAATGAAATAAACCGGTTAATCCCAGGAAACTTTTCCTCGCAATGTTATCCCTATAGCAAACCGAAATTTGATTGGTTTAACTGTAAGCTAAATTGAGTTTTCGGAAATGTATCTAAACGAAAACAAGTAGGAAAATTTGATTATAGAATTCTGGTAAAGTGTTGTTGGCATTCAATCTTGGAAATCTTCTGGCTTCTAAAAATTCATCTGGTTGAAAATAAAGCCTCTCCCTTTTGAAGTGTCTAATTCGTATATTAAACTTACGCTGTTAAATGAGAAGTAATTGTAATGCAAAGATATTTTGCAACAATAAAACCCGTACCATTTAAATAAAAAACAAGTTTTTTTCGTACTATAACGGTTCATAGGTTTTGTACCTGTCACCCTTGGGTCTGCCTTTTCTGATCTTGGGTAGTCCCCAGCTTAAGCTAGAAATTTCAAATTATCATGTTGGGAAGACATGAAAATTACAGTCAGCTCCGTGAGTCTCATTAACTAATTATTATTAAATGTCCTATATGTATACATTTAAATTTTTTTATATTATTTTTCAGTAGCATATCAGATTATTGATTGAAGGCTACGCTTATGTCTCTATCATTCCCATTGCGTTGTTAATCAATAACTGTAATACCGCCACTTCACTATAGGCGTACCCCATTAGGAGTGACTCAGAAGTAACCCGGACCTCCGGCAATGCTTCTTCCCCAGCCTTGAAGCTTTGAAGCCTTTTCCCAGAAATCCACACTCTGTGAGTCAGAGCCTCGAAAATCAAAATTGACCACTTGAGGGCAATTGCCAGCGATTCCACAAACAACACTATTATCATAGCCACTGACACACCGCTCACATCACTAATTGGTGTTAAGTGCCCGGGAACATGCTGCTGTTGACTGAGTGAGGGTTACGGGCGCACAATTCTCTTACAACTGACTCGGCAGCTACTGGGAACTGGTGCTATAACTCAGTACAAACAACAAGAAAGTATTTTCTTAACATTAATATGTCAAGGAACCTTCATTTGTATTTTTGCTCATGGGCCACAGCAACAGGCCACGTTTCGTTGAGTTACGTACTCCTAATTTGACCTAGGCACACGGAGGTCTCATCCTATTGAGAAATAGCTAAGGGGTTAAGCCTAGTAATTAATTAAACAATTATAGAGAAATAATTCACCATCGAAATTTTTGACTAAATTGTATTTGTGAGATGATTGTAAGTTTAGCTCATTTATTTAACCGCCTTGATCATTCAGGTCAATGAAAATTTCAGCCAAACAGATTAAAAATAGCTAAAGTAATATGCATAGCTGAATTTTCCAGAACAATATTGTATACGCAAATTATATTTACTTCCATACCATTGCTATTTCGAATCTGAAGTTAATATTTATACGTTAGATTGTGAGCTGTGCCATGAGAAATCATAATAGGCCCGTAAATATTAGAAACCCTAGACAATTGACTTGAGACAGTACAACGGTATTAGTAACAAATAAAACATGTAGCCATAAATCAACAATGCTTGTTGCTGGTTAATTAATTGTCAATTAATTTTCGCTAAAGTATAGAATAACAGTTCTTGAGACGCCCTGGCTAACAATACGTAGTTTTGTTTTTGTTTACAAACAATAATTACAAGAAGCCATTGAAACTGTCATTAACATCGTGTTTGCATCATCCATTTTTTTTTTTTTTTATGAATAGCATTTTACAATTGTAATTATGTTTTTTGATGCACGGAAGCTAAACGTCATCACCTTGACTAAGTCATTTAAAGTGTCAACGAAACAGTATCAAAAACCTTAAAACGTTACTTGATTTATTAACACTTTTCTCGTCACTTTATGCTAATAATAAACCAATCAGCATATTACTAGCGATTTGTTAACATTTCAGATCTTTTAACGCTAATTAATAAAAATAATAATCAAAGTATTGCATTTATGTGATCATAGAAAAATTTCCTAAATTTAGGGGCTGACTAATGTTGAGTAGAATTCAGGGTTCTCCTCAAACTCGCATTTCTCATACAAGAGGTGTCAGTAAAACGATAAGTCTAGTTGTCAACATCATCTTCTGCGTTTTTCTGGAGATGTCATTTCAGAAGATCTGTTGCTTTTCTTTCAGGTTCTTGATACTAAACACGATTTATAACTTTAGCAAAAAGATAAAAACGTAACCAGTGTTAGTAACATTACCTAGTCCCGTGGCTGCTTAGTCCTCTAATAATGTGAGTATTATGAACTAATGTTTACATATTCATTAACAACATTAAAAAGTGACAGTGGACCCTGAGTAAAATAGAAAAACAGTTATTGCAACCTAGTGAGTTGCCCAAAGTGCATTTTCAGTAAGTACTTATATTTTCACCTGATTTAAACTTATTTCAAAAAACAGTTTATAGAGCAATGTTCACTTGTGTGAAGTACGAACTATGTGATATCCACTTACTAAATGTACACTGGGTTAGTTACATTATATACATATGAATGAAAGTATATAAACCAATAACATGCATATTTAGTGGTGGGCTCCCATGGATAAAAACAGTTTTAATTGTATTGGGTATCATACGGAAAAAATATACTCTTTTCCGTTATTATACAGATGAAGTCGATCTCTGTCAGGTTGTGCAGTGATTGGCGTATCCGTTCCATGTTACAGACGATCTGTCATCCCGAGATAGGACGGGATGTTATTTATTGTTATTTCACAGCTTTTGTCCGTTACTTTCGCGATATACTCTCACCACCAACAGATCACCAACGCTCTGACACTTGGGTGAAATGTGACTAATTAATGCCGATTTTATTATAATTGTGACCGTTCATGATGACTTATGCAATATAATTATATCGATCCGATTATTGAAATTAAATGTATTACTTACATAAATGAGACTAGATAGGATGAAGCTCCTAAGGACGAGTGGGTGGCCTTAATAGGATAGCCCGCATATCCTGTCAGTGAGCACCTTGCATAAGGGTGGAAATTAAAAAAAGAAATATCAGTAGAACCCACAAACAACGATTCGTCCCAAGAATTTTCAAAGATTTCAGCTCTTCCAATATATTCAAATATTATTGGTACCTAGGGAGAGGCTATACTTTCATTGAAGTACAGGTAAACCGTCTTACGTCAATTTGTACCTTAGTGCAATCGTAAAAATTATTCAAAATATTCTAGAACAACTCGAAATATGCTGATTATATTTTCGTTAAACTTTTTGGACGTCTTGATATCGGAGCAGGCAACTGAGCTATCCATATCGAAAAATCCAGGTATGTATCCGTACTCCCAAGTAAATCATCTTTAATGTTTATTAATCATTTTAAATGATATCATTTATAAAAATACTAACCTCTGATATTACTATAGAGAGAGAATAGATAGGTGTGAGTAAGCATACAGATGTATTACAATGAATATAATATATGACCTGGTGAGTCGAGGCTAGACCTGGCTAATACCTTACGACTACCTCTTGTTCTCAAGAATAATTACCTAACTATATTTCAGCCCGGGCACGGGACAATCCATTTCTATTTAAGGTTCCATATATCTTTCGACGGATCCAGAAATAATGTTATTTTTTCTTTGTATGTCCTCGGTCTTCTTGTCGTTTTTTTTTTTTTTCTTCTTCTCCGTGTAATAGTTTTTCTTATGTTTGAATGTTTTCCGTGCTGCGCCAGCTCTTGAATAAGCCCATAGCGCCATTAATTATAAATGTATTTATCCTCACAGTAAGCGTAGGTAACTCATTCTATAACCATGGGGTCATTTGGAATAGTAAACGTGTTAGCCTACAATTGAAAAACTCTTCAAACCTCACACATTATATAAAATGTAGCTTCGAGATAGTAAATATATTTAGCACGATTAAGATTTATGTAAATATTGCATAGTGTGGAGTCTGTGACTCACTCAGTGTATATTAAATAAAGGATTTTGAGAAAAAAAAACTCGGTCTATTGTCAACAACATTCTAAGGCGGTAATGAATAATGAATTCATTGAATAAAGAGCATGGTAATAAAATTTTCCATTGTATAATATTTAGGTAATGATATCAGAATAATAATGAACATCTGTTAACAATTATAATGCTCTTGCATTATAAGTTTCTATTTTCTTTAAATTTTAATTAAGAATGTTAAAGTTCCTAATTCGGATTTGATAGATTGATAATGTAGTCCGGAAATGCCTGACTAGACGGAACTTTTTACATAATGTCTTTCGGGAATCTATTTTCCAACTTTTAATGACAAAGAACACTTTATGTTATTTTTTTAAGTGCATCAGACAGTTCCTTTCAAGTTAATTAAGTATATGATAAAAAATTGCCTGGGAGGATCGGAATAATATTTATCTTTGGTTCACAAAACTACATGTTTGTAATACCATTATATGTCCTTAACGACACGAAAAAAATTATAAGTTAAGCTCGAATAGCTATCGTGCTGTGACTTTAAAAATCTGAATTAAAAGGAGACATGGTTTGACTTTTATCAAGTTTAATTTTTTTCAACCATATTATCTATTACCTCTTTAGAAAATGCGACCACTCTCTTCGGGTTCTGCAGACAAATCATCAAACCTTTATTTGTGTTCGCTCACTATGGTTTTCTCCTGCTTAAGCTGTTGAATCCTAGTTTGTGTTTATGTTGAAAATGAAAACCAAGAGTTGAGAAGATGAGGCAAATGAAACTATTTACAAAGTTATTCTTTCAAAAGGCCAACTTTTTTTGGCAACTCAGCAACTGTTTCTTCAAGGCTTTGCCAAGAGCTGCTACTGTACATGGCATTGCTAAAAGCTTATCCAATGAATAAATATATCATGTAAACAAGTTGCGTAGAGATGGCCACACACACACAGGCGTAATCAAACATGACACATATATGTTTAAAATGGTTAAATTAAATTTTATTTATTGATTGATGCATTACGAATAATATTATTTAGAATCTGCTGGAAACATTGGTTATTAATTTATAATTATGGTATGAATGAGAGCATTTATCTTAATTACTTATTGCCTTATAAAAGGCAGATTGTAATTTTAGCACAATAAAGGATTATATATATATATATAATTTATAATTTCAAATTTCTATTAAGAGATATGGTTGTCGGTACGATTTTGAATATTTACTATGGCCGTTCTTGTTATGAGGTGTCAGAGAGGTTTTCGAAAGTCTAAAAGGAAAACGAAGGAATTCTAATTTATGATAATTAGGACGTCGAGAAGAACCCAGAATGAAGGTAACTGTGGTTTTGTACAACTAAAAAAACGGTATCCAGGTACAATTGCCAATTGTGATTTGGCAATTAGAATTGGAATTAAGTTCAGTGTTGTTGTTGCGTGCTGAAAATTTTCAATTGCTCAGTTGTTGACTCTTATGTCAAATTAACTTCCCTTCTTTCTATTCGATTCCTGACTAGCTCTGCTCGTTTATAGACCGTGTCCAAATAATTAAGTGAAGTTAAGAACACTAGTGCTATAAAAATAGGAATGTTCAATAAATTACCTTCAGCTGAAATAGAATCGATGTTGTATGTTTAAAATATTATTTTTCACGTCCTATTGAATTTTGTAATAAGCTGTCAAGAGCGAGATGGTTCGGCTTGCCTGAGTCTGTCATCCTCAGGCAAAAACAAGCGTGTAGCTCACAAACAAAACAAGAACTCAATGAAAAAAAATATCCACCCCCCCCCCTCCATCTCCCATCACATCGATTTATTTTGGTGTTCATGGTGGAGACATTTCAATATAGAGGACATTGAACTTGTGATTCATGATTGCCAAGGCTAAAGGAACATGCTCTACAATCGTACAGGTACTCTACTGGGTTAAATTTAAGTCTGAAACCACAAGTTATTTTACATTTAATCATATTATTTTTTCCTTCGCTGTCAGAGACATTCATTGCACATTTAAGATGCTGTGTCGAAAAAATCTCCTGAAATAGTTTGAGGACTGACAACGATATTTCTAACGTTCCTCCCATGCATCCTGATTTATTAAGTATATTATTCTAAACGCAAGTTTGAAAAAAATGAACAAAAAATTTGATACTAGACTTGATAAGTGTATAAGACTATCCAAGGGCTTGATTTCTTCTAAGCTCCTCAATGGGAATGTTTATCTGTCTATGTGATTCTTAGTGTGAAGTTTTAAACATTTTTTTTATATATCATGGGTTTTTTAATGATTATAGTATTTGACGAAGTTTTAATCTAATATAATTTAACATTTTAAATTTTCATTAAATTTTACCGAAGAGCTACCAATTCGGTATGTAATGATCAATTTAAAGATCATATCGTTCTTAGGTTTGTTGTTTTGTTCTTTTTTGAATATTTTCTTGAAAAATTCGATTTTAAAACAGTCTAACATTCAGAATGAAACATTCATTTGGCACAAATGTGGTTGAATTTCGTTGATGCAGCGTTGAATTTCCTCTTTTAATGCACGGGTGGATGTGGGCTTGTTGACATACACCTTTGACTTCAAATAACCCCACAAAAATAAATCTAAAGGTGTTAAATCACATGATCCAGGGGGCCAATTCTGGTCACCGAAACGAGAGAGTACACGACCTGGAAATGTCTCATGCAGTATTTGAATTGTTTTATCGGCTGTATGGCATGTGGCACCATCTTGTTGAAACCACATATTGGCCACATTAATATCATCCAATTTCGGCACAAAGAACTGTGTTTACGACATCGAATTGATGTTACTGGATTTTCAACAACACTCACGCACTGCTTCAATATTGACATTTGAACGGCTTGTTTTTGGACGACCAGTGTGTTTAGTGTCTCCAACTGATCCAGTCTCCCTAAATTTTTCAATTAATCTCTTCTCAGTTGATAAAGTCAAAACACTATTGCGAGCATATTTTGTATGAAATTTTCGATCAGCGGCCGCCAAACTTTCATTATTTTTGAGGTAATGTTCAACAATAAACACCCGATTTTCTAATGTGTAACGCTCCATTTTTACTAACCCTAACTGTCAGGTGTCAAATTGTTTTTTTTAGGGTTGCCAGCACTTTATTGCACAAATGGTGGCAAATTAAAATTTTGCGTTATTTCTGGGAGACCCTTTATTTTATATATATGCCGGTGTACAACAATGTTTAGATTCGTGACACCCATAGTAATTTTCTAGTCGTGGCTCACTCTTCCTCTTGAGGATAAACTATTTTATATCAGAATAACGATGTTATTTTTTTCTTTCAAAACCTCTTTATTGATAATATATATACAATGACAAAAATAAATAAATAAATTTGGAATTACAGCTGTCTCCTCGTGCTGCATTCGCAGATGCATTTGAAGGAGTGCATAAAATATAATACTTTTAGATTGTTGTTAATAAGTCAACTTCAGCTTGCAACCATGGAAAACACTAACACTAAAACCTAAACAGAATAACGAATTAGAGAGTACAGCCTATTTTTATTGCAAGATATATTTAAAAATATGATGTTTAACATATAAGTTCTGGCTGCAATATTTATAATCAAGTATAAACAATTTTACGCCAATTAGGTTTGCCCAAATTGTATATTATACTTATATATATATAATCAATATATTTGATTATTAGAATTTCGGAAGAAACTATCCTCCCCAAGCTGCAGTAATCGGTGTTTTTTTTACACAGTTTTGCTGTTTGTTCTTTTTAATTTCTACAGCTAATTATGTTTAATGCAGCCTATTCAACTGAAAAGGAAATGCATGTGGTAAGTTACTAGAGAAATGTTTATATTAATATTTTATGTTATTTTGAAATAATTAAGCAATAATTGGTTTTGTAAGTCTTAATAAATAATTAGATAATATACAAGTAGACAAATTTACTTGAATAGTTTTTATAATAATACAATTATTATATGCAATGAGGTAGATTTAAACTTTTAGTTCCTCAAAGTTTGTTTTTATTCGTACCCATTCATTAATTGGAAATTAAGCAATATACAGCCAGCAGGAAAATAAATAAATCAGTCCTCCATGGGCCCCGGTGTTATTTAAACACCAGAAATTTTTGTGTGCGGCGTTCTAGAGCGCTCTTAAAAATAATTGTCGGTTAATTAAAAATAGAGCGGTGTTAAAAAAAATTAACTTATCCCCTATGCAACCGGCATCGTAACAAATCGATGTTAAATTTTAAAACGATCGATATCTTCGAGAGCCCACCGCTTGGCGGTGAGATTGCCGATTGAAAAAGAAAGTATTTTAAGAGGTTTTGTTCGGTTAGAGTCCATTAACTGATGAGATGGGAACCATTGATTGGCCGATAGCAATCTTATCACAAAATGCAAGCTACTAATTTCCGAGTTGATTCGATTTAAGGGCGCTGCTTCTTCCTTTTAGCCGGGTCTCCCTTTCCAAACCATTTGTCTGCTAAAAGAGGAAGGGCCCTTGTCCGAACATTCTTTACCTCTTCTTTTACTCTCTTATTTAGTCTCTTTTCTTTATCTGTTTACACTTCGATTTCATTCGCCACTTCGTTAGCAGGAGACCCACTTGACATTCAGGTTAAAGTTCAATGTTAATACTCTTAAGGCATTAGGCTCCTATTGATCTTTTTTATCAAATTACTTCCTTCATAATTTATAACATGATTATAATCGTCGTATTTCAGTAAAAAAAAAAGTGAATGCTGCTCAATTTATTTTAAACATTATATTACTAATTTACTACAATAATAAACTTTGCACACAAATACCCTATTTCCTCACTTTCACAAACCAAGTAAATGCAGCCAAGTAAAATATCACCATACTTCCATAAAAACTTATAACTGACCCTTGAAAACGAACTAATACAACATAAAACATTGACATATTTAAATAAATTAAAAAAAAAAATAAGTAAACTTTGCAGACAGTGTATAACTAAAAGATACTATTTATATTTGAAATAAAGTTATACATACAGAAATCTTTTAAATAATTTATTTTCTTGAAATTTCCTTTTGCACAAACAAACATACATATTCGTTCCTATTCAAAAACATTCCTTCATTTTGTAAACGCTTTTAACAGTCTGTCCACCAGAGGCTATGACAATTCTACAACAAACACTAAACATAACAGACATCAACATTTAAAAGGCAATAATATATGAATAACATCTATTATAAAATTGTAAATTATAACTTACAAAAACCATTATACACACTAACGCGTAGAAGTGTACACAGCGATGAACCCACTACAAACCCCCCCCCCCCCCTATGGGTAGCTATCTAAATGGCTGATAATGGAATAGATAAGGAACTGATGTGGTAATGGATAATTAACTGCCCTACAATTAAGTCAACACTATTCCTTGCACATCTGAAGAGAGCTAGCCTAGGTGTGTAGAATGTGTATTAATTTTACCCGTTATATACATATACGCTTTGTATTCTCCAGTGTCTATCATACCTAGTAAATGCATGTATATTTGTATTTCATCAAAGCAAATCTGAATATGTCCCTTTTATATGCCATATGATAAGTGACGATTGGTCTAACGTCAAACGTTAATCCCGGACTCTTTTTCAAATGACATTAAGTGTTGACGCTGTATTGGCTGTAATTGCTGAGCAATGACAATTGCAAGGCTGCATACTTTAGTCAATAAACATACATCGTGTAATCAGCAGCTACGAGGATTATTAGTCTGACTAGCATAACTACACTAATCAAAAGTTCTGGGTTTAAATCCCTAGCCGGGCAGTGAATTTGCTTCCGTACCCGTAAAGTGGGTGGCGCCTCCTTTCTAGCTCTTAAGGGGAATGCATGCGGGAAGGAAATCCCTAAAACAAACTAACATCGGCTTTAAGGCTCAGGTCGCTAAGCGTGGTTAAGGGTGTAGGATGAATTCGAGTAACTTTCAAAGGAAGTGGTATCCCATCTTGCCTCTCCGGCAAATTATCCTCTACGCCCATGCTGGAATTCAGTCATGTTTGATCTTCTCATCTTGTTTCAGGAACGCAATGAATTAATTAGTATATTGCGAGAGGTGAGGATTTTCTAAAAAGCAGTTGTGTTCTCATAGTGTGATTCTTAAGTAGACACGTGATATTCTAAAAAGAGAATATTACAAAATAGGTTTTTGATTTTTAATAAAACTTTTAACTGGTCCTATTGCAAGCCGACACGACCTGGAGGAGGCTTAGTGTTGAGCTTGATATTTCGCTTGATGACGAGTAAAAGCAGAAACTTCTTGCTATTGTACTTGGTTCTAACAATGAAACAATTTAAAACGTTGACAAAATACTACATCGAAATTAACAAGTAAATCCATCTATCTTTTCTCCATTTTTTTGTTGTTATCATGCCAGAGTTCTCCAAAAATTATTTATCTATTAGCTTGTTTGCACAGCTATTTTGCCGTTTCCTCTTTAACCACACCAACACATATTTCGTTCGCTTATTTGTTCCCACTCAGGAACCACAACTTTATTTCCGCATTGATTTAACATATTACTAGTCCCCGGCGCGTAAGGGTGCATTAATAATACGAATTGCGCAGATAGTCTATAGTAATGGGAAACTGGTTTAGCCATTGGCTGACAGCTTAATCAAGTGCTTTTAAAAGAAGTAAATGCCTCTGAAATGGAAGTTTAACTGTTTTTATCCGTATCATCTTTGGTTGAATCTGAGTATTGCTGTCAGGAAAAACTCATATGTTTTCATAAAATTTATTTTGGTTTATTAAAAATAAAGTATTATTATTTTTTTTATAAATTTTAGCACATACTCTAAGATATTGAGTATCGCTTCACTTAAATCATTTCAATTCTGATGCGTATTATTTTTATTGAGGTTTGTCCACCTTATTGGCATTGGAGACCCGGGTGGTAATTGTGGGAAGGCCGCCATATTAAACAAGAGAGTTAATAACAAATATTTTTAGCTACTTCTCGTCCTCTTCTTGATATTGGCACAAGTCACCGGAGATAAGGTCTCGGGTTTGATTCCCTGCTCTGTCAGCACTATTTTTTCTTTGACTAATAATTATTAGGAAGTGAGATCGCTACTAATAAATATTAATCCACTATTTAACGAAAATATTCCGGTTGGTCTCTTAGGTAGCTTCCAAGCTGTGATAGACTAAAAATTCTACTTTCTGTGTTACTTTAAGTTCTTAATTTCAATTATTCCTGTTATATTTTAAAACTCTTCCGCTTTGTCAGAGGTGCTCACACGTCACTATATGCTACGGTTTATTATACAGCGATATACATTGGATTGATAATAATTTGAATAAATTAAAGTTATTCATTGGAATTAGGTCGTGATAGGTTGAAATCATTTGTATATAGTGTTTAGGGCCTGGTTAGGAGGAGTCACCCACATGTGCCACATATATTACAGTGGCAGTACGTTACCAGTAAATAGCAGCCTGACTTAACAAAGGCAACAGCTATTCTGACCCTCGCTGAAGCAACACGTGGTGCACTCTTAGCACAAGTTTGATTATTATGGTATTAGAGTACGCTGTTCAGATATTAGAAGCTTCTAATCCCTTTTAATACTCACCTTCTTGCTTATGAACATCTTTTCTAGCCAACCATTACCACAGATTGGAGATAAGCTAGAGCATCACGCAGAGAATTTATTGGGCAAGGCCTAACTGTTATATAGTTTTATTTTATGTTGTAAAATGAACTCCTCAGTACTTACAGGCTAGACTAGAAAAAACTGACCCATTTTAGTTTACCTCCCGACGAAGACAAAGAAGCCCTGAGACAATTGGTTGCATGAATTACGCCATGGTGCATTAGTTGCTGAGCCGGTAGTGTAATTAGAGGGGCGGAGGCGAGGCTTCGCTGCTAGTTTCGCCCTAACACACTTACTGTCTATTTGCTCTCGAGGCATTTGCTTAGTTACTCGCCCTAACACGTTCGCAAGTAATCAACTGTTAAATTTCATCGCTTACACTGTCGGGTAGTCGAGCCACTGCTAGCGGGGACACAGTCGTAGTAGCTCTGTCGCAAGGCGTCCTGCTTGTAGTCACTTCAAGGCTGCAATGCACAAAAACGAAAATATTCCAAAGAAAAGTGTTTATAACTAGTCCGCCTCAGGGTCATTTCCCTATGGACTTTTCCACGCGTAATACCTAACAATTTTCTTTTTAGTGCCCCAAAAATCTTTATTTGGGAAGTATATAATAAAACGATAATCCGAGTTTGTTAACGTTTCACTTTCTTATTCAAAATAAGTCAAAGGACTCTTGTAATAAAAGTCTTTATTAAGAAATAGTCTATTTTGTAACGTTTCGTTTAAAACGATCTTGGGATTCTAAATGGTCCTGGTGAATACTTTTGTCTATTTCAAACATGTATCAACATTGGCTATACAAAATTGTATATAATTTAAATAATAGTTAGGTAATACTAAAAATACATTCGTCGTTGGTTTCTACAGGGTTGGTTTCTTCACTTGTGGTGGCTTCTACCCTCTGGCCTTGTAGATGTCTGCTCTCTGTACAGTTCTACTAACCGCCACTCTCGAAGTCTAACTCATGATTGATTGCCATAAACTCAACTAAATGAATTGAACGGTTGTTTGCCTCGCAACCTTTTCCACACAGGTTGTCCTTGGCTACCTGTCCTCTCGCAGCTATTGTCTTCACAATACATATTCCAGCATTTCTATCTAGCTATATACTCATTAGAAATAAAATTCGATTCGATACTGAAATTTCGTTAGGCTATAAACTAAATTAGAGGCATATATAGTGAAATACATTATCGAAATATTTCCGGGATGAAAGTTAATCTTCCATTTCGTTTGTTGACGAAGCTCTCAGTAATTTATCTTCTGTACAATACAAATTATTTCTTTATTACCGCCATTATGTCATCTTGACGGGGGGGGGGCTGACCTTTAAATCTTAAATAGCTCCCGAGCTGTGCCTTAGGAAAATCATTAAACTTAGGGAAATTTTAATAGAAAACTAACTTGAATAATCTTAGACCAGTTTCCTTAAGTTCACAGTATTTTAACCAACATTTAATCTGTATATTTCTAGTTATTTTAGAATATAACATTAAAATTTCAGAAAGTTTTAAATCGCTTCAAGATCAGAGTAATAACTTGAATTGTTTTTATTACCGATGCCTTTGAAAGAAGTCTAAAGCTAGGGACATTTATTAGAATAGAAAAACTATAAAAATGTATCACCATTTTTCTAAGATAATGAAATTATGCTACACTAAAAGTCGGGCAAGTTAAAACAGTGTTAAGTGAATGAATGGCTGGAACTTAACGAAAAAGTACTCAATAAAACTATCATTAAATTAACACACGTACCGCTGTTAAAACTGACCCTTTGCCATTATAGTGAAATCCCTATGAAATTTTCATAATTCTAATTAAAAATATTTGTCCGCCATTGAGAGCGTGAGTCATGCCCTTTATCCACCGAGAAGAGGTTAAATTAACCCTTTTCCGCCCTCAGCCCCCTGCTCTTGAGAGAACAACTTCGGGGGTAGGCCGTTTGATAAAACTTATCTCCAAGCCTCGGAGGTGTTTGCCTGTTTATTTAAATGGCTCTCCTCTGTCATACTTTTTATCGGGCCACTCTCCAAAAAGAGGTTTAACACAGTGTATTGGGAAAGCAGGCAACTTTTCCACTAATGGCACTACTTTTTCTTCTTTCCTAATTTTTATCCAGACTTTTTTTTTTCGACTGTTAGGGCTTTTTATCTGCTCATGATAGGAAAGAAGTACTTTCTTTAAGAGATACTGTTTTTGCTGTTACACCGTCTAAAACCTTTCTCATTGATGGAATTTGAGACACATCAAGTAATCTTGATCGGAAAACCTAGCGAAATTCCTCCTTCTGGATTATGGCACTCATAGAAAAATAGCTACACAGCTAAAAGAAATTCAGTTTTGAGGGCAATTCAGTAAAAAAACAACAACTTTGAATTGCTTGATTTTGAATAGAATGATTTATTGTATCTAAACATTTACAGTTGTTTTTAGACATGGGCTGGCCGTAAGAATAATTACATACATAAAACTATAATATGGTACAGTAAAATGACTTAATGAAAAATGGGAATATCATTCATATTACTTGAGTTCCATGAATAAAAACTATGAGCGAATAGAACATAATCGGAATTAAATAGAAAATGGATTGTTGGAAAGCATTTGTGATCAGTGTAGATACTCAAAAAATTATAATGATGACAATCTGCTATGATCAGTCTCTATCTTCTAAACCATAAAATTGTCCAATAAAAACTATAATTATTGCTAGTAATGACTAGCAATAATTATACACCCAGTATATATTTCCCTTTATAAGTCATTCGCTTAACGAAATAAAAATAAGTTTGGATTTTCCGATTGATCTACTTGGGAAATGAACCCTCGCTCATCCCGCGGTGCTGCTCCTCCTTATACGGGTATGCCCGTAAGTACTGAAAGATCACGGTCAGGAAGTGAGATAGTAAATACTTACTTGGAAGTAAGGCAGACTTCGCGGTAGATGAATCTGAATTATTTTCCATCGATGTAGAGGGATCCTGCCTGCATGGGTACACAACAGTCATGTAGTACTCAACAACTTGCCCGAGGGACTATAAATGAGTTTAATCTCAAAGTTCCACGCACCGAACAAGCCTCAGCAACGTATTATAGTTAAGTTAAGTTACGTAGTTATGAACAAAAAATACAATTAGAACGACGAGAAATGACTCGACACAGAAAAGAAACGAACCGTAATAAATGGCCGTTTATCTTTATCAATATTGTAATGAAATTACCTGTGGAATGTAAAGATATTGGCTAAAACTTTTCAGACTTATGGGGAGAGTGAATATATAATTATATTTATACACATATAAACATTATTTCGATGATCAAAACGTATAGATAATTAAGAGCACTCCGGTAAGCTAAAATTCTGCTGAAAATTGCTTTATGTTTCACATGAACGAGGGGAATTAATTACTTCTCGCGTAATTAATGTTTTGCTTGCTTACGACCTCTTTAGTATCATTTCAAGTGAATTATTATTGAACAATTTCAATTTATGTAAATAACATCTTTTTCAATTTTTAATTGTTATCCATACGAACCAATACTATACCAATACCACACAACTAGTTAGGAGACAAGCCTGAGGTTGTTTTCCATTCATGGTCCTTTAATTACATTCCGTACTTTCTAATATACTTCGTTCAGTGTTAAATGTTCTTTCTCCGGTGGTATCATAAAGTATAGGGAGGTTGAAGTCATTACTCCGTGGTTTGTACGCATCCTCGCGTGTGGCTTACAGCTAACCAGTCTGTCATTTGTACTAAGTAGTTTACTGTTTTGTTTGTGCTAGACAATAAGAGGAGTTTTACAACGTAGGTGTGTCTTCATTCCATTCATGTTAGTTTGATTTGTTCATTCAACTTCAACATATTTATTTCACTACTTCATAACTTTAACGCTTATGACTTTTATATTCAATCACTGGTATTTATTATAGTTTTTTGTCGACTTGGACTTATGATTGTACTAATATAATGAGCTGTATTTAAGAGTTAACGTCTTAAGCTATAATACAAATTCGTTTTAGACACCTTAATGAAACCAACGGAATATTTAAAATTTACAGTTTAGAACAAATGTTTTAAAATGAAATCTTAGTCTTAGTGGTATAGACTTAAATAGTATTTGATACCAATCGAATCAGGCAAAATCAAAAACAATAATTGAAACTTATTAAATGAGTGTTAAAAAAACTACTACTATTATTAACCGAAAATTATATATTTAAGTTTTCAATGGCGCCAATTCTTATTTATTGTGATAAAATTACAATCTGCCTTATTGGGCAATAAGTAATTGTGATAAATGTTCTCATTCATACCATATTTACAATTTTCATTCACTCGCTCATTCATACAGTATTTACTAACAGCCCAGAGACCTTCCAAATCCACATGATTGTCATATCTCTCGCATGAGTGGAGTATTTTCAATGGTATAAAAATGTTACTGGATAAAATATTGTTCGATTCATACTGTTGGCTACCACACTTTATTTTGGTTATGTTTGAAATTATTTTTCACTATCTTTGACCTGTCGTCCATCATAGCGAAAAATGTTAAAAGTCAGAAAAAAGATTCTGAATTTATTCGAGTTTAAGTTTTTATTTCCGTACTTCTTGTCAGTTTATATTTAAACCAAATACTAATAAACATTAAGGAGTTATGGAATATGGCTTTAAAATTTTACAATGTTTGATTCATTTTTATGACTGATTAATGGTATAGACTTAAATAGTATTTAATACCAATTGAATCAGATAAAAATCAAAAACAATAATTAAAACTTATTAAATGAGTGTTAAAAAAACTACTCAGTATTTTTCACCGAAAATTCTATATTTAACTTTTGGTGGCACCAAATCTTCTTTATTGTGATAAAATTCCAATCTGCCTTATTGGGCATTTAGTAACATACATAAACATACACATAGATAAACAATGGTATACAGGGAGTCGATAGACCTTTCTTGTATGAATGAAAAGCCTCTTTCTTCAAACTATGCAATAAGTAAAAAATAAAAACGGACATTATTAGTTCCATTAGTATACTAATATCATTGTCAAGACATTTATCTAAATAAAATCTTAATTAACAAACACCTTTTATGTGATGAATTAACTATTAAGTTCAGTATAAATTTTGTTGTGTTTAGAAGTAATGAATCCATAATAATTATTCCATTTTTTAATAATAAAGCAAAGATAAGATCTCTGAAAAAGTATATTTTTAATCGTCCCAATAACCTATAAACTGGTTTCTCCGAGCTGTTATTTTGTTCTCATCTACAGTGTTGCTTCGAACGGGAAGAAAACCCGACCCGGGATTGTTTATTTTATCGCTCGGGATTAAATTGTTCATCGCCCCGGTGTGTTACTGCAGGCTGTAAAACTAAAGCTAGACGAGTTCCGCCTTAACTACGTCGGTATAAAGATTATTGCACTTCGCCTCTATACCCTGTCTCTCGTCCTAAATTAAATTCCAAATGTAGAAATCTAGGAAAAATAAACCATATAACATTCGAGAAAGAGGCAAATTTAATTTATTTAAGAACTTTAGCGAGTTCAAAAGAAGATTTTTTTAGTCATTAATGGTTTAAATAAATATATGAATTTTTTTCGTGAAAATATCTCCTAACTCCTAAAAAAAATTGTAAAAAGAATGATACCCACAAAATTTTGTCACTCTATATAGCTGTCAAATTTTTTTTTTCCATAGCCCCTTTAAATTTACATATTATTATAGATCCTCAGGCAAATCTATTTACAAATTATTTTTGTATTTCCTGTACCGTTGCTACATTATATACAGGTTTTGTTATTTTATAAAAATTATATAATGAATAAACAAGTATAATGATATACATTATGCGTGACTGGACTAAACTGACTAATAAAGGTGATGGGGCTCACCTTTTTGATCAACCTTAAAACTAACTTACATACTAATTCTTTACCTAATTTTTCCCCGACAGTCTGTTGCCGTCGATGCGGGAGGGGTGGTGGGGTCATAGTGTTAAACACTGGGTTGGTTAGGTGCTGCAACGAGTCAAAAAACTTGATGTGTCTCCGGCGGATGAACTCACCCACCGACGGCACACCAAGCAACGGGTGCAGGTAAGCGTTCTTCAACCTCTCGAGAGAAGTATGTCGGACCACTTTTTGCATGATCCCATTCTGGAAATGTTGGAGACATTTGGCTGTATTGTCAGTCAAGTGGGTAAATAGCGGGGCACCGTACAGCAGAGCTGGCCAGAGGACACATTTATATATCATCAGTTTGAGCCGAAGCGACATGTTGGGCGAAGTTAGCAAGTGCGATAGCCGGCCTATCCATTTTTATACCCATAAATATATATAAAGCGAATAAATCTTTCACCTTTTACTAAAGATAAAGCTGTCAAATGATATATTTCGAATCCTTTAATGATAGCATGTGTACGATTTGTCGGCACTGAAATGAGTTATAATATCCAAGAAAAGGAGTCGTTAACGCGGCTCATAATATGGTGTTTCGGATAACGTAGGTAATAATACGACTATTAAGTGTTCACTCATGTCAAAACATTCAACATTTAATGTCCTGTCCACAAGAGGCTGTAGTAACACATTCTCTCGTCACATTTCTCTTTATTCTTGTTAAGGTGGTTGCGCTTAAAACCACTTGAAAATGTACAATACATTTTCTCTCTCTTTTTATTGCTTCTTTTTTAAATTGTTCATTTATCGTGTAAACAATGTGACATCAAGTTAAGCGAGGGAAAATATGTCAACTTTTATGCGTCAAGCTTATCCAGACACTGTTCCTTTAAGTCCTTCAGATACAAATACCCGTGGTCAAATACAAAGTCCTGGCAACCGTAGTCAACGCTCCCTTTAGTGATCTATCGATGCTTTCAACTTAGCGCCTCCAGAAATAGATTTTTAAAAGTCTATCGAAACTCAAAGCATATTGATATCCTGCGGATATACCCTGCCACCGTTAGCCAGAAAGGGACATCCGTACAATACTCCCTGTCCAACTGAAGTGGCGTTGACCATCTTATTCACGCAGATGCTGAGCATCTGCGGCTCTCGCTCTTGTCCTCGCTGCTAGTTAATTGATCAGTGCTGGACACCACTGTCCTTGTTTGTCACAATCATCCAGATAAAGCAATTTAAACAATAATGTACAAAATATAACAAATGAATGTATTAAACTCAATAGTCGACATGACCGGCCGAGCTGCGACTGTATATTTCGACATACGTGCCGTTTCGTTACTTCGGTGGGCGAGATGCAATATAGGAGGTACCTTGCGTAAACCTCAGAAGTTATCAGTCCGCATTGTGGTTAGGCATGATTGCTACCTTGAATTTTCTCTTTCGGCAGGGTTTATGCAACATGCCTGATTGAAGAATATTGAGCCAGTAAAACAATCACTATGCTCTGATAATTCTTGCTGGCCTACCACATAGATCTCACCGCATTCTACTTTAACAGCTTTGTCTCCATTGACCTGATGATATGGAAGTAGTCGCATCTTCATGTTGATGCGACACATCTCAAAAGCGCATTAAGTCCATGAACAAAGCAAATAAGTTCTTTCAGCGAACGCCTTAACCTTTAGATCTTACCTAAATTACATTAGAGCAATAAGCAAGCCTGCTCCCATCTGATTACACTTTCCATTCTTTTCCAAACATCTAAACTACTGATAAAATATCAAGCAATCGTGTAATGTATCTCAAATATCTGTTTTTATTTATTTATGCTGGAGTATGATCTGTACTAGTAACTTTCTTAAACTGTAGAGAATAGTTAATGAATTTCGAAGAATACACGCCTATTCACCTAAGCGTATTTTCATTTTAATACGGCACGATTCCATTGTGGATATTTACAATTTGGTTTTATGAATTAAATTATAGTTTTAGTTTAGAAAAGCTATGTGGGAACTGTTCATATTTAATCGGGCAATGTATCATTGTTATTTGTAACAAATAACAAAATATATTTGTTTGTATGTATTGATGTAGCTGGTGCCTACTTAACTAATGACAAAATCGACTTATAACTAAGGCTAGTTAGCCTTCATCCCTTCGCAATCTCAGGAGAGAGTATACAATTACTCAGTGCCAGGTGCAATAGTTAATGCTAAAGTGATATTACAGTGTGGTATTAAGATTTAAGCACTTTCTATTACTCCTTTAACAATCACCACCTTACTTCCTTAACCAGCCTTCCTAACAACTACCAAAGGTAGGTGAGCATAAGCATAAGGCACTGAGCTGTACAGTGCATAATTGTTTTCTTTTTCTAGATTTGTATTTTATGCATCGTAATTCACTCCTCGTAAGTCACATCTTAAAATTTGATGTGTTTTATTGTTTCATGATATGCAGTGGCGCTTGATGAAATCCGAACCTCACCATCCTCTCTCCCGGGTTCGTGTCCGCTGGCAGATATGTGACAGTGGAGGCCTAAGCTGCAGGGAAGGGCGCGCGTAACGAAATACGGTGATCTAGTGCGTGTCCTGAGCCGTATCGGCTGTCGGCTGCAGATAGCCGCAACAGAGACAAAGGCCATCGTAAGAGATAGGAGTAACCGGAGCCGCTTCTTCGGCCGGGCTGCTCCTTCGTTCACCGACCGCACACGAAGTAGGGCTCTCGCTAAGGCGATTTGCGCTCTCATGTGGGGGTCGCTGGCCAGCTGTTGCTCACTTCCTCAGTCGGTTTGCTTTATCAGCTCATGGACATTTTCACAATTGAATATACTACGTATATGCACATATAATAAATAAGTAATATTCAAACACACAGCATTACATTGTAGTATATTATATTGCAATGATTTATGTGGACATGACAATAGGCGATGCTTTGGGTCCTAGGTTATTTTAGAGAATATGGCGTGCCCTGTGAGAAGGTGAGTATATGTGTAGGCGAAACTTCAGTCGTTGGGTGCATATAGATACAGCTTGTGTTTGACACATTTTAATAATCAGTTGTCATTCAAAAAATAACTACTGCGATATATACATATGCATGCATAATATAACCAACTAAATATTTTTATTTTTTTTGTTTCATACCCCCTTGTTACAAAATTAATATATGTTACAAAATATAGATCAACAAACGAATCTATTTACAACTGCTTCGTAATATTTCCTGTAGCTTGGCTACATTTTATACAAATTCTGTTTTCTACTAATAGTGATCTGGATTATACAAAAGTATAATAATGTACATTATAAATTAATGGACTGAATTTATTAAAAGTGATGGGGCTCACCTTATTTATCATTGACTCAAAAGTAACTTACATCTAACAATAAAAACTTTAGCTAATTTTTCCCGATAGTCTGTTGCCATCGGTGTGGGAAGGGTGTTGCAGTTTCATAACCAATTAATTTTTTTTTTTTTCAAAGCTCTTAAAATTTGAAAAGAGGACTGGGGGAAAATAAAAAAAAGCATGGAATTTATAGGAGTGAAAGGGATCCTTTTACTAGGAGGGACCTATTTGATGGTTGGGTGAAGGAATTGAGGAGTGTGTAGACCTCGGCTGGGGTGTAGATATCTCGGTACTGTGAGTCCACTGATTGACTAAAGACAGATATATTTAAGGAACAAGCTATAGATTAACTGAGAGTATAATCTAAACAGACCAAAAATATGAAATTCTAGGAAAAAATAGAATTAAAAATCTTTGGGTCTCTCAAGCAAATTGTTTATTTGATTTCAATTTAATATTCAATGGTTAATAATTATTAGTCTAAGAGAAATATATTGCCCAAATAAACACTTCCAAATTTCTATTCTTAGCTACAAAAACTGAATTGTTTGTCTTTAATGTAGTATTTAAAATATGAAGAAAAATATAAATTCACAGTTGGGTTTTGAGAATTCTTAAAAGTTTGCCGATTACCGAACTTTTATTGAAACACAATCCCTAATGCCTGAATGAATTAAGAGCCTCTCTCCTATCGTCATTGATAATGAATAGTAAAGCTCAAACAAATAACAAATTTCTTTACAAAGTTTCTTTATTTTCTTAATTTTACATGTGAGAATAGTTTCCATTTATATTTATTCATTCATGACCGATCATCGCTATGATAAATAAAAGCTATATGTACTGTATTATTTATCTTTTGAGCACATAAAACAGCTTTTTCATGATGTAAACATTTCTTATTCGTAAATATTCTTCAACATGGGTATGTGACCTTTTTCGGGAAAGGGTATTGGAACGTTCACTGTCGAATAGGATTTATCCTGTAATTTTTTTTAAATATTTTACTTACTTGTTCGTAAGGATCCACTGTTTACGATTCAATTCCAGAGACAAAAACAAAGAGAGGTTCCTTCGGCGGCGAGGAAACGGAAAATATTTTAATAATTCAAATTATTCTCTGCGGGGTAGAGGACTGTGGGCGAGCTGGGGCAATGGTTTTCGGGTAACCTAGCAGCAATTATTTATGCATTAGACCGGGCCATAAGCAGTCACTTAAAATGTAGATTCCGTCCCTTTTCTAAATCCTCTTTAAGGCAGACAATTCGGGGATTCACTTTTATTCTTCTAGTTCTATTTATTTCTGTTTTACTGTTCAATTATTCAATCAGGGGCCAATTCTCCTCATGTTGTTTATATGTTTTTTGGGCATTATTTGGCGTGATATTGATAGAAATATTGGCTCATGCACTCCACCTGTTGCGAATTGTATAAATTACCACAAGCATCCATGCTTGAATGTTATAAAATGTCAATGAAAAGTAATAATTATTTTATTTAGGTAATCAAATAATTTCATTCCTACTATAGGTGTCAATTTCTAAACCATTATTAACATATTATTTGAAGTATAGATAGTATCAGAGCTGCGTCGGAAATTCGTTTTTAAATTATTCAGTAACACAGTAAATTGAATTTTACAATTGTAAATAAATGATATATTTTAACGTGCTTGAAACGTAAAAAAACAATGCCGGGCCGGTGTTTTTCAGTTATTTAACTTTACACTTTTTAAATCCATGTTTATGTATAAAACACGTCATTTATCTAATGCTTACCTTCACGTCGCTGCAAGATGTATTCCTAAATGTCAATGGATACTTTTGTGACAATATTCCTTATGTGAAAATACAAAAGAATAAAGAATATGGAAATGGAGGTTTGTAGAGTGGTTATACCAACGGATTTAGTCACCATGGCAGCCGATTGTAAACAATGTTTACTGATAGCTCAATGTTCAGGTGATAATATGTTTATCACAATAGGTGTGACGGTATTTGTTGTCGTTAGAGCAGAACCATTATTTGTTCTATTGTTCTATTGCCAAAAAAATGTTTAAATGGCAAGGCTACTGATCCTTGAGACTATTTTTATTTTTCAAATATATTATTATTGTACTTTATATTTATTTAATGCATGAAGATATACATAAATTCCTATGAAATAATTTCTTGATCAAGATATCTTTTTCGTGCTCCGAAGGATCGAGTGTTTCACTGCTTAAACTGCATGCGGATGTGCTGCATATTCTATTCCCTTGAATGACGACCTTGAATGAAACTTACCAGACACCTTGCGGGTATTCATGAATTCGATGTGGATTGTCCCAAGGATACAAACAGCATGAACTCCCGTAACGACCCGTGACTTTGCCTGCAGCGTTCTTCGGTTCTTTGGTCCTAACAACAGACCATAATATTTGGAAATTACTTTTTAATTATACCACAAGATTTCGTAACTCCTTCTCTCCATATTGTTACAATATCATTCTAGTTTATTTAGATATGTATTTACTTAGGTGAAATTCATACATCTGGCTCAATGGTCCAGATTACGAAATTACTGGTGAATTACAATTGAAAATGTAACAGTAATGAAACTACACGATGATTGGATAGTCGAATTCAATTGGAGTAATTCAATTCAAAATTATGTCAGCCATTTGAACAAAGAGGTGTCCCCCGTTTTAAGCATTTGGATGTTAAATGAATGAGATTTAGTGGTAGCGTCCTTTAATTTTAGCCTCTTTTGTATACTTATTAAGGGGTTTCTTCGTAAATAACGTCAATTAATTGCATTTGTAATAAGGTCTTAGATTATGATCGTTATGAAACTCACCTGACAAGACTAAATAAATTTTTTAAAGGAAAAGACAGGAATGTTGAGGAAAATGCTGCTGGAACAAGGAAACATTAATCCTGTGAAATACACTATTCCTTCAAAAACAGTAGGTAGCAAAAATTAAATAACATTACCACGAGCATGCACGAAAATACAAATAGATTCACAAATGCATATTCAAAAATACACATTTGTCTATTGTAGACATAATTCAATCATTTTTCGCTTTTTGGTTTACTTAATTTTGTTAATGATTTAAAAATAAATAAATAATAAGGAATATTTAGTGTTCGTCTTACTGACTGTAAACCAATAGCTCTATTTCAAGCTGTTAATTCACAACTAATTTTGTAAAGTTTCTAATAGAAGTTAATAACTATCTTGAAGTGTGCTTAGTCTGCAAATCGTCGTGAACTACATAACCATTATTTGTACTGCGTATACCAACTAAGAAGCCATGCTTGCAATACGATTAGTGATGTTAATGTTGATGTTCATGAGGTAATCTTAGGCCTTAGGCAAAAGAATCTTTTAGCAAACACAAGGAGGGGAGAGGAAAAGCATTCCTGTATAAAAAAAAGTAATGAAGTATAAAAAAAAAAGAAAAAAAGAAAATCCCAAGATAAGCCGATACTTTAGCGCCGTGGAAAAAGTGTTAGCTTTTTAAGTGGTCAGTTGAGTGCCTATATTTATGTCTTTATTTATTTGTATTCAATGTGATGATGAACATAAATTTAGTAAAAGAATTATAGTTATAAGAGTAGGTCTGTTCTTTTTTTTTTTGGGGGGGGGGGGGCTAACCAACCGATTCTCTCATTCCTGACTTGTAATAAGTTCATAATTTCCAGAAAGCCTTTCGTGTCAAAAATAAGATTCCGTAATATCACAAGACCCAATTAAAACAAAAAAGTTTCTGGAGTATTTTATCGCTCTGGTATGAAGAGAGATATACAGATAGTAGTTACTAAGTACTTATCAATTTCAACATAATCTTGGCAGTTGCCTAACTAAGGAAACTTTATGGTGGATTTATCTGATACTTAATAATTAATGAGGTCAAAGTAATGTCCGTTCGAATCCAAAAAGAAAATTTAACATAACAAAAACAATTTCAACTTTATTAAAGTTACGGTCGTTTGATTAGGTGTAGGTCTGGCTAATGTATTTTATCTCAGACTATATGCATTCATTTATGTTCTTCGATAGCGTTTATAAAAATGGTTCAATCTGAACTTTTCGTATTTTTTCAAACAATTCTTTACTATCTGAAAGGTATATTCTACAAAACTTTTAAACTTTTTTGTTTTGAAAATAGGTAACAAGCATTATAGGAAACCAGACATTAAAACTTCGGGACAGTACCGCTGACTTTTAGACCCTGTGCTCACATTCAATGTTTAATCGTTGGTTGGGGGGGGGGGGGCGTACCCTACTTTGTACCCCACCTATAAGTACCCTACTTTGTTTTCAGATTTGTGTTGCACTAATCATTTCGGTGACGTACACCTATCTTGTGACCCTTCTTAGTATGTCTTCAATCAGTGAATAGATTCCTTTATCGTTTATTTTGTGTTAGAAAATATTTTTTGTATCTAGGTGAGAACATAGAATATGTTTTCTTCTATAAACATCCCTCGTTGGACTACGAATACTGGTGTACTAGCGTCAATTTGTGGTGATAGGTTTAAGGAATTGCTACGGCCCTGCAGTGGCGGCATACGTTAAAAACCTGTAAGTTTTGACATTTCGTAAGCCCCAGTTTAGAGCCATTTAAAATGCGATCCTCTGATTCTATCCACAATGGTTTAAAACATTGCGACAGTGTAAAATGAATTGAAACAGTATTCCAAAAATTAAAATTTTGAGAGCCAATAGTTATTGCTTATTTACTATGTTCTAGCCTAAAAAACATTTTTTTTTATATCAACGTTAAAAATTAAACCTTACCATAACAAAGAAAAGCACTTCCGCATTGATATGTGCTACTAAAAAACAATTTTCTTGCCAGATATATAGAAATAACGCAGACAATTTATGCATAAACAGGTTTTATAAAAAAAAAAATTGTTTTCGAAAAAATACTTTTCGCCTATCTGATATAGCCTTAATTTGCATACAAAGTTATTTAATAATTAATTTCAGCAATCTGGCTGCTCTGTCAACATAATTGTAAATTGATACTCAGCTCTCTCTCCGTTAAGATATTCTGATAATAAATTATATTACTTATTACTGGCCATAAAATATCAGCATTTAATTTTTTTACATTTAAGTGGTAAAAATCACGAATCTCGCATAGGTCGTATATCGAGCCTATTTGGCCTGCCCTCTTAACACATCACAGTTCAGTTTAAGCGTTTCTGGTCTCAACTTAACAGATGCTCGTTATAAACTAGTTTTAAGTTCGTGCGATCAATACATTAATGAAACAAATATTTGTAACGTTCATTCACCGTTTCAGCTGTTCATTTCCCACCACTATTAGGCAGCCCGAAGCGAGAAGCGAGTTAAGTGTTCTGTGATCCAGCGTAGCGCGGCGCCTTAAAGACACGCTGCCTAGGACCTGCACGTGGAAGACACGTGTATGAAACCTGCCCCCTACTAAAAACCTACCTATTAGTAGATACTAATTAAATGTCTCGATGGCATCTATGAGATATGGTCCACTCAAATCCCAGTCCATTTGTCACCCTGGTGGGTCTAGTTAATTATCCTGCTCCAGATCTTTCAAGATATCAACTTGATAAAAATCAATGAGAAAAACCAATCATTCGAACTTACAACTATCGGAAGCCCTCAATCTTCAGTATATATATAATATGATATAAACAGAGGTAAAAACCGACGTGTTTCGTTTTTTATAATTATCTTACATAAAATTGATAATTAGTGAGAATTCTGTATTGTTAATTATATCATCATTGAATAAAAAATAACTATATGATTCATAGTATTGAATTCTCGCCTATATAATCACATATAAGGGGCCTGTGGTATAGTGTGAATTTCTTTAAGCAGTTAAACATTCTCGATTTTCAATGTTTCATACTGTACAATGTTAAAGAAAATCAAATGTGCAACAGTCTTATGTCAGTTTAGGATTCCGTATAATCAATTTCCTGAGTTTTCGTATTCGAATGACGATTCATGCCCTCTAATTATAAATAATAATAATATTTATTAATCAAAAATTGATATACCTGTTTGAAAAAAAAAAAAAATTACATCCTGTCATCATACCTTAACCAACTAAACAGCCTAATCCACTGCATTATAATATTATACATGCATATATCTTATAATATTTGGTTATTGTAACATTTTAATGGCCGTTATCATGATTCCTGCTGATAATATGGTGTATAATTATACTGGTGTATAATATGACAATACCCCTCCCCTCTCCGTTTCGGTCAATAAAATGTTTAGGCAATATCAAAGGACCTTAAACTTTAAGAAGACATACACATTTGGCAATGGTTCTTACGGCACACTGTGAAAGTGATTAATTCGTCATGGGCGACCATAATCTTTTCGACAGTAGATCGTTGGCCATGCAAGCTGATCACATCTATGGTGTCATAGGCCATGTCAATTGACGAGTTTGTATTTATTACATTTTTTAGGATGAACATTAATGTATTAGTGCATTCATTTGTTAGTTATGTGAGCAGTTGTTTTTACATGTTGAGAAACGACTGAATCCATAGTGAATCCAGAAAAAAAAATTGTATGTATGATATTTGTTTCATATACATCCTAGCAGAAGTCCTTTAAAACGAAAATTAATGATGTCTACCTAAAAGAAAGTTATAAACTCATTTTATTTCTATTTTTTGTGATCTTTCAGAAGTAGTGGAACGTACGTGATGTCTCTCTTTTTCTCTGTTTTTCTTTCTGAATAAAGTTGCTTATAGCTTTAGTCCGGCTTATCCTATCCATGCTAGTGGTGCAAGCCCCCCCCCCCCTCACGCTTACATTTTCATTACTAACGACGATGATGATGTGAATTTTTTTTCATGGAGTAAGTTGGTCTTGTGAAACTTGCGTGTAAGTCCTACTGGTACGGTGTGACTTTTTTGCCCGTTTGAAAAGGACTAAAGGACGTTTGGTTTTGTTTTTTTCCTTTGTGCACAGACCTTTTGATGAGAATCCCTTTTTACACGTGTCAGAACAGACCGGATTAAATTAGGCTCTCTTGAGATTCATCTAAAAACAATGATATTTCTAATTAATACATCAGAGATTACAATTATAGAATTAGAGATTTTATTTGTAGTTTCCATCTCTAAAATTTTCAATAGGGTATCAAAGGACGTTCGGAATAAGAAATGTGTACTGTCTTTTGAAATTTGGGTCCGAAAACTTGAACTCAACCGTTTCCTTTTTTTAAGAAATCATACGTCTGATCAGACAATGTTTGATAGCTGACCCGGCAAGTACTATAGTCATCACCAGCTCGCACATTTGAGGATGACGTGATGGTACGTATAAAGGGTTTTATTTCATAACGCACACACTCTGCACCGGCTCCACAAAGTGTCCTTACTATGGTAGGCTTTGATGCACCGATTAAAATCAGTTCCATAAAAATAAAGAAAGGTCATTAATAACTTATCGAATAGGGCTATGTGGGACAGCAAAAAAGTCGAACATCAAGCGTATCCAATCCTTTCAATCAAAAGTCCTGAGAACAATAGTCAATGCCCCTTATTACGTCAGCAACAAAACCCTTCATAACGATCTCAATATACCTTACATTCTTGAACTCATTCCTTCCAAGTTGATGAAATTCCCTGGAAACCTATCCAACCACCTTAATCCCGTAGCACAGTCATTGCACTGCACCACTCATCCATATAATCCTCCTTGGAGACTGAAACGGCAGTGGCCTCGTGACCTGCTATAAATGCGTAACAGTGGGAATCCTGGCTCACGCGTTCTTGGTCAACCTCCACTGGCTCTTATCCGGTGACGCGGCTGACGGAGGAGCGGGGGGGACTTCCCAAGACTCCGCTTCCTCTTTCGTATCCGAGTGAGGTGACCAACGTGTGGATTTGGGAGGCCTCTGGGCTGTCTGTAAATATTGTATGAATGAGATCATTTATCTTATTACTTATTGCCTAACAAGGCAGATTGTAATTTTAGCATAATAAAGGAATATATACACATATATAATAACTAATCGGCAATAACATAATCAGTATTTTATTATCATTTTGATTAGTGCATGATATTAAAAGTCTACGTCTTGTTTAACAAAATGCAGTATGATTAAAGCTTTGATGACACAATATTACCAAAATCTTTCGAACTGTCAATGAAATATCTTTCACAAAACCTAACACTTGACATTTTTTTTTCACTTAACAGTTCGTATGAATCCAATTTAAAATATCACAGTGACTATTATATCCATCTCAAATAGTGGTCATCATTTGTCTCAAGTGATACAGGCGAGAATGGTCTGAGATGGATTCGCTGCTTGCACCCGGGATTCCTCCTTTGTCCATAGATCATATCCGGACAGTCGTGGACGTTTGGTAACTGATGACCTCAACATATATAGAAGGGAAAAAATCTACCCCTTCTCTGTTGTCTAGTTATAAACAATTGCTCCAGGCTGCAGATCTTCAGATCCACGACACTTCTTTTTGTTATTTTTATTAAATAAACTTGTTAGAAAAGTCCTAATACTAATCATGAATAAATCAGCTGTTTTGAGTAATGAATCAAAGTCCTTCAAAGTCTGTTAAAATAGTTGAGATTAACTCCTTACTCAGAGCAAAAAAGCAAATTGTTAGGAAAAATTCGGAGATGGCAAGTTTTGAGACTGATGTGATGGAATCATGTCAAACGCGTATTGATTTAGAAAAATGTACATTTGGTCTCTTTTCTTTTATCCTCTGTGTTTGGTCGGAGATAATATTATCTTTTGTATTTTTACCGCCAGTAACAGGGGATGTGCATGTTGATGGACGATGTAAATAAACAAATAACTGATTAAAAATACAAATATGCTAATGATCTCATAATACTATGAATGCATAATATTTCTGTTTACATTTTCCGCTGGACATTTGACCTCTCTTCTGGTCTAAAACAGTCTGAGATTTCCAACACGTCTCTTGGTTCTAATAAAGGGAAGCTCACAAGAAATATATTAGACTCCATGTTTCGATATATAAATCACTGGGAGGCACTAGTTATCTGATGGCCGGAAAGGATAACCAAGGGTTCACGGTTTCGAAGCTATAAAGCTGACCTAGGCTATTGCTGAAGTTGCTACTTGAGTTTCCTTACGAGTCCGAAATAACCCTGACCGGAGCCCAAACGAAAAAAATTCCTTATAGACAAAGTTGGGAATCGAACCCAGGTCACCAGTACTAGAAGTGATTTAGGCCAATTGATAAGAATATTACACACAATTTACATGCAAACCGTTGAGATTTATTCTCTTTCTCCTTCGTTTCCGGATCATTAAATGTTTTGGCGTAATTTATTTATGTTTATTTCCTTGCAATAAACTTGATCTATACGGCCAGAGCCAATAAATGGCCAATCATAAATGATTTGTTTGGTATAGAGTTTGATTTATGATAACTTGCTGAACTTGTCCAATCTACTTTTACTTTTTAGCCTGGTATTGTTTCCCATCATGATTCGGCCAATTCAATAGCTATTTATTTCTAACTACAGATTTATCTCATGGCAGGGGTCTTAAATATATGTTCTATTTTAGGGACTTAAGACTTCAGTTTTGGGAAGGCGCCCAAAAAACAAAACCTAGGAAGACATAAGCCAAACTTTGGGTGCTTAGATAAAAATTCAACATATCTCCTTTTTTGGCTATACAACTTATATGCGGGATATTTTAGTTAGTTGGTAATGGGTTTAGTTTAATGATGTCCTGTATCTAGTATTATTTAGGCATTTATCTTAATCTCAGGATCGCATAACTGCCTCTAGTAGACGCAGTATTTTGCTGTCTTCAAGGAGAAATGAAATTGACCTTCATTCTATTTATTATACGTTATTAATGCTTTGTGTAAAATATCTAATACTTAAATAAATTATTAAGAATTTACATGTCAGGAGCGATGTTTGATAATAAAAAAATATTAAAATGTCCAGATTTTTATAGCTGTGTTTCGTTCAAATACATGTTTCAGCTTTCAAAACAGCACGTGCTGAATTGTATTTGTTTATTTTTACTGTCATTAAAATTCTTTATTTTGCTTCATTAGATGTGCTCAATAAAAATATAGTTGTCGGACACCAGAGCGACTCTTAACTAAAACTTAAATACATAAAAGTATAATGTAAATACCCGCTCATTTTATGTCGGAAAACAAAAACAAGAAAATAAAACCTGAAAGACTAACTTTTAATGAACGTTCGAAATAAAACGAAAAGCTTTCTTTCTAGAAGATACATTACACATGGTACTTTTTAATAAGTTATTGTTACCAAGAATCCTCTGAGTCTTTTCTTTACTACGTTATAGATTAAGTCAATTTCGCTGGTATCGTGCATTCGGAAAATGTTAGCACGCTTTCCATAGACTTGTTATTACTCTTAGAAATTTATTTGTATTCTCTGAAGTTTAAGGATATTACGAGGACTCATTACCTGCAAAGCATAACTAAATAGAGTTCTGACAATTATTTTTTATTATTGCTTTATATTTTATCTGCAGTTTAAATGTTTTAAAAACATCCTTTCGAATGGAGCCAGGAAAGAGCCTTTCACTGGTGTAAAGGTTAAGGATTTATCGGAAATTATGTCTAAGTACTTAACAGGATGGAACCATTTATGTTCGGAGTTTTCCATATTAATTTGTTGGGATTAATTTATATTTAGTTATTTTATTACTATATTATATTACATTACATTCCATTGCATTCGTTACATTGCATTGCATTATATTACATTGCATTGCAATTGCATGCATTGTACTGTACTGTACTTTACTCTACTGCACTGCACTGCACTTTACTGTACTGAATTGTATTGTAATGTAGTATATTATTATGACTATATTAATTAACTATGTTTAGTAAATAGGATTGCTTCAGTTTTTATTAATATTGATTTTTAATTTCCTGCGAAAAAAACATATTTGCGTTGATTCTAAATTTTCCGAGTCTTTGAGATATTTGAAAATATAAACATTACAACATCGTTGACGAACTTATTAAATTAACAAATGCTGAAAATAAAGCAGTGGTGGAAGACATGTAACAATACTTGTTATTATAATCTGAAGTTCATAATTATCTGTAAGCCTTGGCCAGCTTGTGGCGCTATATTTGTCAACATTCTTGTATTCCTTGAAGGACTTATGCCCCAGAATAAATTTTATTTTTCATAGTTTCTTCCAGTTTTAACCCTTTTATTTCCTAATGGCTTAGGGTATTAGGTCTCTAATCATACATGGTCATTCTTGTTTTTCATTCTTAGTTTAACACACCACTAGTATTGTTGATTTGCTTTGTTGTACACTAAACTTCAGATCATATTTTCCAGTTTCGAACTTCACTTTGATGATTTATACTGAATCCTTTTATGCTCCTCTAGCGGATCAAATACGATACCACGGCCTATATATCTTTTAATGAGTGCTGTGTATAGCAGACTTTCCCTTCGAAAGAAAACTCCTGCGAGGAGACAGACAGATAAATAAGGGATTTAGGGGAGAGGATAAAGGTGGTGTGCTCGAAAGTGGAGTTTGCGAAAGAGGGAGCCCTCTAGGGGCCAATAACTTCAAAGGAAATATTGTTAAGAGCCAGACGGCCCACTGTTTGCCGTGTTAGCGTTTGTTCTCTCTTCTTAGTTGTCACAGTCTTTCGGTTTACTTTTTTTCTTTTTTCTTTCCTTTTTGGTTTGTTTTTTTCCAGTTATTTTTGCGTTCCTTGAGGAAAGTGAACGATAGCTTAGCACTCGGTACTGTGATAACAAATCAATTCAAGTTCAGAATAGAAAAAACCGAGCTGAGATGGTTCTGTTAAGTACGTAGGTGTACAAAGGCTTAAACATTACACCTTAAAACAAATTTTATTGCTATACTTATTTTATTTAATTTATAACTGACGTCTCATTTCTTTGCAAAATATCTAAGGTGGCGGTAAAATAAAACAACAGTGTATAAAACGCCACTATTAACATATAATCGTACATCGCCTGGAGTATACCTTGTAGAAATTTCCTTAAACTGCAGACAAACTTTTATGAATAATAACAAATTTACCTAGTCGTACTACCTACCATCTCTCCAGACGACCTGATACCACTGACATTGACTTTATCTATAACATTGCAAAGGCAAACACTGAAGGGTTTCTTGAACATTTTAAATATAGTAGTAATAATAATTTTTAAAAAAGTGTTGTGGATAATTTATCAACTAAGGAGAAGATACAAAAAGACATTCATTTCATTTTTAAGACGTTAGTCTTTTAGTTGTATTTTTTTTTCTATTTTATTTAAGAAGAGTTCAATGCGACTCTGTAATCAATATGATTAACTTTTTATCATTTAAAACAAAATGTTTTTTTTTTTTTTTTTTTTTCATAGCTCTCAAACTTATAAAAAATAAGATGTGGGAAAAATAAAAGGAAAATTATTTTGGATTGATGGGTGCCTTTCACTAAGGGGAGTCCTATTTGAAGGATGTATGAGAAGGATATGGGGTGTGGGATGTAAAGGAGGCGGGTGGGTTCGGGAAGGTAGTGAGAGTATACCTACAATAATTGCTAAATTACCAGGTCAATGTTTATTGACACTTTGTTATTTTTTATGAACGAGATGGATTGTTTTTAGCATTTAATTTCCATCGAAATATTATCGTTAATCGTGAAACTGATGCTCAGTTGCGAACCGGATTAATGACATTTTATTGATCAGAATCTGTAGATCTTCGAAATTGACAATTCATTTAAAAGAACAAAAGAACTGAAAAATATTTTTTTTATCGCCAAAAACACACAATAAAATTTAAAAGACTTCTTAGCATATTTTGTGTCTTCGCATTATCAAATCAAGCCACTGAAAAGGTCATTTGTTCAGGTCATAGGAGGTGTCGCCATATTTACCATGAAGGGCGTGTGAGGGCACCCGGTTGAGAATGATGTTGAAATTGTACAATTTTCATACCTCTCACTATCTGCTTATATTTATATATCTATATATATTATTGATGTTTTAATACTGGTGTACAGTGGATGATTATGAAGCTTCTTCTGGATCTCCACACCTTTTTATTGATGATACCTGAAGGTTTTCGACGGAGGCCGTCAATCTCCAGGGTTTGAACTCAGGTTGGCCGTCGGGTCAGAGGTCGTTTGATAGCCTGAAAGGGCTATACCACTTGCATGACCTCCTAAGATTGAAGGCTTAGTCCGTCGGAAACGTTCAGGTGTATATGAATAAAGCTATGGAGAGACAGAAGATGTTTTATTCCATATAAATATATTTATATTTAAATCTTGTTATTAATAAAACTGGAAAAGATGAAGAGAAAATGTACAGCGGCCAATTTAAGGAAAGTGCATTTTAAGGCAGTAATGCTAATCTAGTATTGTATGATTCTATCGGAATCACACTTATTTATTAAAACATTCTTTATACCTTTTGTCGGGCTCAGTTTATAACTAAGTATCCCCAAAGTGGGGAGGAGACGCCCGCCACAGACTGGGGTCACTACAACCTCTTAGCCGCCGTCCGGCGAGTGCCCAGAAAGAAATAAGCGGGTGGACCTATGGTCTTTCACCCTGTCCCCCCGCCTAGTCGGTGGGCAGCCTAATTCGCTTTGATCTGACTCCATAAGATCTTTAAAAGGTGTGTGCCCCGACAAAGCACTACGTTCAGGAGAAGAGGTACAGGGTAGGTTTATAGGTAGTTTATGTGGTCTTGGCATGACCACGAATTCACACTCGGTATCTAAGAGTAGGCAAAAACAGTCCGGATCCCAAAGGCGAGTGGGAACCGAAGAAAGACAGACTGGATTGCCATGGGAGACACTGATAGGTAAATATCCAGGGCCATGGCAACCCTCGTCACGTGGGAGAGGTCTCTCTCAAGGAGGTGCTAGTTTTAGCGAGACGAAGGCAGAGATTCTCACTAGGAAGGTGTGGGGTCTGACAACGCCGGACTAAAACATAGTGAGGTTAGGAGAGAGAGATGCAGAGGTAGTTGAATGAGAAGTCCATGGTTTTGAGTAGAGCAGCAGGCGCCAGTGCAGAGAGAGAGAGAAGTGTTCAAGGTGCCGGTTAGTTCCTTTCTCGCCTCTGTTTTTTTTTTTTTTTTTTTTTTTTTTTTCCAGAGCTCTCAAACTTAACTGTCTGAGGCTGCGAGCTTTATATAGCTAGTCGTGGTGGAGGGCCATCCCCACCAGCGGCTGTACTCCCCACCAACTTCTCCCCCTACTCTCCGACTGGCGTCATAAGCTTTATTTATTAAACATATGGAAAAAATTATAGATATGATATGATCGAGAAGAGAGAGACTTATAATTATTTGTAATTAAGAGGTGGCCACAACACCTTTATTATTTATAAATTTGAAATTTAGAAGACACCTGTGTTCTACAAGAAGATTAATTAAATGTTTAAACTAACTAATATCTGAGACGGCTTCAAAATAAAGTTTGAGTGAGGACTAATCATTGGGCACCCCCCATAAACTATTTCATCACTCTATCATAGAATTTTCTTAACAGTGAAGTGTCCACTATCCAAGAGTTCCACCTTTGGATTGTTAGCCCGAACTATTTACTCAGTAATAAAAATTCATCAGGATTATGGTGATCTAGCTTGAAACAATCTGAAACGTGGTGCTTGCTATTCAGAGGATAGGTCTCATACTAAGAAACTAATTACTAAGGCCCCTCTCGTGTACGAAAAGCATTAAACGGCAAGTGTAGTAATGGTTAGAGTCGCAGGCAGCTTCGTTACATTAGGGAGTGTATTAGTCAAAACTCCGGTACTGCTCCATCGGTTCTAATAAGACGGGAATTAAGCTGTTATTTAGGGTTAATGCTATATAGTAGGATTTGAATTTGAATTCATTCGGTGGTGGGCACCCGGCCAGGGGATGAACGCCCTCTCGTTTACATTAAACACTCGTGGGAGGGGGGGGGGTGATTATAATTTTCCCATTATTGCGGCCTCCCTTGTCCTCTTCGGCTAATTGTCTTATAAAACATAAATCCTGTTTTTACTTAACGATTAGTCTTCTAATTTACTGCGTTCAATGTTTGTTGGACTAGAACAAATAGAATACAAAACAAAAGGTTAGTATTTACAGTTAAAAAAAAACAAAAAAAACGACATCCAGATTGGAGAAACTAGTTCACTTTTTTACGATTATACAATTTTAACTATCTTCATTAAGATTTATTATATTTATACTTGTACGGAATTTACCTGTATTCTACCTTGTATGTGAAATCAGTTTCCTTACTTGGTGAAACTGGACTTTATTTATTTGATTTATTTAATTTTTCTGATTCTCTTAATTTATCATTTGACCCACCGTTCAAATCATTTCATAAATCAGATAGATTCTTTCATTAAACTGCTTACAAGGCTGGTGTTGTGATTGATTTTCTCTCATGTCACCTTTTGAAATAATTTAAATTCACCATCGAGTATTATCCTCAATTATACAATTATAAATACAGAGTCCGTGATTTTCACACAGTGGCATACCGACTTTTCATGTTTTTTTTTTAACAGTCAAGGAAACGTCATTCGAATTAGTGTACTTTAGAGTAATTATCTATTTTTATTTTGCCTATTCCTGGATAAGTAAAGATATCTTCAAATTCTGATGGTTATTCATAGAAACATAAATGAAAAATACAATATAATAGATGAGATTCCAGGTTGGATTCGTTAGTATATTTTGCGCCAAAATAATTTGAAACGACCAGTGATTATGTGACTGGGTACCTGGATGAAGCGGCTGTGTTTCAAGCCAAGAATCTGGACGTGTTCAAAATTGATGTCCATAAAACATTTGACTTAAGATGAGAGTTAGCTAAAAATATTAATCAATCATATATATGCTCTTGTTTTTGCTACTGATTACGTGAATTTTGATTTTTTGGTAAAAAGAAAAAAAAAATTATTTAGACCATATAATCTCAATCATTATTACATTAATATGCTTGTTTACTGTTTTTTTTTTGTACAATTTACATGTTATTCGTCCCTCAAAAAATTGTTGGTTCGTTTTTTTTTAGTTCCATTTCCATTTTATTGAATATTTAGAGAATTATTATAATTTTCCCAGACGCACATTTATATCTGTATACTACGTCGTTTGTTGGCTATTATATGATAAGTTTTGCTGTTATTAACCTTCATAAAAATACAGGTTCTGGTTTTTACTAATCCTCGTTATAGTACTTTAAATAATATGTCATGTCTCTAGGCGAAAAATGATCCTAGATAGGCAGGACAGACAGGCAGACATTAAGGTATCTGATTTTGAAAAGTGTAACGAGGTTCTAAAAACCTCTTGGATTCTCCGGGTATATTGAGCTTTGAATATATTAGGTTTATTCATCGGGTCAGGAATAAAAAAAGACCCGCTGGTATGCTGCCATAGCCGGCAGCTGTTTGAACCGTATCCAACTTTTCCAAATATTATATTTCAAAAAAATATATACGAACGTAAATAATGGATACACGGCATTAATCACATCTGTCATAGGCACTCCTAGAACAAAGCCAAAACTATGAAATAAACCTATGGTATTTTTTCAATTATGTTCCTTAAGAAAATTTCTTATTAAAATAATTAAAAGTTAAATGTGATATATGGCTTATAATGTAAGATATTTTTAGTCTCCAGCTCACCATTAATTGACATAAGTTTTTTTATTATTCATAACTCCTAACGCGGTCTGTACATTTTTTGTGGTATTTTTTTGTTGTTATGAGTTATGGCCATTAAACGCCCCATGGCTTCAGGGCGTATTACTATGTTTTAATTCTTAACAACGACATATCTGATGTTTCTAATGATTTAGATATAACTCGTTAATCTTAATTCTTTTCTACTTGTCATCGATTGTTCCCGTAATTAATTGTGTGATTAATTATCCCTGGATCATAAATAATCTGTATAATTATATGGGTTTATTGTTCTTAATTAATGTAAACGATGACGGCGTGTACTATTTGATTTTGGGTTCAGAATGGAACTGACTACTTCATATCCATAGTGAGACAGTCATATTATACTATTCGGCGTCTATTGATTGTAATGATATTGGATTTATTCAAAGACATAGACCTGCTAAACATATGTGCAAGGCTACCTTTCTAGACTCATAATAGATTTCTCATCAAACAGGGACATAAATGCCACACTTAAGTGGAGGCACCTTAGACATGTTCACATAGCGGCCTTAATCGCACAAGTGTGAATAATTGTTTGTAAGTATGGAGGCGTGATGAGGCTGTTGCATGTCGAGTTAGGAGGGTCAACGCTGCCTGCCTATTTTCATAATGTTGGAACTAATATGGCACCAAAAGAGCCTCTCATGAGGCTTCGAGGTTGGTGTTTAAACGTGAAATGTTTCCTTGGAACCAGAGAATGAAGATAGAGGTTGAGGATTGAAACAGTCCGGTGAAGAGAAAGGTTGCAGTTGAGAGAGGATTCATGGATTAGAACCAATAAGGGCTCATATTATTCCTATTCTGTAAATATTGGAAATTAATTGGTTTGAACCAGTGTTTGAATTCGATACTTAAAGATTAATAAATAAAAATCTGGTCATTTTATGATTTTGCTCAAAAGTGATTTTTATTTTGTGACCAGTGTCACAACAGTGTTGTGACCAAGCTGCAAAAATCATTACTTCTGGGGAAAATATTTTCAATCAATAATAATGATCATTTGTGAGCAATATTTTTAAATCATAAATATAAATTTTGATTGAAATAATTTACTCATCGTTAGTAATACTTTTTTTTTTTTATCAGTACTTATATTTCATGAACCAATTTGCTGGTTTGCTTACATAATTTGATAGTTTTAAGCAGTCCTAAACATTCTTAGAATTAGGAAGGAGAGAGATATATAGAAATAAAAAAAAAAGAACATATAGATGATAAGTAAAAGGTCCATAGCATTATTTATTAATATTTAATACTCCATAATTTCCATTTTTGTAAACAATATAGTAGTCTGAATTTTATTTTTCGAGTGTTATCGATTAGGAATTAATCATTATTTTCAATTGAATTAAATATCGCTCAGAGAGTGATCATTATTTTTAATGGAATCGACAAAACTCAAAGATTGATTTTTATTTTTAAGCATTAATCAGGCATGATTTTTAAATGTATAGATAAAAAATAATGATTATTTGGAAAAAGTAATCATAGACTTCAAACCCTGGTTTGAACATATGAGGATCCTTATATGAGTACATGGATGGCGATGTAAAGACTTCTGCAATATGCTACAACTGAGGCAATATTAGACTTATGTTGATGCATATAGTAGAGAAGTGCAAATATTTCCTTGGTGCACTTGTAGACATTATTTTTCCCGAAGTACTGATTAGTTTTCCTGTATGAAGAGTACTCGATACGGCAATATATAAGACTTTGAGTTTATTTTGGTTATCAGGGGCTTAGGCTATTTCAAAGTCGGCAATTATTGCTTCGATCCAAGGAAGCGAAAAAAAATTAAGTTGAAACCATGTTTTTATTTTTTTATGCGATGTCCCTCCCTTCAAGGACAGTAGACATCAAAGAATTAATTTATATATATATATATATATAGATTTATTAAATCTTTATTTGAAAAACAATCTGCCCTTATATATAATATATAGGATATAGGTTATTTTAAAAATAGCTCATTCATAAAAATTATGAAATATTAAATTAACTGTCATTTAACAGTATTTTCAATATAGACACATACAATATTGAATTATGTAGAATGCCAACGAATTCTTCAAATTCACCTGAGGGAATGTTACTTCACCAGAGAATGTAAAAGGAGCGGTGGTCATAGATTCCCCAATCTGCAGCTCCACCTACATCACTACTAGCCAGTAGCAGGGCAGACTGAGTGAAAGCGTGAGAGCCACAGCTGCTCCTGACACAATGAGATAATACTGGTCATTATCAGCACTCCCGATATTGGGTTAATTACAGACGATTTTGAGGTTATTGGGGAATAACTAACTAATACAAGAGGGGATGAGTGGGGCTAAGTAGCGGTCTTGCAGTGGGATTAGGCTGTTCGGATATTTATTATATATTTTAATGTATTATTTTAAGCGGATAGTTTAAAGATGCGATACATATTTTTTTTTTTTTCAATCAGATTTGAAATTTGAAGGAGCGATACTGGCTGTGGCAAGGTGCTAAACAGTAACCAATTTGATGTCCATGTCTCATCTTGTGAATTTTCATGTTTAGCTATATACTTTTACTACCTATCAGGTTTTTTGTATTGGCCATGTTCTCGGTTAGTACTAAGAGCCAAGTATGTGAAACATGTATCGATCGACACCCATGCTTGACGCATATAAGTTATAATTGACGGACGAGGCAGGGCTGGCTGCTGGATGTGGCAACATTCCAACTGGGCTGAATCGCATACTTTCGCCGTTCCGGGTCCAACTTCAGTGATCACCGTTTGATTTATTAACCCCGACCCCCGGTGGACCGGGCGAACTGTCTACGCGAGCATAATACATCACATTCGTCGGATTAAAGTTACGGACATGTTCCCTACTGTCGTCATTAGTAGTCGTTATAAATTAGTAACTTTGATAAATATACACTTGATCCACCCGCGTCGTTTCCACTATTTTACCAACAAGGCTCGGAGATTATGAGGTTTTTTTTTGGTTTGTTTTTTCAAATCCAACAATTTATTAATAACGTCTCTACACACTTTTAGAATAACTAACAGACCATATGAAACATATTAGGAATATTAAAAGTATAAATTAAATAAAAACAACAAAAAAATGAATTGATACGGTGTGTTTCCGCTTGGTTACGCTTGTACGCGATGGGGCATTGACCTACTAAGATTTTGAATAAATTTCTGAGGGGTATTTTCGTAGTCTTCTGTTAAAGGAACCCTTAACTCCTAAAGCAAATCTTGTGAAGTTGTACGTCTCTTTATGCGTCTTGACAACTCATCCCATAGATGTTCAATAGGGTTTATATCTGGACTACATGCTGGCCACTCAAAGCCTAAGTGTTTTCCAGGTATCCGCAATTTATTTAAGAAATGCTTTAAAGTAATGGATGCATCGTTTGTGCATTTTGTGTTTATTACTTTTGACACATCTAATCGATATGGCTATTGCCTGAAAATTGTAAATTGTTGGTTTATTCTGATTATTAAACATAGGATTTCTTCAGATAAATGTGAAGTTGATAGGATTGGTATGGTGTATTGTCCGGTTGTGTATATATATGGGGTGAAAGTGAGTTTGTGTTCTAGTTCTAGTCTCAAGGTACCTTACAATACGCTGTCACTCTTAAGTCCTTATTTCTAAATAATATTTTATTTACAAAAGCATGTGTTCTTTTGTTATAAAAAATACTGTTTCAGTTTTGTTCACACTGACTTTTAAATTGTAATTAAAGAAATACTTATTCAAGTCCCATAAGGAAGCATGTAGTTATGGAAAAAAAACCTTACAATTGTGTCACATCTTCTGGCTTTTGAAGTTGCAACTTGGTACAAAGCATGTACCTTTATTCGCTTTAACCTTACTAATATTTTTCATTCACGTCTATGTTTCTATTTCAAAATGAAGGAGTCATTACTTAAGTAACCACAGATGATGTGGTGAAGTTTCTTCTCATTAAAGCATTAATCAACACAATTACCCAATTTCCGATGACAATTACCATCAAGCTATACGGTCGTTTCGTTTAGTTACGTCCTAACTTTTCTGACTCTATAGACTAAGAGATTCATTTTCTCCAACACAACAAACACAATAGATCCTACTCTTCTATTCTCTTTCCAACTGTAAACAACAATATTGTCCTTTGTCTTTCCCTTTCCTGTGTGAAAACTAACATACACCCCTGTGAACCATCCCTCCACAAACCGTCCTAGGTTATTACAATTAAATTCCTTAAACAATTATTTCCATTTAAGTACAACATTATCAAACTATAAACAACCGATTAATGAACAAATTAATTATTATTTCACTATTGAATATTTAATCCACAATACTAAATATTTTTTGTAATATCTATCTCAATCAACAATTAGTCATTAGTTAAAAGCTATACTGATAAATATGGAAAAATTAATAAACACCCATTGAGCTCAGAACCGATTAAAAATTTTTTCTTTGCTAAATGGTAGGTAACACCAATTCTTTGGGAAAAATAAAATTCTGATTTTACGCTGAAATAGTACTACAGTTTAATCCAGAGGTATTTATACTACTAACTAAAGATTGTGCTACGTCAATGTTTTTTTCATAAAGTAAACAATAGTATTATAAAAAGCTGAATAGCTCACCTATGTCATCAGCTCGAATAATAGATCTTGTTTGATGTATTCGTGACTGTAATGTGTGACTACAAATTTAATATAATCTCCTTAGACATGCGGGTATTGTAATCATAAATTAAGCCTGGGAAATGTAATAAAGTTTAATGGTGACCATCACTAATAATAAACAAGAATACGATTATTTAAATTGTGAGTATTTTTTCGTCGTCTCCACTCTTTTTAGGGAGGCAAATTGATTTTCGATTGATAAAAAACAGGCAAAATAAAGAAGTGTTAGTCTAACATACAAGGAGTGTCCTTATATGACCTATTTATTACGTATAAAATATGAATGAGCTCATAAATCACACCTGGAATAACCAAGTTTTAATTTTGCCTTTAAAAAACTTACTTCAAAAAATAAATAAATTTATTTAATATAAAGAAAATATAAAAGGCTATATACTCATGATGTCATATAAGAAGTTTTAGTGGATCCTTGGTTCAATGTTTCGCATGAAAATAAAACGATGAGGTCACTGATATCAGTATCCATTTTAAAATTAAACTATGGATGCGCCTGAACCACGGTTGAAGAATGCCGGCTAATATACTCAGCGCACTTAAATACTATTTATAAATTATATGAATCCATAAATCTTCCACCCGCCTTTGCGAAGGAATTTATGGAAGGAAAAGACATCTATGTGTGAGTCAGCTAGCGTTTCCTGAACGATGCTTAAGAATCATCCCGTTTAATGTTCGTCTTATCAACACAAATAACTTATCATTAGAGCGTTTTTTAACCGTTTCATTGTTTTCCTCAAAATTAATGTGGTAGTCACAAATGTAAAAAGAAAATGCAAGAAAATTACTGAGTATTTTTGATCGAAATAACGATCTCGATAACTAAAACTCGCCCTTTTAAGTAATAAAAACTTGGAAATTATTAAATTATTGGCATAAAAAAATAACTTTACCAGATTCAAATCAATTTATTTCCAATATTTACATAATAAAATGTCTCAAGTCATAAAACTAAAGACTGAAGGCTTCATTGTAGTACATGTAAATAATAATTTCGGAAAAATATTAGAAAGAAAAACTAACGTATCCTTCTTTAAAGTTTTCTATAATGCTTGGGGAGGTTCGAGTTCTTCTTATTTGTATTTTTTTATTGATTATAATTTGTAATTATTCGGAGTCGATATTTTCCACCCCCTCCTCGTTATTATATTCTAACTGAAAAGAAAATAATAAACTTAGTTGTAGAAAATTCATAAATTTAAAGCTAATTTATGTTTACAACTCCTTTTTCAGAATATGAATACATATAGGCATCCCTGAAGACATGAGTGTAGTCCCTTTAGGTAGTAATAATAAACATTATTAGTTAAGTTCCATAAAAGATAATAAGTACGTAACTGTCTGACGTTCTGTTCAGCCTTTGGTGTAATTCCTAAATGCAAATAATGTGATTGTACTGTCGTACTGAAGATTGTTCGTAATCTATTTAAAGAATCTTCAGTATTGTATAAGATGTGTAAATAGCTAAACCCAGAAGCTGCATAGGGCCAGGAAGGGCTTGGGAACCAGGAACTCCGACAAGGGCCCTGTCCAAGCTAATAATGGTGATTGTACATCAGGGCTTGGGTTTTTTGCCGCGGCCCAGCGGGTGTTGGCATCTACTTGTCCCACCTCCCTCCTATAATTAATCTTTATTTTTATTTTATGTTTTTTTTTCTACTATCCGGTACCGACTGTAACTGTGGCGCTGGGAATGCTCAGAATTGAATATTTAATTTCTTCATTCCGAGGGAACGAGGAGTTTATGAGGTCGTAAACATACCTCAAAACAGCTTTTTTGTTCAGGTAAAAGTGTCAACATTTTAATACGGGCTCTCTGTCCAATAGCTGACAACTCAGATTATATTTAAAATCAGGTAGACAGTTTATAGTATTTTTTTGTCCCAAGTTAACCCACGTGTGCTCTTGGTATGAAATTGCGTTTTTATGGCCACATTGTGCCGTATACGGATTTGGTAAAGGGATTTTTCTAGGAATAGCTTTACGAATTGTTCTTCACAGCAATTGAAATTCTCTTCCTGCTAGAAAAAAATTAAATGAAAATGACTGTTACAATAAATTAAACTTGTTATATGTCAAATTTATGACATGCAAGATTCACCGTGTACGATATCCACGAAAAAAAGCTCTCGAAAGAGCTTAGGCAATTGAATGACAATAAATTGTGGTTAAGACAATCAAGTATCGATACTGATATTGGATTAGTTTTTACTACTATCACAATTTAATAAGGAAAAACCATAGAACGGTCTATAAATGTCGATGAAGAAATTCAATTTATATAAAATAACACACGTAAAAGTACTCGCTAGGCAAGGATGTTTCTAATCTTTAGCAATGTTATTTATTTTCAAATCAACTATCCTAATGAAATAGGAATATATTTTATTTCCAAGCCAATCTACCAAATGACAGCTGCTCCCTTTGTTTTGCAGGGCTTTCTTAAGTTTCGTTCAGTTTAAACATCAAATTAATGTGTTAAAATCTTTTCGTCAATATCTGTCTATGTTTTGTGAAACACGACATAAATTCTAATTTTCAATAGTTGAGATACCTGGAATACTTCATGCTATTTGTAAAACCATCTCTTTCACTGAAAATTACCTTGCAATTGCATTAGTTGCAAATGCAACTATACTGTATATGTCTAAAATATCACTTCTGAAATCCCCAACAAAAATACCTAGGGGTGTATTTAATCCACGAGTTGTTTGGCTGGCTTTGAAAGAATAATTTTTACGACTGCAGTCGGATCAGACTGAATTCAGGTACCAGAAAGAGAGCCCCAATATTTGTGCAGTGTTTCTTATCTGTCTTCAGCGCCTTTTTCTATCAGAGTACGAATCAAAATTTTTTGATAAAAATCACCATAAGTATTAAGGATATGATAATACGCTTTAAAACGCCTGCTAATACGTCAGCCGTTATAGCCTCTAAAAGACAAGTCCCTGGCTTAAACAAGCAACCGGCAGCAATAAAACTGCACTCAAAATGCTAAGTATCTTCCCATTTGCATTAAATCCCTATTATGAAGATCAAGGATTGTTTGTAGTCCAATCCCCTAAAAAACAACAAAACAGTTCCGACTTGGCGTTACTAATTTGTGTTTTTGCTGCGCTTCGAAATGGTCCGGACATTTGGTAATAGGAAAGGCGATTTTTTTTTTTTTTTTACCAATAATTGTACTTCAGATATACTGTGGACAATATCATGCTCTGTGAGGACCCTTTCATTGCCTAGTGATTGAGCCGTAAAGGGTTATGACCAATCCCACAGGTAGAAGGATAAGTTTTATACAAAATTTGTTGTACTTCTCCACCTATAATTTAATTTTTTAAACATGATGAATATGATTATGTTAAAATCAATCAAAAAAAGTTTTACATTTGGTATTTTTATTGGCAACGAGTAAAACGTCAATGAAAAATGTCATTCTTTGGTTTGAAGTTTTGACCTCCGATAAAGCAAAAAAATGATTATTGCACATATCAGTGTTATGGAGTAAATTTCAACCAATATCATATCAATCACAACTATGGTGTAAGGGGCATGATGGTATGCAACGTAAGTATTTACCCAAGCCCGAGTAAACAGAAATAAATATTTTTTTGCCAACTGCGTGACTTGAATTCCTCGGGGCCCTGGGGATTGTTCGTTAAAAATTATTAACACAATAATAAAATCAGCTTGGAATGAATTCTTAACCGTGTTATCAACTTGCAACAATGAAAAGATGAACCCCCTTCAATAAGGATGATCAATTAGCCTCCTTAATAGGAGCGTACGTCTGCGAGATAAGGCTCCAAGTTTCAACTCCGCCATCTGAAAGGAATTGGAGTTGGCACAGACATCTTTACAACTCGAGCCTCTCCCGACCGCAACTTCACCCCGTCTGTTCCCCTCTTCTTCAATTATCAAAATACCGAGCTACCTTGAGCCCTCCTGGAACTCGAATTTTATAACTTAAGAAGAAATTTATGTTAAGCTCCCTGAAATGAAGTGGGCTGTGGTCTGGTTAAGGGCCACACGTGGTACCTCATACTACACACATACTAATTGAACACTAAGTCTATATAATCCAAACAACGTTCTTTCGTCTTAATTTTCATCTGTTTATTTAAAATTAACTATAAATAAGTTTTTTCATGAGAAATGTTTAATGTGGTATCGGTCCTATAATTATTTATAATTATTAATAATTACCATCCAATGAAATCGATGGGCAAGATAAGAGCTCGAACCGAACCCTTCCCAGTAGTCGGGGGCTCTACCGACCCAGCTACCCTTGCCACAAGTGGTTAATATTGAGTAGGTTGTCACTGCTGGCTTGATAGCTCTGTTGGTAGAACACAAGACAACATATTTGTTAGGTCCCGGGGTTCACTTCCCGATCTAGTGATTTTTTCTTTTGACTTTTAAGAGTCTTAGTCATTACAAAATAAACATTATGTTCTAAACGAACATCGTATCGAAGGGCTGTGGGAAATACTGACAGACGTCAATATTTGCTGATAATTATTACTTGTCATAGTTTCAACATGGCCCAATTGATTCAGGTAAAATAGCCCATCAACCTTTGCTTTATCTAAACGTTTAGTAAAATAATTTAATAAATTATCAATAATTATAGCAGGACCATTTTATTTGTTCCATTTAATTAATTGAAAATTTATCACTTTTTATTTAATTATTAATAATTGTATTCATATTTATTTCGTTTCCTGGAAATTATTTATAGGTAAAGTAGGTATTGTCAATTGTATCGCCTCATAAAATTTCTTTCTTTCTTTGTTCCTATAGTTGGTATTCAATCATAGGAAATGTGAGCATAGTGAATAATTATACTGTGCTACCATTTTCTTTATTTCTTCAACGAACCCGTAATCAGATAGTGTTTTCTGGTGAGAAAATTCTGGCAACCCCTTTCTTCTCTAGGTTTACTTGGCCTGCACACGTCTCCGAGAAGACGAAGTCTTCGCTGGCATAAGACGATGCGTTGTTGCCATACAGCCTTGTTTACGATTTCGAACTTGTTTACCGCCTAGGAGGTAGGGTTTAGATTTATTTTAAAGTTCAGCGCAATATGAGCAGGTGATCGCGTAGGGTGCCATGCCAGTTCCAAATTCGTTTCTCATCATCGAATGATTTTTGGGTAAATGAACAATAAGATGCCTAAAGTAGCGGGTCTTTAAGGCCTATAACCTTTCCAATATAAAACCGTTGCACGCTCTTATTCACTCATCTAACTAAACTACAATTACTTACAATTTAATTAATTGAAAATTTATCACTTTTTATTTAATTAATAATAACTGTATTCAGATTTATTTCATTTCGCGAAAATTATTTAAAGGTAAACTAGATATTAGACCCAAGTCTTCGTATTGTTTTGGAATTTTGTTGATTATGATTGTCAATTGTGTCGCCTCATAAAATTTATTTCTCGCTTTGTTCCTATAGTTTGTATTAAATCATAGGAAATATGAGCATAGCGAATAATAATACTGTGCTACTATTTTCTTTATTTCTGTCAACGAAGAACGAGAAGAACTGAACTTAATATTTCTCATACTATCTTTTCTTTGAAGATAGTTGTTTCTAAAATTCTTTTTAATTTGTTTACAAAACTAAGACGAGCTCCGATCTTTATCAGCTACTACATAAAATTACATAAGCTGAGAATTCTTGATTGGAAGTAAGCGACATTGACCATAACTAAACATATGCTGTTTCATATCCTTGTGTAAAGAAAACTTGTACCGTCATGGGTATGTGAAAATGATTTATTTATAACATAGTTTGAATGTGCGTATTTAAGAATAATTTTATTTTGTAAATACATGTTACAAAATTTTATCAGATAAATCTTTAATAGAAGAAATAGGTAATTATGACAAACTTTCACTGAAATACTCGCCTATCAGAAAATATTGTACCACTGCTATTTTTGGGCGGGTCGCGCATGTACTGAACGAAGTTTGAATGTCTATATTAAAGAATTATTTAATTTTTATTTCGTATTATATAAATATAAATATAAATTATATAATTTATAAACATGTTTTTTTTATTTTGTTATTCAGTAGGTTTTTATTTATTTTACTACTATTAGAATTTCTTATTTATTAAATATAAGCTATACAAATTATAAGATAAAAATAAATACTAAAAGAACAACGTAAAAAAAATGTGAATAATGCTTTTATCTACATTGGCTAGTTGCTATGAAGATGTATGGGATTCCTTCCAAGTGGGTAAAGGAAACTAATTCATTTTGGCACCTGACAACGGCACAGGACATTGAAATATTTCTTGATTATTCACTCAGACGTCCCTTCGCTTTCACACACTGACCTAGAGATTCATTTCGCTTCACAATCTAACACGACGTTGTTGTTTTTTCTAGTGGAACATTCATTTTAGTTCAAGGCATAACTTGTTGCTAGTTACAATTCTAGCCCAGGTGAAGTAGGTACGAGTATATAGCTATTAATATTTATAATTCCTTTATTGTGCTAAAATTACAATCTACCTTGCTAGGCAATAAGTAATTAAGATATACTATCATTCATACCATATTTACATTTCATCATTCACTCGCTCATTCATTCAGGACATGATTAGAGAAACTGGCTATTGTCAGGACTCCTACTGTCACTTGATTATAGCAGGTCACGAGGCCACTGCCGTTTCAGTCTCCGAGGAGGATTATAGGGTTGAGTGACGCAGTGCAATGACTGTGCTACAGGATTAGGGTGGTTGGAAAGGCTACTGTGGAATTTCATAAACTTGGAAGGGATGAGTTCTAGAATGTAGGGTATATTAAGGTCGTTATGAAGAGTTTTGTTGCTGACATAATAAGGGGCATTTACTATTGTTCTCAGGACTTTTGATTGAAAGGATTGGATACGCTTGATGTTCGACTTTTTTGCTGTCCCCCATAGCTCTATTCCGTATGTCCAGATTGGTTTAAGTATAACTTTGTAGATTAGTAGTTTATTTTCTATTGAGGGATGGGATGTCCTTTGAAGTAGTCTGTATAGTTGTCCAAAGCGTCTGTTTAGTTCTTGTCTTTTTAGTCTCGTATGTGGGTTCCAGGTCAGTAGTTTATCGAGATGGAAGCCTAAGTACCGTACTGTCTTGGATACAGGGAGAGGAATAGAATTAAAATAAACTAGTGGACAAGACTTGCGACACAGGGTGAAGGTAATGCGGGTAACTATTAATATAACTAAATAACTTAATCTGGTCTTCCCGGACAGCCTGTTGTCATCGATACGTGAATGGGGGTGGGGTGGTAGTGCCATACACTGGGTTTGTTAGATTCTGCAACGAATGAATAAACTTGATGTGTATCCGGCGAATGAACCCTCCGACAGCATACCAAGGCAACGGGTGCAGTTCGGCGTTCTTTAACCTCTCTCAAGAGAGATATGTTTGACCACTTTTCTCATTATTCTATTCAGGAATTGCTGGAGACTTTTAGCTGTATTTTCAGTCAAGTGAGTATATAGTTGGAGGATAAGAGCTGGCTAAAGGACATATTTATATGTCATCAGTTTGAGACGAAGCGACAGGTTGGGTGAAGTTAGAAAGTGGTGAAGCCGGTAAGACTTGTGTCGTACTTTTCTATTTTGTTACTAAAATGAGTAGAGAAATGGAGATGCCTATCCATTTTTATACCCAGAAAGTACATTGAGAAAGCCGGTGAGTTCTTTGTCCCTCCTATAGTATAGGATTTTGGCAAGGGTTTTATCTTTTTAGGAGGAAACAGATTACAAAGTCGATCTTTGAGGCGTTTACGCTGATGTTTAAACTACAAAGATACTGATAACGTTACAAACTGACTGGATCTTTTCGGAACAACTCTGATCTTTTTGGACTTATGTTACTGCTGTAAACCCCAATGTCGTCAACGTAAGCGATTACAGTGGCTTTCCTGTAGTTTTCACTAATAATGTCAGACGTGTACATGTTAAAAAGAACTAGAGACAAATCCACTCCTTTAGGAACTCCACAAGTTAGAGGGAACGGGTTCGAGTTCACACACCCGTACCCTCACCGTTTTGTCCTTCAGGAAGGAAACCAACACCAAACAGGGAGCTCATAGTTAGCTATGAATTTAGTACATTTTTGGGAACGTGCTTAGGTTGAAGAAAAGCAGATGTTATATTTTCACCATTTTATTTATGGATGAAGTTTCGACATCCTGTATGTACGACAACAGATCCTTATGTTTCTTGGATAGGGGGGACACCATTTAACTAAGATTTGTTGTTTACATGTTTTTCTGGTGGATTCAGCTTCTATCCTCAGTCCATCTGGCCTATATTTACACACCTCAACATGAAGATGCTAATAAAATTAATAAAAGCTAAAATAAAAGCTTTGTTAGGTCGGAAACTTTTCAGACTACCCTCGTATATTAATATTATAGTAGAGTTAATAATATAGTTATTATTTATATATATATATTAAGGTTAGTATTAGCACAACTCATTCAATGTTAGCCCTATCGCTTTCTATGTTCTCACACCTCATATTCAATAAAGCCTACCATTTAAAAATTCTTTAAATCTCACACATTATACAGTACATATAATTTGCTTGATGTGCATTCATCTAAAGATTTCATATGGGATCTGTGGAGACTGTAACTCACTCTATGTATATTGAATGAAGGGTATTGAAACAAAAACAATCACAGTTTGGTAATATTTCTTATTTATGATTATTTAGTTTGATTATTCAAGTAAAGATTAAAACGAAGTAAATATAACAAGCCCCCCTAAAAAAAAAATTCCAAAATATGAAATTTTGAGATCTGATGATAGACCTAGGGGTGTTAAACCAAGTTATGAAATGTTTGGTTTTTCCATTTGAATTGGCCTGAGATATCAAATAATATAATAACCACCTATTTTTCTAGAGTTATAATGTTTATAATGGGACAGTAAGCAGGGGGATATCTGCTTTATTGAGTGGCTTTGATTTGCTGGCAGTTGTATTGTAACTTAGCTTTTCACCCGACAACTGTAAATCCGGTTTTTGTTTTGGCACACCAACCCTTGAACCTTTCTTCAGGCATTCGATCACGCTGTCCTTGATTGGAAAGTTACGCTAATGTCAGTCCACAATTAGGAAATCTGTCCGTAAATAGCCTGAGCGGCTCAAGAAGAATGGATGACTAAACGAGTCAAAAGTCTTCTATAAATACTGTCCCGTTGGCAGTTGCAGTTGGTACTCGGGCAGACTGCAGGGCTTCCCATCTCCCGAAGGACGCAGGGGACAAACTCTACACTTAAATATACCATATACTATATTATTATAGTATACTGTATACTTTATAGTATTATTTTCAAAGGTATCCATGTTTAAAACAAGGCATATTTACAATGCGGGTTTTCCATTAGCATTAAGCTTTATGATATTGTGAAAATAAAATAAATGCATAGAAACTAAAGTCTAATGGAAAACCCACAGTGGAAATATACAAACTTTTTTTATATTGTGTTTAGCATTTTTTGTCTTTCATATTTATATTAAACCATTGCTCTCTTTACTGGTTGAAAATTTAGCTAACACATGAATAATTCTTATAAAGGGAGTTTTTACTGAAAACACTTATAGGTATTGTTTTAAGGGTGAACAGTCTTCCCTTAGATAATGATTTTTTTTTGCTGGAGACAGTTATTGATGCTGAAATAAGATATTACTACATACCCTTAAATAAATTATATATATGATCGGTAAACGTCGTAATGTATTCACGTTACAGGAGCTCAACCTTCACTCATTTCTACAATTATACCTAGGACTAGAATTTATATGTAATAAGACTAAAAAATTGTAAATAAAAAAAAAATAAAAAAAATAAAACTTGTACGTATATATGTATTTATTTTCACAGAAATATGTAGAAACCTAAATGCTATTACTGCAGTTTCAGTGGTCAAAATCATTTAAACACAACAAATATTTTTAAATCTTATAATAATAACGAAGTAACATTTTTGTTTTTTAAGACCAAATGGTTTTTGAATCTCCTTAGCTTATAGACACCACTTTAGACATTGAGTTAAAATGTAATGTATTTGTAAATTAGCAATAGGTAACAGTAAACAGATATTGATATTGTATATAATTCAGGTAATTTAGGAATTGAAAAAAAATCACGTGTAAAAAATTATTACACTTGTAAAATGATCAATCACTTTTGAAATTGTGATTGCTTTTTTAAATTAAAGTTAAGTGCGAGAAAGTAAATAAACAATATAGAAATATGGTCTGGGTGTGAGCCAACGAATCCGGACTTATTTTTTACAAAATAAAACGATAGGTAAGAATCGAAGCCATCAAAGAGTAATATTTATTTTTTCTATCAATCTAACAAAAATAGACCTCATTAAAGTATATTATTTATCTATCATAATTTACCTTTAAAATTTCAGATCAGTTGTATCAACTGAAACAAGTCGTCCCTCTTGCTTTTGTAAATGGCAATAGAATGATTTGTTAAGAATGACATAATTAAACAGAGCAACAATGCGCTGTGCAAAAACAAACAAAAAATAAAACAAGAAAAAAAAAAATGCTGTTATGATGTTGCCATGGTGGGAATGTAGCGTATGCTAAAAGGCCTTCTATTCCTGTTGATCCGAGTGCCAATCTAAATAGGCCCGCCTTAAAAGTAACTCTCCTTCGGTTAGAAATAGATCGACCACTCTGCTCGCTTTTACTTAGCCATTTTGTCTACTTATTTATTTAATGTCCGAAGTAGTCCTGCTTAATTTGTCCGAAAAAGAAAAACACACCCCTATCATTCGTCATGGATAGCCAATGAGACCAATAAAACCACTGATCCTCATCATTACGTTCAAACTAAAATACACCGGTGAAACTTATTTAACTTTGAAAGGATCTGTTGTGGCCACCTCTTAATTATAAATAATTATAAGTTCCCCTCTTCTCGTATCAGACCTTGTATGTCTATGTCATCAAATGAATATCAGAAAATATTCATCTATGTTTCATTATGTTTAATAAAGATTATGACGTCAGTGAGAGAGGGGGGAGGAACTGAACTAGTGAGGGAAACAGTCGTAGGTGGGGACTTATGGAGTCAGATCAAAACGAATTAGGCTGCCCGCCGACTAGGCTGGCAGCCAGGGCAAAAGACTCCACCACTACTGGCTGGCCTGCTATATAAGCCCCAGCATTTGAGAGAATTAGCATAACGAACCGGACCGTCACTTGGAACACTACTTTCTCCTCTCTCTCTGCTTTGGCACTTGCTACTCTACTCAAAACCATGGTCTTCTCATTCAACTACCTCTGCATCTCTCTATCCTAATTTCGCTATGTTTTAGTCCGGCGTTGTCAGACCCTACACGTTCCTAGTGGGAATCTCTGCCTTCGTCTCGCTAAAACTATCACCTCCTTGGGAGAGACCTCTCCCTCACGGACGACGGTTAGTAGCGTTTCCTACGGCAATCCAGTCTGCTTCTCTCCCGTTCACACTTGCCTTTGGGATCCGGACGGTTTTCACCTACCCATAGATACCAAGTGTGAATTCGTGTTCATTCCAAGACCACATAAACTACCTATAAACCTACCCTGTACCTCTTCTCCTGAACATTGAACAGTGCTTTGTCGGGGCACACGCCTTCTAAAGATCTTATGGAGTCAGATCAAAACGAATTAGGCTGCCCGCCGACTAGGCCGGCAGCCAGGGCAAAAGACCACAGGTCCGCCCGCCTTTTTCCTTTCTTGGCACTCGCCGGACGGTGGCTAAGAGGTTGTAGTGACCCTAGCCCGCGGTGGGCGTCTCCTCCCCACTTTGGGGATACTCAGTTATCTGAGCCCGACAGGATCATTTTGAGGGTATAGAGACTATTGATTTTGGTGAGACAAATTTATTGCTGATTAGCTGATGGTGTTACTCAGTTCAGTTCAGGAGCAACAGTTCCTCCCCCAAAGGGTGTTACAACTCATGTGATAGTAGTCACCTTACAATATTTTCTTCTGAACCGATTTAAAATCCTATTGTTATTTTATTTTCGTTCTCTGTTGGCACTCAACGACTGAGAGGTCTGTGGCCGCCCCGAGTACCTGTTGTTAGTGAGTCCGCATTTATCCACATCATGAGCTCCATCACGCAGCCTGTCCCTCCTCTTGACAGCAGATCTCGCCTGCCAAATCCACGGGGTCCTTGTCACTCGTGTAGATACCCACTTCTTAGCAGGCTTTGGGAGACGATTGAAAACTGGATATGTTTAGGAATTACTCTATATTATTATATGATTTACATAAAACCTGGTATGTCATATCAAATGTGATAGGTTAAACGGATATAATTCATTCTAGCTAGTCAGTTTTTTGCCTCAAAATGTGAAGGTGAAATTTCCATTGCCTAGTTGTCATATAGTGTACTTGTAAGGTTAACAGGTTCATAATATTTATTTCTGGGTTCCAATAATTCCTGCGTATCCACTTTGTAATTCGGCTAGGATTGTTTTTAGTGTACCTTTAAACAGATTTTAATATCAACTTAATCACTGAGTTTTCTCTCAATGCTTTGCAATTATCCCCTAAACATAAAATATTAAGGCCTTTTTGGTTTATTCCTACCTTTTCTTATAAAAAAAACAACAAACGTTTTTTATATATCTGCAATAGCTTGGCTAAAAAAAAATCATGTTGAAATTTATTTGCATTACATTTCTGTCCGAATAATGAACTTATTTGTAATTAGAATTAGATTCTGCATATTTTGACTAATAGCTTATAAGACCTATTACTTGTTTTTGTAAAGTTTATAATAGGTGTGTAACTGTGAGTATTACGAAACTACATTACCTTTTCATGTCAAGAAAGATTTTTTCTTTCACAAAGTTGCCAAACTTTAACATCTCTTTTTTACTTTGATTTCGTCCTTTTTCTCCCTTGCACGCCCCTCCAGATTTCTTGTTATACGTCAACAGTAATTAGCAATTACAACGTCTAGAGAAAACTAATTATTTCATTAAATTTCGACGTCAAGTGGTGTGTATCAACTCCATTGATGTGTCGGAGAATTTCAAGTACCTAAGTCCTGATACTTCGGAACAACCTCCAGCATGTGTTATGGTGCCATCACATCGATCGTAAATCTTGGCAATCCGCTCAACAAAAAAAAACAAAAATAAAAAACTATCAACCCTTCTGCCGATAACTCATATCCCGAGCCTCTAAACCTGTCCGTTGTTTGCAGCGGGCGTCAAATGATCCACGAAATGGAAGGCCTCTTAAGGGAATGTTTATAGCTCTATAAAGAACTGGGTAAGTACGATGTACCTGCTGGAGAGGTGTTTTAAAGACAGCTTATCTTTATTGGTTAACTTTAGGTAACTCACTGTTACCAAGTGTGTTTTATAGGGTACTGATGCCAACTCATCCAAACATTCTATGTAGTCAACTTATCATTTCATGCTTTGTGCATCAAGTGTTAATCCGAACAGTGACCAGGTTCTTTAGGCAATGGTTAAACGCAAATTGTGAATTGGTGTCGGAATCTTAAAAAAAAAATACTAATAATACTGGTCATGAAGGAGAGAGAAGGTCTTATTAACCTTACGGTAGGTTTTGCTTTGATGATGTTAATTCTGTACCACGGAAGGTCCTTTACGCCATCAGAATGAACATTGATGTGCTCAGGATTCCATAGAATTGATGTAGAACAGGTCTTGAAGACAGCTTAAAATCAGTTGATATTAAGGGCAATCTATTTGTGCTACTTTAGCCTCATAGAGTAAACAAGTAAGGTTCCGATACCATCACCCAACAACTAGCCTTCTCTGGTTAAAACTTTAAAATTTCAATGAATATAATTACAAATTATTTATCTTTTGATTCGAACAATCTTATTTAAGACGGCCAACGTTTATGCTCAGCTTCTTCTGAGTAACACTTAAAAGTTTATCCATCTCCCTCAGGTTTTGGAGATAAATATTTTAAAATAATTCTGTTGGCTGAAACGGGAAATGATGGAAAGTGAGATAGGGAGTCATCCTGTTTACTCAAGCCCCGGAGCTCATCTTTTCTCGTGAGGTTTTGCTAAAAGAAGTTCCCTATCTTTTGTTGTTTTCATCAATCTATTAATTAAAATCTATCTAATGTATTCATCGTATCCAAAAATAAATTTCATGTGAAAAAATATGAGCCACTTCAGGAGTGCGAAATTAAAATTATGATAATTGATTAGTGATATCTCTCAAAATATTATTAATATACCCAATGTTTGGGTTTTATAAGAATATTGCTGCAGTTTTTCCAGAAGTATTGGCTTATTTCACTATCATTATAGACAGAAGCGCTTTTATAAAATGTAATGAGCTTATAAATGTATTTTCATGTTTTACGCTTTGATCATTTCATTTTTATAATTGTTTACAAGTTATTTTGGAAGGTTATCCTTCTGAAATGAAATATTACCTGATTTGCCTTCCCTCCAATTGAAAATAGAACATCCACATGACTGCATATGTGTCAGGTGGTTTGGTTGGCATAAGACATTCCTCAGCTTTTGTTCGAACTGTTGGTTGTTTGTCTCCCTTCCGGGTTCATGTCGTTATAAAGTCAGGACTTTTCTGGTGCTTCCTGATTGACTTTTACGATAGTTCCTTTAAAGGATTATACCCATGATCTCAAATAAAGTCTTGATATTGAAAAATATAGAATATTGTATTTTACGTTGAATTTGACTTCAAGTAACTTAAAGAGACAAAACGCTTTTTATTAATTTTTTAAAGTTTAATGCTTTTTGAAAACCACTGCAAGTGATGAGGTTACATTAATCCAAAATCCAAAAGACTAATAAATAGCAAACTAAAACATAGGTTCAGAAAAGATATATATTGAGGTTGGCAAGAAAGTAATTTCGGTTTTTTAGTGTGAAATTAAACATAATTTTTATTTTCCTCGCGTTGTCGTGGCGGAACCCAAATATCGAGCTTCTTAACAAGTCCAAGAAATTTTCAGATTTTCAATTATTGTGAGTATTACATTTAACTGTTTTGCAATCTCCCGCACAGTTATAAGACAATACGATTCAATTATGGCTTTCATTTGGTCATATTTCAGTGAAAAATCTCCGGAATGAAATTTTTAAAACCGATTCTGACAGGTGCGTTTTGTTAAACAATCAACACTATAAACTTCACACATCTCTTTGTGAGCCTCAGCTTCTTGCTTGGCTTCATGAAAATAAAAAAGTAAAATGTGTCGAAAATGATTATTTTGCAGTCTATGTTAAAACTGTCCGTAAACTTACAGTAAACAAAATTGCACGTAATTCCTTTTTATAGCATCCTAAAGGTACCGACTACCAAATCTCAAAAGGAAAAAATTCTAGCATTGACTAAAGAATAACGAAACATACCTAACGCTATCTACTGGTGCAAACCAAAATCACTTTCTTCCCAACCAAATATATATATGTATATATATATCTAATATATGATGGTGAGATTTTAAACATTTGTACTTCTCCCTAGTGAGAATCTAACATGACACCGTTTTATTCTGATCGGACTATTCTCGAGTGTCGAACATCTTCTGCCACCCTGGCCTTGGAACTCCCTCTTTGACGAGGTGATAGGATGTGAAGTGGATGCAAGTGCTTGACCGCATCATAAAAACTTCTTTTCGTGGCGAGTGTGGCTTCGTTCGGTTTAGGAGGAGCTCAAAGAGTCCTCATAAAAGAAAGTATAAACCTTGTTAGACCTCCGCAAGTTTATGGAGTTTTTTATTGTTTTCTATTTCGTAGTATCCTGAGTTTGTTGAACTATTGAGTATTAGAAAACTAGACAATTAATCGCAAGTATTTCGGCATAGACCTCATTTTCGTCACCGTCCTGTCTGCTTTCGCGGACCTACTGAGTTCCCATCTAGCTAAATCATAAGTTTATTTTTTTATATTTATTATATCCCCTTGTTATAAAATTAATATATGTTATAAAATATAGATCTGCAAACGGATCTATGTGCAATTGCATCATTATATTTCCTGTAGCTTGGCTACATTTTATACCAATTCTGTTTTCTACTAATAGTGATCTACATTGTACAAAAGTATAATGATGTACATTATACATTAATGGACCGAATTTATTAAAAGTGATGGGGCTCACCTTATTTATCATAGACTTAAAAGTAACACATCTAACAATAAAAACTGAAATTAAATCTTAACCTAATTTTCCCCAACAGTAGCCATCGATGCGGGATGGGTGGTGGGGTCATAGTGTTAAACACTGGGTTTGTGAGCTGCTGCAACGAGTCAAAAAACTTGATGTGTCTCCGTTGGATGAACTTAAGAGCTCCTTTTTTCTCAAAACTAAAACTAGAAGCGATCAATAAAGCTGATGGAAAGTAGTGGATAAGTAAGACTCCAATTTACTTTAAAAAGACTAACGGGTGATAATGACACTCGTTATCTACTTTTTACGTAAATAATATTTATAATATTTTGTTACATTAATAAAAAAAAATTGGATATTTCCATTTTATCAATGTTTTGAAGTCTATAAATAAAGTGTATGAATAAAGAAATATTGTAGATGTAAGGCACACCTAGGTTTTTGGTCAGGACTCCTTCTTAGCATTCTCCGGTTAAACTTAGCCGGTCTTAAAGTGTAATTATAGAAATGGTAACATACACTGAAGTGTTTGTAAAATCCACAGTTTTGCACACTTTAGTTTAAATGTTTCTTGAACTAATGCCAATCGCTCCCACTTAGCAACGGAAACAAATACTAAGTTTACTAAACTTCCGTTCGTTAAAGAAAAACAAAACAAAATAACATATTTGCAACAATGCCACAGTTATCCGATGTATTTACAGGCAGAGCTGATTTATATACTTTAATTAAAGGGGACAAATGGTTCTCTACTGTGTGTTTGTTTTAAATTGTTTCCTCGGAAAAGTTTAAATTTAGTAAGGTCTTAGGCACGTGGCCTTAGTAATTTACTTTGTTTTAAGATCGCCTTTCAAGGCCTGGACGTGTACCAGAATTTAAACTTTAGAATTAAAATTCTCATTAAATATCTTTACAAATGACAAACTGTTAAATACCAGATACATTGATTTATTTCAGTATGTATTTTTTGTATGTTCTGTTGTGTTATTTTATGTAAATGAACGAAAATTCCTATATTAAAGAGGTGGTAATCTTGGTACTTTTATTTTACGTTTTCTACTGCTAATACTAACATGTGAGATATCGAGTGTTAGGTTTAGTCACCTAATATTTAGTTCAAAAGGTTTTTTGATATTGTCAGGTATACTGGACAAACCCACATAAGCCCAGTAACACACTCCATTGGACAATGTATTTGCTCGAATTGAAAAACATCTTGTAACAACAAAGCAACTTCTTATTGATGTTTTTTTTAAATTGATAAAACAACTTTATTGTGATAAAATTACAATCTGCCTTATTAGGCAATAATTAATTGTGATAAATGAACTCATTCATACCATATTTACAATTTTCATTCAGTCGCTCATTCATACAGCATTTACAAACATCCCAGAGGCCCCCAAGCCCACATGGTCTCAGGACATAATTGGAGAAACTGGCCATTGCCAGGACTTCCACCGTCACGTATTTATAGCAGGTAACGAGGCCACTGCCGTTTTAGTCTCCGAGGAGGATTATAGGGATGAGTGGTGCAGTGTAATGACTGTGCTGGGGGATTAGGGCAGTTGTATAGGTTACTATGGAATTTTATGAACTTGAAAGGGATGAGTTCAAGAATGTAGGGTATATTAGGATCATTATGAAGGGTTTTTTTGGTGATGTAATAAGGGGCATTTACTATTGTTCTCAGGACTTTTGATTGAAAGGATTGGATTTGCTTGATGTTTGACTTTTTTGCTGTCCCCCATTGCTCTATTCTATGTCCAGATTGACTTAAGAATAACTTTGTAGATTAGTAATTTATTTTCTATCCTTATTGATGTATTATAATTCTTTCCAGGAGGAACTATATAAATAATAAGCTGTTTCAAAAGCATGCAAAGAGGTTACTATGCATAGTATAGATAAGTAGGTATAATATGGAATAAGTAGAAAGGTGTTTTTTTTTTAAGCAATGACCCGTCGTTAATCAAAAATTCCGTGATTTGACAACCGAACAATTTAACTGAAGGAGGGCTAACGTAGGAACACCTTGTGGGAATATCTGAAGCTAAATATCTCGATGATTTTACTGTTTGTTTAAATAATTGTGCCCTCACGTACTCCTATTTATATCTGGAATGCGGGTTTCCTATGGGGAGCAATGCATTCTATTTATGGAATTGAAACACATTTGACATCCATATATGGATTTAAAACGAGAACCTGCATATCAAGATGCATAGAGATGCAATTAGTGCAAGATGACACTAACTACAGGAACACATGAGAGCCCTTATGGAATTTTACGTTTACTAACTAACTACAAGGTTTTTTTTCGAGGTATGATATTTTCCATGATATGAAGGGGCTGAAAGTCATAGTGGTGTAAGTCACATTTTCAACAATTCTGACTTAAGTGGAGAAATAGTCTGGTAGGGGTAAATTGTTGAAACTTTTAAAAATAAAAATAAACGAGAACAAAGTCAATTACACGATTTTCAACTTGTGACTGCTTTTCAATCTTTTATCAACCTCAAAAATTGTTTTTATTTACTTGCACAATGGTATAAGTCATTTGCAGATTTTTGAAATAAAGAAAAATTAGGATTTAGACAAAATTTACTTCACAATTAAGTTAAATCGAATTGACATCAGGACAAATTTGTGACCTGTGAATTTGTCACGATAACGCCTTTGATTTCTCAAAATTAATAAAATGTGTCTAACACCACTCTGACTTTAACCCCCTCATACATGCTACCACATGAAAATAAGTATAAAGGCCAATAATAAATTAATGTATCAATGATAAGAACAATTTAAGAAGAACATTATGCAAATGGTTGAAAAAAATTTTTTTGGGGGGGGGCTGTTCCGGATATAACGTGTCATAATAGCTATTCAAAATACATCACTAAAATCTGGGCCTATTGAGAAACATTTCTCAAAACATTTTACACACATTATAACAAGTTAAGATGATCTTTAAGGCTTCATTGGAATTTAGTACTGTACTGTTCGACTAATAAGAATTATTTTAATCAGAATAATTATTTCCTGGCCAGGAAATATTTAAATGACTATTTATATTTATTTATTATTTCTTTTAGGAATAAAGCAACAAATTTTGCCTGAGAAAGGACTGGTAAGGGCTTCGAAACGTCGTCACAGACTATTGATAAGATAACTTTATTCAGATCATACTAATTGTGGTATCTAATTGCAGAACTCAGCATCCGGATTAATATGTCATAAGTGTTGCTACTTTAGAACAATCAAAATATGAAATCCATGCCACATATGGTGTTGCCTGAAGAGTTAGGGCCGACCGAAGGTAGGTGATGCTGAGATGCTATTGTGATCAGGACTAGGCGTCACCTCCCAGTTTTAAATTCGGTATTCTTAACTGGATTCACTGCTTCTATACTCATTTAACCTAGACCCATCTAACCAACGAAAAAAATCTTGGATGAGCCGTAGATCGGAAAAGGACGGTTTTTAGTTGAATATTATAAATTTTACAGCCATTACTAGTGTGATGTATCGAGTCGGCCTGTCATGAGAGGGTGCCTAGTTACCCTTTTATTAGGCTATGACTTGGACAATTGTTTCATGACGGGTTTTACTACTGTACTATCTGACTCCATATCTGATAGGTATGTGCCCAACAGTGCACTATGTTCAGGAGAAGAGGTACAGAGTAGGTTTATCGCTTGGTATCTAAGGGTATGCGAAAACCGTCCGGACCCTAAAGGTGAGTGTGAACCGGAGAGAGGCAGTCTGGATCACTGGGGGAGACGCTACCAGGTAAAGTTCGTAGGGCCCCAGGTGACCATCGTCCGCAAGGAAGAGATCTCTTCCAAGGAGGTGCTAGTTTTAGCGAGGCGAAGGCAGAGAATCCCACTAGGAAGGTGTTGAGTCTGACAAGGCCGGACTAAAACATAGCGAGACTAGGAAAGAGAGATGCAGAGGTTTTCATAAATGAGATGGCCAAATCTTGAAACATCAGTGCAGCTACAAGTACCAGTCCAGAGGCAAGCCGTAGTCAGAATGAATTATTGGCTAAAACTAGGGGGTTTATATAGCCTCAAGTAGCCAATGGGCTGGGGTCTTACTTATTCTGGCCAACCACATTGCAGGCCTGGATGAAGCTCGAATGTTCTAGGCCAGGACCCAGCCTCTCTACAAGGGCCAGGGCCCTTTCGACCTGACCCTTACCTCTGAGCTGGTTTTGTAGCTGCGTTTTTTATTTGTTACTTATTGTTCATAATATTTACACTGATATGACTTATGGATTGGCAATATTATTTAAATTAATTTACAACATATTATAATCAATTTGCAATATATATACAATAGAGTGTAGGGTGATTTATCTTATGTAGCAAGCGATCACTACATGTTGCATCACTACATTTTTTTTAGATATTTTTAATAGATTTGGTACACATTCCCAAAATAGTATCATACGCTAAAATTTACCTCGGATGACAAATAATGCCTTGCTATTTTATTGTTAATCGTTTGGAGGGAAATTTTTCTATCCCTCTCTCCGATTCAAATCCCAATAATCAGTGCATTCAATCCGGATTTAGATGACTCAGATTGCAAATGAAGCCAACAATAACAGAGCACTTGTACAATTGCCAACCGCAATTGTCTAGAATAGACTACAATAGGACCTCTAAAGGAAGGACTCGCTACTCCAGGACAACAGCTGGCCGAGGTACAAGTCCCCTATGCGTCACGGCCTCCCAGCTGGACCAGAGCCCGCTGTGTCAGGGTAGTTTAGGCAGGTGACGGCCCTGAGCCAGGACACAAATAGTAGTAGCAGCCTCACCAGCGGGTGATGACCTGGTGATAGCCTAGTTCTACGTCATAGCGCCTACCCATCTCACCTGTCAGCACAAGTTAGATAGAATCCTAGGGACACAGAATAGGGACTCTATTTTCTTAATCTTATTAAGAAAAAAAAATAGAAGTTAAGAAACTGAAACAAACGTTGAGATGCTAGCGCCAACGACGCTATCTTATTAGCGCCACACCAAACTATATCGACCTAATCTCTTCATGAATTGTTGGACCGTTTTATGAAAACCACCAGGTAAAAAAAAGTAACACCGGGACTCTCGTGATTGCGGGGTTTGTTGAAAAGAGGTCACATGACCTACTTTACTCGGTCGCAGCTGTCGCCTGGCGTTGGTGAGTTTCGTAAATTAAAAATGACCTGAAATCGGTTGGATGATCAATCAAATACATGTGACAAATTACTGTTACAATGTGCCTCAAATCTCACAGCAACACCCGTTTTGATTCCGCAAACAACCAAAATGGTAATAGGAACTATAAAGATTTGGTTTTGATATATTTGTGTCAATTCAATCAGTTATGAGCTTGGTTCTGATCACGGTTGTGGCATAGGGCCAAGTTGGAAAAATAACTCCACTGTTTGGCCAACAATTAATTTTGTCTTATTATCTCCTCTTCCTTGGGAGGTCTCGATTAATTGGTTGCAATTATGTGTTCTTATGTTATAATGGTCTGAAATTGTTTATAGAAATACCGAATTTAAATTATATTCAACTATTATCGTTGCTAAGTCATTTTCTAAATATATATAATTACACATTTCAGCAATAAAGTCTATAATTATATCTTGTTATCCATTTTTGATCTGTGATTATTAAAGTTATTTCTTAACTGATTAGTTTGAAGTCTAAAAAAAATGTAATTTGCTTTTTATAGGATTTTTTTACGAATCGTTTCCTTTAATTATTCAGTTAATTTTCATAATTGAACTTTAATGTTATTGTTTGCTAGCAGAATTAATTATGGATTTTATTTATAAGAATATTATAATAAAAAAAATAACTGGTAATTGACAAAATCAAATCTTCCTGGGTGGCGCAGTGGTCAGTTAGCGCGATTGACTACTAGCTAGAAAAGTCTAGGTTCGATTCCAGGCACCCGGAATTATATTCTGAGAGAGATTGGTATGTTCATGACCCACTGGTCTTAGTTAATGGAAAGTGGTACTACAATAAAGCATTAAGAAATACATCCAAAACAGAAAATAACTAAAGGTGGGACAATGAAATAAGCATTGGTACCGGGAAGACAGATAAACTTCTTATCAGCCATAAAGGACAAAAAGAGGTCATGAATAACACCGAATGAAATGGTGCAACGATTACCTGTTACATATACCACATGCTATGGAACATGCGAGGATTGTGATGATCCTTAAGTAGCCGTTCATCACATCATCTCTGAGCAAAGTCCAAACTGATGGACAACAGAACCGGACTACCAGAACGACTCGAAGGAATGAAGTAAAAGAAGTTCCATGAAAACACTTGATGAAATCCCTTAGAGAAATCGGCTTTGCTACTTAATAGTTGAGAGTTAATTTTAAATAAATATTAACACAATTCAAAGTGCGAGGTGACAACCATCGATTATGGCTTAGTAACTTTCTCAGCTAAGCGCTGTCAAAAAAAATACTATAGCAACAATTTCATTCGACTGTAATTTATTTTCATGAAAAACAAATTATTTGCTAATTAAGCGCTTTTAATTTGCTCCACAAAAGCTTACAAAGGAACAGAGAATATTCACGTTTTCAACCAATTTTATTAAGATTAAATTACAATCTGCCTTTTATTAGGCAATGAGTAATTGAGATAAATGTTATCATTCATACCATATTTACAATTCATCATTCACTCGCTCATTCATACAATATTTACAAACAGCCCAGAGGCCTCCCAAGTCCAGAAGGTTGTCACCACCCTCGCATGCGGAGGAGGAAGCGGAGTCTTGGGGAGTCCCCCACGCTCCTACGTCAGCCGCATCACTGGATAAGAGCCAGCGGAGGCTGACCAAGAGCGCGAGAGCCACAGACGCTCAGGTCAGCTTAGAGAAACTGACCATTGCCAGGACTCCCACTAACACTTAGTTATAGCAGGTCACAAGGCCACTGCCGTTTTAATCTCCAAAGAGGATTATAGGGGTGAGTGGTGCAGTGCAATGACTGTGCTAGGGAATTAGGGTGGTTAGATAGGTTACTATGGAATTTTATGAACTTGGAAGGGATGAGTTCAAGAATATAGGGTATATTCAGATCATTGTGAAGGGTTTTGTTGCTGACGTAATAAGGGGCATTTACTATTGTTCTTAGGACTTTTGATTGAAAGGATTGGATGCGCTTAATGTTCGACTTTTTTGTTGTCCCCCTTAGCTCTATTCCGTATGTCCAGATTGGCTTAAGTATAACCTTGTAAATAAGTAGTTTGTTTTCTATTGAGAGGTGGGATGTCCCTGTACAGTTGTCCAAAGCGTCTGTTTAGTTCTTGTCTTTTTAGCCTCGTGTGTGGGTTCCATGTCAGTCTTTTGTCGAGATGGAAAGCCTAAATACCGTACTGTCTCAGACACAGGGAGAGGAATTGAATTTAAAAAAACTAGCGGACAGGACTTGCGGCAGATGGTAAAGGTTATGTGGGAACATTTCCCTTCATTGACTTTGATTCGCCATTGGTTGCACCAATACTCGATCTCGTCAAGGTGTTTTTGAAGGTTTTGGGATGCTATATCAGGGCCTGGATGGGTTGACAGGACTGCAGTGTCGTCTGCGAATGTTGCCAAGAAGGTATTGGTGGTGGAGGGGACATCAGCGGTGTAAAGATTATAGAGGATGGGACCCAGGACGCTGCCCTGTGGAACTCCTGCTTTAATGGGATAGTAGTTAGAATATTCTAAACCACAGCGGACTTGGAAGAAATGGTTTGAAAGGTAGGACTGTAGGATTAGGAATAGGGTTTGAAGAGAATATTCAACGACCAGTAATCTTTCGGAGGGGGTTTTCTAAAAACCTTTAGTGAAGGAAGGTTCTTTTCTTTTCAGGTTTATTAACCATATCAAGTCCTAGGTTAATTTTGGTTAGTAGTATTTTGTCATTCGTCCATAGAGGGAGTAGCCATTATCTTGACGTATCTGAATGTTCTTTACAATGGAAATCCGTTTGTTCCGCAACTATTATTTATATATTATATACTATATATTATTATAGTTTTATTCTCCTAAACATATATTATAAGGCTTTAATCATCTTTAAACCCCAAACAGGATTTCCTTATGTATGCGTTTTGAACTGGGTTCATTAGTAGTTTTCAGTTGTTGATTGAGTCAGAACATAACGGTTGGCATTTGTAGTTTGTTTTAAAATTCCCTGCACATTGCGCCTGCGTACATTTTCGAAGTATTGTACGAGTCAGTGAGATTCTCTGCTACATATCGTTATCAGTCAGATTCTCTGCTTCATATCGTTATCAGTCAGATTCTCTGCTACATATCGTTATCAGTCAGATATAGACTCGTTATATTTATTTTCCCACGACTGAATCTACATTTGCCAGTGTTTGATTGAAAAACTGTCGACTTATACTGAAAAACAGTATTCTATTCATATCCCAAACACAAATATCCTATAATTATAAATCCATGAGGTACACTGAAGATGTTCAAGCTGCCTTCCGGAGCGAAGCACGGGTAGGTTCCATTAGTCCAGGTATTTTTAGCCATGTCCTGTGAAAGAGATAATGGGCCAGAGGAAACGGTTAACATTTCTTTTGAATATCTCACGGCCATGAAAATAAACAGAACCTGCTATTCTATTTGTAGCGGGGAGAATTCACTCAAATTCCATTTTTAAATTTTTTATCTCTTTCTAAAAATGTATTCGCAAGCGTGAGTCACATGATGATCTTCTTTTGACATAACGGTGAACTGTGATGGACCCACCAGTTATTCCTGACTTTCTGCGCTGCTATCTCTTCAAGGCTGGTCAGGAGTTTTATTAGACACTACATTTTCGTAGGAGTTATTGCATGTGTGAGAGAGCGCGTGGCCGAGTAACGGAGGAGCAAATGCCAAATGGAAATCATGATTGCGAATATGGAGCAAGATAAGATAAGATCTAATTTATTAAATTTTAGATGCATTTAGCAATTTTGATAACATTACATGAAGCCGTGTGTACCCTCATATAAATATATATTTTACGTGTTGCACCCTTAATATAAAATAAACATTATAGCCTTTTGATTAGACGTTCATTTGATGTAGGTTTTGTTGGTTTTATTTTTAAATCTACTGTCACGCTATCCCTTTTTTATTTCTTTTGTTTTTTAACTGATATCTGCTAACATATAGTTCAAACTACATTTTATAAAATCTAAAAAATAGTTGCTACAGCAGAGGGTTCTTAACTACAAGCTGCCATCGTTTTGACAAATATATCACTTACGAGGCATTTCAATCGCTTGTACCTAAAATACCTTGTCATGTACACCAATGATCATTTTATCTTCAACAGCTGTTTCCGCCCTTCTTGCACCCACAACATCCTCTATCTACCGTCTTGGTAGGGGATACGCCCCGAGATCTTGATCGGGAACATGCCCCATGTTATGTAGATTGTTGAAATCCCAAATGGATATCGATGAATAGGAGATTTGAGGAATTTTTTTTTCGTATATGGTAATTTCCTACAAGATTAAGAACGATGTTTTTCACTTAGTGTAATATACTTTTTTTGTGTTCAAGAAACAAACATTTTGATATTCAATCCTTTTTAGATTTCCTCTCCTTATTTTTGAATATTTTTTTTAGTACTAAGGAATATGTTATGAAAGTTATATTTTTCATTTGACTTAAAAAAAAGGTTTTTTTTGGGGGGGTTTTTTTCCCCTTAGCTCTCAAATTTTTAAGATTATAGATAAGGGAACAATAAAGGGAATTTATTCGGGGTGAGGGGATCCTTTTACTAGGAGTACCTGTTTAAAGGTAGAGTGAGGGAATTAAGGAGTGTGAGAAGCCTCGGTAGAGGTAGGAAATGTTGCGGTGCAGTGGTGAGAGTCCACTGAAGGCTGAGCCTAGAGTCTCTCTAGGCATGTAGTGGAAGCTCATTCAGTTGGAAAGCAGTGATGGGTGCAAGTCAGAGGCTTGTTGTTGGTTGGCCACCAATTGGTCATTCCCCAGATCTAGAGCTTTGCGATCTTGCCGGTAGTGGTGGGGGTGTCAGGTCTTGGAATAGGGGGTTTTGGCAATGTTTCATCGAGTTGAAGAATTTCATGTGTCTTCTTCTGATGGATTCGGTGATATTGGGGACCTCGAACGTTTCGTGGGGAAAAAAAAAAAAAAAAAAAAGTTGTCTCTTGACAAAGAATATATTGTCAAGTTTGCAAAATTCCGTTTCGGGAACTTAAAGTTTTTTTGAAGTCAGAGCTCGAATGTATAGATAATTTAATGTCCTTATTTTTCACTCTTGAAAAATAATACATTAGTTAAGGAAACGGGAACATAATTTAAAATTATAGTGCAAATAAGTTGAAGGGATCTGCAATGTAAATAGTGTATTTAATTTCAATAATAGTTGTAGGAAGAATGAAGATATTGTGAGGGTTGACACCTCCCGGTTGCAGGTAACAATAAGAGGTCAGATATTCACTAGGCTACCGGTTTGACAAGGATGGCTCAGTTGGAAAAACTGCCTATCAACTGGACAAAAAGTCCTTGGTTGGAATCATGCTACTTGTAATCTTTTCGTATTATAAAGATGAATTGTTCGTATTTCAGCTGATTGTTATTGTTTTGTTTTTTTTTTGGGGGGGGGGTAAATAAGTATTCAATTTATTCTAACTTTTTAGCGGGTTGTAAAGGTCATTTTTTATATAACCAGGTTGGTTTCACAAATAAAATATAATATAAAGGTTTTTTTTTACATTCTTTATTTCGTCCCCTCTCTGTATTGAGATATTTTAAGTCATTTATGAATAACTTTGGTGTCATTATTTTTCAGAATTTATCCACTTTTAATGTAGTATTCAATTTAAAATTATAAACAAAAAAATAAATTGGACAGAAGGGTGGTTATTATTTATTTCACCAATAAGGCCCTTGGATTTTCCCTAGTATATTTAAAGTACAATTTAATTCGTAACAAAAATAATATAGTTTAACTAGTGAAAAAATGTAACGAGGGCACTGATCCCCAGCTGAACCATCCTGACGTATGTTTTATTAATTCAACCAGCACAAAGGAGTCCTCGGAGCAAACAACAGAGGACACTTTATGATCCCTGCGACACTCTTCGGCCTCACACAATGCTTTTGTTTACGGTGCCCTTATCTCTCGTAGACAGGTCAATTAAGGACAAAGCGAAAGGACATAAAGGGCCGGAAACAAAAAGAATATAAGCAAAGTGGTCAGGTAATAAGTTGACAAGGCCCGCTGGCGCCAACCGCTGTTAATAGCTTCTCTTATCGAATTGGCACCACTGTATTCATCCCCTCCTCTCCAGGGCGGTGTGACTAGACTACCGGCGGTGCCAATTTGGTTTTATTGTTTTTTGTCATCTGGTATCCTGGAAATACTCATTGGTCAGAATGGGCAACCTCACATTTTCTGGCTTATTTTATATTACCAATGACTACGTTCTTGGTATTTTGCTATTCATGGAAGGAATGCATGATCAATCCCCACATTATGTACTCGTAAGGTACCTGCTTCAGTGTCCCCTCTGTAAGCTGGCAAGTCCCTTGAGCTGATTATTTCTCTGTATGCTCAGTTACTTAAGTCATATTGAACGTACATCTGGAAATGTACCCTTGATTATAAGGGTTAACACGTTACCTAATGCACGAATTAGAGAGAAGTCCTTTTTTACCCACAAGTGCTCCTGAAGCTACGGCGGTCAAATTATATGAATTATTTGTTGCCACTTCTGCTCACTGTTTAATAGGCGTGAAGCCCTGGGTGGAAAAATGAGCTAACCGAAGCCCCGAACAAGAAGGAAGAGACAGATGCTCCAGAGGCTAAAGGCGTCCTAGGATAAGTGATAACCTAGCGCCTAAAAGCTGGTGCTGTAAGAAGAGAACCTGCAACATGTGAGAGCTACATCTGTTGTCTCATCTTGCTATGACGGAGATACCGGGAGTTCGGCTGTCAGGAGGCAATGAACCTAATGTAAGACTTTGTTAGGCCATGGGCAACCAGCGTTAATACATAACAAGTATTATTGATCCCCGCATACAATTAAACACAGCGATTATATATCTTATGGATTAGAGTGAACATGATAGCGAAGGTGGCACCCCAGTCCCACCTGTCTGGTTAGCAAGTTTTAAATTATCTTCTTAAGGACACTAGAACTTATCGGACCTAGTTTTTGTGTTTGTTCATGAAGAAACCCAAATCCTTGCAGCTCAATGTGCTCTGTGAAACCCCGAGTAGCGGCCCCAGAGAAGCCAAGGATCACTTCCAATAAGCACTCTATCGGGTTCACATTTTTAGAATTTACCGAACTTTGATAACTCTATTAAAAGGGAAAAGAGTGATTTTTTATTTTAAATTAAAATAAAACATACACCGCTTCCTCTTTCGCATGCGAGGGAGGTGACAACCATGTGGATTTGGGAGGCCTCTAGGCTGTTTGTAAGTACTGAATGAATGAGCAAGTGAATGATGAATTGTAAATATGGTATGAATGAGAACATTTATCTCAATTACTTATTGCTTAATAAGGCAGATAGTAATGTAGCACAGTAAAAAGGTTTTGATATGAAATAAACACGCGTTTAAAACGTCGAATTTAAAAAAAAAAAATTGAAATAATGACAAAATGTTAATGTGTGCCAGAGATATAAGTAAAAGTGTACGAGTAAATTGAAAATAAACAAAGAGATAAATATCTTGAATGAACGCTATGCTTAAACATTCAACGTGGCAGGTCTATGTATTGTGAACGATTTCATCAGGAATACCTACAATAATAAAATAAATTAACAAACACTATTGCAGCATTTCATAATATCATCAATAACTGATTTATCAGAAACAAATTGTAGAATAAAAATATTTCCAAGATGTAGTAAGGCATCCAGGTCATAGGCAGAAGTTGTGAAACCGTTGCTGTTGACAACGTTGGTACTGCTCGTACATCATTAATCAATTATCATATTGTATTGCACCCCTACTCTGCTTGATACGAAACAATTTATTTTTTTCGTTATAATGACTATTAGTTATTTTTTATGGGGCTGTAAATACTGTAAAATTTCATTTCTCTATTAGCATTTACATTGAATATATAGAACTACTATTCTTTTACAATAAGTTGTGTAGAATCATCGATTCAATATCACTTTGGGGGTAAACCGGGCGAAGCAAATATAATACATTTTCCTAGAAAAGGCACATAACCATCGGAATCGGCCCGACTAGAGAATCCAAAGGGGATCTAAAAAGATAGCGTAGGGGCTAGTAGGGCCCCCCACCCTTTTATCTCTTTGTATATTTTTATGGCTCTCGCTTTTTATAGTAGAATAGAACTTTGTCACTCCGTGGATTTGTCTTTTCCAATAATTGTTACCACTCTAGTCGCGATACTCATTTTGTATAGAATATTACCGTGTTAGTCTGATCAATTGTGCTGTATTTAACATATTCATTGTATAAGCCACACGTTTTTTTCTCAATAAATTATGGGATATGTTCGAAGATTAATGATTTAATTTCAATATCACTGAATATAAGATATTCGCCGTTCTGTTACGAGTCGATCTTGTCTAAACAAGTATGTTTTTCACCAGGACTTGTCTTTTGACATGGACTCCAAATGGAGTGACAACAAAGCAATACCAAATTACCCGTTTGAGGTCAGGACATACTAGGCTTACTTGTATTTACCTTCTGTCCATCGCTGACAGACAAACTAGATATGATATGTTAAGCGTTAATCACACCATCACTGAGTGCAATGAATTTCTAACTGTTCGACGAAGAACCAGACTAGCAGAACGACTAGAATATAAAATATCGCCGTTATTAGAGTTTCAACATTAATTACTAAAGATTATCCCAGTAAAAACCGCCATATCTAAAAGACTACTTCAGCCACCTATCTTGCTACTGCAACCGCTGACATGGGTGAAGTTGCCTCGAGATCTTGAAGACCGGAAATAGTTGCCTTTCCATACTGCCCTTGGAGGTTTGCTCTTATAAGGGGTCGAAAGTAATTTAGTTGTTTGCTTGCGGCTCCAAGCCACAGCTAAAATTATAAGGTTCGCTCTCATAAATCGTTACAGATTGTTGACGTTTTTGCACGTTGTGGGTAAACCATTATTATGTAACCAATATTATTTATGGGCATGAGAATTCTTGGAAATATAAACATAGAGAGCAATTATATCCATATATTAGCCTGGGTATTTTGAACAAACGATCTTATTACGACTTGTCAAATAGAGTTATAGCTCATTATTTCACTATTGTGGGAATATATTCATTGCTTTAGTTGGTACTAGCCTTATCCTATTAGTAACCACTAATAACTAGTATTATTCCTTACTCTATTGCCCTCCATCATGATGCGCGCGCCTGTGTATGGCCAATATTAAAAAAAAAAAAAAAACCCTATTCGGTCTCCCAAGGAATGTAAAAAGAGTTCTTTGAATTCATTACCCTAATCATTCAGTATTGTACACCAAATTGACAATTTAAAAAACTTGTAATAGGAAAGATTTTAATAAAGATACTCTTATTCAACAGGCCTTGGGATAACTCATTAGACGAAACGTCTGCTGTTTTTGTAGAATAATATCAAATAATGCATAAAAAATATTTGGATAGACTTAAAGGTTTTTAGAAAAATTAACTTTCACACATTGAAAGTATTAATATGCGTGCCTCTTTCTCTCTCTCTTTTTTTTTTTTTTTTTTTTTTTTTTTTTTTTTTTTTTTTTAATGTTTATGCTTAATGTTGAATATCGTTGGTAATAATGACAAAAACGTTTTGTGAGCTGTTGCCTCGTCATACCGAATTTCCTCTTAAATTACTAATGTGCATACAAATTATAAGGTCACTTAAGATTTTTAATATTAATATTTATGATTTATATTTTTGATTATTATCAATAATCGTACTCGTGTGAAATGGCCTTGGACGAAGTGTAAACCATCCCTCCAACAGGGCGATGCATTATCTTCTAACAATTTAAAACAAAACCGACTATGGTTTATTAATCCGAGTTAAGAGCACTTCCGTTAAATTAAACTGTCATCTTCAAGGACTGGAGTGAAGTAAAATGTTTGTGGGGAAGTGAATATTTCACTCCTGATCTACCCCAAGTTTAATCTATACAGAACACTACTGCGATGTATTAATCATTGTATAGGGACAAGTTTTTTCATCAATCATCCACCTCCTCAACCATCTCCAACTTACAATGTAAGATAAATATTTTGTCAGAAACACGATATAAAAACCATTTTTTTTTTTATAAGGAAATTTCTCTTCTCAGCTGGATTTGTAAAAAAAAAAAAATAACAATTTATACAAATTGGGCGTGCACTAAATCGGTATAATGTGAATGAGTTTAAAAAATTTATAGCATACCCAGTACTATGGATGCCTTAATTGGTGAAACCTAGACGAATTGTAAATTTTTTTTTTAATATATATATATATATATATATATATATATATATATAAATTAAAGAGTTAATTATCGCTAACTACTGTAACTAAATTTAATGGCTTCATTTGGTAATACGTTTCCAAGAATTTTTATTGTCAACCGAGAAGTAATGAGTTAAATATTTCGTCTCTTAGCTTTTGAGTAAATTTCCGTTTCAAGGGCACTTTTTCTTGTGTATGGAATTTTTGATGACGAAGTGATGTACGAGGTATCTAAAATTTTATCAGCTTGGAAAAATGTTTATGTTTGCTACTTAATTGTTTATTTAGGGTATTTGGAAATATTATATATTATTTTATTACGCACTCTATTCGCATTTTAGTTCAGGCAAATCCTACAGGGTAAAACCCTCAGAACTTTGGCATTGATGTTAGATTTGAAGGGAGGTTTTGAATTATCAAGTGAGCTCGCTTATATTGCTTATGTACCTACATTGAATCTTGATATTTATGGATATGAATTTTTAACATTTTAATCACATATATAATTTATAAATTAATTATATTTGAATTTACTTTATTCTGCTTAGGTTTTGTCGTAAAACTATTTTTTTCTACTTGAAACGGTTTCCATCATCGATGGTGCCTTAAGGTCATAATTACTTTCTCTTAATAAGATTCGTCTCTGTTTTTTCAAGCTCTAATCTACAGTATTTCTTTGAAAATTATACTCCATTACTCTTCATTCTTTTCAAACATCTCGATACCAGCTTTATTTTCTCTTTTACCATGACTTTGATAGGTTACACTGCCAAGAAGACTAGTTATCACCACGGTGTCAGATCTGTGACAAGTGGGTGAAAGACTTTTTTTGCTTGTTAAATTTATTTATTTTTGTGTATATAAAGTTCCTTTCTCATTTGTATGTAAAGGTGAGGGTGAGGGATTTAATTATCTAAGAGTTGCCAGCTCTAGATGTATGGACATTATTACCTCTAATAAGATATTCTATGGCGATAATTGAATAATAATGGTGAAAGGCGCTTATTATTACTCACGTTCATGAATGTAGCTCAATTTGCCTTACAAACAAATTCTCGGGGCTTTTAAAAGTTCATTACCACTCTATTATACAGGCAGTTTTAATGGGCCGTGCTACTTTTGTAGTTATGTCTTTGAGTTCGGGTCACATCCATTTATCAGTTTTGGTCGCTTGTGCTTTTGTTGTCCAGTTCTTGAAGGGTTTTCAATTCTCGCTCGTCACTCTAATTATATTCCGGAGGGGAGCAACTAATTCCCTACGAAGGGCTTAATTAACAGTACAAAGGTGACCTATAAAACGGACGTTTCCCGGACAGGAGGACAAAGAATGGCTGCAAGTCCAGAGTCCTGAGGGGGAACAGCCAACAGCCCCGGAATATTAATAGGCCTGCCTCACTAATATCGTGGCCTGTTTGTTGCCGGTTTATTTACAATCTCTTTTACTGCCGCGCCGAAAATCCTTCAGCTGAGCCTTTATTATCTGTCTTCTTCTTCTTCGCAAAAAAGCAAAAAAAAAAATTTTTTTTCTTTTTGGTTTTTTAGCTTTTTCTATTTTCAATTTCCATATATCATCCTTTACGAGGTTCCGAAACCCCGTGAAGGAATAGGCATAAAATGGGTTTTACTGCCCGGATTTACGGCACAGGATGACCCTCGAACATCTGTTGACGCCCGAGTTTCCGTGCTACCGCCGCCCGCTATCGCAACAGCCTCCCGGATTTAAAGGACATTTACAACTGATTATGGATACAATATTGCTGTATATAAATTCTATATTTAAGAGATTATTGCTTTTTAATAGCACACTTACAATGTTGGTCGCTCGGCTGGTGGTATCCCTGGCCACATTTATACTTTCCTTTGATTCGTCTTTGAAGCGTTCATGAGGTTAAAATCCCATCAGGGTCACATAATCCTTAAATATATGATCCCTGAATTAAATTTGGGTGTGTATCAAAATGAGTCAAGTCCTAAAAAAATAAATCAGGTTCGACAATCGAGACAAATATATAGAATGAAAAAATAAAAGTTTTAAAGGTCGCAGCTATCTGCTATTTTCAAAGTTCGGAAAGGTTTGGGTCATTCTGGTAAAAAAGTCCATTTCAACTTTATTTATTTTTATTCATGTGAAGTGCTTAGAAAATTATGAATATTCCACAATGCATTACTCATAGAACCGGAGAGTCAGCAGCTCACGATCTGTAAATTTAAATATAAAAATATTAATACAAATAGTACGTTTAAATGTGGTAGTGTTTATTAGAATATTGTAAAAAAATAAAACTTTTTTTTTATCCTGGATGTGTTATTTATTATTGGCCATTTCACTTTACCAGACCGTCCCTTGTCAGACAATTTTCCTCACGAGATCAGAAATCGAACCCGGGTCTTTTTAGCCAAAGGGTTTGAGTACGGCCTATTTTTATCATGCAATAATGATATAACATAAATTACATTTATTCTCGCAAGGATGTGCTGGTCATCTTTTGTGTGGGGATTCACATGGACCTACTTATTAGAGAGCAATTGTGACCGAAGTCAGTGAGTCGTTAATTACTACGAGAAACGTGAAGTGAAATTTATGTTAACAGTCACAAAATACGAGGTATAAATTGCAAATGGTCTGTAAGCAGGTTTGCTGCAAAATTACTGTGTATGCCTGTTTAATTATTCCAGGTTCTTAGGGAGTTATTCTTTTATTCAACTATATAATTTTAATTACTGCAAGTAAAATTTTAGTAATTTAAATGGGTTTTTTTGCATACCATTCAATGGTTTACCATTCTCACCCTGGTCGCAGATGAAAGGAGCCGCTAGCTGGCGAGGAGTTGTCGAAAACCCTTTGACGGTGTCATTTCTTCTCCTGTATCATTAAAGGGGGCAAAAAGGAGCCGACGACATATGTGGGGTCGCAGCTGAGAGCAACCGGCCCGGAACAGACCCACGACAGCGGGAGTATCCCCGAGGATACAAAACAAAAAGACTTGGAGGCGGACAGGCGATAATTTGGTGTTGAGCTCTCAATCCGGTGGTCGCCTGAGGGCCAAATTGGTACCTTGGACCCGCTGCCTAACGATGTCCCTGTCATACCTGCTCTTGGAAGTTATTAATTAACAATCGGAGATCTGAAGCACTGTCATCAGCTATACCTGGAAAAGGCTGGATCGATGAAAGATTTAACGATATCTACAGCTGTAATTGAAAGAAAAAAACAACAGATTTATGCTCATATATCATGCATGGATGCATGGATGCTGTGCCCAGACCCACCAATCACCGAGTGTGACTTGTCATTGTTTGAACAAGCACCTAATATCATTCAGTCGGCCCATTAGCATATCTAGTTCCCAAATGAAACCGGATTGCAGTCTCGTTTGTTCCAAGTGAAATATGTTTTTGGGCGAATTGACAAATGCAGTTGTCGTTAAAACATACTGCTTTCGTGCAGGCTTTAATATATTAAATTATCATTTGACCTAAATTTCTATTAAAAAAAATATCCTTACTTATAATTTCCACAGGATCCCCATTCGCCCTTAATCAGCTGACATTAAATCATTTCCTGTGCAATACAGTCATCTTGAGAAAGTGTGACGGTATGGGATGCAAACTTATATTTGCCGGCTAATATCGATAAGGCAGACGATATAGCATCGAATGGGTTGTGATAAATTTGATTAATATCATACATGAAATTTTAATCACTGCAATGTTACCATCAACGGATTGACTGAAAATAAAGTCAAAACTTTCATCTATGTTGTTATTGTATTTCTTCAGAGCCAAAACTATTTGGTTTTTTTAAGGACCATTGTTTAGGCCGTACAAGGAAATGTACCTTATATTTGTTTTTCGATTTTATGTCACTCATTCCTAACGCATTTGGTTTTTTAATGTATCAGAATGCTAGATAAAATAAGCAGTTTGAAGAATGTATGCAAGATTTGAAAAACAATATGAATTAAGGTGAAAATGGGCATAAAGGTATTAATGAAAGATGATGCCTATTTTCTATTTCAATATTATAAATACTAAATTATCGATTGCTACAATGATTTATTATATATTTTGGGCGACAAAGCCATGAGATCTTTTTTTGATGCTGAATTTAAGAAATAGAGCATTGTAGTGTTTCGTTGGGCAACAAATTTAATTATAATTGTCAAACTAATCAAAGACTGGTACAACTTCAAAATTGTAGTGCTTAGTGTTTTGTAGAATTGGGAACAGTTTTTTTTTTGTTTTTTTTTAGAATTTACTAATTCGATATGCAATAGTTTAATAATAGAATAATGAACCTGAAAATAATTACAATCATAGGTCCGAGGATGGCTGGTGATGGAAGAATAAATAAAATATTTTTGAAAAAAATTTATTATTTTTCAATTTGTTAATTTTGATTTTGTTTTAATTTCAATCTTAAAACGTACGGAATTTAAATTCACATTACACCTACAGAATATCCAATTTAAATTTAATTATTTGCTCGAACCCGAAGCGTTTGGTTGCCCAATTGTAAATCAATTACAATTGAGTTAATACAGTGATGGTTGATTTAAGTTCTATACAAACACGGAAAGAGTAAACAGAGCCTAAACGTTGCAACAATAGTTAGGCCACGCTCTCTCCGATGCTTGGGTATAATTACTTTTGTACCGCCGGTTATTACCTGGCATTAATAAAAGCCTCAACAACTGCTACAACAATTACTGTTGTTGCGAAATAAATGTTTCGTGAACTTCACTAATTAGACGCTTTTGGAAATTCTCCGGAGGCGTTGCCTTTGTAACGTAACTGGTTTCTATTAAATACGTTTTGAAACTGACTGGCCGGTGACAAACAACAAAGGTATTAAATTTGTTCGTTCGGGGGACAAACTCGTGCCACCTCTACAACTTGTAATAGTGTCAAAGGGGATTTTTGCTTTTAATTTTCTGCACGATCATCCAATTAGTGTAGCTTGTTATTTTATGTTGTTTATTAGTTTGACGCTCCGATGATGCTAAAAATGATTGGGATTCTATGAAAGTTCATCAGATAGTTACTGTGTAATAAAAAAAACTGTTTTTCAGCATATTGTGTAGGGAATGAAATCAAATAATTCGTGCTGATCAATAAAAAAATTAATAAGATTTATGACTATAATATGAAAATATATGTAAACCTGGTGATAATTCCCATTCGCAGTGCCAGATAATGAGGTGGGTTAGAGAAACTCCGTTTGAATCTATATGCTAATAAAAAGTATTTCATTACCTTAGAAGAACAGTCAAGAGGAAACAATTATTCAAATCATCGAAATCCTTAATTGTGTGATATCGTGCACAAATAATATTTTTTAAGGAATATAAAAAAAAAATAGTCATGAGGAATGGCATAACTGATGAGCTAATTTTTTTAAAAGAAAAAATAATTTACTATTACCCTAATATACCCCCTATATACTAGGGATTGTTTCAAGATTTAATAGATAAACAATTTTTTATGCTTCAAGTCTCAAATCTGTAAAATAGAAGTGAAGCTCAGATTTAAAGCTGAAGATACGGGCTAGAGTATGGGTATGGGTTTCATGTCAAAAAGCTGAACTTAAAAAGCTGAACCTCAAGACTTTTTTATGATAGTGATCACAAAATCACACCTTAGTGACAAAAACTGTTTATTTATTTCATCAAGCCTTTTTTAATAACAAGATCAACACTTTCTTTGAATACTTTAGCTCACAGTAAGGAGAAAATATCAAAAATATATCGGGCTTGGTTAATAATAAACACATTATTCACAAAGACTAAGATCAATAAAAGCTAGAAAACTACAAGGAAATTATCACAATCATAAATGGGTGTAATTGGAGTAAATCTCTAAGGAAATAAAATGGTGATTTTGTTAAACGTGTATTTTGAAATAAAAGCCTTGTATTATTATTCATTTACTTACTGCGTGAAATGTAGATTTGTTTTTTTGAATGTTTTGCTATGTTGTGGAATGTCTTTTTGAGCTATCTATAATTAGGTAAAATCATTAAAAATGCAGGGGAATTTTTTCGTAGCCCAAGTTCATGTGGAGGTTTTGCATGTAAGTTTTATTCAGTCTCCAGCGATTATTGAAAATTAAAGCAATCAGTTAGTTTTAATTAATAAATGAATATTTTCCTTTCATACTCAGTAGAAAAATATAAGGTTTCGACACTCTTATATGTGTCAGGCATTGGTGTTTTAATGGAGATATTATACAAAAATTGTTAAGTGTGTTTTCACGCTTGTCATAATATTTTCTTTTTTGAGTTGAGCTGTTAACATCCTTGCTTTTCTTTTTTGACATGTTTGCTTCACAAAGGAAGATAGGAAAACAAGATGTGATGAAATGTGAGTGAGGATGTGGAATCACAGGAACACGCTAGCCTGGAAATGATACTACTTGCATGCAAATACACCGCAAATCCTCCACTTCATATATATATATATATATATATATATATATATATATATAGCTTCGTGACCTGCTATAAATGCGTAACAGTGGGAGTCCCGGCAATAGCCAGTTTCTCCAATCATGTCTGGAGCGTATGTGGCTCTCGCGCTTTCCGTCAGCCTCCACTGGCTCGTATCCGGTGACGCGGCTGACGGAGGAGCGTGGGGAACATTCCAAGACTCCGCTCCCTCTTTCGTATGCGAGGGAGGTGACAACCATGTGGATTTGGGAGGTCTGTTTGTATATACTGTATGACTGAGCGAGAGAATGAAAATTGCAAATATGGTATGAATAAAAACAGTTATCACAACTACTTATAGCCCGATGAGAAAGATTGTAATTTTATCATAATAAAGTTGCTTATCATATCATAGCCATGTTATTCTTTCTATAAGTCGAGGATGTGTCTCACAAAATTGCCGTTTCATCGCTGTTGGATAAAATCAGTGATCCCTGTCAGGTTAATTGACTTAACGTTGTTTATTCGTTGCGAAATATGACCATTAACATATTTCTTGTGAAAGTGTTCAGTAGAAAATCGATTCGTTTAATCCCGCCAAACGGTAAACCTGTTCCATTCATAATTATTGTTTATTAACCACATGATAGATGATGGCTTATGCAATTACCTCATCTGTTGAATTTTTTAGCACACCTGCAATTTTAGCCGTATCAGAGAGGCTTCACTTGAAAATTAGCTTAGAGCAATAAGTTTTTGTATGTTTGCCAGTGAGTATGATAATCGTTTATTAAATAACAATGGTCCCTTTTTAGTTAACTTTTAGGATTTATCAAGCCAAACCTTTTGTTTACAATATTTTTTAAAAAATATCAATAATAAAGAATAGTTCTTCACAATCAAATAATTAATTATAAATTTCTCGAAAATTTACGGAATTTGTTAGTTTCTACCCTCTGTTATTGTTTGTGTGAATATATTATGTAGTGATGCTACAGGAAATACAAAATAATTTGTAATAGATTCACCTGAGGATCTATAATTCTATATAATTATTTGGAAATTTAAAGGGGCTATGGAGGGGAAAAAAAAAAAAAGTTTTATTACGGGATTTTTTTTTTTTATGAGATCATGAGAAAATAAGTCCGACATACCTCTCTCTAGAGGTTAAAGAACACCCAACTGCACCCGTTGCTTGGTGTGCCATCGGTGGGTGTGTTCATCCACCGGAGACACATCAAGCTGTTTGACTCATTGCAGCACCTCACAAACCCAGTGTTTAACACCATGACCATACCTTCCCGCATCTATGGCAACAGACTGTCAGGGAAAATTAGATTAAAATATAGTTTAAGTATTTATTGTTAGATTTTAGTTACTTTTAAGTCGATGATAAATAAGGTGAGCCCCATCACTTTTAATAAATTCCAATAATGTATAATTTACACCATCATACTGTTGTACAACGCAGATCACTAATAGAAGAAAACAGAATTTGTATAAAATGTAGTAAAGCTACGGGAAATACAATGAAGCAATTGTAAATAGAGTCGTTTGTAGAATCTTTATTTTGTGCATATATAAATTTAATATTAAACATTTTTATCAATAATAAAAAACAATACGCCGCATACGACTTAGAAGTCCGGAAAATTCAGAACTAAAATAAATCAGGATTAATATAAATGCAAAAATCAGTAAAAGTAGCATTGCTGTGAGACAAATTATTCAAGGTGCAAATTATTCAAGAGAAATTATTCAAGCTGTAGATATATCATTCGCATTTGATGCCTCCTGGTGGATCGTTTCATCCGAAGAGCCGCAGCTCACAGGTGACAAAGGGGACTAATTAGTCTCCTTCCCGACGTGTTGAATAGGCGCCGTGTTCGCGGGTTTAGCATTCCTGACCTGCTCAAACTTCCTGGAAGAGTGGCGAATCATTACTATAGACTCCTGTGCCATCTTAGCAACTACCGTCACAAAAACTGGGTCCAAGTGGAATATCCCCCGCGACAATCAAGAGTTGATTCGTGTCAACAGAACTGAGGTGAATAAGAAGAGGGCGGAGTGTGTCGAGCACGTACCGAAGTTCTCAAAATTCTATTTCTGATATTCGACTTTCTTGTCTGGTATCAAGTTTTTTTGGAACTATTTAGCAAGTTTATATTTCTCTCTTTTTATTATTAGCAAGGATCTTTTCCAAGTTCTGTACATTTTAATTTATTCTATTTTGACCATAATACCTGTAATCACTAATATCAAATCATTACATGTTTGCCATTGACCCTCTAATTTCTGTCTCACAACGGCATTAGTGAAGCTTTCATTGCCAGACGTCACGAGTGGGTAGTTATTAAAGCGTTAATGGGTAGTTATTAAAATAGGGAAGTTACAGATTAAACATCCGATGTGAGAAAGTTTTCGGACTGTGTAGGTGTGGGGAGGCTTGAGTACTATATAATTGAAACACTAAGTACCATATTGATACATGTAGTATATTTAGACACAGCTTAGGCGTAGAGACTCAACACAGTGTACTGACTAAAAAAACACATCACTGAAATGCTTTTGTATCGCATTACTTTTTAGTAGATATATTGGCGATAATTAAGTATGTCTTGCTCTGCTCCAGGAAGTTCTATTGTAACAGACACTACGCTTAGTTAAGAATTTCCATAGTAATTCAGAGTTTTAATTGTCTCAGAATTACTGCTGATACTTCTGTCTGTGTAGATGATTATGAGAGTATGGGGACAGCCTTTAGTCAGCTCTACCTGTTCATTGCCAATATTACGCAATGATTTTTTTTTTTAATATCAGAACGAAGTTCTTATCATTTGACACATCAAATTCTTCGACTCGATGAAACATTGCCAAAAACCCCTATTCCAAGACCTGACACCCCTACCACTACCGGCAAGATGGCAGCTCTCTAGATCTGCGAAAGCAGACCACAACACGCCTCTGACGGGCACCCATGAGCCTGCACTACATGGCTAGAGAGACTCTAGGCTCAGCCTTCAGTGGACTATCACCACTTAGGCCTCCCACACTCCTTAATTCCCTTACTCCACCTTCAAACAGGTACTCCTAGTAAAAGGATCCGCTCACCCCAAATAAATTCCTTTATTTTTCCCTTGTCTATAATCTTAAAAATTTGAGAGCTAAAGAAAAAAACAAACAAAAAAACTTATAATTTGCTGATTTTGTTCAGAGGTTAATCATTAGACGCACAAACCAAGAATTTACCAAGACCTAGTGATATTTAGTTTTGTGTATTTTTTATCTTAAATTTGCTTATAAAACCACTTCATTAATCCTATAAAATATTTCTCGATCGAGCTGTCTATGAATGATGGCTACTATTGGACACTACAATCACGTATGCAAACTTAAAACATTCGGCAAACTATGAGCCGACGGACCCAAATGAAATCGATTCGATCCATTCAGAGATATTACGGTCGAAAATATACGTGTGCAGTCTGAGAACCTTTCCAGTAGTATTTTCAAAACCAGATTTTCACCAGAGAGGTGAAAGTACTATTACGAGGTGAGGTATAATGACTGTTTTTATCGAGAAAGGGAAGAAATGATTTATAGACTACGGGAACTGGAAAACATTTGATACGGACGATTTGTGTGTAATATAAAATGAGCGGCACGTTTGCTACTTTAGTGATCTCTCAGTTATTAGAGTACCAGTTTGAGTACTTTCCTTATCCAAGAGTAAATATGAGCCGTACTTTACGATACCCAGTGGCATCTGTACAATATGCCAATTCGCAAACACAATTTAACTGCCAAGCCCCAAAGTCAATCAATAATTTTGCGGTCACATTTATATCATTGTATGGAATATATTTGTTCCCACAGCTTATTTGATTTTTAGTCGCAGATGTTTGTCATCACTAGGTGGGTATGAAACGTTTATGCACATAATATTATACTACATAAATAACGAAATAAAATCTGCATGACAAGCTAAATAAAACATGGATTGTGACACAATAGCAAAAGATTATTTAATGCCAAACGACGCAAGGTAGGGATTCTCATAAACAAATCACTCCGTTTGAGTTGAAATAAATAGTAAATTATTTGGACTTCAATTTATCATTGAAATTAAAAATTGAGGAGTGATTTAGTTTAACGATTACAACAGGACGGTTTTTACGTAAGGAAGTAGGCATGAATAAAATGACCTGGTCAACCATTACAAGTTTGAAAAAAAATAAAATAAAATGCATAGTTTAAATTATGGCAGTGAAGTTAAAATGACATATCTTAGTCATCTGGTCTCCCGTTTTTTTTCTCCACGTGTGCTAGATGAGACTACAATTACAGAAATGAAAAAAGTGTTTTAGCTATTTTTGTTTTTTGTTGTTGGTATGTTTCTACGATCCTCTATTATGAATTTAATTTCTAGATTTTTTTCTCGCTCTCCACGGTCTTTACTGTGTTTACGTTCACATATAATGTTCGTTATTTATCTAAAATTTTGACAGGGTTTGGCACGCAGGTTTGCTTTACAAGCTCAAAGGATATTTACCACAGACCCTATTCCTAATCCTACAATCCACGTTCCAAGTCCACTGTGGTTTAGAATATTCTAACTACTATCCCATAAAAGCAGGAGTTCCACAGGGCAGCGTCCCATCCTTTATAATCTATACACCGCTGATGTCCCCTCCACCACCAATACCTTCTTGGCAACATTTGCAGACGACACTGCAGTCCTGTCAACCCATTCAGACCCTGATATAGCATCCCAACACCTTCAAAAACACCTTGATGAGATCGAGTATTGGTGCAACCAATGGCGAATCAAGGTCGATGAAGCAAAATGCTCCCACATAACCTTCACCCTCTGCCGCAAGTCCTGTCCGCTGGTTTTTTTAAATTCGATTCCTCCTCTGTCTGGGACAGTAAGGTATTTAGGCTTTTGGGCTGTTTGTAAATATTGTATGAATGAGCGAGTGAATGATGAATTGTAAATATGGTATGAATGATAACATTTATCTCAATTACTTATTGCCTAATAAAAAGGCAGATTGTAATTTTATCTTAATAAATCTTAATAAATAAATAAATAAAAAAAAAAATTATTTAAAAACTTGGTACTATTAGACTGCCAGTATATGGGCGATCACTAACTTCTCATAGCTTGTAGGTAATAACCAGACAATGAAAGAAACTTACAAAGAAGAAGAAATAAGCCATATCATTCTACTTTTTGACAGTGCAGTGGAAATATGATCTTGATAAGTGTGAGCGAGTGAGCTTTCTATATTACGGACAAATAAAAGAAATGTACAGCCGGATGATTAATAGCTTTCTCGATTGCGAAATGTAGAATTAATGCACTCACACTAAGACCCCCCTCCTAACAATAACGCCCACACTACCACTAGGGCACATTGTGTGTTGGGTTGATTAACATCTTCTGTGGGGGGCAGGCACCCCCAAACACCCCCCCGGTCGGCCATGTCCCTGGATTATCCCGTTCCACTTTCCGTCCATTACAGCCCCTCTACTTAGCCCGTGCTCTGGGGCTTTTCTCTCCATTCTGTACCAGCTGTCTCTCCCGTCTCCTCTTCTGCTTCCCCCATAGCTACGTATAGCTTTTCCTTCATTACTATTCATTCTATTCCCTCACAATTATCTGGATCGTGTCTATGACTTGACAATTTAGAAAAGTATACACCAGTTGATTCAAAGATCAGTTGCCTTTGTTGTCTTTATTAATTAAGCTAATGTGGATGAAATGTGCCTAGATAAATGATGACCGCCCCATTATTGTACTAGGATTGGCCGGTTGTCTTAACAGATCTCTAGCTTCCCTTGATTCATCGTAGAGTGTTACGAGAAAAACATTGGTTAATCAATTCCTATATCAGTTGTTTAGTATTTATTTGTATCATAAATAATCAGTGTATTGCATTATTTTATTTTGGACACATATTCTAATAAAGACAATTTCTGCAGGGGCTTACCCGCCACAGCTGAGGGACTTAAGTATTGCACCGGAATTCGACGCAACTGCTCTGACTGTCTCAGTGATGCCTGGAGAGACAGCGATGCTGCCCTGCCGGGTTCGAAACCTGTCTGATAAAGTGGTAAGTTTTTAGTAGATGTAGTCCGTATTTCTAGTCCACTTAAGCCCCAATTTATATTATATACTATTAGTCAGAACGGTAACATATTTGATTTGTCACTATACTTAATATGAAAGATATTTATTTTTGTTAAAAATATTTAATTTATTAATGACCTTTTAGTTTTTCATTGGCATGGTTTTATTATTAGTGTAATCATACATATAATGTAAGACATAAAATGTAAGTGCACAATAACATGCATATGAGGTGGTTTATGCAAGAAATCAAGTTTTCCAACCTACTCAATATACGTCTTCAAAATACGAAGAGTATTTTGTTTTGAAATTCATAGATTGGATAGTTTTAATCAATACGGTGTTCAGAAAAGATCTATGGAAAGATGTCCGTTATAAATAAACCACTACAAAAATTTCGCATTACTCTTACTAGTTCCTGTCAAATTTGGCCATATTCGTTATTGCCTGCAATTGGAAACGGTGTGAATCCTCTTGGCGATTGTCCTTGGGAAGATAAGACAGACCATAATCCTGGAGTAGAGGATAAAAAGGATTACCTAAGGGTAAAGGAAAGGTCTAATAGCCTGTTAGGCTGAGGCCCCTGAAGATAATCTCGCCCCTTGGCCCTCTCAAAAGGGAGCCTCTCCCGTCTGCCAAGTGATACGCGGATTAGCAACTTGCCGCAAAAGAGATTTTTCTTCGTCTCACCTGTACTCCCAGACTCCATTTCCTACGGGGGTTTTTGGAGTTTTGTTCACTCTTCATTTATTAATACAATTAATTCCACTTCTAATTGGTTCCTCGACTGATAAAATAATAACACTCAACACTTCAATTTTGGTTTAAGTTAAGACCAAATCGAAATATCAAGTGAAAGTCAAATGTGGTCCAGCACCAAATTAAAGCTGTATTCACACTTCTCTTTGGTCTACTCATAATTTATGTCACCACCATTCTCAAGTACCTTACAGTGAGTTTAAGTTAAATTTAAGTCTCTTCTTCTTACGAAGCCAGAACAGTCCCTTTGTCAACAGTTAATTGGGTAGGAAAAATAGAAGTGTTTGTTTATATAATAATAATATATTATATTATTATTAAAAAATAAAATAATATATTATAAATAGCCCAAAAATAGCCTTCGAATATAAGTGCCTCAGTACGGTTGCAAAAAATATTTTATTGACAGTTTCAATGACATTTCGTAAAATTAGTCCACTAATGCCTCAAGACATGATTCATGCTATTAATCATGACACAAAGGTCTCTCTTTGAGGATAGGAAATATTTGTTTTTTAATTACAAGTAATCGATTAGTTTAATTATCACTAAAAATTGTAAAATTTTTGGGAAAATATTTAATTCCTTACATAAAAATGGGGATCTGTAAAATTGCGAATATAATTTTGATGAAACATTTAATGAATTTACGTATTTCTAGTCCACTTAAGCCCCAATTTATATTATATACTAATAGTCAGAACGGTAACATATTTAATTTGTCACTATACTCAATATGAAAGATATTTATTTTTGTTAAAAATGTTTAATTTATTAATGACCTTTCAGTTTTTCATTGGCATGGTTTTATCATTGATGTAATCATACATATAATGTAAGTGCCATGCACATGCCTTTGAAAAAAAAATACTATTCGAGTTAAAGTTGTGATAATTTTAATTAACTATGTTGCAAAATAAAAAGTTAAGAAAGTAAATGCGATCGCTAACCATTTAAAAAAATTACTTAACCAATTTGTTGCAGTCCTGGGATTGTCTTGTTACAAAAGATTCGGAAAGGTTGTACTAAGTAGTGAGTACGCTAATTTAGTACTAAACAAGTCAATGTCCTTTAAAAAACTTATAATTTTGATATTATTATTATTTAATGTAACGATAAAATGGCTCAATTTGCAATTAAAGTTTTAAATGTCGAGCGCACGCTATTCTTGATTTCAGGCAATTGTGATGTATTATTAAATGTAATTTAGTAGTTAATATTACAAAAATATAGACTGGTGCTTCTTAAGGGAATCTATATCCTGTATTATTAGGTTGTGTCGTCAAACAGGTAACTCTCGATTTGATGATAAGCTTGGTAACAGTTTAGGAGGGATGAAAGGCATTTCTTATCAAAAAATTCATTATCTAATATCTTCATAATACTAATATACAGGTGAAATTCAGGAAATTAATAAATACTAGTAGATACTTCATCGAATTCTCGGCTTTGACTTTAGCTAACTGGCCAAGTCGACAATTGAAATAGTAAAAAACTCTGGAAAATTATTGATCTGACGATTTCATGTCTCAAATGAGAATTCATTGAAATTAACACTTTCAACTGAAGTTCTAAATAAGTTCTAGATAATATGGAAATATTTGAATACCAAATACTTAAAGAGATACTTGGTCGGTTCTGCCATTTAGTACGAACTGTATATAATTTAATGATTTTACAAATTTTCTTAGGTAAAACATTTTTTTCCCTTTTAATTTGTGGATAGTGCTTCCATATGTACAGTGAAATGTATGAAGTATGTGGTGTTTATACATTGTAAGTACATATTGTCCTAATGTGGTGACAACATGCTTATAGTTGCCGTATACATTGCGCATACATGGCAAGTCCTCATGCCTCTCTTTGGACTATTTCTCTTTTATCTATTTGATCCCTTCACTTCGATAATGTCACTTATGAAGCAATAAGCAAATTAGTTATTAGTCTACCACCCGCCAACACTGCTCCAAGTAGCCCCTTCATCCCAATTTCAACGTCCAATTAATTTCATGACTGTGACAATAGAAAGCAACAATGCTATGCTTCGCTGATTTCTATTTCTCGAATTATTTAAGGAAGCTTTGTAATAAGATACATTAACTTTAAGGTATTTGTATTATTTTGACAATTCGAAATCTATATCACTTAAAGTTTTTTGTAGTGTAATTTTATGGATTTAAATGATAATTAATATTTACACAGTCAGAATCCCGTATAAAAACTGCTTTCATTGCAATAATATAGTCCAGCTTTTCAGTTATTGAACACCTCACCGGGTTCAGAAAGGACTCAGTTCGGACTGCAATCTGGTGAAACTACAGTAGCCCGTTACAACGAACATGCGAAACATCAGAGTCGCTGCGATGATCTCCCTTGATTGCTTCAAAGGATTCGACTCTGTAGATCATCACACACTCCTTTGATGCCTGAACAAGCACGAATTTCCTGTGCAACTACAGAACATAATGGCTTCCTATCTCGCAGGCAGAACTGTTTCTGTGCGAATAGGAGCCATATCAACCACAAGAAGAGATTTCATGGTCGGATTTCCTCAAGGGTCGGTGCTGGAACCCCTACTGTTCAACATCTACACCACGCACATAGTAGGAGCATCATACTCCAACTGTCAGGGAGCGGCGTATTCGGACGACATAGAGGTCTACAGCACCAGCCTTAACCCAGCGAAAGCTCTAAAGGCTGCATAGAGTGCCAGTCAGTTAATCACCGACGGGCTACGAGTTGTCCACATTTAGGTAAACCCAGCAAAGACGCAAGGGATCGTTTTCTCGTTCCAGCACGGGAAAAGAAAGCTTCCACCCAGCTTCAACATAGACGGGACTGATTGCAAACTCGCCAATAGCCTATGCTACCTAGGCAGCAGCCTAGGCAGACACATGACGTTCGGTACACACTTGCAGAAGAAGCTGAAAAGAGTACTTAGGACTTACTACTCTCTCCAGCATCTCATCACAAGCCAGGCTATATTAATGAGGCTGAAACTGCTCATATATCAGAGCGTCCTGAGGCCAGAACTACTTTTTGGAACTCCTTTTTCCCGTTATCTCCACACCAGCACCATAACTATACTCCAGAGCTTCCGTAACAACATCCTGCGCACGGCACTATGGCATACCCCTTTTCGTGAAATGAAGGCTCCTGACATCCACGAAAAGTTCAAGGTCCCCACCATCACCGAAGCCATCAGAAGAACACACATCAAATTCTTCGACTCGATGAAACATTGCCAAAACCCCCTATTCCAAGACCTGACTCCCCCGCCACTGCCGGCAAGATGGCAACTCTCTAGATCTGGGAAAGCAGACCAAATGGTGGACATTACGGCCCTTGGCCAACCAACAACAAGCATCTGTCGGGCACTCATCACTGCTTTCCAACTAAATGAGGTTCCACTACATCCCTAGAGAGACTCTAGGCTCAGCCTTCAGTGGACTCTCACCACTGTACCGCAACATTTCCACCTCTACCGAGGCTTCCCACACTCCTTAATTCCCTCACTCCACCTTCAAAGCGGTACTCCTAGTAAAAGGATCCGCTCACCCCAAATAAATTCCCTTTATTTTTCCCTTATCTATAATCTTAATAATTTGAGAGCTAAGCGAAAAAAAAAAATTGATTTATAACAGTGTAAATAAGCAAATACTAACTTTATATTTTTCATATACCCAATACAAAATGTAATTATGGTGAAAACTTTAGAGTGGGGTTTCATATCAAAAGAATAATTTCCCTGACGGAATAATTTTCCGCGTAATTTGTTCCGTAATAAATAGCCCTTTGTGAAAGTTCCCTCCCAGATGTGATTATTTCGGTTTTAAAATCATTGAATGTTTTTTTAACCTTCGACTCCTTTCATTGGAGGGTTATTATAATTATGGCAGTTAAGTTAACTATTTCTGTTGCTTGTTAGAACGAGCGCACGTCGTTGTTAAATATTAATATGAAGTTATTACAATAAATTTGATATAACCAGGTAAGCATAATTATGTTTGCTTTCCCATTGCCTCAAAACATGCACGATTAGATTTGTATGTTTTGTTTTAATCACTATTTAATAAAAATCCTTTGAAAATATGCCGCGTGGGACTCAACTAAGTGAAACTAAGCAACAACGGATAGTTGACTTAAAAAGAGCGAGGCACAAAGGCAAATTCGTAATGGGTTAAAGCTCTCCCAGCGTGTAGTTGAAAACGTTTTGAATTCAGCTACAGAAAATTCTCCAAAAAACGGGTGCTTCTTCTGCCCAGAATGTGATGGATTATAAGAAAACTGTTGCTCAAAACACATCACTTACAACTCCGCTTGCAGTTTGCTGAAAAACATATTCAGGAAAGCCTAATTGGTCCAGGGATATTTTTAGTGAAAAAAAAAAGTTTAATCTTCATGGCCCGATTATTTACTGGCTTGACGTAAGAAAGGAAAAAAAAAAACCTGTTTTCGAAAAAGTCACACTAAGGCGATGGAATAATAATAATAATATGGGCTACTTTCAATGAAAAGGAGGATTCTCAGATAATAATTGATGTTAGTTTTATAAAGGTGTTTAAAAAAGTTCTTTTGCCGTTTATTACATTTTTAGAAGAGGAAAAAGGGTTAGTTTTCCAACAAGATAACACAGCAGGGCCCGCAAAACGATGGTTTTCAGGCTCAATGTTTTGGATTGGCATGTACTTAGTCACGTCACTAAACCCATTGAACATTTTTGGGAAACGATGGCTAGGGACGTCTATGACATTCAGATATGCAAAAAATCACAGGAGTTTGAGAAAACATAGCAGAGAGCAGTTTGATAAACTTGGTAAGAAGTTTTCCTGGATGACTGTTGGGATAATTATGAAAAGGAATACACACTTTAAAGAGTCGAAAATATTCTGAGTTTGTACTTTTTAGATCTATTATTACTATTCTGTTCACTTTCAATTCAGACAATTTAATTTTACTTATAATAATATTGTCACGAATCTCGCGAACCATTTTGTTATACCACATGACCTAATGGCAACTACATGGTATGCAACTCAAGGGTAATAAAGTAAAATTTAATAATCGATCATATACTCGATTCTTAAAACATTTTAAAGAAGTTATGATAACAAAAAAATATTTTGCAACTACACTTAAAACATGAATATAAGAAAAGACATTAAAATTTATATTCAAAAACAGTTAAATCTAATTCTTCAACAAATATATTCAGGTCCGATAAATAATTAATTTAATTTACATTTCTGATTATGCTAAGTAGAGAGTTCAGTTTAGAAAACCAACTTATTGGATGATACTGTTCATTATTAACAACATTTTTGTCATTTTAATTCGTTTAATCCATAAAATATTGTTTAAATATTCAGTTAGCCTCTCGAAGTTATTCACCTACCTACTAAGGTAGCAACGGTGGCTGGCCTTGTGTCTTCATTAGAAGTTTTTTCATGGATTTGTATTTATTAAATAATTATCCTGAACTTTTTTTGCTGTAACTGACAAGTAACTTGGATTTGCCACGAATACCATTGGGTGATACCTGCTTTGTTTTTTTAAATCTTAATTTATGAAAATTAACCTACATCAGATCTAATTTACCCTGAATTTACACTGGAGTAGTTCCTGCCTGAGCATTCAATAATTCATCCCTCGCAGCCAGATGAGACAGGGGGTGGTTGTCAGATTGTTCGCGGTGACCAGAACCCCTACAGCCTGGATGGCAAGAAGCTGCCCTAACAAGGAGACAATCATCAAGATCTATACCCGTCTTGGAGAGGATGCTTGGCCCGATTCCACACACAACACAATGCTATCTTTAGAGTGCCCGCGACCTCTTATTAACAGGCTTGTTTTCTGATGCCATCTCGTAGCTCTTCTCTCGTTCCTCCATTGCTGTCAACAAGTGAACAAATATAAAAACAAATCAACTGTGATACATGACGCAGACAAGGTCTTGTTATGGTCGTGAAAATGATTTTAGTAGCAGTTTTAAGCTCCCAACACAGTCAATGGGTCTTTAATTTAAGACCCAATTATATGCGATAATCTATTAATTTAAAAATAAATCAATTTGTTTCAATAGATTATATTGTAATAAACTATCATGATACATACCCCACATCCAGTAAATGGAGGCTAGCACTCAATGCTGAACACTTAATAGCTAACCATGATCTCATGTACCGTTCACAGACTAACAGCGAAAAATTTCGTTTGAATGTTGTTTAACATATTCAGGAATTTACTTGATGTTCAGTGTGCTTTGTGGTTATGTATGTATTGTTATGTATATCGTAATGTACCCCTTGTGGTTTATAGGATCAGTTTTCAATATTCCATAATTTGTATATGGTAATTGTTTCTTTTGTTTACTATATCCTTCTTTGCAAGGATGAATTGAATACTATTGCAGCACCTTAGTGAGGAGACCTTTATCACAAGCAGCTTATACAAACATTCACGAACGACTCGGTCTGCAATAGTCATTAATCAATAAATGCGTCGATAATTGATGCGTGTTGAGAATTCATACCAAAAATTAGATCTTTGAGAAAAATAAGTTTTTTTTTTAATTTTAATTAGTCTAAATATTATTTAAAAAAATATTAATTTATATAAATACGTTATTTATTAAAGGAATTATCAAATGTATTCATCTGAGCAATTTATGTATGTTGTAAGTAGAAGAATCACTAATAAAAAGACATGCCCGACATGCCGATGAAACATAACGAAAAAAATGTAGGATTTGTAACTAAAACTGACCGAAAATCAGCAATATAGTCTTCACTGACGGAATTGTTCACATGAATAATTTAATAAGACTACCTTCAGTTATAAGAGATAAACACATAAAGGAGACTGATATTAAAATATTGTTTACTAAAAGGTTGATAAACTTGCCCATGTTTGTTGTTTGGATGGATTAATAAATACTACTTTTAGAGAGTTTACACATTGAAAATATTATATTGGTGTGAACGACGTTGTGACTCGCTATGCATTGAATCCCTGTGGATGAGGCCTATTGAACAGCTGCTCAAGTTGTAGCCAGTTGTTCACCATGTACTTGCGAGAATAACCCTAATCTAAGAACTTTCAGCTTTCTTCTGTCTTCAACAACCATTTGTATTAAGATAAAATTACAATCTGCCCTATTAGGCAATAAGTAATTGAGATAAATGTTATCATTCATACCATATTTACAATTCATCGTTCACTCGCTCATTCATACAATATTTACAAACAGCACAGAGGCCCCCAAAGTCCACAAGGTTGTCACATCCCCCGCATGCAAAGGAGGAAGTGGAGTCTTGGGAAGTCCCCCACGCTCCTACGTCAGCCGCGTCACTGGATAAGAGCCAGTGGATGCTGACCGAGAGCGCGAGAGCCACAGACGCTCAGGACATGATTAGAGAAACTGGCCATTGCCAGGACTCCCACTATCACTTAATTATAGCAGGTCACGAGGCCACTGCCATTTTAATCACCGAGGAGGATTATAGGGATAAGTGGTACAGTGCAATGACTGTGCTAAGGAATTAGGGCGGTTGGATAGGTTACTATGGAATTTTATGAACTTGGAAGGGATGCGTTCAAGAATATAGGGTATATTCAGATGATTGTGAAGGGTTTTGTTGCTGACATTATAAGGGGGGCATTTACTATTGTTCTCAGGACTTTGAATTGAAAGGATTGGATGCGCTTGATGTTCGACTTTTTTTTGCTGTCCCCCATTGCTCTATCCCGTATGTCCAGATTGACTTAAGTATAACTTTGTAAATAAGTAGTTTATTTTCTATTGAGAGATGAGATGTCCTTCGAAGTAGTCTGTACAGTTGTCCAAAGCGTCTGTTTAGTTCTTGTCTTTTCAGCCTCGTGTGTGGGCTCCATGTCAGTCTTTTGTCAAGATGGAAGCCTAAATACCGTACTGTCTCAGAAACTGGGAGAGGAATTGAATTTAAAAAGATTGGTGGACAGGACTTGAGGCAGAGGGTAAAGGTTACATTTTCCTTCATTGACTTTGATTCGCCATTGGTTGCACCAATACTCGATCTCGTCAAGGTGTTTTTGAAGGTTTTGGGATGCTATATCAGGGTATGGATGGGTTGACAGGACTGCAGTGTCGTTTGCGAATATTGCCAAGAAGGTATTGATGGTAGAGGGGACATCAGCGGTGTATAGGTTATAGAGGATGGGACCCAGGTCGCTGCCCTGTAGAACTCCTGCTTTAATGGGATAGTAGTTAGAATATTATAAACCACAGCGGACTTGAAAGAAACGGTTTGAAAGGTAGGATTGTAGGATTAGGAATAGGGTCTGTGGTAAATATCCTTGAGCTTGTAAAGCAAAACTGCGTGCCCGACCATGTCAAAAGCTTGACCTATGCCCAGAAAGGCAGCAGTGCAATATTGTTTGGTTTCAAGGGCTGAGGATATGTGATCAACAACGCGAAGGCCTTGTTGAGCTGTGGAATGTTGTTGGCGGAAACCAAACTGGTGAGTAGGATAAAGGTTTTTGGATTCAAAAATTGGAAGTAGGCGTTTTAATAGGAGTTTTTCAAATATTTTTGAGAGGATAGGGAGTAGGCTAATTGGACGGTAAGCTGAGGCGTCATTGGGCGGTTTACCGGGCTTGGCAAATAGGACTATAATGGAGTGTTTCTAGAGGAGAGGAAAGTGCGTAGTTCAGATAATGCAATTATAAATGTAGTTTAGGAAGATTTTGGCTTTAGGAGGAAGTTGTTGGAGGATTCGAGGAGTAAGGAGATCATATCCTGGAGATTTTCGATAAGGTAATTTTTTCAGAAGATATTTTACCTCAGAGGGGTTAACGGCTTTTGGTGGAAGTGAGAGAGGGATAGGTGAAGTGAGAAAATCTTCAACAGTTGAGCGATGAGTATTGTTTTGAGGAGTAAGGTGAGGAGTGAAAGTACGGGAAAGATGCAGTGCGAATTTCTCCGCCCTCTCGCCATCCGAAGCCACCCAGGACCCGTCATCACGACCGAGTGGGTGTGAAACAGGATGATATTTTAGAATTTTCTTAGTTAGATTCCACAAGGAGTTATCCCTGGTAGACAGAGAGGAGAGATAGGAATTGAAAGAATCGGAACGGAAGAATGCCAATTGCCGCTTTGCCAACCTGCAGTACTGATTGTGTGAGCGACGATCAGCAGCTTCTGTCTTCAACACCTTTTTTTTTTTATAATTTTCTTTGTTTTAGGTTGAATTTTTGGTATACTATTTTTGTTGTGTATTGTGATTTAAAGAATAGTAAATTGTATTCAACATATTATCAATATGATTTGCTACTTTAATAGACCGGAGCACTTTCAAGTATCATACTAACTTTAGCACCTTTGCTAACCACGGAGTGCCAACTGCCCTCACGTTACAATGGTTGGAAAGTTAATACATAAATATTATATCTTGTCTCCTAAACACACATTATATGGCTACCACAGGCCGCCGGAGTACTTGATAGACATTCTTACATTAGTCTTATATCATGATTAATTGTTTTTATTGTTTTATGGTTTAATTCATTCGACTGATGCACTCCCAAACTAGCGCACACAATGTACTGGTTTGCTACAACTTGTTGTTATAAGATTAAATTCAAAATGCCCATCGAAACGTAATGAAGCTGTTAAATGGGTTTTATTTGAAGAGCGATTATACGTACGATTGGACCGCTGAACAAAAACGCCGGGAGCTAGGCTCTAAACAGCGGATGAGGCGGAAAGTTGGGACCCTGAGCCCCGGGAGTCGCGGAAAGCTTTGAGTTCAACTTTTCTTACTTTTTCAAGCTTCCTTGGGGGGGTTCCCCCCTCCCTTTCTCCCTCCCTTAACTCCTACTAACTCCATCAGGAAGTGTTTTTCACCCGACTCGGGAGGAGAATGCGAACAAGTAGAAAAAAATAGAGGAAATATTACAAAAAATCGCCACGTCGTGAGGTTAATTGGTCCATTTTCAACTTTGCCTGATTTACTCCTTGTGCTCGTAGCGGGAATCTAACTTACTTATTTTCAGTAATGAAGCTTTCTTTATTAATTATTGTCTGTATTTTTCTTGGCTTGGGTGATATATTAATTGTAGGTATAAAAAAAAAATTCTAACAGCTTTGAAAAATCGGCATTTTTGGTTTAAATTATTTATTTGATACATCTGGAACTAATTGGTTAAACTATTTATCTCGTTCAAGGCTAAAAATAAATACTAAAATTTTAATTCTTCACATCATAAATATCTACAAACCTAATTTTTAAATTCTTATGAAGTATTAATGCTGCGGCAGTAGTTAGCCAACTACTGCAGTACCAGTGAGGTCAATGGCTCTCATCCTATAACCTTCATTTCGGTTTTCTCGACCGGATTCGTCATTTAACCATTCATTTTCCCACAAGAGGATGCCGTTAACACTTAGTTCATTTGCACTATTGAATAGGAAAAATTACAGCTTTTAGCCCAAATTAGCTTCGAAGCTAAGATTTTCTTTATGAATGTATGTTTGGCTTAAAAATTATTCAATCGAACAAAACACCAAATTAAAAATGAATAAATGTGAAGAAAGCGCTCTTGGTTTTCTAACTAGTATAGTTTATTTGACACATGATTTCTGAATTCTTATTTCTTTTCTCGCGATAATAAATAATTTAAACAAATATGTTAAACAAAGTGCTGTGTTATTTGGAAAAATACCTTCCTGATTCCACCCGCCTCCTTTGGGCATTCAACACCCTATATCCTTCTCATACATCCTTAAAATGGGGGACTCCCCTTAGTGAAAGGCACTCATTAGCCCAAAATAATTTTCCTTTATTTTTTCTACATCCTATTTTTATAAGTTTGAGAGCTAAGTAAAAAAAAAAAAAATTTGGAAAATTGATCTTTTTGGCGAAATGCAAAAGGCTTATAGCCATTCAGCCATTATAGTGCTCAAACGTTTCTCATATCTTCTCTACTTTGTCCTTGGCGAAAAACTGCATCAAAGCTTTTATCTCATAGTCTCCTTTTGAAAATCTACAGTGAAACCAAAACACAGGTCACGCAAGTAATAACCAGAGCTATTTACGGCTAAAACAAATTTTTGTGTGAAACGTTGACACTCCCGAATGTGTTTTTTTGACGAATTTCGTCTTTTGGTGTCACAAACCTATAAAAATGTTTATCAATCTAGCTAGGATTTAAACTGTTTTTAAAAGTATCAGGTACTGTATGATAAATGAATAGTTTGGCAATGAACTCCGAGTATTGTCCATGGAATGAGAGGAACAGTCTAGACAGAAGCAGTCGACGTAGGTCTGGGGAGCATTGCGGAATCACGTACACAATAGAGAAGATTAGAGAAGATAACTAAAACGAACTAGAAAGTAAACTTAAAAATTAATCTTGATTCAGTTATTACCGTCAATGTTTCCATACGCAGCAAGTGACACAAGTGTAGCAAAAGCGTGACCCTGCTCCTAGATCGTAGAACAAATAGTGTCATCTTGGTCGAGATTGTCTAAATATAGCGGCTCATGCTCACTGCCTGTCAGTCGGGCCATCTGACTCAGATATCTCCAGTGTTCCCGAGGGACACAGGATGGCCCTCAATCTCCTCCATATTTTTCGGGAGTCCCCCCTTCTTGTCGTTACTCTTGGTATTCCTGGAAGGCGACTGTACAGTTGATGTGCCATTGTGGTACTAAATCCTTCGAGACAGGTAGGTATAGATCAGGCCTGAGGCGCCTTACATAAGCCTTTAAAGTAAATATTTACAGGATATGCGGGGTGAGTCCGTCCTGAGTCGCTTTTATTCTGCCCGCTTATTTCTATCTTGGGTATACGAGTCCGTTTCGGTGAAATAATAAACATCTTTTGTAAGCTATTTTTATTTAATGGTTACTTTTCACTAAAAATATCTATAAGGGCCTATATGAGCCCTTTAATCCTCAATGTACTGTTTTTTGTCATAATAGCCCAATGCTACCCTAATATTTATATTTCCGCCGAAAATAATATTGAACCATCATTCAAAATCCTTTTAGAAATATAAATATACATATAATTTTTTTTTAAGCCTGCTATTTATTCTAAAGTGTGTGAATGAATTTCCGAAATACCTATGAATGTTGACTATCAAAGTGTATAGAATAAAGCCTTGCTATATCTCTCTACCTTGATCTGTAGAGGAAGGGAATAGTCACAACGTAATGCTCAAGAGACCTAAGTTAGATACCAGGCTCCCAAAACCATTTATTTTAGAGAAATAATTGTTATCTAACCTTGTTAGTAGCAACTTGTAGTAATAAGCATTGAATTTAGGTTTTAAAGCAACTATAAAAGATATAAGATATATGTAAAGTCCTAACGTAAGTTAGGATTGCAAAACAGACAATAATAGGACTATAGTGAAGAATAATTAATAAAAATTAGAAACATATTGTATTTATAATGTCCCTATACAGTTACAGTAAGTTACAGTTACAACTATTACAGAAGTTGAGAAGTTGGTTCGATAAAGAGGCACTCAAATAATAATCCCTTCACAAATACTTCTACTGCTAACAACAGCTGACACTAATTTAACGAAACGAATTTAAATCACGTATATTGTAAATAAATATATAATTTCTGAGCCGATTCCAATTTAAAAGTCTACGCAATAATCTTGAAATTTTTTGTATTAACTTTGGCATCTGTATTTGGTAATTTAAGTGTCTATCCGATTATCAAATGTATTCCCGAGTGAATAGCAGTGACAACGTAATAAAAATAAGGGATTTTTATTTTAATCAATATTTCTATTTTTTTTTTTATGGGAGGAAAATCATTAGAGAAACTCCACACGAGAAAATTTTTTTATGAAACTCTTTTATTGAGATTTCGGCTTTGAGTGCTGAAGAATACAGCTTACCGAAGACTTATTGTACACCAATCAAATTACTCGTGACGGAAATGGATCTTTGGAAACGGAGCAGCAGATTGACACAAGTTCTAAAACTATAAACAGTACGGTACAGCGATCAGAAACCCGTGCATTTCTGAAATCTAAGTTATTCGCTAAACATGCTAACGTGACTTAATATAATTAGTTTAATCAATTTTAGCTTTTAGAAATCTAGGTCTCAACTAAGATTATAGTACGTATCTACCATTAACGACAAACTTAAACTAAACTTGAAATTAAACTAGACCTATCCTTTAGGCAATGCATTTGAAATGCTACTCTTGTCTCTCACATGAGAAAACAGTTTTTCTCTCTCCGTTCGCGAATTAAAGCAGTTAATCTAGATCGAAAAATCAAACTCGATTCAGAGGCATCGAATACCGCTGCCAGGGCCAGGTCAGGAGCCCCCCTCGGAAAAGTTTCAAAGATTATCCAATTTAGAAAGGAAAATAGTGGAAAAGAGGAGAGGGTAGAGGTATTGGGGCAGGGCGGGATAAATGCTGTTTTCATCCCCCCAGCTTTTTCTCAACTCCCTTTCGCCCCACCCGCTTCCATTAAAAGCAGTTAAGAATAACAATAGCACAGTTAATCTGAGACCGGAGGATTTGACGCTTGGGCCTAAGACTATTTCCTCCGGGCATTAATTGTTCTCTGCTCTTTTATTTATAGCCCTTACAAACCACCCTTCATCCTTTCCATTCAATCTTTTAATCGTATTATCATTTTAATTTGCTCGTAATGAATTATCATTAGTAAAGACACCATTGATAGAAGAAGTAGACAGTTTTTCTGCAGGTGCCCGAATACCTTGCAATAAAAAAAAAAATCATACTTTTGTATCTGTATAACGGTAAATATTTTCTCAATTAGAGAGATGCATTTGTCTTGTAGTGAATCACACAGTAATGAATGTTTTTGGCGATGTTTCAAACACTGTTAGAACTTTTTCGTAGACGTAGCTCTTATTTTGTCATACTATTTTCCTTGGCCGTGCATATTTACACTTGTCTCATCTATAATAAACCATAGGGATGGTCCTGAGGCCAGCTCTACTGTTTGGGACACCACTCTTCCGATTCCTACACACTAGTACAATAACTCGACTCCAGAGCTTTCAGAACAAAATCCAGCGCACGGCACTATGGCATACCCCTTTTCGTGATATGAAGGCTACCGACATCCACAAAAAGTTCGAGGTCCCCACCATCACCGAAGCCATCCAAAGAAGACACATCAAGATCTTTGACTCGATGAAACATAGCCAAAACCCCCTGACCAGACACCCCCACCACTACCGGCAAGATGGCAACACTCTAGATCTGGGAAATAAGACCAAATAGTGGATATTAAGGCCCTTGGCTAAACAACAACAAGCCTCTGACGGGAACCCATCACTGCTATCCAACTGAATGAGCTTGCACTTCATGGCTAGAGAGACTCTGGGCCCAGCCACCAGTGGACTCTCACCACTGTACCGCAACAATCAACCTCTACCGAGGCTTCCCACACACCTTAATTCTCTCACATCACCTTCAAGCAGGTACTCCTAGTAAAAGGATCCGCTCAACCCAAATATTCCTTTATTTTTCCCTCATCCTTAATCTTGTATAATTAAAGAGCTAAGAAAACCCCCCCCCCCCAAAAAAAACAACCAGGTTTTGGTCAGAACTCTCTAAACATTGGAGCAACATTTTATCTGAAGATTTAAATAGTTTGGTGCTTTTACTATGATTATTTAGGCTAAGTTTGTTGATATAAACTAACATATATTGATAAATATGAAATTATTTGAGACAAGCTCTCTGTTTACATTGGTGAAAGCATTATTGTGATATTTGATAGTCCCCAATTTTTCAGAACCTAATAAAAAATTTACTCATTCATTTTTCAAAAATGTTTACTCAAGAAACACAATTATAATCTCCTCTAATAGGTAAATAGGTAATTGTGATAAATGGTCCCATCTGATATTTACAAAATCATATATTTATGAGATATTTCATTGCTTAACCATTTACATTGCTAAGATAGTCTACAAGGTATATAAATATAAACTTAAGAAGAAGAAAAGTATTTATATTTATTCTAATATGATTTCGTTGTAAATAAATATTTGAAAGCAATTAGTTATGTTTATTAAACCTCATAGCCCTGATCGATAGAGTTAGCTCGTTGTGTTTAAGTCACCACTCACAACCTTTCCACATGCCCAAATTACCAAATCGAGCGAAGGACGCCAATGACATCTGAAAAACAAAATGTTTCTTTAGCCCGATTGCAATCATGCCTACATCTAACATGTTTGATAATACAACCATTGTCGGAATAGTCATTTTCTCAATGTTCGATGTTGGGAAGATATCGTTGGCTGTCCTATGATTTGAAATAAAACATTTATCATTTAATTTGCGATTGTGAAAGTATGCGATTTGATAGTGGAGATGCCCTTGCCCACTTGTAAATGTATACAGATCAAATTAAATATAAACAATTCATACACTGCATGGACGATGATTCACACAAGGAGGTTATTGACCAGGGTGTAGGAGTGTGGAATATCGCAGTTACAGTTAACGCCACCCACAAAAGGCACCCGTAGACCGTAAACAATACAATTCATCGACAAAACCCGTCCGTTGAAATTATCAATCTATTAGGGGGAGGTTTGAGCCATTGAAAAGATATTCGGGTCAGTGGCTGCCCAGTGAGGGGTAAAGATAACACTTCAATTACAGGGCAGTGAATAATTTTCTGTGTACATTCTTCAGTTATTATTTTAATAAAGATCAAAGTTTTGAATACGCTAAAATATCATGGATCTTGGGTTCTTATCGCATCCTCTTGCCCAAGTTAATGTATTGACTCTTCCTGCGTTGACGAATTGTTCTTGAGGAGTCACCGGTACTCAGCTTCGAGAAAGAAGTGGTTGAGATTATGCTTACTTGGATTTTTTTGAAAATAATTGTCGGCTATTTACATGATTCGTAACTCTCAGGGAAAAGTGCTACTCTTCACTGCACTGGGCTTGCTTCTATACTTAAACCATGGCGTTGATTTTAATTTATTTTTGTGTGCTGGTATAGTCTGTTACACTCTTCAGATCACTTCGGGTCACCAGTTGTCGAGTTATCTGATGTGTAAATCCCACAGGTGGGGAGGAGACGCCCACCGCGGGTTTGGGTCACTACAGCCTCTAGCGCCTAGAAAGAGATAAGACGGGTGGACCTGTGGTCTTTCACCCTGGCTGGTGGCCTAATCGGGGGGCAGCTTAATTCCTTTTGATCTGACTCCATAAGAACTTACAAGGTGAGCCCCGACAAAGCATAGTGCTCAGGAGAAGAGGAACAGGGTAGGTTTATAGGTAGTTTATGTGGTCTTGGAATGACTATGAATTCACACTTGGTGTCTAAAGGTGGGTGAAAACCGTCCAGATCCTAAAGGCAAGTGTGAACCGGAGAGAAACAGACTGGATTGCCGTGGGAGAAGCTACTAGGTAAAGTTTGTAGGGGCCACGGCAACCGTCATCCGCGAGGGATAGGTCTCTCCCAAGGAGGTGCTAGTTTTAGCGATACCCAGGCAGAGATTCTCAGTAGAAAGGTGTTGGGCCTGACAACGCCGGACTAAAACATAGCGAGGTTAGGAGAGAGAGATGCAGAGGTAGTTGAATGAGAAGGTCATGGTTTGAGTAGAGCAGCAAGGGCCAGTGCAGAGAGAGATAGAGAAAGAGAGCTGTGCTCCAAGTGCCGGTTCTATATGTTCTGTGGTCCACCCTAAGACGGCCGGATTATATAGGCAGGCCAGACGTGGAGGGGTTGGTTCCCCCACCTGCGGCTATAGCATTGTCGACTGTCGTACGGAATAGTTTGAGGAAGACAAGTGATGGTCATGTAAAATTACATTCTCTTATAGTAGGTAAATAAGTAATTGTGATAAATGGTCTCATCTATGGGCTATTTACAAAATCATGCATTTATGAGATATTTCATTGCTAAACCATTTACAGTACTATGATATAGTCTACAATGTCAGTTCAAAATAACTAGAATTTTCTCTGTCAAAAAAGGAAGTAGGAATGTGTATTATACATAATTGTGAAGAATGAAAGTACTTATATTTATTCAAATATGATTTCGTCGTGAATAAATATTTGAAAGCAATTAGTTATGTTTATTAAACCTCATAGCCCTGATTGATAGAGTTAGCTCGTGTTTAAGTCACCACTCACAACCTGTTCACATGCCCTGAATACTTGATATTTGCTAAAATGACTTATTTTGTAACTTACTCAAAGAGCGTTAATTATTACAACACCTAGGACCTACACTTAGCTACTGAAAACTATTTGGAGAAATGAAGCTCGAATATGCGGATGTGTCAGAAAAAGATTTTTTCACTGGACGAAACGTTTACAAACGAGAGTAGTCCAAATTATCGCAGCAGGCCTTCTTTACGAATATCGAAGCAACCTGATACTACTCAGAATTTCTCAACTAGAGTAGAAATACTATTTCTTCAAAAAGTAGGTTCTCGCTGAATTGAATAACATTCCATGAAGGCTCGAGAAGAAGAGAATTATTGAATAAATTTATTAATAATTTCACCACGAGAATGTAACACAAGGCACCTCATTTCCTTTCTCTATTTTAGTCATTATTGCTATAGAAAAAATTATGTAGTAATAATAACAACGCGAACAAACAATATCATTTCTGAGGTATTTAAATTCAAGCACTTGACAACATACAAAAAAAACAACTTAAAATTATTTTTTATTGGAGCTGACAAAATATTGATTCATGAGTAATAAAGTTAGTTAGTAATTTGTGCGCCTACTCAAATTTCCCTTAGTCTTCACTGATATGGTTTTGTCTAACGCTGAAGGGTTGATAACAAACTGGAAATCCCGCACAGCATTGAGACTTTGCGGGTCTTATGGTTCTACAAAGTTAAAGGGTGTTCAGTTCTCTGGTGCTTTGAGTGAAGGCCGGAAGAGCTGGCTACCTAAAGGTTACTTGCTTTTCATAAACTGCGAGGGATTTCAATTTTCTTTCTAATACTAACTGTATAAAACTAATGGACTATTCCTTAGCACAGATTCTGTCCCACAAGTTAACCCGGCAATGGGAACGTCGGGCCAGTCTGACCCAGCAGCATACTAATGAAACCACATTAGTTCATAACTCGTCGGTCAGCCGTCAACGTTAATCATATAGAAGACCTGAAGTCAATTTCTCTCAAAGTTGTATATGGGTCAAATTGACCCAACTTTTTCAGATATCCAATTACTACAAATATGAGATTTGAGAGAAAAACGATTACGTTCAATATCTACCTAGAGTAGTAAATTTACACATTGAAAATTCTGAACAAGAGATTGAACGAACGTGAACATGAGCCTAGAGCAGTTATTTTTTGTAATTTAAAAAAAAAATGTCGAAGAAACCTTATTGATTGGAACCATCGACGTGCAGTCAGATCAATACACGTATCCCCAAGAAAAAAAATCCGCGAAGTAGCCAAGACTGCAGAATAAGTTCCACCAAACCTAAAAACGTTTACACTTTATTACCAAAACTACATCTATGACTGAAAGGGTTATAAATAAATGCATTTGTTTTGCAAGAAATACTTCCATTAAGGTTGTTTAAATAATTTAGTTATATTTTGTCAATACATTAGTGTTAATAATGCTACGATGCGATATGATTTTCTTGTAACTGTCCATTTTTTCATTAAAAAAAACAACAACTAAGGAATATTGAGTGATTTATATTAAGCTGTGATGTAATGAAACAATTGCATGATACGAAAATTGATCATGTATTTAAAGAACGTTAGATTGAATTATAACCATGTGTCAATTTGGCCCAACGTTCGCAGTGATATCAGTATAATTGGAGAGGGCAGTCAACAGCCCACGTCTGTCATCGTCGGGTACTACAGAGCGATCAATATTTTGAATACACTTGCTAATTAAAGGAAAGCTCTTGGTTTGTAAAGAAGCATACATTGTTATTAGTTAAAACCGGAAATGTATCAGATAATTCTGATCCAGCTACACAACGCTCAATCATGGCTTAGGTTTTAGCTTAGAACCTAAATTCGATCAAAATAGCATAATTAGAGAAATCGTTTTTTGAGGTTAAGAATAAAAAAAAAAAAGAAAAAAGAATCAGTAATTACTCTATTTAAATTCAAATAGTTAGTATTGACTATGTAAATAGCTGGAAGGTAAGGTAAAGTTAAGATTCAAACTGAGAAGTGGAAATGTAAGGGAAGGGGACCCGGGAGAGCTGGGATAGGACGAGCCCTTAAGGGAAGAAGAGCCCCTGGAGGTTTGCCTTCCTCCTCCGGGAACGTCGAGCAGATAGTCAAAGATAACGCAGCTATCGTGCATAATATATAGGGGGTAAGTTATTGTACACAGGGTAAAAAATAGCACTTCCTAAATCGTTACAGTCAGAAAACAATAATACTAATTTACGAAATATCACTGTTATAAAAAATAATTCATTCATGTTAATATGCTTCTTATAATGAAAAGTTGTAATAATTAATATTGTCATTATCAGAACCTTCGCATGGGTGTGGGACCCGTATTAGGAGAGGACAGTTTAGCGGGGCAAAAGCCAGGGAACTTCACTGGGAAAGGTATTGAGATCGACACCGCCATACTAAAGCTAGCAGGTTAGGGATATATAGTTAATAAAGTTAAAAAAGATTACAAAGTATTTAGACACTTCACTGCATCTGCGAGTACTAGCCCCAAGGCTGGACTGGAGCCCTAATGAATTATCAGCTCAGGTACAGGGGTATATATAGCCAGGTTCTAGCCAATGAGAGCTGTTTATTTCGGCCAATCAAGAGGGTTGTTATATGAGCCAATAAAAACTGTCTTCCCTCCTTCAGCCTAACCTGCAGATTCTAGCGGTGGCCTGAGAGCTAATCTCCTTGTGCTGTATATTTACATAAACATTATTTACATTGATGAATCAGACAGAGTTTGGTTTACATTATAACATTTACATTAATATATCAGATAGAGTTTAGGATAACTTAATTTGTCCGCGGTGAAAGGTTTGGCACGACAATCACAAATATTAAATAAGAATTGGAGCCATAATAATTGTAATTATAGATTTTAAATAATTGTATTTAATTAGTTTTTAATCTCCTCGGCAAAGTATAGTTACTTCAATTGACGGACCACATTATTGTAGTCAGAGAAAACGACTTTTGTTTCATGTACCAGTAACTATCCAAGCTAAGATAATTTCACAGTGGTACTGAATATTTACCATAGAGCTTGAGAGTGAAATCAGATGGAACTCCTTCCTGTTGGGCTGGTTTTTATGTCTTCTTATATAGCTTATAGACTTTTATGTACTTCCTATATTAATTTACTCGCACTAACGCGTTGATGAGAAAGAGATCAGATACCGCCTTCATTGTCAACATCATTTGCACTTGAGAGCGGCCGTACTAACTAGTGCTAGTGCGTGTAAATAAATATAATAATTTGTTGGCATAAATTATCATCGATGAGTAAAGGGTGTCCTAGAACTAACGCAAGATTAGATTTAAATAGAAAAAAACAGTTTTTAGTATTTTTGTTGCTATTTTTTTATTGAATAATGAAGTAAATAGGATAGGGTTATTTATGGGATAACACATCGGGCAAATGCCCTCCACAACTTTGCTGCCACATACGCACTCTTTTGTCAAAAATTTCCATGACCATTTGGCATAAATGTGGCTGAATTTTGTTGATACAGCGTTGAATTTTCTGTTTTAATGTCCGGGTAGATGTGTGCTTGTTGACATACACCTTGGACTTCAAATAACCCCATAAAAAGAAATTTAAAGATGTTAAATCACGATCTAGGGAGCTAATTCTGATCACCAAAACGAGAGAGTACACGACTTGGAAATGTCTCATGCAGTATTTGAATTGTTTCATGGACTGCATGGCATGTGGCACCATCTTGTTGAAACCACATATTGGTGACATCAATATCATCTAATTTCGGCACAGAGAACTGTGATATCATGTCGCGATATCGAGCAACAGTCACTGCTTGACCAGCCTCTATTTCAAAAAAGTATGTTCCAATGATGCCTCCAACCCAAAATCCACACCAAACAGTGACACGTTGTGGATGCATTTATTTTTAGCCAATCATATACGACAATTTTGTCGATTAACAAAGCCGTCAAGATGAAACTGCGGCCGCCGAACTTTCATTATTTTTGAGATAATGTTCAACAATAAAGACACGTTGTTTTATCGTGTAACGCTCCATTTTTACTAACCATAAACTGTCAGCTGTCAAATTGTTTTTTTAAAGTGGTGGCAAATTCAAATCTTGCGTTAATTCTGGGACACCCTGTATATGCGCTATAATCAGTTCACAAGATCCTAGTATTCAATTTGCAGTTGTGAATAAATTAATAGATACATGTGTCCATCTCCTGCTACAGTCTGATTGTGTGCGGTGGCTTATTTAACTTAATACGGCTTACTTGTCGTAAACAGTTCATCACTTGGAAAACATCTTTTCACCGAAAGACTGAAAAGAGTTTTGTTTGTGTTGGGAAGGAAGAAGGCCTTTGAGATGCGGTCAGCGCTTCGGCGGTCTGGCTTTTATTGAGAGGGCGGTTGTTAACTTTTCCAAGGAGAGCTTCAAAAACCACACAATTCGCAGTCCAAAGCACTAAATCTTCCACCATAGTGGCAGTTAAAGATCTATTTTAAGAACCGCGGATTATAGAAATTTTTTTTTTCCTTGTTAGTCAGAATAGTTAATTTTTTTTTTCCACCCGGAACATAAATTATTTTTTAAGGATGTTTAATGATGGATCTGAATGAGAAGATTTCTGTCGGTTAAAATCACCCCTTTCAGATTAGAAGCCCTTTAAAGACGAATACGGTTTTCGACGAGCAGAAAATCGAGATTTCGAGTTGTGGTTGAGTGCAACATAAAATTTGAGGCTGGTGAATGCTGGCCTACAAAACCCCTCTTTTTATTTATCTCTTTTCATGAGAATTGCGAGAGGGTTCCGTATAACCGTATGTTCACAACACATTAGATAGCGTAGAATAAATAATTGGTTAATCTACATGGGGTTAAGTTCCCTGCAGTGATAAGGGACAAAGTGATGTGGGCATCAAAGGTACTTTTGGTGACTTGAGATACGCTTTCGCTATGTGGTAAATAAACCTAACCAAGTCTCAACTTATTAAGTTAGCACAGGTACAAAGGTGAGAGTACCGCGTACCGCGTACCTCTAGTGAGGCACTTCACATCTTAGTCCCTCTTTCCTTTTGATCTGGTCTTTTAAGAGGAAGGTCTTTGCTTCGATGTTAGAGTAAGGCAAGCTTGAAGACTTGCACTTCGAGACAAGTCTAAAATAGCGACTATAATAGACGCTGGTTTCCCTTTTTCTAGGGTTCTGTTCTGTAAAAAAAAGTGTTTAAATAATTCGAGGAACCTTGGGTCTGACTATTGACTGTCTTCGAAGGTATTGAGGATTCCAGGCTGTGCTCTTTAGCCTCAGAAGAGCACCAAACTCCACGATGTGTAGTCCCGGAGCATGGTTAAACCATGTGAATAATAAAGGGGTGCTCAAGTACCAAGAGACCTTTTCAAGATTTTCCTCTCTTGGACGGAGATCACAAAACCGTACATGCTAAAAGATAAACAATACTTTCGCCCAGGAAAAATGTTTGTTAAAGGTTTTATTCAGTACTCATTCCTTAAAGCCATTGTTAGGTGTAGAGCTCATGTTGTTGGCGTGAGAGTCTGTCATCATAATTTACGTGAACCCTCGTTTTAGGGGAAAAGAAATATGTATACATTTTAAGTACATCTTAGAAGGCAATAATTAATCTCAATGAGACAATATACAATAAGGTGAACTCTCTTTTTCAAGTTTAATATATTTCTGCACTGTGCTGAAAACTATACCGAAAACATGAAGGTAAGAAAAGGTTTCAATGCGAGAATTGAGGCATTGGCATGTTAGATTGCTTAATAGTCATAAGCTAATACAGCAATATTATAGGCAATCAGGTATGGAAGGCTTTGATAAATGTTTGATCCAGAGTTCCTTAGAAACATCCTTAGAAGATGACAAAGTAAGATGGTAATTAATAAACAAGCTAAATCATTGTCCTAAATAGCTGCTTGTGTGAACGAAAGGGACCTCATCATAGAAGGAAAAAAAAGTTATGAAAAAGGAACAGGATTCTTTTTCATCTGGGTATTCTGGAGTCCTTCTCTCATTGTCCTCCTAATGTTCGTTGATGTCCTTTGATACGCTGGGCCCACAATAGTAATAAGGGACCAACACAAAGGAGCGCTTGGGATCAACTCTCTCTCGTTGAATACTAGATTCATTTGTGTATTTGTTAACGCCGCTTACGGTAGTCACTAGTATGCGGGTATAATATTTCAAGCTGTTTTAGTTCTACCGAACCAAGTTGGTAATATTATAATACGTCAGTATTTCGAAGAATCAATATTCAATGCGATCCCATAAGTTCTATAAAACTGGGTTTGTCATGGAATTTTCATCAAAAGAGCAGATGGAATGAAATTGCACAAAAACATATTTGGAATCTGGAGCAGGAAAACATCTCGCATTGAATTCGTTATCCATTTTTTAAAAAAAAATTGAAAAAAACACTTTATTATCAGCGAATGAATGAATGAACGAAAAAATACTTTATTGTGGGACATTGCCCCTTAAGAATAACATGAGTAACGAATAGTACGTAACGTTATATAACAATACACTGATGTGATTAGCATTTAAATAATAAAAACTCAATGTACAGGACTGATGATTTTAATAGACCAACAGCATAATATTAATCTGATTATAACTTTATTATGATAAAATTACAATCTGCCTCATTGGGCAATGGGTAATTGTGATATACTGTAAAAAAAATTGTGAGTTGTGTCTAATTTAATGGTTTATTTTGAGGCGGAACAGAGTAGTTTCAATGCAGGCATTTTCAATTCTTAATGTCAGTTCGCTTTTATCTACCAGTGAAGATGTACCCATAGGTGATGCCTATTTCCTTGAAAATCCGACATTAAAGTATTTATTAATGAGTAGTTGAAAAACATATTATGTTGGCGCATTGTTGGCTGCAAGCGACGACAAAGGGAAGTATCAAATGCTCTTCCCAAGATCCACAACGTTTAAATGTATACTCACGGGTATTGAGCAGAGAATGACACAACAGTCAAATTTTCGTCTTTGTATTTCAGCAAACAAGAGACTGGCTGTAACCTTAAAACAAGAAAAACTTAAATTTCTTGCAAAACAAAGAAAATCATTCATTACTTTGAGAAGTACAATACAAATAACATAAACCTTTTAGAAAATATTTCGAAAAACGAAACGTTAATTGTAAATGATATAATTTTACAAAGTTCTTATTATAAATTCTTGCAAGGAAAAATCAAGTGATGATTTTAATGGACTCTGGGCCCTTGAAGAACATGTCTGTTCCAAGACGGTATAATCACTACAGCAAACAAGCCAGTGACGTTTGAGAAACGTTTAAAAATTATTTTAAAGCCCAGTTGGAGAAATTCAGTTTCAATAAAATATATTCTAAGAAATAATGAAGTTATAGATAAATAATAAAGTTTTTAAACTAAACTTTCAAAGCTGTTAAGTTCCAAGCTACAAGATAAATTTGTACCTTACAAGAACAATACAAATTATAATACTTGCGTTCATTTCTCCAGCAGTTGGGATACAATTGTGCCGAGAAAAATATCTGTTGTGGTATTTTTTTTCTTGCACATCTCACAGACACGTCTTTTCAAATACAAGACTTATTGGTTTATCTACATCCATTGTTACAAACTATTTATGATAACTCAGAACTGGAGTGAAAATCAGACTGATTCGAACGACCAACTTGTTCTGGCGTGTTCATGCGTGATCGGTTGGAGGCAGTTTCATTTGCATTGTTTGATTGTTCTGACGAACTCTTCACAACATGGTTTTGTCATAACATGCATCCTCTGTAAATGTTCCTTAGTTTCTAATAATTTCCTTACCGGGCCAGGAGAGATGGCATACCATCCATACCGTGCCCTTCGATGAAGGCAGTAAAAAAATTCAATCATACTGAAATTTTAAACCTTCATATATGCTGTTTTAGTTTAAAACCTATAACCACGAGTATGGGAACACGATTAAAGTCGGGTAAATGTCAATATATTTAGGATTTAACAAGTCCCAACCTCTGACGCAAATCATGTGCCTCTGTGAAAAATCATGTGAAAAAGTGAATGCATTAAGTATGGGAGCTCTATATTTTCATTTTAAAAAGGTCTTTCAGTATTTTCTAAGCGTTATAAGCCTTTTTATTCCGAATTTTGCTCAATGCGTGTGCCTCTTTGCCTTCCAGTATCCATACCTTAAAGGATACTAGAAATAGGAATAGAAAAAGAAGCATTCCACCTGTAATTTTAAATAAAATTCGCCTGGAGGCACTACAGAGGGGATGGAATGAGGGCTGTTCCTTCCAGGTAGAGAGGTAATATTACATAAAACGTACTTAGGCTAAGCCCTTCGGGTAAGGAGAGTGGGGGGGGGGCGAAGAAACCGGAAAGAGTTACGTTCCGCTAATTTACTTTTAAACGTGGCCGGAAAAGTCTTCGGCGGCTATCTTATGTCGCCCTTTATCTGCTGCTCAAGCATTTAGCTTTTCCGCCCGTAAATTCGCCCTCGTCCTTACCTTAACCTAAGGGCTGTGGGGAAGGGGGGCTCAGGGTAGATACTCGCAGCCCTTTCGATACATTAGCCCTAACCATAAAGCCCTGTTTATTTGTAGGTGTCCCTGGCAATACCTAGTGACTATGGGGAAGACACGTGTGGGGTCATATTGTATTCTGTCAACACTACTCCTTCGCTCTAGATTATTTCAAACCACGCTAAATGTCTTTTGAAGAGAACGGAAAAGGTCCTGAGTTGCCCAATCAAATATTATGTGAAATTAATACATTGGCAAACATTAAGTAGCCTATACAAACCCGAGATTCCAACAAACATTTTAGAGTCATGAATAAACGAAAACACTTTAATGTGGGACATTCCCTTCCAAGTTCATGAAATTCCATAGTAACCTATCCAACCACCCTAATGCCCCAGCACAGTCATTGCACTGCACCACTCCTCCCTATAAACCTCCTCGGAGACTGAAACGGCAGTGGCCCCGTGTCCTGCTATAAATGTCAGTGGTAGTTTCTCCAATCATCTCCTAAGCGTATGTGGCTCTTCGTCAGACTTCACTGGCTCGTATCTGGCGACGCGGGTAACAGAGGAGTGTGGGGGACTTCCCAAGACTCCGCTTCCGTTTTCGCATGTGAGGGAGGTGATAACTATGTGGATTTGGGAGGTTTCTGGGCTCTTTGTAAACACGGTTTCAATGAGGGGGTGAATGAAAATTGTAAATATATTATGAATGAAAACATTTATCACAATTACTTATTGCCCGATGAGGCAGACTGTAATGTTATCATAATAAAGTTGTTTTATCAAAACTATTGTGGGAGATTCCCCCGTAAGAATAACAAATAGTATATAACATTACACTGATGTGATGTGTGAAATCGATAGCATGATATTAAAACAAAAAAACATATATAAGTATAGGTGAATGACATTCACTGACGATTGCAACTAAGAAAATATTGGAATTATTACAAGGGGAAACTCTTTTCCCCTTGCTGAATGGTCGCTAGGGTGTATTATAATAGTAAATGAATAAAATTAATAAAAATTATAATAATAGCGTATTATGAATCGTTAGAGGGAGATATGGAACTAAGACTTCCAAAATTCATAACAGTCTGACGACAACCATGTTAGCTCCTCTACGAGTAATATATTCATAAGTAGTGTGGTTTCGTCTTTATTTTATGATCTACTAGTAATCTGTACTTTTCTTATTATTGTATTTTTTCCCCAATTTATTTATCATTACTCATAAATTTCTTTCTTCTTTATTAAATATTTAAAAAAAAATAGTGAAATAAAACACTAATAAGTATTTTCAAACATGCAAATTAACCAATAAATACCTACGCTAGAGGTCGTATTGAAAAGTGGATAACAAGAATAATAAAAAATGAAATTCCACTGTATTATTTTATTTTTATGATGATATAATATATTCATTTTAATGGTTTGCTTGGTTCAAATAAAAATCGTAAACGCCATAAATGCAACCATGGAATGGTGTTTTTGAAGAGTGCTATGTTGCCTTCCGTGTAGGAATCGACCATCAGAGATTGGCAGTGCTAATGCAGCCTTAGCATGTGAGACTAATCACACGGCAGTGCTGGCTGGCCTGGATCGCCTTTCACAAACCACCGCACTCAATAGCTACCAGTTACCTCGCTTAACGTAAACGCTACTTGTTACCCACATTGTGTCTACATACCAAACCGATCCTTTGGGCTGTTAAGTATCAACGGAAAATCATTGCAGTTGTTACCTCGTGTATATACTAAACCGAAAACTGTGTGACGTCAAGTCAATGTTTTGTATATATTTCTAAGGCATTAATCATTTTTTGATTTATAATCGAATAAAACATTGTTTAGCCTGCATGAACCTGTGTAAAAAATATTTACCACGTGTGTAGGGCAGAGATGAAGGTATATTGTTTATTTACAGATTGTCTCTATTAACCTTACATGCATTATTGGCATATAAAAAAATTGCTAACAACAGAATGGAGGGGACATATGTCACACTAGGTGACATCCAAGCTTAAGGGAATTATTAAATAATGTGTTCTCACCTTCTCTCATTACTCATCACTCCTAATACTATTAATAAGCGTAGTTAGAATAACCTTACAACTGTGAAATTGTATTCGTTTGTAATACGATTGGATGCCATACCGTTTTAATTGCGTCAAATATTTGTTCTGTGTTTTACAAACCGTAATTCGTTCACATCGACTTTAAACAAAAGGATTGTAATTTTCAAATTACACATGATAGAACGTAAATTAAGGATGTAAATGTGTGGGAAAAATATCAAGAAAGTCCGAAGAATAGCCCGAGAAAAATACACCGAAAAAAATTGGTTTGAAAAACCCTTGGAAATAAATGTCTTAGCGATTTCTATTGCTGCCTCTAAGTACTCTTTGGAGTTTGTTTTATCGTATTAAATATGCTCTTAAACATGCGACAAATTCAGGAATGTTGAGTATCTTGTGTGCTGTTACTCGAAAACTTATCAAAGTTCGCTGAAAGAGAGCTGTATCTGTATTTTAACCACATCAGTATATTCTGCGAATTTATCAGTTCTGCTAACCATATTGTAGAATAAAGACAGTCGGAAAACGATTGCTCTGTCTTTCTTTGAAAGTGAAATCTTTTTCCCTTCAGGCCTAAAGAAATATTCTCCTTAAGCTAAGCCCCTGGGATGGTACGTGTAATGGATGTACATTTCTCTTAAACACCTGATCTGTGGACCGATTTAGTCCAAGCGAGAAACCGTTCTGTGAGGAGTTGAATACGAATTACCAGATAACATAAGCAATTTACTGTCAACGCCTGTATACACCGGAAAACTCAATAGAATGTGGGACCCAGCTAACACTTCGTTCATTTCTTCCAGTCTTTATTGTAATCCGAACCAAAGCTACACTTATTGGCATTTAAGAGTATTCAAAACTGACCATAACATTCAAGTTCCTTTAGATGTCACTTACAGTTGTAATGCAGTAAAGAGTTCACGGTTGGATTTAAGTTATAGGAAAACTGCTATGTATGCACAGTGCATTGGATACGTATGCTGTATATTACATGTATGTATATTAACATGTCACGTTATAAGTGGACTAATGTATGAAAACCAAAACTATTTCATTCAAATAAAGATATTACGAACAGACATACGCTCACCCAACTGACACATTGAATCCACCAATTATAATTCTGCATATTTCAAATATAATTTTAAGCAATAGGTACACGATTTACTTACCTTATAAAGTTTAAAGTACAATACAAACTTAGGTTAATGAGTATTAGTATGGGAGAATATGCGCCTCTCTGTTGGCTTTCTGTTTTAGAAACTATGACAACAATATATAAACTGTCGGAGTTGATATTTATATATTTAGCAAAAAAGCTTGGAGGTCCCCATAATAAATGTTTTATATTCATATACATCTTCTGTCGTCATTTCGCTTATTCAGGCATCACAAGGTCTTCATTTTAGTAGAAGAATTCTATTGTTCTTCTACACATGTAAATTGTAATTGTAAAAAATCTTGTTCTATATCATGGTCCTGGTCATGTCTAAAAAGGCGATACGTTGACTGAGGGTGGCAAGTCAATAAAAAGATATATTGGTATACACTTCATGCTTTTTTTCTAGATTGTAAAAATATCTGTTCTTTTGTAAAACTGCTTGCTACACTGAATGGATTTTATTCTTTAAGACAAAAATTATTCTAAATGGTTCAAGGCAGGCTGGTTCTTTAATAACTTACTTCTTGAACTCATCCCTTCCAAGTTCATGAAATTCCAGCCACCCTAATCCTGTAGCACAGTCATTGCACTGCGCCACTCATCCCTATAATCCTCATCGGAGACTGGAACGGCTATGGCCGCGTGACCTGCTATAAATTCGTGACAGTGGGAGTCCTGGCAATGGCCAGTTTCTTCAATCATGTCCTGAGCTGTGGCTCTCGCGCTCATCGTCAGCCTCAACTTGCTCGTATCCGGTGACGCGGCCGACGGAGGACTTCCCAAGAATCCGCTTTCTCTTTCGCATGTGAGGGAGGTGACAACCATGTGGATTTGGGAGGCCTCTGGGCTGTTTTTAAATACTGTATGAATGAGTGAGGGAATGCAAATTGTAAATATGGTATGAATGAGAACATTTATCACAATTACATATTGCCTAATTAAGGCAGATTGTAATTTTAGCACAATAAAGAAATTTTAATATAATAAAATGCGGCTAATGAACCCAAGGTTGTCTCATTGCTGTTATCAATCTCATTATATCATAGTTATGTATTTTTTATCTTGTTGGAAAGGAGAACAAGGAGGTGTAAAAAGAAAATATAACAATAAATTATTTCTCTCGTTATGTAGTTATTTTATATTTCACATTGATTATATTTTATGGGGTTTAAGAATTGTCGTATACACACTGTTATACCCCTTCTCCCACTGTCACTCTCTGACCTTTCGTCCACTCCTCCCTACGCACCTCCTATAGGGACATTGGGTGACTTAAATTTCACTTAAATCTTCAAACTATTTTATTACCAAAATACCATCCATTTATTAACAATTTAACAGTATTATACAACTTTACAAATAAAGGAGCCAGAGAAAACTGAATTGTCTACTCATTTAACAGACAAGACTGGGAGCCCAACCGCTTTGACACGCATCTTTCAAAGTTGACACTGAATGTTATTAGGAGACCACTGAATTGCGTTTTCTTCTCCGGAAATGGAATTCAGCATTATCACACACTCTCTCTCTCTCTCTCTCTCTCTCTCTCTCTCTCTCACACACACACACAGACACATTAGTTTTACTTGTCATTTCCACACAGACAAACATACTAAAGACTATCACCGCTAGCGGAGTCTTTGGGTTAGGCTATGTTTTTTTTAAATATTTTTATTTTTAGTTATACAGCATTGTGCTGGTATTTGAATTACCGTCAATAATTCAATACTTGTGCATTACGTGAGCGAATGTAAGATGTAAATGGGCTAGGGAATATTGGCCAGCAACAGTTTTGCACTGAAATCCACGAATAATGAAAGGGCCGGAAGAGCATAAAAGTTTCGCCAGGAAATGCAATTTGGCCCAGACCGCTAACCGTTCACCTAAACCCAATCGGTGAGGGACACAACAGGTCGGGCTCGACCGCCAATTGCGTCAACTTGAACCGCCGGTCTCCGAGTTGACCCTAATTCTAAACAGTTCACTGAGTTATCTCCCAGGCCAACTCGCTCAAAAACTGGACTGCCTACCAATTTAACGGACCGATAAATTCTACGCTAATTATTAAACTTAGTATGTGGCTTTCAGGGGTAGACCGCAATCTTCAATCTAAATTATGCCTTTCACAGAATCGATTACATTTAATAACGGGATAGAAATCTAACAGGACGAATTGATGCAGTAAAGTTGCTTCGGAGATTAATAAGGCTGTAATTGTGACCGATTAGACCAAAATTGATTATTTGTATATAAAATTATGTAAAGTATACAATTATTTGTAAGTACCTTTATTAGCTGTTAATTTGTAATACGACCTCTTTTCGAAGGAATGCTTATTAGTGCTTGTAGCGATCGCTAACTACTAGTATATATATTATAAATTAATTTAAACAAATGTAAATAAAATCACCAAACCATAAATCATTGAAAATGTTGTAAACAATAAAGACGCAGCTTCGAGCCAATTAGTTATATGAACGGGGGCACCCGCTACCCGTAGTAGCAGTAGTAGTGCGTAGCACTACCCGTGGTCGGCAACCCAAACCACCGAGAGGGCCGGAGACCCTTACCCGGGTCAGGTATCAGGGATCCTAAGGCCACCAACTGTCGGAGAACAAAGGCCACTACAATACTCAACTGGCATTGGGTACAGTAAAACCGAAGCTGATTGGCTACTGACGAAGCCAGCTCTCTCTCCTCACCTCGCTATGTTTAAGTCTGGAGTTGTCAGACCCTACACCTTCCTAGTGGGAATCTCTGCCTTCGTCTCGCTAAATCTAGCACCTCCTTGGGAGAGACCTCTCCCTAGTGGACAACGGTTGTCGTGGCCCTGCAAGCTTACCAAGCAATGTTCCCCACGGCGATTCAGTCTGCCTCTCTCCGGTTCACACTCGCCTTTGGGATCCGGACGGATTTCGCCTACCCTCCGATACTGAGTGTGAATTCTTGGTCATTCCAAGACCACACAAACTACCTACACTACCTACCCTATACCTCTTCTCCTGAACATAGTGCTTTGTCGGGGCACATATCTAAAAAATATGGAGTCAGCTAGTAAGACCGCCATAAAACGATTGTCCAGATCATAAACTTAATCTACCCTCACTTCGTCACCAGGGCTAGGGTAACTAGGCACCCCCCTCGTGACGACCCGACAGCCCCCAATCGTATATATTATATAGATTTGTAGGAACTTTAGAATAACCAATAAAATATGCCTTGTTGGGCTATAAGTAATTCTTACCAATGATCACAGTCGTCCAATAGTTTATCATAGGTGATGAATGAATGTGCTAGGTGATTAGGATGATTGGATAAGTCTAGTGAAATGTAGTGATGAACTTTAAAAGAATCAAGTATGCTAGGCATATTTAGATGGCTATGAAGGGTTATGTTACCAGCGTAATAAGGTGCATTAGCTATCGTTCTAAGGGCTAAGGAAGAATTAGATACGCCTGATGTTTGATCGCTTCGATGTGCCCCGTAGATCCTGATTGGTTTGAGCATGTCTTTGCTAATTATTAGATTATATCCTATGAGAAATGGCATGTCCTTTGAAGTGTTATAGTTCACTGTAACTATTTAAACATATTTGTATAAGCTTCTGTTTGGTTCTTGTTTTTTAGTCTCTTTTGAGGGTTCCTTTTTAAGATTGAAGCCTAGAAGTCGTATTTTGTTGGTTACAGTAAGAGCGATTAAACATAACATATAACAATTGTTCGACAGATCTTGCGACTGAGCATAAATAAAAGGAGATCACTATTAGTTACAGGGTGGGTTCCGGTACACCTACTAGTCACTGGTCAGGGGTTCTTCCAACTAGGCTGTTTGTTAGTGTAATTTATTTTGATACACTCGTGCAATTACACAAAAACACGACCACATATGACAGCCCACAATGGCGATCGTAACGTAACTTTTTTTCATTACATTTCTTCTACAAATTCGGTCTGACTTCGAAAATAGAAAATAATCATTTTACTTTATCCAGTACTCTGCTATGACAAATCTGCAATGTCTCAGTTATGCTATTGCTAGACGTATTCGAACTATGCAAACTCAATAGCATTGTTGATGAACTTACTAAAGTTATATTAATGACCAAGCACTGAGATGAAATTCATGGTAACTTTTTTTGCATTGGACTATTGTGTATTACATATAACCGAAATATTATTTTATCTTGCAAATACTGACATAATAAAATATTTGATTTGAATACTGGGCTACTTGAATAAGGAATTTGTGAATCCAACTATCAGTGGAATGTTTTTTAAGCTCAATGGTCGGTTCTCTTCACTGTTTAAACTAGTCCGATAAATTTAAACTTTACGACTTCGAATCAAACCGGAGGGTGCTGGATTTGTTGAGCTTTCTGTCTAAAATTAAATTGTTAACTCTTGAAACGCTGATTTCCAAGAATTTTTGAAATTCACATGTATAGTGGTTTGGAAAACTTCTTCAATCTAGAACGTTCCAGGAATAGCAAAGCTCCTAGAGTATGGGGTTTAAATGAATTAAAATTCTGAATTGTTAGTATAATATCAATGAAAATAGCTCCCATAGGCTATCGTATCCAACCTTACCCACCATTTATGTGGCGTCTAAAGGTATTTCTCCGGAAGTAACTGTGGATTAATTTATGCAAGAAACGTATGGGTTTACGGGGTAAAAGGTTATGTTAATATCCATTACTTGCTGTATAAAATATATAATTTTTGATAATAGTACACAGCAGAAAATTCCCAGTCTGCTACTATCAAACTACTGTTAGCCAAGAATTTATACACAATATTTTCTTTAGAATTTTATTTATGTATCTTATAGAATTAAATAGATGTGAATGTATAATTTTCTTGAATTAGTCTGGGTTGTGTAAAACTAAATTTGACTTCCTTCAAAAAAGTGACTTACTGGTCACTAAAAAAAGTGCCTTTATTATAATTATGGTTGTAATATAATTACACTAACTTACCATCGTTAACTAATTTTTTCAAGACGTCTTTATGTTTTGTGAATATTAATTTTCCCTGTGGTTTTGGAACTGATTCTTCATAGGTTTTATCCCGCGTTTACAATCCATATGACGGTATCATATTGGACTTTTCAATATTTTCAGGGATCTCCTGGTCCAATTTTCCACATCGCTTGGGGAATTCTGCTGAAGGGTATCAATTTATATCATATATAGATTCCGATGGCCTCCATCAATCAGCGAACCGTCATAAGCCAATCCAACATATCTCATCTTACGACATTAATACGGTTTAGGATCCGGGTAGGACTATTTTTATTTTGACATTTACACTTTGTGAGTAATTTCTATATATCATGGAAATCCGGTGTCTAATCAATAACGAAAGTGTGAAAGTATGATTTTGAAAAATAACATCATTATTTTGAAATTGAAACGTTGACTGAAAACTTTAAAGAGTATTGTATATTGTATTATTCATTGTAGAATGAACAAAATGAACCACTACATTGCTGTACTTGCCCGATACTGTATCAGCTATTTCTTCCTTATAATTTAAAGCTATTCTATTGAATAAAAATAAATCCTTTAATCGCAATAATCAAATTGAAAATACGAAATACACGATATCGCTCTACACTAATACAGAAATTATTGTATAGACTGTATCTGCAATGTTCAGACCACTATATATAGATAATTAATCGTATTAATATTATATTAATTACTTACTACCAATCATATCTTTAGTTATCTTGTCCATCAATGCCAACTCTTTACATTATCTAACCTGGTATGTAACATAATAAAATGTATGTATGTTTTAACTTCATATTTATTTTTATTTTTACTTTATTACTTCGTGTAAATAATTTTTAAAAATATCAATAGTCTGCGTTAAACTGACAATTTCCCAGTTGTTAATATGAACATGGATAAACCAGTGTGTTGAACATTTATCCATTCAAACGCCTAAAGATGACCTGGCCGTGTAAATAAAATAAATACTATGTGCTGTTCTTATTTTCAAAATACACTCCTCCTATACACACCTTCAAATATTACCTATATTTGGTCAGTGTTATCTTGGACGTATTTAATGTTTGTTTCTTTTTGACTATTTCTTTTTAAGTGCAATTACATTAATCCTAATGAATACAATAAATATATAAATGTACATATATATAAAATGTTTAAATAGTGCAGCTAAAGCATTATATGGTACTAAATTGAATATTATGACATGTTTATTAAAAACTGTAATATTTCCTACAATTTAGAAATTTAAAGATTTAAATATTTAACCTTGCAAAGTTTTCTTTGCTAAAACTAAGGAAATAATTTTCTTTTCGCTTTATTCTGTTTGAACGGAAGGAATTAAACGATAGAAACCTCTAATTTTGTTATGCGTAACAATAAGACATTTTTCGATGTAAATTGAGTTATTGATGTAAATCACAAGACTATCACCAAATAAGCACCTGGTTCCAGAAATGCAGTCTAGAAATGTTTCATGTTTGAGGTTTTAATTGATAGGACTGCTTTATCGATTTGGTAAATGATTGTTAAAACTTATTATTTGGTTTACGAGAAAAAATGTCCTTGATTTCTGAATTATTACTATTCTGAAAAGAAATAGGTTTCCAGACTCTCCAGCGGCCGGATTTATGTATTCCTCCAGCTGGACAACTATCCATCATTGGTCGATCATCAGCCGGCACTATAACGCCACAACATGCCCTCCCCCAGCAGTTAATCAAAGGTGACAGCCCCGTGTTTAACGTCAACACTTTAAAATGCAAATAAGGCGGTGTGTTCTGGCGTGCGTGCCCCCACCACTTGATGGTACCAATAGCACCACCGTCCCTTCCATTTAATTGGACGTTTATAGGTCTTCCTCTTTTTTCCCGCCCTTTTGTCTTTTTTCCCGCTTTTTCTCTCCCTTTTTTTTGTTTTTTTTAATTTAACGGTTCCGATGGGGTTTCCACGGCCCCGTATTTCAACCAACCCCGTGTGACCGGCCACTCTATCATCGAGTTTCTCCGTCCGTGATATATCGTCGTAGGCGCACTCCATTTTTCTTAAGAAGAAATCGTACATTGACTTTTTAATTTGAAAAAAATTCTTTACTATCTAGTTTGGAATTCTCTGAGTATTAACGAACACATTTAAGAAAACCGAGATCACGCTACGACATGATTGGATTGGGTGTTATAATGGAATTGATTTCCTCTGAGATGTCACTAGAAAAGTTCCCTAAGTCATTGGACACATAAGAACCTAGATAATATGATAATATTTTATGATTTTCACCTATGATATATATTTTTACTTATACGAGCCATTTCAATAAATGCTGAGCTAAATGAAAAAGAGCTAGATACAAAAATTAGGCCTCCGATGTTTCAAAAAAATATGTAGTAATAATCTTCTTTTATTAGCTTAAATAAAATAGTAAAGTGCCATTATACATCTAATGTTTTACAACTTGGTGCTTTAGTCTTGTTTATTTATTTTTAATAGTAAAATCGAAATCTTTGTTCACTATAACAATATTGTGTAATTTCCGGTATTTTTATGTCTTGGACTTATTACCGATAAAGCAGTCATGGTACTATTGCCTTGCAAAAGGTTGTAACAATTATATTACAAGTCTCTTCTTTAGACGGCAATTGTAAATACTTGTTAATTGTTTTTTTTTATTTGTTTATATATATGTAATGAAAGTGTCCTCTCTTTAATTTGAATTTGCCGTGCTGCTTCCACTGGCTGAAACCAGATGGAGCAGCAGTTATGAGATAGAGAAGGTTAGGTGAGGTAACAGAACATGTGAATAGAGAATGGATAGTTATTAACTGTAATTGTCGTTTCTTTGTTTACAGGTAAGATTGTGTAAATCAATATTAATAATTGTTATAATATAATATATAGTGAATAAAATTGCTAACTTTGTTTACAGAGAAACTGATTTCAGTTTATTCACCCCACCTTCAATAATTGTCTTACAAAACGACAATAGGAGTTACAATGGCGAAAAGACTGCAATTCACCATTAACTTTGTGGGATCACCGAAGGATAAGAAGACAAATGTTCTCTCAATTACCACAATTAAGACAGAGGAAAACGAAGAATATGTGTTGCCCCTAGAGAAAAGCTTTATGAGTGATCATGAAGAATTGACTAAGACACTTATTTATAAAAGATTGAGGAACAGTTTTACTCAAAGAGGTCAACAGAAGAGTGTGTGGATTACATTAACCGAGAAAATGAAAACAATATATTTTGATGAAGAAGGTAATGTAATGTTTGATAATTTATATTTAGAACAAGTAGTGAATAAAGATAAGATGGTTGAATCCACACAAAATAAAGAGAATGAGCTAAATTTAAAACATATAGCAGAGAAGTTCATGGTTGAGAAGTTTACATGTAAACACTCAAATGCTAAACAGTGGCTAGAGATGTTTGAGAAAGAATGTAGAAGATGTGGAATCAATGCAGACAGTAGTAAGATTGAGATATAGTGAATAAAATTGCTAACTTTGTTTACAGAGAAACTGATTTCAGTTTATTCACCCCACCTTCAATAATTGTCTTACATATATATAAACAGCTTACTTATATATTAACAGTCGTGCCAACTGCTGTGGTTATTAACGGCGATTCCTCGTTTTATAAATCTTTAATAATCTTGGTTTCATTTAGGTGCCGGGGTGAGTGACTTTTGTGAGTAAATGTGGTGTGGGGTAATATCACATGATTCACAGAGCTGGACTCAATCAAGATATATTTTACGTTCGTGCACATTTGGTCAGTTGTAAATTTTCATGTCTTCGGCGAAAAATCTCTCATGACCTCCATATTTCCCAATTGCATCTTGAAATTTATATCATAACTATAAAAATAAAAATATCATACATTTCCCCCAACAACCCTCTGTGTGTTCTAGCATAGCACTCTTAATATCATATATGAACAGATGATCTAACCTTTGTTTGTTTTGTACTTATTGCGATACCACGACTGCTGCTAAGGGTGAGCTAGCTATCATGCTGCTAGTTCATACACCCTCCTACTTTGCAAAGCTAATGCAATGCTTGTACCTTCTGCAGGTATTGCACTAGAAAAAAGGTGACTTCTAGTCCTCACTTGCATTGTAATTAATGCATCTTATCTAACAAGTGGGGTCCCATCTACTACACCAGAGTGGGGCAAGAGCACCTCTAACAAACAGCAGAATATTTTAATTATAATTAATAATAATAATATATAAAAAACTATGGTAGTAAACTTTTTAATTCATGTCTCACAAGTCCTCCGGTTTCGTATATGTTGTTGACTACAGGTTCCATAATTACAATTATATATATTAAGTACATTCCATATTAATAATGATTCATTTCACTTTATGTGCATTTAATAAGGAAGATGTAATTATATTATAAATAGTCCCAAGCTGTGGGAATTAAATTAACATTAAGGTGGTATTTGATGTTGTCAGAAATATAGAAAAAATTAAAGGTATATTTATAAAAAATCATTAAGAAATAACAATTAATTAATTAATAGATTTAAAAAAAGCAATATTTTGAGTATGTTATAGAATTTAAGATATTTATGTTTTAGGTAGCAATATGTAATTTGTTTTTTTAAACAAATTGGACAAATTCATCACAACTTTTATGTTTTGTTTTTTTTTAAGGAATGATATTTTGATAGCAATAGTTTTAACTGATGTTCCATTGCTGCAAACTCATGGGAAATATCGAATAGTCGATTATTATTCAATTACTCGTATTAATAAAAAATCGACCTATATATATTATCGACAACATGGTTTTATGCGTTGGAACTAAAGAGGCTACTATAACGAAACTGTCCATTGCGCGATGCGTCACACTTCACATTCTTTTCATTTTTTTTAATATAAATGGTTAAAAAATTTAACGGTAAATTTATATTCTCTTCAGTAGTGAACTGTGTTCATTTTTAAACGTGTATAGATGGAATAAATGAGGTAGAATGAGCTGGAACCGTTAGTATTATATTAATCTTTCTTAATAATAAATTATTTTCTTTTTATTTAATTTTAAATGCTTATATGTTTTCCCTTCTATTTTATGAATGATTTTATATTCATGGACTGTTCCAGAATCAAGTGTACCTTATTGGTTCAGCACAACGGTTTCGATGTCACCACCCCTGTTAACTAGTTGGCTATCCTTGATCCTTGATTCCATTTGAGAGATTTGGCCGATGTAACCATTTGATTGTTGATTAATTTATAAATTATGTGGTTTTGGTTAAAAAACCTCTCCCTCCCCCCTGAAGTTGAAAACACTGCTTAAAATACTATGTAGTGATTTCATGTACAAATTTCAATGGAGATTTATAAAAATATTCAAAAGCTTCTATACTGCTTTGAGAAATGTTTGAAGTTAGCGAAGTGAAAACGTTTGTACACATGTTTTGTGGCATCCGCTTTTAATTTCTAATTGATTGATTCGTTTTTACGAATGGTGGACAGACCGTGCTTAAATCAAAGAAGAGCCTTTCTCCTGGTGCTTAGAGGAGTATTTATGATAAAATGAAATTCCAAAAAAGGGTCTTTAAACTAACAGTATTCATTTTGTCAATAAACAGGAGGCCATTACTGAGCGGTCTGTATTAGTGGCTCGGCCAATTATAGGATCCGAGATACCCCGGCTGTATTTAACGTCCTAATAATCTGTCCCCTGCGGAAAATATTAGAGTAGTGGCCCGAGGAGATAAGGCAGTATTAATCCCTTGATTTATCGGCTCCCGATACCTTATAATTACTGACGATGAAGGCCAAGAGATAGCAGCAGAAACTTTTGGGCAAGGGTGAATTATGACTCCTTGGATTTCAGTGTGTTCTCGAGAAGAAAATTTATGGTAAATTTCATGACTACTTGTAATCTGTTTTTGTTGGGGGGTGTCGGAGGTTCCTATGAGAAAATATTTGTTACATGAACATAAATAGAATACAATACATATATAAAAATAGCACCTTATGATTAACGTTTGAGTTTAGATGACCTATTCACATCTGCCAAATTAATAGAGGTATTATATCTGTACCTCGGAGGGATACAACACGAGCTCCTTTGGATTCGTCCCACATAATACAATGGACTGACGAATCAGAAGAATCAAAAAGGGTGTAATTCAACGTCCAAAGTTTTCTCTTGTAAAAGCTTATGCAATTTGTTATAAGGGGTGACGGCAAACATTTTTGAAGATCACCCGTTAATACCTTAAGTGTTGTATCCCTCCGAGGTACAGATATAATAAAAAATGACGATGTAAAATTAAGCGTAAAACTGCATAAGAAAACGAAAAGAATGATAATAGGATAAAATAAAATATTACATAACTGCATTAAGTAAATAATGTCATAGATGTATCCATATGAAAGAAACGCAAAAAAATCATGAAGAAATCTGTACAATATAATTCAATAGTATTAACAACCAATGGAAAGTGCCATTCAAACGTCCGGATCTGTCTGTCTTGATGGAGAAGGCTTTCGAAGTACGAAGGCTTTGTAAAGATGAAGTTTAGCGGATATTTGGAGGTAGTGAAATGGAACGAGCTAGGAAGACACGATCGTGTGCTACAGCCACAAAGCTGGGGTATAATGCCCGGTAAAGGTAATGGGGCATTGTGTCCTTCCGTAACAAACATCAAAAATAGACTGACGAAAAGGATCAAATGGTATTAGGTATTGAACAAAACTTTTATTTATGTGTGGGTACGAATTATGTTTGATTATGATGTCCATAGGATTATATTTGAAGAGCTTACTGAGTGAATTTGGCAGATAATTAAACAAAACGCGGTTTCCGCAGCTGGCTGTTGCATTTATCGTTAACGCAGGATTTAAAGAACATATTGATTCCAGTAACACCATTCCACACGTTGGTGCAAAGTACTTAGCCCATGTACGTCATGAAGGCTTTTTATTTATACACTGATGACTATGAAAATCCTGAAAACCGGGATTATTTTTCGTGCCTAATCTTTTAAAATATCTTATTTATAATTGCGTGGTGAAGTGGTGAATTGCGATAAGTTATCTCGTCCCATATTTATAATATCACATCTGTTATCTGTTGTATTCGTTATCTACACAATAGCTAACTAGATGTTTGAAGAATCCTCCGAGTGCACTTGAGAAAGGTTCCAGAATATGGAAAAGGAGGAAAAGGATCGTAGAGACCAAAGTTTTTTCTTTTTTTTTTTAATCTAATTTATATAAAATTACATAATTTAGCTGTAATTTGCTCCTATATGATTATTGTTAAACGTTTATACAAAGTAAATAAGGACTAGGTGGTGGGGCTTACCTTTGGACTACATGAGGGACTTAGCGTAAGGGAGCGGGGGTAATTGCGTTAAATACGGGGTTGTCATATATTGCAGTGAACCAAAGAATTTGATATGTCTACAGCGAATGAATTCGTCCACCGCAGGCCGCTCAAAATCTTCGTGTAGCTCACTGTTTGAGAATGATATATGTCGAACCACTTTTATGAGTTTGAAATGGTTGGAGTCGCTTCCCTTACGCTGTTTCTGCAGCAACGTTAATGCACCGCAGGACCAGTGGAGGCTGAGATAACCACATGAGCCACACTCTGCTCACGAGGATAGGGAATTAACCAGTGGCAATATTTTCAAATGATTTTTCGAAGGATAGTTATTTTAATTGTATCAAAAATAATCTCTTGCTATTAATTAATTTGCTATGAAGTCTTATAGCTCCTCGACTGCATGGAGTTTAATAGCTTTTCTGACTTTTTTTTTTTCTTTCATAGCTCCTTTTAAATTTACAGATAATTATATACATTTATAGATCCTCAGGGGAATCTATTTACAAATTATTTTTGTATTTCCTGTAGCATCGCTATATTATATACAGGTTTTGTAATTTTATAAAAATTATATAATGGAATAAACAAGTATAATGATACACATTAAACGTGACTGGACTGAACTGACTTTAATAAGGTGATGGAACTCCCCTTTTTGATCAAACTTAAAACTAACTTACATACTAATTCTTAACCTAATTTTTTCCCGACAGTCTGTTGCCATCGATGTGGGAGGGGTGGCGGTGTCATAGTGTTAAATATTGGGTTGGTTAGGTGCTGCAACGAGTCTAAAAACTTGATGTGTATCTGGCGGATAAACTCACCCACCGACGGCACACCAAGCAACGGGTGCAGGTCAGTGTTCTGTAACCTCTCGAAAAAGGTATGTCGGACCACTTTTTGCATGAATAAAATTACAAATTACGCAAATTAAAAGACAGAGGGAAATATCGAATGAGTTAAATGAGTCTGCAAGTTTCTTGTAGCGTTTATAAAAGAGTTTATAAACTTTAGTTTTAAAGCTTTTAAAGAAAAAACAAAATAATTTAACTCATAAATTCAAGAGTACTCTCTGAAATGAGTTTTTTCATTTCATTTTTAATGTATGTTATTAACAGTTCCTTTTAAATTACTTCAGTTATTTTATATACAATTATTAGTATATAGTAACGAAGAATATTTGAGTGCCAATTTTTTTCGACTACAGTTTCTTCATTGACTTTACAAGAATAAAGATTATGTCTTCATAGTTTTTATAATAACATATTTTTCATATTTTATTAGGTAAGTTGCCTTTTTCTTTAAGGTCTAACAAGTAAATGAAGGTAATTTGCAAAACAAATAAAAAAAATTAGAAAAATCACTAATAGTCTCCCTACTAGCCTGATACACAATCATAAAACATCAAAAACATTTCCTTGATGATCCTAGATAAAGCTATTTACAGCATGTAAATGCCTTATTTAAAATGGAATGGACACAATTTCTTTTTTGGAAAAAGTGGCCCTAAACTGGGTTTCTAGCCTGTTGAGTGTAAATAGATATATAATAAATATATTAAATCTGTTATATACTAATAGGTAAATGTTGGCTGCCAGTTTGTATCTTATATTTTATTTTGTATTGATTTTGTTGTTTTCTATCAAATGTCTTCTGCATTTTGTTGTTGTTCCTCGTTTTTTTAGGTGAACCCTATGGAATTTCTATATTAAGATCAGTTTTTTTTTTGCGCATGCGCTAGTATTTACAACAGCTTTCTACTTCGCTCGTACTTCACATACTGTTTACTACCGCTTATAGGCCACAGTCAGACACAGAATTGTTCTAGCAGGCAACTTATGTGAGCTGGTCACGAGGGAGCCCACAGGAGGTGAGTGAATCGCTTGTTACATTTGTGTTTAGTGCAACAAGTGATATCGGACAGAGAAGTCGGCCATAGTGGACGCCATACCTTTAGCCATACACGGATCGGAAATAACATCAATTGATCGGCTCTCTGGGCCAAACGGTCTAGTGGCCAAGACCCGGTGTCTCGCCACTTGTAGTTGTGAGATCGAATCCCACCGGCGCTACGTATTATAAATAATATAATATAAATATTACATGTTAATATTGATTATAATGTTAATATAAACCACTTAATATATTAACTCTCTCTCACTCTCTCTCTCTCTCTCTCTCTCGCTCTCTCTCTCTCTCTCTCTCTCTCTCTCTCTCTCTCTCTCTCTCTCTCTCTCTCTCTCTCTCTCTCAGTGCCTATCTGCCTTACCATTAAACTGACGCCACGGGTTTTTTTTTTTTTTAAGCTCTCTAATTATAAGATTAAGGGTGAGGGAAAAATGAAGGAAGATTTGGGTTGAGGGGATCCTTGTACTAGGAGTACCTGGTTGAAGGTGGTGTGAGGGAATTAAGGAGTGTGGGAAGCCTCGGTAGAGGTTGATTGTTGCGGTACAGTGGTGAGAGTCCACTGGTGGCTGGGCCTAGAGTCCCTCTAGGCATGTAGTGCAGTCTTATTTAGTCGGATAGCAGTGATGGGTGCCCTTTAGAGGCTTGTTGTTGGTGGGCCAAGCGCCGTGATGTCCACCATTTGGTCTGCTTTACTCGATCTTGTGAGTTGCCATCGTGCCGGTAGCGGTGGGGTTGTCATGTCTCGGAATAGAGGGTTTAGACTATGTTTCATCGACTCGAAGAACTTAATGTGTCTTCTTTTGATGGCTTCGGTGATGGTGTCGGAAGCCTTCATTTTACGAAAAGGGGTATGCCATAGTGCCGTGCGCAGGATGTTGTTCTGGAAGCTCTGGAGTCAAGTTATGGTGCTGGCGTGTAAGAATCTAAAGAGTGGTGTTCCAAACATTAAAGCTGGCCTCAGGACGCTTTTGTTAACAGTTTCAGCCGAAGGGATATAGCCGGGCTTGTGATGCGATGCTGGAGAGAGTAGTACGTCCTACGTACTCTTTTCAACTTCTTCTGCAACTGAAAAATATATTTGTTATTGAGTTCTGACCTACTATATGAAACAAAAGAATGAATGATCTATCTTTTTAAATTTTCTAGTACAATTGAAATGAGTAAAGATATCATAATTTTCAAAAAACATCGCCTTGAGAATAAGATTTTTTTTGTAGACCAGTAATTTTCATTTTGATGCTCTGAGCTGAGAAACACCAACATTATCCAATCATATTTTTTTTTTAACTCCCTAAAAATTTAATAAATATATGATGTATTTATAAATAAAATTAAAAATACTCTTTTAATTCTGAAATAAGGCCTTGTTTAATGTTAATAAGTTGTTTATTTCATCGATTTTTATGATGTTTGTTTACTATGTCTATGATTGACTATCATTGATAACAAATTACATCCAACTGCTGCTCCAAAAAAATATGATAATGATTGTCCAGAATGAACGCCGTCGGCTACAACACTAATTGACATTATATAAACGATTAATTAATGATCATGAGGTCAATTTACATGTTTTATTACTAGTTAACTGGCATTATTAATGTAAATTAGGACATTTCTGAAACGTAAAAAAAAAAAGAAGGAAATATAAATGAAAAAAGATTGACTTAATGCTTGAAGTTAATTTAGACGTTTAGGGTATGAGTCTTGCTCCGCTGTGTTAACACGCTTGAATGTGTTTGTTTTCGTTCGAGATAAAATCTGTACGAGCATAATCACAGTTTGCTGTACACTGTTGTAGTATCAACGGATTAGAATTTCCCGTGTAAGTTGGGCGTGGCCTGGGTACCGAGGTTCGCCTAAAATGTGACCCAACTAAAAAACGGACCATACTCCTAAACCCTTCAGGGGAAAAAGTTACATGACACTGTTATTTGATTTTAATATGTATAGGTTTTTTTTCGGATACAGTTTTTTCCATTCCAGTGATCTAATACAGTGTATGTTGGTTCCATTCAGCCCTTCGAAACAGGTTCGAATGAAGTTGTAGATTTTTTGAATCTGAATTGGGTGGCATGATACATCTACTTTACTTTTTCTTTTTTTTTCTTCCTAGCCCCTTTAAATTTGCTTAAAATAATTATATACAATTATAGATCCTCAGGCGAGTCTATTTACAAATTATTTTTGTATTTCCTGTAGCATCGCTACATTATATACAGGTTATAAAAATTATATAATGGAATAAACAAGTATAATGATGCACATTATACGTGACTGGACTGAACTGACTCTAATAAAGTGATGGGGCTCACCTTTTTGCCTGTTGCCATCGATGCGGGAAGGGTGTTGGTCATAGTGTTGAACCCTGGGTTTGTGAGGTGATGCAACGAGTCAAAAAACTTGATGTGTCTTTGGCGGATGAACCCACCAACGGCACACCAAGCAACGGGTGCAGGTCAGCGTTCTTTAACCTCTCGAGAGAGGTATGTCGGACCACTTTTCGCATGATCCCAGTCTGGAATTACTTCTCTTGCTCCAACTAAATGCTGTTTGAATTTTCACTAAGGGTAAATTTGCCGAGTATGTGATCGATTAGCTTCCATTTCTCCCAGATGAACTAGATTTTGTTTATTTCGTAGTAGCGCTTGCAATCAGGAACTCAGAGTGTCTAGTATAGAGTGCCAGTATAGAAATGGTTTGTTGCTAGTTGTGAGGCTTACTAAAACGAAGTTAAAATAATTAGGAGCATCAAAATATCTTACTAACGCTTCTCCTTCACAGGTGGTTCCAAGTAAATAACTAAAGTAAATTATTTCAGTTTTTTTTTTTAATTTGACCTTTATCGCTCATATATCCATGTTCAGGTCTCAATAATAGCCAAAAGCTCAAATTATTCATATTTTTATTCTCAAATATCTCAAAAAAATTAACCAATGCAAAAACATTTGTAGCAGAACTATAAATTATGCTTTGAACGAGATCTTTCCGAGCTGAATAACACTAAAATTTTTTGGTAAATTTCAAATGGTCATCGCGTTTTGAAAACCACTGAATTATGTTAATAAAATGTCTTATATGTGATGTCTCCTCCTGTCCATAGCATTCTTAATGAGTTTATGCTCTTCAATGTTTGAATCATTCTCTTTTTTTGAAGATTTTTAAGAAGACTATAAAAAAAATAATATTTTTTAAAATCTATTAAGAGTTCATTTAAGATTTCTTAGAATAGATGCTCATCCAGTGGCAATTTCTAGTGACCAAATGATGAGAAGGTTTTTAGGGACCTCCGATAAGCCTACGCCATAACAGCTGCCTTGGCACGCCGCGGGATGTTTCTAACCCAGCTAGTGTCCCGAGGGACTGCTTGACGAACTTAACCCGCCCGTGGGACTTACTTGATTGTCTTCCAGTTAGTGTCCGCGGTGGGGCTCTGGAGAAACTCATTAGACTGGGTCCAGGTGGGACAACCACCTCTTCCAGTTCCTGCTTGAAATGTGTCATTGTGGTTCTTTATCGCAATACTCGTGTGAGCAACTGTTAAGGGCTGAAGTGAAAATCATTCTCAACATGCAGGAAAATACGAAGGGTTGCTTCATGTCATGTCTTGAGCGTCTGCGGCTCTCGTGGTCTCCATCAGCCTCCACTGCTAGATAGTGGTGATGCGACTGCAGTACTAGCACTGGCAGATGCCAAATCCTTGAGGTCTGCTCCATATTCGTAAAGGTCAATTAAGGGTGAATACTGAGGGTGAATTGTGAGTTCCGTAGGTGGTGTATTTATGTCTATTGTAAATATGGTGTGAATAAGAGCGTAAATGTAAATTAGTAAGCATTGTATAAATGAAATGTTTTATCCCAATTATATATTATTCTTTTAAGGCAGATTGTAATTTTTTTCGCAAGAAGATTTATTAAAATATAAAAAGAAAAATGTTTGTGAGTTCAACACTATTTCTATAAAGAACACGACCCAAAGACAAATAAATAAACATAATTTTTTTTTTTTACGTAGCTGTGAGATTTAATTATAATGTAATTTACACTATTTCCCCCTTTTGAAATTAATTATTCCTTCTAAAAATAAATTGGTCATCAACACATAAAGTATCTATCTATATATACTCTATATAAGCCATGTGTTAGCGTTAAAATAAAAAAAAACGATTCATCTAAAAATGCTCCACTGAGCATAAATAGAAAAATGATAGAGGAAACATCTATTTGCAATGAATAAAGGAACAACTGGAAGAAAAATAAATACACCATATTTGAAGCAGAGAGTGGAATTTCTTTCTCTTTCCTTCAAAACAAAACCAATGGAGATGAGCAGGCTTGAAAAAATAAAACGTTTTTATGGGCTCCTAGCTCAGGGCGGTTCAGTTAAGCTTTTATGCCATGTTGTTCATTCGTTTTTTCAAATAAATAAATAAATATTGGATTGGAACAATGCACAAACCAACAGTTTAGGGTACAAAATTTTGTCAGGACAAAATTGAGCGAGTGTTTTTTTGTTGTTGTTCGAAGGCTGAGTTTTTCCATTAATACTTTAATATGATGCTGACAGATTTCTTATGTAAAATAAGTAATCTAAATAGGTAGTTTACATTTGGCTTGTGTACCACTGTTTTCATGGATTAGCGCCCTCTCAATTGAAAATTAAATTTGCATTGCTTAACCTTATGCATTCGTTACCAGATCCCTGATTTTTATGCAGTAAAATATGTCATGTAATCTTTTGTATGAGAAGTAGTATCATTTAGGAAAATTAGCAGCAACAGTTCTCTACATAGGCAATGTAACAGCTGAAAGAGTCAAATATCCTTGTCGGGTCGCCCCCCCCCCGTGGACTAGGGTCTCTACGACCCGGCCGCTGTCCGGCGAGCGTCAAGAAAGAGATATAATAGGTGAACCTGTGGTCTTTGAGTTTTGCTGGCGGCGTAGTTGGTGGGCAGCTTTATTCGTATTGAATTGACTCCATAAGATCTTAAAAGGTATGCCCCGACATTGTACAATGTTAAGGAGAAGAGGTACAGGGTAGATTTATAGGTAGTATATGTGGTCTTGGAATGACTGCGAATTCACACTCGGTACCTAAGGGCAGGCGAAAACCGTCCGGATCCCAAAGACGAGCGTGAACCGGAGAGAGGCAGACTGGATCGCCGTGGGAGACTACTAGGTAAAGTTTGTAGGGGCCCAGTAAACCGTCGTCCACATGGAAGAGGTCTCTCCCAAGGAGGTGCTAGTTTTATTGAGTCCGAGGCAGAGAATCCCACTAGGAAGGTGTGGGGTCTGACAACGCTGGGCTAAAACATAGCGAGGTTAGGAAAGACAGATGCAGAGGTAGTTGAATAAGAAAGCCATGGTTTGAGTAGTGCAGCAAGCGCCAGTGCAGAGAGCAAGCGCCAGTGTTCTTCAGGTGCCGGGTTCCGAGAGTCGGGAAAAAGCTCCAAATCTGGGCCGTATATAGGCAGGTTAGAGGCTGTTTCTCGACCGCGCCCCTGGTGCCTGGTGGGCTTCAGCCCAACTAAACTGAAATAATTATTTTAAGTTTTGTTGTTTTTTTGATTCAATAGTGAGAAATAAATGGGACGTAAATCTATTAAATATCTACCAAATGAATATATTTACCTATCTTGTTAAATATTAGCAAATCGTGTCTGGCATCATTGCGGAGTTGAGAAAAAAAAAATCTTGATTTCCCTGAGCTAGCGCATTGTTATTTTTAATACAGAATTAATAATGACTTAAGATCACGGGGGAACTTTTATAATTACTTCGCCTTAAGAGAAAGTTTGAGGCTGCTCATTAGAATGGGGGTAAAAAAAGAATAAAGGTGGTATATATTTTTAAATTGCCTCAGAATGCTTACATTTTTTTTATGAATATTGAGACTAGCCATAATTGCTTGAAGTTACTTGTTCAGGTGTAGTTGACTAATTACTGTTGAAAATGCGCTTCTGTCAATAGTCGAGTTCAGAAGACAATTCCTTTGTTGTATCAAGCAGCCAGCTATCACCTCTGGCTCTCATTGAATGTCTTTAGCCTTATCTTAGATCAAATAGGACAAACTCCAACAGTTTTAAGTTATACAACAATTAGTGGAATGTCACTCAAAATCTGATTGTCGTAGATAAAAACAAGTTGATCAGGAGGAGGAGGATAAAAGAGTTTATCAGGAGATAGTTGAAACTTGGAATTAATATCAAAACCACACGCGTGTGGTTAAAAAGTTCTCCCACCTCGTTTTTATCGTCAGCTGTTCTAAAATGTTTTTAAATAATTTGAATTAGAGCCAGAAATCGTGGAGTTTACCAAAAGATTTGTTTTTCAGATAGATATGATGTTAAAGACCAATACCCTACATCCTTCAAGTAGAGAAAATCAATAATTTTTCTTTGACTAATTATTGTGACAGGGCTTCAACCGGGAATTTCCCTAGTCACTTGGCTAGTAGCTTTGACTAATAGTCATCAATCCATCAATGCAACAACCAATAGTTGTTAATAGTTTTTAATTGAGAGCAGTAGAACTTGTTCAAATAGGATAGAGCTTACCAATAAACGAAATTATTAACAAGTATAACATGGTATCAATACTAAATTGCATTGAGAAACTTGAAAAAAAAAATTGAGACGTTTTATATTAAAGATTTAGCCAATTATTCTTAAGAAGAGTTTTTTTTTTTAGGTTTTTGGGATGTTAAAAGGACAAATATGTATAAAATTATTTTAACGGGATTACCCTGCTTTCCTGCTTACTGCAGCCTTAAATTCAAGAAAACGATTGCTATGCTTTGGTTTAGTTATTTTTAATTTACCAAAAAAAAACTTTAATTATTGTTATACAGATAAACGGGGTTTGCTTTTTATATAGCTAACTGGTTGGTGAAATTTCATAACCAAATTGATAACTTGGTAATATTCGTAATAGCAATATGATCGGTTTCAAGTTCCAGTTCCAAGTTCCAAGAAAACAACTTAAAATAATTAAGGTCTATGTCAGTACGGCCTAGGCTTTGTCCTACATGACCACTTGAGGATAATTATTTTCTTCTGTGACATAAATATTATAACTGAATATTACTTCCCGCATTGCGAATGAATTTATGCGATATTATGTCCACAGCGGGAACGAAGTCCCACCCCCCCTTCTGCAGTCCTGATACAGCCTTGTTTGTACTGCTAACGAACTCCCGGGCTTTGAACCCTTAATAACATGATTAATACGACCTCCCGGTTCGGATCTCATTTGCTAATTCTTTGAAAAGTCGCCATGCATACATGAGCGTACACCCTATCAATGTAGGGTCGGAAATAGACCCACGGCCCCTTGACGTTTCCGTCATAATAAAAGCTGCTCCATCTCTGAAGGGTTGTCTTTTAGAAATGGCTTTCCCATTTATCATCTCACTTTTTACTTGAAACTGTCTCTTTAAAAAAAACCAAAATGTCATTATTTTGTATGCAGTACTGACTGATGCTGTACTGTTTTTGTGGGCTCTCTTGGCATCACCTGTTAATACATTTTTTTGGTTATTATAATTTTTCACTTCGTTTTACGTTACTTAGGCTCAAGAGTTATAATTTTCAAATGCCATAGTGCCACTAAATTAAAAATATAAATTATTACAATCCACTCATTGACGTGGATAAAAAAAAAAAAAAAAACGATTCGAAATTCGCTCTATAAAGAATTTCTCTTCCAAAAGTCTGTGAGGTCCACTTCTTACACATTGAGAACATTTAAAAGGTATTTACAAGGGAGCTGTGTTTTTGGCTTAAAATTATATAAGGAAGATTAGCCAGTACTTAATGCCGAATGCCACAATTCATTTGTTGCTCAGAATTCTGTCATGTGTTTGGACCACAGAATGGCACCAAGCTAAGAAGATCGAACCGATTTTAGCCCGAATATGGACGAATTACAACCTGAACAGAAGAGAATGAGTAAGCTTGCCGCTGCCCACATACGGACTGTCTTTAACACCAACATCATAGACATCTGAGAAGAGCTAAACGGATCGAACACTATTCTTCAGAGTCTATTTGACTCAAAGTTAGTGAGTAACTTTTGAGTTTTGAATCTGTTAATAATCCTTCTTTACGTAATTGTAGTTAGGATATCAATGGCACATGTCCAACGCTCCTAACAACAAATTAATACTGATACGTAATAATAAACTGAAAAATCTCTCTGTTACTAAAAATAAAAATTCATATGATAAAATTAATAAACGTACATTTGGAGGCAATAAAAATTACCCACATAAAACAATTTAAAACCTGAAAAACCTCATGAACTATTTATTTCGATTCATTTTTATGATCCTGTGGTATTAACGCGTATTGCGGCGTTGAATGAATGTTTTCCTTCCACCAGAAGATCAAGGAATAATAATTCTGTAATTAAACCATTCTGGCCGATACCAGGCTAGTACTGATAGTTCAGATAATAAAATCTGTAATTTTCTTACTTATAAAATCTAAATCTGCTCCTGAAACAGTGAAAAAAATATAATAAAAGCTTGCTAAAGGATTTAAGATAAAGTCTCGTGCTTATTATGAAAGCTGATGAAGTAGGCATCTAAATTCAGACATCGAGTTGGATTATGGTGGTTTAATCGCCAACCACATACTACCTTACCATGGACAAATAGTGAGCCGACAATGTGAAATATATATTTTTTTTTTTCTTCTTCTTAGCTCTCAAATTGAGAAATAAAGGAATGGGGAAAACTAAAATGGAAATTATTGGAATTAAGGGATCCTATATATATATATATATAAATATATATATATATATTTTTTTCTTCTTCCAAGCTCTCAAATTGAGAAATAAAGGAACGGGGAAAACTAAAATGGAAATTATTGGAATTAAGGGATCCTATATATATATATATATATATATATATATATATATAAATATATATATATATTTTTTTTTTTCTTCTTCCAAGCTCTCAAATTGAGAAATAAAGGAACGGGGAAAACTAAAATGGAAATTATTGGAATTAAGGGATCCTATATATATATATATATATATATATTTTTTTTCTTCTTCCAAGCTCTCAAATTGAGAAATAAAGGAATGGGGAAAACTAAAATGGAAATTATTGGAATTAAGGGATCCTATATATATATATATATATATATTTTTTTTCTTCTTCTTCTTAGCTCTCAAATTTTTTAGTTTATGGACAAGGGAAAAATAAAGGAATTTATTTGGGGTGAGCGGATCCTTTTACTAGGAGTGCCTGTTTGAAGGTGGAGTGAGGGAATTAAGGAGTGTGGGAAGCCTCGGTAGAGATGGAAACGTCGCGGTGCAATGGTGAGAGTCCACTGGTGGCTGGACCTAGAGTCTCTATAGGAATGAAGTGCAAGCTCATTCAGTTGGATAACAGTGATGGGTGCCCGTCAGAGGCTTGTTGTTGCTTAGCCAAGGGCCGTAATGTCCACCATTTGGTCTGCTGTTCCCAGATCTAGAGAGTTGCCATCTTGCCGGTAGTGGTGGTGGGGGGTCTGGTCTTGGAATAGGGGGTTTTGGCAATGCTTCATCGAGTCGAAGAATTTGATGTGTCTTCTTCTGATGACTTTGGTGATGGTGGGGACCTCGAACTTTTCGTGGATGTCAGGAGCCTTCATTTCACGAAAAGGGGTATGACATAGTGCCGTGCACAGGATGTTGTTCTGGAAACTCTGGAGCCTAGTTATGGTGCTTGCGTAAAGAAAACGCTACAGTTTTTTTTTTTTCTTTTTTTTCATAGCTCTCCAATTTTTTTTTAAGATAATATACAATGAAAAAATAAAGGAATTTATTTGGGGTGAGCGGATCCTTTTACTAGGAGTAACTGTTTGAAGGTGGAGTGAGGGAATTAAGGATTGTGGGAAGCCTCGGTAGAGGTGGAAATGTTGTGGTGCAGTGATGGGAGTCCACTGAAGGCTGAGCCTAGAGTCACTCTAGGCATGAGCATATATTGTACTCATATATTTAATTACTCAAAAAAACTTGCTTTGTGAGAAGGTAATGTACACTTGATAGAAATGTTTAGACTATAAAAAATAAAATACAATTTTACAATGTCGATTTAACTCTACTCAAACCAAAAATAAGTTTAAAATCTTCTAAAATTTAAAAATGTATTATTATTTTAAACTGTGGTTGGTTTGTAGGAAGACTGTGACCAGGTCCTTAAGGGTGGGTCTTTGAGGCATCCGCCATTGCAACAGATCTTCTTAGTGTCATTAGTGTCTGTCTTCTTAGTGTCAGCGGCCGAATCTAATGGTCTTCTTTGTTAAAGAATCTCTCCTCTGTTTGAATAGATTCCCTTCTTTATGAATGTATTTACTTCGGAGTTGTAAAGGCTTTAGAGATACCGCAGGAGCAAATGTAGACGTCAGCGTTCCTTTAAGTATCCCAGGTGTGCCAGAGAAGCTTTGATCATCTGGGAAAGTTAGTTTCCGTAATTGCTATAATCATGGAAACTACTATTAAAATTTTAGTATCCCTTGATGATTTTGTCATACGTATGTCATTAGTCATGTTGGTGAACTGCAATAGGGGTAGAAAACATTGGTTGTATTAGTTAAAATACAATAGCCGATAAAATGCAATTCAGAAGATTGTATTTTTGTTAACAAGTTAAAAAAAACAAAAAAAAAAACGAAAAGCTATTTCTTATTTGAAAAATATATGGTGAAATCAATGATGCTTTTAAAGTTTATGATATGTGTTCGAAAATAACATTTTTATGGTACCAAGTAAGTTAAGTATCTATCTATCTTAATTTGAAACTAAGTGTCTGCGGCTGAATTGCCCATAAAGAATTATGACCAGTGGCTATCCCGGGGTGACTGCTTTTTTTATTTACTCCTAAAAATATTATAGTATTTCATAAATAATTCATATCTTCAGTCAACATAATTGAAAGAAAACATTTTCTTGCCTTTCGTCCTAGTGTCCCCCCTTTTTTTATGACACCTTAAATAAAATAAAAAAGGGTATAAACATCGTTATTTTATAGCTTTTAAAGATTTATTTCATCAAGGACTTTAGCTACAGTTTTTCAAAGGATTAATACATGATTATAGATAAGATATATTATATTATATAAGTACAGGAGCACCTCATCTAAGGCAGGACTGAACAAATGAGAGAGATTTATTGCAATTAATAGCATACAGTTTTCTACAACAGAAGGAAAATTATGAATACAATATAGATAATTTAATGTTAGAGAAAAAACCAAAAATAAAAAAACCTCTTTCAAAATGATAATTTACAGTAAAAGACCATTTTTGATAGGTTTTATGTTATCCTCTCTAATAGTTCAAATGTACATAAGGCAAAATATTAAATTTAGAAGAATGCAAATATCCTTTTGTGAACATACTGATTTGATGTATCTTTGTATTAGTCTTCTATTCCGCACATTAGAAGGTTTTGCTAAGTGGGGACATTTTTGAAAAAAATAAAATATATATATCTATATCTGTAGTTGTAATTTTCAATTATTCGTGTATATATATTGTAGCGACCGCTAACTACATAAGATAAATCACCCTATACTCTATTGTATATATATTGTAAACAAATGTAAATAACATTACCAAAATATAAATCATTGTAAATGTGGTAAACAATAAACATGCAACTGTGAGCCAATTAGTTATATGAGCTGGGGCACCAGCTGCCAGTAGCAGGTACTAAGCGACCCAAACCGCCGAGAGACCCTTACCCAGGTCACGTATCGGTGGCATATCTCTTTGTCAGAGAACAAAGAAAACCACATACTCAACTGGCATTGGGTACTATAAAACCAAAGCTGATTGGATACTGACGAAGCCAGCTGGGTATTTAAGACCGGCGGTTTGGGGCATGTATATCATTCTCCTGACAACTAACTGGCTCGTGGCTGCTCTGATGTAAACTTAGAAACTTGGCTTCTTCAATATGAAAACCTCTGCATCTCTCTCTCCTCACGGCGTTGTCAGACCCTACACCTTCCTAGTGGGAATCTCTGCCTTCGTCTCGCTAAATCTAGCACCTCCTTGGGAGAGACCTCTCCCTAGTGGACAACGGTTGTCGTGGCCCTGCAAGCTTACCAAGCAATGTTCCCCACGGCGATTCAGTCTGCCTCTCTCCGGTTCAAACTCGCCTTTGGGATCCGGACGGATTTCGCCTACCCTCCGATACTGAGTGTGAATCCTTGGTCACTCCAAGGCCACACAAACTACCTACACCACCTGCCCTATACCCCTTCTCCTGAACATAGTGCATTGTCGGGGCACATACCTATCAAAAATGGAGTCAGATAGTAAGTCCGTCATAAAACGATTTTCCAGGCTATAAACTTAATCAACCCTCTCTTCGTGACTAGCGCTAAGGTAACTAGGCCCCCCCTCGTGACGACCCGACATCTATAATATCAGTTTAGTATTATATGTTTCCTGCTATCTCTAAACAATGGTTTTGGAGAACTTGACTAGTGCTTATTGAGCTCCAATTTATGTATTAAAAGTATTTTTTTTATATTTATCGTAGATTTATTTTTATGATAGGGAGCTATTTTGTGTATAGTATTTAGTACAAATATGGTATGAATGAGAACATTGAACACAATTACTTATTTCGCAATAAGGCAGATTGTAATTTTGTCACAATAAATATTTGATCCAAATAAGAAAGTATTTAATAACTTTAATTTAATTTAAGTGAAGTGAACAATGAGAGAAAGTCAGGTCTAATTTGTGCACGAATTAAATAATAATAATAATTAATAGTTCTTTATCTTTCCGCTTGAAAACCAATAATATTATATTTACAGCAGATCACGCCACATTGCGTATATGATTGCCTTGTTTGAGCCTAAAGGGCCGATTTTCGGAAACTTTTGAAAAATATAACGATTCCTATATCTCATCTCATACTTTGGCTAAGAATAACTTTGGGCCAAGTAAAAGAAAAAAAAACCAAAGACTCTGTTATACATTGAACATTCCGAAAGGTTGAAATGGCGTTAAACCCCACGCTACTTGCCTAAACGACAGTCCCAGATAGGTTCCCAGAAAAAGTTTACCAACAACTGTCCAGGACCGAGTTTTGAAACTTTCCTACGAAGAGTTCCAGGTAGCACTAAAGACCAGTAAAAAGGCGTGTATTACTCTGGGCAGAACTTGCCTAGAATACAAAGATCTTTTTATCAAGATAACTTTTTTTTTTTTTTTTTCTTTTGTTCGTAAAACTTAAGATGTTTAATTCTTTAACTAAGAAAAGATGGCGTTAAAAAAAAAGCTTGTTCCCGTGGAGGAAGTATTTTTTTTTCCTCGAGCTTAGCGCCTGGTCCAAAGGTGATTTTCAAATTTCATATTTGGTGATTTTTTTTTACAAACTAATGATTTTATTTACAGCGTAGTGTAACAATTATACAATCGTTTAATAAATATCTGAGGAGAAGAAGTGTAAGGATAAGTTATACTAGATTGCAATCTTGCTATGTTATCGAATAGTTGTTCATGAATTTATCGTGAATATGGGATAGTGGTCATATTGTCCGTGTGGAGGCTTTTATTAAGAATTTTCACTTTAGCTCGAAGAAAACTACTTTCGCTAGGAAGGATTGGATGCGCTTGGCATTCGAGTTCTGTACCCCACAGCTGGAGTCCGCGTGAGTCCAGATAGGTTTTAGGATGGTTACGTACATCTATATTTTGTTTTCTAGGAAGAGACGGGATTTTCTTGTAGCAGTCTATACCGTTGTCCTAAACGTTGGAAGGTTTGTTGAGTAGAACTGTTTGGTTTTGCGTTGTCCTAGCTTTTTGCTTGGAATGAGTCAGCTTATATTCAATATCACGGGGATAAATTAGTAGTTTATAGCATAACGACGTAGAAAATGAGGCTAAGAAGGCCAAATTCAAGGATGAGAAGTAAACCCTAGTACTTATCACACTGCAAATTATGGCAACAATCTTCGCTACTCCAACCTCTTTGAGGGGGAAAAATAAAAAATGGTTTTAACTTCCCGACAACTTGTTTAACTTGTCCTGAAGGATAGAACGGTGATGGTACGGGTGAGTGATTGCCTATGAAACCCGCTTCCTCTGACTTGTGGAGTAACTCAAGGAGCGGTTTGTCTCCGGTGCTTTTTAGCATGTACACATCTGACATTTTTGGCCCAAACTACAAGAAAGCTACTCAAATCACTTTTGCTGACTATTTAGTTTACAGCCATGAGTGCAAAAAGAGCTCTTACGCATGCCCAGAGTCAGTTTGTAATGTAATCAGTGACAGACTGGGTGAGTACATAAGTAAACGCCTTAAAGACCGACTGCGTAATCATATCCCTTCAAAAAACTATAGGAGGGCAAGAAAACTCACCGGCTTTCTCAATGCACTATCTGGGTATAAAAATGGATAGGTATCTACATTTTTATATCCATTTTAGTAATAAAATAGAAAAAGTACGACACAGGTCTTACCGGCTATCGCACTTGCTAACTTCACCCAACCTGTCGTTTCGTCTCAAACTGATGATACATAAATGTGCCCTCTGACCAAATCTGCTGTACGGTGCACCGCTATATACTCCCTTGACTGACAATACAGCTAAAAGTATCCAACAATTTCAGAATGGGATCGTGAGAAAAGTGATCAGAAATACCTTTCTCGAGTGGTCAAAGAACGCCGACCTGCACCCATTGCTTGGTGTTTCATCGGTGGGTAAGTTCAACCACTGGAGACACATCAAGTTTTTTGGCTTGCAGCACCTGACAAGTGATTAAAACCATGACCCCACCACCCTTCCCGCATCGATGACAGCTGACTGTCAAGACAAATTAGATTAAGATTTTGTTTGTTATATGTAAGTTAGTTTTAAGTTTATTCATAAGGTTAGCCCCATTACTTTTAGACATGTATAGACATTGAATGTATAATGTACATTATACCTTTGTAACAACCGCAAATCACCAGGTAAAATTATTAAAAATTAAATGAAATGTACCCAAGCTACAACACATATAATGAACTATTGTAAATAGATTCATTTATGTAGACTATACTAATTTCCATAATTTGTAATAACATGGGGATACGAAGAAAAAATAATGGAAGTACTATCGTTTCTTATGCAATCATTCAAAACATTTAAACCGTAAGACAAATCTTAGCTCCTATTTAATTGCGTCCTGGGTATCATTTATGACTGAAATTGAATAAGGGAAGGCATATCTCGTTTCTTGGTCGTTTTCTCACGGGTATGAAATGATAGCAGTCGTCATGATATTATACTGTCAGGCTCTCGGGTATCACTGCTTTAATTACTCCCACAGGTCCGATACAATGCCTGTATCGGCTGGAGCGTCTGATGGAATTATTTCGCTAGGAGCCCACATTCTCCAGCCATATTATGGAGTATCCTTCGATAATTACACATTCTATGGAATTCCCTATTCGGTGTTTAGCTGAAAAAATACTGTATTCTAGAGAGATGGAAGGTTTATTATTTAATTATCTCCTTCCACAACCGGAACTAATCATACATAAAAAACTGGCTGAGTATTCGTTGCATTTGATTGAAATGCTTTAAATTACTAAACACTACTGTTTATATAAACACTACAGTATGGGATAACCTTTTTATTTTTGTGTTTATTCATTTGATATAATCTAGTAAATATATAATAGTGACAATAGGTTGACACTAATTATTAGATATTGTTACACGGTGGACAGAAAACATTTTTATGTTTTCTTGTATGTAACAAGTATGTTTACTGGACTCTATTTACTAGCTCAATCATTTTACTGAAACGAACTGTTCTGTAAATCCTTTATAGCGCAGATAAGAAGTTTTATTAAATTAACTGATACAATATCATTCTTTCAGTCGGAGGAGCTCTCTAAGCTCCCATACTTTCTTAACCAAATTATATTTAGAAAACAAACATACATTTTGAAATTTATAGTCAAGATTGGTTAATTTTCGTGACTGCTAAGATAGTTCAGTATTTACTCAATATCACGACACAGTACAGGCAATTATGCCTAACGAAAAATTCACATTTAGTAAGTCACATTTTTCCTAAAACAGTTGATACCAGTTATTTTGTCAGGATCTTGAATTTCAATCAAATATATATATTCATGTTGGTCAACTTACTGTCAGACTCAAACCATTTTTGTTGAGACTTTTGTTACAATATCACAAATTTAGATTACTTTATTAAAATTCCTTGAAAAATAATATAAATTGCTGTGAAATTCTTGATCATAGTAATGAAACCAATTTTCCAAGAGTCTTCTTACAGAAGTATGAGCAATCATCTAGTAAATATATAGTTCTCTGTACGTAAAATCTGTAAAATTTATCGATTAAGAATTGTATTCGTGTACTTTAATATTACTCTGCATTTCATTGGATATATTTTGGGAAAATCTGCAGAAAAATATGCTCACGTCAGTGGAACTTTTAAGTTTTTTTCAGTGATTTTGCTGCATGGCAATAATGTTTTAGGAGTCAGAAATAAAGACTATGAATGCGCCCTTTCATTACAGCCTGTTTCTATACGAATTTTATATTCTTGTTTTCGTTATTTACCATTTTTTGTATTTTTTTATTAAATCTGAACCATTTTCAGTGGCCGGTTGGGTCAAAAAATAATAGTAGTCTTTTCAAAATCATTGGATAAGCATGTATGTATCTGACGTGGGGGGACATGGCTGCACTCGGTCTTTTTCACTTTATATGTCTTTAATCTTCTTTAGATATATTCCTAAAACTTTTTCGTTAGTATAATTTATCAATGTTGTGCCACTTATCCTAAGACGGAATGGTTAATTTTGCATCTTGTGTATGCCTAGAAAAATATAGTTCAAATTTGCATTTTTTAAAATGTTTACCAAAGTTTATTTATTGTGAAGAGTAGTCTCACATCTAGAGTAATAAAGAATATATGAAAAAATAGGCTCCTTTCTAACGCGTGTCAGTGGAACTTTTAAGTTTATTCACTGATGTTGCTGCATAGAATATAGTTTTGGGAGTCATAAATATGTGACAAGATTATACAGTTATGTGTATAGTAGAGTAAATAGTACTAACATACATATGGTAGAGTAAATGGTACTAACATACATATGGTAGAGTAAATAGTACTAACATACATATGGTAGAGTAAATGGCACTAACATACATATGGTAGAGTAAATAGTACTAACATACATATGGTAGAGTAAATAGTACTAACATACATATGGTAGAGTAAATAGTACTAACATACATATGGTAGAGTAAATAGTACTAACATACATATGGTAGAGTAAATAGTACTAACATACATATGGTAGAGTAAATAGTACTAACATACATATGGTAGAGTAAATAGTACTAACATACATATGGTAGAGTAAATAGTACTAACATACATATGGTAGAGTAAATAGTACTAACATACATATGGTAGAGTAAATAGTACTAACATACATATGGTAGAGTAAATAGTACTAACATACTTATGGTAGAGTAAATGGTACTAACATACATATGGTAGAGTAAATAGTACTAACATACATATGGTAGAGTAAATGGTACTAACATACATATGGCAGAGTAAATAGTACTAACATACACATGGTAGAGTAAATAGTACTAACATACACATGGTAGAGTAAATAGTACTAACATACATATGGTAGTCTTGCATGGTCCGGCTTGTGCCCTCGCTAGGAGCTAACTAACCGGTGACAGTTTCTGTCTGCTGCGTTAAGACTCTTTGCTGCTGCTCTGCATTGCCGTCACGTACTGTCCTCTTCCACCCAATCGTCTTTTCTTCTTTCCATTTCCACGTCCTCTCTCATTTGCATCCGCTTTCATTGCCACTGCTGCATCTGTATCGGGGCTTTTACTCCGAATGTATCCTGTTTATATACCAATATAAATATATCCTCCAGTTTTCGAGGATAATTAGAAAGCCTGTAGACGAGATGACTTGAATATTTTTTTTTTTTTTTGCAATCATAGCATTGATATTATTATCATCACTAGATACGGATAATACATGAAATAGTAAGTTTCTAGGAAGATTAAATTGGGCGTCAATATAAAATAAAGCAAGGTAATGCTTGACATACGTCAAAAATATTCGCACACTGGAATTTGACTTGTATTCCAATCAAATAAAAAATCAATCCATAGATTTATTTCACAGATCAGTTCATTTTAAAACTCTCGAAGATAAAGTTTAGTGAACCAAAAAATGTGTTAAATTGCTAAGGGATGGAAATCTAAAGAATCTGGAACGCTTACAAAAAGCATGGTAGTCAATAAAGGAATTACAAGAAAAAAAACTAAAAATTACTCCATACAACTTCGAATGATATTGTCGGCAATTGAACAGGATGAAATTATTTTGGAATTACAGAAGTAAAATTAAAAAAATAATAATTGTTTAATAATTTACCTCTATGGTAAAATAAGAAGAACGTCCTCCTAGGAAATATATATGAACAGATAACAAACAACAAAGAGTGAGACCAAACAACATTTTTTCCATGTTTCCCTCATCAGATTTTCCTCCTTACCACGCATATTACATAATCGGTTGCTTTGCTTAACCAAGTTTCCAATAGGTAGATGAAGTGTGTATCTACAATCTATTTTGCTTTCCAAAACATGGTTCCTGTTCAAATGGTTCATCCGATACCGACAGCTCTCGTCAGATGGGCATCCCTAGGTCTCTTACTTATTCAACACGACAAACCTTTTTTTTCTGTTTAACCTTTTCCTGATGTGGGTTTTCCAAGTTTCATAATAGTCAATTACTGCCTATCATGATATTTTGCCTTGTCTTTTATGAGTGTACTGAAGGTCATACCTGACCTTGTGGTCCCTTGATTTTCCTTATTTCGTGTGTAGATTTCTCACGTTCCTTAATGATAATCAATTATATTGTCTTTGAACTACATTGTTAAGCAATCACCAAGGTGCTTGACAGTCTTTTATTTATTAAGTCAAATGTGTTACATCTTTTGTTTAATATCTGTAATACATATAACTAAAACACAATTAAATTCATACTTGATGCTTTAAAACATTTAGCATAGTTTGGGAGGGGCAAACATCAACCAAACTACCTGATCATCACTGATTCGCCTATTATAGAATACAGGCTCACATTCGTTTTTTATACTGGTTTCTCAAAGCGGTGTGCTTTGCACATGGTAATATGGCATTCGTCCATGATTAGACTGAGAGTCATGCAAATATATTCTGCGAATATATATATACCCGTATGCAAAGTTTTATTGTTTTTCGCACATAAAATAAATGAGTTACGATTTATAGCTGCAGCTCTGACCACCGACTGTGTGGACCACCCACTCACGTATATTTATAATTCTCATCAAGGAATCTCCTTCAGGTTTCAAAGATAGCTAGACAATGTAGTATTTTCGGAAAAGGTTTAGCCTGATGATTGTAATTATTAGACAATGTATGGATTCTTCTCATTTATTTATTAACATAGGAGTTGTCAAGTCGATGTAAAGCCACCTTATGCTAAGTGATGTAGGTTTTTTTTGATCAAATACATTAGCTATTTTTGAGAAATCCAAGTGATTATCGATGCTGGATTTCTTCTAGGAACAACTATACAAATCATCATTATGAGTTCTACAAGTAGAACTCCACATTTTTTTTATGCCCCCCCCCCATAACCCCTTTATTTATCAATATTTTTACAATTTACGATTTACAATTTTCTCCTCTCACTGCATGTGCACATGCTTTCGAAGGAGGATAGAATTACCATTACAACTTAGGTCAAATAAACTATATACAATACTAGGTGATGGGGGTCGCCTTCGGTTTACATTGTGGGAAACTAAAAACCAAAACCTAAAACTAGAACCTAAGACTAAAGCGTTCCTGCCTCGACAGCGTCTTGCCATCGATGGGGGAACGGAGCTGGGGTTATCGTGTTAAACACCGGGTTTGTCAAGTACTGTAGTGAGTCGAAAATGTTGATATGTCTACGTTGAATGAATTCATCCACCGTAGGCAGCACAAAGATCTCGTGTAGCTCACTGTAGCTCCGCAGCTTGAATGAAGTATGTCTGACCACTTTCATCAGTATACCGTTTTGGAATTGTTGGAGTCACTGAGCTGTCGTATACGTCAGATGACTCCAGACTTTATTTAATACATTACATCATTCGAAATCACTGGGCAGAAATCAAAAAGCCGTTCTTTGGACTGTATTATTTTTAAATAACGGGAAATACAGAGTACTTATCACTTGTTTTAAACCACGACTAATAACTCATAATCCTAGTAATAAATAAGCATTACCTCACTTTCACTGAAATGCCAACATTTAAAATTATCTAGGAATTTAATTATAAATCCGTTATAGTCAGTAACATCTTAATCCACGTCGTTTTTGGGCTTCAAGACGAATTTTAAAATTGGCAAAGATTTTGATGATAGTAAAGCCTAAGACAAAACTCTTTGGCAAGTATTAAAATAATTATAGGAATGTTCATATAGCATTGAAGTGAATAGAAGCGTGAGGGCGCGTGTGTTTAATGTCGTTGCGTGAATAGTCAAGAATGCCTTGGATGGTTGGCAGAAAGACAGATTTTTATTTTTAGACATGCGTGGAATGAAAATTGTTCTCTGTATTGTCCCTTCCTACTGTTTGTTTTTATAATAGGTATTCCATAATTTAGATTAAATAATATGCAGTTCCGTTAGACATGTGATGATACTATTTAATAAACTTAGTCATTATTGTGTAATCATGGTTTGAGAATTGTAATATACCTTTCAGATATGATTAATCTGTGTTCTATGTTGATAAACAATTTTTCATCTTTATCATAGGCTATACAGACCTGCAAACGAGAGATGATATGAAAACCTTAACTTCTCAATTTAAACTTGAATGACTGCATGTAAATATTGCCAGTAATAAAATCCCTGATGATCAGCCCCTGTTGTTGTTATTAACATTTTGAAGTTAAGAACTAATAGAAAATGTCAAAGGAGAAAGCAGAATTACACGTTAACGGTTTATGGACTTGAAGGCAGAGTAATTCTCAAACAAATTTTCTGAAATCTAATTTAACGTCGTTCCTTTAGCATAGAAGAGGCAATAATGAACTGTGCATCAAACGATGTATGCGCTGCAAAGCCTTCACCTGTTGAGGAATATGTAATATGGCATCGCTTCAAGTAATCTTCACAAAATTTATAAATTTTCTTTTCAATTTTGGAGAGGCTAGTATTGACGATGAAACAAGTGGCATGTATTGACCCAACTGGATCTTCAATTAGTACAATCAAAAATTAAGTTTTTGGTTTCTTCATTGATCGTTCATTAGAAGGAGGGCCTCACGAACCTTAAGTGATTGAAAACGAATAATAAGCTGAAAAATAAAAGTTTAGAAGACCGAAATCAGGCTGAAGGGACAGTTCAAGAATGTTGAAAATGATGATTATTGGCTTATGGTTATAAAATACAATTCGATATTAATATTAATAATATTTGTTGTTATACTTTAACAGTCATATTAGGGCTGTCTAGTTCGTTTAATTGAAAAACATCATTTATACCTGTGGGGGGCGCCCACCGGGGGGAGGTATGATCGACCCGGCCACTACCCACCGGTTGTCAGAAAGATATGAATAAACCTGTGGTCTATTAACTTTGCTGGTGGCCTATTCTGCGGGCTGCTTATCTCGTATTTATTTATTGATCAGACTCCATAAGGTCTTACAAGGTGTGCCATGACAATGCACTGTTTTCAGGAGAAGAGGAACAGGCTAGGTATTAAGGTAGTTTACGTGGCCTTGGAATGAACACGAGTTTACACTCGGTATCTGAAGGTAGGTGGGTTTACGTCCAGATCCCAAAGGCAAGTGTGAAACGAAAAGAGCTTGACTGTACCGCTGTGGGAGACGCTACTAGGTGCCTATTGTAAAGCCCCAGAGATCGTCGTCTGCATTGATATCCCTTCCAAGGAGGTGCTAGTTTTAGCGAGACTAAGGCAGATAATCCCACAGGGAAGGTGTTGGGTCTGACAATGGTTGACTAAAACAAATCAAGGTTAGGTAATTAAATATAAGATGTATTTAATTAAATATAAGAAAGCCATAGTTCGAGCAGAGCAACCAGCACCAGTGCAGATATCAAGCAGTGTTCACTTCAAGTGTCGAGTTCCGAATGAAAAAGCTCATAATTTCTGCCTTATATAGGCAAGTCATACCTGATAATCATAATCTTCTACAAGGAATGAGATAGCTGTTTATTTTGGCCAATCAGGGATTATTACGCCCACGCCCCTAGTGGTGTCTCTATACTGACGCCGAAGATTTATTGATAAAATATAAAAAGGTAGGTGGGTGTTTTATAGCCCGTGAAGAGGGTGACTTGTTTTTGTTCGTGGTAAATAATTTGGCCAAACAACACTCATCTGTCTCTTTAGCGTGATATGATTATATAGAGGTCCTTTTCGAAGGTGCTGAATCTGGCTGAGCATCGAAGCCTAGTTATCGGTCCAATCGTAACCGTTAAATACTTGCCTCTTAAAAACGGACTGACGAGACTATTCGTAGGAACGGAGACGTAAAAGCATTAGCTTAAGCGCTACTTAGGCGGACCATTAGTGGAGAGTGAGGGGGCAAAAGCAGCAGTAAAAGTATGTTTGGAGCAGCGGACATGTACATGCATGCATGCTGCGGCTCCAAACAGTAATGTGATAACTGCGAACGTCCCAGTCTGCCTCCTTCCCATTCATACTCCTTTTTCTTCGTCCACCTGGGGTCTCTTGTAGAGCACAGTCACAGAGTCACGACTCTTTTATGCGCTCATTACGTCGTTTAAGAAGAAAAAAATCTTAGGAAAAGCACGACGCTCTGATAATGATTTTGTAATTGTGTTTTTTTTATTCTTTGTAATAGGCTACGAAATTAGGATTGCCCTTTTTACGTCATTACGTTTTCTGGTTCATTAATCTGATTCATTCAAGCGAATTGGCGGGAGTTGCGTTCTTCAAGCACGAATTTTGTTGAATATTTTCTTAACGTAATATACCTGATAACAATAGTAATATGTTGGCAAAATTTAAGAAAATATTCACATGTTAACATGTATTACGTACTTTAAGTTATTGTGAGAACAACCGAAGACTTTCAGAGAGATTCAGAAAGAGACTTTATATTGCAACTACAATTAAATTATAGGTGTTAGTTTCACTGCCCAATCATTATAAATATAATGAGTATGATAATTACAACAATACAGAATATTGTCCTAATCGTGAGGTATTCGTCCTCTTTTCAAATTGTACTACTAATAATTCACTATTTTATTAGGTCTCTTTAATAACAAGAAGTGTGTGAACTCGTGGAATTATCAAAGGTGATTTTTGTTAAAAGTACTCTGCAACGCAGGTCTCAATTGTAATAAATAAATATATTTATTTGAACAAATTTAAAACCAGGAAAAATAGTAATTAAATAAAATTTAAGAGCCGTGATATATTCGTGACTCTTCTGGATAGGTTGGCCTCGACGGAAGGAGACTGAAGATAATTACATATTATCATAGTTTCTCTTCGTATGCTCTGCTCGTGATATTGGGGCCATTCTCAGTCTCAAATGAATTTGAATATTCCTAATGAACCAGGGTTAGCAGGAGTATTTTGTTTAGAAGTGTGTGCTGTCTTGTCCTAATAGGCTTACTATTGCAGAATCACACTGGACAGGCGTGTCAGTAATATGAATGTGTTTCATATAAAGTAATGCCGGACAAGTATGTTTTAGTAAAGCATGTCCGTTGATGAGCAAGTACAGTAACCACAGACTTCTAATACTTTGTGTTCAGTTTTTAGGTCTGTCATGTATCTAAATGAACATTCTGAACTGACGATTGAAGTCACAAACTAGAAATGGAAATTATATAGCTAGTTGTCTTAACTTAATTGCTCTGGAGCTAAGTATCGAAGATATATTTGGTGGGATGCTAAGCCGGAAATAGGTTATTTATAATGCATTAATGATAGGCCGGTTCGGTTTGCCGAGGAACGAAGATTAACCGGACGCCATCAATAGACCGCGGAGTAAATGGCGGTGCAGTAAACCCCAAGAATCTCATAACCGTGCTCATAATGGCCTCATCCACATTACAGAGGTGCTGAATTCCTAAGGCTCTAGTTAGTAAGGCATATCCGACATCGTGGGGTAGCAGGTACTCCCAACTCCTCCCCTGGCTGACCGGGGTGTACGAGCAATGACGTCGAGTATTCAACAAGGGCTGGGAGTCGAGTGAATGCACATTCGAGTATTAACATACGCACATCACAGAGTTGAGAAAGTGTCTTTGTCCGGTCTTTGAAAAAAAATGTTGGTTTACCTCCACATATTTGGTAACTGGCAGCTTTCGGGGATTTTCCTTTTTTTTTCTGGCTCATTTTATTAGTTTGAGAATGTAGGGTATATTAAGATCGTTATGAGTTGTTTTTATTCCTGACGTAATAAGGGGCATTAATTATTGTTCTCAGGACTTTTGATTGAAAGGATTAGATACGCTTGATGTTCGACTTTCCTCTCCCCATAGCTTTACACCGTATGTCCCGTTGGCTTTAGTATAACTTTGTAGATTAGCAATTTATTTTCTATTGAGAGATGGGATTTCCTTCTAAGTAGCCTGTACAGTTAAGGGTCTGTTTTGATCTTGTATTTTTAGCCTCGTGTGTGGGCTTCATGTCAGCCTTTTGAGATGGAAGCCTAAATACTGCACTGCTTCGGACACAGAAAGATAAATAGAATTAAAAAAACTAGTGGTCAAGACTTGCGGCAGAGGATAAAGGTAAAAGGGAACAATTTGCTTCCTTCAATAGAGGAGAGAAAAATACACTTTTCCAGCTCGCACTGCCATTCCCTAGTGGTTCTGACGCTAGTCAACAGGGCGATGTCCGGCTTCTGCTAATAGGTCTGTACCACAAAAAGTTGTTGAGTGACAACAATAAAACTCGCTTTTTAACTTATCTGACCAATCGTGTTAGGGTCCTATTGGCCACTTGATTTAGTTTTTCAAAATTTTTATTTTGCTGTAACTGAAAATCGTTGTGACCGGTATAGTATGACTCACAAAATGTTTCATTTAATAATTGGAATGGTAGCTTGTCTAGAATGCTTACATTCAAACGAGAAGTGGGAAGGACTAAAACATCAGAGACGGCCATGACAAAGAGAATTGAGCTCGAAGTAGGAATAAACATTGGCGAAAAGAGAACCGCCTGGGGTCAGATATGGGCCAATACATATTTCATGGAAGGACCCAGTCGGGGAAAATCAACATCCAAAGAGGTTATCCCCTTCTTTTTTTTCCACGGTCATATCAATCCGTATTTCGCCGCCTCCTATATTTAATATCTCCCTAGGCCAAAGGTCTCCTGTATCGGTAGGGCTTGCTTGTAGCAGCCCTTGGCTAATGGACATCCCAAGGCTTTCATAATGGGGAATCTTCTTGAGAAAGCAATATGAGGCAGGGGAGAAGAAGCACGTGTTTCATATTTACGCAGTGCTCCTTTAGATTGTTGTAGCTATAAGCTGCCTGGGATTAGATAGTGATATCAAATCAATGTTTTCTTTATAATGGTTTTTATTTTATTCTCGTGTCTTATTTTAATATCATTTTAATACATAGATCGAGGACGACTAGATCAAATTTAGATGTTGTTGGGCTCCAAACTGTTTTTTTTTACTGAAATCACCAAAACTTGTCACCAATCTATATGTATTTCATATTTATTAAAATAAATAAAACAGTAATCTATATTAATTTACTTGAGCTTAAACCTAGCCTAATTTTTGAAAGACAACTTTAAGGTGTTAAGTTGTGTTATAATACAACAAATTCATAATACGAACACAAATTCAAACATGATAAACCATAAGAAAAACAAACAATAGAATACAAATAAACAAACAAAATTAAAAAAAACCAGATGTGTAGAAACCAACAATACATGAATGTGAAAGGCTTGAAGTATATTAAGTAGTTAAATTAGTTCAACTGGTCAGTGAGGTGAGGGATTTTTGAAGGTAGCAGTTGTAGCATTGTCATTTTATATAAAGTTTTTCAATAAGAAAGAATATAATAACAATAATGCCTTGAATATTTGTTGAGAACAAATTCCTCCAATACATGTGTTCTTTTTTCAGAACTTTTTTGCTTCCATGTTTAGTGTTCACTGTCCGTCTTTACGTTGGATTTTATATAGACAAAAATCTCTGAACTACATCCGACAAATTACAGGCTACTTAAGAGACTGCGGTAGCCGTACAAAGGGCCGGGTGCTCGTGAGTGCCCAGGATTTCCCGGGCAGTCTCTATAAAGGGTCTTATCTGTGTACACACATAGCCCTAATGGTGGTGCAGTCAGTCACTACCCTTCAATTATTTCTGGCATCTCCATGCCCTGCGATCAGAATTAAGCTGTTACAACGAGCCACGTCTTCGGTGTTAGTTCTTCTTCTTGTGGCTTGGTCTTTTTTCCTACCAACCTTTTGTTAACGCCCTTTCCCCTTCCCCCACAAGGCCTGATCGATACCGACCCTAGGAACTTTCTTAAAGGAAAACAGTTTGATAGATGATCCACTTAACCTTTAATGTGTACTTAACTCTCGGAGGCCGGTTTGTTTAAGTTCCATTAACATCAGTAGTTCAGCAGAAAACTTTATCATGTGCCCTGAGGGCGCTTACTCGGCGGAGACCGCTGGCTGCTTTCGAAGTCTCCGATCGATCCCGTGTGAGAGGTAATTAATGAATAGCGTGTCGGACTTGCTATGTATGCGTGTATTCCATGTATGCTTGCCATGTAAAAATACCTCTCTGGGGATCATAACTATACAGATTGAAAATTATAGTAGTTGTGGTTTTGTTATTTCTTATCCACGTCTTAAAACAGTTATTGCCCTGTCAGTGAATATATTTATATTCTTCGTGGATTAAAATATTCCTATTGAATTGAATATGTGAAAAAAAAACCCTGAAAGTCCACAGCAGATTAAAATTAAACAATAAATGCACTACACCCCATAAAAAGTTAAGACCCGCCGAAGGTTGCTACAATGCTGGGCTGTGAGGTGCTACTGTGACCGCCACTTACATCAGCCATAAACTCTATTTTCTTAATCGGATTTGCTATTTTATTTAAGTAGCTATTAATTTATCACTATGAATCTATGTAAACTCCGACCACCCCTGCTCACCAAAGAAAAATCAACATGCTAAACACTTCAGTGAGGTCAGTAATAGTTTTTTTTTCTTTCATAGCCCCTTTAAATTTACACATAATTGTAGATCCTCAGGCAAATCTATTTACTAATTATTTTTGTATTTCCTTTAGCATCGCTACATTATATACAGGTTTTGTTATTTCATAAAAATTATATAATGATTAAGCAAGTATAATGATATATCATTATACGTGACTGGAGTAAACTGACTAATAAAGGTGATGGGGCTCACCTTTTTGATCAAACTTAAAACTAACTCACATACTAATTCTTAACCTATTTTTTCCCTGACAGTCTGTTGCCATCGATGCGGGAGAGGTGGTGGGGTCATAGTGTTAAACACTGGGTTGGTTTGGTGTTGCAATGAGTCAAAAAACTTGATGTCTCCGGCGGATGAACTCGCCCACGGACGGCACACCAAGCAACGGGTGCAGGTCAGCGTTCTTTTGCCTCTCGAGAGAGGTATGTTGGACCACTTTTCGCATGATCCCATTCTGGAAATGTTCGACACATTGGAGAACGCGGTCATAGTAAATTTGATATTAAAAATATATATATTCGTAACATCAGTTATCCGGGATAATAATGGGAGAGTATTCCCGGATAATCGAAAAACACATTTTTGTAACCTAACTTTTGGGTAAATAAACAAAATCAGTCATCATCAGTGAGCTGTTTTTGCCCTTTATCAATCATGTCACTTTCCACCCAGTGAATCATGTCTATTTCTACTTTATTGAAATCAAAAATACTTTTCTACCATCTGAAGACATGGTTCCACTTCCTCGTCAGCTTCTAACATATTTCTCCAAGCAAGTTGAAGTGTTTTTGAAGGTAATTTATCCCATGCTTTTACAATTGTATCCTCCCCGTTATCAAGACATCCTTCATTCATTTCGCACAGTTTTCTTCAAGAATACGAGTCCACGTCTTTCTGAACCTTCTTTTTAAACTGGCTATCAAACCTTACTCCATAGGCTGAATCAACAAAGTTACATTAAGTGGTAGGTCGTAGACGAAAATTAGACCGTCGTATGTTTTTAAAATAGGTTTAGATGGGCAATATTGCGTGGCCTCGCTAGTTAAGTGAAGAATTGAACAGCGTTACGTGTAAGTCCGTTTTCGCACTGATATTCATGAACAAATGGAACGAACTTAAATACTTCAGCTTGTATGCTTAATATATGTAAAAATGGGGTCCCAGAATCAACGCAAGATTTGAATTTGCCACCATTTGTGCAGTAAACTCTAGGCAACCCTTAAAAAAAACCCAGTTTGACAGCTGACAGTTTAGGGTTAGTAAAAATGGAGCGTTACACCATAGAACAACTTGTATTTACTGTTGAACATTATCTCAAAAATAATGAAAGTTTGGCGGCCGCAGTTCGAAATTTTCATACAAAATATGGTCGGAATTGTGTTTTGACTTTATCAACAGTGAAAAGATTAATTGAAAAAATCAAGGAGACTGGATCAGTTGAAGACACTAAACACACTGGTCTTCCAACAATAAGCCGTTTAAATGTCAATATCGAAGCAGTGCGTGCGAGTGTTGCTGAAAATCCAGAAACATCAATTCGGTGTCGTAAACACAGTTATTTGTGCCGAAATTGGATGATATTGATGTAGAAAATACGTGGTTTCAACAAGATGGTGCCACATGCCATACAGCCCATGAAACAATTCAAATACTGCATGAGACATTTCCAGGTCGTTTTGGTGATCAGAATTGGCTCCCTAGATCGTGTGATTTAACACCTTTAGATTTCTTTTTATGGGGTTATTTGAAATCAAAGATGTATGTCAACTAGCCCGCATCCACCCGTGCATTAAAAGAGGAAATTCAACGCTGCATCAACGAAATTCATCCACATTTATGCCAAATGGTCATGGAAAATTTCAACAAAAGAGTGCGTATGTACCAGCAAAGTCGTGGAGGCCATTTGCCCGATGTGTTATTCCATAAATAACCCTATCTTATTTACTTTATAATTCAATAAAAAAAAAACTAAAAACTGTGTTTTTTATCTCCCTTTACTAATGAATCTCAACTTCTATAAATCTTATTGGGATAACCTCTAAAGTTAAACTATTTGCAAGCATTCGGATTAGGTTGGTAAACCAATGGTTTTAGATTTCCATCCAATTTATTCCTTATTAGTGTTTAACCCCATTTCATATTCGTGAAGTTGGTAAGAACACGATGACACATGGATACTCCAGAGGCACATTTAAGACCCTGAAGTCAAACGTAGCTTATCTTCAGTAAGCGAGTTACAATTAATCAGAGTAATCCTTTTATGTGGTATTCATTGATATTCATGCCAGGTCCGATTCGGTTTTTTCACCTCCTTCTCTCCCGCCCTAACCGAATTGATAAAACCCTCGAGGCTCGCCACGCAATAAGGGGGAGTTAAAGACTAATTTGCATCTCTGACTTCCATATTGCCGTTTCAATAGCCCCCTTCTCTCTCACTCTTTGGGATTTTGAATAATAGCTTCATCAGGTGTACTGCTTCAGCAATTCGGTTGTATGTGAAATATTTAGCAGCCTGTCGTTTTTATTCTATTGCACAGCTATAAAATCTCAGGGAATCTAATACCCACTAATTAGAAATAGCTGTTCATTCTACAAAATGGAGGCTTGATTGATACAATTTAGTTCAATTTACTATTGCTGCTGTCCTTGTTGTGTCTTTAGTCCAGAATATGTCTTCAGAGAAAGAGAGTTTCAAATTACAAAGTATCCAAAAAAAAATATGCAACAATCGGTAATTTTGGTAAATTTTGATATGGATCTCTCAGTATATGTGAGTTGGGTGGAGTTACAGGGCTGAAACTTAAAAATTGAAGGCTAAAATTTAACGCTAATCAAGTCAATTCTGTCAAGAAGTTAAGTGGTCTCAATAAAATGTAATGTTAAATTTAATTAGGTAGTTAAACTAAGAATTGTCTTTACAGTCCGCAGCATAGCTCTGTTTCATCTTGCACACGTTTCTTTTATTTTTAAAGTATCAATCAATTTATAGGGAATATAAAAGAGAATACCCACTCTTGTTTAATAACTTGTAATAAATATGAAGACCACTTTTAAATAAAAAAAGAGATAAAAGGAAATAATTTTTCGCAACAGCCGTTTCGGAGGGAATCTGATACCGTGCGATTTGTTATTGGTGGTGAAATTGGATCTCGTTTGCGATAGGCATGGTATAGTGTATCGCATGGCCGACTCGATACGCAAGGAATCATAAACGGTGTCCCTGACACTTTGAAAACGTTCTTGAAGGTTGAATCTTAGTCGCATATAATCCTTACTCATTGCGCACATATGCCTTGTTTAGTGAGTCTTACACTGTTAAGGGTAAGGTGATATGGGAGGGGCTAGTTGTGGACGCAGCCGACCTTATTAAGGGGGATTGATGTCATCGGCTTCGCTTTATGTGGCCCATCCACGGGTGGGATTTCACCTAAGATACGTCGCAGATACAAATGGCCATCAAATTAGGTGTTTGAAGTTTTTCATTTCATTTCACGTATTTTTATTAAACCTATAAAAACGAGTAGCACTGTATCTGCAGTCAAAAACACATTTGAAGTTGATGAATTTGTAGAAATTCATATTAAAAAAGGTAGGGGGATGACAAATTGGCATGTGGTCTATGAGACAAAAATGTTTGGTGAGCTCTGTACTACACTAAGCGTTTTTGAAATTTCGCCTATAAACTATTAAGGGAAAACTAAGAATTCTTATACATTTACATTTATCTTATACTGATAGATTATTGTACATACATTTATCTTCTGGCCTCCTGTTAGACAGAGGACAGCACAATGAACGTAAACAACCATCCATGGACTGAACACGTTCAACATTGTTTAGCTGGCCTTATCTACTGGCTAGCTCTCTAACCCACCGCTGTTCAACATTGGTATACAAACAATAAGCCACTAACTATACCATTTCCATGATAAATTTCTCGATAAACAAAACATGATCGAAAAATAATATTTTTGTACGGATTTTTCTTTATTTACAGTACTCCCTGAATGATATTTTATTTTTCATGCTTTTGATCTAATACGCCTAGATACACCACAATCGCACCAGCTCAACATTGCTCGACTACTCTTAAAAATTGTATATTACTATTTATGGACTAGGCTTGCTAATAAAAAAATCCATTAGGAATTAACGATGAAAACATTGAATAAAATTTATTTACACTTTAATAAATGTTTAACAGGGTTCATAGAAAATAACAAATATTGATTTCAATAAATACAGATTTCTTTACTAAATTTATGTGATAATATAATTTTTTTACTATCATTTCATATTTAAGCGCCATGTGTCACATCATTTATTTAAAGATCGTTTTTGTGGCAACCTCTTAATTACGAATAATTAGAAGTTCCCCTCTCCTTGGCCCAAAAAATATCTATCTATGTTTTCATATTTTAATAATAAAGCTTATGACGTCAGTCAGATGGGGGGAGAAGTTAGTGGGGGAAACAGCCGCAGGTAGGGGGAACCATCCCCACGACGGCTGTCCTACCTATATAAGGAGCGAGGCTGGCGGTAGTCCGTCAGAACGAACAGGACCGGCACTTGGAACACTCCTTGCTTGCGCTTGCTGCTCTACTCAAGCCATGGCCTTTTCATTCAACTATCTATGGATCTCTGTCTCTCCTAACTTCGCTATGTTTTAGTCCGGCATTGTCAGACCCCACACCTTCCTAGTGGGAATCTCTGCCTTCGTCTCGCTAAAACTAGCACCTCCTTAGGAGAGACCTCTCCCTCACGGACGACGGTTGCCGTGGCCCTACAAACTTAGTATCTAGTAGCGTCTCCCACGGAAATCCAGTCTGCTTCTCTGATGTTCACACTCACCTTTGGGATTGGGAGGATTTTCGCCTACCCTTTGATACCGAGAGTGAATTCGTGGTCATTCCAAGACCACACAAACTACCTATAAACCTACCCTGTTCCTCTTCTCCTAAACATAGACATGGAGTCAGATCAATACGAATTAAGCTGCCCACCGACTAGGCCGGCAGCCAGGGTAAAAGAACACAGGCCCACGCGTCTTATCTCTTTCTGGGCGCTCGCCGGACGGTGGCTAGAGGTTGTAGCGACCCTAGCCCGCGGCGGGCGTCTCCTCCCCACTTGGGGGATATTCGTCATCTAACCCGAATACGTCTTGAAAGTTTGTCAGCGCTAATAAGAATGGTTTGATATCTTAGGGTATTGTGGCTTATGAATACGATTTACTATTATACTGGCGTGTATTGATTAATAAATAATGAATTATTTAACTGCAGTTGGATGCCCTAGCGAATCCAAAAATATTACCGTTTGCTCCGGCCTACTTAAGATGAGGTTTATTCCTAATAAATTACACGAATTAACTTGTTCCATTGAGAAAGGGTTTATCCTTTAAATGGACTAACAATACGATTTATGTGATAAATTTCTCGATAAACAAAACATAATTCGAAAATAATTTGTAGGCATTTTTTTGTACTTTTTTTTTTTAATTGTTTTTTACTTAACTGTACTGCCTGAATGATATATTTTTTTTTATGCTTTCGATCTAATACGTCTAGATACACCACAAGTAAGTTGAATTGTTTCAGCTTACGTGTCCGGGTCCTTATGAATTATTCTATTCTGTTGGATCTGGACTATCACCCAGCCTCGTAAGGGACAAGGAAGTAGTGAATTTGGAATTCATAAAGTTGAAGGTGGAGGTCTGATCGTATAACGTGACTGAGTTTGTCTTGCTTGATCGTTTGGGCATGATATTGACAAGTGGAATGAATGGTGTAGATTGTTGTCAGTATTCAAGAATCACTTGACATTGTGCATATGGACAATTATATTGATTGTATCCTCGTACCTGTTGGAGCATACCTCGTTAATATTCGAATGACCACATAATATTTTGATGAAAGCATGAATTTTTTTTTTTACTTTTCAATAACTCCAAAATAATTAATAATTAAAAATGTTTACAGACGTCTTGTTTATTTTGGTCCGATATTAGTTGTATTGCATTTAATATAAAGTTTTACGGTCGTTAATTCCGAAGTTGTAGTAGAACAGAATGGCGTCCTTTTGCGGAACCTCCACATATGTCCTACTATTTGCATTGGCGTTATAATGCAAGGACAAGGTTAAGCCTCCTCAGAAGATAAACTGTGTGATCCTTAGAATGTCATCTAACTCCCTGTTACAATTTAGTGTGAGGAAATAAATGAAATATCTCCATATTTATAGTGTATATTATTAATTTAAATTTGCTTCAAGGACTTGACAAACTACTTTTGGCTTTTTAAAAATAATAAACCATCTATAGAATTGAAAAGGGTAGGGGGGCCGTTAATTAAATAACTCTATAACGGGGAAGAGAGGGATAAAAGTTTTAAGATGGGAAGATGTATGAGGGACTAACTGGGACTGTGTACGGATAGAAGCTACACGGCCAGCTATTAAACTTGCAAATTTGTCAAGTCTCGCCCTAGCCAGGGCGTGTTCAGCGGGGCTCCCTCCCCTCTGTGGAGTAAAAAGTTCCCAATCACGAGGCCTTTTCAGGGACCGAATTCCCGGTGAATTGCCCCTGTTAAATTAGCCGTGTTATATGTGTATTGTATTATTCCCCCTTCGCGTCACTTTACTAGACCTCGAAAAAAGAAAAAAAGTAAAGTGAGAGATCTGGAAAAGATTAGAGAAAAAAAAGTGGTCTAATAAGGAGTGTCATTGTGGGAGAGGAGACTACAATGGGCGATTTGCATTGGCATCAGCGGGAGTGGGGCACCTGCTCCCAACATTAAGCACTAATGGCAACAGTCTTCAGCGCCTCTATTTGTTTTATTCCACGATAGAGGGATCTATTGTTCGCGCTGCGATACCTGCGTTTTATTACTGTAATTACTTTCCTTTGAAAAGAGAGGCAGTTAAACCTAATGTTCCTTTCTTAATAGCCCTCTGGGAAAGTAAGTGCGAACTTAATTTGTTCCGTAGTTATTAAATCTACGCCCAACTGATTGTTCGTTCTGCCCATAGTTTGTTTGGCATGTAAATAAATTATCTCTTGTGCTCTCATTAATCTATTCATGTATTTGTAGTATTGACGTTTTCTACTTTTCAAATTATACCTTCCGTCTGTATTTCCTGTAAAGTGGTGTATGCTTGCATGCTGTATAAAAGACACGTAACACGTTATTATGAAATGAGGTATGATACCGATGGTGTCACTCTTATAGTTTAATGCATGTATTTTCAAATTAGCTGTTTTTTTAATAATAAACTAAAATAATAGCAAAATGTAATTATTAATATATTTTCTTGCCCTTTGTCAAATAACAAGAGGGATCTGCTCTGTGTTCGTAGTCTTTTCTAAGTAAATAAGTGGACAAAGCTGTTTCAACAAAATCATAGATGCGCTATGGATACTTAGGTGTGTATAGATTTGTCGGTTTGGGCATAAACTTTAGTTGATTTAAAATTATGCACATGTCCATATCTGTGTGCAGTTCAGAAGAAATGTGGCCTTAGAGCAGTTTACATTGGCATGGCAAATACCTTTGGGCACAGTTAAGGTGAACAGGTAGCTTGCTGGCAGGTCTAAATAAATCAGCCCAAAGGGTCCCCTAGCGAAGGCAGATGGGATTTGATTAGATTAGAACGTCTTAAAAAGGTAAAGTTTGCCAGGGCTCGGGCGTCCCTTAGGACTGCACTGGAAGGGACTCCAAGCCAACACCCTTGTATTTCTTCCTTATCGGCCAACTTAGCGGCTTCCCTCACCCTTTTTTGTCTGTTATTTCCCTTTTTTTACCCACTCCTCCTTTCACCTCTTCTTGCCTCTCCTTGTCTCTATAATTGGTGATAATTTACATTGGTCTTCTCTCTCTCCTTTTCCTTCTCGGCGCCGACAATCGGCAAAGTTTTTTTTTCTTTTTGTAGCCGGCCTACAAAAGAAACGGAAGCTGTTTATAGATACTTTTATTTTTTTAACATGCAATTTTTATCGCTAATTTGGTAAACCCTAAATTACAATGTAAAATCTGAGTTGATCTATGTAGTCGTGTCGGTTGTCCTACTTCGATCATACTGATACAAATGCCAATATCCTGTCCATGACATTTATACGTTTTGGATATAAATTTAAATTTTGCATCTAGTTTAAATCTTATTAATAACTTATCACATTTTATGGATTTATCTATTTAGTATTTTTCATATCCTGACAACATCGAACGTTACAATATAAAGTTAAACGATGCAACAATGAAACATTAAGACATTGTAAAATTATTTAGCTTATCTCAGAGACTATTACCCTCCTACCTCTGGTAATCATAACCACGTACCTGAAGAGCTAAGCCAAAAAAGAACTTCGGTAGCCAAAGGGATCGATAGCCGCAAGTCCCTTTTTTGATTACCTTCGGGCAGAAAAGGCCTGCGGGCTCCGTACTTGAAGGAAGAAGAATTTCTGGTTTCTGGAAAAACCAAAAAAACCCAATGAATACATCATATTTGACATCAATATCATCATATTTTAAGCGAAATCACTTAAATGAAAATTAACATTTGTGATTCGATAGATAGATTTGGTGGAGACAATTTTTCGTTCTGAGATCAAAAGATGAAAGCAAAAGTTTCAACGAGAATTTAAGCTAAAATTAAATGACAAACATAGTGATAGTTTTTGATTGAAGGGCTGCTGAGGCAAATTTCCAATATTATTAAGTTTAATCTTAAGAAATTTCTTGAATAGAAGAAACAGTCAAAGATTTTTTGATTGTAACTCTTGACTGCGTCTTGGATTTTTGATTTATCACTAAAATTGTTTTTTACATAATTCTAGTTAAAAGTATATTACCATGAATTATAAGTAATATGGAATACGTTTAAATTCTAAAAAAGGAAGAATTTTATTGCTCATTGCACTCAATTGATTAATTAATCCAGACCAGTTATTTCCTTATTACAATTATTCTTTTGGCGCGAATACGATGAAAAACTAAAAAATAATAAATAGATTAATTAAGGAGCTCCCATAGAATTTTTCTAGACGATTCCACAATTGAGCTTCTATCATTTTTAATTACAGAGTCTGTTTTACATTTTAAACCAAGTCTCCAATCCTCAGACATAATTAATTATTTTCACTAGTTCAGTAGTTTTTCATTATTTAATTCAATTATTTAAAAATGCATTGACATTCGAGTGTAGCGCTCAATGAGGCAGCGAGGTTCTATTTCTTAATCATTAAGGCGGTTTATTCTGTGGAAAACAATGTAATTACGTCAAAGGCTCTCTGTAACTATCGCGTTATGAACCTTCCACCTTGCTGAGCTTCTCTGATTCTCATATTACCAAGTGACGTTAATTAATGTAATAACGTGATATATTATTATGTACAACAAACCAGCCTAGTGAAAACTATTATATAAAAAAGGGTCATACATAAATTAATTAGTGATAAAATAAATAAATATTTGTATATTACATTGAACAAATTTACGTCAAAAACCAGAGCTCACTAACATTTACTTATGTGGTAATAAGGCATTTCACTCCCTCAAGATGATCTCACTATTGCATATGACATACTGAGGTCTGAATATTTTTTTCAAGATACATCCCTTGATTTGAAGTAATTTTGAACACTGTCGGGGGAGGGGGAGCCTTACCTGAAGGTGTCCTGTTCTCGCACCCGTTGGCACTAGTTCGGAGGACCACCTCACCAATAATGATGAAAAATTAAAACAATAAAATAATAAAAAAAGAAAAGAAAAGCCCAATGGGCTAAAAAATGGAAATAATAAAAATAAAAAAAAGGATAAGAGTAAGGAGCAGGGGGGTGATAAATGAACAACCTAGATCAACGTTTGAACTAAAAATTAATGCCTATAATTTCCAATTATATCATGACTCATGACATACAAAATATATAAACTAATTAAAAATAAAAAAAACAATATAAAAAATTAGGACAATAAGATTCGGTGAAAAGTCATAAGGTAAAACGCTTTACCGTGGTAAACGAAGATCTTCAGCGGCTGGCAGGCGGAGTCCGTTTAATCCCTTCAGTCCGTGATGATTTTGTTTTTCAGTAAAGCAAAGGAAGAATCTTCCGGAAGAAATTTGTATGAACCTCATACAAATCGCAGCTGTTAGAGGTGGACCAGGCCAATGTCGCAGCTAGACTGACCTTTATCTTATATAAACAGCGGGAGCGGTGAGTCAAGTTATGTATTATGAGTCCCATGTTGTCTACACCGATGTCTGCCAATACTTCGTTTTTGACGTAATTATTAGCGTGAATATTCAATTGAACGTTCTTTTACAGGAATGTAGTATTTGCATAACTACTGACTAAATAAAAGAAGGTCTTCACAAATAATGTTATTAATAAAATATAAATAAAACTAAACTTTTTTGGAATGTAAAATTGAGTTTCAAACATTGCAATAAATCATAAACAACAAACTTTCAATAATCAATAGGTAAAAACAATTATTCTAGGAACATCGATTGAATAAACTATAAATATAAATGAAAGTAAAACAATTAAATATGCACACTTATTTATAATTTGATTTACAAAATAAATACAGAAATAAATTTAATCACTTTTCATAAAAATAACGCTAGAGTAAGTTAATTATTTATTTTACAAAAAAAAACTAGTTGTTCCTTTCTTTTGATTGTTGTTAGGTAATTTTAAAATAAAAGGTTGGATAAAAAAAGGGAAACCGAACAAATAATTAAGTCGGACAGAATTGGTAATAAGCCGCAACAAACACTGTCTATAATTGGTTTTTATTTCATTACTACCATGTTTTGGACGGTTTTGAAAATATAGTTATATTCTTTGAAAAAAAATAAAAAGTTGACCAAAAGTTCCTTCAGCTAATCGAACCTTATTGGAGGAAATGCAATTAGCATTAGTACCATAGAGCATGTGAAATCGCAGGACAAATGTAATATCAACTTTATGCAAATCCCATATGTTAATGGGTGGTTCGTATGGGCACGTGTGTCTAATAGCAGGGCCTTGATTAGTGTATCCAAGCACGAAGGGACAAAAGAGACCCTTTGGTCTGTATTCAACATGGGAAGGGAGCTCTCGAAGGGTTTTCCGTGACAACAACGACCCGGCTAAGTTTCAAAGGAGCTGAAAGATGAAATCAAGTCATAGGGCTCATTACCGGTTAGTTCTAGCGAAGAATAGTCCAGGAAATGAGCAAATGAATTCAGACGTTACTATTTGCATCAGTTTTATTTTTTTTCGAATTTCTATGAATGTTATATGAAGGTAATATAAAAATGAACCTTTATGTACATAATTATGTTTATTGAAGCTTTATTTTCATGGCTATGCCAATAGGAACTTTATTCATTTACGTTGACCTTGTCATTCAGCGCTTGATATTTGAAGTGTGAGCTGCCGAAAGCGCTTGTACGAAAATAAACGGGATTTGTGGGTAGACACCGTTAAGCTGAACATACAACCCTTCGAACAACGTCTCACAGCCAGCGTTGCGTCCTAAAACAAATACCTTTGTAATTTTAAGCTGTGCAGCTAGCATTAAACTATGGCATATTCAGCTCATAAACTTTGATGCATCAAAATCTGGAATTTCACTCATACAATCCGTTTCTGTATATAAATTCATTTATTTTATTTGTATATAGCACGGGGTACTTCAGTATTTTATGGTATACAAGTGCATCGATTTGAGAATGAAATAGCTATAACGTAGCCATTAAGTATCTATAAGTTTAATGATAAAATATTGTATTTTATGGGCCGGTAGCCATTTAAATTTAGGAGAAAATGAGTTTAAAATGAGTTGAGAAAGGCGAAGCTTTAATAAAGCATTGTCGTATGTGAACGATATATGATATAAATATCATTACATACCTGCCTGTGGTAATGATGAGTCTACTAGAAGCAACGTCAAGCACTTTGCATTCACAACAATATTGGGAATTTTTTATTCATAGAAACTGGAGTAGATGTTTTATTTTAATTGTTTGCTTTTAATGTTTAATTAACAGGTTGTGTTATTTGTGGAAAAGGTAATTTTGAGGGATTGAAATGCTTAAACAAATATATAATAGAATAAATAGTACTATCGAGTCGTTTTTTAACATTCATTTGAATTTATTAAAACTTTTTGAGGAGCTAACACGGGTTCCCCCCTACCAATTTCATACGCCTTTTAATACTGTACCTTTCTTGTCTTCGTCGTTAATTTCATTTATGTACTTTTCAAAAATAACGTTTAGTTTATTTGATGCTGTAGCGACTGCTAACTACATAACATAAATCACCACCTAGCGACCGCTAACTACATACCATAAGTCACCCTATGCATATTGTGAATTGGTTATAATATGCTGTAAATTAATTTGAAGACCAAACCATAAGTCATTGTAAATGTTGTAAACAATAAATGACGCAGCTGCAAAAAACTGGTTAGAGGCTGGAAAGGGTAGAGCAGTTAGCAGGGAACCCAAACCTAGGCCTGGGTCACTGCCGAGAACAAAGCACCACCGCAACTGTTATATGATTGGCCACAATAACGCCTCACATCATTGGCTACTAACGAGTCACCGCTGAGTATAAGTAGGGCCATGTTTTGACCTGTAAATCATTCTAACAACGGCTCTCTAACTGGTGGACTGCACTGATGTTTGAAGACTTGGCCTTCTCATTTATGAAAACCTCAAGACCTATCTTCCTAACCTCGCTATGTTTTAGGTTTTAGTCCGGCCTTGTCAGACCCCACACTCTTCTAGAAGGATTCTCTGCCTTCGTCTCGCTAAAACTAGCACCTCCTAAGGAGAGACCTCTCCTTCGCGGACAACGGTTGCCATGGCCCTACAAACTTTACCTAGTAGTGTCTCCCATGGTAATTTAGTCTGCCTCTCTCCGGTTCACACTCACCTTTGGGATCCGGACGGTTTTTGCCTACCCTCAGATACCGAATGTAAATTCGTGGTCATTTCAGGACCACATAACTAGCTACACTACCTACCTTATACCTCTTCTCCTGAACATAGTGCATTGTCGGGGCACATACCTATCAAATATGGAGTCAGATAGTAAGACCCGTCATGAAGCAATTGTCCAGGTCATAGCTTAATCAACCCTCACTTCGTCACCAGGGCTAGGACAACTAGGCACCCCCTTCGTGACGACCCAACAGATGCAAACTAATCTTTATTGATAACAAATTTTTTTTATTCTTAGATGAACTAGTAACATATGTTCATATGACTAATAATTGAGTAGAGGAATGGGATTTACGATGAAAATATGTGGATGTTGTATGCTAATCATGAAGATATTTTTGTTTTACTATTGAGAATATTGATAACTAATCACGATTTTGCTAACAGGTTTCGTGGATGCGGAGGAAGGATCTATTGATCATTTCGTCTGGGCGGTTCATGTTCACAGCTGATTCCCGATTCCAGGTAAGTCATAGAATGTCTTCCCTGCGACAGTAGCGACACAAAGTTACTGTAACCTTTATACGTTAAGTTATTGTAACTTATAGTCACTGTGAACGCAGGTTATCTCTCCCGATACTGACCCCGCCTCGTGGAACCTACATCTGAGGCAGGTCAAGCCACAAGACGAGGGACTCTACGAGTGTCAAGTCAACACGGATCCCAAGCTCAAGCAAGCAGTTCTGCTCACGGTCTCCGGTAACTAGAGTTCAATTTTTTTATTGTGTATTAGTAAGTATTAGCGTGAATATTAAATATATATGCTGTGTAAAAAAAAAAACTCGTACGAGTTGTGAACAGTTTTAACTGAGCCTGGCGTGCTACAGGCTATCCTTAAATAAACACTACTTCTATGGTGCAGGCTCTCAGGGTGTTCATGTGAAGAATTTTCAAAAATGTTGGGCTTCCAGCTATGTTATTCTGAAACAGTGTCAAGCAATTGTAGTAACTTAAATTATTATAATTACCTACTTACTACCATTTATAAAAAATAGTCGTGCCTTTCCCTGTATGTATAAAATTAAATCACCTATTAAAATCCTTAATATAATTGTCAGTCTCAAAATCAATAAATATACAATTTTTGGTTAAATTAACACACAAATATTTAAAAAGTTAAATAAAATTAAAGCAAATCGACACCTATAAAATAATAAAGAATTGACACATTTTAAGAAACAAAATTGACTATTCTATGCAAATATAATGAAATAGTTTAAACAGTGTGGAAGCATGTCAATAGCAGAAATGACTTGAGCGATCTCAAACTGCGATTCAAATGATTTTATATTTATTATTTTTACTTAATTTTTTTATAATTATTGTGTTTGATAGGCAAGATTGCATTTTACAAGTTTTTTATTTTAGTATTATAGCATATCTCTTTTTCCAGAGAGATAAAATGTATTTTTACATTTTAGAAAAACGAACAATTTTGTATATTTTGCTATAGAATTAATCGGATATTTATCAGGACAACTTTTACGAATAGTGCTTATCTTTAATTCTTAATTAGTGCGGTATAAACCGCTTTAAACTGGTAATAATTAAATACTACAGCTGTTTATTTTAATTGTCTTCAAAAGAAGAAAACTATGGTAGCATTATGTAATCATATTTAACCCCAGGCTACGTGACAAAATGATTTTCTACACTTACGATGGATTTGTTGTGCAGATTTCAATTCGCCTATTAAGAGACAAATTATATCTTATTTGTAGACCAAAAAGAAACGAAAAAGTAATCTGTGATACTCGATAAATCGGCACAATAGTTGGAATAAAATAAAAGAAGTAGAAATGAAAAGACGTATGAAATTTAATATCTTGTTTTAAATCCCCCTCTTATTGTAGTTCTAGAACTTTCGTTTCGTAGAACCGTTTGTATATAACAAACGGAGTTCTTTTCTGTTTCTCTATAGGGTTGTGTGATATTTAAAATATGTTTATAAATTTGTATGACAGTTCATTATTCAACACGGCAAATTCTACGGGAAAAAAACAGAAAAAAAAATTTAAATAACGTTACAAAAAAATATATAAAGAAGCTTGTCAGGAAGATTATCCGAATCAAAACCTTTCCAATGTTTTTCTCATTAAATAATAATTTCAAATTTAGTCTACTGGGACAAATTACTGATATTAATAATAGATTAAAGATGTAAATTATTATTTGGGATTGAACGGACAAGGTTAAATACTAAAACAAAATAATTTCTGTGAAAATTAGAGAAATACCAGATTCACTAAATATTACATTAAATGACTCATTAAATATAGTACTAACATATCGGGGAAAGCTTAATGAATAAAATTATAGACTTAGTGTTGGCCAAACGATACAATTAGGTTGACACACGCTTAACATACGAGTACATGAATTTAAATGTATGATGATTACGTTTAATAGATGCACCTTGATGAGGTTTAATTTAATTTACAGCTTACATTAAGTTTTGCAGGCCAGGCATTCCCCTCCATTCCAAGCTGTCGGAACAGTTATATTTTTATTCATGAGTTGGTAGATCGGTTTCGGGTTGATGGAAAAGAGTTTTTAGGTTATCATCAAGAATATTATTCATGGACAAGCATTAATCCCCCATTTCATTTTTTCACATATTTTTTATCGATCCCGACCCGGTCTCCAAACAAAGCCTTCAACTTATTCATATACTCAGGGCTTACAATATAAATTATCATTTATGTTTATTTAATTAATGTACATAAATAGGAAAAAAATGCTGTGGGTCAGGCTGTCAGGTGAGGGTATTATATTGCATTGGGCAATATAAGACAAATAGACAAACTATTAAAAAACACAATAATACAGAGTACATTAGACAATAATCTTATGGCTTTTCACTCTTATTTAGGAAGTATGGAGGGGGTGGGTTTCCTAGCATTTGAAACTAGGTTCATTATAATTGCCAATATAATGAATTATAAAATCAAAAAAGTAATTAAAGACAAATTAAATGTTATTCAATAAAATATTTAATAATTGTAGCATCATACGGACTCTTAAATTACTTTATGTTCTGGATATTAAAAACATTTAGAATGTGATGGTAGCTTTGGTTTAGCAAACATAATATGTTTTGTAATATCATTCGAAATAAACGAAACGGGGACTTAACAAAAAAAAATAGAAAAAAGGTACACAAAGAATAGAAAAAATAAAAATAAAAGCTGGGAGATGAAACAAAAAGATTCTCGGGCTTGTGCCTCAGCCGGCTCTCACTTCCTCCTGATAAGAGTTTGCCGCCGACGTTGGATGGAGGGTGACTTCCTGACGGAAGGCCCATGTCACCCTCCAGAGGAGTTGGTCCTCTGCTTGCTCTACAAAATACCTTATAAAAGAAAAACCGACTACAATGCGCTCACTAGGGTGTAGGGATATTGTTTTTTACCCGTTCTTGGACAATGTACCTAAATACAGTACTTCAGTTCAATTAAGCCTTTAAATAACTTGCCAATTTTAATTTTTATGAAATTTACCATAATTAGACAGCTAATTAATTGGCTTAATACCTAGGAATTAGTTCTATAGTAAATTCTACAAGGAGCACCACCAGAGAGTTGCCTTGCTACTCCATACGAATTATAGAAAATTGATCAACAGCCTCAAAGTATTGAAATTAAATTAGATTCTTCAATATCGGATAATAAAATTGAAAAGAAGAAATAAAAACACACTTTATCCATGGGATGTTTATTTCTACAATTCGTTTGCTGAATATTTCTATGGGATAAAGTTCAGTCTCTTTAAGCTCTGCCATATTAGTTGCAGTATAAAACCATTTTTCACTTTTTTGGAAAATAACCAAACGACCGTGATTTAGTTTGATAGATCACGGGGTCATTAGGGAGTGAACTAGACTAATGGCATAAAATTTTTCAAAAAGATCTATAAGGGATGGGAGACGTGAAGCAGACCCAGTCTGGACAATTTATACAAATCTCTCTTTATTTCTACCGGGAGAAATATGTACTGTGTCCTACTGACGGATAGTGGAGAAGCATCTATTCTAAGGTATCAATACTACACTTCATCTACGCGAAATTCTCCTCATACCAAATTCTTTGTTTTTCTTTCGGCACTAGCACCCCCCCCCCCCCACCGGCTTCTTATTCCAAAATAAAAATTTTCTGCCTGATGATTGCTAAGTCCTCAAGTATGAAAATTAAGTCTTCCAAAAATCAGTTTTGTGTGTTGCTTGCTTGTTGCTGACCATAGATGGGGAGTATTTTAGTCGTGTTATTTTTCAGTGTTGAAGAGGAGGTATTCTTGAATCGTGTCACTGATGAAATGGGTTACAGTTCCACAAATTTTAAAATCTCACTGCGTGAAAACAGTTTCATTGCACTAAAGAAAATTTTTTTTTTTTTGGAGGTGTTTGAAGATGCTAACATTTTCTGTAAGACCTAGTTTAGGAGAAATTCCGGAGCTGCTAAACGACTAAAAGTTGGACTTAATTAATTCATATTAAAAAATTAAGCTTACCTTGTGTGACGCTGTAGGTTAACCTCTTACCGTTGTTAATCATTGGCTGTTTAGGATGTTTAGGAAGCAAATAGATGAGTATTTAAGAAAGGACGCTTCTGATGTCTGAAAACCATTCTCAAATAAACTCTCTAATCTAACTCGTACTAAGAGCACGCAAGGTGATGCTTTTAGGACTTTCTGAACTGCCCTGCTTTGTTTGGCCGATCTGTAACGCCTAGAAATGGTAATAGCTAAAGAGAGAGGGGTATTCACAAGCTTCTCCAACGTTAATTTTCCCACCTTTAAATTTAAAAGGGCATAATGCAAATATAATGCGTTTTTCGAAATACTTGACTTAACATAATAAATTCTAGCTAATAAAAGCAAATTAATATTTTTTCACAAAGTGCGTAGTTTGATATTTTCAACCGTGTACAGCCTAATGAGGACCTCAGTTTAAACGTTCATTTTTGCGGAAATATATCCCATGGGCCGTAGTGAAATTTATTTTCCTCGTTGAAGTAATAAACATCTACATTTTGGAAAAGTTTTAATTATTTCGAAACGGGATGATGAAGTAAAATGTATGGATTAGACTGAGAGCCCCGCACGAACCGGCGTAACTTCACCCAGCGAGTTTCGAGGAGCTTCAAACTCATTACTTACCTCGTTGAGGTGCTAATGAAACCATATTTCTCTTAGGGAAATAATAAAAGTTGCTATCACTGGGCGTATTTATTAAAATTTAATTAAACTTCATCATAAAGTTGAGAATGATTAGACATTATATACTTCTGTGTTGTTCTCGCCTCAGTCATAAGTATTGCGTCTGTAATCCGGAAAAATAAACATATCCGTAACTACCTTGGTTGTGAAAAAAAATCTAGCTTTCAACATATGTATTTTCTGTACATTTTGTATCCAAACTTGATTGATATATTTTTTATATTGTCGTCATCAAATTCAATTTGAGCAAGTGAGAAAAAAATTCAACTAACCAATTGGTATAACGTAATTCGAAGTGCCTGTGAGGTGAGACCATTTACGAAAGGCAATATGGAAATTCGAAGAGAGAAGGGGAGTATGGGTTAGCAGTCTGAATTCTATACATAACCAAATTTACATTTTTCTAAATTAAAAATAAAAATACGATTTATTTGACTCACTTAGATGTAGGCTGCGAATTCAATCTCCAAAACGCATTAGTTCAACACCCAATCGATATCATTTAGCTTATCAATAAATTTGGATATATTATCGTTCAAGCTTATAAATTGCTCGTCACCAATTTCAGTGAAATCATTACGAGACTGCACTCATTTCCCCATCTGAAATTCGCTAGCTTCCAACAATCGTAAATAATTATAGGTAAAGGCAATAGATAATGGTTATTAATGAAGGGCCTTAATTTGTATTGGATAATAATTAGAGTAAAGTAGAATATACCACTGTTTATTTAATACAATCTATTTTTTGTGTAGGGCTGATTGTATTCTTAATTGAACAATGAATCTAATTCGTGTCGAGATGTTTTTTTGTCGATGAAAAGCGTTTTTATGAAAATTTTTCGAGATTTGCTTTATTGGTATGACTTTCCATCGAAAGTGGATTATGTTACAAAGTTTAATCGTATTACTTTTCCAAAAAATATCGCTTCGTTATAATTCAAGTTAGTACTTGTAACTTTAATCTTTTGAACTCTTTAAATTATCACCTTAACAGACAACCCCCAGAGAGCCAAGGGCTACTTATCTACCCATAGTTTAAGGTTGCCATTTTACAATGTAACAAGCTAATAGATACAAGCACTGCAGAAAACAAGCAGAAAAAGATACTGGTAACACTTCAAAAACTAAGGGAACAAAAATTACTAAAACAAAAAATAAACCCCTTTCAAGTGAAAACCAAAAAACAAATGAAAACAAAACCTCACAAAATGTTGAAAAAATTAAAGAAAAAGCAACTCAAAAAAAGATCGGTACCGATATAGAAGAAAATGAATTCACTGGTGCTGATAAACAAGTTTGGCTGTACGTATACCGGGTCAAACGTCACGTCACAGAAGAAAAAATTGCTAATTTTATTAAAAAGAAAGAAAATTTTAAGGATGTTTCGGTAAATGTCACTGAACTTCCTACTAATGAAAACCAAAATAAGTGCTTCAGAGTATCCGCGCCGTTTGATCGTAAAGAAGAGATGTATGAACCGAGTTTCTGGCCTAAGGGAGTCGGAGTCAAACGTTATGATTTCAAAAGAAAAGAAAAATACAACGACGATTTTTTATGATCAACAATAACAATAAAAACGGAAGCATTTCAATCTATTTTCAAAATATCAGAGGGCTTTTCAATAAACTTGACGAGTTTGAACTATTTATTCAAAATAAAAACCTGGATGTTATTTGTTTGTGTGAGCATTTTCTGAAACTAGAAAATGTTGAGCTGTGTTTTCTGAACAACTTTGCAATTGCAAACTATTTCTGCAGAACAAAAAACCTATGCGGAGGAACTATAATCTATGTCAAACAGTCGTTACAAACAAAGCAACTAACCTTCATTGACGAGCTGTCAGATGAGCTAAATTTTGAGGTAACAGCCATTGAAGTTGTAGATTTACAATTGTACATATTGTGTGGATATAGGTCTCCGAACGGTGACATTAAATCCTTTTTTTCAATTTTCGAGCGCATTCTACAAACACTGAACTCTAAACGAAAATCATGTCTAATATTTGCCGATTTTAATATTGATCAACTATGTGACAGCAATTTGAAAACAGAATTTAACACTCTAACTCTTTCCTTTGGTTTTAAATTATTAGTTAAAGCTCCAACGAGAGTGACATCAACCTCCCGAACTTGTATTGATAACTGTTCAAGCAATATCTCGTCTAAAAATTCATCTATTACGGTTATAAACAATTACTTAACCGATCACTGTGGAATCGTAAACAAAACTACGTTACTAGGGACGTTATCTTCAAATCAAACTATTGTACATAAATATCGGCCGATAACACAAACAGGAATTGCTAATTGTAAATATTTACTAGATAACCATACTTGGCTAGAATTAGAAAATTTCACTGACGTCGATCAAATGTTTGATTATTTTCTAACGGTTTTGTTGGGTGCAGTTGATGAATTTATTAAAACTAAAACTAAAACTATACATGTAAAGAATTTAAATAAAAAGTGGTTTAATAGAGAACTATTCAATGCAAGAGCGGAGATAATTAATTTGCATAAAAGGTTAGAATTTTTATCCCATGAAGAACATGAGTACCTCGGTAAAATAAAATCGGATTACAAAAAAAATATTAATGAGCAAAAACGAAATTTCGTAACAAAGACAGTATTGGAATCTGATAACAATCCGAAGTCCCTTTGGAGAATTATTGATTTTGAGAGATCACCAAATCTAAGAAACTCTAACCCGGGAAATATGGATCCCGATAAATGCAATGAATTTTTCATAAACATTCCTAATGAATTATTAAATCGTATACCAACTAATTCACGCGATTCAAAACTCTTTTTGCCACCTAACATAAGCAGTTCACTTTTCCTATTTCCCTCAAACGCTGAAGAAATTTGTAAATATGTAGAAAAATTATCCAACAGCTCGGCAACTGATATTTTTGGGCTAAGTAATAACATCATTAGACAAATCAGTCAGCAAATAGCTAAGCCATTATCTCTTATTGTTAATAAATGTTTCGAGAGTGGCCATTTTCCTGCTAAGTTGAAATATACATTAATAACACCAATTCATAAAAGTGGAGACAAAACTGATTTCAATAATTACCGACCAATTTCAATTATTCCCGTCTTATCCAAGCCAATTGAATCTGCGATTAATGTTCGAATAGTATCATTTTTTGAACAAAATCAAATTTTATCAAAAAATCAATTCGGCTTTAGAAAAAATCAATGTACCACAAATGCCCTAACTAGTTTTGTAAATGAAATTTATCGGGCCTTCGAAAGAAAAGAAATCTTCTCGGCTTATTTTTGTGATCTTTCAAAAGCGTTTGATTGCGTCAATCACGACCTGTTATTGGAAAAGATATATAGATACGGTATTAGAGGAAATGCTCACGACCTGATCAAAAATTATTGCACCAATAGATGGCAATGTGTCAATTTCAGTGGTAACCGATCTTCTTTTCTTGAGGTTCTTCATGGAGTTCCCCAGGGTTCTATATTGGGCCCATTATTATTCATAACATATGTGAACGATTTAAGCTCATTTATCCATGAAAATTTAATACAATATGCAGATGACACAACCATTTACAAATCCTCTTGTAATGTTGGATCTCTCAAAGAGTTTAATGAGAACATAATCTATAATGTGACAAAATGGTTCAATTCTAATTTTCTTTATTTAAACATGGATAAAACAGTAAATATTAATTTCTCTTTGAAAAATATAGATGATAATTTAAATAATACCCTAGTTTCAACTAAATTTTTGGGCCTTTATGTAGATAGCAAGCTTAACTGGAAAACCCATGTTGGATATTTAACAAGCATATTAGCTAAAAGCGTGTATTTGATAAAAAAGATGTCAAAACATGTCGATGTGGATATAATGCGACTTGCCTATATGGGATTATTTCAAGGTACCATGTCCTATGGTCTGATACTTTGGGGTAATTCCACCGATGCCAAAAGAATATTTATCTTGCAAAAAATGGCCTTAAGAACAATTCTGGGGGTTCCGAAAACTGAGTCTTGTCGACCAATATTCAAGCAATTGAAGGTTTTAACTTTGACAGGCCTGTTTATTCATCAATGTCTTCTGTACATTAAAGAAAATGAAAATATGTACTCCTGTCAATATAATTTACATGAATATTCAACTAGGAACAATTGTGATATAATAGTACCAACTTTCAGATTGACTGCAACCCATAATAGTTATATATATTTGGGTATTTCTCTATTTAATAAGTTGCCATTAGATGTAAAAAACTTGAGCTTTGAAAAATTTAAAATGAGAACAAAAAAATTATTAATTGAATTGTGTCCTTACTCTGTTCAGGAATACTTTATGTTTTATAAACAGTAAGGAAGAAATTGTTGTAATGTAGCTTGGGTATTTTCTAACTGTAATTGTTATTTTAAAAAAAAAAAAAGAAAAAATTGTGAAATTTAGTATAAATTATAATATTAATCTTAACTCTGACGATGCAAAAACTTCTGTTATATGTGCAAATAAATGTTTCTATTCTATTCTATTCTATTCTATTCTAATACTTTATAATATAGTCTTTTATTTAAATGTTTTAAAAATATATTTTGTTGAATGGTTTGCTTGTTTTTTAAACGATGTTTTGTTCTGAGACTGATTGCTGAGTTGGAGGGATATTTACAAATAATCATTTCTCTTTTATTGTTCTCTCGGATTCAAAAAAAATATATTAAATCGTTGTTTTTTTTCAAGTAATAACCAATGACATAATATAACTTTTAAATCGTAAAATTATGAAGATGGCGGATGTTTTTTGATCAAAATTAACGCTGATAAATTAATATGTTCTTTCTGCCTTTCTTCGCCAACCCAAATACTCCAAGTAAAATAAAAATACTGATCTTCACCTCACCTATTGATTACTGAATATGAGCTTTTTGATATTTTCCGAAAACTATGAAGAAAATTGTATTCACCCAGCCCTACCTGTGTTTAGGTAGTTGATTGTTACGGGCAAGTCTAATTACTTCTTAATTAATAGTAGATTTTAATTTCTTTGTAGATAAGCCTGACGTGATGGAAATGTCGCTGAAGGATGACTCAAGCGCCTGTAAGTTGACAAATGTGTGAAATTTTGTGAGATTGCATGGCGATGCGCTTCAAAACCGCTGTCGATAACTTTGCTTTTTTGGACGATTTATGTGTTGATTTTTTCATTTTTTTGTTTTGATTTTTTCTTAGTTTGTTTTTTTGCCTGAAATTTATGCTTTAAAACTTCCCTGATATGAGCTATATAGTGTTTTACTGTCATCAAACTTTTTTTTTTGGATTCTCATCTACATTAACGGTTAGATGAAACAATGATAAAAAATATTTTTATGTTTTATCTAGCATTCAAATTTTTTTTATTAATAATAATTTGACATCAATAAAAGTTCTACTAGTAAAAAAGCTTTCAAGATAGATGAATCATTCTCTCCATTAGTTCCTATAGACCAGAAACAGACAAATTCCAATTTGAATGAAATTTTCTCATTATTACAAATAATGTAAGAACTCACTTCATTGACTATTAGGCAACAGATAAAAATGGATGCTACGTCGCAAGTCGTATTGCGCACACTGCAGTTCGAAAATATAATTTTTCAAATTCTAAACCTTCTAATTTAATATTCTTCAAAATTAGCAATTGCACTATCCTTTTCTCATATGATATACTCGACAAATATTCCTTTTTTTTTACTATTCAATATTTATTAAAATCACCTCTAACTGATCCCATGTATTTTATTGTATAAGCGGGAATCCACTTATTCAGTCTCTTTGACCATCCACTTTCCCAGACAATCTGTCAGCCAACAGTCCACACATGATAAGTTTTTCTAAAAAAACATTTCATCTTAACCCTTTTTTGCTTTTATTACTGCTTTCAACTGTTCCGAAATACTCCAATTACAGGACTAAATTTTTGTAGCCTAACATAGTATGAAGTAAAGATTGGGCAATTGGCGCCCCGCCGGCGCTGTCTGTTGACCTTTTGATGTGGCAATTGGTGTACCTTGAGTTAGCGTAGTAGGAGAAGCCACAGTTAAATTAAATTAACATTTAAATATAATCAAGTAAAAACAATTAAATATAAGCTAGTAAAAACAATTAAATATAAGCAAGTAAAAACAATTAAATATAAGCAAGTAAAAACAATTAAGTATAAGCAAGTAAAAACAATTAAATATAAGCAAGTAAAAACAATTAAATATAAGCAAGTAAAAACAATTAAGTATAAGCAAGTAAAAACAATTAAATATAAGCAAGTAAAAACAATTAAATATAAGCAAGTAAAAACAATTAAGTATAAGCAAGTAAAAACAATTAAATATAAGCAAGAAAAACCAATTAAATATAAGCAAGTAAAACAAATAAATATAAGCAAGTAAAAACAATTAAATATAAGCAAGTAAAAACAATTAAATATAAGCAAGTAAATACAATTAAATATAAGCAAGTAAAAACAATTAAATATAAGCAAGTAAAATCAATTAAATATGAGCAAGTAAAAAAAAATTAAATATAGGCAAGTAAAAACAATTAAATATAAGCAAGTAAAAACGCTGATCTGCAGCTCATTTACACATCTCACCTACAGTCTACACACATTTGTACAATATGTCATTATTGTTTTTATGAATTCTTCGAGTCAATAAAAGCCGAGATCAATACAATGCATGTACAAATATTTTACACATAGTGCAATATGTGATTCCATTAAATAAAAACAATGACAATATTTAGGTTATTTTCCCTTGGTATACATCCATCGAACGGCATTAGGTAAACATATAGTTGTTTTGCATTCAAAAATTACCCCTCGTAGTTCGTTTCTTTTGACAAACTCTCCTCTCCTGGGAAAATTATGCAGTAAAAACAGAGGGTAAAGCGCCACTTTACCGAGAAGGTGTGGATTAAAAACAAACAACAGACGGAAAAATGACACTATCACTGGCCACTAGTGGCGGTGCCACTATTTTTGTATTCGCTTCGATAGTGTTGATTGGATTCGCCCAAGAGCCTTGTTGATTTTCAATTAGTCTCTTTTGTCGGGGGACCCGCAGTTTCCTCGGGTGGCTCCCGTGGATAGCCTATCTCGCAAATGTTTTCTCAGCCTTTCGCAATAATTATCTACAGTCGAGTTCGTAGGCTCGCGGGGCTGCGCGGTCCAGGAGCAGTTAGTGCGGTGTTCTGCACAGAGGAACTGGTGCTTTCGCCTTCCTTGTCAAATAAAGTACACTGTTCACAAATGTTTCCTCTTTAATCATGTTTCTTTCCTATATTTACATAATACAAATAATCTTGTACGAAATGAATTTAGTCTAAAATTTATGAATAAAATTTTCATTGAATTACAAATAAACTTTAATTAAGAAACAAATTTAACTTAAAATCTTAATTGTAATAGAAACATATTTTGTCATTTTATATTATCCCCGAAACCCCCATTTATTTTATTTATGTTAGCAACATTTTGAAGTAATTGATTCCTCTGGTGTTTACATTATTCTATAAATTTTGTGGTTATTGATTTTAAAATACCTAGATTATTGTCTGCTTTGGATAGGTTGCTACTTAACTATTGCAGTGTACGGTTTTTGTATTAATTGAAGTTTGCTGCTAATGATATGACTGATTATTATTTTTTCTTTTTTTTCTTTCATAGCCCCTTTAAATTTACAGATAATTATATACAATTATAGATTCTCAGGTGAATCTATTTACAAATTATTTTTGTATTTCCTGTAGCGTCGCTACATTATTTACAGGTTTTGTTATTTTATAAAAATTATATAATGGAATAAACAAGTATAATAATTCTAATAAAAGTGATGGGTCTCACCTTTTTGCCTGTTGCCATCGATGCGGGAGGGTTGGTGGGGTCATAGTGTTAATCACTGGGTTGGTTAGGTGCTGCAACGAGTCAAAAAACTTGATGTGTCTCCGGCGGATGAACTCAATCGACGGCACACCAAGGAGCGGGTGCAGGTCAGGGTTCTTTAACCTCTCTCTTGAGAGGTATGACTGATTAAATGTGGTAAGTCCGTTGCATGTATAACTCACAGGGAATTATCTAATAAATATGTCTTTTGATAAAGCTGGGCAATGTTCATATGTAGTGGTTGCCGCATCCCTGTGACTGTGGTAGGCTCACTGTTCCTAATGGCCTTAGTTCATTTGGCCCGTGTCCATGCCCCTTGTGGACTTTTTCTAACTGTGTTTTATGAAGTGCTCTTCCATCGGATCCTTTGTTGCCTGTTTGATTATGGTTCTTTGTGAGCTGTGTTGTATCATTAAATGGTCGCTGGTCAGTGGTTATTTTCTTCTTTTAGTGTTACTCGATCAGCCGGATCCCAAATCGTTTAAGTCATTATGCGATCCTGCTATCTGTTTTATTGCTTCAATTAAAAGCTGAAACTGAACAGGCGATTCAGAACAGGCAGAAAACGCAATAAATTGATCGACAGAGCAATAAACGAGAAATCCTTACCGAACAGCAATAAGGAACAGCATATTATAACTTGCAATTATTAGATCGTAAAAATAATCAAGCATGAATATTAATAGCCATTCAGAAGCTGGGTGGTTTTTGACCTACGCACATGTCACTCTTCCGGCTCGAATATATTTTTGTAGGTATGAAGTTTGTATTCACTCTAATTCATCTTTTGAATTTGATATTTATCCTTGCCTAATAATCCTTTGTTAGAGGCTAGTACAGTACTGTCCCCATTGTTCGAAAAATGTCACATTTACACACAATGTCAAACAGAGAGTGTTTAAGAGAATCCCGCTACTTATTTCTGTTGCGCATTGAACATTGGCGATTGACTATAAAATTTGTCAAAAACTATACAATGCAGAGTGAGTTAGTAAGTACTATTAATTCAAATATATTAAGCATCAAGCACAAATTTGAATAGTTGTACAACAAAGTCTGTCGGTGGCAAGCGAAATCTCAGGTAGTGACAGTGACTTAAAATAAAATAAAACAATTTTTAATTAATAATTATTTTTTCCGGGCACCGCAGAAGATAATTTGAAAAAAGTTTTGAACAGTAGAATAAAAGATTGGACAAGTGGATTCACTCCAATGGTGAGAACTTGGAAGGTATTTGTAAAAAAAAAAAACTAATTAAATCACCTTGTACAAAAATTTCCATTTGGGTACGCCCTCGTATATAAATTATACTGATTCATTAACTATGGCACTAGTCTAGATATTCATGATGTCGTTTTAGACATGAAGTAGTTAATTTTCTAATATTAGAAAAATATAATCACTATTTTTATAATTAATTAAACAATTCTCAGCTAGAGAACCATTTGAAAAAATATGTATATATATTACAAATATTTTTGAATGAAGATTTTACCACCAGAGATATTTCTAGCTTGGTAGATGTTATAAAGACTGTTATTGGATTTATATATTTGTTTTTATTTCTTTTTTTCTAAAGCCCGCTTCTCGAGGCTCAACAGGGACTTAATTTAATTAAACGCTTTTAATTTCTCAAACTCAATTAAAGCTCTCCTTGATAATATTTTACAATATCTCCCGGGGGAACTGGACTGGGGGAGAACAATTTTCGAAGAGGCGCAAGACGATCCTGTGAATATTTTATTATTTTTTTCTTCTTTTTAATGAGGGCTCGCACCTAATCGCTTAGCTTATTAATGAAAATTTATTAATCTGAAAAAAAAGAATCATCTGCACACTTTATCAATGGGATCGTAGTTTTCGTTATTCATTAATCCTGTCTACTACTAATATAAACGATCAAAATTCACTTTTTCTACATATCATTATTTAAATAATAATAATTGCTTTGATGAAATGCTTCTTTCTTATATAATTAAAGATTACAAGGTAATTTTTATCATTTCATGGAGAATGAATGTATTTTTACCAGTCGATGTGGTCTGGAGATATCTGGTAGCTAAAAGCTCCAGTTAAGTTTAATGTCTCAGCCTAATGATTCGAGAAAATAGTGTTTTGTCAATATTTTTATTTATTGAAAAAGTTTTATCTAGGTATTGTTTCAACACATTTTTCCTAAGCATATTTTCCAATAAATTATATAATTACGTTCGAAAAGTTTTGAAATTGACGACTTGTATAAGTAGTAATTTCACATTGGCAAATAAGTAAAAAGCTTCTGCTGATTGGAGAGGAACGTGTTAAAATACAGATTTCCTTCCATAACATATATAATTGCATTGCTTATTTTGATGCTTCGAAGCCCATGCAATCATTCTACACCGATTGATGGACTGTTGCAGTGAATATTAATCCGAAACGGTTACGCCACTCATACAGCAGGCTAGCACCTTCCATTTGTCAAGCCGGGAGCCCATTATGAAATAAGTTTATAAAATTAAATAAGAGTCAAAGGAGAGAAGACGCAATCAATAAAAAGCTGTTGACAAATGCATGAAACCTCCGTTGACTAATGACTGTGAGGTCCGCCTCAAGACCCGTAAACATCCTTCCTGGTGTACGACAACAGACTCCGCTGTCCCACTCCCGGTCCTTCTTCTTCTGTCACTTTTTATCCCGTTCCAATAAGTCCGGTCTTTAGTACTCCACTAGCAGATTGATCACATCCCCTCTTAGTGGGATTTACTGCTTTTAACGGTGGTCTATTTTTTTTTTCCTACTGTCGTTCCAGGGTTTTTTTTTTTAAACTTCGTTCTAGAAAAGCCAATCAGATAAAGGGAACCGTTGAAAAGCATTACTTACAGCTTGATAAGTCGCTAGATATGACTTGAAATTGAAACTATTGAAGTCTTGTACAGAAAAATTAAATGGAGGAACAATATTTTTATAGCTGTTGTGCTGATTGCTGTGTAGCGCCTAAAGATGACAGACCGTTGAAATCGCTTTATAATTGAAGAAAAACTAGTACTGTTGTCATATAAGCTTGAATTATACCACTTCTTTGATCTAGCACCTCATTGTATAGAAAAATTAAATATTTATAGGAATCACAAATTCATAGTAAAGCTTTATTTTCACAAGGATATAGTTGCTACAGCTTATATTGCCTGAGCTTAAAGAATCTATGTATTTATAGATAAATAAATTCATAAATTACGTAAAAAAACTATAACATAATAGTATTCTGAGATATACCCTGGCAGAATGGCGAAAGATGCCTTCAGAATTTAAATAAACTTTAAAAATTATAACTCGATGATAAATTGAAAGTGGAGTCATATAAAATCCAAAATAAAGATAAATTCAAATCAATTTATTATGTGAGTTATTCGCAAATAAATGATTTGAATGTACAGTTAGGAAAATTGTTCACAACAATTTGTTTGCCAATTGTTGATTAAAAATAGTTTCAACATACTACTTATGTTGAATGCATCTTTTTTGTATCCAACGATTGTCTCTCAATCTTAACAAACGTCTTTAACACGCTGATTATAACTTTTCTAATTATTAGGGCCTGATACAAACATAAATAGTATGTCGAAACGTTCTCCATAAATGGGATGAAAAATTAACAACTATTTTTCATCAGTCTGAGCTGATTTTCAAACGTAGCTTTCAACTTTTTTAAAATCAATTTAAATGATACATTTTAATGCTGGTAACTTAAATAAATCAAAACAAAAAACAATAATTAGATCTTTGATTGATAGATAGGCAATATTTCACTGTGCACATAAGGACATATCGAGGAATAAGAAGAAGAATTTATTACTTCGGTTCGGAGGATTATTTTCACTTCAGCTTCTGGTTTTGCCTGATAGTGATGCTTCGAGTGACGAATCTAAGAGACCGGTAGGGAGTGAGCAATAGCAGATAAATTTATGTACAGTTTAAATTCTCCCCCCCCCCGGGATTTGCCCTTACCGTAAAAATTACACACTACTTCTGCTTCTAAATGATATCATGAAATTATGCAAACCGCCTGTCTTAACAGCTTTACTAAATAATCTTCTGGCTGTCGTCCTCAAGAGTTCGAGCGAAAGGTATTTACAGTACTTTTCGATCATTATTAGCTCCAACAATGTTCGAGTATAGATCAATAAAGCTGTGAGAAAGGCACAATATGTTTTATTTCTTTAAACACACTCTCCGCACCGCGAATAAATAATAATATATGCGAACACCTTAACCTTCAGCGTTAGTACTCACGAGAAAGATGCATTTTCTACCAAAAATGTGTTAACTAATCACAATAACACTTACATACAATAACAATAACTTATCACCATTTAATACGATTATTAGTATCCCATTTAACCCCGTAAACTAGGAATTTTAATTATCTGTTAGCTCAAGACTCGAAGAAGAGTTTAAACCAGGGACATCTTGAGCTGCGGTCTGGCACTCGGCCAACTGAAACATCCCTGAGAACTCTTAGCCTATTTAATTTCTAGTTTCTTTATAGCTGACATTTTGTATCCTATGAAATATCAAATGTTTAAAGTTTCGCAGCCTTTGCTTTGACGTTTAATTTTTCAGAGCATAATAAGAGATCAACTATGTAGGAATTAGAAATCGAATAGGGTTTAAGATCACTAGGATGTTTCAGTTGGAAAAGTTGCAGACCGTGGATCAATATTTTTTCTTCGGTTAGTAATTATAAAGTAGTTTTATCCACTTTCTTGAGATCAGAAACTTCCTAGTAATCATGCGAACAACGCTTTCAAAATTGAACAATTTCCTTATCGCTATATTACTATTAAATCGAATAACATTATTTTCTATCCTTAAAACAATAATATAAACTGTGGGATCACATATCACGACTGTAGTTACTACTTTTTGACACAAAAAAAAAAATACGTCCTGTCCTAATAGGGCAATGAGTAATTGTAATAAATAATCTAATTCATGCCATATATAAAGGGTGTCCCAAAATTAACGTAAGATTTGAATTTACCGCCATTTGTGCAGAAAAGTGCTGGCAACCCTAAAACAATTTGACAGTTTAGGGCCGCAGTTCGTCAATTTCATACAAAATATGGTCGGAATAGTGTTTTGACTTCATCAACTGTGAAGAGATTAATTTAAAAATTTAGGGAGACTGAGTAAGTTGGAGACACTAAACACACTGGTCGTCCAAAAACAAGCCGTTCAAAGTCAGTATCGAAGCAGTGCGTGAGAGTGTTGTTGAAAATCCAGGAACATCAATTTGGCGTCGTAAACACAGTCCTTTGTGTTGAAATTGGATGATGTTGATGTGGCCAATATGTGGTTTCAACAAGATGGTGCCACATGCCATACAGCCCATGAAACAATTCAAATACTGCATGAGACATTTCCAGGTCGTTTCGGTGATCAGAATTGACTCCCTAGATCGTGTGATTTAACACCTTTAGATTTCTTTTTATGAGGTTATTTGAAGTCAAAGGTGTATGTCAACAAGCCCACATCCACCCGTGCATTAAAAGAGGAAATTCAACGCTGCATCAACGAAATTCAACCACATTTATGCCAAATGGTCATGTAAATTTCGACAAAAGAGTGCGTATGTGCCAGCAAAATCGTGGAGGCCATTTGTTATCCCATAAATAACCCTATCATATTTACTTTATAATTCAACAAAAAAATAACAACAAAAATACTAAAAACTGTGTTTTCTATTTAAATCAAATCTTGCGTTAATTCTGGGACACCCTATACAATATAGACATGTACAAAACCCAGGAATCACCCAAAATCGCCTGTTATATCCCCAGCACAGGAGATCGAAGCAGGGATCGGGAAGATCCCATCGCTGCCCCAAATTACTGCTAGATAGAAATCTTTAAATTTTGTTGTGTAGTTTGCTTTCTTACTTTTGTGCCTGACTTGATGGTCAGTTCTAGAACGATGAACAAAAACCGATAAAGGGATAATCCTGATTCATCTTTCTGCCAGTCAAGGTTAGTTTCTCTTTTCGTCTAATGCCATTATTTTAGCAAATTGTAAAACCTTGCCAGTAAAGCAGGAAATTAACATGAGTTTTTCTTTTATTTTTGAACTTAACTTTATCTCCATTGATCGAAAAAAGACAAATCCTTTTTTCTTTTGAAAAAGTAAATATAAATTATTTAAAGTGATGTCCCTAATACAAGATGATTACCTTCATAGATTCTGCTATAGATTTGCTCTACCTCTAATTAACATTAGTGACTTAGCACTTTGCACATTGCAGACGGAAGCGAAGACACGACCATCCTCGGCTCTAAGGAACGATTCGTCCGAGTAGGCAGCGCACTCACGCTCACCTGCCACGTGAGGGTGAGGCCTCAGATGACCAGGGGGCAGCAGCGACCTGCACGGCTAGTGGACTGGCTTCACAACGATGTACCTCTGTTTGTGAGTATCTTATTTATATTTATATCAACTGTATCAGAGATATTTATATGAGAGTACAACTGAAACTGGCATTTATAAGTAAAAAATATAATTAAATACCATGGCTGTGCATTATCAAAACTTCCCTGAAGAGTCAACTAATTATGAGGGTAGTTGTATTGAAATCCTTATGTTGGCCCATAGACAATGTGTGGTTAGTATAAGCAATAAGCAGTAAAATATCCAACTTAACTATATATTAATAGACTATTTACTTAAGAAAGAAAAACAATCATTAATAAAATATGCTCTCGCGCTCTTGCTCAGCCTCCGCTGGTTCTTATCCTGTGACGCGGCTGACGGAGGAGCGTGAGGACTTCCCAAGACTTTCGCGAGGGAGGTGACAACCATGTTGATTTGGGAGGTCTCTGGGATGATTGTAAATCCAGTAAGAATGAGCGAGTGAATGAAAATTGTAAATATAGTATGAATGAAAATAATTATCACAATATCACATATTGCCCGATGAGCCAAATTGTAATTTTATCATAATAAAGTTGTAAAAAAAATAAAAATAAATAAAATATAAGTTGATATTACATAAATATATACATAAATTCTTTATTATAACAAAAATATGTAATAGTAGAAAGAGGATATCATCAGGAAATTTCATAACCAAAAAGTGGATGACAGTGGATCCATTTTCTTTATAATCTATATACAATTTCAATATGTACTTAACGTACTCACTTTCAAAATCTATTTAATGGTCAGTTTAAAGGCCAATTGTTATCTTCAACCGCCGTTAGAAGGATTACCACAGTTCTACCTCTCGCGATGCAATACATAAGAATCAACTAATTGTGAGGGTAGTTGTATCGAAATCCTTATGTTGACTCAAAGACAATGTGTGGTTAGTATACAGCAATAAGCAGTAAAATATCCAACTTAACTATATATTAATGGACTATTGACATAGGAAAGAAAAGCATTCATTAATAAAAGATGCTCTAGCGATCTTGGTCAGCCTCCGCTGGTTCTTATTTTATTATGATAGATTTAAGGTCACTATTCTTCAATCCCTTGAGGACTCTCTTGGTAGTATCATAAGGGTTTTTCTTATTGCCTTTAAAATTAGAGCACTTGATGCGGGTATAGTGCTAATGAAAGCCTTTCTGGCCGATACTCCTCCCGACCGCTGGCTGATCCAATATTGAAAGTCGTAAAGCAGGGTGGTGTGAGGGACATGGCTGATGCGGCATAACTTGCAATTTAAACATGCCCTAATAGGGCTAGGAGCCCGGAGGACAGACAATAAAGGGGGACCCTATGAAAGGGCCGGTAATAGCTGGGGGGGGGGCGGCCCCAGTCAATTTTTACCACGGTCACGTAGCCCCGGAATTTCAGCCCCTGCCTCGCAGTTATGTAATATGTCTGAAAGTTACTCCGCTCCGTGCACACAATAGTCCCCTCAAGCCCAGATTGACGGGAATAAAAAGGAACCCTGCCCTTCTTCTGCCCCGTCATGGGTAACATTCTCTACCGTTTAGATGAACAATTAATACAGCTACTATGGTTATCTTTAAATCTCGGGTTCCCCTCCTATAAATGCGCTACAGTCGGAGTCCTGGCAATGGCCAGTTTCTCCAATCATGTCCTGAGCGTATGTGGCTCTCGCACTCTTCGTCAGCCTCACTCGTATTCGGTGGCGTGGCTGGTGGGGGACTTCCCAAGACTTCGCTTCCTCTCTCGCATGCGAGGGAGGTGACAACCATGTGGACTTGGGGGGCCCCTAGGCTATTTGTAAATATTCTATGAATGTGCGAGTGAATGATGAATTGTAAATATGGTATGAATGCGAACATTTATCTTAATTATTTATTGCCTACTAAGTATTAAGACAAATTTTAATTTCATCATAATAAAGTTGTTTTAATAATAAATAAATCTCTGGTATGAATGAGTTATGTTATGATTTGGATTTACGGACATAAAAACTCAAAACACTTCAAACAAATGCGTATTAAATCAACTCTTATTTACAATGTTACAAATAAATGGAACACATAATACCTATAAGCGCCTTATACATTAAACATCACACTAATTACTTATTGCATACGGTTTTATCAAAGAAATATTCAATAATATTAAAATAAACAAAACAAAAATAACATTGTAGAAAAGATGTGTGTGTGGTAATTAACTGACCCATGAATTCTTGGTAGCTGGCTGGGATTGTTGTGTGTTAATATTTGGCCGACTTAGCCAGACTGATTACCTGTGTGTGGAATTCGCTGGAATAATGGGAATGATGGGCTGACGAAGAGTGCGAGAGCCACATACGCTCAGGACATGATGGGAATGACTGGGGAACTGTTCCAAATATGTAGTATGTGCAACAATAGATTGATTGGGAATTGTGTTACCGTTCGATGTCTCGCCAAAGACTCCCCTCAGCCTGTAGTGAGAGGGAGAGGGCTGCTGGACACTAGTACCGACATTAGGAGTCCTGGCAATGGCCAGCTTTTACAATCATGCCCTGAGCCTCTGTGGCTCTCGCGCTCTTAGTCAGTCTCCGCTAGCTCGTATCCAGTGATGTTGCTGACGGAGAGCGTGATGGACTTCCCAAGACTCCGCTTCCTCTTTCGGGCGCGAGGGAGGCGACAACCATGTAGATTTGGGAGGTCTCTGAGCTGTTTGTAAATACTGTATGAATGAAAATTGTAAATATGGTATGAATGACAACATTTATCACAATTACTTATGGCCCAATGAGGCATATTGTAAAATTATCAGAAAAAAATTGGTTACTCCAAGTAACGACATAGCACTTAACACTTTCTTATGCACTTTCATAAAACTATTTTAAATATAATTCCTGAACATGTGCGTGTCAGTGAGTAAACAATTCTAAATGTATAAATGGGTCAGGAGTGTTGCAGATGACAAGTATTTTGATTTTTTGCCAATACATTCTCAATGATATCTCGTCAAATTATTTCTTGCTAAATCAGAAAAGTACGATTGATTTTTAGAAATATGTTCGGTCACATGAATATATTGGCGATTCTTATCCTCTTCGATTCAGTGACGGGTATTGAAGTACGGCTGATGGAAGTGTGACCACAAGGCAATAATATGAAAGGGTATTGTGGTAGCGTTGCGGGCTGGTGTTGTTACGCCTATCCCTGCGGCTGACACATCAACTGCTCATGACGTCTTCTCACTAGCTACGATGAGGAATATAGCGCATCATTGCCGAGCCCAAAGCTAAAGACCTTGCTTACATTCAGTTACGAAATGAGCGAATGTTATGGCTGTCTGTATTTTGAACGATATCAGTCGACAGAATAAACCGATCAGTGAAATTGAAATAGTGTAGAGCAGAACACATCGACGTTACCTCAGAATAAGTATTTGAGTGATTTCCAGGTGTCGTAACCACTAATTAATACATTCTATACTGCTTTTAGTGGAGTTTTTATGTCAATATTGTAACTATTTAAAATAGTTTTTAACTGTTGATAAGTTCAATGTTAAACTCACGGAGAGTTAGATCAGGGGGGGGGGTCGTTGACCTTGACTTTTCCAACAGCTTCTTTGGAGTGCGAGCTAATGGGAAAATGTTTATGTGTATATTGTATGAATGTTGGTATGAGTTAATACTGTACAGATCAAGTGAGTGAAACCGTGTATAAAGTTTGAATGAATAAGGAGGGTAAACTAAAATGCATTTGCCCGGAGCCATTATAAAGCAATACAGCAGCCGGGCAGTTGCTGCTCCTTGTCCAGTAACATTTTACAACAGAGCACGCCATAAAACCTCTGTCCCTCTTATTCCAGAGGTTCATGTATAACACCCAGCTATCTTTCTTTATTTGACCGTGGGGCTAAAAACATATATTTCTGTGTCGGTGCACTGAACAGGGGGGTGGAGCCAATAGCTCCCAACAGAGTGGGGGATATCCTGGGTTCATCAGTATTCGTAAAATTAAAGTATTCATTTACTCTACAGTGCAATCATTTTATATATTTACACTGAACTATTATTTTATAAACATTTATTTTTTCTATTCCTAGCGTATATTAATCATTTAACGATGCCTCTCTAGGTATATAGCATATTATTAACTATTTAAAATTAGACGTAAACATGCCAACTCAGACTGACTCTTAGATCAGATACTAACCTTTCTAACAAATCCCCAATAGCGTTTTGATACAGGAATGCGCTAAAAACGAGTTGCCGAACAGTCCTATTTCTTAAAGATAAATACTGTTAAAATCAATTTGGAATGTGTAGGCTCCAATTTATGAATACAATTAAATTTATAAGCGTTGTAAAACTTGACAGTTGACAGTATGCCACGTTTCAGAACGAGCTTGGCACACTAGTGGCCGGAGTGGACACCGAGAAGAACGGAGACGAACTCAGCAGCACCCTCACGGTGAGCAGTATGAGCCCTCAGGCGGCGGGCAAGTACACCTGCAAGCCCTACGTGTCCAACAGGACATTTTCAGTCGTCGTCAACGTCTTGGAAGGTAAGTGAAGAGGAAAATGGCTCCATTTGTATGTCCCAAGTCCTCAGAGGGTGGGACGAGTCCCACTTGGGGGGACTGCTAAATAATAACTAATGGAGGAGAAACTGAAAAAAAAAAAAGGTTTGGAGGGGATAAAAAATCATTGCAGCAAAAATTTATTGCTCATTGTAGCTGAAAAAGTGACAGATAAATATTATCAAGCTAGTACGTCGTACAATGAGTGTGCTCATTAAACAATTAATTATGCGAATAAGAGCTTAGATTGAAATTGAGCTTCTTTGATGCTCCTGTTGTTCTGTAGGCATTCTGGGTAGTGTTGTTTTTTCCCCACTACTTATTTGCATGCGGCCGAAGGATATGACAGCAAACAACACTTGACTCACCGTAAAAAACAACTCTTCTACGAAGAGATTAATAGAGAATTTCCTCCACCCTACAGCTCGTAAAGAAAGAAGAAAAAAAACCCTTCAGTTGGGTCTATAAAGCGACCGGCTATCGGCCAAGGGCTAAGTGTTATTCCTTTTTATTGTTTTCCTCACAAGCCGTAATTATAAAAATCCCCTCTTTTTTTTTATATTATTAATGTAGGTTTCTTCTGAAAGGAGGTAATAGGTGTAGTATATAGGGAAAAGAAAGACTTTAATTTAGCCCTGGGGAGTGTTTACGCGGGCACCTGTCTCTTATGCTGATCCACTTTGTTCTCATCAGGCCAACAAACTTATTATTTTGGTAAGTAGTTCCAATTAGGGGAGAACATAGTTTTCTTCAATTAGCACTAGCTGAGCATACTGAATCAGTAAAGCTTGTTTTTCGGCTCAGGTGGAATTTTTTCTTTCAAGTGCAAGGGATGATGTTTTAGTCGTAGCGTTTATCCCGAAAGTACCTTTATTCTACTATACCTCTATCATGTTATTATTAAAGGTCCAACGCCATTACGGAGTGTACATATTTCAAAGTAAAACCCCTTCTGTACATAACACAGCTTTATTGATGTATACCTGAATGTTTTCGAAAGACTAAATGTAAGACGTTTCGGCGAGTGCTATAGTTAAGACAGAAGGTGTTTTAGTTTTTAATGTCTATCATGTGGGATTTTAATAAAAAAACTTTATGAGACTATGAACTGTTAGCTATAGAAGTTATCAAGATTATCATTATCAACTCTTAATAAACCTAACTGGAACTAATTCCGTAGAACTTCAATGTCTTAAGTGAGGTAATAAATATGTTTATCACCTTTAGTAATTTCAAGTTTCAATTTTGTTTTAATGGCGTTAAATGATTCGACGGAGCTATAAATACCTGATCTATCGACAAAGGCTGTTAACATAAAATTTAATGATTTCTTCTAACGAACTGTTCCAATTATTTATTGTAGTCCTATTTGAAATAAAAATGTAGGCAAAGGTATTAAAGTTGATGTTTTGAGTCGCCATCAACATAAATCAATAGGAACTTTTTCATTCAGTTTCTTCCTGCGTTCTAAAACTATTTAAAGGGTGTCCCAGAATTAACGCAAGATTTGAATTTGCCGCCATTTGTGCAGTAAAGTGATGGCAACCCCAAAAAAAAAAAAATTTGACAGCTGACAGTTTAGGGTTAGTAAAAATGGAGCGTTACACGATAGAAAAATTGTCCGTGTCTTTATGGTTGAATATTATCTGGAACATAATGAAAGTTTGGCGGCCGCAGTTCGAAAATTTCATACAAAATATGGTCGAAATAGTGTTAAAAATTTAGGGAGACTGGATCAGTTGGAGACACTAAACACACTGGTCGTCCAAAAACAAGCCGTTCAAATGTCAATTTCGAAGCAGTGCGTGCGAGTGTTGTTGAAAGTCCAGGAACATCAATTCGACGTCGTAAACAAGAATTACAAATTTCAAGAAGCTCTCTACAACATATACTCAATAAAGATCTGAGTCTTCCATGCTTACAAAATTCAGTTAACAGAACAATTGATGACTAGTGACCATACACAGCGAAGAGAGTTCGTTGAATGGATTATTGAACATAAACAAGTGGATGCTGATTTTTCGATCAAAATTATCCTAAGCGATGAAGCACATTTACATCTTGATGGATTTGTTAATCAACAAAATTGTCGCATTTGAGCTTCGGAGAGCCCGCATGTGATGGAATGGATTCAAGGGTGGAGGAACATCAAAAATAATAATAATTATTCAAACTTTTATTTAAAAATAGATTAGTGGATTAGGCAGGTCCCGGGTTTGAATTCTAGCTCTGGCGCTATTTCTAGTTTTTAGTCAATAATCGTTAAAACAAAGTGAATTTCCATTTTTTTTTTTTTTTTTTTTTTGGTTTTTGGAACGTTTCCCTTGTCATGCTGGTTTGAAAATTCGAAACGTCACATTTTTAACATGAATAAAAAAAAGGTATTTCCGAAGGCGGCGCCAAAATTAAAAGGAGCGACGATGCCCGAAAACTATTCCTGGATTTCTTTTATCGCCGCAGAGCGAGAGCGGGACCCGGTGACATCGCACAACGAACTGGACAACTGCCAACAATGTCGATCGAGATCTGAACCCTTTATCTCTCTCTCTCTGGTGGCCCTATATAAATATATTAACGGACAGTCAGACCAAGACTCCGATTAATGTATTTATCCTATACGTATATATAACTAGTTATTTACAGGGCCAGTTTCCTAATCGTTTATTCCCTTTTTCCATAGAATAAAATTCATTTCCATATAAAGCAATATTTTTCACCAAAGGGAAACCTTTAATTGTAAATAAGATGTTATTTAGGAATAAATAATTAGAGCGGCAGCCTATTATGCATGCAACTGAACACGACTTTTCAATTCCCAATATATTTTTTGTACTAATATAGCTGCTAAAAAATATCTTTTTGTATTTATATTTTGTTTTTAAATTGTGACTTTTAGAAAACTACTTATAATACATCTCAAAATTTATTTTAGGTGAGAGAACAGAAGCTATGCAAGGCCAGTCGACAGCCATCATTTCGAGTCCGCCATCTTTAATAATATTTTGTATACAGTTACTGGTTATTGTGCTACTAAAGAGAGTCCAATGAACCAAACGTGATTTATTCATGTAATAACACTTTTTTTTTTTAATGCCGACAATCAATAAATGAGTAACAATTCTGGAATTGTGCAGAAATCTTACTACAAATCATCTCTGGACAAACGGTTATTGTAAATATACTGTTAATAAATTGTACATATGTATTTAATACCATTCAATCTATGTGTATTTATTGTAAATAATGATAGAGATTGTTAAAAAAGACTTAGTTGTGACCACTGACTTGTGGTGTGGTTGAGAAAGAAGTGTGAAAGTGAAATTTCGAAGTACACAGAATGCTGAGAAATATTTTCTTTCGCCTCAAAGAGTATATTTTTTTTACGCTAGAAGTAGACTTTGTATTTTTAGAATTTTATTTATTTTAATCATCGTTTACTATGATAGTTTAATTCTGACACTTGATAAGAACTAATATATCATATATTGCATAATATTAGTTTCATATTTTTATGGTTGTGTGAGAACCGTAATTTGACCATGACAAACTTTAATGATTATTTTTATTTGTAAGCGCACATTTTTTAGGTATTATTTACACAATTTTCAATAACACTGTTGTTGCTGTTTTTTCAACAAATAAAGATGTTACCTGATTTGTTTTGTTAATTTTATATTCTACTTTAGGTTTAAAGGACAAAGTTAATTTAGAAAAGTATTATTTTTGTTTTATAATATTTCTCAGGGATTTATGAGGCAAGCATAAGAACGTAAAACAATCATTAGGTGTATAAAATATTTACAATCATAAAGTGTATCTGATATATTTACCTTTTATGTATTTTAAGAATTATTTTATTCATTATTGCTTACATTAATTCTATTGAAATTCATGAGAAATTGTTTTGTTTTTCAATGAACTTAAAATAATTTTGAAAAAAAAACCAGATATCCGTTTAATAGTATAAATGAATTAACAGAATTGTATTATTTTATTGTCACTTTTATCATTTTTGTATATACACATTTGTATATATTTAAAAATAAAGTATTATTTTTATTCTTATGAGCTGTATTATTGATATTGCCATATTGTGTTTTTGTCAAAATTTATAATATTGGTTAATAAAGTTTTAATTTCCTAATTGAGGGGCAGTTTTAAAAATCCTTTAACTGTCACTGATTTTAGTCTAATGGCTTGGTTAGCCCGAAATAACATTTATTTTTTTAAAAATGATATTTTGGAAAAATACATGCCAACAAATTATTTGTACACACCACAAAACATTCAAAAGGTCATGAAGAAAATATGAAGTGGTTTCTACTGAAATCTACAACCCCTTGACTTTACCTTGCCTTTGTGACTAGAAAACTAAGAAAAAAGTACATTAAATTTAATAATTATTATTCAGTTCCTTTTTTTTCAGATCCTGGGATAAAGTTTAGGTGTATGTTTGAATATCATCACGCTCGACAGAAAATACATTATGATGTATGCAACATAGTAAATATCATGTGTATCAGTTATTGTCACTGGCTCCAACTATTCAACCATTTATTGGAACAACTTTCAAAACTAATGACATACAAACTTCTGCCGAAACTATTTTGGATTTATGGGTGTGCTAAGGGTACTTTATGAAATGTTTACTGTGATAAAATTACAATCTGCCTTGTTGGGCAATAAGTAATTGTGATAAATGTTCGCGTTCACACCATACTTACAATTTGTCATTCACTCGCTCAGTCATTTCACAGTATTTACAAACAGGCCTTGCAAATCCACATGGTCGTCACCCCACTCGGATGCAAAAGAACAAGTAGAATTTTCACAGTCCCCCACGCTCCTCCATAGACCGCGTCACCGGGTACGAGCCAAAGGAGGCTGACCAAGAGCGTGAGAGCCACAGACGCTCAGGGCATGATTGGAGAAACTGGTCCCTGCCAGGACTCCCACTGTCACGTATTTATAGCTGGTCACGAGCCCACTGTCGCTGTAGTCACCGAGGGGAGAAGAGATAAGAGTACTAACATACATATTTATCAATTAAAAGCTCTAAGATTGATGAGAGTTGCACTGTTTTCAGATACACAGAAACTTTCATGACTAACTCCACGGCCCGAACCCGGTGTCTACACCTGACTTACATGGTAACACCCAACAGCGACTGTAGAGCCAATGGAATAGAGATCTTCTAAACTAATAATAGACAAATTCAATGTTAGCTTCGACAATATTGGGGATATGCTCTACCTTCTTTTACGAGTAGATATATAATATTATATATTGTGCTATAATTACAATCTGCCTTATTGGACGATAAGTAATTGAGATAAATGTTCTCATTCATACCTTATTTACAATTCATCATTCACTCGCTCATTCATACAGTATTTACAAACAACCCAGAGGCCTTTCAAAACCAGATGGTTGTCACCTCCCTCGCATGCGAAATTGTAAGCGGAGTCTTGGGAAGTCCCCCACGCTGAAGAAGAAGCCAGCGGAGGCTGACCAAGAGCGTGAGAGCCACATACGCTCAGGAAATGATTGGAGAAACTGTCCATTGCCAGAGCTCCCACTGTCACGCATTTATAGCAGGACAGGAGGACCGTTTTAGTCTCCTAGGAGGATTATAGGGATGACTGGTGCAGTGCAATGACTGTGCTACGGGATTAGGCTGCTATGAAAGTTCATAAACTTGGAAGGGATGAGTTCAAGAATGTAGGGTATATTAAGATCGTTATGAAGAGTTTGACATAATAAGGGGCATTTACTCAGGACGTTTGATTAAAATGATTGGATACGCTTGATGTTCGACTTCTTGCTGTCCCCCATCGCTCTATTCCATACGTCCAGATTTGCTTAGATATAACTTTGTTGATTAGTAATTTATTTTCTATTGAGAGATGCTCTTCATGTCAGACAAATCATTTTGTTATATACTTATACAGCACATTCGATGGTTGTGACGCTAGTCACATTTTTCCGCGTTGTCTTCTGTGTAGAGATGAGAACGTAAAATGACTGCTGTTTCAAATGATAGCTAACACGCTAAGACCCGGCTCCTAAATCCATCGAATTGTTCCATCGATCATGTGCCCCTCCCTCGGAGCAAATTCTATTATTTCAGCTCGCCGGGCTCATCAGACTGATTAGCTGTGGAATTAAACAGACTTGGGAGTGTTCATCTCAGGGGAGATAGATCACTTTTCGAGTAAGGCTCACTCACTGCGAGGTGTCTTGCTCAAATTAACTCACTCGTCGAAGGATTTTCGTATAGAATGAGGATCAATTCATTTGTCGGAGGGTTTTCATCTCGTAGCTCGGTGTCAACGACCTTTTATTTTCTAAAAAATACTGAGCAGCGTTCATATTGTTTGCCTGTCAACTGCAGACTTGGATAGCTCAATCATGGAACGGTAAACACCTGAATAAGGTATTAAAACTGTTTATGCCTGTCAAAGGAATCATCTTCGTAACAACTGTAAAAAAAATATGAATGTAAATTAAAGATCGCCAATTCATCTATCATAATTGATGTCACATGTTGACTGATATCGTTGCAGTTTTGTACGTACAGTTGTGAATAAAGTTTGAAATCCTGTGGAGACGAAGATATCTACCACAAGTACTCGGCTTTGGAGGAGAATCCATCCTTCGAACAAACTTTTATTTATTTTTTAAATATTTTAATATTATCATTGGTTTTGTTTAGTTTATTAATTTATTTTGTATGTGTTAATTTTTTTTAAATTAATCAAATCGTCTTTTGGTTTAGATTTAATAATTATTTAATGACTATTAAACTTTAATGTCATGTTAATATTTAATAATAAACAATTTTATGTACATATAGATAAATTAGGGTTGTAACAACGGATTATTTATAATCTATATGGTCGACTAACGAATTCTGACTGACTTACATCAAACTCTAAACGGACCGAATCCCGAGCGCGGTTCGGTCCCGTATGTATTTAAAGACAAATAGGCTGGTGGCCTTTGAAGATATTTGGAGCCGCTAAGAATCTCAAGTATATTTCCGATAAAAGTTGAAAGTTGTTGGGATGTGTGGGCTGGCGTTGGACCGGGGCCGCAAGTGACTCTTCGAAGTTTCATCCCCATCCCCATTCCTATTTCGGAAACTTTAACAGGACCACATTTTCTGCCGTATAACTGGCAGAGGGGGGGGGGGGGGAGGGGCATCCACTCCATCTAACCCCGTCGGCCATAAAATAAAAAATAATCTCTTCTTCGCCATTTAACACACTATTTTCACCGTGCTCCTTCGCAGCGGCTTTTCTCCAGTTAAGAACAATTACCGCTTACCTCAATTTAATTTAGTGAGGTTTTATTGTATGCATGTATTTAATTTTATTTATTTATATTTCCCTCATACTAACACTTGGAACTAATATAAAGGCTAGTAACTCAATTTCCCCGACGCAGGGCATCATAGTGTCTTCAGTATTTGCCATTAAGTCCTTTACTTACTTTCTCGTCGTTCTGTTGTACTGTTGTACTTTGTACACTTCTTCAGAATGTGATCCACAATGTGTGGCACAGACTGTACAGTCACATAAAAGTGGGCAACAGTCCCTAATCCGAACACTAGTGTTTAATGAAGGTGAGAAAGTGACTATTTCTTAATTCAGAGTCTTTATGAGGTCTCTCACTCTGTCTTTTTTGACCCTTCTTAATTTATTTTCTGTCAGGAGTCATTTTGATCGCAACTTTCATTTCAACTTGTTTTAACGATAAAGATGCATTTTTATGTTCTTTGATTGAGATTGATTTTTTAAGTTAATTATTTATTCGATTACAGCATTGATGTCTAACACTCCATGCTATTAATTAATAAATGGAAATAAAACTCCACAATTGATGAACGGCTGGTTGTGGACTTCTTAATGCTTACTTAAATGCTTACTTCTCTATGTTCTGCCCACAATAGCACAAGTGTTTTCGGTAGATTATCATTCTTAAGTATTATATAAATCAAATGATGGAATAGGGAATTAAAAGTTTTCAAATATCTTCTACTTTTTGGTGGTCATGTCTGTTAGTGTACAGTAACAGATACTTGAGAACGGTGGTATAGTTGCCGATAGCGCTTAAATCAGTATAAAATAAATTGTGAGTAGCCTTCAAAAATTTATTACAATTCCAGAAACCCTGCACGATCAGTGTAGCATAGTAGTTTTCACTTACAATGTAGTTTTTGATATTTCCATAATAATTCATACGATTCATAGTTAAACGCTGTGAAAGAGCACTGGGATCGTTATGATTACAGTCATCAAATTAATATGAAATATGTATTAATGCAGTCCTTCATTCATAATATCCAGAATATATTCAGTTATTTATATATGTATATTACCTGCATGCTCCATTAGCGAGTATAGCTGATGCTTGATACAGCTAACAGTTCCTGAATTCGTGCTATTAATATGCCCACGTAAATAAAGGGTGACACAGAATTACGCAAGATTTGATTTAAATAGAAAACACAGTTTTTAGTATTTTTGTTGTTATTTTTTTATTGAATTATAAAGTAAATAGGATAGGGTTATTTATGGAATAAAACATCGGGCAAATGGTCTCCACGACTTTGCTGGCACATACGCACTCTTTTGTCAATATTTTCCGTGACCATTTGGCATAAATGTGGTTGAATGTCGTTAATGCAGCGTTGAATTTCCTCTTTTGATGCACGGGTGGGTATGGGCTTGTTGACATACACCTTTGACTTCAAATAACCCCATAAAAATAAATATAAAGGTATTAAATCACACGATCTAGGGGGCCAATTCTTATCACTGAAACGAGAGAGTACACGACCTGGAAATGTCTCATGCAATATTTGAATCGTTTCATGGGCTGTATGGCATGTGGCGCCAGCTTGTTTAAACCACATATTGGCCATATTAATATCATCCAATTTCGGCACAAAGAACTGTGTTTACGACGCCGAATTGATGTTTCTGGGTTTTCAACAGCACTCGAACGCACTGCTTTGATATTGACATTTAAACGGCTTGTTTTTGGACGACCAGTGTGTTTAGTGTCTCCAACTAATCCAGTCTCCCTAAATTTTTTAATTAATCTCTTCACATTCCCACCATATTTTGTATACAATTTTCGAACTGCAGCCGCAAAACTTTCCCCATTTTTACTAAACTTAAACTGTCAGCTGTCAAATAGTTTTTGTTTTTTCAGGGTTTCCAGCACTTTACTGCACAAATGGTGGCAATTTTAAATCTTACGTTATTTCTGGGACACCCTTTAAAACTCCCACGTCATAACATTTTAAAATTAGAACTGTGCCATTGAAAAAAAAAAACTTCGCAATTATAATTCACAAGCACTCACGAGGCAATTGTAGCGACCGCTAACTACATAAGTTTTAAATCACCCTATACTCTGGTGCATATGTAATGTATTCTAATTAGATGTAAATCATGGTGAAAGTTTTAAGCAATAAATCATGCTCGGGACCAGCAGTCATAAAACTAAAAGGGTCGGTAGAGGGCAGCTATAAGACAGCCAGGTACCTACCGGCCTAAACGCCAGGTGGGCAATAATGCCACCTGGCATGCCATAAATAGTCGTAAACAGTCCCTTAGGGGTCGAGGGGCACGTAATGGGTCGCAGGTGTGCGCATTTCCTCACGTCGGCAAGGCTTCTCCCACCAAGCAGGAACACTAAATCCCACTCAGTCTACTACTCTCTTAGCCTCTTCATACGCTATCACTCGGTGACGCTTTACGAGGGAAGTTTGTCTCTTAGACTCCTCGTCAGTCTCCCACTCTCTCCTCAGCGCCTCTGAGTCTGTCACCCTGTGTCTCAGCCTCCTTGTAGACCCTCTGCCGACTTGTATTTGTGATGCTGCCGGTCTCCCGCCCGAACTCTGAAAACTGGTCTTATTCTTTATGAAACCTCTATACCTCTTCTCTTGAACATAGTGTATTGTCGGGACACATACCTATCATAAATAGAGTCAGATATTAAATGCCGACATGGAACAATGGTCCATGTTATAAACTACAACAGTCCGCATTTGTCACCAGGACTAGAGTGATTAGGCACTCCCCTAGTGGCAACCCGACAGCAATATTTACCAATTCAGAAATGGTAGTTGTTTATTGTTTCTCCTCAACGGTCATCAACGTGTGGACGTATTCAATAATACTTTGATCTGCTAATAGTAGTATGCTTTATGTTACAGTCTGAATAGTGTTTGAAAAACTTAAATGTACTGATCTGAAAAGTGTTTAAAACAATCACGCGTTTTTAATTGACTTCATAGGAAAAAGTTGGTTAATGTAAAGTTCTGAAACAGAGGGTTACAGACATTGTTCGGGGGATAGGGAAAGAGGAGATCCCTGTCGTTATATTAATGGTGAGTAGCTGTTCCCTAAAGACCCGTTTTTTGTTCCAGTAACTTAATACTTATTTCACAAGGGTGCTATAGACCTTGTAGGCCTTGTATACATTTTTTTGAACGTTGTAATATTATTGCTTATTTTTCCAATATAACGTATACGAATTAACATATCACTTCCACGATATGAAGCTTTTGATTTCAAATCACAAAATGTTAATGAAAAAAAAGTTATTTCAATTTTATGTGTGATATGTGACAGAAATACCTTCTGGCATAGCAAAGGCAGACCAACAAGTTTCTTGACAAACACCTTTTTACCAAATTAGACAGTTATGTCATACTCTAGCAGATGAGTGATATCTGCTGAATCAAAGTGAACCAACATAATGGACAATCAATATATTAGGGGGACCGGAAAGTAATGTCGTTTTTTTTACATTACATTAAAAAACAGATCAGTTTTTAACAAGTTTTTGTTTTTGACAATAATGTAATCACCCTCGTTATCAGCAACCTTTTGCCATTTAGTGCTCAAATATTTAATGCCTGATCGATCAAAATCAATTGATTTTTGAGCAAAATATCTGGAGATGGCATTTTGGACATTATGCAAATTTTGAAATTTTTAGTGACTGGAATTAATGGAAATCCGATGGCGTAATATCAGGCGAGTATAGTGGGTGGGGCTGAAGATGAAAAATGGGTCCTAATTTTTGGATTATCATAGAGGACCCATTTTTTCCGAACCCATAATTCCGATCACTAAAAATTTCAAAATTTGGATGATGTCCAAAATGCCATCTCCAGATATTTTGCTCAAAAACCATTTGATTTTGATCAATCAGGCATTGAAAATCTGAGCACTAAATGACAAAAGGTTGCTGATAACGAGGGTGATTACATTATTGTAAAAAACAAAAACGTGTTAAAAATTTATCTGTTTGAATTTAATGTAAAAAAAAAACGACATTACTTTCCGGTCTCTCTAATACATAGGTTATATAACACAAGAAGGCCTAACTATATAAATTATTGACAAATTAAAGTGTTAAGGTTATATAGATAGATTAAATTAGAAAATAACGTTAATGAAAAGCAAAAATAAACGATAAGAATAAATCAATAAAATATTTGTTGTATGGATAAGAATTACGATGAAAGAAGGAAAAGATTGAAAGATGATAAGGCACTTGTAAAGCTGTGTCATAAATATTAAGTGTTTCCTAGGTGTGTGCTATGGAGAAAAGAACGACCCAAGGAGGCAGATCTGATTTGATGGACTATTAAAATTTATTTCATCCCCATCAGCAGAAATTTTATTCCGCATAGAATAATCAAACACTATATATAGTATATATTGTTGTGATATTAGATATTCTAAAATTTGTGAATAAAGAAATTGAAATATAAAGATTTAATCCAACCTTGTATCGGGAAGGTGGTGGAAACTAAAGAGGGAGGATGAAAAACAAAATGGCGATTAGTTGTTGTTGTTGTTCTGAGAGAGCACAGTAAGACTCTAGTTTTGGGATCAGCCCGTAATACATATCAATAGCTTAAGATCGTGAGTAAGAAAAACTTATAAATATTGTTGGTTAGTGGTTATTGACTTAAAACAGAACGGAAGAGAAATTGCACGAAGAGAAGAAGTATTAATTTTGTTTAAAGAATGAAGAGAATTTATAGACAAGTATTTATATATAATTAATTTAATTTTTTGTTTTATTTGTAATGAAATTAACTTTTTGCCAGAATTATTCATTTATTAGCAGAACCTTAAAACCTCAGATTATAAACAAAAAGATAAATTTAAAATAAATAAATTTAATTTCTAACAAAAATGTAATAATATATATAGGAATAATTAGGATTAGACCAATCACTAACATATTATGTTGAATAATATTTATATTTAATATTAAATTTTACCCTAAACAGTCACCTTTCCCAAATTCCGAAATTAGTTCTATTTGATTATAGTGACTGCTTCTCTCAACCCTAGTTGAGTACGACGGTACACAAGGGTAAAAAGATAACTCAAAAACTTTAAAAGCTCTTTTATTCCAATCTAGGTTGTGCCTAATGCTTGGCAATTTCTCAATCACCATGTCTTCAATTGTATCACTGTCATTTGAATAGTTTACAGTGGGTATTGTGTCAGTACGACTCAGTAAGAATCGGTTGTGGGAACTCAAGATTGCCGTAACCTTAAGGGCGTGCCTAAATCCCTAACGAAACAACATTTAAATGTTAGAAGTACCGGAATAAGATATGAGAATACTTGTGGAAACTAAAGGTCAATGATAACCTTCCTCGAAAACCAATTATGCTAAGTGCAGAAATTGGTCTTGCAGTGCACTTGGTCTTGCGCTAAGTTCGCAATACTAGTTGTGCTGATTTTAGAACAGTCAATTTTACTGCACAGTATAAAAAAAATTATTCGCTACTGTTTTTTTACCCCCTAAAAGAAATCAAAACGTACGAGGAAGTTTAATTGCAGTGTTCATTATGTGTTCCAATGGTTATACGAGCTAGAAAAAAAGAACCTAATGAAATAGCACAAAAAGTACTTTTTTTGATGGGGTATCCTGGTACACACATATTTGGTTGCTATTGTGGTGGAGAATTTTTTAGTTACACTCCCCAATAAAGCTTACCATTATAAATGGAACGAATTATCTAAATATAGAACAAAAAAAAGGTGTAATTACTTAGCAACTCAAAAATAAAACAAACAATAATTTAAACAGTTTTTTTTTCCCAGGCTTTTTAGGGGCTGTTTTTTTTATATAAGAGCTTATTAATCCGAACCGGCACAGTAAATGAGAGGTGGCCTCAGGTAATTTATTAATCGAGGGATATATTGGCGTGTTATGCTCAGGTTCGGGTCCGGGTAGGCGGGGCGGGTGTATTTCGGGTGGGGTTGATGTACTATTTGGCATGGGTACACAAGGCCCCCTTGTGCCAATATTTTAAAACCGGGTTACTACACTTCTGGTTCACTCTCGATCGGCCTTGAGCTCGGGCAAAATACAGAATCCCTTTACAAATCCCCTACACATTGGCGATTTATGCGAATACATTGAAAGCAAAAAACGCTTGGTGGATTAAAGTCTAAGAGCACAGCCTGGAGAGAAAGATTTCGCTTTCATTTTACCTCCATGTATGTGTGTATGAAAGTATTATCTACAATTAACGGTTGGACCGTTTTTTCCCAGCAATGATAGCCTTGGTATGGGTCATCTTTCCAACACCTCCCTTGGATCCCTCCTCGTCTGTGATATTATCTCTCGAATTTCCCTCGAATAGTAGACACCGCCCTTCCGACCTGAATTCCCCACCCCACAAATCTGCTTCCTTTCTGATCACCATTCTTTTCTTATCCGTGTCACAAACTTTTGAAACTCTATTCCCAACGATATTCGTCTTTCGCCAACTCTCCCGATCTTTAAATCTAGACATTACCATTTCCTTATGTCCCTCCAATCCAACAATTTATAATTCATTATTATTATTATTATGCTTTGTATTCATTCCCCATCAATACCCCTTTACCCTTTCATATCTCATTCCCTTATGCACATTTATATTTATTTTCCCCAATATTATGTTTATGTAAGGCAATACATATGTGCATAGGTTCTTATTATAAGCTAATTGCATAAGTTTATTTTTTGTCAACTCAACACGGTTTTTTTTTATTATTAAGGGTGGCAGCAAAGTAGAACATCAAGCGTATCCAATCCTTTAAATCAAAAGTCCAGAGAGGAATAGCAATTGACCTTTTATTACGTCAGCAACAAAACCCTTCACAACGATCTTAATATACCTTACATTCTTGAACTCATCCCTTCCAAGTTCATGAAATGCCATAGTACCATGAATAGCCCCGGCGTATCGCGACCATACCATACCGGTACCATACCATACCGACCATACCCGGGGCCCTGGCGTATCGCGACCGAGTGATAGCGGCTGTCTAGATGAGGAGACTGAGAAAGAGTGGGTTTACAGGGCGAAACCCCTTGGTTTTAAATATTACCCCCCCCTTCCTACCGGTAGGCGGAGCCTGGTTTAAAAGGGGTATGTTTATGATGTCACACCTGCGCCGAGGTACGTGATCCCTCGTCCCCTAAAGGACTGTTTATGGCATGGCTTTTAGATTTTATGACAGTCAGGTGGCTTATCCTCTCAGGTTTATTGCTGGATCTTCAACCCTCTGTTACTTGTTTTATGACTGCCGATCTCTCCATGATTTATTACTAGAAAACCATGTTTTACATCTAATTACAATACATTATATATGCACCAGAGTATAGGGTGATTTAACACTTCTGTAGTTAGGGTCACTCAGGGTATGAATTGGAACATTGAAAACAATTACTTACTGCCCAATAAGGCAAATTGTAGCTTTATCATAATAAAGTTTTTGAATATTAAATTATTAGAGGGACAATGTTTCAGAATAAACTGTTTTTTTTTTTCATTTCATTTACACGGAGGTAGGCGTAAGGGTTTTAAGTTTTATTTAAAAAAAAACGACGTAAACCTCAAAACGAAGACTTAATAATTCACATTAGGTTATTACTTAATCGGGCTTGGTTCTGGTTTATTGTATAATCGCTTAACGCTAAAAGCCACTAATGGTAGCTAACCAACCAATCAGAGTAACTGACAAGGGCGGAAAAATAGGCCGGTGAATGATTGTGCTCCTCTTGTCAATCGGATGCCGAAGGGCTGAAGAAACATTACTCACGGACAATAAAAAAAGTCTACCATTCTCTATCCACAGGGCCACCGTGGCAAAGGACACAATGAACTCATCTAATGGACTCTTTTATGTGTCTTTTCATTCAGGAGCAACTCCCGGGCCCGTGGCTCTTGATTTTAGAAAATCAATACTAAACTGTTTGCTTCGACAAAACAACAAAAGGCGGCTAAATAGACAATTTGAACTCTGCTCAAAATGACAGTTTACAAACTGTATTTGAAACATTTAATTGAATACTGCATTGTTTGTTTATTAGTAACAGTTAAACGAAAACTCAGGTTCGAAAACATCTTTTTCACCTGGAAAATAAACTATTTCAGATTAGTATGACTAATACAGCTTATTTTCTCCTCGTTAAAAGAATTCAGTAATATCCGTTAGCCAGTAACGCTTAGTTACATGCTTAAATCCCCTCCCATATTTATCTTCGGGATCTCAAGGAGCGGTGGTAATTGCTCTATCGTTAACGCCGCTAGAATTTTCTAGCGTCTTACCTCTTTCAAGTCGTACAATCTCACCGTTCTTCAGACGTCTTGAAGATATTGACACCACTGGTAACAGGGTCCTCGAATGTGAACCACAATACACACACACAAACCCTTTCAGCAAATGTCAATGACAAATTTTTGTTGTCAAAATAAAAAAAATAAAAGTAATCGAACTTATAGAATATAGGCTGAGAAAATTCTGATAGCTATTTCTGAGTATATTGAAAAAGAAATTGGAATCTCAGAAAGCAATATGCCACCTCCAGAAGTTTTTCTGGGCTGACTGGTCGCCATTTCTTTTTGACGTTCCGGCCGGCTTGCTGGAAAGTCAGCCAGTTTTATAGGTCGTGTAAGTTGAATAAAACACGTTTAATTTAGGTCACGGTTTAATGGTGGGGAATCGCCCAATGGGGTAATTAGAGCGTACCGTTTTGTCGAGAGCATCATACAGAAAAGAACAAGACACGCATCTAATCAAGGGATACTCCAAACTCTTCTAAGCGAGATCACTTAGTGCTATGTGTGTTTGTAGATAATGTGACGATGCGAATTGATTCATTGCTTCTACAGGCTTTGTGTGATCTTAACACGTCTTGCAATGCACCGTTTCATTTGGCTAACATATTTATCTAACATCTTAAATGCTTATTTTTATCTTTTTAGATATAGATATTCATAATAGACAAAGTATAGAAAAAACCTGATTTAATTTTCCACATGTAAGATTTCCTAATGTTTTTAAATAATACTGCCATGAACTTCCTTAACTCATAATCAACCATGAGTGCTATAATCTGTAGTGTGTCAGGCCATCTATACATTATTATAAATATATTGCATGTTCAAGAATATATTATCACGTGAGTCAGGGATGACAGAAACAATTGAATAATTTACATTCAAATATATTCATAATAATTTAAAGAAAAAATTCATATTTTAACTTTATGTAACAATTTTGTAATTGTCTTGCTATATGTTTTAGGGAAATTAAATTTTTAAAAACAACAAAAAGACTAGTGAAAACGTTATTATCAAAAGCGTTCTATTGCTGCATTTTTACAAAAAAAAAAAAACAGTCAGAGTCACACCAGTAGTAACTAATATATCACTTAAATTTAGTGAATTTATTAATTATAATAATTTTAAAGAGCTTGAATCCAAAAAAAACGATAAATACAACTCAATTAAATTTCATGTAGTATGCTTTCCAAAAAATAAACACATCCATATCAATGACTACATTTTTGAGGAAAATACCACTTAGACCACTGCTGAATAATATTGTCGGGTAAGCATTAAGCGTTAAAAATATTTGCTTTTTCTCACCATAATATATAATATAATTATAATAAAGAATCATGGATTCATGTTAGCAAATTAAATTCTCTGTCTGAATATTTTCTAATTGGCGTATGATGAACATGTGAGAACTGGAACAAGCTTTATTATATATAGTTCATATTTCTTTTTTTTTCCCTAGAAGCCTTGGGCGTTTCGTTATCGCGTCTTGCCTATACTTTTCTGCCAAACTTTTCTGCCAAAACAATCGTAGTGTATAGCCATTTTACAGAGTGGCTATTGCAATTACAAACGAGCATTAAAATTGGACCCAAGGTAGCTGAATCTATTCGAGTGTTCGATACATCCACTGTGCAAACCAACTAAATAAATTCTAGCTTTATGATGGCGTAAGCTGGGCAGTCGACACATGGCACATGGACTATTGACTTATCGCCTCTCTCCACCACAGCTGCTGGGGGTCATAAACCATACGCTAGATTCGTCACGACAGGTGCAAAACCCTCTCTTTCCGGCGACCTAAAACTTATCAGCGCAAACACGAATCGCTTAAGATGTTGAAGAAATCTTTCTTACAGATAGACATTGCGGTGTTTGCTCTGTCCTATTTCTGCAGGAAGGGAGCGAGTGTTAGGAATAAGGGAGGTGGTGTAGTAGTTAAAAAGTGCACTTAAGGAAGAGCTGTAAATAGCTGCTCGAGGGGTGGGGGTCCTCTAACGACTTAACGAGCTATATTTTTTGTTGTTTTCTATTTTGTAACTAGACTACTAGTTTTTTAGTTGTTTTTTTTGATTCTCTAGTGCTTGTTTTATTGATTAACTGATTTTTTTTTTATTGTTAATGTCATTGTTTTGAGCAAACAATTCTATAATTGATCCCACCAGTCCGGGTTATTGCAGGCTGAAATTAATTTCTTAAGGCCGATATATGCACTGTAGACTTTGTATAAAGGATTGTAATTCGTTATAAAATTTGTTAACACTAATTGTAAATTGACTGACCACAGTTCGGGAGGATCTGATACGGGCAGAACCTACGTAAGCCTCAAGATCGTATTGTACAATGTTGCACATATGTGATGTGAAATGTTAACAAAATAATCTAGGAGTTTAGTGTATGAATGATGAAATTTTTTTTTTCATGTCTTAAATCATCATTTGTTCTCTATAGGGGTCAACAGCAATGTTAGCACCGCGATAACTTTACACGAAGCTGCGGTCACGAGTTGAAACAGACAGAGAAACCTTCGGGTCCTGGACCTAGTAGTTCCAAACTACCTTAGTTCCCTTCTGGCAAAAACTGTTTGAAACTAGTTACAAACTAGCTCAAAGCTAACCACTAGAACTGAATAACCGTCGGAACTTGCTTGGAGCACCTTAGTGGTGGGGACAAATCCGCTATTTGCTATTAAAAATTAAAAAATGAAGAATAAAAATCTTTTTTGTCCCACTCATGGAACAGTTTTTTTTAAAAATACAATTGTCAAATGTTGAATGGGCGTGTTATCGGTATCGTATGTTTAATAATCGAAGATAGAGAGAGAATGGTCCTTCTAGCGTCTATGAACAATGATAAGCATTTTCTTTGGCGACGCCGACAACTCAACAAGCATGAGCTACTGTCAAGAGTTGAACGGACAGACAGACAGGCATCTAGTCTGAGAATGAAAATGCAAATTCATGCAACGCAATCTTATGTTACAACCCTGCAGCCTATTTAGTACATTCTCTACATTTTTCAAATAAACTAAGAAATTTAATGTTTAAAAATATTTCGAACTAGTTGTTATAAAACCAGCTCAAAAGGTTTTACTTTTAAGGCAGAGAGCAATTGTCTTTCATCTTTCAGTCGTATATTTTCAACAACCCTATTGAGCACATATGCTAATCTATCAGAGAAAAATAAGTAACACTAGTTATTAGTTGCAAAAACTGCCTTAAACCAAAAGTTAAAGCGAATAGTATATATAGAATAATAAATATTTTATAGATATAATAATGTTGGTGATTTAAGTACATTAACATGACGAATACTGATTTTAAAAAATATGTATATATGTTCAATTATTTTACGTAATTTATCTTGTAGGTACCGACTTTATTTCAGGGTTTTTAGATGCGTAATGTGTGTAACTTGTTAAATTATTATTATTCATAATTATATTCCGGTTATAATTATATTCGGAATATACTAATATATACTATTATATACTATTTTTATCTTTTTAGGGGCAATGTAAAAATTTTATTGTGCATCGCAGTAATTCACTTAGGTAATTGCTAACTCTTCTACTTACTGGCAAACTTTTACCAAAAATTAGCAAAGAAAATCCATTTTTTTTTAATTAAAAAACAACAAAATTTTTGATAAAATAACTTGTTCTGACAAGGTTTACTTGAAGTAGTGATTTTCTGTATTTTAAATGAAAATTCTCCCGTTCTGACTCCATATTCGTGTTCCTCGCACGGAGGGTACTAAATATCAAGTTATTCTGACGATATTTACATTCTCTGTGTCCATGTCCACAGAAACCACACTTCCGGCCCAGTGTGAAGGGACCGAACGTAGCAGTTTTAATCAAATTTCATAACTAATGACGATTTAAGCCCCTACTCTCAAGAACGTCAAGATGTTTTATTTGACACCCTCATTAGATTATCGGAAAACAATTAATTCGTTTATGATCCTTTATTGATTTTTGTAGTATTTTTATTTCAAGTTTGGCTACGACATAAGATAGAATAACTATTCAAAATATTATCGCTCTGAAAGGAAATTGGCTGAGTTAATGTCAGCTTTCATCATTTCTTTTTCTTTTAAATAAAAAAAAAAATTAAGATTCTTATTTTTCCTATGTATGTATGCCTCTAGCTCCTGAACTGCAAGACACAGGAATGACAACACGGTTCGGAAAATACAAAATACAACGGACCATACAGGAGTAATCTGTCCGGGATTGAATTAAAATTATTCAGAGATTCGTTAAGCTGTATAGCCAAAATTTTATTTTATTTTTTAAGCAATTATCCATCTCTTTTAAGACTGCCAAGACGCTATGGAGATACCCACTCATCGAGTAATGATGCCGTCGAGACCTTTGTCCAATGGCTCAGCCGTGCGGAAATACCTAGAGCCCATAATGACAAAATTAATACGTCGAGACGACCCTCATCGGATAAATAGAAGAAAATTTAGTTGATTGCTCACTGGCCCCTTTGAAAAGATGTCATTAATCTTGACCCGGAGGAGGCGCGGGCACGAAAGTCATTTCCCGGACCAAGATTCCTTACACGCCCTCTTTCAATTCACTCCTCATTCCTTTCTTCGGCTCGGCACCTTTTTCTTCGGTTTAATCATTAGTGCCTCCCGTTGACAGATTCACACCGCGTTTTCTATGTACTAAAAACTAAATTTGTTGTTCTCGTCAATCCGAGGAGTCGTGTCACTCGTAATCGGAGCTTGATCGAAATCCCTTGTCTGCTAACGGACCACTTATGACTCTCATCAATTACTTTATCTTGTAGAAGATGTCAGGAGAATTTGACCATAACACATTCTCTAACTACTGTAAGGCTCATTTTAAGACATGATTTAGAGCATACACTGCTGATGTCCCCTCCACCGCCAATACCTTCTTGGCAACATTTGCAGATGACACTGCAGTCTTTTCAACCTATTAAGACCCTGAAATAGCATCCCAAAACCTTCAAAAACACCTTGATGAGATCGAGTATTGGTGCAACCAATGGCGAATCAAAGTCAATGAAGGAAAATGTTTCCACATAACCTTTACCCTCTGCCGCAAGTCCTGTCCGCCAGTCTTTTTAAATTCTATTCCTCTCCCTGTGTCTAAGACAGTACAGTATTTAGGCTTCCATCTCGACAAAAGACTGACATGGAATCCACACACGAGACTAAAAAGACAAGAACTAAACAGACGCTTTGGACAACTGTACAGACTACTTTAAAGGACAACCCATCTCTCAATAGAAAATAAACTACTTTACAATTTACAAAGTTATACTTAAGCCAATCTGGACATACGGAATAGAGCTATGGAGGACAGCAAAAAAGTCGAACATCAAGCGCATCCAATCCTTTTAATCAAAAGTCCTGAGAACAATAGTAAATGCCCCGTATTACATCAGCAACAAAACCCTTCACAATGATCTGAATATACCCTATATTCTTGAACTCATCCCTTCCAAGTTCATAAAATTCCATTGTAACCTATCCAACCACCCTAATTCCCTAGCACAGTCATTGCACTGCACCACTCATCCCTATAATCCTCCTCGGAGACTGAAACGGCAGTGGGCTCGTGACCTGCTATAAATAAGTGACAGTGGGAGTCCTGGCAATGGCCAGTTTCTCTAATCATGTCCTGAGCGTCTGTGGCTTTTGCGCTCTGGTCAGCCTCTTATGCAGTGACGCGGCTGACGTAGGAGCGTGGGGGACTTCCCAAGACTCCTCTTCCTCCTTAGCACGCGAGGGAGGTGACAACCATGTGGACTTAGGGGGCCTCTGGGCTGTTTGCATATATAGTATGAATTAGCGAGTGAATGAAAATTGTAAATTGATATGAACGAGATCATATAGCACAATTACTTATAGCCCAATGAGGCAGATTGTAATTTTATAATAATAAAGTTGTTAATAAAAAAGATTTAGAACATATATTAATTTTAACAATAAAGTAACATTCAATCAATGTGCGAAACTAATGATATTCAAAATCTATTTGATTATATTAAAGAATAAAATTTGTATATCAATATTCCATCTGTATGAATTGATATATTAATAGCCTGATAATGATCCAGAAGGACATTAATGAAAATAAATTAATAGATTTTTGTCAATATTGAAAACAAATTAAAAAAGCAATTTTTGGTTTGAAAAAAATTGTCTTTAATCATTTTTATTTAATACGTATTACAGGAACCCACGATACGTTTCACCAACAGGTTTCTCCATATTCACTGTCCTTTATTTCGTAATATATGAGAACTTTGACAACTAATGTCAATTTAAAGTCGGCAAATTTTCAATATTCGTTATTAAATTACAATCCGCTTGTACACCAGTAATAAATGTGGTGTACGGATCCAGGAATACCTAACGCTACACGTCAAAAGTTAAGGACTACTTGCAACCCATGGGGAAAACACAAATAAATCCTAAATTCGTTAAACAAAATTTACACAGAGTTTTAGATGAAAATAATGTTGAGAAAAAAATTATAAATTATATGTTTATTTCGTCGGATAATCTTCATTTATTTTTCAAGACAACACGGACTACTGGTGGTATTATTTCTTTAAGGTATTTTTGTGAAATGTGAGCATAAAATCGGACCTTTTTGTCAATTGTCCTTCCCAAATGAATTCAATTGGATCGAAACCCGAAGCTTGAAGTGGCCGCAGGAATACAGATGGGTGAGGATTGTATTACCTCCGAGCTGCTTGTCAAAGAAAGTGTTGAAAATACCCTTTTTATTCTGAGGAATTAAAAGAAGAGCTAAGAACAGTCCGCTGATCGAAGTAAAATTGAATTGGGTTTTAATGGGAAGGGGGTAGGAGACTCCATCTCACTCTTTTCGGGGGATGAACCCGTGAAAACCACACTGCTTTCTGGTGGGAGGGGGGGGGGTGAACCCTGTTCACTTATTTATAACGGATTTGTGGAAACGCTGATTGAGGAAATCTTGCCCCAGACATTTCATCTATAAAGACATCGTTGTATTATAATAATAGTTAGTCAAAAATATTTCTTTTTCGTTATAATAATAACAACTTTATTGTGATAAAATTACAATCTGCCTCATTGGGCAATAAGTAATTGTGATTTTTTAATTCATACCATATTTACAACCCTCATTCATACAGTATTTACAAACACCCCAGAGACCCCCTCGCGTCTGAAAGAGGAAGCGAAGGCTTGAGAAATTTCCCCCGCTCCTCCGTCACCGGATATGAGCCTGTGGAGGATGACCAAGAGCGTGAGAGCCACATACGCTCAGGACATGATTGGAGAAACTGGCCATTGCCAGGACTCCCACTGTTACGCATCCATAGCAGGTCACGACTCCACTGTCATTGTCCATAATATAAATGAAATCTTTTTCATCATTTCAATTTATTGAATATTTTCAATTAATTATGTAAAGCATATCGTTTTGAAAAAGTTGATTTATAATTGTAGCGATTGCCAACCACATATGTAAATTACCCTATACTCTGGTGCATAATGTATTATAATATAAATGCAAATCTTTCTAAGCTTCTTGTAATAAACCAGGTGGGTCCATGCGGCAGTTGTAACAAGGCAGTTAAACAGAGGGTCGAAGGCCACCTGCAATAAACCTGAGGGTAAGCCACCTGCCTCCTCATAAAACAAGATCTGTAGACCTCTGGTCGACTTCCGGTGGTCATAAAATCTAAAAGCCACGCCACAAACAGTCCTTTAGGGGACGAGCGATCACGTATCTCGGTAGGTGTGACATCATAAAACATACCCCGGGCAGCCGTCTCCACCTGCCACTAGGAAGGGGAAACGGTACATAAGCCCAGAAGTTAGGCCCTGTAGGTCTACTCTCTTGGCCACACCTCTGCGCAGACACCTTGTCTCGCAGTCCCCTTGCAGACGGTCAGACGCCTTGCTACTGTTACACTGCCATGGTCCGTTCGAACTCTGATCAAATCTTATTCTTTATGAAGCCTCTGTACCCTTTTCTTTTGAACATAGTGTATTGTCGGGACACATACCTATCATAAATGGAGATATTAAATGCCGACATGGAACAATGGTCCATGTTATAAACTACAACAATCCGCACTTTACTCCAATGCTGTACCCTTGATAAATAAATCAAATCTATAAGTAAGTTTTAGTATTAAGTGGCATACCATTAATTAAAATATTTTAATTATTTGACTGGAGCGTAAAGGCGTGGGACTGAAGATATTGTAGGTCAAATAAAGGTAGATGTATGTATATAATAAAGATACATTCTGTACGCATTTCCGTACATTTAATTTATTTAGGTACGGTTGGATGGATTAGCATACACTAAAACCTTCATTCGCTGAACGTAGCACACCTTCATTTCATTTTAATTTTAAATCATCCTTAGAAAGTTTTGACGAATGTAATGCGTAATAAAAGCAGTAAGCCAAGACCACGAGAGTTCGAGTGGTTATTCGAAATGTTTTTGCCTAACTTTATTGAGTAATCCCAAAATTTGTACGAGATCTCTTTGTACAAAGCTTGAAAAACACCCTTGCTCGAGGATGTACTGTTGCGCTCATTCAATATGAACACACTAATTAAAATTAGCTTTGTATAATTCATAACACGTGCCAAAACGAATTGCTTCGGCTAGATATTTTTCCATTTGACATCAAGTAAATAGATGACATGGCTCAGAGAGGCGAAGACAGTATCAAGTGCTGACTCACCCTTCTAGCACACTGCCCTTTGTGTATTTTAATAATCAGAACCGTTTTGCCGCCTTCCGGAGGCCGTACCGCCACCCCCTTCCTATACTGCTATAAATATTCATTCGGCATTTGCATCCTAATTCTGGCACCTCCCCTAGAAGCTATTACCCGCCACCGGCCTGTCTCAATTGTTTACTTTGATTGCTTTAATCCTGACCTGCCTACAAATCGACTAGAAATAGCCACGACTCAATGTATAGGAAACGCCGCTATTTTGTCTAATCCTTTTGTCAAGATAAATGTACACTGTGATGAAGGGAATTTGAAATTATTTATTGAGCCTGAAAGGAGAGAATCTTTTCACAAGGCACACAGATCGTTAACGAGCTAACAAAGTGTCGTGTCAAAGTGGTTTGTTTGACCCTTAGTAGGTATTTGGCATAAGCCTTTAACTCCTAAGACCTGATACCTTCATTAGGTATAATAAAGGCCTTGTAGGTCCCGCTAGGTCTGAGCAGTTTGAATTACAGTCAAAATATATCACATGCGTTAACTTGACGAAAGACAAAGAATACGTGTTTTAATGTTTGCTTTTTTTATTAAACAAAATAGTGTATAGCTTAAATAACTACACGGTCTTGAGACCGTCGGAGGAAAAGTGTATTTCTTTATTTTTTATTATTTGCATAAGTATTCATAAAAAAGTATATATAATAAAGGCTGTTATATAGAGCCTAAGTAATTAGATATATAAGCCAAAAACAATAGTATACATATGATTTATTATGCAGTTTATTTATACATATGTATATAGTTATTTAAAAAAAACTATGTATTTAATAATAAAATCTAAAAATAAAATAAAAAATAATTTGGAAAAATATCCTGTCAGCTTTTGTTCTTCCGATACCAAAATAGGGTATTTTTACGTAAAGGTGGGATTCTTGACTAGATTTGCTCTGTCTTCCTGATGACTGAACTGAGAAAATATTGGTCAAATAGTCGTACTTTTACAATATTGTAGGCTGGGTATCTTGAATAGTAAGCTCCTGTGGTCTTCAGTTCTCCTGATATTGAAAAAAGAAACATACTGCTATTACGGGAACGTGCCCCTATAATAAAACTAGACAAATACTTGCCTTTTTCAAAAGTTTCTGGACCAGAATATTCAGCACCTGTGGCATTTTGTTCTCCGGATAACAAAACAAGGAGAATATCGTAAAATAGTTTACAATTCGTAGCGGGAATAATTTGCTCCTGTCGCCTTCTGGTCTCCTGATACCCGATATATAAAAATTAGCGAAGCTAACTTTTATAATTACTGATTAAAAAGGGGATAAAAAATAATGTCATAACTATACTAAATATTTCAGTTTGATCTATTCTTGGGGTCGAACACTCAGCCTTACTTCAACCTTTCTATTTATTTGAATTATTCCTTTTGAGTGCATTCGATTTATTTCTACTGGATTGAGTGTCGAAGGGTATAATTATCATTTAATTAAATTATTTAATAATGAAAACTTTTATACCAGAGATATATTTATATATAGTATATTTTGCACCATATAAGAAACACGATTTGAATTGTGGAATAAACATGGAAACGGTAGAATGTAATACATTCTTGTAAACAGCTGTTCCAGTTGTCGGGATATTGGTTGAACAATTGTCGGAGGTGAACAATTGTCGGAAAAGGTGAACAATTGTCGGATGTCAACAATTGTCGGATTGCTGTAGTTAATAACATGGACCGTGTTCCATGTAGGCGTTAATATCTGACTCCATTTATCGATAGGAATGTGTCCCGACAAGACACAGTGTTCAGGATGAGGTTCAGAGGTTCATAAAGAATAAGACCAGTTTTCAGAGTTCGGGCGAGAGATCGGCAGCGTGTGGCAAGTGCCACAGAAATATTGTGTGGCAAGTGCACACAGAAATATTGTGTGGCAAGTGCCGTTGTAGAGTAGCGGAAGGCTGAGTAGGCATATCGCGACGGTGATAGCGGCTATCGGTATGTAGAAACTAGAAAAAAATGAAGAGTGGGGCCTACCAGGGGCCAAGTGCCCCCGGTGTCGAGGTACTCGGAAGACTAAGAGACAGAGTGGGCTGAAGAGTGAAATTTACTGATATAAATATGATAACCCCCTCCCTCGTGGAAGGCTGGGTCTGTCTGCCCGGAGTAAGTTTTACGATACACAGGTAGTCACTTCCTTTTAGTTTTATGACCGTTGGGGTACAAGGGTGTGTTTTATATGGCTGCTAGGGCCTCACCCCCTTGGGTTATTTGACCACCTATAGCAAGGTTATTATCCCATGGGTCCAAAAGGGTTCCTAGCATGCTTTTATGACCAAGGGAAGTGACTCAAGGTCTATTATAATAGGGGTAAGTGTCCTTGCTTTCGGGTTTTATGGCAGTCAGGTGGCTAATTCGCGTAGGTTTATTGCCGTACCCTTGAGTTACTTGTCTACGACTTCCGACCTCTCTATGATTTATTACCAGAAGTTACATAGATTTGCATTTCTATTAATATACATTATGAACCAGAGTGCAGTGTAATTTACATATATAGTTAGCGGTCACTATACAGTTATTATTTATAAAATAATTGCTATCTAATACAGATTCGCTACATATTTCGCCACAAAGAATGCAGCATAGTATGAAGTTAGAGCACAATTTAAATCTATGTTAATTTATTAATATTTTACCAATGCCTGGTGCATTGAATGTAAACAAGCGCCTTCATTTCACTAAATAAACCCTTTGGTGTATAGAGAGCACGGAGTCATTTGTGTTTATCCTATTACCTCATTCAGTGAAAATGAATCTAAAATCCTGACTAGTTGTTTTCCGATATTCTTGGTTTCGTAAATTAATGTTTTACATTTTACTTTTCATTTGTGGTTCTTTTAACTAAATCAACAAACACGATTTCGTATATTAAAATATTAAATAGATTAATAATTATTACATGTTATCCCACCAGGTGAAAAATTTAATAATTATCGCGATTTATTTTAGTTAAACCAATAAAAATTAAAATATTCAATAACCTCGATAAGTTATGTGGTGTATTTTCTTTACCTACTTTTTCCTTTTACTTGTCCTTTTTGGCTTAACAGCACATTTGGACTAAACAAGGTGGAGTGACTCATTCGCCATCTCAGAGCGATCCAATATATGACCGTCGGGTCCCATCATACCCGGAGAGCAGAAGCATTACATTAAAGTATTGGCCGAGCCTAACATGGATCGAGCTTGCACATTTGCCCCTAATCAATCAGTGCCGTATAGAGCATATATTGTTGACCAAACTCTGTAAAAAGAAAGAAAATTGTGTTTCAAAAACGTGTCAAAGCTTCATTATAATTAACTTGGATGTAATGTCATGCAAAATATTCGTATTAATTAATTTTTTATCAAATGCTGACGGCTTTAATTTAATTTTCTGAGGTGAATGCTTTTTTGAATGAGTGAAATATTCCTGTAGGTTTTGATTCCCATCAAATAAAAAAAGAAGCTAATTGATAATATTAATTCATTATTTTGTTTCTAAAAGGTTGACTCAACTCTCGAAGCTGTTCGAGAGAATCATCCACGTACATCTCTCAGGGCACTGCGAGTAACACGAAGTCATCCCACCAGAGCAGACTGGTTTCAGCACAGGCTTAAGTGCGAACAACAACCTGGTGAGATTGCAACACCACGTCGCATCGAACGTCCGGAGCAACAGAGCTACCGCTATGATTTCACTGGACTGTTCGAAAGCTTTCGACTCTGTCGACCACTACATCCTACTCCAACGTCTGAGGGAATATGAATTCTCGGATCAGCTGCAGAACCTGATGAGATCCTATCTTACAGGCAGAACTTTTTCGGTTCGTATAGGCACTACGTCTACGACCCGAAGAAATTACACTGCCGGTGTCCCCCAAGGATCGGTGCTAGGCCCCCTGCTGTTCAACATTTACACCGCCCACATCGTAGGAGCCTCGTACCCCAACTGCGAGGTATCGGCTTATGCAGACGACATTGGTGTTTACAGCACTAGCATCAATCCCACCAGAGCCCTGAAATTCGCCGAGAAACTCGATGCCGTCCACATTAAAGTCAACCCGGCCAAGACGCAAGGAATTATGTTCAGCTATAAATCCGGAAAAAAGAAGCTCCCGAAATCCTTCGTCTTAGATGGCAGAGAGTGCCATGTAAGCAACAAGCTATGCTACCTTGGGATCACCCTCGGTAGACACTTGTCGTTCACAACACATCTCGGCAAGAAGTTAAAGAGTGTTAGGAAGAAATTCTTCAGCCTCGGACACCTACTTCACAGCCCGGCTTTATCGGTACGCCTCAAGCTGCTGATATACCAGAGCGTCCTAAGACCTGCTTTGATGTATGGGACCCCTCTCTTCAAGTATCTGACTCCTAACACTCTCAAAACGCTCCAGCAATTTCAGAACAGAGTTCTCCGCACCTCCCTCAAACATACCCCGTTCAACCGAATGAAGGCAGACGAGATGCATAAAAAAATTTGAAGTGCTCACCATTCAAGATTTCATCAAGAGAAGACACATCAAATTTTTTGACTCACTCCGACACAGCCACAACCCACTATTCTCCGACCTTCAACCACCACCAATGCCCGTCAGATGGAAGCACTGCTGGACCGCTGAAGCCTGGAGACAGATGGACGTGATCGAACCCCAGCCCCCTGACGGAGACTGAAGATCAACACCCAGCCAAGAGATCGAGGCCGATCTCCGAAGCTACAAGACCCCATCTACCTGTTTAAGCAGGGTCGACCTTCCGGCCGAGAGGCCGACTTATTTCAGGCCCCTGCCGGGGCTGGCCAGGCTTGACCTGGCCGACTACAAACCCTTGCCTAGGTACCCCTAGGCTCCACCCTCGGTAGACTCTCACTACCTTCCTGATTCCACCCGCCTCCTTTAGGCGTTCCACACCCTATATCCTTCTCATACATCCTTCAAATGGGGGACTCCCCTTAGTGAAAGGCACTCATTAGCCCAAAATAATTTTCCCACATCCTATTTTATAAGTTTGAGAGCTAAGAAAAAAAAAAAAAAAAAAAAAAAAAAAATCTAAAAGGTTATTTCGATACAGGTCTCAATAACAATACATTTCAGAAATAAATTCCCTAAGAGTTATAATAATGAAATATATTACTTATATTTCAACCTGATGAAAAATAAACATTGCCGCTTCTGAAACAACGTTCTCGCCACCCCTGCGGGTTCGAATCTTGTTTTAAGAGGGGATTTTATTCAGTTAAATAATTTAGAAACCCTATGAATAATGTTTTATTCCTGTATGAAACCACCTCGAAAAAAAATTGCTTAAACTTGAAGTATAATAAGGAAAAGAAAAGAGGGTAGCAGTCAGCTGCACTGGCTTAGATTTGGTTTCATGGACTAGAAGGCTGACGAGAATCGGTACTCTCCAGAGAGGAGGCTTGATTGTATTTTTGTTTTATCTTGGATCATCATGATGCAAATCTTTTATCATCACAGATGTCGTATGTGTAGGTTGTTGTATCAATCTCAGTTCATCACGAACATGGGTCCCTCAATCATGCAGCGTGGTATTGACCATTATGGGTACAATATGTATATATATGTAGTATTTGATCTAAAACCGAGCCATAGAATTTAGTTCGGTATGTCTATATCAGACTCACGATATTGGATCCCATATTCTAGGACATATAGCACAATCATCGTCTGTTTCATTTATGTGTATCAATATAATTTGAAATGAAATACCTGTCTTTATACATACACCTTTGCATGCATTTTTCTTCTCTTAGTTAATTTAATTTTTTGATCCTTTATTTATGCTGATTACAAATTTAGCGGGGACTTATGTAATAGAAATGTTAGTTCTCATCGAAATACGTCGCCTGATATTAAAGATATTATTGCTGTTTTAGTTCTAACTGGACATATACAAATTGGAGAATCAGTTATAGGGCTTTCAGTTAGCCGAGGAGAGGGTAGTTGGTAGGAAGAGGAACGTGCTGAGAAAGTTAGTTTCAAAAATATATACTTTAGATATTATAAGAAAAATAGAATGTTCTTTGCATCAACTAGTCCCTGTATCATTAATTATTTTAAAAATCATCAGTAAAAACTTACTCCCTTTGCGTAAAACACTAATGCCAAATTTTGAGTCTATGTAAAATCTTAAGGGCCTAGCACGTATTCTCATAACTACTGGTGTCAGAAAAGGTCAACAATTGTCGGAGGTCAACAATTGTCGGGGGGCGTCACTAGGGGAGTGCCTGATCACTCTAGCCCTGGTGACAAGTGCGGATTGCTGTAGTTAATAACATGGACCATGTTCCACGTCGGCGTTAATATCTGACTCCATTTATTGATAGGGATGTGTCCCGACAATACACTGTGCTCAGGATGAGGTTCAGAGGTTCATAAAGAATAAGACCAGTTTTCAGAGTTCAAGCGAGAGATCGTCAGAGGTCTGCTAGAGGCTGTGAGGCAAGGTGCCGTCGTAGAGGTGTGGCAGAGAGAGTGTGGACCAGCGGAAGGCCAAGTGGGCTTACTCCCAGGGCCCCGGGGCCCTGGCGTATCGCGACGAGTGATAACGGCTATCTGGATGAAGAGACTAGAAAAGAGTGAAGAGTGAGCCTACCAGAACCAGGTGGCCCTGGCGTAAAGTGACCAAGTAGTGTGGCTGTGGAGACTAAGAAACAGAGTGTCTTTTCAGGGCGAAACTTACTGATATAAATATTGTACCCCCCTCCCTCGTGGAAGGCGGAGTCTGTCTGCAGATGGTCTGTTTTATTATGCCCATTGGTCCAAAAGGGTGTGCTTTATGATGTCCTACCTCCCAAGCTACGTGACTTAAACTGTTTCTGGCATGGTTTTATGACCGCTGGAACGTGACTGAAGGTCTTAGTAATAACCGTGTAAAACCATGTTGGTTTTATTAGGTGCAGGTGGCCTAGCCATAGGTTTTATGGCAGGACCCTCTGTTACTTGTTTACATCTGCCGATCCCTCTATGATTTATTACCAGAAGTTTACACAGATTTGCATTTCTATTATAATACATTATGAACCACAGTATAGGGTAATTTACATATATAGTTAGCGCTTCGCTACATATCGCTACAACTGGTAATTAGATTGTTATTCGTATTGGTTCTCCTATATTGTCAATTATTTTAACCATATTATGATTTTTAGTAAATTTTAATGATTATTTCACAATATGAAGACAAACACTAAACGAGTATGGGCCTCAACCTGAACCAAAGATCACCTGCCTCACGTGTGATCTTCAACCCAGCACTGATCGCGTCGCTGGACCATAAAGATGTTCGGGACTTTCCAGGTCAGTGTCTGTGTCTCAGAAGGTCCTTGCCTCCAGTCACTCTCACCGTGAGATTTTCTCTCACGTTTGAATAAATCACTGGTAATTCGGAAACGGGGAGGATCAGAGCCCGGGCTCCCCTTTAGCTATAGTTGCTTTGTTGTATGTTTTTAAATTTTTTACTCTTAGTTTTGTTATTTACAAAAAAAAATTTCCAGTTCTCTTTCTGGGATTAAAGGGTTATTTCTACTCGGCATGTTAGATATAGGCAATGGAATTAATTTTATGCTTTTTTTGAATGTTTTTAAATACTACCGTTATTTCCTTTATAAAAAAATGATTTTGCAATAATATCAATTTTCTGAAAGGCTGAAACTTCGAGTTTGTGGAAATTAACGATTAGGTTGTAAATGGTTACTTCTAACATACATTTTTATAATATAAATAATAATATTAACATTTTTTCATTATTTAGATATATTCTGAAAGTTTACAAAAGAGGAACAAAAAGAAGCACCTATACTATTTAGAAATAATTATTGTAAAGGCGGCAGGGTATAGTGGAGGGGGGGCACTTGTGGTACGCCTCAATATGGGGAACCCTTGGTTGTGGCACGCGTTATAAGTCCAAACCTTGAGAGCTTCTCTCACATCGAGGGTTAATGTCACGTTTCCGTTAGATGTCACTTTTTTATTTTCTATTATTTTTATTTGTTTTCTACGGGTTTTTGTTACATATTTTTATAATGAGTCAAGGAAAGCGTTGAGAGGAGCTGGGGAAAGCGATTAACGATCTCCGTAAATAACATATTCGATTTTCCGAATATTTTTATGATTTCTAGCAGGTTCAATTTTTATTTTTTTCGTTCCGGGAAGTTCCCGAAATGTTAAACGAGGATCAAAACCGTGTTGATGCTGAAGAAAGTGACACCTGAAAACCGAAACAAAAGTAATCATCCAACGGATTCCAAACAATCTGATGAATATAAACGAAAAATTGAGGTGTGATGTAAATTCTCACGCACCCAGTTCTCATTGCTCACTTTTCCCAGTAGGGAGAGGATTTGTTCTTCGGACAAATGCTTCGTAAATATTAAAACCACACTTAGTTTAATAAACAAATTATTTCCAAATAAAATATTCTATTTGTAATTGGCTACAATATTCGTAACCACTCAATTTATATTTGTTTGATATATTTTTTTCAAATTTGTAATGCTACTGAATTAAACCGTGTGGATGAGGATCCAGAGGCAATGTGAGATTCGCAGACACATGACAAACTCATCTTGCTTTCTAATTTGACACTGCCAGTGAATATCAAGGCGAACGAAAAAACAACTGTGGCACATCCTACAGCATGTTGTACGGACAACCCTTCAGAGATATGGGGTGCGCATACGTATTATGGATTCTAGGAAAAAAAAAATTGCTATTATCTCAGCGCTTAATGTAAATTTAATCTACTTTGATATATTGTACGCTGCTCATTATAACAACAAGCAAACCGGATGGGCTTAGGCATTTATCTAGTAAGTTAATAGAATCTGCTTATACGATCTAGTGTTTAATCTCAAGCCGCGGAGATAAAGGAGATAAGGCTCCTGGATCTTCCTCACTGGAGATAAAGAGATAATGGGAAGGGCTAAGCTAATTAATTCTATTAGGGCGTAGGAACAAAGACCCTTCCCAGGGCGAGATTTGTTGCCCCTTTCCTCTACCTGGTGGCGACTTCGTCTTTTCGCTTCAGCCCTTCGCGTTTACAGCAGTTCCGAGTTCTGCTAAGTCAGTTACCACGACTTGCTCTACAAGCTCCAGGGCTTGTACAAGAACAAGGCCAGTCTCTCGCTAGAAAAAAATTGACTTATCTGTGAGACATTTGTACGAATCAGAAAAAATTCTACCAAACTAAAGCAAAAAAAAACAATAATAGTTAGTTGTTTTGGGGAATTTCGAAACCCTCAGGTCTTTATGCCTTCCTTTTTTTTTTTTTGAAACTCATCAAATAGGGACGCCTGTTGGGCGTACAACATAATACAAAGTCAAGAGCAGACCCGTCTGGGGCCCAGGAGACACCCCAGTCCCACATACCAGATGGTGATTGAAGGGCGCTATGTATGTAGCTTAAAACCACGCAAACAACCTGACATAGACATTGTCAGGTCGTCACGAAGGTGTGCTTAGTAACCCTAGCCCTCGTGACGTAGTTATGGTTGATTAGGCTATGACCTGGACAATTGCTTCATGACGGGTCTTGCTACTGTACTATCTGACTCCTTATCCAATAGGTATGGGCCTCGACAGTGCACTATGTTCACGAAAAGAGTTATAAGGTAGGTATTATAGGTAGTTTATGTGGTCTAGGAATGAGCACGAATTTACACTCGGTATCTGAGGGTAGGCGAAAACCGTCCGCATCCCAAAGGCGAGTGTGAACCGGAGAGAGGCAGTCTGGATCACTGGGGGAGATGCTACTAGGTAAAGTTTGTAAAGTTGAGAGCCGTAGTCAGAATCATTTATCGGCTAAACCTAGGGTGTATAGTAAACCTAGTAGCCAATTCTGGCCAAACTCGTCCAGCCAATAAGGCGAGGTTTTATTCTGGCCAAACGAATTGCAGGCTTGGATGAAGCTGGAATGTTCTAGACCAGGACTCAGCTCCTCTAAAACTTTCAACAAGGAGCTCGGTTTTGCAGCTGCGTCTTTTATTGTTTACTATTGGTTACAATATTTACACTGATATGACTTGTAGTTTTGTAATATTATTTACAGCATATTATAACCAATTTATAATATATACAACAGAGTTTAGGGCGATTTATCTTATGTAGTTAGGGGTCGCTACAGGTATATCAGTTCAATCTACCAATAAAACAGTAATAGTTAGCTTTTATCATCTATTGAAAATATAACGTTATAGTGTCACTAAAACGACAATTCTTACGTTGTAGTGGGTAAAGGCTATGTCTGAAGGTTCGATACACCACACAATTAAGGGTTTCTTAATGGCGTAGGAAGCACATTCAATGACCGCTTAAAATAACAATAATAATTTTTAATTACAAGTAATTACTTATTAAAATATTACATATTTTTAGTATTTCTTTTAATGGGTGCTTAAAAAAAAAGATAGGTCCGTTTTGAAAACTTAGAAGGTTTCTCAAGTCTTTACAGTTGTGATAATTCTCCCAGATAAAGACAGTTAAAAGACACCAAGTTCACCAAAATAAATGTAAAGACATTGTAAAAATGGCCATTTAAAGTGACCAAGAAGTTTAAAACAAATGACATATTTTTGTTAAAAATGCATAACGTTAGTCGTAAAAAAGCATTTGATATTATGAAAGCAAGGAATGATAAGGCCTTCACTTATCATTTAGATTAAATAGCAATAATCATAATATAAATTATTATATCATGACCTTCAATCATTTTTATATATAATACACATAAAATACTTATTAAATACTTCACTTACTTAAATAAACAATATTTAAGGCGAATCAATGTAAATGTAGGGTCCTTGTTTTTTTTTTACCACGGTCTGTCAACAATTTTGTGAGGTCAACCTTTTTAGCTAACCGAGAGATAAAATAAAAACTGTGTAAAGAATGGTAATTCTGGAGGAAACCACCGGAAAATTTTAAAAAATCGTCGGTGCTAAGGTCACGTACTTGGAGGGGGGATTACGTTAAACTGCTTGAGCAAAAACTAAAGGCCAAGGAAATAAAATGGAATATTTTTCTTTTTTACATCTTTGTACATTGTACCTTTATTATAAAATGACTTAACGACTACAATGACTCTGATTTTTTTTTTACTTATGTAGTACTCGTATTTGAAACCGGAAACGACTTCGGAAAGACAAAAGTGCCTACTATGTATCTGTTATACACTTCAACGCAGACTGGAAAATACATATGGTTATAATTGCTTATCTTTACTGTCTAGTGAGGACCTTTGGTGGTCGACCCGTAGAATGTTGAGGCATCATTCGGTGTCTTACCAACTGTGGTTCTCTGAAAATCACCTGATATTTACACCTCATCAACACCTTGCAAACCAACATCAACCAACCAGCCTGTTCAACCAACACTGGGCATAACTCGACAACATTCTACTCCCACTGAGGTCTTCCCACCCAGTGGAGGTTCAGAAAGGAATCGAACATCTACCAAAGCGTTAATAGCCTGGTTGTGATTTAATCACCGGTGAAATAATTCAACATCTGCCCCTGAAGGCATTGGATCTATTGGTTTTCTTACAGATTTCTCAAATTGTTTTGAAAAATTACTATACAAACGTCATCTAGCTTTGACTAACTTAGAGGAGGCCAAACTTATGGATGTGATAAGAGTATTTTATTAAATCTTGATGTGATATATTTACAATCGGCCTTAATAATTAATAATATATACAATAAATAATAATAATTAATGGGCAATAAGTAATTGTGTTCAATGTTCTAATTTATACCATATTTACAATTTTCATTAAGACCTCCCAAAGCTACATGGTTGTCACCTTCCTCGCATGCGAAAGAGGAAGCGGAGTCTTGGAAAGTCCCCTACGCTCCTTCATAAGTAGCATCACCGAATAGGAGCAAGAGTATGCTGAGCAAGAGCGAGAGAGCCACAGACGCTCAGGACATGTTTGGAAAAACTGGCCGTGGCCATGACTCCCACTGTCGCGTATTTATAGCAGGTCACTGCCACTTTAGTCTCCAAGGAGGATTATAGTGCTGTTTGGTGCAGTGTAATGTCTGTGCTTGGGGATCAGGATGGTTAGATAAGTTTCGATGGAATTTCTTGGAAATTTGAAAAACTTGGAATGAATAAATACTACAATCATACTTAAAATACAACTTTTTCAGTGCGTGTGCTGGGCGCATAGCGATTTCTTCCTACTGTCTCGCTACTCCAGGCTTACCTCAGCCCTTCACTTTACATAATCTGCACTTGAGATACCTATAATTACAAACGCACTGATAGCTACATACATAGACGACACTGCCATTCATAGACAAAATCCAGTTTATTTGACAATGTCAACAAAAACTGTACGGAAAACCGAATCCTCACATGCTTAGACTAATAACACATGACTTACCTGACACGACATGACAACTCCGCAAGGACTCGAGTTGGATTTCATTTATTTAAATTAATTGCCATCAATATAATTGTTCATACAGGAAGCATCACTGGATGTTCTTTGTTGCTTTACACATCATCCCTTTTTCAGATTGTTTTCCCTATACACTTGTGATTGATATATAATGATGAATATGAGAATTCAGTGGATGTGGAAGACAATGAATCAGAGTTTTTTTTTTAAAATGGACAGTTTTCTTAATTTAAGTTGCATGTACATATAAGGGAACTTCTACCTCTGTATGTATTTGTTACATAAGTCTTCGCCAGTAGACTATAAGTAAACAGAGAAGTGGAGTTCAGCCAATGGCTCGACGCACACGAAGTAAGAACACGTGAATAAACATTCTCTGATTAAGTGGAGATTATAAAGCTATTTCCAAGCCAAATGAACAACTACGCTCGCTGTCTTGAAATATTGCCTGAAGGAGGGGTGTTCTATGTAGGAGTTTTAAATGTGGTCCGAGGATTTAAATTGATTTTTTCTACAAAGCTGTGCTTTTGAAAGAAACTACTATAAAAATATAAAAAGTGAACTTTTGCGATTACTTACGATATGAAGATTATTCTGTACTTTTCACCAGTGGAATAAAAAAAAGGACTCAAGTTCTGATTAATCACATATACCATGTTATGAACCTTGATTGGTTGAGAAGTGTTTTCTGGTGCTGCCAAAACTAAAAGCAATTCCATAAAAAATAATTAATCACCAATCAATTACTGAGTAATAGATTTTTTTCCTTATTATTTTTTTATCTTATTGATTAGAGTATGAAACTAAAGATTTCAAAGTTTTCATTTTGATTCCCTTATATTGATTAAATCGTCATGCAGGCTAGCTGTTTGGTAGCGACCCGACTAGATATTGGTTGTAGATAAGTTCAAGTATCGATAAGTAATATACTTTGAATATTTCGGAGTCTCTTGAACATAATTACATTAACTCCATTAATATGAGATTAATAGCTTATTTGAATGAAACATAAAACATTAACATAAAAAATACTATGAAAGTGGTGAATAACCCGTGTAATGTAGAATTAATGGGACGAGTTAGTAAATCTTTTAGATGGCAATGCTAATGACGATAATTAAGTAAAATTTTGATGAATATATGGCGAGTTATTGATACGACCAACGAATTAATCAATTGAGTTATGGGCACAAACAAAGAATTAAATAAAATTATATTAACCAAAATATATTAAATGAACTTTCGCCTTTTTCCAGAGTTTGTTAATTTTTCTGTTAAATTTCGAATCTTTTTATTTTAGACTTCTATTAAAATGCTATTGAACCGTTAAAATGGATAACACAAAATCATAAAGTTCCGGGATTATAAACAGCTCTGAAATAAAGAAAAACAAATCTCTAAAATTTGAAAGGAACCCTCATTTAGAATTAAAATCTAACTAACAAAAATACCATCGCCCAAGAAGTAGATATTGTCAACATTGTAGTATAACGCCTGCAATCGGAAAGCTATATCCTTGTTATTCACCGCGTAGTTGTGCGGGTTAGTTGACTATGGCCGGTACGCGGCGTGTTAAGGGACATTGTGTCAGAGATGGAAAAACTTCTGAATCGTGAATATGCTTATTTAGCCTTGAATCTGCCGGGTTTGTTAACAGTGGCTGATAGTTAGTAAATACCCAGTTAATTCCTGATTAATATTTTTTTTTTTTAAATGGTATTTATTAGTCGTGCTGTTCAATTTTTTTAAATAGTGAATATGTACCATTCTTTTTGGTACAATTAATCAAGTGATGGTATCCCATCATGTTCTCCCACCTGAGGCTGGAGTATGGATATGCTAGTATGGATATGCTAGTATGGATATGCTAGTATGGATATGCTAGTATGGATATGCTAGGATGACCGACTAATCATAAATACAATTAAGGGAAGTCCTTAGCTCTCAAGCTGTCATTCTTGTTTCATTTGACATTCCCGTTCGCTAGCTGTGATCCATCTCACATTCGTAAATCTTTCAATAAACATAAAAAAAAACAATAATTTTCCTGTCTATAGACCTCACTCAATTGTTCTAAAAAAAAATTCATTTCGAGCTGAAAGATGAGTTCATTTTCCATTAGCAGCAAACGGTGTGAGCTTATTCTATTGGTATTAGTGGTATAACCGAAAATATGCAATTTCTGTCTCTAATTAAAATCATTTCGCATTTGTTAACGTAAGTAATAGGCCATTTTTTTCTCGTGAAATTCCATTAAACTCCTCTGTAAAGTTACAAAAAAAAAATATCAATTGAAACGTGTCCGACTATATAATTGTTTCGTTTTAAATTGCTTTCATATAAAAAATTGTAATGTCTTTCTGTATTTATATTCCATTCCCAACTAAGTTCAGCCTACCAAAAACCATAAGTAAACTAACTTTAAGCTATTTTGTATGGCAACAGCTAGTATTAGTCAGATTTGTTGCTTGGTTGGGAACTACTTAAAAAATATTAAACAGTTATCAAAACAACAGTGTTGACAAAGGGTTATTATTCCTAGGCAAGCAGCTTATTGAAAAATGCGAAATGGTCATTAATAAGTTTTTTGATGATTTTTTATGTTAGTTGTACCCTAAAGAATAAAACCTCTTATGTTTAATTGCTAACACATAGTTTATCGTTTTTTAAAGAATAACGTGATTAAAAGTAAGCCTTAACAATTTTTCATGAAACAGCTTAAGACCCACGTTTGATGTTTCGACACAAAAACTGCGATAGCAATCTGGTAATTTGACATGTAAACTGTGTTTGAACGTTTCGCCGTAACTTGCTCTGACAACACCAGGTCCAGGCAGACAAAGGTGCAAACGAACACCCCCTGCACTGACAGAAGCGACAAAATGAGCACGAGTCGTGACCTGCCGTTTCCGGCTCTGCGCAGGATGGCGGCATTGTCGGCCGGAAGCGGAGAAATGAAAAAGCGGATTAATCCCCGGCCTGAGCTGTCGCTTGTTCGAATGCAATAACACTGTGTCAAGGTAGCTGTGCTCCTATGCGACTTTTATTACCTCTGTTCCCTTCTCTCTCCATTACATGCCTCCTGTCACTGTCCGCCGTGGCTTGGCACAACCGAAAAAAATTAACGCAAAAATAATAACGAAAAACAACACTAGGTTGTCGATATGTACGTTCGGGTAAAGCCTCAATGAGGACTTCCAATACATACAAGAGGTTGCATAACATGAAAGAAGATCTGCTTGGTATAGATTAAGCTAAAAAATAGATTGTACGTAAAAAGTGAATGACTTTTGATTCTTCCAACATACATGTAAACGTAACAAGTGTAATGAGGATTTTTGTGGTGTTTGTTCTCTCACGTGAATCTTTATAGCAGAGACTTCATCGTTAGGGCTTCAAGCGAAACCAAATACCAAGATGGGGCACATCGTATTAGGCCGCCCCGACCTCGAGGAGTATCAACAACTAGTCGATCACTAGAAACGAAACAACTCTATCTGTTCCGAAGGCCGACTCTTTGGTCTCAAAACGAACTCTAAGAACACTTTGACATTAAGGTGAATAAAAGTAGTCACACACTGGCCACAACTGGTATTGAAAGGTATGAAGACTTTTAGAACACCAAAAACTGCTACGCAAAATATCAAACCTCTAAAAATTGAAATATTATTGAACGTGAATGTATTTTTTGGTTTACATAATAACTTGTCTCATTAAATATAGAGAGAATGAGACAAAGTTCATTTTCAACAGTAATTTTTAGTGTTCATCATCATCATTCATAATTGCATTACATTTACATTGTTCCTAACTGGATATTTGACCACGGCTTGGCATGAAATATGTGAACCCCAATGTACAAATTAATATAGACATGTGAACAAGGATCTATCATGTAGTTATAACCGTATAAAGAATTTAAATAACAATTTATGAGTAATTAGTATTTCTTCCTTGTCAAGATTCGTTCTCTTTATTCATTTTATTAGGAAAAATTAAATTAAAAACATGGCAATGTTTATTTCTTTCTTGACTACTCTATAATTGGAAAGCAAATTGGCCAAGGAAGGATTTTTTCCATTTAATTTAATTCAAGACATCCTCTGTTTGGCCATCGTGTAAGCCTCCCCTCTTGTAATTACCGCTTTAAAAAAATTTCCCCTCTATTTTCTTTGGGCTTGAAAGAGAAGAAATCGTCAAAAGATGGGTGGAGTGGCACCATCTACAGAAATTCGATTATTGATGAAACATAATTAACATGCGACTCAAACTTAATTAATTTCATCAACGCATTGAATATATTTAAAAAAAAAGATTATGTTTTTTCCTTTATACTTATTTCGTGTTTCTATGAATTTAGTAATTAATTAACAACAAAATAAGGGACCGTCCCTTAGCTTTATTTTTCCCCACCACTTTTTAAACATGGCTAAACAATCTATACCTTTCTTCACTAGTCTCTCCGGCACCTAATCTCCAGCCCGGCTATATCCCTGAGGCTGATACTGCTCATATATCAGAGCGGCTTCAGAGCACTTGTTGTGCCTCTCAATTCATCGATTAATCGATTAGGTGAAGTTGTTGTTATCTAAGGATAATGTTCATGTTCAATTTTGTTTTCAATCACGTAATAAAACAGTGTGCTCAATAATTATACATTCTATTTAAATTAAACCAGTACATAATAAACTGGCGACGAGGAAGGGCCTTTTTACAGGGTGTAATTCCAATTCAAAAACAGTCCGAATCTATTATTTATAATTTTGATAAATCTAAAGAATGTTTTTCTCAGTACCTTGAAAGATTCAATAATTATTTATTAATGAAAGGTTTGGAAAATAATGAATTTACATCAAAACAATTCTTTTAAATAGTGTAGGTAGAACATTATGAACTCTTAAAATTTTCTGCCGCATCTATAGAAGTTTCTAACTTAAATTACAAAGAAGTGATTGAAATTTAAAAAAATCAGTTAATTGCGAAATCAAGCGTGATTGTCGAACGTCATAGATTTTTATCAAAAAAGCAGAATTCTAACCAGTAAATACATATGCAAACGAATTGAAAAAGTTTGTTCCTAAGTGCCAATTTGTATGTGAGTGTGGAAAGTCAGTCTCAGATATTTTCTTGTTGTCACAGTTTACTAGAGGCCTGAGAGATCAGTCGATGAGACAGCAATTATTACTACAGAGCCCTGGCACATTCGATGAAGCTATAACAAAAGCTCTGGCATTAGAGGCATCTATCTCTGATAGCAGGGAAATTTCGGGAGAGAGGTCATATGATTCTTCAATTAATAGAGTCTCAAGACCTACAAGATCTTTCTCTACTGCACGCTTTCGACAAAAACAAACAATAAATTTTAAAAATCTTGGAATTGAAGGACTATGTTTTTGCTGTGGCCGTAATGATCACAACGCTAAAGAATGTAGAGTAGTATTTATTATTATTCAACCAGATAAAGTGTAAATATTGCAAGAAAGAAGGACATGTTGAGAAAGGTTGTTTAAAAAAGCTTATCTCTTCCAAGAAAAATATTAATTCTGTTCATAATGAGGATGCTGATTCAAGTTCATTAGAAACATATGATGTTTACCAGATAATTGATATTTATGCTGAGCAATCTCTTCAAAGAATTCAAGATGCGCCAAAATATTTTGTTAATGTCACAATTGAAAACAAGTTACAAACCTTCGAAGTGATTTCTGGTGCGGGACAGACTCTGCTACCCAAGTCTATTTTTCATAAACTTCAACTTAAAGCAAAAATTCAAAGCACCAACATACGATTTAGGTCATACACATCTGAAATTGTGACTCCATTGGGTTATGTGGAAGCACTCGTTCAATACAGAGATATAGTATCGACAGAAATATTGTTTGTGGTTCCGGACGGATTTACACCGCTACTGGGCCGTACCTGGATTCGACATTTGAACATTAAATTGCAAGATTTAGACAGCAAGAGTATTTCACCCCAAAGTGATTCTATAGCATGCGTAAACACAACAAATTTTTTACAAAATATTTACTCGAAATTCAAATTAATTTTCGAGCAACGTGTTGGTTGCACTCCTAACATTCAATGTAATTTAAAATTGAAAGAAAATTCAAAATCCGTATGTCTAAAAGCAAGAGAGATTCCATTCGCTCTAAAAACAAAGGTGGAAGAAGAGCTTAGTAACCTTGAAAGAGAAGGAATTATTACTCCAGTTCAAGTTAGTGATTAGGCATTACCGCTAGTTGTTATACCTAAGCCCGACGGGTCAGTAAGACTTTGCATTGATTATAAAGTAGCAGTCAATCCTCAGCTTCTTTCAGTGCACTACCCGATTCCTAAAATTGATGATATTCTAAGTAATCTTCGAGATTCTAATTTTTTTTGTACATTGGACTTATTCAAAGCTTACTTACATATTCCGGTCGATGAAGAGAGCGCTAACGTTCAAACAATCATAACTCATAAAGGAACATTTAAATTCAACCGGCTGTCTTTCGGAATCAAGACCGCTCCAAGCGAGTTTCATCGCATCATGAACCAGATCCTGGCGGGTCTTCCTGGCGTTACAGCTTACTTTGACGACATTATAGTGCATGGTTCATGTTGTGTCTATCGAACTATCGTATTTATCGATTCATCGATTAGGTGAAGTTGTTGTTACCTAAGGATAACCTTATTCTAATTCATGTTGTGTTTTAGTTATCAATCATGTAATAAAGCAGTGTGCTCACTAAGTATTTGTTCTATTTAATTCAACCAGTACATAATAAACTGGCGACGAGGATCAAAATCGAACGTTAGTCGTTACAGTGAACTGTTATTAGTTGTGCATTATTATTTATTATAAATACTGACTGTAAATAGTTTACCTAAATTCAATTCCAAGTAAGGTTATAGGTAAGTAAGGTACAATATTAATAGTAAAGAAGATAAGAAATTAAATATGGATCCGGAACAATTTAAACAATTTATGGCTGCTCAACAAGCACAATTTCAAGCATTTTTACAAAGTGTAATTCCAATTCAAAAACAGTCCGAATCTATTATTTATAATTTTGATAAATCTAAAGAATGTTTTTCTCAGTACCTTGAAAGATTCAATAATTATTTATTAATGAAAGGTTTGGAAAATAATGAATTTGCATTCATCATGCGAAATCAAGCGTAATTGTCGAACGTCATAGATTTTTATCACAGAAGCAGAATTCTAATGAACCAGTAAATACATATGCAAACGAATTGAAAAAGTTTGTTCCTGAATGCCAATTTGTATGTCAGTGTGGAAAGTCAGTCTCAGATATTTTCTTGTTGTCACAGTTTATTAGAGGCCTGAGCGATCAGTCGATGAGACAGCAATTATTACTACAGAGCCCTGGCACATTCGATGAAGCTATAACAAGAGCTCTGGCATTAGAGGCATCTATCTCTGATAGCAGGGAAATTTCGGAGAAAGGTCATATGATTCTTCAATTAATAGAGTTACAAGACCTACTGCACGCTTCCGACAAAAACAAACAATAAATTTTAAAAACCTTGGAATTGAAGGACTATGTTTTCGCTGTGGCCGTAATAATCACAACGCTAAAGAATGTAGAGTAAAATTCAACCAGATAAGGTGTAAATATTGCAAGAAAGAAGGACATGTTGAGAAAGTTTGTTTAAAAAAGTTTATCTCTTCCAAGAAAAATATTAATTCTGTTCATAATGAGGATGCTGATTCAAGTTCATTAGAAACATATGATGTTTACCAGATAATTGATATTTATGCTGAGCAATCTCTTCAAAGAATTCAAGATGCGCAAAAATATTTTGTTAATGTCACAATTGAAAACAAGTTACAAACCTTCGAAGTGGATTCCGGTGCGGGACAGACTCTGCTACCCAAGTCTATTTTTCATAAACTTCAACTTAAAGCAAAAATTCAAAGCACCAACATACGATTTAGGTCATACACATCTGAAATTGTGACTCCATTGGGTTATGTGGAAGCACTCGTTCAATACAGAGATATAGTATCGACAGAAATATTGTTTGTGGTTCCGGACGGATTTACACCGCTACTGGGCCGTACCTGGATTCGACATTTGAACATTAAATTGCAAGATTTAGACAGCAAGAGTATTTCACCCCAAAGTGATTCTATAGCATGCGTAAACACAACAAATTTTTTACAAAATATTTACTCGAAATTCAAATTAATTTTCGAGCAACGTGTTGGTTGCACTCCTAACATTCAATGTAATTTAAAATTGAAAGAAAATTCAAAATCCGTATGTCTAAAAGCAAGAGAGATTCCATTCGCTCTAAAAACAAAGGTGGAAGAAGAGCTTAGTAACCTTGAAAGAGAAGGAATTATTACTCCAGTTCAAGTTAGTGATTAGGCATTACCGCTAGTTGTTATACCTAAGCCCGACGGGTCAGTAAGACTTTGCATTGATTATAAAGTAGCAGTCAATCCTCAGCTTCTTTCAGTGCACTACCCGATTCCTAAAATTGATGATATTCTAAGTAATCTTCGAGATTCTAATTTTTTTTGTACATTGGACTTATTCAAAGCTTACTTACATATTCCGGTCGATGAAGAGAGCGCTAACGTTCAAACAATCATAACTCATAAAGGAACATTTAAATTCAACCGGCTGTCTTTCGGAATCAAGACCGCTCCAAGCGAGTTTCATCGCATCATGAACCAGATCCTGGCGGGTCTTCCTGGCGTTACAGCTTACTTTGACGACATTATAGTGCATGGTTCAACTCTACAAGATTGTTACAATCGACTTTGTGCTTGCCTGGAAAGACTTCAATCTTACGATTTACATTTAAACCAAAAAAAATGCCAATTTTTCAAAACTAAAATTAAATATCTTGGTTACATTGTTGAAGGAAACAAAATTTCAAAGGATCCATCAAAGATTAAGGCTATTACAGAAGCTCCACGACCTCAAAATCAAGAAGATGTTAAAAGATTTTTAGGAATCATCTCTTATTATTCAAGATTCATTCCAAATGCTTCAAAAATTACACATCCAATTCGATTATTACTCCAGAAGGAAAGAAAATTTCACTGGTCTTCGGAGTGTGAAATCGCCTTCGGAACTTTAAAAAATGAAATGGCTAATGATAGAGTCCTAACACCTTTCAATCCTGAATTACCTGTAGTTGTAGCTAGCGACGCTTCGCCGACCGGCATAGCAGGTGTGTTGTCTCATGTAGTCGATGGCATAGAAAAGCCAATTGCATTTGCTTCAAGATCACTTTCAAAATCGGAAATGAATTATAGTCAGTTAGACAGAGAGGCTCTAGCCATTGTATTCGCCTTGAAAAAATTTTTTTATTTTCTATTTGGAAGAACCTTCACGTTGATTACAGACAACAAACCACTAAGTAGAATTTTTCATGAAGGTGCAAACCTACCAGCGATGACATCCGCTAGGTTAATGAGATATGCGGCTTGGCTTACTAATTTTGATTATAAAATCCAGCATCGACCTGCAGAAGAAAATGTACATGCAGACTACCTATCAAGAACGCCAATACAAGAAGAAACCACTATAATTGAAGATGAAATTAATATGGAAGTTGACCTAATTTCTAATGAATGTGTTTACAGCATTTCGAATAACTCATTAACTTATAAAACTTTAGCAGAGGAAACAGCTAGGTACGAAGAATTATCTAAAATAAAATGTGATTTGCTAAATAATGATTGCTATGATTCAGAATACTATTTACAAAATGGAGTAATTTTCAAGGGTCAGAGAATTATAATACCTCGAACTCTTCAAGAAGATGTATTAAAAGAGTTACACCACACGCATATAGGTATTGTGAAAATGAAGCAGTTAGCGAGAAGGTATGTTTATTGGAAAAATATTGACCAACAAATTGAAAATCTTGTGAAATCCTGTCAAGAATGTGCCACCATAAGGAAAAATCCAGAAAAAGTTCCTATTCATTCCTGGGAAGAGCCAACAGAAAATTTCGAGAGAGTCCATATAGACTATGCCGGACCATTTGAAAATCACCATTTTTTGTTACTGGTTGACGCCAAATCCAGATGGGGGGAAGTGCGTATGTCAAAAGAAACAATTAAATCATTACAATCGATATTCTATATCCATGGATTTCCACGAATACTAGTTTCTGATAATGCAACCATTTTCAAGAGTTAGAAGTTCACCAAATTCTGTGATATGGCTGGAATTAAACAAACATTTATAGCTCCGGGACATCCGGCTACGAACGGATTGGCGGAGAGGAATGTTCAGACACTCAAAAACAAATTGAAAGCAATGTCTAAATTGACAATGCCTCTGCAGACCAAAGTTCAAGAGATACTCCTGCACTACCGTTCAACGTCGTTAGCCTGTGGGAAATCTCCAGCAGAACTGTATCTCAATAGGAAAATTAATATAAAACTAGATGCACTTAAACCACCGATTAATAATTCTGATTTATCTCCAGATAAGTATAAGAAAGTTGGCCAACTCCAGATAGGAGACAGAGTACAAGCTAGGTGGTATACAAATGGCAAATCTTCATGGAGATTTGACACTGTAATCAAGAAATTCAGCAAGTTGGACTACTTAATCACCTTAGATGGGGATGGCTACACCTTGAAGCGCCACATCGACCAACTGCGTCTCGTGTACGTTCCAGAGCAGATAAAGAATGACATTACTCCTAGCCAAGCTTCGCATGCTAAGAAGAAAGTTACCTTCTCTGACAACGGAATTAGGCAGCCAAGGAATTCTGCAACTCCCACATCACCAGTTGAGCCTTCAACCATCACTGCTCCTGATCCAGTAACCACAGAGACTACACATCCGGCAGCACAACCTGAATTCCAGCCTCTACGTAGATCCCAGAGACAACGTCGCGTTCCGGCTCACTTTTCTGATTATGTGCTTAACTAAGTCGCGCAGAATTGTTTTGTCTATCGAACTATCGTAGCTATCGATCCAATAATTAATCGATTAGGTGAAGTTTTTGTTATCTAAGGATAACCCTGTTCATGTTCAGTTTTGTTTTCAATCAATGCTCAATAAGTATTTATTTTATTTAAATTCAAGCAGTACATAATAGCACTGCTGTTTGGAACTCCGCTTTTCTGGTTTCTCCGCACTAGCACCATAGGTCCAGTTCAAGAATATGATTCTGTGCTTGGAGCTGTGGCACACCCCTTTTCGAAAGATGAAGGCTCCCGACATCAATAAAAAGTTTGAGGTCCCCACCATCCCAGAAGCCATAAGAAGACGACACATCAAGTTCTTCGACTCGATGAGGCACTGCCAGAATCCTCTCTTCCGTGTCCTGTAACCTCCAGCACTACCGGGTAGATGGAAACTAAGTAGGTGTAGAAAACCAGACTAGAAGTTAGACATTACGGCCCGTGGCCAATCAACATGCCCTTACGGGCACTCCACGGAACGCTACCCAACCTTGAACGAGTCAGAACTACATGCCTAGACAGACTCTAGGCTCAACCTTCAGTGGAATTTCACCACTGTGCCAAGATATCTACACATATCTAAAAATTGGAAATCACAGTGTAAAATTGTTAAAACTTGCATAAAATGTAGCTAAACTATAGGGATTAATATTGAACTATTGTAAATAAATTTATTTATATAGAATATATATTGAATTCCATAATTTTTAATAACAAGGGGATTTAAAGAAAAAACATAAACAAAATAGCTTTATTATTGTCTAGAAAGCCTGACTAGTACGGAAACATCGTAAGAATTTTGTCGGAAAGGGGTTCGCTCAGCTTCGGGAGGAACACTGAGTACCTATTTCATAGAGAAGTGTGGTTTTGCAAACAGAAATAAGAACAATAAATAGGAGTGGACCACGGTCGATGCCTTGCGTCATCCAGCAACTATGGTCTTGTATCTCTACATGTTTTTGTGCAATAGATTTATTTAAAAAACAGTGAAAACTTTTTTGTGAGAATGTCCGCTCAAGCCCACATGTTAGAACATGAAGAAAGCAAACCAATGCTATGGAATCGATAAAATCTCTTTCCTCTGACAGAGTTCATTTACAACCAAATTTTGAATGTATTTTTTTACGTTCGTATATAATGTACTTACAAATAATGTAAGTTTTTTTTGTCTGTGCGTTCACGAACCAATTACAATTTCGTAACCTTTCAATATTGCGAGAGTAAAGTGTTTTCCCCTAAGATCGACGTCATTGCCACTTAACTGTAACCAATTATAATCAAGATTATTACACAAATCAAAGGCACAACACAAGGGAAGGTAATCCTCTTAGTATGTAGAAGGCATTCCCCTCTCGATGACTAAAAAGCGGCTCACTAAGGCTGCTAATTAGTGCCTCTCTTATTAGGGGCGAGAGGATGGAGTTTCAGTGGTGAGGGCGATGGCACTAATCACAGCCAACTAAGACCGAACAGAGGGTGGTCATTACCTGGGGTCATCCCTCCTATCTCTCACCCTATCTCGTCTTCTAACTGCTCTTGATCAAGTCCGCTGATTTAGAAGCAGCTCGCAGAGTAGTGGGCAAGTTAAAGGGCCTACTACGTGCTACTAATGCCTAGAGAAGGGGAAATCACGGATATGAGTTCAATATTCAATTTTATGAATTCATGGATGTAACCATTCTATATTACTAATTTATAGCTTTATTGCATCATAAATAAAAAAAACCAAACTGTATTCATCCAGGTTTTGCCGACTGAAGCGGGTTCATTTCTGAATATACCAGGTATGTAATTATATATGACATGTATATAACTAATATTTACATTACTCCACGTCTCTTATCTTATGCACTTAACTTATTATGCTGGAGATATAGAAATTTATCCTGAATAATCTAATAGTAAAATGATCCTAAATGATTAATATCAAAAGTAATTAACTCCTGTAACCTCCTGGTCTCAACAGTGAAAATATAGTCAAATTTTTCCTTTCTTTAAAAATGACAGGATTGGTAGCTGAATTAGTGAGCTCCTTTGCTCTTCTGATCTCCTCATCTAAAACAGTGAATATGTAATAAAATGTTTATTTCTAAAAAAAACCAACAGGATTGTCAGATAAAATAATGAGCTCCTCTGCTCTTCTGATCTCCTGATAACAAAACAATGAAAATATTGTAAATGGTTCATTTCTTAAAAAAAAAAACAGGATTTCTTCGTGATGTAGCGAGCTTTTGTGCCTTTTGATACCAATACAATTATAATGTAGTGAAATCGTCATTTCAAAAAATGTAACTGAGTGGTGTTTTAAATAGTGAGCTCCTGTTCCTTTCTGATCTCCTGAGCTAAAACAGTTAAAAAATAGGAAAATGGCCATTTCTTTAATATTGACAGGATTGGTAGCTCAAATAAAGATCCCCTGAGGCCTTCTAATCTCCTGATACCAAACAGTGAAAATATAGTGAGATTGGCACTTCTTGAAAAAGTACCAGATTGGTATACGAAATAATGAGCCCCTAAAGCCTTCTGATCTCCTGATACCAAAACAGTTAATATGTTTTAAAATGGTCATTTCTTTAATTAAAAATAGCTGAGATAGTGAGGTTTTGTGCCCTTGCGATCTCCTGTTGCGAAAACAGTGAAAATATAGTAAATGGTTCATTTCTTAAAAAATTAGAGGATTTGTTCGTGATACAGCGAGCTTTTGTGCCCTTATGATCTCAATAGTACTAAATAGTGGTTTGAGCATGAGCACGAGCAAAATGACCTTGAGGCGTGCTGTAGCATGTTATCGTTTGACCTTGAGGTCATTGACCGTCCTTTCTAGGGTGGGGGGGGTGTAGTGTTAGAGCGAGGGGGGTGTACTTGTGACGTAATAGGAGGTGTTGAGTGGGTCAAGAACCGATAGATGGTCGATGTGGCAACATTGCATGGCAGATGTGGCAACAGCGCACAGGGGGTGTCCTTGTGACGTAATAGGAGGTGTTGCCAGCTGACACCTGTGCTCAGCTTAGTCAGCAGTATGATCAGCATTGCACTATCTAATCTATCTATTCCTCACACGAGCTCTCATTCACTCGTTACCGAGGAGGTGTGTCTTTAATCATGTCATCAGGTCACCGGATCAGCATTGCACTATCTAATCCAGCCTTATATATGGATCCCTTTCCTCACACGAGCTCTCATTCACTCTTTACTGTACCCCTGACGTATTACTTATTACTCTCACCATATAAGTGTATTGTTCATAGCTGCTTTAGCTCTCCTTGCAACTATTGTAAGTCAGTTTTTATTTTTCTTTGAATTTTTATATCATTATTCTCTTGCACCACTAAATACTTAAGCAAATAATATGATTTTTAGATGTCTCTCCTTAAAAAATTGAACGGAATTAATCCTGTATATAAAAACATTGGTGAATTGACTATTGGACGGACATACAAGGTAATAAAACTGACCAAAAAGGAAACAGAATATGGCCTATCTCAATTGAGGCCATAATAGAAGATGATGAAGAAGGAAAAGTTCGAACCTTCCTACCAAAACGATATATATATATATGCGTTCACTGAGGAAGAATTGGCAAGCTGTAGAGGTACAGTATATTTAAATATATAATAAATATAGTATTTTTTTTAATTAGCTAAGTGATTATTCTCGTTTTTAGGAGAGCTGAAATTTCAATACCTCGGAAAAAAGAAAAATGCATATGAAATTAATTTTTTTTAAATAGTTGATGAATTTTATTTAGGAGGTTTTTGTTATTTTTTTTATATTTTTATTATTTTGGTTTTGGCTTTGTATATTTTAGTGTTAAGGAGTAAAATGAATAGTAAAAGCAACACAAATAATTATTTATGTGATCAAAGTGGATTATTAGTAGCAAATAGAAGACACAGATGTAAATGGTTGTTTTTCTATTTTGCAAGGCTGTGGCAAAGAAATTGATAGAAAGTTTAATTTCAAACGTCATAAATTAACTTGTAAAGTTGCTAGTGGGGTTAGTAGGAATGATATACCTAACGCGAGCACAATGGAGATTCCCAATAAAAAAAGAAAATATAGTATGTTTTGCAGACAGATGCATGAGAAGGCGATTGCACAAGAAAACGGTATAATTAGAGCTTCGTTAGGAAATGCGGTTGAGGATATTTACATTCCTAACGTTGATAAAAAATTATTAGCCCACGAATTTTTAAACAATAAAGCGTGAACATGAATTATTTTGTCGTAATCATAAACCAATTCGATCTGATTTTCCGATAGAAGATAAAATTGAATTTAAACATGTGGAATATACACAACCTATCCCAATTGTAGTTTATGCAGACATTGAATCTCTTTTAATTCCAATTTCGGGGCCTTTTCATAATCCGTCAACATCTTGGAACAAAGCTGTTCATGAGCATCGTGCCTTTTCTGTTTCACTTCTGGTCAAGTCTGACATGTTTGATTTGAAACAGTTTGTTTACACGGGGGAAAACTGTATGCTAGCGTTTTTAGAAAAACTCGAATCTATAGTTGTTGAAGCGGATAAGATATAATCCTCTTCCGATGGAAGGGAAAAGAAAAGGGAAAAATAAAATATTTTATTCTACTAAAGACTGCATATTATGTCAATACTCTTTAGATGAACACGATCGCGTGCGTCATCACTGTCACTTGACAGGAAAATTTATTGGACCAGCACATAACGCATGTAATTTAAGAGCAAGAAAGCCAGTTTTTAAACCTGTTTTTATGCACAACTTACAAGGCTATGATTCTCATTTTATAATCCCTTTCTTGGGCCACTGTGAAAATGTTTGCGTAATTCCTAGTAATTCTGAAAAATATATATGTTTCAGTATAAAATTTAAAGGATGTAGAACATAAATACGATTTGTTAAATTTTTATCATCGAGTTTGGATAAATTATATCATACATGTAATATCTTTAAAAATAACTGGATTGGAAGCTGACATAGTGAGTTTCCGTGACATTCTGATCTCCTCATCTAAAACAGTGAATATGTAATAAAATATTTATTTATAAAATAAAAAACGGAATTGTCAGCTTAAATAATGAGCTCCTGTGCTCTTTTGATCTCCTCATTACAACAAAAACAAAAATAATATAGTCAAATTGTCCTTTTTTTAAAAATGACATGATTGGTAGCTGAATTAGTGAGCTCCTGTGCCCTACTGAACTCCTGATACCAAAACCCTGAAAATATAGTAAAGGGTTTATTTGTATAAAAATAACAGGATTGTAAGCTGAAATAGTGAGCTTCTGTACCTTTCTGATCTCCTGAGCCAAAACAGTGAAAATATAGTAAAATAGTCCTTTCTTTAATACTGTAAAGCATTCATTTCTTTCCATTCCTCATCCCTGATCATTCCTGATACAAAAACATAGAAAATGTAATAAAATGGTCATTTTTTAAAAAAAAACAGGATTTCTTTGTGATATATCGAGTTTTGTGCCGTTTTGATACCAATACAATTATAATATAGTGAAATTGTCATTTCTATAAAACGTACCGGAGTGGTTGGTATATAAAATAGTAAGCTCCTGTGCTCTTCTGATCTCCTGATACCAAAACAGTTATAATATAGTAAAATTTCTCGTCTCTTTAAAAATGACTGGATTAATAGCTCAAAAAGTGTAGCTCCTGAGGCATTCTGATCTTCTGATACGTAAATAAAAAGTGTAAATGTATTTAAATTGCCATTTCTTCAGAATTAACAGGGTTGAAAGCTCAACGGGTGTGCTCCTGTGCTCTTCTGATCTCCTGTTACCAAACCAGTCAAAATATAATAAAGTGTTTATTTCTTAAAAAATAACAGTATTTGTAGCTGATACACCTGCCATTTAATTAAAAAGAACAGGATGACTGGTTTAAATAGTGAGCTCCTGAGGCCCTCTGATATTCTGGTACCAAAAGAGTGAAAACGTATTTAAACTGTCATTTCTTAAAAAATAACAGGATTGGTAGCTCAAAAGGTGTGCTCCTGTGCTCTTCCGATCTCCTGACACCAAAGAGTTATAATATAGTGAAATTGTCATTTCTATAAAACGTACCGGAGTGGTTGGTATATAAAATAGTAAGCTCCTGTGCTCTTCTGATCTCCTGATACCAAAACAGTTATAATATAGTAAAATTTCTCGTCTCTTTAAAAATGACTGGATTAATAGCTCAAAAAGTGTAGCTCCTGAGGCATTCTGATCTTCTGATACGTAAATAAAAAGTGTAAATGTATTTAAATTGCCATTTCTTCAGAATTAACAGGGTTGAAAGCTCAACGGGTGTGCTCCTGTGCTCTTCTGATCTCCTGTTACCAAACCAGTCAAAATATAATAAAGTGTTTATTTCTTAAAAAATAACAGTATTTGTAGCTGATACACCTGCCATTTAATTAAAAAGAACAGGATGACTGGCTTAAATAGTGAGCTCCTGAGGCCCTCTGATATTCTGGTACCAAAAGAGTGAAAACGTATTTAAACTGTCATTTCTTAAAAAATAACAGGATTGGTAGCTCAAAAGGTGTGCTCCTGTGCTCTTCCGATCTCCTGACACCAAAGAGTTATAATATAGTGAAATTGTCATTTCTATAAAACGTACCGGAGTGGTTGGTATATAAAATAGTAAGCTCCTGTGCTCTTCTGATCTCCTGATACCAAAACAGTTATAATATAGTAAAATTTCTCGTCTCTTTAAAAATGACTGGATTAATAGCTCAAAAAGTGTAGCTCCTGAGGCATTCTGATCTTCTGATACGTAAATAAAAAGTGTAAATGTATTTAAATTGCCATTTCTTCAGAATTAACAGGGTTGAAAGCTCAACGGGTGTGCTCCTGTGCTCTTCTGATCTCCTGTTACCAAACCAGTCAAAATATAATAAAGTGTTTATTTCTTAAAAAATAACAGTATTTGTAGCTGATACACCTGCCATTTAATTAAAAAGAACAGGATGACTGGCTTAAATAGTGAGCTCCTGAGGCCTTCTGATATTCTGGTACCAAAAGAGTGAAAACGTATTTAAACTGTCATTTCTTAAGAAATAACAGGATTGGTAGCTCAAAAGGTGTGCTCCTGTGCTCTTCCGATCTCCTGACACCAAAGAGTTATAATATAGTTAAATTGTCATTTCATTAAAACATTCAGGATTGGCCGTAATGATTGTGAGAACATGTGGGCTTATTTTTTCCTGATGCTAAAACAGTTAAACCATGGTCAAATATTTATTGCTTTAAAAATAACAGGATTGGTAGTTGAAATAGAGAGCTCTAGTGCTCTTCTGATCTCCTGATACCAAAGAGTTATAATATAGTTAAATTGTCATTTCATTAAAACATTCAGGATTGGCCGTAATGATTGTGAGAACATGTGGGCTTATTTTTTCCTGATGCTAAAACAGTTAAACCATGGTCAAATATTTATTGCTTTAAAAATAACAGGATTGGTAGTTGAAATAGAGAGCTCTAGTGCTCTTCTGATCTCCTGTTACCAAAATAGTTATAATACTGTAAAGGGTTCATTTTTTTTTAAATAAAAGGATTGGAAGCTGAGGTAGATACCAGAGCAGTGAAAATAGTAAAGTTGTCATATCTTTAAAAATAACATGATAGGTTCTCCAAAAGTGAGCTCGTCTGCCTTTCCGATCTCCTGATACCAAAACAGTGAAAATATAGTAAAGTGTTCATTTCTTTAAAATTAACATGATTGGTAGCGGAAATAGTGATCTCCTGTGGTCTTCTGATCTCCTGATGCCAAAACAGTTAAAAAATAGTAAAATTGTCCTTTCTTTTAATATTAAAAGGATTGGTACCGGAGTTCTTGTTCCCTTCTGATCTCTTGATACCAAAACAGTGAAAATATAGTAAATTTTTTGTTTGTTTAAAAGTACAGGATTGGTAGTTCAAAAAGTCAGCTCTTGTGTGTGGCCTTCTGTTTTCCTGATACCAAATCTGTGAAAATGTGTCCAGATAGTCATTTATGTAAAAATAATTGCATTGGAAGCTAAAATAGCTATCTCTAGTACCCTATCTCTTGTAGTATCTGTTGTCTTTATTTTTACTGGAAAAATAGTTGTCATAAAGGTGAATTTTTACAAAAGAATAGTATTTTAGTGTTGAATAGTTCCTGGGGCCTTCTGCTGTCTTGATACCGAACCATCGGGAGTATTGTTAAAATTTGCACTGTAAAGAATGTATTTTTATTGTTTTATAACTCTACTAAACAGATGTTAGGTTTGTGCACAAAGCTTTTGGTTAAACCAAGTAGGCAATGAAATCAGCAGTGGCTTTTTTCACTTTCCAGGACAACTTGGGTTTTAAAATAGCTAAAATTATGTTTTGTGAAATTATTTGTCGTATTTCAGCACTGTTAACCTCGTTTCCTCAGATAAACAACATTGAAATGACCTATTTCCTATACCTGAACCTCCCGAAGACTAGGAATAAATAAATTTTGCAATACTTGAGGCTTGAATATTCATACGCATTTACTTACTTTTTATAATTTACCTTGGTTTTTATTTTATAAATATTATTATATAATAGCTATTATTTGTAAATAACTAAACTAAATGAAAACCTAAACAAAAAAAATTTAATTTCATTAATCTAATAAATTATAAAGGGATAATAACAACCATAAAATAAAGTACAACTCCTTTATTAACCATTAGTATTTCTTGCATATAATTACAAGGGGTACAAAGATACCACATATATAATTTCTCCATATATATAACTACTGATTGTAATCATTACAACATATTTACATATAAAAAACAAAATTTCAATTTCGGTGCTCATTGTTTTTAAATTACCACTAAAATTAATTTCTAAATTATTTTACAACTTTCTTAAAATATTAAATATCTCAAGTTTGGATGAATGGAATGCTTACGTATTATGTACCAGAACTTCGTTGAAAAGCGAGCTCCCTGGTATATACCATGGTATGTCACTCGATGAAGTTGAGATAATACACATATAGATATAAATTTGTATATATATTTTAATTAATTACACTTAGATAGTAAAGTATACCAAGAAAATAGTTCCTTCCAAGGCAGAAACACAATCACATCCCATTTTAACTTTACAGTCATTTCAAAGAGAACTGTCCACTCCCTATTTAACATTATATATCTATAAAAATGTTTTTTGGTTTTTTTTATAATTTAAATTTAATTATGAAGAGAAAATAAACATTTAATCAACAACGACTTAGATAGGGTTCCACTAAAGTCAGAGTGTTTTATTTAACATCTTCACAACCATCTAATCTTAGACGATCCCTAAATACAAAACAATTAATTATTATTTAATTTTTGTTCTTCAAATATATGTACATGTGAATATTTGAAAGATAATATTCAGATCTTTTTTTTTACTTAAATAATTTCTGTACATCTATACACTTTTTACATTCAAAGTTCCATCTTCATTATTTTTTTCATTGAACATACATCCAGTATTGAATAATTTATATTACAATAAAAAAACCCAACCAATAAATCATAGTATTTTTTATAAAAAAAAAAATCTTGAGATTAACACTAATATATTACATAGATAGTCCCTTTTATTAAAAACTTTTTACATTAAACTGTAATTGAGCTAATCTAAACACACAATAGTGAAATATTATACTCATCTTTTATTATTATTAACTTCCAATTGTAAAATGTACACATAAAATCAGGTGAACAACTAGAATGAGCCATGTATTATTAATTTTTTTTTTTAATAAATTTTATGTAATATTTTTATTTATAAAGGTTGCCGTTAGTCGACCGGAGGAGCGACGGGGATAGCTGCCGCTGGCGTGAGGAATCACCTGGACACTAGGAGGGCCAGGAGGCAGAGGAGGAGTCCGCTGGTGCGCAGTCGTCCGTCCGACCTCGAGGGCGACCCTCCGTGCTCGCCGTGCTGCATCGCCGCAGGGTACTCACCCGCTAGACAGTAAGGGCAAATGCTAAGCTTCACTGTATATAAGCAGTTATTATTAATAACAATACCAACTTCAAATATTAATATAAGTTTTAATAATAGATATGAAAACTATAATCTGTCACGATTCACATAATGCACACAAATATACTTAGAGGCCAGAAAGAGATTAGGGAAATCCACCACGCTACTTCTTCAGCCACATCTGAACTACAACAAGAGCTACAAACACTTGAAGAAACTGGCATTTGCTTGAAGTCTATATTTTAATTATAAAGCCACGAGGACACTACATCTTGAACCTAACAGGTTACTAGAAGTATAACTCTCTATCTCCAGTACGTTTTAAAATGACTTTCCAAGGAAGCGGTCTAGTTTCTATTAAACAACGAGATGTCCTTTGGAGTAATATATAGGGCCCTCTAAAGTGCTACTACTCATTTGATGTCTTCTGAGTCTCGATGTAGGACTTGATGTTGTATAACTTGCTGGTTTTTTTTAGATGGAATATTATAGACATCAAAATGAATGGATTAATTAAAAATTGATGGAGAAAACCTGCAGAAAGCTCAATTCACGCTATTAACCTTCATGGCTCCTTCACAGTCTTTCATCTCCCACTGCTTGTACTCAGGGACAGCGAGAGGGCAGTGGGGGGGGGGGGGGTAGGGTTGTTGTATTTACTCACTTAAGTTTTGTCACAGTTCTTTCGGTTGTAGCATTTGTAGCTAGCTACGTGTACTATTTAAGACCATGTGAATTTAACGCTTTAAAGGTCTAATAAAGAATTCTTTGTTAACTCTTCTTTTTTTTCACCATAACCCCTTCAAATTTACAGATAATTCTATATAATTATAGATCCTCAGGTGAATATACAAATTATTTTTGCACAAAAAACTTAATGTGTCTCCGGTGGATGAACTCACCCACCGACGGCACACGGTACAACGGGTGCAGGTCAGCCTTCTTCAAACTCTCGAAAGAGGTATGCCGGGCCACTTTTCGCATGATCCCATTCTGGAAATGTTGGAGACATTTGGCTGCATTGTAAGTCAAGTGGGTAAATAGCGGGGCACCGTACAGCAGAGCTGGCCGGAGGACACATTTATATATCATCAGTTTGAGACGAAGCGACAGCTAGTGCTATTGTGCTATTGAGCTAGCAAGTGCGATAGCCGGTATGACCATTGTCGTACTTTTTATATTTTATTACTAAAATGAGTAGAGAAATGGAGATGCCTATACATTTTTATACCCAGATAGTGCATTGTGAAAGCTGGTGAGTTCTCTTGCCCTCCTATTCTATACAATTTTGGCAAGAATTTTTTCCCCTTTTGGAGGAAGAAGATTATGCAGTCGGTCTTCCCGGAGTTTACGCTGATGTTTAACATGCCCAGTCTGTCACTGATAACATTACAAACTGACTCGGCGCGTGTAAGAGCTCTTTTTGCACTCATGCTGCTTCTGTAAGCCGCAATGTCGTCGGCGAAAGCGATTACAGTAGCTTTCTGATAGTTTGTCCCAACAATATCAGATGTGTACATGATGAAAAGTACCGGAGACAGAACCGCACCTTGAGGATCTCCACAAGTCAGAGGGAATGGGTTAGAGAGGCAATCACCCACCCGTATCCTCACCGATCTGTTCTTCAAGAACGAAACCAACATGGTATATAGCTGCTCTGGGCATTGCCAGTCACAAAGCTGTCGGCACAGCACTCCGTGGGACCCTAAGTCGAAAGCCTGCGTGCTGTCCAACGAGATCATAGCAGTTGCTGTATTCTTGTTGAAGCCGAGGGTGACTTCCGTCTGTACTGTCCACTCTTTCTTTGTCTAACCTACATAAAAGTAACAAACAGTTTAGTGACACGGGAATGTATAGGGGGCCCGCGACAACTCCGTCCCTGATGATGCTCAATCTTGAAGGTGCATCTGAAGGTAAAATATTGCGTTCTAGGATCATAGAAAGATGACAAGACTGATTGCTAAGAAAGTATTTGGAGTAGAAGAGACATCGATGGAGCATATAGTTGGCATGGGCGTTTAAAATTTTGCTGTATTTAAAATTTTGCTCTTACGGAGTATTTGAACTAAACTATCAAAAACATTGCAATGAATTATCAAATCGATATATAAATACTAAAGCTAGTGAATTGAATGTTAGTTAGAAAGTATATGCACTTAAAATAAGACTGGACGAAAAAAAATATATAAAATATAAAAGTTATATATAAAAAATATACCAACGAAGAATTCAATATTTTATTATATTATATAAAATTATTTGATGTACATGAATGCACCCTTATATAGTACAGACAACTGAGAATAAAATTAACGTGGGTGAAGAAACATTGCCTACGAAGAAATAACCTGAAAGTGAGAACGTTTGAAGAATAGAAAACTTTCCCTTGGGTGAAGTAGATATTAGATACGTGGATATCGGAAGCCAGCAATGTCATTATTTAATCAATTCAGATTTATATATGACCTACCATCTCATAGTCGTACTCTACTACTCTTTGAGTACACCTATTCCCTGTAGTGGTTACCTAGTGCTCCAATATTGGGTGAAATTTCGTGTTGTTTGATGAACTCTACAGCATGGCTGTACTGAACTCTGCTGTATTTCTAACTGGAGGCAAAAAAACAAACAAACCATAGAATGTAAAGATAAATACATTCATAAAACGTCATAATTTCAAATTTAAGGTGATGAGTTCCACTCTGATAATGTAAATTAATATATGACTCAATAATAGGACGAGCGTAAAAACAGACATCGTTCCATGGCGTTGTTTGGGTGGAGTGTTAATTTTTCGTGACCAGCAAATCAAAGACATCTAGAAACAATTTAGCAGAGGCGTTAAGGCCACAGCCAAATATACTGCAATGATATCTTAAAATCAAACTTAATTTACTTATTATAATTAGGCTGATTTGACAAGGAGTGAGTTTGAGTGGTGCAATTGTTTCCACTAGGAGACCTTTCCCTCTCGGCTGTGTTACTTCAGCAGTTTACCAAAGAAACTTGCCGATGGTCTCAGTACAAGTTAGATATTAGTGTTTGTTTAGAGCTGTTTTCAGAAGACAAAACTGTCTAACCCATATTTTAGCTATACTCCTTGTTTTCTAAGTATCATTATATCCTATGATTACAATAGGTAGGAGATCAAGTATCAGGTTTTGAAGTAACCAAATTAATTTTAGATTGTATAACTATTTGTTGTTGCAGCGTTCAATTTCATATTGCAACATTGCGACTCCTCAACTAGAGCTCATTCAATAGCTAATAGATTAGACTGGTTAATGGGGACATTGGTGGTCATCGGATTATTCAAGAAACAAAATAAGATAAATGCAATAGCTTTAAGTAATTTTTCGTAGCAACTTTTATATTGTATTTATCCTTATCGCAGATATATTTTTCAAACAGGTTTTTAATATTTTTGGTTTTATTATTAATTTAAAACCGTTAAATGGAATGAAATCAATTGAAAGTGGACGATATGAAGACAAGATTGGCTGGTAATCTCAGCAGGCCCCTTTGTATAATATATTAATGCAGGATTGTAACATGGCTATCAAGGTTTCCTGATAATAAAGTATAATTAATTACTTTTGCTGGAACCTCCAGGTAAAAGACAGCAGGCGAAGATCGGAAACCAATCAGCACAGTAAAATTGCTGTAACTAGAAGAACAATGTTTATTAAAGGACAAGAACTACAGTCGTCAAAGGCTGCGAACCACTAAACTATCCACAGCACATGTGCTCACTGAACTATTGAAAATCTGCAAAATCACTTCTTGCAACATTCAACAAGCAGTCAAATAATTCTGTAAGAGTCTACTGGCAATTAAAATAAAAACGTCGCAACTCACATGCACACCCTGACCATGAACCATCATGCTTCATGATTAGAACCTTCTTTGTTCTTTTCCTTCATCCATAATGCATACGAATAAATAAGACAACAAGCAAAGCAGGAATAGGAGCCACATCAACAGCTAACACAGTGTAGTTCATATAAAGAACATTGCAACATGAAGGAAATGTTAAAGAAGAAGAAAAATAAAACAGTGAGATAGAAGAAAATCCGTATAATAAAAGGACAAGCTACTAGCATTATGTTTATCCAATAACAAGAAGCGAGTAGGTGACACCAAAGACCCTTTTTACCAATGGCATTCTAAACTTTTCATTTAGAGGATACACAACTTTGTCTTCGTATGGACGCTATTATTTGATACTTTTATCTAGTTACAGGAATAAGTTTGTAACTTATAAAGGACTATCGAATTCCAGTTTTACGTCTTTGAGAAAATAACAACCAATTTTCCATAGAGAAGTTCAGTAAAATGTGTTTCGGAGTATATTAGCTCCAAGCTATGTAAAAGTATAACATGAAAACTTTTGATGATATTAGTCCAATATGACACAATTCTATCAAAAAATCTTTATAAATATGTCACGCAATTGACGGCTGTAAAATTGAGGGTGTTACCTTTTGTTGACAAGCTGATTTAAGAGAGCTCCAAGCTAAAGAATCGATAGGTGCTTTGTTGACATACTGATTTCTTTCCAACTATTCAGAAGCTGTTTTATGGGATAACGGTCGCTTTAAAGTTACAATTAAAACATTTATGAGCGCACTTGCAGAAAACGTTCTGATATAAGTCAGTAAGCAGTGGTTATGCGCATAAACTACCCGTTTCTTTCTCTAATATAGCAACTATTAAAAAATGAGGCTTAATCACAGATATTGTAGAGTAGTTCTGAGTTTTGTGATTAGATACATTTTGCAAGAAGGAATATAAGACAAGTTGTCAATAAGATTTGGATAAGGAGAGTTGATACAGTGCCAATATCGGGATGCCTAACTAACACACCATTGGAGATAGCAAACAACGAGTGAACCATTCGCCATCCATACTGCTACCCCACAATATATAAAAAGGGTTGCGATGTAAGGGTAGGGGGTGGATCCTGTATTGAATGAGAGAGCGATGGCCGCTCCCGAGGGATACTGAAATGGAGCCAGAGGAGATTTATCCTCCCTATTACGTCAGGGCTCGATAGATATTTACACAGAGCCCATTTGTCTCTGTGCTTTCACAATTAAAACGTTTTGATCCCTAACTGGGCTCCCGAGGGGCTTCTGGGACTGCCCGAGGGACACGTAGGTTTGCCCGGCCAGTTTGTGAAATCATCCAATATTAATATAGACTGCAGAGGCTTCTCCCTTCTCTTCAATCACCGGGCAGAGTTATGCAGCCACGTTATTCAATAGACAGAATGTAACCATTCTAGGTCAATGTAATAGCTAATTGTATTCTATGATAACATGTGAAGCTTTATGCGACATCTGTGCCCAGTCGTTGACTAATCACCAAGAAGAAAGGAAAATAGCAATATTTTTAAGTGCCTCGTAAGTTATGTACATGGGGTGAAGGCATATGATCCATGAATAGCCTCTTGAAGGGGAATTTCCCATCAGACGGGGGAATTTCCACTGAATAACAACAAAATTGAGACAAATCCCCTGAAACAGTCAGTCTGCACCAAGCAAGAACTACAGAACGGTTTTCTCAGAAGATCTTAATGAGTTACCAAGAGGTGTTATCTAGCCCAGACTTCATGATGTTCTTATTGCAATAGTAGGTTCAAACAACGAAGCAGGTAGCCACAGATAAAACGAAGCCCACTTAGACAACTTGCTGATCTTAGGCTTCGTACAAAGTCCTAAGAGCAGGTCAGGGTATACAGTTCATATTTAGTCATAATAATACTGAAAATAATTAATTATGTAACTTTATCAAGACCATCACATAATTTTCACTTTTTTGATAAGATAATTTTATGGGTAATAATCTACCCAATGGGTATTCCTAAACGATCTGACAGGTGAAGAATTGTTCTGATTAATTACGCAAATATTGAACCTATTTATTTGCATAACTAGCAGTAACATTCCTCCAATTGTAATATGGGTCAGTTAACCATTACTTATATAGTTATATATAATAAGAAACACAGGTGAGCTAATTATCTCTCAATCACAGTTCAACGACAAGCATGTTTACTGCACCATAGCATATCTGCAGGGGAACTTCACACTACGATTTTGTAAAGGCATACCTTTGTCCATTAATAAATTTGATGACAATCCAACATCTCACTATCCATGGCCTACGATGAAACTCGACTAATTCATCCACTTATTTATATATTCACGGATACTTAATTAATACCCAATATATACATGTATATAATGTACGGCACAAAGGGATACAGGGTTTACCAAACATATCATAGAAATATGTTTCTAGAATAATTTTTAACAACTTTATTAAGATGAAATTACAATCTGCTGTAATGCTTAATAGGCAATAAATAATTGTAAACATATCATAAATTAAGAAGTTTTGGTTCAAATAATCAGAGAAAGAATAATAAATCAGTGAATGTTTGATTGGAAATATTGAAAAAAAAAAAATTATATGGACATTGGAAAAATGCGATTGCCTTTGCTCCTAAATATTTACAGCTTTTTTGCTCTGAAAACCTCACCTAGAAAATATTAAAATAAAAGCATGTCTATAGACTTGAAAATGTATACATATACCTAACTAGTAATTACTTATCAGCAACAATCACCCTGATAGGATATGTACCTAATGTCTGGGAGCGTCGAAGCATGTAGGTCAAACATCCCGTATATAATGTAATTGATACAGTCGAGAGGTATGCATTCACGCGCACTCATACATAATATTCCTAGTAATATACATCTAACTGCACCTTATCAAATATTATTTCGAACAGAATGATAAACAATGGAACGATTTCTTGACACTGCCAGTAGGCAGGTTAATTTTTTTTAACTACAAACATGTAGTTAGTTAAGAGAGATCGATTCGCGGGTCCACGATGCAATTTCACTGTTGGCAATGGCTCAGGTGGGTCAGGAGGGACTTTACTCTATGAGAAGGTCTTTGGTGAATGGCATTTTTCAAAAGTCTAAAACCACCTTTGTCCTTGGAAAGGTTTCCCGTTTAATAGCCTCACGACGAATGGGAACCTTTCAAACGAACCACGTTGATAATTCAGGCTACTTGTTCATAAGTCAGGCGTAAGTTGGATTACGCAAAGGGATTAATTAAACCAAAGTAATCTGGTATGAAGGAAAATATACAGCAAGGATCATTTCGAAGATTGCAAAGAGGTGAAGTAAATTACACACATTTCGCGTTGAACCAAAACTAATGATCTATCCTTCTTTTAATATGTTACTAACGGGTTAATTATTTATAGTTAACTTAATTTTTTTACTTCAAGTGAGAGGTGAGGCAAAAATATAACACGCCCAACATTTACATCATATTATTATATATATCAACTAATTTAATGATTTGCCTGGTCTAAGGTACACTCACGCAGTGGCCTCATTCTGTAAATTCGAAGTGTTCAGTAAGAAGACGCTGATCCATGACACAATTAGATCGCATCTATTGTCTTGATTTGGCAAAGTGAACTACCAAATTTTTGATCAGTGATGCAGTTGTTGAAGGAGGGAGAGATTTTGGTCCGGTGACAAATGAAATATTGTTACTACGTCCTAACAATGACCCTGTATTAATTATTCATTAGTAATGACATTAAACAGCTTACACTATACCATGTAGCCTTACCAACAATGATATAACTCACCATTAAGCACATGTACGTAAACACTGGCAGGATTGGCGTTGGATGGGACACATGTGTAGTTGCCCGAGTCTGTGAGAGAGGCTTTGGTCACCAGGAGCTTAGAGGTAGTCCCTGAAGCTGTCTTCTCCGTCTCCAAGGAGATCCCTCCTCTGGGAGAGTCGAAGTCGACGACGGATGATCCCTGATACCAGTGGACAGAGCTGGGTGGGGTCGAGTGCACGTTGACGGTGCAAGTGAGGCTGATAGTGGAACCCTTCTTCACGTAGACGTCCTCTGGGCCCCAGATGTTGGCCTGAGCAGCTGCAATCCCCCCCATTCACCAGCTCAGAACCCATCCAAGGAGTCAACCATCTCATCATATTATATAAGTGGCTAAGACATTGCGCGACCATATACCAGGTAAGCTAGAGCACCGGAAGCTGTTCGTGCAGATTACAATTTTTGATCAATATCACATCAGTTTTGACGACTTCATAAGGAAAAGTCGAATAAATAGCAAAGACCCGTCTTTCGTATGTTAGTGTATGTACATATTCCACATAACAATGTTATGGACTCACTGTACGTGTCATGTCCCATTGCCAAGGAAAATGTTTGTTAAAGCATTAGTGAAATGCTCAGATCTTATCAATGAGTTCACACGGATCTACAATTTGTATACACCCTTTCGTGTTCAGATTTTTATCAAATCTGCAAGGCCATAAAATAACTCAGTCTTTAAACAAACAAACGTTAATATTTGCTGAGATATTGTTATATTTTTAGATATTAGACATGGCTATATTCCAAGTTTTGACATAAAATAGTGTTAATGGGTGGTTCTGGGCTATTCATGATAAGAAAAGAACTCTCTTGCCTACCTACAATTTGTTTGACAGTGATGCAAGTGCTTGTGGTGGCTACACTGTATTAGTAAACTCAAACAAAATCCACACTTAAACCATATATGTTACTGCATACAAATAGGAGACTTTATTTAAACATTTCGTTTAAGTTAGTTTATTTAATTGTAAGATACTTGAAAACGGTGGTTGGTGTATCCACCAAGGACTAGAGAGAGGTGAACATTTATTAACACAAGATATATTTAAATAAATTAAATCATCTAAATTATCTGCACACAATTAATTAAGCGTTATTGAAATATTACCACTTTTGGCTTAAATGACATACAATTATATTCATTAATACGAACATAAAATTGTTGTCCTCGCAAAGTCTTGTGACCGCGAAAAATACTTGTGACAAATTCAACTCACGTTAAACTATATTTAATATTATATAATCAACCCTTGAAGATGACCTACATGAAATATAAATAAATAAAACCGTCATTGAAAGTATATCACTGATAAAAAAAAAAATGTGCTAATCATCCTCTCATCATCACAGAAAGGACGAATAGTTACGCCAATTATACCGTGACGAACCAGAAACATTCTCAATGCCTAAACGCTTAAATATATCAAATTTGATTTGGGTTATGTTAAGCAGCTTCGAAATTTCTCTAGCGAACATCTTGATCTAGTATTACCTGGTAAATGTCATGAACTGATAAATATTAACGAGCTATCATTACAAATGTAATGTAAATGTGACACCTTCAATTATTCTGAATTTTAAAAATACATATTTAAAAACATATATATTGTAAATTGCTTAATACCAATAAGATGGTTGATTCCCTTGAAACAAATGATGTTTCCCCCTCAAGTTTATTAAATTAAAAAAATAGCAATATTTTACGTGGCTACACGTTTATTACCCAATATTGGTTTTAATAATTACCTTCTCAAAATATCTCAAATAACAATTTGGATAGTGAAATCCTGTCTGTTTATGTATACTGAAAGGAAAGTAAATTCTGTATTGAAATGGATTAGATACTTTCCCGTAGTACGTAACAGAAAAGGATTCACCTTCTCTATTGATCATAACTGTAAAAGTAAAAACCATGAAGAAACCCAAAAATATAGGTTTATAGTATAAAAACCAAAGGGTTTTAACAGAAAATTTTAATTACCTTGAAGTCAACAGAATGACTGTTGTAGAATGATTTTTTTTATGAAATTTTTTTGTATCAACTCTGTTACACTTCAGAAGGCAAATATATATTATTAAATCTAGGCATGCATAATGAAATGATAAAAATATTTTTTAAAGGTATAAACATTTTCGATCTTGGTCAAATTTCTGCTCCGATTTGTTACCAGAAAAATTTGAAAAAAAAAAACCTTTAAAGGGTCTTTGCTTAAAACATCACACATCTAGCAACTGTGAGACACCACAGCTAGCAATAAACAATGAAAGTTTTTGCATTATAAAATATTGTCTATAAAACAAAATAAATAAAGACAACAGTTCAACACAAAGCTTTGGAAACACAACAAAAGTTTCATTCTTTTTTTTTTTTTTCAAACGAAATAACACATGACCTTCCGGTTCACTTCAACACACAGCATATGCATTCAAAAAGCTAATTTCCTAAACACTGGTCCGCAAAAAAAAGATTTTCAAATATTTGTACTCGTACTATAATTATGTTTGTTTATCATCCATGATCTTGTTTATTATACAAGTGTATCAATGTTACTGTATATTAGTCACATACAGAGATGCTTTGTACCGTAAGGGAGTGTAGTGCAAACACAAATGAACACACATTTAATGCAATTGAACTAACTCAGCAGGTATCATGCGTCAGTGCAAAGAGGAGTTAACTAACAGAGCAACCAATTATTATTATAATACTAATTAAGTCATTAAAGGTAATTTGTGTCTAAATACAAAAGTATAGTTGCTCCATTAGTTTTATATAAAGGCTAAAAAAACTGTTCACGTTTGAATTCTCATAAGGGATATGCCCTAAGTCATAAATAAATATATAATAACACTTAAGTGTATATAGTTTTATTATAGCATTTATACAATCTGTTTGAAAGCTTTTTTAAAGAACTATAAGGTTTACGATTCCATGTATTTTGCAATAAGTCGAAAGCAGTTTAGATGTTCGTAAAAAATGCTGGCTATATAATGTTTATTTTGAATTTGATGAGAATTAGAATAATTGAAAATTCAATATTTAAAGAGACGAAATTGTATATTAAGAGTTGTTATAACTTAACACTTCACACACAGATTTTATGTTTATCTCGATATGTTTTTTCCATAATTGTGCTATTTTTGAATGGATTTTATTATTATTCGGTGGAAATAGTTTAATTTATATTACTTAAAATGAATTTCCTGCCAATTTGTATATCACAAAATGTAGTGAGGAACTGAAAATCACAGCTTGAAATTATGGCAAAACTTCATATGGAATAAAGATAATAATTGTACACCGATAAGTAAAATTAACACACTACTATTATTTTTTGAAATAGGTCCAATTTTTGCAAACTTAAGACTTCAAAAATATTTTTCGTTAAAAAAATAACTCATTTAAAAAAGAGATTGTTAAGAACTCTTAAATGCCTTGGTATTGATTGGAAGATGTTTTCAATAAAGTCCTGAGGAATATTGTCCCTCCCTCTCTAATTCTTTCTCTTCAAAATAGGGTTTAAGTCGATACTCTGTGGTGGTCAAGCGATCAATCCCCACCTCAATCAGGTAATCGTCCACCTTTCATGCTCTGTGCGGTCTGGAATTATCCATTAACGAGAACCCCACGCTGATGTAGGGAGCATACGGCACTGCATGTTCATCGATTATGTCTCTTAAGTACCTCTGAGGCGTTAGGGACCTTCCCCGCACAACAACCAGTTCGGTACGAGCGTCGAAGGAACATCCGTGAGTCACCACGAAATGCGACCTGGGAAACCATACAGCATGGCGCTTACCTCTTTCCTGGCCGTCTTCGTGTAAAATTGGGGTAATCTGAACACTTGAGCACTCACATCTCATCTGTAAAGAGAACTCTTTTCCTGTTTTCCAATATCCAATTCACACATTCACGTGCCTGGCCATTTTGTGAGCTGTGGCAAGGAGAGGTCCACGGGCAGGATGTCGATCCCTAAGGTTATTTTCATTAATCATTCTTCTGTCCTGCTGGAAATGGAAACATTTCGGACTTGCCTTATGGGACATTTTATCTCATTTCCGCCAGGTGCCGGATGAACATATCGTCTCTTTCTGCTGTACATCTAGGACGACCCTCCCCCTTTCTTCTTGGCTGATGCTATGTCTCCTTAAATCGCTTTAGAGCTCTGCCTATGGACGAGTGGTGTACACCCAGTCTCCTGGCGACTTCACGGCGGCTGTATCCTTCCTCTATCAATGTCACAGCCCTAACTCAATCGTATTCACTTAAATGCCTTACTGGGTCAATAGTTAAACAAAAGAAAAGCGCAAGATAGTTCATTTAATTTAAACTAAAAGAAATTATGTGGTGGGTTAATTTTGTCAATTAGTGTACTTATATTATATTGGTAAAAGCTTGGAGTCTTCCCTAATATATCTTTTTTTATCAATATGACATCGGTCGATGTTTCTCTTATTCAAGCACGCTCAGGACAGAAAACGTACATTAACATATGGAGATGACAATTACATACAAAAACACGTAATTTGATAAATAATAACCAAAATAAATAATAAATGATATTATTTCTCAATTTGTAATAATCCATTGTTATACATATATATATAGTTACCTTATTACCTTTTAAGATAGTAACTTCGGAATTTAATATTGATTTATAATTTTAAATGTTTAATTTATTTTTGCAGTAAGGTTTCAATTCGGTTTATATAAAAACGGATTAGTAAAATTGAAAGATTGCGTAAATTAGGTGTGTTGTTTTACTTTTTTTTATTGTTTTGTATGTAATTTTTTTTCTTTACATGTTAATGTATGTCTATAGTTCTGAAATGTTGTCATGAGAGTGCCCTAATAGGCAAAACCTCTAACGATGATGTCATATTAACAAACAAATATAAACGGCTAGGGAGTCCAAGTTATTTTAACGGAGTATACAAGTGTCTGTTTGTGTATTACTGAGAACAAGAAAAAAATATTTATTCTTCTTTTATTAACTTCATAATTTGTATCATACAACTGTAGGGCATTAGGAAATATCAGACGTGAACAGCTTTATAAAGGATGAGGTATGAGAACCAAAACAATTTTACATTTCAACTAAAAACATATAAAACAAAAAAAAATAATTGAAAAAACAAAACAAAACAGAAAATCAAAAAGTGCCGGAAAGTATAAAGTAAGTGAGTGATAAAAATGCAAATAGATAAAGATAGATAGATGGTGAATGAGAAAGATAGAGAGAGAGTAACCTTGCAGGTCGGGTCGAGTCCTGGCGGTTGATCCAATCACAGGCTCGAGAACCTCTGGGAAGAGAAGGGATAAAGTTCAACATCAAGTGCAAAACTAACTAACATTCAGCTCAGACTCTTCCATCTCAATGGCCATCAGTTGACCAATAATGACTCGAAAACAAGAAACATTTCATCACATTACCTATTGGCTTTGTCATTGGCAGCGTTTCACCACAATTTAAGCCTTCTTAAGGCTACCCTATCAAAATCCATCGAGTTCTAGTCATTGAATCTAAATGAAATTATTTAATTTTGAACATTGACAAATCATGATGCTAACACAAGTTACTTATTTGTTTTTCACAAGCACTTTCAACTGGGCACATTACAATTCTGAGCAATGATACTATACGCTGCTCAAAAAGCTTGTGAGTATTTATAGGGAGACATAAATTCGCAAAATAATAATACTCGCCATGTTGGATGAATTATTTAAAGCGATTTGAAATTAATAATTCAGTGGCATAATAATTATGTATTAGTGCGTAATTGTATAAATATAATATTATAATTGTTACAGGAAAGGAGCTAAGTGCTTAACTTAAGTAACAGCAAGATTAAACATAAGGGGGTAGAAATACGCCTTTTTGACCATCAATGGTAGACATCACTTGGTTAGTTATTTCTTTACGCCTTTTTAGGAGAGGGGGGAGTTAAGTTGAATTTAAATAATATTTAGGAACTTTTAAAAGAGTTAAAGGACTACTAAAAACAAATTCATTTCTTAAATCGTTACAAATATCTAGACAACTTTGAAAATCGATAATCCAAACAATTGAAATATTAGTCGGTTTATAATTACATTTAGGAGAAAAAGTGGACTGTTTTTATGAGATGATTTTAATAATTAGAAAACAGTACCCACATACATATATTGGGAATTAGATACGCGAAGTGAAATCTTTATCTGTGCGAACTAAATAATTGATTCTATCACGCACTACAATTATTGTACTTGGTGACTTGCTGTTCATTAACCAATTTAGTTGCTAGTTAAATCGTATTCAGACAGGGAAATTTAGAGGACCCACCAATTTCTCATTTGTCACCAATGTCCGAAACAAAGTATGTATTTTCACACTCAAGGTACAATGTAGTGCACAACAGTATACCAGTACCAGTACACGATACAAGTGAAATTAATTAATTATCGTGCTTATGTGAAATAGTTGATGTAATAATGTAATGATAAAAAAAGTATGTATATATGTTACATTTAATAAGATTTAAACATTGTAGATTAAAGAGTCTGTGCAGAATGTATTAGATTTTAATGTTTAATTTTTACAGCTACGTTCTGGATTGCATTCAAGCTCTGTTGAATACCAGCCACTTTCTCAATGGATCACTGACAGTAGTGAACAGACCAGGAGATAGGAATAAAAAAATTATAATTAAGAAACAAACAAACTAAATTTCTGTTATCAGTGATCTAAATTTTCTAACTGTAATTATATTTACAAGGATTATTTACTCTTGTTTAAAAAGTAACATATAATTTGAAATGTGTACAAAAAAAAAAATTGCAGAAGTGTGCGAGCTTGAAATGACTCAGCAACTACATTGATGTACAGGAAAGATAGCTGAAATTAAATAAACAAACAGAAAATGAAATAAATACAAATAAAAAATCAAATTCATTGGGTTCCAAAATGTATATATAAGCCTTTAAACTATTCCTCTAGCTGCGAGATTTTTAGAATACAGATTTTTGTTTGATGTAATTTTCATATTAAACTCCAGTATAATATTAGCGCAATTATTCTTTTTACGTTCCATGAAAGAAAGGATACTGACGACCACTCGAACTTTTACTTGGATGCTTTTCGATAGACAAGCAAGCTAACATGGAGAGTATGTCTAGCGAGAGTGTCTTTTGTAATCCCTCTTATAAAGAAAGGACACATTGGCAAAAACACTGCCTTTTTCCATTTACTAAAAATCGTGATACTTACACAGGTGGCCTGAAAAGTTTCCGACCTCAACATAAAGATGATAATAAAATAAATAAAAGCTAAAATAAAAGCTTTGTTAGGCCGGAAACTTTTTAGACCACCCTCGTACATCCAGTGAACCAGCGATTCCTCCCTCATAACGGTTTTCCACTGTTACATTTTATCAGTAAAAATTTGAGCACATCTAATTTAATATATGCCATTAATTATCGTGTTTTTCACATTATTAAATGCCGTGAAATCCGATATCTGGCTTTCGTCAATGGGTTTCAATAGCAAAGTTTAAAATTTAATTTTTATTAAGCTAATTGATATTATTAGGCTTAGGAGTAGTTTATTTTTTCGAAATTGATTAAAACCGACATTATGAAGTTCCGAAAGTTTTTATTTATTGGTAGTAAAAATTGATAATCGAAAAAAATAAAAGCATATAATAGTAACCTCATCCGAAAAATATATTTACCTTATTAAAGGGTTCTCGTCTATTATTTCCCTATCGTTCACTAAAGTATTTAAAGTATTAATTTGTGAATTCAGGATTAATGAACGATATAGTCAACTTTATGGATTAATGAAAGTACGCAATTAGGAAACACCGATAACAACTATATTTAGAATATGTGATAAGAATTAATAAATTAGCCTAAATTCCTAAAAAACCTAAATCCTTAGCTGATTTCCACAATACGATTTAAATAAATAATAAGTGCTTACACTACGAGCTATGGTGGTTTTTTATTTATCTCCGTTGCCTGGATTATAGAAAGCTTAGCATGAGTAGGACAAAGGAGCCTGCACAAAATTTGTAATACGGTTGCGGGATTCAAACCATACGACTTTGTTTTCCAAAAACGGACACATTTAATATTTTTTCTTTATATTACTAGATATTTATATGAACATTACAATTTACATGTACTCCATTTTTAATTGGGATCTAATATTGGAATTTTCCTTGAAATATTTTTTCTGAAGGAATTTCTTAACTCTTCTATACGATTAACGATTACCAATCAATCGAACCAGCTTACAAATGTCTTTACTTGAAAAAATAAAAAAAAATATTTGACACTTTTTAAAGTATATAAGTAAATACTTAAAAGAAAGTAAATAGTGGGAAATGTTTGTTTAAACGTGAAGAGCTTAACCCTCATACCAAGTTATGCAAATGATTCGGGTCTTTGTGGGAGTATGTAGATGCAATTAAGTAGAACAGGGGAGTCCTAAATGTAGAAAGTAGGGTTTAAGCCGACTAGTTAAACATTGGAAAAACAGAAAACATGTCAAGTGGAAAAATCAAATTTTCCAAATCATTTAATATTTGTATTAATTACAATTTCGTACATGGTAAAACAATTTAATCTTGTTCTTAACAGTTATAATATTAACAATTTCTATGGTTGTGGTTGGATCAGAAACTTTTCAAAATGATTTTATATAAATTTTACTCTTTTTTTATCTCTTCATGTGTTTATATGTATGTTTATTTCTTTTTATTGGAGAGTTATAATTGAACAGTAAATTCTGGCAATATGAACCCGAGAAAGTCCTTGTGGATTCGGGTCCTTGGATCTCGGTTGCCGTTACCCTGGGGGGTTCCATAGGGGTTAGAGATTATTTTACTTTATTGCTTCAACTTGGATTATCGAAATGTTAAAAATTCCTTTCTCCCTCAATCTAAACATTGGATTATTTAAACATTTCCATCTTGAATTAAAAAAAACTAAACGTCCTCAATCGTTTCGTTTTAGTTCATCCTTGAAAGCATCCTTGATAGCTTTAGTGATAGCCGAGAATACGGTGATTGCAATTAAAATGACAACGATTCAAATGCTTTTAATTTATTTTTGCCAAAGCGTGTTTAATTTCATGATAGCCTAAGAAAAAAAAAAATGATTTTAATATTAAATTGGCGCTAAGCTGAGATTTGAGAACGATAATTTTATTTTTCGTACGTCCAATTATTTAAAAAAAAAACACACGGACAATCAGCAATATCCTGGAATATATATTTTAAATTTAATAATTAGCATTAATGATTGATAATTATAAATACTTGGGAGACCGAAAAAAGTTCTGATATAAAAACACTCTATTAAGATATTTTTAATATTTTCATATAATGCCATATATTGTTGAGCAAAGTAGCTCTCAGAAAATGACCATAGGGGCCACCCTGATGCCTCTTCGCTCATTGGTTATATTACGTAAAGAGAATTCGTATTAGGAAGGCGATTGAGGGTTCATATTTCCTTAGTTCAGGGGTGGTACTTGGTTCAAGTCCCGATTTGTTAATTATTAATAACTGTGTTGATATTGATTCCAATGCTCCTAGGATCGATTACCAATTTTCACAGTATTTTTTTTTTTGCCGTCAATGATTGATAATTATAATTAAACGGTAGGTCCAATACCGCGATAAAATGTCTCATTTTAAGAGTCTAGGGTAAAATTACACGACCAGGGCTGTCATCCTACGGGAAAGTATTGCACTTCCACGTAGTTCCAAAGTGACGCGAGGGAAATACGACCCTTGGCTATGTAGTTCTGCTACAAATAAAGTGAGGCTTTATTGCCTTGTTATGAAGCAGGCCTACTGCTCTGGTGTAATTTATGATACACACGCACGGACCCGTATAAAACTTTCCGAAGATTAAATTACTCCACTTGTCACAGCCAGGAAACTTCAACTAAGGGTACATTTTTTCATTTCCGCCGATGCACGCTGGTTCCTAACGACGAAAAACGGGACAAAAGTCTGCAAAACAATAAAGTTCGCCTCAAAAATTTTTTTTCACATTTTTAATGAAGGTATAGATTGCCCTTGATGGAAAACTGGTGATAAATTTTCCAAAAATAGCACCAAAATAGGCCAAAAATAGACACACAAAAAACTTTCACAAAAATCAAGTGTGACCCATGATTTTCAAAGTTTTTTTTTACGCTGAATACAATGGTGTTAGTTTACGCGACTTATTCAACAACCAAGAAAATATTAGGTAAGTTTTCCACATAGTCATCATCGTTTTTAGTGTGAAAAAATGTATTGGGAAATAAATACATGTAGGTACACAGCACATACGCATAGGTAGGTCCTCATAGTAAAACTATTACCCCGATTAATGGCTATATTTGAAAAAACAACATGATGAGTAAAGTAGTAAAGTTGGTAAACATCAGTTTTCAATTCCGTCTTCGTACATAAATCCAGAGAGTTCGTGATTATTATAATGTTACTTTGTTGTTTCGACAAACAGAGCAAGGGCTTCTTCTTTTGATAGCGTATCACTTTCGTCCTTTTTCGGTTCGGTCCCGAACAAATTTGAAAGGCTTCCTACATTGCTCATAAGCTCTGAAAATTTTTTGAAAGATGTGTGAGCCCGTTTTTTGTCAAACTATACTTCATTGCATATTGATGTTGAGAAATTGAATATAGCTCACTCAATTCCTTACCTTTGCGTTTGTTCGAACTCTAAATACGGCACTTTTATGGCAGAAACCATGATTATTATCTTTAGAATGGTGGTAACAACTGAGTCAGAAGATCAACAAGGAATGGACCACATTGGTATATTTCTTTCATTTTTAATAGCGAGTCAAATACTCAGAATTTAAATAAACAGACACGTTTGTCTCCACTAATAAGGATCTAGAATCAAGGGTCGCAGCTAATTTGTGTTTTAATCGCTTCTGCATACTTGTATGAACACGAATCAACTTCATTTTAAAAAGCGGGTGGAAGCGGAAGATTCATAAGCTTCTAAAAGCGTAAATAATGTGTAAAAACTAGAATTTTTCTTATATTAAACGATCTAAGCGCACGTTATCGTTACATTTTCCTTAGTGTGAATAACGTGCTAGCTTCATTTTTTGCCCTGTAAAAGAAAGCCACTGAAAGACAATTTTAAAATAAGATTGAAATATCTTTTACCCGTCATTACAAAACTTGGCTTTTCCTCGCGATTTTCTTGTTTATTCTTAACCCCTTACTCTTTCTTCAAGTAGATGAGCTTACAATATAACGACCAAAGCTTAGAAACCATCGGTTCTGAATACCTTAGGTACCTCTCTAACTGAATTATAATACCATTTAAGGCCCACGAAGGTGTCAAAAATGGACTTTTGTCCCGTTTTTCGTCGTTAGGAACCAGTGTGCGATGGAAGGACCACAGTAGAAATGGGATTTATGTTGGGACGCCTGGTTGCAGGTAGGTTCACCGCCCCGAGAGGTGATTAAAACAGCCCCTAGCCCAGGGCATAAATCTATAACCCAGCAAGTTTCTTAATAATCAAGTGGGCCGTGGATATATTAGTTTACACGGGCCTAATCAACCGCCCTGGGGTACACCTCCTGTTTAATGAGCGCAAGGGCCGCTATGGCCTTCCCCTCTTTAACTACTTTTCAGCCTTCATTATCGCCCATCCTATAATTCATACGTGTACAGCTTAGAGGAAACTTCACGGTTGACTCGATTGCTTTATAGGTTAATAAACACTGTCACGTAATATTAATTTACGTTAACCGGACAACAAGTTTGAAGTAGGCATGTCCGTGATACAGGATACGACTCTTCAAAAAGATTTTAATCTATACAGATCTTTTCAATAATGTAGACAGAAAGAGTTGTTTTTGGCCCCATCCATTAGAACCTTACCCGAAGTTCACTAAAGCAACACGTAGTGTGCTTTCAGTCATTACGGTGTGGTTTTCAGATATCAGTGGCCTCTAATCCTCCTTTAATACTCCTCTCCTTACTTCTTAATACATTATTTTAACTAGATAGGAGATTTAACTAGGTCAAAAAATTAATTTTACAATATCTAGCGGTTTTATATCAGAAAATAAACAAATGAACTGCATCTAGTGATCCATATCCCGATCATCAAAATTCCCAACCAATCAAATCAACTGACAGAATTACTTGCATATTCAACAAACTTGACTGGGTGAGTTGAGAAACCACATAAGTCACTTTTTTGAGGATATTTCAAAATTTGGCGCGGTTCCATTCAGTGGAGGTAGACGCGTGTTTTGGGAGCATAACCCCAAGAGGCCGAAGCATTTTCAATGTTTTATAATAGTGGCTAGTTACCGTTTAGTTGAGAAACGCTTAAGTCTGTGACTCACGAACTTAGTGACTGCGCACTGAGGCCGGTCCCAACTCGGAGTTCTCAGAGGCCATGATTATTACAATGTTAGTTTTCACTCCTGAAGACCATAGTTTAGTCTTATATACCTCTCGTGATTGCTTAAAATAATGAGTGAGGGGCAAAATAGTACGAGCTGGACCAGTTAAAACATACACTTATCCGTGATTAAGATTACTTATTCCTTTTTTGTTACACAGTTGCGGTTTTTGTCTCCTTCTTAAACAATCGTTTTGATTTACTTGTATGTCTCTATAGAAACCAAATGTTAACGTCATATTCCGAGTTCTTCAGGAGTTTCAGAAGTTGGACAATCAAAAATGAGCAGGATTGCTATCTGGAGGGTTTGATAAGCCCAAATAAAACAAAGAAGCAGGAGCCAAAACGATGCCAAACTAAACAGGTCATTTAGTTTCCAATGAGCCTGTAATGGAAGAACTCTGGTGGTGTGAGACGTTTGCTGCAACTTACCAGCAAAGGAAAAGTCCCATAGCCATGAGGAGTAAATACCATCCTGGCAATGGTAAAGTTGAGCTTGATACACTCGTTCAGTAAAAAGACTTCGTACAAAAATATCGTATTACTCGGGTTACGAGCGTATCTGGGAGCAAATTTATTGCCCTGACAATTTTCAGCCTATTTAAAGCTGAATACCCCGAATATGACGACAAGCACCAGAATTACCTCCTTTTTTTTTTAACGAACGGTTGGGTTTTTCGTTTGTACGGCCCCAAGTTGATACATATTGCTCTTGTGGGAAACTTGATGTAAAAATATAGAGAAACTACCTCATCAAAACCACAAAGAGACACTAAAGTTGATAAAATTGTTCACAAGAGAACAGTGCAAAGATTGCGTTCAAAACTTCGAGAAATTTGTAACTTGGGTAAAAACCAGAAGACTGTGGGAGCGATTTGCATTGACTTAGCGTTAAACATTTCTCTCCCATCCCTGGTGCTAGAGACATTTTACCTCCGTCACTTAAAAGTCGCAACGTGTTTCGCATAGATGATCTAAAAGACAATTCTTTTTTACTTATACCACGAAGGAGTGGGGACAAAGCCCCAATGAAGTGATACCCTTAATTACATCATCACCTACCATGAAGGAGTAGAAAATATACACATTTTTCTGATGCTAGTGGTGCTCATAATAAAAACATTGAACATGGGGGCAAATCACAATTTTAAATAGTAAATAATGTTGAATGATTCTTTAGGGTTTCAATTTTGAGGAAACTGGGAAGTGCAAGGGATAAAATTGGACATAATCATTTCCATAAGCATAATTGACAGATAATTAACCTAATATTCTCTGTTGATATTTATTTATTTTTATGATGGTTTAATTACAGAACCTTTTTTTTTTTTTTTTTTTTTTTTTTTTTCCGAAGTTCTCTAGGTCGAATTTAGGATGTGGGAAAAATATAAAATATAATTACAGAACCTATAACCTATAACAGTACAATGTTTACATCAGTGGGTCATAGGTTCTGTAAAAAAAAAAAAATTACAGAACCTATGACCCATTGATGTAAACATTGTACTGTTATAGGTTAAGAGCTGCGGGATGGGCGATTTCATTCATAATTAGAATTATTTTAAAAATATCAAAGCCTCCCTTCATTGGATCTCCACGTTCATTTTAAAGTACATAATTGAAAGGAGTGAAGTTGCACTGACTACTTCAACAGAACTTCTAGGTTCGTATTCAGTTCAGAGAAGTAGCAATCATATTTGAAAGGGGTCCGGATCCCTGAGAAACTTTTCCTCGAGAGCAGAATTCATTTCCCGGCGTATGGTACGTTCTCCCTACGGGTATAGCACCGATTCCTATAACTACTAGCGATTACCTAATGTTAGTTACACCCATCTAAAATGATTTCGTTCGGAACCCAATGAAGTTGTGTTAAAAAAAAAAATAATAATAATTCAGATTATAAATTGGGAAAACTAAGGAAAGGATTTGATGTATATATAAAAATAATACATTAGAACCTATTATCATAATAATGAAAAATCAAGTAAAACTTTAAGTAAATCACTAAATGATAATTTCCAGTGATAGACAAAGTGCATGAATAACAGAATAACCTATGGGCTAAAATTTCCTTTAGACTATTAGATATGTTACATAATTAAGGATGCTGATGCTGATATGCAAGGAGACTAAATGAAAAAATAAAAATCTTTAGGACCAGTTTACAAAATAAAATTTCATAAAAATCAAAAAACTTAATAAAATTAAGTTAAAACTTAAAAGACATAACAACAAAAGCATACGGGTGACTTTAAAATAGCCGACCCCCAATAAAGAGCTTTATTATATACAAAAGCACTCAAGCTCTTCAGGCAGTGCTTGAATCTAAGTGGGGTTGAGTTCGAGGTGAGACAAAATAAAGACGTACCTTCGACATTGAGCTGGATGGCCATGTTGATCTTGGGCTCGGTGTTCACCTGACATTCGTAGATACCGGAGTCTCTCTTCTGAACGTACTCGATCTTGAGGTTCCAGTCGTCGGAGGGGTCCGGGTGGATGACGCTGAACCTACCGTCCCCGGTGTAGGTGTAAATGTTGGAAGTCAGGATGTGGAGGTCCCTCTTCCTCATCCAGGATACCTGAAATGAAAATTAAAAAAAAATGGTAATCATGTGTGGAGAGTACACGATGAGGTAATAAAGTTACTTTTTCCAGTATATAGAAGGCACCTACATAAAAGCTTAAGCTTGTATCGGAGAAAAAAAAACTGAAAAGCTTTAGATTCTCCTAAGCACAGGTAAAAAAAATAAACTAATTAATAAAAAACACACACATGATCGCAGAACAAACCCCTCTTGTCTAAAACGATTTCTAAAACTTTGAAGCTAAAAGTGTCCTTACAATTATTTTATTTATCACTAATTTACCATCGGATGACAACAAAGGTAAAATTAATATGCTTTTCATAAAAAAAAAAAAAGTTTTTACATGCATTCAGTACTATGTCTTCTACTAAATTTATAGCCGTTTTAATTAATTAACATTGAGGAGTTCCAGGATTTTTATTTATTGTTCATTCGTGATTTGTAAAACAAATGGCGAAGAATGGAGATATTTTACACTAAAACAAAAAAAAAAAGATTAATTTACAAGACATTTCTTTGAATAGCTCAAGATGACTTAACATATGAGGTCAGAGGGTCACCCTATTCAGTGGTGTACAGACTTATGCGTATATATAATATAAGAAGAAACGTTGGGGACAAGTTGCGATTAGGTGTTTATACACCTCGTGGTCGGGCCATCCGTAGAGGCGTCAAGCAACGAACCCACTACCCACACAACATGCTTCCATTCTTGTTTGCTCTGGATTGAAAAGACAACAATTGTTTAATTTAAACAATCCACTTAAGATTTACCACGCTTACCACATTTCCCATTTATTATTTCATTTTGTTTCATGCTATGCGATGTATTATATGCAGTAAGTGTAAGCAGTATCACTATTTTTTAAGTTTTGAGGTGTGAAAAAATATCGCATATATATATATATATTACGTTTTTTAAAAAATTTTAATTTTCTTTTTAATTTTATCTTTTAATTTTGTTTTATCTGAGGTTTAAAGGTTCTGCTAATAAATAAATAATTATGGCAAAAAGGTGAATTGAATATTACAAATAAAAAAAAAACTTAAATTAAAATATATAAATACTTGTCTATAATTTCGCTTCCTTTTTTTCTTTAATTCTCTTCATTCTTCTTCAATCAAAGAAATTTCTCTTCTGTTCTTCTTTAAGTCCACAATCATTAACTAAAAGTTTTTAAGTTTTTCTTACTCACTGGTTAAAGCTAATCTGTATCACGGGCTGATCCCAAAACTAGAGTGACGCTAACGTACTGCCCCCCTCATAAAAGAACAGCACAACAGCCATAATGCTTTTTATAACCTTCCTCTTTTGTTTTTTATCGCCTTCTTGATACACGGCTCGATTAAATCTTTATATTTCAATTTCTTTATACATAAATTTTACAATATCGACTATCACAAAAATATATAGCAATTGTAGCATGCCACAAGTTAAACGAGTTTGATTAACAATACTTGGGATCAAATGAGCTGTAACTAAACCAATCCTTACCTCTGTATACAGCTCGGTAAAGATACACTTTGGCTGTCATAGGAATGAGTAATGAAAATTACAGACAGCATGATTTGTAATACTATTTGACCATGTGGCTGGACCGAAATGTAGCTGTCTGATGTTGCTTGTTTAAGAATGATTTCTTCACACTACTGAACAACAGTCAGTCGATATTAGTCAATTGTCAAAGTATGAAATAGTTACACAGCTTCTTAACAACTCATATGCTGTGTTTCCATTGTTTAGTACCGATGAAGTTACTTTTTATGAAGTCGGCGAGGTCTATAATTTACTGAAAATATTATAAAGAAAAAACCCTGAAATTTTGTATCGATATGAAATAAAAATCGATAGATAATATTTAAGAAACACCAATGATCCTGCCAAATGATTAAATAAACTCTAGAGGAAGTAGGAGAGAATAAAGGGTAAGGGGAGTGGAGGAGAAATTGGGGGGGGGGGTAACGGTGCCCCAATTATTTCTGTTTAACAGCCAAAAGATGGCAGTTTGAAGGGGCCGAGTCTTAACAATGCAGCTGTAAAGACACATCAATTACTGTAGCCCCTCTCCGCTCCAGCAAGATATCACCATCGCCGCCCCTCCGGGTTTGTGTAGTGTACATCAAGACCGTCACAATGTCCGCCTCAATTTGCACTGCTTCGTATTATTATAGGGCAGTTCACGCACCAAGACAGGATTATCCAAGACGGAGTGTTAATATTGACCAGCAAGCAGGCAAAACAATACAAATTACGACTCTCTGAGAAGGGTGAGGCTGTACTATCAAACAATTTACATAGTCTGTTTGTATGTATCAGTAACAACATAGAGAGACTGTCAAAAAACATAAAATCCTTCTTTCTCGAACGACTCGGTCATTGATTGCCTATTGCTAACTTTAATAATTGCAACGATCATCATGTAATAAATAATTAATGAAATGAATGCGGCATATCGAACGGCTGCCTTGGCTTTGACCAGTCATCGTTACCGTACACGGACGAGCATAACACACCCTTAAGACTCTTTTAGTTTGTTACGCTTTCAAGACCAATTTTACATGTATATTTTCTTAATTTATAGATCACTTTTGGCATGTAATAGTGTGTCTTACTTGTATAAGATTAAATTGCACTCTACTATAAATTAACTTTAGTTCTTTCCTCCATCCTTCCTTAAGTTGTTAAAGTTGTACGATTGCATTTGTATTAATAATATGGCCCAAAATCATCTTTCACTGTACTGTACATTTTTTACTTCAATAAGTTGAAAGGATTCAATCATAGGAAGTAGTCGAAAGGAAAAAACAAAACAGAAAAAGACTTGAAATAAGCCAGTCAAACTTTTCAAAACATTTGAAATCAAATTTTACTACACTTAGCCTAATATAACCTCATTAGTAATATTAGAAAAATTTTCAAAAAAAATACCTTCATCAGATCAATCTTAATTTTCTTATAAATAAAATCTCTATATAGACTAATTTTCGCTTATTAGCTTGACCTGAAATACTGTAAAGCTAATTAGTATCTACTTTTTTGAGAAGAAAAAAAAAATCCTTCTCATATCTGATTAAATCTCTTGGCATTCAAACATCCACCAACAATAATGCCAACCCTCAAATCAGTTTAAATGAGTAATTTCTTATACTCACTAGCGTTTTCATCACGCTGCCATCATCAGGTTCCAATGATGTCAATCAGGGCTCATTGTCATTTCCTCTGATCTCAGAGATCTGACACAACCCTGAGTGCTAGAGCGTGTAATAAATTACTTATTTGTGTGTGCTGATGAATAATGACTTTACACACAAACAACTTGAATTTATTGCAGTTCATAGGACATTGCAGTCATTTTCGTGTACTTAAGGAACTAGTCTTAGTAACTTATTTTTTGTTATGCCGAGTTTGGCATAGTTTGTTATTATTAACTTATTGACGATATGTTTTAATAAAAAAAATCTATTTATATGTCCAGCTTTACTAATAATTATAACAATTACAGTTTGTTAGTGCTGCTATGACATAGCTGACATGAATGACCTTGTTTTTGGATTTAGCAATGCAAATGTATAAATATCAAGGCTAGGGGAGGGGGGGGGGAGAGGGCCCTTTGATTGCTTCGACTGGTGTTTGGTCCATCTGTTCCTTTTGACCCGGTTCGGGACAAACAGATGTGCAATATCCCGCGGGAGACTGCTTGGCATTCATGGGCCTGCCCGTCTCAATTATTGACGGGACTTCCCCGAAGTAGGGTGGTTCAGGGTGGTGGTCTTCGGGGGTGGGGGTTCTGATAAGTTAGCTTCGACGATCACTGAACATTGTCTACAAGAAATCTTTACTTTTTTTCCCAAGATACCAAAGGATTTCGATTGGTGAATGATATCAAACACGAAACGTTTTTATTCTTGTAAATATCATGTTTCGCTGTTGTGAATTCCGGCCATTGTTCCATATATTACCTGGAGAAACGAAATTTTATTTTATCATAAAAATGATTTTTGGTGCACATTTTCTTAATCCTTAAATCCATTTTAACTACAGACGTTTCCAAAGAGGTCTGAGCTTACTGTTTTTTACGTCCCGGTATGATGTACGATCACTCACTTAGTATATGCACACTACTAGACTCAAAAAAACTTCGCAGAACTTAGTAAGAGTCGTAATTTTTTTTTCCCCTTAACTCTCAAATTTTTAAGATTGTGGATAAGGGAAAAATACAAGAAATGAGTCGTAAAAACTTATTAAATGGTTAAATATATTTTACAACAATGAATAATGAATAAAATACTCTGTTTATATTGTTGGGATCTAAAAATTCATGTTTGGAATTCCTTTAAAATTATCTTTGTGTTTTTGTATTTTATCTGTCAGAAACATGGCAACAAATTAGAACATTGAATCTTAACTTAGATTCCCCTAGAACATAAATTCTGAGCTAGGCAATGATAAATCTATCATTAAGTTTTACAACCTAAACGGGCGAAATTTGTTTTTGCATTGATTGTCCATATTTTTTATTCTTCCTACTATCATTGCATTTTAACCAGAAACTAGTAAGCATATTTCAAGGTGTTTCGGAATATGCCTTTAAATTTTAGATTTATTGAATCATATTTACACTGCTGGCGTACAACATACGGACACGCGAATGAAACACCCCTTAAACCTATAAATGTTAATAGTAATAATAAATATTTTGAATCATCAAATTCTTTTTTATTTTCCCTCTGTGTTCATAAACAAGTTAATTTTTTTTCGGCTAGTTCTTCACCCAAGAGAAAACCACCGGTGAACCAGTTGCCAAATTTAATTTTTCTTTATTTTATTGTGAAATAATTACAATCTGCCTTTTATAAGGCAATAATAATACAGATAAATGATCTCATTCATACCATATTTACAGTCATCATTCACTCGCTCGTTCATACAATAGGACATGATTGGAGAAACTGGCCATTGCCAGAACTCCCACTGTCACGCGATTATAGCAGTCACGAGGCCACTGCCGTTTCAGCCTCCGAGGAGGATTATAGGGATGAGTGGCGCAGTAAATAGAAAGACTGCGCTACAGGATTAGGGTGGTTGGAAAGGCTACTGTGGAATTTCATAAACTTGGAAGGGATGAGTTCTAGAATGTAGGGTATATTAAGGTCGTTATGAAGGGTTTTGTTGCTGACATAATAAGGGGCATTTACTATTGTTCTCAGGACTTTGGATTGAAAGGATTGGATACGCTTGATGTTTGACTTTTTTGCTGTCCCCCATAGCTCTATTCCGTATGTCCAGATTGGTTTAAGTATAACTTTGTAGATTAGTAGTTTATTTTCTATTGAGAGATGGGATGTCCTTTGAAGTAATCTGTACAGTTGTCCAAAGCGTCTGTTTAGTTCTTGTCTTTTTAGTCTCGTATGTGGGTTCCAGGGCAGTCGTTTGTCGAGATGGAAGCCTAAGTACCGTACTGTCTCAGTTACAGGGAGAGGAATAGAATTGAAATAAACTAGTGGACAAGTCTTACGACAAATGGTGAAGGTAATGTGGGAGCATTTTGCTTCATTAACTTTGATCCGCCATTGATTGCACCAGTACTCGTTCTCGTCAAGGTGTTTTTGAAGGTTATGGGATGCTATGTCGGGGTCTGGGTGGGATGACAAGACTGCAGTGTCATCTGCAAATGTGGCCAAGAAGGTATTGGAAGTAGAGGGGACATCAGAGGTGTATAGGTTATAGAGGATGGGGCCTAGGACACTGCCCTGTGGAACTCCTGCATTTATGGGATAGTAGTTAGAGTATTCTAAACCACAGCGGACTCGGAAGAAGCGGTTTGAAAGGTAGGACTGTAGGATTAGGAAAAGGGTCTGTGGTAAATGTCTTTTGGGCTTGTAGAGCAAACCTGCGTGCGAAACCCTGTCAAAAGCTTGAGCTATATCAAGAAAGGCAGCAGTGCAATACTTTTTGGTTTCAAGGGCAGAGGAGATGTGATCAACAACGCGAAGGCCTTGTTGAGCAGTGGAATGTCGTTGGCGGAAACCAAACTGGTGTGTGGGAAAAAGGTTTCTGGATTCAACAATTGGAAGTGGACGTTTTAGTAGGAGTTTCTCAAATAAATTTGAGAGGATAGGGAGTAGGCTAATTGGTCGGTAAGATGAGGCGTCATTGGGTGGTTTACCGGGTTTGGCGAATAGGACAATAATGGAATGTTTCCAGAGGAGAGGAAAGTGCGTCGTTCGGATAATGCAATTATATATGTAAGTTAGGAAGATTATGGCTTTAGGAGGAAGTTGTTTGAGAATTTGAGGAGTTAGGAGATCATATCCAGGGGATTTTCTGTAAGGTAAATTTTTCAGAATGTATTTGACCTCAGAGGGATTAACGGCTTTTGGTGGAAGAGAGAGAGGAATAGGTGAAGTGAGGAAATCTTCCACAGTTGTGCTGTGAGTATGGCTTTGATGAGAAAGGTGAGGTGTGAAAGTATGGGTAAGATGCAGAGCAAATTCCTCTGACCTATCCCCATCCGAGGCCGCCCAGGACCCATCATCACGACGGAGTGGATGTGAAACAGGTTGATACTTTAGGATTTTTTTTGTTACATTCCACAAGGAGTTATCCCTGGTAGACAGAGAGAAAAGGTAGGAATTGAAAGAATCAGAACGGAAGGATGCCAATCACCGCTTTACCAATCGGCAGTACTGATTGTACAAGTGGCGATCGGCAGGATGCCGGGATCTTTGCCACACTGTTCTAGAGCGGCGTTTGGATTTGATTAGATCTTTGAGATGCTGAGGTAAACGATTATGATTGTGGATTCTTGGGTGACGATGGGGTGACGATGCCTCCCAAGCCGACCCCTGGATCAGAGTAGTGAAGGAATGCACTGCATCATCTAGGTCTTGGGATGTTTTCAGAGGTACTTTAAGGTCTACAGAGTCTGTAAGAATCTGGTGGAAGTGGTCCCAGTCAACTGGGCCCCTAATAAATGAAGGAGGAGGCAGTTTGTGAATTGGATTTAGGGAAATGGTTAATAATAAGGGGCTATGGTCGGAGGAGAGGTCATCGAGGCGCTTGAGTGAATAGTTTAGTGTTCCTAAACTATTGTAGAAGAAAAATTCAAGGAGATCTGGATTTCGGTTGGGATCTGATGGCCAATAGGTGGCTGTGTCAGGAGAGATAGTGGAGCAATGTCTCCGTGTGAGTGCAGACAGCAAAGCACGTCCTCGCGTATTTGTGGATCTTGAGCCCCAGTGTTGGTGCTTTGCGTTAAAGTCCCCACCCACAAGGAAACGATGCCCGATGGAGTCTAGAAAGGAGATGAATTGGGAATCGGGAATGGATTTATTGGGAGGGTAGTACACTGATGCTAGTGTAAGAGGAAACGTGAGGGTGGTGATTGACACTGCAGTGGATTGAAGGAAATCATGTGCTACCAAAGGAACTATGTGATGGGATATGGAGTTATGGACAATGACAGCGGTACCTGCATGAGCTCTTCCATGTGGGTGATCAGTTCGATAAGTCTGGTACTGTTGAACGGTAAATGGTCGTTTACTTGTAAGTCTTGTTTCAGTAATAAGAGCTACGTCGATGTTTTTGTCATGGAGTAGTGCTGTCAGTTCGTTAGTGTGGGTTCAAACACCATTCGCATTCCAAAGGAGAATAGATAAGGAGTTGGAAGGATCCACTTATGGATTTTGTTTAATGGGGATAAGGTAGGAGACAAGATTTGTAAGAAGGGAAATGAGAGGGGTAATTAGGGTTTTGAACTCTGTAAGGAATGAGGTTAAAAGGCTGGTGAGATCTGAAGAGCTTGAAGGTGGCGGGATATGCGAGATGTGTGGTTGAGGATGGGATTGAGTTCGCTGGTTGACGGGATGAGCGGAGTGCTGGGAAAGAAGAACTTGCGGAGGAGGAGTGGGCAATGCCTGTGACTGCTCTCTGTTCCGAACTGCGTCAGCAAAAGAGACTGAAGGCCTCAAACTTCTGGTGGGGGTGCTTCTTGGGCTACCTGTGGCTGGCGTTTCTTCTTCAGGACGACGACGTTGTTCACTTCTGGACTTCAGAATTCTGTAAGCCTCACAGCCTTTATAGTTTGCCGGGTGGCCTTGCTGACAGAGCACGCATACAGCAGGTGATTTTAGGGATTCTTGCACAATTCACTTTTGTGCTGCCCACTGCACTTTACACACCTGGGAGGGTGGTAGCAGTATGATTTTGTGTGCTTTTGATAGTTTCTATCGGTTCTTTGACAAAAAAGTCAGCCACAGGCTCGCCATTTGGAACATTTGTACACTATTTTTTCCAGTGTAAGGAATAGCATCTAATATATACTCGGTCCCGTTGTCACATATCGTCACTGACTTGATAAAATATTTATTGGGCTTCGAAGGGATGTACATTCGAAATGGGCATCCATTTTTATGTATCTAAAAAACAATTTTTTCCGGTCATATTATGTGTTGTCTTTCTAAAAAACAAATATTTAACGTTAGATCACATAAAAAAATAATGGCCAATTGAAATTTTACGTCACTTTCAATTGAGAAAAGAAAATGCTAAGTCAATATAATAATCGATTTGAACGAATGAACATTTTCAACGTCACGATCATACATTTACTACAGAGTTTAAATGCTTCGTCTTAACGACTAACTTCTTTAATTTTCTTGTAAGATGATGATGTGTTAGCGCTGAGACAGTTAGCACAACACCGTTCGGAGATGGCACATGGAGGGGTGGGAGACAGTGGTGGATGTGTTGATAACTTTTACGTTCCCGAAGTTGCCGTAGTTTCAACTAACGTTACCTTTCCCGGTTTAATCCAATTATGCGGGACAGTTGCACAGTGAGTCTTAGTACCTGACCACATTATCCGAATCAACTAACATCAATAAATGCCATCGGGCTTCAGTTAACACTGTGACCGGCTAAGTACTTAATTGTGCTTATAGTTGAGGCTTATCTCTTATTGAGTATACTCCCTACTGTGTTTTCCGTGCTATTACTGTAGGAATGTCTAGTGTAAGCATTTAGAAATAAAACACTTTTTGAATTACTAACAGAGTCTATCAATATATTTTTGAGTTGGTACCGAAGTAGAGTGTACAAACCTAATAATTATATGATACATTATAATCCTCAAGCGTGTTAGTTCCGTAGTTATAAACGGATTCCAGTTTGTATGATAATTTTAAATTAGGTTAAGAATTAGTATGTAAGTTAGTTTTAAGGTTAATCAATAAGGTGAGCCCCATCACCCTTATTAGTTAGTTCAGTCCAATCACGTATAACGTATATCATTATACTTGTTTATTCCATTATATAATTTTATAAAATAACAGAACCTGTATATTATGTAGTGACGCTACAGGAAATACAAAAATAATTTGTAAATAGATTCGCCTGAGGATCTATAATTGTATATAATTATCTGTAAATTTAAAGGGGCTATGAAGAAAAAAAAAAGGCAATTTAAACAATGGTGAATTGTACTCATGTATCAATGTTAGATGGCATACAAGGCATTTCTTTTTTACATCCTCTGATCATTCTTCGTCTTAGATAGGACACTATTTATAAACACTACCTGTCTTGTGGGACTTGGGCGCCTCCTGGACCCCGTCCGGACTCTGGTATCGTCCTTGGACTTGTATACCGAATGAGTTTCAATTGATGAACCAATAGGTTTACCCCCAACCCCAACCCCCCAAAAAAACAACAACATAATAATCCTGTGTTTTGTTGAATATGCAATTAGATTATTTGAATGTGGACAGCACAAAAACACTTCGTGTGGACAGACGAAACCTAAATGCATCTGCAGAAAAGTATAGCTTTTCTCTCCGAGCTATGGATGGATCCGGGACGAGAAAAGATTTAGTTATAACTAGCGTGTGTTGAGTGATAAAAATATAAATAATCATAAATTGTTTTTATCGTATTATAAATAGACAACTGGTTTCCCGGTACTTTAAAAAGCTGTACTCTTCAACTTATTAAAACACATAATTCAACTTTTATATGTCACATTATGATGATATCAATTCCATGGATGGTTATCCAAGCCTATTTTAGTAAGGTTTTTTTTAATTAAACATTTCAAAAATTATTTTGAACTATTCACTTGCCAATATCACATTACTCAATTCTGCAGATTGACTAAAGAACGTATCTTCTAATCTTTTTTCCGATTAACACTATTACACCAGGACGGTCTTACTTTGAGCTAGACAGAATCTTTCATTGAAATTAAAGCGAGGAAAGGGAGCTTAGAAATCAGGACAATTCTTATTCAATATTGGATTCGTTTGTACACCAAGTTCTCTGAGCACTTGGTCCCACCAGAGAGTCCTTCTGAGACAAATCCGATATTGACAGACTTATAACAAGAGCTTATAAACGTTGATTCGCGTATCGATTCGCTCACTTAACAGGACTATGAGAAAATCTTGTTACTATCATTGCATTAGTCTAAATAGCATGGGCTAATCACAAGTTTCCTGTTTTAGGGTAATCAAAAACACTAGATCAAATACAGATATTAGTAATATATAGTATTAGTATATTTTATATCTATTATTACATAATTTTTTGCAATATACAAGTTTTTTTTATTATTAAGTCAAGTCTTCTGTGTTTTTCCTTCTACTTTATATTGTATTGGGACAATTATTTTAATTGTTATAACATTTTTGCTCCAGGATAAGCATGTATTGAGTGATACATACTTAGTGTGCCTAAAAGGATTGTGAATCAGCATAAAGGTTTTGATACAAACACACCTTTTAATTAATAACCTGTCCTAGCAGTGTTAAGTTTATTTCCTTCCCTCGATTCCACAGAACCTTCAGCTATTAACTAATTAATTAACCTTAGTAAGCAAGTATTTTGTGCTTAACTATAGTTATGACCAGCCTCTTTAAATACACCCCCATATTCAGACCTACATTTAACCAACAGAAGGACGAATTAGCTGGATTCTTAGGTTTTCCAACTCAAATTTTTAATAATAATATAAAAGAACAACTTTATCCTGGGCTTTATTGGGCAATAAGTAATTGTGATAAATGTCATCCATACCATATTTACAATTTTCATTCACTCAGTATTTACAAACAGCTCAGAGACCTTCCAAATCCACATGGTTGTCACCTCCCTCGCATGCGAAAGAGGAAGCGGAGTATTGGGAAGTCCCCCACGCTCCTCCGTTGGCAGCGTCACCGGATACGAGCCCAACATGTACAACACCAGCTGAGAACTGTTGTCGTCTTTCTATCCCTGCTGTTAGAAAGTTACATCCTTCATATCACATTTACTTGCTTCAATTTTACAATGTATATATTTAACAGGGCACCTACTCAGTAGCAAACAATCGTAACTGAGACAGCAAGGTGCTCTACATTAGGTTCACATAAGCCCTGGCCACAATGCTAATACCCAGCGAGAGGTACATTAGACACTAAGTACAAACAGACGCGAGGCCTAAGCTCCGCTGGCTGTCAAACAGCTGGAGGTAGCTGTCGACACAATAGTCCACTCTAGGCCTGGATTAACTCTTAGCCTTGTTTATTTATTACCGAGTCCCGTACCCTTTTGTATGTCTGTCAATGTTACGTCTGTCTGTTACTGTTACGAAAAAGCATAAAAATTTTACAAGCAGGTTGTTAGAGTAATTAAATCTTGTACGGACGTAATTAAAACATTATTTGTTAGTAATGAATATTTAGCCACAAACCATAAAAATTCCCTTCGTGTGATTTTTTTTTTTTCAAAGCTCTTAAAATTTTAAAAGAGGAACTCCATTCCTGATGAAAAGGAAAGATGAAAATTATGGAGTGAAAGGGATTCTTTTACTAGAAGGGACCTATTTAAGGTTGAGTGAAGGGATTGAGGAGTGTGGTAGACCTCGACTGAGGTGTAGATATTTCAGTACAGTGGTGAGAGTCTACTGAAGGTTGAACCTGAAGTCCTGAGGCATGTAGTTCTGATTCGTTCAGGGTTGGGTAGCGTTCAGTGGTGTGCCCGTCAGGGGCTTGTTGATGGACCAAGACCCATAATGTCCACCATCTTGTCTGCTTTCTCAGACCTACTGAGGTTCCATCTGGCTGGTTGTGGCGGAGGTTGCAGGTCACGGAAGAGAGGATTCTGGCAGTGCCTCATCGAGTCGAAGAACTTGATGTGTCGTCTTCTTATGGCTTCTGTGATGGTGGGGACCTCAAACTTTTTATGGAAGTCGGGAGCCTTCATCTCTCGGAAAGAGGTGCGGTGCGCCCCAGTGCCGAGCCCAGAATCTTATTCTGGAATTGCTGGAGCTAATTTATGGTGCTGGTGTGGAGAAACCGGAAAAGCGGAGTTCCAAACAGCAATGCTGGCCTCAGGGCGCTCTGATAAATTAGGAGTTTCAGCCTCAGGGATATAGCCGGGCTGTAGATGAGGAGGAAGTAGTAAGCCTCATGTGATGTTGTTCAAGCGAGTATTTTAATAATTAGTAGGCAAGGTAAAATACCACTAATGATCTATGACATAATTCACTTATGCAAACAAATCCGTAATAAATAATGTAACATTGAATAAATTTAATATAACAGACTCCCCAGTCTGATTAGCCGTGGGAAAAAAAGGAAAGTACGGTATAAATAAACGAATATTACTACATAACTGCAGTAGCCAACATGTATATGTAACAAAAAAGTAAAAGGGTTATGCGGACATTAGGTTTTTAAAGGATTTGGTACTTATGTATGAGTTAAAAGAATTTCGCCTTTACGGTACAAGCAAAACAAAGGTGGAGAAGATCCACATCACTATAGAGACGCCTCTACCACGAGATGTATGAAATCCTAGTCAATTAAAACCTAACCTTTGATGGGAGCTTCTCAACACCAATTAATAAGGCTTTAATATAATTAAAATGGGATCAGCAACGGGTACCACCAAAAATAACCTCTCACCAATACTAAACATATATTCTATATGTACAATAATTATCACATTTATCTATTTTTACTAAGTGACTTTATTTATAGCCAAGCCAAACGGCTCTTCTTTCAAGCAGGTAACTGGGAATTACCTTGTGTCTGTCTGACTAAATGTGCGTTCAATAATTTGCAAAGATGATTTATTTATTTCAAATGTTAAAGGAATAAATATTGTAGATAAGCACAAAATTTGATCGATTTGACCGTAAGACATTTTCCTCTAGCTTTCAACACTTAAAGACTAGCATTGAGCAATTAAATCTTGAATTTCACCCTATTCACGGTCACATTAAAAAATGTCAAAGATGTTATAAAAAATAATGTTTTGAAATCAAATTACAGAAATATAATACCGATTGCAATAGGTCTAGTTTCGGCCCATAGTTTATAGACTATTAGTTCTTAGTTTACTTATTTTTGTTGGGGAGAGGGTTTAAAAAGCGATTTTCAGGGCGATTCTGTAAGCCAAAACATGAATTTGGTTCTGATATAAAAACAGTATGATTTTCAGATAATGTTTATAATGATTTTATAGATAATATTGAAAATTAGGAGGAGTCTTTTCATTATCGTGTAGTGGGTAGGTGCCAATCCGAGTTAGGGCCATCTCATGATATTTTCTCTCACTTTCATACTTTAGAATTTGTAGTTTGTGGGTTTCGAAAACTAAAATTTAAATAATATCGACTAATAAAAGTGTAAAAAAAACTCTTTTGATCAACAAGTTAAAATCTTGCAAAAAAGACTCCCACCCTAATAATCCTCACATAAATATAAATTGGTCACATAAATTGTTAAATGTGGTATGAAGTTATGATTAAAAAAATATTTTTAATATTTGACGCGACTAGTTTTTCCTCATAGCATTTAATTTTTTCTGAGCAATTTGAACAATATATATATTATTACTATTTATTAAGGAAGTTCGCTAATAATTGTTAATAATGCATCCCCTATCAAAATTTTTTCAGCTCAAACCCGGAGCTAAAAACAATTAGTAAAACTAATAACCCAAAAGTCTCCACTATTCGTAAATGTCTTAATTTCCCAGTAATAATTTACGTATATATTTATTTATAATGAAAGAGATCATCATGAAATTAATTGTTTATTCATGAGTTCTGCTAAAGGGTCCATACAAGGCTTTTCTTGTTTCTCCTCACTCGTCCAAACAAGGGGGTGTTTCAAAGAGGTAATATATTAGCTTAGGGATGTGAGGAACTGAATGTATCGAAACAGAAAAACAAATTTCAATTAAACTGGCAGTGAGAGTTCATGAAGGGTACACGGATACATATGATGGCATAAAGTTATTGGGAAATAATGATTGGTTTTTAATTGATTTCCATATTTAGATAACTTTGGTAAAGTATCAGGCAAGGCAGGGTTTTTTCTGTTTTAAAAAACATCCTCGTTTAATAACTTTTCAAACATTTGTTTTTAATTAAATTGGCCTTAAGAGATGGCAGGTGATTCATCATCATCTAGATAAGTCGGAAATATCTGGGCAACTCCTTCCAACTTTAATCAACTGTTTCGTAATAAGGGTCCCTCTATCTACGATCAGCCGCTAGTAGCCAAGTTGTGAACAATTTATCTCATTAATAGTTATCTAATTATTGAAAACAGTTCATCCATTCATTACCCCCCCCCCCCAACAGTCACTGATAATTCCGAACGATAAAATTGTTACAGTATTAAATTATTACATGAAACATTTAATTTAAATAGCTTATAAACAACGGCGTGATTACGAATGGAACTTAAACTCATTTTGTGCTGGGTTTTTGAGCTTCCCTAACTTGTCTTATAATAATTTCTCGATAATACTGTACATAATTATTCCTGCATTCAGATAATCAGTTAATTAGCTTAAACGCTAAACCACCCTTAGATCGAGTTGGTGTATTTTCTGTTTGAGGTAATAATGTTTCATTGTTGTCTTGGCGCTAATACGATAATGATAAATGGTATTTCCCTGTGCTGTTTTCGAGAGAAGCGATGATTAACTTATAATATAACAAGTATTATGTGAAATTGTTAGCACGAGTCACAGGGGCGCGGTTTGAGGACAGGACCAGAGCAATATTATTTCGTTTGTTTGGACTTGTGAATAAAAAATCACAGAGCATACTTACAAAAAAAATGAAAAATAAGTCCGGGAAATGGAATAATTAATGACATTAAGGCCGATTTTAAAATTCAAAATGTTAATGTTATTTTCAAATGTTTCTATTTGTTGAAAAACAATTATTTCAGTGCATGTTGCTACAAAGAAAATTGTTTTTCCTAAAAACATTTTGCTAATTTTTTTAAAAAAAGTTATTTAAAAAACTAGCGCGGAGACTAAGGATATAATGGTTAGTTTTATGTACAAATATATTATTGGTTCATTCTCTACTATTTTATTTTTTTCTCCATTTAAATATCTTAACACATAATTAAATATACAATTGATGTAAAAGAATATTCAAATTTTCATCCTTACGAAGATTGACTCTTTGATTCCCTATTGCCCTTTCCTTTCAAACCACCCAAATCAGATAGGTGATCAATAATTTGGGGCCATTTTATTCCTGGCTTGTATTTGATTATTATTATCAAGCAGATGCATCTTATGTATCTTGTATGGATGAATTCAAATTTAATGTTGTAATTTACTCACTTCTTCATATTGAGACCTACATTTTTTTTTTTTATGACGTAATAGCACTTTTTGTTTGCCATAAATGGATTTAGAATATTTTCATCATTAGTATTCATTTGGGAGGTAGTATATAATGTCATTTTTTTCTATAATATACTATTCTAATTCTAAAAAGAAATATGTGATTTTGTTTTATTAGGATCACAAGGTATTTGAAAACGCTTAAATTAAAAACAACATTGATGATAGTGATAATTTGTGATTTGTTTTTAGATGGGCTATTCTAGTACTCCAACTACTCTTAGCCCGGTGAATAACATAGAGGGATTGGCGAGATGCGGTGAATAATCCTTTGAATAATAAGACACAACATGACTGCGGTAGGCCGGGCACGAGCTGCTCTGTTTACTATCTCTGGCACTTTATACCCAGTGCAAATATAAACAGACGCTTGAGCAAGCAGTCTCTCGTTGGCACTTTGCACTCAATACCTGTCTGGAGTATGTGCAGGGCTTTGCAGTCATGGAATCTGGCAGGTAAGTCAAAACGTGTCTAATATTAATTAAAATTAACCGAAGAATTTTCATCAAAATTTAAATATTTTTGGGTTTTCAAAAAGTCATCATTTTTGAATATACATTGCAGTACTTGTGTACAAGTGCAATCTTGTGATGAACTAACTTACGACTGTAAAATAATAAAAAAATAAAGAATTAACATAATATTTTTCGAGCTTTAAGGGAGAGACTGTACTTTAAATGGATCATTTCAATTTTTTTTTTTTTTTTGTTTGCAAAAACTTTATCTAATAATATCCTTAAGAGTAATACACTGAAAGTAAATAGGCCAAAAACCTTTTTGTTTTTACTAGATATCTTTATGATATTACAACAACAGTCAATGTTACGCCTCTTCAATACAAAAATTCAAACAAATGACTTACAAAATAATAAAATTGGCAACAAACAAAAGAATAAAACAACAAATAAAAGCTATCTAGAGAGAACTTTTTGAAAATAATTCATACAGTATAAATATTTGACCTGTGTTTACTGAATAAGTGATATAATACTAGACTGGTAGACGAAATTCATCTTATAACTTTTTCACTAATAAAATACAGAAAAACAATAATTGTCTCCTCTATTTTTCATTGTCATTTCTTTCGCACGTCTTTTATTATGAAATTTCCGTTCATAATTCTATTTGTATTACATGAATACAGTAACTGATTTTATTGCAGTTTAAAAAGTTGTGGAATTATTGAAAAATGAACATTCTACATTACTACATACGATTCCTCCATCTGGTACTTTTCAATAACGTATGATTTGTCATCATCTTATACATCTACGATTCTTAACGATCTAAAGTACAAGTATACTTCTCTCAGTAACATAAAATCGTTCGAAATTTTAATTAATGAATTATTTCAGCTCTGGACTAAAGTTAGAAAATTTTAAGAAGGAAAAATGCATTGGCAAGGGGGGATTCGGAATAGCATACCTGTGCAGAGACGCCAACAATAAGAAGTAAGCATATTTAAAAAGTATGATTAATATTTTGTAGTCGTTAATACATAAAATATTTTGTTCGGAGAACGGCTTAGGTTGATCAAAAAGAGTTTTTAAGTTTTAAATCAATTTTATATACAGACGACGTTTCGTCATACTTCGTATGTCTGCAACAGGTCCTGATTAGAAGAAAAGATTGTGTGTGTTTACTAATTAGTTAGGCACTAAATAAAAACATAACTTAAATGACCGCGTGGGTAGCTAATTAATTGACGTTAATATGCGACAGTCGATTTTAATTGCAAAGATATAAAAATAATAGATAGAAAAGACATATGAAAAAAACATGACTCTAAAAAACATACTATGTAACCAGAGTCTGAGAATATGTTATAAAACATGTAAATATACAATTAAAATATAGTAGCTAATATTTGCCACCTGTTATACTTAAGCCAATCTGGACCTCTGGAATAGAGCTGCGGGGGACAGCCAAAAAGTCGAACATCAAGTATATCCAATCCTTTCAATCAAGAGTCCTGAGAACAATAGTAAATTACCCCTTACTACACCAAACAACCAACCCCTTCATAAAGATTTTAATATACCCTGCATTATTGAACTCATCCCTTCAAGTTCTTAAACTTCCATAGTAACCTATCCAACCACATTAATCCCCTAGCACAGTCATTAAAATGCACCACTCATCCCTATAAACATCCTCGGAGACTAAAACGGCAGTGGTCTTGTGACCTGGTGTAAATACGTGACAGTGGAACTCCAATCATGCCCTAAGCGTATGTGGCTCTCGTGCTTTTCGTCAGCCTCCAATTGCTCGTATATGGTGATGTGGTGGATGGAAAAACGTGGGAGACTTCCCGAGACTCCGCTTCCTCTTTCACATGCGAGGGAGGTGACAACCATATGAATTTGGGAGGTCGCTATGTAAACACTGTATGAATGAGCGAGTGAATTGAGAATTGTAAATAGGGTACGAATGATGAATATGGATTGAACCCAATTACTTACTGCCCAATAAGGAAGATTGTATTTTTATCACAATAAAGGGGTTTCCCTCTCTCAATATTTGCCGTGCTGAGAACACCGAAATCATAACCTCACAACTAGTTTTCATCAACCCAAGTCAGTTTCCCAACAAACTAGTCTACTAATTTATAATATGACTTCAGCCATGTTGTAATTAGGTAGAGATTTATCATATCGAAAATTGATTAAACATTTAAGGAGTTATCTATTAAAGCTACTTGTTCATTAGCCTTTAAGATTAATGATAGGTAATACAATTAGGCAAATGAGTTTCTAATGCAGAATCGATATGTTTTTCAGATGTGTGATAAAAGAAATATATGTTGGGCACTTGACAGATGAAGAGGTGGTCACGTCATGCAAAGGTAACACGTGGCTCGGCACGATAATAAGGAGAGATTGGTCTGTCCGTCACAGTGTGTTTAATTGAATAGCTGGCACGAACTGGCTTGTAACTTCAATAATATGCTAAGTCTAATGGAGATTGTGAAAGCTTCATGTGTTATGTAGACTCTGATGGTTCACTTATATGTCAATGTAATCAATGGAGGGCATATTCTGTCACAATTTAGTAGACAAGTGCAATAAAAGCCCTAACGCCAAACCTGTTTTTGTTTTTTATTTCTGGTAATGAATTATCCTTTTTTTCGTTCACAAACAGAATACAAGTCTATATAAAATCTAGCTGTAACTTAAAAAAATTGATAATTGTTGACTTAAAACTAGAAAAAAAAATAGTAAATTTTGAAAGGGGTTTCACTGGAGAAAATGAATGTTTTGCTAAAAATATACAAGTAATGTAGTTAAGTAAAATAAGAAATCATACAAAGAAAACAACTCCCGCTCTAAACCTGAAACAAAATTTGTCTTCGCACATCAAATTTTCTCTTTGTAATATACCCTCATCCATTCTATTCTCGTTAAACTCTCTATTCAGTATATGCAGCACACGTTTAATAAACAAATATCTCAGACTTTCTTTGAAGTCTTAGATTGCTGTTTTTCATACTTTTTTTTTTATAACATAACATCACACTGGTATTACATGAGATAAATATCGACATAATCTAAATTATCGGGTTAACTAAATGGCACATGCATATTAGACTAAAGTTATCCATACACATTCAATGTTTAAATTGAGGCTGACTAAAAGTAAGCATTAATTTTTGGAAGTGGTGGTTGGTAACTTATAACTTCCTAAAAACGTCCTCACCCATAACCAACCCCCCCCCCCTCCAACTACAAAAATACTTCATTAATTAAATTGTTATCATAATAATTCAAAACTTCTTGACGCTTTAACAGAGGCTGGGATCCTTTCATCTCTAAAACACCCAAACGTCATAGAGTACATGGACCACGGGATCATTGACACGACCATCTTCATAGTCATGGAATATGCACCAGGAGGAGATCTCAACGAACACATCGCCAAAATCGTAAGTCTCTGATCCAAAGAAGAGAAGCAATCGGATTTTATCATGAGCAACTTCTTTGGTTGAATTATATATATTTTATTATTTAATCAATAGTGAACCGTCCATTACTCGGTAGAGGATATGACTTTCAATTAGGACCTGACGTTAATATCGCTAGATCTGTTCTAATAAAATAAAAACTTTGTGGTCATAAATATTTCTTTAAAGGACGTAATTTTTAAAAAGGCAACGTCCACAGCTGTGTAATTATAGTAATGAGAAATGAAGTATATTGTCAACCACCACTTCGGTAATGTTTTAAATTAGAATATAAGATTAATAAATACGTTTAAAGTTGTAACAAACATTTGAAATTCTGATATTAACCTGTAAAGTTGGATACATTTTGAAAATAGTGATAAAAACGCATATAAAAAGGGTATACTGTTAAAGGAAATGAACCACAATTAATAACTGCGTCTTCAGCGATATGTTCAATGGACACTGACATATTGATGGTGGAAAAATTCCAAAAATAACGATACGAAACATATTTTTACATTCATAAAAATGTTATGTCATTTTGATGTATATTCGTATAGAGAGATACAATGTGTATATTTGAACCTTATTGGAGCTCAGCTTCTGTGATATGTGTCCAATGCCCTTTTGAGCTTCTGGCCCTGCCAGATCATACCGAAATTCTCTTTGAATACGTCGCTACATTCTTTCTGTTAACAGTTAAGTTCTATATTTTCTTTATAAATAAATATATATATATTTTGTGTGAGAATTTTGATAATTTAATTAAACATGACTCTGATTTCAGCAACCGAACCCAGCTGAAAAGATGGTGCTAGGCCTGTTTGCCCAACTGGTGGCCGGAGTGTTCTACGTCCACGAGAAGGGGATAGTCCACAGAGACATCTGTGCCAAGAACGTCCTCATCGGAAGGGGCGGGATCCTCAAGCTGTCCGACTTCGGTATGTCCAAGAGGATGGAAAGCATGTCCAGTGGTGGTGCCGTGGGAAACCCAGGTGAGCGTTTCTGACCAAGAACACAGAGCCGTAGCAAAAACAGTTTTTGTAATAAGTATGTATCGAGGTGGTTTTCCACTCCGAGCTTGGGGAACTGTCAAATAAAAATAACTTGGAGCATTATAAAGCAAATATTTTGTGACGTTTTTTGGGAACATGGAGACAGGCCGAACATAGAATAAACTCTAGGATGTTCCAAAGTATCACCCCCATTTTAAAATAATATGATATTTTTCATAGTTGTAAACCGCAGGTGAGCCCCATTACCTAGTATTGTATATATGTTATTTGACTTTTTAACTTCAAAACGATAGTTGTTGTAATTCTACCCTCCTTCGAATGGATTTGCGCATGCAGTAAGAAGAGAAATCTTTAAACATTTGTTCACTGATTTTGTTCACATATTGTATAATAATTAAAGGGTTATGAAAAAAAAAAAAAAAAATTCATAGAAGTTTCACAAGTTTTGAAAGCTATTTTTTTCTTTTACATTAAATCGTTCAAAATGTGACTGAAATTATCATGATGGCAAGTTGATTGTTGTTACTAAATTATTCCTCCCCTGGCCCGCTTAGGGTTCTTTTAATAAAAACTTCAATATGAGTGGAGACAGCATAACTAGATCCATGGCAGATGTATAACGGAGTTAGATCGCGCGAAGATGGGACAGATTCCAGGCGACTCTCCGATAAAATACAGAATAAGATTTCACATATTGGGATGCACCCTTCCCGCCAATTCCCTATTTCCCGCTCGACTGGGGGCAGCCGACCCGAGTAACGACGTATCCTATCCCCGCCTCCAGATCAGAACATATTGCCGCCTCCGCGCGCTACTCATATGCAACACATTTTGGTGTCGTTTATTTGCGAAATAATTTCCCATTCGTACACTCCGGTTCACGGCAAACACGAAGACAAACTGGAGCGAATGGGAGCAAATAGATGCATAATGTCAGGCGATAATGAGCTGCAGGCGAGAGTCTGCGGGTAGTCTTTGTCTGCAATCGCATTAGTCATGACACTAGTGTCTGCTTTGGCTCGATCACGGCGAGGTAGTCTCGCATACTCAACTGTCAACGCACCACTTCTGATCCTTCCAATGATATGTATGGTATGTCCAATTCTGATATGTCCAACTATAAATAATAACTTGTTTGAAGTAAATAATTGATGAGTCCGAATGGGTGGTTTATCCAATAATAAATTGCTTTGCCATTTTTCTCACTTCAAAGATTAACAGTGATCTAAATGTATTTAGGTATTATATACTTAAAACCAAATTAAGCATCTAGAAATCAAACGGGTAAGTACTCTCCAAGTTAGTTTCATACAAACATATTTAATGATTGAACGAAAAAAAACAGTTTTCCCGAAAAAATACTACATTTTAGAGGTTAAATCAATGTGGTCACTTATATCGTTAAAAATAGCTAAAATATCTACGAAATAAAACCTGTAAAAACGCGATAATGGCCTTGGCTCTTAAAGCATTACTTTTATTATTTGACGTGATTAAGAGATTATCTTTTAAATAAACAACTTTGTTAAGATAAAATTACAATCTGCCTCATTGGGAAATAAGTAATTGTGATAAATGACCTATTTCATACAATATTTACAATTTTCATTGATTCGCTCATTCATACAGTATTTACCAACAGCCCAGAGACCTCCCAAATCCACGTGGTTGTCACCTCCCTCGCATGCGAAGGAGGAAGTGGAGTCTCGGGAAGTCCCCCACGCTCCTTCGTCAGCCACGTCACTGGATAAGAGCCAGTGGAGAGTAACCAAGAGCGGGAGAGCCACAGACGCTCAGGACATGATTGGATCAACTGGCTATTGCTAGGACTCCCACTATCACGTATTTATAGCAGCTCACGAGACAACTGCCGTTTTAGTCTCCGAGGAGGACTGTAGGGATGAGTGGCACAGTCTAATGACTGTGCTAGGGGATTAAGGTGGTTGGATAGGTTATTATTGAATTTTATAAGCTCGGAAGGGATGAGTTTAAGAATGTAGGGTATATAAAGATCATTAAGAAGGGTTTTGTTGCTGACGTAATAAGGGGAATTTACTATTGTTCTCAGGACTTTTTATTGAAAGAGATTATCAAAATTCATTACAAAAACGGAGAGGTTGCACGAAAAATTGTAAAATCGTTCAAAAACTATAGTAATTTGTTATAGTAAAAAACTTTTCAATCGGCACCTTACACAAAACAACAGTTCATTATTATTTTAAACGCATTAATTGCTCGGTCAACAACCTTCCAGTAATATCCGAGTTAAATTTTTACCAAAGGAAGTTTTCTAAAATAAATATGGGTAAAAATAATTGTTTGCATAACAGAAATTCGCAGAAACATTTTCACAATTTGAAGAAACATAAAAATTACCTTGTGCCGACAACGGATCAAGACTAAATAAAAAATCGTGTTAGTACAATTTGACAATATTGCTTTGGTGCTTGGTATTCTTACTATCGGGCCAGTCTGACCAAGTAGGGCAGGTGTACATTTTGTGCAAGTTGTCACCTTACGCTAATTACAAGGGGAGAGCAGTATTATAATGTTTATGTATTGCACTGCTCAACATTTGTTTTCAACGACGTAATTAAGCTTATAAGTCGATTGTCTATATTAAATAAAGAGGAATTTGGGCCTAATATCAGTTATATACATGATAATAACAACAATTATGAAAACAAATATTTTTCTTTGAGAAAAATGCTAGAAATCACACAATATAAAGCAAACAATTTATCAATCATTAATAAAGTATTAAGCAGTTGAAGTATAATAAAATAAATTAAAGCTCTTCTGTGAAACTCATTTCCGCAATTTCCCTTGTTTAATGGCCTACTTCTTCTGCCGTTGAAGATTATCACGGCTACGGGAGGAGAGGATAAACTTCCATCCCTTGGGCTAATTCCATTTTCCTGGACAAAGTTATAAGTGCAAAATGAAATGGCTTTTAAACATTTTATATAAGCTGTTCTTTTAACCATCGACCTAGCTTATCATCGCACCGAGGCTTTCGGAATCCGAACAATTTATACAGAACAGGAATTTCGATGCATATTTCAATTTTCTGAAAAATCATTTCGATAAAATACAGATATATTTTTTGTTTGATAAATATTGATGGTCTTTTAAAATATATATATCAAGGTATACAGTACCATCTCGATTATCCGAGTACTCGATCTCCCGGGGTCATTTGGATGGGATCAGAGTGTTTTTAAAGATTGTTTTTTAAGAAGGTTGTTACATATTTGCGCGAATACTGGCTAGAAAACGGACTTGCTCAGCTGTTCCTTGATAGAACAATGCGTTAGCTCATTCATCTGAATCCATTTTAAAAACAGACGACGGGCAAATTTTCGTCAAAGTGTGACTTCGTTAATTCAGTCAATTAATCAAGGTGTCTTACCCAGGATTTTCTAGGTTTCATTCTGGAAGAAATGTGTGCGAAATCCACGAATGATTCCTTGAAAATGTGGACGATTTTTGCTATTTATGAAACATTGGAGAGATCGCCTTCAAAAACAAAAATTTTAGAAGTCGATGAGGAAGTTAGACAGAAAAATTCACAACATGATGATAAAGAAAACGATATTGAAACACGCCTTGATATGGTAGAAAGGATTTCTGATTTTAATAACGTAGACAACGACGACATGGTTCACTGGATGGAAAGTGACAAGAACGACAAAGCTCACCGATGAGGAAATAGTTGACATTCATTTACCAAGCGGGACTACAACTTCCCAAAGCTATATTTTGGACATTCGACAACAAAGAAAAAAGTGACAGTTGCAGCACACTTGATGCAGTTGACCAGCTCATCACCTTTTTTGAATACCGGAATTCTGAAAATGGAAAAATCACAGCTTTATGAAGTATGAGAAAGAGCAGAGGTTAGAAAAATCAAAAAACTGATTGTAAAGACAAAACCTGATAACAGGATACAAACATATTTTAATTCATTTTAGTAAGTAATTATTTATTGATATATGCATGTAATTTTTGAAAATACAAATATTTCTGTTTGTTGAAAATCGTTGGTTTTTTTTTTATTAAGTACGTCAAAATTATGCTATAAAAACTTGTTTTTCAATTATCTGGGAATACTCTCCCCGAATATATCCAGTTACTGTACATTTATGTATCTGCAAATTATTAATAAAGAAAATGCAATAAAGGCGCTAATGGGACTAAAAAAGTCCACTCAGTAAATAATAAATAAACTTAACTTTTGGTAAATTCAAACTTTCATCTGATGCCATCGTAATGTTTGATCATTACGTACTGTTAAAACTCTCCTATTTATACAATCTAGAAACTATTATTAATAAATGTGATTATAATCATTTGACTGTACTGTTGATAAGCCCAACGCTGCAACTTTTTAAAGGAATCAGCATTAATGTTTTTTATTTTGTTGCCTTATTAATTTTTTTTTTTTGTGAATTTGAAATTATCTTGGATGATATTTTTAATTTAGGGTATATTCTTTTTTATGTATTTTTCCTCTTTGTATGTTGTTTATTTTGAGTTTTGTTGGATTTATTTATTATTTACTTTGATGATATTCATAGAGGACATAGTCCTAGAACAAGGAGTTTTTTTTTTATCAATCTATCTTATCGTGATCTTAACGCCTTTATGTATCATTTATTTTCACAACTAATGGTGACCATTTCACAACTGATGACTTAGCTGATGAAGTGAAACCCTATAAACGACCGGCAGTCAGCTAATAAGAGAAGAGAGTATGAATAGAGAGAGAAAGAGGGTGGATAAGGAACAGGAGATAGAAATTGTTTCAAAATGAAAAGACGGGGGCCGGTGTGAGCTGGAAAGGGGATTACTATACATAGGAGCATGGGGCTTCGCCATATGAGTCACCGGCTCAAAGGACCCCCCGACCGATCTTCCAAAGGGGCAAAGCCCCCAATGGCGTTTGCGGTCTTAGCGGCCTACCAGATTTATTTACCTCTGCCCTTTTCCCCGCCCCCTTCTTTATCAGTGTCTGTCTGCCATCCGGGCGAATACCTAGAATAGCAGGTACAAGGGAGTACCCTTTTCATTTGGCTTTGATTAGGAAGGTCTCGTTATCGCACGTGGTGGAGCGTTTGCATGGTAGCACTCAGCAAATGTAGAGTAGATCCCTGAGAATGCCAAAGTATATGGCAACGGATAAACGCATTGTTTTTCATGTCCAAGTGTGACGCAGAAAACAATGTAGCTGGGAAAACATTGTAATTATTGCCCCAACATAAATTACATACTACTAATCATGGACTAGATCTGAGTGTTGTGAGCACCTACTGATAAGATAGGAGCGTTCCTACTTTGAAAATTTAACCAACCCTTCATTATTTTTCATGGGTTCACTGTTATTTTCGGCATCGTTGGGGGTAAAACAGAACTACTACGCCATAACCCTATAAAAACTCACAAGTTGAGTTAAAATTGTATCGACGTATATACGTTTTAATAACTTTCAATAACGATATTCCATTCAATACCTGACGACATGGGAACACTCGATATAACACAATTAAAGGATATTAACTAATCATATTGCGATGGGTAAAAGATTACAGATCTCGTGTTATCAATAATACTACGTAAGTTTTTATTTTTAAAAATTTTTATGTGTAATTACAAAAGGTTAAAAATGTCATTATAGAGATGATATTTTGCATGTCAGTTTTATTTATGCTGTCCTGTCCGGTCCTGAAGCAGAGTAATTCTTTCAAAAATGGATACGTGCCACTAATTAGACAATTAATGTGTAATGAAAATACAATGTTTCCCTGAGAGTATTCATTAGGACATCAAATTAATGATCTCGTGTTTAGGATGTATGTTGAAGGTGTATTGCACAATACAATACAATAAAATCATTAAATCAGTCTGTTTACCAGTATTTTTTAAATAATTATAATTTATAGAAGACAGTTATGGACGATAAGTTATAGGACATAGAGTCTTCCCAACAGTGGTCGGCTTGGCATGAATCATGGCAGTAAAACTTAAAGCCCCCACTGGCTGTAATTTGAATTAACCCAAGTTAACTAATTTTGGATACACGAAGGTATGACAGAAAAATCGAGTAATGTCGAAATTGAAGAAACCTAAGACCTAGTAAACCAAAGTAAGGAACAGAACAAGTAAAATTGAACCCCACCGCCTGTACTTCAGGCAGAATAAACAGACATATTTAGAACTCTGTAGAACACTTTGGAGCTCATTCCTCAACCTCTTACCTACTGTCAATGAACCTGTGTACAGTAGCTGACTTTGCCAGCCTCAGCCAGTCACGTCTCCTGTACTTACCATAAAATTATTGGGAATTGATTTTATTAATAAGTTATGAGGTTGGCTCTCGCGCTCTTCGTCAGCCTCTACTGGCTAGTATCCAGTGGCGCTGCTGATCGAGGAGCGTGGGGGGCTTCCCAAGACTCCACTTCCTCTTTCGCATGCGAGGGAGGTGACAACCATGTGGATTTGGGAGGTCTCTGGGCTGTTTGTAAATAATGTATGAATGAGCGATGAATGAAAATTGTAAATATGGTATGAATGGAAAAATGTTTCACAATTGCTTATTACAAATTTTATCATAATAAAGTTGCTTTATACTTCAAAAAAAGTTATGAGGTCGTTAGATACTGCAGCGATCAATTTGACGTGTTACAGAAACAACTTTTCAATGTTTATACTAATAAAAATAATTCGATAAAACTTTAGTTATTGGCAATTATCGGATCCATTTATTATGTACTAGATTGCCTTGTATTATTGGTAGGAGCTAAGAATTTATTCTTGTCGTGATACGATAAAATCCATTTTTTTAAGTGTATAATATATTGAATACAGTTGTATATTATTAACTAATGGCTTTGTTTCAGTTAACTTTGCACCCGAGCTGTGCTGGGGTGGGAAGGCGACCCTCGCCTCTGACGTATGGGCCCTCGGCTGCCTGCTGCACCACATAGCCACGGGGGAGTCCCCATTTAAGGCCCCATCTCTAGCGGGCCTGGTCCGTTGCATCATCAGCTCGGCTCCTCCGAAGCTGCCCGGATGTTACTCACCCCAGCTGACAGAGTTGCTGAAGGAGTTGCTGGCCAAAGAACCGAAAGTTCGTCCTTCCGCGGCCCACCTCCTGGCACATCCTCTGCTTGCCATACCTGTCATCGAGGCAGGACTCCCCAAGCCGGTCGGAGTTAAGCAACTTCAGTATTTTGGCCTCTGGCCAGTCACTGGTCAATGATGTCTCGTGCGCTCAATGCATTTAAATACCCCAAAAGTTAGGACCTACCTTTATATCTCCATATCTAATATTTTTAAGTAAACTGCAATCGAATATTTGCTTGGAAAGTCTCTAAAAGACTTTGCGGATATAACTTTATATGTTGATTTTTGTATTTTTATAAATGTTTCTATTTAAATAAAATAAACTGTTAAATATTTAGCTTTATTTTTTTTGTTCTGCAACTATTTAAAATCAGAAAAATGTAACCCATAAAAATCCAATTCATTTTTTGTCACTATAACAAAATGTTTTTTTTATGTGAACGAGAGAACCTTTTATGTATTTTTGGAGAAGATCAACACAAAAGCCCAAGCTGTAAAAAATATTCTATATCTATTACGACCATATCTGTAATAAGGAGTATGAGAAGAACAATAAAACAAGTAATAATAAACTACATTATGTGCATTTTTAATATCTAATTAAATTATAATAAAATTAATGATTTTTAAACGTCTTTGGGCATTTTAGGATTTACTTCGTCATTTAGTTTGTTTTCATTTTCTTGAGAAACATTTTTTTTTTGTTGCCATCATCCATTATTTGCATCTTGAAAAGTTAATTCGAATGATTATGAAATGCACTTTGAGGGAGTTAGCTTCGTGGTACATACCTTTGAGTTAATCAATTAACAATTTAAAATAAACATATGTCTCTTTAGAACTTTAAAAAATTTCTCTCTCTCTCTCTCTCTCTCTCCCTCTATCTCTCTCTGTATCTCTCTCTCTCCCTCTCCCTCTCCCTCTCCCTCTCTCTCTCTTCAGAATCGTAACCAATATGAATTTTCTCGGGTGTTTATTTTATTTAAATTTATTAAGTCGACTCTTCATCAAATTCATGCACCATTATATTAGTGCATTAGTAAATTAATTTTTACTAATTTTACGTTCAGATAAATCTATTTTCTAATTTTTAAAAAAAAAATATATACAAAGTTTAAATTATGTTTCCATGATTTCACACTTTCGTTTCATAATTTTTAGATACGACAGCTAAAGTCAACTTAAATAGTTTTTTGTCAATAGTATGGTTTTATTAAAAAAATTAAATGTGTATCGCAAAATCACAAGCGATCAAGCATAATCATAAGTCAAACAAACATTGAGCAATTAACCGTAAGTATTACTAATAGTGTAAGTATTAACATTTTCTTTGAGTTATATTCGGTGGTACTATGGCCGCAAGTAGTCTATAAGAAAACGTCGTTCGCCTAGTCGGTGGGCAGCTTAATTCGTATTTGTTTATTGGAAACCAACTCATGAAAAACACATGAAAAATCTTACAATATTTTCTTTTCGTTCTCTGCTTCCAAACTGTTCTAAAAAGGATGCGACTCACTTTGTTTTTTTTGCTTACATTGACTTACCACCATTAAATCTGAAGTTTAATAGTGCTACTTGTCAAAGTGAAAAAGACTGTTGTAGTTAATAATTAATTAAACTATCCAAGTCAATACTGACCAATTGTGCTAGGAGACCTTAATAATAAAGCAATATTATTAAGCTCAAATGTTTGTTCAATGCCTTTTTTACTCCAAAGTAGTACCCATTATCTTGGGTTGGATTTTTTTGTCTCTTGGAATGACCGTGAATATAACATCCTCGAACAAACAAAAAAAGTCATAAAAAGGGGTAGAAATATGTTGATTAACCCCTGTGTAATTTAGAGAAGTTATACGAGCGGGATGAGAAAGCCCAGTTGAATAGAACACAGACAGTGGAATTAAAGTGTGATAGCCCTTATGTATGAGTATAAACAAGCGGAGTGTGTTGGGGAAAAGCTCATAGCTGGCTAACCCCCCCGGGGTATTTACATTAATGAATAGTAAAAAGGCAGCGAGGGAGTAATGGATTTTTGCAGACGGGACAGCCCACGGTCCATGTATATTCTAATCAAGGAGGCTGCGGCCCTTTCATTTCCGAGCTGGAGGCCACAATATCCTGGCCGAGATATACCTCCTGACCTCTGCCGCATCCACGCCAGGACCTAAACTGAAAAATTCACTTTAAAGGACCAGTTGCTTTAGGTCAAATGCTAAAGTTTAAAGTCACTATTGGTTCTTGATAGGACGAGAGTGACTTTGAGAGGAAGCACCATTTTGTTTTTTTTAGTATTCCGAGTAGTTAAAGATTGCCATTACCTTTACAGTCTGTTTGTCGGGGAAGCGCCCCCCCTAGTGGAGATCTCGTCGACACAGCAGTGGGCGTCAGAAAGAGATAAATGAAACTGTGGTCTTTGACCTTTCCTCGCGAACTAGCCAGCGGGGAGCTTAGTATTTGTTTATTGGATGCCAAAGGTGACCGCTTGGGGGAGACGCTACTAGGTACATTTTGTAGGCCCCCAAAGACCATCGTCTGCATGCAATCCCTTCCATGACTGTGCTAGTTTTGAGAAGAAGGCGGAGAATGTGTGGGGTCTGACAAAGCCGGGCTAAAACATAGCAAGGTTAGAAAAGAGAGATGCAGTGGTAATTAAATAAAAAGCCATGGTTTTAGTAAAGCAACAGGAAAGAGAGAACTGTGCTTACGATTCCGACTGAAAAAGCTCCTTTTTTTTAAGGAATTTTTTCCTTAAATAGACAGGTCATTCCTGCCTACAGCGAATGAGAGAGCTTTTCATTTCATCCAATCACAGGGCTACTACACCCGCGCCCCCCAGTAAGGTCTGGCCATGGCAGTATCGTGAACTAGTCCCCTCTCCCTATACGGACGCCAAGGATTTATTGATAAAATATGGATGGGTTTTTTCTGGTTCCAGAAGAGGTGAAGTAGTTGGTACAACACAGTCTTTTTTTAATTTTAATTTGCCCTAACAGACGAAAGAGAACTGTGAAAAATTATATATTTCATGCTAGATATACAATTTTGCATTCACTATTTAATTCATGGAATACTTACAATAAACACACGCACGATATTGACATATAAAGAAGACTATTCCACAAAATCAACAGCTGGTATATCACCTCCCCAGCAATGAAGGAAGTAGGGTACATGAAGATCCCACAAGCTACTCTATCAGCCACTGCAATTGTAGTGAATTTACGATTTTTTTATCGATTAAAAAATAAATTACTTGCATACCACAACCACACTCCTGACCTCCTCTTCCCCGACCGTAAGTGTCATTGTTCTTAATTAATTTTCATTATAATACCATTCCCAAAACTGTTTTTGAAAAGTACAAAAAACGACTAGATAGTCCGTCATGAATGGTCAAAAGGAAGTGGCCGAGCTCCAGTAGTCAAAGATAAAATTTCAAGAAGCGATACGATTGAAAGCCATTTGTTTCCAGTGTGAGTAGAGCGATAAACCCCAGATGGCAAAGAAACGAATTGATATAGTTAGAATAGAGAGTTAGTACAGGACTCCGGATCTACTAGGATATTCTCTCTCCGTCTAGTAGGACAAAAGACTATCTGGTGTTACTAGATCGTTGGGGAGTTGTGTCAACACACTTAGGCGGAGCTGCTTCCTATGTCAAGAATGCTTCATGGGTGTACCTTACAGCTCTTCGCCATGTATAATGCAGGCACAGAACAGTTCCTAAACTACAGGGTGAAAATTTGATGCCGTTTCCTATAGAGAAGGCAACGTTTCTGAGTTTAGATCAATATTGCTGCACACGAGCCGTCATGATGGGATTAATTTACTAGCACAGTATTGTAGGAGAAATAAAGAGAGATTAATATGAAATAATTGATAAAAGAAAAAGTGTTCAAATAAACTCTTTAAAATTAACTTCCCTGGACTAAAATGGTAGAATAAAGAGTTCCAGTGAATTGATTGGGGTAAGACCAATAAGATGCCAGGGTGACATACGTGTGGTGTACATACACCCAAAGAGAGTGTATACCTTAATAAAGATGGTTGCTATGGAAACATTAAACTATTATTGTATATCGATAGTTAAATAATGACAAAACTTATGTGTACTATCACAAGACTGTTGTACGGCAGTGGCCTCGTGACCTGCTATAATCAAGTGATAGTGGGAGTCCTGGCAATGGCCAGTTTATCTAATCATGTCCTGAGCGTCTGTGGCCAGCCTCCGCTGGCTCTTATCCAGTGACGTGGCTGACGTAGGAGCGTGGGGGACTTCCCAAGACTCCGCTTCCTCCTTCGCATGCGAGGGAGGTGACAACCTTGTGGACTTGGGGGGCCTCTGGGCTGTTTGTAAATATTGAATGAATGAGCGAGTGAATGATGAATTGTAAATATGGTATGAATGATAACATTTATCTCAATTAAGTATTGGCTAATAAAAGGCAGATTGTAATTTTATCTTAATAAAAATTGTTTTTGATCAAAAAAAAAGAAAAAAGACTGTTGTGTAAGAAATTGTCAAATAAACGATATTATTGTCACTATAAATTAATCAGAAGTGTCACAAAACTGCAATTGTAATATTAAAGAAAAACGAGAATGGCACTTCAGTTCTCAGAGAGCAGGTTTAGCTCCAATGAATTTGGAGATTTGAACATCCCTTGAAGTTTGTTAACTGAAGTAGATATGACATTGTGGTGCAAAGTTTCATAAGATTTCAAGAGTTTGGCGATTGTTATTTTTTTTTGTGTGTGGACTATACACATCAGGCTGATACAAGTGAACAATCAATCTCTACATTTTTGTCTTCTTTTTAAAGTTTTTCCTTTTTTTAGGGGGGGGGTCTCAATAATTCTATCATGGTTTCAATAAAGGTTGTGGCTTTAGATTAATTGAATAACGTTGTCGTTTTGTCTTCACACAAGAACGATTACGCACTGCTATCCTTAACAACATTCTGAGCACTTGAGAATGGAAATATAGGCTATTAAAAGCGCTTGTGAGTAAGGAATAAATAATTTGTGGTAAGTAAAAAAATAGGACATTATTTATTGAATAATTCTCTGACCTAGTTTGTAGGTCAATAAAGAGGTTTTGACTTTAGGCCATGAATAACCATTAATCACGCAGATATGTTTTAATCGTAGCAGCTTCAATTATAACTATGGACTTAAGAATGCGATTCGACAGTTTACTCTCTGGGGACTCTAAACCAACTTATTTTATTGATCCATTAAGAAAGGGGCCTTTCAGAAGGATATTTTTTCTAAATATTATTTTTATATTTCCTCCGTCGGAGGCTTGTGGGTATCCACAGCTTTCATACTTTACTCACCGCACCTGACCCAGATACTGAAGCTTTAATCCCCAACTGGAGGCAATATATCTCCAAGGTGGAAGGCCGCCGGCAGCAGCCTATGGGCCAACTTAAATCCTCTTCACAAATCCCTTTCTGTTCTCAGCTCAATTACTTATCAGCTTGTGAGTTAAAGGTGGTCTTGCCTACACTCAATTAATAGAGTCACAAATAATATACTGTTCTCGATTAATAAACATGACTGCTGTCTACGACAAATGTCCGAAATTTCTAGAAACAGAGTACAACAAAAAAAAAAATAATAGAACTAGAAAAATCTGCTATATTGAAACTTGAAGGTCTATGATAGAGAAATAATAACATCATTCATTGCAATTACCATTATTAGTTTAGCTGAATGTAATATTCAGAGCTGAAACCAAAGAAAATAAATGTCTTGTCACTGCCATCTTGATGACTGTTAATATTTTAACACAACTAACACAAATGCGTTTACAGGGGAAGATCCTGGAACCTTTCTTATGACCGCCACCGTCCTAATTAGACGTGTACATCAAACAAATCAATCAACAATTGGCGATCATCCGGTTTATGTAATCACTTACGGCACGGAGTGTATAATTCTGGGGTATTTGTGAGTTTTTATCAGACTGGCGATGGATTAACCTCGCCAGCACATCTCAAGAAGAACTTTGATTTGTTATTGTAATTACTTTGCTAAGTACTAAGTTAGTAGTATTGACTTAGCAATACGTAATGACATAAAACAAAGAGCACGCTTTAAACATAATTCGAATGGCTAATACTTGGTAGGATCTATAAAGCCTCTCTAATGTTAGGAGTTAATTACAGGTTCGATGCAGGATATTCGTTGTTTGAACAGTATAATAATATGTTAACATTATGGAATATGCTATTTCTCTTAACGTTTTTTGCCCCTTGCTTACAAAATATAGTTTACACCTTAAAAATGAATGGAAACTTTCATGAAAATTCCATGAAACATACAAAAACTGAATATGAGAAAAATACGAGTTTTCTTTGCTAATTAATTATGTACGTATTAAGTTTATTTTTATTTCCTTTCTGCAGTAGCTCAACAGCAGATATTCTATGTTAATTGCTCCACACACTGTGGTATATCCTTCGTAGTTAACATAAATAATCATCTTTTACATAGTGTTTGTAACAATACAACTAAAGCATCTTCCAATAAAGACTTCCAAAATTTGACAGTTGATAGCGACCATATTCTTGACGATGCACCTGTCGAATTGGGTGCCATTTATTCAGTGTGGTTTGCTAAAAACCATTAGCGTTATTAACTAAATTCAACAACACGTGAAAATGATAAAATTATTATCAATATGGGTGTTCTATCAACCAACACCCGTACGTCAACGAAATGCAAGATCTGCCGGAAACATCCCCGCTGGCCGTGTTAGTGTGCAGAAGAATCCGAGGCAGTCGATTTCGTGTCGCTCACAAGAACTCGGTCTTTCATAGACCACAACTTGGCGAATTTCGCGTCATGAGTTGGGCCTGCACTCGTACAAAATTCAACTGACCCAGGAGCTGAAGGTAAACGATCATAGACAACGACGGGTGCTCCCTGAAGGGCCCTGGAGCAGTTGGAAACTGACCCTAATTTTCATTGAAAAATCATCTTGAGCGATGAGGCCCATTTCTGATGAATGGGTACGTCAACAAAAAAATTGTCGAATTCAGGACGATACGATTTCACATGAGATCTAAGAGCGTCCAATGCATCCCGAAAAAGTTGCTGTTTGGTGTTATATTACAAATTTGATTATAAAACATCAAGGAGTCGTAACGAATTTTTATGAAAAATAACCCTGCACGGAGTTTTTTGGTTAAATAATGTTTGGTATCATTACGTTAGCTAACTTTTGTAGAATCCCTAATACATAAATAAATTAGCTACTTTATGCTCTCAAACAAAGTTTAAATTTTAAGTTTTAAATTTGAGTAAAAACCAATAAATTTTTATAGAGCTGCAAAGAACACTACGGTCGCAATCAAGCCAATGACAAGCTTGACTTACCATGTTGGGATGTGGGTACAATGTGCAGCAGGCGTTAAACTTGCAACAGTAAGCATAGTGATTTTTTTTATGTAAGCCCAAGTTTGGTTCTGGCGGCGTCATCGGTCCATATTTTTTTGAAAACAACGTCGGCCAGGCCATCCCCGTCAACGGCGAGCGCTATAGGTCGATGATTACCAACTTATTTTGGCCTGAATTGGATGATATGCACACCTATGACATGTGGTTTTGACAGGATCGTGCTACGTGCCACACAGCTCATGTCACATTGGGAATTCTGCACGAGTGGTTTGAAGGCATGGTCATCTCACGTGGAGGTGATGTGAACTGGCCACAGATATCGAGCTATTTGACCCCGTTTGACTTTTTCTTGAGGGGTTTTCTTAAGTCACGGGTCTATGCAAATAAGCCACGAATCACAGCGGTCCTCAAAGCCAACATAACCCATGCCATCGGTCAAATTCAGCCAGAGTCATGGAAAATTAGACATTTCGGATGCGCGCCACCCAGTGAAGCCGCGGCGGAGATTTGCACGATTTTATATTCCATAAATAATGTCATCAATAGTCCTTTCAAAAAAATAAAACATTTTGATGATATATCACACAAACTTTGTTTTATTTAAATTAAAATATAGAAAGCGCTTAATGAAAGACCCTACATATGACAACCGGACAATAATTCAGTTAATATCTTTTAAATATGATAATAGCTGTGGGGTTGTCTCTCCATTGCAGAACCACTGCTATAGTATATCTCCACCTGGTGCACTCCTTGAGTAATTAGGATAATATAAAGCCCTTATAATAAATATAGGATATAAAATAATTATATATTCAGGAATAATACAGAAAAAAATTAAGTGATAGTTTGTTTTTTAAGTTTCTAAAACCTCAAAGCTGAAAGGAAGTTCAGAAAAAAAGCGCAAAGCCGAAAGAAGAAGTTTTTCCCCTGGGAGCCTTACCCTTGGCTTTAATTAACTAAAGGAGGACCCTATTCTAATTAATGGCGTAAGTTTTGACGACGCCGGTGAGGCGATTATAACTAACGCAGAAACGGAAACCACTTTTAGGGGGTGGCTTGGGAACTCTTGAGAAATCCTCTCTTCAGCCAAAAACGGTGGTCGTTAAAGTCCACAGTTGAAGCATAACAGTTATTTGGAAGAAATGAGCGGAACATCAACGTTCATCAAAACTTGAATATTCTACTTTTTTCACATTTCGGCCCCCGTGCTACCTATCTTTAGATCATGCTGAATTAATATTTAGTTTTTCTTTTTTTTTTCCCCTTAGTTCTCAAATTTGCAAGATTATGGATAAGGGAAAAATAAAGGAATTTATTTGGGGTGAGCTGATCCTTTTACTAGGAGTACCTGTTTGAAGGTGGTGTGAGGGAATTAAGGAGTGTGGGAAGGCTCGGTAGAGGTGGAAATGCTGCGGTGCAGTGGTCAGAGTCCACTGAAGGCTAGGCATGAAGTGGAAGCTCATTTAGTTGGAAAGCTGTGATGAGTGCCCGTCAGATGCTTGTTGTTGGTTGGCCAAGGCCGTAATGTCCACCATTTGGTCTGCTTTCCCAGATCTAGAGAGTTGCCATCTTGCCGGTAGTGGTGGGGGTGTCAGGTCTTGGAATAGGGGGTTTTGGCAATGTTTCATCGAGTCGAAGAAATTGATGTGTTTTCTCCTGATGACTTCGGTGATGGTGGCTACCTCGAACTTTTCGTGGATGTCAGGAGCCTTCATTTCACGAAAAGGGGTATGCCATAGTGCCGTGCGCAGGATGTTGTTCTGAAAGCTCTGGAGTCTAGTTATGGTGCTGGTGTGGAGAAAACGGAAAAGTGGAGTTCTAAATAGCAGTGCTGGACTCAAGACGCTCTGATATATTAACAGTTTCATCCGAAGGGATATAGCCGGGCTTGTGATGAGATGGTGGAGAGAGTAGTAAGTCCTACGTACTCTTTTCAGCTTCTTCTGCAGGTGTGTGCCGAACGTCATGTGTCTACCTAGGTAATTAATATTTAGATGTGAATGCCACAAAAAACTCAATAGGTGAGAAAAGAAAAGGAATTCTAACGAAACGTTGCTTAGAAAATCTACCTGATAAATGAATCGACGGTCGAGTTGGGTTAGTTACCCTAATCACCGGTAAGTGACAAGCAAGACCTAAGATGGGAAATAGGCGATCATTTTACTTAACAAATGAGGTAGAATTAACGCATATTGAAGAAAGACATGATGTAATATACACGGCCAGGCGGAGAAGTAGGGTAAATACTAGAAAGGCGGTTATCTTTAGTATTTATGATTAGTGAGTACTGAACAGATCCCTGCTAATTTCATGCGACTACTGGAAAACTGAACGACTACTGAAGTGTTTCTGCAATTTTATGCTTAGTATATAGGTTCAAAATACGAAAGTCATCGTGAAAATATTTAAAAGTATGTTCTGTTTATATTTTGACTAAGAATAATATTGTAATGCAGACGATAAAAAAAGTTGGACACAAACCTACGGAATGAACTTCTCTACGGTTTTTAATGTGACGGCTTAGGCTGTATTTAAAATTTTATATTCTAATTATTTTTTATTGTAAATAGACATAAATATGGAACTAAACAAAATATTAAATCATTAAAAAAGGTATTGGAAGAAAAATACAGATCATGCTTTTACTATTTAAGCCCATTTACATACGTAGATTTTTATTGACAGAGATCATTTAAATGCAAAAGGATATTGTTTTTTTTTTTTATATTTACTTTAACGAATAATATTTATTTTCTCCATTTTTACAAAATATTTTTATCCAACAATTGCTTTTGAGAATTCTACGGTGCTATCTCAAGGTTACAAAATAAGGTTACCTTAGTATCACACTTCAATATCTATAATAAAACGTAATTTTTTTTCTCAATAAACATTTAAAATATAGTAATCATAGTCGAATGATCGTTAATTAAACCGTGGAGACTAAATGTAAACTAAAAGCGATCCAATAAAACCGATGTTCAAATGTTATACAAAGCTAAAAACTACGTAACAACTTGTTGTCTAGGAGAGAGGCTGTTGTGGAAAATAAATACAAGTTAGTCCTTTCCTGAAGAAGTTAGACTCGTTGTCCACCGAGAGCTTTAAAACATTAAAAAAACAAAAATACTTGATATCTATTTAGTAGTAGAACTTCTAATGAAATACAGCCATGGCGGAAAATCTTGGAATCTCGCGTCTAATTAAAGGAAAAGAAAAGTTCTTTAAACTTGTTAATGTTTCTCCTTTCTTTTGGTCCGGTGACAACGGAGAAGTAATGTCCTAAGAGACATTCCTGCTAAACACTAAAATTTTTAAAAATAATTTTCGTACTTGCAAACCTTGTTTCGAAAGGAAAGCAAACTACTATCTAACATAGCTCAATACGTAATTAAGTATTCAAATTTTTTTTTTTATATTACACATTGATAGAACATAAACATGGAGAATCAACTTAATAGATGTCAGAAACGTTCTGGAGCGATAAAAAATATAATTAATCTTAAATAATACCCGGCTGGCATGGAATAAACATCCTACAAATATTTGCAGATGGAAATGAAAATAACAGAACATCCGCGTACTAGTATTTCCCAGGGGAAATGTTTTTTTAAGTCAAAAGATACTAAAGAATTTCTTTTTTAACAACTGTTATCTGACCTGCGAACCCTAGTGAATTTTTCTGAAAAATATCACTGAATTGAAGGTTTGATAAATAACAAATACCGAGTATGTAAAAAACACTAAATAAATTATATTACACAGAATAAGTTTTTAACACTTTAGTTTTTAGAATTTATGTAATGATTTATAAAAAAAAAAATTCCGAGAGGGAATACCGTTGAAAAGTTTTTTTTAGATATCCCCGTCATTATGAGTCACGAAGGCTTTGAGTTTAACCAGGAAATTGAGGGAAGTTATGAAAAGAAAAAGTTGAGTAAGGTTTAAAGAAAATGAACGCAATATAGGATCCAACAACAAGGAACCAATACTACTTAATATTGAAGAGCAAATTTTTTATTTAAATTGTTACCCTCCGTCTAACTAGCATTATTATTTATAGGGATCAGAGGAATCACACAAATAATAAAAAATGGATGTATAATATTTACCAGAATATTTTGAATTTAATTCACAAGGCCAGAATCCACCTGTGAACTCACAGTACCTGGGTAATATGCAATTATGTTCTATTAATGTATTTTTATGTTTCCCTGTTAATGTGATTATAATCATAATAGTGTAAATAACAGGGGGGAAAAATAATCGATTTCTGCTATAAAGCTAGGACACAGATTAACATGATCGTCAAGGGAAAGTAACTTCATTCAGTTTGCGTTGAAATGATGTTTGTGAACTCAGGAAGAATATGTTTCGTTACGCAATAGTTTAAATTTTAGAATATTTATTATTAGACCTTGGAGAACACAAAGTTGGGCTCACGGGTTACTTTTATTTTTGGTAAATTATCTGCAGCTACTAACCCCTCACCCCCCCCCCTCCGGTAGGAAACTGGGGTTAAGGAATCAATTTCAGTGACTTGTGATTATAAAAAAATAATACATGTTATTAACCAGGAAGTCATGATCTTTAATTTGGTACCCTACACACGATTTTAGAGAAATATGTTGCTTTTGACTAGTAATAAATCTATTATTGACAATTGGAGGTGAACCTAGCTATTGTATCATTTCATTGTAAGATAAGACATTCATCTAAAATTTAACATATCATACTTGAACAGGGAACTTACGAATTCCTTAACAGACATTGAAACAGGTTCCTGGTTTTGGAACACCAAGGAATAACCCTACAAGTAGCCTTATGGGGCTCTTATTTCTTTGATATAATTTATTGTATATGTATTAATACTGGCTACAAAGATAAGTACGTAAATAAATGAGATGAACTTCTAAAGATACCTGAATGTGTGAATAAGTTTTTAATCCTGAGAAATAAATAACCCGTTTACGTTTTTAGCTTGCTTTACATACTACCAAAGTAAGGACATCGATCTACCCAAAACTTTCCTTTTTGTAAACTAAAGTACCTTAAATATAAACATTTTAAAATTATGCCACTGTCTCGAAAATCCCTTAGGCTCTGGACAATTTTAAATCATAGGACTTAAGATTGGGATACTCCTGTGTGCAGCTAAGAGCTGAGATGTCAGGGGGATTTTATTCATATGGGGGTGAGAAGCCAAAGTGTACTTTTAAAAAATAATAGAGTTAAGTGCAGTTATTGCATATCGCATATTCATCATATTGAAAGCATATTGCTCAATATTCAAGGGATATGCACCAGAACTATAATATAACCATTATACAGAGTATCTTTATAAATATGGTTTAACTTTTTTAATTGTCACTTGTACCCCTTGGCATCACACCCTCTCATATGCTTATTTGTATTTATCTTGGTTCTGTTTAATTTTACCCTAACCAGCAAGTAACAGGTGTAATTCAGGGCGTTGTTTAATAAACACTCAAAACTTTAAATCAGCCATTTGTAACTCAGAACAGACAGAGCTGTTAACAAGAGACTGATTTATTTGACAATTTGATGATACATTGTTTCAAATTTATAGCTCACACTTGAGCTCATAGGTTGAATACCTTTTTAATTATCACATCGCTATTATTATTACTTTTCAACGCTTTGTGATTAATTGATCCTTATTCACTGTCTTTCCTTTTTGAACCTTCTAATTTGTCAGCCCTTTTTCAAATTAGCGTTACCTTCCCTGCTTGTGAGTATTAGTAATTCAGTAATTTGACTTAGGATATTACATCTCTTTGTTTTTGACCTTTGTGTTTCTTTAGTCAGTTTCGTTAAAATTGTTTTTATAATTTTCTTCACAGGTGAAAGTATTAACATCTTATCAACAGTGTATGATACTTCACTATTTTTATTAATGTGTTTGATTACAACCTATTACTACACTAGGTTTAAAAAAGAATTAGAGTTTGATTTAAATTGAGGATTCATCATACTGCAGTAACTTTACTAAATTATTTGAATAGCACCGGAGAGTTTGTGGTTGTCTCACTGTTGATGAAATTCCTGCTCTCAGCGACGAGTCATCATTTAAAAGTTAAGTTCAACTTTGGTTCTTAGCATTTGAAATATCAATAAATTTTATTTTTGAGCCAAAAAAATCTTGTTTATCTCCATGCCTCCATTTTCCAAAAGAGGTCGTGAACATTAACCAATGAATCCAACACTCTATATATTTTTATTGTTAATGGCCAAGTTTGAATACAATAGCGAGAATACAAAACAAATTTAAAGGTTGGTTCTGTTTCGTACAACATTTAAGACTTCCTACTTCACACCTATTTAACTAACATTTTAATGTTTGGATTGTTCCCATTATTTACCAGTATACAAAGTTATCATATGAAAAAAAATGTATTTTTTTAACAGCCAACCATATAACTTACGAGCATGATTTTTTTCACAATAACATAAGCTATTGAGAAAGAGCCCTCTTTAAAATCATTTATATATTACGAAAATCCGACCTAGTTCATGATTATTTTACAACTATGTAAAATAGTAATAAAACAAAAAAAAATCTGGGGGCTATTAGATCAATAAAGAGTATGTGCTGTAGCCAATATCATGAAATCAGGTATAAAATGTAACGGAAGCAGGAAATGGAGAGGCACAGAGAAATTTCCGCCCTCCCCCGTTCCTTGCCGACGTACAAGGACTGGTGTATGTAAAATAAGACCAGCAGTAAGTTAATAAGTGCACCGCCCTTTCCCTTGGCCCTATAAAAGCCCTTAATTTTAGCCTATATCCCCTGGAAAATCCTCCAGCCCAGCTCCAGGATTGTCTCCTATTTCCCTGGAGCCGACTTTAACGGCCTGGAAATAACATTATTTACTATTCAAAGGCCCACCACTCCACCTCACCCCTCCAGATTTAGTCTTGAGCAGGAAATAATATAATGTTTCTGTTTTGTTTTTTTTTGTTTCTTTTCCCTAGTGCCTAAGCTGAGCTTATTGCAAACGAGGAAGCATTCCACGGGGACAATGCGCAGCCATAGTTTACCGTTTCCTGAGTCCTACTTGTTTCACTTTATTGGAAGTCTTGCCTGACATCAGAGATATTATGGAACAAATTTTCAGCAATTTAGTTGAACACTCCAGCAAATATTAAATTCAGTATATATTTCTTCAATCTAGTATTTTGCATCAAGCTTAAATTTCATATCTGGTATTTAAATTTAAATCACTTATGTTGAATTAATAAAATCTCATATCACAAAATGAAGTATGAGAAGTGTTTTTACAAATATTAAATTGGTTTTTCAGAATTGGTATAAGACTACTGTATACATACTACTATAGAATATAATACTACTGTATACATACTACTATAGACTATAAGACTAATAAAACCAGGCAGACCACCAATAGAGAGCTAGACCGAAACGGCAGAATAGAGTAGGGAAGATATTTATAAAAAGGAGGCTCACGTGACCGAAATACCATAACCCTATGCCTACACTCTGATTCAGACACAAATAATAAAATAATAGATTAATCTAAACCCTATGTCTTACAGGATCACTGATCTTTATGACTTCACTACGGAGGAGCTAAAGGGAACCTCCCAGAAAAAAAGATTTACGAAATTACAGGTTTCTGACTAGCTTTACGGTCATACATTCATTAATTTTCAATTAAATAAATGACTAGCTAATTATTCATATAGGTATATAGGGTAAATGTATATATATAGAGATATATATATATATATATATATATATATAGGTATATATCTATATAGGGAATGCCCAAGTGTTCCCTTAAGGGTTGAAAAAGCTTTGAAGATCATTACTTATAATATTTGCAAATTAGGGTATACGACATAGTATAGTATGAATCTTTAAAATATATTTCCAACTAAACCATGGTTTACAAAGCATAAAGTGTTAAGATTAATAAATCTTCAATCATGAAGGTACAGCAGGATTATTTGACTAAGGGCTGTGTTGGTAAGATGTGTCACCGAAGACGGCTTAGGCCCACACAGACCTGTCCAAAATGAATAATTCAAAAGGACGGGCATAAAGAGAGTACATGGACCCAAAGTTACTTTCGACCTTGATCCCTTCACGGTCGTGAAGTCGACGATCAAAGACCTCTGAGAGGGTTCGACCCCGAGAGAGCGAATAACAAGCCCTTATTGGCCAGGGTGTGAAAGGAAAGCTTTCTTCATGGCTTTCCAATTATCGAGGATCCTGGCTGGGGTTTTCACGACTGCCGTTCCCTCTGGACTCTTCAGACAGTATGAGATGAGTCATTAGATTTCCCACAGCCACATGAGATCAATGCTTCGATAAGCTGGAATAATAGCTGCTTACTTTTTCATTCTAATGGGATAGTCCCATTTTCTTGCTAATTTAAAAACCATTTTATTTTAACAAATTTTATCTAATATTTGAAGTATATATCATTGTGTTCAATGGCCATCTTCAGGCTAGCTGTCCGATTCCTCCAGAATTATTTGGGTTTTGAACGGAAGAATTGTGCAACTCTATTTTCAACCTCGTCCAGAGAATTGAAGGTTTTTCCTATAAGATAGTGAGCCATTCACTGAGACAGATGTAGTCGGAAGGTGCTATGTCCGGACTGCAAGCAAAATGATGGAAAAGTTCAATCTGATCCAGTTCTTGATTTTTTTGTTTCGCGTAACAAGAAGTGTTTGGTCAGGCGTTATCGTGTTGAAACAAAACCCGATTTCTGTTTACTAATCCTTGGTAACGCTGGGTCAAAACATTATACAAACATTCTCACAGATCACTATAAAGTTCTGAATCAATCGTTCAACCTTGTGCAATGAATTTGTAATTCCAAAATACTTTTTTTCGAATTGCCATTGATTAGTGACTGGCATCGGAGGCTGATTGTAGTCAAACCATTGTTTCTTGGACTTAAGGTATCTCCAAGATATCCACTTTCCATCGCAAGTAACAATTCTTTTAATAAAACGATGGCCACTTGAGTTTTTCAAAAGTTGTTGACAAATTTTTACTCGACGTCGTGCCTGCTCACTGGTAAACTCATGGGGAACAACTCTTGCTAAGCGATTCACATTTCCTACATGTGTCTTCGTCGCAAGAACAATCCGATCAATCAAAAGCATGTATATATTACATGATATGGGTCAAGAAATAAAATGGAAAATTTTAGCTAAAAAAACTGAGAAGTTTTTGAATAAATTACAGTATTTTAATAAATCTTTAAGAAACCAAAGTGTAATTCCCAGCCAGCTACATGACCATCTAGATACCTTATATATTGTAGCTACCAATACTATAGGATACTAATATAGCTGCATTATTATTGTTCAGAGCAAAACATAAAAAGAAAGACATGTATGTTGATATTTATGCAGCGTGAAAATTAGGGTTTCAAAAAAAGATTGAAGCCTCCACCAAAAATATATTTTATTATTGATATCACACCAACAGTTGATGTTACTTACAAATATTTTGATAAAGAATTCAATTTTTTTTAGAAAAATTAACTTTATCAAAATATAAATATAGTTTAGTTGTATTTTACACTTTCATCAATTCATTCATTTATTTATAAATTCATTCGTAAATGGTGAAACAAAATTTTGGATTAACTAGTCACATCTAGTTCATTAATCTTTTTGCCACAGAGAGAAAGGAATGCTTCCTCCACCCTCTCTGACTGACGTCATAAGATTTATTATTAAAATATGGAAACATAGATAGATATTTTCTGGGCCGAGAAGAGGGGAACTTCTAATTATTCGTAATTAACAGGTGGCCACAACAAATGTAAAATAAATATACGTAACCTCAATCATATAAACCAACTGAATTCTGAATTGACTCACTTGGTGCAGTGTTTAATTTATTGGCAGGCTATATAAAACAAACTTTATTCCTCAGACAAAATTCGTTTTTAGCTGCCGGATACCTAATGATGGATTCTGGTTTATCGCAAAAGAACGTATTTTCTTTCTAGGTGCATATAGGAACGAACAATTTATTTAATTGAATGAAAAGATCATTTTATTGGCACAGTAGACCCAACATGGATTTGATCGATATCTTGTAAGATGATCTAAACCCAATTCGAAAGCGATGGTAAGCGTCACTTAGAACGTACAAAGACTGCAAATATCTAAATACCTGACGTGTTTGCGTTTGGTCATTGTATTCTATGATATGGTAAACAATTTATATTGGACAACTATATAAGTAATGGGAGCTGATATTAAACATGTTCCTATGCCTCAAAATAATATTTACTAAATCCTTGAGTAATCAGGGAGAAAATTAAATAGTCTGTAAAGAAGATTATACAAATTGTATATAAAATAATTTAAGAAGTATTAATTTGCATTAATTTATGTAGCAATAATATTGTTGTAATTTTGAGTCATCTATGAAGATCATAATTACTCTGCTAATAGTGGCTTCTTTCCGCGATGGGATTTCAATGGACCTAAATTCCAATGGGCTGAATCCCTTTTTTATTTAACTCAAAAAAAGAGGACTGAAAGCTTCTTAGAAAGTGAGACCTATTGAAGAAATGCTTTCCTGTTTTCATTGCCGTATTTTACCCCGATATTATTTCCTCGGTTGATTCTCATCTCATCTGGGGAGTGGTTGTGCCTGGGGAGCATGAGCTCTTAGAAATTGATCGAATCTCTTTGAAATATCACGCAAGGTTTCCAACACATAGAATGGCTAAATAAAAGTAACATCAACTCTCCAACATTTATACGCACCGCTAAAGACCCTTGCCAACATCTACAACTTCCTGCGAATTCACCCAAGCCCCCCCCCTTCCAAATAAATATGAAAAATGAATAGGGGATGAAGAGATCCTTTGAATCGGTGAAGTACACACTGGCCGATAAAAGGAGTGAGCTTTCGAGAACGTCTTAAATCTAAGATTCCCTTTGGTACGCCCTAGGGCTCCCATTATGCTGCTTGCTGCTTTGCATACCGCCCCCACTCACTCCAGGTTACCCATTATTAACAGCCACGCTAAACGAACACTTTTCCATATTCATCTGATATATACGAAGCACGTACGGCGTATCGATACACGCCATGTTTGTGGATACATTACAAATCCATTCCGACGGACCTACATCGTTCATCACCAATTTATTGATGCCCTAAAATCAAAACGTTCGACAATAGAGATCAGTTACTGTTTGGATTGACTTCGTCATGCTTATAGTCGTACGTGACTTTAGTCGTTACGTGGAGTAAACTTTATGTTTTCTGTGAACGTAGTCAAGTCAACAGTGAAGATGTCAAATGGGTATAAAAATGGATACAGGTCTTAACGGCTTTCGCTCTTGTTAACTTCACCCAACTTGTCGCTGTGTCTTTGGTGTACGGTGCCACTATACACTCACTTGACTGACAATACAGCTAAAAGACTCCAGCAATTTTAGATTGGGATCATGAGAAAAGTGGTCAGGCATACCTCCCTCGAGAGGTTAAAGAAAGCCAATCTGCACCCGTTGCCTGGTGTACTTGAAATTTTCTGATATTGATACGACATTGGTTCAATATGCTTTCTCATGGAAAAGTTTTAAATAAAACTCTCGTAATCTGAATCTCTCGGAGACATGGTTTTATTCACACTCTTCGATCATACCTCATGACCTACCAGACATTATATATAACCACTTGACATGTGAGGCTGGGGTCTTTCGTCCTTGGACTATCTCGGGTTCCTATTGATGGACTCACTTTGGTGTTTGCATACACAAACAACGGATGATCTGTGGGTTATACACCGAAATAAATCCCCCGAAACAAAAACAGTTCTCGAAAACAATTGAATTTTCCAAATATTAAAAGATGAACAGTACATTGAGTCATATGAAAGGGAAGATTAGCCCTTAATTATTGAAGGATAACATGTGATGAAAACTAATGGAAACACACTAACGAAATAGCAGAAGAAATCCCAGTTTGGGAACGACTTTCTGCGCACTTGGCCGCTTTTGGAATTTAAAGAACAGGGCCGTTCCAAGGTTTGCAAGGACTCCATTTGGCCAGCGAGAGCCACTACCCGGCATACTCCAAACTTTCACGGCACTGTTTTATCGCGCCCAGGCCGGGGGAAAAATAGGCCAATAAAGATCAGAGAGGGAGTGAGTGAGAAAGTTATGACTGGGTTATGGATGTGTTTTGCCACCGGTGCCGAGGGGGAGGGTGTCGGAGTTAATGATCCATGCAGGTATAAATGGGGTGGGGGCAGATTCACTTGGATTTATCGTGGCTAGGCCACCGACAGCCTGAGGCTTGGAATGAGCTCCTATGTCTAAGGCAAGTGTCTAATCAGCTCTTCTTTTATTTAATATCGCTTCAAGTAGCATCTATGGCCTAGGTCTGTCTGTCTAGACTAGACTAAACACTAACGTACACATAACACATAAATAATACAATAAACACTCTCCTACCAATATAACTAAAAAAAAATTGAAACAATTCAAAATATGATGAGGGCTATAACGGATCCCCACGTTACACAAAAATATCTGAAAAAGTATCTGATCTTCAATCACCAACATTACAACAAATTATTTATTCCACAATTTAGTTACAGACAATCTCTTGATGCAGGCAATAATGACAAACACTTAGGAAATGTATTGCAAATCGGGCGTAAATAGACACTTTATCACGGAGGCAGTATCTATCACATGCAAAGAACCTTGGGAAAAAAAATGACAAGGCAACATCTGCAAGAGGAACTACATCAGGACAAACTATGCTGTGGGGGGGGGGGGCAAAAATAATTAATAGCTTAGAAAACATAGAGATAAAATTATATTTTCTCACAGCAGACAACGTTAAAAGAATAAATAGCAATTAGTGAGCACAAAACTGCTAGAAAGCCCATCCTATCCATTCCACATTAAGTCTGTCGTAGAGGCAAGTCAGACCTAACAAACCTTTAATAACCGTCCTATTGTTTAACAAGTTTACATGCCGTTAATAAGCCATGAGGTTTTAGGTTTTTTACTTTATTATACATAAATTAGAGGCTACTGTTTTAGCTTAGTAAATTGTACGTGAAGTTTTAAATTGTTACAAGTTTTATTACTTGAGACTATTATTTATTGTTTTGATTTTCATTAATTCACAAACTCACGCTCAATATTTTCCATCCTACGACATTTACTTGTATTTAAATGTTTGAAGATCACAGCTTAGTTTTTAGTAATAAATAATATTGTAAGAGTCAAAGGATTTGTTTTTAATTTACAAAGTGATTATTCGTAAATTTTCTTTATAACTCCATGTTTGCGATTTTACAACATTTTTTTTTCATGATTCATTTTGTTTTCTCATATTAAATGCATATGTATGTACCTAAAACCAAATAAATAAACGACACATTTCATTTTTTTTTTATTAGTAATTGATCTACTTATTAATATATATTTAAGAAAAATACGCAAGGTAACATAGTTTCAATGGTAGAAACAAAAAATTATAGTCTCAGCTAACGTAAACTACAAATCAATGTAATGTATATGTTTTTATTAGTGCTATATGTATCTAAATGCTCCTACTCTTTGTTCGCTTGCCAAGAGCAGGTAAAACAAATAACTATTTAACTAGGATTATAGTAATACAAAATTTAATGAGAAATTATTCAAGCCTATTTAATAAAATTAATGCTGTGCATCTTTAATGATCTCCTTGTAAAATTTTATGTCTTTAAATCGAGACATCATTACGTTCCAATTAACAACACGTGATCTTCGTTCAGTTTTTTCAAAGTATAATTACGGAGTGTAATTAAAACTTTCGTGTTTTCTAATGAAACTCTAGCATTGCTTTTTTCAAAGGTATGATATGTAACTTGCTATTTTGTGGCTAATATCTCGATTATATTAAAAATGATACTGACTTCATGAAAAATATGTACTGATAAATAAATTAGTAATTAAAAACAAATATTGTTCTATCATCAATAGGGTATTTTACTGAAAAAAAAAAATTGTTATTGTGATAAAATTACAATCTGCCTAACCTATATCATTATTGGGCAATAAGTAATAGCGATCAATGTTCTCATTTATACCATATTTACAATTCTTCATTCATACCCTCATTTAAAAACCTTCCTAAATCCACATGGTTGCCCCTCCCCTCACATGCGAAGGAAAAAGCGGACCTTTGGGAAGTCCCCCACGCTGCTCCATCAGCCGCATTACTGGATACGAGCCAGTGGGAGCGTGAGAGCCACAGACGCTCAGGACATTATTGGAGAAACTGGCCAAAATAGAGCATTAAATTAAATATTTCAGCGTATTAAATAATACTATGAAAATTAGGTTAGGGTTTAAATATACTGTAATTACTTATACCCATTAAAAAACCTGTCTTCGAAAGTATATTTGTAATTTTTTTTATAATAAAGGAAGGGATGGAGTTTTACTTGATGCCAAGATATACTAAAATAAAAGTCAGCCTTATGACAAACAATGTTGGGCCAATTAATAAATAACTGATTTGTGGGCAAACGTTGTAATTAATAGATAACCCTAAAAGTCATTATTACTGTCAATACAATAGTTTTTACAAATTCAAAAAGTGAACCTTAACCGTAAGACGATTCTCACTTGACATGAAATCTTCTTCTCATTCACAGAGCCTACGAACATCGGTTAAAACCACCATAATACCACTGGTACATCGGCTGATGTGAGTAATCGGGGTTAGGGAGGCCCCTTTCTGATTTCCCTAAGAAGGGCCCCTATAACTATAACTCGCCCATAAGGGCCTTGTGGCTGGTGCATATGGGGCAGTCAAGCACTGATGATAGCTAATGCCCCTGTGATGGAAGGGCCCCTGCGCCGGACAGCGCACATTACCTCCTGACTTAGCGCCACTCCACGCCCTCCTTCTCGCAACCTTATCAGTTCTGTCGAGTTTCCTCTATCCATATCCTCTAGTAGCCGATAGAAATATTCATTTTTTTTTGTTTTTTAACCAATTTTATTTCTTCACGAATGGAGAGGGTGTAATTTTTAAAATGCATTATGTGTTTATGTCCATTCTCCGTATAAAAGTCGGTTTTTTGTAAAGATTCCTAAAGATTTAGTTGAGAAATTTAAGTTGTGTTATTTCTCTGGGTCAAAGATATGACAGATAACAAAAGGATTTTTTTAAATTAAAAACCAGTGGCCAGTCTGGTCTACCGACTATCTGTGATATGATTATATGCTGATGTCATCCACAAAATCAACTACAGCGGCTCCAACTATATCCGAAGGGTTACGATGAACCTACTGAGGACATGTACCTTCGATGCATTCCCGGTCTCATAGCATTCTATACGGTGTCCCACGGATGTAAGTCCTTGAGGACTCTGACAGAATCCTAGCTGTCGCTGGTCATATTGAGATTCCCTTTTCAACACTCTGCTTTCAGGTATGATAAAAGAGATCAGATAAAAACTTGAATGTTTCGATAAAACGATTTTGTTTCCGATAACACAACTCCTACGGTTAGTTTAAGAATGTCTTTGCTTGAATCATGTCACTGAACAGGTCGTAATCGGTCGGGTGTTCACCATTTTTGGTTGTTTTTTTTCCACCATTGCTTCTTGTTTAAGCGACTTCGAGAAATATCACTTCCGAATCGGATACGCAATTGTATAGGTTTGAGCCCAGCACCGGGACTTGGTTGCCCTGGCTACGGTGAAGAATATCAGCCGTTGTCAGGGACACAAACATGTGGTTGGAGCAGAATTCATCTGCTTATTTTCATCATCCCTTTCCCCTTCCTTCCTTTCATGCATATTTTTAACATTCTTTGTATCTCCATTAACCTCATCCTTAACTTTTTTTAAATTGATTTTCATTTAATTCAGCTATAGTTCGGTATGTAAATCTGCTAAGGACAATTTTAAACAAACTCTATCTTCCTTCGTCACAAAGAACAAGCCCAAGGGCCCTTTGAAGTGACAAATCTAGTAGGGCCCTTAGATGGTACGACATTTTAAAGCTTGTTTTATTTCATTTTACCTACACTATGTTCTTAGTTGCTATGTCTACATCAATCATCTGGAATCACATTATTCATGATAAAAATGGTTCGCCACAATATATTATATGTATAATTCTCATAACATAGTTTTGCAAGGGATTTTCATACACTACTTTAAAAACAAATTTAAATGTTACTTATCTTACACTTGGTTGTTTGGATTAGGCGTACATTATAAGCTATATAACATGACTTTAGGATACACACAGAGCATTATTATTTTATTTACTGTCATTAATTTTATTATACTTATTTCTTTATTTATCAATGGCGGCAAGATGGATCCAAACGTCAGAAACTACTGTGTTCTGTAAGGGCGATGATGTTTGAGAATGAGGGAAGAACAACCACTTCCCCTACAACGGCACCCAGGGCTTTTTTAGACCTAAGCAAACATTGGCACAGCCCGGAGGGTAAGCTGATTCGAATAATCTGAGAAGAACGAGTCAAACATTGTATTTCTTATTGATAACAACCTATATAAGTTTATATTAACTTGTAATAATTTCGGGCCTGATAAAAATCTCATATTACATTTAATTATCATCTTAGATGATTTGTAATTAATTTTACTCTCCATGTACTATACACCAAACTTTTGTAAAGGTTAAGGCTTCGCATATATTATCATTATTTGTCTTGTATGAGTGAATTTCAATAAAAATTATTATTATATACGCCATTGCTACTGATGTAAAGTAATGCAATAATGTATACTTTTTTTTTTCCAGAAAGGAACAGCCTTGATTCAAATCACAGTCACTTAGACATTTTATTAGAACGGTGGAGGTGGAAGCTTTGACCAATCAGGTGACTCCGCTGGCGGAGGAATATATTAGAATAAAGCGAGTGGCCTTCACAAACTTTCCGTTTCTCTAATCACAGAGAGGCAAGGGTTGCTCGAGCACCTCCATAAATATCCGCAAGGCTAACTCTGACCCGACGACGTAGCTACATCTGTTTGAATTTCAAACACTGATGCATATGAAACAGGGACACACAGTTCTGCCCGATAGATCACTGGTCAGCTCCAAACAGACTACACAACATCTACCCGTAGCCTAGGTACAAGCTCCAAACAGATATAGGTTACGCTAAGGACCATTTTCGAAGTAACAGGGTCACAAGGAACTATGAATCTCCTTATGGCAGTTATACTTGTATTACAGCACAACAGTACAAGGAACTTATCAATAACAGACATATTTTGTCACCGTGAAATAAAACCTAACCCTTAAAGTTCATGGCTATTAACGGTTATTTGGGATACTTTTGGTGCAAAATGAATGCCTGATGAATTTCAATGTTGCGAGCATTAAACTTCATAGATCATGTAATAAATAACAATTTCATTAGTCATCAACAATTACAATAGATTATATTCTCATACATCCCTCTACCTTTTACTTGCGATTTTTTTAAATTCCAGAATAAACAGCTCCCAGCTAACACAATGATTTTTTTTCTTTTTTTGTGTTTGCCATTTAAAAAATCACCTCCACCTACGGACTAAGAAATTTTTTTTGAACATACGTAAAATCTTCTAAGCTCTACGGATGTGAAAGCTAACATGATTTAGAATAATAGTATTTACACATAAACCACAGGATGGTAACCTAGAAATCCAATGGATTTCTGATGAACCAATGAAAGGATAACGAATGGTTGGCTGTAGTGGAAAAAAGACAAACCATATACGTACGTACAGCTGTCTAAAATAAATGTATGGCTTGGAAACATACTCAGTGGAAGGCCCACACTGTTTTGCAGAAGAACAGTAAGGAGAGAGAGAGGGAGTGGGAGAGAGTTCCGGTGCCAGGGAAATGCATGGATAGGGGTTAAGAGGATGGTGGAAGATCGAGAAGGGATGGAAAGATTTTGCTAACGCCCTCTGTTCCTCTAGGAATCATTAAATAAAAAGGGGGGGGGGTGAAGCGCATAAATTTTAGCTATAGACAAAGAACCCTTAGCTTTCAAGTGGTTTATATAAATAGCCTGTTTTTCATTATGAATTTTTTCTCTACTTAGTAAGAGAAAATAGCAGAATTTAACTTAGGTCCAGCCTCTTTCTCTGTCGATCTCGATCGTCATATTAAAATAATGGACCGTGTGTTGAATTTCTCGAACAAGAAGTCTTAACTTCTGTAAAATAAACTTATTTTGATTCTAACACGCCCGTCTTGTATTCCTAAACTTGTACCCCCGAAAACAATTACTTGTCCTGGAAGAAAATCTGCTATGAGCAGGCAAGTGAGGATCCTAACTGCACGAAGTATGTTTAATTTTTATAATATTAAGTATCATTTAAAATTACTATCAAAAGTTATATGAAACTTACCGTTCTGTCTCCGACGTGCTTGACTCTGCAGTGAAGGACGGCAGACTGTCCGACTACTGCTGTGACGTTCCTGGGTGACACGTCGTCGAAAAACGGCCTGTAGGGGGCTGGCTCTCTTGGAAGAACTCTCTCAGCCTCACCTGCACATCAAACAATCACATATGAAATTTTATAAAAGTAATATACATTAATAAATGAAATAATATTCAAATTAATACTCGGATAATGTGTGATTTAAATAAGTCATTTTGAACGATTTTGACAGCTCTAAGCTTTAATTCTGTTACTAGATTAAAAATAATATGATATAAAAGCAATAACTATTGTTTACAAATCACTATTAATAAAATTCATAAATAACAATTCAGAAGTTCCCAACTCCACATACAATTTGTTAAGTGAATAAACCATCCTTTTTTTTTATGAATAATAAAATATAAATTCCATAAAATATTAATCATGTAGATATTCACCTAATTAATAGTCTAAAATTTCCATATTGTAGGACTATATTAATAGAAAAGGGAAATATTAAACAAGCCAGCCGCAGATTGAAGAATACTTTTTATAACTGTCAATAAATAGATCAATATGCCACTGAGTTTTGTTTATGTTACCTGCACAGGTATAGGTAAGTATTATAGAACCTCAAGCGGTTATTGCCACTGTACTAGTTGTAACAAGGTTAGAGAAATTTATATAGTTTAGGTTAATATTGAGGGGGGGTAGGGATACTTAGTTGGGCTAATATGCCCTTTTTATCATTTTATACACTTCTAATGTATTAAAATTTCTAACATCTAATCATGCTATCATAATCATAATCATTCTTCTAAATGACATCGTATCTCTTAATAGGACCGCTCCCCATTCTGTTTAGTGAAATTATTATGTTTTCTGCTGTATCCATGCATGGCTGTCAAGCCGGATTGGAAATAGAGTTATATTAAAACAATGTATAACCTTCATCATGGATCATGTCAAAATGATTTGAATCAGTGTGGGACTTTAGGAGATGAAACGTCTTCTCTATACCCTTTGACTATTTCTGCAGGTACCGATGGTTGTCGTTACGCGAACATTCAATGTGTTATCACCATAGGTAGACTCTCACTACCTTCCCGAACCCACCAGCCTCCTTTGGGCATCCCACACCCCATACCCTTCTCATACATCCTTCAAATCCCCTTAGTGAAAGGCACCCATCAGTCCAAAATAATTTTCCTTTTATTTTTCCCACATCCTATTTTTTATAAGTTTGAGAGCTATGGAAAAAAAAAAAAAAAAAAAAAAAAAATCAATGTGTTATTGTTTACGTAGAAAAGAAACGAATGATCTTCTTGTGCTCAATTATGCTAGATTTTGAAAACTAGTTGTAAATATAAATATGGGGTCATTAAACAAACCACAGGGTATAATAAAGATAAGCCGTGCATTGGTGGCCGACTTGCGCCCGTGTATTATAGCAATAGTGGGGTAGGGTATAGAAAACCCTTATTGGCCAATAATAATATTGGCAGGGTTCCCGCTTTTCAATAAGTCCCAGTGTCTCCCCCACGATGGCTCCCATGAATAGAAATGACACCGTTTCCCCTTATTCGTGGTGAATCCCCTCAGCGCCATGTGTGCCTCGCCCACCAAGTGCTCCGAGTCAGCATTCCGCCGGGACGTGTTGTAAAGTCCCTAAAGTATCGTCATAGGCTATAACTGTCTCATGCTCGCGATGGCTTCATTCCCAATCCGCCAGTGTCACATGAACGGTGGTCGAATATCACCGAAGTACTCCTCTGACTAGTGGGTGTATATCGGACAAGTACTACATACTCACTGGCAGATTCGGCCATAATTTATAGGATGATTTAAGATTTAACCACCAATAATGTCGGTCCTGCTTTATTAATACCTTTTTTTATTACTGAAAGGAATTTCTAATTAATGAAAATTGCTGGTTGAAAAAAATTCATTTGAAAACGAAATTGTATTTTACAACAGATAACCGAAGGTACATTATGAGTCGGAAAAAGTTTTTTTTTAAATAAAACGACGGGTATTTCCGCCTCTGGTTCGAATCACGTCTCTTAAACGCCTTAGAATTGATTGGAAGCGGTTCGCTTCATTTGGTCCCAGACGGGTTCTATAGCATTTAAGTCTGGACTCCGTAGTGGCCACATCATTGAGTTCTCAATTCCAACCTCAATCAGGTAATCAGCAACCATTCGTGTCCTGTCATCCATGTCATCAGTGTCATTCTTATTAACATAAGAACTTCTCGCCAACGTAGGGAGGAAACGGCAATACATGTTCTTCGATTATGTCGTTTAAGTACCTCTGGGGCGTTAAGGACCTTCTCCGCACAACAACCAATTCGGTACGAGCGTCGAAGGAACATCCGTGAGTCACCACGAAATGCCAACTAGGGAACCATAAAGCGTGGCGCGCACATCTCTCCTGGCCTGGAAAGGTCCACGAGCAGGATGTTGAACCCTAAGGTCATTTAAATTAATCCTTCTTCTTACAGTCCTGTTGGAAATGGAAACATTTGGATTTGCCTTATGAGACATTTTATCTCATTTCCGCCAGGCGCCGGATGTAACTATCGTCTCTTTCTGCTGTACATCTAGGGCGACCATGCCTCTTTCTTCTTAGGTAATGCTCTGTCTCCCTAAATTGCTTTAGACCCCTGCCTATGGACGAGTGATGTACACCCAGTCTCCAGGTGACTTCACGGTGGCTGTATCCTTCCTCTATCAATGTCACAGCCCTAACTCAATCGTATTCACTTAAATGCTTTACCATAGCAGAATGTTAAAATCATTTAAAAAGAATACATAAAGAGAAAAAATTGAGTAAAAACGAATGTGTAGATTGGATGGATTGAATGCTACTATTTGTTAAAAAGGGAGTTAAGAATAAACAAAGCGCTATTTACGGAACTTTTCCAGGCTTCACGGCCAAAACAAAACCGTTGACTTCACGATTATTGTATCTGTAGCTCATCATAATGATATAGGACTTGGCAAATTTAAAATAAATCCAGAACGGGTACCAGTTCTTTTTTTTTTGTCAAACTATTATTTCATTTTAGCTGCAAACTAATCCACATTTGTGGGTTATGGGCACACTGTGTGGACAGACCATATCCATGTACTTTAATGTAAGAAGCCTATTCCTTCGAGTTTGGAGATTATTTTTTGTGTTTAAAAGATTTTTATAATTGCTAAAGTAAGCTGTGAGGCATTGAATTTATTTAGTTCGCGTTTGCACGAAGTAATTTTTACATGAAAACGTGGAAATATCGAATCTCCCAAAGTCTCTTACCGAGTAAGTGAATATATCTTCATAGCTGCCTGGCGTTGCAAGCACAATTTGTTAAGTAGATAAGTTATTTTTCCACGGTAAACATATATATTTAACTTTGCCAAACATAACCTGAGCAGAATAGAAGAGGGAAAACAGGAGATGAAATATGGGGACATAGAAAGGGGGTGAACGGCCAACCTACATCCAACTCCTCGCAGTCGCGAACTCCACCTACGGACAAGGGTGAAGATATAGGGGCGTTTGGTTAAAAACAACCTGGAATTTTATTTCTTCTTCGGAAGGATTGACGGAAGGTTATTGAAATGTAATGGGTGATGGACTAATCCATCACATTTTTGCATTGGTATTTTGAAAAAAAACTAAACCATCTATTTGGTGATTGAATAAGAGACTGACAATTGTACAAATACCATGTTTATGGAGCCACGTTAGTAAATAATGTTGGAATGAACATTATTAGTTTAAATGTTAACAAGAAACGTGAACCATTGCTTAATCTTCTTTTTACTAATTCTGACCAACCCTCTTTTACCCCCGCACTATTTTCTTGTAATCAGGACCTGATGGAGTCACACAAAGGACGTAGAGACGTCCTCGGTGAATAAATCATGCCAGCTCTTTTTCATCAACCCAAACCTATTTTCAAACAAAACCTTCATCTCATATTCTATATTAAATAATTCAGGTATGAAACGATTCAAACAGTACCAGATTGATCATGGTGAGCATATTAGGATGAATATGTATTTTTTTTTCTTTCATAGCCCCTTTAAATTTACAGATAATTATATATATTTATAGATTCTCATGCAAATCTGTGGCGTAAGATAGCTGTTCAATTATCGGAGATTTTTCGCTCTTGACTCGTCCAGGAGAAAAACGTTTTTCTTTCAAGCAACCGTTCAACCAAACAACGCCATCTAAATATATCTATTTTGACCCTAGGAAAAATATGTACGCCTGTGAGAGATGAGAGATCGCCATTGTTTACAATGACATTGACAGTTAAATTGTGTCGAATGGGGGTCGAAAAAGGCATGAGGGTAAAATACTGCGGTTCGGGACAGACTGGCCAAGATCTATGGGCCCTCTCTCATATTTATCTTACTTGGTTGTTCCCCTTCTCTTTTCGGTCTTCGACCGAGGGTAGACCATTTTCAAAACGTCTTCATCACAATCCTAAATTGTACCTAAATGGATTTTTATCTCTGGATATTAAATTTTATAGTTAAATAGTAAACTCTGATTTCACATATAAACTGTTTAGCGTAGTAACGGTCGAGTATTAGAACTGAGCTAGTTACAATAGGTCCTTAATAAATAAATTTCCATGAAAAGAAATTAACTTCATTCATTGTACACAAACATATGTATGTGTATATTATATAATAAACGGCTGATACATTATTGCCAGGGGAATGTATGCATGGTCTCTGTACATTTGACTTTCAATGAAGGATTATATGTTTGAAAGGAGCGATGCCAATTCGCTATTATGATGCCGACATAATACTTGCCGCAAAGTCCCTCCCATTAGCTAAGCCTCGTATTGAAAGCAGGTAATCTGTCAACGTGGCCGAGATCAAAGTGGCAATGATTGCTATGGATATCATCATGACACACTGCCTCCCGTATTTCCTTCTCACGGTCCGGAAAAAACTGCTGGCCAATTGAAGTTTCACCTAGGACTATCCATCTATCTAATGGAAGAGAAAATATTCGACATGTCAAGGTCGATTTGATAGATAGCCGTTAAACCAATAATCATTATTTATACGGTCATGTTGACAAATCCACAATTACTGCTGAGAGCGTAGGCATTTAGCCAACATACAGCAATTCACATCAAAGGATTATAGGGTAACCGTTCAGGCCTTAGGGTAATCCTACCTACGATAGGAAGGAATCGGTTAATATGTTTTTAATATTACAATTTCATCCCCCCCCAGACTTTAAATGGGTGCCTGACCCAGATGTGGTGGTTTAATCACGTACTAAAGGGCTGAGTGAAAACTCAAGATTGCGAGGCGTAGTAAAAATTCAATAAGTGCTCCTTCAAGAATAATTAAGTTTTTTTTAATGAGATAGAAGGTGTATAAAGTTCACAACCACCAAAATTAATTTGAACTTATCATTCAGTGTTCAGGAAGATCTTTACAACACGGTGATAACTGGCCTTCTTAGATTACCTTTTCTTCGCGTGAGATGTTTTATAGTATTTTATTTAAAATTTATTATATATTGTAATATATAGATATTACGACTAGATTGTGTAATTTACTGCTAGTCTGAGCTTCTATTTTACAGACCTTTTTTTTAAAAAATTATGTGTATTTTATTTCTCTCATTATTTAGCATCACATTTTTATTCCGCGCATATAAACTATTAACGTTTTTAATCGGTGGGCAATTTAAAAAAAAACAAAACAAAAAAAACTTTGTAGGTATTTTGTTTTTGAGAGTAGTTGTATGCGCTAGTTGAGGAGTTAATTTCGCAATATATAATCAAACAATCCAACAATGAAAAATTATTCTTACCTTAGTGGCTGAAGCTCTAGCGCAATCTCCTATCTGTGGTAACTAGTGGGTAGAAAGGATCCTCAGGAAAAGCAACGAGATGAGTATTAAAGGAGAATTAGATTATGCCTGAAAACTATTCTGATGAGACTAACATATAATTTCTACTGAGAGTACACCAAGTGTTGCTTCGAAGCGGTACTGAAAAGTTCTGCCACCACCTCTCCGATATTTACTGCCAACATACACCGCACATTAATAAAATGGTTGTTTTACAATGTTTAATGGGCGATCCCTAGGTCTTAAAAATTATGTACTTATGATTTAAACCAAAAATTCACTCCCTTAAAATCAATCCTAATAGATACATTTAATTTGATCGTAAAAATATTACGACAATATATTTGACTTTCTACTGAACAGTAAATGTATTTTCATATCAATTATGTTTTCTTAAATATCATATAATATTTTTGCACATGATTTATAACGCGATAAATAGATGTCATTTCAGTGTAAGCACATATAAGTGACTTTTATTTTCAACCCATCGATCATATCATTGATTCATTTTCGGTGTCAATGGTTTTTATATGACTTCTTTATTGTGCAACATTTACAATATGCCTTATTAGGCAATACGTAATTGAGATAAATATTCTCATTCATACCATATTCACAATTCATCATTCACTCGCTCATTCATACAATATTTACAAACAGCCCAGAGGTCTCCCAAATCCCTCACATGCGATAGAGGAAGCAGAGTCTTGGGACGTCCCCCAAGCTCCTCCGTCAGCCGCGTCACGGGATACGAGCCAGCCTCAGCTGACGTTGGTGTAAATGGTTTCACATTTAACAGGGCTTCAATAAGCAGCCCCCTGGCAATAAAGTGCCTTGTAGAAGTAGTACCAATGAAATGTAGCTGAAACGATAATTCTATAGAGAAGTGGTTATAAAAGGTCTCTTTCCCCCATGGGAAGTATCTAAATGTTAGGTCGGCTAAGCGGTTCTTTACGGACTATAAACGTCCCGGTCAGGGAGATTATAGGTTAGCGGCGTGTATGTGAAGGGAAGGGATAAAGAGTGGGATGTGGGATGGGGGAGTGCAAAAGTGGCCATCGATTTAGAATCCCACTAGCAGTTAGAGCCCGGGTGGTAGTAGGGGGGGGGGAGTATCCCTCAGGGGCTGAGAAAACGAAATATCTTGATGATTGTTTCTCGGTCGGTATGTGATGGGGGGGGGGGGTGGCTACATTTTTCATTGGTCCGCCAGAGGGAGGACTACCTCCGTCATTCGCAGCCGCTACGAATCATCGCGCACTCGCTATTTCCCCTCCCGCCCAAATATATTAAACGAGACCTTTATGAACGATAACAATTCGTCTTTTTCCGCTGTACAAATGAAAATAGTTTCACGGTCGGATAGTTTAATAGAGGACAAATATTATACGATGGAACAGGATTAGAACTTGAACGGCAAAGGGGAAACTTTTTGATCTCGTCCAGTATTTACCCTAAAGTACGCTTCATTTCACCTAGGACCCAGCATTCCAATAGAGACTATACCAGTATATTATAACAATACATAGTAGCTCTATTGGCCGGCATTACAAAGGGTTTTTTAACCTCGTTTCAGCTAGCATCAAGATAAGGGGAAGGACATGCAGTCAGGCCCCATTTGAAGAAATGAAATTCATGGCAGTTAATAAATCCCTATTATAGTTTATTTGGACTTGCTGAGTGTCATATAAGTCTAAGTATAAGAAACATTGATAAAACAGTGTGTACAGAAACAGACATTTAGACTGACATCTGTCAGATACTTATTGGCATTTAAGATATAAAAATTGATAATAATAATATAATTTATTAGAGTGAGTGAAGTCCTACTGGTGTAAATTTTACAGACTAATGGTTAATGAGATTTTATTATACATTTTATTTCTAAATGACAGTAAACTAACATTTCTAATGCCATTCATTAGAATAATGTATAGGATTTAGTTATATCCGTTTTAGTATAACGGTTTTTTTAGTTAGTTTACAATTAATGAACATTAAGCTAGGATCGTAGATCTTTATTGAACTTTTAAGAAGTCAGTTTTGACGGTCGTTATAGATTTTAGTTGTTTAGTTTTTATTAGTGGACATTAAGAGACCTAATACAATGGTTCCTTTATTTCTTAGAATTAACGTAGAGTAGACTTATTCAACTGTTAAATAAAATAAGGTGTATAGTCCTTATCGATTCCTTTTCTCTTTTATTATTCTTTTTATAAATAATTCTTCATAATATTTTGTTAAATAATTCATTATTATACTCCTTTTACTAACGTTTATCTTTATTATTAATAATTCGTTAAATAGTGCTATATTTACTTTCTATACCTCTTTTATGATAATCCATCCTAAAAATAAATAACTATATCGATAATTCTCTAATTTCTCTCATAATGTTTATAATAATCTTTAATAAATTTTCTATTTACTTCGTTAGAATATCTTCAAATAATTTGTAATTATATTCTTTTTATTTGCGTATATCTTTATTATTAATAACTCATTAAATACTGCTATATATACTTTCTATAATAACCTCTTTTATGATAATCCATTCCAATAATAAATAATTATATCGATATTATTTTTAAATAATTCTCTAACTTCTATCATAATTTTTATAATATTCTCTAATAAATGTTTGTTTATTTACTTAGTTATAATATCTTTCAATAATTCGTTATTATATTCTTCTTATTAGCGTATATTTTTATTACTTATAATTGATTAAATACTGTTTTATATACTTTAATAATCTCTTTAGTGATATTCCATTACACTACGGAATAAATATAATAATTTTCCTTTTAAATAATTCTGTAATTTCTTTCATAATTTGAATAATAGTCGTTAATCAAAGTTTCCTTTTTATTTTTAATCATTATAATATCTTTCAATAATTCGTTATTATACTCCTTTCTATTAGTGTATATTTTATTATTAATAATTCATTAAGTATTGCTTTATATACATTTTGTTTTAATAACCTCTTTACTGATAATCTATTCTTATTCTTCTTCTTTAGTTTTCATTCCAAAGAAGTATCTCCGGCATTCAGACGACATCCATAAGTATGTTGATAATCGTGAGTAATCTTACCTTACATTTTTAGTGTTTATTAAGAAATAAAACTATAATTTAATACAAGATAAATTATCTACATAAAATACATAGACATGGTGCTAATCTTACAACAAGGTTTTTTTTTTCAAGCGCCTTTGAATATCGCTTGCTAATCTCATTAAAATGTAGCTTTCATTATTATTAGCCTTTGTAGTATTTATGCAAGATTTACGAGCTAAGAAGATGCAATAAATTAGCTATTGCCTAAGGGAGGTGGGGATAGATTTACCATTAATTTCAACAGAGAAGGGATTCCTCGAGCACCTTGATTAATTACCTAGCTTGGGGCTTCATCATAATAATTATCAATTAGTGTTTAGTGGAGCTGAAGCACAACAACCAGGGCCTGCCTCTTCTGCTGAGAGCTTCTTGTCAGCACTCTCGACTCATCTGATGAAATATTGTAATGTGGAAACTATCTTTTGTTATACACTTGAGTACAATCAAACGTATTGTTTAGTTCACAATCGGAAAACGTACCTTTTCTATAAGGGAGTCGAGGTAAACCCCTGGGGTGCCATCAAACCCTTGGGGGAAAAAAAACATCGTTATTATAAAACAACAAAAATTAAAGCATCCATTTTGGTTGACATGATCTACAACGAAAAAAAAAATTGAAGTATTTTATCTAGTCTCGAATATTACAGGTCATAAACAATGAATAAAACTAGTCATCCGAACATTTTTATTTTTTATCTTTATAATTATATATGAAATAATTATAAATCGTTTTAAAATTTCTGAAAATAATAGAATATTTAGGACCTCTGTGTAAATTTTATTAGCGTTTATTAAACTATAGTAAAAATTATACTTTGTAGCTTAGGCCAAACATACCACCTGAGCGATCACAGTCACTGAAAAAGGTCTTTTCAAACGAATTAACAGGTAACAAAAAGTAATTATGACCGGCTGGGAAAGAATCTTAATTGTTAGGATTTTCTTTGAAATTCTTTTTTTGTTTGACTCTTTAATATTTTCTTCATTATTGGAAAAAAAATCAGAATCGATTTGATTACTTTTATGGACACACTGACAGGCCTTCCAACCGGAAGGCAATAGCTTCATACCTTGAAAACTCGTTGACTGTTTGAAGGAAGCGAATGGGCCATCTCTTATTCAACATAGTTACCATTTTGATTAGTTATTTTTACTTTTAGTAAAGTATTCCTCAAGCTATCATATTTGACCCGATGACATAAAATTATACATAGAGGTTCCACTTGAAGATTTTACTTAAAACATGGAAAAAAGGTTTGTCGACCCAATAAAAAATAATTAAAAGGCATGAATAGTTTTCTTCTATTAGGGTAAGTAGAATATCCCTTACGAGTAATCCATACGTTATGATCAAAAGTAAATCATTTTCACGAAATTTAGTCCAGTTTAGTGGAAATTCTTTTTTAAAACTATCAATAATACAGATATTTAATGTTTTTTGCGGCCTTGAAATGTTGAATGAATGCCTTGCTACATTCAGAAGCACTGCTCGGTGTTAAAACTGAATTAAAAAATGACATGGACATTTATTGAACTATTAAATAGTAAATCAATATGTAACAATGGAACAATTAAGTATGTGTTACGCAGTAGTGGTCAAAACCGAACGCTGAATTTATTTAGTTATTGCGTCAGTTGATTCAACATTTTAGTTTTTGATTCACTTAAACTCGCTTTAGTTTATTTTTAGATAATAATTCCTAGTTTTTTTCACATTGGTGTTGCATCCACCGGTTTATTTCCAGCCAATCAATGTTGGGAAACTCAATCCGGATCGCAAGGGTTATCAGTGGTTGAAGGTTGATCGATTCCCTTCGGTTGTTATAAAAGCCTTCGCTTTCCCGACAGGAAGTTATTTTTACTAAGCCTTCTTACCAACTTGTGGCAAGCCGAACATAATGAGTGTTCTTGAGCGTATGTATTTCGCTTTATACCACCCACTCATCATCCTGTCTTCATCCTCGGTCTTCGGCGATGGACTTGAGATTAAGACGCAGACTCAATGAAAGATTGAGTTGTTCAAATGGATTATACATAATCTTGTAGTTTATTTACATCAAATTATGTGATATTGCGAAGTGGCCAAGTTATATGAAGTCTACTGTGAGGGTTTGGTAGTGCCTTCTAATAATTATTTCTTTTGTAATGTATATTTATTTTTTAATTACCTAGAGCTAATTGTGCCCCTAGGTCCAATGCTACCTGAGGGTAGGCAATATAGGATTTTTTTCACTATATAATATGACTGTGCCGCCGGCTTCGCAGGTCTTTCAAATTATTCAAACTATAAAATTTTATTTTTCAGACTATATATTATTAAATTATTTATTAATTAAATAAAGTAAAATAAAACAGCCAAAACGTTCTATTTCTTAAATATCCTTGTAGAGTAGCAATTATATAAAAAACTATTCCCGATTCCCCAAGAAGTAAAAATCTTGGTAGGTAACCCTCCAGCGATTTAGCTAATTGCTTGATCTTAATAAACGTCAGCTAGGCTAATACAAATTAAAAGTACTTTAAAGGACTAGGTGGAAAATGGGAGCCAAAGAAATTTTCTTTATAAAAATTAATTCCGTATAATACGTAAAAGTTTTTTTTATGCCCTTACCCACCCCCTCGGTAGCCAGGTTCTATAGCTGAGTCCCATTTAGTTCCGATATTCGATAGTAAAAATCCCCTTTCAGCCCCGGCTGGCCAGTCACTTCCCCGCGGCCCCAATAAGCAATAATTGGCTGAATATTTCCACGGCCAGCGTCCGCCCCCCTCCCTCTGGTAATATGTAGTAAATCACCCCCTCCCCCCTACCGGCCAACAAAAAGAATTATATATTTTTGTCGTTTGTGGGCGTTCGCAATATAAATTCGTTCGGCGATGGGAGGAGATATATTACCCTTTCTCATTTTTTTTATTCATTCTTTTAACTGTAAAACAAAAAAATTACATTTTTAATAAATAATTTAGTTACTACATTCACTTTCTGAATTTTTCTAGTGGTTAGTGTAGCTTCAGCAAAATGTTAGAATCCAAAATACTGAACAAAAAGAAATATTGATCGACTGTATATTTTAAGATTAAAGATTGGGTTGCAAAAATTATTAACTGTCTAAGCAACAGAATGAGAGTATGTAAAACCCATAAGCTTGAGACAAAAGGTTATATAAAAATGACTTAACACACAAAATAAGGGAGGGGGATATAAATGGTTCAAAAATAATATTTCCTGCTCTATACCGTGCACTCTCTTTGGCTGCTTTATGAGAGAGTAAGAAAATCAGATAGAAAAAAACAAATCAAAAAATATGATTGCTTCTAATATGAGGAATGTATGGCTTAGATCCCAACTTGATCTGACAAGACCACTGTCCATTTCCACCATCGACGTCGGTCTAGCCATTTCCAGATGGTCCACGGAGGGAGGGGGTTGTTTCTGGTGTCTTGCAATGTTACGCTTAAATAAATTCATAAGTTAAAAACATTTCATAATTAGCACAGCTGTTTCCTAAAGATTGTACACGAATTTTCATCATTCGAAATGCAGAAACACATATTTTTTTAATTATCTAAGTAATTTATGTATTCACATAATAGACTGCTTTTTATTAATGCGATACATGTTTTGTTATACGGAGTGACAAATTATAGAGAGTGTACAAATTTTTTTTTAAATATATTTTCATATTAATTTAACTACTGCCCAATTATATTATGAATAATGATAATAATATATAAACAATATAGTTTATTGCCAATTTATACAATATGATGCTTTGCGAATAAATGTATGTTCCAAAAGAAACAAAGATATATATACTTACTATATTTTATTTGCTTTTCAATAATTGAAACAACATACATCCTCGTGGTGCCATTGGTTCACCGAAGCCAGAGAGACATCCCTTTGGGATTTGTTTTCGACAAGACAAGACCCAATTAGGGTTTGTTTCCCCGCAGGCGGGTGGTATTCGGATATAGGGAAGGCTTAAAGCTTTAATAAAACGTTCTCGGAAACCTTTTAAACATAATTGAGTATTTCATTTTTTCTTTTTGTCTTCTTGAGATGACAGTATTGTCTGATTCCTCAATGAAGGTTTTTTTGTACCATCCATTTCTCTTGCTGATGATAACTTTTTTTTTGTTTTATGCAAATTCTCTCGGAATTAAAGCTCCTCATAATTCCATAATTTCTCTGGAGATAAATATTATACTTGTCTTTCATCAATAAAGGGGTTTTGAAATAAATTATAATAATTTAAAAATAAAATTATTCTTGTGCCTTGTGAAACGGTTATAATTTTAAACTTTACTTCCAAAAATAGTATAACTATCAATATATGTTATAAAATTTCAATCATGTACAGAATATTTGTTTTTCTTTGTGTATGCGTGAGTATAATGCGTTTTTATAAACATGAGTTGGTTATGAATAATTTACGCAAAAAGAAAAATAATAATGCTGGAACATAAATAATTTTTAACGATAGAACATAGCACTAACAGTTTTCAAAAGTTTTTTCCTACATGTAATTCTGTTAAATGAATTTCGAACTAAGTTATAACTATAATTCCTTTATTGTGCAATAATTACAATCTGCCTTTTATAAGGCAATAAGTAATTAAGATATATGCTCTCATTCATACAATATTTACAGTTCATCATTCACTCGCTCATTCATACAATATTTACAGACAGCCCAGAGACCACCCAAATCCACCGCAAAGAGAAAGCGGAGTCTTGGGAAGTCCCCCACGCTCCTCCGTCAGCCGCGTCACCGGATACTAGCCAGTGGAGGCTGACCAAGAGCGCGAGAGCCACAGACGCTCAGGACATGATTGGAGAGACTGGCCATTGCCAGGACTCCCACTGTCACGCGTTTATAGCAGGTCACGAGGCCACTGCCGTTTCAGTCTCCGAGGAGGATTATAGGGATGAGTGGCGCAGTGCATTGACTGTGCTACAGGATTAGGGTGGTTGGAAAGGCTACTGTGGAATTTCGTAAACTTGGAAGGGATGAGTTCTAGAATGTAGGGTATGTTAAGGTCGTTATGAAGGGTTTTGTTGCTGACATAACAAGGGGCATTTACTATTGTTCTCAGGACTTTGGATTGAAAGGATTGGATACGCTTGATGTTCGACTTTTTTGCTGTCCCCCATAGCTCTATTCCGTATGTCCAGATTGGTTTAAGTATAACTTTGTAGATTAGTAGTTTATTTTCTATTGAGAGATGGGATGTCCTTTGAAGTAGTCTGTACAGTTGTCCAAAGCGTCTGTTTAGTTCTTGTCTTTTTAGTCTCGTATGTGGGTTCCAGGTCAGTCGTTTGTCGAGATGGAAGCCTAAGTACCGTACTGTCTCGGTTACAGGGAGAGGAATAGAATTGAAATAAACTAGTGGACAAGTCTTACGACAAAGGGTGAAGGTAATGTGGGAGCATTTTGCTTCATTAACTTTGATCCGCCATTGATTGCACCAATACTCGATCTCGTCAAGGTGTTTTTGAAGGTTATGGGATGTTATGTTGGGGTCTGGGTGGGATGACAAGACTGCTGTGTCATCTGCAAATGTGGCCAAGAAGGTATTGGGAGTAGAGGGGACATCAGCGGTGTATAGGTTATAGAGGATGGGGCCCAGGACACTGCCCTGTGGAACTCCTGCATTTATGGGATAGTAGTTAGAGTATTCTAAACCACAGCGGACTAGGAAGAAGCGGTTTGAAAGGTAGGACTGTAGGATTAGGAAAAGGGTCTGTGGTAAATATCTTTTGAGCTTATAGAGCAAACCTGCGTGCCAAACCCTGTCAAAAGCTTGAGCTATATCGAGAAAGGCAGCAGTGCAATACTGTTTGGTTTCAAGGGCTGAGTTTCAAGATGTGATCAACAACGCGAAGGCCTTGTTGAGCAGTGGAATGTCGTTGGCGGAAACCAAACTGTTGTGTGGGAAAAAGGTTTTTGGATTCAACAATGGGAAGTAGACGTTTTAGTAGGAGTTTCTCAAATATTTTTGAGAGGATAGGGAGTAGGCTAATTGGACGATAAGATGAGGCATCATTGGGTGGTTTACCGGGTTTGGCGAATAGGACAATAATGGAATGTTTCCAGAGGAGAGGAAAGTGCGTCGTTCGGATTATGCAATTATATCTGTAGGTTAGGAAGATTATGGCTTTAGGAGGAAGTTGTTTGAGAATTTCAGGAGTAAGGAGATCATATCCAGGGGATTTTCGGTAAGGTAAGTTTTTCAGAAGGTATTTAACCTCAGAGGGGTTAACGGCTTTTGGTGGAAGAGAGAGAGGAATAGGTGAAGTGAGGAAATCTTCCACAGTTGTGCTGTGAGTATGGCTTTGATGAGAAAGGTGAGGTGTGAAAGTATGGGTAAGATGCAGAGCAAAATCCTCCGACCTATCCCCGTCCGAAGCCGCCCAGGACCCATCATCACGACGGAGTGGATGTGAAACAGGTTGATACTTTAGGATTTTTTTGGTTACATTCCACAACGAGTTATCCCTGGTAGACAGAGAGGAGAGGTAGGAATTGAAAGAATCGGAACGGAAGGATGCCAATCGCCGCTTTACCAACCGGCAGTACTGATTGTACGAGCGGCGATCAGCAGGATGCCGGGATCTTTGCCACACTGTTCTGGAGCGGCGTTTGGATTGGATTAGGTCTTTGAGATGCTGAGGTAAACGATTATGATTATGGATTTTTGGGTGACGATGCCTCCCAAGCCGACCTCTGGACCAGAGTAGTGAAAGAATGCACTGCATCGTCCAGGTCTTGGGATGTTTTCAGGGACAATTTGAGGTTTACGGACTCTGTAAGAAGCTGGCGGAAGTGGTCCCAGTCAACTGGGCCCCTAATAAATGAAAGGGGAGGCAGTTTGTGAATTGGTCTTAGGGAAATGGTTAATAATAAAGGACTATGATCAGAGGAGAGGTCATCGAGGCGCGTGAGTGAATATCAGTTAAGTGTTCCTAAACTATTGTAAAAAAAGAAGTCAAGGAGATCAGGATTTCGGTTGAGATCAGATGGCCAATAGGTGGCTGTGTCAGGAGTGATAGTGGAGCAATGTTTCCGTGTGAGTGCAGACAGCAAAGCACGTCCTCGTGTATTAGTGGATATTGACCCCCAGTGTTGGTGCTTCGCATTAAAGTCCCCACCCACAAGGAAACGATGTCCGATGGAGTCTAGAAAGGAGATGAATTGGGAGTCGGAAATGGATTTATTGGGAGGGCAGTACACTGATGCTAGTGTAAGGGGAAAAGTGAAGGTGGTGATTGACACTGCAGTGGATTGAAGGAAATCATGTGCTACCAGAGGAACTATGTGGTGGGATATGGAGTTATGGACAATGACAGCGGTACCTGCATGAGCTGTTCCATCTGGGTGATCAGTTCGATAAGTCTTGTACTGTCGAACAGTAAATGGTCGTTTACTCGTTAGTCTTGTTTCAGTAATGAGAGCTACGTCGATGTTTTTGTCGTGGAGTAGTGCTGTCAGTTCGTTAGTGTGGGTTCGAACACCATTCGCATTCCAAAGGAGAATGGATAAGGAGTCGGAACGATCCACTTATGGATTTTAACGGGGATAAGGTAGGAGACAAGATTTGTAAGAAGGGAAATGAGAGGGGTAATTAGGGTTCTGAACTCTGTAAGGAATGAGGTTAATAGGCTAGTAAGATCCGAAGAACTTGAAGGTGGAGGAATATGCGAGATGTGTGGTTGAGGATGGGATTGAGCTTGAGGGTTAACGGGATGAATGCCGTTTTTATTGTTTCATCCTGTTGCCTATCCTCGCGCAACACGTTTGTTATTTGGCGAACTTTGTACCCGAGAGCTGAGAGTTCTTCTTCTATTTCGTCAGCTGGTGTGGTCGGGTGCAAATTTCTGATCACCACTCGGAGTGATCGTTCCTGCTTTAATTGGTAGGTGTGGTAGTCTGCATTGGTTTCATCTAAATATTTAACAATCGCTCGATAAGTATCGGGAGTGTCTGGGGAAATTTTTGTATCCCGAGAGCGATTGAGGCACGTATATTTTCCGGTACCTACAATTTTGCTCATTTGTTAGCATAGTAATTTGAAGTTGCTAATGTTGCGTACAAAAAGAGCAGGCGGTTTGGGCTGTGTTGGAGTTTTGTCTTCCATTTCTTCTGTTGGAATATTTTTCAAAGCCTCAAAAGTTATAACTATGAAAGAAAAGTACGCGATCACCATGCTTTTGGCCTAAAATAGTTGATTTGATAAGCGAACCGAAACATTGGACGAAACACTTTCAAATAGCAACAATATTAATATATAATATACAATCTATAAAGCAAAAAGAGATTACAAAGATACAAGAAAGCTATTTGTGATTTGATTTGAATAAATATAACGATTTATTATAATGAGGGTTTGTTCTTTGATTTTTTGAAGATAAATCGGCTTAGACCGTTCAACGAGGGCCGTTAGATTTTATTTAAGTTTATGTATTACATACTATTTATTTCACAGTCACATATTTTATAACGAGGTCTTAGAATCAATCTAAGCTAATTTTAGGGAGTGAAATATATGTAGGGGAATTTGTTGTAAAGAAGTCCTTATTGCATGTGTATGTACTATTGGATTACCAAGGGGACCCTGAGGTATACTTGTTTTTGCCCTATGTGAGCCTTTGCCTTCTGCGACGTAGGGTTTGAATTAGAGTGAATTATGATACCCATTCAGCAACATACGTGTTCTCTCAGCACAAGTACAAGACTTTTGTGTTTATTTTATAGTGGTTTTCAAAGATTAGAAGCCGCCGTATCCTCTTTTAATACTATCTACCTCACTTTCTTTACGTCCTTCTATTCAATGCACAGGTATGAGATGAAGCGTCAAATGTTGAGGTAAGCGAATTAAGTTGAGTTTAACTTTTTTTTTATTTGCAACGCTAATTCTATATTGAAAAAAATTTTTTTTTTTAGATCAACCTAAGCTATCTCCAAAAAAAACAAAACTTAACTACTCATAGCGGTTCATATTTAATGTAAAGTTTTTGTCGGAAAGAAAAAAAAAGTAATGGCAATATGGCAATTCTTCTGATGTCTCTTACATATGTTACATCCAGGAATGACCCTTATGACGTCCAGCCCACTGGGAGGAGAACAAACAAAGGAGGTTTCGCCTTGGACTATGTCAGCACCTGCTAGAAGCGCTACTGCTAAGAAGAAGGCAGATATTTGCAGAGGTAACCTAAGCTAAACAAGCAATTACCAGGGCTCTGTTTACCGTCTGTAGCCGACAGTGTTTGTCCTACCCCCACTCTACCTGGCCCTGCATTATGTCTATCTGGGCCTACCGGTCTGCCGAGGAGCGGCCCCGCAAGAACCCAACAGTGCTTAGTGGGTATTGATTATAGCACGAGACAGCCTGAGGGGGGAGCTGATGTTAAAGGAAAAGCAATGTTTTCATCAATTTTATTTGAGGACAACGTTATTCATCATAACGTTTCGACACACCATATATGTCTGCATCAGGTCCTCGCGAGAAGAAGGGTGGTGTCGGTTGTTAATATTTCCAACCTTTTAATGCTGATTAGCTGTTGCTCAAAATATAATAACGGGTAGTATAGGAAAAAAATTGGAGCGGTTTCATCTTTTCTCAAATCCCAGTCTTTGGCATTTTAGATAATTTAATTTTTTTTTTTTATATTCCAGGAGAAATCCTCTTAATTATTCACCTTTTCGTATACTCTTTAATTAGAGAGAATAAGTTTAAATTCTTTAACTAACCCAGCTGCATTCATTCACAAAATCACTAAGCATCCGGAACCACAAACAATTTACAATGACTGCTTACTAGGAAACGGAGGATTCATCGAAACGTTAATAAAAGACTATCTTAATCAATCTTTGTTCGTATACAGAACAAGTATGACCACGTATAACTTCCAAAATATATGATCAGTACATAATTCTATAATGATAAATGATAATCACTTGAATGGTGTTTTTTTTTCCTTCGGGGTGTTCCTGATAGGATTGAGAAAGTCTCGAACGGCAGAGGAGTACAATATAAAAACAGGAAAGATTATACCCTAAATACACAAGCCATGGCGATGAATATACGAATATATATAAATAAATAAAGGTCCTGATATCGAGTCAAGGACATTCATTGCTTTAAGTTATTGCCAAATATTGCAATTTACTTTGACGAGCCACCCACACCCTACAACGTTGGTTCTAATGAAATATCTTTGAGAAAAATATTATATCTAAGTTAATAAAATTAATAAAGAACGGAATACCTCCCGAAAATGGTATACAGATAAAATTTAAATAACCATATAGAATATCTTGTAATGAATAGAAAAATACTTGTTCTTTATTAAGATACATTTAATAAGTTATCATTACCCCTTTACATGAAGCATATTTAATGACAATTAATAAACTCAGTGGAAATGTTACAAGTATATATTTGGGATAAAATCGATAAAGCGCACATTCAAAGCTGAGGAAGAGGCAAACTAAATCAGGTAAAAAAAAAAAAAAAATAGGGGAAAAAAAACCATATTAAAAAACCGAAACCTCGATTGATATGCACCCTCCCAATAAAGCTTCCCAGCAGTAGCAAGGTGCCCCACCACTTGGAAACGAAGCCGGACGGGCAACAGAATCAAGTCTGATTCAATTTTAAAAATAGAACGACTGCAGTAGAGTTTGGATTGACCCAACCCAACAAGCACTCCCTCCACTTCTCATCTCAATAAAATCACGAGTCCTCGGCACGATACCCGGTGAGTAAATAGCAATGTACAAATGTATGCACAAGGAAGACCCCCCCCCACTAGCTATGTGCGGGGGATGTAGAATAAATTCGTCGTACAAAACTTCATTTGGTTGTATTTTTTTGGCTGAAATTTTGAGTTACAAGCTTCAAAGGTTTTACATCATTATGTAGATTTAATCTTTCGTATATATCCATATGTATATATACAATAGCCTAGATTTCAAATCCTCTCAAGAGAAATATTCCTCTCTTCATATTGATGTTTCCTAAAGAACGTGAGTAAACGGAATCAATGGAATAACGTGAATGGTAAAAGAATGAATGCTGAGAATTAAAAAACATGGAAACAGTCATCAAATGCTTGAAATGATACATGAATGAATGTATGTTATTTAAGGCAATGCAGGATTGCAGGGAACTCAAACAAGAAACTATTCTTATAGCAGGAAAAAGTGATCCATCAGTATGAAAAGTCACATTGGCCTATAAATGGTTTTAGTTTCATTTGCTGCATAAAAATGAAAGCATATTGGATATACTTTTGCCATTTATTTTGCCACAACTGAACTCCCCACAGTACAAGGGCAATTTAACTGATGAAATTATTATTATTCGTCCAGGAAAATGGGATGGTCTTACTCTGTTTTTTTTTTTCTTGGGGGTAGGTATGATAGCCTATACCCAGTTATTACAATTACCTGTGAATTAATTCCCGTATGTACGACAATCAGTAATTATCTTTGTATCCGGGAGTCCTGGATAAACCCAGGTGCGTTTATGCCAGTACGTAGCACTCTAAATAATAGAATTATTTTATTTTGGATTTTAGTGGCAGATAAAATTCACTGCCATGCTGATCAATACGCTTCAAAGATAGTTCAGGTAATATTTTGAGTCACAACAGCCTTTTTTTCGCTTAGTACGGTTCATAACTAAACACTATGTATATTTTTTTAATTTATTGGCATTAACATTATTGATAGATTTAAACATACCATAATTACAGCTAGAGAATTAGTCAAATTTGGCGTAATGGGTGGAGGGGGGGGTGGTCGGACCCCACCCACGTCCGGAATCCAGGCATGAATCCGGAATAGGGGTGATTAGACCGGGGTGAATGCAGGAGCGGGCTGAATGGGCTATTCAAGGGGTCACAATCAGGGGCTGCTCTGGATTCGAGTGGCCCTCCGAAGCAGGATAAACAACATGCACCGGGATAGGTGTCCTAGGGTTGTCGGCACTCGCCTTCGCCTCCCAAGACACGGACAATGGTGCACACTTAGGGCCAGAATTGGCCCCTATAAATAACATCTACCTCCCCACTCCTTTCTCGCCCATGCTACCTTTCTTATATCAGCCTTCTACGGGCAAGGTTGAATGAATCTTTGTTTTATTTTTTCGGATATAATTATTCTTAACATTTATTTTAAAAAAATAAAAAACAATAGCAACAACTCAGGTGGTAGCTAAACCGAATGCCAGACGACAGAGACATAAATAGGAAGTTTCTAATGACTCCAAACCAGATACCATGGATTTGATAAAGAAGAAGTAATAGTTATTAAAGCAAATCACAAGGTTCATTACTGCACGCAAGTTTTTTGAATTATTTTTTAACTCTTACTACTATTTACAGTGCTAAGAAAATGATTTGTTAATGTGGTTTCTATACTATTAAAAATACACATATTCAATATATATATATTGGAGAGGCAATAACTAGTTATAACTTTTGTTACGAAGGTGAAACCTGAACAAATTTATTTCCTAGAAATTTGTCATCTATTTATCGCCTGAAAACAATTCAAAAGAATAAATGATTCGAGACAAAAAAAAAAAATCGGTTTTCAACGTCTCTAAGAGGGAACAATTTTCAAGTAAGGATTTGAAAAGTTTCTGCCGCGATAAGAATGGGCTTAGCCGTCGGAGGTTTTTCCGACCAGTCTGGCAAGCAGAATCACAAAGCTGAGTTTCACTTCGGATTCAGATTCTGTCATGCCCAGTTTCCTTTTCCTGGTCGATAACCAACTCTCGATTTTCTTTTTTTTTTATGTGTCGACGATTAATTACTTCATAGGTTGAAGTCGGTTATTGATAAAGTAATTTAACAGTTTCTTTTTGTTTTATATATTACCGATTTCCTTAAGATCTAATCAAAATATACAAGTTGTTTTGAGAATTCAAATAAAATATATCCTTTAGTCAAATTTGATTAAAAAAAACATCAAATCCAAAGTTATTAGCGGATGTTGCTTGAATAAAGTGGTTTTAAAAACTTCGAATTGACTAAAACTGCAATGAATTTTAAGCAGACAAAGTAACTCTATGAATGAATCAGTTGGGACGGAAGAGAGTAATTCTTACTTGCAAGGGCTTTATGGGCTTGACTTTTTATCATCAGGTGGGTACAAATACACAGTTACTAGGTATATTTAACTTCAGTTAATGTCAGTTTGTTTTTTTTACGCTCCTTCATTCAGTGGATAATCTTTTCTCATGGAGCGGAGTGAACCCTAACTAAACTCATCCCGAATAGAAAAAGTCCCTATGGAGATTGCCAACCACATTTGTAAATTACCCTATACTCTGGTGCATAATGTATTATAATATAAATGCAAATCTTTGTAGCTTCTTGTAATAAAAACAGATGTGTCCATGCGGTAGTTGTAACAAGGCAGGTAAACAGAGGGTCGAAGGCCGCCTGCAATAAACCTAAGGGTAAGCCACCTGCTCCCTCATAAAACAGGATCTGTAGACCTCTTGTCGGCTTCCGGCGGTCATAAAATCTAAAAGCCATGCCATAAACAGTCCTTTAGGGGACGAGCGATCACGTATCTCGGTATGTGTGACATCATAAAACATACCCCGGGCAGCCGTCTCCACCTTCCACTAGGAAGGGGAAACGGTGCATAAGCCCGGAAGTTAGGCTCTGTAGGTCTACTTTCTTGACCACACCTCCGCGCAGTCATCCTGTCTCGCAGTCCCTTTGCAGATGGTCAGACGCCTCGCCACTGTTACACTGCCGTGGTCCGTTCGAACTCTGATCAAATCTTATTCTTTATGAACCCTCTGTGCCTCTCCTTTTGAACACAGTGTATTTTCGGGACACATACCTAATTTACATGAAGTCAGATATGTTATTAACTCGAACAATCCGCACTTGTCGCCATGGTCAGGTGAATAGGCTCCTCCTAGTGACACCCCCCGACAGTCCCTATCAAGAAAATCTGGAATCGACCACTCTCATAGCGAGTAGATAAGGTGAGCTAACCACTGAGCTATCAAGAAGAAAATTTTCTAAATTTGAGCATTATGATACAGTTGAAAAATTAGGCAATTTGGAAGACTTCTTTGATATTCCGTATTTCCACCTATATGCGTTTATATAAACATGAGTTGGTTATGACTAATTTATGCTGGAACATAAATACTTTTTGACGATAGAACATAACACTAACAGTTTTCAAATTTTTTTTCTGCATGAATTAAATGAATTTTGAACTAAGTTATAACTATGAAATAAAAGTACGCGATCACCATGCTTTTGGCCAAAAATATTTGATTTGATAAGCGAACCGAGACATTGGACGAAACACATTCAAATAGCAACAATATTAATATATAATATACAATCTATAAAGCAAAAAGAAATTACAAAGATACAAGAAAGTTATTTGTGATTTGATTTGAATAAATATAACGATTCATTATAATGATGTTCTTTGATTTTTTGAAGATAAATCGGCTTAGACCGTTGAACGAGGGCCGTTAGATTTTATTTAAGTTTATGTATTACATACTATTTATTTCACAGTCACATATTTCATAACGAGGTCTTAGAATCAATCTAAGCTAAGTTTAGGGAGTAAAATATATGTAGGGGAGTTTGATATTCCGTATTTCCACCTAATTGCATTGATGAAACAATGGCCGGTTTTGAATCTTTATGTGCTTGTAGCGAGCGCCAACCATATATGAAAATTACCTTATACTCTGGTGCAACTAATGTATTGTAATTAGATGTAAAACATGCTTTTCTGGTAATAAATCATGGAGATATCGGCAGTCATAAAACAAGCAACAGAGGGTCGAAGGTCCAGCAATAAAACCTGAGAGGGTAAGCCACCTGACTGTCATAAAACCAAACCCGGCAGACCTAGGGTCGCCTCTAAGCGGTCATAAAACCTAAGTAGGTGATTCCCTAGTAGCTATAAAACACACTATTTTAGGCCAACAGTCATAAACTTAAGGGGTATTGGCCACCTGGGCATCATAAAACATACCCCGTTCAGCCGTCTCCACGTTCCACTAGGAAAGGGGTACAGTATTTAAATCAGGAAGTTTCACCCTGTAGAGACACTCTTTCTCAGGCTCCTCATCTAGACAGCCGCTATCACTCGGTCGCGATACGCCAGGGCCCCGGGGCCCTGGGAGTAAGTCCACTCAGCCTTCCGCTGGTCTCTACTCTCTTGGCCACACCTCTGCGCAGACAACTTGTCTCGCAGTCCCCTTGCAGACGGTCAGACGCCTTGCTACTGTTACACTGCCGTGCCCCGTTCTAACTCTGATCAAATCTTATTCTTTTCTTTGCCTCTGTAGCCTTTTCTTTTGAACATAGTGTATTGTCAGGACACATACCTATCATAAATGGAGTCAGATATTAAATGCCGACATGGAACAATGGTCCATGTTATAAACTACAACAATCCGCACTTGTCACCAGGGCTAGAGTGATTAGGCACTCCCCTAGTGACGCCCCCGACAGTGCTTTTAAATTAAAACCTCATATCATGTTTTCTTATAGAAAATCTGAAATTATCATCATCAAACAATTCCTCATCTTCAAGCAAATAATTTTTTTTTAAACAAGATTGAAATAAATGTTTAAATAACTCAATAAAGGATATAAACGTATCATATACAAAACATTCAAAGGTTTTTGATCTTGGTGAAAAAGAAGACCAGCGATGAAGGATTCGTTGGTTATTGAATATTTGAACAGGAAGGGCTGGGAATAGATTCAGTATTTTAAAAGGGGATACAAATATTGGGGTTCAATAGCGAGGAATTTCATTTCTAGCGCCAATGGAGATTTCACGGAGTAGATTAAGGTCCGATTTTCGGGGTAAACCCCATGTCTAAAGTCAATAATGTTGGCTGCAGTATTAAAAAAAAATGTTGAGTGTTTCCCCAAAATTATTTATAAACTTGAACTCTGTCCTTTTAAAACATTATTTTGTGTGCGGACTGATGAAACGTGCAGGTTTCATCTTTCTGAACTAAAGTACGAAAAGGAGTGCCCGGGGCTCTGTTCTCGCTACCACCGTGCTCACTCAGGTCCTTAATATATATATTTATATCCTACTCCTTGACGAACTCCAAAAGCTTCGAAGAAACTTTTGAAGTTTTAAAAGTTCAGTATATTTTTTTTAAGCTACTTAAAGACTAATGCTTTTTATATAATTTTTGAGTGATAAGTTTGGGAATATCCGGCCTTTAATACTGCGTCAAAAATTAACCGTACAAAGCAAATCAAGTGATTGTAATATTTTAGGCCTTTAGGATCACCCTCTCCCCCCCCCCCCCAGAAATTATACAAGAGAGACAAAAAACAACATTTGGATCCGGGTAAATGTTTTTTTTTTGCTTTAGGAAAGAACTGACGTCTATAATAGTTTTAAGATAAGTTTTCATCATTTTAGTTTTCATATAAATTCGGGTTGTTTTTTGTCCCTCGTGTAAAATTTCTGAAAATGGATATAGTGGGTTATAAATCGAAAGGCCTCATATAAAAATAACTATTTTCCAAAAGAAATTCTTTAATTTCAGATAGAAGTCCTCTCGGAGTAATAATTACGTTAGTGATCACGGGGTTAGCTAATTATTTCATAATTTTTAGTTTATAATAACTTTCAATTTAAATCTCAATGTTGTATGCATAGAACGATATGATAATGTATTTATCAATATATATACTGTTTAATTGTTTATGACTTAGCCGATTCCCGTCATGGGCTGAAGGCAAGAAAATGAATTCATTTTCCATCTAGGGGATTGTACCGAGAATCTTCAAATCATAAGCCTTTCCGTTAAACACTGCACCTCACAAAAGCCCTACTGCACAGGAATTCATTGTGAAATCTGCGTGAATGCGTTTATTGAGTAGATACACTTCCCATTATACGAGGGCTGAAAAGTTGCCTACCTAACAAAGCTTTTATTTGACTAGACTTATTTATTTTATTATCATCTTCATGTTGAGGTTGGAAACTTTTCAGACCACCTGTGTAATCCCATAAATACCAAACGCTATTAAGTGGCTGTAGCTTATTACTCATTGCTAAACTCACCTGGATAGACTCCACCAGTCACGGTGGCATCAACCCTTGTTGTCAATCAATGATTAAGTTGTTAGTTCGATCTAAAATTCAGACTAATTTGACAACGTCCGTGAGATGAAATGCATTAGACTGCCCCTGAAAGGCTTTTTGACTTATAACATTCGCCAATGATTATTTTGGTACCGTCAGAGGGCGATGTTGATGATTACATAGGAATTACTTAAATAGCGTCTGCACCGACTCGCTTGAGTTGTGCATGAACAAGATGAAATATTTAACACCAGTTTCGAGCTATCCAAGGGTCGTCATGTAGATGAATTAATTTCCTGATTAAATTTGGAATTAGGAACAAGCCCTCAAAATGTCCTGGATGTCCAAAATTATTGTAGAGTTGCACATCTCTCAAGGCCCAGTTTTTTACTCTCACAGTAGTAATAGTCATTAGTGATATTTTAGGCATTGGAATGAACAGGAGTCCACCATTATATATAATTATCTGGAAATTTAAAGGGGCTATGAAAGAAAAAAAAAAAAAATCTATTTCAGCCACCAGTGGACTCTCACCACTGTACCAAAACAACCAACCTCCACCGAGGCTTCCCACACCCCTTAATCCTCTCACACCACCTTCAAGCAGGTACTCCTAGTGTAAGGATCCGATTAACCTAAATTTTCTATATTTTTCCCTCATCCTGAATTTCTAACTAGAGAGCTTAGGGGAAAAAAAAAAAATCTGTTATTTTACTTTTTCTGCCCACAGCATGACAATGCTTTGTCATATTTTAATATATCACTCATTTGACCGAGGATATGCAATAGCATCATTACGCAGCTATGAAGAACAGAGACCAATTATCGAGCCTCTAGACTATAATCAAAAATGGAAGCCTACGACCATCCATAATGGATAATTTCAAAATATCAGAAAACAAGTATTTTTTGGGAATATTTATGTTCGTTTCCCTTATGTTCCGCTATGTTCACCTGTAATGCAAGGTGCTCAAAGTAGTATTTGATATTAATTAAGCTGTCTGTCCGCAGTTGTGGTTTGCTGATTTTGTTCTGATTCTTTTTTGCCCTCTAGAAAAAATACTTCTTTTCGTCTGGGTTTTTTTTTTTTTTTTTTTTTTAAAGAGCATCCCACTAATACCAGATAAATATTTCATGTATTTTTTTACTAGTGAAGGAGGTGTTAAATAAAAATACGCATATGCCATTTCGTCCGTAAAGGTAAAAAGTTCGGTATTATCAGCATTGAAGTATAATCCTGGCTCGAAATTTTTGTTGTCTCGACCTTAAAAAATTTTAACCTAAGGGTATCAGATCTTTTAACACTAGTACCTCACCAGCTGTAACACAATATGACATTATTTTACAATTTCGATATCGCTATTATGAGCAGATCACCTATTTCTAGAACTATCATATTTCAATCACGAGAAAAGTTAAATTCCATCTTGTCGGAGCTTCTTGGACAAGCTTCAAATTTAGCAGCGTGTGCCACGTTTGCTACTCATAAAATTTTCACAAGCTACAATACTCTTTTTGGTTGTGGTCACAATTTCGTTGGGTTCCTTTAGAGCATCATAGACAATCAGCTGTTCAGTGTGTTCCATTCCAGAGTTTTTACGCACGTTTCCTAGTGAGGCGATCCCTATTATTGCTTGTATTTGACATATGATGATGTATTTTTTTACATAAGTTACACGCAGGAGATCACGCATCTTTTCTAAAAAAATCCCAAACGTCCAGCAATCATTATCCACTATCGAAATGGACACTCCACAGACTACACTCTGGTTGGGTTGAAAGTTTTGAGTCAAATAAGAGATAAGTATGAGGACACGACTGAAACTGAATCAGTGGGACGGGGGTTCGGTGCTGGGTGGGAGGTTCCTCTTGAACGGTGTGCGCATAAACAATCGATTGCTATGAAAACATAATGGATAATAATATCGATCTAACTTAACAATCGATCATTCTATGACAATCGACCATCCCTAGTAAAGCCCTCTTCGTGTATGTAACTCTTCCGTGGGCCAGGTGTACCGTCCGGTAATCCACTAATACATTTAATGTTGTTTTACAAATGAACAAATCACTGCGAATGAGTGACACGTGAATGATATCATTAAAGGCATTAGGGACAATCCCTGGCAGTAGGCTCAACAATGCTGCAGTTAATAACCTAAATAAGCAGGGGGTAATAACAGACATAATTTCAATGGATTCACACATCTCTCAAACCGTTTTCCGATCAACTGGTAATAGATATTTATGTTTTACAGGCAATTTCAATATATATGCTAAGCTATAATAAAAAATATATTTTAGCAGTTAGTATTCAGGTATTTTAACAATAAAATGGTCAGGTATTGGTTATAAATCCAGCTTTGCAAGGAATTGTATTGGTTCTCCTTTCGATTCTCCTTGTGACAGAGAGAAGCCACTTACAGTACAATTACTTAACTGATTCAGGAATTCTAAAGAGAAAATGAAGCCCTGATTTTAGCACTTCCTAGCAACTTAGATTAAATCGCAAGTTAGTCTTTTCATTTCCAGAGCTTTAGTCACATCACAATGTCACTAACATTTACCACAGACGTTTAGTTTCAAAAAAGGCACAGCAGACATCCAGCTATGAACCAGCTGTGTAGCTAATGTCCAGCAATGTAGAGTAAAAATGAATGGGACATTATTTGAACAGAAATAACTCATGTTAACAATACATAAATAAACAGCTTGTTGGTAGCACATTCTTTTAAGGTTTTCAGTGAATCTTTCAAAAATTAAGTAAAGTTAAACCTTTAAGTTCTCAAACCTCTGGCTGTCAACATGGCAATGTAAGTCCCCTCGTTTGACCTGTAGATATGATATCTAAGTAGGTTATTAAATTAAAGATCTTTTGTAATATGTGTTAAAACCTAATGAGACTAAAATAAATCACTGACTTCAATCACAATTTGCGTCAAATGTTATAATTTGTATGGTAGTTTCATTTTCAACAGTGAACAGTTTTTTTAAGCACTGAGAAATGAAAAAGTTTCTCTTTTTTGGTTTGAAAAAGTTCGGGGAGCTTCTCAGTAAAAATAATAAATGTGCTTGTCGAAAAAATAAATAAGCCCCAGGCCAGAAAAGTCTAATCCAATTGTGTCATTCAAAGATAATTATTGGATACCAACAAATGATTACTACTGTAGTACCCAAAATGTCACCGGTCACAGAGAGGACCAATAAAAGGCGGGGTTGACACTATCTTTGGCATTTCAAGGAACCACGGATGTTTTACTTCAAGTTCCAAAAAGACATTTTCATGCGATAAATGAAGAGAAAAGTATTTGAATAATTTGAATGAATAATGGTTCAATGAAGCATAGGTATGTGTATGCGGGAGAAGATAACATAGATAACGAACAGGCATGAGGCTCATTAAGCCTGAGAGGAAAGTAGCCCCGCTTACAATACATGAATCAAAGCTAAGGCTTACTCCGATAAATAATAGGGGACTTGATAAGATATGGGGCCTCTAGGGGGCTGCTAAGTCTCTTTAAGCCGTCCCACTAAGTCCGGAGAGCCAGCGATTTACAGAGTTATAGGGCTGTTTGTCTTGTCAGCCCTTCAACGCAACTGTTGCGTCACTATGTCAAATATCTATGTATTAATTTTCATTTCTGTACGGCGTCCATTGCTCTTCGAGCCCCAAATGAAAATGAATTTTTTAATAATACAGTATTTTATTTGCTCAGGTTAAGTTCCACGATCCAAAAACCAGTTGACCAACAGCTGAATACCAAGGCGTCTTTAATTTTTTCAATGCCAATAGGAAGATACATCAGCTGTGGAATTCGAACAAAAACCTAATAAAACTTCATATTGATAATAGAAGCAATAATTAACGAATAATTAAAGAGTGTTTTGATTAACTATTATTTTATTTGAAGAATTATACTGCTATTTTATACGCTGAAGTTATATGGGTAATCAACCATCCACAGAACCACCCCTAGGCTTGAGCGAAATAAAATTTAAATGAAAAACATAAATTATTCGTTGACTTAATGTATATAATATTGCTGCAGAGCTATTTAACGATGTTATTCAAATTTATAGGACCCATGGAAATAATAAAATCTTCTACATATCGTCTGGGCACACTATACGGCCGCATAAAGCACACTTGTGCACAATATTATTTACCCACGATAATTTGTATCGATAAAATATATAATTTGATTAATCGTGTAATGAAATATTAACTAATTTTTAAATCTCAATGTTCAAATGAAAAAAAAGTTAAATTGACATAAAAGTGTAGAGAATTTCTTGTTCTAGTTAGAATGGTTTATAAATACATGTATGCAATGATAGCTTCGAAGGGAAAACGAATTTTACAGTCGTTACTGTTGTTGAACTTTTTTAAGATTATAAAATAACTTTATTATGATAAAATTACAATCTGCCTCATTGGGCAATAAGTAATTGTGATAAATATTTTCATTTATACCATATTTACAATTTTTATTCACTCGCTCATTCATACAGTATTCACAAACAGCCCAGAGAACTCCCAAATCTGCATGGTTGTCACCTCCCTCGCATGCGAAAGAGAAAGCGGAGTCTTGGGAAGTCCCCCACGCCCCTCCGTCAGCCACGTCGCCGGATATTGTTGAACTATGACTAAAATGACTATCGGCTATTGGTGAAGTCAAGGTGAAGTAAGGAAGTTATTCAGACCACTATAGTCCAAGTTATTGTATAATATGGCATTCCACAAGTGCATTTGCAAAGTGCATTTCGAAGCGTTGAAAAAGATCAATTAGTGCAATCTGGTTTTCCACGATACAACAAGCTAGGCTGAGAGGGATCTGCTACAACAAGCCCTGCTACTATGAATATTTATACCCACAAGTTCAAAGCCGTAGGCGCAAGGTGGGAATTCGGGATTGGGATGGATTAGGCTACGGGATTACAAGAAGGCTGTTCCAAGGAGGGCAAATCGATGTCACTGGCTTACATCATTTAGCCTTTACTCACCCTCCCGTGTCCCCGTAACTAATTCACCGGCTGTCACTGGAACTGGCATTACTGTGTATTTATATTAACGTACATATGAAATAACGCGGTTGACCTTTTTCACTTCATTACATTGTGACAGGAGGCTCTTACTGATTGCCTTAGTTCCAAAAACACTCCAGGCCATTTTTTCAGCCACTAACGGCGGTTAACTAATGACTGATTGAGTAAATAACGCTCTATTTTTGTCATTTTTCAGGTTATTCATTTCTTATTCAAAAGAACACCAATTTACGGTGCCATTCTCAAATGCTATAAAAACATTGACCAATTAATTTTTCAAAATAATTACTCCATATATATGTGGTGATCACCCTAACCTGAAAAAATATAATTTCTATTTCTTCCAAATTGATAAAACATTCTAAGATAAATGTCGTCTCTTTACAATATTTGCTCTATTATTTTATTATTGAATTTAAGCATTGAATTGTATGGTTTTAATTGGTGGTTTAATCTGCATATTCATTTAGAATTTTAAAGGGGCAGAAAAATAAGTTATATGTATGGTTTATATACAGTTTTATTTTATTTTAAACCTCATGTTTTAGCTTGGTTATATTTTATTTTGAGAAAGACTTTATTATGATTTTCCAGCCCTTGGAATTGACGAAATAGACTGCTGAAAGTGCCTGTAAAAAAAGAGATTAATAACATGTGGGAAGACGAACCTAATCTAAAAAACCTACTCTCCAATTGAAATTATAATTTTTAATATTTTGTGATCACTCTAAAGCTTTTAAACTGCAGACGTAGATAATATAACAACAGTACAGCTAGCTCCAAAAGGTCTTTAACAGCTAAGATTCAAATATTCAGTTCTGACCCAACAGTTTTAGGCTTTTTCAAATATACAAAAAAGCCTACAAAGCCCAACTTCCTTTACTCCGGTCGAATCAGCTACAAGTTCGTGTAAGTACTAATTATAGTTATAAATCCTTTAATGTCTTCAACGATTATTGATAAATAAAAGGGAATATAAATGAACTTTCTAGAAATAAAACGTAACAAATACACTCCATACCTTCTGAGCTTTGACTTAAAGAGTATTATAAATAAGACCTGAATTTTTTAAGATGTTTAATTTCTTTTCGTTATGTGAGTTTTTTTTATATGAATTAACATCTTACTATATTTTAAATAATTAAAAGCCCCCTGACGGGGACTGAACGACCAACACCCAGATAGAGGTCGAGCTCCCGGCCGACTCAACAGAAGCAAGGATACCCCTTCTACCTGCTCAGGGTAGGACGATTCCCCGGACGATAGGCCGACTCAGTGCAGCCCCCTACAGGGGCCGAAGCCAGGTGTTACTTGGCCGCCTTCAAACTAATGCCTAGTACCCCTAGGCTCCACCATAGGTAGACTCTCACTACCTTCCCAAATCCACCCGCCTCTAGACTCCTAGTAACGAGTACCAAATAAATTCCTTTATTTTTCCCTTATCCATAATCTTAAAAATTTGAGAGCTAAGGGGAAAAAAAAATTGTAAATAGATTCGCTTGAGGATCTATAATTATATATAATTATCTGTAAATATAAAGGGCCTATGAGAAAAAAAAAAATTCAAAACAATGATAAATAAGGTGAGCCCCCCATTACTTTGAAGAAATTCAGTCCATTAATGTATAATGTAGATCATTATACTTTTGTACCATGCAGATCGCTATTCGTAGAAAACAGAATTTTCATAAAATGTACTCAAGCTACATGGTCCCCAGAGGAACCAAACTCAATAAAAAAAATTGTATTGCATGGCTTCGACGTCACTCATCCGATTGTGGAGATAAAAGCCCATATAATAGCCATCATTGTATATCGATTACGCCGCTCCGACCACAAAGGTGCTAAGACGGAGATCGAACCGATCCTCGTCATCGGTGACCACTTCCTGACGGCGGAGAAGATCAAGAAGGTCCGTCATATAAATAATGTGCTCTTTAGAGTGAGCGCATTTCATGACAAAAGCGGCATCCCCATGTGGCTGAACTGCCAGAAGTATGGTCACACGAGGCGGTACTGCTTTAAACAACTCAAGTATGTGGGGTGTAGCATAGGGACGGCTTGGTTCCCCTACGGTGTGCAAATTGCGGGGAATGCAATTTAGCCTCCTATCAACAGTGCCCGTACAGGCTTAAACTCCTAAAAAGGCCATGGAGCTTCGACGCAGGCTCAAAATTTCTCAGCCGGGCCGAAAAAGGCTCCATACATTCCAGCCCCCCCTCCACCACGACAAACCGCCTCCTACTCACAGGAAACTTCCGGCCAAACCGGGGAGCCAGGAGAAATCCTAGCACCTCTGCCTCAACCTTCTGCTAACACAGTGGCACACTACGGCGCATTGAGTCAGGCCGAACCAATGGGAGCCCTTGAGCCCCACTCCCTCTCCCTCCCCACCAGGACCGAAATGTATACGTCTCATAGGCAAGTGGCTGCATTCATTCGGCGTACCAACGGGAACATAGCACCAGGGGACGATGGGATACAGATGGTCTAGCTAAAGCAGCTACCCAGGAAAGGAATATCCTACATTACCAACGTAATAAATTCCTGCTTCAAACTTGATTATTTCCCACAGACTTAGAAGCACCCTGTGGTCGTCCCTCTCCTGAAACCAGTGAAAAGTGGTTATGAGCCAACTCACTACCGCCCTATCAGTCTACTGACTCAGCTCTCGAAGTTGTTCGAAAGAATCATCCACCTACATCTCTCCAAACACTGCGAGGCACATGAAGTCATCCCACCAGAGCAGACTGGTTTCAGTACAGGCTTAAGCGCGAACAACAAATTGGTGAGACTGCCACACTACGTCGCGTCGAACATCCGGAGTAACAGAGCTACCGCAATGATCTTGGAGGATTGCTCGAAAGCCTTCGACTCAGTGGGCCATTACACCCTGCTTCAACGACTGATGGAATTTGATTTCTTGGAACAGCTGCATAACCTCAAGACTTCGTATCTCACAAGCTGAACTTTCTCGGTTCACTTTCACAGAACTTTCTTAGTACCAAGTCTACCACCGGAAGAAAATACACTGCCGGTGTCCCTCAGAGAGTGCTAAGCCATCTGATGTTTAACGTATACACCACCCACGTTGTAGGAGCCTCGTACCCAAACCGTGAGGTGGCGTACGCGGATGACATCGGTATATACAGCCTCAATCCCACCAGAGCACTGAAATTTACCAGAGGCTCAACGCCGATAATATCAACGTAAACCCGGATAAGACACAAGGGATTGTTTTCAGCTACAAAACAGGCCCTAGTAAGCTACCAAAACCCTTCGTATTAGACGGGAAAGAATGAAACGTGAGCAACTAAATCTGCTATCCAAGTATTACTCTTGGTAGACATGTGTGTTTCACCACGATTCTCAGCAAAAAGTTGAAAAGTGTCAGACAAACCTTTTATAGCATAGGTCGCCTACTTTACTGCCCCTATATCAGTACACCGCAAGCAGCTGATATACCAAAGTGTCCTGAGACCGGGCCTAATGTACGGGGCTCCGTTGTATAGGTACCTAACCCCCAACACTCTAATAAGGCTCCAACAATTTCAGAACAGAGTCCTTCGCACCTCCCTCACGCACACCCCGTTCCACAGGATGAAAGCAGCCACAATACACGAAAAATATGAAGTGCTCACCATCCAAGATTTCATCAAGAGACGGCACATCAAATTTTTTGAATCTTTATGGCACTGCCATAATCCTCTTTTCAGTGACCTACAACCCCCACCACTACTCGTCAGATGGAAGCACTGCTGGTCCGCAGAAGCATGGAAGCAGATAGACCTTCTCGACCCCGAGCCCCCTGACGGGGACTGACCGACCCACACCCAGCCGAGTGAAAGAAGTCGATCTCCCGGCCGATTCCACTGTAGCAAAATGGCAGCCTCTGGTAAGGACGACACCTCGGCCGATTCAGCCAGCCCCTGCCGGGGGCCACGCACAACATGGCCTAGACCCATAGGCTCAACCCTCGGTGGACTCTCACCACCGTCCCGATATCATCCACACCTCTTCCAAGGCCCTTTACACACATCCTTCAAATTGGACTCCCCCTAGTGAAAGGCTATTACCGATCCAAATGAAGTATCCTTTTTATTTTTCCCTTATTTTTATTATTTTGAGAGGTGTGAAAAAAATGTTTTGAAAGTAAGCTTGGAAGCAGGAGAAGATTATTCTCTTTTTTTTGCAGTGAGCTACAGGGTTGATATACTCAATTCGTTCGGGTTGAGGTATCAATTCTGTTCTCTCTCCTTAAGTCTTATCAATATTGGCCAGGAAGGCGATGAGTTTTGGGTGTAAACATTAATTCGTATGGAGGACATGTTCCAGAGACCCCAATCGATATGAGTGTAATCGATTCTGTCAAATAAAACATTGATGTTACCAACTCGTGTAGGTTAAAACTGACTGCGCTTTTGTCGAAGATAGTTTCCCAGTGAAGACCCAACACATAATATAACAGGAAATACAATGAAGCAATTGTAATTAGATTCGTTTTAGAAAAAAAAAATATATATCGAGAATTAGATTCTTTTTTTTTTTTTTTTTTTTTTTTTTCTATGCTCTCAAACTTATAAAAATAGGAATGTGGGAAAAATAAGGAAAATTATTTTTGGCTGGAAAGTGCCTTTCACTAAGGGGAGACCCCTATTTGAAGGATGTATGAGAAGGATATGGGGTGAGGAATGCCTAGAAAGGCGGATGGAGTCAGGAAGGTAGTGAGAGTCTACCAATAAAGAATTAGATTCGTTTGTAGAATCTATATTTTGTAACATATACTAACTTTGTAACAAGGGGGAATATGAAATAAAAAAAACAAACAAATTAAAAGCATTAAGAAATGTACATTAAACATTTTTGATATGATAAATTATTTGACCACTACATAAATAAATTGTTTTAAAGATGAAAATCATTTTCATTACGTTAATAGCTTCTAGTATAATATCTATCTAGAACTGAGGTGGTTTCTTCTTGGAATTTTAGTTATGGCAAAGGCTTTTAATTTTAATTAATGCAAAACATTCAATCAATATTAGATTTTCAAGTCAGTTTGTAGCTTCATCTTATGTAAATAGTAACATCTTAACCTCAACTTGATAAAACGCCGACAATAAAATTAAGTAACACTGAAAAATTCAAAAGAAAAGCCGACTAAGCTTATGTTCAGAATTAACTAACCAAAATTTTGCTAATTACTTTACTCTAAAATTAAACATTATATAAATACTTAATTTGAGTTAATTATAAAAACAGTCAAGTTTGCATTATTAGTAATGCATGTATTTTTCTAGGAATGTTAATTAGTGAACACGTGCCACTGTATCAGTCAGTATTGTGTTTCAATCATGGATAACTAACTCACACACCAGAACCAAAATAAGAAGTAGGACAGGTTATATAAATAGAAAAAACATATCAAGACACTATTCATCGAAAAATATAACGAATTCCGTTTTCCTTTTGTATCCTATGATTTTGACTGTGAAACAGAAATAAAAAAGTTATATATGAGGTGCAGTAAATTAACATTAATTCCGCTTCTTGTAGAAGATAACGATTTATAGATTTAAAAAAGAAAATTACTTACTAATTAATATAGTCCATTTTCTTTTTTGATTCTATTAATCGTTTTCTTCATAAGAGAATGGAGGAACTAGAAAACAAATTGTATTCATCAAAAACTCGTTGTTTGGGTATTAATTCCTCTCAGTAGTTTATTTTATTTTTAATGAAATAGATAAAGTAAATTAATCCATTAATTTAATTTTGCAATTTAAAATTAACATTTACAAGTTGTTTTTCCATTTGAGGATGACAACATAAATATCTGTATGACTAATATTGATGTGAACGACAAAAGCATGCTTCATTCATGCGAGGAAGAGTTCTCCAACGTTAAAGTTGCAATAGAAACCAATCCAGGGAGAACCATAATAAAAAAATTCTATTTTAAGCAAAAGCAAATTTTGGAATGTCTACAGAAATAGAATATGCTGAATAGCACGTATATCTTCAATACAATATTCACCACGCTAACGAAACGCTTTTCTAAAACCGTTCGAAAAGAAAATACAGTGTGTAGTACTGAGGAAATATGTCAGATCGCCAATTATAAAGGAACTCGGGAAAGGCAATTGCCCTAGAGAAGTTTTTATATATTTATGTTTATCAAATTACTTAATAGCCTAAACTTAGACTCAAGTTTTATTCATGTGCTAAACAATTTGGATTTAAGTCACAAACTGTCACTGTGAAAACATCCTATTAATTATATTATTGGACAAATTGAGTGCAATAACCAATGACACACGATGTTTATATTCGATTATACACCGTTGTGTTGCTAATGTACGTTGTAGTTAAAATTTGTTAATTATACATTCTCTTTACTCAATTAGCTAATCTATCATTCTTTAAGTCTTAGCCAACTAAATTTGAACTCATTTCAGTGACATTAGTTTTAAGCTGAAACTCCTTCCTTACAAGTGCATCTTGGAAAGAAATCTAGAAGGTAAAAAATTAAACATTGCTCCACTAAAGCCAGCGAAACTATACAGTACGAATAATATATCTACCGTAAAACTATGAAAACAACTTTCAGCATTCAACGTCCCCAACATTTCCAGAATGGGATCATTCGAAAAGTGGTCCGACATACCTCTCTCGAGAAGTCAAAGAACGCTGACCCGTTGCTTGGTGTGCCGTCGGTGGGCGAGTTCATCCGCCGGAGACACATTAAGTTTTTTGGCTCGTTGCAGTACTTAACTAACCCAGAGTTTAACACTATGACCCCACCACCCCTCCCGCATCGATGGCAACAGACTGTCGTGAAAAAAATAGGTTAAGAATTAGTATGTAAGTTAGTTAAGTTTGATCAAAAAGGTGAGCCCCATTACTTTTATTAGAGTTAGTTCTGTCCAGTCACGTATAATGTGTATCATTCATTATACTTGTTTATTCCATTATATAATTTTTATAAAATAACAAAACCTGTATATAATGTATCGACGCTACAGAAAATACAAAAATAATTTTAAATAGATTCGCCTGAGGATCTATAATTATATATAATTAACTGTAAATTTAAAGGGGCTATGAAGAAAAAAAAATTCGTGATTACTGATCCATATACCTGACTATTAGCTCGTGGTCCGGTTTTCAGGTTTGATTCGGAGTGGTTGTGGTTATGGGGGTCTGCCGCGAGGTGAAAACAAATCTACTAGCTATTATAATAACAATTTAGCCATTGCAATCTATAAAATAGAAATAAAGTTTCAGAAAGGGCATGATTCGATTCCACTAACTAACTACAATGACGATCCTAGTGGGCCATTACCATACACAGAGTGTCGTTGATTTAAATTTAAAATATTGGATTAGTAATTATACTGAGTGGTTGTACTGTTTACTGCAATGCATAATTAATACAACAGTTAAATTCGAATAATCTCAATAAATAAGAGCTTTTACTACAGTACTACCTTGATTTTATTATTGGCATTTATCAGTCCCAAGGCCAGACTGATCAATTTTCTGTCAGCCCTGGTGCAGATAGTGTGAGCAGACCCGCCAAAACTGAAGATAAGGCGGGTATTAACATAGAGTTTAGGGAACACGGCGCTGTAACACGCCAACTCAGCGCAGGGGTGGGGTCCCGATTTATAGTACGGCCTGTGAACATGGAATGGCTCGATAAAAGAAATTTATTTCTCCTAGCGCAAAAAAAAAAAAAAAAAAATGGTGCAATATCATAGGCAGCTGCGAAATTATTTAGTGGTTTCCTTCCTCGGGGTTGTTATGTGACGCTAACTTTTATGAACGATCCGATCAATAAAGAAAGTGTAAGCTTTATCCTGATTTATATTTGTTTAACATTCAAAGGTGAAAATACGACTATTTGTTATCATTTTTTAAATGACACAATACATAAATGAGCAGAACAATAATCAATTGTCATATCAATCATGTTTTCGTTTAACAGAAGTGGACAGATATTATTGTATGAATTAACAAAATGAAATGTCCATTTACTGAGTGATTAAACAAGCCAGGAATTTGGCACGTCACCACTTAGTCTGTTCTGTTCGAGTTTGAAGTAAGTTTAATCAATTATAGTTTCACTAAACAAATCATTAAGTGACATAATAAGTATTAAAAGGAGGGGCCATAGTTACTTTCTGCAAATAAACCACTAGTAACTAGTACTTATGACATGGTATGTACATATGCCTCTTTACATTTGACTAGAAATATTTCACAGTGATTCAATGAAATCTTCAAAAATTATTTTGAAGTATTTGAAAAAAAAAGTAAGCAAAATTTTAAGTCCTATATAATTATTATTTTAAGAAAGTCAATGTAGTTCTTTATTGTGAAATAATTACAATCTGCCTTTTATAAGGCAATAATAATACAGATAAATGATCTCATTCATACCATATTTACAGTCATCATTCACAATGCTCATTCATACAATAGGACATGATTGGAGAAACTGGCCATTGCCAGGACTCCCACTGTCACGCGATTATAGCAGGTCACGAGGCCACTGCCGTTTCAGTCTTCGAGGAGGTTTATAGGGATGAGTGGCGCAGTGCAAAGACTGTGCTACAGGATTAGGGTGGTTGGAAAGGCTACTGTGGAATTTCATAAACTTGGAAGGGATGAGTTCTAGAATGTTGGGTATATTAAAGTCGTTATGAAGGGTTTTGTTGCTGACATAATAAGAGGCATTTACTATTGTTCTCAGGACTTTGGATTGAAAGGATTGGATACGCTTGATGTTCGACTTTTTTGCTGTCCCCCATAGCTCTATTCCGTATGTCCAGATTGGTTTAAGTATAACTTTGTACATAAGTAATTTATTTTCTATTAAGAGATGGCATGCCCTTTGAAGTAGTCTGCACAGCTGTCCAAAGCGTCTGTTTAGTTCTTGTCTTTTTAGTCTCGTATGTGGGTTCCAGGCCAGTCGTTTGTCGAGATGGAAGCCTCAGTACCGTACAGTCTCGGTTACAGGGAGAGGAATAGAATTAAAATAAACTAGTGGACAAGTCTTGCGACAAAGGGTGAAGGTAATGTGGGAGCATTTTGCTTCATTAACTTTGATCCGCCATTGATTGCACCAATACTCGATCTCGTCAAGGTGTTTTGAAGGTTATGGGATGCTATGTCGGGGTCTGGGTGGGATGACAAGACTGCAGTGTCATCTGCAAATGTGGCCAAGAAGATATTGGAAGTAGAGGGGACATCAGCGGTTTTTAGGTTATAGAGGATGGGGCCTAGGACACTGCCCTGTGGAACTCCTGCATTTATGGGATAGTAGTTAGAGTATTCTAAACCACAGCGGACTTGGAAGAAGCGATTTGAAAGGTAGGACTGTAGGATTAGGAAAAGGGTCTGTGGTAAATGTCTTTTGAGCTTGTAGAGCAAACCTGCGTGCCAAACCCTGTCAAAAGCTTGAGCTATATCAAGAAAGGCAGCAGTGCAATACTTTTTGGTTTCAAGGGCTGAGGAGATGTGATCAACAATGCGAAGGCCTTGTTGAGCAGTGGAATGTTGTTGGCGGAAACCAAACTAGTGTGTAGGAAAAAGGTTTTTTGGATTCAACAATTGGAAGTAGACGTTTTAGTAGGAGTTTCTCAAATATTTTTGAGAGGATAGGGAGTAGGCTAATTGGACGGTAAGATGGGGCGTCATTGGGTGGTTTACCGGGTTTGGCGAATATGACAACATATAAAACGGTACATATACTAAAATTAAGAAAGTCATAAGATTTTTATTTCTCTAGAAATTAGAGACTAGAATGAGTCTATTTAAATATTTTCACTAGTTACGAAAATATCAGATGTAACCAAAATCAGGCTGTGATATTTGTCAGGCGAGAAATGCGTTATTTTTCATTCATCAATAAAAAAAATTGTTTACACTTTTTATAGATGACAATCCCAATTAATATTTCCTGGATATTTTTAAGAGCATATGGTCCATTGTAGAAATTATGTCTATCTTTTTTTCATGTGAACCTAAGCACAGCATAGTAAAATCACTGAATTTAATCTTTTAACCTTTTTCAACTAAGTTATTTTTAATATTGTAAGTTTATGACACATCAGTGAATCAATCGCCTTTAGACGTTAATGCACAGGGAAGTAGTAGCTGTTTCCTTTGAGCAAGAAGGCTAAGGACGAGTATAAGACTTCACTAATTTTGCACTCAATTTTGAGCTAATTGATAACCGCGCTGAGTTCAGTCTTGATTCATGCGCGCGGAGTTAAGCCACAAACAAACCAACTCTTTTAAAATGTGTATTTATTTTTCAAGAAATGTTACTGAATTAAACATCTTTTTACTGTTTTAGTGCTCGTTGTCTTAAACGCCTGATACTGGCGAAGCTGAAGATATATATATCTACCTTACAGTGCAGAAGGTATGATCAAATATTCAAAATGCTTTTTTTTTATTTTCTTATATATTCATAACGTCAGTATCTTCTCTTCCGAGCCCCCTCTACTCCGTACCGACAATCCCAAAGATCATGAATATTTCCAAGATAAAATTATGATGAATTATTGGCATTTGTTCTTTCGGCGTTTTCCTTTTGTTCCTCGGCCCTTGTATAAACTGGAATCATCCCTGACCGACTGGGACGGCTCAAGATTTACTACCGCTCTGAAGGATGAGTAGTCCATTTGATAAATAATTCACAAGAACTCTTCTCCTCCCGCCCTACCTACCTCTCTTATTTATATTTCACAGGGAATAGAACTATTGGTCTTGAGCTTGAAAAATCACATCATAAAAAATATATCTCCGTGCTCACATTTTTTTTTTTTTCAAGAATAAAAGTTACTTCATTGAAATATACAATGAGGCGTCTGACTGAACGTTATAATTTAGGTGTCAAATAACACCACAAACGTTCTTTTCTTTAATCGGCTCCTCGATTCTTGATAAAATAATCAATAAACGATTAACCATGTCTGTAGATCCGGCTGATCATAGTTTGATTATCTAATGGATAGTTCAAAGGTACCTTTTACTAACGTTGAAACCAACCCAACATTTATGTAGGCGGGAAGTAACAACTAGCACTTATCAAGCTGAAATTGAATAAAAAAACCACGAAAATTTTCCATAAAGAGGAAAATGTTTTAAAACTCATACTCAATAGAGATAAAATTGCTATTAATAAAAATACTAATTTTAAAGCAGTTCATTTCCATAGACTAGTAAGCTCAAGTTACTCCCATTAAATTGAGCTTTTATTTTATAGCCAGTCCTGTAGGACGCTGTATTGTATCGTCTGGTGGTCACTGTTTAGTATTCTATAACTTAGTCATAAATTAAGACACTCCTTTATGTATAAAAGTATGTAATAAATCGATAAATTATTTATTGAGGAAAGAAGTTGAGATGCTGAAAAAATGAATAAAAAATTATTGCTTTTTTATATTGAAGGCTTAGATGGTGCAGAGTAAAAAAAAAATTAACTACACCAAAAATATACGAGGTGATTTGTGTGGTTTCAAGTACTTTTGTGACAACTTGACTTGATTCGACAAACACGTGTGCTTTGACAGCTCGAGTAACGATTCCATTCCAACTCAAGTTGAAAAAGGAGTCGATACAAAGGTCCCCTTCTTCTAGCTGCGGCTGTGTAAATTTTATACAATCCTCGCTACATTGAGATGCTGAGGTATTGTCCTCTATTCTCCGAATTTTCGTCCCATTCTTTTCCCCCGACGCACTCCCCCATTTCTTTTCTCCAATCTCCCATTCCCTATCAGCTAAGGTATATATAACCGGAGGACTACCTGGAATCGCCAGGTTTTTCTTTGTCTAATGACAATATCGTTTCCTAGAAAGAGATAGTTTTTGAAAACCTTATGTTCCACCAAAACTATTCATAAAAAGCAATACAAACGTTTTCTATCAGGAAAAAATTATTTTCTAGTTAAACCTTGAGCACAGGAAAACCATTTAAAAAAAAAATTAATTTACAATAAGATGTGATTTTACTTTGGAATAATGTGAAAATAATCCTTCTTAAATGTTACCAAGATATTGACTTTCACAAACTCTGATAAACATATGAGAACCTAAAACAGGGCTAGGATATGTTTTTACATATTTTGTAATTGATTACTATACTTTGTATGGTATTTTAACTAATTTTTTTATACATAAAAAATATTTGTACATATTTTAGCGAAATTACTTATTTTTAATATTTCTTACACAGTCTTCCATATTTTGTTACAAATTTCTTTTGAAGTTATACATACTTTCTCAAAATTAAAAATAATTCAACAGTCAATTGAAAAATGAAAATTTCGGACAAGCATGTGCGTTGGATTCTTGGAACAGGCTGCCTTATTTATTTGGATAGTTAAACTGAGAATTGTATACGTTGGAAGATGCAACTTTAGAGAAATGATAAACAGTTCTTCGCATTCTTGCAGCAGCTTGGATTCTTTGGATTTCTAGGATAACTATTGGTTGGCAAGAAAGTGATTTTGGTTTGCACCAGTAGATAGCGTTATGTTTGTTTCGTTATTCTTTTAGTCAATGTTAGAATTTTTTCTTTTGAGATAGGTAGTCAATACCTTTAGGCTGCTATAGCAACAAATTCCGTGTAATTTTAATCACAACTGGCATTTTAGGTCAGTTTTAGCATGGAGTGCTGAAATGAGCATTTTCGACACATTTTACCTTTTTATATTTATAAAGGCAAGAAAGTGGCTGAGGCTTAAAAAGCGATATGTAAAGTTCATGGTGTTGAATGTTTAACAGAACGCACGTGTCAGAATCGGTTTAAAAATTTCGTTCTGGACATTTTTCATTGAATGATGACCAACGTTCTGGTCGACCTTCTGAAGTTGATGATGACAAAATGAAAGTCATAATTAAATCGAATTGTCATATAACTGCGCGAGAAATTGCAAAACAGTGAAATGTATCACACACAATTGAAAATCATATAATACGTCTTCGACTTGTTAAGAAGCTCAATATTTGGGTTTCGCCACGAAAATGCCAGGCCTCACTCATTTTTAGCAACACGTGCGAAACTTATTGGAGCTTGGTTTGGAAGTGATGTCGCATCCTCCATACAGCCCCGACGACTTTGCACCATCGGATTATCATTTATTTTTAAGTATACAATACTTCTTAAATGGTAAAAATTTCAGTAATAATGATGACCTCAAATCGCACTTGGTTGAGCTTTTTGCTGATAAGAACCAGAAGTTCTATGAGCGCAGGATCATGAAGTTACCCGAAATATGTCAACATGTCATCGAACAGAATGGAAGATATCTGACTGATTAAAATTAATTTTTTGTAAAGATAAAATTGAGTTTTATTTCACTCAAAAAACCGGAATTACTTTCTTGCCAAACTCAATAGAATGAGAATTGTGTACTTTTCTAAATTTACAGCGTCCTTTCACCAACACGCTCATACTTTTTAACGATCTGTCTCTTCAATGCAAGCTGTGATTTTATACAAACAGAACGTGGTTCGTAGTTACTGCCATAAATAACTATATAGTAAGCTCCAGTTGTGGAAGGATACAATTGTATAATAAATTTTCCTTGAACATGGAATCGGCGGTTTTCAAACATGGCTCAATAAATTCGGTCACTGAGCCGTTATAAATATAAATTTAAGCCTCATTGGCTCAGATATTTTATCATTCTTTCATTCATGTCTCTTTGTAACTTTTTTATCATAAAATTTGAAAGTAATGTTAATGCTACACTTACTACAATCCCACTTACGTTTTTACACATTTCTAAGTTTCAGTTACTTATTTCAGTGAAAATAATTGCTTATATACATATTTTACTTTTTTGTTATTTCATATTACAAAAAGAAAGGAACTAGTTGATAAATTTAAGTATGATTACTATTATCTTATCTATCAACTATTTTCTGCTTGATTAATACGTTGTTAATATCTTAATATTTAATGTTAAGTAACTGTTTATGCGAATACAACTTTAAAGAAACCTTTACCAACACTTTTTTTTTTTTTTTTTTTTTGGCCCTTCCTGAGGCTGAGCCTCAAACGGGCTTACCCCATGAGCCCGTGAGGCGAGCTCATGGGGTCACGTAGCCTGTGGTGCGCGTATTCCGGTGCAATGGGATTGTTGCACCGGTCAGCGCACCTTGAGTAATACTGTTTTCGTTCTTTATTTTCCAAAATACACACAAAACTTCCAAAGAAAACAAAATAAAATAAAATCTTTTCCTTAAATCTACTTTGTACAATCCTTACTAGCTAATTTTTTTTTTTTTTTTTTGGTCCTTATAGCTAGTATCCTTAATCTATTTACAATATTTACAGATCCGTTAACTATATTAATATCTTACTACTATACTTAAGTGCTATATTTACAAGGGGTGTGCATCCTCTATCCCCCTATAACTAAACTTATATCTAACCATAGGCTACTCAGTCCTACCTTATATCTATATGTACAAATTTACAGTGACTCCTCTGGAACCGCCGATACATCGTTGGCTTCGGGTGAGCCTTCCCGAAGACTCGGCTGCTCACCCCGCGCCACCCCCCTGGATATATTGAAGTGCCCGGAGCCTTGTACCCTTCTCCACTCCTCGACGAATCTGCAGAACACGGTGTATCTCACACCTTTACCAACACTATAATGATAAAGTTTGATGGACTTACTTGTTAATGTCTGTAGTCCGAACGTTTATGAAAACGTTAAATATTTTGGAAAATACGTATGGTTTGTATATTTTCATGATATAATTATCAGACGAATTAAATATTTAAGTGTATAAAAATAAATATTACCTGTACAATAAGCAAACTAGTTTCAAAATGCAAATTAAAAACACATTAACATCTTAATAATACAAATTCACTAACCTTTCGTTGATTTTTTTGTTTTTTACTTCTCTCCGTTCTGAAGTGACTAGCTCGATAAAATAAAGTAATTTCAAGTTAATTTTTATAAGATGTAATGCACATCACTATGATTCAATAATACGCCACAAAACATCGGTACGAAATTAAACTTATTTCACGAAGGAAAGTGCAAAAACGTAATATCATCCGTCTCGTACGATGTCGCGTTTAGAACTGGTGAGCACCTTGGCGTGAGAGTACAAAGATCAAATCCTCGAACCTGTTCCTGCCTGTAGCCCAGCTGTTTCCAATATTATGCAATACTTTTAAGAATTATTTTTTGAACCCTTATTTTTCTGGTAATATTATTATTAGTTAATGAGTTTAAGTATGATTTTCACTATTGTATTTAACAATTATTTTATCCAAAATAAATCTCGTATCAATAACCTAATAGTTAATGTTAAGTGGCCGTTTATGCGAATAAAAGGTTAAATGATCCTTTGTTAATATTATAATGAACAACTACGTGCAATAGTTAGTGTTTGTATCTGTTAATGAAAATGTAGAATGTTTAGGAAATCGCGTATGGTTAATATATTTTCGTGAAATAATTATTAGACGAAATCGACATTTGAAGGTGTAAATAAATATTACGTGCAAAATAGTATTTAATAGTTATCACTCGATAACATGCTAATTAAAAACACATTAATTATACGAATTCACCAACCTTTTGTAGCATTTGGTGAACAGACCTCTCTCATTCTGAAGTCACTAGTTTGATAAATTGCCCGTGATTCAAACTTAATTTTCAACAAATGTAATGTTAACTGTTATACAATAACACGTTATAAGATACCGGCATGAAATGAAACTTATTTAACAAAGGAAAGTGCTTTTAATAATAACATCCGTCCCATACGATGTAGAATCTGGAGCTAGTGAGCACCTTGCCCGAGGGTACAAAGATCAAATCCACGAACATGTTCTTACATGTAGCCCAGCTGTTCCGAAATACTTCGGCAATTGTTTGAAATTTCGCAGTAACGTTATTATTAGCTGACATTAATGCATTAGTTATAAAACCCCAAAGCAGGGCCTAGCCGATTTAATGTATCTTCTTTGGCAAGCAGTTGAAATCGTGGATTTATAATATGCTAAAAAAAGCTTCTGTCAATGTGGAGTGACTCTAAGCCATGATAAATATAATTTAAGTCCTGGACATTTTTCTTTGTTAATGCGTCTTAATCTATTTTTTTTTTAACATATTTTATATCCTAAGATTAGAAAATTTGTATCGTGTTTGTATAATTTTGAACGATGGAATTACAGTAATCGCATTAACGTTTTTACATATTTCTCATTTTTAGTTACATATCTCTGTGAAAATAAATACATATATCTGTACATATTTGACATTTTTTATTACATATAAATCCTTGCTCTACATATAAGTAATAATATATGACAACAATGATTTGGTTGGTACAAATATTTGAGCAGCTGTTAGCCCGGCATAATTTTCTCATACTGAAATTTTATATACAAATCTAATGATATAATAACAAAAACCCTCTAGGGAAACAATTCGTAAGTATACTTTTCTTTAGAATGCTGATAAGTCTATTAAACATGAATGTATGGTTCGACAACATAAATGCACAAAGGGATGCGCAGCTACCAACCCCCTTACAATCTTTGACAAGAAGTTAATATTTAGGGCTCATTCATAAGTGATTCAACAACTTACTTCTCGAGTTATTCAATTGAATTTTCTTGAAATTCAATGCTTTCTAGATGAAAAAGGCTCACTGGCGCTTGACATAAAGTATTAGTATTCATCGGTAATTTTTTAATCAAGGTACAATTTGATTTTTTATTTTTCTACTAATATCGTAGTGAGGCTCATAACTACTTTGGATTCAAAACATTGTAGCAATCAGAAATATAGATTTTTTGAATTAAATAAATTATTAAAACTAATCATTTAATGTACACATATATGAGCCCACGTCGTAGTTGAACGCTTGTGTTTTCTGCGGCCTGATACTTCCTCAATTAAATTCAAAACAATTAAGTTTTAACGTTTTGCCCATTCAGGGAACACATGACCTATTTGTAGTTATAATCTGAAAGTGAAGGAAGGAATAGTTTGGTCTAAACTGGGATATAGCTCAATGTGTACAAAGTGACCATACTTTATTGTGACGTTCAAAAACATTAAATTAAATTAGAAACAATTTTTTTTAGGGGAGAAAGAAGGGGCCTTGTTAAACGGCAAAGCAGGCACCCGACCTCTTGTCTGAAGCGATGAAAAGAATATTTTCGTAAACCGTACTTGTAAGCTCACTATTATTCCACGGAGTTGCAAAGTCATTTTTTTTTTCATTCTTTGCTAGAAAGCGCTTCGCTAGGCCTGGGCACAGCCCAACTTTAAAACAAGGATCACCCCCCCCCCTCTGAAAGCCGAAACTGGGATGGAATAATAACACGATTTTTTCTTTTTTTTTGGGCTCTGGCAAGTTAGTGGAGGCTGGCAAGTAATTGGTATTCAGAGCTAACTCCGACCACTCGGTCCCAGACTTAATCTTCCGGCCGTGGTCAGGTGACGGTCACCTTTCGCAGGGAACAATTTGGGCCTTGTGCTTCACGAAATAGGATCTCTCATCATTTTTATGTTTCCTTCAGTAAAAGAGACTGTCGAAAACCATCATTTCTTAAAATTTTATTTGCAAAATTATACATAATGTTAGTAAATGTGTGGCTGTTATAAATAAACTTTAATATATGCAACCAAAGTCCTGAGGACAGTAGCGATTCCCCTTATTACATCAGCGAAAAAACCCTTCATAACGATCATGATATTCCCTATATTCTTGGACCCATCCCTTACAAGTTTATGGAATTCCATCAAAACTTATCCAACCACCCTAATCCCCTAGCACATCCACACATCCCTATAAACCTCCTCGGAGACTAAAGTGGCAGTGGACTCACGACCTGCTATAATTACGTGACAATGGGAATCATGGCAATGGAATGTTTCTCAAATCAAATTCTGAGCATCTGTGGCTCTCGCGCTCTTGGTCAGCCTTCATTGGCTCGTAACTGGTGATGCGGCTGTTGGAAAAATGTGGGTGACTTCCCAAGACTCCGCTTCCTCTTTCGCATGCGAGGGAGGTGACAACCAAGATGATTTGGGAGGTCTTTGGGCTTTTTGTAAACATTGTATGAATGAGCTAGTGAATGAAGAATTGTAAATATGTTATGAATGATGAATATGGACAGAACCCAATTACTTGCTACCCAATAAGGCAGATTGTAATTTTATCACAATAAACACTTGAATATTAAAATGATTAATATCTGCAACCAAATTTTGTATTACCGTAATGAAAACAAAAACTTCCCAATCAAAATATGACTTACTTCTAACGAATATACTTATCTTAGCCTCAACCGAAATGCTATCGATGAGGCATAATTTTGACATTCTTGACAAGAACAAAGACGAGTATTGACTGTTTTCTCTTAAAAATCAGTTATAATTGGCAAGGTCTTATGTCGGATAATTATTGTCACTATTGTCCGCTCACCAAGAGAATGCCTATCCTCGACCATTGCGTGAATATGAGATTTCCTACATCTTACTCCACCCCGCCGTACTCCTCTACCGACCTAACGACGTTACCGGATCTTTCGAGTTGTGACTTCTCTGGTCAGTTTTTTCTCCTTTCGAATTTCATCGGCAGCTCAGTTTCAACGCCATTCTCTTGCCGAAAGAACTGCAGTTCTTATATTATATTATTACTACATCATATTGTCAAATTTCATTAAAGAATTTGACGATTATCTACACAGTTCACTTTTCTTCATAGAGTATATAAGTGTATTGCTGATGACTTACAAAGATTGGAGCACTCTATCTGTATTGCCTGCTTCACTAATCGGTCACTCATTCCAGCATAAGCATGTTTGTGCTTCTAATTACCGAAGCATGTAGATTGAGATTTGCTAAATTTATATGCTACAAAGTTACAAGTTAAAACCGAGAGTCAGTGCTATTTGCCTCATTTAGTTGAAGATGAACATGTATTATTGTTTCGTTATTTCACATATGTTTATTTATATGGTTACTTGTTCTTCGTCGAAAGAGACAGAGTTAAATTTTCATTTCCAATCTATTTTGTAAAGCAATCGTGATTTATAAAATAGATATCCCACAACCCAACAGGTATTATTCAATCCAACGCCATTTCTTATGTTGTTCTATTATATTATGAAAATATACCTGACAGATTGGTTCTATACCGGATAAAAAAGATTTTTTTTCCTCTTTCGTGCACGACGCCATAACAAAAGATACCGCATCCTCTCAGAGGGTAATAGGAGCTGTGCGGGCAGGCGCCAACCTCACGGAATCAGGATAAGGCTTGTTGAATCGCTGGACTGGAAATGACCGGACTCAGTGAGCCGTGGACTTCGATATATCCTTCAGGATTTTCTTACTTACAATAGAATTCCGCTTACATAGGGCTGCCCAGTGGGCAAACCGAATCTTGTAAGTATTTGACGAGGCATTCCATATTTTTTTAAGCAGCCTTACGCCCTTCTGAAAACTACATTTAACTAATTTGTTATAACTTGATTTTCTTAAAAACTATTTGTAGCCTAAAATGTATCTTCATCTTAAAAAAATATTAGGTAGAACTGATACAAAACAAAATCATTCATAGCATTAGGGAAAGCTGTAAGCTCTAAAATGGACAAAAAGTCTACCGATATTGATTAGAGGTTTGTGAAGGCACTTAGCTAATCCACGCTAATGGGATATGCATATTGATAACCAGTAGCGTGGGTCTCATGCTTCAAGTATGCTGGTTTTGGGCAACTTTGTACAGTCTAAGGACATATCAACCAAGTATTGTTTGTAATTATAGTAAAATTTAGTAGATTTTGTACATAAGCTCCTAAAAATAAGAGAAAATAAATATCAGGGGTCATATTTTCATTTCTGAACTCTTGCTTTTCATTCTGGGCTATTGTTCTAAAAATTGATAAACATGAGGAAGGGCTATGTCACTTCTTGACTGAGCTGAACTTGAGAACTAACTCTAGACGTCAAGAATGGAAAAGTTAAAAAAAACAAAAACAGTAGCAGAGTATTTTAGATCCCCTCATCGTTGTTTATTTTGAAAATACCCCTTGGAAGCTTAGATCGTCCTGTTTTATTATGTTACTTAAATATATAAAAACAGGCAATATTAAAAAAAACAGCATCATTAAATTTAAAAGTTATAAAGTCACCTGTTTTATGAATAAGAGAAGATATATAAATATAAGATTTTATACATATCTAGTTTATAATATTTTTAGTTAATCTAATGTCACGAAATAAAAAGTATATTTAAACATAAGGTAGAAAAATATTTTAAATAATGAAGTAAAAAGTGTTAAATCATCAAAAACTAAATAAACCCTATAAAGATTGCAACACTGATTATAACTATTCTGATTAAATATATGAAACATAGTTAATTGAAACAAACGACGAAGCAGTCACTGGTTGAAATTATAGATGGATATTTAAATAATCCATGCACTGTCCATAATCCATGCTATTTAGTTTTAGACAATTTTTACCATAAGCCAATGGCCAATAATAAACCAAACTTTTGCTTTGTCAATGGATAAGTGGCACCATTTATAAAGTATACAATACCACCGGTGTGCCTTTCATTTCTAATGGGCTTTGAGAACTCTTTTGTGACCTCTACAGACAACTTCGCAGAAGTAGATACGATTGGCAAGTAGGCCAAGGTTGTGGAGTGAAGTAGCTTATAGTTGAGTAGTGTTCATGTCTACTGACATGAAGTAACTTGTAACTGTGGTGAGGGTAATGTAACCCTCCATCTACAAAGTACACAATAGGTTTGTAAATGCTCCCACGTGAACTCTCCCAAGACATCATGCATTTCATTTGCTTATGGATACTTTTATGTTGGAAATCTCTAGTGTATTGGTAAGTAAATAAAACGCATTCTGTCTCTCCACAGCTTTGTTATAAATAACAAACAAGACACCTGATAGTTTTTGACGGACTAGGCAGTTATACCCAAGAGTTCGAGCTGATGTGAGCTATGGCCCCTTCCGGTTTATTGATTGTATTGATTGGAAGTTTGTGTTATGTTACTTCCTACAAGTTAGAAACGATGAGCTATCTGCAATTTTTTCGACCACTTTAGATTATAGAGAATGCTGTCCTCTTTCTACATAGAATTTTCACCAACTTTTTCCTTGGAACATGGCTCCTTTCTCTTATGACAACAAATACAACATTCCATTATAGCAATGCTATCCTTCCATTGAGATGAAAAGATAATAAACCACTTCTTTGCCGGGACGCTTAAATATATTTAAATATATGCAAAGCTGAAATGAATATAACGAGAGCTCACTTGGTGGCGAGGCAGAGAGCTGACTGAGTGAGTAGGTTCGAATAGCATCTCTAGTTACTGGCACACGGTCGTATTTGCAATGCCAACTAGATATAGGGTGGGGCACATCCTGTCTTGAGGCTTTATCATTGGCTCAACCACCAGTACTCCCACCATTTTCAAAACCTAATAATGGCTTCTTCCCTGCGATGAAAGGAAGACCATATGTGCCTAAGAAAAAAAAACAACTACAAACTGTTGATTTCTGATTCTTTCTCTTTCAGCATTCCATATATTACAGAGTTCCACAGATGAGATTCAAAATTCAGAACCTAACAAGGAAGGTTTTATTGATACAGCATGATTTTAAATAACACATGTAACTTTTATCATTAAATGGATTATCTCCAATTTCAAAAATCTCAATTTTTTTGTTTTCTCAATGCCCGGATAGAAAATATGTTACTTAAGTTGCAGACTAATTTTGAATGTTTTTTATAACTTTTCTTATTGATTAAAAACTGGGCACTAGTGCCCCAAACAACGAATATGCCGCTATCCGGTGATAAAGGGGAGTATTGTTATTGTTTCCTTAGTTTAGTGAGTAAATGGACAAACTCATTGAGACGCAGTGAGATTTTTAATTGAATCCTCCCAAAATCCTATTGTTTTTAGATATGGTGAATGCTTTACACGTCGAAAAGACAAATATACGGAAAAATTTGTTTAAAAAACCATGGTTATATATCATGTTAATAAACAAAGTATAATTTTCATAATAATTTAAACAAAAACAAAGAAGATTACAGCCTCACAGTGTCTGCAACAATACTGTGCTCACGTTTTTAATTTTGTTTATTTTATTTTTATTTTATATATATTTTTTTTAATTGATGTAACCGAGTTCTCGTAAGAGATTCTTCATACCTAATAAATGATAACAAGATGAGTAATCATGTTAAATAAGTTATATCAGTAACAAGCCATCGACCTTGCGTTCCCAACCACGCGAGCTTTTGATTTACCCACTTCCCCTAGGCTTACCGCATCTCGACGTAACCACTGCAAACCTCAGGGGGCCAATTATCATGGAGTAATGAGGTCTCCACCATCTTGCTAATTACACTCGGGTATCGCAGACTCATATGATATCTGTCAGACTGATTCTCCATGACGAACAGTAATATAAAGCAATAAAATATGAAGAGAAAGACATATCACACAAAGTAATAGGAAAATAAGACTAATAAGTTAATATTAAAACAATACAAAATTTCCTCTCTTTTTGAATAGCTCTCAAAGAGACAAGAACATTGTTGCTATTAAAAACTTAAGCTATACAATATCTTTAAATCTAATACCTCCTTGGATATGTGTAAATAAAGGAATGGTTGTCAACGATGAATTAGAAGGTGTTGACACGCGAAATTATATTGCAATGAGAATGTATTTTACAAAATACACTGTCCCCAACAAAAGTGGCGCACTTAGAAAAATTCAAATATTTGTTCCCTAATAGAATCATTTTTGTTTCCAATTCCCTTCTGATTAATATTAAACGTTTTCTGTTATAAGGAGCTATAATAAATATAAAAAAATATATTTTAAAAAAATTATACAGAAATTTTTAGTGTTCCTGATCTCTCAAAATTTAGCGAACGGTTTTGTTAAGTTTTTTTATATTTAAAAAAAAAAAAAATGGTTTTGACAGTTGAGAAAGTAGCCCTTGTTTTTGCTTTAGCGGAAGACGGTAGAAGGCAAAGATATGCAGCCCGTGCATTACGTTTATATGAAACTACTGTTTCCAAAACTTTACCGTAAGACAGGATCGTGCGATCGCAGACCGGGGTCAGGTCGGCCGCGAGTGACAGAGCCAAGAGATGACCGGTTCGGAATTGGTTTTCAACTGCTACTGAGACCGTTAAACTTTTTCGTACAACTCGGGGAGTAGCAATATGTGCATAAACTGTTAGAAGAAGACTTGCTGAAGTGAAACCCTCATAGACCAAGATCAGGGCTATTGTTGACCAGAGAACATAGTGCGCCACTTTTTGGTGGGGCAGTGTATTTTATAAAGTGACTATGCCCTTTTTAATAAAATAGTAAAAAATACTCTGGTACCGTGTCCTCTATGAATACAAATAATATGCGAATAAATAGAATTATAGCAAACAAGAAATAATAATACACCATTAGTAAAACATAAACGAAAGAAAAATGACGTATGCCTCGATAATGCATATAAATTAAGCCTTTTTAATCTACCCTTGACAACAAAAGGGCAGTAATATTTACAGTTGGCGTGAATTATATTTTTCCAGCTGTGCAAAAGGAGGTAAATAAACAATATTTCGTTATTTTTATTTTCTCTGTCATTTTTTATTCTCTACCAGAACGAAGCGAACTTTGTAGCCGTTCGACATCCAAATAATATTTTTCTTCTCTTGTTGGAAAAGTTATGGGACATTTTTACAAGAAAACAATCCATTAAATCCATGGGTGGTTCTTAGTTTATAGCTAGTTCTCTAGAGAGGGCGCTGCCACCTTACTTAAATGTAAGTCACTAACATAAGAAATGAATAATGGAAAAGGGATGATACATGACGTTGAGAACACATTATACTTTATTTTCCTTGACTCTACAATAACATAAAATCCTGTTAATAAATACGAAAATAATTCTGAAATTTTTGTCATTGTGATGATAAATGCTGATATAATTTTTTTTTTTTTACGTTCACTCCAAAATATTTTAATTGAAGAGTAAAGAGGAAAGCCACCAGTCCATGAATGTCCGAACTGACTGAATTTTCATAAAGGAATGTTTCAAGTCTTCAGGAGAAAGAAATATTTATTAAAACATTTTCATCATTACTCATCGTACCGTTATTTTCACGGCCGTTTTAAGTGGATTATAATCGTTATTCCTCCGCTTAAACAATAAATAGTGTTAGTACACATGAAATGATACTAAATGACAACTCTAACTCAAAAACGACATAAATTGGACTTTAGTTCAAAATGCCCCATCCTAATAATTAGACCTCTCATTGCTCTAGGAATATTTAGTGAGAAATCGCCGATCGTCCATGAATTGACTTTAATCCTGTAGACTTTTGAGACCTATTCAAGACGTTTGTGTTGCATTGGCTTCACGAAAATGTTTTGTTTTTTCTTTAGCCTTTTGAAGGGGCTAGGAACAGTGTGGTCCATTTTTTACAAGGCCCTAAAACAAGACCACTACGTATACCAGTTTCAGGACCGTTCCGGTATTTAACTATTGATTCCAGCAATTGTGTTTCATTATCAATCACTTATGAAGTTATTAAGAGACTTGAATGTTCACGTGTTTTTATTTTATAATATTATTCATCCTATAAATATCCCACCATGATTCGAGACCTGCCTAAACTTCCTTCTCTGAGCCTATGTATGAAATAAGTTCAACAACAAAGACATTAACTAGTACACAACCGGGGATATCCCACCAACACACACTACATTATTCCTCCCTGGAGACAAAGCCACGGGGGAGATTTGTAGTAACTGAGGGAAGCGAAGACAAATATAAAGCTGGTGTGATGTTGAGCCTGCAGGTGACAGCTCAGCTCTCCCACTCCAGTCCACACCTTGAGTGTGTGACCTTATTTTCAACTGTCATTAAAGTTTTATTGAGGTCGAGTGTTCGGCAAGAGGTATCTGGTGGATGGCTGTTGATTGCTGGATATTTTATGTATCGGCCGGATGTACCGGCTGATATATGGTAAATTTTATATAAATATACCGTTGCAATAGTCCAACCTTTTTACTCGACCGTTAAAAACACAAGATCGAGTCCTCTGCACTTTAATTAACTACGTTTAGTTATAAGAACTTTTTAATGGTCCCACTACTATTTATAAATATTGATGAATAACTGCCATGAAAAAAAATCCGGGACTTACAAATATCTAATTGGGGCTCTACTCACTGGGTTCGAGTCCTGATCAGGCCAGTAATTTTTTCATTGGCTGTAAACACATTGAGTTAAGTTTAACGAATCAGAATCTGTCACGTTTATTGATAAATACATAATAGTGCACAAGCATATGATATTTTGACATCTATCGCATAATAATTCTAGTCCGTTATGTTCAACTTAAAATTACAGCTATTTAATATTGCCAGCGAGCACCAGCCAATGTTGTTTTTATTTCAACAATTTGCTTTGGTCATGAACTTATTTGTACTTTGTTTAATGGATTATAGGCAACGTGGTGCATACAACCAAGAGGACAGACGGGATTTAAACCACTTATTGAATAATTGTCAATGAATTACTCAATATTATTTGAGGAAGCTATCCTATTGTTTTAATACAATTATGATAATATTTTTAGGGCTCACTGACTCTCAGAAAGTTGGATCGCAAGATCCCATCTCTGTTAAGTTTATACTCGTGTGTCGACAAAAGTGCAGTATACGATCTTTCCTTTCGCCCTCGCTCCGTTACCACGTGTAACTCCCTCCCTGATAATTTTTTTTTTTTTTTTTATTTCAAAACCTCAAACAAACAATAGAGTTTACAAAAATAACAAAATATTTGGAATAAAATTTTCTCCTCTTCCTGCATTTACATGCATTTGGAGGAGTGCATAATATAATAGATTTGTGTTGCAGTTAAAAGTACTCAGTCTTATATTTACACTAGGTGATGAGGCTCACCTTCTATTTGACACCGACACCAAACACTAAACACTAGGAACAAAACAAAACAAAACTAAACAAAACAAAACAAAACTACACAAAACAAACTAAATCTCTACTTAGAACCTAGGACTAGAGTGTTCCAGCCGCGACAGCGTCCTGCCATCGATGGGGGAACGGAGCGGGGGTTATAGTGTTAAACACCGGGTTTGTTAGATATTGTAATGAGTCGAAAAATTTGATATGTCTACGCTGGATGAATTCATCCACCGTAGGCAGCTCAAATATCTCATGCAGCTCACTGTTTCTTCGCTGCTCGAATGAAGTACCTCTGACCACTTTCATCAGTATACCGTTTTGAAATTGTTGGAGTTTCTTAGCTGTCGTATACGTCAGATAACGAAATAGCGGTGCACCATACAGCAGAGTAGGCCTGAGTATGCTCTTGTGTATCAGTAGCTTGAGACGCAGTGATAGATTGGGGGAAGTCAATAAATGCGTAAGCCGGTAAGACTTCATGCGTGTATGCTTCAAATTCTTCGCAAAATGGTTACTAAAATGGAGATGTCTGTCCATTTTAATCCCCAGTTATACTATGTTCTTGGCTGGTGAATTTTCCTCCGTTCCTGCTATGTAACTAGTAGGTAGTGGGCTTTTTCTCGTTTGGAAAGAGAAAATTACGCAGTCAGTCTTACCCACATTTACAGAGATATTGAGTCTCCCCAATCTCTCACTGATCTGGTTACAGGCTACTTCAGCCTGTCTTAGAGCTACCTTGGCACTCATGCTGCTACTGTACACCGCTATGTCATCCGCGAAAGCAGTAACTGTGGTATTTTTGTACCGGGCTCCGACAATCTCCCTGATAATATCCACTATGCATCATCACTACGGACCACTCGGATTAACGCTTCATAGTTACTTATAATATTATATTTGCTTACTTTTATTCTTTGCATTCTTTTCATTTTGTTGTTTGTTTACAAACTTTTTCATATTCTGTTTTGTGAATTGAATATAGGAAGTAATAATCAGAGATAAAAATTTGCGAGGTGAAACTGGGCAAATGAGCGGAGGTGTACCCTTACCCAACGCCATAAAAACATTTTATGTAATTTGGTACAGTTTGATATATTATAATATATACTGGTATGCATGTAGCCAATTAAGTATGCCAACCGTAGCAATTTTTTCTTTCTGTTTGTTTTATATATCTCGGTTCATCCACGACTCAATCGACTTAAAGTTAAACAATATTTTATTTCATTTTATTATTATTTTTTTGTGTTATAAAGGATTTTACTTTGTCTTTTCCTATATTCTTGAACTCATCCCTTCCAAGTTCATAAAATTCCATAGTAACCTATCCAACCACCCTAATTCCCTAGCACAGTCATTGCACTGCACCACTCACCCCTATAATCCTCTTCGGAGATTAAAACGGTAGTGGCCTCGTGACCTGCTATAACTAAGTGATAGTGGGAGTTCTGGCAATGGCCAGTTTCTCTAATCATGTCCTGAGCGTCTTTGGCTCTCGCGCTCTTGATGAGCCTCCGCTGGCTCTTATCCAGCGACGCGGCTGAAGTAGGAGCGTGGGGGACTCCCCAAGACTCAGCTTCCTCCTTCGCATGCGAGGGAGGTGACAACCTTGTGGACTTGAGGGGCCTCTGGGCTGTTTGTAAATATTGTATGAATGAGCGAGTGAATGATGAATTGTAAATATGGTATGAATGATGACATTTATCTCAATTACTCATTGCCTAATAAAAGGAAGATTGTAATTTTATCTTAATAAAATTGATTGAAACCGGACTTTGTCTTTTTCTTTTCAGATTTTTTAAATATAATGTAATTGTTATTTTTGTTGTGAATCTGTTGTCTGCACTCCTTTGTTATTCATAGGGGACTATGTCTCTGAATGATTTATTTTTATATATCTATCTACATAATCCCCCTCTCTTCCGGAAGACATCCACCAAATATCAAAACTACAGCCGATTTATAAATCCCAAACTATTAAAATTATATGACAACAGTATTAAATATATGATTAATCCATTGTTTTTTAGTACACAACACCACTTAAGACCCACGACATTGAATTAAAAAAAATAACGACAATCTAAAGGTAATTGCAATAATCTACCGTAGTTACTAGTAAATTCCTTCCTTGGTATTTCTTCTCTTTATAATATAAAATGATTTCATTCTTTTTATATAAATTTTCATTCACTCTGCGCAATTATATTGTTTATTTACATATCCCAGGGAAAAAAAAAACAAATACAAACAAAGATGAATTTAAAATTAAACGTGATTCATACACCCCAGGTGCGATTCCTTGCAACGTTGTAAAAGGAGAAGCTAGAGAGATTTGATATCGCCACGCTTGAGTTCGTGCAAGGTTAGCACAGAGGTGGAAGAGCCCGTGACCCCGGATCTACGAATTGTTCTACAACGTTGGATTATTTTATCAAAAAATGCGATATGTCATTTCAAAAAAGTAATTTTATTCTATAGAGTAATAAATAATCTAAAAAAAAATTAAATTGTTAATAATAGTGCTAAAATAAATTATTGAGCCAAAAATACCTAGTGAGATCTGTACTACTGCTACATAGATCACTAATTTTTATTGCCGGTTCTCAAACGTATAAACAATATATAATTATTCATAAATTTTTTAATGGAATTTACTTAGGTCATCTTTTGTTGAAAGTTGTTATACATTCAACCCCAAGATAATTTTTAGACTGGTTACTCATAACAGACCGAGTCTTTTGTTATTACTAAGTGACGGTGCGGCATTTGTTCACTTTGAGGAACAAAGGTTTTATTTAGTACGCCACGTCCTGATTTCATTCAACTGTGCAGTACAAAAAAAAAAACATAAAAAGAAGGACAATTAAATCTTCAACTTTAGTGAATTTATTATTTCATATTTACAGTATTATTCATAACTTAATAGGTATAAGTATATTTTTTATTATTATTACCAGATCCAGAACGATCATAAAAACTAGCACGTGAGCCGCATAAATGTTCACACTAGTTTCTAGCTAGAAGGAATAGAAAATTTTTGTTTTTTTTGGAAAAGTCTCGCTTCAGAGCTGGTTTATAACATTAAACTCGGAGTGGAATATTTCCACCTGAGGTGTAAACTTTCTGACGAACAGTAAGTTTTGTCCGCGCGGGGACCTGCTAACGTAGTGCTCTTGGGTAGCCTACCCCCAACGTAATTATACCGCTACAAATTAGTTATAATTAAATAAAAACTTCACCGCCCCACCTCTGCCCACTCAGGACGTTATGAAGCTTTCCGTGTAAGTAGCCGTATTCAAGATGTTTTTTAACAATCTCTTATCCCGTTCAAATTTACCAGGGCCCCCGTTCAAATTTTTCGGTACATAGAATAGAAGGAAACGTTTTTAGCCACTTTATTTTTTTTTTCAACTAAACTAAATACGTAAGGAATACATTTTGTTTTCTCTTTCCCTTTACAAAATAAAAAGGGCATTGCCGAGCAAAAAAGGAAAAGATGTTTTGTATGATAACGTAAGTATATAAGATCAGATTGTTTTCGCCTGATTGAAAACAAATTAATAATGAAAACACGGGAAAAAATTCATTTTACTTTTTATGTGTTTACTATAATAATGTTTTAAATTAGTATTTTCAATAACTTATAGTATTTGTTTTAAATTTATTGTGTATTTCCGATAACGTGCGTGATGCGTGAAGTCTACGCAATTACTGTTTAATTTTTAAAAGTGAATTTCTCAAGAATTATCATTTTATTACGTGTTTGGTCAACAACTGAGATGGCTTGTAGCGATTAACAGCTTGTTATTATAAACAACAAGTTATATAACGCTATTTCATAAACATTATTAACATATAGAGTAAATTAAAGTGAAGTAATTGATTTTTTTTAAATGTTTGTTATGCTTAAATAAATTCTGTTATGGAGGGATGAATGTGTATTTGGGTTGGGAGATTGAACTAAAATAATCTTCAGCGAAGCTGTACAAGACATTTGCTCAAATTGATCCGTGTACGCAATGAAAAGGTGCTGTGAATAATTAAAATCCCTAGAGAACATAAACGGTTTGCACAAACGTTTGCCGGCACGTGTCTGCAATACAGCTTGGTTTCAAACAGTAAGCTTGCGAACGGAGCAGACTTCTGTCTCATTTCCTGAAAGAATGTTTTAACGTGTAGAGGCCGAGTACATTTGAGACTTTTCATACGTACTTCTACTGGACCGTTTAAAAAAATTCACCATGGATTTTAATTTAGAAAAATCAATCAGTCAATGTAGTTATATCGTGCAATATAAATAACTGAACGGGGAACACTGCTATTCCCTTGACAATTTACTATCCCACAATTTTTAATTAGCGTTCTCCAACGTATTTTTCTTTATTATTTAATCAGAACTCAGTGACCTCAATAAGACTATAAAAGCCAGAATAGTGGGCTATCGATAAGTTGCCTAACCTTCGTGATATGATTTCCACTAAAGCGCAACAATAATTCGTATTATTGATAATGGTGTAATCGTCACTTTGATAACTTACTTAATGTAACATAAAAATATAATTAATCAATAATTGACCATTTATTGTAACTCATACTTTATTTTTGGTATCCCTGAGCGATCAAGTAAAACTTATTTTTTTCCAAATCATATATCTGTTCAAGCAAAAACAAAAATATGGATACACTTTCAATTATAGGTTTAATGACTTTACATAACTAAGGTCACTTAGACCCAAACGCATAAAAATTATAGACGTTGAAATTCTTAATTTCCTTCTAAATATAGCGCTTATATGTGATATTTTGATTAGTAAATAATTAATTTAATTTTCTGAGGATCTATAATTGTATATTATTAAACGGGCTAGGAAGAAAGAAACAAAAATTAATGGTACTAGTGTATGCACTAACACGCAAAGTAACATTTCTCCAAAAAAAATACTGGTCGGGTCAAAGTTTTGAAAACGATTTTATTGATATTTTTTTGAACTCATTAAAAATGTCATATTTATCAATTAACAATCAAGTTACTGTGTTAACTATGACATAGTATTAAAAATGACATGAAATGTTTTTCTTTGTTAAAATGAAACAGTTACATTGGCTAAGGTTTTTCATGTGTTGCTAGCTCACATTGGATAGTAGACACATGGCATCTATCTAGTTGTGTACAGACTTACTTCATCTTTGTCATCAGCATGGACCCTTTTGTTCTCAGGTCATCTTCAGGTATGTAGGTAAAGAGGTTATGATAGCACAATGATGCCATTGACTCACTCCTCTTGAGGGACTGAGGGGAAAATTCGCATATTAAATTAATTAATTCATTATTAATTCTACAACTGTATAGTTGATGGAATAACACTATATATGACATTATATCGTAGTCAACTAAGATACTTCAATATATCAGTCCTCATCAAACGACAATAAAAGATCCATAAACAAACAAAAATCATAGATTGAGAACAATATAGTTTGAGTTTTGTTGGTAATCAGTCTAGGTACTTTTTTGTGACTGCTATAGTTACATGTTTGTAGAGGACAGTTTTTCTCAGGAACGCTAAAGAGTTAATTTAAGAATTTTTATAAATTCAACGATTTCTATAATACTTTAAAATGATTACTTTTGACTAATAAATAATTCGTATTTAAGGAATAATACACCCTTTGCTTTATGATAAACTTCAATTTAAAAACAGCAATTGCAGATGTCTTCTTTCCAATGGAAACTATGGTTACCAGACAGTGTCTTTTATTATTTAATAACAGATATCAGAATTTAAAAAACTATCCCTATAACTTAAAAATGAATCTAAATGAGGGTATAGTCAATAGGAATATATTAATCTGAAAATCTTGCAACAATACTATAATTCTGTAAGAAAGCACTACACATTACAACTTACAATATAATACCAATATTACTAAAAACAAAAATTTATAATACAGACCGGAACAAACACAGACACGCTGATAAAAATGTAAGGGTTTTCTGTTTTGAAAAAAAAAAACCTAAGCGTTCACCCTAACACAGGCATGTGCAATAGTGGCTCGTAGCCCCGCGCCCTGGCAGACGCCCTATTAGTCTGTGCAAAGAGGGGTGGACATCGGCGATGAAATATAGGCTCGGGAGGAGGAAGATAATGACCTCATATATTCGGATGTTAACGGCCTGATTAACGGGCTTTCCTCGGGCTCAGCGACGTTTATAAATGTCCAGAGTCGACAAATAGCTGACTCCTCTTTCAATGATAGCAGATTAGCGCCACCCCGTCGCCTGCTTCTTTTGAGTATCTGTACTCAGGGTACAGATAGGTCAAGGGGATATATCTATGTGTCCCGGTAGAGTAAAGGGTTTGAGGAAAGGAGAGAAGGAGCGAATGAAGTAAAGGAAAATGATTACAGGCAGAAAAAATGAACTCCCTGTTAAGGGTGAATAAAATACTAAGCTATTCAATAATAATGATAATATTAATATGTCACCATTACATGGTGTATTGCAAGTTTTCTTGTTAGTTTATAGTTCAATGCCTCAGGAAAGTTAAAATTTCAACAACTATCTGTTGTAACAATGCTAAATTTACTGACAAATTGTTAATAATTTTTTTTAGCTTATTGCTATACTTTTAAGTTAAATAAAAAGGTTTTACTATCTTATATAAAAATTCTTACAGAGTAAATTAAACGGTTAGGAAACACAAGTAAGGTACATAATACCCTTTAGGTTCACTAGGAATACGATTGTGCCGTATCATATTACGAAAATGTATACGTGGTAGTGATCAAACATATTGCATTTTAGGACAGCGTAGCTTACATTAAGCATTTTAGACACAAAAATAAATCTGATCTTGAAAATATTTACACAATGAGATCAATATGCTACATAGTACAGGTACCAGCAGAACTTGACTGGTATTTTCCCTTGTTTATTGTGAAAACTGTAGTAATATAGTTGGTTTGACTATTTTTTTATTAAATATAGATAGTAAATTTTTCGACAAACCCGAATGAAGTTTTATTAAGTATCTCTTGGTATTGTTTATTTTCATTCTAAATCCCATATTATATTTTTATATAGTTAAAAAAATTAAAATTCAGTTTATAATTGAGGTAAGAAAATAATTTAAACGTTGATGCAGCTCGCCCCTGAATACAGTCAGTAGTAGTCTATTAGACAATCCTTAATTTCAACTCAAATAGTCATTACTATAAAAAAAAAACTAAATCATAAACTCAAACTGTCACATGTTTTCAATAGAAGATTTAACTACTACGAATGACCTTAATGTATTTTAAAGGAAGTTGTCCCACTTACAGCTACGAACGCTACTGTGTTGAAATGTATTCTATCCCGCACTAGCGAACGATGTTGCGGGCAAGGTATTTGTGACGCCGTAAAGAAAGACGAAAGGACATCATGTGAATCATATTTCTACATTTTTTATCTATTTCTCATTACAATCGGCTTGAACTTTTGCGGGGTGGCAAAGGATGAGAAGGGCATTGTAAAGTCGATTTTATTAGCAATCGTGATTGAACAATACTTAAAGATACTTTGTATAGGTATTGTATGCATAATGTTTGGAAAAACGTAAAGTTTTTGTAAGATAAAAAAAAAAAGAAAACACTCTGTAAAGAATATTAGCAACTAAATTTATAAATAGAAAACTTTGTCCATTATGTCTATTTGAGTCGTTCAATACAGGACTCGATGGAATGCTGATTCAGAGGCAAATATGTCATGGGCTCAATATCGATATCTCTATATTCGTCAAGAGTTTGGAAGATTTATTTATCTACTTCGCATACAAGACTTCAATTCCAACAACTCAAACACAAAGCGTCTGTAATTCTGAGAAATTCGTTAGTATTCAGCGACTAGTTTACTCACGAGTTGGCTCTTCAATCTTTGACATTAAACTTTGCAGGGTCAACAACCTGACTTGTTGACCTTTCCTATTTGTTACAAAATATGTACACATGCATCAAAGTCAATTCTATACATATCTAATGGATTTCTGTTAAACTAAGTAAACATGATCTGTGTTTGAGTTTTAAAGCTCTTAGTATGGTCTATAGTACGTTTCCATCTTATGTCATACTTATGTTGAAATTCAAACAATTCTGGAAATATCAAATGAACTCGCTGAAAAAATAAGTATGGTGCAAACTAGCCAATGATCCGACATCAGTTTTTTTTTTTTAAATTGTGTTGGTATTATCATACAACAACAATACTCGCAATATGTTACAATAAATCATTTCATTTCGTCTAGAGTGCTTTCAAAATGACTTTGGTATCTGATAAGGTGATTACTAAAATGAGTACCATTTTTAAGCAACCCCAGTGTGTTCCATTTTCATCAAAAGCTGCTCTTTCGTAGGCAATAGCTTTATAAAGCCCATGTATGTCATCTCCAGGCACCAATTAGCGATCAGCCAACTGCTATAACCAATGGAGAATCATGTAGAGTTGTTATTCAAAACTTAAATCTTCCATTCAGACACCTCATTGTAAATCAGAGAGAAGTGTTTCAGTTAATAGATACGCGTTTATTCTTTTTTAATACTCGTAACTAAACCATAAAATATATAGCGTGGTTGTGTGTGTTTTTTTTAATAACCCTTCGAAATTATAAATCCATTGGATAATTTTTACAGAAGTTATCGTCACAGGCATACATACAGACGGGCTTAAGTCGTCTGTCGCCTATCTAAAAGAAACCTTCGCCCTCAGGAGTAAAACTAGGACCATTAGATATGCGCTATTGAGATATTCTCTTAGAGTTCCGAACTGCCGTGTACTTCGCGCGTGACTGAGCCAATCCCTCAATCATTAAATGCATCAATGAAGGCGGCATCACGGCCCATTGTGTAAGACAGGCTGACAGGAACTGTGCGCTGCAAGGACCACTGACCAGACTTAATCGGGGGCATGTCAACAGAGTAGCTGCATTATTCATTGCAGATGAATGCACAGACTGCATAATGAGCTCGTTAGGGGACCCTTACAGCTCTATGTCGAGCTATCAATGTTCTTGTTAGCGCGCCAGTGTTGCACTTCTTATGTTTCACCGCCGGTGGGAGGAGGGGGGTGGTTTTCAGAAGTATCGTGTCTCTGACATTCAACACGGCCGTTCGAATATATGGGATTGATACAAACAGGATGATAAAAAAAAGTTTTATATTTATTTTTTCCTGAGACATCTCGTTATTAACTGAAGTTGAAATAATAGGTTATTTTCCCATTCAAGTTAGTTAAATTCCTTATTGTGCTAAAATTGCAATCTGCCTTTTATAAGGCAATAAGTAATTAAGATAAATGCTCTCATTCATACCATATTTACAGTTCATCATTCACTCGCTCATTCATACAATATTTACAGACAGCCCAGAGACCCCCCAAATCCACCAAGAAGAGAAAGCGGAGTCTTGGGAAGTCCCCCACGCTCCTCCGTCAGCCGCGTCACCGGATACTAGCCAGTGGAGGCTGACCAAGAGCGCGAGAGCCACAGACGCTCAGGACATGATTGGAGAAACTGGCCATTGCCAGGACTCCCACTGTCACGCGTTTATAGCAGGTCACGAGGCCACTACCGTTTCAGTCTCCGAGGAGGATTATAGGGATGAGTGGCGCAGTGCAATGACTGTGCTACAGGATTAGGGTGTTTGGAAAGACTACTGTGGAATTTCATAAACTTGGAAGGGATGAGTTCTAGAATGTAGGGTATGTTAAGGTCGTTATGAAGGGTTTTGTTGCTGACATAATAAGGGGCATTTACTATTGTTCTCAGGACTTTTGATTGAAAGGATTGGATACGCTTGATGTTCGACTTTTTGCTGTCCCCCATAGCTCTATTCCGTATGTCCAGATTGGTTATGAAGGGCCACCAGTTATTCTTCCAATTATTGTGTAATGCAATAAGTCGAAAAATATGGTCTGGTGGTTTCTGTAGCATAAGTGGCTTCGGGATAGGTTCATTAGACTGACATAGGCTGAATGAATTTTACCCGTTCATCAATCACTCAATTAGGATAAAAAAAAAACTGTTAGTTAAAATCCGGCCGTTGGCTGGGATTTACAAATGGATAAACGATTTTTTAACCGGGGGTTAGCTAATAAACATTTATTCATCAACAGAAAATTTATGGCACAGTTGGTCACTGACGACCAATTACTTTCCCATAGCTAAATAATGATATAACCTCAAGCAGCTACGCCACCGTCACTACAGCTTAGTGTGAAGCCTTTCCCCCAATCGAAATTCTGTAAATGAGCAAGACTAAAAGAGTAAATGATTTCCCAGTAGTAAAATAGCAAAATTAAACGGAAATGGATTAGGAAAGCTCTGAGAGTTAGAAAACAGAGTTTCTGTTTATATATTTTACATTATATTTGCAATTCCGTCCTTGTTTGGACACCAATAGTTTCATTTGAAAAAATTGTATCAAACATTTCAACGATTTCGAAAGAATTAAATGTTTTGTATACAGTATCAAAACACTAATGTTTTTTTTCTATTCAAAAACTTCTTCAAGCCCAAGTATAATCACAACAAAGCGGTTGCCAAGATACGCATATATTTTAATCTAACACCTAATATAAAAGAATAATAAACACAAATGAAATGGTCGATAACTTATAGACGAACTAGAGCTGTAACAATTGAAGGTAATGCAAATGAATCAGTCGGGTATCAGCAACAGTTGAGACGAGCGGTTGCGGGCGGACTTGAGATCCAAGTTTGTTCGCAACTTCCAACTTGGCCACTTAGCGACAAGGATTAATTCAAGCCAATAATTCAACTAAAGCGTCAGCCAGATTATAACAATATCCTAATGACGGACGTGGAACAACCAGCCACTGGAAAACATCTTAAAGCAGTATATACTTACTAGTATATATTTACCTATAGTATATTTCTACCTTATGTACAAAATCTAATGTTTCAATTACTGTCTATTAAATAACATCACCTTGAAAATTATTCAATCAGGTTCGAATTAAAGAGATTGTCTACATGCCATACCTCAAAATTTATGGTTATGTTCAAAATTGAAAATAAGATACAATAGTCCACTTCATTGAGAATGCCATTCTGCATAAAACGGTTTAAGAAATACTAGCCTAATAATATCCATAAGTGTATAATTATATCACTAATAATATGAAAAGGATAGTTATAGGATTATAGGGTAGTGGGGATTATTACAGTACGTGGGCCCTTCAAAGGTAACTTCTAAGAAACGTAGGTGTTGTCAGAATAAGCTATAAGTAATAAGAGTATTGGTGCAACTAATGGCGAATCAGTTAATGAAGCAAAATGTTCCCACATTACCTTTACTCTTGTGCACTTGCAGCTGTCCACTACTTTTTTTTTTAAATTCCATTCCTCTTCCTGCCTGCATCTGAGACACTACGTTATTTAGACTTCCATCTCGACAAAATGACATGGAACCCAGACATGAGGCTAAAAAGACAAGAACTAAACAGACGCTTTGGATAAATGTACAGACTACTTCGAAGGACATGTCATCTCTCATTGTCTAATATCTAATAGAAAATAAACTACTAATCTATAAAGTATAATAAAATAAATTCCAATCTGGAAATACGGAATAGAGCTATGGGAAACAGCAAAAAAATCGATCAAGCGTATCCAATCTTTTCAATCAAAAGTCCTACAATAGTAAATTCCCCTTATTACGTCAGCAACAAACCCTTCATAATGATCTTAATATTCCTTACATCCTTGAACTCATCCCTTCCAAGTTCATAAAAGTCCATACTAACCTATCCAACCACCCTAATCTCTAGCACAGTCATTACACTGCACCACTCATCCCTAAAATCCTCCCTGGAGACTAAAACGGCAGTGGCCTCGTGACCCGCTATAAATACGTGACAGTGGTAGTTTAGGCAATGGCCAGTTTCTCCAATCATGTTCTGAACATCTGTGGCTCTCGCGCGCTTGGTCAGCTAGATCGTATCCAGTGACGCGGCTGACGGAGGAGTGTGGGGGACTTGCCAAGACTCCGGCTTCCTCTTTCGAATGCGAGGGAGGTGACAATCATGTGGATTTGTGAGGTCTCTGGACTGTTTGTAAATACTGAATGAGTGGATTAAAACAGTTTATTTTTTTTCATATCTTCTTTTTCATTAATATTAATACAATACATTATAAAATAAGATACCGCATTACATTAGAAATCTACGGATTATTCTAGATCGCTCTCTTTCAGCTCTAAGTTGGAAGGAAGAAATTCCAAAAGATTGACATTCAAATGCTGCAACCATCTAAAAAAAAATTATCCATTTTACCTATCAATATTCAACCCAAAATCGGCCATTCCAAAGGAAAACTCCAATAATCGACATACCTTCTCTCCATGGAAGCCTATGGATCCTAGTTAACTCTTTAATGAACACAACTAATAAATTAACCTCTGTGATATTTCACATTCTTCCGGTGGCTTGTATTGATCGCAGCAACATTTTCCCTGGAATCTTTCCTCTACCAAGTGAACCAACTTCGCCTTTATTCGCATCCTTTCAAACTTTTTCAATTTAAATCAATTGTTCCACCCCTCGGGCTTAAACATTCCGGCTAACAGCAATGCAGTATTTGTCAGATATTTCCTCAATACATAATCATCTCGCTTACACCAATGTCCTTGTAGCATCCAGTATGTACATGCACTTCACATAACTAAATTACAGATTTCTACCATGTTGCATCGATCCCACTCATTTCCCATACCTAGTAGTGCATCTTTTTTGTATGTTGTAATCTGTATATTTACTTCGTAATTGATATTTATGTACGATATAAATTCCCATACTACTTAATTACAGCTCTCCAACAATCCAGAACGCAACAATGATAAAATACCTGGGAGACATACTTCGTTTTGAAGCTAAAAAATGCAGACCTGCACTCGTTCCTTGGCGTGCCGTTGGTTGATGAGTTCATCCTCAAAGGTGTTTCAACAAAAAAAATATATAAAATTATTCATTTTTCGATTTGCATTATTTATTAGTACATAATTTAGGCTCTAAAGCCAGAGTTCTATAGAATTCCAGAGGGGTATTACTTTTTCTAATTATTCTAATGGGACCGTAGTCACAAAACGCTAAGGGATTTTCTAATGAAAGCCTTTCCGGAAGTGGCCCAAGAGAACTTGAAATGGCTATTCAGATTCATCTATACGTCTGGTACTATAGCGAAATTCGATAATGACACGGACAATGATCCAGCGTATCCTGCAGGACCCTGTTAGGGATAAAAACCGGGAGGATTGGCGACAGTTAGGGCCATTACTGAGAAGGACGACAAACAAAGAGTGGGATTGACGGAAGCTGCAGACAAAGAGGACGAAGCCTGCGAACGTAGATAGGGAGCCGGCCGTTAGCGACTCCTATACAATGGCCCTCCGGTAATTGGGGCTACGGCCAGTGGAGCTTCTTCGGCGGATGGAGTCCTCTGTCTTTGGGTGCCTTTTATGCTCACGTTGGGGAGGGATCGCATGGAGGAAGCAAGCCATATATAACATCATCAGGATGTTATGAAGCACTTCGTAGGTACAATAACTAACGAAATGGTGTGCTAGTTGCGGGCTAAGTTATCATTCATCAACAACAATGGCTGTTCAGTAACATATCAGTAATATATTACAGGTACTAGTGCTTTCAACATCGCACGCTGCATAGTCAAGCGCTAATGATGCTGAGGATCGGACTCCCCCATGATTGGGCAACATCATGAGCGCTTCATAATGGTAGCATGATCTGTTGAAAGGGCCTGTGTATACTGAAATAGTGTACAGTCTTTTAAGTTACAGCTTATATTGATAAACTTGTCATTACATTTAAATACACATCCATTATAATAATATATATATATATATATATATATATATATAAGTTAAGTCCAGGCGCCGCTAGTGCCCAGCCTTAATCCCCAAACATATGTTATCTGTATATGTTTACAGGTAATACCTATAGATAGAGGTATCTTGGTCTAAATAAAGAGTCTTGTTATAACGTTCTACGTGTTCTTATTACCAACCTTTCTTAGCTTGTAATTCAATAAACATTAACTGGTGCCGAAACCCGTGAACCGTGGAGAAAGAGAGTTATCGAGTGCGAGCGTAATTTTTTTTTGTTTTTTTTTCTTCTATACGCGAAAGAGAGAAGATGACTGAAGGAGGAATTTTGAGACAGCCCGTCTTGAATCTCGTAGAGGGAGCAGATATTAGAAGAGTGGGAACTATGCCAGAAGTTCATGCCACGGCGCTCGCGCTGATGAGGGTAAAAGCGATGAATACCCAGGATCTGAGGAAGGCTGTTGCGGAGCTGGAGAGATTCACTGGGGAACTGGGTGAGCTGAACCATTTCCTAAAAGGAGGAGACCGTCTCACAGCTTTAATTGGAGCTAAAGCAGAAGAAAATTTAATAGATCCCAGAGACGCGGAATCGTTGAAGGCGGCCCTGATATGTCGGGTCAAGAGAAGTATACTGAATCAAATTCAGGCAGATGAAGAAACCCCGTGGGAATTAATTAAGATGAGATTGAAGAAGGCGTACGGAGGAGGACGATGGACTCCCGAGGAGGACATATTCCAAATGTTTAGGGAGACAAAGTCCCCAAGACAAAGTAACGGGCAATATGCTGCGGGGTTAGTAGTCCGTTTCAATAAGATAACGGAGAAGATGAGAGAGTCGATTAGCGTAGAAGAGGTGGAGGGTAGAATGGGATTCTTATCCACAATTCTAAAAGTGCAACTGGCCAAGGAGACAGGAAGAAAGGAAGGATTCTCTGATGAGCGCTCGTTCTCGGAGTGTGCACAATCAATGATCGACACTAGTGCCAAGGAGGAAGAAGTGAGGGTGCAAGACGTCGACAATGAGTGGAGCCGAGTTGCATACAAAAGAACCCGGACCCTGAAACCAACCTGGAGGAGACCAGAAACGTCCGTTATTGGCAGAGACAAGGGAACGACAGGAGAAAGAAGATTTAGAGGAACGAGACCGAGGTATGCCCCGCCCAGGGAAGAAAGAAAATGCCACGGATGTAGGAAGGCAGGACATTTAGTGGCACAGTGTCCTCGAACAAAATGTTTTGAGTGTGGCGAGGAAGGACACATCGCGAGGCATTGCCCGTATATCTTCCGGAGGAGAGAATACCAACGACCAGAACCAATGGAGGTAAACACTCAAGAGGTAAGAGAGAGACGGAGCATGACACATGGGGAGAGTGGATCATCAGAAGATGAGTCATCAGGGACTTCGGGAACTGAAGGAGAAGAAGCGAGGCGCAGCAGAAACAGGAGACAGACAGGGCAGAAGGTCGAGTCACGTAGATGGGAGCAACGTGATGAAGCCTGAGGAGCGTGTCGGCAGAGAGGCGACCGCATCCTGAGATGTAATGCAATTCGGGAGAGGATGTGTGCGTTGCCAATAATTAGGGTCAAAGGAGGAGAGATGTGTCTGGTGGACACGGGAAGCACCAACACCATCATGTCCCGCGGAGCGCTGGAGAGGCTGTATGGTGGAGAGAGGGCACTCCAGATTCAGGTATGTAATTGTAGTTTAATCACCCTGGGAGGCCCTTGCGAGGTAGTGGGAGAGTTAGTCATAGGGCTAAATAGGTGGGCGAAGAAAGGGGGAGATCTAAAGATACATATCGTAGGAAACATGCCGCGGGAGTACCAGGTGATAGTTGGGTGCGACATGTTGGGGAAGGTAGGTGCGCGTGTGGAGAATATCGGGGGAAAATGGAACATTAAGTTGGGCAAAGTGGAATATAAATGTCAAGGGACTATATGGGACGGAAGAGCGCGGATAGGGGCGGTTAATAAAATAGAGGGCTGGAGGGAAGGCCTACAGAGGGAGTTTGAGGATATTTTTTACGTAGAGGGAGACACGCTAGGAGCGACTGGGAAGACGGTCCACGAGATCCAGTTAAAGAAAGAACGCGTCACATACGTGAAAGAGAGACGATATCCGCAGGCACTACGTAGGCATATTAGAGAGGAGCTAGAGAGTCTCAAACGGCAAGGGATTATAATTGATAGCACTTCGCCATATAACAGTCCTCTATGGGCAGTGAGGAAGAAAAATAGACCTGGGGACGAGACGGAGAAATACAGGGTAGTTATCGATTATCGGAAGTTAAACGAGAACACGACGGATGAGAAGTATCCTATTCCCCGATTTGAGGACATATTAGACAGATTGAACGGGGCGACAATATTTAGTACCCTAGATCTAAAGGCAGGCTATCACCAGATCAAGATGAGTGCGAACGACCAAGACAAAACGGCCTTTACATTTGAGAGGGGGCATTATCAATTTACCAGGATGCCATTTGGACTGAAAAACGCCCCGATTACCTTTCAACGCCTAATGGATGAATTTTTGAGGGGAATAGACGAAGCGGTATGCCAGGTCTACATGGACGATCTGTTAGTTTTCAGCAGAACGGAGGCAGAGCACGTTGAGCACCTAAGAAGTGTATTTCAAAGAGTCCGCGAATTAGGATTAAAATTGTCCATGGAGAAGTCTCTGTTGGGGAAGAAAAAAATCAATTTTTTGGGCCACACTATCTCACAGGAGGGGGTTAAGCCAGACTCTACGAAGGTCGAGGCCATTAGAAGGATGGTGGTGCCCACAGATGTAAAGGGGATCCGTCGACTTCTGGGGACGCTTAATTATTACAGAAGATTTGTGCCGGACATGGCGGCATACCTGGTGCCTATTAATAATTTACTGCGAAAGGGAGCGAGGGTGGTAATTACCCCAATCATGGAGCAGAACATCCGGAAATGTATGTCTAGCTTACAAGAGGAACCGATATTAGCATTTCCCGATTTCCAACATCCCTTCACAATCACCACTGATGCCAGCGAATACGCACTGGGGGCAGTGTTGTCGCAGGAGAGAGACGGTGGGGAGCGCCCGGTGGCGTACGCTAGTCGACGGCTCACAGAAACGGAAGCGCGGTATAGTGCTCTAGAGAGAGAGCTCCTAGGTATCGTCTGGGCTATAGACCATTTCCGCCCATATGTCTTCGGCAGAAAATTCCGTGTTCACACCGACCACAGACCCCTACAATGGGTAGGAAAGTTAAAGGAGTCCTCGGCGCGGGTCACGAGGTGGAAAGAGTTTTTGTCCCAGTACAATATGGAGATCATATATAAACCCGGGAAAGAGAACGTAGTGGCAGACTGGCTGTCCAGAGCCATTACTGTGAATGCATTGGAAGAAGGGGAACCATCCGGGGAAATCCAACAGTTTCTCCGGGAATGGACACCCGGGGAGGATGGAAGCCTCGGTACGCGAGGAGATAGCGAAGGTGAGGAAACCCTTGAAGAGGAAGGTTCCGCCGCCGAAAGACCTGTTGAAATGGAAGTAACAGAAGGGATCGTGAACGACAAAAGACGGCAGATCATTTGGAAATCCAAGACCTCAGGGCGGCTGCAGATCGCATATGACAGTTATGGGAGAAGTAAAATCGCGACGATTTGGTCGCCACCAGGGGTTAGGAACGACCAAATTTGCCGTGCATTGAAAGATGCCTCGGAACCCGGAAAGACCCATCATGTATTTGTAGGGAATGCCACTATTTGGGAGAAAATTCGTAGACTCTGGCGAACGGAACAACTTGGAGTGGATAGGATATTTATTCGGTGCACGTCGATGGTGGAGACACTCAAAGACAGAGAACAGCAGCTGGAAGTGACGCTGGCCTATCACCAAGGAAAAACGAACCACCGTGGAGTTCAGGAAACGTTGCAAGCGTTGCGGCGGAGGTACTTTTGGTGGGGAATGAAAAAGAGCATACAAGAAATGATAGGGGCATGTGCAGTTTGTCTCACTACGAAGTATGACAGACATCCGCCACGGGGGCGACAAGAAGAATCGCCCACCGCCGAGACACCGTTGAGTGACTTACAAGTGGATACCTTCACTTGGAGGGGGTATAAGTGGGTTACCACAATCGACAGCTTTAGCAAAGTGGCCATGGCGCACCCGGTGCAAGATCGGTCATCAGACGCGGTAATGCTGGCATTAAATACCTGGTTCCAGTTTTACGGAGTACCAGACCGGATCGCGTCGGATGGGGGCAGAGAATTTGACAATGCCAACATCCGAAAAGAAATGAAGACTCTCGATGTCTCTTGGCACCTTAATACCCCAGGGCACCCTAAGAGTAGAGGAGGGATAGAAAGATTGCACAGCACCCTGAGTGACCACCTGCGGGTATATCACGCGGAAAAGGGTCTGCCGGCGAATGAGGCAATGCCGAAGGCGGTGGCCGCTTACAATCATTCGATCCACACCGCGACGGGGTTCTCCCCGTTCGAGATCCTCTTTGGGCTGCGCGAAAGACGGAGAAATGGGGCAGAGACGGTAGCAGACAAGGGAATGGCGGAGAAAATGGCGAGTAATACTGTCGCTTTGAGGAAAATATGCGACAAAGTCAGAGAAAGGATAACGAGGGACAAAGCGAGACGAGTGGAACGGGAAAACCTCAAAGTCCGGGATCGAATGGGGGAACTTAAAATCGGGACTATCGTCTATAAAAAACTAGGGTCAAATAGGAGCAAAGAGCTGGTGCGATATGAGGGCCCATTTAAAGTGGTCGTGATTAGGGAACACAACGTCGTGACAATTGAGAGTATACGACCCCCTAAGAAGCGGCGAAATGTCCACATAGAACAGTTAAAGCTTCCACCAGGGGGGGAGGTTGTAGATCAGGAATGAGCTGGAGTGTCCTCGCAGCATACACGCAAGGAACATTGTAAATAGTTATAGTTATGTGATTTTTCCCACAGAAGTATTGTTTTTTTTTAAAAGTCAAAGTTTTCTTTTATGTTTTTTGTTTACAAGTGACAGTTGGTTTTTACGTTTTATAGGATTAGAGCTTAATGTGAGGGATTACAGGCTGTGTACGGGCGGGGCTGGCCTTTGCTCCTTTGTAACATTAGCGGAGCATTATTTGAATGGACTAAGACGTCCGAGTGTTGGACTTCAAAGTTTGCGAATGGGTGTTCGTAAACTGGTGGGGGGGAGTTAAGTCCAGGCGCCGCTAGTGCCCAGCCTTAATCCCCAAACATATGTTATCTGTATATGTTTACAGGTAATACCTATAGATAGAGGTATCTTGGTCTAAATAAAGAGTCTTGTTATAACGTTCTACGTGTTCTTATTACCAACCTTTCTTAGCTTGTAATTCAATAAACATTAACTTATATATATATATATATATATATTTTTTTTTTGTTTCATTAAAATTAACATATGTTACAAATTATAGATTCTACAAACGAAGCATTGTTTCATTATATTTCTTGTAGCTTGGCTACGTTATGTGTATATTATTTAGCGTAAAAATCTATAAAGTTCCTAGAATAGAAATTTTTTCATCGGCAGTAGAGCCAGTAAACTGAGATAATACATTTCATCCCCCATAAGGGTAACGATTCAAGCGACCTATATATAGAGAATGAAAACAAAGAGAACAAAAATAAACCGGCCTCACGTTTAAAAAAAAAAAAAAAAATCAAAAATTAATTCATCATATTTTCAATCGCCACGGCCGCCGTAGCGAGAAGAGGCTAAACGAGCGTGAAAGAGGAACAAACAGAAGGGCCGAGAAGAGGAACAATAAGGGAGATAGTGGGGGAAGAGGAGCGGTAATTAATCTTTATCACAATGGGCTGCTAGACAATGGGCTATATTGTGGCCAGATAGAGAGGCCAACATTCGAGTCAAACTGTAGCCAATAGTACACCATAGCTCATCGTCTTCCCTGTCACATATCTCCGGATGGGGGGACTTCTGACGGCGGAGGGGGGGGGGGGGGGCGAATCAAAAAGGCACACACATTATATAAAGCCAGCTAGTTATGAAAAAGTCTACCCGTAAGTAACTTATTCCTTTTTACAAGTACTTTCAGAAGTATACACAGCCATTCTCATAAACACACCATAAAGCATTTTACTTTAACTACTTAAGTTTTTCTTACATTTCTCATTTTTTTATAGTAAAATTTTTAATGACCAAAAAAACTATGCACTATATTTACAAGGATTAATATTTTATAAAAAACCTTGATAAGATAATAATAAGATCGAGAGTATTGGTGCAACCAATGTCGAATCAAAGTTAATGAAGCAAAATGTTCCCGCAATTACGCTCTGCCACAAGCCCTGTCCACTAGTTTTTTTAAATTCCACTCCTCTTCCTGTATCCGAGACAGTACGGTATTTAAGCTCCGTCTCGACAAAAGGCTGACCTGAAAACCACATACGAGACTAAAAAGACAAGAACTGAACAGACCCTTTGAACTACTGTGCAGACTACTTCGAAGGACATCCCATCTCTCAATAGAAAATAAACTACTGATCTACAAAGTTATACTTAACCCAATCTAAACATACGGAATAGAGCTATGTGGGACAGCAAATAAGTCGAACATCAAGCCCACCCAATCCTTTCAATCAAAAGTCCTGAGAACAATAGTAAATGCCCCTTGTTACGTCAGGAACAAACCCTTCATAATGATCTTAATATTCCTTGCATCCTTGAACTCATCCCTTCCAAGTTCATAAAAGTCCATAATAACCTATCCAACCACTCTAATCCCCTGGCACAGTCATTGCACTGCACCACTCATCTCTACAATCCTCCTAAACTAGTGGGAGTCCTGGCAATGACCAGTTTCTCCAATCATGTCCTGAACGTCTGTGGCTTTTAGGCTCTTGGTCAACATCCGCTGGCTCGTATCCGGTGACGTGGCTGATGGAGAAGCTTGGAGGAATCTCAAGACTCCACTTCCTATTTCGCATGTGAGGCAGGTGACAACAATGTGGACTTGGGAGGCCTCTGGGCTGATTGTAAATACTGTATGAATGAGCGAGTGAATGAATATTGTAAATATGGTATGAATGAGATCATTTATCACAATTTGTATTCTTATCTTAATAAAGTTTTTAAAAAAAAAAAATAAAAATATTTGGCATTAACGTTTCATTTGGTTCTTTCAGATGGTGTCACGCCGAATACGTTCAATATAGCCTTCTAGCAAGAAACCATCCTCCGTGTGCCCTCTCTAAAAAATATGTGACCAGCTCCTTAAATTTCAACATAACTTTATCATAAATACTATTTCCCCTGGGACATTCGTTAACTAATGCTATTATATACATTAGTATTCCTGGATATTTTATTATTCATTTTTACTGTGTAAACATTAATTGGAGCTTAAACAAATTCGTACACAACATATAAAATAAGAGGGAGTTATACACCTGATAAGGAGTTGGACTGTTCTTCCTCAAAGCTCCGGCATTTATATTGTTTTTCCGCGGCGACCGCCTATTCTTATCTACAAGTTAAACAGTAAAACCGTCAAAATTTAAATGATAAAGACGGTTAAAACTTTACGAATTTCTATGAATGTAAATTTCAATCTTTTGTAGGTTTTTCGTCTGATCTGCAGTCCTGAGGATGGTCGAATAGAAGAAATATCCACAGTTTTTAGCATCGATTTAGTGTTATCTATTTGTATTCCAGCTAAAGTCAACAATTGATCAGAAATGCAGCCAAAAATATCGGATGCCCAATATTTCTTGTAGCCCAATATGGGTAGCATTGTAGCTGAATGCTAAAAGTAGTGCTACCCAAGTAACTGTAAACTCACGGATACTTTCTCTGAGGTGACTCTCAAGAATTTGTTGGGTCATAGTCGAAAGGATTTTTAAAATCCTCTAGGATCTGTAAAAGCACCTACCTTCCCACATAGCACTCACTCGTTGTAAATTAAACTCCAAGAAGAAAAATCGTGTAAAACTAAACCAAACGAAATGGGAAATCTTTCATAACGTCGAAACGGCTAAATATATTGATTCGAGAAAGTAGCATCCGATTGTTGACCCTTATCAAATATAAATCGATACTCAAATTTACTCCAGGTGAGGTCGTTAGCGAGAAACAAATGCTCTCCCGGAAAACTAGGGTTTCACATTAAGGCGAAACCCATAAGCATTATGGGTGTTTTAAAAGAGATACTATGACGTATGAGGTATACAAATAAATTCATTGTTGATATCAAACAATAGCAATGGCTTCGGTCACGTGTCAAACCAATTTTTACTGGGGTTTATTTCAGGCAATATTTGATGTTTTTTTTTTATATTTGCAATTATACTGGTGAAAATGTTTTTTGTCTCACGAATACCAATAGGATTACTAGCGCAGTTTTTTGTTTATAAATGCCTTTTTGAAACAGGATGGAGTAAATTGAACAGGTTCAATTGTCAACGATTTCATAACATCTTTTAAAAATTTAGGTTGCAATGTGTCCTTAAAAGTACACTGCCTGCACTCGCAGCCTACAGTTCGTTCTGAAAAATCTTAGGGCAGTGAGCACTTTCATCAAGAGAATCGAGCTATAGAAAAGAGGTATGAAGGCAAATGGTATCATAATATGCTGGATGATTATTGTCGGACCGTCAAGATGAATGCATCACAGGTGAATTATTGCAGAAAATCGTCCTTTTTTACTTTCTAGATGAGTCAAATGTTCGAGTATTCTAAAGTTAGGAGTGCCGAATGAATTAAAATGTTCAAATTATAAACGGGCCTCAGAATCTTTGCGTGATGGGGAAAAACGATAACATATTTGAATTCAGGAGAAAAATTCACCTAAATTTGTTCCTGAGACAAAAAAATATTCTTTTTATATTGCACAGTGTTTGTATTTTCAAGAAACTTACTCGGTAAATGCAACCCTCCTCCATGGAAATTAAATGATCTAAGTAAAATGAAAGCGTCGCATAAATAGTAATCAACAGTAGGATAATTATTTTTACTTGCGGTTAGGTATGACGATTCGCTATGCTGAAAACATAATACTAATATGCTGGCAGGACGAATACGGGAAACAGAAAATGTACAGCGAATACAATTGAGTCGTGTTTATGGTTTTATGTAAATATCCAAATTGAAACGATGAATTAACACTGATTGGATAGGTAATGAGTAGGTTGAAATAGGTAATTGGGTCCTTTCCTATGGCACTTTTAAAAGCCTTTTTGAATTATCTATAATTTTATAATTATGTTTTAATTGCACTGAAAATCTATTTGCTTGAGTAATGAATGTGTGACTAGCTTAATGATAATAAAGTCAATTATGATTATATAACATATTCCCTTTACATAAATGTTAATTCAGCCAGCGCACCTACTAAGTATATAGTTGTCTATATAATTTATTTTAAATTGAATTATTTTTGCACTTATCTATTTAAATACTCAGGGCTGAAGAGAAGATGGAATATATTACCATCTGGGGCTATCTAATTCAACATATGAAATTTATTAAATTTAAAGTTTAAGTAAGCATTTAAACGTCAGGTCAAAAATCGGTAATTTTGTCATATCATTAAACCTCTGTGACAAAACTTGTAAAAGTATCTCTCTATAATATAAAATAGGGTTTACCGTTTTACGTTTAATTATATTTCTCATCTTCTGATATTAAATTAACTAAAAATGCTAATAACTAGAAATAAATATGCATTAACATGTTCAATGAACATTCCATTGCAAAATATTAATAATGTTTAGTAATAAATGAATATTATAATTTTATTGCATGGGGATATGAAAAAAAAATATGAAGACTGGGGCAGAGGTTTCGAGATAGGAGTGAAGACCTGCTTCCTCAGTCTGGAAGCAGGGTGCTAGTCACCCTTCTTATTAGCTTTATCTTAATCTCTTCTCTTATTCATAGAACGGGTGTCCCTTAGTTATTTGAAAAAAAGAATTTCAATATCATCTCAAAATTAAGAAAAGAAGTAATCTCCAAATAGAGAAAAAAAATGTGAAATTAGAGGTTGGAATTGAAATTTCGTTCAGTTTTAGATCCTTTTGGTTTTTCTCTTTAGGATCTTTCTTTGACCCACCTTTATCTCTCATCTTTATGTTTTATTTATTAAATCTTATATCTCATCTTCATACATTTTAATAAATTTTCTTTTAAAAATAATCCACCTCTTTTCTTTTTTATCATAAATTCACCGAGAGACAAATATTAAACTGACTTATTGATCTATCCGTTAAAACACGACATACTCTTCTATGCAACAAGAAAATATTTATAATAATGAGATAGGCTTAAAAAATTCTTTATACTAGTTCAGGAAGATATTTTTATAAATTTTAACGAGCTATTGGAATTCCATATTCGAAAATGGAATTCACAATGGTTTTCCCCGGTAATTAAAGAAAATGTTTGCCATATTTGGAATGAACGATATAAAGCTAAAGAAGTTACAAAATAACTAGAGACATTATTTTTTACTTACTCGGAAATATAAAATGGCCTCATAAAAAAGAAAACCTGCTAAAAGGTATAACATGAGGTAACTTTAATGGTTTTATAATTGTATAAAAAAAATAGACCAGAACAGGATAATCACTTGTTACCTCCCAACAATCATTACAGGGAGAAGTGAATTATTTATTAGGAAATGAAAGAGCTTAAAACCTTTTTCTATTTTATTAAAAAAAGTACGACAAAGGTCTTACCGGCTAACGCACTTGCTAACTTCACCCAACCTGTCGCTTCGTCTCAAATTGATGATATATAAATGTGTCCTCCGGCCAGCTCTGCTGTACGGTGCCCCGCTATTTACCCACTTGACTGACAATACAGCCAAATGTCTTCAGCATTTCCAGAATGGGATCATGCGAAAAGTGGTCCGACATACCTCTCTCGTGGGGCTAAAGAACGCCGGACTTGCACCCGTTGCTTGGTGTGCCATCGGTGGGTGAGTTCATCCCCCGGAGACACATTAAGTTTGTTGACTCGTTGCAGCACCTGAAAAACCCAGTGTTTAACACTATGACCCCACCACCCCTCCCGCATCGATGACGACAGACTGTTGGGGAAAAATTAGGTTAAGAATTAGTATGTAAGTTAGTTTTAATGTTGATCAAAAAAGTGAGCCCCATCACCTTTATCTAAGTTTAGTCCAGTCATGTATAATGTATATCATTATACTTGTTTATTCATTATATAATTTTTATAAAATAACAAAACCTGTATATAATGTAGCTATGCTACAGGAAATACAAAAATAATTTGTAAATAGTTTCGTCTGAGCATCTATAATTGTATGTAGTTATCTGTAAATTAAAAGGGGCTATGGAAAAAAAAAGCAGGTGAAGTGGTGAAAAGCTCCTCTCAAATCTCACTTCTATACCTAGTTAATCTTATATAAAGACCTAGTGTCAACATACCTACATAGCATGTCAACATTTTCGTAAATATTTTGTGTTTAGTCAATTTTGTTTTGCAATAATCAGTTAATTAACAGTATAATAAACCTCAACCGGTTTCCTTTCAGAAACTTTGCTCATATTTCTGCTTCAACCCTTAATGACTCTTCCATCTCTTTTCCACCGTGAAAATCCAGGGATGACCATTAACCAAACACTCTGCTGGAACCAACGTATCTCTAAAATTTCCCAACGGTCAATATGTACATTTTCCCTTACGTTAATGATGGCTGCGAGGTCTCTCGATGGGACTCGGAGATAAGACGAAGTGAATCATGAATTGCTCCATTAGATTCGTCTTTAGGACAACCACGCTGCTCCTGTTATCAGTATTGATGGCAAGTTAAGCTGGCTCATCCCTTCCTTCCATGAACAATATTTTCTCGGTGCATGCATTTTTCTAACCACATAACATTATTAATGATCATCAACATACGCCAAAATCCAAACAAATACATGCCAAACATTGCTCAAATTTAAAAGTTAACGATCATGCTTAATCCGGCCTAAGCATCACTAGGTTTGGCTTAAAACAACAATAGGTAATATTAATCTCATTATGTCGAGAAAGGTTATGTATTACCTCCTTGAATACGACAATTAAATATTACGTTCATATATCTTTTGGTATTTTACTTTAATCAAGCTAAATAGACAAAATATGAAAATACCATTTGACTAGTAGCCAAATGTACAAAAAAGATCAGAAGAATACTATTTTCCCCCCTCTAAAATACATTTCACATAAATTATAAATTGTATTTTTTTAAATATATCAAGACGAAGTTGCAAGTAATGAAACAATACAACGGAATTCTTGACAACACAATGAATTTAGCTTGTTATTCGAAGTTAATCCAGACAATAAAAATTTCAATAAGATAAAATATAATTACTTAAAAAATTGAAAAAAAACACCTTTCAAAACCGGCTAATACGGATCGCTTCCTATTGATAGCTGACAAAGGTTTTTCTTAGAGTATTTTTTAATTGCTGTATCTTGTGTCCTTAACCAAAGAACAAAATCAATGATCATAAATTTAAATCTTGAGAATTTGTAGGAGCTTAGAATTATTTTTTCTCGTTTAAATTTGTTTTAATTACTCTATTATTGTGTTTGATACCAAAACTGTTAGTACAGGTAAAGGCCACGTAGCCACGTACCAGTATGAAAGCAGTACCCCTTCCTTCTTAAGAAAAAAATGAAGCTCGTATTTGATGTGTGTATGTGAAAGTGTATTTTTGTTTTTAGTTTCTGTGCAAATGATTTAAATTTATAAAAATAAGGCATAGCGTTATGACCTCTCGTATAATATAACTATTGAGAAGACGGTACACTGCTGCTTATTAGTGGCGCTTGATAGGCAACCAAGATACAGGGCCAGTGACATGTGAACCTGATGCGTTTAGTTACAAAGGTGACCCACTCACATGGAAACCATTGCCAAACAGGAGTCAATTTCCCTCTCCTTTGTGTAATTTACCATGGCTCCAATGTCACAAAGAAATAAAAGCAAATATTTCGTAGTTGATTATGAAATTTTGTTTATTTCGGTACGTACTAACCTAGGTAAAAATTACTCTGAGATCCCTCAGCAATAATGAATTATTCTTAACATCTGCTTCTAATGTATTTTAAAAGAGCCATTTCCATAATTTGAACATTTCACTTTTTTTTTTCCATAATCCGTCACTTTATCATTTTTCTGTTAAAACATTTGAATGCCTTTTTAACCCCTGTATGTTTTAGAGGAATACATTTTTACATCAAATTACTACATGATGTGCTAATGACTCTAAAAATAATTTAGAGTCATTAAATGATGTTATTTAGAAATTAGAACACGTTAAAACCATCATTAAACTCATCACCATGAAACTCTGAATTTAGTGATATATATATGACATTTTTAAAGGACAAATGTTGTCCATCAGATGGGTATTATTCTGAGATTTTTGTCACTACCTTTCGAGATTAAACCATTCTTATTTCTTTCTCAACTATTAAGTTAATTGCCAACCATATAGTGAAAACCCTCGTTTTTTAGACAGCTATGGCAAAATTGTATTTTGTCTCTCTTACCGGATATCTGCAAATACTAAGATGGTTCTTTGAAAGTGATGTAATAAATCTGAAATCTTATGCTACATTTCACACAGTAGGTCACATGCTGATTCTGTAGCTATTAGAATACAATAGTAGGAAGTAAAAATATATATATAATATGTATTTTAAAGAGTTTCAAATGTTCCCAAATGTCAAATGAATTTTGAAATAAATAGGAATACATAAGAGAGGGCAAAGAAAACACAAATATACAAGAATTTCAAATGCACTCAATAGAAAATATTAGCTAGAAAAAAAATATTTAAAATTTATTAGTTTTAAAAGCCATTTCCGGTGAATGAATTGGTATAAAAATTAAAACAAAGTATATTGAAAAAAAAAACAAATATACAACTCTTAAGAACGCTGACCTGCACCCGTTGCTTGGTGTGCCGTCGGTGGGTGAGTTCATCCGCCGGAGACACATTAAGTTTTTTGACTCGTTGCAGCAACTGACAAACCCAGTGTTTAACACTATGACCCCACCACCCCTCCCGCATTGATGGCAACAGACTGTCAGGGCAAAATTAGGATAAGAATTAGTATGTAAGTTAGTTTTAATGTTGATCAAAAAAGTGAGCCCCATCACCTTTATTATTAGTCAGTTTAGTCCAGTCACGTATAATGTATATCATTGTACTTGTTTATTCATTATATAATATCTATAAAATAATAAAACCTGTATATAATGTAGTGATGCTACAGGAAATACAAAATAATTTGTAAATAGATTCACCTAAGGATCTATAATTATATATAATTATCTGGAAATTTAAAGGGGCTATAAAAGAAAGAAAGAAAAAAAAACAAAAAAAAACTCTTAAGTTGTGTGCAATAAAAAACCATTTATAAATAAAGTACACCTTCTACCCAAAAATTAGTTTATACACAATTTCCTGGTTGACGGTATTGTTTCACGACATAAGCTAAACCTACCAGCACACACATCCTAAAAACAGTTTAACAAACTCATACGGTTAATTGAATTCCGTAATTATCTGCTGATTTTGTTCCTATTTCATCTTATATTCATTGTATTCAGGGGTAAAAGAAATAACTTAACATGGTGTGTTTTCACCTAGACAACCTGTTTATTCCGTTTTTATTCTAACCCCTACCAAGTTTATTTGTTACATACCTACAGGGAGGAAAGGAGATCTCCTTGTACCACCAGAGGCACAGTTTTTTCAAATACTTAAACTCATGTTTGGAGCACATCGACGGGAGCCTGAGAGCAGAGCAACGGGAGAAGATACCAAGCTCCACTGAACCACTTGAGGCCCTGGAGACACCCCAGTCCCACTTGTCAGGGAGTGAATATAGATATTGTTTCATTTATGTGTTGCGAGGTATAATCAGAGTATGTAGACATAATCCATGTAAATCTCCTTACATTGATACATATGTATAGCTGGCGTATGTGGCTCTCGCGCTCTTCGTCAGCCTCGCTAGTATTCGGTGGCGTGGCTGGTGGAGGAGCGTGGGGGATTTCCCAAGACTCCGCTTCCTCTTTCGCATGCGAGGGAGGCAACAACCATGTGGACTTGGGGGGCCTCTGGGCTGTTTGTAAATATTGTATGAATGTGCGAGCGAGTGATGAATTGTAAATATGGTATGAATGAAAACATTTATCTCAATTATTTATTGCCTATTAAGTATTAAGGCAGATTGTAATTTCATAATAATAAAGTTGTTTATAAAAAAAACAACAAAAAAAACAAAAAAACATTGATACATCAGTACAATCTCCCCATGTTTGGTGAGCCTTGTCCATATAGTGTTATAACGTTCAATGATCTAGGCATCCAGTGACTGTGAAAGGTCCGAGTGAGCTTGAACCGTCTTTATTATATAATTATCAATATATTTTGAAATGTTGTACATTTATAGTTGACAGTGTAAGTAGATGGGTTTTGGGTGCTCTGGCGCACCGATATGGACCAATCAGAGAGCTCCATTTGGCCCCGCCCCTTTACCCCCACCCTACCCCAGGCCACGCCCCTTTACCCCCACCCTACCCCTAGGCCACGCCCCCTTTACCCCCACCCCTACTAGGCCACGCCCCTTTACCCCCTCCTCACCCCCACCCCTCCCCCACCCCTCCCCCACCCTACCCTAACCAGCCAATGACAGGGCTTGACGGCCATTTTGACCACGCCCCTTACCCCCACCCCGCCTTTATAAACAAAATGGTGACCCTTTAGACCACGCCCCTTACCCCCACCCCGCACTTTCATCCGCCATTTTGTTCCCCCACCTCCTTACATAACCGCCGCCATCCCTGAACACCCTTTAATTCCCAATCTCCTCACCAGATAGCGCCTTATATCATAACCTTACCTATATATAACCACAATTGATGAACTAAATGACCGCTAGAGTGCGCCACCTTTATAACCTTCTTCATATATAACCTCATAATAATAATAACAAACAATATGGCCGCTCTATTTATATCCTTACTAGTTTATAACCATAACTTTCATCCGCCATTTTGTTCCCCCACCTCCTTACATAACCGCCGCCATCCCTGAACACCCTTTAATTCCCAATCTCCTCACCAGATAGCGCCTTATATCATAACCTTACCTATACATAACCACACTTGATGAACTAAATGACCGCTAGAGTGCGCCACCTTTATAACCTTCTTCATATATAACCTCATAATAATAATAATAATAACAAACAATATGGCCGCTCTATTTATATCCTTACTAGTTTATAACCATAACTTTCATCCGCCATTTTGTTCCCCCACCTCCTTACATAACCGCCATCCCTGGACACCCTTTAATTCCCAATCTCCTCACCAGATAGCGCCTTATATCATAACCTTACCTATACATAACCACACTTGATGAACTAAATGACCGCTAGAGTGCGCCACCTTTATAACCTTCTTCATATATAACCTCATAATAATAATAATAATAACAAACAATATGGCCGCTCTATTTATATCCTTACTAGTTTATAACCATAACTTTCATCCGCCATTTTGTTCCCCCACCTCCTTACATAACCGCCATCCCTGGACACCCTTCAATTCCCAATCTCCTCACCAGATAGCGCCTTATATCATAACCTTACCCGCACCTTGCCTCGGAAGGATTAAGATAAGGGGGATTAGGATAGAGGTAGGGATTTTGGAGTGGATTAGGATAGAGGGCAGACAGGGCTTACCGAATCGACCACTGCTGCTGATCCAGGGAGACTCCTTCGGGTGGATCCGTGGACCAGCTGTTTTCCGGTCCGGGGATTATCTCCCCGGTATCTCGGGATCGGGTGGTCCGATTTTGGTCGGGTTTGCTCAGAGGATCGGAGGGGGGCGAGTGCGTGTAGACCTCTGAAGTTTCGGAGGTCTGGGCCCTCTCCTTCCACCCGTAATTCGGGGTGAAAGGTAACTTTTGGGTGTTCTGGAGGCTTGGAGGGCTCCCTTCTTGCAGTTTTATTCAGACAGTCACCTTCTTGGCTTTAGAGGGTATAGGAGTCGCCAATGGCGGAGTCTGAAGAGGGTGGCGGGGGTGAGGTCCCTACTTTGGGGGACGTCACCCTTAGTGCCTTGGGCGTTGGGGGTGAATTGGGGTTTCCCTCTGGCCCCTCAGTCTTCGAGGAGTTTGAGCGGGCGGTGCTGGCCTCTAACAGGATTAGGGAGGCATATGAGACATCCAAAGTGTCACGGACTGGACGGGATTTTAAGTTAATATCACCAAATATTATTTTGAAAAAATGCGAATGTATTAAATTGTGTGAACTGTTTGATTATGTTTCAAAATCATTGACTTTTTTGTACAATGTTATTGAAAAATTTGAGTACAACCAATAAAAATATTTTTTTACAACAAATTGTTTTATTTTTAAAATCACATTTTTTTTTTTTTTGTTCTATTTATTAATTTAAGGTTTAAAAAAACGAAAAAAAAAAACACATGTATTTTAACATTTTTATTATTAAATAACCATAATAAAATTACAAGATTATATATATAAAAAAATTATTTCAAATTATCTAAAAACCACTGACATTCAGGATTATTAGTTTTATGATAACTGTAAGGAGAAATTGTACATGTCATGCATTTTAACATTTTTATTATTAAATAACCATAATAAAATTACAAGATTATATAAAAAAATTATTTCAAATTATCTAAAAACCACTGACATTCAGGATTATTAGTTTTATGATAACTGTAAGGAGAAATTGTACATGTTGACAAAGTTTTAAATTTTAAATTACAAAAGTAGCAAGTAGCAGTGTTTTTACATCCTCTGATAAAACCGTTGAAGGCCGGCAGCATATGCTCAGGTTTCATATTTATTGTTTTGTTAGTGAATGTATTACGTCTTACTGATTCAATAGAAAGGTCCACTTTTTTCGGATTCATTCTCATCCAGTGACCCAAATTGTAGGCTTGATTGAGGGAACATACATATTTGTTCCAGGATCTGTCACGATGATATCGGCATTTAATCGTGGTATCTGACAATTTATTTAAAGATGGACAGGAAAAGTTATGAAGGTCGTAGACAGGTCTCTTCAATATATCTTCTAAAAATATACATTTTTCACAACCCTTGGCGTACAAATAATCATATTGTTCTGTTGCTGTTGTAATAGTGATCATTAACTTATCATATTCTATTTCACCATAATCCCAGAAAATTCCATGAAGATTTTGCATAACCCATAGATTTTCAGATAATTGATCATCTTGATGAGGAGGTTTGAAGAACCAATGTTGCGCCGGAGTGGTAGGTTTAGACATGGCGTTCGTCATCTATCCTTTCAACTCGGATACTGAAGTAAATTCTGTATTTGTCCGGGTATTTAATACACCTTTCTTACCAAACCAGTTCCCGCCTCGTATTCGACGATCCTGTCGTGTATCGTGAGACAGTAGGCTCTCGTATCGTTAGGAAAATTTTTATTCATTTCAAATTCGAGTCTCATGTCTACTGTTGCATTCTTAACAGCTTCGCTTTGTTTAGAACAATCGACGACTACGATAGGAGCGAGCTCCGTAAAATCTTGTCTATTTAATAGAGGTTCAGGATTGTCTTTCCCGTAATAGCTGGCTTGAAACCTGGAAAACATTTCGTAGAGTAGAGCCGTTTTTCCCTGGAGCGATTAAAGGGGACGATCTCGTTTGAGGAGTGCACGTTATTATTCTGCCATACCTACATTAATGGTTTGTCCACTGTCACCGACTCATATTATTGTAGTACTCTTTTGAGAAACAAAACAATATTCGATAATAATTGAATAAATAGTCCATAGCGCTAAACCCTATAACGAAATAGCCTTCCGTCATAGAATTTAAAAACAAAAAAAAATCTGAAAGGTACAAGTAAATCAATATTTTCTTATTTCTCAACCTTTTTATTATTTTTAATCTTGGCTATTTTTGGAATAAACGAAATGATGAAAATAATTTTTGAACTCATCGCATTACTTTTCTATACTTTTGGGTGAAAAAAAAAAACAACAACAAAACTTTCCTCTGTGTTTTAAATTAAAAATTAAACAAACTCAAATTAAAATGTGAACATTAACACAAAACGTTTTTTTTTATTATTTTTTTTTTTTTTTAATACAAAAAGATAAAAACTATATACAACTATATACATACAACAATTGTCAGTATTGAGAGAGAGTTTTTATAAGGAAACCGTCGAATTCTCCGCCTCGTCAACACCCTACACGTCCAATATGGAATAGTGGCCATGAGCTAAGGTACTAACTCCATCGACAAAGTGACGTTTATCATCATGAGGCGAAAGGGATGTTTTGATCTGTTTGACGGAGAAGAGCTCGTGCCGTTTCGAAATTATCGAACAGAAACTGCTCACGAACTCTTTTCCGTCACGCAAAGCTGTGAGATAGTCCTCAAAAGCGAGCTTTCTCTCGACAGCCCCCGTTTTGACACGTCCAATATGGAATAGTGGCCATGAGCTAAGGTACTAACTCCATCGACAAAGTGACGTTTATCATCATGAGGCGAAAGGGATGTTTTGATCTGTTTGACGGAGAAGAGCTCGTGCCGTTTCGAAATAATCGAACAGAAACTGGTCACGAACTCTTTTCCGTCACGCAAAGCTGTGAGATAGTCCTCAAAAGTGAGCTTTCTCTCGACAGCCCCCGTTTTGATCCCTTTCGCCTTTTTCGTTTCTTTGTCGAGGATTCGTAGCGAGTACATCTTCGCACGCAAGCCGACAAACTCGGAGACGGGCACTCCGTTGGCTTCATCCTTAAATTTTCCCAACACCTTTTTGTTATGAGTCCTGTGAGCGGGATAGTCTGATGTGTCGAATTCGTCCATAAATCTAGTCAGTATGTCAGTGTAAAAGTCGTTTGTTTTTATGTGGTATAGTAAGCTGTCTGTGTCAGTGTACATTAGTTTTAGTTTGTCAGTTCCGTAGTAGGGTAACATAGAATCGTAGTGGAACTCGTACATCCGGATTTTTGAAAGATCCAGTATGGCCATCCCTACGTAAATGGGTTTGTTCATCTGGATCTTTTCAAAGTCTAGATGTACCGCCACTAACGATTCAGTGTAAATCGTCCTGTCTTTAAAAGTCGGTTTGGAAATGAGTCGTTTTAATCGTCGTTGACATGCTACAAGCTCAATCTTAAGCCGTTTTCGGACATCCTCCATAAACTTTCCGAAAACAGCATTATTCATGAGCTTGTAGTAGTCTTTGTCGAAGTCGTTCGTCGCTTGTTGTCGGAGTTTGGTGTTAAGTTCGATGTAAGAACGAAGCCAATCAGATTGTCGGAATTTGAGTACTCGATGCACTCGTGTTAGCCTTAGTCCTAAACCCATAGCCTGCTGCAAGTTGGCGAAATGCAGAACGTATTTCTCCCTGTTACTCAATGGAGCTGATAACTTTTTAAATTTCCCGCCTGGAGGAATATTGCTTTCGGGTAACAGGGGGAAATCGTTGTGCAAATCGTGCAACTCTTCCGGATACTCTATGTCGGCCTCGACGATATAGCCGAAAGGCCCGTCTTTCGGTATAGTGAGCCAATCTAGAGATTCCGGATTCTGAACCCATTCAAAACCCCCAGACGGAAGCGCTTTCGACATCGCCCACCCGTACAAGTTGTTTGCATCCAAGTAGGCGATGTATGACGATTCCTCCTGAGGATCGTGACTTGGGTTCAGATATTTGTTTTCAGCCTTTCCGTACCGGAGACTGCATTGGCACAATCCACCCCTTATCCCCCGCTCGATCATAAGGACCATGTCGTAATCAGTTAGGAGATCTAACTTTACCCCCGTGAATTTTAGCATAGCATCCCAAGCCAGCCCGGGTGCGGTGAAATACCAGGAAGGGTCCAGCGAGTATGCTCCCATGCAAACGTCCCTGAAATTTTCAAAGACGTCGCATAAGAGCATCACATCTACTTTAAGGTAGAGCTCGCTGTACTCTCCCAGGTTTTGAATCTCAAACGCATCCCAGACTGACTTGGCATGCTGGTAGTCCTCGTCCGAGATGTTAGCTTCATTCAGCTGACTGTAAAATGCCTCTTTCGGAGGCAGAGCTGTTTCGGCTAACCTCTCGAACGAGTCCGTGTAGTCGTAGGGGTACACTACTTTCCTGAGTACGAGCTCCAAATGGTTGGCGGGGAAGAATTTACCCATATCTCTAAAGTTGGATTTGGGTAAATTCTTAGACAACTTGTCGAGACTGGAAGCCATAAAACGGAATGAATCCACAAATCTCACGGATAGGGCACCCACACTCATACTAAAAGATATGTACTTTTCCTCAGAGTTGGGGATGACGTGAATGTAGAGGTTTTTCTTTTCCTCTTCATTCAAGTCACGCCCCAACTCTCGGACAATGAAGTGGGCGTCGTACCCGCTGAGGTTGTGGAAAAGGACGGGAAGGAAACGAGGAGTGCGGTAAAGGATATTGCAATTGGAATGTGCTGGACCCCGATACATCCCTGTGATGTGATCGTGGTCCTTCACTTTCCCATTGCTTGGAGTGAAAGGAGAGGAACAAAGGTAACAATTTTCGGATTGTGTGTAGGCTTCCATCTCTAAAGGTGTCAGGGGTATAATCGGCCGCTTCATGGAGTATACCAGAGACACCTTCTCCGCCACTTCCTTAATGTAGCCCATAAATCTACTCGCTGAATCCTCACCCGTGTAGATGTAGGGTTCAGCGGGAAAATCATGGGGCAGTAAGGAGCGTGGAACGCTTTCTGCTACCTTTACATAGGCGCAGAAACTCATCGGAAGATGTTTCTGGTAGGGGACCGTTTGTAACCGTCCTGAATCCCCCGGCGGAACCTTTACTAAGACAGATTCAAAATCTGCATAGACGACAAAAGGAATCCTCACCTGTCGTTGGATGTTAATAAACGACGTAGTTGGAGGATTCCCCTTGTCGTCACAGGCCGGGAGAACGATTCGAGTCGGTTGGTTTTTCCCACAGTACTCCATATGCTCCCTCACCCGCTCATCGAAGTCTCTCGCATCTGTATTGATATGAGTGAGACATCGCTTGCAGACGTGTACCCTTCCCTTATGACATCTGATTTGGGAAGCCACTAACCGATTGAAATCCTTTATATAGGAATAGTGGCTTCTTCCATCATCAGTCGTGAGAAGAAGGAGATCGCGATGATCGACCTTCTCCTCTCTCACTACTTTGAGAGGGTACACGTCTCCAGACTCTCCAATGGCGAAAACGTTCACACTGATATTGTTGTGTCGCTCAAACGTTTTCACCTGCTGGAGAGGAGTGGGGAAGGAAATACAGTCGAAATTGTATCCGTGTTGCAAGTGATGGTATTTGCTTACGCGATCTAGATCTCTGCCTTCGACGAGGTGGGAAAGTATGGCGTATTTGAAACACCGCTCGTCATTGTTTTTTACATTTATAATAGCTTTTTTTGCTGCTATTTTAGCCGGAAGTGGGATGAAACTAGAAGCGCCTAAGGGTTTAAATCGATTGACTCGTAAGAGAAGACCATCAAGACTTTTATGGAACCAGCCGCTTCCCTTCATCGACATCTCTTCCATCTCGGTAGCCAACTTTGCGTAACTTTCGCTTAGGCTATTCAAGATGGAAGATATGTCGTAGATTGCAATATTTTTGGTCTTGAAAGCACGATCGCACGTCTCTCCTTTGACGTTTTCGAACGTGACTTCCAAAACCAAATTGAATTTTAGGGAAGCATCTGTTTCGGCTAAAAATTCCGAAATCAGTCGATGTAGGGTCTCTGTTTGACAACAAAGAAATTCCACTACATCGATTTGTTCGGAACACGGCAAGAAAAAAGTCTTGAGATCTCCTCCGAACGATGTCTCGATCTCGTAAAGAGACCCCATAGCCGCTTCCAGCCTCCTCCTTTTCGTCAAGACGAGCGGTGTTTCGCTCTGGCAACGACGTACATGCGAATAGCATTGTTTTTGAGAACTAAAAACATTACCGCATGATACGCATGTACGCCGTGGCAGAGTTGTCGCACACACATTTTCATGGACAATTTTTTGTCCGCCCCTGCTAAAAACTCTATCACAATACTGACACTTAATTTTAATGGAAGACATGTTAAAAAAAAAAAACAACAAAAACAAAAAAAAACTTTTGTATATAAACAATATAAAAAAAAAGAAAAGAAAGCAAAAAAAAAACAATTACTTTTCACCTCTTAGCTAATAGCCAAATTAAAAAAATCAAAATAAATAAAAAGGTTTAAATTATAAGAATAAATCAATTTACTTGCACTTCAAATGATGTTTTATTCAGCGCACTTGGACAATGAATAAGGGGATTTTAGAAATTCGATCCTATCTATACGATTTCGAATGTAAACAAATGATAAATAAGCCAATATTATGATTATTATTATTATTATATAAAAACAATAATATTGTCATGGAGACGTTTTGTTTACATTTTGATTTCTGTGTTTGTTATTGTTTACAAATAATATTTTAGTTTCCGATAGTCTCCAATGTTTCGTGAACAATGATTTTGATTTTATCGTCAAAGAACTTGCAATTTTCGACATTGACTCTTTATGCATATGTCATTGGCTTTTCAAACCACCGCCACCCAAAAATTCAATTAAATTAAACTCAAACGCTAGACGTACCAATAAATGGTTATTCTCTCATTATCACGGTATCAATTGGAACGTGGGAGATGTGGAATACAACATGTTGAACTCAATCCCTACAGACACAATCCATGCATGAGGAAACATGATTACTTTTACATCTTAAAAGGAAAAGAAGGGGGAAATTTGTTATAAATATAAAACAAATCACATTTTAAATATTTTTATTTATCATATTTCAACAATTTCAAATTTTAATTTGAATGAGTTTCGTAGACCTCTTCCCTCGTAGGTCATAACAAAGTTGCCTATAAAAAAAATTATATATAAAAACAGGATCGTTTAATAACAAAAGAAAATTTATTTACACTTTAAATTATAATTACCATTATAATTACGTAGTTCTTCATCCGTCATAATTGTTGCGTAGCGATGAGGTAAAAATACGGAGTACGTTTCCCTAATAAACGGCTGCCCATGTTGGTCATGAGTGAAGCAATCTTCCAGCATTGCCAATAAGGTAGGACCGTATTTGGTTGTAATTTTTTTTAGCTCTAAAATTCTATATTTAATTCCTATTTGCAGTTCGTCAATACGGTTGTATTCCTTAACAGTAGTGAGGTTAAATTTTTCAAGCAGAAATTTATCATTTGTAGACATCTAAATAAAAAGAAAGCAAATTCGAATTAAAAAACAATTCCTTTTCACCTCTTAGCTAATAGCCAAATTAAAAATCAAAATAAATAAAAAAGTTTAAATTATAAGAATAAATCAATTTACTTACAGTTGAAATGATGTTTTCTTCAGCGCACTTGGACGATGAATAAGGGAAATAAAAAAATTCGGCCCTATTTATACGATTTCGAACAAAATGGCGGATGAAAGTTATGGCAGTGGTCGATTCGGTAAGCCCTGTCTGCCCTCTATCCTAATCCACTCCAAAATCCCTACCTCTATCCTAATCCCCCTTATCTTAATCCTTCCGAGGCAAGGTGCGGGTAAGGTTATGATATAAGGCGCTATCTGGTGAGGAGATTGGGAATTAAAGGGTGTCCAGGGATGGCGGTTATGTAAGGAGGTGGGGGAACAAAATGGCGGATGAAAGTTATGGTTATAAACTAGTAAGGATATAAATAGAGCGGCCATATTGTTTGTTATTATTATTATTATTATGAGGTTATATATGAAGAAGGTTATAAAGGTGGCGCACTCTAGCGGTCATTTAGATGAAAGTTATGGTTATAAACTAGTAAGGATATAAATAGAGCGGCCATATTGTTTGTTATTATTATTATTATGAGGTTATATATGAAGAAGGTTATAAAGGTGGCGCACTCTAGCGGTCATTTAGTTCATCAATTGTGGTTATATATAGGTAAGGTTATGATATAAGGCGCTATCTGGTGAGGAGATTGGGAATTAAAGGGTGTCCAGGGATGGCGGCGGTTATGTAAGGAGGTGGGGGAACAAAATGGCGGATGAAAGTTATGGTTATAAACTAGTAAGGATATAAATAGAGCGGCCATATTGTTTGTTATTATTATTATTATTATGAGGTTATATATGAAGAAGGTTATAAAGGTGGCGCACTCTAGCGGTCATTTAGTTCATCAAGTGTGGTTATGTATAGGTAAGGTTATGATATAAGGCGCTATCTGGTGAGGAGATTGGGAATTAAAGGGTGTTCAGGGATGGCGGCGGTTATGTAAGGAGGTGGGGGAACAAAATGGCGGATGAAAGTTATGGTTATAAACTAGTAAGGATATAAATAGAGCGGCCATATTGTTTGTTATTATTATTATGAGGTTATATATGAAGAAGGTTATAAAGGTGGCGCACTCTAGCGGTCATTTAGTTCATCAATTGTGGTTATATATAGGTAAGGTTATGATATAAGGCGCTATCTGGTGAGGAGATTGGGAATTAAAGGGTGTTCAGGGATGGCGGCGGTTATGTAAGGAGGTGGGGGAACAAAATGGCGGATGAAAGTGCGGGGTGGGGGTAAGGGGCGTGGTCTAAAGGGTCACCATTTTGTTTATAAAGGCGGGGTGGGGGTAAGGGGCGTGGTCAAAATGGCCGTCAAGCCCTGTCATTGGCTGGTTAGGGTAGGGTGGGGGAGGGGTGGGGGAGGGGTGGGGGTGAGGAGGGGGTAAAGGGGCGTGGCCTAGTAGGGGTGGGGGTAAAGGGGGCGTGGCCTAGGGGTAGGGTGGGGGTAAAGGGGCGTGGCCTGGGGTAGGGTGGGGGTAAAGGGGCGGGGCCAAATGGAGCTCTCTGATTGGTCCATATCGGTGCGCCAGAACACCCAAAACCCATCTACTAGTGTATTTTCTCACTCATGCGTTAACTATAGTCATATACATTCTATTTAGATTATTTATAGGTATTTAGTAATTCAGATTATCTTTGAGCTAGAGAGCACTTGGGGCCATGAAAAGATAGTATCAACGCTCATGTGGTTATAGTGCTTAGTTCAAGCTTAATTATATACGTAACTGTTTCAATATAATTTGAGACGGTGAAAATAATAATTGTTCAAATAAGTGATTATAATTCAATCTTCCCATTTGTATGAATGTTTTCATACGGAATGTTGGAAGAAAGATGAAAAATACCCGACTGTGAATGCTTTGGCTATATGAAATTTTAAAAACGAGTTGTCAAATTACAGCAAAAGAGGAGTTATAGACTTGGAAATGGGAGCTGGAAGCCATTAATATATGAAGACAGTGGGGGATGTCTATTTACTTAGGGCACAGGAAACTTTCAACCAACCAGAATTGTCTTCGCCGTTGTCCCGCTGACAAATGGGATTTGTTTGTAGCCGCTCCTCTGCAGTAACAAGTCCGCTACTTATTTATCATTGCGTTTCATTGTGTCGGCTCACCGTTTCATCGCTCGCTGATAATTGGCTGATAAGGTGTCTTTAAGGGCTGGATCAGAAGGGAAAATCAGCTATCATGGTCGCTTTTGTCTTAACTCAGCAGGGGAATTCCACACAATCATCAATGTTCTTGTCTAACAACTCGATTTGGTTCAATAAAAAACCTTAAGTTTAATAATATTTTTCTTCAACAGAATTAATAATACTGATATTTCTTGCTCGTATGGTGAATTCGGGATTAATGATTTATTATTTGTTTATGTTATTAATTTAGTTAAAGATAATTAAAGAACACATAATCCTTTATCTTGTTTAACCTACATTTGATTTATGTTAATTACAATTCGGAGGCTTGTCGGTCCCGACTAGTAATCAGTCTGATGTATGTTCTTCGTTAGCAGCCATAAAAATCAATTTGAAATTTTTGAGGGTATATGAAACAATACAACCGTAACTATATAATGATGGAATTTATGCGAAATAATATTCAGTATTAAAAATGTCATTTCTCAGATGCTAGTAAAAATGTTTTCCTTAAGGTTTGCCCCCTTGAACGAGGTCACATTGATGACAATAAAAAAAAATGCACTAAGTTAAAAAAAATATATATAGTTCTAAAGCCAATGATAGGAATCAGATATTTATTGCAGTGCCACTTTATTTAATAAGTTTTTCTTTGTTAATATTATAGTGTTAGCCACATATCTATATTTTTATTTTAATATTTGAACACATTGTGATTTTAACAAATCAGAAGTTTCTAATCCTCCTTTAATACTCACCTCTTTGCTTTTGAAAACATTCTTTCTACATAATAATTACCACAGGTAGGAGACTAAGCTTTAAGAATTAGGCAATTGAAGTAATTTCACGATTTATAAAGTTTTTTATGGTACCATGGTTTTTTTTATATAGAAAAATTAACTCCTCAGCTAGCACAAGCGTTTAGATATAAATATTTATTTTTTTCGTATTTATTTATGAACTTAGAGGAAGAGCTATATTTATTTCTGGGCATTTTTAAGGAAGTGATTAATTGCTAAAATTTAAAATTATTTGAAATAATGAAAAATGAAGTTGTTGAGCCTGCTCTGATAAATAGTTTTCTTGGGATCGATATTTAACAGAAGAGTGAGCTGTACAACTTGACAGATTTCCGATGAGTGCTATTCTGGATGAATGGGTATTGTTGACAATGAGTTTAAGATCGCATCTCCCGGATGTCCCTCTTTATCCTGCTTCCTATATATAGTACTGGGACTACAGTTCAGTCTAGATGACAATCAGTTATAGAGTGCGGTTCTCTATGCAACATCCGCTTTTACTGGGAAGTTCATTCATTGAATATAAAGATATAATGAACAATAATTATTGTTTACACAAATAGATGACGACTGTGAGGAATAACGAGACCTGAGCTAAAGGAAAGTAAAAACAATTCAATCGCTTCAGAAATATTTACAGCTTGTTTTAACACAGACTGATCAACTTTATATGAAGTCATAATAAAGTTAATTATTATTATTACCAGAGCAAGGAAGTTAACAGGTTTTTCAGTTTTTATTACCAATAACCATTTAATTGTACCTTATCTTAATTTTAAATGATTAGAACTTACAACGCGTTCATATATTGATTCTGGGAATAAGTACTAAGAACTAACAATTAATAACAAATTGTATTTATAATAAAGCAATACTTTACAGTACTCTATAATTTACTACATAGCCAAGTTGGCTGAAGATTAAAAAAATCACTTAAACTGTTATTCGTTGCGATCCTTAAAATTTAAACTAATGATTTATATGGTTGGATATCAAAAACGGGATCCGTCGATTCCTTCATACCTTCTTGAAATTAAGTGACCAGGTACAATGCAAAAGTTTTTCTAATCCATATTATGCTTATACTGCACTAAGGCCCCTTCAATTTACGTCATTTGTGCGGTCAAGAAGGTATGAATCCTGCATAGATGTGAGACCTGAAGCCTCATTGCGCTCCCGCATTTTGTAAACGAATAAACTTTTCAGGTTTTTTGAAGAAGATTTTGAAGTTCAGGCAAATCCCTAAAATTGCTGAAGGATGGCCAGCCTGGAAGACTGAAGTTTTCAGGATAACTGGAAAGATATCCTTAAGGAAAAATCACCATAATTATATTTGAATTGATACTAATTGTAAAGGGAATCTGTAAAAATTCAAGCGGTGCCCGCCATGTATTATTTGTTTGAAATTCTTCTAGTGAGCAGCTCCCTTAATGAATTGACTCATGAATCATGAATTTTCCTGGTGTGGAGATAAAGCTTTATTTCTAAACCCGTCAGGTAAATTAATTATTTATTCGACCCTACAGATATCCTGTACAAAAATGTAAAAGCCGGATTCAGCCTCAGTCAATGAAATATTCATGAAGCGTACACAGCATTTCAATCAATTAGGAGTAATATATGGCCATTAAATAATTATGTACATAGCACATACAAGCTGTTATGTCAGACGTAGAGCGTGATAACACTGAGACTAAAAATATCATTTGCTCTCAAGAACTAAACAAAACCATTCCTAGGTCATTGCTAAATTTGTCCTGAATTGAAATGGGATGATAAATGATATCCATTGATTGATACTCCCATTATGATAACAGTAAACCTGTGGGATTGTTTTTCTTCTTGAATTGAAACATTATTTATTATTTCAAACAGTGAAATGAGAGTATATATCAAATGAAGAGTGCGTATATCGCAAGATCTCTCTTATATTCGAAAATAATGATTCCAGTAAGAAAGAGGGGAGCTGGCGGTGGTCCATGCGTCTTCATTAAAATTATATTGTGTTCTTCGGTGTAAGGGTAGCACATTATTTTTGTCTCAGCCAATTTAAGGGTGGGAACATGAGCCTTCTTGCAGCCTCCTTCATGGTTATTGATTCCACGGTCGACTAAAACTTAGTTAAAATGTGCTTATCTTGTATTTATTCAATTTTTTTAAAACTCAATACAAATTTCACACATAAGAACTTTAATTAAGGAACTACACGATTATGAACAATCTCCAATCCCACTAATCAACATCCAAAGAAATACTTAACAAAAATATTTCAAACTAATAATTGAAATAGTATTATTTTGGTGTTGAAGTAATATTTCATCATAAGTTTACTAATGCAACCGGAAATGCATAACATTTAAAAGAGTAATGGTAAATAAAGTACCGTCAAACGGTGTGACTATTTCTAACGTGATAAGAGTTGTCCGTATAGTTTCCTGACAAACAGGGAAGAGCTATCCTGACAATTGTCACCCCATTATTTGACGCTACCAAAATTTTATATAACTTTGTTTTCTACTTTTTTTCTCTGAAAAAAAAATCATGAAAATCTTTGACGCTTTATTCTTAAATAATTATGAGTAACTAGTTGAGAATGGTCCTGAATTATTCATGCTCAATGACACTTGAAGGCACTCAATGAGTTGGCATTCAAGATCTCCGATGGGTGTACATTGAACGAGGAGCTCTTTTCATTATTTTTTTAACAACGACAAGAGTATTTGTAAGAGATATTTGTCTATGTATGCCTGTGTGCAAATCAGGCTGTAATTCCTTCTTTGTGTAAAGTCTTGCTTAAAACGTATATGGGTGGCGCCTGTCGCTTTTGCAGTTTGTCTATTAAGTATTTTGAGAAATAAATGGACGTATAAACAATTTGTTTCAAAATTGGGTTCGGCAGGAGAGTAGTCCTTGGTAAGGAGTTTTGTAAGGTTAACTTGAGTAGCACTATTCTATATTCAAATTAGCATATTGAAATTAAATTGAGATGCAATCTTATTTTCAATAATTACTAATAACCAATCAAAACTATTATGGCAACCCAGGTCCCCCCCCCCAACATTCTGTTGTGTGTCTTCCGACAGACCTAGTCCTTCCTTCATGACAATATTATTAAGAATCTCACAGATGTAAGCATCACACCGTAAGTCAGCGGAGACTTGCAGCGAGGAAACTTTGTGATCCCTTAATTTTAAGCTGGTTTGCCTTAGTCAAGGCATAATAAATCTCATCACATTGCCAATTTTTCTTGACGCACAGTGAATCTACGAATCTTCTTTGACTAAAATCTTGACTGTAAGTGTCAGTTATATAATATTCGTTTTTAGCTAAAATGTGTACTTCAGTTGAGACATATGGTCTACCCTTCCTTTGTTCTTTTACAACCCGCCTAGCCCTAGACTACCTGCCTCGAGCAACCCACATCCAGAACCCCACACTTGTCCTTTAGCCTTAGGCAAGGAATGTTCTAGTGCTGTAATTCATTAATATTTCTATATATACCAGTGTTTTGATTGTTATTCATAATAAAGTTTTTTTTAAAATACTCTCCTCGAACAAGATTATTTAACTGTCGTACCATGATAGACGACGAGGGTGTCTTTTAATATATTGTATCAATCTGATATTATTGAAGATACTAAACTACAAAAGACGGTATGATATTTATACAGATCACTTAGCAGCAATTCAGACAAGAAACAAACTGCATGTATACAAACAGTTTCTACAACTAGTTTGAAATTACTAACTTGAGCTATAAGGAGCAGCAGAACCTTAGAACAACAAACTAATCCGAAAATTCCTATTCAAAGTGCTCAGAACTGCCGCCAACACTCACTTCGACATTACCAAACCAGCCCACCCTTGGCGGTGATCTCTTGCCCTCTGCTCTTGACCTTGAGCCCCAAAACATTTTCTGAAATCCCACGAATATCTATCCACTTATAAGGACTCCTTATCGACATCCTTGAAATCCTCCTTGCCACTTAATCGTCTGACATCATATAAAGTTTGTTTTCCCTCTCTCGTAGCACTGAGTAGCACCGTTAAAATTAGCATATCGAAATTAAATTGAGATGCAATCTTATTTTCAATGATTACTAATAACCAAACAGAACTATTATGGTAACCCGGGACTTCACCAACATTTTGTTATGTGTTCTTCAGTCAGATCTAATCCTACATGACAATATTAATAAGACTCGCCATCCTAGGACCGAGGAAGTTTATTTCCTACAATTTTCCATGAAGTGATTGCAAGTGTTCCACTTATAATTTGTACGTTTTTGTAATTTGCAATTGCATTGGTTCAGGATATAAATATTTAATCAATATGAAATAAAAGTAATAGAGTGAATAGATGCATGAGGTAAATGTTCGATTGTAATTGATATGATTGAATATACCCATTTTAACACTGTTATAGTTTATTAAATTCTATTTTACTTATAAATTTCTGAAATTGTTTGTTGTAACGAGTTGCCAGTAGTTGGAGTTCCATAGGGCAGTTTTTTCTAGTTAGCAAGATGTACATTGTCAAACTATGGCGTCATGCAGCAGTTTAATCTCTTAGTCCCCATTGACACATTGTCGTGTCCACTTGGGTTGTTTAAAATTTACACCAAATATAAGTAATTTCTACAGCTTTTTGTATGGTTTCCATTTGTTGTTGATATCCAGGCTTCATTCAATTCCTCTTTTGACCTTATTATATGTTCAATATAAGAGACAAAAGCCTTTTCAAAGCTCACTTCGAGTGCCTCATTCATAGCCAATTCTTTTGCTCTCTGGCCAGCCTTCATTTCCTATTATTCCTACATGTAGCTTTTACCCACACAATGGCTATTGTCCAGTATTCCATCCAACCTGTTGGATTTATTGCATTATTTTATTGTTATTGTGTATTGTAGATGTTACTCGTCTGAGGTTTGTGATCATATCTGGATGTCCGTATATATTACTGTTCACTTTTTACCTCGTGATATTTTACATCATCCAGCAGTCCTGGGTGTATCCTACCGTGGAATGGTTCGGTTCTGTCAATTTTTAAGTAGGGAGCATCGGTTTCTGAGTTTTCTATTAATATGGCCTTAAATTTCTCGAATTTTAGGTCGATAGGTATTTCCTTAAAAGAGATTGAACTGTAGCCTTTTAGTGTACTTAACAATATGAGTAGCTGCACCCTATGCGTATTATTAATACTATATTTATTTTCCTGAGTGGTGGATACCATACCGGAGCAGCATAAGCCATGATCTATTATTCACCATAAATCGTTGATAGGGTATCAGATGGAAATCCCCAATGCACGTTTGCGAAACGTGAGAGAGAATGTATGAGCTGGATTGATTTTTCACGTGGGTGATCGTTATGTATTCCAGTTTAACCACTCGTCAAAGATTACTCTATGATTTCCGCTCTCTTAGAACCTCTAACCCTTTGCCTCTGATGTAAGCGTCGATATTTTTGGGCATTAGACTCCTTCAAATGCTATATGTTTTTAATTTCTTAGGGTTAAAGTCGATATGGTATTTCGTTTCCAATTTGTGTAATTTCCTTTTTTGCTAGAGCCAGATCAGGAAAATAGTTCTATACCCATTTTGATCTACCTGGTGCTAATATGATGCAGTCATTAGAGAAAACCCATGTACGTCTACTCCGTGGTAATCTAAACATGATGTTCTATAAGATCCTTGAAGGCATGCTTTTTCTTGACTTGCAACTTTTCCTCTGTTTGCTGCCAAGCTGACGTACCACGAATTCAATTTATTACCGATTTATATGTATTTTTTGCACACCTCATTTTTCTGCAGCAAGCCAATATACTTCATTTGATGCACTTTTGCGATCCGTAAAAATTACCATTGCTCTTGTAACCCTATCTGTTATAGATTATAGACTTGATTACACAGCAAGTATTCCATCAATTATCCCTCGTCGTGGAGTAGAACACTGCTGCATTGGAGATCACGGATCATTAGAGTACATATGGTTATCATTGTTTTATATTGAGAGCAAACATATGGGTCTATATTTGGAAACGACATCTTAAGCTCCCTTACCTGGTTTGACAAAAATTATTAATCTTGAGCTTTTCCTTCGACAGCAATCCCGTTTTGAGCTTTATTAAATAATGTATAAAGGGTAAAAGGCAAAATTTTATTTACCTAGTCTAAAAAAGTCGTCTCCTGGAGCCTTCCCGCTTCTTATATATTCTGTATTATATCTTATCTCAGCCCAGGCACACGGCGGATCATCACCCGATAGCTCCTCTTCTTGTATCCCGTCGAATAAATATGTGGGAGTTATTTTTCGGGAATTGAAAAGTTTTTGTTGTAGAGCCGAGTAACCTCTGCCAACTTTTTTGTATGTTTGCCATTTTAATTTCTAATGTTCGTATACTGCATTGGTGGCTTAAGTTAATCAGCTATTATTTTATAAACCTGACTCCATGGTGGCATACCCCCACCAACCGAAAAGTAATCCCTCCTCTAGTCACTGATTGATTTTCTCAATGAGTTATGAGAATTCGGTTTTCGTATTGTAATATTCTCTTTTCTTTATATTATTTACTTATTTTTTATTGTTGCGACTTTTTTCGCCTTCTTTCTTAATTCGCTATTTCACCGATCCTTTGTTTTTCTTCAATTTTGGAATGGCACAATACACATGGTTCTTTCACCTGAGCTGAGATGACTTCAGCCACCGCATTCATTGAGTTGTTGCTGACTCTTCATGGGGAAAAGAGAGGATCATGGCCCATTCGTACTTCTTATACATTTTTATATCATTGTTATGTTTATACTATGTATATGCTTTACACTGTTAATTAGGATTATGATAAACATTTCTCTTTTTGCTGTTTTTTTATAACCAGTAAGCATAACAAGCCATTTTTGGTTTCAAAACTAGGTTTCCTCAAATTTCCATTTATAAATATAAATAAATGATCTTGCCACGTAAAAATAATTCAAAGCCATGTAATGAATGTCAGTGTTCCTCGGTATGTGAATGTACATATTATACATATGAATAAATATGAATTAAATCTTACATCCTGTATGACGTACAGGCGAATTTCAATTTACCAAATTAGCTTGTTTATACTAATAAAGTATATATATTGTATTTATAAGTTAATTGTCGGAGGTTAAGCTTTAAGAAATAATAGGAAAGAGGGAAACGAACTACACTCTCGAACTTCTGTAAAGAGACTACTTTATTGTCTTTAGCAATCCGACCTACATAGGCTCATGGGTTGTTTACCTCCCATGATCGTATTAGTTTACAACATAAACTTGCCTCGGGCTTTAACTCCCCCCTGCCAGTTCCTGACCATCCGTCGTAACTGGCAACGCCGTAGTGCCTATCGCAACGCACCCTTCTAGTGGTTTGACGCCCGCGTTCTCCCTCAACACCCTCCTGGATTTTTCCGCGGTAATTTTCGCGTACACTTTCCCCCATAATTTCCCCAGTTCCACGCGGTTGTTGGTGAGTTGTGCGGACGTCTCGTCTCCCGCCACCGTTCTACTCGTGTCTCGGCGACGCCCACGAAGTCCGAAAAGGATTTCAAAGGGTGAAAACCCGGTGGCAGTGTGAACGGAATGGTTATACGCAATGACCGCCCTAGGCATTGCCTCTGCCGGCTCCAACCCTTTGTCGGCATTGTAGACGCGGAGATGATCGCCCAAGGTACTGTGGAGACGCTCAATTCCTCCTCGGCTCTTTGGATGCCCTGGGATATTGACGTGCCACATCACGTCCAGAGCCTTCATCTCTTTCCGCACGTCGGCGTTATCAAACTCCTTTCCACCGTCCGACGCTATCCGATCTGGGACGCCGTAAAATTGGAACCAACGCCTCAGCGCGCCTAGTACTGCTTCCGATGACTTTTCCCGAATAGGGTATGCCATAGCCATTTTACTAAAAAGGTCAACCACGGTGACCCACTTGTGTCCCCGCCAAGTGAAGGTATCAACTTGAAGGTCAGTACGGTTTTTGCGCCGTGGGAGTCTCGACTTGTTGCCCGGTTGGTGGGTGCCTGTCATATTTGGTACGGTGACAAACTTCGCACGCAGCTAGTGTTTCCTGGATTGTCTTTCGCATCCCCCACCAGAAATACTTCCGCCTCAACGCCTGAGCCGTCTCTTGTTCTCCCCGGTGGTTTGTTTTGCCCTGATGGTAGGCTAGCGTGATCTCCTTCTGCGTTGGCTCATCCGGGATGGTCTCTACCATCATGGTACACCGTACAAATGTTCGGTCAACCCCAATCTGCTCCGCCCTCCAAAGTCGCTTAATTTTCTCCCATATGGTTGCGTTCCCGACGTAAAGAAAATGGGTCTTCCCTGGTGTGGAAGCATCATTAAGGGTATGACTAATTTGGTCATTGTTTACCCCTGGAGCCGACCATATGGTCGTGGTGGTCGATCGTGGAGAACTATCATGTGCTATTTTCATGGGGCCGAAGGTCTTCGTCATCCAGACTATCTGGCGGCGCTTATCATTCATGATTTCTTCCCGCTCTTCCATGTCCGCAGGCCTGTCGTCCGTTGAGCTCTCTCCTCCTGCCTCGGTACCAAATCCGTAGACCCTGGTTCCTGTTGGTCTTCTTCTCTCTCCGGCGTCCATTCTCGCAAGAACTGCCTTCCGTCCCGGGAGGATTCCCCCTGATCTTGGTCGAGTGCGTTGACCACCATCGCCCGGAACAGCCAGTCCGCCACGACGTTTTCCTTACCGGGCTTATATGTAACCTCCAAGTTGTATTGGCTGAGGAACTCCTTCCAACGCATGACCCTCGCCGACGACTCTTTTAATTTACCAACCCACTGTAACGGTTTGTGGTCAGTGTGCACCCGGAACCTTCTTTCGAACACGTAGGGCCGGAAATGGTCTATCGCCCAGACTATCCCTAATAATTCCCGCTCTAGCGCGCTATACACTACTTTCCACCCCGGTGAGGCGCCTACTGGCGTACGCTACGGGACGGTCCCCTGTGCCCCCCGCCTGTGACAGAACCGCTCCCAAGGCGTATTCACTGGCATCCGTCGTGATTGTGAACTGCTTCGTGAAGTCAGGAAATGCCAGAACCGGGTGTTCCTGGAGACGATCCATGCACTTTCGAAAATTCGCCTCGATATCTTGGGTGATGACCACCTTCTGACCTTCTTCAGGGGGTTGTTCAGGGGTACCAAACAAGCCGCCATTTCGGTGACAAATCTCCTGTAATAGTTAAGCGTACCCAACAGGCACCGGATCTTTTTAACGTCCGACGGATCCAACATCTTCTGAATCGCTGCCACCTTCCCGGCTTCGGGTCTCACTCCCTCTTTAGAGATCGTATCCCCCAAAAAATTGATAACCTCTTGGCCTAGACGGGACTTTTCATCTGTCAATTTCAAGCCAAATCAAGACCATCCGCAGATGATCCACATGTTGTGCCTCGGTCACCCTGAATATCAAGAGGTTGTTCATATATATTTGGCATACGGACTCGTCTATCCCACAAAGAAACTCATCCATGAGCCGCTGGAACGTAATTGGTGCATTCTTCCGGCCAAATGGCATCCTCGTAAACTCATAGTTGCCTCTCTTAAACGTGAAGGCCATCTTGTGTCGGTCGGAAAGTGCAGTTGAATCTGGTGATATCCCGCTTTAAGATTCAGAGTGCTAAACGTCTTCACCCCGCTCAGCCTGTCCAAAATGTCGTCGAACATGGGGATTGGATATTTTTCATCCACCGTATTCTCGTTAAGTTTTCTGTAGTCACCTACAACTCTATATTTCTCTGGGCCCCCACCTTCCTCATTCTTTTTCTTGACCGCCCACAGAGGGCTGTTATATGGAGATGTACTGTCCACTATCGTCCCCTGCTTCTTCAGGTTTTCCAGCTCCTCACTAATGTGGTACCTCAGAGCCTGTGGATATCTGCACTCCTTCACATAACTCACCCTGTCTTGCTTGAGCGGAATCTCGTGTACAGTTCTACATGTGAGCCCCAATCGCTCGCCTTCCTTGAAGAAAATATCTATGTTTTTTCTCTTAAGCTCCCCTGTCCAATCTTCCGCTAGCCTTAGCGCCCCTACTCCCCCCCCCCATCTCTCCCTACTTCTCTCCCTAGTCCCAGGCACCTATACCTTACCTTACCTATTCGAATGTCCCATCGCCCCTTTTTGCTCCTAACCTTTGCTCCTACTTTACCTAGAAAATAGCACCCTCTGATCCCTCCATATTCCCGGGCATCTATTCTACCACGTGAACTCTTAAACTCTCCTCATCGCGTTCCCATCTATTTCAGCCACCAGTGGACTCTCACCACTGTACCGAAACAACCAACCTCCACCGAGACTTCCTACACCCCTTAATCCTCTCACACCACCTTCAAGCAGGTACTCCTAGTATAAGGATCCGATTAACCTAAATATTCTATATTTTTCCCTCATCCTGAATTTCTAACTAGAGAGCTTAGAAAAAAATAAAAAAATAAAAAATTCCATCTATTTAGCCCAATTACTGCCCCCCCCCCTTCAACCTTATAGGGGCCCCCCAAGGTAATCAAGTTACAAGAGCATACCTTTATTTGGGGCATCCTCTCTTCTACACACATACCCTCTAGTGTCTCCCAACACATTATTGTGTTGGTACTCTCAGTATCCACTAGACACTTCACATCCCTCACGACTCTGATTATAGACAGACCGCTATCCACAACTTTGACGCTATTATTTACTATCGTGCGGTTGCCTCTCCGCCACCACTCTGCTCAGATATCACGCTCTCCCCTCTCCTCTGATGTTTGTCAACGAGTGGTCCTCCGAGCACTGCCGCTTCTCCAGCCCATTCGGTTTCCCTGTTCTACCCTCTCTTCTTCTGTCTTGGAAGTTTCTGAGGTCTCTGACGCTTTCTGCTGCGGCCACTCCTTCCACTGCATCCTCTGAGCGTATATCTCCATCGGGTCAGGTCTGTTCCCGTCTCTGCATCGGCTCATATACGGGCACTGCCAGGCTACATGCCTTTCCGTGCCAAATTCAAAGCACCTAGTGCGTGGGCAATGTGCTATCAAATGTCCTGCCTTCCCGCACTCATAGCTGTTTCTGTTGGCTCGCTTTCTGGAGCACCCCAGATTTCTTCGGCTCCTTTCCCCCACCGTTATTCTTTTTCTTTTTCCGTACTCACCGCATTCTTCTTCCATGCGATGGGCGTGGTTTTAGGCCTTCTATACGGCACTCTTCTCCAGCCCGTTTCTTCCTCTCTGGCACTGGTGTCCACTATTTCTTGGGCACATTCCAGAAATGGGCGTTTTCTCGGTAACCCCTCCGTTCTTCCGGTTTTCTTCGCTAGCTGTACTTTCAGGATAGTTAATAAAAACGCCATCCTGGCTTCAACTTCCGCCGCACATACTGTCTCCCACATCTTTTCCGTAATATTGTTATATCTCGCCAGCATCGTTGCGGCAAACTGCCCGTTCGTCTGCTGGTGTCTCTTCGTTTCCCTGAAGAGTTTAAAAATAACCACTTTCGGGGTCCATCTTCCCCCACCGAACGCTTTCTTCAGCCGCTCCTTCACTACGTTCCACGAGGTCTCCTCGTCGGCCTGGATCATGTTAAGGACACTCCGCACACCAAACTGCCCTCAGCGATTCTGCGTCCCCTTCCGTTATCAGGTCCTCCAACCGTTTTCCCTCTATCCGGGAAATCAGCCGGTCACCCCCTTTAAGGAAGTGATTTAGTTCCCCGGTCTCGCCTGTGAATCTTTCCATATCCGAAATCGACTTCCCCACGTCCTTAGCTGTAATCGCCTGGATCTTCATCCACATCAATGTATTCGCGTGAGCCGCTGCCATGGTTATTTGAGGTAACTGAGGTATATCTGTTGCTGCATTAAGAACCGCGGGTCCTAATTCTGCCTATGACATTTTCTTAAGAGAGAATAAAAAAACGTGTAGCGAAAGAAAGAACAAAAATTAAGAAAAGAAAATTATTAATTTCCACTCCACCGTACTAGGTTTCCGGGTTTCAACACCAATCGTCGGCGGTTAGGCTTAAAGAAAGAGTAGGAAAGAGGAAAACGAACTACACTCTCGAACTTTTGTAAAGAGACTGCTTTATTGTCTTTAGTAATCCGACCTACCTAGGATCATGGGTTGTTTACCTCCAATGATCGTATTAGTTTACAACATAAACTTGCCTATGGCTCGTTGTATGGCAATGTTAGGCCTAATATTACGAAGCCCCGTGTAAACAAAGGCTGTAAACATATATAGAGGATTAGAAGTGGAATAAAGACAGTCTAAACCTAGCCGTTGTTCAAATATCATTTCCCTTAACTCTCGTTCTTTTTTTAATCGTCTAAACCCGATAGACGATAACTAATATATATATTATTAAATTGATTACTTATTAAATTATTATTGTACACTTGATAATGTAATGAGCAATTACCCACCATGGATGAATCAGAATTTATTGTAAACATCCTTTTTACTGTTCAAACATTATTAATATTACAAAGGAATGAAATCAAGCCTGTAAAAGAAATTGAGCAGCCATGACCACTTTTTACTAAATATTTATTATCTTTTTCAAACATTACTATCTTTGACAAATATAAATTGCGGGTGGTGTGGTCCTAGGGGGTGGTAAAACAGTGGTTTCACTATCCCTAGATATATCAGCCCTTCCAAAGGAGGGATCTGGGCCCTTCGGAGAGGGTTCTATTTCAGGAATAGGTGGACCGCATTTAGTGTCGGTTGATCTACGGAACCTTTATATCCCCTCTTTACCACCGGGATCAGCCTTAAGACCTGACCCTTCACGGCAAGTCCCTAGTCCACGCTAGTCCACTCCTGGTCCCTGGTTCTACAACTTCAGTGAATTCCCAGTGTACTAGACTCGGTGTAAAAAACACAGGATATAATTCACAGAAAATAGCTATGTATATGTATCAGTTAATTTATAGCATGTAATAGGGAATGTCATTTGTACATACCGTACACCAAGTCTATGTACTTGCCCCCAGAACAGAATCCTTCCTGTGTATCATCGATAACAATACTTTCTAAGGCTATTAGAGTAAATTTAGAATAATTTTACTTTACAATTATTAATTTTTTTGTTATTGTGCAATAATTACAATCTGTCCTTTATAAGGCAATAATAACACAGATAAATGATCTCATTCATACCATATGATTAATATATTAAATATTTTTTCATGTATAATTGAAATCACATATTTTAAAATATTTCTTTCATGTTCTTCTATATTAAGTTACATATTTATTTTGTAGTTATAAATAATATTTTTAATTAAAATTAAAATACGCATTCAATTGTAAGATAAGTACCTTAGAGAAATGATAATCGCACAATGAAAGTACAAAGGATCCAACTCGTAGGGCTTCTTGGAGCAAGAGCCTTATTTCACAAATTCGCTAACCTTTCCTTGCTTTTTGTGAAGTGACATCTCTCTATTCTAAAGTGACTAGCTCGAAAAATAAACGTGATCCCACGTGAAACACATTGTGATGATTTAATAACACGTTATAAGATATTGGTACAAAATTTAACTTATACAACGAAGCAAAGTACATAAAGCTAATAAAATCCGTCTCGTAGATTTTTTTTTTTTTTTTTTTCTAAACCCCTTGAATATATAAAATGAAAAATATTAATAAGATACTTTGCCAATTTCTCCTCATTCTGCTATGCGCAGATGCATTTGAAGGAATTCGGGTTACTTAACAATACAGGTTGTGCTTAAAATACAATAATGTGAAAACAAATCTAGGTGATGGGGCTCACCTTCAGTTTAAAAATGGGAGAAAAAACTATACCTAGAACCTAAAACTAAAGCGTTCCAGCCACGACAGCGTCCTGCCATCGATGGGGGAATGGAGCGGGGGTTATAGTGTTAAACACCGGGTTTGTTAAATATTGTAATGAGTCGAAAAATTTGATATGTCTACGCTGGATGAATTCATCCACCGTAGGCAGCTCAAATATCTCATGCAGCTCACTGTTTCTTTGCAGCTCGAATGAAGTACCTCTGACCACTTTCATCAGTATACCGTTTTGGAATTGTTGGAGTTTCTTAGCGCTCGTATACGTCAGATAACGAAATAGCGGTGCACCATACAGCAGAGTAGGCCTGAGTATGCTCTTGTATATCAATAGCTTGAGACGCAGTGATAGATTGGGGGATCTCGTAGAATGAAAAATTTGAGCACCTTGACCGGGGGTTCAAAGGTCAAATCCACGAACCTGTTACTACATCTAGCCCAGCTGATTTCAATACTACGCTATACTTCGGCAATTGCTTAAAATTTCTCTGTAATTCTATTGCTAGTTGACTTTAATCTATTTGTGAATCTTTTTATAACTAATTAAAACCCCCTAAAACAGGAATTAAGAATGGTTTATAAATTTTTCTTAAGTAGTCCATATTTAAGTATATACAAAAATGTTACACGCAAAGAAAGTAAAATAGTTTTGAAAACAGTTTTAATTCAATAAAATGCTAATTAAAACGCATCAACATGTTAGTAATACTAATTCACTAACCTTTCGTAGCTTTTTGTGAAGTTACTTCTCTTCAGTTTGAAATGAATAGTTCGATAAATGATTGTTAACAGGGGTAAAACTCATCCCGATGATTTAATAACACGTTATAAGATATTGGCACGAAATCAAACTTATTTCACAAAGAAAAGTGCATAAGACTAATTACATCCGTCACATACGATGTCGCGTTTGAAACTTGTGAGCATCACTTGTGAGGGGGTTCAAAGGTCAAATTCACGAACCTGTTACAACATCTAGCCCAGCTGATTTCAATACTACGCTATACTTCAGAAATTGTTTAAAATTTCTCTGTAATTCCATTGCTAGTTGACTTTAATCTATTTGTTAATCATTTTTATAACTAATTAAAACCCCCTAAAACAGGAATTAAGAATGGTTTATAAATTTTTCTTAAGTAGTCCATATTTAAGTATATACAAAAATGTTACACGCAAAGAAAGTAAAATAGTTTTGAAAACAGTTTTAATTCACGGTGACATTGTAATATTTCAAACTCAAGAGAAGTAACTTCACAAAAAGCTACGAAAGGTTGGTGAATTAGTATTACTAACATGTTGATGCGTTTCAATTAGCATTTTATCAAATTAAAACTGTTTTCAAAACTATTTTACTTTCTTTGCGTGTAACATTTTTGTATATACTTAAAAATGGACTACTTAATATTCTCAATGTGATGTCTCCGAGTTTATTAGTGTGCCCTCTTAAATTTTAGTATTTATAATCTTAATTACTTAGTTTTAATTATTTTTTCTTCTTGTTATTTGTTAATAACCCAATTTAATTATATAATTCATTACGTAGCAAATAAATTATTAACACTACTCAAACTGGTCTTCATTTACCATTTTGTTTCCATAAATGAGATCTACGTTTGCCTTTGGTGAAATTTAAATAAATAATACATGTCAGACTTGATTCAATTTAATTGACGTATGGTGGCAAAGCGAGCACCAAATTAATTGTCTTAAAATTATTTTGCTATTGTCATTTATTTTTGAATTCATTTGTATGGAATTTATTTTAATAAAAATAATAAGACTTTGGCAAAATTTAGATTTTATTGATGCGGTTTAAGAAAGCACATTGAATATCCTTGGGTTTTGATTCTTGTGCTACTATCCCTCTCTACCTCCCGCAGGACTGGGAGCGACCCCTCACAAGCCTCCGATGTCTGTCCGATTCGGCTTTGTAATTCAATTAGGGTTTTGAAGGCCCTTATTAGCTGCCCACGCTGTCCTATAATATACGCGGCAGACATGTCCTGCATTTAACCATCCATTGCATCTTCACGTAACCTCACTACTGGGTTTCGTCATATCGATAAGACCATAAACCGTCTCCATACAATACTAATCATACACTCTACAAACCTGGACCACCAAGAGGATAAAAAAGTTTCAGACATCTGTTCTTTAGGGGCCGATGTCACATGATAGCTTCCTGTGTCAGTAATTTACTTAAGCGTTGGCAAATCAAAATTTCAGGTCAACCTAGGAGGTGGAAGGATGAGACGGTGATTCAGCGTTGTTTAAAATTTTCGAGCTGGAAGTTGCCCATTGTATATTTAATTTTTTAAATAAAAAAAACAAAAATATTAGGGTATTATGCTATTTTTTAAAACCTACGTTAATAATATAAATATAATATATATAATAAAACAAAAAAAGGTATGTCTGTAAGTTTAATGAATTTTGAAAATCCCTTCTACCGCATTGTGTGTTACACTAATTATAATGTGTGGAAAATAGGTGGTAAATTATATTGCTGTACCTAGGTACCCCTAGGCTCCACCCTTGGTAGACTCTCACTACCTTCCCGAATCCACCCGCCTCCTTCAGGCATTCCACACCCTATATCCTTCTCATACACCCTTCAAATGGGGGACTCCCCTTAGTGAAAGGCACTCATTAGCCCAAAATAATTTTCCTTTATTTTTCCCACATCCTATTTTATATGTTTGAGAGCTAAGGAAAAAAAAAAAAAAAAAAAAAAAAAAAATTATATTGCTATACACAGTTGGTGGTAGTTGGTTCCCGCATTAGATTCTCGCCTGGGATAAAGAGATATTGAATAGAGGTGACACCTCAACTGCTCCGGCTTGGAGGAATTGGTTGAATGTAAATTAAGAAATAGATGATGAATAAATAAATGTAAATTGCTAATGCATTTATATATAATAAATATTGTAAAAGCGGCATTGACTAATTGTATTCTATTTATAGCACTCATTACTTTGTTTTAGGAATTTATTTTATTTTCGCATCATTTGCTAAAATTTTCGGTTTTTATTGTTTGTTCTTAACTATAAAATCGAATCTGAGCTTAAGCAGGTTCTGTGCTATAATAATAAAAGCGAAAATGTGTCTTTTTTTAAGTTTTTAATTTATCACGATGTTTCATACTAAAATCAGTACAAAGTCTTTCAAATTGTTGTGGAATGTAGCTAGAACATTCCAAAGGGATAGAAGACCAATATCGTGGAAGATTTGTACACACGCAGGCACGAACTCTTCAGGCTAATAGTTGCTCGCCGTATGCATTCTACTGTCAAGAGTTGAATAAATTGCAGTTGAATTGATAATTTATTTTCAATAGGAGCTTATTGCTGTTGGTTTACTTATGGCTAAGAAACTACTTTGTAAGTATCCCAATGAAAGTTGGATATCGCTTGAAAGAGATGACTGGGATCTCACCGTCAAGTAATTTTAAATTTTGGTAAGTAGAGAATATCCTTTCACTGGAGTCTATTCCTGTGCCGGAGCAAGTTAAAGTGGAAACAAAGTAGAGGCTGGAAGAGAGAGAGCATAAAAAGAAAACCGACGAATCCCACGATAAGAACAACTCGAGAGCTTAGGAGGCCCATCCACTTGTACATTCAATTCCCTCGTCTTAGCCGGATCAATCCATTCAATTTCCACAAACTTTCTTCTTCCTTAGGATCGCTTTCTCGGTCAGAATCGGAGAGGGCACTCCACCACGGCCTCGGGGGAGAGTTCCTTTCAATAAGGTCGCGTAAAACTGTGATCAATGTCGGTCCACGCCGTATGGTAAAGCTGTGCCATCATTGGACTGATCTGATGTAGGAGGACGAATGGTCAACCATTAATTATTGTTTGTTATTTATTAGCACAAGGATACTGCAATGCAGTTTTTATCACGAATTACGACGAAGTATGCATAGCAGGAGTAATATCGCAATATGAAATTAAACAATACAACCATTCAAACAATTAATTTATTCATTTTATTATTCGAGGCTTAATCTCGTACCTGCGGTAATCATTAGATGGAAGGATGCGCTGAAACGATGAAAGTGAATATCAAAGGTGGATTAAATGTTGTAATGTGTTAAAACCACTCTAAAATAAACACTGAAATATAAATTATACTGAGAGAACGCAGCGTGTTGCTCTGGCGAGGTCTGTAGTATCCCTGAACAAAGCTCTAAAGGGTATCATAGTGCAAAAACGAGAACTTACAACCCCTGGTAAAATAAGGTCCGGGGACACAGCAACTCCAGGTAAATGATAAATAAAATATTTATATATATGAGGCAACGATCAGATTGAAAGTCCTAGAAATCCTTGTGTTATAATTATAATCACAAAGCATCAAATCTATAATAATCAAAACCTTAACTGCTAAGCTAGTATATAGATAGAGCTAAGTTTTTAGTAGCTCTATGTATGGATATGGGCTCTACGCTCAGACAGTAGTTCGTCTGTCTGTTGCTATCATTGGCGATATAAGTCGCAAACGTTGTTCAATTAATGAAGACTCCTAGCTATTTTATAATATACTGATTGTGGTTAAAGCAAGTAAAGGAGGCAAAAAATTTGGGAACGTTTCTACATCTCAAGCCCAGTAAAAATAACATCCATGATTGTCTGCCGTAGTCAAGAAAACATTAGACACGGTAATGGAAAGTAATTTAAAATATATATTATATTTTATGTTATATATTAACATAAAGCTTGTGGTTGAAGCATATTTCAGTGACATATAGTCAAAACCGCAAGTCCCAGAGAGGGTCAGTTTATAAATATTTAGGAAAAAGGTATGAGTTAATATCTGAGAGTGTAAGGGCCCTCTGAATTTTTTAAGCGGTTCCTTCATTAATAAAGTTTTTCCCACCCAAATACTTCAAAGATTTTCTCATTAAATCCAATCCGAACTGTCTTCATCAGTTAGACACTGACTTTAAAAGTTTATTATCCCACTTAATTAACATACTAAATGAATGGATATCGTTATTAAACGTTGATAACTTCACCACCTCATGCAAGATCTAACATTTGAAAACACCTTTAGAGTCTCATATAATCATATTCAATAATAAAGTCTGTCTAATATAACACAGCGTATTTAAAAGAGAAAGAGATGGCAAAGTACAAAATACCATAGGTAAAATCAATGTAGAAAATTAACCCATTTCGAACAGACTATGAAGAAACAACTTGTATAGAACATAACCTTAGTTGATCATCATAGATGGAATTCATTAAGTAACCTGTTGTGCTTATATATTTCTCCTAATTGTGTGTAACACGTTTGAACTATGGATCGTAAAAATAGTCCCACAAGTTTTTTGTTTATAAAACATGTTCTACCCCAAATTTCTTTGAAGTGGTTCTATCAATTTCTGAAATGAATTTTTTTTTCGGTTTTAGGTTGTCTACAACTGAGATGTATACCATGTCAATGAGTGGATGTGCCTGTGATGGTTTTTTAAGGCCAATAGTCCTCCTACCCCAATGATGGCAGAGGGGAGAGATCGAAGTTAAAAGCACTCTTTTTCCACAAACAAATACTCTTTGTGGAAAGAAACGTTCTTTAGGACTTATAAAAAACATAAATAATATATTAATGTAAATAAAATTTATGGAATAATATTAAAACGTATAACTGCGTGTTAAACAACCATTTATTGAACTTGTTACACAGAAAAAGTGTTCTGATAAAGGAATTCAATTTTGGCTCAAAGCTAATTTCGGAAGTTTCCATTCCTCATCCGATTAGGATAGAATTTCTTGAAGCGAAAATAGAGGGACTGTACGTCAGGCCAATTAATGTTTCTTCCTGGCCGAGCTTGGAATGCTCATCTCTCGTCCAACTAATTTACAAGCTGCAACTCTGAACTTACAACTAATTCCTCTCCGGTCTGACACAGCGCTTCAATCAACAGTCTGTCTGCCACTCTTCGTAGCTCCTTAGCACCAAGGAAGTGAGTCATGGAATTAATGAGCTGAAACAGTGAGGTTAACCCCGGAATATGACGTTTATGTCAAAGGTAAAATAAAACTTTGAGAGAGAAACCCTGGAGTACTGGAGTGTCCTCTAGAGCAGGCTTGGCCAACCCGCGGCCAGTTTTGAACGTCTCCACCCCGCGAGATTCGTCACGATTTGACAAAATATATTTATTTTATACTACCCAAAGTAGTGAAAACCAATGTATTAAAAAATAGATTACTTGTGCATCCATATATTCAAAAATTAACTGTCGAAATTTCATTTATATTTATATTTCATTTTTAGTGTTGTATATTTCTTTACAATGTTCGTTTAGTATCATTATTATTATATTATCTATGTTCACATGTAAGAATAATAGAAAACACAATAATAATAACTCATTCTGTTTCAATTTTTCACTCCGAAAAAATGTCTACAGTAGGTCTAAATCTAATATGGGGATATATAATTTTAAGTATAAGTAGTAAGTAATTTTTGATGATGCAGTAATTAGTAATTTTTAACCAGTATTATCATTAGTATAAAGACTATAAAAGTGAGCTCTTTAGTCCTTCTAACGAAGCTTAATATGCCAATATATAAACAACTACAAAAGGACAAAAGAGACTATATAAATGATCTGAAGGTTTTTGTTGGGTTCACACCGACGCCAATATACATCACACTGGCTTGGGGCAGGCATATTGTTTTGGAACGTTGTCCATGAAATGAACATGGTGAAAACATAACAAATAATTTACCCCATCACTAAAAATTTCTCTCCCAGGCAATGAACATAAGTAAATAAATTAAACATTCTTAAAACGTCAGGTTGGTTGGTTTGGTACGATGATAATAACACAGTTACAGCAAGAAAAGAAGATTTAACATAAAAAAATGATAATGATTATATATGATGTCGGGTCGTCACGAGGGGAGTGCCTAGTTACCCTAGCCCTAGTGACGAAGTGAGGGATGATTAGGCTATGCCCTGGACAATTGCTTCATGACGGGTCTTACTACTGTACTATTTGGCTCCATATCTGATAGGTATGTGCCCCGACAATGCACTAGGAGAAGAGGTTCAAGAGAAGCGGTATAGGGAGGTATATAGGTAGTTTATGTGGTCTTGGAATGACCACGAATCCACTGAGGGTAGGCGAAAACTGTCCGGATCCCCAAGGCGAGTGTGATCCAGAGAGAGGCAGACTGGATCGCCATGGGAGACACTACTAGGTAACGTTTGTAGGGCCACAGCAACCGTCTTCCGCGAGAGAGAGGTCTCTCCCAAGGAGGTGCTAGTTTTAGCGAGACGAAGGTTGAGAATCCCACTAGGAAAGTTTGGGGTCTGACGAGGACGGACTAAAACATAGCGAGGTTTAGGAAGAAAGATGTAGAGGTTTTTATAAATGAGAAGGCCAAATCTTGAAACATCAGTGCAGCTGCAGGTACCAGTCAGAGAGCGCCCAGTAACCAATGATCTGGGGTCTTATTCTGACCAACCACACCGCAGGGTTGCGGTGACGCTTGCCTGTTCTAGGCGGGGACCCACCCAGGCCTGTGTCGCTACCTGACTCTCCCTGCAAGGGCCTCTGACTAGTTTTTTGCAACTGCGCCTTGCCTAGTAGAGTATAGGGTGATTTATCTTATGTAGTTGGCGGTCGCTACATATGATTATAATAAAAATTATGTAATGTTTTTTCTTTGGCAGGGAAACGGTGAGAAGAAGAGTTTATCTTGCTAAAAAATATGACATACATATTCTGCTATGACAATAAGAAATACAATTAAAGCAGTGAGTTAGAGGATCTTTTCACAGGAGAGTGTTAGTGAAGGAAAGTGTCAGGTAGTGTACAGAAAGAATGTCTAAGCTCTCTAGGAGAGGGAAAGATGTGTGCTATTTCTGGGAATGTTTTATATCTGCGATGACAGAACGTCCACTGTAGGAACATTGGTCCTGTGTATAAAATGAAAGAGAGTGAGCCTAAGACGTGTACCGCCTGTGAAAAAGTAACTGTTGACCACAGGATATGGTATCGCCTTTGAGCGACCCTTCAACCCTTCGAGCAAGGGCTATCTCAGAGGGACAGGGCAAGGGCGATACGGACATCAAGGGCCGGTGTTTTCAGTTTTATCTCCCTGTGGCGTCCTCAGCCCCCCTCTCTCTCTCTCTCTCTCTCTCTCTCTCTCTCTCTCTCTCTCTCTCTCTCTCTCTCTCTCTCTCTCTCTCTCTCTCTCTCTCTCTCTCTCTCTCCCACTCAGTATACTGTAAAGACATAAATATTCTAGTCATGTCTATAAAAATAAAAATGAGTAAATGCCCTTCAATGATAAATTAGTTCCAAAAAAAAATGTACTGGATGCCATGTAAAGATTATTCCTTTTTGATTAATGACGATTATGAAAATTTTACTTACCCACTGGAGGAATCATAAAAAACAATAAACCTGTTAATAATAAATCACTAGTAATTAAAAAACAAATATTTTTTTTATCGCATTAAGAACGTCATAAAATTAAATGTCAGTGTTAACTTATCCATATGTAGATCGTTTTATACATATTGATATACATTTTAGTGATTCAGTGGATTATTTCACAAAAATCGCTAAAATTGTCATCATTTAACGTAACGAACGATCTGATTTTTCAATACTAAATGGCCACCTCGTGTGTAATGTAAGAGCTTACATAGGAACTTATCCTGTATGTTAAATAGTTTGACCGTACGATGCAAAGAGAATACATAGACAAAATTTATATTCAAGAAAGAAGCCTAGAAAACCGAGCGAAATTTGGAGCTACTACTTTACACCAGGTCTGAGACTGTGAAGGATTGATAACGCACAGACTGACAGTAAGTACGAGTCTAGTACAGGGTTTCATGCTTACAGATAACTCTCACTTGGATAGAACTTCTAAGCGCGACTTATTGGCAGGAGCCCCATGGAAAGAGAGCGACTTATATTATATTTTATTACGTTCAGGCTGGGTTTGTGATAAATGCCTGCATTGCCGTCAACAAAGCACTCTTGGGGTTTTGGTGGGAATTTTAATGCCGGTCCCACTTGCTCCTATATTACATTTGATTATGGAAATTCTTATCGTTTTGGAATGGGGGAGAAGCCTTTGGGATAGTTTTCAACGGGAAATATGTCTCCCTTGGGAAGAAAACAGAATATAGCGATATTTGTTTTTTTTAATATGCGTTGTATCGTGATATCAGTGATTCTCTTCTAAATTTATTTTCTTTCGGTCACTTATAAATATTTTAAATTTAGTTCTGCAATTATGGATAATTGATAGAATGCATTGTCTACTACTTATATTTCTGAAAAATTAAAGTCCAAATTTCTGAAAAAAATTAAACTTACCAAAAACCAACTTAATGATTTACTCCAACTGAATCTTAAAGGTTCCAGTCATTGTGGCCCTATTTATTTATTTATACGTGTTTCGGATAAAACACTAAATATATAATCAAAACAAAGACCTAAAAGGCCTTCAGTTCAAGTTGACAGGTTCTATGATCCGTAATGACACAATTGCATGCTTGCCATGTTAGAAGCTTTAAAAGTATACCATTGCACTTAAACAAACCCAAATACTAGTTAGCGAGTGAATCATTATTATTTACAAACGTGAATTTTACGTTTTAGTTGTGTAGATGTGTCGCCGTTTAGGCACCGGTTTTATGTGGAGAATTTCCAATTAGTTATACAATGTAGCATAGTTTATAAAACAATTACGATAGTGATTGCGCATTGCGTTTTTCAGTATAAGACATGACGAGCTTACGGTGTGTGGGCAGGTTGGAATTTGGCAAGTTCAAACACTAATGCATCAATAGTATGGATTTTATACGACAGTGTATTATAGACAAGGAGGTGCTGCCCGAGCATATGATACTTTATTGAACATTGTTAATAGGTTTCGATACAAAACAAATATAATATTTAACGCTTGTCAGGTCACTTCAAGGAAGGAGGACGCCCGCCGTGGGCTTGGGTCTCTACGACCGCTGTCCTGTCATAATGGGCCGTCAACTATTTTCGAGAAGTAATTAGATGAAATTTAAAATATTTTTCTCGCTTCTGGTCAAAACAGAAATGGATTACGAAAATTCAATTTTCGCTATTATTGTTGTGCATCAAAGGAAACACTATTTAGTTTTACACCAGTACTCTATTCATGTCAGGACTTTAATTTAGTTAATTGGAAAACGGTTTTATACCGTCACCAGAAAGAATTCTCTAAAACACAAATATTTGTGTAGGGCATCAATAACCGTACCTGGTGTTGAAGCTTAAAAGGGCTATAATTACTTAAATTCATCAAAACTACTAATAAAATAAAATCTTTTTAACCATCGCAACGAAACCCTTATGAGTGTTTCACTAGCTTAAGTGCGTGAACACTTTAATGAACTATTCTGGAATGATTTTGGTTCCGCTGAGAGAGAGAAAGAGAGAGAGAGAGAGAGAGAGAGAGAGAGAGAGAGAGAGAGAGAGAGAGAGAGAGAGAGAGAGAGAGAGAGAGAGAGAGAGAGAGAGAGAGAGAGAGAGAGAGAGAGAGAGAGAGAGAGAGAGAGAGAGAGAGGGAGAGAGAGAGAGAGAAGAAATAGATTGCCTGACCCCAAACCTTCAAAGAAAAGTGTAGCACAAGACAGGAATAAAGTAGACTAAGTGGAGTTAGGAACCGGAGTCCTGTGGGTTTATTTGCTGGGAACAACCGCTGAGGAAGCCAAAGCAGCTGATGGTCACAGACTACACTTGGCCAGCTATAACTTGCAAGGAGATTATTTTGGATGAGTGGGTTTGAGTTTGAGCTGCAGTAATTACCTGTTCATCAATGTAACAGCTGGGCTTTACACAAGTTGTATCAGAGTCGTCTATAATCAGTTAGGGTTGTAATATACGCATAAACATAGAATAAATGTATAATCTTTGTTTTATATAATATTTTAGCTTAGATGAACAAGCTACATCTAGTCCTGGGGTCTTCCATTATACTGTCTAGCAAGGGAGCTCCTGTTCAAATATTTACACCAACCGAAATGTTCATTTAGAAGTACATGTCAGATTTGATTTAATTGTCTTGTAAATATATGCTTTGTACTCACTCATTTCAATAACTATCCAGGTAAATATGATCCATAAAACGATAAATATTAACGCCTAAAAATTTTTTTCTAATTACAGTTTGGGAAAAAAAAAAGAAAAACTATACTATACTAACAAGCTTAATCAAATCGTCTAGATTTTTTAAAATCTAAATCAAATTTAATGACACGTAATCATGTTTTAAGGGGTTGACTACATTTTTCCACCTTGGCCTTATATTGAATGAGACCTCTATGTGTCATTTATCCAGATTAAACAGGGGTCTTGTTACACATGCCAGACATGAGCTAAGCAGACCTCAAACATAAGGGTTTACAGTTATGATAAAACGAAACTCAGAAAAGAGGTGTTATTTGGAATGTTTTGATATTTAGCAATGGACTAACGGTTTAATGATAAGTTAATTTTGGGCTCACACTTTTTGAGTGCATTCGAAGAGTGCTTGTAGCGATAGTTCACTAGCATTTGACTTGCGAGAAGGTAAAACATTTCTGAGTGAAAATCATGGCAACATCCCTCATGTATTTTTCAATCCATTTTTTATTCTTGTAACCATGTACTATTTATTATTGAACAGGTTATATATAGTCTGGGATATAGCAGTTATATAGGGGAGGGGGGGTTGTGAAGGCATGGCTACACTATATTTAATATACCGGGGAAGCCCGCACCCCACGATAGCCCTTCGTGATTACATTTTTACCACCTACCCGGGGTCGATGTATCTGGCTGGAGGGGCATATAGTGTTAAATTGTCTTTTTAATTTTGAACCGCATACAAATTGTGGAATTATAGTCGTTATTATGTCATCAATACTAAAATATTAAATATCGCATAGAAAAATAAAGGAGCAACAGAAGACTTATTGTAATAAAACAATTAACTCATAGTTATTCATTTAAATTTCAGTAGATCCGTTGCAATACGTCTGTAGATTGATGAAAAAAACATGCTGAATTTGTAGCATCAGGTCTTGATAACAAAAAAAGGTAGAGGTAAAGACATATTCCTTTCAAATATAAATGCATTCATTCATGAAGGACAAGACCGTTATTTATATTACCTTTGTATTCGTATTGTACCATCAATATTCTTGTTAATTACTGTTTAATAAATTGATTTGTTTTGTAACTTATCACCAAATGAATGTAAACTTTTATAAACAATAGTGTTTTTCTTATATCTATTTACATAACATCCTCCATTAACAAATTATATAAATGAAAATGTAACATCATTTTTTTCACTAAAATTTTTTTATTCGATTTTATAAAATTAATTGAAGGCTGCTAACACGGTTTTCGAATTTTGTATTGAACTTAAAAAAAATTGATACAGAACTTACCGCTTGTAAATTTATTTGAAGGCAGCTACTCTAAACAATATAGTACAGATAGTCTGTATAAATTGATCTTCTTAAAATGAAAGTTCCACCTCGAAATGTCAAGAGTTAAAAAGTCGGAGAGAAAAGTCCCGAAATCCAAATTTCTCTCCCTAAATAAATGATAATAACAAATAGAGCTTGCCTAAAACATAAATACAACTGAGAAACCTACATTTGTAATAATGTAATGTAAAAAAATTAACCTGGACCACTGCGTGAGTTATTTTTATATGAAACTAAGATCCCAATATTAATAAAATTCTTATAAAGTTGTCTGATAAATATTCTAGGTCATTTAACGACCTTAGCCTAATAGGTTTAATGATTGATCACCAAAGTGGCTGACCTGTTTGAGGTACTAACATCAAAGCCCCCTGCCTGCAGTGTCTACAACCTCAAACTAAACCTCGGTTACCAATCACTTTAACGCTGCAATGAGCGACAGTATATGGCATATGTAGTTCTATATAACTATTTAAATAGTAAATAAACATGCGTTCCGAAAGTGTTGTACACATGTTTAAATAAGGAAATGGATTTAAAGGATTTACTTAGAATAATTCTTATGCATTGAGAGACCTCTGTTGGAACCTAACTGCGTATACGAGGACAACATATTTGGTTTCCTTTGTGACTTGTTAAACACAACAGTACTGCCACTTGAGAGTTCACTTTGATTATAAATAAATAAATAAGTAGATAAATATTTATGAGCTGAAGCTTCAACCACCTGCTTATGGGAGTGAACCTCACATAGAACAAATATAAAAAATACTACTCAATACTCTCCGATGATATAATAATAAGTAATTGATTTCTAAAATGTAAATTACTTATGGACAGAGTCGTTTAAATTGACTTGTAACGCCGTAATACCTAAAAAATAAATAAAGTATTAAAATATGTTCTAGATTTAACCATGTACATAAATAGATAATAATGATTAGTTAACAGAGCGAAAAAATATTTATCTAGTAAGCATCTTTCAAAAAATCAAAGACTAAAACATTTGAATAACCCTTTAATGCAGTTGACGATTCACAAACAAATAATATTCGTGTCAAACTAAGCTTGTTCAGTCTTGACTAGAACTATCAGATTGAAATAGAAATATCTTTCGCAGGAACCAATTGAGTCAAAAGGTTGTGCATTCGGCGATGACTAGAGAGAACAGACACCCTCTGGCGATAATTGAATTTTTTCAACTTCATTTCAAATGTCGGCAGATGAAGCAGCCCTGATGAGTTTTTAAATTTGATCAGGCTGGGCAGATTGAATGACCCCCGGGCCAGATACGGATCCATCAATCGGCTGAGCCCCAATGCATCGGATTAAAAATTTGAATTCGCTCTATTAACCCCTTGTCCAACCGGAACTGATCCAGGAATTAAGTAAAATCCGAAATGAAAATTTTCAAAAAGTTATCTGAGCTTGAATGGACCTCTGACAGTGTGCACTTCCAATCAAACGGTCGAGTCAGAATCTTGGGAAATAGGTGAAAAGGATACTAGAATCAGCAATAATGGTTCTGAGATCAATTACATACGAGCGCGGTCTGGAAAGTTTCCGACCTAACAAAGGTTTTATTTTAGCTTTTATTTCACTAGCTTTTATATATTTTATTATCATCTTCATGTTGAGGTCAGAAAATTTTCAGACCACCTGTGTAGAACTATTGTGAATCGTTTGCATTCATTAAGGGCTCATCTTTAGATCAATTGGAAATGGCCTCCCTAACTGAAGACCGGAAATCTGTTAGAACTCATTGATAATTCTGATATTTTCCAAATTGTCAAACAAACCGGGAAATGGTCACTGCAAAAAAGTTCATTCATAGCAGCCCATTCAATTCGAAGTGCTATGATATTTCAAAAACTTAAGCAAATTGTAGAAAACGTATCCGATGTGAGGTGAATGTCTGAACCATCGTTTAATAGTGATATAGTAGGGCTCATTTCAACTATGGCTTTGCCTGTTTTACCAACATTTAGCAATTGCGATCTTAAACAGCCAGAACTCCCGTTTCAAATCTTATGATAAATATTTAAAAACGAGAACGTGTATTCTAATTTGCAAGACAACTAGACAAAAAATGAGCTCAAAAACTGAGCGATGCAAAATATCTACTTATATCTAATAAGAAATCCAAACTTTTCCCAAAAAACTAAATACATATACAAATCTGTAATTTACTTGGTAATATCGTGGAGCTTCACTAGTAAAAATAACATAAAACAATTAAAAATTATACTAAATATTTTATTTTTTTTTAAATTTCAAAACCCCTTTTATTTCATACATTTCAAACAGATGAACAAAATTCAAGGAATGTTGGAATCGCCGAGCTGTCGTGTACGTCAGATGAGGAAAAAGCGGTGCACCATACAGCAGAGCAGGTCTGAGTACACTCCTATATCATGAGCTTTAGGCGCAGTGATAGATTGGGGGAAGTCAATAAATGCGTAAGCCGGTGAGACTTCGTGCGGGTTTGCTTCAACTTCCTCGCAAAATGCTTACTAAAACGGATGTGTCTGTCCATTTTAATACCCAGATATACTAGGTTGTTGGCTGGTGCTATACTAAATAAATAGCTCAGAATCACTAATAATTATCCTAAGTTCACATACATTAACAGAATGTATGAAGAAATATATTCCTTTCCCTGAATAATTCTTCAACTTACAACTTACAAATGTTGGTTAGACAGACTGCTGGCCATACAGCATCAGCCAAATAATTTAAAAAAAGGTAATTGCACTGAATTGAATCATCTACAAGAAAAATAATGAAGTTTTTTTTCGGACATGTGAAATATTTATGACATAAGTTAATCACAATATAATTTATTTAATCTTCAATCATTCTTATCGTATTTCTTAATTATTTCATTGTTGATGATTGTTTTGCCAAATGTTAAAAAATTTCTTTTCGTAAATCTCTCAACATTATATATTGTATAGTAACAAATGGTAAGCAATCACACCAAGTTTATACCAAATATTATTTATATGTTTAAGATTTATTTAATATTATTATTGTAGTGTCATGCCATTTTGACTCCTGGTGTCCTAGAATTTAGAATAGCACTTCCCTCCTTCCTGGAAAATGCCAAAAATAATCATGATGCCAAACACTTGGAAATTGATTGGTTCCCATACTGGAGAATGTGAAATCAAACCAGCGAGTAAGCTGATTGATTGATCGATAACGGAAATCCGTGCTTGTCTTTCCCGTAAACTTAAGCACCGTCAACTTCTTGCCTGTTAATGAGACGTTAAATAAATCCAATATAGGTGGATTTTACTTTTTATTTTATTAAGCTAGACAAATGACATTCGATTAGGATAACTGATGGATCCTTGATAGGGTGCAATTGTATAATATTTTGCAGTGCAATATAAGTGCAATATTTTAATTTTAACTAGCTGGAGAAAAAGTCAGATAGTTATCTATATTTCACCCTTGGTTATTCTAAATATATAATAATGTTCAAAAATATTGTAAAGAAATCTTTAAAAAATAGTATTTTTTTTAAATGTGGAACCAAAAATAACGTATAGAGTCGATTCTCAAAAACTCATTAAATGATTCGGAAAAAATTTAGCATCAAAAATACTTAGTCTATTAATATAATGTGGTGATGAATCTCCTTTGAAAAAAATAAAATTGTAAGTAGCCAAAATATTGACATCTATCAAACTCAATTTGAAACATACTTCTACTGTCGGTTCTCAAAGATTTTTTTTTATGGATCATCGTTCCTTTTTATATGATCGTATTTCTCTATGAAGAAAGTTCATATTATTTAAGCTAAAATGCTAATTTTATATCGAATGAATATATTTTACGAGACAGCAGGATACACGTTCTCACTATAGCTGAACGTGTTACACACAACTTCAAAGTGCGTCTACATAAAGCAAAAGCTACCCTAAAGAGTAAGTTGTGCAGAATACTCCTGTTCACGGTCCGGTAACGATTAACATGGTTTAATCAAGTCCGTAGCCGGTGTTAGGTCCAAGCTGGCAGGGACTCGTAATTGGCGGTTTTATGGTCAAGCTCGAATCCACCACCAGGGGGCACAGCTCAACCACCACTGGAAGGGGGGGTCTTGGAATATTCCAATATAAGATTTTCGAAATTGACGCAAAAGTTGTTGAATATAGACGTTTTCCGCCAGGCCCAAAGGGAGAGGAACTACTTTGATGGGGAAATCGTCTTCTTCCTGTCAGTCTGTAATTTTGTACGTGTCTTTTACGATATTGGTCACCAAAATTATTAAATCAGTACAAAATTGAAAACGTTTATTTCTCAGTACCTCGACAAACTGATTTAATATTTGAAAATACTTGATACTTTTGATAATTTTATTACATAAGTTAGTCACAGCTCAGGATCGATTCAAGATTTCAAATTTCTGATTTTCCCATTGAGTTTCCTATAGTGCCATAGGACACAATAGTGATAAAAAATTCATAGGGAGAGCTGGGAATCGAACCTAGGCGTTTGCTGTTTGAAGTCGTAGGGAACGGTCAATTTATTTACTAAATCTTCTTCAACTTTTTTAACCAGAAACATTATCTGTTAGAACTAGAAACAATAACTGTAAAATACACTAACGTATTCCACTCTTATTTCTCATACAAATTTATGACGCTATAGCATCAGGAGATCTTCAGAAAATCGATTTATATGAACGTGTTCTAACTATAATAAATAATATTTGTAAAAGGAAAAATCACATTTGTTTTGTTTAAATTCCATTTGTAGAAAAGTAGTTTTGTTGAAATTATCCTCCAGGTAAACACTAGACAATTATTTTGCGTCAAATCAAAAGCACTGACAGTGAAAGGACAAAATGAAAATGAAGAACATCTGCATATTTGTGAAAGAGGGAGGGAAATACTGGGTGCGTCCGCAAGCATTTAAGAGAACTCTGGAATTAAGTCCCAACAACTGGCCCATTGTCCCAACTTGAAACATTTAGACATCTCTCACACGAACTAAACTATTTTTTTTTCCACCATTTCATTATTTACTTATTTTTTATTAATTAACCTTCCATAGTAGCAAACAACCTTATAAATATTTTGAATGGTGGCTTTATTTGATGCCCTGATTATGCTAAGAGTAAAAATACAGTTGAACAAATAAATATTTTGAGTAGTGTGTCAAAAAAAAAATGTTGACTTCCTGATTAGTAATATTTAATATGTATTGGGGCTGTTAAAAACAGCATTGAGGTAACTGATCAATGGAACCGCTCGCGTTTTCCGCCGAAAAGCTTTTAAATAGCATATAAGTAGAAGAATTGACAGAAAACGGGTTGAGGTTAAATACTGGCCAGGAAAGTTGAAAATCTCTTTTATCCCTTATCCTGCTGACCGCGGAAGACAAAGTCACTTATCGTGAAGCGGCGTAGATCCAATAGTACCAGGCGACTCCTAATTCCAGGAGACAGCGGTCGCTGGGAGAAGACGTATTGACCGGAGCGAGATAAGGGCGGCGGTGGTATAAATCAGGGGATTCCAGGTGTCAGGGATCTCCTGTGCACGGCTCAGCCCTAGGCCGACCTAGGTCTTTCATCCAGTCCTTCCTAGGTCTTGTCAAAGCAGGGCAAAGAGTATCATACCGTCATCGAGGACGCGACAAATAGAGCTTATAATAACGATACGCTGAACATGAAGGGAAAATATACGGTATGTGGTGATTTTCTTAAACTATCGATTGGTTCCGTAACCACTTTATAGTTTATGTTAAACAATAAACATTTTATGTAGGACTGTAAATATTTCTTGGATAGCGTACAAAAATGCTCGAATGCTAGTCTGAAGTTAGTAAATATGTATATTATTATTATATTTGTATTTCTATGATTACATCTTTATTTCTAATAAAGAATTTGTGTATATAATTTTAAATGATTATAGTTGCATATTTATAGATTCTTCTGGAGCTAAGTAAGTATTGTTTGCTTTTTTACAAAACTTGTTATTGGGATATGCATATATTGAATATGGTAATGTTTGTATGATATACCAAGCGAGCTATTGACACAAAGCATATAGGTTCCAATATAAGCCCTGTTCATCGCTAACAATATAACCAGACACGTGTGGCCATATAGATTATTAATATTATTTAATTATCTATAATTAATTATTATATTTATTATATATAATATTTATTTTGTGACACAATCCACCCTAAAAAAGCAATATATAATTGTAGTAAATACTCTCATTCATACCGAATTTACAAATATGCATTTGCTCATCCATACAGCTTAGTCCAAACATCTCCAACTTAAGAACTTCTCGGTTATGTAGAAGAAGGAACCAGTTGAGGTTGTGGAGAACGTGAGAGCCGCAGCCGCTCAGGAAATGTGGGGCCAATAACTTAATATATACAAAATATCACAGTATCAATTCCGCTTCAAGCTTCAAAGTATACTCTAATGAAGTAAGTGGGCAAATCATTTATGACGGAATTTTAAAGAAGTGTGATCTTGGGCAGTGTTATTTTAAGGTTTGTCAAATAAAAAGGTACATTAAGTAATTTTCTTAGTATTTTCCATTAAATGGAGCGGATGTGCTTCATTTTCGTCGGCTTTGCTTCAGATTGGTTTTACGATGGCGTACAAATACATTTATTGTTTATTTTGTAAATACGCGTATTCAAGCTGAAAATTACGCTTCATATATTAATGGACACCATTGCCTCGGCTTGTCATCGGGCCTCACTGAACAAGGTTGGAGTCTCTTCGGATATAAGCAGAAGACAGCCGACCCCCTTATGACGATATGTTAGCAGGCTGGGTCGGTATTATTCGACCCCGGACTGCCAAGGGTCCCTATTGAATTAATGGTGAAGCAGTATTTCGCCCAGGGGCCCTCCGCATCGGAATTGTCTCATAGCAGCTCCCACAACGGCTTATGTCAACCGCCAGGATTACCCTCGGGTCGGCTTTATGCTCTGCTCTCTTGCACCTTTCCGTGTAATAGCCTATCCCCTCTTCACTGTCTGTCGTGTTGCCTTTTTATTTTGTCGACTGGTGAATCGATGTTGACCAGATGAATATATACTAAACCTATTAGTTCAAATGTGCTGGAACATGCAGGGGCGAAACATAAAGAAAGCTAAAAAAATAGATGCCACGAACAGATAAGACGGAAGGAGAGCCAATTTTATTTGCACTAACTTAAGAAGATAGAACTTCTAAATAACAAAAGGGACAATCAGAATGTCATCAATCAACAAATCGTCGAAAAAAAAACCCAAAAAAACTCAGATTCAAGAAAGATTCAGGAGCATCTTAAATGGACTTCATTGTCAGGTAACCCACCATCTAAAACTATGATAAACCTATAAACGTTAAACCATGATTGGTTTAAGAGCCAGTAGCAGATCAAGCCTAACCCTAATTGGCAACACCATTAGGTGAACAGAGTATTCTTGTACGTGCTCTTACAAACATTTTTACACAATATTGGCACTTTTAAACATGTATTGCATGCATTTTATATTGTTAATTGTGTGTGTGTGCGTGTGTGAGAATGCTCTAAGAGGGAGAGAGGAATGCAGCAAAGAACTATTGCTTCGTACAGTATATTATTACTAGTTACACTTCTATAATAATTATATATAAATTTTTGATTACCAACAAAGATTTATGATCATTTTATTTTGTAGTTGATGCACTTAAGAATTACAGCATTCAAACCGCTAGTGCATATAATAAAATACTAATATGAGGGCACTGAATGTATAAACCTAATCGCCAGTCTCCACTGGCTAGTATCCGGTGACGCGGCTGACAGAGGAGCGTGGGGGACTTCCCAAGACTCCGCTTTCTCTTCGCATGTGGACTTGGGAGGCCTCTGGGCTGTCTGTAAATATTGTATGAATGAGCGAGTGAATGATGAATTGTAAATATGGTATGAATGATAGTATATCTTTATTACTTATTGCCTAGCAAGGCAGATTGTAATTTTAGCACAATAAAGGAATTATACAATAATTTGCAAAACCATCTAGAAGTTTTAGACAAAGTTTATAAAATAGAAAAGGAACATGCACATGGGATTGGTAAATACAAATGTTCTATGTACCAGAATAGAACTGTCAAGCACACTTTATTTTTGGTCACCACGCACACCACATAAGTTGTTCTAGGTTCAATCAAAAAAATTGCAAAATATTAATTCCAAACAATTTAATTTACTTAGGAATAGCCTTCTCACTTCCCCAGAAAGATTTTTTGTCGTCAAGTTCCTTGTTAACGTAAATGCTGCAACATGTGACCTGTGATTTTTTCAAGGGACTTTTTCAATTATATGAAAGCGAAAGGAGTACGTAAACACTAGCAAATAACCAACTTCCGTAGAGAAGGTTAAGTGACCAAATATAAGCACGCCAAGTATTGGACCGAAAATGATCCTCTGTCCTATAGGCACGAAATATAAAATAAAATTTATCATGAATTCATAAAGTTTACTTTAGGGCTGAGCCGTACGCTATCGTACATGAATAGTTGGAAAAAATAATTTCAATCTTCACCGATTTAAGCTTGTTCGGCTTTACGAAAGGCTTTCAATCTCTGGAAACACTACCTACCTCTTAGGAAACACATAAAACAGGTTATTGGCATCGTAAAAGAGAGGGTCAAGGCTGCCATTACATTTCATGACTTTGTGCCTGTAAGTAGGTAGCTATTTTAGATTTCAATTTTCAAAACGTTCAATGGTACATTTCATAGTACACAGGGAGAGGTTTTACTTTTAAATAGGTATGTGATATATTTCGTCTGACTGTCTATAGATATAACAACAGTCTTAAAAATGATTAAATCCAACTAGAATTTTCATAGTTTTCTTCCTAAAAACTCTAACTATACTTATAATGTGTTTATTTACATACAATGAGACAAAGTATAACTATATAGAAATATAGTTAAACGTGAAAAGAAGTCCCGTTTCCATTACCTTTTAGTCATCCTCAACTCACAGCTCATCAACATTCAAAGTTCTGGTTATTATCTGAGATTTTTCCAGGCATTTGTAAAATGATGGGATAAAACAAAAACTCCACAGACCATAAGACATCTGATTATGTCTTACTGTGAGTGAATCGTTGGACCTCAATATAAAGGGTATATATTGTGAGTACGGTATGAATGAATGAGAAAATGTGGTATGAATACGGTACATGTATTTTGTCACAGTTATATATTGGTCCTTTAGGCCAGATTGTAATTTTCTTCAAATAAAGATTTATTATTTATTCAAAAAAAAAAAAAAAAGGCTTCCTGTTGTACGAAATCGGAGTTGTAGAAGGAACCAATGTGCAAACTAGCAGTGCAAACTATCTAGAAGATAAAACACTGCTGTTTGACTTAACATGAAATTTCTAAAATTGAAACAATTACCGTCGGTTATAATTTTATTACCGTTGGTTATACGTTATAACCAATGGCTAGAAAAAAAAAGAAACATAAATAACATTATTTAAGTTTAAACAAACGAATATAATTTCTTTCCATATTTAAAACAGTGCAGGAGATTTAATAAAACAAATAGAGCTGCGTTGCTTTAAAGGTTTCTGACTTTAAAGGCCATTTTAATTTTTTTCGCGATCAAAGACTGCTAATGAATTTATTATCTGTCAGGTACAATTAATAATTCCAGCCTCTTGATTATCGATTTCACACCCCAGTAGCTCTCAGTGTAGAGTGTAGGCATTTATAATTATTATTGTCTAGAGCAGTTCAATACCGTTTTAAACGAGATACAATGAGGAAATTTAAGCAAGGTATATTCCACATTGTAACTATGATTTTTCTTTTCGGGAAAGAAAAAAATACCTACAGTTTACAATTATGTTACAATGATTCAAACATCATTTCAAAAATATTAACATGTCACAAATTCCCACACAAGATTTATTGCAACAAAGGTATATAATTGTGATTTAATGAATAAAATCACAAGAAGAATGAATAATAATGGCATAGTTTGGACACCAAAAGATCAAAAAAATCAAATGACTAGTAATCTTTCTATTGTTATTGAATAACACGGAACGTTTATAAGCTTATGACTTATTTACAGACCAAGACAAAAGTTAATAAAAACGATAATATTAAAAAGGTGGCACATAGCCTATTAGGAAGCAGAGTTAACACATTTAAAGTAAGTACAAACATTTCGATAGATATTACTTTGGTAAGTTACTATACTCACGCGTGAAGTGCAGCTCCAACCAAGTATCCTGTTAACCGACTTTAACGAATTACTAATTCCTATTATAAGTTAAATATGGCACTAAAACAGTTAATTTTAACATAGCATAGGTTATCTGTGGAATATTCAAAACATTTATCACAAAAACGCACATAAAAGCAGCTGGGCATGGCAGAAAGAGCTCTGTGGCTGACCGTGCAAAGTTCAATTTAGTGAACCAGTCCCGACCTGCAAACCAGCTACATCGTCACTTATTTTCGCATAATTTGGCTATTGATGGGCCGATTTCTGAATCAATTGTATAATCTTTAGTTAAAATGCATTTAAAATATTGAGCAATAAAAGTGAATAATTAGCTCTACTGATAACTGTATATTCCAACCATTGATGATTTCATGAAAGGTGTACCACAAAAATCAGTGAAGCGATTCCGGAAAAAAAATTGTTTTTCTTAATCGATGATTTTGATTAAAAATTTTTCTTTGTCCTTTTTTAAGTTTGCTCGAAGAACATTAAGTGAACGAATACAAGTGTAAATAATAATACAAAAATTAATTAGCCTGGCAAAAGCACTGCGTTGTTTTGGATCAACAATTGTGTTGTTTTGGATCAACAATTGTGTTGTTTTTAAAACAGGGCTGTGTGTGGAGTGGAAGCAATTTGCTCAGCTCCCATCCATCACATTAGAATATTCTTATCGCCTGCGGCTACAACTGATCAGAACCGTTGGTTGCGGCTAACACAATGCTAGCGAGCCTATTGTTTCTAAATGAATTCTAATTCATTCATTAATGAGCCACCACTGAATCTCATTATGAGCCAGCTCTCTGGCCCAGGTTTACATAAATTAACATTAACTAGCAGCAGAGCTCTCAAGCTTCATACTGTACTTTTTTTTCTGTTTCTAGGTTTGAGTATTTTTGAGTATATTTTCCAGTGAATCCGTGGATTTAACTGCGAAAGGAATTCAGTTACAATATGAATTAATTCACATCATACTGTGAAAGTAGAAACAAATAGGGTTAGAATTGGCGCATGTTTATTTGAAGTTGTAGCTGCAGGATATTTGCATAAAATATCAACAAAACGACCATCAACGTTATGATTTTCTAAACTCTGCTCAATCTACATATCATCATAATTTATAAACGATATTTTTTTCTGTAAAAGTTTCAAACTTAAAATTATTTTTACGCAAATCGATGACGAAGCGATTTCATCTTCAGTCCTAATTGTTCTAATAGTTGTAAATTGAAGTTTGTATACCTAAATACATTGTATTTAATTTTATAGCAGGAACTTCGATAATTATAAATTAAAAGCTGACACATTCAATTTTAAAAAATGTCTCTCACTATAAGCTAATGTAAATTTACAATAAATGGATTTGTATGTCATCTATGTTTTTTTTTTGTTGTATTGCACATAAAATTAAAAATTATATAATGTTTATGTTTTTTATATGAATATGTGTACAGGCTTATGTTCTATTTGCTATAGGAAGAATTATAACAGTACCATAACTAAAATAGACAAGTTAAATTCATTATGAATTTTAATTTTTTTTGTTGTAACAGGCAACTGATATTTTTTTTAAATATTTCTTACTAGGTTGTTTAACAAATAAAATAATTTTTGTAATTGTTTCCTACCAAACCTCGGACATTTTGAGTTCCCAACTACCAACTCGCTTGGGAGTTTGTTTGTTTTTTTGAAAAGTTTATCTGGACAACACATAATAGGTCCACAAATGTTTCGGTAAACAAATAGTGTCGGTATGTGTACACAAGGGGGCTGAGGGTGGTTTGATAACGAAGTGGATCCTGCGACACTGCTTTTCTTCATCTCTCGTTGCTTATCATCCAGACTGCAAAAACCAAAGGAATCGCATCCTCTGATATTTTCTCAACTGGCATATATGTTACCCACGTTTAATATGTTCGTTTGATATGTGGTGCAAGTGTTTCAGTGGCTAAAAATACAATCAGGAGAACCAATTCACGAAGAATCATTCTGATATTCAGATATTCAGTATAGACTGATATTCAGTTTGGATTTCGTTGAAAAAATGAACATCAAGTGTGCAGAATTTAATATTCAAAAAACGAAACAATAAGCTCTCTTCAATGGCAACAGTTTCTTATGAGCTTTCTTTGCTACTGGCACAATGATGAATGAAAGCAAGCGGAGATGGAGAGCAAGTTATCAAGCACAGCTTAAAAAGCAAAACAGACCAACAATATGATAATTTCTAAAAATTCGGCAATGCGTTGGATCGACGAGAGGGCAAAAGATGATTGCAGGTTTTTGAGTTTAAAAGTGACGAAACTTGCGACCAGAAATTATCAACTCATTTTTTTTTGGTTTCGTTAGTTTAGTCAACGAAAATCTTAAAACATTTGAAAAACTTCTTGAATTCCGTCACCTACGAACAAAAATTACAGAAAAAGGGTTTCGAAGAGCTAAAAATTGTTCTTGAAGGAAAAACATGTTCTAGCAAAAATCAGACAGTTTGCTCTGATTAGGCGGCATCTTCCATGGCTGGTAAAAACAAGGGCTGGATGTATTGTTTGATTAGTCCTCTTCTAAAACAGCACTGCGTCATTTACCAAGAATCGCTTCACACCAACGAACTGAAACTAACGTCTGTCCAAAAACCATTTGTTGACTGCATAAACGAGCTAGATCTCGTGCCCTCAATAGCAGGAAATGTTTAAAAAACGCATTGAGGAACATGAAAAACTAGTTATTCGTTGCGATGTTTGTTGGTTTTGCAGAGGAAAGTCTTTGGAAATCATATGGAAACTACGCAGTGATGTCAACCTGTCCAAAAAAAACTGAAGAACCTCAAACCTAAATACAATAAATGGCTATGGAATCTGACTTTGCTTTGTGACATGACTTCACATCTAAACTTGTTGAGCAAGGTGTTGAGCAAACTGGATTGCAAGGTAAATCTAATCATCTACCAATACTGATGTATCAAGTCGCATCGTTTGGGGAACCCTTTGTTAGACAGATTACCCTGAAAACCGACTAGCTCTTTTCATTTCTATTCAAGAACACGCTGGACTAACTGGGGTGAATCCTGACTACTAAAAGAATAAAATCAAAGTTTCATGTCTACTTCATTCCTTCGGGATGAGGGAGAAAAATGCTTTTGTAATACTTTTGTCAAACAAAGGGGATGAATCTGCAGCAGTACTCCCCTGGAATTCAAAGTGAATTAAATTATCTACAATTTAACGCTGTTTTCACATCAAAGAATGCTTAGCATATTAACTAAAAACGAATCCCGGATTATCTAGAGTTTCAGGAGTTATTGAAACATGAGTCTGCCCTTTGTTACAAAATTTCTATCTCTGACATGCTTGTCATTTTGGTGAAACATATCGTCGTGATCAATCGTTCTCTAAGATAAACTTTATAAAAGATGACAACAGGGTGTCGATAATCGACTCTCATTTGAAAAATTACTTTAAACTAGGACCGACAGCCAAAACTGCCCAACATTGAGCATTTAGTAAATAAAAATTAATGAAGCAAAATGTTCCCACATTACCTTCACTCTTCTAAGTCTTGCCCACTAGTTTCTTTTAATTCCATTCCTTCATCCGAGTTAGTACAGTACTTAGGTTTCTACCTCGGCAAACGGCTGACCTGGAGCCCACATACGAGGCTGAAAAGACAAGAACTAAACAACTAAAGAACTTTGGACAACTGTACAGACTAATTCAAAGGACATCCAGCTCTCCAATAGAAAACAAAATACTAATTTACAAAGTTATACCTAAGCCAATCTGGACCTATGGAATAGAGCTGCGGGGGACAGCAAAAAAGTCGAACGTCAAGCGTATCCAATTCTTTCAATCAAAAGTCCTGAGAACAATGGTGAATGCCCCTTATTACGTCAGCAACAAACCCTTTCATAACGATCTTAATATACCTTACATTCTCGACCTCATCCCTTCCAAGTTCATGAAATTCCATAGTAACCTATCCAACCACCATAGTCCCCTTGGACAGTCATTGCACTGCGCCACTCAGCCCTATAATCCTTCTCGGAGACTGAAACAACAGTGGCCTCGTGATCTGCTATAAATGCGTAACAGTGGGAGTCCTGGCAATGGCCACTAGAAAGTCATCATCATCATCAAATCATGCCCTGAGCGTATGTGGCTCTCGCGCTCTTGGCCAGCCTCCGCTAGCTCGTATCCGGAGACGCGGCTGACGGAGGAGCTTTGGGGGCTTCCCACGACTCCGCTTTCTCTCCGCATAGGGATTTGGGAGGTCTTTGGGCTGTTTGTAAATACTGTATGAATGAGCGAGTGAATGAAAATTGTATATGGTATGAATGAAAACATTTATCACAATTACTAATTGCCGAATGAGGCAGATTGTAATTTTATCATAATAAAGTTATTTTTATCAGTATCAGTAAATAAAAAACAATTACAAGCTCCAACTTGAGCTGTTGGTCGGTACGAATTAATTTAAAAATCGTTGTTGTGGTCGTGTTTTTGCTACTTTCGTTTTTCGGGTGGCTGCCCCTTAATCAAATCACATTGTAGTTAGTCACAGGTTTAAATTTACATTGCTTATAAAAACCAAACAAAAACTTTAACGTACCAATATGAATCCTGTTCAGACAAGCTCTCGCAGTGACTCTAAGCCTTGTTAACACATCATAAGAGAATATAATAATTTCCTTGTTTCTTATTTTTCCTATCGCTAGCTCCGCACCAACAATGAAAGATAATTTATACGGATAATTATATTATATTATAATTATATGGATATGGTAGACTATTTATGAAAAATATTTCGTAGAGGCCAAAACAAAAATTCCTAATACAATTTACTACGATTTATTTCAAAATTAAATTCAAGGTGTCACACCTCGGAGGGCCATCAGAGGCCTGGAGTTGATAATTGACTTCTAATATTCCTTTATTGTGCTATAATTACAATCTGCCTTTTATAAGGCAATGATAATTAAGTACAGTTCATCATTCACTCGATTATTGATACAATACTTACAGACAGCCCAGAGACCTCCCAAATCCACATGCGAAGAGAAAGCGGAGTCGTGGGAAGTCCCCAACGCTCCTCCGTCAGCCGCGTCACCCGATACTAGCCAGTGAAGGCTGACCAAGAGCGCGAGAGCCACAGACGCTCAGGACATGATAGGAGAAACTGGCCATTGTCAGGACTCCCACTGTCACGCGATTATAGCAGGTCACGAGGCCACGGCCGTTTCAGTCTTTGAGGAGGATTATAGGGATGAGTGGCGCAGTGCAATGACTGTGCTACAGGATTAGGGTGGATGGAAAGGCTACTGTGGAATTTCATAAACTTGGAAGGGATGAGTTCTAGAATGTAGGGTATATTAAGGTCGTTATGAAGGGTTTTGTTGCTGACATAATAGGGGCATTTACTATTGTTCTCAGGACTTTGGATTGAAAGGATTGGATACGCGAGATGTTCGACTTTTTTGCTGTCGAAGCTGGGAGTAGGCTTATTGGAAGGTAAGATGAGGCGTCATTGGGTGGTTTACCGGGTTTGGCGAATAGGACAATAATGGAATGTTTCCAGAGGAGAGGAAAGTGCGTCGTTCGGATAATGCAATTATATATGTAAGTTAGAAAGATTATGGCTTTAGGAGGAAGTTGTATGAGAATTTGAGGAGTAAGGAGATCATATCCAGGGGATTTTCGGTAAGGTAAGTTTTTTAGAAGGTATTTGACCTTAGAGGGATTAACGGCTTTTAGTGGAAGAGAGAGAGAGGAATAGGTGAAGTGAGGAAATCTTCCACAGTTGTGCTGTGAGTATGGCTTTGATGAGAAAGGTGAGGTGTGAAAGTATGGGTAAGATGCAGAGCAAATTCCTCCGACCTATCTCCATCTGAAGTCACCCAGGGATAATTGACTAGGAGCGTTAGTGGAATTCTATCTATTAGCTTTTTGAATTTTACTTTTGGTATTCACTTATGGTTCTAGGTATTCTGAACCGGATTGTTTAATTGTTTAATTAACCTATTTGCTTTCACTCATTCTCGAAACTGATTGAACATCAAATTACAACTTAATTATTAAATTATTCAGAATAGATATAATTAAAAACGAAAGCGATGTAGAAGATTAAATAAAATGAGCAGAAAACTATGAAAAGTGGGTTTTGAAAATATTACACAACCCCCTTTTTTTTTTTTTTTTTTTTTGATGCTTGCGAGTGAATGATTAGTTCACGCTAACTTTCGGGCCTTAGACAGTTATGAAAAAAATAAATAGAAAATGTGAATAAATAAAAGAAATTGAAAAAGACCACAAGTTCTCCGTAAAGCTTGAGGCAAGGGTAGTCTTATCCGAATTATGTCTCAGATTAAGTTTTCATTTTTACCCATCTCTTCTGGGTCTCTCTCCCCTCCCCTACCCTTCAATTTATATACAGCCCTTGATGAATATTCCTGAGATCTGCGGAGGAAAGGGGACTCAAACCTTTAATAGGGTAACTTTTCCCCTTCTTATTTTATATTTTGATTTTTTTTTTTTTTTTTTTTTTGTAAGGAATCAGTAAAGATTATTTTCTTTCCTTATATTATTCACTCTGTTCCCAGCTTCATCAATATTGTAAACTTATTAAACGAAAACGAAGAGTGAAGCTTCCTTTAAATAATCCTGGACGTGAAAATATTGAATTGAGAAACCCCTTATTTTAGAACATTGGTCCTAAAAAATAATAAAATGGAAAAATATATCTAGCTGACAAAAAAAAAATAAAACATAAAAAATTACACTGATATTTATTACTAAATAATAAAGGGCCTAGCTTCGTTGTAGAGACTACAAGGAACCAATGGTTAAATATCGAAACAAAAACGTGAATGATTGAGGTAAAAACATATAAGAACATATAGAAATTATTACTTCGGGAAATAGCAAGAAAAGTTGGGTTGGATTAAAATAGGAAATGAAAAAAATTTAGTTTTCGGAAACCTTTTAAACGTCTTTATTTTATAGGTAATTATATCCCTGACTATCAATCAAAAACGGCTAATTAATTCATTTCCGAATTAGACTTAATCTTCTTAGGGTTTATTTAGTGTTCTTAATAAGCAGGAAAAACTGCTAAGCTTGATTGACACTGGACTACAAGACTTTTTTTTTTTTTTTTTTTTTTTTTTTTTTTTTTTTTTTTTTTTTTTTTTTTTTTTTTTTTTTTTACAAGACTCACAAACTACAAGAGGTTTTGTACCAAAGTCCATGTCTTCACCATCCACCGATGACATCAGGCAATAAAAAAAATGACTTGAATTTTCCAGTGCAATTTGTGTCACTTGAATTTAAACAGATCACCACTTCCAGTGAACAACATGACTCTATTGAAAACGTTTAGCATTCAATCAATGCATAAATGATGATCAGTTGAAAAAAAAATTAAAATGTATACCTACGTTGGGGTCACATACCACAACTAATAAACATAGATCCAATATATAAAAAAGCTCACGAGGTCTCGAAACATAGCTATATTGTCTAATAAATTCCTTAATCTGCGGCGTTTTCGGAGAGTAAACTACATGTAAGATATAAAGAAAACGTAGTCGACACTAGTAGCCTATTTGTTTGTTAGAATGAAAAACAGAAGGCCAGTGGTTGACCCCTTTATGTGTGTGTCACCAATAATAATTATTATTAAAATCTACACCAGTGGAATTGATTACCTCAACTATTAACAAATAATAACATAATAATTGTTAAAATAATTAATAACTCTTCCGGCAGACGGAAAAAGTTTCGAGAATAATTAATGAGCCCTATTCGGATGCAACCTTTTCACAAAGATGATGTGCTGGGATTAATTTGGAAGCTGAATTAATTTTTATAGAGTGGCCTCTAACAGCTGCTGGCTGCATTCTTCCATTATTTCGGAGGCTGTTGTCCAATTTCCACCATACGTTTGAGATGAATCTTTGTTTATGCACGGCTGCATACAACAAGCATTGTTTCCCGATACCTCGAAAACGCTTCAATCCAATGCTTATTGAACCCTATTAAATATATATGGGATGAGTTGCCAAGTCCAAATTTTTAAACCCTTTTAGGTCAATGCCCCATCTAATGCAAGCCATAACAAACGCAAAAGGCGAAAACAACCCTATTAATTTTAAATTTTGTACATTTTTTTTCCAATACCACTAGATTTATTTAATGTTTCATACGGCCTGTTAAGAAGACATGAATAACAAATTGATTGCAAATCAGTACAATTACTGGAGGGTCTCCACTTGTGTGCGTCTCAGCGTATTTATTACTTGAAAATTAAAACACACGCATCCTTTGATAAATTTAATCTAGAGTTCAATTTGCATGAAATGTAGAAAAATTATCGCAAAAATCCGATCTTGTCCAGGGAGACAGTCAGCAAAGAATATTCCTCTTCAAAACTTGACACGAATATTACCCATTACTCTTCCTGAAAGGTATGTTTTTCTTACAAGCACTCGGTGTAAATACTATTGTACTTGATGGAGATAAGCGCTAAACGGCAGGAGAGGTGAGATAATCGAATTGCTGGAGGCCCATCGATAACGAACAGATGGCAGTGAAGGTGGCTTTTGAGACCTGCCACTGGCAGCTTATCTTTTGGCCTTTTGTAATCTCAACCGCTATATTGGTTAGGCCCAGTTCTGCCCTCAAACCTTTTTCATTTTTTTATAGACCCCGCGTATGATATGTCTTTAAAAATGTATTAGTCATTAAATATTGTTTAACTTTATATTTTACACACCCTCATCGCAAATAGATCTAGACAATTTTTCATATAATTTACTTACCTAGACTTTCCTAGAGGAAATTCAAACTTGCTTGGCTATAATCCTATACTTTTTGTTCAGAAAACAAAGTATATGTAATTTAAATTTGTCATATTTTGTTGTGTGGTGAAAGTTTAATATATTTACTATATGGAAATAATGTTTTATTCACAAAAAAAACTTATGTGTCATGAGTAGGCAGTTGTAAAGAAATTCATTGAAAAACTGAGGAGTCTAGAATGTTTTTATCTTACGAAAATTTATAAATTTTTGTAATTTTTATTAGATTCATTGGTTATATGGCTATGTTTGTTGTAAAACATCCCAATGAGTACTTAATAAAATATGTAAATATACTATTTTTAGCACATTTGACGATGTAGACTATAAATAAATACTGATTAACAACTTTATTAACATAAAATAACAATCTGCCTGATTGGGCTATAAGTAATTGTGATAAATTATCTCATTCATTCCAATTTACAATTTTCATTCACTCGTTCATTCATACTATATACAAACATCCAAGAGGCCCCCAGTCTTGGGAAGTCCCCCACGCTCCTTCGTAAGACGCGTCAGTGGATAAGAGCCAGTGGAGGCTGGCCAATAGCGCGAGAGCCACAGACGCTTAGGACATGATTAGAGAAACTGGCCTTTGCTAGGACTCCCACTGTCACGTATTCATAGCAGGTCACGAGACCACTGCCGAATAAGTCTCCGAGGAGGATTATAGGGATGTGTGGTGCAGTCCAATGACTGTGCTAGGGAATCAGGGTGGTTGGATAGGTTACTATGGAATTTAATGAACTTGGAAGGGATGAGCTCAAGAATGTAGGGTATATTAAGATCATTATGAAGGGTTTTGTTATAAATAAATAGACCAAAATTTGTAGCCTGTAATTTATGTTATAATATATTACTATATATGTTATATGTTATATATATATATATGTTATAATATATTACTTTTTTAAAAGCTTCATCATAAAATGTAAAGACTGTCCTCTAAATTAAGTTTTGGTGTACTTTAATGCTAAAATGAACCAGAAAAAATATATTTACCTCTCAAATAAAATTTAACCTCACAAAATAATTTTGGTTTTTTGATACTTTGGAATAACTATAGTCCCATCTGGTGAATATGAAAGTCCTATTGTTTATTGAAGTTTAAAGTCGAATATGAAACCCTCAGCTAAAAGCAAATTGGTGTAAACTATTAAACTATTTAGAGTACTGGGAAAAGCCGGACAGGGTGTAATATACGGCCGGTAGAGGACATAATGCAGTGTTAAGTATGCCGGTCGGATGTCCAATAGCAGGAGTCCTGGTATATTGGTCACTAGTGATCTATGAGTCCCATATTAGTGGGGCTCTAATTCTGTAAATCACCAGGTCTGGAGGGGCTGTTTAGCGCTGTTACATTGGCAGCCCTGACAAATACCAACACTGCGCTCATGCTGACCAATCCTGCACAGATAGATTGGTTCTCTCGCTCATTTCGAATCATCACCCTCACAGTCCAAATACCCACGCTTTACTAAGATTGACGAGAGCCAAGCCTCAGATAAATTGATTACAAGACAAATACATTTGTATTAAATTTTGGTTTATCTTTAGGTGTTTTTATTGGGGGAGGGCTCAGCTTATTTGGTGCACAACCAAATAACTAGAAGAATATTAATTATAATCAACGAGCGGCATTTTGGACTCCCAAGTATATTACCTACGATTAAAATCAAAAATTCATTTCATGGTATAAAAAGGTAACAAAACTGATATTTTGGTTTGTGGATATTTTGAGATAATCCAAATATCAACATTTCTTTTTTTTAAGCGCTAATATTAATTTATTAACTTAGGTTATAAAATTAGTTGTATTTTAAGAACAAACAACTTAGAGAGTTAAGGAACAATATTAATTTAAGACCGAGCTAACCAAGGAGCTTCCACAACATAAGTGATTCGGAAAAAAAATTTAATTGCTAACTGAGAAAATATTGAGCTGAAACATAAATCCGTCTCTAAAAGTATTTAATACTTGGCTATAGACTTTTTATTGTTTTGGATTACATGAAATTACTACAAATTTATTTCAAGTGTCCCAAAGGTTTGAAAAAGACAGAACTTTAATCTTAAATTTCGTCTGAAATTGCTCTTGAGAAACATGAAACGCTAGCGAAACGAAGTTCCCATTACAAAGAACCTACCAAAACATATAAAGCGTTGTTGAAAGTCTTTTAGACGGTACCGTCATAGTTTATAGGTGACAATGAAAAAGGAACAAGTTATTGTAATTTTATTATGAATTATTTCAGTTTTTTTTTTTGATACAATATTTATTGCGATAAAACTACTATCCACCTTTTATTGGGCAATAAGTAATTGTGTTCAATGTTCTCATTCCATATTTACAGTTCTTTACTCGCTCATTCATGCATTATTTACGAACACCCCCCTCCCTAGATAAGTCCCAAATCCACATGGTTATACCTCCCTCCGGAGAGAAAGAGGAATCGGAGTCTTGGGAAGTCCCCCACGCTGCTCTATCAGACAAGTCACCGGATATGACCAAGTGGAGCCTGACCACGAGCGCGAGAGCATCTTCTGCTTTAGTCTCTGAGTACGATTATAGGGATGTGTGGCACAGTGACTGTGCTAAGGGTTTAGTAGGTTTCGATGGAATTTCATGAACTTGGAAGGAATGAGTTCAACTATATAGGGTATGAATATAGTTATGAAGGGTTCCCTTCAACAAACCGATATAGAAACAGTCTAATTAAAAAAAGGTCAGATTATAGCAGACTCTCGTTCACAGAGTGCTAGTTTGGATAAAAAAGTATTGACAGAAAGGAACTGTACATGATGAGAAAGAACGATTGGCCAATTTTGATAGTGACGTGGAACTGAAATGAAAACAAGGAGACACATTCTCATTTCCAAAAATGAAACTTTTAAATGATTATGTATACACAGGTGGTCTGAAAAGTTTCCAACCTCAGCATGAAGATGATAATAAAATAAATAAAAGATAGTGAAATAAAAGCTAAAATAAAAGCTTTGTTAGGTCGAAAACTTTTCATATTAACTGGATCAGCTAGATCTTTGCAGGGATTTTATGACCTCCAATAGTATGATGGCTTCAATGTGGCGCTTCCGTACCAGCTTTAGTTCAACTTCCTGCCATCGCTAGCTACAGAATTACTGGAGAGTCGGCTATAATATTGTTTATTTGTTCAGTCCTTCCGTTTTATTATTGTTTGAATTAGCACGGTAATATTTAGATGGCTTCCTCATTGTTTGCGCCAGGGCTCTTAAAAATTAAGAAGTCCCCAAACGCCAGAAAATTGCGCCGGTCTTGAGAAGCTAGAGGTTTGATTGTGTCGGCTAGCTCACAAACTTGCCAACAATAAGGCATATACAATAAACAAAGTCAAAAATATTAAAGAAATAACAATTCATTTTATTAAAAAACAAAACAAAAAAAAATTACTGATCAGCAACTTAACCAGGCCTGAATATTATTATAAATAATTGTTAGTATAATTAACGTATAAAAATTACGAAAAAGTTTATAGTCACGATACGCTGGATGTTCGGATAGCAGCCGCAGGACGGTGATCTTCGGATAGTCAACCGCAGGTCGGCGATGTGCATGGAGAGATAAAGGGGGATAGGCCGAGAAGTTCAGTTGTAGAAACAGCGACTTCGTGTTCGCAGGGGAACCGTCCGGTATGGAGTTATCTTCAACACTGACTAAAAAACAGGCTCAGGCCTAAAGCCTTGTCCTCTAATACGCAAAGACGTGTTTATTTACTTCCTCGAGCTGTATAATCCTTCGAACTATTTCCTCTGTCGATGTATACAATATTATATTAAATGATTCAGTCTGTTTATGTATACAATATTTGCATACTAATTGTCTCCAGCCGAAACAATCAGAAAAGGAAAGAAAATAAATTTATAATTTAAAAATAATTACGATCATAAAAAAAAATCTTCTCAAATAAATAAATTAAGTTTAATGAAAACTTATTTACTGCCTAAGGGCCCGAACACTCATATTATAAATGTTAATTAGTGGAGTAAAACAAAATGGTTGGGACCTTGCTCTCCAAAAGAGGAATAAATCGATAGATCGGGTCAAAAGGCATAGACATCATACCGACGAAACCTTCAATAACAATTTTTCGCTTGCCAAGACCGTATATTAGCTAAAGAAGAGCTGAGATTGGCGGGTCCTGGGACAAATGACTTCGTTACCAGACGGAGGAAGTTCGAGCCCGCTATCGAACCGGTAACCTGTAACCTGATTAGGGTTCATCTCTCGCAGCTAGCCGATAAGAAGATACAAAGCGAGGCAGGCCATTTGTAACCCTACCCACTCTTTATCTAGCTCTATACAGGCCTCCAAAAATCCTGTCAGATCGTCCCACCTCACTTCGGAATTAATAACACCTGTAAAGCCATTTGTGGCCTTATCTTTCCCATTTTGTTTTTTTATTAATATCATTTTCTTCATTAGACGATGGTAGAATTACAAAAGAGATAAAAAAAAACTCTGACATGATTACCTTTGTTGAGAGAAAAATGAAAAAAAAACAAAGCACTTCGGATGAATTATAAGTTGGTACTTTGATGCCATTCCTCAATGCCCTGAAAGTTAAGCCAACGATACAGGAGACGTTAACAATAAAGTCCAAACTTGAAGTGATTACAAATTTTCCTTTACTTCAACAGATGCCATTTTAGACAGTCCCTTAGACGGTGCAGATTTTCGAAAATTTGAAAATGCCGTTCTTTATGTGCGTTTATTCATATCAGTTATTCCTTTTAAACATTTATTTTATTCTAAGATTTAAAAAAAAAATTGTTGTGCTTATAAAGTTTGATCATTGGGCTTACAGTAGTTATATTTACGTTTTTACATATTTATCATTTTTAGTTACATATTTCTGTAAAAATAAATATATTTAAAAGTGCACATTAATTTCTTTTAATACATGTAAATTCTGACCCTAATAGTTACTAATGAAAGTAGGTTTTATAACAAAACCAAGGTTTCCAAACGATATTTATGTTTTCTTTATTTTTTTTTACTTCTAATGTTCTTATATAATTATTTATTAATGAATAATGATGATAATGATTATTAATGAATAATTTATATCATGCAATAGCAAGTATTGGTTTGATGTAACATCTTGCTAAGATAATTAATATATTATAATTATATTGACCCCCTAGACTAAGGGCAATGTCTCGTATCTGCTTCAAAGGAACATATTAAAAATTGTAAAAGTTTAAAAATATATAAATAACCACTCATCCTAAAGCGTGGGTTAGATTTCTGACTAATTCCCTTCGGTTCATTAGGCTATTCTTCAGACGAGAATTGGCAAGATTGTCGCCGGCATTAGGAGAGCGACACAATGTGCTTGTTCCGGCTACTACGAGATAGCTCTGCTCCCTCGGGAATAGGAGGACTAATTCCGAGCGATCTTGTGAAGCTGCCTGGATCTGACAAATTAATTAGGGTTTTGTCCCACGGGTCCTGGCTGCCACCCTCCCATCCGAGCATCCCTGCCAGTGAAAAAGCTCGCTCCGGGTGCCATCCTTTGCATGCTAGGGTTTAGATTTTCATTTTACAAGCAGTCAATGGCGAGAGGTTACTTCGAAAACTTTTGATTAAAATAATTTTATATTTGAAAACCATTCCTGTAGATCCAAGGTTTGGTGGTATACTTTATTTTATTCTTTATTACAATTAAGTATGACTAAGTTGATAATGACTTCTTTTGATTGATCACTAACTAACCTTATACCGTTATTTAATTAATAACCATTTTTTTTTTAACACATTCTGAAATGTGAGAACTTAAATCAAAATCAAAAGGCGATGAAGAATCATGAATAGACAGCTTTTGACAAACATATACATACATGTGTAGAATCCAGAGTTGATTACAATACTTTATGTGCAGAATCTACATCCGATTATCAACGATCAAGTAAGGAAATAAGTAAGTTTGAAAAATTATCAAACGATTTGTTGCTAAATTTCAGTTCGAAACTTTGATTGTAAACACCTTTAACCCTAAAAACAAAAAAAAAAATTTATAACAGAAGTTCCTATTTTGTTACCGTTTTGAAACACTCGTTAGATATGGTAACTGGTCTTATTTAAAAAAATTACTTTTTACAGTCGATTTCTTGATTGTCAGGTCAGGGTACCGTTGGAAGTTATATCTAATGTAAGGATGTCACAAAAACATTTGCCAACTACATAAATAAATGATAACATACTTTAATTAATATCTACATGTTTTGATTAAAAATATGTGCTATTAATTATTATTTAGTGGAATGTAGTTTAAAAGATCCATTAAAAACGTATTAGTTAACTTCTTACAAACTAACAGGAACTTAAGTGGTGTAATTTAGTTGTTAAATGTACTTTAACCCTCTTCTGTGTACATAATTTTTGTCGGGTTGCCACTAGGGGAGTGCCTAATCACTCTAGCCCTGGTGACAAGTGCGGATTGTTGTAGTTTATAACATGGACCGTGTTCCATGTAGGCGTTAATATTTGACTCCATTTTTATGATAGGGATGTGTCCCGACAATACACTGTGTTCAGGAGAAGAGGTACAGAGGTTTCATAAAGAATGAGACCAGTTTTCAGAGTTCGGGCGGGAGATCGGCAGCGTAATAGGTACAAGTCGTCAGAGGGTCTGCTAGACTGTGAGACAGGGTGACGGAGCAGTGTAGACTGGTGGAAGACTGAGTGGACTTACTTGCAGGGCCCCGAGGCCCTGACGTATCGCGACCGAGTGATAGTGGCTGTCTAGATGAGGAGACTGGGAAAGATCGTGTTTACAGGGCGAATCCCCTTGGTTTTAAATATTATTTCCCCTACCCACCGGAAGGCGGAGCCTGGCTTGAAAGGGGTATGCTTATGATGTCACACCTCCACCGAGATACGTGATCCCTCGTCCCCTAAAGGACTGTTTATGGAATGGCTTTCAGATTTTATGACCGCCGGAAGGTGACCCTAGGTTTACCGGGTCGGTTTTATTAGGGGCAGGTGGCTTACCCTCTCAGGTTGTATTGCTATCGACCTTTGACTCTCTGTGACTTGTTTACGACTGCCAACGACTACATTTCTATTGTGCGTAGTCATCTATGTAACACTTCAGAAAAATTGTATTAAAAGACTGCCAGGATATAGTTATATCATTAAAGAAAAATAAATTAATTTCTTAGTCATAAATTAAGTCACCCAGGATCATCACTTTCTTTCTTCGGTTCTCATAACTTTGAATTCTTTGATTAAACCTTATTATACTCTAAACCTTAGACAAAAATCAGAACTTTATATTAAAATTTTTGTAGCCAGGTTTAAGTTAACATCATATCGTTTATTTAAGCTCCCCAATCAAACAATCACTCACTTAGCTAGGTATTTTTTTTCCACAGTATAAAGTGATATTTAATACTACTCATGATTGTGCACGTAATCGTGATAACTGTTCTCTCGGTTGTTGTAAAAAAGTCACTTTGGGTGTAAGCCATCGACACACATACGATAAACAGCCGTACGAATTAAAACCTACCGCGTGACAATAAATTGATTCGTCGCAATTCTGACCTGCGTAAAATACACTAACATGAAACTTAGAATTAAATGGGAACTTTAAAATAAATTTAACCTTGGCCTACCCGTCATTATGAGACAGCGCAGTGTTCAACAGAACAATCGATTGCCGCCCCCTCGTTAACTTAACATTAGATCAATAAAGAGGACCGTACAGCAAAATTAGAACATATATGACCTTCTGAATATTCCATAGAGCAAATACGATTTGCAGTCAGGGAAAACTTGATAGTGTCACGCGAGATTATCGACTGGGAAATAGTTAAGACATGTGTGAACCATGGCTGATATTGTGAGTGAATTGTGCCGATATGGGTATAGATTGAAGCCATTATTATAAAATGTTTTGACTAAGGATGCATTCGTATTTGTAGATCAGGTCCTGGTATAAGATGGTTGGAGGATATGTAATATGCGTTACTTATATATGTTTGCTACTTAGCATATGGTTAAAAAATGAGGATGATAATTAATTGAACAATCACTACAACAACAAACAATCTACTCATCTCGATTCAATAATGATCAACCCATGTGACTGGTTTAATTTGACTAACCAACTAAAATCAGGATTAACAAATTATAAAATTATTCTTTTGTTTTGTTTTGTAAATATTCAATTTAATATTTCGTTTCCACCAGACAAACCAAAATAGGTTACAAGACGGCTTCGTCGTAAACTACTCTTTCGTCAGTTGTCTCGTTTTTAGCCCCACAAATCCAGATTTTAACTGTATTTATGAATTACTATTATTTTTACAAAACTATAAAATGGCAAAACACACCCATTTTTTATTCATATAATCAGCTTTATTATGATAAAATCACAATGGGCAATAAGTAATTGAGATAAATGTTTTCATTCATACCATATTTACAATTTTCATTCACTCGCTCATTCATACAGTATTTACAAACAACCCAGAGACCTCCTAAATACACATGGTTATCACCTCCCTCGCATGCGAAAGAGGAAGTGGAGTTTTGGGAAGTCCTCCACGCTCCTCCGTCTGCCGCGTCACCATATACGAGCCCGCGGAGGCTGACCTAGAGCGCGAGAACCACATACGCTCAGGACATGATTGGAGTAACTGGCCATTGCCAGGACTCCCACTGATACGCATTTATAACAGGTCACGAGGGCACTGCCGTAAACACACCCAAAGGATAAAATATGTTTTTAACCCTAGTTAGTAGCTGGTCTGAGAAACTAATGAAGATTGAAATAGGTTTAAGTTGTGCTCATATATGTACTCCTTTATGTCTGATTGCTAACCTAGATTTATTATTTATTTTTCATAAATATCTCACGTTTAACCTCACCATATTATGCTGAGTGATCCTTAACCAGAGCCATCTACCTTCAAAAATAATCCCGTGTATTGATTCTGGCTGACTTGTAGTTTAGAATTGCTGTCTAACAAATAGGCCATGGTGACCGAATTATACTATTGTACGTTATTTTTAAGTTGATCGCATAAACCTACGACGTACGTTAAGCTTTAGTTCACAAATAAAAAATTGATAGTTTTTTAACATACTTTTTAGATAGGTGGTTGTTTAATTGGGCGCATTTTTGAGGTGGATCTTATTCGATACTTACATGTAAGTATTTGTTCTGTGTCCAGCCTTATACTTATCATAATAGCTACCTCAAGAAGGCTACTGTATCTCACCTTAAATTTTATTTTCTATACTAGAAACCTCCTTGATTTTCTTCAATCCACGCCTAAGAACTACTCATTGACTGGATTAATCTTAAATTTATTAAAGTCATTTAATGGAACAGGAAGACCATTTGTTTTTATCCCTCAGCTGAGCTGAAGTCAAAAACTCCATATTCAAGCTTAGTAGTCACATTTGAAAACTCAAATTAAAAAAAAAATACCGTATACAAATTGATTCATTTTAATGTGAATTCTGAGAGCAAAAAACAACTGTCAATATGCTAATACATGTAAAAATACTCAAGCGAAGCGGATAAGCCCGCTGGTTTTTTTTTATAATTTGTTTTCAGGACTTAATTTTTACTTGAAACAAGAACGTTGTGCCACCACAAATGAACTTTATTTCCAATTCTAACGAAGCGTAAACCGGCTTAAATTAAATTATGAAGACCCGTACAAAGAGGTGATTGAGGTAGTGGATTCAATCAAGCCGCGATAATATCGGATCTGGCCTCTCTCACCCCTCTCTTTCTATCTGGTTTTTGGCACTACCTTCTACAGCTCAAACAAGGGACCTCATTAAGCATTATTTTATTTTATACTGCATCCATTTTTTAGAGATCGTTTCTTTTTCTCAAAAGCAGAAACTTTAAAGTTTTCAGTACCATGTCCAAGGCAGAGATACGTCATTTTACACGGCGCTTACCTTTATATCAACTTTAATACCCTTGATAAATACCTTCAATTAATTGGTGATAGGGGGAAAATATTTTCTTAAAATAAAACTTACCATCTGGTTTTTTTTTGGTTTTTTTTTCCCCCTTAGCTCTCAAATTTTTAAGATTACGGATAAGGGAAAAATAAAGGAATTTATTTGGGGTGAGCGGATCCTTTTACTAGGAGTACCTGTTTGAAGGTGGAGTGAGGGAATTAAGGAGTGTGGGAAGCCTCGGTAGAGGTGGAAATGTTGCGGTGCAGTGGTGAGAGTCTACTGAAGGCTGAGCCTAGAGTCTCTCTAGGCATGTAGTGCAAGCTCATCTGTTTTTTGTCTTTTTTTTCTATAGCTCTCAAACTTATAAAAAATAGGATGTGGGAAAAATAAAAGGAAAATTATTTTGGATTGATGGGTGCCTTTCACTAAGGGGAGTCCTATTTTAAGGATGTATGAAAAGGATATGGGGTGTGGGATGCCTAAAGGAGGCTGGTGGGTTCGGGAAGGTAGTGAGAGTCTACCTATGGTGGAGCCTAGGGGTACTAGGCATTGGTTTGTAGTCGGCCAGGTCATACCTGGCCTCGCCCCAGTAGAGACCTGCACTAAGTCGGCCTATCGGCCGGGAGATCAACCTACCCTTAGTAGGTAGAAGGGGTCATGTGGCTTCGGTTGAGTCGGCCGGGAGATCGGCCTCGATCTTTCGGCTGGGTGTGGATCGTTCAGTTCCCGTCAGGGGGCTCGGGTTCGATCAGGCCCATCTGTCTCCAGGCTTTGGCGGTCCAGCAGTGCTTCCATCGGACGGGCATTGGTGGTGGTTTAAGGTCGGAGAATAGTGGGTTGTGGCTGTGTTGAAGTGAATCAAAAAATTTGATGTGTCGTCACTTGATAAAAACTTGGATGGTGAGCACTTCAAATTTTTCGTGGATCTCGTCTGCCTTCATTCGGTCGAACGGGGTATGTTTGAGGGAGGTGCGGAGAACTCTGTTCTGGAATTGCTGGAGCGTTTTTAGAGTGTTAGGAGTCAGATACTTGGGGGTAGTTAAATAATAGTGGGGTCCCGTACATCTTGAGGCGTACCGATAAAGCCGGGTTGTGAATTAGGTGTTCTAGGCTGTAGAACTTTTTCCTAATACTCTTTAACTTCTTTCTGAGATGTGTCGTGAACGACAAGTGTCTACCGAGGGTAATCCCAAGGTAGCATAGCTTGTGGCTCACGGAGCACTCTTTTCCGTCTAAGGCGAAGGATTTAGGTAACTTCTTTCTTCCAGATTTATAACGAAATATAATTCCTTGCGTCTTGGCCGGGTTGACTTTGATGTTAACGGCGTCGAGTTTCTCAGCAATGTGTTGACTGGCGCTCTCAGCTAATTTCAGGGCTTTGGTGGGATTGATGCTAGTGCTGTAGACAGCAATGTCGTCTGCATACGCCAATACCTCACAGTTGGGGTACGAGGCTCCTACGATGTGGGCGGAGTAGATGTTGAACAGCAGGGGGCCTAGCACTGATCCTTGGGGGACACCGGCAGTGTATTTTCTTCGGGTCGTAGTGGTGGTACCTATCCGAACCGAAAAAGTTCTTCCTGTGAGGTATGAAGTCATCAGGTTCAGTAGCTGATCCGAGAATTCGTATTCCCTTAGATGTAATCCCAAAGCTCATCTACTTTGTGAAATAAGAAATATAAGAAAGAGCAAGCTATTAAAAATAAGGGGATGCAAAGTCCATATCAATAAGCTTCGGATACGCAACTTACATCATATAATTATATTTTATTATTAATTTATATATTTCATATACATATATCATGCATTAATGTTGACATTAATAGTGTTCTTGAGACACACGGATAACAATGATTTAAGGTTATAAACTCAATGAATTGGATTAGCAATATTGTTGACAACTCTCTTAATTTCTTTTTAGTTAAAAGTTATTACTATTTTGTATTTCTCTTTATTTATGTTATCCACCTAAATGGTGACTTTAGCTTACTGTGTGACGACTTAAAGCAATAAAGGCACAATAGACTAGTGATCAGCCTCCTCCCACCTTGAACAGATACTCATAACGGCCAGTCGGAAACATGTCTGCTCCGCCCCTCCGGGCCCGAGGACAGGGACCCGCAAAGGGACTTACTTTGAAGCCCGGGCCCCGGATTCGGTTTGCATGGACCTCCCAGTATCCGTTGTCTCTCTAGAGCCTCAAAGCCCCCTGAGTGATTAGCGACCGCCTCGGGCAGGGCACAAACAACAATAATTCCAGACAGGCTACAACGGTCAATATCCAGCTCCTGTGTGCCCCTTGTTCTGCCGACAGAGGGAATCGTCACACTTGCACCATCTAATTTAACTGCGGGGGTGAGGTGGGATACAGGAATAGGACTGCCCACCTAACTATAAAGGGTCGACTGACTAATTATTGCACCCACCGGTGCAATATTACCATCTCATTCTATCGTTTAAAGCTCAATGGGGATTCAAATTCAAGGGATTCAAAATACATCTAGTATTATATTCCTACCATACAGCATTAAGTAAATTATTCCGACATTTAAAAAAAAATATTCATAATATTAGCATTTACTTCATTATTCAGCTGATCTCGATTGGAACGAGAGGACTCATCACATATTTTTTGCCTTTAGTTCAAACCATAAGCCAGTTAGTGTAGTGTCCTAAACAATCTTAAATGTGAAAAGATCAAAATAAAGTTCAATTTAAGATCTATCGTCCAAGGAAAAGAAAAGTGAGAGAAGACATCACACACTTTATTAAAGACTACCCTCTCCTGTTCCAAGGGATTTTTGTTTATCAATTTTTAGAGATTTTCGATTGTATGTCTAATTTGAAAAGGCGATTTTTCAGTAACTGATTTGGTTAAAATAAAAATAGAATGTATTATTGGGTAATCAGAACCACGTAATAATTTTTGAGAAAATTTATTCCATGTTTTCAGCTCCAACGTAACATACGAATATGATTTTATTCCATTCATTAAGTTAAAATTCAATTCATTAAACAAATTATACATAAAATAAAAAATAAATTAATAACAAAATGAAAAATAGCAAAACGATTAATTTAAAGATAATCGTTTGGCTACATAAAATTTCTATGGTCTTTTTCTGATTATAATTAACTAACACATCCAATATTACTGATTGCAATCAGAAAACTGTGAATTTATGCTTGATTTAACATCGTCTCGACATGATGGGATTTATGTCAATTGCTAGGTCCCATAATTAATTGATTCTTTTTTTTTTATCTTGCTATATTTTTTTTTGTAATACTGGTCATTTAATGAAACATTTCTTTACAATACCCAAGCTAGAGAGGCGTTTGAACCCCCCAAAAAATACATAAATAAATTAATGAATCAATACGAATATACGTCTTTTTAATGCCACTATAACATAAATCACAGTTAAATGATGAAAACTGCTATTAATGGCGAAAAATACTTCACTAAATGTAAATTAACCATAAGGAGAATTTCGCAAAATTTTAAAAGAAAAGCGTTTACCTATAGAACACTAGCGTTATTAAACATGGAGTTAAAAAGCAATCAATAAACAATAAATGATTATTTTTTTAACAATGCTCCATACAAACATGTGACTAAAAATGAAAATTTAATTTCAGTCTTTTTTGAGTTTTTCATAATTCCATAATTTTCTTTTTACTTTGAATGGAATGAACTGTTGATTAATTAAAGCGTTGGCTTAAATTTTAATAAAAACTTTATCCTATATTATTTATCTGTGTTTAAGGACGTCGGTAAATTTCAATCCATATCAATTTTTAATTAAAACAAGAAAAGTAAAAAAAACATGTTAGCTGCATCAATGATAAAATGAGTGCAGAAAGTTTGTGTTTAAGTCATGAGAACAAACCATATTGTCACTAGCCTCTTCAAGTAAATAACGTTATTGCAGTGATGAGAATAGTACTGAAAACGGTGTATCGGAATTTGATGGAAATAAATTATGTATTCGACATAATACAGAAAGAATCCGTCTCCATGATATTTGCAGATTTGTTAATAATTTTCCATAATATGCTGTTGAGGAAGAAAATAGAGAGAAAAACAATAACATTGATAGAGGAGTCTGATAATTATTAATTAATATTCACACTCTGCGGTATAATAAAGAAATACAATCTCTTTGAATATTGAAGAGAAACTTGTGAGAGTAATGGGTTTCCACCGCTGAAGTTAACATAAACGACATTAAAGATATTAAAACACCTCAAAATGGAAATGCAATAAATTTTCATTACTTCTTATACCCCACTTTTTGCATAAACATGAACTCCGATCATCTTACGGCGGTTGGAAACTTTTATAAAGTTGTGGAATAATTAATTATAATGTCAGAAGGCGTCAAAACTCTATTTCTCTGGAATTACGTTATACCCCCCCCCCACCCCCCTTCCGTTTATCGTTATTCGGAAAAGCGGATTCCTTTTCGCAAGGAGAGTTTGAATATTCGCCGCGGAATTTTTTTTTTAAGGGTTTCGAAGGGTTATTGAGTGTGGGGGTGAAGGGGTGTATCAGTTTATGCAAATTCCCACCCCCTCATCTACACCCCCGGGGGGCAATTTCTCCCTGAGCCTTTATTGGATGATTTATGGGCGAGGAGCCAGTCCGCTGGCCGGCGTCACACTCATGCCTTCGGCTTTTTTACTTCCTACCAAGTTTTCGGCAAATGGCCCTGATTATGATGTTAGTACAATAGTATTAAGGACTATCGGTTGATCATTAGGCAGATATCAGTGTCTCACGTGACTGTAGCAATAGTTGGTCCCGAAGCTACTGAGCAAATTGCTAACGCACATTATATATTATCTATATATCATCCATTATATCCCAATTACCATGTAATTAAACAATTACTTTTCCACTTTATCATTAGATGATTATGTGAACAAAACATTATCATTATTTTCAAGAATTCATGAAATTCCTATCCAACCACCCTAATCTCATAGCACCGTCATCACGCTGCACCACTTGGAGACTGAAGCGGCAGTGGCCTCGATACCTGTTGTAAATACGTGACAGCGGGAGTCCTGGAAATGACCAGTTTCTCCAATCATGTCCTGAGCGTATGTGGCTCTTGTGCTATTGATCAGCCTCCACTGGCCTCGTATTCAATGACGTGGCTCGCGGAGGAGCATGGGGGAGCTCCCGAGAGAATGCAAATTGTAAATATGTCATGAATGAGAACATTTATTTCAACTACTTATTGTAATTTTATCAAAAAGTTTTTTTGAAAAATTTAGGACATTTTTTATTATAGCTTAAAACTACAAAACACTAATTTACATATAGAAAAAATATATCAATTCTAATACCAAGTAATTTTTTAATGTCACTTAATCATATATTGTATGAATGAGAGCATATATCTTAATTACTTATTGCCTTATAAAAGGCAGATTGTAATTATTGCACAATAAAGGAATTATACTACTACTTAATCATGTTTCATAAAGATGGCTATATTTTGCAACAGCCATACAGACAGACTAATAATTGAGTGAAAACACTAGGGTTTCTGGTTATGAACAGTCCAACCAAATCCCACAAGTGGTAAAGTTACTAAATTATTCTTTAATGTGGAGAGATTAACACTGTCCATTCAAAATTATTGTTTGGATGTTGTCAATTGTACTTCGGGTAGAAAGGTATAACAAAATAAAAATATCATTCTAAATTTTTTACGCAAAAAATAAAATGCATAATTAAATTGAAAGAGGAAGGAAAGTTAATAATAATACAGATATATAATACACGGAACTTGATTGAATTTTTCGCGTTTGCATATTGGTTAGCTTTCATGTTTAGACATCCTACAAGTTCTAGAACAATTAGAACAATATGATGAAGTTAAAAGCCTAACGTTTCCTGAAAAATATAAAAGTTATTTTTTAGATGTTTAATTATTTTACAATAGGCTTACACCGGTAGCTTGTGCTACCAAACCAGACATAATCTAAATTACTGCGACCTAAGTCCCGTTTTAAATGAGGTATTGATATGACATAGTCAGAAATGAATCCGTTTAGGTGATGTAGCCAAACAGGTATGGCACGGAGCGGAAAATTAAACGCAGGCTTATAACTAAGAAGTCTATCAGTGGAGCAATTGAGTACAGCTAAGTCCCTCCTGCTGACCGCAAGCTGACCCTTACTTAGTGGCCAGGGAGCACTAAGTTCTTGATAGGCAGCAAGACCCTGCATGGGACTCCATTAAATCCTTACACGTGCTTAGTACTTGTTTTTAAAGAAAATTTACTCTGAGTTGTTCTTATTGAAGAAACGTCTGGGAAAAAATAATTTAAAACCTAAACCAGTTTATCTGAAAAAGCTAGAAAAGCCTACAGTGAACAGAAAAAAAACAGCTTGTTGTTGATCTGGAGGAAAACATGATATGCGTTTCCAAGTACAAAAATTATTAAAGATGTATAAGATAAATTTAAATAGACTTTGCTGGGAGAATGACTTGGGTCGATGGGCAAGTTGTGAGTGAGGTCTTAGCGGAAAAAAGGATTTTTTAGACGGCTTAAGACATTTGGGCAAAGCTTAACAGTTCCTTTTTCTCACTAGGACCTGGTCCGTGAATACACTTGTTGAAATATTAACATCTCTTTTAATCAACCCAAGCAGATCTCTTTAACTCATTGATCAACATCGATCTACATATAATATTAAGCCTTAATTCAGATATTTTATGGTGAATTCTTTTCTAGGTTAAGCGTTTCCTTTTATTAGTTCGAGAGTCAAATATGGGTCTCCCCGGATTACTGGACGTCACAGATACTCACTGGACACGGCAAGGCTCTGTGACTACAAGAGGGCAAATAGCAAGTCCTGCCCTCATAGCGGAGAGAACGACAACGCGGAGCATGTCGTGCTCTCTTGTTACGCGTTGGAACCCGCGAGAGCACGGCTGCTCCGCTCGATAGGGGAATATAGCCTGGACGAGTCCGACCTGCCGTCGCTGGTCAACGACAAGAAGAGATTCGAGGCGTTCCGGGGATTCATCGGGGAGTGGAGGGAGCTGCAAGGTGCCAGGCACTTCTCGGTATCCAGGGGGGTGGCGCGGGGTGAGCAGCCGTGCCTTTGGGAAGGCTTCTGAGAGATCTTACTCGTCTCCAAGCAATGAAAGTATATTTCGTTAAGGTTATCACGTGAATATCACAGATAGCTCGACGACGTGGATACGATCGGGGCAGCATACATTAATATCCATCTTAATGAGTGAATTTTTTTCCACTGTACAAATAATAATTATAATAATAAGTTAAAAATATTCTATAATTATTAACCAAATATATGCTGGCTGGATCACAGACCCAGAACCACCCAAATATATAGTAGTGTCATTTGAGCCATCTGAGATATCATACAGGCCTGAGGCTATTTTCTGTGTCAACTTTCGAAGTGACAGCATCATTCACGGACAAGTAAGGCAGCTATGGAAGACTGAGAATGGGGCAAATATATGTGGACTGTTGTCCCAATCTCCTTCAAGCTTCAAAAACCATATATATATGAAGCTCCAGGTTCAATTTTATTTTGTTTAGTTCCTTACTGCCTTTAAATATTGTAAATTTACATAAAAAGTGGGTTCGAAGGAGAGAAAAAAAGTGAGCAAGGGAGTGGTTATGAACAAAGCCCTCAATTGGATGTTGAACAGGTCCAGAGTTTGAGTCTCTAACCATCATCTCGCTGTTAATTATTAATAATAATGAAATTTACAATACAGAAAAAAAATGATTGGAGAAACGAAAGCACCTTCTAAAATTAGTAAAATTAAACGAATTTTTTTTCCGTTTAATTTTGTTTAATTCTTCTCAATGAATATAGTATTTGAATGAGACACAAATGCTCATATACCGGTGGTGTTTTTTAATACACCCTTAATGTTACGGATTGATTAGATCCTTTTTACGATTGCTTTGTAAGGGAGACTCTAAATCTAAAGCTTTTCTGAAAAAATTCATTGTCAAATAGTTTAAACTTTAAAATACAGCTGTCTATATTTTGAGTGTTTCTCTTTAGAGTATTAAAAAATAGTTCACGACTACTGTGAAGTTTTATCAGAACATGACATGCATCCAAAGGGACAAAACCTTGGCTGGAGATGTTCTCAGAGCAAGGAGTAAACATAACAAGAAACCGAATCGGAGAAAACCATTACGGAACTGTTGGTCCCGCCCGAGGCAGAGGTAAGTTGGACTGACTGTTGCCGTGACAACCTGACACCAGCAGCAATACGTGAGCACATTGTCAATGTGTCTCGATGGTTCCATTGAGGTACCATTTGCACAGATATGTCTGTACCGATGGGTACCAACTATCTATCGACACTACGACAAGTTTAAAAAAGAACATAGTCGTGATAATATGCCCTTATTTTTCAAGCGGTTTTACAATATTTATTTGAAATATTAATAAAGTATTTATAGTCCATTAATGCTTATAATAATGCGCAGATTTTATTATCTAGGCGTGCTAAGGATTCGTCAACGCATTGCCCACATTTTAGAAATAGAAAACAATTGCTACTTAACTGATTCACTATAATAAGAGTCATTATTGCTTAGTCAAAGAACTAACACTTCATGATTGACGAATCGTAACTATTAAGTACCGGGATGGCTAACAAAAAAATGGAAGTAGTGAGCGTGTTGGAAGAAGCCGTTTGGAAATTATCAAGCAACAACCTTCCTTATTCTGTTGGCGGATATGACTAAGCAACATATAATGGTTTTAAATATTTACAGAAATAACATAACTATACCTTCATCATATAGATGCTGGTCATATCCATAAGTGGAGAAGTTTAGCAACAACAACACAGTTAAACAAGACTTATATACAAACAACATATAGATACAACTGAGTGTATGCCTTGGAGAAAAAATTATGAGTAACACACCAATATCAAACAGCTATTTAGACGATCAAACAAATAAAAATTAGAAAAAAAAAACTAAATGGTTTGGCCACATCGCCATCGTTGCCATATGGCTTGTCGGACAAAAATACTTATTCAAGTATATTACGCTAGGAAACAATTTTCCTGCTACACGCAGACAACACCTTTGTTATATTTGTGGAATGAATAATATTTTTGTATGAAACTGGTGTGAGCTACTTGCAAGAGTGTTATTCAGTGTTGTACAGAACTGGCCTCGATGCCAAATGAGTAGAGCTCTCCTGCAGGGCGAGTCAACGATCTGCCAATGTTCCTCCTATGACTCGGAGAGGATTTTTCCATTCATTTTTTGGTTCAAGGGGAAGCATGGTTGCAATGCTTAAACTTAAAGGAATTGATAGAAGGGAATTACATTTAAAAAAAATCATTAGAAATATTCTGCAGACAAAAATCATTTCGTCAGCAATTCAAACGACTTCTAAATTGACGATTTAAATTCTTTCTGTCAGTTTTGAAAGAAACCATGAGTAATTTAAGTTCATTTCTAAATATTAGTTATAAATTTGCCGTTTTTTCAATGTTTAATTACAAACAATGAATGGAACTTCAAATATTACTAGGAAATAATTGATAAAACAACTTTATTGTGATAAAATTACAACTTGCCTCATTGGGAAATAAGTAATTGCGATAAATGTTTTCATTCATACTATATTTACAATTTTCATTCACTCGCTCATTCGTAGAGTATTTACAAACAGCCCAGAGAACTCCCAAATCCACATGGTTGTCACCTCCTTCGCACACGAACGAGGAAGCGGAGTCAAACTTGGCAATAATTAAAGGCATTATTTTGTAGTCATCCTTGACTAGATTGTTTTCCTTTTCGTATGACGAGAGAACGGTGACAAGTTCCAAATGGGATTCGCATCTAATCCATTTGAGTTGCGTCATATTAACAGAAGCCGTTCACCGCACACTAGCCGATTTCATGAGCCATCTACACTCCCCCCTGTGCCAAATTACAAGCTAAATGGGTCGGAGGCCATGATAGGTTCCTCGTCGGGAATTTCATTATCCTGAGACCGGGGAGCTCGTGCGCCGACTAAGTGGATTAATGTCGGTGGCAGTTAATTGGGCGAGGGAGTTAATGGTGTCTTTTATTTTCTCGGCACGAAGTCCACGGATCTTCCCTCGGATGGTGCCCGCTCGGAATATACTATCGACTAATGATCGAGTGCCCATAATATCACATATATGACTGAATCACTCGACCGAACCAAAAAGACCTAATAACACATTGAGCTTTGAAGGTACATAATTTAATTTATATTTTTTTAGATGTAAAATTTACTAAAAAAAAAAAAAAATTATGAATAAAAATGAGTTTTAAAAAAGAAAATATATATGATCTTACTGGAAATGCGACGAAATATTTTGAAGTTTTATTATTAGTACGAAAGAGTTTTGTAAATTAATAAAAATAAAGTTCTATCACAGGTACATAACCTTATCAACTATAGTGATGTTCATAAAATGAGTTCAAATTTTGTAATATGTAATACTTTCCCCTCAAAAGAATTCTTCATCGAACTGTAATTGGTATCTTTATATATCCTAAACAATATTAATACCGAGTAATTAATTAACGACCTTTCTTTATTTCTAGAGATGTTATTCTGTTCTTATATAGAAAGGTGTTTATTTAAATGATCTTGGGTAAGTTTTAAAAAAAACTTTTTAAAAACGTCTTTCAATCTGGAACGTGTTGAAAATTGACGGTATGGCAAAAATAAATTTAGCGATTGTTTTTTGAGCCATAAATTGTTAGCGAAAAGTTAGTAAATTTTTGTTTTAAACGTAATTTTTAGAGGTAGATATGGTTTAGAAAGTACCTCTGGATACTGCTTCTTCATTTCATCGTCTTTTATTTCATTTATTTACCTACTAGGTAACCAATATGTTAAAATTGCTTAGTCAATCAATAATTAAATGGTAACAGGTGACGTATTCAACTAATGGCATCGAAGGAAGGACCCCAACTCAACGGCAGTGCGTCATTACGTCTTTGTATCGAAACTAAATCCTACGCCAAAACCTTCACTGAGTATACCAATACAAGCTAGCTTAGAGAAAATGTAAGCATATCCGATTTTCACAAATGATAAGAAGAATAATAAGAAAGAATAATAATTATTTATACTTGGTCCTGGAGCAATTATATACGCAAATTATGTACTACAGACAAAGTTTTAATAGAATAAATAAGATATCCAGATATCCTATTGATAAAATAATTATAATTTCCCTGAAAATTTCTGTTCAGCTTGGTATAATTATTACTATAAGGAAAATAGAAAATATATTTACAATCCCACCTTGAGCATAAATCTAAATCGAATAAACAGTATAAATACCAATGTGCATTACAACAAAATGCTAACCTATGATTCAAAACGAAATATTACATAACCATTACACACTTCAGGATCCACTCCTTAGTTTAAAACATACCACATGTAGTCAACCCATAACCATTATAATTAACATTTGCAAAACTCGTCAACAACTAAACAGTACTTCACAAAACTTCCAAAATATATTTGCCACCGACCGATCGCGAAGATGGATTTCTTTAAGGTCAACCTCCCGTGGTACATATATTTGGCGAAAAGGAAATACAAAAAAAAATATTGTGAGTCCAGTAATCTTTGGATTGAATTCAAACTGGCCTCTGTTAGATTATATTATAAAGAAGAAATGATTGCGTTTTAGAAGAGCGGAAAAAATAAATAAATGAGATAAGAGAAGAGAGAGATATAAATAGAGAGAGAGTAAGAGAGAAACGTGAACCGTGTGTGTTATTATCCTTATGCTAATGCTGTTTGGGGATTGGCAGGGCTCGCACGACCCCGAGGACTCCACGTCACACATCAAGATAACTTATCACACACTCCTATGCATATTCATTCACGTCCTCGACAATTGTGTTCGTCATCGGCTCTGTCTGCGCTTCAATTGTCCCAAATGATCTGAAGGATTATAACGGGGGGGGTCACTGATTTCAATGCATTATTTGATGAAAATAGATCGGCGCATAGTTGACATCCTTCCTAGCATTCTTGCGAATTTCTGGTACGAGCTGAGAAGAAAAATAATTAAATTTTTCCACATCAGTTCCTTACTTTTAATGAAAAATAAAAAAATGCATAACCATAGGTTACTCAAAAGTAACAAAAACTAAGTGGAGCTTTAAGTAAGATATACATTTTGTGTAATCATTCTTTTAACAAGAAAATATGAAGTTATTAAGCTTGCATATCTTGGCTAAGCTTGGGACAACTATAGCACGCGTCACAAACGATTAAATTAATGGGTAAATACCATGTGTAAATATTATCTTGTTACAAGTATTACTGCCTGGTCTAAAGTTTGTTCAGGTTCAATGCAAACAATTTAACTGGCCAAGGCTCCATTTCTAGGTCAATTTAAATGCATCCGCGATCGTTCAACCCACACCTGTTTGTCACGGTCTGGCTGGCTGCTGCCCCCTGTACCGGCAATCCGAGTAGGATTATTGTACAGTGTATTGCCCGATAGATTCACGGATTATGCACTAAGAGGATCCAAGTGTGGTCCCTTATAACGTTATGTTGTAACTCTATCCAGTACACCTAGATCGCTCTGCTTAAATGATGATTGATCATAGGGATAAGCCATAAGTTGTATTAAGTGAGTCCTGTCAAAATAAAAAAAAAAGTCCTGTTTAAATGAAGAAAGAAGGTGCCCTACAGTTTAGGAAGGCAGTAAACAAAGGCAGGGAGGGGAATAGCAAGTATTAACTAAAAAAGGGGAGAAAAGAGGATGTGGTGCAGTGGGATCACTAGTCACTAGTGAAGGGTCTGAAAGCAGCATAGACAAATAGGCTAAAGAGAGAACCAAACAAAGAAAAGGAAGACAACAAAGACTACTATTAGATATGTATGAACATATTTCCGATTCGATATGACGACAGAGACGGATCAAGGCGGTAGAATATTCTAAAGAAGCGACTAGACTGGAAGAAGCTGAAGACAAATGATGGCAGACGCAAGAATATTTCTTTTTCTTTCTTATCACCTCTTCAACTATTTATTTAAACGACAAAACATGGAGAATATATACGAATCGGCTGGGTGTGACTCCTCTAGTTCCGGGGGAGGAGCATTTTAAACAGTGTTTAAAGCTAACCACAATTCGTTGACTACTTTCACTCATCACCAATAGTATACAAAGGATATCCGTTGTGTCTAAACCAAACATAGAGACATTACGAATTACACCTACTTGAAAGTAAAGCCTCGCCCATAAGGCTTATAGACTGTTCTATTACTAAAAAAAAAGTTTGTATTTTTCATGTACAGTTGTTGCTGAATATAAATGTTACACCGGAAGAGACCTTAATTGCGAATTCTGTAGAATTGTAATTTTGACACTGATTATCTTTTGAGGAAGTTATGTATTCATCGCCTCGCTCACGGATACAAATTGAAATTCGCCACCCAGTTGCAGAAAACAAGATTACAGGAAAACTAAAACATTCTGGGAGGAAAACCTAGCATTAGAGTTTCCTATGCTAATATTTGTACTTAAGTTTAATGTGTTATTTTGTCTAGTTGTTAATAATTTATCTATTAATCCCCTAAAAGTATGTACCTCTCTCTTTGATGATCAAAGAAAAATTACAAAATTTATATTATTGTTCAGTTTTTCAAAATCCTAACTGTGAATAGATTTGCTTAAAGAGAGAGAAAACATATGGCAATAAAAGTAGGAATTCTACTCCTAGGATTATGGGCAGTGACTTATTTATTGTAAATATGTATATATATATATATAGTGTAAACCTCCATAGGAATGATAATTGTTAACCTTCTCTTAGTAAATTAAGTCCATAGGATCAAACTAGAGAGATACTGGCAGCCAATGCTTATCTATAGATAGCTAAACAATCTAATAAAAATGATTCATTTAAAATAATGTGTGAATCGTTCCTAGACCAACGAGCGTCTCTTTCGATGGTGAGGTGTTGGCAGAGAAGATCTTTGAAGATTCTTAAGGATGAAGCATGACGGATATTAGGAGGCAGAGAATTCCAGAGAGTACGCGAGCAAGGACCGATTGTCTGCTCCAGTTTTGTAGGCGGGAGTATTAAGGTCAGAGAGACTCTGGTGTCCCGGGAGCGGACTGAGGTTTGTGACTGTAAAATATTGTTTATATATGTAGAGTGACGCGAGTAGATGGTTTGAAAAAAGGAATGGAAGGAGGGGAACAGCCACTCTAATTTGGCGCAGAGGTGAGAGACATAGGGTCGCCGCGGAGTCCCAAAAACAACTCATGATTCGCTTTGACCTGCCCTCGAGTACCGCCTTCAGACCCCCATGCACTTCACAGACATAGTTAAACAGAGGGGAAATGAAGGTAGGCCCGGGGAGAAGATAGCTTGAGTGATGGAATAGTCTCAGGGTACCTATTGACCAACAGGAAATTTGAGAGATATATCCCTAGGGTTTGGACGGTAGAGCAAAAATTGATGGGAAGGTCATTCTCAGGAAAGATTGAGCGGCGATATGCCTTTTGATATGTGTATTTCGTTTCCTAATGTGAGATGAGATTCCCTCTAGAGAAATCTCAAGTTTCTTCCTTTCAGATATATTAAAGTCAAGTTATAGAATAGTAGTATTAATTCCCTGAAGATTTAAAAATACTATTACTTGTATCGTATAAACAACCACATAGTTTTTGGAGCAAATCGTTTTGGTGAAAATGAAAAAGCTTTTGTGCTGTAGAGCACAAACAGACAAGAGCTGTGTATGAGTGGGGCAAGGAAGGTACAGCTCACGATGTCAGAGTAATCAGTGGGACACAGCCTTTTACCAACATTGGCCCGGATCCAGAAGCAAAGAGCTCTTTTTTTTTTTAAATCTTTCCACTCTGTATAACTTTCTTCGCCGTCTCTCACGCCCAATGGAAAGGAGCACATGTTAATCCCTTTTGCCTTTTTCCTCGCCGTATAGTTTTTGGGAAATACATCACCTACAATATAGTATTAGTTTCCTTGTTCATAATATTGTTTGTGTTTGTTATACACGCTTAATAAAATACTTTTCCTATTTGGTTTTCATAGAGGTCTTTTAGGTTGTATGCTGACATTTCGTCTTTATAGCAGTAAGCAAAAATAATCGAAAAATATTCACTTGTGCCACTTATTACACGTGGTGTAATTTTTATTGTTATGTGCTATATGCCAAATACTGCAAGAAGCGGCAAACTCTTTGTTGAAGTATTTGTACATTGTAGGCAAGCTTTAGCTGTGGTATAGCTTTTTGACTAGCATTTTGTTAATTATTAGTGTTCGAAAAAAAATAAAAAAAGTTACACATTCGAGGGCTCAAAATAGAGACCTCCCGATCAATCCAAAGGCCCTTTTGCGAGAGGTTTGAAATTGTTTAGGCCACTTGTTCCATAGATAGTTTATAGAAAAATCTCCCCTAAAATAAACTTTTTTTGGCCTAATTGTGGTCAGTTATAGATATATATATCAACTATTCCCAGAATGTTACTGAAAACTGAGGCACATATAAGCGTACATGACTATTTATGTGTGAATTAAATGTAATTACATGCTTTTTATTTATAATTTTAAAATCCTAGCCTTGCCCTCAAAGCCAATTCTTAATAAACTTCAAAACCTAGCACAAAAAAAACATATTATTAAGTCAGATAACCAATAGTTTTGTACCTAAAGATGTATTGATTGAGAAGATAATGCGTTGAATTTTTTAGGGAAACAGGTTATAGCAACAAATCTAACGTCCGATCATAAGTATGTATATAATCAAAATTATTGGTATATGGCTATTAGCTTCACAGTTTCTGTAAAAAATATGTAAATTAGAGTGAAAAAATACAGAAAATACATACTGAACAGGCTATTTTTTATAAAATACAATTATTAAATTAAAATTTTAGTTATTGAGCGCTATAGGCGTTAGTTTGCTAAGAAGATTACGGTTAGAATTGATGACAAGACAAAGGATCCCGAAGACTAAGAAGACTCATTAGGCAAGTACCCACATGTGGGCAGGTACTGACAAAGGCGGCAACTTCCCTGTCAGTGGGAAACTTTCCCAGTCGACTCTCAATTTAACGTTATTTAGTAGGGAAGTATGGCTCCACGCTAGGCCGAACTACCTGCAGTTCATTGTATCTTATTCATTCTACTAACAGCTATTAGCATATGTCATTATTAAATTGCTTTAGGCGTTAACTAGGCCACTATTACCTCTTGTCGGTTATGTACATGATGTCAGATGGTGGTGTTTACCTGAAATCAAAAATAAAACGTTAGTGTAGTAAACATTTTAGGTCTTTAAGTATGTACAGATATTTATTATAGTACTTAATTAAATTATCTAAAGGGAATAGTTCTCATTTCAACTAAAGCTATTACTTTAAAAAGTGATTTTTAGTGACAAAACTGTATTTTCAATAAAAATATGCCAAGATGTTGTTTTTTTATTGGCACTTAACAAGTATTTCAAAAAATTCCTTCGGAGTATCATGAACGTTTCTTCCCCTTGAACGTGGTTTATAAAAACCACTAATCAGTTCATGATCGATCTAAATAAATTGTATTTGGTAAAATAGAAATGAAAATTTTAAAAAAGTGATCTTAAGTAATTTAATAATTGATAATATATTTCGGCTGAAAAATAAAATCCAACCTTCATGCACAATTTCATACATCTAAGTTTAACAAGGCTTCACAAAAACCGTGAAACCGAAAACGAAACTCTGTAACTAAAGAACACAAAGAATTTAGCCATAGAATGTTCATTAGATAAAACTCAAGGTGATTTGATGCAAAATTTTAATTAAAAACAATACAAATATGCTTTACAATCAGAGAACTACACGACAATCGTCTTTCTCTCTTTAAGTATGTGTGTTCTACTTTAGGTTTTAAAAATGATATTTTACGATGTATATATTCTTGTTTAAGTAACGTAAAGAGAAGTAAATGGGAACAAATAAAAAAAAAGTAACAATACTAACAAAGTGTAACACTTATGGTTTGAAGATTTATCAACTCTATCAATTATATTAGATATTTTAAATTAAAAGATTTTGTTTCTTCCCGTCCAAGTTTGTTGTCCGATTATAGAAATATTTTTTAGATCTGCTTCTATTTACGCTATTTTTTATTCTTTAATTTATTTAAAAGGCCATTTTCGACGAATGTGATCGTAAATTACATAGTAGATTTTCCTCAATAATTTAAGAAGCAAACCCTATGTGGTACACATACCATATTTACTTTTTTTCGTTCAAACTGTTTAATAAATATTATTTAGGTCATGATTAATATATAAGAAAATATTAAAATATGTATGCTTCATGCCTAGCAAAACCAATCGCTCATGTTTAGATCTTAACCGAGGCACTTCATACCATGCAGTGGTTAACATAACCACCAAACAGATCCTCTTGTCCAACATCTGTACCACGTGGTACGAGGAAAGCTTGTCATGTCTGTTCACTTTGAGGTCATGGTATTTGCATACCACTGTGCACTTGCCAGTGAATTTATACTCAAAAGCCGTTTCTCAAAAATACCTGATAAAATACATCGATCGATAGCCACTATGATTTTATGTTAATTGAGTTGCTAGATATTTGAAAAACAAATATGTAAAGACCACGACTAAATTGCTACAATCTTGAGAGACAGAGGAATAACATGTTAGTACGGTGTAGTGATAAACAGTTAATACTTGACAAATCATTAATATCTTATTAGCGGTTCTCAAAGAGCGGCCTCGAGGAAGAAAGTGTGGTAAGGGGAAAAACTCACTTCATAAACTAAACTTCACCGAAAGTTAGCAGCCACCCCCTCCCCTTACTGCGGAGGGGGGGGGGTGAAAAAATTAGGTTAATCGAGCGTGGATTCCTCTAGCCCCTGGCGCTCCCTCACACGGTATAATGCAAAGTAATGAAGATACAACTTGCTGCGAACTTCAAGCATAGCCAACAACTTTTTCTCACCAGCCAATAGCCTTATAACAGGAACAGTCACTTACTTTTTTCTTACTAAAAAGAGAATATTTTTGAAATTTTAGATGCTAATCTGAGTATGGTCACAGGTAAAAAGAATTTAAACCTAAAAAAAAAAAAGTAGCAATGAAGTTGAATAAAATTTCAAAATAATTTAACACTATGGCTCCACCACCCTTCGCGCATCGATGGCAACAGACTGCTGGGGGAAATTAGGTTAAGATTTAGTTTAAGTATTTATTTTTAGATGTAAGTTAGTTTTAAGTTTATGATAAATAAGGTGAGCCCCATCACTTTTAATAAATTCAGTCCATTAATGTATAGTATACATCATTATACTTTTGTAGAATGCCACTAATTTGTATACTAAGTACAAGAAATACAATGAAGCTATTGTAAATAGATTCGTTTGTAGAATCTATATTTTGTAATATATATTAATTTTGTAATAAGGGGATATGGAACAAAAAAAAAACTTTTATTGTTTAGGCAATGAATAAAAATGTGCATTATACTTTTGTAACAATCACAAACCGCAATGTAAAATTATTAAAATTTTTATAAAATGTAGCCAAGCTACAGGACTATTATCGACCCCGATTTGCCAAACAATATCAAATATTTATTTACCCATACGTTAAATCTAACTGTACAAACTTATAAACAAGAAAGATATTTAAACTGAGAAAACCTTTCATGTGTCAACTTATCGAGTTTTTAGTTTATAAAGAAGCTGTTATGAGACGACACAAGGAAAACACGAAGGAAATTTTTCGTGACTACAATAAATTACATAAGTGAAATAAGACACAGTCCTGTTGGCTATGTAATGTACGATCACTTAACTACTAAATAAATATATAATAAAGATGGTAAGTACTCTAAAGTCCACCTTGCTAAAATAAATAGTTCAATTCCAGATTTTATGAATTATTATAGTGTTCAACGGAGCCGTTAGGCAAAGCATATAATTAATTAACAATAAAATTAAGAGATATAACTGTTTACCATCTGGGGGAGGGGTAATTAAACCGTATCTAGGTCTCTTGTTTCGACTGACTCGTTAAAGTAATTTGTGCGTGTAAACACACTTCTTTTTCTTCATTTTGTTCGTTGATAAATTTATTCAAGTATCCGCAAACTCGGTATGATAACATAGCTATAATTAGAATAAATATAACCTGGCATAAATAATTATTTCGTTAAAACAAATCCTTTGTACATTAACTGTTTATCGTCCAGTCCGTAGAGAAAATACTTTCAACAAATTAACCAGCCTTTATGTCCTACCGATCGGTGTAAAAATAATCAAACTTAAACTTTCAAAGATTTATTCCTTATCGCCTCAAAAAATGTCGATTAGTTTTGTTCTAATCAGCTTCGGAGATTCTTAAGATTTTTCAAGTCACAGCTGAGAAGCTAAAAGTGAGTGTTAGCTCCGGCGCTTCTCGTTTCTTTCTAGTCCAGAGTAGCTAATTTGTTACTATAAATAATAAATATAATTACAATAAGTGCGCAATTTAACAAATATGCTTACTGATCCCGGCGACACGACAAAAGAAAACGTGTTCCCAGTTAATTTGGGATTGGCAATGCCCCAATAAACATACGACCCCTGCGGGTTAATCTTTCCCGAGGAACTTCTAAGCAGCCATGGGTAGACAGGTGGTGAATGATAAAATACCCATGAATGTACATAATTCGACCCAAAAACAGTAACATTATCTACGTCTGCCAATTTATTTCTGTTTAAATACCAAGACAAAAATATAGATAAGTTATCAAATCTTCCTAACAAAGATCTGAAGTTAAAAACAATTTAGCTCATTAGATAACAGCAGTAAACTCAAGAAGACGCTGAATGTACCTTATTCAAGTTTTTTCAAACGTTGAGTTGTAACTTGAGCAGTTGAGCCAAAAGAATAAGTTGGAACGAACAATGCTCGTTAGGAAAGTTATTTGACGAGAACACTATCCTTCGTTATTTATCTAATGAATACGTTTTACTGGCTCTGGAAATATCTTATGACAACCATGGAAATATACAATGCTTATTATTTTTTGGCTTAAACAGGTTTTAAATAACACCAATGTTCGTTTCTGGTCATTTTTTTGTTTGTAATTGGAAATCGCTTTCAACAACCCTTGTCTGCTATACAGGTATCACTGCTACCTAAGGAAGACTCCACCAAACTAGATCTTCCAACCTAGCACCTCATTGTTAGTAAGACTCCCGATTAAAAAAAACAGGCTTTAAATGTACCGATATCTGTCAGCGTTTCCAAATTACTGCGCTAGTTTTACTTTGAAATTGATGTGATCAAGATGATAACAAGATGCAGACAGAGTCTTGTTAATCTGTAGGAGTGGGTGAGTCCAGCCAGATCCAGAGAGTGACGGGTGATCCGTCAGCCTATTTCATTTATTTTACTTCGCAGTGATTGGACGAAAACAGTTCCTCAAAGCCACTAGACTGCTCCGATATGTGCACATGTTGCTCTGCGCAGAAAAGTGAGTCCAAAAACTGTAAGACTGGGTGCTCGATCTTTAGATATAGAAACAATATTTATTATTGAGCTGTTCCCGCTATAAATGATCAAACGGCATATTTCGTATATTTGTTTCCTGTTTAATTATTATGATCGCATTTTTCATTTCCACGAGTGATCAAATAGATTATTCTCTAATAAATAAGACATCCTATAGATCTATCAAATGGTCTTGATGATCTAATGATGGCCAGTCATTTCTCACATGTTTAGTGAGTGCCAGAGCCCCATTGACGTATTAAGTTGACTTTCTTGAAAGTAACAAATAAGCAAACAGCCGAGGTTTTTTGATACTGGAGGGAGTAAAACGGGGAGGAGGGCGTGAGTGGGAGAGAGAGAGAGAGAGAGAGAGAGAGAGAGAGAGAGAGAGAGAGAGAGAGAGTGTGAGAGAGAGAGAGTCAGAGAGATGGGCAAGCTACTCTGCAAACAGAGGATCGTCTCGGCTCCAGTTAACATACATTAGAAAGGCTGGAGGAGAGTATGTTCCAGCAGGAGCAAACACAGGCACAAACAGGACTTAGGCTTGACATATCTTCGGCAAACTCTCGCTTTATTTCAGTCCTTCTGTTTTTCTCGTAAGCCACACATTACTTTATCAACTTTATTGGAATTTTCTATTTACTTTTTTCAGACGAAAACTTCTGACGGTAAGGCACAGGGAATCCGTTTGAGTTCAGGGCATCATAGAAGGGAAATGTGGAGGTGACAATTGTGGAAATGAATTTATTCTGAAAACTATGGCAAGAGTGTGATCAGGGGAATATAGCAGGTTTTCAAAAAACTCTTAAATATAAATTGGTTCAATTAAAACGTTAATTAACCTGAATAGTTAATATTCAATGGTAGGTAACCACAGGTAAATCGATTATAATTATTTATTTATTGGACGAATAATGCCTACCAAACTATCTAAAAAAATACAAATATAAACATTCACACAACACGAAATATTTTAAGTTAATTAGGTCAACAGATATTACGTGATTTCTTCCTTTTTTAGCTTTTTTTGTAATTTTGAGTTACCTCGTGTAAAACGGTAGCATATCAAAGTGAGTTTTTTTTTTAATACGCTGGTTCAGTCTGCTGATAACTTCGAAAAATATAATTGAATTATTAGGAAAAATTTTTTTTGGGGGGGGGGGTTCATAGTGGCTAGTTAGGTGAGCCTAACTGTTAGATTGAGAAGCTTCTTGGCTTGTCAAGCGTCAATGTCTAATTTGCAATTAAGTCAATGCAGCCTAAACACATTTTCAGATTGTAACACATACTGTCTAGTTTCCTATACCAAAAAAGCTTCATTAAGGAAATAAGCAAAGAGTTTTATATCAAACAACTAAAAGAAATAAATTAATTTTATTTTTATTATCACTTTACAAACTGCTCAAACAGTTTACACGCCTAGACATGTTTAGCAGCTAGTCAGCTAATCAGAACAAACTATTAGCATATCACAGAACTGTAGAAAAGTTAACAGATTAGTCGATAGTATTTTTATTAGTTTAATTTCGACCAACCTCAAAACGTTTTTTGAACATTTCAAAAGATGAAACCAATCGTTATAAACGGTCTGGTCAGGCCATATTTTCGTGCCCAATAAAATAAACTGATTAAAAGTTTTACGATCAGTTGTTCAAGCACTCTGGACCATGAGAGCTTCCCTGAAAACGAAACCATTGAGAGCTTTAATTATTCAGAATCTTAAGTACTCAATTCATTAGCCGTTTCCTAAAAATCTGTAGATCTAGTAATGTGGTCATCAATATTAAATTCATTCTAATTAAAAAAATAAGTTAAATAGCAGGGTGGAATGGATAGGTTCCTACTTTAGTAAATCATAAACTAAGCTCTTAAATATGTATTGGAATTTTGAATAAATGTCAACTTCTGTTTACACCTTTAATAAACTATTCTTATCTTCCTTTCTAGTGCGATTTATAAATTTATTTAATTCTAGATAGATTTATAACATAGATATAAACATTGCTGACTTGAAAAATTTGTGTAACGCGCGCCTTTAAACAAAATAAAAACAAGTTACAAAATACTTCTCTAAAGCTATTGTTTAAGAATGGCAGGAAACGTTGGTTACTACAGTAAAACTACAAAAAGTCACGAGGAATTACAGATGACTTTTATAACTGGTTTTTTGAATGACCCAACTTAGCAAATAGAAGATTAAAACTAAAAGCCATTAAAACGATATGTGAAAAAGGGAAACGAACTGTCACACTTGGGCTCATAAGAAAGACTAACTTTATTATCCCGACAATCCTACACATATAGGATCATGGGTTGTTTACATCCCATGATCGTATTTATTTGCAATACAGTCATACTCCTGACTTCGACTTATAGTTACAGATATATATATATATATATCCCTATATAATCTCTGTAACTGTAAGTACTTACTACTAACTAATTCTCCAACTAGAATGTGCGCTTTGATAACATAAAATTCTATAAGCCATTGGTATTCTACTGTGTAAGAAAGAGGTTTTTATTTATTAAATCTCTCTCTCTCTCTTTCTCTCTCTCTCTCTCTCTCTCTCTCTCTCTCTCTCTCTCTCTCTCTCTCTCTCTCTCTCTCTCTCTCTCTCTCTCTCTCTCTCTCTCTCTCTCTCCATCTCTCTATAATGGATGATATGAAACGTTCAAAAATTTAATTATAGCGTATTTCGCTTTACACCGTACATTATCAGAGTAGTGATGCAATATTTAATTATTTTCATATAATAATGTTCCTTTTTGCACTTTTATTAGTAGTTAATTGTTGTAAGAGACCTATTACCAATGTAATGACACAATGGTCCTATATTGACATTTTATGGTACTTTATCATTAATTGTAAGAGAGGTTTTTCACGACCTAAATTTCATTCATCAATACTTCATTTTTTTTTCTTTCATAGCCCCTTTAAATTTACAGATACTTATATATAATTATAGACCCTCAGGCGAGTCCATTTACAAATCCTTCCTGTATTTCCTGCATCGCTACATTATATACATGTTTTGTCATTTTATAAAAATTATATATTGAATGAACAATGATACACACTATACGTGACTGGACTAAACTGACTAATAAAGGAGATGGGGCTCACCTTTTTGATAAAACTTGAAACTAACTTACATACTAATTCTTAACCTAATTTTTCCCTGACAGTCTGTTGCTATCGATGTGGGAGGGGTGGTGGGGTCATAGTGTTAAACACTGGGTTGGTTAGGTGCTGCAAAGAGTCAAAAAACTTGATGTGTCTCCGGTGGATGAACTCACTCACCGACGACACACCAAGCAGCCGTTGCTGCAGGTCAGCGTTTACGTATTAATTAATACTTCTTCTTTTTTTTTTTTTTTTTCCCATAGCTCTTTTAAATTTACAGATAATTACGAGGAAGGGAGAGAGGATGGGAGGGAGGAAGGGAGGGAGGAAGGGAGGGAGGAAAGGAGGGAGGGAGAGAGTGAGAGAAAGTGTGAGTGGGGGGAGAGAGAGGGAGAGATAATAAAGGTTTGTTATGAGTAGTCCAAGCCCAGTCTGTTTTTACTTTGCAATAATTTATGAGCTGACATTGTTATTGATGAGTATAAGCCTAAACCAAAACCAGTCCTCAGATCCTAATGCCCACAATCATTTGTATGACTGAAAGGTTAACCATGATTCAGTTTCTGACAGTCACAGGCAGTGACTGTGAGTAGGAGAAGATGCCGAAGTTACGATTAAGACAGAAGGCGGTGCACAAAGAGCCCACATAACAGATGGCCGAAATTAGAAAAGTTGGCGGGAACTAGGAAGACCAAGCGCACTACCTCAAGGGCTACTGTCCTCCAAGTCTTAACTCAGTTTAGCCTCGTTACACTAAGGTCCCTCTGCCAATTACCTCTCCTACTAATGAGCACCCCCTCACTCTCCTTCGCGGCTGGAAGTCTTCGCCATTGTAAGGGGGCCATTATGTCTGAAATGGGAACCATGTTATAAGAAAAGCCAATTACCGACTAGAGTTAAAAAAAAAAAAAAAAAGAACGGTTGAAAATATGACAAGAAAGTCAAACTAAACATTTAATCAGTTTTATATTATCATTGTATAATCTAATCAATTAGAAGAAATTGAAATATAATATAAAAGAAACCAGTTTTTTTCTTCTACAAAATCGCTTTGTTTAATCATTTATTTAAGAATTAAAAATATGATTTTGTCTAGCCTACAGTCATATATAAGATTAAACTAAATCTATTTACTAGAATTAGATAAATTTATAGATAGTTAGTTTTTGGTCAAAATCGTCTATACAGAGAGTTGTGCTAATTTGTCCGGTAGCCAGAGGATTAATAATAGTTTCTGGGTAGGTAATATTATATGTTATAATAGTGGAGTAATGTGCCACAAAAACTGCAGTAGGGCCAGACAATGCAGAGCTATTCAGAATTTCACCAGGTTTTCAGACATCATACGTGTCTAATACTAATTTACTACTCACCTCCTTGCTTTCTAAACATTCTTCAATAATATTTATTGAAATATATTAAATAATACAATATATATATATATATATATATATATATATATATATATATATAAGTTATAGATTGTGAGATTTAAACTCAAAAAAAAAAAGAAAAAGGTATAGAATAAGAACACGTTCGATAGTTGTCACAAGACTGCTTTCTTCCACTTCCTAATCCTAAACATATACAGTCGGGATGTTTACATCCCGACAATTGGGGAATAAGGCTATGCATTGCTCTGTCCGGATCTTAACTCCCCCGCACCAGTTTCCGTGCATGAACACGTAAACTCTACCATCTCTGCTGCCTAGGCACGCCAGACTCACGCAAGTTCAGATCCCCTGATCACATGGGAGCCAAGGTACGTGCACTCAATACCCAGCCTGTAATCCTTAACACATTATATATCCTCTAGACTATCTTAGTATCCACAAGCGCTTCCGGGCTCTACACTGCCGCGATTACATCCTACTACATGATATAGAAAAAATAACAATATTAATAATAAAAAAAGTAAACAGAGATCTTATATCGCTAATCCTTATTCCTAAAACAAAAACAAAAATACATCTTTAATTCTTAGTTGTAAAATTACAATACAAATACAAGAATAAGTCATCTTAGTACAACAACCAAAACGAATGAAAAACTGAGATCTTGTACATATACTCCGTGTTTCGACTACCCCCACATCACACACCCCGTCCAAGGGCGAGAGCACACCTGTTTGTTCTCCTGGGACCCCTTCCTGTCCTTCTAGTGAGAGTTTTAATTGTTCTATGTGGAGGGACCGCCGTTTAATGGGCGAGGTAAGACTTTCAATGGTTACCACATTATGGTCCCTAATGACTGTAACCTTGAATGGACCCTCGTACCGAACTGGTTCCTTGGAACGGTTAGATCCAAGCTTGCGATAGACGACTGTTCCGATTGAGGGTGCTCCCATTATATCCCGGACCCTATTGCGTCCGTCGCTTGCAGCCCCTTCTCTACCGGGTACACTCGAAGATGGTCGCTGATGGTAATGTGGAAGCGCTCAATTTCTCCTATACTCTTGGGATGACCAGGCGTATTTTCATGACACGTGACATCTTTCTTGGCAATCTCCACCCGCACCTTCTCGTTGTCAAACTGCCACCCTCCTCCGTCCGAGGAGATCCACTCCGGCAGACCGTAAAATTGGAACCAGAGTTGAAGCGCGTGCTATATCGTGTCCGACGATTTATCTTGGACCTCGTGTGCTGCGGCTACCTTATTGAAGGTATCTAAAATCTTGACCCACTTGACTACGCGCCACGTGAAAGTATCTTCTCCCCCGGCGGTTCCCAAGCTCCGACAAACTACCTTCCCTAATTTAAGTCTCTACTTCCTCCCTACATTCCTAATCAGCGCTCTTACCTTTCCCAGCAAATCACAACCCGCGATCATTTGGTATTCCCTTGGCTTGGATTTCACCACATGCGCGTACTCACGTACCTGTATAAAACAATTCAAATATGTAGATACAATTATGCACTAGAACCAAATCCCTTAGTTCATTTATGAAGCTAGTTCAGTAATATTTTACACTTATATAAACTATTAATAAATATCCTTTAACTCCTTATAAACACGCCTGTAAAATCATAAAAGAAAGTTAATTCTTACATTTGTCCCTTGATGTATTGAATTTTTATGTTTTTTGATCCTATTGGATTTGAGTGATTCAATTTTTTGTGGTCTCCGAGTAAGTAATATTTATAAAAACCAAATACTTCTATTAATCCAACAAATGCTGGAATTCTCTAATTTACTCTGAGAGCGTACTACTAAATAAAAGAATTTAGATATGACATAAGTACGGATGAGGAAAATCCCACGTGGACATAATTCATATGACACTCCGCGTGTATAACTTGTTAATCAAATTTCCCAAGACGTAAACCAATCAAGAAGAATGTTACATTCTGGAGCACAAGAAATGAATTTGTAGGATAGACATCAATATATGGAAGTTGATAAATTTTAAAACCAAACATTTCACTAACATTGTTGAAGATACTATGTGGGAGAACGTCCGTGCAGAAAGCATATAATCAGTATGACATGTCAAGTGTGACTTCTATAAAATAAAATTTCATATAATTTTTTTTTCTTATACTAATAGTTTATGCTGAATGCAACATAAACTAAGTTAGTTTAATAAGAGATCAAGGCCTTAACTATGTAGTTGACGTTTCACCTTCCGATTTTTGCAGACAATTAACATGACTAATAAGAGGCTTAACACGGATCCGGCTAAACTTGTCGGGTATTACCGTGAATAATTATACACCGTGGGTAGGCGAGCAGCTTAACCTTTAGGCCGTTAAAGTACCTCACGTGTAATGAGTTCCGTGTACTATTTGATCTACCTTTGGGAGGGGAAACTGACCCTATTGCAGACCACTTCAGCTTCACAAAGGGTGGCATTATTGCATATATTTAAGCTAAGATACCCGCAATAAAATAGTTGTTATTTATATAAAAAAAAAATTTCATTGCCGAGCCCAAAGCTCTACCTCTTTCCAGATTCACAGTGTAGTATGTCTAAAGCTCTACATGTTTCCAGATACACGGTGTAGTCTGTCTAAAGCTCTACCTTTTTCCAGATACATGGTGTAGTATGTCTAAAGCTCTACATTTTTCCAGATACACGGTGTAGTCTGTCTAAAGCTCTACCTTTTTCCAGATACATGGTGTAGTCTGTCTAAAGCTCTACATTTTTCCAGATACACGGTGTAGTCTGTCTAAAGCTCTACCTTTTTCCAGATACATGGTGTAGTCTGTCTAATGCTCTACCTTTTTCCAGATACACGGTATAGTCTGCCTAAAGCTTTACATTTTTCCAGATACACGGTGTAGTCTTTCTATCACCCAGTACGTTCTATGAGTGGTTGTAGAAATCAATATGTTGGTATTATATTTTAAACGCCTACTCTGAAATTCAAGAGATGTGCTGATTTTTCCTTGGTTAAAATTTAATGTGGGGGGGGGGATAAACGTGAAACATTTAAAGCTCGCTAACTTTTGAAATTTCTCAAGTGATAAATAAATACATTTTTAGGAGCCCATTGCTATATTTGTTGTTTTTTAAAATTACCATTAATACTTTTACAAGTAGTTTCATGTAATGAATTAGGCCTGATTTTTTATGTTGTGGCCACCTCTTTATTACAAATAATTATAAGTCTCTTCTCGATCAGATCATATCTATCATTGTTTCCATATGTTTAATAAATAAAGCTTATGGCGCCAGTCGGAGAGTGGGGGGAGATGTTGGTGGGGAGAGCAGCAGCAGGTGGGGATGGCCCCCCACCACGACTAGCCGGCTATATAAACCTTGAAACCTCAGACAGAGGCCAGAAAAGACAAACCGGCACCTGGAACACTTCTCTCTCTCTGCACTGGCGCTTGCTGCTCTACTGAAACCATGGTCTTCTCATTCAACTACCTCTGCATCTCTCTCTCCTAACCTCGCTATGTTTTAGTCCGGCGTTGTAAGACCCCACACCTTCCTAGTGAAGACCTCTTCCTTCGTCTCGCTAAAACTAGCACCTCCTAGGGAGAGACCTGTCCCTAGCGGACGACGGTTGCCGTGCCCCTGCAAATTTACCTAGCAGTGTCTCCCATGGTAATCCAGTCTGCCTCTTTCCGGTTCACACTCGCCTTTGGGATCTGGACGGTTTTCGCTTACCCTTAGATACTGAGTGTGAATTCGTGGTCATTCCAAGACCACATAAACTACCTGTAAACCTACCCTGTACCTTTTCTCCTGAACAAAGTGCACTGTCGGGGCACACCACACCTTCTAAAGATCTTATGGAGCCAGATCAAAGCGAATTAGAGCTGCCCGCCGACTAGGTCGGCAGCCGAGGTGAAAGACTACAGGTCCGCCCACCTTATCTCTTTCTGAGCACTCGCCGGACGGCGGCTAAGAGGTTGTAGCGACCCTAGCCCGCGGTGGGCGTCTCCTCCCCACTCTGGGGATACTTAGTTATAAACTGAGCCCGACAGTGTAAAAACTAGTTAGCAGAAGTTCATCATTATAACTCCAGGAATGCGTTTCTTAGATACTTACTAACTGGGAAGGTCACAGTGCTCCATTGTTAAAGTAAATTTATGGACTGTATATACATGCTATTATCGTATGAATGTGTCTTGTAAACGTTTATCACAACTGACTCGGGCATTAGATTGTGATTTGCCTCAAATAAAGATTAAAAAAATTACATACTTTGTTATTGTTTGATTAATACGACCTTTTTCACCAAAGTGCTTAGCAGTATTAACAATAAGTAAATAAATAAGTAATAAACCATCATGGTCCAATGACAAAAAGTTTAAATAACAAAAACACTTTACTACTAGTACGATATTAAACACTTAAACGGAAGATTTGTATTCTCTTGTGTAATTTATTGTTAAATATTTACTTTTTATATATAATCAGCATTATTATGATAAAATTACAACCTGCCTCATTCGGCAACAAGTAATTGTGATAAATGTTTTCATTCATACCATATTTACAATTTTCATTCACTGGCTCATTCATACAGTATTTACAAACAGCCTAGAGACCTGCCGAGTCCACATGGTTGTCACCTCCCTCACGTGTGAAGGAGGAAGTGGAGTCTTGAGAAGTACCCCAGATTCCTCCGTCAGCCGCTTCAACGGATACAAGCCAGCGGAGGCTGACCAAAAGCGGGAGAGCCACAAATATTTACTTTAACGAATAGCTTTGAATTTGTTTCTATTACCGTATTTAATAAGTATCAACGGTGGAAGAGGTCAGAAAATTAAATCTTGTTCCTATATTTATTCTAAATTTTAAAGTTACTAATGGAAATTGCTAGAAATGGCTGTGTTAATAGATGCCGTTATTACATCAAGAGTACTCGATATATAACGTAACCACAGCTCATATTTGAATTTACCCATACCAATCGTGCCTACTTCAATGTAAAGCATCTCCTAAGGACAGTAACTAAAGAATGGCTGCCTTTACCTGATTAATATGATCCAGCGTTTGTCAGTGGCATGCACGATCGTAAGTGCATGTTAAAAATGCAGCAGTTAGTGTTGATACAATTGTATCCGTGGCCCAGATGCCTTAGTCCTTACTCGCTAATGGGCATATTCATCGAGCTGAACTCTACGCCACTTCTCCCGTAGCAGATCTCGTTAAGTGCAGCCCCAGCCTCATTATTCATGATTCTTCGCAGCCATTTCCCCTCTGTGCTGTTTGCATTCGGCCGCTACTTGTCCTCGCCCACTATTATTCACCTGGACCTACTAGGCCCCGGGGTCTTTATAACGAACCCTTGTACTGTCTTTGTAATGCTGTTTCTAGCCTGCCCACTCGGAAGTTTTAAATGAACGCTTTTTTTTTTTGCACAGTCTTCAGACGTGTCTCTTTTTGGTGTTATATTCTCTTCACTCTGCTTCACATCAAGACAGTTAGATTCAACGTCTCAAATATGCACGGAATTGTAAAATTACTTGTTAAAGTGGTTATTATACTGTCTAGTCCGATATATTGCCCCTAGAACAAAATATATAAAACAAAAATATATATATTAAATATATAAGTGTGTATAAATATATAAGATATATGCAGGACTCAACTGGTCTAACAATCTGGTCTTGTATAATTCGATGATCCCTAGACCCAGCTAGCAATAACAATTTGTATATGGCGCTGATGGAACTTCTTAACTAATAGCTGTTAGACTTTCTAAACAGGATTCACTTCTTCATTAGTCAATAAGGTGTCCAATTACCCCTAAAAGGCTGTGTAATATTCACCACCCTAAAAAACAGCAACATGGAAACAAACTGTGGACTCTTTTTGTAACCAGGCGTTGTAGCTTCTAGGGCATCAGGCAGAAATCGACTGCGAAAATTGATATGGTCACAATTGACAGCTCGGTAGCTCCCTGTTCAAGCATGCGCGCCTATTACACTCTGTACTTGGATGTTTGGTACGATTCGTCGTGGTCAAACACCACAGAAGGAAACAGGAAAGCTGCGATGCATGGCAATACTCCCCAGAAACGTTAATTCAGCATAAAATATAACAAAAGAAAATACTGACAAATATTTAGTGTTCTTTGCACTTGCGTGAAATCATTTTTAGACATGTTGCAAAACAATTAAAGTTTTGCGTACCTATACATAATATTCATTTTCCAAACCCATTTCAACAGATTTTCGATTGATGAGGTCAAACACCATAGAAGGAAAGAGGAAAGCTGCGATGCCTGGAAATAGGCCCCAGAAACGCGCATTTTCTTCTCAGGAATGCGGAGTGACTGCGAGATGCCCCTGACCTTTGAGGACGACTGTGCCACGGAGTATGGTAGTTTATTAGGTAATGTTCGTACAATTTCAAAATCAGAAACCCGTATAGGAAATAGTCGCATATATTTAGCACACCTGTGTCGATACAATTGAACTATCGACCATACGACAAATAGCGGACGATGCAAAAAGCGAAGATTAAAGTGCGATTGTGGGCGGCGGCGAGACAAGAGACCTCTGGTGAGATAACTCTCCAGCTGCCTTTAATGAGGATTGCCTCAGTGGCAAAAACCGGCCAGCTTCTTCTAACGGCTGTTACTAATGGGTCCTCTCCCATGTGTCTTCTGTTCTGCACTGCTTGCCCACACATCTCACTGTGGGTTTTGTATCGGGTATATCTTGTACATAAAACTGGTTTATTTCAAAAATCAGTACGTTTACAAAATAATTTGAAGACACCATTTCACATCACGAGCTCACGTACAAATCCTGGCTTCGAGTAATTCATCATCTATTGACAGCTCAAAGGCCAACTAATCACGATGACTTGTATTGTATACACTTGTATTCCGAGCATTGAAGAGTTTAAACTTCAAGTCGTAAATTACCACGACACAATTTCTTCGTGGTAAATTCTCTCAAAATAAATAGGGAACAAAACTTTGATATTGAGCAAATTATTTAACTATTTATAGTTATAAAATATATAAAGTACTTTCGTAACAACTTAGTAGTGTGGTATGTCGTTTTGTAAATTTCTGCAGCCCAGTGTGAATGGACATTGATACTAATGGGTTAGCAAAGCGGTGGGTTGATTGATAATAATAATATAATAATCTGAAAACAAAAACATCAAAACCACTCAATTTGTACGCCTTCATTGGCGAAACAAAGCTTACGTATCTTGTAACTACGAGATCCAAGTACCGGCTGCCTCGCCACTTGTTTTATAATGACAAATCTTTCTTTTTTTACGTCAGTTGTGAAATAAGTTCATTATAAATATGTATAAATTGAATATGAATCAATGAATGGTGAGGAATCAGCATAAAAGATACTCACTGTCATACTCGTTGTGAGTTTTTTAAAATATTATTGAGTGATTGTGAACAATCTATTATATATATTTTCTTTTTTTGTAAAAAAACTTGATGTCTATTAAACCATTTTGGTCAAAAAAAAAATTAAATGGTTTTTGAATTCATTTTGAGTGCGCCTCTCTTAAAAATAAGAACATCTCATTTTAAATAATTATGAGTAAGCCTGACTTGATCAATTGTCTTTGTTAGATGAAATTTTTTAACACTTTTCTCTTTTTCATGCTACACTTTGATGTATTTTCATACAAACACTAATCGAGCTTAACCTGAAATGTGTTCGACTGCACTTGTAGAACGGCCGATTTTTATTATAGTAATCTTATGACTCAGAGGCAGACATATGGAAAGACACACTGAAGTAGATTATGCAATAACCAGTTTGCAAGTAGAGCCTCTTTATCTGTGCCTTACATTGACGCCTTAATTAAGAGAGGGGGTTATTCGGAGAAAACAAACACATTCTAAAAACGTTAAAAGATATAAGGATAAAAAAAAAAAAACGAGATATGTGTGATTTATTTTGCTAGAAATTTATTTATTTTGCATTTTTTTTAAGCGATAGTACGTATCAAATAATACACAGCGTGATAGCACACACATAAATAATACGTTACACGCACAGCGTAAAATAAATCATGTGCATCTTCAATATATCATAGTGTTATAATCAAAAAATCTAAAATCAAAGTATTTTTCAGCGTGCATAATTGAGTCAGTACCAATCCCACGACCGTAAAAACTATGCAAGTTTTATTTAATAAGTTGTTAAATAACCGATAACCCAGGGTTCCTACAACCCAGCCGCTGTGCGGCGAGTGTCAAACAAGAGATAAAGTTGGTGGACCTGTGGTCTTTGACCTTTGCTGGTGGCCTAGTAGGCGGGCAGCTTTATTCATATTGATCTGACTCCATATGATCTTGGAAGGTGAGCCCCGACAAAGCACTATGTTCAAAAGAAGAGGTATAGGGTAGGTATGTAGGTAGTTTATGTAGTCTTGGAATGACCACGAATTCTTACTCGGTATCTAAGGGTAGGCGAAAACCGTCCAGATCCCAAAGGCGAGTGTGAACTGGAGAGAGGCAGACGGAATCGCGGGGGGATGCGCTACTAGGTAAACTTTGTAGGGCCCCAGAGACGGTCGTCCGCATGGAACGACTAAAACCCCCACTAGGAAGGTGTGGGGCCTGACAACGCCAGACTAAAACATTGCGAGGTTAGGAGAGAGAGAGATGCAGAGGTAGTTGAATAAGAAAGCCATGGTTCGAGTAGAGTAGCAAGCGCCAGTTCAGAGAGAGAGAGAGCGTTCTTCAGCTGCCGGGTACCGAGATTGGAGGGGAAAACTCAAATCCGGGCCTTATATAGGCAGCTCAGAGGCAGGGGTAGCCCCACCGCGCCACCTAGTTAACTTCAGCTGTTTCGTGCACTTGTTTTTCCGTCTCTTAACTGACGCTTTTGAAGGTTTATTATTAAAACATGGAAACATAGGAGGATATTTTCTGGGCCAAGAAGAGGGGAACTTCCAATTATTCGTGATGAAGAGGTTGACCCAACAGTCCTATTCACTAAACCCGAGGCTAAAAAGACAAGAACAAAACAGATGCCTTGGATACAGACTACTCCAAAGGACATTATATCGCTCAGTAGAAAATCAATTACAAATCTACAAAGTTGTACTAAACTCAATCTGAACATACGGAATAGAGCTATGGGGACATTAAAATAGTCAAATACCAAGTGTATCCAATCATTTCAATCAAAAGTCCTGAGAACAAAAGTTATTCCACCTTATTACATCAGCAACAAAACTCGTCATAACGATCTTAATATAACCTACATACATACCTAAAATTATCCCTTCCAAGTTCATAATATTCCTTCGAAACCTATTCAACCAACCTAATCCCACAGGACAGTCATTACACTGCGCCACACATCCCTATAATCCTCCTCGGAAACTAAAACAGCAGTGGCCTCCTGACCTGCTATAAATACGTGACAGTGGGAGGCCTGTCAATGGTCAGTTTTTTCAGTCATGTCCTGAGTGTATGTGGCTCTCGTGCTCTTTGTCTCAGCCTCAACTGGCTCGTATCCCGTGACGCGGCTGAAGGAGGAGGATGGGAGAACTTCCCAAGACTCCATTACCTTTTTCGCATGGGAGGTAGGTGACAGCCATGTAGATTTGGGAGGACTCTGGGTTAAAATCAATCATAACATTGATCTCAGTTACACATTGTCCAATAAAAAAGTTGTGAAATAATGCAACATAATCATTGTCGGGTCGTCAAGAGGGTGGTTCCTAGTTACCCTAGCCCTGGTGACGATGTGAGGGTTGATTAGGCTCTGACCTGGACAATCGTTTCATGACGGTTTTACTATCTGACTCCATATTGATAGGCATATTCCCAGACAATGCACTATGTTCAGGAGAAGAGGTATAGGGTAGGTAGTTTGTGTGGTCTTGGAATTACCACGAATTTACACTCGGTATCTGAGGGTAGGCGAAATCCGTCCGGATCCCAAAGGCGAGTGTGAACCGGATAGAGGCAGACTGGATTGTCACGGGAGACACAACTTGGTGAATTTGTAGGGCCACGACAACCGCTGTCCGTGAGGGAGAGGTCTCTCCCACGGAGCTGCTGGTTTTAGCGGGGCGAAGGCAGAGAATCCCACTAGGAGAGTGTGGGGTCTGACAAGGCCGGACTAAAACATAGCGAGGTTAGGAAGAGGAGATGCAGAGGTTTTTATAAATGAGAAGGCCAAGTCTTGAACATGTGCAGCCCCAAGTCATCAGTGCAAGCGAGTCGTCAGGAGAATGATTTACAGGCCGAGATCTGCCTCTATTTATAGTTAGTGGTGGGCTTAGGCCCAATCATCTGCCTCGTTATTGTATCCAATGAGACCCCAGTATGCGGTGACCCTTTTTTCGGCAGCCCTAGGGCTGGCCTGGTCAGGTCGCTACCTGATTCTGGGTAGAGGGCGAACCCTCCCAGTCCCTAACTAATTAACTTGCAGCTGTGCTTTTTATTATTTACAATGACTTATTTATGTTATTTACATTTGTTTAAATTAATTTACAATATATATATATATATATATAGTATAGGGTGATTTATCTTATCTAGTTAGCTACAATGATATAACTAATATTGAAAAAAAAAAATTTTGTTTCCACAAATGGCTGTATTTAATTATATTATTCTTGCTATTGTTGTATTTTTATGTCTTAAAAAATTAGAAATAGATAGAACAGTATTTGACAAAAACGGTGCTGAGAATTACCCACTAGACATTCCCGGAACCTTGAAACAAGGGCCTGACATCGCCTTCTCACTGATGTTCTTCAACTAAATGTTGCTTTAGAGGAAGGAAGTTTCACCGCTTTGAGTAATTTGCAAAGAGGGTTGAACTTGCTGTTTCTTCACAGATATTTTGAGGGTAAATAACTAATTCAGTAAGGAAACTGGATACATTTGTTCCAAGTGGGTTAATAGATCGCTCATGCGATGCCATCATCATGCTAAGTATAATTGGCTTGCCGTTAAAGAAAACACGTCTATTAATAATATCAGTCAAATTTGATTTTTGTCTCCTTAACTTAAGATTTACTGACCTTGGAAATGACATTTTTAGTGCTTTTATGGAACGATTCTGTGTACCCTCATATTCTTTCACATTTCTAACAGTTGTTTATTCGCTTTTAATTCAAATATAAATCTGATCGATAACACATGCTTAAACATGTTGGGTATATTTTACTTTATTGGCAGCCCTTATGAACAATTTTAGGTCAGCCTAGAACATAACCCGCATAACAATAATTGTTTCCTTGTTGGCTCGGATTATATACAAATACAGTCAACATAATCGATTTAGGATTTTAAGATTTCAATTGTATTTCTTTGAACACGATAAGGAGATATTTCGACTGGTGGAGAACTCAATAAAACCCATAAATTAATACCTTAATTTGTTAGAGTTAAATTTTATGTAAGTACGAATACTTTATGAAGTTAAAAGAAAAAAAAATTGATCCGTGTTTTCTCAAATTCATGTTTTTGCTTACTTAGTCTGTTTCAATTGAATCCGGACCATATACACGTATAGCATTATTTTTTTTTTTTTTGATTCATACCTTGGGAAACGATTTTTCAGGTTTATCCTCCACATGCTCTTGCTATTGCTATTGCTATTGCTCTTGCTATTGCTCTTGCTCTTGCTATTGCGATGTCTGATTAGTTTCTACAGATTAAGTGATCACATGTGAAGTTGTCCGGTACCAATAATCTTCAAAGGGAATAAACCCTTGTCTCTTTTATAAGAGCGCACGAAGATCGCTGTAAAAGCTTTAAATTAACTTTATTTGTATGCTAGCCAAATTATTATTCTGTTCACGGTATGTATTAGAAAAGAAAATACTAGTTTTTTTTAGGATTTACGAGATGGCTAAATATTTTCTGGGTCAATATCTAGTTTTAACGAATTCTTAAACAGTTTTCTTATTGTGATGATGATTGCTGAATTTCCCATTAGAAATATGGAACGCTAAACCTACTGCCTAGGGTGCACGTTTGACACCCTTTACTGTGCACACTCAACTCGAATACATACTAGGATAAAACAATTGAAATATCTTGGGCAATAACCCTGCCAGTGATCATGTCAAATTATAATTTTTTCATGAGTCCAAATTAATTTAAATTTCAAAGCTAGGATGTAATCGTAATCTACCCCTTCTAAATCCTTAATTAATTCCACCAAATCCTGTGCCAATGTTTCAAACAGATTGTTCCACCATGATAGAGTGGAAGAAAAGGTGTGAAACAACCGTGGTGCATGTATAACAAGTGGCTGGAAGACGTACAGTTTATCTGACCCGGTGAAGTGAAGGGTGTGAAATGCTCGCCGAAAGAGGAATGAACGCAATAGGGGTTGGTTCATTGGAGGAAATTTGTCCCGTTCAAAGGAAAATGTTTGGCGGGGGTTGCGATTTGTTTCTGAGGTGGTGTGGAAGCCCCCCCCCCCCCACCCAGCCGAATCAGCGGTATACTATTGACCTACTTCTTATTCAGGTCTTAGCCGCGCTTTAGCAATTCATCACAGACCGCAATATTTTCCGGGAATCCCGAGGCACAAGTGACAATATTACATCCAAGCTGTAAAAATCCCACTACTTTCCCGCTCCGGAATTCCTAGCCTTACCCTGCTCTGCTATCAGCCACATATTATTTAATATCGTATAATAAATCACGGGCTGAGTATTACCTCCTACTATATTGCTACACAAGATTTTCTAGTTTTATTCTTTCGAGGGGATTTTTCGCTCTGCACTACGTGATGAAAACAAGTAATAGTAAGAATTTGATTAAAATGGAAATAGTTCAGGTTTTTTAAATGGTGGTTCTCATTATTTACCAGCTTTACTATCCCAGTTTATTCTTCTGGGTCATTAGAGGAGTAGAAACGTATTGAAAAAATTCATATAAAAAAAGTGTACTCGTCGAGCGTGTGTTGAGGACACGACCTGCATAATTTTATAAATGTTTGTATGTTTATACCATAAATATGTATATTTTTTGAATTATTAACCTGGTTCTAACGGGGCCCAGGTCATGTTTTAGCATAGGGTAGTAAGGTACATGGTTTTTGAGCCACGTTGACCTCAGAAGCAATGTTGGGGTAGACGGTCACCTAAGCAATGTATATGTTATCTCAGTGAGTCATTAGAGTTCATTTTTGAGCGGTCTTTGGACATCGGAACCCTCAACGCCTCGTTTAATACTCACCAACTTTTCATCCTAGAAATCCCCTAGACATTGATTACCACATGAAGACAAGTCCTTAAATGCTAAGGAAATATCGCGTTATTTCATATTGCAAAAATATTAGCGCACATACAGTGTGAAATTGGTGAGGACCTATTCACATTTTCCTTTGATGGGCAAAGAGAACTTAAAACATTTTGAGACTTTAATGAAACCGAGAAGTCAATAAGGAAAACCTAGGAAGCCATACATCATACATATTTATATGAATACATGCTCATAGTTAAAAATCTTAAAGAAAATACAAACAACTCTTGCACGAACAAAACAGTTTATCAACAAGTAAATTGCATTCCTGTCTTCACACTCAATGAGATGAATTCGTTCACTCTAGCCTCCAAATATAAGTTAAAAATTGACCTTTTGAAAATGTTTAATTGTTACGTACGTATGTAAGTTCTTTGATTATTTGATAGTTTATTTTAAAGGACAAGTGGGAAACACAAAAAACCAAGAAATGGGAAACAATCGGTGGGTTCCTTTGAGTTAAGCATGTACAATTGCATTAGCAGACGCAATGGTATATCTTTTGAATAGTAAACTAATCAAATTTCAATACATGCTAATTCAGAGAATCATTTGTAATATTTAGCTGGTACAAAAGCGAAAAAAAAAACTTCCTAAAATACACTGGCTGCTAAATTCCAGAAAAGTTTCCGAAGGAACGTCTCAAGCATCAATATTTTTAGTTCAGGTCCAGTGGCTTACTTAGCAGACACATTACTGAAATTGGATACTCTCAAGTTTTAATGGGGTGAAGTAAGGTCTCAAAGTTGTGACCGAATTAAGTTTTGGGGTTCTAGCGAAAATACAGTATAACTTTAAGGAGCGTCGAGTACGTGCGGAGAAGAAATAATTTTTTTTTTAAGGTGAAGCTACGTACTCCTTCATAAAAAATAAATTGTAGAAGACTAGTTTTTTTCCTTGCATTTTAAAGTTTTTAATGGTTTAATCAAGTATGGAAACCATAGGTTCAAGGTTCAAAGTCAAACCAGAATCCTTAAGAGAGAAAAAACACTTTCACATCACGTCACCATTGTGTTGAGCCGTTTAAAATCTAAATTACTTCGAGCAGCAAAGTTCAGTAATCTTGAGTTTCCTGAAATCTTGAATCCGGAATTTATTTCATTCATTTAGCCATTTATTTCAAGATCCTGGATTGAATCAACAATTAATGACGCCATAAGGCTTTGCTCCAGTTAATATTATCCCACTGTATTTATCACCGTATTTTCTGCTTACCCTTAGCATCCAACTTACTCTTCAATAACTTATCAGCTCATGAGGGTTGTAGAGAAACCATGGACTTGAAGAGAGCTTCGTGTAATCTATAGTCGGTCTGATAAAAGTATTTTGGCTTTGGATTAAAAAAGTTAGAACCATTCATGGAATTCTTAAAAAGTTGAAAAAACTAGCCTTATCAGATTATCAATAGGATAACAGGTATTCTAATTTGATCAAATCGTTTTTAATAAGCCATCCATAAATAATTTTAATGGGAACCCTGTGATATCATTTATGCAAATATAACAGTTTATTTAGACTTCCTATTTGAATTGTTCCACATCCGATACACGGCAGTTAATCTACGTGCCGTGACGTATGCAAATGAGATAGATGCACGGGATGCAAAATACGTGTTCGATAAAAGAACACTGATTTATGATAACGCGATTATTTCCTTTGGAGGACGGCAAAACACAATGATTTATTTCCTAGAGCCTTAAAAAGGATTCAAGACAAGTCACGCCACGGGTAGGACCATACATATTTAAAGAGATATCCACCTATAGATCATTCTTGCCTCAAGATCTAAAACATTATTTCCAATTCCATTATCGGATGGGACTCGACTGCCTTATTTCAGCCCTGTAAATACGGAACTGTCTCGTTCCACGACAACAAAAGAAATGATTTTTCTGATTTTCTCCCATCCCTTCCAAGTTTATGAAATTCCACAGTAGCGTTTCCAACCACCCTAATCCTGTAGCACAGTCATTGCACTGCGCCACTCATCCCTATAATCCTCCTCGGAGACCGAAACGGCAGTGGCCTCGTGACCTACTATAAACGCGTGACAGTGGGAGTCCTGGCAATGGCCAGTTTCTCCAATCATGTCCTATTGTATGAATGAGCGAGTGAATGATGCTGTAAATATGGTATGAATGAGATCATTTATCTGTATTATTATTGCCTTATAAGAAGGCAGATTGTAATTATTGCACAATAAAGATTGTTAACTAGTAAAGATTTTCTCCGATCTTTGATTTTCTCGTAGCGCCTTTGGTGAGATGATTTAGGATGTTGCACTCAAGCTATAGCTCACACACCACTTGTGAGCATTACAAGCTTGTGTAATACAAGGCACATTCATTTATGTGGCGATGATGCTCATTTCATCATTTTTTTACTTTTCTATTCTGGTTTTAGAAAGCGGGGTTTAGAGAGCTTTTTGCTGAATAAAGTTACAGATGCTAAAATGATCATGAGAAGGTGTCTACGAGAGCATGAAGAGCCAACTGCGAAGCTTTCAATGGTATGCATATTTTCCAGACATTAAGAAAGAAAACATGGGGAAGAATGCATTTAAGAAAGTGTCTGCAAATGAAGCCCCCTTGAGACCCGCCCTGGCAAAACAATGAAGATGTGATCACCAGAAATTACATCTAGAACGGGATGTCTTATTTTTGCAATAAGAAACTTTGTTATTACTCTTAAATTGTGATTACAAAACCATTATGGCTCAATCGATAAATACATAAAATTATAATTAAAATCATGTTTCAATATTAGATTTTTCTATACTATCCTATCATCTGTAAATTGAAATGCCTGCATACGATGAAACGAGAATCGCGAAATTCATATACCCGCAAAAATCGTCAAATACACTGCAAAATCCTCTTAATTTCGTGGACTGTGTCCTCTTCAATTTTTGATTCTACTAATCAGATCATTGAAAAAAAAACTGCTGTCTTACTTTATATACGATTCAGGATGTGATATATTGTGAATAAAAAAATAATTGATGATCCAAAATGTAGACGAGTGGGAATTAGAAAACGTGATTAGATGGAAAGTTACAGGAAATTGACTAGCGTAAAAGTAAAATAGAGCTAATTCGACTAGAGTGTAAATCCAAAAAATGAAATATTCTTTTTGGGCCTCAGATATAAATAGTACGAATCAGTTCATCAATTTGTTTATGCTTATCAATCTTCATAAACGATAACAGTACTTTTGATAATAACATTTGAAATAAATATAGTTTCATAGGTCACCGCAAAGAAATACGTTGCGACAAATACTGGATATTTGGTGGCTATGATTGACATTGATCCATACAATTTGTGGACTTTCTATGATTATTTCATGTCTATATGATTGAATGATGTCTAATAATACCAACTTTCAACAATGTCAAATTTATTGAGATCAAGATTATTAAGAATATTTTTTGTTATTTCAACAAAACTCTCTCCCATGACACTGTAAAACTCATGAAAATGACAGATATCCTGTCAAATAGGATGACGGGTGGTTTTATGGAGTAACATAAGGACAAGATTTATTAATGAACCTACGAACGGTATAAAATCCGATTATTTTTTAAATATCCTTTTGTTATTGTAGTTATTTTATTCCATAAACTAATTCAAGGTAACAAGAGCCAGGTTTTCCGTGACTAAGGAACTTAATATTAACGCTTTTCTTTAATAAGGTACTAGGGCGTTAGTGCTGCTACTATACAGCAGGTGGGATGGTAGCAGTGAAATAACCGTAACTATTAGTAGAAAGTATGAGAAACCGCACCAGATCGTGAAGCTAAGCAAGATTAGTAGGGCAATAAAAAATATTAACCAGCTCTCTCTCAAATCCGTAATAGCGTACTAGTGGTATTTCTCACTTGATAATTCAGCCAATCCTTTTCTCATTAAAAAAAATTTAATCCGCTTAAATTCTTTTACCTAACTATTTTTTCCAGTGGAATCTTGACCCTTTTCATTTATCTTCCATTTTTTTTAATAAGGAACCTTGCCGCTATAGCAATAATGTGAGGACTTAACAGCAAGAAAAGTATATTTACAAACATTTCCTTGATATTTTTATCAGGTTTCAATGTCGTACATTCCATATAGAATAGAATAATGAGAATCGCTCTTAAAATAATATTTGATTTTGGAAGAATAAATCAATTCAAAAATCAACAACAAATAAACTAAACTAGTTATGAATTGAAAAATAAAAAATATATAATAATAAATCTTATTAAAAAAGACACGAATAATTAAAAAATTAATATAAAAATAATAAAAAATTTTTTGATAATAATGGCGATAAAGAAGAATTTATTTTTCAGGATAAAAACAATGATTAGCGGTGTTAAAACATAATTTTATTAAAATTAGCAAATTCTGTTTGCATTTAAATAATAAGTAAGTCCTACCTATTGAGCAGTTGTAAATTAAGTCGTTAGTCCAGCTTAATAATAAATAAGTTAATGACAAATCATAATGACCAGTTATTGGTCTGTGGTCCGTCACTACATGCGTTAAATTAGGTCAGCTAACGGTATATCCCAACAATTGTCGGCTTGACATAAATCAAAGAAGTAAATATTAGACATTGAGCTCCCTGGCAACAGCTCCTGTATCATTTGACCTAACTGTAGATGGCAGTACAAACCCGAGCATGTGCTCAGATGTCTTCTACCTAAGACCTAGCGGGAAAATATCTAATAGAACAAGCCACCCACGTAGATCAAGTTGTCAAGTATCTCTAAGAGGTCTATATCTGGAGTTACTTATGCCCACTAAGGAACAAAACAAGGTACGTGGAACCCTAACCTTAGGTAAAATCACGAAGCCCATTCATAAACCGTGCAGCACTCTGATGTGTAGATCATTCCTCAACACCTCGTCCAGACTATACCTGTGTCTGTCAATTTTACACCTAGTATATGAAATTTTTATTGTAAGCCATGACATTATTACCAGTTTTTTTATTTATTAATTAAGTGTTTTTAGCTCTTTACTGTAAAAGAGAACTGGGAGACATGCCCTGTATGTATTTCTAACGTCCTGGGTTAATGTTGTTTCCTGAGATGTTGAAGCTCAGTAAGTGCTCAACTGGTCTTAGTGTATTACAGAAGTCGACAGAAATGCAACTGGTTTTCTTTGTGAGCAAATTTGTCCCACAAGGCCCCTTTGTGGACTTCTACCCTGTCTAATAGTGAGTCCACTTTTCATTATCTGCACAAGTAGTCTCTGAGGTTTTTTTGTTATTTAGTAGTTTATTTAATATTTTAAAAAATACCATGGATGTTAGAAATGTGAGAATGATGATAATGCCACAAATTGACTATTTCGCTACACAAAGCCTATTTATTTATTATAGTGTTTGAATATTGTTTCATAACTTAAACGTGACAGCTTATCAATTCAACTGGTACATATAAATCCTTTCCGTCTGTCTGATGCCATATAGCAGCAAAACATTTTAAATTCTTTACAAAACCAACTTTTAAAACATATTATCTGATCAATAAATAAAGCTTAGTTGAAACTGAGTGTAATACTGTGTAACTAAGGAAAAAGGAGTGAATATGCTAGAAGATAAAAAAAGAGCGAGAAAGAAGGAATAAAAGATGAAATATAAAAAAGATTGGTGATGGATATTGGAGAGGTAGAAAGAGGCAGTCACCTTCGAAACAAGGATCGATCACCCTTTCTAAAAAATGAGCTTTCCAGAAATAAAAGAAACATTGCCTTGATAGAAGAGCCGCTCTTCCGAAATTCCGCCGTCGGTAAAACATTCAATTTGTGCCAATCTCCCTCATGTGGCCTGGGCTTGACTACTTCACTCATTTCATAAACCGTTAACAACTGATTTTTTTTTATTTCGATTTATATCCTATATCTTGCCCACTAACAGCTACTAAAAAATTACATTTATTCTTTAAAGGCTCTCGCGCTCTTCGTCACCCTCCACTCGTATCCGGTGACGCGGCTGACGGAGGAGCGTGGGGGACTTCTCAAGACTCCGCTTTCTCTTTTACATGCGAGGGAGGTGACAGCCATGTGGATTTGGGAGGACTCTGGGCTATTTGTAAATACTGTATGAATAAGCGAGTGAATGAAAATTGTAAATATGGTATGAATGGAAACATTTACCGCAATTACTTATTGCCCCATGAGGCAGATTGTGATTTTATCATAATAAATCTGATTAGATAAACAACAAATGGGTGTGTTTCGCCATTTGGTAGTTTTGTAAAAATAATAGTAATTCATAAATATAGTTACAATCTGGATTTGTAGGGCTAAAAACGAGCAAACTCACGAAAGAGTAGTTTACGACAAAAGCCGTCTTGTAACCCATTTAGGTTCTTACCCTCTGCCGGAAACGAAACAAATTGAATATTCACGCTACAAAACAAAACAAAATGTTAAGTATTGTAATTATAAACATGACTGCATGTCTTCTTAAATGCCCTTTCCCACTTTTCACTTTTCCTGTACTTTTGATGCCTGCTCATTTTAAAATGCCACATGACTGAGGATACTTTGAATAATAATGATACTATACACGAAATAAATCCCTGAAATTATAAGAAAAAAATAAACAAGAATCCACATTACTCAAGGACACCCTAACCAATAGACATTATTATCCACAACATATCCAAGAAACCCACATTAAAATTACCTACTAAAACCTTTCTTACAAATTGCCTGTAAGTTCATTAGCACTGCAGTAGTCACGTTTTTAACAGATTTTAATCGCTGATATTCGGAATTTTACACCGTTGTTCCTGTATTTCGTGTTCCTGTTGTTCCTGTATTTCGTGTTCCTGTTGTTCCTGTATTAAGAGTCCTAATTCGTGGATGTTGGTTTGAGCTGGTTTATTATTAGCTTAGTAGGTATACCCGCACACTGTAAACCTTTGAAAGCAAATTCCATTCATGATAGTAGTCTATTCTTAGTAGCCCAGCCCAAAGAGGGAAGCTCTACATTCAAAAGGGTACGATACATTCGTCTTTCATCTCTATCCATTCATGATTCACACAACTATAAGTATACCTTCCTATTATACGGTATTTTCTACTATTTACATTATAACCTCTTAATTACGAAAAAATAGAAGTTCCCCTCTTCTCGCCCCAGAAAATATCTATCTATATTTCCATATTTTAATGAAGACCTTAACACGTAAGAGAGAGAGAGAATGAAGCTAGTGGGGGAAACAGCCGCAGGTGGGGGAGCACCCCCACCATGGCTAGCCTGTCTTTATAACCGGGCCGTCTTGTGGCAGTTTTCAGAACGTACTGAACCGGCACTTGGAACACAGCTCTCTCTCTCTCTCTCTCTCTCTCTCTCTCTCTCTCTCTCTCTCTCTCTCTCTCTCTCTCTCTCTCTCTCTCTCTCTCTCTCTCTCTCTCTCTCTCTCTCTCTCTCTCTCTCTCTCTCTCTCTCTCTCTCTCTCTCTCCTAGCCTTGTTATGTTTTAGCCTGGCGTTGTCAGGCTCCACACTTCCCTAGTGGGAATATTTGCCTTCGTCTTGCTAAAACCAGCAGCTCCTTGGGAGAGACCTCTCCCTCGCAGGCGATGGTTCCCGTGACCCTCCAAACTTTACCTAATAGCGTCTCCCACAGAAATCCAGTCTGCCACTCTCCGGTTCACACTCGCCTTTGGGATCCGGACGGTTTTCGCCTACCCTTAGACACCGAGTGTGAATTCGTGGTCATTCCAAGACCACATAAACTACCTATAAACCTACCCTGTACCTCTTCTCCTGAACATAGAACATTGTCTGGGCACATACCTATCAATATATGGAGTCAGATAGTACGGTAGTAAGGCTCGTTATGAAGTAATTGTCCAGGTCATAGCCTAATCAACCCTCACTTCGTCACTAGGGCTAAGGTAACTAGGCACCCCCCTCGTGACGACCCGACACCTCCATTCCCATTATTCACTTATTCCAGAACCTTCAATTTCCATTTCTTAACTTTCTTGTTGTCATCCCTAAATTCACGTGTTCTTGCTCAGGTTTTCTCGTGGCACCAAAATCTTCTTACTTTTTTGGCGTGAAGTTTTGAATATTGTTTAGCTTGCGCCCTTCTCCTATCCTCTTTAATCCATAAGATTTTAAAATATTCTGTATTATGCCAAGTAATTTTATTAATGACAACTTTGGTATTGATTGCTGCATTCTGAAGTAGCATTCTCCTTCAATGTTTCATTTCCAGTCGAAGCTGCTTCTTTGCTACTTCCAAAACGGTTCAATTTTCCAACTAGTGCATAACTATTTCACTTATCTCCTTACTCCAAAGGGTATTGTTATTGATTAATAATTATTTTTATATTATTGTTGTCTTTAAACAGGACTTCCCTATTACTCTGCATACTACTAACATTTTATACGCCTATTTCATCAAATGTGAAGTTTTTTGGCCTTAAAAGAATCGAAGCTTCAACCCATGTTTCCAGAATTCATTAAATTAATCAAAACGGGTCCTACTTTTTGTAAAAGATAGGTTTTTTTTCAAATTGGAGTATACCTCGCAGAATGAACTATTTTTAGGGGATCACTTAAATCAGTTTGAAAGTGGATCTTTTCTATTGCTGATTGGTAATAATAAAAAAAAAATCGGGTTCGTTGACCGTTCACTGCCCCCACCCACATACCCACCAGAGTGATTGAGCTTGAAGTTTAATATGACATAAAGCGAAAGGTACAATTTGAGCTTGGCAGTTGGCCTGACCATTGATGGAGCCAGCTATTACCGTCAACCAGGCTACAGTGACAAGTCACTGATTGCTGGCATCTCCTCTCTCTCGCTACAAAGGTAGCATTAATTAATATTGTCCTGTTGCCGAGATCCGACCATCATTGACCATTACAGCAGCTCATCTTCTCGTCAGTCATAATGGAATAGTTTACTGAGTTTCTTTGATTGTAATTTATTCGAAATCAGAAACCTTTATGTTTTCAACCGTGTGCTTGTCTTTCTGGATGTATGCATGTATATTTGTCCGGCCTTTCTGGCAGTATATAGACATGAATGGCCCATTTATTATATAACATGCCTAAAAATCTTTGAGGGATCTCTAGAACAAATGTGTAAACATCATTAATTAATCAATCAGTTGGTATTAAAAAATAAGTGTTTATAATTGATAATAACGGGCAAAGAAAAAATAACTGCCATGACTGATGATTACAATACGAATTCTCTTGGGACCAAACTCGGTACTCAAAAAGAATGAGCAAAGAGGCAGACAGCGAGGTACATTGCGACCCCTAAGTTAATTTTTCCGAGAACTAGTTTGTAAATGTTAACTCATAACATAAAAATATGAGAAATATTTTCATATATTGTTTTTGAAAAACAATTATTTATTGTGTAAAATGAAACGCACTGTAAAAATTTCTTGTTCAAGTTATTTTTTTTTCGTGATATATCCACGTTCTGATTAACAATCTGTAATTTGTATTTTCTTATTCCAAACTATGATTGCAGAAAATCATTAAAACTACCATTAAAATGTTTGAGACTCAACCAAGCTACTTTTAAGCAAATGATATTGTTCTAGGCTAAAGTGAACAATAATCATAGACTATAAAACTGCCATTTTTTTTTTTTTGCAATCCCCCCGGTTCAAACTTAAAAATAGTGGCCTTTTTCCACATAAGTTTTAAGATTGTAATTTTTAACAAACAATATTTAACTATAATGTTAATAATTTCAATCTATCTACTTGTCATTAATACTGTGATATTCTAAGAAATACTCAAATCTAAATTAGCATCTAACTACGAACTCCCAGCTTAGTGTTAATGATTCGAAAAGATTAAGCCTACTCAGTGAAAGGCGAAACTCGTCTCTCAGCCGGAAAAGCCCTGGCAACGGTTTTTTTTCTAACTATAGAGGAATTTTACTCATTGGTCTTCCTCACGATCGACATAAGGTGAATGCGGCTTACTATTGCCAGTTTCGAAGCCAGCAAAAGTTAACGAAACAAAACATGAGGTACTCCCTTCATAAATGTTTCTTCAAGAAAACGCCTTTTATTTAAGGCCTCACACCGCGATTTTAACCATGGACAAATAGGAGGAAATGCTATGGAAACCCTTCGACACCCTCTTAAGAGGTTTTCCCTCTGTGACCTTTTTCCGCATACGCCCATGAAAGAATGCCTTGAAGAGTGACGATTCGAAAATAATAAAGAGTTGGAGAAGCAAGTGCGCAAACGGTTGACGACACGCCCTCAAACCTTTTTTGAAAACAAAAACTTTGTTCATGCTTCCAAATTCTTGGCAAAAGCTGAGCCTATGTAGGGAAAAACTGAAGGTTTCTCTTGAGTATATTATTAATCAATAATATCAATGAAACAGAATTACCGTTTATATGTGAATCATCCTCATCATAGCATGGGCAGATATTTTTTTCGTCTATAAAGGTCAGGGTACCATGTGGGGAGGTTCTCAGAGTCTTGTGTGATGTAGACCACAAATGATCTCTCTGTTCAAGCCTATGTTCTTACTGGAACGGCTTAAGGTCACTTTGAGTTCCAAGTGTTCGTTCTTGTCTAGGATCGAGTGAATCCTTTAATAATCGTTTCATTAGACGAATATGAAGTCTTCGGACGCACACCGTAAGAAATACATCTATTTCGGGAAGCTTTGTGCTGTTTGGAAATGCCAATTTTCATAGGTTCATAGGTAGTATTTACTAGCCTGCACATAAACCCTAATTATTTTTTTGAGAGTACAAGGGAAGATTTGCTAATTGCAATCCATTTGCTTTTCTTATGCTCACCGGTTTTCAATGTTATCCATTTCACTATAGTTTTTACAACTTCATACAGGCTGATTAGGATGTTAGACATTCAGTAAATTCACTAATGCATGTTGTATTGACAAATTATGCATGACCACGTCATCTAATGTGATGGTTGGAAGATAAAATGGGATGTTAGCAACTTAACTCATGTCGTATGATATGTCACTTAGTATGACAGTTCCTAGGTATGGCGTCGTTTTCGTCTATTTAAATTATATTGATATTTTTTTATATATATTTCGTATATTATGATTGACTGAGTTATCGAGAACGCTATGCTCAGTTTATTAGCCAGTTAGTAAACACTCTTTCAATTCATATAAGGGGGAAAAAACACATTCCTGTTGAGCTATATATACAAAGTATATTTCTATGACGGTATTAGATCTGAGAGATTGATGAACATAGAGTGAGGTTGCTCCAGAAATTACATTACATAAACCTTAAAGAATTAAACGAAAGTCCTGTTCTTGCCCGGGTTGCGGTATATATTAGCAATATACAGTGCTGGGACGGAGGCCACACGTCAACGAGATATCTGTGCCCCCACGGTAGATGACTGTTAGAGGATTAGAGCGCGGGCCGGCAATAAGGGGGGATTAGGGGCCCGTGCCCAAGGGAGCTGTCGCGCGTGATTGCCCGGGGCCCGGAGGGGCCATCGCAGGATTACACCTTCCCTTATTGCGATTACATCTCGCCCGCATTATCCTCTTCTTAGGCTTCGCGGAACTCGCCGATATCCAAACTGCTGTAGTCATCTGCGGTGCCTGCCTCAAAGCTCTAAGTATAATCACCCATTCCAGCAGACGTCATTACTATCTGACAAGTCAATAAATACCAGTTGTAATTATCGTCTATAGAGTAACACATAGACTGCGCAATTTAATTTTAATGAGTATTAATTTCTTCGGATACCCGTCAAGGCTCATAAAAGAGAAATGTTTTTCATTTCTTGAGAATGAGTTATGCTGTAAATATCTCGCTAGCTTCGTCTTATAACCATAACACACTATAATCTGATGTGGACATACATAGTCCCTACGCTATACGTTAATAAATTTGAGGAAAACCCTTTTCATCAGCCGAAACCGACACCCAAAAATATTAAATATTATAACGGAAAATATTTGGTATATGTTATTTAATGCATAAAACTTATTGTTCAAATAAATTTACTTGGATAAATCCTATGTGGTATATGAATATATATATACGCTTGGGCTGAATCCGACACTAAAAAGGGGTTGCGAGGTAGTAAGAATAGGCAAGACTAGAACTTAACTATCTCTTTATTCTTCTCTCTCTCTCTTATATATTGAAACCTACCTCATTTTTTACCATTTCTCTTTTTACTTTATTTGATCAATTTAACTTAACTAATTTGGCAGGTCCGTCATGAGATCTTTAATTCAAATTGTTTTTATGTCTTTGACATAGGAATTTATCTCGATTGAATCGCCCGATCTCAAGGCTAATGTTGTGGTTATTAATAAATTGAGAAACTAGGAATTGTGAAATATATTCAAATAAGATGGTTATAACAAATAATTATAATTATATAGAGTGCTGACAAAAAGTATAAAAAAATATTCAATTCCCTTCAAAATAGGATAGTTACTACTAATTACAAAAAACATGAAATTTGAGCTCAATTTCTTTTAATGGATCCAAAATAAAAACAATATTAATATCACCCAATCGATGATCTTCGTATAATCCAATCAACGTTACTTTCTGCTGTTGGTTCTTCTCCTCTCTTCCTGTATGGTAACCGCCATTCGGGAGCTTGCTAAGTCCACTCTTCTAGACGGTTGTGCTAAGACTGCCCCTTTATCTCATCCCCACTCCTAGGAGTATAAGAAAAAAAATGGCCCTTACCATGTGTGAGGGTCATGATCTTCATTCTCAAATATCATGAATGTTACAATATATACATAGAGTGACGCATAACCCCACTCTTAGATTCTGTTTACTGTTTGTTTATAATAATCCCTTTATTAATGGTTAACTTATATATATATATATATATATATTTAAATAATTGAATCGTGTTAAACAATGTTGTGATTGCGAAAATTCATAGAGACAAATAAAAACTTACAACACTGAGTAGAAATAAACAAACTGCTATTCATTCAGTTATGCGAATATGAAAGCGTACAGTATGGTAACGATACGGTACGCTAGAATACGATATCCATTCACTGCCTGCTTCAAGTTTACAACCAGCTGGTCACGAATACGATATTACAACTTGTACTTAAGGCAATATGCAAGGCCTATATTCGGAAAGATATTTTCATCGTAAAATATCCTCCCTGCCTTTAAGCTTTTAGGACCCCCCCTCCCACCTCGGCCGAAATTCCTTCGAAAGTTCTTTACGAGGAAAATAGTCGATGGCATACTGGCCGAAAAATATGTGAAAACCTGAAGCTACTTATGTATGTATTAAACCAGAGCAAGGGCCATATTTCATAGCGGTATTGACCGGTAGGAGTGCCCTGGTCGTAGCTCGCCAGGCTACTGGCTAAAAACCATCTGCCAAACCATGCATAGCCACTTTCATGGAAACATATTATTCGCTTGTCTCAACTACTGCCATTATTCATTTATTTTATGCTAATTATTTTTTTTAGATTATGTGATGCGATGGGCAAAACATTTTAAATGCATCAAAACAATGACGAAAACTAATCAAATTTGCCAAGAGGGATTACAAAAACTTTCATTTCAAAATCATAATTGCAGTTCTAAACAAAACCTCTGAAAATATTTGAATTAAAACGTCAATAATCAGTCAAAACTGGCTTTTAAGAATATCATTGATCGCTGTGGAAAGTTACCGACTAAGATCACAAATATGGTTCAAATTTCTACTCTTTTAAAACAAAACGACTTTCAGTGTCTTAGGGAGATTGGCCATGACATTGAACAGTGTTTGTGTGCTGGCTGCTGGTTAAGCCATTATTCACCAACAACAAGGTCTGCTTACAAATCAATATTTTACTATTCGCAACAGCACGTTGAACAGCAATGCGAATGATGTGGCAGAAGAAGGACAGATCTAACAACACCCTCATTTTCCCCATATGATAGTGATGCATGATTTTTGAATTGATTTTGCATCGTAACAATATTTTTTGTAGTATGTTTTGGAAGTTATAGTGTGCATCTTGAGTCTAATTTTGGGTAAGATTTTGAGCAAGATATGTCTCAGCAAAGATACCGCTTGTGAGGACATGTGTTTATCAGGGCTGATTTCGGCTGGATACGAGTGGAAGTGACAGAGAGAGTGGGCCCTCAGAGCCGTGATAGAAGGGCCGTTAGCAGGAATGGCATCCTTTCAACCCATGTCCTATTCGGGATCTGAATTAGCCTGGGCCAATGCTGGCGCAAATGTCTGTCCTTCGGCCATTGTCTGGCCCAGGACTGACCTATTATGTTTACTCTAATGGGGTCTGAGGGGGAGGGGCATTGGGAGGAAGGCAACAATGGAGGTCCGACATTAGAGGGGCAAAAAACGGAAACAGCCAGCTTTTTGCGGTTAAATATTTTATGCCGGTTTTACAGCGGGGATTCCACCCCCCTCCCTCGCACGCACGCACACGTGCACACCGACACGTGTTAGAAGGCCCCTTTGCTAAATGGTTTATTATACCTGTGGTACAGGGGTAGTTTTTCATTCTCATTCATACAAGAAAAAAAAAGAAACGAGAAGAGAGCCGGCCTTGTACAGTGGTCATTTGAAAAATAAATAACATTAGACATAAACAGTTTATTTCTACGGACAAAAATTATTATATTTAAAAAAAAATGATTTTCATTACATATAATTACCATCGTTGGTGGTCGCTATCAAATCATACTTTATGACGTCATTTCATGGGTCAACTGAGCCTCCTGAGAATAAATGAGTAGCTACGTAGAATAGAGAATCTTATAACAAAAACTGTTGAAAGTTACAGCCAAGTGCCTTGGTGCCACCCTCTAACTAGACATCTACCAATCACATGTTCACGCTATAGACTTTTTTTGTGACACTTAATCGTGTTTTCGAATCAGCAGTATTTTTCATGTCACTGTTGAATCTCCATGTGAAACAGTAAATCTCTAAATTCATCAGCGGATCCATGGTGACCAGAACAGGCCAACAGTATGAGGAAAACAGGGGTTCCAAACATATGAGAATCTGGATTTGAAAAAAAACAAAAAACTGTTGGCTCACATTCTAATGCAGAAGCACCCATTTAATACTGTTTTTTTCCCTTCTAGTTATCTTATAACTTCAGCGACCTATGTGGTTGTAATAAAATAAAATAAAAATATTGCTAGAAATCGCTTAGTAAATATTGAAACTTCTCCCTACATCTACTTATTTTTAAACACTACATCCTTATTTTTGTTTATACATAAGTTTTAAACGTTAGCCAGTAGTAAAATAAAAGTAAGTAAAAGACAATATTTAATGAAATGGCGTGGCCTGAGACGCATGGGCCTACTAGTAATACTTTGCCAAAAGTGTACCGTCGCAGTGTTTAAAGTAACAAATACTAAATATAGTGAACTTAATAGGATACTGTGGCTTACTGCAGTGGTTTGGATTCAACTTGTTCGCAATCCCACCTGAAGAAAGGCACAGTAGCACAGACTCCAGATGTTTGTCGAGATGGAATATGCCAAGATGGTGGAACTCCACCTCGGATACATGGCAAGTACACTGTAACACACAAGCAGCTAACAAGGCGGCCTGCTCAATAGAGCAAACCCCACTCACTAACGAGGTCCTTACCCGTCTTCACCGCTATACCTCCCTTATATAATTAATTCTTCTCCCCCTTATCCTTTCTTCTGTTTTTTTTTTTTATTTTTTTAAATTTTTAATCCCTACAAAGGAGCCAAAGGATCCCCTTTTTAAGGACTCTTTATCCCTCTAACAGAAGTTTTCCATTTGCCAGGTGCTCCTAAACAAGCCTCCGTTTCTAGAGCGAGGGATGGGATTGGAGCCCGTCCAAGATCTTATCACAGGATATATTTCAGGGAGTAGTAAAAAAGTTCAACTTAGCCCGTGGGCGTGGAGGGTTAAGTTTTATCCTCGGGGAAAGCATTTTGGGACAAACTTTAGGCCTTAATGCGTCTACAGCCTTAGCTTCCTGAAATAATTAGTGCTAAATGTAAAAAAAAAACTCGTTTTTTGGCATAAATTGTTTTAAAACAGTGCTAAAATAAAACTAATAATACTGAAAAGTTAATTACACCTCTGCAATATTAATTTAATACCTTCATGCTGGCCTTCAATTAATCCCATCAATAACATTGTCGAGGACGTACCAGAAAACAATTATTATCTAGTTATGGATTAGTCAGAAATTTAAAGATTTGGTACTTTCCTGACATATGTAAAAATTAGTCATTTTTCACGGGCTGATGAATAAGAAGTTTCAATTCGGTAATTGGTAATACTGTTTACAGTGTAACGGATTTTATGAATTGATAGTGAGTAGATCTTTTTACATCATAGACAGAACTGAGAATGCCTGAATTAGGCAAATCGTAGGTAAAATGGAAACAGAAAAATAATAAACTTATATATGCATGGTTTATCCAACTGTCCATTACAATAATAAAACTACATGTACTTAAAATAAGTTAGGTGTGTTATTCCAAGAGGTCATTATAGAAAATTATCCAAGCTAGAATGTCAACATAAAAAGAAAAAAACAACTACTTAATTATAAGTTAGCTTAGCCAAATTAGCCATAAAAGAAGTAAAAAGGTTTCATGGGGAGAAACAATGCTCTTGAAAATGTAATACAGCATCATAATACGTTTGATGACAAATTAAAAATAAATTGACCATTTTATTGTATACAGAACTAAAACTGGGATCACTGATAAACAGAATCAGAAAATGCATGTTTCGTCTTTCATGTGCATACTAATCATACATTTTCATACTGTACTGTTTGCATGCTTATGTAAATGCAATATACATCACGCGTTGCTCTATTTTTGCAGATTATAATCATTTCTAGTGTTTAATCTCTATTTATGTAATTATGAAAAAAAAAGCAATGTTGAGGGTATTGATAATAGGCACAGTCAATTCATTGCAAAATCAAGTAAAATACTCGAACATTGAAAATTGAAACTTTGTGTATAAGATTTTATAGTTTGTCCTTCACCATGGGACAGATAATGTATAGCAGCTATTTTTTATTTAAATTATTTATAAAAAATATACAGACTAAGATAAAGAAAGATAATGAGAGAGAGACGGATAGTGAGTGAGAGGAAAGGGCACTGGGAGATAGAGAATGATGAAGATGAACAGTGGGAGGGATGCTGTGACTAAGGGCTCTACACAAACCTGCCTAATTCATGGCTCACTCCATCATAGCGAGCTGTCACCCCCTTCGCTTTTTAGGGCCGACCTCCGATAGGTCTGACTGTATGGCGCCCACTGGAACCTATCAGGATACTATGTAACAATCCTACAGTTGAAACACTGTTCAAAGAGAAAGCTATCAAAATCAAATAAAAATTACTGTACACAGCGGCATGAATTCCCTTGAACGGTGGGATTTCGGCAGTGAGAGAGAAAGGATGTTTTCTCTAGTATTGTTTTGTTTTTGAGTTTTTGTAAAAAATAATTATAAACTTTGTGGGTAAAGTTCATGTAGAATATAGACTATAGAATTAAGTTATTCCACCGAAGGTAATTTCTATAAAGACATAAGTATACAGAGTATTTGTATTCATATTTTAGTCTTAGTTGTTTTGAGTTTATGATAGTAAATAAACATTTACTTAATACTTGAACAGTAAATAGTTTTCTGTGTTATGGTCATACACAAGTTAGGTTAAAACGAATTTCCCATTATTAGTGTATTTCCAATTACATATCACATCTTTGCTTGCAAATTGAGTGCATTTTCATATGATTGAATGTGTTGTAAATAAATGTTAACCTATTCTGTTTTATTATAAACCTTATATTTTCGAATTGTTCCGGAACCGAGTCGTGATTATTATTTGTCTCCTTATATCAGTATCCATTAGGATATACTTCTATTGAATATTCTGTTTCTGTGATGCTCCAAGCGCACCCTTATCTGCTTTTTGCGATAAGGCATCCGAATTCCCACTTTCCACTATCCACCATTTTCATTACTAGCCTGCCCAAGAAGAGTTCACTTACCTTCCGTCCATTAGTGGTATCAGACGAGCTGAAGTGTTTTCTTGTTGCACACTCCATTAGAGAAACTTTAATAAACATAGTCAAAACTTAAAATAAAGTCAAAGATAGTCACGTTTTACTTCTAGCCACTTCATCATCTCGAAATGCTAGAATGCTTGATGTTCAGCTAGAAATGAACAATTAAAGAGCACATAAAAGAAACTTGAGATTACTCACGGTAATTAACTTGATACAAATATATAATCTGATTTTATTTCAGAATACTTGAGCAAATCATATTCTAATGATCTTATATTACAATCATATGACATAGATTAGTTTTGTATCAACATTTTTTTTATAATTTTTTTGTGTTTATAATTTGAACATCAATAAAACTACAAGAAAATAAATTAAATGATTTTTTTTATAGAAGCTAATTCAATACAAGCTTAATACGATTGAATAAATATTAATTAGTATACTTAAGATTTATATTTAACCACTTATGTTTCATTTAATTCATAAACTATTTGAAGCAAGAATTAATTTATGATGGGCAATAAAAATTTTCAAAAGCGCTCGAAGCAATTAGAGTTTACTTCGTTTCCCAAATTGAGTGAAGTTTATAATTAGGCTCCGTAAACTTTGTATACCTTAACTCAACATAGATGCTCCCTATAAAATAACATGGTACGATTGAACTTTATAGTTTAACGATGTTCCTTTGAATAAGGGAATTTTTTATTTAAAATTTACTATGCAGTAAATCCGACTTGGAACCTTTGTAAAGTGGAAGGTATCCAGGCGAACTTATTGCTAAAATTCTTTTCTTCTCACATATTGCCCGTAGAAAAATAAACGTTGTAGTGGCAATAAGGGGACTGGAATTGTAGCAAATAACGCTTTCATGATGCACTGTTCGTTACATTATTTCGTCAAGTAACCCGCTCCAATGTGAGCGAATACTAATGTGGAATAACAGATAACATTGACTTGGAGTAGATAAATATTTTTCCTCGATTTTCATGGTTAAACTTTTCACTGTTACTGATTGTTTTAAGGTAGTACGTATGTTTTATTTTACTCGATCTAAATATTATCTCGATGTTATAGGCTTGATTATCGTATGAAAAATAAAATGCGGATACAAAATAACTCGACGTACTAATAACCGTGACCCGTAAAAAACGAACTAACGGAAGGAAAATGAGAGAAACACGAGGCAGCAGTAAAACAGAGAAATGAATAGATGTTTATAAATGAAGAACGGGAAAAACAATGGCACAGGCCCGCGTGCGGTGGCTTAACGTTTTTTATTGCCTATACAAGAGCTGTAACAGAGCACCAAATCTGTTTCTTTTCAATTTCATAGTTTTATTTTATTTCTAATGCAAAATACTTACCGGCATATTTTGGGTTAGTGGTTTTTTCGAGATTGTAATAAGTCTGAAGGGAGAGGTTCTACTTTCAAAAAGGTCAAAATAGCCATCGTGTGTCGTCTTTTGTACCTATTGATTTGGTTTAAGGGTTCTCAGGGCTATTTTAATAAAACTAGACTATATTTTAATAAAATATAGTTTTGAGGGTAAACTATAAAAATCATCTATTTCATAGTTCTCAGGTCGGTTTTAGTACATTATTTTATTTCAATATTTTATAATATTATATAAAATAAATTTGATATAAAAAAAAGTGACTTTGAATGACCTTGGTGATCTAACAAATGAATTAAAGTATTTATGTTTAAAAATAGCAAATCATCTAGTATAAATTTGCGAATTAAATATAATCCAAATTATAATCAATGCAATAAAAATAAACAGAAGTAAAAAGTGCACCAAGGGGAGATGGCATCATTGAGCACGACATCATCGCTGCCGCGAAAGCTGCTCATTTATATGCAACCCAAAATGTGAACATCCTTTGTGATGGTGAACCTTTGTCCGATATATGGGTGTAACAAACGGCAGCAGACGATTGCCATTTAAACTATGTAAATATAGATGGTGGAGAATGAACATATATTTGATCGGCAAAGGCAGCGATGTGCGTGTCAGCCAATGACTATTTTCGTAAAATAACAGGTTGGCCTCCTGGCGTGTCAGCCCCTACTTCAACATCGACACTCGGCTGTACATAATGGAAGGGTAGACATTGTGATTCGGCATGGACTTAGGGCGGTTTGATTCTAATTCGCTATGTATTCTAGTGTGCAGGTCACGATTCCTGAGTGAAATCAGAGCTGCCTGATAACAGCAATTAATGTTCCCATGAGGAATAGCGCCATTGTCGAGACAATCATTGAAAGGTTCGGTAAACTCTTCTGCGAGATGCTTTGGAGATCCCTAGGGCTCGAATCGGTCCCTTCCATTTCTCAGCCTTACACTGAGCTAAGGTGGCTTTGCCCTTCCTATCCTCACTAGCCTTCTCTATCAGCCTTCCTTCACCAAGTTATCTTCTCTCACCAGCTTTCCTAGCTCTCTCCAGTTTAAATCAACAGTCCACATTTCCTACATCCACCCTTTGGACGAGAATATTCAGGCTTATAACATTCGCCAGACCCCCCCGTCTGTCAATAATTCAAGATTTCAATTTGACTCGGTCCTTGTTGACTATTTCGATCATTGATCCGATTTCGTTTGTTATTTAAGAAAAGCTAGTAAATTGAATTCAGTTTCTTTTACCAGTCATTTTTTAAACATTTTAGCCGGATTTTTTTTTGTCCAGAATATCCTTTTTTTTTGCACTCTTTCATTTATATAATTTATTTTTATAAATCTCTTTTATGTCAAAGCAGGAAAAATATATAAGTTTCTTATTAATGTATTTTAATTAACAGCTTATTTGCGTATTTCGATGTTTCCTGAAGCACTTGCATAAACAGATAATAAGCAGACAATAGGCGATCGCTTCATACCCGTACAAAATCATATCTAGGCTTGGCGAAATCTCTTTATTTTATTTACTACTGTTTTATTCATTTTATTAACAATGTATGTCATGAAGGGTACTGAAATGCGTACTTGTGCTAATACCAGTTCGATCGCTTAAAGCAGTAGGGTATTACAATAAAATCAAGCTAGTTCCTTGAAAATTTTTAAATGATTGTAAAACAGTTTACTGTGTATTATTCGCTGAACATAAGTATCTGTTCGATTTGGCTCAATAATATTATTAAATTACAATTGGTGAGACCTTTTATCACTCATCCTCCAACCCTGGGTACTGCCCTATTCCGGGTGACACTCCTGACGTCTGAGGACGCTTCAAGCATCATCACAGCTTTTTCTAACTACCCTAACGCAATGACCGTCACCCCTTCAGAGGAGTACGGACGGACACCAGCCGGAAGAAATAGATCAACGCGGGTACGGGAACTCTGCGCTTGAACGGCCGATGCAGCTGAAATATATCAGTGTCATTCTTATTGATATAGTGGGCCATGTCATATTCAAATATAGTTACTTAAAGTAAACTCAATTACTATGTTTTTTCATTTATTACTGGCAAGAATTGGTATAATTTAGTAGGAGATGCTCAAGGAACGAGCTTCAGGTTCTCTTCTAGGTGCCAGGTGCTAACCCAATATTACCTCATTTGATTTCTTGAGCCATCATGGACAAGAAAAACCCAATTTCTCCCTTATTTTATTGGACTTATTCAAATTTGTTTGTATTAATGACTTTAATATGTCTTTAAACGAGTAGAAACCTGACAATGATACTTGCTAAGGCAAAAGAAAATACTTTACATCCAAACATCCAGCCAATATACAATTGGGATGAAATTTTCGATTGAGACTGTACTGTCACTTTTAATTTTTACATTTTAGTTTGGTATTCATGTAACTCTATAATCTAATTAAGTAGATTTAGAATTATTAGGATTAAATTCATAACTTATGACAAGAACAAAATTAAAAGAACCCTTTGAGCTAAATATATATTCAATATTTTCTCTTTTAGTACTGTTGAATGCCACAATAAAATTATTAGACAACATTCAATTCCGATCTCGTCTTGGCTTAAGAGAGTACTTTTTTTTTTCTTTGCTTGTTCCTACATTTAATAAAGGAACGGTCTTAAAGAAATAAGACGTTTTAATAATTCTTCTTGTTTCTTTTTGTTATGAGAATATAATGGTACATCCAAGTGGCTCCTTTGTTACTTTCAAAGGAAAAAGCTTTATTCTAGTGAGTTCATCAGCCCTGACGCACAAACAGAGTCACTTAATCATATTTCTCTTCGGTACATTCTTCTTGTCACAATATTGTTAACCATTTTATTATTAGCCTAAATCATTTGTTATCATAATCGCAAGAACTACCATTTTCAAAATTTGAGTAATCTAAGTGGTTAGTAAGCGGTTAGTATCAGTAAATGTATGGTTACTTTGCAACAACCCTACAAAAAAAGAGCTTAAACTGACTCACGTAAAGGGCTCTGGGGTTGAATCTTCTGGCGATCATTTGGTTTAAGTAACTTCTATAAAATATACGTAGTTTCACACCAAAAAAGCTGGACATTTTTCAAGCCCTGGTTATGAGTTTAAACATTTATAAAGCATTCTGATGTTTGGCAGATTTCTCCTTGTGGTTAACGTCCACAATTTAGACATGAATAGCATTTTGTGGTCTTACTTTCTGTTGAAAGTAGCCTAGCGACTAATATATAAACATAAGATATATTGATTACAAATTCTGGTTATACAATATACGCAGTAAAATCATTTCTTCAAATACAAATTTTATTAGATATATTTAAAGACGACCAATCATACCGTTATTTATCATATTATATATCAGACATATTAAAATGCATATGTATTTTTGTTTGAATCTACACCTGTCATACAGAATAATATTGGGATTGAACATCCTTCACATTCCCTGCAAATTAAAGGTATTTTGTTCGATTAAATCTCTAACCCAGAATGGATATCAGGTTCACTGGATCAGGATGGCTTATCGACAGAGGAAATAAAATAGGGAAAACCAGAAGGGTCCAGGATAAAAACAATCCTAACAAGAGAAAATGGGTTTTTATTTAATAAATAAAACAATTTTATTCACTATTATATTAATATTTTCTAAGGTTTAATATGTAACCGAAATCATCACAACGATCAGCGAAAAAATCACTAAAGGATGTTAAAATGAAATTAATTCAGACTCCAATAATTAGGATACATATTATGTACATCTATACCCTTGATTGTTTAAAAAATAAAGAACATAGAAAAGTGGTTTAATCAGCACAAAATAACTATATTTTAAAATTTAAGGTTTTAAAAAATAAAACATAGACACCTTTTATCTAGCTATCAGCTCAGGTCTTAGATACAGCAATTTTAAATATAGAAACGTACCTATTTTATCCTTCCGTATGTCCGTCAATTTTATATTAACGTAAATAACATGCAATGACTTCAACGCCCAAAACCATCAGATCCGCCAGATCTATAAGCCATCAATGTTATGAATAAAATTTTTAAATTAAATAAGTTTTAATTTACAATGAACAAATAAAAATAACTGTAAGAAAAGAATCTTAAAATACCCCTAAAAAAATGATTGAAGGAGTAAGTGCTGTCATTATATATTTTTTTTCTAAAAATATGTTGCAGAACTAAATGGGGAAGTGGTGGGAAATTTTCGATGTTTTACATATTCTTACTATGCTATGGCTACTTAAAATATTTCATTTTAGTTCTTATACCTTTTTATGTGTAGGGTGCAGGGTTATTGTAGGCTTAAACTTGAACAGTAAAATGCAACATCAGGATTATTTGCGCAGTATAACTAATTAATTACTTAAGCAAACTAAACTGCCTGCGACTGTGTTTATTTATTGTCTTCATAGCTCCAACAACAGCTGAAACTTCTTGTGGACATAACGGAAGCTGCTTGTGGAAGGCTTGTCTTCATTGTAGGTGTAGGAATTACAATTAAGTTTTGGTGGAATGGTGGGGATTGAATTAATATAGTAATTATGCATGTTCAATGTGTAGTGTTCAATTACCACGCATATGAAAGGACTTCACATGCAGGAAGGGGTCATTGCCTATACGATAGATACTCTCTAAGACTCTTTAGACGGATTTACACAAAGCAAAATTGAATGTTTTATCATGGCTGCGAAAACGATTCTAATCAATGTTTAGATGACTTTTTATAATAATTGTCAACAAGAACGGTAATTGTGTTCACTATTTAAGGAAGCAGAAAGTTATTTAATTAAACATAATTATAATTTTGGAGCGATAAGTTAAACTTTTATTATTATGAAAGTCCAATATAGTTCAACGGAGACGCTAACCGACCAAGTATTTTCAATATTCAATTTGTTTTCCTTATACTTCTGGATACTTTAACTAAAAATGAAATTTGTAGGGAATATACCTTTCAAATTTTAAATCAGCAAATTTTTAAGAGGAAGACTGTGGAACAAACATACTCTACTACGTTTACACACAGTGACGAAAGACCAACGCGCTCTGTGCTTTAATGAAAGTATAGCCTCGTCATTCAAGCTAAGTAAATATTCGCTTGGCTTTAAGTGCAGTGGCTTGATTGGTTACATTTCCACGAACCTTCACCATCAACTCCTAATTATCACCTTATTCTGTTATCTATAAATGTTATGTGCTTACTTAGTTAATAATACATTTTGTTGCATTTTGAAAGACATTATTATATATAGTTAAATCACAAGCAAAGCAAGAGATGTTTTTAAAAAGTTTCTTTATTCAAAGTACACTACACTGGGTTTAGAAGAAATATAATTGATAATTGATACTACTATGAATACTTAAGTGAATCGCATGACTAACAAAGAATGAATGAGGGCAAGAGCCGTAGGCTCAGCCTATATATAGAGGGAAGTCTCAACATGGATTAACCAATATTTTGGATTAATCGTTGACCTTTAACTATATTTAAGTGCATTACTTTGAGGTCTGATGTCAAATTATCTACGTTTCCCTCCGTGAAAGTGTGGTTGAACCTTAAAGCTCATGAGCCATTTACGCAGCAAGATAGCCACAGACACAAGTTGGAAACTAAAGTTATCAAATTCGCAGCAGAGCTGGTTCATTGCCTACTGTCATGCGATATCCTGGTATCTCGTGTCGGCAGTTTCCTTTGATAATGCGCTAGCGTCGCCACATTAAAGAAGCGTTATCATCCACAGTGTCTCTTGTGTTCCGCTAATCCTGCCAATTTTCGAGGAGCCTGAGAAAACCATTCAGTGTCACGTTAGCGTATCCTTTACCACCATTATTACACTTGAATGAGATTTGCACCTTCGGCTAAGCAGTGTTAAGGATTGTTATTCAGTGCTCATTAAAAAAATATATAGATAGCCCAATATGATAAAATTTTTCACTCTTAAGTATACAAAGTACATTAGGCTCCTACTAACCCGCTTCTTCACAAGGCAACTCTGATATTCCCTAGGTAAGACTGTTTGATTAAATAGATAAACAGTATAAATAATGCAGACAATGAACATGTGTTTTTTTTTCATTTTTTTTTTTCTTAGCTCTCTAATTATAAGATTAAGGATGAGGGAAAAATAAAGGGATATCTGGGTTGAGCGGATCCTTGAACCAGGAGCACCTGCTTGAAGGTGGTGTGAGGGAAATGTTATTCTCTGAACTGTGTGATTGCTTTATATGAACACAGGTACAAAAATATAATGTGAGCACATCGATTTCATTATTAATTGTAATTATATATAAAAAAAATAAACTAAATGTGTATCAGAACATTTGAAAAATAACAAAAAATATTCACTATCAAAACAAATTTTGTTAATTTTTGCTCATGTTTTTTTAAAATCTAGGATATTTTCAGTGTGCTTGTGCTATTTGCTTCGGTTTACAAGCACATGAACATTGATTTATTTGTTTTTTCTAAACAATCAATTTCAATTTTCAATCAACCAACCATTTGTTCCCACGAGTTATACACTAAACTATTCGTTATGGGTTTCGATCAAGAAAATATGTTTTTTTAGATAAAAGTTACAATTAATTTTTTTTTTGAAAGATTTGATTTGTGTTATTTTCATATACTTTTAAACAACGGGAAGGGATATTCGGGGAAAGGTGCGTAATGGTCAGTCAGATATGGGAATGAGCCAACCAGTCGAGACAGGATTCGAGACACGGTTCCGATTGAAGGAGGCTAATGGAGTCAGTCCGGATGAAGGCTGCCTGGTATTCAAACGGCACCTCTCACTGTATACCGCTCCATTGAAAACAACCTACAGGAGATCCTGAAGGTCCTGATAATTCGATGGATTTCAATGTGAATAAACTAATATACAATCAGCTAATAGATGAGAGTAAAGTTTACATTCATATGTAATTATGTGAAATGTTTGGATGAAATAATCAGCAAATAAAAATAGGATGCAAGAGTTAATTTTTCTTTTAATTCGACTGAGATACATACGAAACTGACACAAACTAAAACTTGCACTAGGTTCATCGATGACTGACACTGTCCATCAGAATATTGGTGGAGCTAAATTGTTAACACCCGTATATATAATATAATATTAAAAGTGGTTGAGATAAAAAATCTGCATGTCTCCAGTGAAGGAGAGAAACCGAATGTTGGCAGGCAGGATAACGTTTCCTGAATGAGTAATTAGGAAAACAACATTGAACTATATGAGAACACTAGATTACAGGGGGGAGTAAATCAGGAGCCCTTCGGGACATAAGAGATACCAGAGCACTTAAATGATTAAGTCACATCCTAATAATGCAGGTGAACTGTCTACCGAATAATGTAGCTCGATATTTTGTAAAAATATTCAGAGCAATGTGATTACATCATGTCAGAGAACTGAAGCGACTAGCTTAGGATAGACGAGAAGTATTCTCAAAGTGTTTAGGTCAAATTTTAACAGAGGATGTAGGGCAGATATTGGTAAAGGATGGAATTATTGAAGTATCTGCAGGGTCCGAATTAAGAATAGACAATGAAGCAGAACGGGCGAGTTTTTCAAATTATATTAAAATAAAACGGTAAAATAAATCAGTTTTTTTTCTTACATTTTATTTGTTTTATGTTTTACTGTTTCTCTTATGGTATGTAAGATGGTAGTTAAGCTATTTAGGATTAAATGACCCCCTCTCCCAAAATCCCCAAAAATTTCCGCTCAAGTCTCTGTAGCGACCGCTAACTACCTAAAATAAATCACCCTATACTCTATACCATATATATTGTAAGCCAAAGTAAATAACATGAACTAAATGTATTATAGACAAATGTAAATAAACAAATATAAATCATTGTAAATGTGTTAAGCAATAAAAGACGGGGACCAGGCAAGTAACACGAGAAGGGTCATCAGCTGTCAGTCATAAACATAAACAACCCTTTTGCAGCCTCTACCCTCCAGGGGTCGGGTAATCAGGCGGCGGTCGTGGTTCATCACCACATGTGTGGAAACCCAACCGCCGGCCTAGGCCCTTGCAGCCCTCTCAGAGAGGGTACTTAAGCCAGGGATCCTGGCCCTGTTAATTAGTCTCTCGTGACCTTTACTCGTGATGCGTGGTTTCCGCTCGAACTCTCGAACTCGAACTCGAAAACTTGACTAATTCTTTATGAAAAACCTCTGTACCTCTTCTCTTGAACATAGTGCATTGTCGGGGCACATACCAATCAAAAATGGAGTCAGATAGTAACGCCGTCATGAAACGATTGTCCATGTTATAAACTTGTACAATCCTCACTTGTCACCTGGCACCCCCCTCCTAGTGACGACCCGACAGTCTCCGAACGAGGAGCTTTCCAAAAAGAGTGTTATCTTGGATCCTCATAGGGTCTCCTTTGACATCCTAATTAGATTTTGAATGACTAAAAGTATTAGAAAATGTGATCATTATGTAAATATACATGATATTTTAAATGATCAAAAAAAATTATTATGATTAATTTTATTAATTAATAGTTTACTGCAACGTTTCGGGGTGATATTAGTCCACAATGAGGACGTACATACCTAACAAAGCTTTTATTTATTTTATTATCATCTTCATGTTGAGGTCGGAAACTTTTCAGACCACCTGTCTGTGTATGTGTTGTCTTTACCCAACTGTTCCTTAGTTATTAACATTCTGATGAATTGATCACCACGCGACAACTTCCTGTAATATTTATCAGCACTGATTGCCATAGATATAATTGAAAAAAAAAATGTGATGAAATTGATTTTCTCATAATGTACGTCTAGTACAAACTCCGTAAGTGGGACATATATTTATAAAAACGGTTCTAAGAACTGGCATTGCTGAGGAGCCGAGACGCTGGGACCGTATTTCATTTGCCGAAGGCTATTGCGTGCCCGAGTTGCGGTCTCGCCTTACACCGGCGCTTGATAGATCGGTCCACTCACGCCAGCCCCGCGTATCCGTCCCTTGTCCTCCAGCCATCCTTCATATTTTAGGGATTTTCTAAGGGATGTCAGAAAATATGGAAACATATTGGCCAATCAATACAATTCTGTTTCTTCCCGAACACAAACAAGGGAGGCTAAGTGGAGGGAGGATTTTTAACTTCTTCTCATGCCTAATCCTAAATCCACAGGGTTTAGCAAATACATACGAGGCCAATTTCAGGCGGATTCTATAGCGGAAAAAAAAAACCATAACATGAATAATAAATGAAAAGGCAAACGGATTAAGCTTCAAAACAAATATTTTCTATTCTTTTATTTATTTTTTATAATTTAAAAATCCGAGAGTATTGCAGATTATAACGTTATTTTTCGGTTCCTACTTTCTGTAAGTCTTCACATGAAGATAGAATAATTTCTTCAGATGTTTGAAATTGACGAGTGCGTCCTATTGCTTCCACACGAAAGATCAGTTGCCCTACCAATATTTATAGACACTTATTGGTTATGTAGATACAGCTAGTTCTTTTCTTATTATATAAATCTAAAACTACTAAAGTAATACCAGTCTTGGGGATATTTCCAAATTCAGTGAGTCAAGATCGAAATTTTCACTACAACTCTCAGCTACAGAAGATGCCTTCTGTATGATGTCAAGATGTCTTCACGTGTTAAGCATGTGGACTTTAAGGCATATGTATATATACGTACACGCTAAAACTTTAAGCTAATTTATAAAACAGACATTTATGAACCTAAATAAATCTGCCAGGTCTGTTAAGATGACTATTTTTCTCCTACGTATCTTTGAAATCGTTTTTGGTGAAACGAGTTTAGATAGCTAGTAGGGTGTGGAATCCATTTATAATCCAGCGATGTATAAAAGATTAAAGTTTCCCATATACTTTGCAGGGAATATCTTTTGTAATTAATTTGATAGACCAGCAAGAAAATAGTACTGCTCCTGCAATCGTAATGCCAAAAAGGACTATTAATTATCCATGAAACGGTATAAATAGGTTTATAAATAATGACGTATTCTCTAACAGTATATCTATCAATCAATTTTATTAAGATAAAAATTACAATCTGCCTTTTATTAGGCAATGAGTAATTGAGATAAATGTCATCATTCATACTATATTTACAATTCATCATTCACTCGCTCATTCATACAATATTTACAAACAGCCCAGAGGCCCCCCAAGTCCACAAGGGTCACCTCCCTCGCATGCGAAAGAGGAAGCAAAGTCTTGGGGAGTCCCCCACGCTCCTACGTCAGCCGCGTCACTGGATAAGCCAGCGGAGGCTGACCAAAAGCGCGAGAGCCACAAACGCTCAGGACATGATTAGAGGAACTGGCCATTGCCAGAACTCCCACTATCACTTAGTTATAGCAGGTCACGAGGCCACTGCCGTTTTAATCTCCGAAGAGGATTATAGGGGTGAGTGGTGCAGTGCAATGACTGTACTAGGGAATTAGGGTGGTTGGATAGGTTACTATGGAATTTTATGAACTTGGAAGGGATGAGTCCAAGAATATAGGGTATATTCAGATCATTGTGAAGGGTTTTGTTGCTGACGTAATAAGGGGCATTTACTATTGTTCTTAGGACTTTTGATTGAAAGGATTGGATGCGCTTGATGTTCGACTTTTTTGCTGTCCCCCATAGCTCTATTCCGTATGTCCAGATTGGCTTAAGTATAACCTTGTAAATAAGTAGTTTGTTTTCTATTGAGAGGTGGGATGTCCTTTGAAGTAGTCTGTACAGTTGTCCAAAGCGTCTGTTTAGTTCTTGTCTTTTTAGCCTCGTGTGTGGGTTCCATGTCAGTCTTTTGTCGAGATGGAAGCCGAATTTACCGTACTGTCTCAGACACAGGGAGAGGAATTGAATTTAAAAAGACTGGTGGACAGGACTTGTGGCAGAGGGTAAAGGTTATGTGGGAACATTAACAGTATATCTAAAGACATTAAAGCATAAACACAACAGCACGTGCTGACATTATGTAATTATATTCTATTGTCACTTCGGTTACTGGAAAACAGTAGTATAGCCTCCAAAAGCACATACAAAATGAATTATGGGAAAACCAGACGGAGGTGTACATTTTTTTATATGAATGAAATGAAGTGTTATTGATTGTCACATACTTGTTCCTGAATCCTTTTTCCTGGCAATCTCAGCATTAAGGTTTCTTAGAGTGTTTCAAACTATATGTGCATCAGCCACCTGTTCAAGTGTTGGAGTATTCGAAGTTTGAATAATGCATATTAAATCTTAACCCTGTCTCTCCCGGTGGTAGAAGATGCCACGCGGGTCGGTTCATATTTTAATAAACGAGAGACAGTGGAGAAAGAGAGAGTGAGAGACCGAGATATTGTGTGTGTGTCTGTGTGAGAAAAAGAGAGAGAGGGGGAAAAAGAGTCGGACAGCTCTGAAAAATATAACCACGGTGCGACAGGAGATGGCAGGAGGCGGTAAAATATGAAGGAGCGTCAACGGTTTCGGAAGCATTAGGATAAACAATGGGGAGATGTATTCTGGTCCATTATCGCGACGAGATAGAGGCAGCCATCAGCGCCCAGCCCACCTCCAAATGCACAATGTATTAGAGGAATAAATCCGGAGGACTGTCAGCCATGGCCCCTAATCACAGCCGCCTCCAGATAAGGCCAGAGCCACAAGCGTTAGTGTTAATAGCCTCTCCTTCAAATTTACATCACCTTTATGCCCTTCCTCCGAGCTCGGCTTAAAAAAACAACGACAGCATTTGCCACAGATTATCTTTCTCTTTTTTTTTCTTTATCTCAATTGAAAAAAATTATCAAGCAGGTCAGAAGTTAAAATTATACCCAAGCACTTCCGCCGAACTCCAGCAGGAAATAAAAACTAGCGAGAATTATCCAGAAATAGACCTCTCTCGAGAGAGGTTAAAGAACGCTGACCTGCGCCCGTTGCTTGGTGTGCCGTCGGTGGGTGACTTCATCCGCTGGAGACACATCAAGTTTTTTGACTCGTTGCAGCACCTAACCAACCCAGTGTTTACCACTATGACCCCACCACCCCTCCCACATTGATGGCAACAGACTGTCGGGGGAAAATTAGAAGAATTATTATGTAAGTTAGTTTTAAGGCTTATCAAAAAGGTGAGCCCCATCACCCTTATTAGTCAGTTCAGTCCAGTCCCGTATAATGTGTATCATTATACTTGTTTATTCATTATATAATTTATATAAAATAACAAAACCAGAACTACATGTGAGCACTTGTATGGTGCCGACAGCGCTTGTGTGTCAAATATTCGCAATTTGTGGCTAGATGAGAAGATACTTTTAAGCTCAATCCTTTGGAGAATAGTCAATAACGAGCATTGAGTTGGTCATTTAAATTGACGTTAAAACCACAAAATACGACAGTAACTTCTAAATAGATAAACAAGTGAGTTTTGTGATAAAAGCTTGTAACGTTACTTAGAAACAATGGAATAACAACAATAAGAGAAAGAGAGCGGGAAGACAGAGGAAGAGAAATGGCCTGGAAGAAAATGTATCTGGCCCTAGAGCGGGAGCGATCAAGCGATTTCCTGGACGGGATGGAATGAAGGGGGTCAGTGCACTGGTGGGGTAAAAAATTCAATCTGTGGAGGCTATCGGGGTGCACAATCGCTGAACTTCTGGCCCATGCTGCATGTCCATGCTCTACCTGGAAATGGGGCTGGACATAGAACCACCCCTTGTTATCATTGTTTTTTATAAACAACATTTTTTTGGTAAGTGGCTACACATCATTTGGTACGTGAGATTCCATTGAGCAGGGGAGAAATCGAATCGTGATATTTTCTTAACCACGAGATTGAAGAAAATCAGTGATAATTTGAAAGGTTAGTAGGGATAGCAGGCTTTCGTTAAGCTTTACATGTTTATCCCTCACTCCTCGCAGCACAAAAGGATTTTCGTGGATAAAGTCATACATTTTATTTATTTACTGTTTACCGTTTTTTGTTTGATCATTTCACAATGAGTCATATATATTCCTCATCAATACATCTCCCATGTGAACTGAGAATGAGCAACCAAAGAACAAGTGGACTTAAAGATGACATTAAAGTGTGATTCTGGGCAATCTGATCATGGAACATAAATAAACTAATGGATAAATTGAGCGGAATATGAGATATACCTGTTTCCTCCTCTCACACTAATTATACGTGCCCGAAATTTAATTATATAAGTAATACATTAGTAAAATGAATCCTGATATCAGACTAACTACGACTGCACTACATGCCTAGAGAAGACTAGGCCCAGCCACCAGTGGACTTTCACCACTGTACCGCAACTATCAACCTCCACTGAGGATACCCACACTCCTTACTCCTCTCACACCACCTTCAAGCAGATCTTCTTAGTACAAGGATCCGATCACCCTAAATATTTTATATTTCTCCCTCATCCTAAAATTCTAACTAGAGAGCTTAGGAAAAAAAAAGAAAAAAAAAGTAAAATGAATCCAAACTATGTTTTTGTAAAACTTACTTTGCCATTAACTAATATAATTAATTTATTTGTAATTTAAAACTTAGTTTAAATTTGAAATAAAAGGCCAAAATATGAAATTTTGTGTTTTTTTTAATAATTGAAATTACTGTACAACCACTGTGGTCTAATAATATATTTAAACCAAATAGAGGACGTGAATAGTTAAGAAAAAAAGGCATGAAATATTCGAGAGATAAAACATGAGCTTCACAGAACAATTTAGTGCGAAATCATCACGAAATATTGTTTTTAAAACAAATAAAAACTGACTAAACTATTGGTTTTTAATAAACCAATAATAACTAACTTTAATCCTTTTAATTTTTAAAACATTTATTTTTTAATCTTTCTGAATTGTTTTAACGTTATTTCCTTTTTTGTACACTAAATAACAGAGAATAATAGTTATTGAAAACTCTAAATAACTTTTAAGCAGGGACTTAAGTAATCATCAAAGTTTGGATACAAAGACAGCATATTTATTAATAAGCTGAAATGTGCCTCTATTGAGAAATGCTTTATTGTTTTGTGACAGGCTTTGAAAGCCGTAGTAGTCATCTCCGTAGAAATGTCCGCCTTGAACTATGACACTGCTAATATTTAGTGAAATGCAGAACTCTCAATAAAGTAGAGTGGTGACGGCGTAAAAGAATTTATTGCAGACTATTTGTTTTCGTTAAGTATTAATTTATGTGCTAGTAGTTTGCATACGTGAAAATTGATCTAAGAAGTGTCTTTTATATAAGTATGGAGAAATATCTTTTTGTTATTAGAGGGTTTTTGTTCCTTGATAAGAACTTTAGTTTACTATTATACTTACATTAAAATTTGTTTCCAGGTCAAAAATTAGGCAACCTAAATTGCTCAAAATAAGTTACTAAGAAATATTATTTAAAATAAGTAACTATTATTTAGGTTTATTTTCTATAGGTTTAAATAATCTATCTCCAATCGTTAGATAAACTGACACTTGAACAGAATAAATACTTCGGAATGAGCAACTCAAACATGTAAAATCCACTTAAATTTTTTATAAAAGCTTGAATAAAGGTGTACTTTTCTGCAAACGAAATATTTATCAAACAAGTAAACTTTTAGATTAATTGTAATCAGTCGTGCTAGATCAGTAAATTATACGCAAAGTTTTTTTGAGATTCAATGGTATAAATTAAATGTCTGTAGTCACTGTTTAGTACGGTAAGAATGAAATTCGGGTAAAAGATAAGTATTTATACCAGATAATTTTGTGGCATATAATGAACTTTTTTACTTTTTAAAGATTTTATTTTAGTGGACTAAAGGGCTTTAATGTAACACACAGGTGGAATATAAAAAATGAAAAAGAAAGGAAAAGGCCTCTACATGGGTTAGTAAGTTGGTCCATTAGGTGCTAATGGACTGTCATGAGAAGCCCCTAGCATGCTCGAATTCTATTAGTGGACCCACCAGCTAAACCCGGCTTTAGTACTTACTATCCTCCAAAAACCAACTTAGCAGTGCACAGAAGTACTTTAAAATTGAACGCAGACTTACAGAGTGCGATTTGTTCCTAAATCTTAAATTCACTGTTAATACTTAAATCACTAATTCCGTTAAACTATATCAGAACTATTCGAAAACATATTATTAAGCAGTAAGTATAAATAATTAAAGGACACCGCCGAAATATTCATTGAGTACGCTCTACTGCTCTTCAATCCGAAAGGCTACTTCTAGCGTTCCAATAGCCTCCCTTAAAAAGTTTAATGACAGGTGACAAGGTGAGGTAGAGTAGTATTCAAAAAAAATTTCCTAATTGTATGTCCTGTAATTAGTGTATTAATAACAATTAATTAATTATATGTATCATAGAAAATAATGAAATGGTAGAAAATGGAACAATTAATTCTTTCTATACAAGCTCCCTCTTCAAGCCAACATTGGGCCTTCACTTCATATTATTGGACGTACTCTACTTGGTAAGGAGTTTTAATAACATTTGATTTGGAAATTTCCCACAAATCAGAACGAATAATCATGTAGAGGTTACGTAGGGAGTCAGCTAAATTCCTTATGGAAGGCCATCTTTCGACTATTCTAACTAATTAAGATTTCTAATCTCATTTATTTGTTTTCATATTATTTTATATGTGTTCCTATTATATAGTATATTTAAATGGTATTCAACGGTCTAAATACTCGTTAGAATTTAAATAATTATTGGTGTAAGAGAAAATTATTTTACTACCTCGACTTTTATTTTATTATTTTACGAGTTTAACTGTTGCAATAAATACGTGATATGATTCAAGATTTAATTGATTTCCTTCCCCCAACCTTCAAATAGGTCCCTCATTGAAAAAGGTTCGTTCACTCTTATAAATTCCATGCTATTTCATTTTCCATCCATTCCTCTTTTCAAATTTTGAGAGCTTTGGAGGAAAACAAAATCCTATAAAAATGTGAATGTGGGCGTATATGCAACTTTTCCCTTTATTATTTCCTTATACAGCAGTTAATGAGTCTGTTTTGTATGGTTTTATTATTTTTAAAAACTTCCCCTTTTATATGTTATTAGAGTTTTTTACTGCAATGGTGTATTTAACTTTGCTGTAAATTTCAGTTCATTCAATTTTTCAATGACTTTATCCACCAAGGAATAAAATAAGTTATTTGGTTTTGCTTGAAAGGCTACCTTTCAGTAGTTTTGGAAATCGCTTTTTAAATACACATGAAAAATATGGAGACTAAGGTCGGAAACTAAAGTCTGAAAAATGGAATATTAGGTTCTTTCATGGTCTTAAACCTTAAATTTTTATGAGTTGCCCCATTTTATACGCACCACCGCTCTTAATACGACCTTATCTATGGTAAAATATAATTTAAAATCCTGAATAGCGTTGAAACAAGAAATAGGATTTTAGTTTAATTGGACTATTTCGGTAGTAAAAGAAAGTTTATTTTACTACAACGGTTTTGAAGAAAAGGCAATATCTTTGTAATTAGAATTCATAGACATTTACACATTTTTTCATTCATTGTGATTTGACAATGATAAGTATTTGATTCAGGTTCATTCAGTTTCGCAATTTTCCAACCAAGAAAGGATTTAATTTCAAAATCAAATCCTGGCTCAGCATAGTTGAAACATCAAAAGGTTACATTCATTAAAAATAAAAACAGCTCATAACCTCAACAATGTTCGAGGTCGTAGCGTTGTACAAAACAAAACGAAGGAAAAAAGAAAAGAACGCATGAAAAATCAGAAATGAGTAGAGAGACACAGGAGGTGAGAGGGGACAAGAGGTGAACAAGGAACAAAAACAATGCGGGACAAACAAAGGACAACAACGACTGTGTAAAAATCAGAGGAAGCCGCGAGTAAACTGGCTGATTGTTGTTGGACAAAGCAGCCTGCAACAATGGCACAGTACAACAACAGTGGCTGCAAACACGCTGTGCCACTTACGCTCCACTTCTCGCACATCAGCCGTCCCCATTCTTTTATGCGTGCATGCTTCATACGGCATATAAGTATTGTAGGTTTATGGATAATTCTTTTCGCTTTTAATTTTATGTCCTCATTTAAGTGAATAACGTAATTAAAAAAACTCCTCGGTCTATACAACCTAAAAAACAATAAGTTCCGACATAAAAATATTCTTGGCATATAATATTAATCATTGAAATTGTGCAACGAATGCATTAAGTTAATACAATAGAAGAATATAGTTGAATTTTATGAATGGGAGGGGCAATGCGGGGACAATCTTTGTCTCACAGGCCACCCTATACGTTCTACGATAGTAGTCATTAAAACATTGCAATCGACCAGACGTTTTAAATATATATTTACGAACAGCCAGATTTGCCCTAAACGTTCTATAAAGCATCTAACACGCCAAAAATAAAAAACCTTTCTTTCTGACTTTTAAAAATTGTAAGGTACTATGTAATATATAAAGTTAGAGATTTGCTGACGGCATATTATTCTCAGTAACTGAGACAGAAATTCAAACATCAAAAAAAGTTAATAATTTTCTTCAGTATTAGTAAAAAAGTTATTGATATAACAGAGAAATAAGTTATATTATATTTATATTACACTATTTCAGTTATCCTGGCTTTAGATGTGATGTAATTTAAGGAGAATTGAATTTCATCAACGCTAATTGTGCTCACTTTAAGTGTAAAACTAATAGGCGGTAGGAACGCCTTTCAAAGTAACACGGACGCGTGCGCAGCGGCATTTGGGCCGCATTACCGAAATTAACTTCAATTGACAGAATAATAAAATAAACTTAATTGGTTTAAAATGAATACAGTCGGTATTAATTAAAGTAAGTAATTAGTAATTTAGTAAAACAGTTACATGTGAACAATCCCAATGCTGATGATAATGTGTAACTTTTTTATTTCGTCTACTTCGTCATTTTTTTACTCACAGTGGTAACAGCTCTGTTAGTGTGATTAGTTGCTGTGAGGAGCCTTATGCCTAAGGCGTGGCAAGGGACAAAAAATGTATAAAATGAAATATAAAGCACTACTATGATTTCTGGGAGATGTGAGGTATATAGGAATTGAGTACTCCATTAAATCCCACATGGCTAGGCCAAAGGCAGGAAATACACGGCGGCATGGGCCACTAATTCCGCATTACCCAACGGCTGTGAAGGCTAGGTATATCTATAGCGCCTGCTTTCATGATACCATCAATAGTTATTCACCCGGGTGTATATTAGTATTACTTATATATAGTGTTTTTTTATTTATGTATTCAACCAGTATCAAAGTAAAATACATTTTTGACATTTTTCTTAAAATGTATGTCTGTCTGTACGTTCCTACATGACTACCGTGTTCAAGCTAGTCAATAAATTAATCAATAAGTATAAAAAAAATATATTCTATTTTTCTGTCAGTAGGTAATTAATTTAAAGAAACCATTAAGTGCTGTTTATTCTTCTATAACATTGCTGTATAATAGTGTTTTGAAAATTTTACGCATCAGACGTTTTCTCTCAATTTTTTTCTTTAGCCTTTTATTTATAATTTTATCTGTTACATTTTAGTGCAATTTATCTTTTAAATGTTGTCGCTTTTATACTTTCTTTTGTTTTATAATTGTGAAAGGGCGAGGATAACAGAAGTACGCCGTTGAAATCGCTTGCTGATTATAGAAACGCTTTCGTAGAGTAACGAACATTAAAGTTATTTAAAATGGAAATTATAACATCAAAAACCTCATTTCAAAAAATATAGAATTAATATATATTTTATATATATATATAAAATATAGAACACGAAAATTAGCTAGTCTTGACCTCATGAGCAGGTATTGTTCACCTGTCAATTTATGATCGCCTCGAGTGTTTTCCCGGACAGTTAATGATCGCAAAGCTATCATGTGCTCTGGAGAGTGCATCCCAAGCTCCCAAGTGTCATTGACTATGCGAACCACTGACGAATTATAATAATAAATCATTAAAGGTCGTCAAGATAAAAAGTCATCAAGTGAATTGAAGTTTGAAATGGAAGACAGCGAAGAAGAGCCTCAGGGGTGGCGCAGACAAGGACCTACGGTGATTGCCTATCAGTGACTAAACAGCCTCGCCAGCCCTAACGCGATAACTGGCCCATTCCAGCTCCAGCCACTCCATGGCTATCTGCTCTTCTGCTCCACCGCAACATTTATCTTCCTGTATTAGTATCTATGCTCTACCACTCTAAATCTGCGATTTAAGGAGACTGCATAACGAGTAAGTCTCCTAAACTAAAAGTCTTTCTTGTCTATATTACATGATAATGATACATTTTTCCCACTATTATTTATAATTAACAGCCAAAGAAAAAATGACCGGACTAAACCCAGGATCTCTTTAATATTTAGACGGCGTTCTACCAACTCAGCTATCCTTCCTTGAGTGTCAACCTTCCCAATACGAATCCTTTTTGACCAAACTCTCACAAAGAATGTACACAATTTAATACCTAAGTTAATTTTCAAAGGGGTAATTTTCCTTTTAATTTTAACGCATTAAATAAAAATATTAGAAATACTTTAATATGTGGTAAATAAAATGAAAAATTCAAAAATTTGGTATTGATTCCACTAGTTTTAGACTTAGGCTTTACCAACTCAGCCTCGAGTGACAATTTTTCCAATCTGAATTTTTATTCTCACACAGATAGAAATAAGTAAGACCATGTTTTTTTAGCCCGTTAGAAACCACTATTGGTCATCATCAATTCACATACAAACTATGTTGCAAAGAGAAACAACTGGCACTTAAAAGTACCAAGGATCTATAAAGTGAAAGATCATTGTCGAGAGATTTGTAATTTCGAGCAGTGATCTCCACACCAGTTATAAAAACATTTATTATAAAAACAGTTATCGATTTGTGAAAAAATTATTGAATAGAACTTTATTGTGCAATAATTACAATCTGCCTTTTATAAGGCAATAATAATACAGATAAATGATCTCATTCATACCATATTTACAGTTATCATTCACTCGCTCATTCATACAATAGGACATGATTGGAGAAACTGGCCATTGCCAGGACTCCCACTGTCACGCGATTATAGCAGGTCACGAGGCCACTGCCGTTTCAGTCTCCGAGGAGGATTATAGGGATGAGTGGCGCAGTGCAAAGACTGTGCTACAGGATTAGGGTGGTTGGAAAGGCTACTGTGGAATTTCATAAACTTGGAAGGGATGAGTTCTAGAATGTAGGGTATATTAAGATCGTTATGAAGGGTTTTGTTGCTGACATAATAAGGGGCATTTACTATTGTTCTTAGGACTTTGGATTGAAAGGATTGGATACGCTTGATGTTCGACTTTTTTGCTGTCCCCCATAGCTCTATTCCGTATGTCCAGATTGGTTTAAGTATAACTTTGTAGATTAGTAGTTTATTTTCTATTGAGAGATGGGATGTCCTTTGAAGTAGTCTGTACAGTTGTCCAAAGCGTCTGTTTAGTTCTTGTCTTTTTAGTATCGTATGTGGGTTCCAGGTCAGTCGTTTGTCAAGATGGAAGCGGTTTGCAAGGTAGGACTGTAGGATTAGGAAAAGGGTCTGTGGTAAATATCTTTTGAGCTTGTAGAGCGAACCTGCGTGCCAAACCCTGTCAAAAGCATGAGCTATATCAAGAAAGGCAGCAGTGCAATACTTTTTGGTTTCAAGGGCTGAGGAGATGTGATCAACAACGTGAAGGCCTTGTTGAGCAGTGGAATGCCGTTGGCGTAAACCAAACTGGTGTGTGGGAAAAAGGTTTTTGGATTCAACAATGGGAAGTAGGCGTTTTAGTAGGAGTTTCTCAAATATTTTTGAGAGGATAGGGAGTAGGCTAATTGGACGGTAAGATGACGGTATACAATAGCTATTAGAATACTATTGTTTGGAATATCATTAAAATTCTTTTTGCGTTACTGACTTTAAAAGAGGAATGAAGAAGAATAGGAACTTTCATTGCTCCCTAGTACTATGGGAAATCTTCGAACTTGTTTACATAAATTTTCTTTCCTGACATCCTGTTGATGCATTTAAACCGAAAATGAATAAACGTATTTTGAAATATAACAAAGACACATCCTTCAGACCTTCTGAGCCTACAAAGTTTTACGTTGAGCAGAGAAATCACTGTCAACTATTTCAAAATGCTGGTTGTGGACTGTGCTCAATCCGTTGGGATGTGATAAATATTTAAGAGGGGTTTCGGATTGTAATTTAAAAATCTTAGATACAATAAATCATTTTTACGCTCGTTACTCTAGAATGTTCACGCATGCAGATAGACGAAACAAGATGGCAAACTTTATAACCAAAGTTATCAATCATATTCTCATCAGCCCTTCGCAAACTGGCGACGAACATCGAAACTAAACCACTCTCGTGTGCGGAAGACATTTCTCCATGATATGCTCAACTGTCAGAGTTACTTGACAGTGTGAGACCGTGTGACATTCGATTATGTATCAAGGACAACTTCGACGTCCAAGTAAATACGGTTTCTCCATCTTTGATTAGATAAACTCAAAGCTGTTCTCACCGTTCTAATCTACTTATCATTTGTCTAAACAAGTATATAGATGCATAAAAAGGCATAATCACGTTTTACTGATGCACTGCTCTGTATTTTTGATCAATAGGATCTATCATTAGTTTATTAGTTAGAGTTACTTTTATGTATAGAGACACAATATAACTTACTTGTTTTGAAATAATAAAAAAAAAAATTATATTTAGTCAAACTCTGGTTAAATAGGTAAACCTCACTAGTCGATAATGATAATAAATGTTAACAAAAATATGATGATAAATAAAACTCTTTTAGCATACAATTTTAAATGTCTACTTACGTATTATGTAAATGGAAGTGCTTATCAGTTTCTTACCTGAAACGACAAAATATAAAAACAATTAAATAAATTATTCATTCATTTTAAAGAAATTTAAGAGTATTTTCATATTCAATCGTAAACATGAATATACATTGGTTAAGGCGCTTCAAGTGAAAGTGAAACCAACAATTTACTCAAAACTCGTAGTTTTTAATTGTTTTTTTTTCTCTTCTATGAAACTGATTTTTTTTTATAATCTCTTTTTATAAGCCAACACTTTGGAATGGGAGCTTACAAGCAAATATGATGAGTACTTGCTCAGAGTTCACTATCGAGATTGTATTGCTATTATAACTAATAATAAGATGCCATTGGATTTGTTGAAGAGGGCTCGGAGAACGTTATCGAAGCAACGGAAACTTGTTTTAACAAAGTTCCAAGTTGCTAACAAATTCAAATTTCATTACCCATCGAATATAATTTCTTTAATAATACCTAATATCTCTATTTATCATACCATTAAAGATGACTGTAAGTTAAGACTGTTAGTGATAACTGATTGAAGAGTTACTAACTTACTATGTATAATAATCTGTAGAGGAAGTCCTGTCTTTAAATTTTTAAAAATTAAGTACTTTTTGTAGTTCACCATGACTATTTCAGATAATATCACCGTAAACAGTAGCTTTCAATCAATTCGTGATTAATTATGTGTATTATGACTAAAATCAATCTTCAATATGGCATAAAATGTATCAGTTGTAAATGATAACGCAGATTAATTTTGCTCCTTTGTTATTGGTGATTTTTCTTATTTTGAAGCCTACTATAAACCATTGAATGATAACTTAAAATATATTCGTTCCGCGCATGTCTAAAAATAAAAATCTGTCTTCTGCCAACGATCCAAGGCATTCTTGACTATTCACGCAACGATATTGAATACACACGCCGTCACGCTTCTATTCACTTCAATGCCATATAAACATTCTTATGATTATTTTAATGCTTGCCATAGAGTTTTATTTTAGGCTTTAAAATCATCAACATCTTAGCCGATTTCATGTTTAAATTCGTCTTGATTCCCCAAAACGAAGTGGATTAAGATACTGATACCGATAAGGACTATAACGGATTTATAATTAAATTATATTGTAATTATCTCAATATAGAAAACAAATAAGGTGACGGCAATTACATTGTAAAATATTCACTCTTTTAAGACAATAGGATTATCTATATGGTGGTTTGAAATCATCTCTCTCAATAAATTATAGCATTATTAGACATAACGTAATATAAAAGAGCGACAATCTCTCGAAAAACAACCTCTAGACTCAGGCCCGACTCCTTGGGGAGGCAAAGGACGGAATTATTCTGGGGGAAGAAATGAAAGAGACCATAAAAATAATATATTATAAGGGAGGGGGCTGGCAAAAACCCAGTGGGACCGCTTCTGGATACCCGATTTCGAAAGAAAACATATATTACAATGGGCAAAGAAAAATTCCATTTGGTCCTTCTCCTAGGGCGCGTGAGTCCCACCAAAGCTCCCAGAGCGTCATGACTGATGTCCTAACAGCCAGGTCTACCAGCCTCTCAATCCTGGCTCATTTATCCCTGCCGACCTCCTCTCCCACCTAAAGGGTCTCCCTTATATTTATTCAGGGAAGCGATTTTATGGAAGATCATATATCTTAGATACTTACAAATAATTCAGATCTTTCTCAGTTAATTGCAATATATTTGTTTATCCTTTTTGTTACAGCAATTCAAATCTATATTTAAATGTACAATGACATGAAATAAAAAAACCTAGGAAATGGTCCCCTATGAATAACCATTTTGATATGTCTAGAAACAAATACTTAACATCACACAGATTTGATGAGCTTGTAAATAATAAAAAGGCTATCTATGTGATAAATGAGATAACTCCAAAGAACCAACATTAAGAGATAGCAAAACAAAAAACCATAGTTGAGAAATTATTACAAGGGGTAAAGAGAATAGAAGAAGAATAGAATACTAATGGTTAATTGTTAAATTTGAGGGAGATAAGGAACTGGTTTATTCTAGGTTTAAAGATTGGGATAGACGAATATCGATAGGAATATATTTACAAAGGTTAGTGCTTGGATAAGAAACGATCGGTTAAAGGAAGCAGATTTGTGAGAAGGAAAACACTGATCGGAAGGGTGGTATCTAGTATTGGGGGATTTATTGCCTGATTTAAATTGGAGGTCTTGAAGAAAAGCAAGAGTACGGTGATAGATATGGAGCAATGTAGTATGCAGTTTTCCAATGGTTGAAGTGATAGACTGATCGGTGTCAAAGAAATGCTTTTGAAGAGGAATAAACATTGTTGCCATTTAAAAACTAGATTTAAATAGTTAAAATTATATTTGAATTATAACAAACGTTTTTTAAGTAGTTTTACTCATTGATTAATGTGAATTGCAATAAGAACATTGTCACGTGAGTCGGATGAGTTGACATAATTGAGAGTCACATTTATATAATTGTATGTGAAATGCTATTGAGTTTACTTATCATAACACCAATAATTTCTAAACGAACTGATTCTCTATCAATGTTATTTAAATTATATAAGAATGATATATACATGGAAACTATATAAATATTCTCAATCAGAAACTATTGCGTTAATTTACTAGAATTGGATTTAGAAGATCTCTTCAATAGGTTGTATTTGAGGTACTGGCAACTAAAGGAGCCATCACTACCTGTAAAGGTGGATGAAAGATTAGTTTTGGGTTCCACCAAAACTTATCAAAGGCAGCCCTGAGTCGATGGGGAGAAGCTTAATGCCCAAGTTAAGCGTTGATTAGAACCTGGGCATTTAACTTGCGTGGAACATACTCAATATGCGTTGTACGGCCCCTAAGTCTGATTAGCAGCAATAGACATGTAAGGCATATTCAACTTCAAATAAAGTGATTGGAAACGTTCCAAAATAGAGCTATGGACGCCGGAGAAATTTGTATTGAGAAATTGAGAAATCAATATTTTTATCTGAACGTATCTATCAAAGTTGCTAAAGTAGTTCCGCATAACAAGAAATATAACACTAGCTTTTTTAGCATTTATCCAAAACATCTGCGATTTTAGTCAATATTTGACAGAATCGGCACGGTTTTCGGGTACTAAATAGTCCGCACAGCACATTGTAGGTTTCCTAGCTAACAGATACCATCGAGTCCATACGTGCAGTTTAGTGATTAAATAAGTCCTTAGTTAAAACTGTTCGTGTAAAAGAATTGTCTAAATCATAGGCAATTTCAAATTTTGATAGATTTGTAAGCGATTTTGTCACGCTCAGTGAAAACTCGACTTTGCTGATTGCCACAGATTTATTAATATTTTTAGTTTAATAAATAGTTTAATAAACTATACTCAAACTAGAGCAAGCAAACAAGAAGGGCTGTAATATTACAAGCTATAAATCCCCTCTTAGATTTACAAGAAAACACCTCCCCTGCTTTACCTACTGAGTATGGAAATTATCGGGTTAACATAGAATAGTAAAACAATAAAAAACTATATAATATATATGTGTGTATTGGGATGAAAATAAAGCTCAGTTATAAGTTTCTCGTGGCTAGGAGGTGGTCAAGGCTATGTTTTTTGCAATCAATCTACTTATAAAGGGTGTCCCATAATTAACGCAAAATTTGATTTAAATAGAAAACGCAGTTATTAGTATTTTTGTTGTTATTTTTTTATTGAATTATAAAGAAAATAGAAGAGTGTTATTTATGGAATAAAACATCGGACAAATGGCCTCCACGACGTTGCTGGCACATACGCACTCTTTTGTCGAAATTTTCCATGACCATTCAAATCTTGCGTTGATTCTGGGACACCCTTTAGTTGGTCCACCCACCCTTCTAAGCTGAGCGATAGAGGCATAGAAAAACTCAATGGAAGAGCTCAGGAACACCATTCCCATGCTATCTTGGTGGCTAGACCGCCAAGATATTAGTATTTACCCATAGTATAACTTATGCCTAGTAATTAGAGTTTAGTAAATTTAGTTGTTATTGCATTGTGTTATTGTTGATAGAATCGCTCTATTGATAGTGATTGATAATGATCGCATCACAGTGCATTCATGGTAATCAGTGTTGATTGCGGCTATATTACAAATATCTTTCAAAAAAATTGAGTTCCTTGCGATAAAATTCAACAACCCCTAAATGGCGAATACTAGCCGTGGAGCTTTGGTCGACAGGCAGTAGCAGGGTACATTTTTCAAGCAAGCAGCTGTCACTTCTGCTGTTTCATTTTGGCAAATTGATTCACTTTCAATTCCCGACTCCAGTCAGCTGTCTGCCTTCTCCAAGATTAGACACGCCTTTCAATCAATCTTATGATTAATGCCTAACCTAATAACTGTAATTGTTCCGACAAGTTTAGCGATGTATTAATTCAGAATCGGGCAGAGTTCGTTCACCAATATACTAAAGTACGGAACAATAAATCATCTGTGAATATGATTAATTTCAAATATAAATTCTACCAAAGATTTACAATGTGTGGAACCACTCGATTCAAATATGCAAAATATCCAAATAGAGCTTCTCTATTTAATGTACATGTGTATTTATTTAGAAAAACTTATTGGCATCACAAAAAAAAATTATTTCTAATATAGGACATCTCCGCTTCCTCTTTCGCATGTGAGGGAGGTGACAACCATGTGGATTTGGGAGGTCTCTGGGCTGTTTGTAAATACTGTATGAATGAGCGAGTGAAGAAAAATCGCAAATATGGTATGAACGAGAACATTTATCACAATTACTTATTGCCTAATAAGGCAGATTGTAATTTTATTTAAAAAAATAATATATATATATAGAACATAGGATTGGGAAACGCTCTACCGCCAATAAAATATATTTGATGAATTGAAATTGATTAACAGATTTATTTGTTTAACTGTTTTAGTTGAAAACATCATTTAATATATCTGAGTATTCGAGCTAATTAATCGAATTGAATAAATCGAAATCCCCACAAAAAAAAAAACATTTCCGAATGCACTATTACATGTTTTTAATGGGCCTCAACTGACCAATTTTAAACATATAGTACTAAATATTTATGCTTTAAACATGGTTTCATTTCATATTTCCATAATCGTAAAAATGTCATTAGGTAAAACTATTTATTAATTTTTATGACTACTAGAGTATGACGCATTTTGAAACAAGCAGAGACTCTTCTCCCTTCTGGTGCAATGTAAAGCTACTCCATCGGGTTCTGTGCTACTACACAAAGAAGGCTGAATGTAAAGAGGAAAATTCTCATTGGGGTGGTTGGAACTCCCTGTAGGGGAGGCCTGGGGCTAGAAGTGATGGTACAAGGGTGCTGTAGGAAATTCATAAAAAGATCGCGACAGACAGCTAGCATAAGCCGCCGAGAGTTAGTGCCACGAGAACCGCCGTCCTATAAACAGGCAACAGTGGACTTTACGATCGCATTCTTGTTTTTTTCTCTTTTTTTTGCATCTTTCGTAGTTGTTCACGATATTTATGTTCTTGAGGGTGAGGGTGTCTTCTTGGCAGTGGCTGCGTCGTAAACTTGACGGGCATTCGCTTTGGCACACTCGTTTGCGCCCTTTCGCTACTTTTTCAGAGCTTCAATGGAAATATGGTTTTTAACGAGTATCGGCCACGTTCCAGATTATTTTTCATGCGTTTCTGATGCCACAACTGAGAAATGATCTTACGATTTCGCACATATTCCAAATAATAAACAATCCTGCAACAAAAAAAAAATCCCCTTTATCGTAGAACGAAAAGTACCCGCTAGGAAAAATGAGTCTAATGAACAGATTTACCAGAAAGGGTCGTTGGAGGAAAGATGAGCTTGCAGTGTTACTTATCTTAGTGTTTTTACGCCAGGTGTTCAAAATAAACAGATCATTATGGTTATTTCCAGAGATAATGCATAAAAAATTGTCATCATTATTTAGTTGGCGTTTTGCACACATAGAGTCAGCAAGTGTTGACAAACATTTTCATTTCAGCGTATTTTATGAGCGAATAAATATCGAGTAGAACAAATAGCTCCACAGAAAATATAATCATATTTATTCAAGCAAATGGGGAAATTTATTCAAGAACTTTCAACGTGTAAAAGTGAAGTCATTTTAAGTACAGGCCATTAAATTTTAAATTATTAAATATCGATTTAATAAAAACATAGTTATAATTAACAGTTATAGTTTCACCTCCATAGGGAAGCAAAATAAATTTTTGAGTGCAGCCACCCTTGAGCAAGCAAATAAAAGTGGTCAGGGGGAGAAACATGGCTATCTCGAACCCACTCCGATGTAGTAAATAAGCTGCTCCTTGTGACTTGTTGATTCTGATAAAGAATGCAAGTCTCAGTGGAAATTGCAATTTCTTAACGTTAAAAGGGATCGCTATCCGTCGGATGAAAACTGTTTCAGCCTTTCCATTTCCCCCGTCAAGATAGTAGCTTCATTTACATTACACACTATCTCCTTTACAAACAACCAAACAACCAAAGCAAAACGATTTTAGTGGGCCGAGCTTCAGTATTAAAATATTTGGAAATATATATTATCTAAAAGGCATTCTAATAAATTTCCACAAGGTTCTATTAAGTTATTTTCATTTCGACAAATTTCCATGCTGCTCTAGTTATACTGAGTTCTATTCGTTTTCAAAAACTTCTTCAATATTCTACAGAATAATATATTCGTTGTCACAAACTTCTATAATATTCTACGGAGTTATATTTGTTTCCACAAACTTCTAGAATATTCTACAGAGTTATATTCGTTGCTACAAACTTTTAGAATATTTTTCAGAGTTACATCCGTTGCCACAAACTTCTATATTATTCTACAGAGTTATATTTGTTTCTACAAACTTCTAGCATATTCTGGAGAGTTAAATTCGTTTCCACGACCTTCTAGAATATTCTACAGAGTTACATCCGTTGCCACAAACTTTTATAATATTTTTCAGAGTTACATCCGTTGCTACAAACTTCTATATTATTCTACAGAGTTATATTTGTTTCCACAAACTTCTAAAATATTATGGAGAGTTAAATTCGTTTCCACGACCTTCTAGAATATTCTACAGAGTTACATCCGTTGCCACAAACTTTTAAAATATTCTACAAAGTTATATTCGTTGCTACAAACTTTTAGAATATTCTTCAGAGTTACATCTGTGGCCACAAACTTCTAGAATATTCTACAGAGTTACATTCGTTGCTACAAACTTTTAGAATATTCTTCAGAGTTACATCCGTTGCTACAAACTTTTAGAATATTCTTCAGAGTTACATCTGTGGCCACAAACTTCTAGAATATTCTTCAGAGTTACATCTGTTGGCAGAAACTTTTATAATATTTTTCAGAGTTACATCCGTTGCTACAAACTTCTATATTATTCTACAGAGTTATATTTGTTTCCACAAACTTCTAGCATATTATGGAGAATTAAATTCGTTTCCACGACCTTCTAGAATATTCTACAGAGTTACATTTGTTGCTACAAACTTTTAGAATATTCTTCAGAGTTACATCCGTTGCCACAAACTTTTAAAATATTCTACAGAGTTATATTCGTTGCTACAAACTTTTAGAATATTCTTCAGAGTTACACCTGTTGCCACAAACTTCTAGAATATTCTACAGAGTTACATCCGTTGCCACAAACTTTTATAATATTTTTCAGAGTTACATCCGTTGCTACAAATTTTCAGAATATTCTACAGAGTTATATATTTGTTTCCACAAACTTCTAGCCTATTATGGAGAATTAAATTCGTTTCCACGACCTTCTAGAATATTCTACAGAGTTACATTCGTTGCTACAAACTTTTAGAATATTCTTCAGAGTTACATCCGTTGCCACAAACTTTTAGAATAGTCTAAAGAGTTATATCCGTTGCCACAAACTTTAAAAATATTCTTCAGAGTTATATTCGTTGCTACAAACGTTTAGAATATTCTTCAGAGTTACATCCGTTGCCACAAACTTTTAGCATATTCTGGAGAGTTATATTCGTTTTCACGACCTTCTAGAATATTCTAAACAGTTATATTCGTTTTACGACCTTCCAGAATATTCTAAACAGTTATATTCGTTTCCACGAACTTCAGTAACATTTTACCGAGTTACATTCGTTTCCACAAACTTATAAAATATTCTTGTGAGTTATATTCGTTTCCACGAACTTTTTAGTCTATTAAGTGGTTGAGATCAAGATAATCACAAAACAATAAATTATTTATTTTGTGGAAAGTGGCCTCAGACTATACCGTCTCGATAACATCGATCATGTATGGAATAGACGAGAAATAATATAAATTCACGAAAACTCCATCGCAAGAAAACCTTTGAAGGGTATAGTTTGATGTTATACTGATGAAAACTAACAACATACACGCCATGTTTTACAAACATAAATTGTAATTAAATATTAATATTTTAATATTTTTAAATTATTTTAATTTTAAATCGGTTTCTTTAAATGTATGTTTACGGCATCAATTATTCATGAATCGTCTTTAAGTCAAACTTGCCGTGAAAATTTATAATATTAATCTCACCAATTGAAAATTCATTTAAAATGTCACATACAAAAAATAAAAATTTCTTGAACAAATATTATAATTAAAATAAAAATAATTTACTTAAATACCTTTATCTCTTATAGGGTGAGATATTCTAAATTCGTCTGGAATGATTTAGGGGTTGCAGAAAACAGAGGCACGCATCCTATGTATTATTTATCCCCTAGTCACCCTTGCCGATATATCTTGGCCCTTCGGTTTCAGCCCAACTCCTTCATACTTTCATACGCTAAGTATATACAGTACCCTTACCTTCTATAACAGAGAGTCATAAAGGTAACGGAATATATTACTTATTTTATGGTCTTAACTCTTAGTAAGCAGAAACCGTTTTACAGCTGGATATAATAAGCAGACAATTAGTAAGTGAAATACTCACTCAAATTTTTTGTAACTATTCCGTTCAAAAACTAACAGGAAAACTGTCATGAATTGCATGAGGATGTATACTTGAAAATCTCCACTTATATTGTTTTGCGATCTCTGCGCAACAACCCGCTAATCCGTCAAGACCTCTCAGGTTTACCTACGCCAGTTATCTTCCTGACGACCTCCAGTTTCTCTGACACTGATGGACTGATCAGGGATCTTGCTCCCCCCAAAGAACTTTCTTTCTGGTGTGACATGCTACTTACCAGTGAAGACTTTGGGATATCCTATAAATCCTAGAGCAAAGACCTATTTGTGCAATGTAAACAATGCCTGGTAGGTTCTGCAATTTAAATTTCCTCCAAAACAGGCACCTCCAAATCAGATTCGTCTTTTAAGGTTCAGTATGCTTCAGGTATGTAATATAATACTAGCCAAGGGTGGGTTTATACAATACAGGAGCAGTATTATTATCTTTACCATGTTTTCGTAAATTGATTCTGCAAAAACAAAAGGTGAAGATATAGGGTTGATATAGGTAAAGGTATAGCGCTGCCGTTAAAATCTAGTTTTATACAATCATATTCAGAGCCCTCTTTAAGACAAGTAAAACCTTAAAATCACTTTACCTCCAGTGGATATAAACCTTTTTCATGTACCCTTTAACCAATTAAGATTGTAGGCAAAGAAAATTTTTTATTATATGATAAAGAGTAACTACAACAAAGTAGCCATTTTGACTTACTATGATGACTTAATCCCAACTTAAAACGGCTTTATAATTTCCAAAAACATAGATGAGTGGCACCTACTAGGATAGCCCCTTCCTTTCAATAAGGAACTGTTTTAACAAATTCTAGTAATTCAGAAAACATGATTGCCCCTTCTCTAGTGCGGATACAAAATATCAAGCAATGCGTAAATATTCTCAAAATATAAAGCATGCTTTAGTTTCACTTATTACAGTTTAAGATATATTTGGAAACAACGTACTTTATACCATAAATCTGTTTAAATTATCCCATAATTCGCTTGAGTTCATTACTTTTAATTTTCAACAACTGGACTGAGCACTCACTGAACTACGGCTGCGAAATAATATCCGGCTCTCTTAATCGAACCAGGAAAAAACAAAAAGAAAAAAAAACAACATAAAAATATATTTTAGATAAGGAAAAGAGAGGGTATAAATAAAACATGAGTGAGGGGGGGGGATATCCTAATGCCGGGCCAAGATGAATAGTTACTGGCAGTCTAATGTAGGCCATGCATCAAAGTCAGTTCGTCTTTGAGGATTACCAAAGATAAATGACTTGTTTAACCTGATATATTTACAATTCAACAAATTTTCACCTTGGGTCGGCTCTTCTGCCACTGATAGCCCAAAGTAATATATTAACCCAACGGATTTATTTTAAATAAATAGAGAGGAGTACATTACAGATGACTCCAATAAAATTAATAATATTTGACTCTCATCCTAATTCATTTTTATAAAATTATATGAAAAGTGTAATGAAGTAAAATTATTACTTTGAAAGCAGGAAAACTTTCTGATGTTAAGTTTCAGTTAGATCAATAATTTTATTCGCTCGTTGAAAATACAGTTTCATCTTTATAAAATGAATTTCCATTTTCAGATTGAATAAATGGTATAATTTTTCTTTTAAACGACTTAAAATGTTTTTGAATCACAGCAGCAGGGAGCAGTGGGAAATGAAAAATTTATATAAATAAAACGGGAAAAATGGTTTACTGATACCTCTGCGCCTAGAGACGAAATATGATAACACTGCCAGTAATAAAAACTGATCATTTCCATGCTCCGTGTGTTGTCATGGCCAATGAATGTTTTTTAATCTTTATAACACTGTTGTACATAATGATTTTGCCAATTTTACCCCTTTCATTTATTGTTTTTTAATAGGGATTTATTATATATTTAAGGTTTTGCTTGTTGTATAATTGTCATGTAAAACCAAAAAAGTTAGTGACGTCAAACTCTATTTATATTCATACATAATCATCAGTAGCATTTCACCCTCCTTTTTTAATAGTCTTTAAAATTAATTAATTTGTAAACCATGTCTACAGTTATACATTACAGTTAAAAATCACAGTTATGAGGATTTACTTGTACAAGAACTAACCTATGAATTTGAGTATTATTGTTTTTTTAACTTTAAATAAACCAACAAAATCCTATTTAAATAAACATATACAGAATGTCGCAACATTGCGTAAACAGTATTGTATTTGTTTTTCTTTCAAGCCTACGGAATATAATATATTATTATCCATGAATGTATTTCCAGATACACTAATTTGACTTGTACCAGACTCAGGCTGATGTTGAAGAGTTCTACGGAACGGTAACTTGTAATACTTTGATGATCTCTAGTTATCGCAGTTACGACTAGGATACTACTCAGATAGTACAATGTATAAACTATTTACGAGTTTCTGTTTATTTAATAATTTTATTTATTACATAATGAACATATTTGCAATGATTTCTTTAAATACATATTAGCTGAGGACATAATAGGAATAAATAAACAGAAAAGATTTAAGTTAATTAAATATCTCAACCGACACTAAACGATATTATTTTTACTGTTACAGTAGCGTTAGTGGCATTAAGTACGAAGCGATCAATAAACCAGAGTTATCTACAGTAAATAATTTAATGGTGGGCTTGGATTTGTATTATCATATATTATAAAATTGAATCAGTACACTCTTCAGTTATAAATATATTTAAATGTACAACTTCCTGTGTATAACGAATGTGTATATCTCACATGAGCTATAAACAAATTTATAACGAATGAGATCGTAATAGCTCGTATAATATGTTTTATTTTATATTTTGGTTCTCCATTCATAAATATATGATATATAAACAATTATTATTGCATGATTCCTTACCGATATTAAACAGCATAGATAAATAAGCGGAAAGTGCAATCTTCCTACACGAGTGCCGTAGAAACAAATTAATATTTCTGCAATGTATGAACATACTCTGAGCAGCTTCTCAGCTATTTTGTTTACTGTGAACTGTGGATTTCCATAGTTCAAGCACTGTCAAACGCTTATAACTAAATAACACTAAATTTAGCTAAATAATCTACCAGGGAGAAATAACATTTTGCGTAAATCAAATGATTTGTGAAAACATTGACCGCTTATGCTAGTACAATGGATCTATGCTACACCTAATTTATTATTTATGTGTTCAGACTTAATATATTTGGTTCTAAAATGACGCCAGTTTTCAACTGCTCTAAGAAAACCAAAAAAAAAACCGTATTTTTCTACTCTATTGAAATGGAAAAAGTAATCTGTAGTATTTTTAGTGTCGCTTGCAAAAATTCTTGTGATAGCTATATACTTATGAATGCGACCGAATTTGCATTACAAAAATGTGTAAATTATGATACAGCCCATGAAAGTAACCTGCTTTCTTTGTGCCCTTCTTTTCTGATCCAGAACTTCAGAAAGATGAACACACCATTGTGGAAATTCTTCATAGCTATAAATTTGTCAAATAACCGTTAAAGAACAATTATAATAATATATAAGCGTTGTTATTGTAATTAAATTTAACTAGGGATGAACTGAATTTCAATTGTAATATAAAGGAGCATTGACAAGCAATGCTTCGCTTTATTATTCCTCGATGTCAAGTAGGCCTTTTACTTAAGCACGTAGGTCATGTTTTATTGTTTAAATATGGCAAATAAGTCTCTAAAAATAGAGAGACATGTTCATCTGTACAAATTAATAGCCACTGTTTAACAACGTCCGTTACATTAAAATTTAGATTTAGATACTCAGGTGAGCTCCGAAAAAAATATGTCATAACAAAAACGCTTTGGACTTTTTAAAACGACAATCGGCATTAAAATATGGTTAACAAAGCATGTATGGAATACAGAGACTAGTATGGAATACCTTGAGAAGCGGAAGCTTAAGCTGAACTATGGGTTCACTAAGGTTGCTCTCAGGGTGTTGGATAAGAAGAAGCCGCCGAAAGTAGTACAGGAGAGGAAGGCGGCTGACAAGGTGGAGGAGGCAAGGAGCGATCCCGAGGTGGAGGAGTCGAAGGGGATCGCTACGACGAATTTGCCAACTTCAAAGGATGGCCCCAAGGCGAGGACTGTGGCGGCTGCAGGGGGTGGCCCCGTGGCGGTGGCTGGGGGGGGGGGCGCTGGGTCTGGGCCCTCTGTGATGGGGAGGCCTGGGTTTGGCGCTGTCTCCCGGAGTCCGCCTCGGGGTGGCCCTCCGGGGGCCGGCAGGCACTGATCATGGTGGTGAGGCTGCTGCAAATTAATCTGCACCACTGTATTGCAGCATGTGGTGTTCTGCAGCAGTATGTGAGAGGTAAGGATATTGATATCATTCTAATACAAGAACCTTACCTGTATAAGGGCAGGATGGGGGGCTGGCGATGCGTGGGTATGAGATTATTTCTGTACCCGCGCATGCCAGAGCCTGTATCCTGCATAAGGATAGTGGGATCACCAATCTGCAGATTCTGCAAGAAAGAGGGAGAAACGGCACGTCATATAATATGCGACTGTGATAACTTAGCTAGAAGGCGATACTTTCACTTTGGTAGTGATCGCATTGTAGACCCCAAACTATGTGAACTTATCGATCCATTCAGTATCCTCAGATTTGCAAAGGCCGTGGGCCTGTCACATATTTAGGACAGAGATATGGATGGCGCACAATAGGTTTCAGTGAGGCCGCGGTGCACAAATGCCGGAACAAATAATAAAAAAAAAAAAAAAAAAAAAAGCATGTATTTCTGGAATTTTATGACAGTTCCAAAACATTTTACATGCTACTTAATTCATTATAGTCTGACTAGTGCAACAGCAGTTCTCATAAATCGACTGAAAAGCAACTAATTTGTCTAAATTTAAAGGGAATGCTAGATCTGAGTACGGGGGCTGAAATGGCGCGAAGAACACGAAGCCAGGAACGTAACAAGGAGGACATCTCTGGTGGTCATTGTAAAGAAGAAACGGAAACGTTATTATATAAATGATTGTACTCAGTGCCCTACTCAATATGATTGTATCAATTTTATTGAATTTATCAATGGCCTTTTCATTATTTTTCAAGGGGCTGGTTTAGTATTTAGCTTCAGTGGAGGATCAACTGGAACTATTATGCAAAATATCATTCATGCCTCTAAAAACACACGGGTTTGGTTCAAGTTACGAACAAGATGCTTGTGAACGTATTAACGACGTTTAGTAACAATTATTAATATAATAAATCTAACGAGACTCGGGATTGGTCACACCAAGCAGAAGCATCTACATCTCCTCGCAGGGCTCCACCACCACTCACAGCCAAACATTCATCCACAAGTCCAATATACGTCAAGGCACGGAGGAATCACATAAAAACTCCAACCACACTTATTCAAGGAGCAAATACCACCCAATACCATAAAGAGCTGAAGAGCCATCGTCGATGACCACCGGAGTTGATGTGATGATAAATACAAACTATAAAAAGAACCCTTAAATAACTTTACTCTTCAAATCGAATTATTTCGCACGCTATCTATAAGTAGCAATCTATCGAACGAACTTTAGAAATGACTGTTGAATATTGGCAGTGGACTGTCCCTGTGCAGTCAGGTTACATTGACAGGGGTACCTCCGGCATCCTTCCTTCCTCGCCCACTGGGCTATCGGCCCACCCACGTCCACTTTTGTTGAGCTCTTTCGTCTTCCAGTTTGCAATATGACAGTGATATGCGTTTGACAATGCAGTTACAGTTGAAAATGAACAAATACCTAAAATATTCTGGAATCGTTTCTTTACAGTGTACAAAACAAATAAATATACAGAGCATTAGATGATTTCTAATGTGCCCAACTAATCGTTAGTGTTAATGAAATATAATAAAAATTTCCAAAAATAATTTTGTTTTACAATTACGTAGGGTAGATACTAAAACTTTCTGGACATTAAGTGTACTTACCTCAAATCACCCACCAGCAGAGGACCCCCAATTTTCATGAGAAATATGCCATTATAATATACACTAAAAAATATATTACGCGTTCTAAAATGATAAAGAAATTGAATTAAAATATACTGCTTACAAATTGAAGTGGATCATTTTTTAAAACCCCTTTGCGAAATATATACTGTTGAAGGACTAGGGGAGGCTTTGGCTCTTCTAGAAGTAGACCATTCTCAGCATGGTGTTGGCCGTAGACTTGATTGCTCTCACACCGTTACCTGTTCACGATACCAGGGAACCGCTCACTACATTCATCGAGGAGGCACAGTTCAAAAAACTACCCTTCATCAGGGCCGATATTTGAAAATCCATACTAATAGGCGACGAGATTCAACAGTTCTACAACTGCGAAAAGCTTTTTACGACGCAACAGAGGTCTGAATTTCAACTGAAACAGTTATAACCGCCTCAATGAAGTCGATTTGAGGCAAGAAAACCAGCGAGGAGGGTTTTTTCAACACACACGTGAACATGTTAATTGTACTGTTGAGGGCTGAGGCCGTTGTTCATTTACCGACGAATCGAATTTCATTCTTAATGGTCATGATCGACGTTTTGAAGAGAGTGGAGAGAGCAAAAGCAGCGATCTAATGCAGGCATGACTGAACCAGTGCGATCTTGTGGAGGAGGTTCAATAATGGGCTGGGCAGAGATATCGCGAATGAAAAACTCAGCTGATATTGTTCAGTAATGAGCACGTGACCGCACTAACATGCCTGAACAATAACTCTCTATCTATCTACTTTAGGGACTTTATATCTCCTAAGAAACGTTCTAATTTCCTTGATGGAAGGATCCTTGATGAAACACAGTGACGAAAGACCGAACTCAGTCAAACAGTCTCTAGCTTGCTCCCACTTTGGGCGGAGGCAAAGAAACTCCTATGATGCAGTGGCTGCGGTGAGCTTCTCATTGGTACTTCTGACGCTATTGTTTTCTCTCCGCACCTCCTTTCAGAAAGGCGCTTTGTGCCACCTCTTGTCTCTTATCTCCTCTGAACAGCTACGCTGCTTTTTAGTCTTGATTGAATACAGAAGTAATTATTCTACCGCACTCTCCCGTTGGTTTCCAATCAAAGAAACGGTGGAGGAAAAAAAAGCAATCACCATGAAAAGGAGAGAAAAACATCAAAAGGAAAAGGTAGAAGAAGTGGCAAAAAGTACTGCTGTGTTTGCACCCTTTGGGACCAAAGAAACCGGAGGGGATGATTCTGGATAATAACATTGCATCTAACTACCGGCGTAGTTATATAACAGAAACCATCGTTGTAAGAGATGAGACCTAATTAAAAACTATACTTAGTGTGATAACGATTCCGAAATACTTATTTGTTCAATGAAAGTCAGAAGTGATTTTAGTTTACTCACTACGAATCTCGGATGCACCAATCTACGTATCAAACAACGAGTTACATAACAACTTATAGCTAACATAGATTAATGTTAATGAACTTATAGCCTGCCATGCTTGACCGCATTACCTAATAGACATTCAACCACTCTTCCAGGCAGCATTAGGCAAATCCTGTCTTAAGTATTGCATTTCATATGGTGCAAAAATACACCATGAACCAATAAGAGTAATTAATGCTCTTAATTCATGTTAATAGCCCAGCCTTCTCCAGGAATGAAGCTGTGATTTAAATAGAATTGTTCACAGTTTAATTTAGTTGTAATAAATTAAGTGGTCTTTGCTTTGGTTGTCGATACGCTTTTGGTCCCTAAGCGTAGGATATTTATTCATTATCAACTCAAGGCTGGGATAGGGGGGGGATCAAGGGGGGGAAAATTAAATACAGTCGCCAGTGAACAGAAGCTGTTCAATCGACATCCCACTCCCGCAGTTTAGTGCTCCAAAATCGAATAGCTCTGTTCAGTTATGTCGAAGAGAGGGGGTTGCCAATAAAAACTTGGCATAGATGCGATGGCAACTTGCCACCCTCGGACTGATGGACATGATAACATGAATGTAGAAGTTTTACAAATATCCGACGATACTTTCTTCATCCCCTCAGTCCGAAATCGATCTTCAATCGATTTCACCCCATAGAGAAACCTTTCACAGATATATAAATCCTCATATTTAGTCACTATTGTGTAGGGAACTCTTCTTTATAGCTCCTAGTTCTTTATAACAGATACTTCAAACACTGCAATGAGACACATACAGCATTGTTTTTGAAGAAGAAACCTGAAATATTTTGTAGGTACAGTTTTTTGGCTCTCGTGGTAATAGGAAAAAACATACATTGCTTTCAGTCAAAGAAAAATAGTATTTTTTCCTGCTTGGAGTTATAGTGCTAGCTGAGAATTTATTAATTACTTGATAAATTTGACTGGTGAAATAGGGGTGTTATATTTTCTTAAAATTTATCTGTTGATGGACTAACGTTTTTAATTACTCTGTATGCAACGTCCCGATGATAAGAAACTAATGTTTACTTTATTTCACTGTTATTCTCTGCATAGAATAAATATGATAGGTAATTATATATATGTTACAAATTATTAATTAATGTGTATAAATAATCGAATGCTGAGAGAATAAATTAAATTCCAGGGGTTCTGGGTGGAGAAAAACCGATTTAATTATAATAAATGCAGTTTCAGTAAATAATGTGTCTTTTTTTATCTTGAATATTTAGTATTATCACTTGAACAAATTTATTTGAAGAGATATTTGTTTTTACAATAAAACTTACTAGTTATACTAAAAGTGTAAAGAGCCGAGAAAAGCAGTGGGTTTAGCAATATACTAAATACTAATAACTTTTTTAGCTGTATGATTGATTCAAAAGTTGAGCTGAATTTATTTTTAGGTTAGCGGGCTTTGGTTAACCACCGAATTCTAATTTGGAATGAATAAAAGCCGCAGAATAGCCTGCTCCTTTCAGGGGCCATTCAGACCATCTCATTATCCAGAATATATGAAAACATTATGAAATTGGACACAGTATTTTCACCCACATTTGGGATATTTGAAAAGGTTAATTTAAACCTCAAAATATGCTGATTAAAATTCGGCGGGAATAGAATCAGGAGTAGTCTGCAGAGAAAAAAGGGACATTATATACTGTAATGATTTGAAAAAATATCGGATATTACTAAAATTTAAGCTTTTGAAACTAACAACAGAATTAGTGCATGTAATGTAGCTCCCGCTGATTTTAATTTAAAATTATTTAAAAAGCGATATTCAGGGATCGACATGGTCCAATGGTGTATTTTCCGTAATTTTTGGCTATTTATTCATAATATTGATTTCATTTATTTAGTTTTTAAGAGCTTATACCAGCTTTTATACACTCAAAAATTTCAATTTAGCTTATAATAGTGGTCTCTGGGCTGTCTGTAAGTATTGTATGAATGAGCGAGTGAATGATGAACTGTAAATATGGTATGAATGAGATCATTTATCTGTATTATTATTGCCTTATAAAAGGCAGATTGTAATTATAGCACAATAAAGGAATATATATATAGCTTATAATAAATATAAACGAATTTCGCCTGTTTAAAAACAAAGTAGCTATTGTTGAAAATGCTTAGGAAATCGATCCATGCAGAGACAATGTAAAAACTGATTTTGAGTTATTTTGAGTAGAAGAGATCTCCTAAATGTACAGAGAAGAATCATATAAATAAACAAACAACACAAGAACGTAATTGCTAAAAAGTATTCACAAAAATAATCACCCACTACTGGGGGAAGCGGCCGTTGAAGATGCGGCTAAGGCCTGAAAGCCAAGATTGAAAGAAGTGGCGGAAGAATTGATGAAAACGTATCGCCCCTAGGACGGAACAAAGACACATGAGCGCCCGTTGAGGATGAAATAATTCCTCATTAGGGACGACAGGTGCTGCTAAATCTGTGTCCTGTCACGCCTGGAGGCTGTACCGGCAATTTCGGCGTGCTACTGTATCTGTGTCTTCTCGGGACCGAAGCATACGGCCATTATTAGATCTAGCTGTGTGACAGTCATTTGTTCTAATAGCGACCAATTGTTCATATCACTAACCAGCAACTAATAACTCATATTAATTGTCACTTGTGTATCAACCAGCCAATATTTTCCCAGCCTACCCTACTATATATGAAACGCACATACATCATTGCTCGAGGCTCTGTTTTGATAAAGTTGCAAACTAAATATTCAACGATAAACTACAAAGGCCAAAAGGTAAACATTATATTACTGTATTCGCCGTGAGCAATTCTTGAGAGCTGTGATCGACTTAAATTAATAAAAAAAGTTGTTTAGTTATCATCAAATTTATTAATGGACAAAGCTCAAACACACTATGCATATGTCTATTACGTATCTGGGAATGTTAGCAGGTTCTGAGAACATGACAAAATAGAAGTGCTAACATGATTAAGTAAATAACGTCTTATTTTTATGTTCCTGCTAAGATATTTATTTATTATTTACAAGCGATTTAAGCAGTTTATACTTCCATTCTCAAGTGCTCTCAATGTTATTATTGATGTTCTTACTTGCAGTGCCAGTAGTAGCAAAACTATTGAATTGAAAAATGATTGTATGACAACTCAAGAACCTGACAACTTATCAACCTGAGCTGATCTCCTACAAATGTCTTCTGCTCAATAACGCTGTTTCATTATTAAATATTGTAACACTTTTGTAGCCTAAAATAATTCTATTAAACTAATTTTTTGTCAGTGGGAATGGCTATGGCTAAAGCAATATGGAGCAATGAGGTAGGTAGAGACGGAAGAAAGTTCTTGAGCTGAGCGGACTCAATAGATTTGAAGTTATAAATAATTTTAAAAATCCTTATTACGTCAGCAACAAAACTCTTCATAACGATCTTAATATACCCAACATTCTTGTACTCATCCCTTCCAAGTTTATGAAATTCCACAGTAGCCTTTCCAAATACCCTAATCCCGTAGCATAGTCATTAAACTGCACCACTCATCCCTATAATCCTCCTTAGAGACTGAAACGGCAGTGGCCTGCTATAAATGCGTGACAGTGGGAGTCCTGGCAATGGCTATTTTCTCCAATCATGCCCAGAGCGTCTGTGGCTCTCGCCCTCTTGGTCAGCCTCCACTGGCTCGTATCCGGTGTCGCGACTGACAGAGGAGCGTAGGGGACTTCCCAAGACTCCACTTCCTCTTTCGTATGCGAGGCAGGTGACAAACATGTGGATTTGGGAGACATCTAGGCTGTCTGTAAATATTGTATGAATGAGAGCATTTATCTTTATCACTTATTGCCTAACAAGGCAGATTGTAATTTTAGCACAATAATGAAAGAATACCATATATTATATAATTTTTAAAATGTCATCTATTTTTAAATACTATCACGATTGGGCAATATATTTATTTTTTTCGTCGGGACAGCATCGTTCAGCGGAAGTGTAGTGATTGATAACCAATTGAAAGGTTTATTTATTAGTCCGTCCCCCTTATATAACTTGTCGATCCACGAACTTAATAAAAAGATTTGCATTGTAACAGCCAGGGAACGGAGACTCTCACTCTCGTAAAACATTGGGTATGTTTAAAATGTACATATTACTCAAAATTTCATTTAAATGAGACTAAAAGATTTTTTCTTGAACAAAAGAAATGTTCGAGAGTGATTTAGTGATTCAAATTTTCCGCTGGGAATACCAGTCCTTGATAACTCAGTAAGTGACAGACAGAAAACCTTTTAGTTGTCGAAGATGAGGAATTATTTGTAAGGTGATTATAAATTTCCTAGACAATAGCCGTGACAATTTATTCACGATTTGGCGAACAGGAACATAATTCTTCGATGACGACTGTTCAGCCTCTGCGACAGAAAATTTAATAACTGCGTGTTCCAAAATCCCAGATAAATATTAGAATATTTTTCAATAATGCCTTAACTTTGAATTTTAGCTCTTATAAATTATAAAAAGGGTAGTTCCGTCGTGTTCCGGCCGTTTGACTCTATGTCTATGAAGTACATTGCGTTTAGGCATTGTAAGAGTCCGGCGAAAAAGGATTCGTATTGGAAAGGCCTTCATTCAAGGCATGGTATGTCAATAGTTAAAGCCTACATTTAACGCACGATAGCTCACAAGGTAAAGCCTCCATTCAACGCATGATAGGTCGCTAGGTAAAGCCTTCATTCAACGCATAATAGCTCACAAGGTAAAGCCTTTATTAAACGCATGATAGGTCACTAGGTAAAGCCTTTATTCAACGCATGATAGCTCACAAGGTAAAGCCTTTATTCAACGCATGATAGGTCACTAGGTAAAGCCTTCATTCAACGCATGATAGCTCACAAGGTAAAGCCTTTATTCAACGCATGATAGGTCACTAGGTAAAGCCTTTATTCAACGCATGATAGCTCACAAGGTAAAGCCTTTATTCAACGCATGATAGGTCACTAGGTAAAGCCTTCATTCAACGCATGATAGCTCACAAGGTAAAGCCTTTATTCAACGCATGATAGGTTACTAGGTATAGCTATCCGACTATATATTGAGTTGGTGCTGAATTTAAGTCCAAATAATGCCAATACATTGTTTTCTTTGGCTGTTAATCATTAATACTAAATACCACAGTACAAATTTGTCAATTACAGTAATATTGTCTGGAATAACGAATAATACGCAGGAAGGAGTATGTGAAAAGCGTATTCTTTTGTAAAGTCAACCCTTTAGATTAGCTTACACATTCAATTGAGCAAAAGCTAAATGGGATTATGGATATTTGAAGGTACATTTTACTAATTTTTTATAATCTATGGATTTATGTCGGAATCTACACGATTTTTGAGTAAAATGTCAGCAAATTTAAAGGACTAAAAATGCATGTGTTAAAGGAAATAAAGATAAATTAAAAAAGGAGGAAGTAGTGAAGAGGTAAGCGTGTTGGCAAAACTGTCGGGCACATAAGTGTCTTAGCTGGAACTTTCGCAACTCACTACTTCTCGAAACCAATTCCACAATTAAAGCTATATTTGTTGCATATTGAAAAATAAAACGATAAAATCCAATCGTATGATTCACTTGCCCTGGGGCTGAACAAATTCATTAGACTTTATGTTAGTTATTAATTTTTTGTGGCCGATCAATTTTGTTTTACTCTAAATGGGTTAATCAAACTAAACGAAACATGTATTGGAAATTACTGTGCAGGTTATGAACAGTCAATTAATTAATATTCTTTATAATCACTAGACTTCTGATCAGCGCTGGCCTACTTTGGGCATTCCTTTTTAAAGTAAATAAATGAAAACTGTTAGTCAATAGATAACTGAAATTTTATGTGTTTTCGTTGATGACAAATGATGTACTTGCACCCAATGTATCATTCGACAACGATTCAATTCATTTTAATTTATATTTCATCGACCTAAACCAATTCATAGTAACAATCCCAAAGCTTAATAGATTTCAGTTCTCAGCTGAAATATCAAAATTCAGTCGGAAAAAGAAATGTAAGAAGAAATTACATTAGTAACTATTACAAACAAAACAAACCTACTTAGGTCACTTGGTGAAGGGTTACTTTTACTGGTGCTTGGCATATAAATGAGTACTTTATCCGTAGCAGCCTTGAAGTGGCTTAAATAAATGCTCGCTCTTATATGACGCCGAGCATTACAGGGTCAGCCATGTTGTATCGTACACAGCCAACTGGCCAAAGCACTACTATCGCTTCAACAACAAACAGTAACACGCTGATAGCCTCTCATCCCAAGTGCTTGAACATCTCATAACTGAAGGGCTAGGGTAGTTTGCCCTAATAGAGGACAAGGGTAATAGACCCTCCAGTGTTGGATAATATTTAGTTCGAACCACGCAATGGTTAGAAGGGGTGGGGCGGGACCCCATGCCACACGAAAGGAAAACTATGTACTTTAAATATGTTTGTATTTAACATACACGAACAAAGGTTAAGAAAATCTTTTGAAAAATAATAAACGCACTTTTAGTCACATTAGTAGAATGTGGTATTGGTAGAAAAAGTGCAATTATATGTCTTTTTAATGACATTGAAACAAATAAATAATTGCGTTGGTTGGTTATATTGAGATATTCTTGCGGAGTTAAAGAAAGGAGTTGGATACTGCAGATATATTCTCTTCTGGATTTGTCTAAACTCCGTAGCTAGGTCTTTTCATAATTATACAAGCTCTCATAAGAAAAATGTTGTTGGACAACTGGTGAAATCACTACAGTTGGTGCTTTCTAGTACTAGAAGTAGTGTTTTCTTTTTATTTAACTTGAAAATACGCTGCTGAACTAAAAGCAACGCAGCAACCTATTTTGGTATTTAATAGATGCTGAAATATTAGAGCTGAGTTATGTATTGAGCATAATTGCTAATACTGCCACCATCAGCATTTCTGAATCATCACTTTTGTGTACTGAGGGAGATTGCCTTATTGCCACTAATAGTGTTTTTATATCTATAATACATATATCTATAGTTATTAACGGTCTGTGTGCTTTATGAGCTGAAATTAATCCTTTTGGGACATCGATTCCCAAACTAGAACCTCCTAACCTATACATGTTTGTTTCAAAAATAAGTGTAAGGTATATTGAACACTATTCAGAAAATTTTTCGTTAAAAAATTATAAGGAATTGATTTCAAATAGCACTTTTATATGCAGTCACGGAATTCGTTTGATCCGCGAGATTAGGAACTTGGAATTGTCTTGACGGTCTATCAATTAATTTAAAATGGATTCTAATCCTATTCGAGTACATTTGAATGAGTCCCTTTGATCGAAATCGAATAAAATTCCCGTCCAATGGTCCGAACGTCCCTTTAGCCTTCTAAGAAGCGTTCTTAATTACAAGGGGTCCCTAAATATGATTGTGACTTGTAATTTGGCTGATTGGAATATACTGCGGTTAGGGGAGGCCTAAGTAATCCCCGGCCGTTCGGTTCTTACAAAACCCCACTTCACCCTCGATAATTAATGGTGAGGTGCACCTAGAGCTCCCAATTAGAGGATTTTTAACTTCTAATTAACGCTGTTAATTGTCTATTACACAAAAGAGAGAGAGAAAAAATGAGGGTAGGACGGTTAAGTGCCGAAATCGGTTCCAATTTGTCATTGGGCGGGGGGAGGTAGGGTCGGTAATATGGCAGTAATGCGGACCCTCTCGGGCGAGTATGATCGCGACCCTCCGGCTTGTTGAGTGGCCTATTAGAGTCGTCAGTCAGCGCTCCCGCTGAGCCCCAAAACTCCCTTTTCTGTCAGCCAGCTATTCAATACTGTGTGCCTGTACTCGCTTGTCACTAAAGTTCTTGTGCTTTTAAAAATAGTTTATTTTAAAGAATAATATACTTGAACTGGCATTTAAAGACTCTATCGTGTTGTCACAAAGAAATCCTGGCTTATAATTATCTCTAAATTACTAAGTTGTCTCATGGAAATACGCCTACTCCATCGCACGACTGAAATCGCATGTAGGCACCTAACCTAATGCATTGTGCTGTATATGACATTTAAATTGATGAAATGACATAAACTATCAATAACAATATCGAAATGCATCATGGGTCATTTATATATGTATACATACACAATGAAAAACTAGCGCTGGAGAAGAACGATGTGAATTGCAGCATACAAACGAGTACCGGTGTAAGAAATGGTTAGCAGTGAGAACCATCTATTCGCCAACATACTATGTGTGTTTGTCCTCGCTGGAGTGGGTTCTCCCTTCACTCTGTAAACAGTTTAGGGCTGAAACAACAAACCTCATATGCCGGTACACACTCCACCAACGCGCTTTTCCCACGAAAACCTTCCTCAATGTTTTCAACTTTATTCCAGTTTGGTTTGGAACAACCGTGTTGCGTCATGTTCGTTAAAATAACTCGAATTGGTACATGCCATTAACGGGCGATAGCCTAGTCCGGAGGGATGGTCTCTACTTTCTTTCAAACAATGGATGGAGCCTTGTTTATCAGGGTATGTATGTATATAATTATGCTATACGACGTCATTTGAAAAGAAAATTATTTAATTGACATTGTATTTGAATGTCATATCCCCCCCCCTCCCGCTTCGAAACATACTCATCAGTTAAATTAAGCAAAGCTTTTAAATATGTTTTTTTCCTTTTATATAGGCACATTTAATATCATCCAGTATTAGCTTACAACAGATGATTCTAAGATTTTCTAACTTCAACCACATATGTATGTTGAATTGACATTTGTATCAGGGTTAACAGAAAAAAAATTGATAGATACTCGAAATTGTAATGAGTATTTTCCAATTGTAAGGTGGAACAAATACGGCATTAATAATATACATGATATATATATGCTTGTATAAAACTCCACAATATGATGCATGTAAAATAAGAATTTGAGTTTCCATCTAGACAGCATTTATTTTTTCTTGAGATTGTTTCGAAGCAAGACATGAAGTGAAATAGAATTGAAAAGTAAGGGCTGCTTCTGTGTAATCCATCAACACATGTGGCTATGGGCACTATATTCGTTTCTTGTAAAACTTTTTTGTATTTGAGTTACTTTAAAAGCATACTCCATTATCTGGCTATGAATGCATTACATAAAAGACTGAACTTTCCGTTAATGGCAGACGGGCAGATTTATGATCTATCGAGAATCCATTTCTTCTGAACTATACAGAATTTCACAGTTTTTTTTTCTAATAAATACTAACATTTTATAAACATGATAATACTGATTAACGCGTTAAAGTAACGCGTAAGTTCAGTTCAGAAATACTAATAAAAGAATTGAAAGAGTTGAACTCTAAGATTATACATAAATTAGATCATTTTTAAGGTTTAGCTATTCATCACTCACCTATTTGTCCATAATCTGCTTTTCTGTTGAAGCTAAACACACCTACACGATTGAATAATTCGGAATTGTACAGAAATGACTAATCTAGCCTTCTATTTGAAATATTATTAAGTGGCATTATTTAATTAATTTACTTTGAAAAAAAAAGAATATAAAATAATGTATCAGACTACATTTAATGAGTGTTTTTTAGCTATATTTTAAGGACGACATTGCATTGTTTTCATCTTTGACCCAATCAAAAGTATTATATTATGTAAGTATGTAATATATTAGGACATTAAACACTAATGCCCTAATATAACATAACCTAATAATAACACATTGAACTACAAAACGTTTTATGGTGGAATAATTTGTTTAGTCGTAACGACACCCCTAATTGTGTGATAAAATTGATTTGTATTTACAGATAATAGAATATTATAATAGTTCAATCATACAATATAATTGCACCAGAATTATTTTTATATTTTGCAAACGCTTTTTTCTATAATAAGTAACAGAATTTGAAATCTCATATACTTGAATGATATATTTACTCCGAATATTAAGGTAATGAACTAAAATTCACTGCAGATCATTAACGCGGATTCGACTAATGTTGACTAGAAGGGTCTTTGTGAAGAGGGGATTAAATTATTCTCAACATGTGCGTATCGCATCATTAAATCCCACACCTCAGTTGTTTCATCTCATTTCGTTACACTGATTGCAACGTTTGCTAATTTAGTAAAATGAAAATGTTCCTTAATCAAAGGGGGTACACACTTTTTGCGCCGACTAGAAAAATAGTTCCTGAGCAAATAATACAGTTTGAAGAATTTTTTTGTTTTCAGTTTCACCTTTTTCGTATTACTTATATTTTAGTTGAGGAGTGCTCCAGCCTCAAGCGACTATATTTAATGAGCCCATGTAATATGAAGTAATGAAATTATCTCTTCTTAATAAAAATTGCAATAAAAATAAAATGAACTTACTGTATAACACAATGTTAAAAACCCTTAAACGATTTTTTTTTTTAAACCGCGGAACATCTTCATTGCCTTTCTAAAGGGGAAATTATTTCTTATCGACTTTTTATGAGTTAACTATAACTATGGAGTAGCCCTCCTTAAGGGTTGATAAAAACGATATATTGTTGCCTGTCGCTAAAAGGTTTAATGTAATCTTATTCTCAAGTATACACTTTCGAATGATCTCATTTTTTACAGGAAATAACATAATGTTCGTTAAATATTTTTTTCCACGATCCGGGGAGGAAAGGAAAACTTCATAGAAATAATCAGCATATCATCATTTTTTATTTACGCTTTACTAGATGAAATAACAAAATAAAAAGTTCTACTAGCCACGTAAAAAAAAAAAAAAAAAAAAAAAAAAATTGATGTTCTGTACTTAACGAATTTGTATGACTCAAACACACTTGCCAGCACAAATGTGTTCAATAGAAACGCTAATGGGTGGATCTCCAGACATTTTCTGGAATTCACATCTCTTTTCTATCTATCACGCATGAGTTTTTAGGATTGTCGTTTAGTTTGAAAAAAAAAACACAAAAAAAACCCTGGGCATAAAATAAAAAAAAATATATTTCAGATCTCAATTCAGGAAACTACTCATCGCTTCTGGTCTATATATTGTTATTGTGCCACCTCAAGTTGTGAAATATGGTAAGAAAACTTTAAAAACAGCGATAACATTTATGTACCACAGGAAACTCATGGCTGATAGATAAAACAGGTTCTTTCCATATTCTGTGATACGGATATTAAAATATGTTAAAATAAAATTCCATTAAAAAGCACATTGTGATCATATATTATATGCACCAGTTCATTCACAGGTCAGGTATAAGGTTATATACCATCTGCTATGGTTTTCAATGAACTTTGTAAATGCCTGATTCTAATAATTGTAGCCTCTTTATAGCAATAATACATACAGGAAATAGAGAAATCATAAGCTAACGTGAGCATAGCAATAGTTGTCTGAAGTTTGCTCTCGCTGGAGTCACGAAGAGTGTTACGCACTCTGGAGAGAAAATTAAGTGAAATATATAAGAAAGTAGTTATAATTGAATGATATATCGCTATCCCCAAAGACTTCCTTTCTCCCAGGCTGGTCAATAAGGAAAGTGCTAGGGAAAATCTGGAAAAGTTTTCATCCTGCCGAGACTGATGTTGTGGGCGTTATTCCTGGTTGTAATTATATCCCTGATGGGAGGTTAATGAAGATGGACGAGCCGCCTGCTGTTTATCTCCCGGCGGCCCCTGGCCGGATTAATGTTTCTTGATTACTTCTGCAGCCCTTAGCCTCCTGCCCAGCGTCCTTCAGGATGTCAGCTCGATCAGGAGCCCTTCGGACACGCCCTACCCATCGGAGGGCTAAGTGTGTTAGCGGAGATGGGTCGGCCCACCGTCATCACAACCAATCACGACCCATCGTACGACCCTCCTCTATTAGTACGGATAAATCGGAGGACCACTTTGCTGCCATCCGGCAACATTTTACCCATTTTTCACCTGCCACGACTGGTTGCTCCAAAACTTAAATCATAAAGTCAATAATGCCTTGGAATTTTTAGTAAATATATTTTAGCTATTGAGTAGAATCATCATCCCACAGAGATCCTCCTTTTCGGAAAAATAAAAATAGCTTAACGCTGTTTTAAAATTATAAAACCACACAAACCATATTAAAAATGTTAGTGTTACACTGCTGTAACAGTTTTGCAATCTTATCCCCCCTGAGCGTCATTTATTTACTTAATGGGCCAAGCGCTTTAGCCCAATAAGTTGGCATAAAGTGAATAAGTAAGCAATAGGCAATAATCCTCCCACTGCAATGATAATAATTACAATATTTTTTTTTATCCATGGACCCTGTCCCTCTAGAACAAATATTTATTTAACATAAGGTGAACTCTTAAACATTATGTGTACCTACTAATGTAAGGGAATAGAAAAGCACAGACAAGGAAACACCTTAGGTCCTCAAAGAAATCAGGTACTACAAACAGGTTTAAGGGACAAACCAAACACGCAAAGCCCTACCCCTTCGTAGGTAAAATCAAGTAGCCCTATTTATCTGCAGGACACTGGCCTGTAGCTCACTCCTTTCACCTACAGTCCAATCATGTCTTCTCATTTTCAATTTTTACCCAGAGTAAAGTCTTCATTGTAAACTATGACATTATTGTAAATAGGAAATAAATGGTTCTTATGTTTTTGCTTGTGTCGGATCATTAAATCTTTGACAACTCTTCAGAGAACACCCAGTGTAGGTGATATCAAATAATGATTTAGTTCATTGTACGCCTTATATATTTTTTTACAATCGACAACAATTTTTATTAAGATAAAATTACAATCTGCCTTTTATTAGGCAATAAGTAATTGAGATAAATGTTATCATTCATACCATATTTACAATTCATCATTCACTCACTCATTCATTCAATATTTACAAACAGCCCAGAGGCCCCCCAAGTCCACATGGTTGTTACCTCCCTCGCATGCGACGGAGGAAGCGGAGTCAGGGAAGTCCCCCACGCTCCTACGTCAGCCGCGTCACTGGATAAGAGCCAGCGGAGGCTGACCAAGAGCGCGACAGCCACAGACGCTCAGGACATGATTAGAGAAACTGGTCATTGCCATAGCCATAGCCAACGGCCATACCATGTTCCTTATATATTAGGGATCAAAATTTCATTTTGTGAATACTTTCAACGTAATTAACTCGCTTTAAGCTGAGATATCTCCACTACAGGTAGAAACAAGCCCTCTATACCAAGCTCTTCTAAAGGACTAAATCCAATTAGGGAATACAGAAAAATACTGCAGCTTGTTATTTGGCTCTAGTGACTATGAATCCTCTGGCAAGTTTTAATTAGCAGTAATAGTACAACATAGAGTTCTCTCTTAGGGACACTGTAGCATTGTTCTTGCTCCCGTGAGCCTTTGCAGTTCCAATTACTGTACGTTGTCATTTGTCTGCACAGTGCAGTCAGCTCCCTAGTTCATGTATCCAATTATTACAAAATAAAGAAATATTATTACAATATATAGACAAAGAAAAAATTAATTTAATAAATAATAATAAATCCTGAATTTCAGACAGTGCTTGTTATCAAAGAGGTATCGTTTTTCGAGTAATATATTCTATCTGTAGGCATACGTTTGAAAATGAAAAAAGAGAAGGGAAATTAATTCAAATTCAATGTTTTGATATGATAAAGCTGTCATCCTCACAACTTGACTATATGAGATCTCCAAAGAAATGTTTAATGTCCACTTTGCTGTGAACGATGAAAATGACGCAGTGCAGACCTTTGATCCGTTTATAATTCACGTGTAATGCCTTCTGTGGCGTCTACGCTGAGTTGAAGCTCATACGGGCAAAATCATTGGCAAATGGATCGAATAATGTACTTACTATAATGTAATAATTTTTAGTTATGGAATGATTTTTAATACGTTGCTAAAACAATTGTTAAGAGCCCAACGAGAAAATAACGTTTTCACTCGACTTCCAGTTTGAATCTGCGATATGTAACACCGGAAGCTAGGCCCTACTGTCGTAAAAGTACCTATGCTCCTAAGATCATCATATTGTGGACAAAACGAAATTGATTATAAATTAGAACATAAAAGAAAGATTAAACTAAAAAAAAAATATGTCTGGGTTGATAATTTAGCCCGCTTTAGTTCACAAAAGCGGATGCGTGTCAGGTAGATAAAAAAGTATTTATTAACTCTATCTCTGCCAGCGATAATGTCGGGCTATTCTGAGTGTGCCGCTCCTTTTGTACGTTGAATTTTGCCAAGGCATATGTTGCCTCGATCCAGTATTCACAGCCTCGTCCATGACAGCTTAACACCGCAATCAAAGACAAGTCAATGGAAACAACACCGCTTCTACTGTTTACATTTACGCGGTAGATTTATTCATGACAAATCCCTTTGAATGAGTTTTACGTTTGATTAGGCTCATCCCCTATACGCATGAAACGCTCAGGTCTAATACATTCCCCGACCTATAAGTATTAAAAGCAATAGTTAGAGCTTCGTTTAGAGAATATTAGAATTCTTAATATATGTCGGGTCATCACGAGGGGGGTACCTAGTTTCTAAAGCCCTGGTGACGAAGTTAGGGTTGATTAAGTTTATAACCTGGACAATCGTTTCATGACGGTCTATCTGACTCCATTTTTGATAGGTATGTGCCCCGACAATGCACTATGTTCAGGAGAAGAGGTATAGGTGTAGGTAGTTTGTGTGGTCTTGGAATGACCACGAATTCACACTCGGTATCTGAGGGTAGGCGAAAGCCGTCCGGATCCCAAAAGCGAGTGTGAACCGGAGCACTACTTGATAAGCTTGCAGGGCCACGACAACCGCTGTCCACTAGGGAGAGGTCTCTCTCAAGGAGGTGCTAGATTAAGCGAGGCGAAGGCAGAGATTCCTACTAGGAAGGTGTGGGTCTGACAACGCCGGACTAAAACGTAGCGAGGTAAGGAGAGAGAGAGATGCAGAGGTTTTCATAATGAAGAAGGCAAGTTTCAGAGTTTACATCAGAGCAGCCACGAGCCAGTTAGTTGACAGGAAAATGATATACAGGCCCCAAACTGCCGGTTTTAAATACCCAGCTGTCTTCGTCAGTAACCAATCAGCTCTGGTTTTGTAGTACCCAATCCCCGTTGAGTATAAGGTTTTCTTTGTTCTCTGACAAAGAGATATGTCACCAATACGTGACCTGGGTAAGGGTCTCTCGGTGGGTTGGGTCGCTTAGTACCTGCTACTGGTAGCTGGTGCCCCAGCTCATATAACTAATTGGCTCACAGCTGTATGTTTATTGTTTACTATATTTACAATGATTTATATTTTGGTAATGTTATTTACATTTGTTCACAATATACATACAATAGAGTATAGGATGATTTATCTTATGTAGTTAGCTGTCGCTACAATATAAAAAACAGTAATACAACAAAGAAGTGCTAACAATCTATGTTTAAATATACATACAACTAATTAAGTAACATACATAATAATATATTTACATTAAAAATAAAAAGGAAAATAATTATTTCTTTGATTTTGACCCAGGAGAACTTGCACCACGAGATTTTCTCCCACGTTGAAGAAAATCACTGGTAACTCCAACCCATGGCGTGGAAATTGGGCTCCCGTTTAGCTGTGTTAACATTGTCCTTCCTCAGTCCATATGTACTGAAAGATTTTGTGAAAAATGTCCGTACCGTGAGAGATTCTCTCATGGCGAGTTCTAACGTAATTTTTTGTAAGTACCGCAATTGGATACTTTATTCGTTTTATTTGTTTGCTGTGCTGATAATATTACAGTTTTTGGTTAGATATTCTCATATCATGGAATGAGACAAGGAAAGCGTTTGGTGGAGATGGGAAAAGCGATGAACGATATTTGGTTTGCAAAATTTTTATGAATTCTAGAAGGATCTATTAATATTTGACAGAGCATTTGTCAAGGGTTCCAAAAGTTGGTTCTAATTTAGTAGTTCCTGAAATTCTTGTTAACAATATAAATCTACTGACGATTAGTCACATTTATTTTTCTTCGCTTTTATATTACCCCAATTTTCAAATGCAATATTCATACCTTACTGAAATGATTCTAAGTCATGTTCTTGATAAACTTAGTTTGTGGTTTATTAATTAATACAATTTTTGCTTCTTTATTAAATATTTTTAATTATTCTATTATGTTCTAAAAGTAATAAAATAATTTCACTCGGAATTTATGAGTTCGTCATCCTATGAAAAATAATTTGAGATGCGAGAGAAAATCTCAAGAGCGGGTTCTTTTTTCGCACTTTTCCTATCGAGCTATTCCATGTTTTTTTTTGTTTTTTTTTATTATTTGTTCCGGCATTTGTGCACCGCGGCCTCACTGAGACCTATTGTGCGCCGTCCATGTCTCTGTCCTAAATATGTGACAGGCCCACGGCCTTTGCAAATCTGAGGATACTGAATGGATCGATCAGTTCACATAGTTTGGGGTCTACAATGCGATCACTACCAAAGTGAAAGTATCACCTTCTAGCTAAGTTATCACAGTCACATATTATATGACGTGCCGTTTCTCCCTCTTTCTTGCAGAATCTGAAGATTGGTGATCCCACTATCCCCAAATTAAAGAGGTGTTTATTTAACCGACAGTGACCTGCATAGAGTCCTGTCACACTTTTGAGTGTCCATTATTATTCCATGTTAATCCATACAAATCTTTTACAAAATGTTAAAATACAACAAAAGAAAAACAAAAAACTTAACAGAACCTATTCGTAAATAACCACATGATTTTCTGTTTAATATCAGGAATCTTGCATTTTACATTAGATATATCGATAAACTGACCAAATCCATAAGTTCTGGAGTATCTTATAATCCGATGAATTCATGACAGCCAAGTCATGGTAGATGAATAATTTAATTGCTAAATTTACTATAAATAAAAGTACCTGAAACAATACAAAACTTTCAAAACAATAATTAAAACCTCTTATTATCAGCACTATGTGTTTTTCATCGAGATTTTTTCTCTTCACAATCATTTTATTATTATATATGTGAAGAAACTAAAGCTTGATCGACAACACATATTTCAAATATACGTCTCTTTTTATACATTAACACCTTGGAAAATATAATTAAATAATTTTGTTTGATATAAATTAAATCAGGTCAATAGATTTAATAATAACTGTTATCTAAACTTGAAAACAACATCATTTGTGATAAAATGTTATTTCTTACTCTTACATGTCCCTCAGGACTCCATGCGTGACCCTGGTCACAAGTTCGCACGTACCGACACGTTACAACAATAATCTGAAAATGGGAGGAGTACTTTGAAAAGAAATATTTCCAGGTGAAATCACCGAACTAAGTTAATGATACTTTTCGAAAGATTCCCTTCAATGTGAAAGATAAGCCCAATTCAGGATCCGAGAAATCCCGTAGAAGTTTTTCCTCCCTCTATATCCTTAGGGCGCTCTTTCCCTTTTCTCAGATTGCTCCTTGTCAAAGTTCACCACTTCTGATAGTCTCCCACTGAAAAAAGAAAAGAAAAACTTGGAGCTCATCTTTAACTCCCTTTCCGAAAAAAAAGAAACGAATTTATTATGCCCAAATTATCTACATATTTATGTTAAATTTCATTTCGTTCGAACTTGAATTTTTTTCTACTTGCCCCCTCAATCAGATTATTGTCAGATTCCTAGGAAATATGATGATACAAGGGGTCATACAGCACCTAAATTCTTATTCATTGCAAGCAAGATTCGCACTCATTTTAGAACAAACAATTGTGGATAGAACTGTGAGAGTGCTAATATTTTAATGATGTAGGAAATGCTGCCAATTTGACCATATTTAATGTGTTTAAAGTGCAGTAATAAACCAATATTTTATTTTAAAACTTTTCAATAATGGGCCATAGAACATGATGAACTCATCCAAGTAAAAAAAACCCGCAATCTATGTAGTGAAATAATAGATTTATTACACATGTGGATACTGTGTGGATGAAGAAGTTTCAGATCATAAAAGCTTTTAATGACAGTTCTTGGTAATAAGAATACTGGCAATTATAAAAAGAATTTTACAGCAGGTATTTGGTAAGTAAAACTTTAATTACCAACAGTTACAGAACAGGTTTTCCAACTAACTTATCCAATATTTGACCCACGAGGATTTCATTATGTAATATATCTAGCTACTGTAGTACTGATGATGTTAAAGAATAACATACATGTATTAACGGAAAGAAAGTAAAGAAATCACAATTTATAATTAACCGAAAGGCATACAAAATATGAAAAAAAACGATCAACATGCTCATAGGTTTCAGTGTTTGAAATTCGACCAAAAAAAAAAAAGAAAGCAATTTAAACGAATAGTACTAACCATTGGTCATCCTTCAAGACTATAGTTAAATATCACTCATATCAAATTAATTTTTTTTAAATACAGGAATAAGTGAAATTATATTAAAATGCTTAAAAAAAATTCTTTTTATTTAAATATTACCAGTTTTAAAATAGTTTTAAAATTATGTCCAATAAGTTTCAGGTACGTTCTGGTCAATTACTTGGCCTTCTGTGCCTATAATTCTTTATACAAACAATAGCCATTGTCATGCCAACTGGTTATCCTTTCACTATTATTGTATTACAAGTTATAGTATACATTTATGTAATCTAATGTTTACGAAGTTAATTGTTGGTAATTGATCTGATAATTTAGATGGTTAATTAATTAAGTATGTGTAGTAGTTAAATGGAACTCTAAGCCACTGGGGAGCCAGGTGACCCCCAACGTCGAGTGGATTTAAAAATTGGAACAAAGGTAGAACATAATTAGTAATAATTAATTATATTAACTATTTAACCTAATTAAGTAATAATTAAATAGTAATTTAACGAAATAAATAGTTTTATTCGAACTTTTACTGCTTCATGATCCCTAGATTTTTTTTTCGATGGACTGACTAATGGAGTACGAAACTTTGCATCAAAATGACCAAAAACATTTCAATGCAAAAATATTATGCGCAGTTAAAATAAAACTTCTATTTTCACACCCTTCAAAATAGCATATTTCTTTTTCTGTAAATAGACATTCCACCTACCCATCGGCAATAGTGACCATAGGGCCCAGCGGTAGTTCGCTCGTTGATCTAGGGATCATAATCTACTCCGTAATTGATCCGTTGTTGCACCAAGTTGTTCTTTATAATTTACCTATTTATAAAAACAATTGAAGACGTTGAAAGTGAAGGGTATTTGTGTTGGGTTTCCTAAAACATTTGAAATAGTTACGTACATCCAAGCTGTTGACACATTCACTAGATTATATGTTCAATATTCCTTTTCCCCAGATACATCTACTTTTGACATGGTGCATGAGTTCACGGACATACTAAGAAGACTAACAACAAAATTAAAATAATTTTAAACAAATTAAACAGATCACATGTGCTCCATTTTACGTGCTAAATCATACCCTTTACACACATGAAAATTCCTGCATTAGAACATCTGTAAAATTCACGACAAACTGCACCGTCATCCAAACCCACTGATACAAGGACTGTGATTCCTGACTCTTGAAGTATTCAGCGACCACTGAGGAGATAACAACAAAATATCTTAAAAGTTAGCTTGAACAATTTAGGGATGGTATCACTGGATGTCCTCTGCCTTCGTATCATTTTATCATGCTTACAACACATTTACTGGTTGTGCGTTAGCCTCACTTCACTGCATATTAACACATTCACAGGCGACTTATTACATCATTAACAACTAATTATTATTAACTTCCTAGAAAAAAATCACGCTTTCACCTGTAAAAGAACCATAATGATTCTTATGACAGTTGTGTGGAGTTGGTAAAACAACGGAAATAAAACCTTACAGACGCAATGGCTCCCTATAATGTGGTAGGTGGTGAATATTATTACTGCCCTTTGTTCACTACAACTTGGCAAATTCTATGCGACCATCTATACCACAAAGAGTTAATCTGCTCAGAAAAAAAAAAACCTTCCGAACCTAGAAATTAAATTATTTTTCGGTAAATTATTCCTTGTTTTTTATAGTTTATGGACGTAAAACCAAGTAGTCATCAACGCTTTGTAGTCTTGTTATACGTAATCTAGTAAAGTAGCGGCTTAGCGAACATCGAGGGCCCTAGGAAGCAAGAAGTGGCACACCAGGTCCACTTGCCAGGTAGAGATTTATTATCAGTGAATGGCTTAGCAGAGGATGTAGATTCAAAGCCATGCCTCTTATACTACAATCGTAATACACCAGTACTGATCTTTATTATCTGTTTTTATGGAAAAAGTCAAAATGCTCCTGACCTCCGGAGTCAAATATGCTCTCGGACCCGATGTGCCCCAAAATATCAAGGAGTAGGCTCCAGTTAATCCAGCTTATATCTCATAAAAATATCCAGTTTTTTGATAATCAAATTTTAAAATGAGAAATTTAATGAAAAATATAACGAATAAATCATCCATTTGGATAAAGTTGAAAAATATGCTTCAGTTGGCGTTTTTGGCATATCTTTGTCCAGACATGACTGCTACTCGAGGCAGTCGGCGGAAAACGGGAGGACGAAGGAACCATCGAGCGGAGACAGGTGAGGTCGCAGGCCTGATTGATGTCTTCCATTAGCTACATTGATTAATCCGTCTTCATTAACTAGACTTTATCTTCGTGGAGGTCGGCCTACTCCTGGATCTGTCCCGGGAGGAGTCCTTTGGCTGGACCATAGGCTCAAAGAGTAAAATATTTACTGTTCAGTATGATTGCATGAATTCTTGGCTTGAGTACTTGGCTCTGCCACTAAAAATAATCTACTGATCCAGATAAGAATTGAATATCTATATCAAGGACTTTGTCTACTCTGACAAAGTCGATTTGTATAGATTCCCTGAAGATAAAGAAATGGTATATTCATATCAATAAGAGAAAACAACAATTTATTAAGATAAAATTACAATCTGCCTTTTATTAGGCAATGAGTGATTGAGATAAGTGTCATCATTCATACCATATTTACAATTCATCATTCACTCGCTCATTCAAACAATATTTACAAACAGCCCAGAGGCCCCCCAAGTCCACATGGTTGTCACCTCCCTCGCATGCGAAGAAGGAAGCGGAGTCTTGGGGAGTCCCCCACGCCCCTACTTCAGCCGCGTCACTGGATAAGAGCCAGTGGAGGCTGACCAAGAGCGCGAGAGCCACAGACGCTCAGGACATGATTGGAGAAACTGGCCATTGCCAGGACTCCCACTGTCACTTATTTATAGCAGGTCACGAGGCCACTGCCGTTTAAGTCTCCGAAGAGGATTATAGGGATGAGTGGTGCAGTGCAATGACTGTGCTAGGGAATTAGGGTGGTTGGATAGGTTACCATGGAATTTGATGAACTTGGAAGGGATGAGTTCAAGAATATAGGGTATATTCAGATCATTGTGAAGGGTTTTGTTGCTGACGTAATAAGGGGCATTTACTATTGTTCTTAGGACTTTTGATTGAAAGGATTGGATGCGCTCGATGTTCTACTTTTTTGCTGTCCCCCATAGCTCTATTCTGTATGTCCAGATTGGCTTAAGTATAACCTTGTAGATAAGTAGTTTGTTTTCTATTGAGAGGTGGGATGCCCTTCGAAGTAGTCTGTACAGTTGTCCAAAGCGTCTGTTTAGTTCTTATCTTTTTAGTCTCGTGTGTGGGTTCCATGTCAGTCTCTCATATCAATAAGACACAAAATTTCTAAGACAACAAATGTTCACAATAAAAGCAAATAAAGTTATTTCTATAAAATTATTTGGTCTATAAAATTTAATTTTGTAGTTGATGATGACAAAATGAAAGCCATAATTGAATCGAATCGTCATATAACTGTGCGAGAGATTGAAAAACAGTTAAATGTATCACACACAACAATTGAAAATCATGTAAGACGTCTTGGACTTGTTAAGAAGCTCGATATTTGGGTTCCGCCACGACAATGCGAGGCCTCACAAATCTTTAGCAACACGTTCGAAACTATTAGAGCTTGATTATGAAGTGATGTCGCATCCCCCATACAGCCCCGACCTTGTACCATCTGATTATCATTTATTTCGAAGTTTACAAAACTTCTTATATGGTAAATATTTCACTAATAACGATAACCTTTAACACACTTGGTTGAGTTTTTTGCTGATAAGGACCAGAAGTTCTATGAGCGCGGAATCATGAAATTACCAGAAAGATGTCAAAAGGACATCGAACAGAATGGAATATATTTGAGTGATTATATTTAATTTTTTGTATAGAAAAAATTGAGTTTTATTTCACACTAAAAAACCAAAATTACTTTTATCCCAACCTCAATATGTTGTTTCAGTAAGTGGAATTAAAAATAATTATTGAAAAAATAGCAGCAATTTGATGTACTAAACGTAGGGCTAAATTAATATAAGAAATACTGAGCTTATTTTTTCTAGTCTGTTACTTAATTACACGTGATTTTTGATATATTTACATAAATTCTATTAGAGTGAAATGCAATACTTAAGAGATGAAATCTGTTTTAATTAATTTGCAAATAATCTAAAATGCCGATAAAATGTAAAGCAATAACTTATATAATGCTCGCTTAGTCTATGCATCACCATTCTGAAGTAAAACCTATACTAGCAACGTGAGGCAGTCACGACAAATAATGCGAAATAAATTTCTAAGAATAATAAAAAATGCCGTCCTACCGTCTCCAGACTAAATGACACCACTAGGATTGAGTTTATTGGAAAATTGCAAAAGAAATTGAAAGTACTGCAATAATAATAACAATAATCTCTCGAGATTAATTTTATTTTAAAGTCGTTTAATTTTAGTTTCACTTTTTTTTTCTGTCCTCGTATATACAAATAATTGGAAATTTACCTATTTGTTTAATGGTCTATCTTTAGTTTTAGTTCAGAAGGTACAATTTACCCTGAGCCCATGTAACATGAAACAAAATTAATAATTGTAACAACAAAAAAGTAATATAAATACACACCGATCCTTTGTGTAACAATAACAAGTAACAATAAGCGGACTTAAAGCCAATATAACAATTTAATAAGTGAAACATAGAGGTACATTGTAATTGTTGTGATAAATGGTGTCATCACTTGAATACATTTCAATTCATTAGTTAATGGCGGGGTTGGTATACCTGTATTAAAGGTATAAGTCGAAAAGGCGTATGATGTATGATGAATATTGACTCGAATTTTCATCAGTTTCATTATCATTTATTCATTCCAAGTAATCAAGCCAAATTAATATGTTACGGTCCCCAGCTACCAGAGTAATTATGTTACATGAGAAATAAAAGCTTCAAACGAAAACGTAAGACTCAATACATGTTTTTTTTTAATTTAGGTATGAGTCCATTATTAACAGTTCTCACCATTAATCAACTATTCAAAACGGGAAACGTTTCGTTTTTCAACGCTGTAACGTTTTCTTTGTGCGTGGACCGTATATATTAAGGGTTACTAGGTAATTAATGTATTAATGTGTAATAAACATATTTTTATTGTTTTAGCAGTGTACAGAACCCAAGTTCTTACTTCATAATTAACAGTATTCATAGGTTACAATTTGCGTTAAGTAAAGTTTTCCTTTAAACCGTAATTTCGTAGTCATAAATTAACATACCTCAATCCGCTTTTGTTTTTAAATTCATTATATTTTCCTCAAATATAACTGATTTGATGATAAAATAATGCTAAAGTTCAAATCAAAACAATGAAAAACACTGAGCGGTCGTGATGAATTAATTAGTAATTTTTTTTTCCAATTCAATCAATTTTATTAAGATAAAATTACAATCTGTCGATTAGTTATTAAGTATTTTCCTAGATTTCGAAGGTTTTAAGGTCCTAATTATTAATAAGATCATTTGATGTGACATAATTAGACCACAATTACAAGTAATGCTGAAATTTCAAGTGTACAACCCATTTCGGTAAGATCTTTTACACTCAACATTAATTATATTTTTACAGCCTTCCTGAGGTACATCGCAAATGACGTTCGTATTATTTACGTTAGGACTTACTTTGGGCTTTACTTTGGAGACGCTGGGTATATTATTTAAATTATATATATTCATAAATATATATATATATATATTGATATTGCATGTTGTTTAAATATGCCTACTTATCATATCAAATCGATTCATATTCAATATTCGCACAATAAAAATAATCATTTGATAATAAGCAACACATGAATTCAAAAATATAAGAACATAGCTCACCATGGCTATAGGTTATGAATAAAACCTTCAATGAATAACACATAAATTTTAATTTAGAAAAAAATATAAATGAAAAGTCTATTTACCGTACAAAACAAAAATAGATGATGATAGAAAAAACGTTACTTCATAATATATTTTTGTTTACTAAGTTGGTAATATTCTGTACTTATCTAGTCCCAACAAAGTAACAAAGTTTGGATATATTGTGAACCGCAACTGTCACAGTGAGCCTCGTTTTGTGGAATAGGATTTTTAGAAACTTATTTTTGATTATTTTAAGTTACCAGGTAATGGTATGACTGACTATATTCAAACAAAGTGCTTCGTTCGAAACAACAAAAGGGATTCATCCAATGAAAGTGCTTTTGACGGTGAATATGCTGCTTGAAAATTAACGAGAATTGGCTGGGGTATGGGGTAAATTCGTTTTTTAATTTTTAGGTACTGCTGTCAACATGTCCAGTATAATGTCCATTGATGCATCTTAGTAGCTGTTCAAACCGGCGACCCGTCATAGTGTACGCAAATATTGGTGAATAGTAAAGAGGGTTATCAGTAAACAAGTGTCGATTTTTTTATTGATTAAATTGTGTACATATCGCCAAAGATCGGACGGCTATAGCCATCATTTGCGGCAACGTGTTACCAACTAGGCTACTTATTCATTATAAGCTACCTAAAGACATAATCCTTCCTTTGTCTTTGCCATTTGACTCATTCTGACAAAAATCTAACCCAGATCACACCGAAACTTGGCTAATCCAATCTGAATATCTAATGCAAGGAAACCGTTTCCTTGAAAGCTTATTAAAGTTGAACAAATTCAAACTAGTTTACTTTATAGTAGATAAGAAAACTTATTAAGAATTAAGGTCTAAGTAAGGGAAAAAAGTAGACATTTTTGAGAAATGCTCTAACCTTGCAATAGATCCTTATTAACGTCAAGTGTTTTTATTGGCTTTAAGAAGCACGGTGAAGTATACCAGAGGCGATCCCTGCCGAGGAAACTATGATAAATCAACAGCTCTGTAGCAATTTGTTAAGAACTAGCCCCCGCCTCCGAGCAAACCCTTATAAGTTTGATTTAATCACAATAGATCATCCTTATAAGAATAAAGCCTTGTTCAACGGGAATTTTCAACACAGAGCTCAACGTTAAATATGACCGGGAATCCCATTCAACTTACAGATCGTCAGAATTATTCTCCTTCCTGGATAAAGTGAAAAGAAATTTTAATGATGAAATTTTAACCTAGCTTTTTCCAGTCATTAAATCTATAAAGTCTCGTTACTTGATGAAATAAAAATTTAGTGATGAACCAAGGTAAACCAATATATTAAGTAACAGGCACCAGAACCCATTAATGGAGCCGAAGGAACTGAGCTTAACACTGCTAGTGTTAATCAATTTATAGTTGTGGTGGTCCAGTAACACCTATCCTAAGTTGCAAGCCATTTATTTAGAACTAGCTATAGTATTATATGCTGTAAAATATTCTATATAAGTAAATCACAATGTACCAATGAGATGTACAATAATTTAGGCAAAGTCCTCAACAATACATAAATAAAATTAGAAGAGAAAAAATATAAGCAGTTAAAATAAATATAATTATAAACAAAAAAACTCTTAATACAAAGAATAAATAATATAAATAAGAGATACTAATTCTAAGCTATCATTTGGTGATTAGTTCTGTTTCACTTAATTATTATCTTAATGGAGCTTAGAATTCTTGTGAAATCATTGACCTTTACTATAAACCTATAAAGGTCTATAAAATAAAATAAACCTATTCGGAAAAATCTATACTAAATACTAACTATTTTTCTTACGTATGAATTTAATTGATTTGATAGAAAGGCTGGCCATAAATCATCTTAGACAGAAGGACCCAGATTGAGAATATTGCTCTGAGCCAACACCAGCGGAAGTGCTGAATTAATCATAAGTTAAATCCAGGGGAACAATAACTTTAAATTGCCTGTATTCAAGCCCCAAGTGCCTTAATATCCGCAGTTAAATACAGTTGTTCCGTAATCCCTCACTCCAGGCTTGACCAAACGCGGTCAGGTTTTATATATTCTGTGTATTTCGAGTACCAAATAAATACATAAAGTGTCAATGACATGTTAAATGTGAGAAAAAATGGATGAATGCTATTAGGGATCGGATCAAAAAAACATCTTACACATATATTTCATATCTTTCGGGATATTGGATTCAACACTCTAATTTATCTTGGGGTTTCTCTATTTATTTTCACTCATTTAAATTGGCTTTTAGATGTTAAAAAGAAATTGAACATTTTTTTTGCAACATTGATTCTAAATTGGCAGAAAAAGAGGAGTATGCTCCGACTGAAGTTTAAGTTCAATCTTTTTTTTTTGTTTTAAGAAGTAAATATTGCCAATCAAATAGAGAAAGCTCTTAAGTTTAATCAGGTATTGGATAATCTCCTTTCGCCTGTCTATCATTCACTATGTGTGAATGTGTTTCGTTAACAGCCGTGATATCCATCAAGAATGAATAAGAACCTTGCCATTAGCTGGCTATATTTTGGAAAATATATGTTAACGATATTTATCTCAAAACTAATCAAAGCTGACAAAAGTCCTCTCTGTCTCTCTACAACAACAGCATTAACGTCTTTAAAGTATTTTTCAACAATATCTCAATATTTTAGCAAAAGGAATTTTTGCCATTTTCTTTAAAAAGGCGATTTAAAAATGATAAATCAACAAATAAAACGAAGCATTCTTGACAACAAATATTTTCTAATAAAAAAACAAACAAATTTAACTTAAAAAATACTTACACATAACGCCATCTATTTTGTTTAGCATTAAACTGAATTGAGGAACCTACACACAACTCAGCTGAACTTATTTAGCTCATTTTCAAGCCATTAAGCGTTAAGTAAATATGAAAGATACATAGACAATTTAAATACAATCATTACAAATAAATTGACTTCAGTGAAATGTTAGAGGGATTAAAAGATAAATGCTTTGTAAGCCGATTTATTAACCCTAAATAAATATTATGAAAACTTTATGCAATATAAATCAATCCTTCTACGTTATAGAAATAATAAATAAATTAATCTTGAGATTGGTCTTAATATGTTAATTCATTTCAAAATAAAATATTTATTTTTTTGGGACTTTCTCTACCTCTAGTACACGAAATCAGAAAAACTATGCTTAAAATTAATTATTGGTACTTAATTATTTTATTGGGATGTTATTTATTTGAACAAAAGCTTTGTTTAAATAGTTAAAACACATCTAAGTAATTAACGTTTTAATGAATTGTATTTGTTTTAAGTGCTAGCCTCTGAAATTGCTAAACTTGTTAAATATTGTTAATTAAGATGTCAAGGAATTTAATTATATTTTTCTATTCAATTTTATTGAAAACTATTTTAATTATGAAGTGATCAATTATTAATTAACTTGTTTTTATATATAACTCATTAGGTAGAACTCTCAGGCAAAATTTTATGTTTCAAATCCAATTAGTGGCTGCTAAAAACAATAACACAATTTTAACAATGGTATATTTTTTAACCACAGTACTTTTAAGTCCTCGAGCAGTAATTATGAATATGTTATGATACCGCTATATGCTAGTGCCTAGAGCGTGAGAGCCACAGACCCTAAGGACATGATCGGAGAAACTGGGCATTGCTAGGACTCCCAATGTCGCGTATTTATAGCAGGTCACGAGACCAGTGCCGCTTTACTCTCCTAGGAGGATTATAGGAATGAGTAGCACAGTGTAATGAATGGTTAACAGCAGCTAAAGATGTTATTTTGGTTATTATCTAATATCGGGAAGTATGGAAGTTAATGTTTATTGAATTACAAGCTAAGAAAGGTTGGTAATAAGAACACGTAGAACGTTATAACAAGACTGCTTTATTTAGACCAAGATACCTCTATCTATAGGTATTACATGTAAACATATACAGATAACATATGTTTGGGGATTAAGGCTGGGCACTAGCGGCGCCTGGACTTAACTCCCCCCCACCAGTTTACGAACACCCATTCGCAAACTTTGAAGTCCAACACTCGGACGTCTTAGTCCATTCAAATAATGCTCCGCTAATGTTACAAAGGAGCAACGGCCAGCCCCGCCCGTACACAGCCTGTAATCCCTCACATTAAGCTCTAATCCTATAAAACATAAAAACCAACTGTCACTTGTAAACAAAAAACATAAAAGAAAACTTTGACTTTTAAAAAAAAACAATACTTCTGTGGGAAAAATCACATAACTATAACTATTTACAATGTTCCTCGCGTGTATGCTGCGAGGACACTCCAGCTCATTCCTGATCTACAACCTCCCCCCCTGGTGGAAGCTTTAACTGTTCTATGTGGACATTTCGCCGCTTCTTAGGGGGTCGTATACTCTCAATTGTCACGACGTTGTGTTCCCTAATCACGACCACTTTAAATGGGCCCTCATATCGCACCAGCTCTTTGCTCCTATTTGACCCTAGTTTTTTATAGACGATAGTCCCGATTTTAAGTTCCCCCATTCGATCCCGGACTTTGAGGTTTTCCCGTTCCACTCGTCTCGCTTTCTCCTTCGTTATCCTTTCTCTGACTTTGTCGCAAATTTTCCTCAAACCGACAGTATTACTCGCCATTTTCTCCGCCACTCCCTTGTCTGCTACCGTCTCTGCCCCATTTCTCCGTCTTTCGCGCAGCCCAAAGAGGATCTCGAACGGGGAGAACCCCGTCGCGGTGTGGATCGAATGATTGTAAGCGGCCACCGCCTTCGGCATTGCCTCATTCGCCGGCAGACCCTTTTCCGCGTGATATACCCGCAGGTGGTCACTCAGGGTGCTGTGCAATCTTTCTATCCCTCCTCTACTCTTAGGGTGCCCTGGGGTATTAAGATGCCAAAAGACATCGAGAGTCTTCATTTCTTTTCGGATGTTGGCATTGTCAAATTCTCTGCCCCCATCCGACGAGATCCGGTCTGGTACTCCGTAAAACTGGAACCAGGTATTTAATGCCAGCATTACCGCGTCTGATGACCTATCTTGCACCGGGTGCGCCATGGCCACTTTGCTAAAGCTGTCGATTGTGGTAACCCACTTATACCCCCTCCAAGTGAAGGTATCCACTTGTAAGTCACTCAACGGTGTCTCGGCGGTGGGCGATTCTTCTTGTCGCCCCCGTGGCGGATGTCTGTCATACTTCGTAGTGAGACAAACTGCACATGCCCCTATCATTTCTTGTATGCTCTTTTTCATTCCCCACCAAAAGTACCTCCGCCGCAACGCTTGCAACGTTTCCTGAACTCCACGGTGGTTCGTTTTTCCTTGGTGATAGTACCAGCGTCACTTCCAGCTGCTGTTCTCTGTCTTTGAGTGTCTCCACCATCGACGTGCACCGAATAAATATCCTATCCACTCCAAGTTGTTCCGTTCGCCAGAGTCTACGAATTTTCTCCCAAATAGTGGCATTCCCTACAAATACATGATGGGTCTTTCCGGGTTCCGAGGCATCTTTCAATGCACGGCAAATTTGGTCGTTCCTAACCCCTGGTGGCGACCAAATCGTCGCGATTTTACTTCTCCCATAACTGTCATATGCGATATGCAGCCGCCCTGAGGTCTTGGATTTCCAAATGATCTGCCGTCTTTTGTCGTTCACGATCCCTTCTGTTACTTCCATTTCAACAGGTCTTTCGGCGGTGGAACCTTCCTCTTCAAGGGTTTCCTCACCTTCGCTATCTCCTCGCGTACCGAGGTTTCCATCCTCCCCGGGTGTCCATTCCCGGAGAAACTGTTGGATTTCCCCGGATGGTTCCCCTTCTTCCAATGCATTCACAGTAATGGCTCTGGACAGCCAGTCTGCCACTACGTTCTCTTTCCCGGGTTTATATATGATCTCCATATTGTACTGGGACAAAAACTCTTTCCACCTCGTGACCCGCGCCGAGGACTCCTTTAACTTTCCTACCCATTGTAGGGGTCTGTGGTCGGTGTGAACACGGAATTTTCTGCCGAAGACATATGGGCGGAAATGGTCTATAGCCCAGACGATACCTAGGAGCTCTCTCTCTAGAGCACTATACCGCGCTTCCGTTTCTGTGAGCCGTCGACTAGCGTACGCCACCGGGCGCTCCCCACCGTCTCTCTCCTGCGACAACACTGCCCCCAGTGCGTATTCGCTGGCATCAGTGGTGATTGTGAAGGGATGTTGGAAATCGGGAAATGCTAATATTGGTTCCTCTTGTAAGCTAGACATACATTTCCGGATGTTCTGCTCCATGATTGGGGTAATTACCACCCTCGCTCCCTTTCGCAGTAAATTATTAATAGGCACCAGGTATGCCGCCATGTCCGGCACAAATCTTCTGTAATAATTAAGCGTCCCCAGAAGTCGACGGATCCCCTTTACATCTGTGGGCACCACCATCCTTCTAATCGCCTCGACCTTCGTAGAGTCTGGCTTAACCCCCTCCTGTGAGATGGTGTGGCCCAAAAAATTGATTTTTTTCTTCCCCAACAGAGACTTCTCCATGGACAATTTTAATCCGAATTCGCGGACTCTTTGAAATACACTTCTTAGGTGCTCAACGTGCTCTGCCTCCGTTCTGCTGAAAACTAACAGATCGTCCATGTAGACCTGGCATACCGCTTCGTCTATTCCCCTCAAAAATTCATCCATTAGGCGTTGAAAGGTAATCGGGGCGTTTTTCAGTCCAAATGGCATCCTGGTAAATTGATAATGCCCCCTCTCAAATGTAAAGGCCGTTTTGTCTTGGTCGTTCGCACTCATCTTGATCTGGTGATAGCCTGCCTTTAGATCTAGGGTACTAAATATTGTCGCCCCGTTCAATCTGTCTAATATGTCCTCAAATCGGGGAATAGGATACTTCTCGTCCGTCGTGTTCTCGTTTAACTTCCGATAATCGATAACTACCCTGTATTTCTCCGTCTCGTCCCCAGGTCTATTTTTCTTCCTCACTGCCCATAGAGGACTGTTATATGGCGAAGTGCTATCAATTATAATCCCTTGCCGTTTGAGACTCTCTAGCTCCTCTCTAATATGCCTACGTAGTGCCTGCGGATATCGTCTCTCTTTCACGTATGTGACGCGTTCTTTCTTTAACTGGATCTCGTGGACCGTCTTCCCAGTCGCTCCTAGCGTGTCTCCCTCTACGTAAAAAATATCCTCAAACTCCCTCTGTAGGCCTTCCCTCCAGCCCTCTATTTTATTAACCGCCCCTATCCGCGCTCTTCCGTCCCATATAGTCCCTTGACATTTATATTCCACTTTCCCCAACTTAATGTTCCATTTTTCCCCGATATTCTCCACACGCGCACCTACCTTCCCCAACATGTCGCACCCAACTATCACTTGGTACTCCCGCGGCATGTTTCCTACGATATGTATCTTTAGATCTCCCCCTTTCTTCGCCCACCTATTTAGCCCTATGACTAACTCTCCCACTACCTCGCAAGGGCCTCCCAGGGTGATTAAACTACAATTACATACCTGAATCTGGAGTGCCCTCTCTCCGCCATACAGCCTCTCCAGCGCTCCGCGGGACATGATGGTGTTGGTGCTTCCCGTGTCCACCAGACACATCTCTCCTCCTTTGACCCTAATTATTGGCAACGCACACATCCTCTCCCGAATTGCATTACATCTCAGGATGCGGTCGCCTCTCTGCCGACACGCTCCTCAGGCTTCATCACGTTGCTCCCATCTACGTGACTCGACCTTCTGCCCTGTCTGTCTCCTGTTTCTGCTGCGCCTCGCTTCTTCTCCTTCAGTTCCCGAAGTCCCTGATGACTCATCTTCTGATGATCCACTCTCCCCATGTGTCATGCTCCGTCTCTCTCTTACTTCTTGAGTGTTTACCTCCATTGGTTCTGGTCGTTGGTATTCTCTCCTCCGGAAGATATACGGGCAATGCCTCGCGATGTGTCCTTCCTCGCCACACTCAAAACATTTTGTTCGAGGACACTGTGCCACTAAATGTCCTGCCTTCCTACATCCGTGGCATTTTCTTTCTTCCCTGGGCGGGGCATACCTCGGTCTCGTTCCTCTAAATCTTCTTTCTCCTGTCGTTCCCTTGTCTCTGCCAATAACGGACGTTTCTGGTCTCCTCCAGGTTGGTTTCAGGGTCCGGGTTCTTTTGTATGCAACTCGGCTCCACTCATTGTCGACGTCTTGCACCCTCACTTCTTCCTCCTTGGCACTAGTGTCGATCATTGATTGTGCACACTCCGAGAACGAGCGCTCATCAGAGAATCCTTCCTTTCTTCCTGTCTCCTTGGCCAGTTGCACTTTTAGAATTGTGGATAAGAATCCCATTCTACCCTCCACCTCTTCTACGCTAATCGACTCTCTCATCTTCTCCGTTATCTTATTGAAACGGACTACTAACCCCGCAGCATATTGCCCGTTACTTTGTCTTGGGGACTTTGTCTCCCTAAACATTTGGAATATGTCCTCCTCGGGAGTCCATCGTCCTCCTCCGTACGCCTTCTTCAATCTCATCTTAATTAATTCCCACGGGGTTTCTTCATCTGCCTGAATTTGATTCAGTATACTTCTCTTGACCCGACATATCAGGGCCGCCTTCAACGATTCCGCGTCTCTGGGATCTATTAAATTTTCTTCTGCTTTAGCTCCAATTAAAGCTATGAGACGGTCTCCTCCTTTTAGGAAATGGTTCAGCTCACCCAGTTCCCCAGTGAATCTCTCCAGCTCCGCAACAGCCTTCCTCAGATCCTGGGTATTCATCGCTTTTACCCTCATCAGCGCGAGCGCCGTGGCATGAACTTCTGGCATAGTTCCCACTCTTCTAATATCTGCTCCCTCTACGAGATTCAAGACGGGCTGTCTCAAAACTCCTCCTTCAGTCATCTTCTCTCTTTCGCGTATAGAAGAAAAAAAAACAAAAAAAAATTACGCTCGCACTCGATAACTCTCTTTCTCCACGGTTCCCGGGTTTCGGCACCCGTTAATGTTTATTGAATTACAAGCTAAGAAAGGTTGGTAATAAGAACACGTAGAACGTTATAACAAGACTGCTTTATTTAGACCAAGATACCTCTATCTATAGGTATTACCTGTAAACATATACAGATAACATATGTTTGGGGATTAAGGCTGGGCACTAGCGGCGCCTGGACTTAACTTGGATACATATGTATATTGTTATCATGTTTTTTTTTTTTTGTTTTTTTCCTTTTTGTTTTTGAGAATAAATGGAACAAAACAGAATAACCGAAGGTGCGCTGACCGGTGCAACAATCCCATTGCACCGGAATACGCGCACCACAGGCTACGTAACCCCACGATCCCGCTTCACGGGCTTGTGGGGCAAGCCCGTTTGAGGCTCAGCCTCAGGAAGGATGAAAAAAAAAAAAAAAAAAAAAAAAGTATGGATACATAAATGACAATCCATTTCGCGAAATTCAAAGATTTCACAAGAAGCTATTAACCTTCTGACTTTATCACTTTAGCTTTTTAAAATATTGAAGAATAGTGATGCACAAATACTTTTTTTGGTGATAGTTTATTTAGGTTAAATAAATTTCGGTCAAAACACAAAGTAGTCTTTTAACTCCACACCCAGATATAGATCGTATGATAATTATTACAACCACTTTATCCCAACAACGAACGACTTGGCTTAAATGAAAATATTGGGCAATAAGCAATTGATGTGCTACTTGAAGCAACTGTAGCTGACAATGCCATATACTGAGACAATTTGCTCAAGTAGACGATAAAACAATCAAGCATACCTAGAACTATGCCTTCATTCTGCTCCAGGTACCAAGTCGTACAACATTCCGAATAACCTTTTGAGCAATAAAAAAACAACGTTTTCCATCCCTGTGAACTTCAGGTAAAATGAAGGAGGCTTTTTTGTACTCTGCAAAATACAGATTTGGTGCTTATTCGTCAAACTTTCGCTTAACGCCCATAATTTTCTCTGTCTGCCATAACCAGCAACCTCTTCTGTATAAATAATTCACTGTAAACTCTGTCAGTTGTTTTTATTAATAATGCTTTTGTACGTATTTACAATTTATATCCACTGATCTGAGATTGTATTGTTTTCTCTTCTCCTTTTGACGTCCTTTATTCCATTTGTATACATTTCAAAGGTACAATTTGGTCAAAATAATTTCTCCTAATTCAATAAGCCAGTGTCCCTGTGACTGACAAATGATCTGCGCCGTTAGCAGCTAATATATTTTGAAAATAAATGTTCGCACTGCAATGGAAAAGTGATGTGAGAGAAACGATCATAAGTGTAGGAAAAGTGATGTGAGAGAAACGATCATAAGTGTAGGAAAAGTGATTTATCCAGTGTATACTAACTAAGCTTTGGCTTCGTCATGGCAGTGACAGGTGACACTGCTAATGCTCGCAGTTAGGGGGGGGGGGTCCTGTGTGGTCCAACTGCTGACTGTTTCTGAACGGTTTATCCATCAGCAAGCCTACCTGATCGCCGACCGTCGTTCTAAGGAAGGTAACGTGTTTTTTTTTTTTTAGTTTTAAATTACAAATAAATTAATTATATTAGTTATTGGCAAAGTAAGTTTTACAAAAACATAGTTTGGATTCATTTTACTTTTTTTTTTTTTTTCTAAGCTTTCTAGTTAGAATTTTCGGATGAGGGATAAATATAAAATATTTAGGGTGATCGGATCCTTGTACTAGGAAGATCTGCTTGAAAGTGGTGTGAGAGGAGTAAGGAGTGTGGGAATCCTCGGTGGAGGTTGATTGTTACGGTACAGTGGTGAGAGTCCACTGGTGGCTGGGCCTAGAGTCTTCTCTAGGCATGTAGTGCAGTCCAGTCGTAGTTAGTCTGATATCAGTGAGGGTGCCCCTTAGAGGCTTGTTGTTGGTGGGCCAAGCGCCGTGATGTCAACCATGTCTTCTGCTTTACTCGATCTTGTGAGTTGCCATCGTGCCGGTAGTGGTGGTGATGTCATGTCTCGGAAGACAGGGTTTAGAATGTGCTTAATCGAGTCGAAGAACTTGATGTGACGTCGTCTGATGGCTTCGGTGATGGTGGGGAGCTCGAACTTTTCGTGCATGTCGGAAGCCTTCATTTCACGAAAAGGGGTATGCCACAGTGCCGTTCGCAGGATGTTGTTCTGGAAGCTCTGGAGGCAAGTTATGGTGCTGGCATGTAGGAATCTAAAGAGTGGTATCAAAATCAGTAGAGCTGGCCTCAGGACGCTCTTGTATATGAGGAGTTCCAGTCGAAGGGATATGGCCTGGCTGGTGATGAGATGCTGGAGAGAGTAGTAAGTTCTGCGCACACGTTTTAATTTCTTTTGCAAGTGTGTGCCAAACGTCATGTGCCTGCCTAGGTTGATTCCCAGGTAGCAGATGCTGTTGGCTAATTTACATTGAGTCCCGTCTACGGTGAAGCTGGGTAGACGCTTCTTTTTCCCATGCTGGAAAGAGAAGATGATCCCCTGAGTCTTGGCTGGATTCACTTGAATGTGGACAGCTCGCAGCCTGTCGGCGATTAATTGGCTAGCGCCCTCTGCAGCCTTTAGAGCTTTCGTTAGGTTGAGGCTGGTGCTGTAGACCCCAATGTCGTCCGCATATGCCGCTACCTCACAATTGGAGTATGATGCTCCTACTATATGCGCGGTGTATATGTTGAAGAGTAGGGGTCCCAACACCGACCCTTGGGGAACTCCGACCACGAAATCTCTTCTGGTGGTTAAGGCGGCCCCTATTCGCACAGAAAATGTTCTGCCTGCTAGGTAGGAGGACATGATGTTCTGGAGTTGCGCAGGAAAGTCGTGCTCGTTCAGGCGTCGCAGGAGAGTACGATGATCTACGGAGTCAAATGCCTTCGTGCAGTCAAGGGAGATCATCGCAGTGACTCTGTTGTGGCGCATGTTCGTTGCAACGTGCCGCTGCAGTTTTACAAGGTTGCAGTCCGAGCTAAGTCCTTTGGTGAAGCCGGTCTGTTGAGGTGGAATGATGTCTTGAGGTGAGATGATCGTAGAGAATCCTCTCGTATATTTTTGACAACTGGGTCAGCAGACTGATGGGCCTGTAGTGAGCTGGCTCATACTCATTCTTGGCCGGTTTCAACAGTGGGACGACAACGGCATGCTTCCACGTCTAGGGAAAATAGTGTAGTCGCAGTGAGGAGTTTAGAATGTTCACTATGTGGGATATCCCCTTCCGTGGTAGCTGTTTCAGAAAAATGTTCTGGACGTTGTCATCTCCTGGTGCTCTGTTGCCTCTGGTGCGACGAATGATCGCCGAAACCTGGTGGTAGGAGGTATATATGGAAGTTTGGGTGGGGGTCCACCGGTCGGGCGCTGTGATTGGCTCACTGACTCTATCCCCTCTCAAGTGGTCAGCGAGTATGCCGGCCTGCTCTGCATCAGGCATGAACTGCCTGTTGTTTACCAGTCTTACAGTGTTTTTCTTAGTTACAGATGTTTTAACCAGCCGCCAAAATGCTTTGTAGTCACTGTGTAAACTGCGGAGACGGTCACCCCAAATAGAGCTCTTCCACTGGATCATTAGAGATGTTATTTGGGTGGTTAGAGCGTTTAGCACAGGCCTCAGGTCTTTGTTTTTCGTCCGGAATCACCTGTTTTTAATATTGTTGCGTTGCCGTATCAGTTGCATGATGTGTTCCGGTGGCTTCCTCAGGGAAGTTGGTACCAGGGAGAACTTCGGTATGGAGACATCAGCAACTCGGACAATGGTAGCCTGCAACTGATAGATAGCGCTTTCGACATCCCAAGTATTCCTGAGTGGCGCAATTGGGGGCAACTCTGCACTAATGAGGTACTTATATTGGGCCCAATTGGCCTCTCGGTAATCATATCTTGTAGCAGGTGGCTCCGGAATGTTGCCTTCTAGCTCATAGATAATGGGTCTATGATCTGACAAGGAAGGTTTTTATAAATGTAATTGTTATAAACCCGTAATAGGATTTACTCTGTGGGATACAGAAATGAAATTTTGTTCAAATCGATTCATATCAAACATTTATATATTTATATTAATCGTATGCAACTGTTGACGAGTCAAAATTACTTGACTCGCCTCATTGTACGTAAAGCTCATTCTCTTAACTGTACTAATCAATCGGGAGAAACGATGGTTTAGGTGGCAAGAAAGTATATTAAAAGAAGATTAGAAACGTCTAGTTGATGAAAACCACACCCTAATATTACATTAATATAACTTGCACTGATATTGCAATACATGCTGCTTTGATAACATTTTGACTAGTTCTAAACAAGGGGCCATTCACATTGCATGGAGTTCCAAACAAAGGGGAGATGCTAACTAGGACCAAAACATTCCTTCTCGCACATAGACTGACGAGCTACTTCCAGCTTAAAATAAAAATAATTATATATGGATATGGCTGAAACAAACAAATTGAAAACGGAAGCGTCGACCCAGCTTCACCATAGACGGGCCTGAATGCAAACTTTCCAACAGCATAGTATATGCTATATACTATACTATATGTAGTACCTAGGCGAACACATGACGTTCGGCACACACCTGCAGAAGAAGCTGAAAAGAGTACGTAGGACTTACTACTCTCTCCAGTATCTCATCACAAGCCCGGCTATATCCCTTTGGCTGAAACTGTTAATATATAAGAGCGTCCTGAGGCCAGCTCTACTGTTTGGGACACCACTCTTTAGATTCCTACACACTGGCACAATAACTCGGCTCCAGAGCTTCCAGAACAACAGCCTGCGCACGGCACTATGGCATACCCCTTTTCGGGAAATGAAGGCTTCCGACATGCACGAAAAGTTCAAGTTCCCCACCATCACCGAAGGCATCCAAAGAAGACACATCAAGTTCTTTGACTCGATGAAACATAACCAAAACCCTCTATTCCGAGACATGCGCTTGGCCCACCAACAACAAGCCTTTAACGGGCACCCAACACTGCTATCCAACTAAAGACTGATAAGACTGCACTACATGCCTAGAGGGACTATAGGCCCAGCCACCAGTGGACTCTCACCACTGTACTACAACTATCAACCACTACCGAGGCTTCCCACGCTCCTTAATTCCCTCACACCACCTTCAAGCAGGTATTCCTAGTACAAGGATCCACTCAACCCAAATATTCCTTTATTTTTCCCTCATCCTTAATCTTATAATTAGAGAGCTAAGAAAAAAATATATATATATATGTATATATAACATTTTCACTCTTGGAAGTGAATCGATCAGTACTGAAGTAATCAAAAATTTGAATTTAGAAACAAATATAAGTGAAAAAAAAAAACCTAGATAGCAATAAGATTACAATTCTTCATAATTAGTTATGCCACCACCAAGCACTACCCATACATAGGTAATTTATGTTAAAAATGTATTGAAGCGATGGGTTTTTGCATATAACTGTGAATCTTGTGGTTACTTACATTAAACATCTAGACTTTGGAACTTTGGAAAATTTGTCCAACTTAGCTATTGTATCATGATTTGTGAGATATTTTCAGGAACTTATTTTTGATTCTACGAAAATAGCTGGTACGATTGCCTAGGTGGTAACTTGATGTAGACATTATTAACAAATTGTTAATATGTGAAGTAATTTAGTCAAGGTATGAGTTTACAATTTACAGGCTGTATGTATGTATGTACATATATTAAATAATGCTCTATAGTAAACATAATAATATAGTAAATAAAAAAAATATAAATATATATGTACGTTCCACTCCATCTCAAATGAAGTATTGATTAGGCTGAGTTCGAAGTGGTAGGCCTCAGAACAACGGTGATTGACTGTTTTATTTTAATTTCTTTGTCTGTCTGTTCTACAGTTGGGACTGTAAAATTGAAGGAAATTTTCAACGCATTCCCTCTCTAAGCTTTATTTATTGTGTTAAATATATAATCACAGCGTGTGTGAAAAGATTCCTCAGGTTTTTAGCATTTCACAAGTCACTTATTTTATTATTAGCTGTTGAAGATATAAAGCTCTTGTTTAGTATTTTTCAGTGGTTATGGGACCAATAATAATAATATTTTAGTTGAATTTCCCACCGACCCTTGTATTATATTGTATATTGACGAGTAAGACGCCAGAGCACGTCTCTCATGTGTCCCCTATATTTGCCGGAAAGCACCATTTTGTATGAACAGTGCTTGGACGAACAGTCAAAGGTGTGTTACACAGTTAAGACTTTGGCCCACGCAGTCGCAGTCGAGGTGTATATTTGTGTTTTCCCTGTGGTCTAGGGCAGTCTGCTTTTGAGAAACGTCAGTTAGGGCTATTGTAGACCGGTCTCAGTGTGCTGAGTACCGAGCTCTTTATGATACGCAAACGTGATCGAGGGTCAAACTGGCTTTTGGTCAAGGCGTTCTGGGAGTCAGTGGTCAGACTTGGTAGTGAAGATTCATGAGTAGCACAGGCGTGCAACAACAAATCCTTTTAATTCCTAACAATCCTTCTATCCTTTTACTTTTATGTTACAATATGCAGGTTAAGATAGGTAAGATAAAAAAGGTAATGATCGTTTGTTTCATTCATAGAGTCAATTTAGACGCCTAGGCTTACACTATTACCGTGCTTACACTAATATTGTGTTATTAGTCATTTTATTACTTGTAATTGTATTACCATATTTATATATTTAATCTGTTATATTTTAATTTAATTTAATACGCACGCTTATCCCAATTCTTTTCAATAATATCATGACTAAAAATCCCGTTTACCTTTACGACTTCCTCCAATTCAAATCAAATCCCACAATACCAGATCTCCCCCTTCCGATCGGTGTCCTCTTCACACAAAACCACTTCCTTTCACTGTTTCTTTTCTTATCCGTGCCACTAACCTTTGGAAATATATTCCCAACAATATTCGCCTTTCATCAACTTTCCTAATCTTTAAATCTCGACATCACCAGTTCCTTATCTCCCTTCAATCTAACAAATTATAATCTATAGTCATTATTGCGTGCTTATTTTGTTTTCTTCCCTTTCTACTTATTCTTTTTTTCTTTTGGTTCATAATAGTTATGCCAGGGTACTTAGTATTTATAAGCTAATCAAATGTACTTTTGTTTTTTAATTTACCTCAACGCCTATGTACAAGGCTTACTGCCACGACAAACACGATCCCAAATGCTGTGGCTGCACAGGTAGGACTGAAGAAGCTTAACCAATGCCTTGTAAACCCTACAATGGCATGCAGATCCCCTTGTTGATATTTACGCTGAATGCCAGGTATTACCCCTGTTTAATTTATAGCCTACGCTGGTGACGGCTTGTTACTGTGATATCGACCTTTGGCGGGCATCCAATCCACGGGGACGCTCCGTTCTGAATAAAATAAATAGAATTATTCATGAACTGCGGGCCAGTGATTCTTCTAAGCTTAGAAATGGACTAGTCAAAATTTTCCCCGCTGATCCCCTGCCTTGTCGAGCATCACACATGCTACCGTTGGACTTCGGTAGGGTCACTTTATGTAACGAGAACCAACATTTTTGTGAAAAATAACTGCAAAATATGTATTTGGTGAAACCTAAAATTATGCTGAGAAATATAGACCAACAGCTAAAGTTTTACAATATATGAATATTCAGTAAAAACACTGAGAAAGAACTTGTATTACGTCAGTTATATAATTATTTAATAATTGTTATTACCTCAGGTAGCACCCATATGATTTATTGTGTCTTTAATTTAATTATTAAAACAACTCTAATGAACTCTGCTTCTATCCACGTCAAAAGCATTGTTTTAAATAAGTTTAATCAGGACCTTAATAAAATTATATGTATACATTTTCTATTCTAAGTTTTACCTGAACACCTTAATAAATCAATTATAATTTTAATTACTGAAGACAAGTTATTTAAATTATTATTTGGTTATAATCCGAACTGAATAAAAATAATAACATGGGCGTTATTAATAATTATTCATAGGATTAGTACCTTGCATCTTTACTATATAAAGACAGCAAAAATTTATATTTTAACTTTATTGATAACATCTATTTCTATTATAAATAGCAGTTACTAAACTGAATAATTAATCGTTTAGAACTTTCTAGATGTTCCCATGAAACTTTTAAAGGAATACATTTAAGTAAATAACAATTTGTACCCTTCCAAAATATGTATAATAATAACGAGATAAAGCGCTTGGAGGAAATAATCTCTTCCATTAAGAAAGGTAATCTTCACAGAATTTATTCAAGTTATAAAGAATCTTAATGGAAATTAATAAAAAGCTGCTAATATGCAAAGAGCAGACATAGAGTGGGTGGATTAAAAGCACAAGCCCTCCTTTTATTTTGATGCTTTGCTCAGAGTGGAAGAGACACAGGCTAAACGTTAATAAAGTTTAAGCTGCAGGGACTTAAAGGACGAAGTCTGTAGCTAAGAGGTTGATAAATAATGCATAGATCCCCTAGGGTGGGGGGGGCGTAGAAAAGACAGATTAACAGTTACAGTGAGGAAATAGTCACGTGCATTCATATTGTCACTCAAATTGATGGAACATCAACTACTGGCGGACATTTTCAACAAATCAAGGAAACTTTCAATTTAATAAATTTTTCATTAAACAAATTAGAACGTTAACGTAAAGTCTTTTAGACGACTAAAGTCAATTTTATTTTTACTTTCTAGTTTTGGGATATTATATCGCTCAAAACACAAAGTGCCATTCCATATTGGAGAGAATTCATACTGGGAAAGTCATCATTCGTGGCAGAGTACCTCACTTGGTAGAGTCCTAAATAGATATTGGGGAGGTCCCAGGTAGAGTCTGTATATTTTTTTTTGCCGGTGAGGTAGAGGGGAAAGAGATGAGAACTAGCCTAAGATTTTTCCCCTCCACTCATGCTGCCCGTGTACAATTGGCACCTTGCAGTGGGAAAGGCTGCAAGACCTCGCCTCCCCTACAGGCAAACACAACTTAGACGAGTCCCGATCTTGCCAGTAACGTCTTCATTGGCTGTCATATTTATTCGTAATAGTGGGCCCAATACCACAGTAATAATGTCTACAGTATATAAACACATCCTCATCTTTCACATTTATTTATGACTTGGATCTTAATATTTTCATAGTCCCAATCCTGATAGTTTATATTTCTCGGAGGAGTAAAAATTATCTATTAAAATGATTTTGTCTTAGTTCCAGAATAACTGAAAAAAAAATCCTACACAGTTCATCCTCAAAACTTTAATAACTATTTTAGCTTCCTACAATTCATTTTAATGTTGGGTTAAGATTTCTCATTACTACTCAAGCTTATTGTTTAATCTTCTTTTAAAGTTGGTATGCAAACTTTATATATATTGTAACATTCATGATATTTGAGCGTATCATGGCCAGGAACCTTCACAGATGTGACCAGATGGTAAGCATCTTCCCTTATGCTCTTAGGAGTGGGGATAGTATAAACGGGCAGTCTTAGCCCAACCGCGTAGAAGAGCGAACCAGAGCAAGCTCCCGAATTGGCGGTCACCAACAGGAAGAGAGGAGAAGAACCAACAGCAGAAGTAACGTTGATTGGATAAAAGGAAGATCGTCAATTGGGTGATAATAATATTGTTTTCATTATGGACCCATTAAAAGAAATTGAGCTCAAATTTCATGTTTTATGTAATTAGTAGTAACTATCCTTGTTCAAAATGAATTGAATATTTTTTATTTACTTTTGGTCAGCACTATATATAATTATAATTATTTGTTATAAACATTTTATTTGGAATATGTTTCACAATTCCTAGTTCCTCAATTTATTATTAACTACAACATTAGCCTTAAGATCGGGCGATTCAATCAGGATAAATTCCTATGTCAAAGACATAAAACAATTTGAATTAAAGATCTCATGTCGGACCTGCCAAATTAGTTAAGGTAAATTGATCAAATAAATTAGAAAAAGAAATGGTAAAAAATGAGGTAGGTTTCAATATATATATATATATAATATTCACCACCGGGTAAGATGTGATAAAGAAAGGGAAGGAAAACAGGAACAAAAGACTAACTTAAGTTCCCGAAATAGACTCTCTTTATTTCTTATCTGTAATCCGACATATATAGTTCCGACATGATCACAATAGTTTCCAATAAAGATCTGCCTCTGACTTTAACTCCCCCCTGCCAGTTCCCGGCCATCCATCGGGAACTTAACAGCGGGCTGTGTACAATTGATAGAATATCGTACCCCGATACTCTTAGCGGACAATAAATTAGTGCCTTATGTAGCGACCGCTAACTACATAAGATAAATCACCCTATACTCTATTGTATATATATTGTAAATTAACTTAAACAAATGTAAATAACATTATCAAACCATAAATCATTATAAATGTTGTAAACAATAAAGACGCAAGCCAATTAGTTATATGAGCTGGGGCACTTGCTACCCATAGCAGATACTAAACGACCCAAAACGCCGGGTCTGCCGAGAGGGCCGGAGACCCTTAACGGGTCAGGTATCAGTGACTCAAAGGCCACCAACTGTCAGAGAACAAAGGCCACCACATACTCAACTGGCATTGGGTACAATAAAACCGAAGCTGATTGGCTACTTACAAAGCCAGCTGGGTATTTAAGACCGGCGGTTAGGGCCTGTAATTCATATAAAATTTTTCGATTCCTTGCAATACTTAACGAACCCAGTGTTTAACACTATAACCCCCGCTCTGTTCCCCCATTGATGGCAGGACGCTGTCGCGGCTGGAACGCTTTAGTCTTAGGTTCTAGGTATAGGTTGTGTATATGTTGACTTTTTAACTTCAATCTGAAATTGTATTATATTTATTCCCTCCTTCGGATGCATCAGCGCATCACAGAAAGAGGAGAAAAATGTAAATCAAAAATTTTTTGTTCTCTTTCACTCCTTACCTCGCTACCTTTTAGTCCGGCGTTGTCAGACCCCACACACCTTCCTAGTGGGAAGCTCTACCTTCGTCTCGCTAAATCTAGCACCTCCTTGAGAGGTACCACTCCCTAGTGGACAACAGTTGTTGTGGCCCTGCAAACTTACCAAGCCATATTACCCACGGCGATCCAGTCTGCCTCTCTCCGGTTTACACTCGCATTTGGGATCCGGACGGATTTCGCCTACCCTCCGATACCGAAGGTGAATTTGTGGACATTCCTAGACCACAAAAACTACCTACACTACCTACCCTATACCTCTTCACCTGAACATAGTGCATTGTCGGGCCACATACGTATCAAATATGGAGTCAGATAGTAAGACCGTCATGAAACGATTGTGCAGATCATAAACTTAATCAACCCTCTCTTCGTCGCCAGGGCTAGGGTAACTAGACACCCCCCCTCGTGGCGACCCGACAACATGTGATCAAACATTTTCAAAGGGAATTATCTACAATCCGTATCTACTACTAGGACTACACCACAGTAAAGACTTAAGAAAACTTACAATAAACAGTTTATAAAAGGGGCTGACTTGAGTTGTAAGATAGTTTAACCAGGTCTTGCTCGATTCTACCTGAAGTACAGATAGGTAGGGTTCAATGTAGCTTTTTTTCTTCCTTACTTTGGCTATGAGACCTTATACTTAGCTGAAATCGCTGAAGCTTTGCAGGCAGGCACTAGGACTCAGGTTACCATTTGAGCGTTGGTCGGTCTTTCTGTTATTCCTTAAGTTATTCAAAATAAGTGGCATACGGTTGAGTTGTACAGCGTTGTCAGGAGCTTATTGTCCAATGTTCTTGTTCTTTGCTTTAAGCCAAGCCGACCATTGTTGAGCTACAGATTATTTATCCTTTAACTATTTCTTATCACCCCTCTAAAAATAAGGGAGGAATAATATAAATGTTTCAGCTTCAATGACTTGAACAAGCCGAACAATTATCATTAGCCAGTACCAAAACATGATCAAAGATATGTCATACCTCATATCCACTATATTGGACGTGATATTAATTTATAAAGAAACAATTGTGGATCCTAAAATAGATTATTTTTAATGACTTGTTGAAAGATGAAATCTTTCTCTTTTGATCGTACAATTCAAATTTCTAAATAGTATGAACCACATACCATCAGAACGTATTTGTAATTAATAACTAAAAATAAAAATGTATGCTAATACATGTGCTTCACTGAAACAGACCGGAAACACATGTAGACGGAAAGAAATGAGAAGTGATTAAAGAGGACAGATATGAAGGAGAGAGACATGTGCCACTTGACACTGGAGGCCCATTGTGCAGGCGGAGTAGAGAAAAGTTTCCAATCTGGCATGGGTGTGGCCTCGAGGTTTAATCTTGGCTTGGTCGCTCAGTGGAAAGCCACAGCCATTTCACTGTCCTCCGGATACACTCACTCCCTCCTCCGACGGTCAACACATAAAATCGACGGCTACGCTGTCTGTTATTCTCCTTTCAATTCTCCACCCACGGCCCTTTCTTTCATTCTTCACTCCCCCTCCGCCCTGTTCCAGAGTTTCCTAGACTTTTCTATGTTTCGCGTCACGATTTATTTGGGTTACCAAGTGTGTGTGATCATTGTCAAGTTCCTGACGAGTCGAAGCTGAAAAACTATTATTATTCAATTTCATTCTGATTGAAATGATTGCCTTTCAAATATATTTCAAGTATATCAAGAATACTTTACTGCTTAAGCCAGTAGCAAATCATATTTATGTTGAATTGAGACTTGTAGTATCAAGCTAAATTAATTTTCCGAGTTAGACTTAACCTCGCCTTCTTCTTCATACCCGGAAGGAGACAATAGTTTATAAAACCTACACAAACAAATTTTTGGGGATATTGATACTTTAATTTGTATTGATTGAGGATCACATTTCTTGAGGCTCCGATCAGGGTGCCCATTAATTTACCTTAGCGAAATATAATCATGGGAGAGTCTGGGAGGTAAAGGTTCTTATTCCAGCTATGTAAAATATATCTTCGGATGAAATTAAAGCGGAGAAGCTATTAAAAATTATTTTCATTAAGAAAAAAACTAAAGCTTTTCAGGACAAAGTTCTTTCTAATTCCTTCAAAGAGGAATACCGTAATTTGTCCAAGAGAGAGCTATTTATTTATTTTCGTCCTTTTTTTATTTGTATTATGTAAATAATCTAGTGAATTATGTCCTAAAAGAGTATTAAAAACAAATAAGCTGAATATATTCTTGTCAAACATGTGTGTCGTTCAACTAACAGAGAACATCTACAAAGGAAATGTATAATACCAATAGAACAGTGATCTATTGATAAAAGGCTTGCATGTATCTCTCTTTCATAGCGTAATATCTATGAAACCAAACACAGTAGGAATATGTCCTCTGCTTTTCCATTTGATCCATTTACTAATATTTGAGGAGTTCGCTGAATACATTTCAAGATTACATTCTGCTATTTATACAAATTCCTTCGTGTTTCCTCCTTCCATGTTGTCTCACCGAAAAAGAATACTTCTAAAGATTACATTATACTTTAGCTACAGTAACTTGAACCCCTTCTGTGATGTATGCCAAATGAACAATGGATGTAAAGTTATATAAATAATTTAGTGTATTTTTTAGAATATTTAAATCATGTTAACACATCTATTATTCTTTGCAGTCATAGGATCTAAGCGATTCGTATGAATGCAGAGTGTGAGTTTAGGTTATCTAAATAGTTGACCATCTCACAAGAGTGAGTAAGTTGTACAGTAGAAATGACTGGGTGAGACGAATGGGTATGAGTTATAGGTGAGAAACTGAGTTCTAAATGAGTAAGATCCAGATCAGTGTTCAAGAGAGTTTGAATTGACTTCATTTTAAGATAGGGTTCAATGTTGTTTTATGAGTTCGGCTTGGCTTTTCTGTCGTCTTTTCTGTAGGCTTTTTCATCCAAAATGAGCTAGCTACGGTTAACTCAAATACTCTATGAGTTGCCGGCAGCTCCTTGTCTAACCTTACGCACGTTGGGAGGAAGCGGTTTGGCAGATTATTTTTAGAGACAAGGGCACTTATTACACACGCTGCTTGCTATAGCAGATAATTAACGCGAACACGTACACTCAGGAATGAGACGAGGGCGTATCCAGGTAGGGCATACCCGGTTGGATATTGTAGCCACGAGAGAGATAATGTTTATTGCCGAAAGGGCGAGCAGGGGCTTGGAAGGAGATTCGTAATAAATTCCCCCTCGAGCAGACAGTAAAAGGATGTGGGGTTTCCCTTCTCAGAGGATTATGAAAGACTGAGGAAATAATAAGAAACCTTTCGTGGACCTTTGTTCTCTGAGTACAGGGCCCTTTACAGACTGGTCATTTATCAAAAGAAAATTATTTACGGTGTCTTGCAAAAATTTGCAATTCATCCGTTTTCAAAAGATTGTTTCTTGTAATAAGAATTACTTTAAATTAAGGCCTAGAAAAGTTGCAACCACAGTTGGTAGATGGCACCCTAGTCGAATAGGAATAAAGCTACAGACGTAATCTTTGAGTCTTTATTTCTGTTAAACTTAGGACTTATTAAAGGAAGAATACACTAACACTACCCGGCGAAGTATAGTGATACGGTGAACTGTTCCCTCGATGAATGGTTACGCACCTTCGTAAATCAGAATTACATATTTTTTTCTGACAGTTAATTCTGATTGATTACTCTCTGCATATGAAATGGATCAGTTCAAAACATTAAACGCTAGGATAAAGTAAAACAAACATGAAGCTCCCGAAATACTTCGTCTTAGACGGCAAAGAGTGCCCTGTAAGCAACAAGCTATGCTACCTTGGGATTACCCTCAGTAGACACTTGTCGTTCACAACAGATCTCGGCAAGGAGTTAAAGAGTGTTAGGAAGAAATTCTTCAGCCTCGGACACCTACTTCACAGCCCGGCTTTATCGGTACGCCTCAAGCTGCTGATATACCAGAGCGCCCTAAGACCTGCTTTGATGTATGGGACCCCTCTCTTCAAGTATCTAACTCCTAACTCCTAACTCCGTTCAACCGAATGAAGGCAGACGAGATGCATAACAAATTTGAAGTGCTCACCATTCAAGATTTTATCAAGAGAAGGCACATCAAATTTTTCGACTCACTCCGACACAGCCACAACCTATTACTACTATTCTATTCTATCCTATAAACCTACTATTCTCCCCGAGGACTGAACGATCTACACCCAGCCGAGAGATCGAGGTCGATCTCCCGGCCGACTCAACCGAAGCTTCAAGACCCCATCTACCTGTTTAAGCAGGGTCGACCTTCCGGCCGAGAGGCTGAATTATTTCAGGCCCCTGCCGGGGTGGGCCAGGCTTGACCTGGCCGACTACAAACCATTGCCTAGGTATCCAACCTCTCGTGCTCCACCCTCACTACCTTCCTGATTCCACCCGCCTCCTTTAGGCATCCCACACCCTATATCCTTCTCATACATCCTTCAAATGGGGGACTCCCCTTAGTGAAAGGCACTCATTAGCCCTAAATAATTTTCCTTTATTTTTCCCAAGTCCTATTTTTATAAGTTTGAGAGCTAAGAAAAAAAAAATAATATAAACCAAACTTTGATGTTTCACTCGTGCATTGAATGATATAAAACATTTCCCAGAATATCCTGCATTGTGGTGTCGGGGGATGGTTATAAGGGAGGGAATAGAATACAAAACGAGTCATGGCTTCTTCCACTTGGGCGCCTTTTCTTAAATCTCAGCACGGATACGATGAAAGATAAAAGACGCTATTAGGACCCAATACTAAGTCGGATAGCATTTAATTGCCTAACCACTGGCTATCGTTTTTATTTGGGTGCTCATCTATTCGTATATTATAAATAAGGCCCGGATTTCTATGCAAGAAATTTTAAATATATCATATAATTTGCCCTCAAAATAACAATAATATGAAATATAATTGCATTCAAATAGTGAATCAAGGATATAATGGTGAAAGACGTAAATATGTCTATAAAAATAACAAAGAAATTATATCACACAGTAAAATGAAAGTTTTTAATATAATAATTTTTCATTAAAAAATATGCTAACAAAAACAAGACATTTTGAGCACGCAAAAACAAATAAATCGTAATCAGGAAGACGTATTGAAAATTGACCTGCTTTGATATGATGATACAGCAGACATTTACATTCACAGGGGACCGTGAATTTACATTTTGTTGCATGCAATACTTAAAACAACTTTCCATCCGTTGTAAAAGATCCTTTTACCGCCAGTTTAAACAACCCAAACCAGTTATTCGATTTTAAACACAAAAAGAAACGTTGCTTTTTGGCATGGCTCTGTATTGCTGCTATAATACAGTTGAACGAAACGGAAAAATAATTCGAGGGAGGTGGAACCCCCTTACTTGGAATTTGCCACGAAGTACTTTCGATTTAAACAAAGACTTTTTGTACCTACATCAAAGGCTATATCCTTTATTGCCCAATCTAATATTATTTTTTACATAATTTAAATTCAATAAGACTTGTTAATTTAAAATGAAGATTTTAAAAAAAAAAGTTTACGCTTTTTAAACTAAAATTAAATCAAATTATTTAAAATATGCATAATGTATACATTTTACACCCTAATAAGCGTAAAAGATAAATTTTTACCGAATAAGCGACATAAAAATCTACCAAAAGATTTAAAATGAGTTGATTTGTGAAGATATATATGTTCATATTATTGAACAATTGACACAGCTTGAGATTCGGACCGGGGCCTTTTCTTTGGCTAATAATTTATAAATACAACAAATCTATATAACATAACTAGTATGTGTTAAATATACATTAATTCTAACTTCAATAAATCAGTGTTTGTTAAAAATATATAGGTTTAGACCGAAATGACCCTGATTAATGACACCGTGAAAATAAGCAAATGGATAAGGACGATCCTTCTTAATTAAATTGAAATAAGTTGCAACTTTTAAGAAATAAAATGTCTTAACTTTTAAAGGGTTATTATTTCAATCGCTTTCGACTGTCAACTTCAGTCATCTTCAGAGTTGCAATAAACAATAATGTTAAGTGAGATGAAAAAAAAAAGAAAAAAATTCATGGCATTAAACAGATCGAAAGAAATTATTCAATCAATAGAATTAATAGCAACAAAGACTAAAGAAAATGTTAAAGGAACTAGTTTCTACAGGGCTATAGAAGGTTATTAATGAATTAACTTACCTTTGGGTTACAAAAATGGAAACAATACTGTGTAACTACATACAAGCTACAACTGATGAACAATTACATTGCCCTAACGACGTACTTGCTTCGGTAATTATAAGATACACCTAAGACGATGAAAACAAATCGAACAAACAACAAAGAAGTGATCTTAAATCATTTGAGGAACTTAATCTGAGTTAGGAATCAATAAATAATATAAGAAAAAAACAAAAAAGTTATATATATATATTTGCCTCTGTTTTGTTCTACATTCAATAACTTCTATACCCCAAGCTCCAATGGGTACAATTTATGTAAAGTACTTGGAAATGTATCCCTATTCATTGGCCGAAGTAAAAAGTAACCAATTCACTTATTGCACAGTAATAATTTCCATAATGAGTATTTTGATGGTGTTTAATTCTAGCTCCTAAGTCTTCAGCGGGGAAAAATGTTTATAAAAGTACGAGAAATCGCTAAGAGAAAAAACTCCCTCCGAAGAAGGCATAAATAAGTCAGCTATTAAGCAAAGGAAATTCCGACAAAAGTCTTAAATAAAAGTAAGGAAGAGAAGAAGACGTAGCGAGAGAAGATATTTCAAAGGCAGAGGAGAGATACGAGAGAAGGCTGTGTTTTTGCCCGCCGACCCGAAAGGGAATAATGAGTAAGCCGAACAAAAGGAGAGATGTTTTGCCAACCAGTGGACACCGGTTCCTATTTGTCCGCTTATTCTATAATCCTTATGCTGCCTTTCCGCCCTTCTTCACCCCTGTATCCCCTCTTTATTCCAACGGTATAACTAGATCAGTAACTCCGTGCATCAGTGCTGTAACCAAACTTTTTTTTTTTACAAACGATAAATCACTAGACTTCTATTGAATAGAGGCCTAAAATTTTCAACAAGAGTGGAGATCCCTGTTCTTCACCATGAATTTATCTAGCTCTAATAATGAAACTAAACATTGAAAAACTAATTAAAAAAAAACAGATTAAACTGGAGCATTTATTGAAAATCTTGGGTTTTTAACCCAGGATATGAAACTTATTCCAAACCCTCAAATTTTCGATCGATTTACCATGCCTTTTACATAGTCTTGGACATTTTTGTCAGTATCAGCCCCCATAAATGTAAGATAACTGAAAATAAAATAAGGGAAGAAATGAATAGTATATGAGAACGTCTTCATAATTAAAAATCGACAGTAAATAAATGTGAAAATATGAAGGAAATAATACAGCCTGCTTGAAAAATAAAATATTTTTACATTCTTAGGCATAATACGGTTATAGTTCTACATCATACTGCATTTAAACTACAATGTGCAAGAATTCAACTACAAAAAAAAATAATGAAATAAAATTCAAACGTTAATAGTAATTAAATAAAAATAAGTGAAAGAAGAAATTGTATTGCTCCATGTATTATTACAATTACTCAACAGTTTCTGCTTGGAGATTATTCAATAACCTACAGCGCGTGGAGAATGCAGGTGCTACAAAAGAATCATTTTACTACAGGAGCTAGATTATTTGGTGTAAATATATTTTTTTGAATATTAGAAATAATTAGCAAACCCTCCAGTCCATAAAATATATAATATTAATGTTTTAGTTGTCTAGTAGTCTTAGTCTACGTTTTCAAAATACAGCGATTAATTTCTGTTGACAGGAAGTTGGATATGATTTTCACCCATGAGATAAAATTGCATTAATTATATTATTGATCTACACGTTTAATGAAAATGTTGTCATTTGTTGTTTAAGCCTAAATCTCGTATTAAAGGTTATATTAGCATTTAACCCGTGATTGAGATTGATCTAAATCTAGCTACAATTACGTGGAAGGGGCTCCTCTGATGTGGCCACTAACACAGGTATGATTGCTTAAAGACAGCGGACGTGGCAGCAATAAATTTGCATAACGCCCCCCTCCCACTGTTATTAACACCTTAATTAACTCTGCACCAGGTGAGATAGGGTGCCCCCTGCAGAGATTAAACGGGGATTAAACTGGCTTTAAAGTTACAGTAACCTTCTTAGGTGGTCCTCATGGCGTCACTTCAGCTCCCGTATCATCCATCAGCCGGCCACTCATGGTGATGAAATATGCAATTACCGACCCACAATTTTAATTGACTACGCATTAAGTGTACCCTCTCTCTCCTGCCATCTCCCCATCTTTCTCTCATGTCATTTCTACCTCTCCCTTTCCCTCTCGTGACGTTATAAATCAGTGATAATGGTGATAGGTGTACCCTTTCTTGTAAACTCGCGTGATCCAGCGTTAACAACATTGTCAAATTCACACCACAGTATCTGACCTGATTCAGCTAGGCAAAAGACTAGCTCGCTCTGTTGAGATTTAAACCCCAATATACCATACCACCCTTTTCTACCCAGAATCAATCTGTTACTATGAATTCCTAAATACTTATAAGCTAGTTATTTAAATTTATTTTAATCGATACATATTAAAATTACATTATAAATGAATACCTGGCTTGTCATATCTATAATCTTGTTTGATGTAAACCACATACCTGAAAAAAAAAAAAACTTTAGAAATAACTTTTGTAGCTAAATAAATAATTACTTAAAAATAATTAGTGCATCAAATCACCTTTTTCATTTCGATAAACGTAAAATATAAGTAATAGTATTAATAATAATAAATCAAACAGAAAATCTGTTGCCTCACGAATTTTATTACCTTATCAAGTATGAACTATTAATATGTTTTAAATTAAAAAAATTAAAATTAAAGAGGTAAAATGAGCAATGTCCAAAAACGTCTGCGTTTGAGCCAGTGTCTACGCGTCAGTAAGGTAACAAAACAATAGTGAAATGTTACAAAACAATCTTTATCACTGAAAAAAAAACGTTTCAAAATCTACAGAAACTGCATAACTATGCAGTTATTAGCCTTTTCTCTCATCTTAATTATAATTCTATCATATCTAAAATGGTTTCTGATCTGAAACTGGAGATATCATAAAATTTCGTCAATGTTCCAGACCATCGCCCTTAACTAATTGTTTTCTCGATTGTATTTAACCCGATATGTTTACTTGTAAAATATTCCTGTTCAATTTTAGGTCGATGGGATCAATTTTGCAACATTACTGCAGAGTTATAGAACGATTTAGTTTAGCAATAATTGTTTGTAACTTCAGTTAACCGACCAGAGTAAAATTTAAGTCCTTGCGAGACCTAGAAGGCCTTAGCTCATCTCTGTCTAATTATTAGTCCCTACAGCCGTAGTTAAATCCATTTGCTAAATACCTGGTAAGGGACAAGAAACCACTTTGAAACTTGACCCTGTACTTCAGATGCCAAGGCACCCTTTAGCTGCTACAAGTTAAATGTAGATCTAATTTCACAGCCCCTACACTCCATAGCTATTTATCTATCCTCCTTATCTAGTCACACTCTTTCTGGTTTTAATAGTCCACTGTAAATCATGTCATTATTTTTAGTTAATTTTATTAATGAACTGCGTCACGTATTTATTATTGTGATTATTATTAACTGTAGAACATGCCGTCAGGCATAACAATGATCGCATCTAAATGCGAGTTGAGCCACACCTATAGAGCTCAGCAATATGTGTCCTTTAGCGTATTTTCTTTAATCAAGAAGAGTTACTATGAATGCTATCTAATACGGAAAAAAAATCGTATCTCTCTAATTGAAATGTCTTTTATGTTTATTTCTGCTTTTTGTTGTGTGTTTTTTTTCAGTGAAGATTGTCAACCAGCGTACCCAAGAGTCACCGGCAAGTCGTTACATACTGACTGAATGATCCCGAGCAGATCCTAGGATGAAGGAATCGCTGCAGTAATGAGAAAAAAAAAGAGCGGGAAAAGTAATCTGGGCGGTTCTCATTAGTGAGGTTTCGGCGGCGTTCGTCCCTTTGTGAGAGTCAGTGCCCTCCCTCCCTATGGAGCCCTCCCTACACGTCTATGATATTGGCCGTCAAGTAATCTGGGACGGGAGTCTACTGCAAAAAGGAATATGAATAGGCTTTATTTTAATTCTGTCCTTTTATACTCTTTCATCTCCAAGTTTTCCCTTTGTGGAGTTTCAACTTCTTTGGAACAAGGGGCTGAAAAGAAAAACATAGATTTTTCCAGTTAGAAGGGTCAATAGTGAAATGGGTCAATATGAAAATTGTAGATCGATCGTATTCTATTATCGATTCCTATTCTATTCGATCGGTGGAAATTCATATACCACTTGTATGATAACAATGAAATCATTCATTTTAAAGTTGTAATAACAATTTTCAGTCAATAATCGGCTGTCTCAGTAGCCTAGTGGTGAGCATGCCGACTTTTAACTGCGAACATCCAATTCGATACCCGGCTCGCACAAGGATTTTTATTAGGGGCTAAATGTGGTTGGTGTTTACATAGGCTCGTCAGGATAACTTAAACTAGCAGCTGAAACATGTCAGTATAGCGAATCCGACTAATAAAACAGACCGGAAGATTGGGAGGTAACAACAACTATTGACAACCTTCCGTCCCCTACTTCTTTATGAGGTGTTATTTTACTATATAGCTTTTTTAATGGAAGTCAAGTGGTTTTTTGGGGGGGGGGTTCCCCTCTTTCTGAGGTAAAAACCTCAAACGGGTTTCCCCACAAGCACGTGAAGGCTCATGGGGTTACGCCACCTGTGGTGCGCGTATTCCTATGCAATGGGATTGTTGCATCGGTCAGCGCACCTTACGTTATTCTGTTTTTCTCCTTTATTTACAAAACCACTAACACAAAAGAAAGGAAAATTTCAACAAAAAAAACTTTAAACTTAATAACTACTATGTACATTTTCCTTACTAGCTATAATTTTTTTTTTTTATTTTAACTATTACAACTACAGCTAACCTAACCTATTTACAATTCACCTTATCTACTATTTACAAAATGCTTATACCTAAAAACCTTAAAATATATATACAAGGGGTGTGCATCCTCTTCCCCCTTAACAACTATACTTATATCCTAACTACATCCTTCTAAGTCCTATCTTATTTTATATTTACAGCGACTCCACACCGGGCGGCGATACAACGTTGGCTTCGGGTGAGCATTCCCAAAGGCACGGCTGCTCACCCTGCGCCACCCCCTTGGATATCGAGAAGTGCCTGGCACCTTGCACCTCCTTCCACTCCCCAATGAATCCCCGGAACGCCTCGAATCTCTTCTCGTCGTTGACCATCGACGGCAGGTTGGACTCGTCCAGGCTATATTCCCCTATCGAGTGGAGCAGCCGTGCTCTCGTGGGTTCCAACGCGTAACAAGAGAGCACAACATTCTCCCCAGTGTCGTCCTCTCCCTTTTTGTTTCTTTTGGATTTAATATGTTGTTTGTTTGATTTTTATTAATAACCGGCAAAAACAGAATAACGTAAGGTGCGCTGACCGGTGCAACAATCACATTGCATCGGAATACGCGCACCACAGGCTACGTAACCCCATGAGCTCGCTTCATGGGCTTGTGGGGAAACCGCGTTTGAGGTTCACCTCAGGAAGGGAAAAAAAAAGTCTGTTGGAAGGCCCAGGGGATTCATTCAGGTATGGACACTAATGATGTACAGATTTTTCTCGAGGGAGCCTGCCTTGTTGCTATCTTACGCTACTGTTCATAGTTTATTAAATAGTTACCTCATTGTGTTACAAATAATTTCGAACAGAGACACCCTATTCTCCGACATATATATGTATACATTTATATATTTTTTTGGTATGTAATATAACATAATTATACTTCTTCTCAGAATGATTTCACGTGGACGTGGATAGTTCAGATAGATGAACATCGGAACGGATATAAGGTAATATCGAATACGAAACCAATCCATTATTTTACATTATATGTTTTAATGAAACATTTTTATTGCGGTATTGGCCGAAACATTATTAATAATTATAAACAACAGTTGGCCTCAAACGACAATAACAAATTCTCATTTAAAAACTATATACTAAAATGCTTCTAATATTTTCATATATCTTAACATTGGCAAAATTACATAGGGGTTACACTGTGGTCCCCAATGTCTCTCTGCCGAAAAGGTATTTGCAAGAGTTAGCCCGAAGAGAATCCATATTAGGAAGGTCGTGCTCAATACAGGATAGCACAGTTGGTATATCTTCCGGGTTCAAATACTTTTCATTGTCTCATAATTTATTTCATGTATTTTCTCATTGTCATTCAAGTTTTACTCCGTAGAGAATTTGATAAGCTGGAGTCTATCTCCTAATATCCATGGTTCCGATAAGTTGTGATCTATTCGTGAAGAGATAGCAGATACACATTGATCGCCTAGGAGGCGATGGTGATAGATTAAACCGTAGACTATTACAAATCCGATTAGTTTGCCCTCCCAACGGTCCAGTGATAGCCTTCTCGATTTATGCCTTGGGTCAGAGTGTCCCTTAACTAAGGGCCTTAAACAGTAATAATGCCAATTAGAGGCCCAAGTGATTGATATTAATTTAATCTCAGGTAATCATCCCCTCAATCAATGGTGTGTTACATGTAGGGATTAGGGCCATAATAAAGCAGAAATACATGGGAAAGTTCAATAATTATCATCAATCGATTGCAAAAATCCCGCAGTAATGGCTAAGACTGGAATTATTGTTTTATTAGATTGTTCTAAGAACAACTAGATAATTATCCCCCTTGGAGCTTAAAGAGAAAATCATGTCCCATTTCAGGAGAGATCTTTGAAAAAAAAAAAAATAAGCAAACCATAACACATCGTAATGATTTAACGAATAAATGATTCTAAAAAATTACAAAAGAGACGATTAATAATTAGCAAAGTAAAAAAAAAAAACTCATTAAAACTTTTACTTTTCCATTTGTGGAATATTATCGAATACAAATCATTGACGTAAACTTAACAAAATTCGAGAAGGGGAAAGTAACAGTAAACAAATGAAACAGTTCAACAACTTCTGAAAGAAGTAATTTCTTGAACAATAACAAAATCAACCCCTATAGACAGACATATTAAAAATATTGGAAAGCAAAAACGTTTTTAATCCTGATTTAAGTGATTCAAGTGGTGCACTAACCACTGCATTCAGTCATGCAAATATCAGATTTCAAATTGCGCCTCATAGTGCTTAAAATTTCACTGTCACCTACGTTCCTAGATCATTATTTAGAACTCAAAATTTCATAAAAAAAAAAAAATTTTATATAAAAAGCTCATTTTTTTTTTTTTTTTTACCGTAATAGTTTTCGAGAAACATTATTTTTGTTTAACATTAAGTAAATAAACTTGCATGATTGTAAAAAGACTTATCTGATATTCTAGGTAAAAATAATCGGTTCTATTTCAGAACTAAATGAACCTTTCTTATTGATGGCATGATTCTCATAATAAAATTAAATTGTTGGTTATAATAACGTCACCTTCTAGAGTTTTTGAGTAAGTGTGTAGTGACGAAAATTGAAGTTGTTTACTAAATATAATTTTTTTATTAAATTTTCTTTATTTTTTATGCGTAATTATATTTATCTTTTTTTTTATCATTCAACCACTAGTAATCAATTTCAATGCAGCAACGCAATTAATTTCTTTATTTAGTAATAATAAAAAATTTCCGCCCGAACAGGGACTTGAACCCTGGACCCTCAGATTAAAAGTCTGATGCTCTACCGACTGAGCTATCCGGGCTAGTACTAAGGAATGGAAAATAGATCTACTTAAATTGAAACAATTCTGACTGATAGTACATTGTTTGGTTTTGTCTAATGGATTTGATGGTGGTATGAACGGGGTTAATGTGAAATTGGACACGTTTATACTTCTTTATAAAACGTCTGAGGGATTTGTGGCCAACAGCCGAAGTAACGCGTGGATATTACCAAATGAAACGACAAAATTTGCTAGGAATCCACATAATGCATATATTAACGATAAACCTTTTTTAACACAACCAGGTTTTTGGTGTTATAAATTGTAAACAAAACTGTATTTTTTGAAATAGAAACAAAATTAAGGACTTAAAGAGTAAAGAAACAATATCGTGATATGACAGCTCGGGCCGGCGGCTCTACCCATCTTTCACATATGCTTATTAAATTATTGTGCAAAAAGTGTGTTTTCGTCAAAGTAATATGAAAATTTATTTTTTTATAAAATTGAAGATAAAATGTGAATAGCTAAAATATCGGCATTAAAAACCTTTTAAACCCTATTGTTGCCTCTGGTTTATTTTTTTGATTATATCTTATAAAAGAGGAAAGAGAGAGCTCAAAATTTTAATAAAGGTCTAAATTTGAATTTCCGTAAATAAAAAAAATTAACATTATTCCTAAATGAAAAAAAAAATGGTCCTCAAAATATATCTTTAATTTTAGTATCTTGACCAGACGAGACGACGAAATTTGAGCTAATTAGAATCCATGCCCGTTATTAAGTCACTTGTACCTATTTGTTGCCATGGGGAAGATTAGAATGGTGGGGGGGGGGTATATTTGTGGTAGGGCGCAGAGGTAACCGCGAACAAAGAGTTACAGCTCTGCTAGAATTCTAAATGTTCGTTTGTAGTGACCCTTCCTGAAATATAATTTTAGCACGACACTTGATGATAAAAATTATCGATCAAGTGTCAACTATAAGGGTTTCGGGGGGGGGGGGATATATTAAGTTTAAGTTCTAGAAAAATTATCTTAGTGTCACTGATATAGAAGTTAAATTGTGCCTAATACAAATTCATATCCTCCATTCCATTTTAATCTTTAATATCTCTCTAGTAACAGTTGATAAACAACTGTTATTTATAACATAAATAACAAATGCTGATAAATCACATCATAAGACCAAGAGAGAGATAGAGAGAGCTATGGGCCATCTTCCCTTTTTCCCGAGGGAACAATGTCTTTCCGGATTAAAATTCAGCGGAGCTAATTAGAATTCATGCCCGTTATTAATTCAGGAAGTCATTTGTACCTATTTGTTGTCATGGGGAAGATTAGAATGGTGGGGGGAGGGTATATTTGTGGTAGGGCGCAGAGGTAACCGCGAACAAAGAGTTACAGCTCTGCTAGAATTCTAAATGTCCGTTTGAAGTCCTACTCCTTTGCCCACTCAAACTCATTGGAATTCTTGAGACGATTGGCCTACACACCTTTGTCCAATCCGAGTGTTTTTCACTACGTTAGGGAAAAAGGCAGTGGTTTTTATGTGTTAAAAATACCACATCACTTCTGTAGTCCTAATCTAATACTTAAGCCCACTCCATGGTATTTTATGGTTAAAGATGTTTTTTTTGCAAGGTAAATGGTAGAATTCGATTCCCGACAGAAAATCTCAACACAGAAATAAAAAAAAGAAACTAAAAAAATTATAGATAATATACACAGGCCGAGTCAGTTTGTAACGTTATCAGTGACAGACTGGGCATGTTAAACATCAGCGTAAAAGCAGGGAAGACCGAATGCGTAATCTTCTTCCTCGAAAAGGGGAAAAAATCCTTGCCAAAATCATATAGTATAGGAGTGCAAGAGAACTCACCAGCTTTCTCAATGCACTATCTGGGTATAAAAATGGATAGGCATCTCCATTTCTCTACTCATTTTAGTAATAAAATAGAAAAAGTACGATACAGGTCTTACCGGCTATCGCGCTTGCTAACTTCACCCAACCTGTCGCTTCGTCTCAAACTGATGATCTATAAATGTGTCCTCCGGCCAGCTCTGCTGTACTGTGCCCCGCTATTTACCCACTTGACTGACAATACAGCCAAATGTCTCCAACACTTCCAGAATGGGATCATGTGAAAAGTGGTCCGACATACCTCTTTCGAGAGGTTGAAGAACGCTGACCTGCACCCGTAGCTTGGTGTGCCGTTGGTGGGTGAGTTCATCCGCAGGAGACACATCAAGTTTTTTGACTCGTTGCAGCACCTAACCAACCCAGTGTTTAACACTATGGCCCACCACCCCTCCCGCATCGATGGCAACAGACTGTCAGGGAAAAGTTGGGTTAAGAATTAGTATGTAAGTTAGATTTAAGTTTAATTAAAAAGGTGAGCCCCATCACCTTTATTAGTCAGTTTAGTCCAGTCACTTATAATGTGTATCATTATACTTGTTTATTCATTATATAATTTTTATAAAATAACAAAACCTGTATATAATGTAGCGATGCTACAGGAAATACAGAAATAATTTGTAAATAGATTCGCCTGAGGATCTATAATTATACATAATTATCTTTAAATTTAAAGGGGCTATGAACAAAAAAAAAAAAAGGATAATATAATTATAAAATACTAATTAATAACATAATTTAGGTTGTAAATTTGTTGATGGATCAAAGAGAAAAAAAATTGAATGGGCCCTCCATCTAAATGTAATTTACAATCGTATTTGGATAGTATATGGAAGTTATTAGTATAGAAATAAATATGAACCAACAAATATGTTAAGCATAATAGTCATTATAGGTGAGCGGTAGAATTTAACTTAAATATGCCTATATAATTAATAAAAAAAATTAAGCAAAAGAAATAAAACAAATACAATTTTTAAATAAATCGTGTGGCTGTGTGTACAATATGAAGTTTCTATTTGGTAACAAGTGTAACTTATTAGACTTGTAGATTATTAGATTTGTATACTAGTTACAAATAACATATAATTAATGTTCTGGCTTAATAGTTTTATGGTTTTTTCCCATTAAATAATCTGATAAAAAATCACAGAAAAACTTAGTAAAGTAGTAACTGAATTATTGCAGGCTTTCTTCAATTTATGAAATAATATTGCTTATAAATTATCATACATTAATTGAACTAAAACTGCAATCGTAGTAAGTGGAGATTGAACAATATAGCGGCTGCGACGTGCGGTCACAACTTGGGGAGTAGGGTGTACCTGTCGGCTACAAGTTGATCCCCCACTCCTTGGTCTGACTTGTGGTTTCGGAAAACTGTCCGAAGTCTGCCAGGCAGAATTATGGCGTGACTCCCCAGGGACCTAACCGGTTGGGGTTCCCAGTTGTGTGCTAGCTCTGTGCGGGAATATACAACAGGCTTGAGGATGAAAATAATAATTATAGTATATTTCTACAGGACTATAAAAACAATTTTTATCATTTATTTATAACACGTTTATTATCACTTACTAAAACATAGTGGTAGTCAAATCCTGGACATTCTGATTCTGACAGTCTTTCCAACTAAGCCATCTATTTATGTACGGATCCATAGCTCAATTTATCCTCTTAGTTAATCATATTAGTTAATTATTCAAAGATAACTGTTCATAATTATTATCTTTTTAAGTAGATAAAGACTTTATTATTCAATATAACATAATAGGCAAATTACTTCATTGTTTAAGTTTCTATAACTTGATCTCCCGCTTGTAATTATGGAGTAAAACAAGTCCCTTAGGAAGCAAGGATGTTTATTTTAAAGAAGGATTAGAAACTTTGTGGTATTTGAAAACCAAACTCCAATATCACAATAAGAAACTTTGCATTGAGAGTACACCTCGTGGTGCTTTGATGAAGGTCGGTACAGCTTAGCTCAAAAGGCCCTACACTAGCCGATGTCAGTGATAAAATGGTGCTCCTTGTTCGATAGACCTATTAACCTTAGGTAAACTAGTGCCTCGTATTATTCATTATAATTAATAAGTTTAAAAAAGTTATAGGACTAATTATACGCTCTATACTAAGTACGCTTCCTTTTGAACAAGAACTGTCTGACTCGTAAAAATTTGAGAGTAGTTGCCCTAACTAGGAGTAGGCCATTGGAGGTGGAAAACAGACACAGCATACACATGTCTATAACATCGGAATGAATAAATGTTTTCTTGAAAGCCTAAAAACTATAAAGACACAAACCATACAACGTATGGGCAAATCAAAATAGAAAAAACTTCAATATTCAAAGCATTTAAAAACATAGACTGCAGAATAATGAAAATACATAAATAGTCGTAATTTAGTATTACCTAAGATGCGTTTATTTAAGTGATTTAGAGCACTAGAGTGGCGTTTGTTTCCCTCTTTTTGAGATTTTCAGCTGCGAAATCGCTAGAAATTGTATTCTGTAAGAGCAAGATGCGCCTCAAATGGTGTACATGGTTTTCATCTACATTCTCCGATCGTGTCTAGCACTATGTATAGCCATCACGAGACCCGTGGGGCTGGGGTGCCTCCTTGGCCCAGGCCGTTCCCGGATGCCGGGGCTCTGATGTCGTCCGGGTCTATGTTTCTTAGAGATCCTGAGACGCATCGGTCGGCACCTCAAAATAAGTTTGAATATACAAATAGCGGCGTTGTACACTAAAACATAATGCGTGTGAACTCACTAAAAAGCATATCCCATGGGATATATAACGACTAGGTATCTGACAGAAAACTAGCAACAAACACCTTCAAAGCTAAAATCCTCTCGAGGGTCAATGACGCATATTCTCTGGTGAACAAAATTAACGCACCGCCCTTATTTTTTGAAGGATTTCGAATTTAGACTTCAAAAATATTTTTCATAGAAAAATTCATTTAAAAACGAAATTGTATTTTAGAAGAATAATCGAAGGTACATAATGAGAAAAAGAAAAAATATAAACTTGGAAAATTTTTTTTAAAAGAAAACGTAGTCAATATTTCCCCCTCTGGCATGAATAACGTCTTTTTAACGCCTTGGCATTGATTGGAAGAAGTTTTCAATGAAGTCCCTAGGAGTATTGTCACACTCTTCAATAACAGCCCTTTTCAATTCTTTCAGTGTGCTAGGACATGGATTCCGACATCGTACACTTCGCTTCAGTTGTACCCAGAAGTATTCAAAAGCGGAACGATTGATGAGAGTTATCACGGAAAGCAGAAAAAATTAGCATTAATTTGTACATCAGTGTATAATACGCACTTCAGCAATCATATTAACACTCCCGAAATAGATTTTACACCGACGAACACCAAACCGTAACTTTTTCTAAAACAGGAAACTCGTACGCTTAGGATACAAGTCTGGAGTCTTTGGTGGCCACACCAAGCGCTCAATCGCAACCTCATCAGTTAATCATCAACCAGTCGTGTTCACACCAGAAGAAGAAGGCAGCAAACGGAACTACGTGCTTTTCAAATATCCGTGAGCCACCACGAAATGCGGCTTGCGGAAATGGACATTTTTAACTCATTTCCGGTGATAGTCTAGTTTCACAAAGACAGGCGCCGGATGTACCTATCGTCTCTTTCTGCTGTACATCTAGGCCTACCCTGCCCCTTTCTTCTTGGCTGATGCTATGTCTCCTTAAATCGCTTTAGAGCCCTGCCTATGGATGAGTGATGTACACCCAGTCCTCTGGCGACTTCACGGTGGCTGTATCCTTCCTCTATCAATGTCACAGCCCTAACGCAATAGTATTCACTTAAATGCTTTACTGGGGCCAGTGAACAAAATTAAAAAGGTTTATGAAGAGAAAGAACGAATTTTATGATTTGTAATGGGATGGATCAAATGCAACTGCGAAAAAGGGATTTAAGAGTATAGAAAGCATTCTTCATGGTTTATATTTACACTGATATCACCTTAATATGAATAGTAATTCAAAACCAAAGCGGAACGATTGATGGAAGTTATCACAGAAAGCAGAAAAAATTAGTATTAATTTGTACATAATACGCACTTCAGCAATCATATTAACACTCCCGAAATAGATTTTACACTAACGAACAACAAACCGTAACTTTCTCTAAAACAGAAAACTCTTCTACTACGCTTTCGCAGCAAGAATTACTCTGATCTAAAGAAGGTATTTCCAAGGATTCTTCCAATGTACGTAGAGTAAGTAGGTGAGCATGTCGGCGCTGTTAAGAAAATCTCTGAGATTTCAACCAACCGAATAGCTATGAAGGGAAGTTTTTAAAATACATACAAAGTGTAACATTAAAGTGCTCCAATGATCAGTGGCTACATTAAAATACATAGAAAGTTGAAGCAGGGAGCCCATTGAGGTTATTCGAGTGCTGACAATTTTCAAATGAAGCCAGTAATGCATTCTTAAAGGTAATGTCAGATTCGTGAGTGCGGTCTATTACAGCCAACTTCTCGAGTGGTTCGCTGCCACCGAACGAGGCGATTGGACCTTTTTCGTTTCTTTTTTTATTGCCCCGTACAACTTCATTCCAAGGACAGGCGTAATTTCTCTTCCGCCGTTGCGTGCTGCTACATCCTAAAAAGTCTTCATAATGACAGGTAAACGTAAAACTTTTAATGCCCCTGCAAACAGTCGGGTTTCTACTGGCAATAATCGTCAGGTCATTGGAATTAAAATTATATCAAAAAGAAAACATTTACGAACCCCTTTTCGAACTATTAATTAGTAGCATTTTGGTATGTGGTATATGGTTTGTGCCATACAAGGCACAGCTTTGTATTTAAGTACTTACTCGACATACAAAAGTAGCCAACAAAATATCAGCTAAACCATTAAATCTCTGTCTTTATTATGAAAAAATTACAATCTCCCTTATTGGGAAATAAGTAATTATGATGAACGTTCTCATTCATACCATATTTACAATTCTGCATTCACTTGCTCATACATACAGTATTTACAAACAGCCCAGAGACCTCCCAAATCTATATGGTTGTCCCCCCCTCTCCAGCCAGTGGAGGCTGCCCTTCAGCGCGAGAGCCACAGACGCTCTGAAGGAGTAAACAACGACCAGATTTTATCTTCCCACAGTTTCTATTTATATTTCACCAGCGCTTCTGCCAGCTCAGGCTATTTTAAATTACCCAGAATGTTGCTTGATGGGTAAGTCTGACACCGTTAACATAAGCAACATTCTGAGCAATTGATAATGGCAGTGTAGTTGCCGAAACCGCTAGAGAAATCTAAATACAGACTAGTGGGAAGACGAAACCTTAACCCACAACCAACAATTGAACACAAAAATATCTCAAGGATTGATAAACCTGTTTCAATGACAGAAAATTGAATGGGTATTGATAAAATTCAGGTTATTGCTTTATTTTGTTGTGTTCATTATTTCTTATACGTTTTTAAGACCCGTTTCCGTAAAATATTTTATATCACTATATTTACTGTAGTACAGTAATTTAAGAGTTAAATGGACTTTAAGTACAAAAAAAACAAATCAGATTAATAATATTTTTTGATTATTAATTAGTGACTAAACAGCGGCCGTGATTACCATTTCACACCACCAATGTGCAGTGCTAATATATGAGATATGTTAAACGTCCTGCTTTTGAATATGTACGTATCAAGAAAGCCCTTAATTACTGAATGGTTTTTAACTGTGCAATTAACTAACTTTTTTTACAATGAAGGTAACGGGAGGCCTTAAGGTGGTAAGACTTGCTAACTTTACCTAATAGGTAAGATAGGTCATCAGAGAGGACTAATCTGATTGGTGAAAGTTACCGTAGGCGATGTTTGACGGCCTTCCTAACTTGTGCCCATTGTAGGATGTCGACCTACAGCCCTGCCATTACGGATCTGAATGCAGCTCCAAACTTGGCTAAGGAGGAGTGGGGCACCGCGATAGCATACACTAATAAGTCGATACAATGGCTACTTTAATCAAGTCAAAACTTATTAAAAGTGGTCTTCAAACTCCCAAGTGTTAGGCTGTTGCTCCCTCACTGCCGGCTTTTACTAGTTTTACACTTTGATTAATTCACTGTATGTGAAGAATTTTATTTTTAATAGGTGGAGGTTTTATTGCCGTTGTAAATGTGGTTCTAATTAAGTTATTTTTTAATGAATTCGTATTTATTAGAAACATAAATCTAGAACTCAGGTACCTTGTATTTAATTTGTTTTTATTCTTTTTCCATTATTGAACGATTTCTGTTTCGTTAATTAAACACCAAAGGCCAGTCACTGACCGTTCCTCTGCGAGTTTCTTCCTTAAAAATATACACTTTTCCAAGTTGTCACAGCTCCAGTTGTAATATTTAACTTTTCAAAGCTTTAATACATTTTGAAAATGCTGCAAAATCCAGTAGAACCATGGATCGAAAGCCTCATCTTCACCTTATGTACCAATCGCTTGTATTTTTTTAATTAACGATACAGTAACGAAGAGCAGCCGGCATGAGTTTTTTTTCTGAAAACTGCTTCGTATTTGTTGATGAACAAAATGAAACATCTTTCGAACTATAAATTGCTTTTTCAACATTTTATAATTCATTGAATACAACGATGAATAATAAAAATTATTTAAATCCGCTTTTTCAATATTAACTTAACATTTCTGATTCCAGCAACGTTTAGGAATATCTTTGAAATTCCTTGGGTGTTCTTATTCTTAGCTATGGAATAATAATAAACAGAACCTTAAATCCTTAAAAAGATTTGGGATATTGGTGAATTAAGAAATATTTATTATTAGTCAGCTTGTTTTGTTTTTTTGGCGTTCAATTTGTTTTCCCATTCTGTTCGTATAATAAGCGTACTTAGTTTAAAATTGACTGAATCATTTTTAAGACCACTGTCGTAGAACAGAGGAGAGCTAAAGATGGTTTTTGAAGTAATAACCCACAAAGCCCCGATGAGAAAATTTCAAATTAACCACTAAGTTCTACAATATAACATGCGGTAAGGCGTTATATTGACACCTTACCGCGTCTGTGAGCCCAAACCTTTAAGCAGTGCCTTAGCGCATTTATAGGCTCCTACATAACGACTTTTACACGGATATGAATGAATATTCACAATAACAATAACACTTTATCTATCTATACATATAAAAGTTTAATTTTATTCTTTTTGTGAATTTAAACCCTATTTTCAAAAGAAAACAGTATTTTAAAAAAGGTAAAATAAGATCTTGGAATGAACATTAACATATTTATACGTGTTCACACTATTCAATTGGGCCATTTTCATCCCTATAAAATCTGCTTTAAAGACTTACTTTCAAATGTTTTTATTTGTTTCTCCAAGAGCTTTTCTATACAAAAATGACAAAAAATATGAAAATCGCCGGTTTCATAGCAATTTACAAACCAACTCATCTATCTCAGGGCCAACCATTGATAATTTAGGGTATAATAAGAAAACATTTTTTACACATGGCCAATCAATGATAAAACAAAGCTGAAAGAGCTGTCTGTGTACGTTTCAATTTCACTGTGGGTGGAAATCCAAATCTAGCTTGGCAAAAGTCGGTTGTCAAGTCAGAAAAACACAAATTGATAGAGGGCAAAGGGTTGCTTATTCGTTGGTAAAGGATAAAAGTCGACTTTGATCTTCGGATGCACTTCAACAGATACAATTACCTGCAATGTTTATTTTTCCTACTGAGCCAAACAAACGTTCAATGCAGTCACATTTATCATTTGACATAAATGTATTTTTTCCAAAAGGAAATGGATTCTAACGCTGTTATTTCGGGTAGGTAATACAGATCACACACATAACACTTACTTTGTATGACGATTAAAATGACCTGAAAAGTAGGATTGTAGCTGATTGTAAATAAAATTTACTCAGAAATGTAATATCTCAGGAATGAATAAAAATGAGTTGCATAAACCTGCACGAATAAACGAACGACGGTAATTCGTCCAAGAGGTATATTGCCGACCCGGGTCTTGCAAGTGAAATGACTGGCGTCAGCAAAGATTTGATTCATTACTTCATACTAGATAATTTGGTTATCCAATTGATCCGGTTTCTACATTGATCGACGTATTCATATATCTCATGATCACGTCATTGCTGCTCATCAAGATCTTCCGCAAAAAATAAGTGGTCCTTCATCCCCTGAAGTTGTATACCTGCTCAACCCATTTGAGAGTCTACTGTAAGCCAGAAAAATGACTAAATCTCAAGAGTCAATAGATGTGTGTCTCTCTCCCCCTCCCTTTATATTTTTTTAGAGGGATCGTACCCAGAGGGGCAGTTCTGTTAACGGTTGTAATTCCCATTGGCAGTGCTAGGTCTGAGGGTCATTAGGCTGCCGATTAAGGTTGTGCCAAGTAACTAGGATTCGGGCCAGGAAAAGATGAACGCAATAGAAAAAAAAACCTTATTAGCCAGTATGCAATCTGTAACTTAAGTATAAATAAAAAGGCAACCGATCCCTGATCTTACTAGTACATATGTTTTAATGGATTTGTAATAGTTTCCATGGGACTGAAGTACATAATAATTCATTGAAAACTTAATTCAAGAATTCAAAATTATTCGAAATATTTTTAATATCGACACAGTGGTTTCCAATGAAGTAAAATCTAATGAAATGAAAGCTCATAAATCTTTTACAACAATCTTGTGAACGAAAAATAGTCAAATTAGTGTGAGCATGATGAGAAGTGTAATAATGTTTACAATCGAAACCAATATAAAATAAAACATTACTACCGGGCTGTGGAAAAGAATCGAGTTTGGGGTAATACAATAAATCATATGTTGGTATAGCGCATAGAAAATTACCAATTAGATGCAAAGAACATCTGAAACAATAATCAAGCCTACTACTACACAGGTGGTCTAAAAAGTTTCCAACCTCAACATGAAGATGATAATAAAAGATAGTGAAATAAAAGCTTTGTTAGGTTGGAAACTTTTCAGACTACCCTCGTATTACCAACACCTACAGAAAGAAGGGCACAATGAGGCCCAACATAAAGTTTCATTGTCAAACCATACAAACGATACAAAATTAATTAATAGCCTGAAAAATATTGAAATTCCCTAATGTCGGATAATATTAATAAAAAGAAAATAGCAAACACACCATGCTAAGGAAGCCGTCTCTTCCATACCTGGACAAAGCGTAGAGTGAGGAGTGTGTATGTAGCAACCTTAGTTAAAAGATAAAAAATATATACTATTGTTTAGAATGTATTTAAGGTAGTGGTGCCAGTAGATGGCCATTTAATGCAGTAGTTTTTGTTTTTAAACACTGTCTGTGTTGTTAATCGGTCTATGCACTCGGTGAAGGCGTTTTGCGATAACTTAAACTCGAATTTATTAAGATCAATCAACAGATTACTCCAGTTTAAAAAATTCAAGAAGAAAAAAAAATTAAAAAAAAAAAAATACAAATCTAGTAGATGGCCACTTGAGATAAGTGAAAAATTAGTAGATGGCCACTTTCTCACTAGTAGTTTCCCGCCCAGTTTCAATGCTATATTCTGTGTTCTAAATAAAAATAAGCCTTATAGAATGCTTCATAAGAAATTCATTTAATTATTTTAAATAAGTCTAGTCTTGAAAGTGTTTCATTTCAGGCACATTAAAGAGGTCTCGCGTTTTGCTTGTTTTCTGAGGCTCCTTTATGGTAGTGAACACGTTTTTCCACTCGTATTCACAAACGTCGGGCCGAACTGGCCATTTCCATAGCCTCCCCACTCTCGCCATGGCAGAAATTGAAGCGACCAATGGAAGCGCCGTAAGAACTTTGCCGGGATAGAACCTGCCGTCATAACGAACGATGACGAATTCGCCGTTCACTTTTTTCGGAGGGATAAGTTTGCTGTCACTATCATCCTCATCCGTATCTTCATCGTCAATGTCGCTTTCTGCCGATGAGACTTTAACACTTGAGTCAGAAGAATAACACAGCTTTCTTCTGGTTTTTTTGGCTTGGGTGTCTTGAGACTTGCGGCGCTTTCGATCTTCTCTTTCCAATTTCTTCTGTTCCATCAGTGCATCTTTTTCCGCCTTCTTCCGTTTCCTTTCGTTGGCTCGCTCTAACTTCTGCTTTGCGAGATTCTCCTTCTTTTCCATTTTCCGTTTCATGTAGATCACATAATCTTCTCCAAAAGCTACGGTGAGCAATTTTTCCTGTGGCTTCCTTTTTGTATCCTTGCTCACTTCCGTCGGTACATAAAAAAAGTGCTTTTTAAAGGGACTAGGCACAGTGCTAGTAGATGAGGGTCCTGGTAGCTCATGTACAAGTTCCATGTCCGCAGTTGCTAAGTCAGAAATCGGTGCTGGAAAGTTGAAGTCAGCTGTAAGTGGAGATGCTGTCCAATCCTCGTGCGTTAGATCACTATCTTCCTTTTGGAGGGCTTCTACTTCAGTTTTGGTACTGTGCCATAAGTTGAACAATGACTTATCAGTGGTGTCACCGGACCAATCACCAATTTTAGATTGAAATGCAATCAAGGTGTCAGCAGGTATTGATTCATTTAGAAAATGTAAGCCTCTCTTTAAGAACAAAATTCTTTCAGTGTTGTCCTTCTTCTCAATAGCTCTAGAAGACGTCAAGTCTTGCGAGGTTCTTGAGGCTATTCCTTCATTTCTCTTCATAAAAAGTTTTAAAAATGTTTTTCCTGGCTTATTATTCGCCTTAAAAAATTTGCAGTTTCGTTTTAAATCATTCAAGTATTTCTGAATACTGAAGAGCAGCTGCTCGTGAGTAATGGGGAATCCAGCCGCTGCAGAGTCGTACACCCATTGGCATATTCTCCCCTCTTCTTCTTTTGTCAGCATAGTGGCTGGGCCCATCTTCCTTGCAAGAGGAGATTTCCCGGTCACTTTATTTGCAAGAGTCTGCCGAGGGACTCCAAATTTCTTGGCGGCAGCAAGTATCGGTGTGTCATGGAGTCTTACGTCGTTAACGGCTTGGGTCATGGTCTCTTCACTATAACTTAAAAACGCTCCTTTTTTTCCTGGCATCTAAAAAATAAAGTTAGTACTTACCTAAAATGGAATACATGGACAGAATTAGTAATTGGCCGAAATAATAGTCAGTAGTTGCCCACCCGGCTCATTACTGAAAATTAAAAATAAGACCCAAAAAATGTTAATGCATTTTAATTTTATTAATTTTTTAGGTTAGATAAAAAATAATGAAGCAAAATAAACTTGAAATAGAAAATACCTAGTAGTTGCCCGGACGGGCAACTATTAAATTATTTTGACTAACAGATGCTAGTAATGGGCCACCCCCACAAACCATAATGTAAACAAAAATGCATTTTTAATTTTTAAAACAAATGTTGACTCAAACCCACTATAAATCCTAAAACCAAATTATCCAAACAAAATAACATGATTTGCCATCAAAATCTTTCGAATGATTGACCTCTTTGCTTAATAAATTACATAAGAAATTACCTTGTTTTATGTGACGACCACCGATTCAAAAGTCAAAATTCGCTATCTTGAATACCACGGCTACCAACATGACGGCGTCTATTTTGTTGTGTTCCCAGATGATCACACTAGCCTATAAGCTAACAATGCGTAAAAAATCTTAAATAAAACTCTTGTTATAAGCATTTTTAGGGAAAGTGGCTAACTACTGATGCATGGCCATCTACTAGCACCGCTACCTTACTACATAGTTATATTTCTAAATAAAAAAAAAAATTAAATTGTTGTAGAATAGGACAATTTCAAAATGAGTAACCATTGTTATACATCCCAAATAACCAATTTGTTAAGTAGCCATAAGATTCATATTTCATATAGTTGTTTTAAGTAAGTTTTTATAATTTTGCTAAAAAAAAAATGATAATATTTTTTTTTAAAGGATCCGCTCACCCCAAATAAATTCCTTTATTTTCCCCTTATCGATAATCTTAAAAATTTGAAAGATAAGGAAAAAAAAAAATTATAATTTTACGATAAACATTTTTGATTGTTTTAAAAGTTATTTCATAGTCTTTAATTTTTTTTGAAATTATAATTATTTACTACATAGTTGTATTTCTAAATTTACAAAAAAAATTTAATTGTAGTAGAATAGGACAATTTCAAAATGAGTAACCATTGTTACGTATAATAATAGTAATTAGTTTGTCACCATATGCGCAGGTAAAAGTTTTTTATCATTTGACTTTTTATTTTATTGTAGAGATAACTGAAGATGGCAGCTTAGAGCTGTCAAAAGCGCTATTACATTGAAGAAGATATTATCAGTTATGGAAAGACAATAAAGCTATTTTATAATTGAATCCAATATAGTTTTAATAGTTAATCAGCTCGTTGTACTCAGGACTGCCAAAATTATTTACATAACAAAGAGCGTTTCTTTTGTTATAAAACATTATTTAGTCATTGATTATTTCAGGGGGAAAATCGTTAGTAAAATTATGACTTATACTAATATATGGAAAGTAAGAAGGGGGACACGGGGGAGGTGGTTGATGCCCCTGTGAAACCAGCTCCGCTAGCCAATAGGAGACCACTAACCCCGAGTGGCTATCGATTCTGCGCTCATTAGCAGAAGTGCTCTGTTTTCGCTAATGATTCCCCTGGTTCGTCGTCGCTGACCTAATCAGAAACCTTTCCAGCAAAACGTCTCATTATCCGGTCTAACTGCCATGGCCGGCCTTCAGCCTCTGTTTGAGAACAAACTGCTTGTCGACCAATCAGCTGCAAGATAGCCACTGATCCTTAGCCAATCAAACATCTTCACCGGAGAGCCACTCGTCTAGAGTAATCATTTGAACGGCCTATACAACCATCTTGATTCGACGATTGATTGGGTGGGGCGGCTTGTTTACTTTGATGAGGTGATTTATTGTTCGTTTATTCTTTTTGATAACATGCGGCCACAATCGTGAGAATGGAAAAAACCGGATCATTCAAGGATTAGTAGTCTCGGCAGTTTCAACTCAACTCAAATCAACGATACTTTCAAAACCAAAATATATTTTATATATCTACCGAAATATATTTTTGTCTAGATATATAAAATTTCGTGAGTCTATTCAGTATTTAGAAGACAAATGGGAACTAAAGTAAATCTGCTTTGTGACTTAAACGGTACTAGAGAGAGAACAATTAATCATTGTAAAATACCCACCTTAGTGCTAATATCTAAAACGTGGTGGTTACACAGGATGTTTAGAAGACAAGGTGGAGCTGATTGAGGCTGATAAAGTACTGTTGAAATCTCTGACAGTATTATAATAATTATTGCAACATGCGCTGAGCAGTTCCCTGGTGCAATATGCTTTAGCTAGGACTAACTCCAATGTTTGAGCATGGTTGAGGCCAATACCAATACCACCAATGCCTACTAGACACAATACCTTGCCGTCTTGCAAACAACGATTATTCGATGTGGTTTGCTTACCGTATCAAATTTCTAATCTCTATGTTCTGATCAACGATACATGTTTTATTATAACTACAAATAAAATAGTAACTAAAGCTGTGTTCGCGACTTTAGCTGGTTAAGTGACTTTTTTTTTAGAAGCATGATATTTTGAAAATGAGTTCTACTTAATTGATACATTGGTGGAGCTAAAAATAACATCTCCATGAAAAAAATTTTTTTTTTCAAAGATCTCGGCATCCTGATCAATGGTAAAAATCATTTGTTGGGCCTTGGCTGTACTACGCCCACTGGTGTTACTACGGTTACTTGTAGTCTTTTAAACCTCCCCCAACGCAGTATTACCGCAAAACGAATTGAAAGAAAAGTTGTTTATTCCCACCATGATTTATGAAATGAAAATTATGATCACATATTGGGAAAGTACCAATTCGATAAGCGGATTTTTATAATAATAATAATAATAGGTGGGGATGGAATTTTTACATCATACACAGTCCCGATGAGCCCTGAATTTGGCGAAACGTAGTGAATAAATTGGGTTTCTCTCATAGAGTTGTTAGTTAGCCATGGAAATGCTTCTCATTTGAACGTTAGAATGTTAATAGACGTCATAACAATATTTTTACAGTCGTAGATATTTTAATGAATGGCGTAAATTGTGTTTCTTAACAGCTTTATGATGACCGAAAAAATCCATTGTATTTTTGATCAATATATAACAAATATATTTTGCTTGTTTTTATCCACGTTTTAGGAAACAAAGATATTGACTGTAGACTGTCCTCTTCTACCTATTTTTCAGTGGAAACTTCGATAAATTAATTCTGATTATGATTTATAAAGTAGGTTTAATACTCTTTTGAGGTGATCTGAGAAGTAGAAATTGAAGAAGGGATGTAAACCACTAAAACCAGGATGAGCCTCCTGCCAGGTTTATCCTGGCTCCTTACCCACTCGGGAATAATCCCCTATCTCTCCACTGTTCCCGGCTCCAAATAACCAATTTACCTCCACATCCCTTTATCATGGGATAAGAGCATTAAAGTGGCCCTCTAAGTCACGCCATATTCAACCCAAAAACTATTTGACTGTTAGCTGGTTTAATCAAACATTTAGGATTGTAGGAACTCAAAGGTCATTTATTAATTTATTAAACGACACACAGTATCCCTCCCTCCTTTATTTTTTAATTATAAAAAGTATAATTAAAAAAAGATAGCTGTCATAAGAAACTTATTTATTAGTGCGTATAAAATTTGTTATGCCATTAAAACTGCTAGTAATACATTTGGCATTGGAAGTTTATCTGACAGCATCAAAAGAATAAAACAAATTATTAATTTAAAAAATTCAAAACGTTTCACATCATGGCAAAGCCCTGATCCAACAGTCATCGGCAGTGGTACACTAACTGTCATCGACTCCGCAACCACTACTTGTAACGCATAGTACATAATTAATTAACATAAATAAAGAAACAAAACAATTTAACTATGACTGTAATAAAATTACATACATTGAGAAGTTTTAGCAACAGTGTACTTATAGAAATAAAAAAGTAAGAGAGAGAGAGTAAGTTATACATTCATAGCGGCAATAATAATTTACTTTTATCAAAACTATTTCGAATAGAAATGCAAATAAATAATTGAGCATGTAACATAAAATGAATAGATATTAAAAAGACATCTCGCCTTAGCTAAAGATTTGCTTTCTTATTCATAAAGAATGAAATTAAATTTACAAAAAGTTAAACATTATTTATGAAGTAATTAAGTAATTGAAAATATAAAGTTTAAACAATCTTATTCTACATTAAAAATCCCCAAAAGTAATTATAAAGGTTCCGTAATTTTTCATCTACTAGATATAAATTTATTTGTTGCTTTTTTTTTTTTTTTACTCTAAACGTAAATCAGTTGTGTCTCGTACATCACAAAGTTGAGACAAAGCATTTGCCACCTTTCTTGACAGGGAACAAATTGTGGACAGGAAAAAGTTGGCAGTACTGTTCAATCACCGGTCCCCAGGCGTCACTCAAATATTAACATAGCCAATATTTGAAGGGATGAAAAGAGGCCGACATGTCGGATTTAGCCCTTAACGGTGCACAGGGGAAATGGAGTACGCTAGGATCTTTGGAAGTAATTCTCATCTGGCTGGGTTTGGGTTTATCACATGTTCTATGTTTGTACGCTTCATCTTGAGCTGGTGGAAGGTGTCAGATATTGGATGTCCGCTAGTAGGCAGGGATAATAAATAAACTAAACCGCAGCCTAGTGAAGCAAGCTTACCTGAGTCCGTTCAACTGAGTTCGATTACCCAAAAATTCAAGAGTGGACCGTCAAAGAGAATGAAGAATGAAGAAAGAATGAATAACTACGGGTCATATAGTCTTTGAAGAAGTGAAAGATCTAGCTTATTCTTTACGTCTTCTTGTCTGAAATACTTTATTTTCTATTTGTTATTAGACTATGCCGTTCTTGTAAGTTGTTTTATTAAGTTGTTTTTTTCGAGTCTTTAGTGTTGAGGTCCTAAATTGTAGGGCGTACAACATACATCAATATTTTTCTAGCTAAATGAAAGTATAGACTCTTGAAGCAGTAACTACTTGTCATGAAACAATCATCAATACCACTCGACATTGTTCTAACCCGTCATGACAAAGAGGGACCATTAGAAGCTGAAATTTAGTCAGGGACTGGCCGTCGGAGGACCACATCATTATACAGACCGTGGAAGATGTCAGAGGTGGCTGAATCAGCTGCCACTTCCCAGTAATGAGTGCCTTGCCATCCGGTCTGTCCTCACTGTTTTAGGCGATTCTGTCTACTGCAGTCTTAGGCCGCTGTCTGGAGCAGAACGGATGACAGCGACCGAGAAATAGAGTATTAACGGACCAGAGGATTTCCTAGAACCGATGGGCGAGCTGACATTGTCTTATTGTACCGAGGAACAGGGCAAACAATTATGGGAATGTAATTGTCAAAGCTCAAAGGAAGATGTAGCTCTGGCACAATAGTGCGATTTGATCACAAAATGATTTTGGTTTTTTTCAGAATGTAACTGATGGTGTTTAAAAGAGCACTTAAAAATTGGTGAAATTATAAAAGGTCAATTTATATAGGTTACACTATTATTTATAATTATTAATAAACAACACCCAAATAAATCCTGTATGGCTGGAGGATCCATGGTAGAAGACCCTGTGAAATGTTTGAAGACAACTATAAAAATCCTGCATTTAAAGTACATAGTTTGATTCAATGTCAATAGTAAGAACTTGATTTTACGTTCCAAACGTGTAAAACGTGATTTACCGTGACCAAAAGGGCTTAACAAAAAAAAAAAAAAATCATTTAAGATTAATTTAAGATCAGGTGAAGTTCTTTCAGTCCCTTGTATGTTATTTATTTATTTTAAAAAAACAAACTACAATTTAGTTCATAACTGATGTACGACGGTTGTTAACTGTATAATTTACAACAACTGGCAAATATTTAAGAAATTGATTCAAGTACATAGGACTGGAAGGATTGATAAGCGCTGCTAGATAAATGGGCCAATCAGCTTCCCCACAGCCGACTGAGCAGTCAATTAAGACAGATACCTCACCGTTTAGTGATTAGTGCCCGGGGGGGGGGGGGTTAGGGGGTCTGTCTGTAAACATCAACAGAGCTCCCTCTATACTATGACGTCATCGAAAGGCTCGGTGACGTCACAGCCTCCTCCCCGTTATCTTGGCTTGCCGGTTCGACTGGCTCCGATTATGCAGGCAGTTAATTCCCTCTAGTGTGAAGACGACTTCTTCCAGGCGGTTGCTCTTCTTAGGGCTAATGAGTTGCTGGATCAGATAGCGTGCTCTCCCGCAACTTTATTTCACTTCAACTTCAAACGTAAATTTTTGAACGGGAAAACATAACCACCATTCTCCAAAATGCATTAGGTTAAGAACCTCTTTACTACACAGCATGCTGGATCGTTGCCCACTTAGACTTGCGTTTACAACTTAGTGTTCAAATCCTCTTGTCATTATCATAATTCAAAATTATTTCGCCGTAATATGAGTAATTATTCTCTCAAGCCAGAGTAAAATATATCTATTTGATTCGTGAACCCCGTTTATGCTTGATTGCTGACTTATGATATCTACATCCCAAATAAAACTACATTTTTCTTAGGTCTGTACTTATAAAATATGTTGAACTTAGTGTTTTTTACTGTCTCCTCTATAAGGGACCTCTTTTTTCAGTTCTTCACTTGCATTAATGTAGGCCAGACATTCGGTTAGTCAGATGCCTGACAAGGAATATCAGGGGGAAATGAGGTAATAATGGAGGAATATATATAGCTAAATACAGTTTCATTGCCTTTTAACTCTTGGGTTTTTTATAAATGCAATTTTTTTTTTCCTTTTACGTTTAATGTTTGTAGATAAATATTATTAACTTGAATATATTTTTTTGTAGGAGACGCACCATTTCCATAACATAGAGCCCCAGAGTGTCATACCATCGAAGGTGACTGTACAAGTTGCCAGAACTGGACTTCTAGACACATCAGCATGATCAAACATTGTTATACAATTACCTTTTTTTTCAACTCCGATTTCACTTTTTTTCTTTTTTAATAAAAAATTAATCCTATTACTTTTCACATAAAAAATGGTACACACATTACACGTAAAAGGGCACAAATATACTGAACCGGAACTCCGATTGAATGTGTAATCTGAAACGGAGCTGCGATAAAAGGGCTTGCTACAATTATCGCCATCAGATGAAACGGAATTATACTATAAGGGATTTCATTAAGGGGATCAGGTGACTGGCGAACAGCCGTTAAAATGGGCCTATAGTCTCTAACAAGCTTCTGAAACAGGGCTTCGGCAGGAAATAAACCCATTAAGTGCAGTCAGACCTCAAACCGCCAACCACCGCCACCTTGTTGCCTAAGTGTGCACCGCAGCCTCTAACTGTGGCCATCATCACACCTGCTGTTCATTTAGTATTGGACCGAAAACTGAAATGGCATTCCCTAGTTAACTTATAAGGTCAGTATTGAGCCTACCATGTAGCTAATTTGGTGTTGTGAGATCGTATGGAAACATCAGTAAATTCTGCTAATAGATTTCAATTGCTGCAGGTCCTTTATATTTGGTTGTCTTCTTGCTAACTTGCCTGCCCACAACCTAACAGTGTATTAACAAAATCTTATACTTGTCCAAGAATCTACGTTAGAAAACTGTCCAATTTTACAACTTCAAGATGTACGAAGAAACAAGGACAGGGTTCTTTCAACCCCTCTTCCCTACAAGTGATATCGGGAAAGACTACTTCATTCTTTCCATGTTATTACAGCGACGGGGAAGCGATCCTTTGATGTCGACGGATACTGTCCAATCCGCTACGAATAGCTTTATTTACTCAACCCTTGAATCCGCAGTGGGTACTCGCAGAGAAGACTTACCTTAATTCCGAACCAGGGTTGGAGGACCTGATAATAGCTCGAGAGCTGATCCAAACAATCAAAAATTAAGGAACGAAGTATTTTTTTAAATTCAATTTATAGGGATTTGAACTAAAAATGCAGTAATTACTTTGCTAGATATGTAGATTATTTTGCAGTACAAGGTCTTATATGGAAATTGGCCATGTGCAAACAGTACACGTAAATGAACCAAGGGAGACACTAACTAGTTTCAATATTGGCGTGGGTATAGCCAAAATTAAACAAATTCTGGAATAACTGAAACTCTCCCGACTGTGATTCTGCCGTACTAATCTCAACCGAGGGCAGCTAACGATGTATCAATACCTCGTGTTCCACTTCCGTCAAAAACTTCCAGACCGATCCCGGGGACTTCACCAGTAGAGGCTTACCTTTCAGCCTGTGGTCTATACTTTGTGACAGAAAAGATGAAAACGCTATAGAATACTGTAGGCTAAATGTAAATAAAATAAAAATTTTAAAATATCAGTACGTACGTATCATCTATCTATCCACAAGTAAATAATATGTTTCATACTAGTAGAACTGCGAGTTTTAGCCATTTCATTACACGTTTACTAATTCTATCAAATCAGCACTTTTTACGAGTTGTCCCTTATTCCTCCTGCTATAAATAACCGAGTGAAGTTTAAAATTTTGCTAACCAAAGCACAACTATATCTCAATATAGAACCATTGGACCAAAGGAGAATCTTAGTTGTTTTGTTTTTCACTCTATTTTCAGACGTTAGAAGACGAAGTATAGGTGTCCATTTGCAATGCTCAAGATACAAATCTCCTTTCTTAATAGGAATTCAGATCATCAGTCCCAAATCAGAATCTACGATAACCAACTGAAAGATGTCAACACGACTCCGAGAAGCTTTACAATAGTAACGGAGACTGCGAAACATGCTTTGATCAGCTATAACGTAATTCTTATATCATCTGCCATTATTAAACAAGTAATCTTCGTACCTAAATCCATTACATAAGCCTCTACACACATACTCGGAATATAAACCCATTTGGCACAAAGACAAAATCGCCAATGACTCAGAATTCAATAGATCTTAGTGTACCGATCAAAAAATCACTATATTTTAATGTGTGACTAATTATACCGATATGATCCTCGGTATGTGATATATACTAAAGGCAAACATACATTTTCGATAACTAACATGCGACGTTTACTCGTTCATCTTAATAGCAATGTACACACTCCAGAACCCGCTCCAAATATGAATAGCATTAGGACTAGTTGACAGAGGACACTGGGGGACGGAAGGACGACAGCGGGGGGACGGAAAATGCAGAAGAGAATCAAATAAAAAGGACTCAGGTAGACAAGAGACATGTTTGCTTAGGTGCGAGCGTACCGAGGTGGCCGCAAACAATGGGTGCGAGGGCCTCTATCTGTTTGCCTGCAACAGTCATACATGTCCCAGGTGATACACGTCACACACACATGCAAAGATACATTTTAACATGGCCGAATGTTTGGAGGGAATGATACAGGAGACAGTTCGAGCGGTGATAAATCAGGACCCGTAGCAGGCGAATATTGCCTAGACGTCCCGGTCCCGGGCCTAGTCCTTTTTCAGCTTTATTAGTCAGCTAACTTCGTCTATTCAGCCAAAGAGTTACATAGAAGATATATTTGCACAACAGTGAGTAATATTGCGTTTGTTCTGAAGTTCACGAATTAATATGTTTTTTTTTACGAGTTATATGCAATAAAAATAGTAGGAGGGCAGTATTTCTTGAGCAGACTTCTTGAACAAACTCGGAGAAGTATTCATAGAGACCACTGCGTCTCAAGCTATTGATCTACAAGAGCATATTCAGGTATAGAGCAGAGTAGGGTGCACCGCTTTTTCATTATCTGACGTAAAAACTCACGACAGCTCGGAAACTCCAACAATTCCAAAACAGTATACTGATGAAAGTGGTCAGAGGTACTTCATTCGAGCTGCGGAGTAACAGTGAGCTTCACGAGATCTTTTGAGCTGCCTACGGTGGATGAATTCATCCAACGGAGGCATATCAAATTTTTCGACTCCCTGCAATACTTGACAAACCCGGTGTTTAACACTATAACCCCCGCTTCGTTCCCCCAGCAATGGCAGGACGCTGTCGCGGCTGGAACGCTTTAGTCCTAGGTTCTAGGTTTAGGTTTTAGTTTTTTCTCCCACTTTTTTAAACTGAAGGTGAGCCCCATCACCTTGTAATGTATTTATGTCTTTTCCTTTTAACTTCAATCCTATATATGTAGGTTGGGTTACATAATTCCTTCAAATACATCTGTGCATAGCAGAACGAGGAGAAAAATTTGTCGATTATTTTGTTCATATTTTTACACATGTATTAAAATTTAAAGGGGTTTTGAAAAAAAAAAGTTGGTGTAGATAAATGCTCATTCGATTGAGTTTTTACTATTTTCACTAATTACTTTGTATTAACTTCCTATTTATGTACTGTTTTGTTTTTAAAATGGGCAATGTGTAGATATAAACCCCATTTTTGTATGGAAACGCCTTGAATTAATCAATAATTTCAAATGATTTTTTTTTTCTCCCCCAATAACCCCTTTATTTACTATGCAATATGTGAACAAAATGAATAAATATTTACAGATTTATCCTCTTACTGCATGCGCAGATGCATTCGAAGGAGGATAGAATTACAACACAATATCGTTTTGAAGTTAAAAGCTCAAATAACATATATACAAGACTAGGTGATGGTCTTGATGAGTTCCTTACTACACACATATTTTAATGCATACAAATAAATTGTGAGAATTTTTATGGTTTTCTTCAATAGCACACACAAATAATTAAAAGGAAATAAAGGTCAGATTCATCAGAATAATTATTAATTGTCAGTATAAGGAATTAAGGAGCATTTAATCCTGGCGAAACAAATATATTTAAGGAGAAGAGTTGAGGAAGTTGTTCTTTCACACTATTTGTATAGAATATTATAAACACTGAATATATTCTGTGATCTGTCCAGACGCTGTAATTATTATTATTATGAAGGAAATCCGTTATGCATTAAAATTTCTTTCAAGTATACAAGGACACTGTATTATGAGTTAAACGTTTACATTTACCAATTGTGTTGGCATGAAAAGATTACATTTTCATTAAATGTGACAAATTCAGCGAAGTGGAGTGAACATGTGAAGGTCCTGAATGCTCCGGTGAATTCTAGCAGTTCAGGTAACGAAGGAAAAATAGATTAAAAAAAATTATCTATTTTTTAAATTAGTTTCAAACCGATGACATACTAGTCGCCAAAGTGTAAGAGTTGCTATAGTCCAAGCACACGCCATCAGAGCAATGAGGGCGGGCCCCAGGAGATGATAAATCATTGTATCAACTTACAACGAAGGACCCACTTGCACCTGACACAATCCTAAAACTTTAGTCGCTGTTCAACTGAATGCAGTGGAAGGTATGGATACCAGAAAGCTGGGATTTCATGTTCACCTGTTTGTGAAAACTGTTATGGAACAACCCCCAACAGTAAACCTCTTACTTATGTAGATATATGCTTCAATTTTGTATTTATACAACCTTTTTCACTTTACTAGTATTGGTTTATTTTTTTTTATTTGTTTGCTTATTTCTTGTTCTATAATAATATTTATGTATGAATTACAACAATAACACACGTTAACAATAATTGTGAAAATAGTTGTTAGCGTTCGCTATCCCCTAACCATTGAGTTGACGTTTTACAAGGACTTTTTTATTGGAACTTTTGTAATCTTTAATTTACTGAAGTACATTTTGCTAAAATCTTTTTTAAATTAAATTTCAGCACTGCATAAATCTATAACATCTAATTTCTTAAGTAAACGGTGAATAAACATTTGACTATAAAAGGATAACATTATAACAAGACATCTTTCTATATACTGAGGTGCAATTATATTTTTAATTTATGTTTTTAATGATTGGAGAAAAATATTATGTGAACCATGATGACCTTTATTCTACCCTATAGCTCTAATAAGAGTGTCTATCCCATCCTAATATTGTAGCTTTCATCCCAAATTGTAAAAATAATTTAAAATCCTGGCAAACAATTATCCAAAATTGACCAATAACTTGTTTCTTTTCTGAATAATTATTTATTGAAACTATATAAAAATCATAAAACTATCCTAAGAATTAATTAAGCATATCCCATCTATTAAATCAAAATATCGTTCCATCGTTTAAACATTCTTAGACCTCAACGCCACCTAATATAGCGTAAAGTTAGTAGACCTTTCCTCACATGGTGTCAAAACACTATTTGTCAGGACTTTTTTTAATTTTTTCCCCTTCCTAAGGAAAATATAGTGGCAGCAGTAGGATATATTTTCCCAGACCTGTATGGATTCTGAGATGAGCATCTTGTGTTAATCAGGGAGAGTCCGAATTGTCCTTGGATCGAGTCCAACTGATAGGGACCCCCCACTACCTACTATTTACTAAATTAGTCTGTTTCTTCTATTTTGTGACGTTTATCTGTTACTACGTTACTTGCGTGTAATGTATTTGACTGTATCTTGGGATCGCATTCAGTCTATAATATCCGATGTTGTAAAAAAAAAACTTAGACCTGCAAGGTGTAAGTTACCTTCCCACACCTTCCCAGAGTAAATTCTTAAGAGGATAAATTACACCAAGTAATTGATAATTGATTTTTAAACCGCTAGTTAAGGGTGTAGAATGCAATATAATTAATTTATATACATCTTAGCAGGAAAACGTTTAGAGGCAACACTGTTTAAAGTGCCGGAAGCAAGCGTTCAAGGAGTAGTATATCATTGGTCAGACAGTTGTGCCTTGTCCAACCCCTTCATAAATCCAAGCCCTTCAGGTACAAAGCAGACAATTACAAAACCAGTGCCAGTTTTAATGGCGAGGAGCCAGCGTTTTGTACTCCGGTCTCCTGACCACAGCTGATTACTGAATTATCAGCCTTTTATTGTTGTATATGCATTGATATAATATTTATAGCGTTTATTTTTTGTTTTATAAATTAGCTGTAGATAATTTTGTGTCTAGAAATAGAGATAAATTCATTATTTTGTGCTTTATCAGAGTATTTTAGTTTACTTAATCACCTAATGTTTGGCTTCAATTTCAATTTCCGTTAAGATCAAATATAATATGCTTTATATTTGTAAAAACCATCTGTTATCGGCAGATTTAACGGTATTCAGAAAGGATAAATCAGCAAATCATTCCTTTTTTACCTTTATTTATTGATACACAACTAGCTAATGTGAAGTAAATATGAATAAATAGCATCTTTGACATGAAGTGATGTCTCCCCTTTATTGATATATGATTATTATTAATTTATATGATCTCTATTCCAACGTGTTCAGTTGTAGACAGTCCTTGGTGGGTGTCCGTGCAGATTGTCGTTTGTATATTCAATATTCTAATGCAATCATGGACGTGAGGAAGGGTACCATTTCGTAATTAAAAGCTGGATTCCATATCTCTAAATTAGTTTTCTTAGCCTATATGTCAATACGTAGAGCAGTAACTAGAGGAAATTACTTGGGAAGTAATAACTGAAAAAATCTATGTATAGTAATTATTGGTAATATTTACTATCTTTCTAATTATTGGAGTATTTTAGTATTCTAAATTATGGGTATTCATTAGGAAACTTTACTATATCACAAGGTATATTAAAAAAATGTTAAAAAAGTAAACATATAACAATTTTCGGTTAAGAAACAAAAAATTTATATAACCCTGATTAGAAAGTACAGTATAACGTGGTGAATGCGAAACCTTAAATGGAAGTGGCAATGATTTCCTAAGGGATTAAATAATAAGGGTTATAATGCCCAAAACGCCTTATAAAGTACAACTTTGCCTAAGTAACTAAGTTTAAACGTTACCAGTTAAAGTTTCCAAAACGGTTGAAAGTTGAATTGAAGCCGTGGCGGAATGAAACAAGAGATGTACGATTCTTATTACTTCTTAAGTATTTCTAGCCGTTTCATTAACCCTGAAAAGGTATATCGGCTAAAGTTCTGTGAGGGACTTGAAAGATGGGCAAAGCCCCTTGAAGCGGAGCCCCAATCAGCGCGGGCCCCGCCCAATTATAAGGGTTTTTCATGGCTTCACGTCTACCACCCCGCCAAGTCGGATTTTGCTCCATTAGTGGAGGAATTTAATACTTCTTATTAAACTTGTGAAATCGCCCTTATGGGCGAATATTGACGGTCTACTGGAACTAACCATAGATATATACGTTATAATAAGGAGGTTTATTGCCGAGTCCGATGGATCTACTTTCATTTCAGGTACGCATCATCTGGGGTTTGTTAGATAAATCTACCCTATTGAGCTGTAGTTGTGATCTATGACCTCATTCATCTCATATTTACAGTCCAGGATCCTCCCACTCATTCATACAATGTATTCTAATACACAGGCATCGTATGATGGTCACAACCTTTGTAAAAGAAAGCGGAGGTTCGGGAGGATCTCCGAACGGAGAAGCGCCTCCATCAGCCACATCGCCGGATATGGCTCGGAGATTGACTAAGAGAGTGAGAGCCACAGGCACTCACTACATTCTTGGAGACAGTCGTGAATTTATAGCGGGTTACAAAACCACTGCCGCACTAATCTTCGAGACTGATTATAGGGTATGTGTAAAGCTGCACAATGACCATACTAAGGCAATAAGATAATTAAATACGGTTTCGTTAATCGCACGACTTTGAAGGAATGAGATCAAGCATGTCATGTATATTGAAATCCTTATGACGAGTTCTGTGGGTGAAAAATAAAATTAACAGATTCATGTTACATGTATATGTAACATATTAACGTACTCATAGATGTACTTCATGTGTGACTTTTCCATTGCGCTTCATCACTTTATCCCGTATGCCAGATTGAACATGATAAATTAGTTGTCTGTGGTACACTGATTGATGGAAGCAATAATTTTTTTTTCAAAGAACAATTTATAAAAAAGTGAATAAATTTTAAAATTGACTTTTAAGAGGCAACAATCGTAAATGCATATGTAATACATGCAATCCAATGTCAACATAGTTTTTTTACAGAGCAGTTTTTTCATAGCGTTTCAATTAGTGTTGAAGAGACTCATCAAAGCCCCGCATATATCTCTCGATATTTTTTTTCTTTATTTTCTACCAGTCATAATGCGCATGATATTTTTTTTTTTTAAATACAGCTTTGTTCATTAATTGATATGAATAAATCAAGTATGTTGTAGCAACCGCTAACTATATATGTAAATTACCCTACACTCGGGTTAGTAATGTATTATAATATAATGTAAATCTTGTAAGCTTCTTTGGAATAAATCAGGGTCGCGGCACGTGGTAGGAAGCAGGCAGACATACGGGCACCGACAGACGGCAATAAACCAAGAGAATTAGCCACCTGACTGCCTTATAACCTAGGGCAAGGACACTTACCCCTATTAGAATAGACCTTCAGTCCCTTCTAGGAGCCATAAAAAACACACCCTTTTATCCCAACGGTCATATAAACTAAAAGGAAATGGTCACCTGTGTATCGTAAAACATACCCCTGGCAGACAGACCCAGCCTTCCACGAGGGAGGGGTTACGATATTTATATCAGTAAATTTCGCCCTGAAGAGACACTCTGTTTCCTAGTCTCCTGAGCCACACTACTTGTAACTTGACACCAGAGGCACTTGGCCCCTGGTAGGCCCACTCTTCACTCTTTTCTAGTCTCTACATACCGATAGCCGCTATCACCCGTCGCGATACGCCTACTCAGCCTTCCGCTAATCTACTCTATGACGGCACTTTGCCACACAGCCTATAGCAGACCTCTTACGACTTGTACTTATTACGCTGCCGATCTCTCGCCCGAACTCTGAAAACTGGTCTTATTCTTTATGAACCTCTGAACCTCATCCTGAACACAGTGTCTTGTCGGGACAAATTCCTATCAATAAATGGAGTCAGATATTAACGCCTACATGGAACATGGTCCATGTTATTAACTACAACAATCCGACAATTGTTGACCTCCGACAATTGTTCACCTTTTCCGACAATTGTCACCTCCGACAATTGTTCAACCATATCCCGACATATGTAAAAATAAAATCTATAATTATAAAATAAGATTCAGTTTTGTAGTAAATCTAGTCCTATTGGTAGTAGTCATTGTAAATTTCTTCGTTTCAGGTGAGTTTTATTGATAGTTATTGATTAATTTAATATAAGATTTAGCTAATCTTAACTAAATAATCAATTTGTTGCTAAAATTTTTTATATTAATAGTTGCTTCACATTAATAATCGGATAAATAGATGTTTTGAATGCTTTTGCTAAAGATTTGTTGACACATGTGAGTGCCGGTAATTTTGCCATATGCACTATTTTCTTTAAAGTACTAGCCGGTTGAAAGTTGAATCTTAGTTACTAATTTAATAAACTGTGACTAGTTTAATAAACGCAGACACGAATCTAAAATCATTAACACTACATGCTGTGCTATGAAAATAATGGAGAATTTTTGCGCATATTAATTATATTATATAACATAATTGTAAGTGCTAGCAAGCAATACTGATATAAATTGGAGTAGACAGAAGCAGTAATAGGCTGTGTAATTCGTAAACCATTTTGATTTATCTATTTGTCCCCTTCAATTTCCATTTAACGTCACTCCTTCGCAATATTTCCCAAAACTGTAGCAGTCGATTACTATTGAAATTTAAACATGACTTATTGTAAGCATTAACTTCAATCGTGTTCATACAGGGCAGTCATAATCCTCGAGAAGTGGTTTTAATGAAATTTCCCTATGCTTGTATCTTGTATCGTATCATAAGTCCTCATTTCTTCAATTCTAAAAAAAACTGTATTTACTATTATATTTTAGTAAACAATAAATTATGAGTTCAGTAAACGCACAAAATGTTGTGAAGATATGAAAAACTCCATCAATTTCTTAATCAGTTATTCTGTGACCGAACCCCGGAAACTTGAAGAAGTATATAAGTTAATGATCGTCAACGAAAAACGTGAAGAAAAAGGAAAGAGGTTGAATGTAGTTACAGAACGAGAGTTGTCACAAGACTGTTTTTATTTGAGCCTTTTAAAGCCTCTCTAAATACATTCGGGATGTTTACATCCCGATGACTTGAGGATTAGGCTGGCTGCCTACGATGTCCGAACCTTAACTGCAAAACTCTGGTTACGTTACTACATTCTAGTTGGGATGTGTGGGAACAAGTGGGGTCTGGGTTTTTTTTTATTTCAAAACCTCTTTATTATAGCATGAACAAAATAAATAATAATTAATAATTGAAATACGAATTTCTCCTCTTTCTGCCATTCACAGGAACCTACGATGTCCGAACCTTAACTTACAGTCTAAGATATCTGGTTACAATTATCCTTGGAAAAATCCAACTTTTGTTGCAAAACCCTGGGGTAACTTTAATACAAGTTTTGAGGTGAAATATTTTTCCTTGTGTCATAGTTTCTTGACGTCATTGTGCCTCACCTACTATATTATTGGTTTTATGTTTAGGTTCAAATGAACTAATACAATAGAAGAAACCAAGTTCTTAGCTAAAAGATTACTTTCACTAATTGCAGAAAATTAATATCGAAAGTAAATTATTGAAAGATATTACACAGAATGCTGGAACGAGAAGGAAAGAGTTTAAGAACGAAGTGAAAGTTGCAAGACTGAGACGACATGACCCCAAGTTTTGTGAAGTTAGGGGATTTTAATAAGATTAATTATAGTTGGGAAACTAGCCGCTGTGGGCACCACCTGCGGTGCAAAGTTCCCCCGGGAACGCCTCAGTCTTAATATAGTGTTTTAATTACAGGTTGGGAGCGGTGGATCTTTTGTATCGATCGTCTTTTAAATAACTTATGCTGATATGAGTAACTTATGCTAAAGTTCTTTAAGAATGATGCAATCATTATTCCGTCAAATAAAAAATACACGACTCTAGACAAGTATCGTAGGACAGGTAGTACAAGTTGCGTTGCTGACTACCACTAAACTACACAACACCCTAATCAAACTTCAAACTGACTATGGAGAGTAGAGGGTGAGTATGGTCTTAGAGCAGACGGTGTACGAGCGAGTTGGTAGCTAACCGACCCTATCTGTTAAACAAACATTTGCACTCCAACGCCAAGATAATTGCCCCGGTAACAAGTAGTTGGTACTATTTCTGAGTTCAACGAAGCCGTGAATTAAGTTTTTTATTTTGTATAGATGAGAAAATTACCATTTTTAAAACTCTGCCACATTTCGGGTTTTATCTGTCCGAATTTATTATTATAAAGGAAATAAAATGGAAAACGGATCAACCTGGAAACCTTTTCAAATGGTTATTGTGATTTGGGAGTTTATGGAAATAAAGATTCCCTAAAAAGTACACTGGTCTTTATTTAAACTGTGGATCTGCATAATTAATTGAGGAAAACCATTATTTATCTCAAAAAAAATTGCCCAAAATGTTAGAATTACTTAACATTGCACTTTCAAAATTCAATAATTTTTATTAACTATGTACTTTCGAGGTGAATTCATGAATGCTACTCCTACAAGCCAATAACTCAGTAACAACATAATTTGATAAGTTATTCATAAGTTATTTAAATGAGGTATATAAAATAGCTTGACGAATACCTGGAATATTAACCAGCTCACAAGGGCACTGGGGATTCTCGACTTAATCTTCCTAGGAAGTTGGAAAGCATTAGAGCTGAACTAAAGCTCCCCTAATACGGCCCATAATAGCCAAGCTGTAACTATAACAGTTTAGACCGATAATAATTATATCCAATATTAGACCAAGGTATCATGTGCTCAGGGGACCGCAGTCGGCTGCCGGGTCCCGGGGTTGTAGCAACTATCCACCAAATAGAAAATTAACAATCTTCTTGCGTTAATGAGCGCCTTAGCCCGGTTATGAGCGCGCTAATAGATTAGAAATTGCTTAGTGAAATATGTGACGTTATTTTTTTTGTATAGTGCAGCATTATTGCAGATTGAAATACTTTTACAATCTAGCTAAAGATATGTTTTATACAGGTAATAATGGTCTTCATTTTAATTTCATAGCCCCTTTAAATATACAAATAATTATATATAATTAAAGATCCTCAGGTGAATCTATTTACAAATTATTTGTGTATTTCCTGTAGAATCGCTAAATTATATACAGGTTTTGTTATTTTGTAAAAATTATATAATAAATAAACAAGTATAATAAAAAATATTATACGTGACTGGACTAAACTTACTAATAAAGGTGATGGGGCTCACCTTTTTGATCAAACTTAAAACTAACTTACATACTAATTCTTAACCCAACTCTTCCCCGACAGTCTGTTGCATCGATGCGGGAGGGGTGGTGGGGCCATAGTGTTAAACACTGGGTGGCTAGTAGCTGCAACGAGTCAAAAAACTTAATGTGTCTCCAGCGGATGAACTCACCCACCGACGGCACACCAAGCTACGGGTGCAGGTAGGTCAGCGTTCTTTAACCTCTCGAGAGAATTATGTTGCACCACTTTTCGCATGATCCCGTTCTGGAAATGATTTGATGCGGAGAATTCGGAAGTGGTGAAAATCTAGCAACCTTTTAAATCAATCAACCTAAACCGATTCCCTGCTAAACACACAATAAAACCAAGAAAAAAATATTTTTTATAAAACAAATATTATTCTGATAGTGTTTCATGCACCTTTATTTGGCATAAAACCGCCACTTCTATAAAATACATTTTTCAGCTCGACTTGAATTGATAAATTACGAGAAAAAATGATGAGGAGAAAAAAAAATTTGCCTTTAGATATACTACTTTAAAGTTGTATCGACTTCCTAAATGACATTAGAGCCACTTTCATACCCAATTGAGAAGAGATGGATAAACGTAACCGCCTTCATCTATGCGGAACGCTAACCCGGCCACAAAATGCCCTCAACGTGTCGCACACGACACAGATACGAACTGTCGCCCTGTGAAACAGTTGCCAGCAGAACATCGCATTAGTGCAGGGTGATATATGTTTTTGAACCACATGTGATTACCAAGGAACACTAGATACCTGCACCAACAACAAATAATATTATATACCAATTATATAGTATATATATATAATTCAAAAATCTGTGATCCACGTACTGAAATTAATGTAATGAAAATTAAAAAAATGCCAAATTACCTCTAAGTATTACTTTTCCTATTTTCCAGACTCATTAATTATGGTTTGCAAAATGATTACATAGCATATGTTGCTTCTAAGAATTTTTTTTCCATACAAGAAGGGCTTCAGAGGGTCTAGAAAGGAATCTGAAAAATTCCAACTACTCATAGGAAGTAGGCTGGAAGTTCTGAGAACTCTCTAACTAGAAGAATGCTCAGGACATTCTTGTTTCTCAAGCCAGTCATTAAAACTTCAGGAGAAATTTAATGGTTCCTTATTTTTAATTAGTGCTTGCGCCCTTGAAAGGGCTGGGTTCGAACCATTAGTTTCGAAACAAAACGTTCAATATAAATAAGTGAATAAGTCAAAATCCAAAAATATGCTTTGTTTCCGAAATTAAAAAACTTACCCGAACCTATTGAAGTTGAGTAGCAATGAGTTCAGGCTATTTAAATACGTTGATTATAATTCACCCATCTCTCAACAGAAAACAAATTACTAATCTACAAAGTTATACTTAAGCTAATCTGGAAATACGGAATAGAGCTATGGGGGACAGCAAAAAAGTCGAATATCAATTCCCCCCCCTTCTTCCTGAGGTAAAACCGGGTTTCTCAACAAGCACGTGAAGCGGGCTCATGGGGTTACGTCGCCTGTGGTGCGCGTATTCCGATGCAATGGGATTGTTGCACCGGTCAACGCACCTTACGTTATTCTGTTTTCTTCTATATTCAAAACAAAAAAACAACCACACGAAAACAAATAATAAAGAAAGGAAAATTTCATCAGAACAACCTTTAAACTTAGTAACTACTATGTACATTTTCCATATTAGCTATAATTTTTTTTTTTTTTTCCCCGACGGCAGTCGATCAACCGTATCCAATTACGTCAGCAACAAAACCCTTCATAACGATCTTAATAGACCTTACATTCTTGAACTCATCCCTTCCATGTTTATGAAATTCCATAGTAACCTATCCAACCACCCTAATCCCCTAGCACAGTCATTGCACTGCACCACTCATCCCAATCATCCTCCTCGGAGACTGAAACGGCAGTGGCCTCGTGATCTGCTATAAATTCGTAACTGCGGGAGTCCTGGCAATGGCCATTTTTCCAATCATGTCCTGCGCGTATGTGGCTCTCGCGTTCTCCGCTGGCACGTATCCGGTGACGCGGGTTACGGTGGAGCGTGGGGGACTTCCCAAGACTCCGCTTCCTCTTTCGCATGCGATGGAGGTGACAATCATGTGGATTTGGGAGGTCTCTGAGCTGTTTGCAAATACTTTATGAATGAGCGAGTGAATGAAAATTGTAAACATGGTATAAATAAAAACATTTATCACAGTTGCTTATAGTCCAACGAGGCAGATTTTAATTTTATCATAATAAAGTTGTTGTTGTAGATTATAATTTAAAATGTTGTTTATGATGGGAAATTAGTAGATTGAAAATTTAAAAAGATTAAAAATAGTTGAGAAATATAGAACGATGCCTAGGCTAAAGTAACCGAGATTCGACCATCTGACCGTTTACAGGAAACATCATCATTAATTTATCAAACGGTGCCCAAATACTTAATATTTCCATAATCTATATTAATAACTAACTTATTTCAATCATAACAAAGACTATATTTTCAGAAACGGAAACGTTCGTGACCATCACGATCAAATAAATATATGAGGAGGATTCATAATTTAAAAATAATGTATATCGCATTTATACTTCTAAAAACTAGATTATAACTTGTATAGATGGCACCCATGAAACATTTGGGCATAACTTAAACATATGCACACTTCCAAAACGGGATACACATGAAAGTGGTCCGACTATTACATTCCAGCAGCGGCGAAACAGGGAGCTCCACGAAGATTTTGAGCTGCCTACGGTGGATGAATTCATTTGCCGTAGACATATCAAATTGGAAATTTATGAAAAACCCCGTGTTTAACATGATTACCTCCGCTACGTTTCCCCATCGGCAGTTAAAGCAGGAACGCTCTAGTTTTAAGTTAGTATGTAAGTATGATTTAAGATATTTTTAAGTCCCGCATTTTAATCCGAAGGTGAGCCCATCAACTAGTCCTGTTGTAGTGTATCATTTATTAACCGTAAAAAGATCATGTTTGTTTTAAGATAAGGACTCCTTAAAATGCATCAAATGCAGTAAATGGAGTCACCCACAACTATTTTAAATTGTTTAGTTTATAATTTATAACTTTTAAAAATATTAAAAATAGGGGTTAAGAGGAAGAAAAAAAAAACTCTATGATTTGGAATGAGTTTTATTCCAGTGATTTTTATTCCAGACCAATAAAAACGAAAACACCATACAAATTAACCTCCACAAAGCCCAGCAGAACCTTCCCCAAAGTACCCCAATATTGAAGAATAAATACATTTGGGTAACGTGGTAAACCTCATTGGTCCCTGAATAAAACTATGGTATCGACTCTTGAAATTCTTAAAATAACTAAATTTCATAAGGGTAGCCGTAGGAAAAATAAAAACATACAATACAATCTAAATGGCAAAACTAGATATGACTTTATTAATTTCCCATCTCTAACTGTTTGTTGCTACTACATTTGTTGCTTAGAGTTGATCCTGCTGTAAATAACTAAAAACTGATAATAAAATTATTCAAAATAAATGACTCCACCGATGTATTCGTATTGTCTCGAAGACCACTCATCCGCTAAACTACATCTACCACATGAACACATCTGCATACAAACTCGTGCTCAAGTATACAATAAGGATATTAAAACGAAATCCACAAGGCTACAGAACTCGGCAAACATTTGCTAAAGCTTCTAAAAATTACTGTTGCCATGCTGCCAAAGCATGTTCGTTCTATTTTTTGCTCCGTAACCACCCCATTCCGTCAGCGACACATCTCACCGTCCTAGCCAATAATTATAATTATAATTATACTTTTTTTTTTTTTTCTTAGCTCTCAAACTTATAAAAATAGGATGTGGGAAAAATAAAGAAAAATTATTTTGGGCTAATGAGTGCCTTTCACTAAGGGGAGTCCCCCATTTGAAGGATGTATGAGAAGGATATAGGGTGTGGAATGCCTAAAAAGGTGGATGGAATCAGGAAGGTAGTGAGAGTCTACCAAGGGTTGAGCCTAGGGGCACCTAGGCAATGGATTGTAGTCGGCCAGGCAATTCCTGGCCCGCCCCGGCAGGGGCCTGAAATGAGTCAGCCTCTCGGCCGTATAATTATACAACGTGCTTTTTAGCGTAAAAATATATTTTGTGCCTACATTGATTGCGGGAGTGTACTGGATTAAAGGGTTACTTTCATAACGACAAATATGAGAAACATTTTGGGAACGAATATTAGTATTAGTATTTTTGGGAACGAATTTGGACAACATCTAGGACCAGATATTAAAGGGAAAATATCAATAGTTGTTCGAGGGCTAGAATTTCTGTTTCATTGTCCCATTCATAACTCAAATGAGTGTAAAATAACCACTTGGTTTTTTTTTTTTTTTTTTTTTGGATGTATTTATAGGTTTAAGACTTATTAAACACTCGCTTATTACTGTAAAATGTCTTCAAAGTCCTATTTTAAGTGTCTAATTTTAATGTTTTCTTAATATTTGGTAAAAATCAGGGACATTATATTTTAGACAGCTTCTGAACTGAGGCCTGGAATTCTAGAAAGAAATGAAGAAAAAGGACCATCATTTTTCACGTATAGTTTTTTTTTTAACCGTTATTTGTAATTTCTCAGAAAATTCTATAATCTCTATATATTTTGAAATTTTTATGAGTATCCCATTACAATTTTAGACCGATTGCATCAATCATACATATATACATGCATACATACATTAAGAGTTAAAAAAGAAAAAAACCTATTTCAGGAAGATGCCACCACAGAGTTTTCTTGCGAGAAATATTAAAAGTGTAATTTTAAAGAACGAAATTTAATAAATGTTAATAATAATACCTGCGGTAAGTCTTATCCTAATTCAGCTGAGTCCGGTAATGGTAGTTTTAAACTTTAAAATAAATTTAAGAAGGAACTCTTAGTGTGTTAGCTTTTAAGGTGTCAGAAAAACTTTAAAATGATAAATGACATCCATTAGGCAAAACTTTTTAAAACTCGACAAGTGCGTAAATAAAATACTTCACATTAAATTTAGTTGAAATATTGATTGAATTCCTTTCAAACCAATTACAATATTGAACAAAACAGTAAATACATTTGTTGTATTTTTATACTAGCTGAAGGTTTTAAGCCAGCCCTTGCCCTGATATCACAGTGCTGTTATATCATTAATTAAATTTAAAGGATATCATTTAAAGGAGGATCGGTGAAATGGAACTTGCAACTAATTTATTACAGGACATATAAAACCCAAGCTGTCGATCAACTAGTTAAACAAAACTCAGGGCCACTCACTTCTAATACTATAACCTGAATAGTAAAGTGTTTAGATTAAGCATGAAAACGAAATTGTCAAAAAATGTTTCTTTGCTTGCGAGTTTTTTTTTGTAACGCCATAAGATCGTTGCCTAGCCACTTATATTGATACTTCCAAAAATCAAAAAAATACTTTGCTAAAATGGGCTTCTTCGAAGTTAACAATGAACAGTTAGGTTCTTACCGCTGCAGGTGCAAAAACACAAACTCATAAAATTAGGTATTAATAGGGAAAAAAATTTGGGATTTCTTTCCCGGGACTTCTATTAGAGAGAATTTAATTAATGTGGCCACTAATCTTTGAAATCGGCAACATCTTCATCAACGACGAGCTTAACGCGTTGTGATGACGCCTTCTAGATTTTAAGGAGGATACGGTGAGCTCTTATCGCTTAGCTGTACAAATCCTTTCCTGACGGGGAATATTCCTTTTAAACGTTGCTATATCTCGGTCACAATAGTTAAAGAAACGACCACTTTAAGGAAAATAAATTGAAACATGTTCAAATATTCCAGTTAATGTGAGTGCAAGTAAAAATCATATCACTGTATTATTACGGTTCTGCCCGGAGAACCACTACAGAAGATACGAAGCTGTTTCACATCATCTGCAATTTAATATAACCGTTCAAAAAAGAGCGCTAATCACTAGGGAGCTTGTGGGCATTCCCTCTTTTGGTAAGAATAAAATTTGGTTTTTGCCATTTTGGTTGACCCATTACTGGCGGTAATAAACTATATTTTGTCCTGGCAAAAAAGGAAGACTCCTTTTCAAAACTAACACTAGTAATTGCGTTCACTGAACTGCCTTGGAAAAAGAGATTTGACCTGTTTTCACACGGAACGTAAGCGTGCAAGTTAAAGAGATGTGAAACCTCCAAAAAAAAAATCTGACTTTAAAAAAAATGCATTTCACCCCTTCCAAAATGACCATTTCTATTAAACATACAAAGGGGTAAAAAATTGTTTTCAGAAATAAACATGGACCATATGAACGGGGATGAGACTGTTACATGTATATATTGTGATTAAAGACACCCTATTTCGTGATCTTCGGTGATTATCGGTGAACTATCTATGCCAGACAAACTATAACTAAATTAATAGGCTCTCAGAACCCGTGATGCAGTCACTGAATAGCTCAAAAAAGGCCAAAATGTCTAAAGAATATATCTCATATGCCTGTTATTAGAGGTAGATATGTGAAAAAAAATTAAAATAAAAGTAAGTTTTATTCCACGACATGTATTTTATGATAATAACTGAAATGTTAACGAATGTAGGCTCATTTTATGTACCCATAAATATGTAGTTATTCGACAGCCATGTGCCCACAACTTGTTACACGAGCGTAGCAAAACCCCCTGCCGTAAGACAACAGATATCTCAACCGAAGCAGTTTAACTTGAGACATTTCCGACAACTGTTACCAACTGACTCTACATTTGTTTCAAATTAGGGGGTGGATATGGCTTAGGGGGAAACGATTCAACTTGCGACTGCTGTTTCATCTGTTTTGGCAGTAGGGGCGGTGAAAAATAAATTATAGGGCAATCCAAACTTCAAAACCCAAGTGAAATGCACGATTATATATGTAACAATCCTAAGTATCCGAAACTATCAATGAATGAAAAATATACATTATAGCTCATTATGTATTATGTAGCAAATATAGAAAAGGGAAGTAATTAGGCTCACATCCTTACTACACCAACTTGGGTTTATTAGACTAATAAACTTATAAGAGACCAGTATACGATGGGCGATAAAATAACCCACAGCAAATTATTATAAGACACCGATTTTTAAAATTTAATTTTTTGTCATTTTCTAAGATGCACACAACCTATATTTCATTCAGAATATATCTTGGCATTAAAGGTTGATTTCTGATTTTCAGCTTGATTTGAAATCACTTCAAATAAATATTATTATAACAGGTTTCTCAGTAGGACTTGTTTTTTAGAGTGTGAATTTTTTTTATATCGTTACATATGCTCATTACCTACAGTTACCTGGGGATCTAGAGGGCCTCTAAATTAAATCATGTTCATTATTCACTGGCTGTGAATTTATTTCTTGGGTGAACTCCCATCTTTCAGGTATCCAAGACACTATAATTTTCGAGCTGCAATATAAGAATTTTTCAGATAGTCCTCTTAAAAGGAACGGGACGAGATTATAAAAATTTACCGAGTGATAATAACTTTTTCCGACGACCCCCTTGAAAAAACTACATCAAAGACATAGAATTTTCTTTTCACCGCGCCTAAGAGATAAAAAGGAAGAGGAGAGATAGTGGACAATAAGTCGTAACTAATGGGGAGAAGAAAAATACAAGCCGAGCCAGCCATGAAAAGAGAAAAGGCCCAGAGGAAAACCTCTTTCTTAGGATTAATCAATCTCTTTCAAGGCTAATTAGGGTTCCGTTAGATTAATTATTACCCTAATTAATAGTCTCATATATTTACCTTAGGGGGGTGCGCTCTAACTTTCTTACTGGTGCCACAACTTGGGCTCTCTCTCAATAGGCCAGCGGGTTAGGCTCTCTACAGCTCTGAGAGGTAGGCCTAATTTTCTAAGGTCTCCTTCCCCCTCCCCCTCTCACCGGAAGTCCGTAAGATTTGAAAAGTAACTTTCATCTAGCACTTAAATCAGTGAAATTTATTTAATGGGCCGAAATTATAACATTTAAGGCTGAATGGGATAAGTCTCTAGATGCCTTCTCTTACGGGTCGATGGCCTCACCCCATTTCAGCGGCTATATTTTAGAAATTTCGTTTGGATTTTCCACCATGGAGAATTTCCACATTGCCTGTTTTATCTCTTCCCACCAATTTCATAGAACTTTACTTGGAAATATAATTCGTATTAACAGTAGTTATGTATTTATGATCGAGGAGTTATTAGTTGGCAAACTATGATTTCAACGCACTTGTAAAATATGACAAACGTACGATTCGGGGGTTAATCATTACAGCTCCGGTGTTTGTAGCAAATGTATGTTAATACGAATATTATGTTGTAACATTTATCTTATTTGATATAAGTTACTAAAAAGTCATAATAAACATTGAGATTTAGGATACTAACAGGACTAACAACACTATAATTCAATGTATTATAATGCTAATTTAACTAACAGTCTATGCATTAATGTTTAGGTAATCACGACTGTTTAGGCCACAGCCATGTTCACGCATACAGTAATGAGACTTTAGAATCAAATTAAATTTATGTATTTTATCCAAGTTGAATTTAGGTTTCTATATTCGTAGGGGCGGCGAGAGTCAATTTAAATGATGTTTATTACCTGCAAGAATGCGCTCTGGAGACACCTAGAGGGTAGTAAGTATAAGTTTTGTTTGGTACACGAACCACAGACGCAAGTAAGTCCATTCGGATTGACAATTTTAGACCAAAACTATGCTGGTGTTCCTCGAGGCAAGACACGTGTTCTCTCACATAAAGTGAGATATTAGCCTTTGTGTTAAAAGTGGTTTCAGCCATCAGAAGCGTCTGTATTTCCTTTGTACATTACTTCCTTCTCGGTAAATGTCCAACAGACAGTACTGTTGCTCCAGTTTCAGATTAAATTTCTGAATTGTACAATGTATGTTTAGCTATCCAACAAGGTATACTTTAACACTCACTATGTTTGGTTAGACAAACAAGAAAATGTTGCTCAAGTTGTTCAAGACAAATCCTATGAGTTATAACAAAACAGGGAAAATGCGGCACTTGAAATGTGAAATTCACCCCGAGTGTACGATAAGCATTTAGCCCGGGAAAGCAAAGATGCCGAAGCTACTACATCAAACTCCTGGAAAGTTGCTGCTATCTAATTAGTAGCCTGCTTGTTCTGCTTTGTTCGAGTGTCGACTCCTCGAGAACCCTCCACTTCATATCTGAAGAAATTACATTCACCCCTTTGCAAAATTAGCGGGGCCCTAACTTAGATATAATTATATTTCGCTGTCGTAAAATTTAGGCAAATATCTATATTTCACAAATGAATACGTTTTTATTACAAAATTTGGTACTTGAAAATTACAACATGTTACCTTGAGTTAAAGTCGCAGCACAGCACATACCTGAAACGAAAAATAAATAAATTAAATTGATGTCTTTATGAAAATTTAATATGCACAAACATAAATTGAATAATGAAATGCCTGATGATCAACAAAGACTATCTATATATTGCACTGTTAATATTGTTAATCATAATATTTATGTTAATTAATTTGTTTGTCATATTACTTCATCTTTTGATAGGTCTAAGTTTAGGTTCATACTTGAGACGAGTTTTGTTTTTAGGGGGGGGGGGATTTCAACCTTAAGGGCCATTAATGCAGGCATAGAAAGGATCATTTTCGTGGTTTTGTTTTAATTACTTTAACTTTTACTACAACAGGGTCTGGCACGCAGGTTTGCTTTACAAACTCAAAGGAAATTTACCACAAACCCTATTCCTAATCCTACAATCCTACCTTTCAAACCATTTCTTCCAAGTCCGCTGTGGTTTGGAATATTCTAACTACTATCCCATTAAAGCAGGAGTTCCACAGGGCAGCGTCCTGGGTCCCATCCTCTATAATCTATACACTGCTGATGTCCCCTCTACTACCGATACCTTCTTGGCAACATACGCAGACGACACTGCAGTCCTGTCAACCCATCCAGACCCTGATATAGCATCCCAAAACCTTCAAAAACACCTTGACGAAATCGAGTATCGGTGCAACCAATGGCGAATCAAAGTCAACGAAAGAAAATGTTCCCACATAACCTTTACCCTCTGCCGCAAGTCCTGTCCGCCAGTCTTTTTAAATTCAATTCCTCTCCCTGTGTCCTGTGTCCTCTCTGTGTACGGTATTTAGGCTTCCATCTCGACAAAAGACTGACATGGAACCCACACACGAGACTAAAAAGACAAGAACTAAACAGACGCTTTGGACAACTGTACAGACTACTTCGAAGGACATGGAAGGACATCGAAGGACATAATTTTATAAATTAGATTCATAATTAAAGGGGAAAGTAATTTAAACATGTTTAATTAAATTTATTTATTTTTAATAATTTATCTGTATGTGTTAAATTTAAATCGCTTTTCATTATTTTATATTCAAATATTATTATATTTTCACATATATTTTATGTTTTGATGCCTATAATATACATTTATAAATTTTCTTAATTTATTTTTTTCTCCTTAATTCAACCTGTTCAAAATATAAATAATTCAACCAAAGTAATAATAAAAAATATAGCAACTCAAGGGTTTTTTTTTGTTTTTATTTTCCCCCTCCCATAGCTCCTCTAAATTTATAGATAATTATATATAACTCGAGCTCTGATTTGTATATATTTGTAGGAGCTTCAGTTTGTAACTATATATGTAAACAATTTGCACGGTATCCGATGGTATCCATCGCGTTGGAGCTATAAACAAGGCAACTTAGCTTGTAAATTCGATACAATTTGATAAACTGAGTTCATAGTTAGCAATGAAATTCGGCTTTGCTTCGAGATTTGAAACCTGCTTTGCTTGATGAATTAAAGCTGTTAGATTTGTATCATATTTATTCATGGAAACCTTTTACGTCATACTACCCATGCCTACACTAGGTGTGTTACAATTTTTAGCTTCAATAATCTGTAGTTGTTCTTTAATGCAAGAAAATAGTTAATTTTGATAAATGATTTCATTCATACCATATAAAAAATATTTCAGTAAATCTTTTATTGAAATAGTATTTGCAGTACTCACACATACAATTACTCGTATCTCCCAAATTATATTTTGGAGTAACCTTATGCATTGTTCTTCTTTTTAAGCTAGTTGAAGTGACATGGGATTTGCCCATTTAATAATTTTTGCTTGAAATGGAGATCATGGGTTAACGAATGATACCAATATAGAAAGCTCCTCCAAATTCTTCAGCTGGAATGGCACCTACCCAGCTATGAAAAAGGAAGCAGGGATCATAGAGATCGCCCCCCCCCCCCAAGAGATAACAGCCCGAGAGCCGCAGACGATCCGAACATGACGGGAAAAGACTAGCAAGCTAGTGCTAGAACTCCCAATAAGGGTCTAGTTAAAGGAGATATTTTTTCCTTCAACCAAAACCGATTTAAAAAAAATATATTTTCATGACCCCTCAGGACATTAAAAATAATAACGATTATGTAAAAGGCCAAATCGAATATTTGATAACGCTTTAAGCTTTAGCTACCTTATTTTTAGCTATAATAAGTTTCCAGTAGATAATACAGAAAGGGATGGGTCATTGTTACAAGGTTTTTAGTTTGCAGTAAAAACTACAGAGGCCCACAGTGCAGCCCCAAGTAAAAGAGATTAAACAAATGAGCTTGGTGAGACGAGATTAGCCACAAGATAGAATGGCCAAGCGGATAACTATCGATCAGACAGACCAAACAGCACGAAGAGATAAGAACTGCTCATTACCGATCGTCCTTAGCGTGAGCAAGCTGACAGAAGACGATAGACTTACTATGGCTAATGACCAGTCGCTATGGTCTGGCCTCACAGTTGCTTCAGGAGCCACGAGGAAACTGTTAGCCACACATATTAATCCTCGGAAATGAATAATTCATGAGCAATTTTCACCTTACTCCCTTTTTTAGCCACTTAGGGAGGGTGTAAGTGAGAGAGAACTCCCATCTATTACATCAGTGTGAGAAAATATTTAGAAATAAGCTTTTAAAAGGGAAGAGGGGCGTCCGTTTTAAATTTTAAATTAACCTGTTATTACTAAATGGGCACATAATTGGCGTACTATTTTTCATTTTAGTTACCTAAGTATAATGTTTCAAGGGATAACACTACCTACGTCAAATACTTACTGCACTCTACAGAAGCTACGAATCTTCTTTAATTTTGAGAGGAGGGGAGTGTTAAACCTTATTCTTCCCTACTTAGGGTAGAAATTACCAGGTTTATTACCAGATTCGGATATGAACTCAGGTTCTTCAAATAATGATTTAGTGGTACCTAACTATTACATTACATTTTCATCACCCTGGTCTAACGTTTACGGTGCGGGATCACGGGTCCTTGATCCCCGACTGCTTGGACAAGTTTTTCTTTATAGAATGGATCTATTTAGTTTTAAATTAGTAGATACTTGAATAAAAAACATTGGACCCTGTCGGGTACAGATATGTGAGTCCCCAAGGTGTGGCGGAGACGCCCGCCGCGGGCTAGGGTCACTACAACCTCTACCCGCCGTCCGGCTAGCGCCCAGAAAGAGATTAGGCGGGCGGACCTGTGGTCTTTCACCCTGGCTGCTGGCCTAGTCGGCGAGCAGCTTAATTCGTTTTGATCTGACTCTATAAGATCTTAGAAGGTGTGCCCCGACAAAGCACTATGTTCAGGAGAAGAGGTACAGGGTAGGTTTATAGGTAGTTTATGTGGTCTTGGAATGACCACGAATTCACACTCGGTGTCTAAGGGTAGGCGAAAACCGTCCGGATCCCAAAGGTGAGTGTGAACCGGAGAGAAGCAGACTAGATTACCGTGGAGACGCTAATCAAAGATCTCGTGAAGCTCACTGTTACTCCGCTGCTCGAATGAAGTATGTCTGACCACTTTCATCAGTATACCGGTTTGTTTCTTTCTTTTTTTTTTTTTTTTTTTTTTTTTTTTTTTTTTTTTTTTTTTTTTTTTTTTTTTTTTTTTTTTTTTTTCAGAGCTCTCAAAATTAAAAATAGGAATGAGGAAAAATTATTAATGGAAAAAAGTGCCTTTCTCTAAGGGGAGACCCCTACTTAAAGGATGTATGAGAAGGATATAGGGTGTGGAATGCCTAGAAAGGCGGAAGGAGTCGGGAAGGTAGTGAGAGTCTACCAAGGATTGTTTCTTTCTGGCGTCTGTCGTAGGACACACGGTTTATATAGCAGGCCAGCCGTGGTGGGGATGGCTCGCACCAGTGGATGTTTCCCCCACTACCTTTTCCCATACTCCAACTGACGTCATAATTTTTATTTGTACAAATATAGAAACAGATATTTTCTGGGCAGAGATGAGGGTAACTTTTGATTATTCATAATTAGGAGGTGGCCACAAGAAAACGAAATTGAAGGTTGAGAAGGCAACGCCTATTGCTGATCCCCTGCAATTACGATCGCAAATTTGATCAAAAACTCCTCTTCGTAAGTGTCAGGTCAATGTGTTTTTTTTTTATTTAAAGCCACTATATTCAATATACTATTCCTACTTAGAATACCACCGACCCTGAAATATTTGAGCTGTCGATTAAAAACTTGAAGAACTATCTACAGTAGGTCATTACATGTCCTGTAGGTTGGCTACATTTTATACCCTTTTTAATAATTTTACATTGCAATTTGTGATTGTCACAAAAGTATAATACATATTATTGTAATGTAAAGTAATATAGTATTGTCTGAACATGTTTAAAAGTGATGAAAATAAAAAAAAAACTATCGTATATACATATATATATGAGCTGTGATAAACTGGAGAAAACCTGGAGAATGTTCATTATTTTGTGCAGTATAAAAATATTTTCTATTAGCACTATGTAGCACTATTTCTCTCGATACTGAATGCCAAATAGTTCAACCCTCAGTAGTTAATGTTTTAGTTACTTTGGGTGAAATGTTCAAGTTATGTTGGATTACACGAAGAACAGATTGCTGGCCTAATAGCTGGATACCAACAAACATAACGATTTGTAACGTGGGCAACCCTAAATAAAACTGTTCGGTTGTTATGGTTACAGATATTGTTAGTCAATATAACACATGCGTCGTCCTCTACCGCCGAGAACGTGGCCAAAGCAAAAATGAGCTTAAACCTAAAGTAGGTTCGAGCAAGTGTAAATGTTTATGACGTTAGTTATTTAATTATTTCCATTACTTCATCTCCACAATTTCATAGAATTTCACATGGGGAATATAATTCGTATTAACAGTAGTTATGAAATTATGATCGAGGAATTATTAGCAAAAATAAAAAAAAAAGAAATTTTTTTTAATGCAAACTATGATTTCAACGCACTTATGACAAACGTACGATTCGGGGGTAAAAAAATTACTACAGCTCCAGTTTTTGTAGCAAATTTATGTTAGTACGAATATTATGTTGTAACATATATCTCATTTGATATAAGTAACTAAAAAGTTATAATGAACATTGAGATTTAGAATAGCAACAGGACTAACAAACCTATGCAAACCATTATAATGCTAATTTAACTAACAGTCTATGCATTAATGTTTAGGTAATTACGACTGTTTAGGCCACAGCCATGTTCACGCATACGGTAATGAGACTTTAGAATCAAATTAAATTTATATATTTGATCCAAGTTGAATTTAGGTTTCTATATTCGTAGGGGCGGCGAATGTCAATTTAAATGATGTTTATCACCTGTAATAATGCGCTAGGAGACACCTAGAGGGTAGTAAGTATAAGTTTTGTTTGGTACACGAACCACAGACGCAAGAAAGTCCAATTGGATGGATAAAACTTCCTAAACGACATTCATTCGAAGAGATCGTACGTTAATAATAAAACATATTATATTGAAAAAATATTATGTAACGCCAAAGTTATTTCGTTTGCCAAATTAAGAACTGGTGTGAGCAACAATGTTTAAATAAAATTCCTTTATTGTGCTAAAATTACAATCTGCCTTTTATAAGGCAATAAGTAATTAAGATAAATGCTCTCATTCATACCATATTTACAGTTCATCATTCACTCGCTCATTCATACAATATTTACAGACAGCCCAGAGACCCCCCAAATCCACCGCGAAGAGAAAGCGGAGTCTTGGGAAGTCCCCCAAGCTCCTCCGTCAGCCGCGTCACCGGATACTAGCCAGTGGAGGCTGACCAAGAGCGCGAGAGCCACAGACGCTCAGGACATGATTGGAGAAACTGGCCATTGCCAGGACTCCCACTGTCACGCGTTTATAGCAGGTAACGAGGCCACTGCCGTTTCAGTCTCCGAGGAGGATTATAGGGATGAGTGGCGCAGTGCAATGACTGTGCTACAGGATTAGGGTGGTTGGAAAGGCTACTGTGGAATTTCATAAACTAGGAAGGGATGAGTTCTAGAATGTAGGGTATGTTAAGGTCGTTATGAAGGGTTTTGTTGCTGACATAATAAGGGGCATTTACTATTGTTCTCAGGACTTTTGATTGAAAGGATTGGATACGCTTGATGTTTGACTTTTTTGCTGTCCCCCATAGCTCTATTCCGTATGTCCAGATTGGTTTAAGTATAACTTTGTAGATTAGTAGTTTATTTTCTATTGAAAGATGGGATGTCCTTTGAAGTAGTCTGTACAGTTGTCCAAAGCGTCTGTTTAGTTCTTGTCTTTTTAGTCTCGTATGTGGGTTCTAGGTCAGTCGTTTGTCAAGATGGAAGCCTAAGTACCGTACTGTCTCGGATACAGGGAGAGGAATAGAATTAAAATAAACTAGTGGACAAGACTTGCGACAAAGGGTGAAGGTAATGTGGGAGCATTTTGCTTCATTAACTTTGATCCGCCATTGATTGCACCAATACTCGATCTCGTCAAGGTGTTTTTGAAGGTTATGGGATGCTATGTCGGGGTCTGGGTGGGATGACAAGACTGCAGTGTCATATGCAAATGTGGCCAAGAAGGTATTGGGAGTAGAGGGGACATCAGCGGTATGTAGGTCATAGAGGATGGGGCCCAGGACACTGTCCTGTGGAACTCCTGCACTTATGGGATAGTAGTTAGAGTATTCTAAACCACAGCGGACTTGGAAGAAGTGGTTTGAAAGGTAGGACTGTAGGATTAGGAAAAGGGTCTGTGGTAAATATCTTTTGAGCTTGTAGAGCAAACCTGCGTGCCAAACACTGTCAAAAGCTTGAGCTATATCGATAAAGGCAGCAGTGCAATACTGTTTGGTTTCAAGGGCTGAGGATGTGATCAACAACGCGAAGGCCTTGTTGAGCAGTGGAATGTCGTTGGCGGAAACCAAACTGGGGTGTGGGAAAAAGGTTTTTGGATTCAACAATTGGAAGTAGACGTTTTAGTAGGAGTTTCTCAAATATTTTTAAGAGGATAGGGAGTAGGCTAATTGGACGGTAAGATGAGGCTTCATTGGGTGGTTTACCGGGTTTGGCGAATAGGACAATAATGGAATGTTTCCAGAGGAGAGGAAAGTGCGTCGTTCGGATAATGCAATTGTATATATAGGTTAAGAAGATTATGGCTTTAGGAGGAAGCTGTTTGAGAATTTGAGGAGTAAGGAGATCATATCCAGGGGATTTTCGGTAAGGTAAGTTTTTCAGAAGGTATTTGACCTCAGAGGGATTAACGGCTTTTGGTGGAAAAGAGAGAGGAATAGGTGAAGTGAGGAAATCTTCCACAGTTGTGCTGCGAGTATGGCTTTGATGAGAAAGGTGAGGTGTGAAAGTATGGGTAAGATGCAGAGCAAATTCTTCCGACCTATCCCCATCCGAAGCCGCCCAGGACCCATCATCACGACGGAGTGGATGTGAAACAGGTTGATACTTTAGGATTTTTTTGGTTACATTCCACAAGGAGTTATCCCTGGTAGACAGAGAGGAGAGGTAGGAATTGAAAGAATCGGAACGGAAGGATGCCAATCGCCGCTTTACCAATCGGCAGTACTGATTGTACGAGCGGCGATCAGCAGGATGCCGGGATCTTTGCCACACTGTTCTGGAGCGGCGTTTGGATTGGATTAGGTCTTTGAGATGCTGAGGTAAACGATTATGATTATGGATTTTTGGGTGACGATGGGGTGACGATGCCTCCCAAGCCGACCTCTGGACCAGAGTAGTGAAAGAATGCACTGCATCGTCTAGGTCTTGGGATGTTTTCAGGGACAATTTGAGGTTTACGGACTCTGTAAGAAGCTGGCGGAAGTGGTCCCAGTCAACTGGGCCCCTAATAAATGAAGGAGGAGGCAGTTTGTGAATTGGTCTTAGGGAAATGGTTAATAATAAAGGACTATGATCAAAGGAGAAGTCATCGAGGCGCGTGAGTGAATAGTTAAGTGTTCCTAAATTATTGTAAAAAAAGAAGTCAAGGAGATCAGGATTTCGGTTGAGATCAGATGGTCAATAGGTGGCTGTGTCTGGAGTGATAGTGGAGCAATGTTTCCGTGTGAGTGCAGACAGCAAAGCACGTCCTCGTGTATTAGTGGATCTTGACCCCCCAGTGTTGGTGCTTCGCATTAAAGTCCCCACCCACAAGGAAACGATGTCCTATGGAGTCTAGAAAGGAGATGAATTGGGAGTCGGAAATGGATTTATTGGGAGGGCAGTACACTGATGCTAGTGTAAGGGGAAAAGTGAAGGTGGTGATTGACACTGCAGTGGATTGAAGGAAATCATGTGCCACCAGAGGAACTGTGTGGTGGGATATGGAGTTATGGACAATGACAGCGGTACCTGCATGAGCTGTTCCATCTGGGTGATCAGTTCGATAAGTCTTGTACTGTCGAACAGTAAATGGTCGTTTACTCGTTAGTCTTGTTTCAGTAATGAAAGCTACGTCGATGTTTTTGTCGTGGAGTAGTGCTGTCAGTTCGTTAGTGTGGGTGCGAACACCATTCGCATTCCAAAGGAGAATGGATAAGGAGTCGGAAGGATCCACTTATGGATTTTGTTTAACGGGGATAAGGTAGGAGACAAGATTTGTAAGAAGGGAAATGAGAGGGGTAATTAGGGTTCTGAACTCTGTAAGGAATAAGGTTAATAGGCTAGTAAGATCCGAAGAACTTGAAGGTGGAGGAATGCGAGATGTGTGGTTGAGGATGGGATTGAGCTTGAGGGTTAACGGGATGAATGGAATGCTGGGAAAGGTGATCTTGTGGACAGGGAGTGGGTGGTGCCTGTGACTGCTCTCTGTTTCAAACGGCATCGGCAAAAGAGAGAAATGGCCTCAAATTTCTGGCTGGGCCGCTTCTTGCTGCAAGTTTTTTCTCTTCTGGCTGTCGACGTTCGTGTTCTGTCCTGGACTTCAGTGTTCTGTATGCCTCGCAGCCCTTGTAGTTGGCTGGATGTCCTTGTTGGCAAAGCACGCATACCGCAGGCGATTTAAGGGGCTTTTTGTACAATTCGGTTTTGTGCTGCCCACTGCACTTAACACACCTGGGAGGGTGGTGGCAGTAAGATTTTGTATGCCCATACGCCTGACAGTTATGGCACTGGACGATATCGCGATTGGGATACGGTTTTTCAACCTGTACCCTAGTGTAGTACAGGTTTGTTAGGTCGTATATCTTCTCGACTCCAGGTGTCCTCTCGAGTTCAACAAAGAACAGTGGTAATGCCGTTTTTATTGTTTCATCCTGTTGCCTATCCTCGCGCAACACGTTTGTTATTTGGCGAACTTTGTACCCGAGAGCTGAGAGTTCTTCTTCTATTTCGTCAGCTGGTGTGGTCGGGTGCAAATTTCTGATTACCACTCTGAGTGATCGTTCCTGCTTTAATTGGTAGGTGTGGTAGTCTGCATTGGTTTCATCTAAATATTTAACAATCGCTCGATAAGTATCGGGAGTGTCTGGGGAAATTTTGGTATCCCGAGAGCGATTGAGGCACGTATATTTTCCGGTACCTACAATTTTGCTCATTTGTGAGCATAGTAATTTGAAGTTGCTAATGTTGCGTACAAAAAGAGCAGGTGGTTTGGGCTGTGTTGGAGTTTTGTTGACTTCCATTTCTTCTGTTGGGATATTTTTCAAAGCCTCAAAGGTGTTTGGCGTGAAAAAAGGCGACTCTAAGGCTGTTTCTTTTTTGGATGTGCTGGCCTGTGGAGGTATCTCCTCCATGGAACTAGCTGCAGAGGAGGTCATTTGTACGTTCCTATTCGACCTTCTTGGTTTTCGCTTTACAGGCGACGGTGTTGGAGTTTGACCTAGTGATCTAGATCTTTTTTTCTTATTTTGAGACATTAGTTGTTGATAAAATCTCATTTTATCATAACAACGGTTTTTTTATTAGTAGAAAAGAAGTACGTAGCGCCGTGGGATTCAAGCTCACAACTCCCAGTGGCGAGTCACGGGTCTTGGCTCTGAGCCACTAGACCGAATGGCTCAGAGAACTATCGTTAGTGAACCCCGAGTAAGGCGTTGCAATATGGACGACTACTAAATCCGATATCACTTATCACACTTCACTCTAAATATAATAAGCAATTTACTCACTCTTGAGGGCTCCCTCGTGGCCAGCTCCCTCAAGTTGCCTGCTGGAACAATTTTTTAACCGAACTATGGCCTATAGACGGTTGTATATAGTGTTTGAATGACGAGCGATGTACAGAGATGTTCTAAAAGGTAGCGCATGCGCAAAAACTAATGTTAAAATAAGAGACCAACACATAAAATGAAAACAAAACGACAAATATTCTGGTGAAGGCTTGGATTCTTAATCAACTGTCAATAAACACGAATAATCAGTGAGATAAAACACCAGTTTTATTAGAAATATTGTTTTCGGTTATGAATAGGAAGAACACTGGTTTAAAACTAGGAAATATAAAGTTTGTTTACCATTTGTTCATAAAACCAAAAACCGATTTTATGCTATACTTGCAATAATAATTATTAATAAAACTTTACAATTTCACAATACAATATATGAGATTCATTCGATCATTTTCTCGAAAAAGGCATGCATGTTTTTTTTGGTGTTCCAAAAATCCAACACTACTTATTAAAGTAAGATTTTTCCTTACCTGTCATAAACATCCCTATGAACGCTTTAAAGCAATAGAAAAATACTGTTGGATATTCTGTGTTCATAAAGTGCAAGCATAAACGACTGAAGAATTTTCTGCTATCCTACTACAGTTTAACTTTTGGCTTTACTGTCATGCATTTTTTTCTTGTTTATAATTGTCTTATGAATAACGTTTTCTTCTTCTTCTGTATTGAATTTAAGATTAGAACCATATTAACCGTTGTAAGTCGTGAAAGGTATATTGCTTAAATTACTTAAAATTTTATTTAAATTTTATCTTTGGGAATATAAAAATAAATATTTTTTACAATTCAATACAAAGGCAGTATTAGATTTGATCATACCCCGCTGCGGAGGGACTCAAGTGCGTCATGATGAAATGGTCTGTATTTTGGGTTCAGATAAGCTGTCCTCGCCCCACGTGTTGCGGCCCTTTATCCCCCCACCCTACAAAATGTCTGATAAAAGCTTTTATTATGTATAGCCTGTCAAAGTGGAGGGGGGGAGGGCTATCGCGCTCGAGTGTGCCTTCTTATATTTTTGGGCTATGTCATCAAAATTCGTAAGTAGCTCTCACATTGAAGAAAATGGCGTATTTCGTCTATTTACATGTAAGAAGTATATATCAATCCAGTAATTGTAATACTTTTTAAAGGTAGACTTTCTGCCCGTGGTATGGTGATTAACCTTTGGTTAGTATGGTGTGTGGAAAAAAACACTTTATTTCAGGATGGGAGATTAACATTTCTAGTTCTGACATTCATGAACAGGGTGTGAAAAGAAACAAAAAAAAACTTCCTCTTAATTTATTTTTTAATAGTAAACGTTTCTTGTAGGAATATTATTCGAATATATACATATTTAATATTTTGCAACCAGTGTCAGTCCATATATACATCTGACTAAATAAAAGTAAGAAATGCAATATTTTGAAACTTCATATTTTGAGTTAACTCCATTCTTCCAGTTGATTTTAAGCTGCTTAATTCCAGTGAAGTAATTTTCCTCAAAATTATTTTTATACAGATTTTCAGGGATAATTTCACTTAAGTGCTTATTCGATCCTTCGTACCAAAGAGTATTAATTTGAATATTAAACGATAAGATGAACTACTGCTTATCCTGGATAAGTTCTCAAATCTCAGCTCACTTATACCTTATTGTCTCGGCTGATTAATAATTAACTTAGTATAACTTACTTTTATAATTTACATACTTAAAGTGAGAGGGGTTAGTCCAAAACAGATGGTGCTCTTGTGCATGTGTGTATGCACGGCCATAATAGTGGTCGTGAAGATCAGAATTATTTTCTCGTAGATAACATCAAACCCCGAAACAATCTTATTAAAAGGCAACTAAAAACGTTTTGATAAAAACGTTGCCCCCCCCCCCCGTTTAGCTAACTATCAATATTTATCTATTGGAAGTTTATTACCACATTTGAGAACCCTTAATTGACAGAACTTGAAGAAATCGAAAGATGTTGCATAAAAATAAAGTTTTGGAATCTATTAATAGAAACCACTCCTTCCACTATTTAATTTAGTATAGTACTTCTTTTAGGATTTTTTTTAATTTTCTTTGGTCTGAATGAGGTATTTTCACTAGCTGAGTTTCAAATGTGACGCGCCTGTATTAGCCCCGTTAGCTGCTCTTTGAAAAGCCAGAAAACTAGAATTTCTGAAATAATGCTACCAATTACAATCCTTAGGACCTTGGCCGCTAGAAAAGATTGATGAAAAAGTTCATTATCAATAAAAAATAATTCGTTTTAATGTAGCAAATGACGAATACATACTCGTATATGGTGAGACCACTGGATTTTCTAGAGTGGTATCCTCCACGTTTTATGCAACTTGTACAACCACTCCATGCGAAGAGTCTTAACAGAACTTAAGAAAGGCTGGCGCAGGTGGGAGGGCGCGAAAGAGTGGAATTAAATTCAAGTTGGGGAGGGGGGTGCGCGCTCCGGAATCATCAAGTCGGAGGATTGTTTGAAGAACTCTCTATCCCCAACGTCAGTCAACAAGTTCTTCAAGCAGTCCTTCAGGCTACACGGATTTCAAAAGCTAAAAAACAGACAGTACCTTTCCCTGGGGAAACTCCTTCCAACCTTCCCTTTCTTCGATAATGATCTATGGAAGGTTCTAAGAGTAGGAAAGCCCTACAAAAGATTTGCGTTAAGGAACTTAATTTATTAGAAAATTGATGAATGCATTGCTACTAATCGACTTAATGTCAGGAGTTCAAAATAAACTTATCCGAAATAAATCGGCATTCCTAAAGTTTTATTCCGCTAAGGTCAAGTTCAACATTTTGGAATTCGACAACGCTCTATGATGAAGGTGAACGCTCTATAAACATGACACATTTGGGAATATATTGATACCAAATTGGAAATGGCCTATCAAATAAAATTTCTGAGCAGTAGCTTTCAGGTTGTAACAGTTATAAGCCAAGTCCGATGTGTTACCAGTGAACGCGACCGTTCTGCATGGAAATTCTTACCCTTTAAGAGCAATCTCAAGATTTCCCATACAGAGCAATGCCTTTAATTGAGCGGTCTTCATAAAATATTTGTTTTATGACCTATTATGCTAGCATGGAAAAACAACAAAGGTCGCCATAATGCTCCATTGTTAATGAACGTTGTGAATCGTTTTCTTGAACGGACGCTTGTCAAGTGACAACCAAGTGTATACACATATCATCACATCATTTATATACTTCAAATGGTATTCGAAAAATAAACAAACTGCTGGAGTTGACAATAGTTATTAATAGTAAAATAGTTATTGATACTTCTAAAAAATAATGAAAATACACTCAGCATCTGAATCAAGTATACGATATACATAGCTTATTTCTAGCCTATTTGTATTAGCATGTGAAGGTAAAAATAGTTGGTTTCTCGCTATTGAAACTTGTTGATCAAAGACTTTATCTCGTTGGATTTTACATTAGTTCCCCTTTTACAATCGGCTGTGTCTCTGACTCCTGAACTTTTCCACGGAAAGTTTATTCATTGGCACTCGATCAATTAAAGGTTCCCACAGGGCCAAGCCCATTGCTGCGCTAATGAAATGAACTTATCCCATAGTGACTGTGTATCCCGAGTTACAGGTGATTTTTCTTATTATTAGATAAGTCTAATGCGGGAACAATTATAAACATTAATTTAGTCTTGTTGGTTGAGTGCAAAAGTATATAAGGGTAGGGATTGGGTGGGAGGCTGATGAAGATTTTCTTCACTACTCTTCTGAAAAGTTTGCCGATAAATTTTCTGTTATGCTCTTAGCGAGTGTAGAGCAAATTCAAAATAATTAGCTCGCTATGATATTTCTATGTATTAGCCAGGTTGATGAAATACATAGTAACCTGTTAATCAAGTAATTCAGCATAACTTCCGTTATGAAATCATATTATTAACTACCGCCACCATGCATGAGCTTAGTTGGATGTAACAAGGTTTTTATGTCATATTCATTTATTTACTCAATAAATCACACAACCAGTGAATGAGATGGTGAAGTTATAAATTATAATTTATAAGTTCACCATAAATAAACATAGAGATTAAGGGGGTGCACCATTCAGGGAAAACCACAGAATGCGTTTGGAACCGGTTCCGAAAACAGTACCGACCCGGAACGTGCGCAATACAAAAAATAGTCAACAGAAAGCGCTAAGCATGTCAGTTGAGAGTAATATCCACAGATGCCGCTACAGTGGTAAGTCAGTATCACTGTTAATTTTAAACAGCATAAAATTAGTTACATTTATCAGAAATAAAAAAGTTATTTGATCATTTTTATTTTGAGTTACTGGTCAAGACCTCACGACTTGTTCAACCTGGAATCTAAATCATTATATTAAAAAATACATATATGTAGCGAAAAAAATGTATAGAACTCCGATATCAAATATCTGAAAGCGTAAAGACCAAATGATGTGAAGATTTCCTATGCTGAAGGTGAGCCTCATCACTTAGTGTGATTTATGGACTTTTAACTTCAAAAAGAATGTATTATATTTACGCACTCCTTCGAATGCATCTGTGTATGCAAAAAGAGAAGAAATATGTAAATCATAAATTATTTATTTATATTCATTGTAATTTTCAATATGAAGGTTTTAATATTAAAAAAAAAAGAAAAAAAAATTTCTATTGTTTTCAGAGTTCACAAAGGAAGCTGTTTAGACAATTTATCCATATTCCATACTATTTCCTTACAAACACTTGGCCTTATCCTTCGGACTAGTCGTATGAGGATGGAATCTACGGACGCTAGCTGTATAACTGGAAATGTGTTGCCCCGCAATATAACTAAACAATAATATCACCATATATGTGGGTGTCCCATGTTTTTTTCTTAGCTCTCAAATTTTTAAGATTATGGATAAGGGAAAAATAAAGACCCGGTCAGCAACAATTTTAAGTATGATTTCCGGAGATATTTATTGGGAGGTAATAGCATCTAAAAATTCATCGAACTAATCTTTTCACCTATAAATGACCAAACGGAAGTTGTTAACAACAGAAAATAAATATAACCGTCGCATCCGGAAGCAAACTGTCTACATTAGAAACGATTTTCTCTTGGGATTTTACGAACAACGGGATAACGAAGCAAGGATAAAAACTGACTTTTATAACTGGAGGTCAGATGAGGAGGTGCTAGTCGGTCTCCCAGGAAAACTTGAGGGATGAAGAAGACAGGCGAAGATTGGGTGACCCGGTGGGGAAAACTAAGGAAAAATGAGAAAACCCTCAGGGGAGGTGCAAGTTATGAGTACGGCTGTGTATCCGGAATAAGCAAACTCGTTCTCCCGTGGATACTATGTTAAGCTATCACCAAAGCTAGTATTGCGATCGTTTCAAATAGACATCGAAGGTGACCCTTTCATAGCAAGGAAAGAATTCCTAATACTCCCAATACTTTTCTTCAGAATGGGTGTAATGGAATAGCAATTGAATGACCAAGCAATTCCACGTACTCCCAATAAAATGCTATTTTTAAATTTTCCTCGCGAGGGGAAAATCCAATTAATTATAATTAATACAATATACGTTCAGTAGTGTTCAACCCCTCATCTCGGAATAATACATGTGCTAAAATCTTAATCTGTAAGAATAAATTCTATACACAGAGAAGACAAATCTTTGTGGACATGGAAGCATTATTGGAAAAAAGTTTTTTTCAAGAAAAAGTATGCTTAAAGCAATATAAAGGATAATAAAGCAATTTGACTAAAAGCGATGAGCAATCTAAAAAAAAAACTCGGACGACATTATTTTCTAACAATGACCACCCCGACCGTTTCTAGGCCTCTAGGTCCAGAATGTGCAGCCGTGATTTCGGGAAAGCAGATCAAGAAGGCATTGTTGTACGGGAAGGTGTAGAAGCGTTGTAAATATATGATAACTTAGAATCAAGGATAAATATAGTTAAGCTAGATTTTGGAAAAGAAAAGGGTGCACTATTTGTAAATAGTTTATAGTTAGTTAGCAATCATCCCCATTATAATTTGTAAATAGAGCTTAAGAAGTTGTTTCCATGAATGGATACGGTTTGACAGAATGAACCAAGATGCACTGACTCCTAATTGCACGGGAATACTCGCACCACAGGCTACGAAATCCCACTATGGGATATTGATCCCAGGATGGGAGAAAACCCTTGCCCATGAAATGAGAGCTATCTTCCACTCCTGTTAAATAATAAATTATAAACGAACCACTGAGCTAGACTAATGCCGCCTTTGTTCAAACGTCAGATTGTTGTGAATATTTTAGATAATTTTATGTTTCCGACCCATCAACTTTCGTTTCACAGTTTTCCTTGATCACTGTTTTTAGTTTGAATTATTTATTCAGAGCTACTAGCCTGAAGGGTCAATGGCTCACACCACTAAACATTTAGAATCGTCTCAGAGCGATGGATGTCGGTAAGCTTTTGTCTTAAATTAGTGGAAAAAGTAATAAACTCTTCGATCAAATTTCTAATTTTTAAAGTTTAACAAATTCAACTTGTTTGGTGGATAAATAATAGGAGATATGAACTATATAAATCGGGCTAAGAATTGAAAAAGTTATTTTAGAAGAATCCATAGTATAATTTAAAATCCTTACATGCGATGAATTTGTGTTTATAATCTAAAAATCGCGGAATAGATTAAAACTGAACCATTTAAGTTGCATTGAAAGTTTCTTTTCGTCATGTAGTTAATTATAGCAATATAACTTTTCTGTTTTGTTATTGATAAAAATATCTTATTTATGAGTTAACTATAGTAGACTCTCCCATATCCGGATTAATGTGGGTAGAAGTTATCCGGGTATATACGAAATAAAGAAAAATTCTCATTAAAATATTTTCTTAAAGCTGTTTGTGTTAGTTGCTTTTTTAGTCAACCTTTTCCGAGTCTGTGACTTATGAGCATACTACTTTAATTTATAAAATATTAATTCATACTATAGTTTCGTCTAATTAGATACATAACTCTCAATTTGAAAATGACGAAAGTGTTGTTTTTTTACGTATTTAGCTGTCTTGGTGTGGGAGAGACCGTTATAGGAGGGTCTAATTCACTTCCATTTATATTTATGAATTCGATAATACAGAATCCTAAAAAAAAGTAGATCAATGAAATGTAAAAGTTAATATTATGTTCAATTAGTTAGCAATTGGGACAAAATGTTTTTTGAGATAACCAAATTGATACTTAAACAATATCTTGACCATGTTTAAACCGAGACTAAATCAGGTTTCGTCGGTGTGAATGAGTTACCTTTTCTAAAAACCGTTTCAAGACAAAAATTCTAGAGTAATTTTAGAAGTAAATTATAGATAGGTGAAATTTCTATAGTCAACCAACTCTTGTTTTAAGGTGTTCAGATTGTCGTTAAAGTTGAACAGTTCTGTTTCGTATTCAGCTTGTCCGTCACTCAGGGTAAGCTAAAAGTAGAAATTAGCGAAGGTAGCTGACTGTGGAATTGGTTATGTACTAAACATTATTGAAGGGTGTTTGTAGAATGAATTTGTTTCACCATCTGCTGGAACAAGATTGTATTTTAAGAGTTGTTCGAAGTGTAGTAGCTGCTCACGTTGGACTCCGGCACCTTAACTGTGTCATCTCCAAATAATCTAAATGCTTTGCTTGTTAACAACTTTACTATGATGAAATTACAATCTGCCTTTACTTAACAGTTTTAACGTTACTTAAAATTGAAAAAATCTAAATGCAGATAACAGAATCGCTTTTCAGATTTCAGATCGATCGGATTATTTGTACGGTTGATTTACGTGAGCATTAATTTTCTTAAGTCATATCCTTCCACTCTAAATCTAATTAAAGCTTGACCAACGCACTAATCGTAAAAATCACAAATTTTTTTTTTTACTTAAATGGCAATGGACCGGAATCAAGCAATAACTTTCAAAGAGGGGGGTGACCAGAGCTCAGAAATTTATAAGGGTAATATGTAACAAACGATACTTAAAAATAAATTTTACGATCGCTAACAGTTTTCTACGGGATAATCCTACATTATTCATGGCCTAAGGCTTTTTACCTCAAAGGTCGTAAACAAGGGCCATTGGGGCGTAAACCGAGCTTAACGCTAGAATTAAAACTGTCGGGCCGCTGTAGGTGCGCTGAATGGTAATGGCTTCTACTCAGCGGAAATTTAATTCTCACAATTTAATTACTGCCTGTAAGGACCAGCTATACGCAGCAACGGTATAGGAGCGACAACTGGGCCTTTTATCGAGTCAACCTTACACTTGAGACCGGCGTTGTTCCCAAGGTTAATCATTTTATCGAACCAAATCGCCCGCCTGTTTTTAGTCTAAGTTATCTTCTGAACCTGAACTTTTATTGATATAGAATATTCCCAGAAAGAATTATTTGTTGCTTATCACGCGAAGTATCCATGACAGTCCAACTGAGCTATCATTCCAACTATGAATTAATTATATAATCATGGCAAGATTATAGATGCCTGGTACATCTTAAGCCTTGTTCACAATTGTACAGTACTTCCAACATGACAAACCTGGAGATTCGTACTTGCGGACTTGTAGTCCTAGGCACGTGGTTTGTCAAATCTCAAGTAGTTTAACTTGCATCGCCAACGTCCTGAAAGTAGCTAACAGTTATTTTGCATGTTCTTTCAAGAATACTCCATACTTATATTATTTAAAGTAGGTGTCCAAGCATCATTCACCAGGTTCCTATCATTATGTTGTGAATTTAATATAAGTTCACCTTTGTACAAAGCCAAAAAATTCCATTCCAACTTCCTTATGCTACTTGATTATGAAATACTTGAAAATTACTCAGTCATCTGCCAGATGCACAAGCCTTTAGTCTAGACCCCCTTACTCGTTGGCTCTGGCAAGCCTTGTCTGGAGCTTGTCTTACCCGTCCTATTTCATGTAATACGGTTTAAAAAAAAAAGAATAATTCAAATTAACGGGATTATCAGTTTTTAAATATAGTGGCCCTACCTTTACTATTTTCGCCATAATGATATTTTTTTATTTTTAAACATAATCGACGATGTGGAAGTCTCTTAGAAACAACCGTGTTTCTTCAGCGCTGAAGATGTTCTTCGGTTCATAATTGTCTTTCAGTTCACTCATTTTTCTTTCCAGTCCAAACAAACACTGTCACTTACACTCAATCTTTTGCCGCAACCTTTCTAAAGAGTTATGCTGTGTCTTGTTTTACAACGGTAAACCCATCCGCCACTCACTATGAAATTTTCAATCCCTAATCTCTCTGCAAAATATTTGGCCATTTCCCTCATCATCACTCCCTCAATTGGTACATTCATTTGTCGGCACTGTGAGAACCAAGTGATCTTTTTCCTCGCCATAGGTAATAGCTGAATGTCCTTTCTTTTTTTAACAAATGGTCAGAAACTGGTGAAACCAAAGGGCCAGCAGTTTATTACGAATAAGTAGGATTCACGAATTAATGGAATAAGACTTTCCGATGTTATTTTTAGATACAAAAAATGTATAAAAATGTGCTAACCGCTCGGAAGTCAAATCGTTCTTATATTGTATTTCAGAACAGTTACCGGATTCACTACATCCGTATTCCTCAGAAAACATAGCTATCGGAGTTACTAGAATCGTATTTGAGCGGGAGGCGGCTTGGAGTCAGTACGAACAAGATAAAAGGTAAATTTTAGTAATTATAATAAGCATATTTATGACCTTTTGTGTTGGTTCCACTAAACAAATGAAGGCTACTATGCAATAATGAAATCGTAAATAAATGGTTCTCCATGGACGGTCGTATTGATAAACTCCTGCGGATATGGCTGCTCCATGAGCTTGGAAAATAAAACTTTGAGAGCGTACACTCTGTGTTTAAATCCTCGATATCAGTTCTGACTGGAGTTAACTGCCCTCTAAAGTTTTGATGTATTAAAATGTCCCAAAGCCGGTTGTAAACAGAGGAGAATTGTGTCCGGCAAGTTAATGGTTTTGTTTGCTCTTTTGGACTGTTTCTCTGTCAGCTTTTATTTAGTCCGGTGCAGCAACAGACGACCAATAAGCGGAAGAGGAAAAATAACCACCCTCAGACTAATGGCCAACTTCCTAGCATTCAATGGCGCAACGGATATTCATATATTATGTATTTATTATCATAGACATATCTATGTACTGGTGAGTATATAAACGTTCCCAGGTATGCACTAATGATACAATGAATGGTACAGCTAGTACGTATAGATAGCTCAAAGAGGCCACTCTCACAGTTTTACAGCTAAAAACATAATCCATCATATAGGTAAATGGTAAATTATGACCCATAAAACGTTTTTTCAGTATTTTATTGAATTTGCTAGTTTTTTTAATTGTTAACTAAATACCATAATTAGATAATTTATAATTAATTCTAAAAATATATTCTGTTGTAGTGTGTTGCGATTAAATACTGTAAACTGAGACATAATAATATTTAAAGTTATCTAGGTTCGTATTCAGTTTTACTGTTGGTTTTGAATTTAAATTCATGTATGTATCTGTTTTGTAAACGGCAGCATGACTGCCGAAATGACTTGGATGGATAAATAAATATATGTATATTTTCTCAACCGAAAACAAGCACACATATCCTACGAATATTAAGTAGGATACGTAAATATGAAGATACTTATTATTCCTATTCGTTATTAGATAAATTTATATTTATTTAGAAATATGCTTCGTAGATAACAGTTTATAATATTTTATTTAAATGTTCTTTATAACACTAATAATACCTTTGGTAATAATCCGTGTTATATTCTATGATACATTGACCCTTGTGAAGTGTTTGATTTTTTAAAATACAATTAATTCGAAACCTTATAAATTCTAAGGCTGACCTAGTATTTGTTGATAGGAACTAATGCAAAAGATATTAGTTTTCACTGTACGGCAAATACCAAAGCTTTCCAGCAAGTGGAAAACAAAACAAATATATGATGACGTAAGCAGTCATTTATTGATACATTCCCTGGCATGCAGTGAGAAGTTGTAATCTGGTGTTTATATTTTGGTTCTTACTTCCGTTCATCTTCTTTTTATTTTGTCATTTAAATTTTATCGTTTTTGTATACTACTCGATAAGCAGTTTCGGTTGCACTAAAGTAGTCTTATTAAACTTCAAAGTATATTTCTATATAATCATGGATATGTGGGTTATAGAAGATACGTGGGTTATATAGACATTTGTTTCAGCCATGAAGATGTATGTAAAGGATTATTGTTGGGCATGGAAAAAGGGTTATAAACGGATAAGATACTAAAATGTAAAAAAATAAAAAATAACTGAAACCTTTACAACTAACAAAGGACCAGCCCACCCTGGCAGGCCAACTTCTGTTTATTAAAACGCCATATTGGAAGAATGACGTCGGCGGATTAAAACTTAAACTTTTTCCATTAGGTTTACAAGAGCGAGCCCCCTCCCCTCAGGCCCCGGCCACTACAAATATTAAATTCATAACTCATTCTTTAATCTCTCTCCAGTCTTGGAAACTGCCTGGAAGTGCCACCGCTCCGGTAAACAACTGTTAGCCGCTCGTGGAATTAACATTGGACCCCGTAACAATAGGAGCTGGCTACTTCAAAAATTGTGGCGGCCAGTGAACAACACCAATGAGCTTTGAACAACATAATGTCACGACTTAAATGTGAACTGGTTTCAACGATTGTGACAATCCGCCTTCCAGCACTGCGCACATCACGTAGAAATTAGATGAAGTACATAATTATCTCACGTATCTATTTAATTAAATGGATTTCCTGATTGCAATTACATGTGAAGCCCATTTCAAGAGATAAATTATTTTGGGCTACCTTTGAGCTATTTTGTACTATTTTGAGAATGCTCATAGACTGAGAGTGCTAAAATAGGAGTGTATGACTAATACACGTTCGCAGCAGTTTCGAAATTTTTAGGGTTGTAAAAAGCCCAATATTGGTATAATGTGAATTTATTTGTTAAATATGCATACATCGAAATACTGACATATACATATGTAAGATTGGCTAAAATGCTCAACACATGTGTTTTTTGTCTTGTTCATTCTATAACTGTCACATACCAGATTTAAATTACGTGTAGTTTAATTATTTTTCACAGGGAAAGAACCTGATTTCCTGAAATAATTCTATAAATATTTTTTTGGTTTGTTTTAGGGTTTGTCAACCACAAGTGGCATACGAGCAATTTTTGATTTTGGTTTTACAGCAGCATTTTTTTAATTATATAAATTTACTTATTAATAACTAAAAGTGTATATTTGTTAACGTGTTTTGGGGATTTTATACTATTTTAAACAGCAGCTATATATCTTAGGGACCAAGTGAACAATATAAGGAGAACACAGCACTAACCACACTGCGTACCGGGGTGCGGGTGGTGCCCCGATCGAACTTTTAAAGCAGGCGTGGTATCTATTCGCGTACTTTATAGTACCTTCACGTTTTTGTTAAGTATAATTAATACCTATCAGGTATCAAAAGCCTGATGTTCATCGAAATTTAGAATATTTTTAAGGTTAACGATTTTTTCGAAACTATATATTTCATTTTATCTTTTTCTTCATTTGTAGGTTTGTTAGACTGTGGGTTGTTGGCGATTGTAACATTTGATACTGAGATACTACCCAATCTTACTATCCTTCAGAAACGCCTTTTAAACAGCATCTTCAGAGCCTACAAAAGCTATTGATGGTGATTTTAGTGGGCGAAAAATGTCTAAATTCAAACAATTAGTGAGGTTAGTGAATCTTAGATATATTACTGTTGTACTAGGTACAAACCAAGAAAAAGCCTTTTCTTCGAATGTAACATAGCATTATAAGCTCATCATCATCGTAACAAATATGAATGACTAGTTCAAAGCAAACATTTGCCCCATTCGGACTGCCTCATACATACGAGTGAAGGGTCTAACAGTGGCCGCCCACAAAGTGTTAGAGATCTGTGTGCCAGGGCCCGGTAATCGCAGACGGCTGTCCGTCTTTACAGATTAACCAAAACCAACAGTCCTCTATCTGCTATGGAAATTAGATCTCTCCTTAATGATCCACCATCAACAACAGATCCCACTCTAATCGCTCGACGAAATCCCGCATCACTCCTATTACACTCCTAGGAGCTGTATTACCCCCCCCCCTCTCTCACTCCAACGTCTAACGTGGCTTGTGCATCTTCCGATTGTTATTTTTGAAATAAAAAATAATGCATGTCAAACTATGAAATTCTACGAATTATTTATTTCATGGATTTGGGACATTAAATTCTGTGCCTTTGACATTTAGGTTTCTTTGAACTAAATATCTTTTGCAAAATCTTATCTGTTGACTTGATCGTATTCTGCATTTTCACGTTTGGTTTTTGTTGTTATTATTATTAAGTTATATGCATAATATGTCGAAAGCTCAATAAATAATACCCCGTAGATTTCTAAGTATATAAGTATATAGTTCTTTCTCTTTATCTCGATTTTTTTTTCTTTATGTGCATGTCTAGACTGGTATTTATTCTCAAACTTCAAACCATTGTATTCATACAACAGAAACTATGAGCTCACGCAAGGGCCTACAAAGATAGGATGAAAAGAAATCAGGCAATAATGGGGCGAAAATGCCACAGGAGCGGGGACTGAGGTTCCCTGCCAGCCTTTTTTTTTTCTTATCCTTAACCTTTATCTGGTCCTCTTCTTGCTCAGCCTTTTCATCAAATGCCATTCTCCATCTTCCCACAAAAGTTTAATGGACCTCTAAAAGATGTCTCTCCCGCCCCACTCCTCTCAATAATAAAATTACTGTTCCGGCCAAAGGATTCTATAGAATAAAATAATTACTCAAAGCTCGCTGCTCCCCACCAAGTGTCTCTTTTATTTCTGTCGTTTACTCAATTGTTTCATCAGCCCCTTATGCTCTAGGCGAATTGTATTTAATTTTCCCTTCCTCGCGCTACGTACTGGGGACTTTAATTAGAACAGCTTGTGACAGACAATAGACATTATAAAAGCACTTTAATGTTTTTATAATTTCATTGTATAAAATCCTACTATCAATAAACATAATGATTTTGATAAAGTAGAAATTATCTCGCTGTAGTAGCTTTGCAGAAAAACGGAAACTCAATCTGATTAAAATTATAAACAGCAAAAAAAAAAAAAGATGAAGCTTGTCAAAAGAAATATGTCATGTGCAACTAAAAATTTGTCACTGGTCTGAAAATCCTTAGCCGTAATATCATAGGTTTTTAACCATTCTCGTATTTCTACTATTAAGTATGAGGTATGTACTAAAATCAAATATCTGTTGTGAGTATTAGCCTCTAGTCAAGCGTGCCTTTAACAAGTTAGCGTTCAATGAATATTTCCAAAGGGGATGGTAAATCGATTATCGATTAGTTGTTACGTAAGCTGTACTGTAATTGTACGCAAGAGCTGTGACTTGGGGATCAATATATTCAACGATAAGTTGTCAGTGAATCACGTACTACACAAGATATAACATTCTCTGTTCTGAAGAGATTCAGAGGGTATTCAGCGAACTAGCGAAATGAATGAAACGATAAAAGTGTAAAAAAGGTGAGACTACGAAGAAGTGTAATAAATTATTTAGCTATTTATACTTGAAATTCGTATATAAAAACAAATATGACACTTGTGGCAAACTTCTGCTATAGCTCAATGAGATATAATTTTCGGTAGCTAAACCCTTCGGTTGGAATTTTGGATAGCTCTGAAAGGTCAGATATCAGGCAAGAGATAATTTAGTCTCGGTCGTTGTTTTATTTTCAAGAGACCTCCTTCAGAGTGTTTGGAATTCGGTGTGTAGCTAATCCGGGTAGAGTGCAATACATTTTTTTAAAAGAGAAGCATTTTCTATATCCCTCAAAGCACATTTTAAAAGTCAAGTGATAAACGGATATTAAATTTAGGCTATATTTTCCCTGTTATTTTACCGGTTAAAGTCCACGAGATTGGAAAATAAATATAATGGAAAATATGTAGCGAGTAACGTGGTTTTATAGACAATGTTTGCTTCCGAGGGTGTGGTTGTGGAGACATTAAGAATAGATAAAAATAATTCTCCGCGCGAGATCTCATTAACTCTCAAATTTAAAGTCGGTGTTATTCGAATTCACTACATTTTTATTTAATTAGATACTCATTTACCCTAACGTGGCTGCGTCAACTCGTACCAGAACGAAAAAACCATTATTCCAACCAGGTGATAAACGGCCTGCATTCCAATCACTAGGAAATAGAGACGCTCAATACATATATTAGCGACACAAAATTCGATCGAAGGCAGAAAATTAACTATGCAATACAAGAAGACTAAATTTAAGTAAAAATTGATTTTGATTTTTTTCTCAAAAAATTAATCCCTTGATAGAAGGAGAAAAAATAAATACCAGGTACAGTACATAGATATCCTTCATACTTGAAAATATCCTTTATAATCAGTTAAAGAAAAAAATGATTTGAATAAAAAAAATTATTGTCTTTTTTTTTTTTCTAAGCTCTCTAGTTAGAACATTAGGGATGAGGGAAAAATATGGAATATTTGGGTTGAGCGGATCCTTGTACTAGGAGTACCTGCTTGAAGGTGGTGTGAGGGAATCAAGGAGTGTGGGAAGCCTCGGTAGAGGTTGGTTGTTGCGGTACAGTGGTGAGAGTCCACTGGCGGCTGGGCCTAGAGTCTCTCTAGGCATGTAGTGCAGTCTTAGTTAGTCAGATAGCATTGATGGGTGCCCCTTAGAGGCTTGTTGTTGGTGGGCCAAGCGCCGTGATGTCCACCATTTGGTCTGCTTTACTTGATCTTGTGAGTTGCCATCGTCCCGGTAGTGGTGGGGGTGTCATGTCTCGGAATAGAGGGTTTAGACTATGTTTCATCGAGTCGAAGAACTTGATGTGTCTTCTTTAGATGGCTTCGGTGATCGGACCTCGAACTTTTCGTGCATGTCGGAAGCCTTCATTTCACGAAAAGGGGTTTGCCATAGTGCCGTGCGCAGGATGTTGTTCTGGAAGCTCTGGAGCTGAGTTATTGTGCTGGTGTGTAAGAATCGAAAGAGTGGTGTCCCAAACAGTAGAGCTCGCCTCAGGACGCTCTTATACATTAACAGTTTCAGCCGAAGGGATATAGCCGGGCTTGTGATGAGATGCTGGAGAGAGTAGTAAGTCCTGCGTACTCTTTTCAATTTCTTCTGCAAGTATGTGCCGAACGTCATGTGTCTGCCTAGGTTGATGCCTAGGTCTGTGGTTGGAGAGATTTTATAAATATTGTGGAATTTTAAAGAATACAAGAAGGGGCTTACTGAAGGCATGCTAGCTAGTCCTATAAGGGGCGTTTTTATTTATCGTTTTGCTTCATGATGTAATGGCAGCTCTAGAAGATCAATCAATTCTGTCGGTCCAATTGAATTTAACTGAAAAAAGGTACGAATGGGACTGTTTGTAAAAAGTTAACGAGGTACAGTATTTTTTAGTTGAGGTACAAACTGCTATGCAGTAATTAAATTCCCCCCCCCCTCTAATCCAACTTAACTGATAGCCGTGATGTGCCGAAGCCAACAGATATGAATAACCACTCATTGAAGTGTACTCATGACTGGGAAGTTTTAAACATCGGAGGTACTTTCAGCTTTCATGATAGTTGTTGCTAAACCACATTGCTTAATTAAAGCTGTGTTATATCAGAAAAAAAGGAATTAAAACTAAGTTTCAAATAGCGACAGTTTCCGCAAACCTGAATTGTTTTTTAAATAATACATGACTTTTTTTGATCTGGGGGATCACTGATTTGATCAATACATACAAGAACATTAGCCTTGTAAAATATATTTTTAATTGGCCAACTACATACGTGACAAAGGAGCTCGTTGTGTTCTTGTTTTGAGTGACATCGATAAAAACTGAATAAGGCTAATAAGTTAAAGCCCATAACGTGGTATACTCAATTATGTTAAAAAAAAAAAAAAATTCCTCACATCTGAAACAACCTGCAATTAAACTGTACTGCTCATTTGCCACAGAGAACCAACTCATCAAGCTTTAGTCAGTCCATTTAGAATAGAAAATTATTTACCTCTAACATCCGAACACCACTGTATCATTATTAGCACCTATCCGATCAAAGTGACGGAAAATACTCAAATATATACACAGTTAAACGATTCACTCCACTTCAAAAGTCACTAAAAGCCCTTTTTTAAGTCTATTTTAAGCATTCACTAATGAAGAAAATCTAATTATTTGATTAAAATTTCGAATGATAAACGATTCACTCAACTCAAAAGTCACTAAAAGTCCTTTTTTTAAGTATTTTTAAGCATTTACTAATGAAGAAAATCTAATTATTTGATTACAATTTTGAATGTTGAGTCATCAGATTCAGGAATAGCATACAATTTTGTATTAAATGGGATGCTTTATTGGTATATTATTTTCTCAACTCAAATGAAGTGAAGTACGATCAATTTTAGTCCACTAAAGTCCCGATGTATATTACATACCAGCCTTTTCCCTCTGGAACTCCACATGCAATAAGAGTCTTTTCATTTCACTACTACAAGTTTTAGTTCCAACCCAACCCCTAAAAGAATTAATGTGAAGATATCTTAAACGGAACTCTAAGAAACAAGTAGTTTTCAAAAAGCCTCAGTCAAATAAACGAACAAACTTTACTTCCAAGGCTTTGCCTGGGAATTTTTTTGTCCCTATTTTCTATCAAGACAGGAAAATGAATGAATTCAATAAATTATAGCGTAGAATCGAAGTAAGTTTATTTTCAGGTGATTAAGAGTATAAATTGTGTTAGAACACAATGAGAACACCGAGGTCTTAATTTAGGTACTCTAGAAATTAATTATTTCCTAATTGAATAATGACCTGTTATTAATTTTTACGAGGCGAAATATTATGGCTATATATACATCGATTTCATAATATATATCAATATCAATCAACTTCAGTTTCGAAATAAGTTTTTTGAAAGATTCAAATCCGTAAGTAAGTACAGACTACTCAACATTTTACGTTTTATCAAGCAGGACAAGCAAGTTTTAATTATTTTACAGGCATATCAAAACGAAAGACATGATTTTTTCAAAAAGTAATTAAACACTTTTCCACAATAATAACCACTTGTGAAAATTTATATTTTCTGGTTGATCTGGAAAAACACAAAGCGAAAGCATACGAATTATGATTTTGAAAAAAAAAAAATTGAAACCCAGAACATAATAGATGACATTTAAAAGGCAAAAAATGTGTGCAGGTCATTATTATGAATACCCTTTTAATTTCAAAATAAATTTTTAACTTTATAATTGTACAAAGAGCTCCCGATTTTTGGGGCTGTGGTTTCAATAAACCTCAAGGACAGCTAAAATTAGGATCGAAGAATACAACAAATACCGTGGTATTACCAACATTAGTAACAATATTTATTCATAATTCATTTTAAAAAAAATTAAACTTTTTCTTTAGAAGGCTTTGTTGATTTATCACGTTATTTACTTCAATAATTACGTCAAACAACATTGTATTAAACAGAAATTTAATTACCAACTACATCTGGTTAAAATCTTGACATAATTGGATGCGATCAATAGAAGAGATATCTACATAAGCCATTATGATAGTAAGAGCCATCACATTATCGTTATAAGTAATAACTTGATATAATCACATGTCAGCTGGTTTTTCCTATCGAAGGCTTACATCGCGTGATTTGCTGAGTCCGCCGAAAATCAAGTTTTTATCCACGTATTCGCCCAAGCTGTCCATGTTTTTTTGTATTACTATTTTGTTACATAAAAGGTAATATATACTGAAAACAAAACAATGGCGACCGTGAAATAGTTGGCGTCTTTTGGGAGTTAATAATATTTACAAATGGAACAATTATACTAACCAGAAATGCATAAGCAAATCACTAAGTAAGAATAAAGTATGAAATTAGAATATATTTTTCTTTACTGAGATCAAAAGATATATTATACCAAATATTGATCCCTGTCCATGAATTCAATAATTTATAATATTTCACATTGTAATTTAAGAATTAAAAATGAAAATTAATCATCGTATTAACCATAGGACATAAATGATAATTATTCCAAGAAAAATCAATGAACGTATTCCGTCTGGTTTTAAATATTAATTTACTTGACTAAACGACATTGAATATTAAATTTCATTTACAAATGAAATGACTTAAAGAATAACCGGATAAAAAGAAATTCATTTATTTTGAACAATAGTGGTAGTTCAAAGGAATAATCAATAAATCATTATTTTAGCAAGAAAACATATTGACTCATGCATGCGTGCTCTGAGACTTATCATTTGACAGAATGATTATGATGTTTATCATTTGAGAACAATAGTTGGAATCAAGATCTCTTCCAAGTTATTCTTATAGTGATAATATTATCTTCAGTAATCTCTCTCTGAATTTTGAAGAGTATTTTCTGAGAATCCTAACACCAAGCTGATGGGATTGATCGAAGGTTGCACCCAACACTGCAGTGCCAAGTAGGGCTATTGGGCGCATAAAGAAAAATCAGAAGGTTTGGATAAAAACCATTGTCTACCAAACACGAAATACATCATGATATTTGCTTAGTTCAATATTGGCTCACATAATTTTAAAGCCGTGTGGACTGCTTTATATTTGCAATCCTGATTTATCTACAGTATGTTTAACATCTACACCTTTCTTCGCCATGTCATTTCAAGTCTAAACCTCTCATCTCATTCAGTAAAACTCCTGTATGTACGTCTATAACAGAAGATTTCTTCCATCCTGTCTTCATCTTTCCTATAAGCAGCCAATCAAACTTTATATTTAAAATGACTTTCCTACATATCTCCCAACTACCATCACATTACTTGATTTGATGGCATCCATTTAGAACAAAGGTATATGAATGCCATCGATGGGGTCCTTAAAAAATGGTTTAATTTATTATGTCCCAGATTGAAGCATTAAGCATAGCTTAGTTCCTAGAGCTAGCAACGCCCTGCCCTTTACTTTTCTAGATAATTTTCGACTGAAATGAAGACGGCGTGGCAGGAGGTTACCTAAAGGTCAAGCCGAGGGGAGTGGCGGGATTTAAAAAAACTAAAATAATTTAAGTACTTTCATAAACATGACCCCAATATTACATTAAAGCTACACAAAAATCGTCACAAGAGGACACTTTTCTTAATGTCAATTTATGACTAAATGCCTATTGTGAAACTGGGTTGGATATGTAAACAAATTTTTTTAGAAATATTGAAAGGTTGCGCAACAATAAGTATCATATGTTTATCATCAACCCAAATTTGTTCGCGATGAAACCTTCTTTAAAGTGACACTATGCCCAATATTTGGCATCCAATGAGAAGTTGAGGGGCAAGCCCGAAATCCTTTATCATGACATTTATATTTTTTTCCTGCTCAATGTAACGATTTTTTATTGACTGCTCTATTTTATTATTTTTTTCCATGTTCTCTGTTTTAATTAATCACCAATAATTGCCTTTTAATAGTATACTAGTTTGATATTATTCCGTAATAAACTGAAGAGTATTCTCGAGTTAATTAAGAATGCGGGCTGTTTCCTATAGTACTGGACGCTATAGACCCGAGTGCAATGTGACACCGCTACATCCTGTCACTACTGCATTATGGCACCGCTACATCCTGTCACTACTGCATTATGGCACCCTGCCCCTCTAGCGAGGACCTAATTGCAGCTCCCAGCTATCCGATTATAGTTTTTAAGTGAGTATAACCGAGAGAGGGGCGCAGGGCCTCCCCTGAATGGGACCTAGGGCGCAATCAATTCAAGTATTAGGTCTTACAAAAGCTTTTTTCGAGTGTATAATTCATAATAGGGCAAGTCATTTTTTAGGCACCCTTTCCCCCCCCTTTTTTTATATATATTTCCAACCGCTCCTTTATGCATGCATTATTTTCCTATCATAGGGTTTTTAAATCCCTTTTATTCTTTTCCTCCCATCCCCCTCCTAGTGTTGCTATTACAAAAATCGAATTTAGATTATAAAGCCGTTTCGCCCCCTCGAATCACTGTAATTAACTATAAAGCGTTTGTGAATTGCTCCATGGCCTTTTTAAAATAACGCTACAGTACAGTTTCATTCTATGGAGACTACTAAAAGTAATTTGTACTGGGGTGCGCTTTTATTCAGTAACAAAAGTTTTGATAATGTCCCAATTGACTCGATGCAACTCAGGATGGTAACTCTATTACATAAAAGTAAGCCAATTTATGAATGATTGTAATAAAATTATAACGTCAATGATAAGTAAACACTTTTTTTTATATAACCTTGTTAAAATTAACTAGTACATAGGCCTCAACATATGTTTTTTTATTTTTACATAATTTTAAATTAATTAATTTTCAATTCTAATGTAGTATAGTGGCTGATACACAATAATAACAGTTCTGGATTCAAGCACCTAAGATGAACCCAGATTAAAACCTCTTATAAATAAAAAGGAATATTGAGGATCTATAATTATTTATAAACGTCTTGTCAAGAAAATTTCCAAAAATATTAATTAAACTATCGTCAAAATTCTATACAGCATTATCAACTTTATTTTTTGTTCAATTCTGTAACTGAAAAAATAAACACTCATTTCCTCTCGAAGCTTTTATTTCCAGAATATCATTTTACTATTTTAATTAATTTTTTACAAATTTACAGGTAATAGTAAAACGTCTAATTAAAAAGCAATTTTAAATGTAAAACCTCTACTTTCAGGTTCAGACATAATGAGAAACAAAATTATATATTTTAGCATTTTTGTAGTGCAAAAAAAGCTGGGTTTTTTCTCTCTCTCTCTCTTTATTAATCTTTTATAATTGAAGCTATCTCAGACAAGAAAAAAAATATGAAATCCGAGTTTTACCACCTTTTAATAGCAGTGTAATTTGATAATATTGAATTAATACCTCAAAAGATTCCTCTTTGAGACAGTTTACCAGCGATACTCTTACCCGGTATAAATTATTTAAAACGTTTCTTTTTTTAAGAAATTGTCGAAATACACTATCAGCACAAGCTTTCTCGATATATTGCAAACGTTTAATTAAAATGCAGCTTTTTAAACTCCCCAGAGTATTCTGTGAACTGATTATTAATTTATCATGTACTGCTTCACCGACAAAAAAAACTGCGTATAGATACAAGAAGAGGGAGATAATATTTTGTGTACGATAATACGTGCAGATCACATTATAGGTTAGTGGAATATTTTATTTTGAGCATGTATATTTTTATATCTAAGTTATCTGGTATTATTGTAAACAGAAACCAAGATTGGGGTCAAGCTTCACTCAACATGTTCACATAGGAGAGACATAGGATAGTCTTGTCCTACAACCCCTTTTAGTGTCGGAGTTAGTCGAAGCGTTATCTTAGTATATTTTTATATTTCTATATTGCATAGCATATTTTTCATTAAGGACTAATAATCTACATAAAATAACCATAAAATAAAAACGAGCTGCAGTTGGCACGCTTTATAAGGCTCTGGTAAACGCTATTGAAACGTGAAAACGAATTAATAAATGTATAAAAAAAATAATAAAACTGTGCTAAAAAAAGGTAATTCATTGTCGTCATTTTCGTGACCGAACAGCGATAAATGATAAAAAAAATGTTTTGGAAGTCAGAAGTAAAATACTTCTGCAATACAGTATATATACAGTAAATATGTGGATAATGCGAATACAATTTAACTATGATTGTTTGGGTGGTTATCAAATGAAGTCGGGTACGGTGTGGGATAGCACCTTTAAAGAATCTCATTTACAATTTCGAATGTATTTACTTCAACCCCTTGGGGTACACCACAAACCTTTCGGCTGGACATAACAGTGGCAGGAATATTAAAGAATCCGGCCTCGTGGCTTGTCTCTTTTAGGGTTGTCGGGCTCAGATAACTGAGTATCCACAAAGTGGGGTAGACGCCCGCCGCGGGCTAGGGTCGCTACAACCTCCTAGCCGCCGCTCGGCGAGCGCCAGGAAAGAGATAGAGCGGGGACCTGTGGTCTTTCACCCTAGCTGCCGGCCTAGTCGGTGGGCAGCCTAATTCGTTTTGATCTGACTCCATAAGATCTTTAGAAGGTGTGTGCCCCGACAATGCACTATGTTCAGGAGGTACAGAGTAGGTACTCCGACTGACGTCATAATCTTTATTTGTACAAATATGGAAACAAATATTTTCTGAGACGAGATGAGGGTAACTTTTAACAATTCGTAATTAGGAGGTGGCCACAACAAGGGTTCTATCATACCACTGAATATGTCTCATGCTTGGAGGAGCAACCATTAAAAATCAAGTATTTACTATAGGAAAACCGATTCAATAAGTCTTTCTCTTATAAATTTTTTAGCTATTGAAAATTGTATAGCTTTATTTAAGTTGATTTCACTGACCAAAATGTAACTAGAAAACTTCTTCCCGACATTGATACATTTTTTTTTTACTTCATTTGATTTATGTTATTAAAAAAATATATTGTCCTTATTACAGATTGGTCTGCAATATAGTCTAGTGGCTAGTAGCGGGCTGACTTTTAACTGCGGAGACCCAAGTTTGCTCGACTCTATCTATTCATGAGTGAAGTTTTACGTCATGGATTTTGTCCTTACAGAATTTGAGGTAAATTCACACTGTCTAATTCCATTGAATGCAATTTCATGAACGGTCCAGTGCCAAGGAGAGAGGTATTTGAAGGAGTTGGTAGCCAAAACCAACCGGCAGACAAAGGTAAGTGGTACCTGTCCGTCGAAAACAGCCGCTCTTAATCCTGTCCAACACTCACTAGACGTCAGCTCGCTTTTCATCCATCCGTTCCAACTATTCACAACTACCAGCCACTGCTAAAGGTGTCAGAGGGCTCTCGTACTGTCTAGTGGCTTAGCAGGGTACTTCATGACCTGGGGCGTCGTATCTAGGCCAGGAAGTGGATAGTCCCCTTGTTAGCGATTATCAAAAGCAGAATATTAATAAAGTAAACGATGATAATTATTATCTATTTAGCTCAAAGTATCAAATGAGCATATCATTCAGTGATAAACAGGCCGAAGAAATAAAAACAGGCTCCGCTCGAGACATTTTAAAAACAAACACGATGTCAACCCTTTGATTTTAACCTTGTGCCGCAGCTTAGGTAGTACAAGGCACCTGGTCTCGCTGCTATCCTCTGAGCAAACATCTGACTTAGTACTGAGTTTTGCACTTCAAGATAATTTCTACAGTCTCTAGCAGTCGTAATTGGTCCGACATTGTTTTTGGTTAATAATTACGCAATTATCATACACTTAATAACCTGTAGCTGTTAAGAAAAAACAATGAAATCCCTAAAATCACAGAGCTATCCTTGATATTTTTATGCGTTGGATGATATCACCAAGTGCTCAGGCTTCTTCGTTTATTCATTCATTCATTCATATCTATGTAGCGAATGATAATGAGTATTAAACGATGCATAATTAAACTTATGAACTTATATAGTTATGTTGAGTCAACAACCTGCGAAGTTTGTAGGAGGCTTAAAGGAAAGACTTAGCTCACCAAGGTCTGCAGAGCACACCGCTAAGTAAGTAAGGAGTTTCCGAAAGCTGCAGCCTATTCCCACTAGCTGATATACTTAACACCTTAGCACACATTTTTTTTTAAATATAATAAAGTTATTAGAAGGACGATGATTCCTTTTATTATTATTTTTTTCAGCCTCCTCAATTATTTTGTTGTTACCTAAATAGAACGCTCAAGTGCAAGAGAGTTTGAAACAAAAGTTTACTACATCAAAATCTATTCCTAGTTGAGTCTCAATCACTTTCAATCGAAGGTTGTAACAAAAGAAACAATCCACTCTTAACTTCATCAAATCAACCTGCCTGGAAAATAAAACTTGTTCTAAAATTCGATAACCTACACTGACAATGTACAAACAAATCCAATTGTTCTTTGGAAATTAAATAAAGATTCCACGAATTTTCATAGAGTGTGTGCCATTTGTCGTACACAAATTAAATTTTGGAGTTAGCTTGGCCTTTACCAATCAGGACGTATTCGAAAGTCACTGTCATATTCAGTATCAAAAGCTGTCAATTTCAGGTCCAGTATTGAGGCTGACGTTTCAAAGTCTGCCTTTTACCCAGCACAAAAATTACATTTGCCATTCCTAAAGGCTTTAAAAGCAATTTTCAACATTTCTTTTTTTTTTTTATTTAAGGTTTTTAAACAAGAAATTATCTCCAAATTAATTTTTCAATGTACACTGTCTAGTAATATTTACATATAGATAGATATAAATTTGCTTTAAAATTTCAACAAACTGGAAGCGTTTTACTTCTATTTTTTCTATTTTCATTTTCACTAGTAATTTTTCGTTTATGGCAGTTAAATTAAAGGCCCACACCACTAATTACTTACACCGTTGATTACTACCAATCTTTATTTACAAAAAATTCACATTTAAAAAAAAGTTAGTAATAATTTATTTTGTTTATTTACATCTTTATGTATTCACAGAGCCACCCAGTTCTAAGTATCAAATCACTTTTCATCTAGCGAATATAATCTAGAACCTTCTTGTTAGTACGATTAGTTCTTGTTAGTAGTTGAAGAAGTCCTTTTTTTACCAGTGTTGCTGTAAAGTCATTACTGTAAAACATCAATATAAGACGAGAAAGTATCTTAAAAAAAGTTAAGAAATTTCCATTTTGATTTCTTGTGTCTAAAAAGCTAGCGTATGGTTTCTTTTTTTTTAAGTTTAAATTTTAATAAAATTATCCCTTGTTGCTACTTTAATAGACGACGGGTTTACCTGAAAATACTAGACGGGTCGTCACGAGAGGGTGCCTAGTTACCCTAGCCCTAGTGACGAAGTGAGCGCTGATTAGGCTATAACCTGGACAATTGCTTCATGGCGGGTCTTACTACTGTACTCCATATCTGATAGGTATGTGCCCCGACAGTGCACTATGTTCAGGAGAAGAGGTATAGGGCAAGTATTGTTGGTAGTTTATGTGGTCTTAGAATGACCACGAATTAACACTCGGTATCTGAGGGTAGGAGAAACCGTCCGGATACCAAAGGCGAGCGTCATGTGGAGAGAGGCAGTCTGGATCGCTGGGGGAGACGCTACTAGCTAAAGTTTGTGGGGCCCCAGTAGACCGTCGTCCGCATAGAAGAGACCAGGACCCACCCAGCCTCAGTAGTTACCTGACTCCCTCTGCAGGGGCCTCTGAACTAGTTTTTTGCAGCTGGGTCTTTTGTTGTTCACAATATTTACACTGATATGACTTATGGTTTGGTAATATTATTAACATTTGTTTAAATTAATTTACAACATATTATAACCAATTTACTATATATATATACACTAGAGTATAGGGTGATTTAGCTTATGTATATTAGTTAGCGGTCGCTACACTACTGTTTGGAGAAAAATTAGACGTTGCCGTTGGAAAGGATTTTGCAATTGCAGACCCGGTGTCAGGACGGCCACGAGTGACAGAGCCAAGAGATGACCGGTTTATTGTTCAACATACGCTTGGGAAGCGATTTTAAACTCCTACTGATACTGCTCAACTTCTTCGGACAACTCGCAGAGTGGCAATATGTGCATAAACTGTTAGAAGAAGACTTGCTGAATTGAATTTAAATCCTCAGAGACCAGCATCAGGGCCATTGTTGACCAGAGAACATCGTAGATCTCTGTGTTCGCCGACAAAGTAATTCCACCACACACCGAACTCTCGTCGTAGCGCTTACCAGGCCCTCGGTAAACACTCATTTGTCCAATCTGGTGTACAAAGAGAGAAGCGCGACTCATCTGCAAACAGAACGTTGCTCCATTCGTTTTTAGTCCACATATGATGCGCAACAGCACAGGCTGCTTGCTAAAATTATTTGTTTAATTAAAATCAATTAGAGCAGAAATAGAAATAAAAATTTCAGTATAATTTTAATAAATATATTTATTGGGATTTCCATTCAAATTTATAGCCCCTTATAACTGAAAACGTTTAATATTAATTAAAAAAATATTCAAAGCCGATATAATTCTATTAGGAAGCATATAATATTATATATATATATATATATATATATATATATATATATATATATATATATATATATATATAGGATATTTGAATTTCCGTCAACATTTTCGAGAAGAGGACATATACTCACTAAAAAGTAAGGTAAGCCGAAACCCATAATCCAATGTTAAATGAAAGCAGATGAACAGTACAAGAAATATATTATCTGAAGATACAGCTTAAGACAGAATCTGATATTTACAGTCTGAATAAACGCAGATAGATAATGCATCATTAATACACGGATATCTTAATAGAAAACTATACTAGATTCACAGAAGTAAGATTACTTTAATTGGTAAGTTTTAGCGATAACAGATATTTGTAAGCTCCCTTATACTGCCACCTGGCCACGAGTAATAAGCTCGCCACTATCTGACCACTATCTCACAGGTTACTCAAAGTTAGGAACCAACAATTATTAAGCCACCTTTTTTGTCTACTTCCTGGAGTAGACAAGGGCATCAAGGGCTGGCGAATCTGCAGTGATACAATTTGTTGACCCGATGGAGATTTAAGTTCCAGAGAAAACGGATTAATTAAAAGATATAATCGATTTGTTTTCCAGCAGCGCTTTCTATCTAATTACGAATCGACCAATAAACAAGACGTCCAAAAATTCCTAGAACATCTCTGGACCGCTCTCTTCTCTTCCAGGAGCAGCTCATTAATCATCCATGAAATTTCATTTTCATTCCCGCAAAGGCTAGTACATCCTTATCAGATAGTCTCTTTCTCGCTTGATTCTCAAATAAGTTTAACAACTTCGTCTCTCATAATTACGAATTTACTTTACTATTATATAAGATAGCAGCAGAATACACATTTTATTGAATTAGGTATAATATATTAAACAATTTTTATGTTTATTTTTCTATAGTTGTAATGAGTTTGTTTAATACAATAATTTGAATATTTATTTATTTGTAGATTAGATAATGTGCTGCAATAGGACAAATAATTAGCACGAAAAGTAGTTATTGCACCACTTAGAGGAACACAAAATTGTATCAGCGGAAGTACTCGTCAAGTTGAAGTCATCTTGACAGTATGTATTAGTGATATAAATGAGAAAAATGATCAAATGATGTAATATAGTTTTAAATTTCTATTCTAAATATTGAATTGTGCTGTGCATTGTATAACAATTCTAAACAAAACTGCATGTGAGAACGACACATAGAATTTCTGAACAGCTTTTTTGTTTCTTTGAACTTGATGGTTAATTTGATTCCAAATTTGACAAAAGGTAACACTTTCATAAATTAAAAAGATACAAGATACAAGTTAGTTTTAGAAATAGGGTTTATTTATTTGAAGCATACCGGTTTGCTATTCCACTACCGTTTCCTATTCGGGAGTACCCGAGGATAATAAATGGATTGTTATGTGGAAATTTCAATGTTTCTTAATACAATTTATTTATTAAACGTACACTCCGAGATATATTGATTAAGGTTGTTATCTTAGAAATTCATTCTGAAAATAAAAGTAAAACAACGAACTCATTCACTGTTATTTGTCTACACTTAGAAGTTGAGAAAACTACTGTCAGCTAAATGAGATCGTTGTTACAAGTTTACTTAACAATTATTAGATAACCTAGTTCGTGAAGATAATATAAAGCAACTTTATTCAATGTTATCATAGCGCAGCGGTGAAGAAAGAAAATGACTATATTTAAACAACGGTTGAATATATAACAAGAATAATTATTGCTTTACTTCAACAATCAACTATCCTTAAAGTGTCATTAGTCCTTAAACTGTTTCAATGGCTGTTAAAGTTGTTGGTTTCATATTTCAGTTACATACAATTATATTTCAGTATTTTTAATATTTGTTAAACTTTTAAATAAACAATTCATAGATTTTTCTACAGATTCAGCAACAAGGAGCCCCATGAAAATGACTTCAGCATTATTTAACTCTATCGTAATTGGCATTAGAAAAATAATCGCTAATTAACAAATAAAAAGCAACTCGCGTTATACTTACAAATAACAGTTAATAATTATTGTTACATCAGTAGATAATATCTAAAACAATCAGCATTATTAATATTTTATATGCATGCGTTCTTAATAATATTAATTCTGCATAAAATAAGTAAATACTATTACTTGTTAAGAATGAACAAGGATACAATAAATATTTTTAAAAAAGCATGAGGAAACTCATTTTCTTCATAATGAGGGGAAAATTAATAATCAGAACAAGAAAATAAAGCAATCATAGCGAGTACTTACGTATCGATAGTGAAAGCACATCACTTTCTTTTACAGGTGCAGCTCAAAGTAGTTCGACCAACAAGTTTAATTGAAATAGGCGCGGATTATTACACGAAAACAGTTACTTTTAACCGAATAGTAAGCAACCAGCGTTATATTTAACGGATCTCACAAGAAAAGCATGACAAAACTAATAACTCCAGCCTCGTTGAGTGTCGCAGTAAGAACTACTGGACTTCTAGCCGTTCAAAGTTCATCCTGACGGACCTTTCAGGACAGGCGGTGCTTGCAGCTGAAAACAGCTGTTTTACTGCCGGAACTATTTTACCTACTGCGTAAGTGGTTTCTTTTACTGTGATAATATAGTCATTAATTGATTAGATTAACATTTAAATTGGTGAATATTCGTATTGAATTATAATGGCCACTCGTGTAGACATAATTAGTTATTTCAATAGATAATACCACTCCCAATTATCCGACAGCCTATTAATACTATTTCGTAATAAATGTAACTAATATCTATAAAATCGTTCTGAAAAATATCTAATAAATGCATTACTTGTTTTTAAATATTTTCATCATACTACCTTTTTCGGTTTTAATCTTCGATAATTTTAATTGAAGAACTTAGTTTATAAAATCTATTTGTCAGTTTATTTGTAAATAGTATTCACGTTTTTTTTACTATGCTTTTGTATATTTTATAATGGCAGTATGGCTTTTATCTATTCAAATAAATAAAAAAAAAATTAATCTGTAAACCGCCAATGAGTTACAAAGATAATTTTATTTCAGTTTTTAATCGCGTGGTATTTTTCCCTGTGACTAGATCCTATCTGATCAAGACCGTTTTATTTCAATGGTTTTAACTTCTATTTCAAAAGTTCTTTTCATAACCCAACCTTTTCAAACACAGTCAATTATGTGATGTATCATCGCACTCGACTCCGTTGATTTTCTACAACGGTGTACTTTATAATCCAACCGTTGATACTCTGGAAATAAAATCAATTTTGGTCATAAATAAATAATAAGTATAGGCAGTTTATGTGTTAGGGCAGTTATTACAATACCCGAACAATGGATCCTAACTCTATCAATTCCTAGTTCATTAAAAGCCGATGTCCTCGGAGTCCTTTTGGCTGCCAGATTCAGCTCTCAACAGCTCATTAAAGTAATTGAAAAGGTGGCGTTAAGAAGAGACGAGCATGAAGAAGCGCTCAAGACAGATGCCACAATATGAGACAGGTGCCTCTGGCTAATTGGACGGTGGAATACCCGCCAGAAAAATCGAGCCCGTTTCTTGCTAGCTTTCTTTTTGCACGCAGAGCCTACAGGCTATTGACCACTCCGCAGGCCCCGTTCAATCTTCGCCTGGGAATTCAGGGCCCATTGTGTCAAGGCACTCCACTCCTCAATAAAGCCTCGAGTCTACCCTCCGTTTCTTTAGAAAAAGGACTTTCACGTCTATCTACCCACCATCGGCTGAATATTGGTAGCGCTAAGCCCATTTCCATAATGCTCATAATACCGCCAGGTAATAATCGCTTAGAAGGAAAGTCCTCTCTCGACCGTCATATTATATTGGAATTTTATTCGTTTATTCCGAATGAATATTGAATTATTTTATTCTTAGAAAGAAGATTTTACATAGAAAATGTGTACTCCTTGTTCAACATTCCACTATTGTTAGGCTCTAGGATATGGAAATTCCAAACATATGCGTAACTCACGAATAATTAAATTTGATGTCTGTCCGATATGATTTTATGAAACCAATAAAAATTTCGCCTCTTATATTTTATTCGCTTCGGATATTAATTATTCACTGAAAAACACTTTTTATTTTTATATGCTTTCATATTTACTACATTAACGTTTTAAGGTTTTATTTATGATATTTCATCAACTGTTTTCGTTTATATTTTAATACTTTTTGATTTTAGGATATTGTTTGTTTACACACCTTGTAATTATTTTGGAAGGCTTATTGTGTGCCATTTATTTTGATAAATGTACAACTCTCTGTGATCTGTCAACAAATTATTTTATACTGGTTCCAGCACTATCGGTTTTTACACCACAACTCTCAAGTATCTTATAACTGAAATGATAGTAATAGTTTAATTGTTACGCTTTTGTTTTTTAAACCTTTTCTATCATTTCAATTATAACGTACATGAGAATAGTAGTATCATATATATATGTGAGAGAGAGGCTTATACATTTATGAATATCTTTTAATTCTCAATACAAATTAATTTTGACCAATCGTTTTTATATTAATCGTGTAGTTTTAGGTTATTTTTGTTATAGTAACTCCTTTGTGGCTAAATACAGTTATAGCAGCCCGACATTAAATAACGTAACACATCAAGCACCGGTAATAAATCAGGTATAACATTTTCTGTTTTTATTTTCCTGAATAATTTATCCAGCTATGGGTGTAGAAGTGTGTGTGTAAATCGATAAATACAAATATGATACCCTGAACAGATCATATTCCAGTACATATTTAGTAAAATTAAATCCCGTTATTGAATTATTGGACTACTTTATAAAATTTTAGTTTAACGATGATAATCGGGGATCTTTTTTTGATCATTTTTTTGATCTGGTGAACAAGCCTTTGGTTGGGATATGTTTGTATCGAAGCATTCTATCATCTGTAGCACTCATCTACTGCTCAAAGAGTCTCTTGTCAGAGTAAAGTTAATTATGTATGTTAAAATTTGAGCCAAATTCTAGTTATGAAGCAGTAACCCTAACCATAGCTGTGAAAGTTTTAGGTTACCCTATACAAACTCGAAGATGTGATTGAGGATTTCTCGAAGATCATGTCGAAACGACATGTTATAAACTCCAAATAACGGCTGATGTGCCAGATTGAGCTAACGTAATGTCAAGCGGTGAGGATTAGTGAAGTTTTAACACGGCCCGGTGAGGAGACAGGTGCCCTGAGTGAGTTAGAACGAGGGGAATGAACAGGTAATTTGACGTGAGTTGATTTAGAGGATTTTAGCCGGGACGTTTGGCCCCGGTGAGTAATCGGATTGGGGCGAGTTAACATTCGGAAGGGCACAAGATTTACGGGGATCCATTTCTGACACTAGCGCTGGCTGCTCCGGGCCATCGTTGGTAGGACCGGCCCCACTACCTGTGATGCATCCATCACTGCCGCTGATTGCTGGTCAGCGGCATCGAGCACTCCCTTTTAGTTATTAAACTGTGAAAGGTTCAACTAAACGGAAACATTGTTATAAAACATGCTGCGGTGCCAACTTCTTCAGCACGATCAAATAGAAGTTACGCTCTTCAAGGACAATAAAATGCCCACCTACCGTTTCATATTTTATCAATAAACCTTGGGTGTCAGTATAGAAAGAGGAGACTAGTTCACGATCCCAACACCGCAAGAAATCATTAGGGGTGCGGGCGTAGCAGCTTCTGATTGGCCATAATAAATAGTTCTCCCGTTCGCTTTAGGCAGGAATAGTTTGCCTATAGAAGGCAGAAATTCTGAGCTTTATCAGACAGCCGAAATAAGACACTGCTCTCTCACTGCACTGGCGCTTGTTACTCTGCTCGAACTACAGCTTTTTTATTTAATTACCTATACACTTCTATACCCTTAACATTCCTATCTTTAGTCCGGCGTTTTTAGACCTCACACCTTCCTAGTGGGATTCTCTGGCTTCGTCTCGCTAAAACTAGCACATCCTAGGAAGGTATCCCTTCGATGCAGACGACAATCTCTGGGGATCCAGATGGTTTTCCCCGACCCTCAGATACCGAGTGTGAAATTGTGGTCATTCCAAGACCACGTAAAGCCACCTTTAATACCTACCCTGTACCTCTTCTCCTGAACATAGTGCACTGTCGGGACACGCCTTCTAAGGTCCTATGGAGCCAGTTCAATAAACAAAATACGAATTAAGCTGCCCACCGACTAGCCTGCCAGCAAAGGTCAAAAACCACAGGCTTATTTTCATATCTTTCTGACGCCATCCGGGCAGTAGCTGGGTCGACGATACCTCCCCCGGCTGGTACCCTCAACACATGCCTTACCCGATCTGGATTATTATCCGATCTGGATCTGTTAGGGAATGGATCTGAAGTAAGAGCCCATTTCCCTATCCCATTGTCACCGGGAAAGTCAATATCGTAAGCAGCTTGGTTGAGTCATTACAAGTAACTAGCACCAACAATACAATAGCCAGAATTATAACAGGATTATTATCAAGTGGTACCGCCATGTAACATTTCGTGATTTTACGACGTTTAAACAATAGAAAAACAAGCTATTTATACAGGTAACGCTGCAGTAGTAGTGTCACAGGCTAAATTAAAACAAAATTTATTAAATATTCTTAATTGAAATTTACGAGGTTTAGTTATAATGGTACCCTATCATCATGAGAAAGTATTTATTATAAACACCAATTAGTTTCTTAAACCGTGACCAGTAAATTTTGGTCAAAACATTTAAGTAGGCTGACAAAGCAAGCCCACAAAGCATGGTAATTACTTACTATCTTTTGTGACATCCAGCCCCAGCAACCGTGCTATTTGTTCGGCTGATTTAATTTGCAAGAGGCTTAAAACAGCAAAAAAAAAAATATTATTGTTATTTATCATAAATATTTTAGTTATGAACTTGAAATTTTTTTATACATTCGTTATCCCACAATGTGTTTTTTTTCCATTTTAACAAAAAACCTTTTTTCAAATGCACGTGTATTGTAAACACAAGTTTCTGAATCAAGTTGGATACTATTTCTTATTAACTAACAGTTTTGGTTTGAAGCTAATGTTACAGGAAAACCACTCCCTACTGATACATGAGTATCTGACAGCCATAATTCAGCAAGTTACCATCAGGTTTTTTTCCCAACATCTTTGGAATCTTCCAGTTATGACATTCTTAGTCACGACCTTCTTCTCTTGCATCTCAAAGGAAGCCCCAAGAACATCACCGAATAGTCCTTTGTCATATTTCGTGTTCGTCCAATGTTTTAACATAAAGAATCAATGGCAGACATGTTTTTTTCCATTATATTGTAGAAGTTTTTGTTCCATATCCACTCTTTTTTGCATCTTTTTGTTAGGAAAATACATTCTTATCAGGAATCCATTTTAAGTGTGAATCTATAATTATTTACAGACTAGAAAGTAATCTGAAATACAAGGAGGTGAACTGACTATAATATTTCTCGCAGGACGCGGGCGTGCTCCTTCATGGCATTCACCCATCATGATTATATACCAACTGTGTTGGACCATATAATGAATAAAACCTCTCTTATTTCATTAGAACCCGGTTCTCAAAAGTAGACGTTTCAAATAACTATTTTTAATTATTAATTACTGAATAGCTGTATGTATGTAGATTCAATAGCTTATTAATTTTATTTAGACTTTTTAGTGCTCCTCACATTCGGAATTTTAGTGTAGGAAAGGCTGGCTGGGTATTCTAGAGGCACATTAATTTAAATTCTACATTGGTAGATCTACTCACTTAGAACTTTTTAATTGTTTAATTTTTACACATAAAGGAAATAATTTTACGAATTTGTTTGAAAGATATTAATTACTTTAAGCAATAAATCTCGGGGCAAATGAGATCTGTTAAGAATATTTTTTTTATTGTGGAGCCACCCCGAAACTAAATCCAGTCATTCAGTGAGAATCGATCTGACCCAACCCAGCTCGTTCTACCATCCCCTCCATTTTCAAAACATTATAATAGCATTTAATTAATAAGGAATTATAATTGATTTTCCTATTCAACGTTTAAGCTTTCCGAATTTACAGTGTTAAGATATGTGCGGTGTGGACCATTCTGAGCTTTTAAGTTTTACAAAATGAATTTCTAGCAGTTGAAGGCTTTGTATGGTTTAAACTAAATTATTTAGACGCCCCACCGTGGAAGATTTGGCCGAAGGCCGTGGTTGCCTTGTAACGACGGAGCCAGGAGCCGGGTGTAACCCGAGCTAGGATAGAAGCAATTCAATTAGCCCTGTGCAGTGAACCGGGTCTTATCCTCAGGCGACAGACGAGGACTCAGGTAACTGAACCAGCTATCGTGTCCCCGTGTGCTCTAAATAGTGATCCTTATTAGTGTAATGAACGGGTGGACATACAGACGGTCCACTTCGTTACTGATATTGTTTCAAAGGATATCTCACTCGATCGTTCCACAAAAAAACAACAACAACAGCAAAACAACAATTCGAAACGTAGCTATTAACAATAAGTGTTAACAGTATAAAAATCAGTTTTAATGGAAGCAGTACCGTGTAGTTGTATTGATTATATAACTTCTATGCCGATTCAGACCTTGTATAGAGTGTAATGATGGTAAAGGACATATAAAATGTAGTATGTAAATAGATTCGCCTAAGAACCTATAGTAAATAAAAGTTTGTCATTTTTTTAAGGAGATTGAGGAGAAGAAAAAAAAAAAAGAAGCAGTACCGTTATTTCGATGGGAAAGTTTCATGCATTAAAAGTTTTTTGGAGATTTCGAGAAATACACAAATTCAAGTGAAGAAAAACTATTATTACACAGTTAAGAACACTTTCGTTAATTTCAACAGTTTTAGTTTGAAGCTAATGTTACAGGAAAACCACCCCCTACTGATACATGAGTATCTGACAGCCATAAATCAGCAAGTTACCATCAGGTTTTTTTCCCAACATCTTTGGAATCTTCCAGTCATGACATTCTTAGTCACGACCTTCTTCTCTTGAATCTAAAAGGAAGCTACAAGAACATAACTGAATTGTCCTTTGTCATATTTCGTGTTCGTCCAATGTTTTAACATAAAGAATCAATGGCAGAAATGTTTTTTTCCATTATATTGTAGAAGTTTTAGTTCCATATCCACTCTGTTTTGCATCTTTTTGTTAGGAAAATACTTTCTTATCAGGAATCCATTTTAAGTGTGGATCTATAATTATTTACGGACTAGAAAGTAATCTGAAATACAAGAAGGTGAACTGACTATAATATTTCGCAGAGCGTGGGCGTGCTCCTTCATGCTCCTACATGGCATTCACCCATCATGATTATATACCAACTGTGTTGGACCATATAATGAATAAGTTTTTGTTACATATCCACTCTTTTTTGCATCTTTTTGTTAGGAAAGTACTTTCTTATTAGGAACCTATTTTAAGTGTGATTCGTTTAAACACTCAGGACTATCGTCATATATAATGAGCAATTCCACAAGGGTATTAAAGCAATGCTTTAGACAACATTGGAGGAAATACCTCCAAATCTAAGTTAATAAGCTCAAGGTAATGGAATATTTGTAATCAATAAATGAAAGTAATCTGCGAGCAGTTGGCCTACTGACTATTGCATTAGGACGAGTTGCAGCCTAGAAGGAGCGTGTGAAGCAGCAGTTTGTAGCGGTGCGGTGAGGGCAACACTTGGCGGGGCAATTTATAAAGTCGGTTAGTGACCTCAGCCACTAGTGACCACGGTCGTGTAGCACCTCACTGGGTAGATAGCTCCAATTAAAGTCGGATTCGTTGTCAGTGTGTTTGCTAGGCCCTACTCTACTCGCCCTGACTCCATGTTTAAGACATTTTCATTTATTTTACATCACTTCCAGGATTTATGAAAACATCACGATGTAACTCTTTTTTTTATATGCTATTTTACAGTATGAGATTATTTAAAAAAATGTATTTACTTGCTTTCTTTAATATGGTTGTGGCCAATGTTCTTTTCGTACACACTAACTGTTAAACTGTCAGTATATATTGTTACAATTTAGATGAATTTTTTTTTCTATAATAATTGCATACTAAACATATGCTTTTGTCGTGCGTTTTCTATTCATCAACCCAACAAAGTGATAGTAAATCTGATTTTGTAAACAGTGGTGTTACAGAATTATGAAGTAGTTTCTTGTTTTGTAAAAACGTGTGCATTAGTCAGTCAAGTAGGTATATCGTTTTTTTTAGCCTAGTTAGTACAAACTGTAGAGATAAAAAAAAAAAGTATGTAAATCAGTTGATCTAGTATAAATAAATATTTCTATTTACCGGGGGGGGGGGGGGACAACATGAGCTAGTCTTTTGGTCTTTTGTGAAAGACTTTGATGATAGATACATGAACTAGGTGTTCAAATGATATTGTCAGATATATGGTCCGATTTGGTGATAGGGTAATGCCGCTTTAACAATGGCTGGATATTAGATGATTTATTTAATAACCATCTCTGTGACACAATAAGATTATAAGAAATAAATATGGAAGTTAAAATTTATTTTTCTATTTTACTTCACCGAAGATGATTTTATTGTAGGATAAAACCCCCACACATACACACTCCCCATTGTAGGGGTGGGATATAAGGAGGGGGCTGAATATGCGATGGTGTCAAGCATAGCCACCTCTGGCGGGCGGGGGCTGAAATATCGAGGAGGCAGTGTCGGCGGGAAGGATGAGATTTCCATGATTGCACGATAATGGCCTATCCGATCCATGACTCTTCCGGCACCTTCCCTTCCGCCTTGCCATTTCCTCTTTTTTTCAATATCTAGGTGTTGCTCCCTTCCGGTCTCCAGGTCAGCTTTAAGCCTCCTTCCATTTTGGTAAGGCTTCGGTTAGATATAATGTTTATTTGTTATCAATATTTATTTATTTCGCTCTAAATATTTGCGTGGTGATTGCTCCCTAAATTCATTCCTTACCCCAAGGATAAGCAACTCATCAGAACATTTATCATAGATTCTGGTGTATGATAGATAGATTGGAAAAACGGTTATAAAACATGAAATATTATAATATAAAGTAAAATAAACAAATTAAATTGAATTGTATATTGTATATAAACCACAATAAAAAAACGAAATTATTCAAAGCATTCCATAGATAGTACGTTATAAAAAGTCAGTAAAATACAGTATTAAATGATGATAAAATAAAATACAATCCACACAATATTTTCGAACTGGATCATTCCATCCATACAAAATGATTGTTAACTTTTAATTAAAAAAAAAAAAATCATTTGAGCTCTTATTGCAACTTTTTATTTAGGCCCTATAATCATATGACCCTCTATACAAAGTTTCACTATTACTTACGCTACATTAAAATGACCATTGTATATATTTTTTGTTGCTTGTTATTAAATTTATAAAAAATGGTGACATTTCATTTTGTCAATTAAATACCCAATGGTTTTTTTTCATGGCAATAGATATAAAATTGATTCATTGTTTCTCATGTAATATAGTCGTAACATTCAAATTTTATTGTTTATTGGTTTATATCACTTTTAGGTTTTTGTTATGTTATTATTTTATTACCATATGTTTCCAAAAACAGAACCGTACAATAAAGAAATGAAACACTCCACAAAAGGCTATCTTATTACTTTATAGTCAATGGTAATTAGGTGAATATTGATTTTCAAACATGTAATGAAGTAATGCAATGAAAACGCACGAGGGCAGAATCGTGGTGGACACTCTAATAAATATGAAGTTATCAGCAAAGTTGCGGGCTATATGAAGGTACACTTTATAGTTCTGGAAAATGAATTCTGTTAAAACTCGGGATTATAAAAGATAAAAGATAAAAAAAAATATATAACTCTTAATAAAGGGTTGTCCAGGGCAGTTATTTTCTAAGCGATCCCAATTTATCACAAGTCCAGCGGAAAAAACACATTTGAAGCAGTATCTCACAACTATAGCTTATGATCTCAGTTCCGAAGTATAATTTTTTTTTTGTTTTTGTTTGTGAGCTCTTCCAAATGTAACGATAAGGACGAAATAAAATGTTTATATCCGGATTAAAATAAAATAAAAACACATATACGTATGTATCAGATCCAATGGTGACATACCCTTTGTCCCTAAATTTTAAGGAAGTGTTATGTGGTTTCAAGGAAGTGATTTTAATTCAGCAACAAAAGATGACAAAGCGATAGTGATGAAAAATAATCTTGAAAGTTGATTCAATGACCAGCTGTGTTCATGTGGGAAGGCTTGACGATACGTGGTGTTGAGTACTGTATTTGTCAATTGGTTCAGCAAAGATCTGAATGTGAAGTCATCCACCAGAGGCACCTTAAGCACCACGTTTGCTTATGAAAGCGTTGCATTGATTGTCGATTCGAACCATCTCCTCTGCAACAGTGTTAGCAGTTCAGTTTGTAAGGGGTCTTGTTCTGGGTTCCCGGCAAATAATCGCCTGCACCTGTTTCGACCATATAAATAGTTTCACTTCTAACAGTTATATTGAGTAATAGTTTATTATTTAAATATCTTTCAATCTTGCGCAGAAGCACAAATTAAAGTTTTTTTTTGAACGCGTTGGTCACACTAGACCGTATACATTTATGCTGCAGTATTTTTTTGTTTTACTGTTAATGTAACAGACGATAGAAAACTAACAGTGGGGAAAATTGAAAAAACCCCTGCATTCTAAAATACAAATAAAACAATAATAACACAAAATAAAGTTAAGTGGAGTAAATATAAAGTTAATTTAATGTTGTCCTAACAGGATTTGTGCGTTTGTGGATGTCTCCTCTTTCGGATATGGAAGCTAGAAAACTTTTCTACCTAGGTGTGTACATATTCCTGGGTTGTGGGTAATTTTAGGCCTGTTAGCATGCCGGTTTTCTTGTTATACCTAGGGTAATTGTTAATTATGCATATACTGATATGGTTTGACTGTGCAACTGAAACATGTCATTGTGGGATGGATTACTTTTTTATGTAGAATTAATTTCTTCTCAGGGGTCAGTTTTAATTTTTTTATGGAAGCAGGGTGAAATTTTATTACTGAGATTTTTAGTTTTGTTTGACATTTATTTATTGTTACATGGTTTGTGAAAGTGCGGGAAAGGTCTAAGGTTACTCTTAGGTAGTGAATGGAATTGGCTCAGGGTATTTGGGTATATATATACATATCCAAACTAAATGAGAAGGAAACATAATTCAACTTTATGGACCTATTATGTTAGAAACCTTGACAGTTGACAGGCAGTTAATTACAAACCCAATTAGTTGCATATGTTTGAGCAACAGCAGCGACAAAGCACTTAATCGGATATCATTGCTGGTCTCGCCACGGTTAGGTCAGCAGTGATCAAATGTTGTGTTAAATGTATATCAATATAAGATTTTTTTTTTAAAGTATAATAAAAATAACTCAGAAGCGTATCCAGGGGTGGTAGGGCGACGGGGGCGGTCCATCCCGGACGGCATATATATTTTGGGGTGTCATTTTTTAAGTATTTTATCTCAATATAACAAAAACAAAATTGAATAGTAAAACAATGCCTTAATGGATAGATTTACTGATTATAATACGTGTGTAGTTTAACGAAAATGCGTACTCACCCAGGCCAGCCTTTACATTTTTACGTTTAATCGGTAAAAAAACAAAACACTTGCACTGTAAAATTAAATTGGCAAATGCCACATAAAGAGACGTCACCGAGGCATTTCCGAAGAAAAACATTTAACAGATATAATTTTAGACAGTGCCATCACTGGCTTTTCTATTAAAAAATCATAGTAAACACGCATACATTTTATCAATATGTTTACAATCTGTTTAAAGTGAAGAAATAAATTTATTTATTATTTTTCGATAATTGTCACTAGCCACTGTCCATATTAATCGAATTAGAAAAGGTGGCAAATCCACCATCCAAATCCAAAGGAGCACCCTATGCGCCAAATGTTATAGGGGTACTCCATACCTCTACGAGGCCATGACAAATTTTATAACCTTGAGCGTAATATAACAGCTTAAATTTAAAATGATTTATTAAAATTTTCAAAGGAAAATATTTTTATCAAAATAAAGTAATCTACTCGGACCGAATAGAGGCAAAATATTGCAGGCTGCATATTTAAATTCACACTTTTTTGCCGCTTGAATGACGCTGTCATAAAATCACTGCCGCCAAAACGTTCTATAATAAACGAAAAAAAACAAGAATTTTTGAACTACGACAGTGATTTGAGCTGATGGCGTACATTTTTCACAGTGGTCGAATCGCCGTTCGAGGAACAAACATGGCTCGTGATTCAATTATAAGGAGCAGCGGTTTTGGATCCTTCTCTACAATTCAGTCTGTTACGAGTCCTACTGTGTACACCTCCTGTTCTTTTAAGTGTTCTCAATGTGTCCTTAACTTTGGTAAATCACTTTGTGTTTATTATTACTAAGTGTGGAGGGGGAAGGCTATACTTTCAAACAGCTATGATCGCTTCGTATTTTGCCTGCCTGTCTGTCTGCAGTTGTGTTCCACTTAAGGGTTTCTGTCAATTACCTAGCCGATCTAATCTAATGTAATTTTTATAAGACAAGTTTTAATCACAAAAAGTCGTCTAAATCGTTTTTGCGGCCGAACCGCAAAAGGTGGGTGACAAAGACAACATAGTGAAAAAGAAAAATCTAAATTAAACGGAAAATATTTTGCTAAACTAGAAATGTACGTTTATAGTATAGATTAACTAATTTTAAGCTAAAGAAAAGTACAATAATTATAAATAAACTACTTGCAAATCTATAAAAAGTAAGTGAAAAAAAATAAAAGAAACTTTATACCTCTTTGGCATAATAAATTGTCTTGGCATTTGTCAAAAGTAGCGGATTTTTTTAAATAAATTCCAACTCAACATTTCAAATGGAGGAATCGTTTCTAACGATACTTAAAGTGTTTGGATCATTTGTCGCAAATTTCATAAATGATAATTGTTAAAATATCATCGGTGCCTGTAATCTTGTTTCGTTATACATATGTTATGTATAACTAACTAATTATGCTATTGTGCTGCCAATCAGGTAATGAATGATAAAGAAATGACTTACTATAAATTGTACAACTATATTTGCAGTGCGATGTAGCTCATTCGGCGGGACATGAAGGTTCAAACTTATTGCAGTTTAAAATGTTGCAATTATGCCAAAAGTGAATAAGTGCCAATATCAAACAATCGTATTATGTTTCGTGACCTCGATCAGACTAAAATGAATTAAAAAAGAAATTATGAAGTTAACTTAATTCCACTGTAAATGCCAAAACAATAATAAGTCTAGTCGATTCATATTTAAATAATTCGTAATATGAACTGAAAATGAGACTTAACTGCTTTGCTAAATCTAACTGATGATACATGCATTGAATATTATTACATTTTAAAATTTGTGCATATTACTGAGCTAAGAATGTTTTTAAGATGTTATAAGTTCATTTTTTTATGGAAGAAATTAAAACAAAATGATTTTGAGTGAACATACATAATTAATCAGTGATATTTGTACTGAAGTTCGAATATTTTTTACAAACTGGACATGAGACATCTTAAGTAAACAAATGTCTAATAGATTACTTTTTATAGTGTACTTTTCAGTATTTTTAAAATTTTGTTTTTGTAAATTTCGGGGGATCAATCCAACCTCTCCAAGCCTACACCATTGTTTTAATATACATAAGTTCATGGCGAGATCCGAGTTCTGTTTTTAAAACTTGTCCGTTATTTTAATTCAAAAGCTAAACGACATTGTCTTCTAATGAACAATATTGTATTCACCTAAACGATAATACGTTAAATGCCCTAGTATCAAATTAAATAATACATTTAAATTTATAAATACCTCCTGGGCGATGCCAGTAGACTCTGTTAAAGGATAAACACTCTAAAATTAAAAATAAAACACTTCTCGATTTCCATTCTTTGAGGTATAATTACACTGTATTAACATTTCTTTATTTATGTTTCGTACTCTATTCCAAGAAAATAAATGAAATCGTTACATACGATCTGATTAACAGCTAAAGGAAAACCCGGGCCAGCTAAAAAGAGCAGTTGATAAAGCTTCAATGAAGACTTGATCCATAATCAAGAACGACGGTGAAAGTATTTTGTTTTTAGACTAAGTGCTTTGAAAATCAATAAAAGATATATAATTATGTAATAAACCAATTTCAATTTGAATCTGAGCACATCCTCGAAGTTATGGAAATCGTGTGTGTTACTCGAAAAAAATTCAAGAAACAGCTGCTCTGGCTCCCTTTATTGTGGTGTCACTTCTTTGCAAACCATCTCCCAGCTAGTACTCTTATTCCAAATCAAATCCAAATCTATTTCTGCATTTTCAGTCACTGATAACACAATACAAATGAAGCTAAAGGCATTTTCAGTCACTGATAACACAATACAAATGAAGCTAAAGGCATTTTCAGTCACTGATAACACAATACAAATGAAGCTAAAGGCATTTTCAGTCACTGATAACACAATACAAATGAAGCTAAAGGCATTTTCAGTCACTGATAACACAATACAAATGAAGCTAAAGGCATTTTCAGTCACTGATAACACAATACAAATGAAGCTAAAGGCATTTTCAGTCACTGATAACACAATACAAATGAAGCTAAAGGCATTTTCAGTCACTGATGACCCAAAGCAAACGAACATAAAGGTATTTTCAACTTCAATAATAATTTTGAAACTTATTCACAAAGGTCCTTAAATTAGATACATGGTCCCCTATCTTCACACTGTTGCTAGGCAAGAACTTAAAGCCTCAACATTTATTTGAATAGACATAGTAACTTTCTCTCTCGTTATACAACGAAAATATAATGAGATGTAAACTTAAATATACAACATTATTCTATGAATCATAAAATGAATACAAATATAAAACATTTTTCTTTAAAATATGTTAGTATGATTAAACTGGAAAAAATCTGTAAATCCGAACTAAATTAGAAAAAAACAATAAATAGTGATAACTACTTTATTTAAACCTGAAGGAAAGATGTATTTTTTTAAAATTAATTTCACTTTCATAATCAAGGATCTTCAAGATTAAAATGAATTACTTGTGAAAAATTTGTCATAAATATAAAATAAATAAATCAATTGCAAAATCTACAATAAACATTAATATTAATTTTTTCTATTGGTTAAAGTGGTGAGCAGCTTAGTATCCATATTAATTAGTTCATAGATATGATTACTATTTATGGACTTTAAACTATACTTTTGTTTCAAACTGAAATTATACCATTCAGTCATCAGCGAGAAGTATATTTGTTACGTTGAATTAATCAGAAATCTCTGAATAATAACCAATTACTTTATTACAAGATGACTTTAATATATTTGGTTTAAACCTTTAGTCGAATCACTTTATAAAGGAATTCACTAACAACTCATTATATTTTCATCATTTATACACAGTCATTTAACATTAAAAATAGTTAAACTTAAGGTTGCAGCTTCATACACTTTATCGTTTCCTTCAATCCTAAGGTTTTCCCTTAAAGCAAGTGTATTCTAGTTCTCTGTTGGATGGCTCAAATTGATAATTTTATATTATTAGCAATACAAACATATCACTAACAATATATATAGTGAATATTGCACCTGCGCATGAAGCAATAAGCTTATAATTAATTCTTGCCTTATTATTGGAAAAATATTCAAAATCTAGTATTACGCCTCAAGGCCTGCTATTATCCTTTTTTTGTCGGTAGTGAAATTGATTATTTAAACTATTTGTTTGTTTTATTCAAACATGCTATGTAATGAAAATGCCATTACATTTCCAAAGAAATAAAATGACAAAATTGAGTTTCGTACAAAAATACAAACATGTTTTTTTGTGTTACTGTTTAACTAAACTGTACTTATCAAAGATAGGGTAAAATATCTCTTCTCATTTCTTGTCTGGCTGTCCCCATAGCCTAAATGTTTTATTTCATCTTCCCTGAACTTTTTTTCCTATAACTCTTCCTTCATGAACATTCTAATATTTATCAGACTTTATCTTACGGAAGGTAAAGTGGGTTTAGTATAGTCGGAGAAGATTAACTTATTTTTTTCATTACTAAGCAAAAATTTAGACACTTATGTGAATACCCTCATTATGTCAAAAGATGTCATTAAAATAATATATTAATATTAATGCATTTTCTAAATAAAAATCAGTTTAATTAATTTTAATTATTCATCAAATCAGGACCAGTAGATTCTTCTAATATAATAATGATTTCTGATTTTGATCATTTCTCAATAAAATTGTTTTTATTTATGAATTATATGGAATTTTCACAATTTATATAACTTGACAATAAATACTGGACTGATTTGTTTTAATATACACTCTGATTTCAGTGAACTGGTGAAAAACCGTGTGGATTAATTATCCTATAAACATACCTTCAAATGAAATGCACCAATTCAGGAGTGTCAGTGGTTCGAGAAACAACGTTGGTTCTGGATAACGTCTGCGATGGTGAAACATGGTAAGTTAATTTAGTATTTACTTAGTTTTTTCATTATTGTGTAAATATTTTGGCACCAGTATGAATACCTTCATTGTTTTAAAAGTTGTCTTCTGCAAGAGTCATGTAATTTGTTAATGCGTTAAATTATCCTCCAAATCGTAGGAAACATTTATTTAACATAATGTGAAATCTCTGACAGTATCTGTAGGGTCTGATAATAAAGATGCAGCTAATATTTACAATGTGCAGATAATATGAGTATATTCTATATAATTATTCATTATTATGGTTGAAATATAATTATTTTTGTTTTAAATATTTACAGAAAAATATATCAAATTAATTTATTTTATTTCTTAGGTGAGAACTGCAGTTACTTTGTGGTAAGTTGCATTTCCCCCCTGGTTTTGGTTTTGGCTTGTAATAATTTTTCCAAGATCTTATAAATAAAATACTAGAGATTTGTAATTAAGGATTTATATTTAATTGAGGTACTCATAGCACTGGATTGCTTGATACTCACTAAAATTGTCGATTGGATAATTTGTTATTATACAGGTTGATCTGAAGTTGAGGTGACAGTGAAAGAATGTGCTGTTATGGGAGGGGGGGGGGTTAGCTTATACAGTGTGCTTAGGAACTGTGATCGAATTGAGACATAATCATTCCTCTCTTTAGACTAAAGATAACCAGTAGTCTCAGATAGTGTTAAGTTGTTCAAAATAGTCAGCCTCTGGAAGGTTCAAGGGTGGATATCATATCCAGATCAATCTTTATAATAGTATTTTAAACAGCCAAAACCAATATATGTAAAGCATATCTTAATAGTTTTGGTTTTTCAGAGCAGATCTTCTAAATAGCTGAGTACATACAAATAACACAAGCACTTATCATTATTTACTCTTAAACATATTTCATTTATTTATAAGATGCATTGGAACTTGTTAATTTGTAATTTGACTCCCCAATTTATCTTTTAGAATCATCATCAGCCTAGTTCACCAACAAGATTGCTGTATTACTCTACAGCCTGTTAATGTCCCTTTGTTCAATCTATAAATTTTCACAACTCATTGCAGTTCAGTGCTCCAGCTGTCTAAAATCAGATTGTTTCTCCGACGCTCCATGTGATCAGCTCACTTTTGTCTTCCTCTCTTTTCTGGTACCAACCCTTTTGTCCAGAACTTTTTGGGGATCTTAGCATCACTCATATATCATCATTCTCATTGTGTCTCCATTGGTTTTAAAACATCAGGGCCTAGTGCGAAAGTTTATAGCCATCAATATTACTTCAACTTCTCTTTCCTTAACGGGTCCAAATTTGTTCATAATAAGGTTTATTCAAACACTATAAATTGAAATTATATTCCCTTCTGAGGGTAGTCTTATACTCTTTTATAATTCTTTAGCTTAATTCGTTGAGATGAAAGACTCTTGATTTCAATGTTAGTTTTCAATTAGTACTATGACTAATTATAATTGATTTTCTATTATTGGGCTAGCACCTTATTATTTATTGGTGCTTTTAGTGCAGGAAGTGATTGAATAAATTATAGACCAGTCAACTTTGACTTCCTACAAATAAGTGTATTTGTACTGGGGGTGGTCCAATTTAAAATATGTTGGTTAAATTATATAAAATGAATATTATAATGATGTTGGCAACAACAGAATCAATGATTATAATAATCGATTATAATATAAAATCTGTGCTGAACCCGCGACATTTTTACGTTTAATAAGTAAAAAGGAAAACATTTTCACCGTAAATTTGGAATTGGGGTCACCCACATAAAGATAGGTCACCCGGTAGTACAAATTAGAACTGTTTTTAAAGGGCCGCTTGTTTATAAAAAAATTATAGCAATGTCGAAAGCAGACGTAATGCCCAATACAAACTTCTGTATTTTTCGTTGTCATTTAAAAGTAGTCAATGTCATTCAAATAAAAAAAAATAGAAAAATAAATATGTAAATACTATTACATTTCATTATTATGTTTACAATCTGTTTATGCAATTAGTAAAAAAATATAATTATTTATGTTCACTAATTGGTACAGCCACTCTCAATTTTGACTGACTTAGAAAGGTGGTAAAGCACCAGTCGCACCATCAAATCAGATGGTTTATTTTCATGAGTGCACCTTGTTCAAATCGTACAACTTATTGTATATTTTTAGGTGTTTTTTTTTCAATACCAAAAACTCTCCAGTTTGTGAGTACTTCTAACGAGGTTGAGCGGACGTCTTACAATAGCACGCCCAAAGGAAAAATTTAAATTCAATGTAGCTTCAAAGTAACGGCGTTTTGCCGGTTTCTCTTTATATGTTCGTTTTTATGAAACCCTTTTGTTTTCACCCAAGCTTCTGCCCAAGACTTCTAGCCATTGTCGGACTTTAGTTGAAATTATACATGATTTGTTGTAAAAATGTGTTCTGTCTCTTATTCAGCGATTTGTAAAATTATTGTTTCATTATTATATCACAAACGAAGATTTTTTATATGATGTTTAAGTCTTCAAATCCTTACGTGACAAACTTAAGACCGAAGCCAAGAGTTAAACATCTTGATCTCAGTAGAACCGCTAAGTGTTTGATTTTATGATTTAATTTTACGATCTTATGACGGAATGCTCAATTTTTTGTCTTGAAATCATAATACTAATAATAATTATTATTGATGAATGTTACTAATTTTAAACCTAAAGTACTGTAAACTGTATGTACTGTAATAAATGGAATATTGGACGTAAATAATTGAAAATGAACTGTAAATCCTACTGTAGATTTGAAATTTACGATCCTAAAAACAAAATAACTATTAGTACCGTAAGGCAGTTAAATAAAAATAAGAGACATAAGCAAAACACAAAACTTGAAATTATAATTAAATCTCAAATCTGATAAGCACGTGTGGAAATTAGTGGACTGTATAAACATAATAAAAGGGAATATCTGGGGCTCTAATCTTTTAAAATTGCAAACTGGATACACGTGTAAAGCGATAACTTTCAAAGGAATGGATTACAAGGATAAATTGGAATTGGATAATTGGAAATAATCCGTTACTCAATGTTTATTCTTGACATCATAACAAAGAATTCTGCGAACAAATAATTTGCCTCACGAACGCCAACAAAAAAAAACGTTATACAATGTGATCTAATATCTAAGTTTCTTGGAAAACTCAAAAATTAACAAAGGGGGGAGTTATAAGAACCAGAACTTCGTCAAAACTACAGCATTGCGTAATTTCTTCAAATTTTCCTTACTTTTGGTTTTATTTTATTTCCCATTCGCAGAATTTCCTAGAAATTCTCTTTTTTTTTTACTTTTTTTTTTTAGATAGAACACGAGTTAAGACCAGCCCTTGAATAAAAGTGCATGAAGTTTTAAAACTATAATGAAAAAATCTGTGTGCTATCTTTAAATCGTGAATGCTTTTTGTAAATAGTAAGTTCCAAAACCAAAAACTGCCACTTGATAAGTATTTATCCCCCCCTAACAAAAATACAACATATTTTATAAAATTCAAAGGTTGTAGAAGTAGTTACTGAGAATGCACTGGTGCAAAAAAAGTATTCTCCCGAGGTAGAGAAAATAAACCCTACAAGGATTCTTACTGTGTTTTTTAAATTAAAATTCACTGTTGAAAAGTAATTTCAACTTTACAACAGCTAATAGATAAGAATAAACAGAGAATTTGATTAAGAACTTATTATTTAAAATGGAAAATATCATGTCATTAATATAAAGACGAGACGAAATATTAAAAAAAAATGTAATACTGCTTACTTTCATATTAATTAAATTAATTAGAAAAAAAAAATATATATACCTTATTTTATCTTCATTTTTGGTTCTTTCCAAATAGGTCCTTAGGAGGTAGATAAATTAAGCTTTTACATACCTGAAAAGACAATTATGATTAGTAATCATTATAACTGCTACATTTTTAATTATATAACTATAGTTGACCAACCGTGGCTAGATTGCGTAGTTACTTCTTACATATGTGTGGCCTTATTGTTCTTCCCAAGAACCAATAACTAAAAGTTAGCAAGTTGAAATTTAGAGCCAAAAAATGGAGAAATAAAAAAATATACTTATAGTAATGTTTTCTAATAAATGCCATCCCATCCGGTTAACTTACCTACACGTAAGTAGACACGAATTCATTTATTATTTTCATCCCCTTACTATCTCGTTATAATATATGATATTTCGGAGGATGCAAAAGTTGATATGATTAATATATATGCGTAATATCCTTTCAAATTGTATTAATTAAGTTCGTTGCAACGTCTAGACAGGATATTGTCAATTTAGTTTAAATTCAATTATAATATTCATCTATCACTTCTATGAGAGTGAGTTGTAGTGGATATGTAGTAATGATAGTAATGAGCTTATTTAAGATCTTTACCTACGAAATATCTCGTTATTGGTTTTTAAAAAACCTGTTTGTTTAGATATAAAAGATTTGCCAACAAAGAATTGACTGGATAAGCATAGCATGTGAAAATATTTGTTTGCAACAAAGTTTATACTCGTTTTTAGGTATCTAAAAACTCCTGAATACAATAAAAAAAAATTCCATCAACTTTTCGCCTCCCGTTTTGTTTTTTGTACGGAAAGCAGTAAAACGGAAGTACCTACAGAGTGACTCCACCACAGTGAGCCTCGTACCCCAACTTCGAGATATATGCGTATGCAGACGATATAGGTGTTTACAGCACTAGCATCAATCCCACCAGAGCCCTGAAATTCGCTGAGAGCGCCAGTCAACAGATCGCCGAGAAACTCGATGCCGTCCACATTAAAGTCAACCCGGCCAAGACGCAAGGAATTATATTCAGCTATAAATCCGGAAGAAAGAAGCTCCCGAAATCCTTCGTCTTAGACGGCAAAGAGTGCCATGTAGGCAACAAGCTATGCTACCTTGGGATTACCCTCGGTAGACACTTGTCGTTCACAACACATCTCGGAAAGAAATTAAAGAGTGTTAGGAAAAAATTCTTCAGCCTAGGGCACCTACTTCACAGCCCGGCTTTATCGGTACGTCTCAAGCTGCTGATATACCAGAGCGTCCTAAGACCTGCTTTGATGTATGGGACCCCTCTCTTTAAGTATCTGACTCCTAACACTCTCAAAACGCTCCAGCGATTTCAGAACAGAGTTCTCCGCACCTCCCTCAAACATACCCCGTTCGACCGAATGAAGGCAGACGAGATGCATAAAAATTTTGAAGTGCTCACCATTCAAGATTTCATCAAGAGAAGGCAGATCAAATTTTTCGACTCACTCCGACACAGCCACAACCCACTATTCTCCGACCTTCAACCACCACCAATGCTCGTCAGACGGAAGCACTGCTGGACCACCGAAGCCTGGAGACAGATGGACGTGATCGAACCCTAGCCCCCCTGACGGAGACTGAAGATCTACACCCAGCCGAGAGATCGAGGCCGATCTCCCGGGCGACTCAACCGAAGCTACAAGACCCCATCTACCTGTTTAAGCAGGGTCGACCTTCCGGCCGAGAGGCCAACTTATTTCAGGCCCCTGCCCTGGGCGGGCCAGGCTTGACCGGGCCGACTACAAACCATTTCCTAGGCTCCACCCTTGGTAGACTCTCACTACCTTCCTGATTCCACCCGCCTCCTTTAGGCATTCCACACCCTATATCCTTCTCATACATCCTTCAAATGGGGGACTTTCCTTAGTGAAAGGCACTCATTAGCCCAAAATAATTTTCCTTTATTTTTCCCACATCCTATTCTATAAGTTTGAGAGCTAAGGGAAAAAAAAAAAAAAAAAAAAAAGGTGACTACTAATCCATATGTACATAACCCTGTCGCCGTAAATAAATTAGAAACTGTGAGATAAAAAATAAGTTTTAATTTTTTGGTTAATTCTTACTTATATTAACAACAACTTTATTATGATAAAATTACAATCTGCCTCATTGGGCAATAAGTAATTGCGATAAATCATCTTATGCACATCATATTTATAATTTTCATTCACTCGCTCATTCATACAGTATTTACAAACAGCCCATAGACCTCACAAGTCCACATGGTTGTCACCTCCCTCGTGTGTGAAAGAGGAAGCGGAGTTTTGGGAAGTCCCCCACGCTCCTTGGTCAGCCGTGTCACTGGATACGAACGAGTGGAGGCTGACGAAGAGCGCAAGAGCCACAGACGCTCAGGCCATGATTGGAGAAAGGGGCTATTCCCAGGACTCCCATTGTCACGTATTTATAACAGGTCACGAGGGCACTGCCGTTTTAGTCTCCGAGGAGGGTTGAAGGGATGAGTGGCGGAGTATAATGACTGTGCTAGTGGATTAGGGTGGTTGCATAGGCTACTATGGAATTTCATGAACTTGTAAGGGATGAGTTCGAGAATGTAGAGTATATTAAGATCATTATGAAGGGTTTTGTTGCTGACGTAATAAGGGGCATTCACTATTGTTCTCAGGACGTTTGATTGAAAAGATTGGATGCGCTTGATGTACGACTTTTTTGCTGTCCCCAATAGCTCTATTCCGTAAGTCCAGATTGGCTTCAGTATAACTTTGTAGATTAGCAATTTATTTTATATTGAGAGATTTGATGTCCTTCGAAGTCTCTTACTTAGTAGTCTACTTTAGTCTCTAGTTTAGTAGTCTTACTTATAAAGAGACTAAACCTAATTTCTGATGAACGTAACTTCTGAAAGATTGGAAATAACGCTTTCTAACATCGGTTATAACGTTGAATTTGGACGACAACAAAGATGAAGATAGAAATTATAACTAATAATAAATGTTCTCTATGAATGTTCAAAACAAAGAATAGACATTAACGAAAATATTTTGTTTCCTTGACTTATACCTTGTAAATAGTCTCAAGACCGGAAGCCTTCACTGTCAAAGGTTTGAATCAGTTAATTCCGAAAATTGTACCAAATAGAATTAGTTGGACCCAACACCTTTCCTTAGTTCGATTTGGAGTAGGAAATTTTCATGATTCAAAGCTATCTACTCAAGTAATTTTACCGATGCCTATTGTCCATATGGATCACAACTAGCATTAGAAAATAATTGTATAAACCTCAGCTACCAATGACAACCATTTTTCAGTTTATCTCTACCCACGATCTAATACAGTCGAGGAAGAGATCTTCCAGTGAGTTTTTTTAATTGTTATTATCTGATGGAAGAGTTTCTTATGACTTCTAAAACGTTCGGATCATCTTAGATTTCCTCTTTACCGTCGCACTAAGTCTCGTCCCTTTTCTCTCAACTGGACCCTAATCCAGAGATTACAGGACGAATAATTCCCAGGATACTCAAGAAGCTTAAAGAGCCAAATCCTTTCTTTAATTATAATATTGCAACTCCATGCAATCGTATAAGAATAAATTAAAATTAAAGTTGTAAATTAAAAGAGTAAAAATTAACTGTTTAACGTTAATGTTGATTAAGCATCAAAACCTTTAAACAGAAGTTCATTAAAATTATTATAATTCACATTTGCACATTGAAAAACGAACACTTTCCTCAAGTGACTACAAGAACTGCATGAGAATATTGATAAAATTAATTCAAAATCTTCTTAAACTAATCAGTTTGTGGGGAGACATTATTTTTGGTAAGCTGGGTAGTATTTAGTTAGTAAATATAGGCAAATGGTTCATGGGTTCCAATCAATGCACTTGTACGCAAGGAATAGTCTCGGTCAGATCAAGAATTTCGCTATGTTTGAATGCAAGAAGTAATTAGTAAAGAGCTTAAAAATGTTTGAGAAATGCAACGAATATAATGATTACTTTCTCTATAAAACAATGAAAATGATAATAATATTGGTTCTACTCCACATACCTGTTTGTTTAAGCCAAAATGGTAGTTTCTGTTGAAATATGGGTTGAAAATACTTTTGCTGCATTTTACATGTTATTATATAATTATTACGGACTCTCCTATTTTGACTTTTACAATGTAGTCCACTTTTTTGATGGGTAACATCAATGGCTGTTTGCTAGCACTATCTGACTACGACCACTAGAGTGTAATTACCTCGGAGTGCAAATGTTAGTCGAACATGTAGTACGCAGTAACCCGCTCGCTCACACCCTGTCTGTTCCGAAAACAAACGAGCCCACTACAATCCGTACTCAGATGTTTAATGAGACGATAGTGTGACTACCACCATGGTTGAACTATAAATTTCTTGCAATGCGATGATATATTCACCTTCAAAGGCATGTCTTGAATCCAGCCCATATAATATAATAGAACATAAACTTTAATCTAGGATTAGGGACCCAATAGTAACGATTTGTATAGACTGCTAATTTATTTCTGTAGTTAGTCACAAAAAAAAATTAAACTAAGATAAAATACCTCTAAAGAAATAATAGAAAATAAAAATGAAATTATTGTTTAAAAGCATTCAATGAATACCGTCAGTTTGATTGAAATCGGTTGAAAAACAAGAACATGTAGAAGCCAGTAAAATATAATACAATATTAAATGAAAATCCTTATCAGTAATACATACAAGCCAATTTTGAAACCCGAGGTAGGTGCTATAAAAAACACCTGTTTATTTATAGTAATGCAAAGATTAACTAAACTTTAATTATTTAAGTAAAATATAATGAATAAATGATTCCCAACTAGCTATTGCATGTATGATGAGGTGTAGGAATCGGAGGGCTTTAAGGGATGGATTAGGCAGTTTTCTAAGAAATAATGCATGGGGGAAGGCAGAGGAGGGAGGGAGTTTTAGGAGAATGTTATGTACATAAGGAGGGTGATGAAGGAGAAGGTATAACCCGAGAAAATATTTTACGCGGAAGGAGATACGTAATTAACTTAGGTGGGGTGTAACTCGGCGTAGGGGATCGAATGTGAGAGTACCGCGGAGTCCACGAAGGAAATCATGATTTTCTTCGACTCATCTCCCAGTCGCACCGCGAGACCCCTAAGATGCTACCAAGCTCTTGTGAAAATTAGGGAAAATTAGGGTGCTACAAGCAGTTAACGTGTAGGATGGGGAGATACCGAAAGCCTTGGAACAGTTTAAGGGTACAAATAAAGCGCCACTTCACGTCCTATGTCTTAACCTAATAGAATAGTTGTTTATTCAATGTGTAATACAGCCATTTGAAGCATCTGTACTTGATTTTTTTGTAAGCTATACTTAAAAGGCTTAAAACTTCTGCACCGCAGCTAGCTGGCCATGAGTCTAGTTTATTTAACCATGAGCGATTAGAATCGATAACTAGCCTACTAACTGTATCGACCGACTGTCATACATAATCCAAGAGGCCCTACAAAGAATACATCCCACCAGGCAATACATATTTCACCCACTCACACGGTCACTTCATAACTCTTGCTTGGCAGTGCTTCATCATTGAATCCTTTATTTGCTCTGGGATTATACGGCCCTTCTGAGGGACTCAAAGAGCACCGTAGGAGTTCCACCTGAATATAACATGGCCCTCGGTTAAGTGGAACAAATGATCCACAACAAATATTTCAAACAATCTCACTACCGAATGACCTACTATCGCGTAAGACTACTCGCGCACAGTCCTAGCTCAATTATTGCTTATATCCGAAGAGCTTGCTTTTTTATTATTTTTGAAAACTTGTCTGTTATTAACCACATAAAATGGACGAAGAATTATCTACCATATTACAAAAACAGGGTGTGAGTTCAAGTGCTTATTGAAAGATCGGCATGGATTGATGAAAACAATATATATTTTTTTCCAACTCATCTCTCAACAATACCCACAAATCATCAAAGACTAGTAACGTCATGAACTGCATATAAGAACCTAACTATCCTTACAAGTAAAGATATATTCCAATAACAATTTATACAGTTTTGAGTACAGTAGGATTAGGGAAGAATATCTGTTCATTATATTTGCGTCATTGCATAATAGTTTTTTCGTTATTATTCTCAAAGAACACTTACCTTTTTTTATATAAAAATATAAATAGTTAAAATTAAAACTCTGATCTTATTCATTCCTCCGAACAACCTACAAATATCTTATAATCGTCAGATATAAAGGGTAAAATAAAACAAACATATTCTGGATTCGATTCAGTTTCATTTGTACCAAATCAAAAATATAGGCAAAAGAAAAATGGATTAATCCCGTACACACTCCAAGAAAAATCACATTGGATCTAGACATTTATAGCATGTGCCCGGTATTTACTAACCACAAAATGGTATAATAAAACGAAAACGACTTTTTTTTGCGAGTGTGTTTTTTTCAATCAAGACAAACGAAGCCATAAGAGACCTAGAAACTGCTGTTGTATTCGAGGTACGGACTAGAGAAAAAAAAATATTTACAGTTTAATCTGATACCTGGCCATATTTTCATGCGGGTCCGGCGATAGCGGAAGGAGATTAAAAGGGCGAAATTAAATTTTGAAAAAAAAAAATAAAAAAAAATGAGCAGGTAGAGGGGGAGGAAATGGCCTGGATATATATTTTATCAGAGGGACCACCCTAAAGCTGGTCATGGGCCGGGTCGTGGAGGTAAAACCTACCGACTAATGCCTGTCCAGCATCGCCACCGCTTGTAATCCGATCGTGGCTGATTGAAAAACCTCAAGCCCATGTTCAATCGCCCAGAATATGCTCTATTTTTTTATCTCCCGTCATCTATCGTATGCCACTTTTGGAAATAGAAATGTATTCTACCTTATTGTAGTAAACTAAAATGCAAAATAAGCAATTCACATTCAGATTCATCTATCCAGTTAATATATTCCTATAAATATTCTTGGATTAACTCATCGTTTGATAATAATTTATTCATATATAAAAATCGTCCTATGTCGAAGCAATGAAGTAATTATTTTGTTTAATTTATTTTAAACTTTTCCTGTTTTTATATACAGCCTTTCAGGGCTGACATATTTGACTTCTGGTTTTGGAAGTGAAATGTACCAGTTATGGGTGTTAATGTTAAAATAATATAGAGAGCTTGCGTGCGGAGTCCTCACATAAGTTTTGAATTGTTTACTAAACAATTACGAGACAAAACAAGCAAAATTGCTTATTTTTTACAAATGAAAAAATCTTAATAAAATTTGAATCGACAACGGAAATACCAGTTTCTATTTTTGACTTTTGAAACTCATTATTTTTCAATATTTTAATGTCTTTGAAACTATTGGAAAAAATCGAGAAAATTCCACTTAGATTCTAAACTGTGCCAAAAAGGGCCATTTTGTTTTTTCACAAGCATTATATTTTAAAAAATAGACCATTTATATCATTTCGTGATCCGTTGTATTTTATTAAATGGAGGCAAACCAACGAAATGTCTTTGCCACCTGTTCAAAGTAATACTCATCCTTCGGACTCCATCCTGCAATATCAGGAATCCAAGGTTGATTCTATGACTGTCGCCATAGACCATATACACAGACAGAACAAAGATAGTAGTAGGAAATCTTACCAAAATTATGAATGTTTGAGATTATTTTAGGAGATGGATGAATACTGTTTTCTTGGCACTTTTTTCAATGGTCCTAAACCTAAAAAAAAACCTAAACTAATCTAGACTAGTTTAGAAAAATTTCCATGAATGAACCGCTAAATGGAGCCTAGGGCCTCAATAGTCGATAGAAAAAAACTTTAGATTATCAACCAAATAAACTGATAGTAACTAATCTTCCTACTAAAATCATGAAGCCAGTTGTTTGCTTTAGAAAAGAGCACTTGTAGTGTCTTTCTTTAGGCCCTTAAGCCGAAAAGGCTTAAGGGGTGTTTACTGTAGGAACGGGACACTTTTAGGTCAATGAGGCGTTTCTTTTTACTTTCCGTTTTCTTTATGAGCTCTCTAGTCAACGATGTAAACAAATTAAAAAAAAATAAAAGAATTGCCACGTATGAAGGAAGGTTTTGGGGTTCATTGCCTTACATTTCCGTAAATATAATTTTGTTACAACTAGTTATTATTTAAGTAGTTTTATTCCCAGTTATTCTTCCCTACCTTCGATAGACGCATGTAAATAAACTATAAAGCCCTTTATCATTTTTTTGTGTATTTCCACAACAGTGTAGGAAAATGAAAAATATTGCTAAGTATAATGTACATGTGTGACACATATACATGTATTGGGTGATTTCCAGTCGGACATTTCAGAGATACTGAATGAAGGAAAATAGTAATGAACATAAATATATCACTTAATAATTGACACGTGTACGTAGACACAGATAAGTACAGAATCTATTAGATATTTGCCATGTATCACCTACCAACTTTCAGGATTCCATGTAGCTAGCTACACAAGACCCGCCCCTGACAGTGTACCCTGTGTTATTCCCTACTCCTGTAGATCTATAATGCTACACAATTCCTTTGTCGTAATCGAAACATTCTTCTGGAATTATGGGAATATCTCCACTCCATCCGTGACTTATTTGACGCTGCTTCATTAGATATTTTGAAGACTCCAATGTTTTACGATCACATACTAATGATTAGTTACATACATCTAAACAGTTACAGTTTTTATTTATTTTTTATCTGTTTTTATTTTTTTTTACATATTTTCATTTATATATTATTAAAGTGCACATTGTTAATTTAGTGGGGACTGGTACTGTCCAAGATAAACTCATTTTATGTAAAATAAATGTTTGTTCTCAAAGGACACAGTACCAGGACAGTAAAGATTTTATTATTATTACTATTATACGAGCAACCCCATCCCTAAATCTACTCCCTGAGATCAGAGCCGAGTCAGGGTTGTAAAGCATGAGCCCGGGTAGACAGGAACAATGGAGAAAAGCCGACGGCGAGGTGGGTAGATGGTAATTAGGCCAGGAGGGATTGGGTTAGGCAGTAATAAGAGAAATGTAATGGCTCTAATTGCCAAGTCCCAAATTGCCTAGACCCTCATTACTCCGCCTCTCTTACTCTTTGCATTAAGCGGAATCCTCACTCGCGTTTTTTTTTCTTCTATCTCCAGGACTTAGTCCGCTATCATGAAGGTAGTTAATTAGAGAAGAACTCTCTAATTCACAAACAGTTCAAGAATCTGCTCAGGATTCTGTTGCAACGAAATGTTTTTTTATCGAATCTCTGCACTGTCTAAACAGTTTGCACACGACTACATTAATATAATCGTTTACATTGAAAATTTAAACTAAAATAGTCGGACAGTCATAAAAAAAAAACCCTATGACATCAGATCAAGCCACCAGTGGATTGTGAGATCTGAGGTGTCAGGGTGTGAATATTTGATCATTTGGTTCACTTAAATTTGACACCGTATTAATCATTGAATCGACTAGAGACCATTAATCTGACCAGAGTTGGTACTAATAAACAGATAGTGAAAAAAACGTTTTTAATTGAATCGTAATATGTCGTAATGGAGGGAATGTAAAAATGTAGGAATTTACGGGAATATGTAATAAAATGGCCAAGAAAACGATGAAATATATGATGCCCGAAGATATTAAACGATAAGTTGCAGATAAACCGCCTTTATCTAAAGATCAGGTTTTTTATTTATTTATATGTCTGATTGCCATATTCGCAAAAGGAAAATCATTTTTTGGTTAACGTTTATCGGAGCAGAGATTTACGTATATAGGAGATAGGCAAAATTTAGGAAAGCTGAGGTATCTTATTGAAGATTCTGGCATTTCCATATTCATCCGGTGAGTCAGACATGTTAGCAGATTAGTAATGAAGTAATTTCCAAAATTAACACGAAGGAGCTATCTTATAGTGTTAGAATTAATTAGTGAATATTAAAACAGCGAATATAACTTCACCTTATGTACGAGTACCTAAGAAACCATAACATAGCAGTCAGTAAAAAAATTCGTAAAAAAAGTAGATGGGTTCCAAACTTAGATCGTTCTGATAGGTTACGTTCTACAAGAAGCTCATATTGCCCAGGTATAAATACTAGCTTGATATTTTATACAAACGATGCAATTTTCCAATGTACAGACACACATGTTTTGTTCCCTATTTAAGTTTTCCCCGTGATTTTTTTTTTTTTTTAGGTGCACTTTAATAGGTTTTATTTTCTCGGAGTTAGCGAAGAAACCTACAATTTGATTTGATAGTGAAATTTTATTTTAGTACTATAGTCACGTTCATTTTATACTTAGCCCCTATTTCAGGGGAGTGACCCCCCAAATCCTGACCTCGAGCGAGGTCGCGTCGGCCGGGATAGCGCACTATCTGTCCGACGTGCCTTATCAGGTGGCTAGCACCAGGGGCAAATATTTTAACACCGCAGGGGAGAAGTGTCTGGAAGAGATAGAACATGGAACTTTGGGGTGTTAGGGAGTGTTTGTTGGGATATACACAATGGTAACACCTGGAACTCACAGGACAGAGCATGTTGTTGCTGATGATTCAGCTGGCGCCATCAGATTACAAACATAAAACGTTTATTAGTTCTTAAACACAAGTATTCTTGGACGATTGGGAGCGAAATGGACTACCCTATTTTTATCTTATTATAATTTGTTGTTTGGGCTATTCTTGAGCTAGCTTAGCCTATTAACAATAAAGGTGCTCAAGATATGCTGAGCACGCTGTTGTGCGTGAACGGGAGTGTTCCAAATGATCTGAAGAGTGCCTTTCATGTTCAGATAATTCTTTGAGACATTTCACTAAATTTTTTTGTATATACGAATCCAATGACTTGGATAGCCATCGAAAAACTAGTTCAATACATCTGAATTTTGTTCCACTTCCTCCTATCTGTACGAGCTGTAAAATAATCTATACAATACTCAAAAAAAGAGTTTTGTTAGTTAAACTCTACTGAAATTATAATGTGTTGTTTAAGCCAATTTAAACTGATGTTTGTGGTCAGTAGTTTTATCAAAAGATTAAGACTAATGTTCCTCCAAATTCTACAATATCTATTCTGTTCATATAAAAAGTTCATAAATATTACTTATACCGATGTAATGTGTAAATATAATAACTACTGCTATAATTTTTGGATCTGTTTGTGTTAAATTTTTTCCTGTAGCCTTCAAATCAAGAATAAATATGCTATTTCGTAATTTAATCAACTACGCGACTTCCTAATATGAGTGAGTGGATCATTTCTAATTCCTCCCTCTGTTAATAGCTAGTGGTAGCAAGATAATTATTTTGTCGTGATAGTTGAAATGGTCGATGTTACCACGCCTAGTGAAATATCATAAATTTTACAGTGGAGTTCTCTACTTCAGAACATAAAACTGAACTTTGACAAAGGAATAAACAGGGCTAAGCGAATCGTTAAGAAGAGGAAGAGACAGGGGCAGAGTTAAATAGTTTCCCCTTGAGAGTTATGCTTTAGGAAAAAGATAAAAGGAATACTTGGAGAGGGAATTCCACCACCACTAGGGCAGCAACTAGGGGCTGGGGGAAAAAAAAAAAATGTAAACTAGCCGTTGTTAGGGGAAGGAGATAAGGTTACTAAACGGCCTACTAGGCTTAGCTCACCGGGAGATTGTGCTCTCGTGCACCCCTGGGAGATCCCCAGTCCTTGCTTTTTACCACCGTCTCTTATCGTTCTGTTGAGCACTGTTCAAGGAACGTTTAGCTCACATCTCACAATTACAGCGATAGTTTCCCCCCCCCCCATTTCTAAACCCAAACAGAGCACAACAGGACCCTTGCTCTCAATTTTTCTGCAATTTCCAATGGATCGGTCTTTCCTTTATATTTTCAAGTATTGGGGAGTAGCATTCTTCAAGTTTTTACGAATTAGCTCTCACTGACTTTTAAGGTTTCATTTTTGTGTGTCTTTGTGAGAGTTATGGTGACATTTGGTTAAAAAAAAGATCCAATTGCAAACGCACAGCTCAAATTGGCAGCGTCGAGTGACAGTTGGATATATTCCCAGTAATAGAACAAATCATCAGTTAAAATTATATCCTTTTTTGTAATAAAATTACAATCTGCCTTATTTGGCAATTGACCTCCCAAATCCACGTGTTTGTCACCTCCCTCGCATACGAAAGCGGAAGCGGAGTCTTGGGAAGTCCCCCACGCTCCTCCGTCAGCCGCGTCACTGGATACTAGCCAGTGGAGATTGACCACGAGCGTGAGAGCCACAGACGCTCAGGACATGATTGGAGAAACTGGCCATTGCCAGTACTCCCACTAGTTAAAATTAAAATAAAATGAATTTAAGAGATGTTCAGTAAAATGACAGTGGCTGCAGACGATTTCAATCTTTTATTTCTGTTCTATCAGGTACGGTTAGCAAACATCTATCAAAAATAAACTCATAGCTATTTAAGAGACTTTTTCTATTACCATAAGCGATTACTGAAACGAAACATTGTACATTTGATAACATTAGTAGTTATGTCCTCAAACAGACCCCATTACCAATATCGTCTGAATTTTTTGAATCTGAGTAGAGTTAGGTTAGCCTATCGCAGAAAATCCCGATGTATAGCTGACACAAAAAGAAAAAATATACTGCTAGGATCGGTAGTCAAATCCAATGATAATTATAAAAAAAAAAAATGTTATTATAGAGCCCAAGGTACTTGTCTGTGGGATAAAGTGCATCATTGAGAAGGTATCTTACAGGATCGAGGATGTGCTGTGTATAGATATTTGATCCACCATGAGTTTGATCATGATTTGAGTTCATGGATAATTTATCTGATCCAATATGTTATAATAAATTGAATATACTAACAATAATATTAAAAAATCATTTCCTTTCTAACACGAAATAACTTTGAATGCGTGTACATAGCGACGAAATAAATGTACGTGAAAATACCATATATAAATAAACCTTCGCAAATAGCCTAATCTTGTTTACATGGAGTGATTGGCATGAGCTAATCAGGAATTGAACCATCCTTGTGATTAAATTCGTATCGATCCAAACACGATACAGGTATGCTTGAACATTAGACTTAACTCATAGCACATTCTGCCTATGACTCAACGCTATTTATTACATGCACAGGCTTACTGTAAAACTGGCAAAATGTATTTACTATTATAATAAATATTTAAAATACTCGTTTTATCAATAAAGGTCACAAAGTGTACATTACATTACAAAAATAGCATTAAAAAAAAAATTAAGTAAACTGCTGAAAAACTGTTAAGTATTGATCAACAACTAAAAAATATTTAGAAAATTTCATGACTTATAACATTTCAGAGCCGAAGAAATAGCATTATTTCAGGCAGATACAAAAAGAATTGATCATAAATAAATTCAAATCCTTGTCTAAGTGAATCCACCTAAAGAAATCCTAATAAAAAAATTTTAAACGTACTATCTAACAGATAAATAATGGAATCGCAGTATAGTTTTAGGTAAAAAAATATACATAAAATGAATTTGCAAATGGGCTGTGAAATTAAATAAAAATATTGCGCAACTCATGTTATGTCAGTATATACAGTATGTTGTAAAATAAACATGACCATCGCAGATCATTTGGCTTTAAAGCAAAATATCATAGAATGCAGGCATTTAATTATTTGATATTTTATCAGAAAATATATCGGTTTATGAAATAATGGGAATACAATGTAAAGCAGAATTCACAATGATTTATGTTGTTAGTGAATTTCACATTTTAAACTTCATAGTAGGCCTGAAACATTCGAGTGTTCATAGACATATCTACCATTCAAATCAATCAAAGGAGTTTACAGTGGCGAAACAAAACCAACTAACCATTCTTATGCTCTCTTCTCTAATGAAGTTAAATTATAATTTAAAAAATATATAAAGTGCTTTAATCCAGTTCATTAGCATACGTATATATTTTATTAATGAAGTCAACTTTTGATAAGTAAGCAAAGTTGTTAGTTAATCAAAATTCTTCTACCGTGAAGGTTAATTTCTTAAATAAATCCTTTTGAAAACTTCTTACACGCGCTGTTTCTCTTTCTACTCGTCAGAGTCAAAGTTTATACACAGTGTGAATAGTCAGAGAACTTTCCACAGGTGGTTATGTTTTCAAAGCAAGACGAACATAAAAGTTGAATCAATATTATCAAAATTAATTAAGAAATCAGCCTATGCCAATACGCCCTGTCAAGGCTCAGTACTAGAGACATACTAATGCAGTGTTTATTGAACAGAGTTTTATTGGACATTGGATCGCTACCTCGGACCCAAGCGGGTAATCTTTGGGCAAAGACAGAGACCACCCAGGGAGACAATTTACAAGCCAATGCATGGATTTCTGACCTTATACTCATCGTTAGAGAACGCAAGATGTACAACTAAACAAATAATGAAAACTTTTATAAGTATGCTGATCTACGCGATTTGACTCCCGTCTTCTAGTTATAATACTCAGCCAGTGATTTATGCAAAAAGAAAACCTGTAAAATAATATTACATTATTTATATTAATTAAATGTAATTTCACGTAAGAGTTGCAAAGTCTCAATACCTTGATTTTTTTTCACAACCCTAATTTTACTCCGGAAAAAAAAAGGTATGGTAGTTAAAAGTCTTATGAAAAACGTTGGACCCTTAAACAACAATTAATCAAAGCCACAAGTTTTCGTTTTAATTGTTTTATTAAATGTTGTTATAAATATCACATTTTAGAGATTTTATATTTGTGGATTGATCAAGAAGCCAAAATAAACTATTATTGAATATTTAACCGCTTATAATGATATACTAAGTGAATGGTATGGTTTTGAATCGAGCAATAAGGGCTTCGATACAACCTCTCTTTTTTTCTGTTAACTAGTCGTCTGTAATGATAGTGTTCAGTTTCCTTTCCTCAATTCTATTTGAGGGATCCGGCGGCCGTTACTTTTTAGTTTTTGTGTTTCTTTCCTTTGGTCCAAAATCATATTCAAGATCTGCCGTTTAGGAGTATTTTATACATTTCGGGACTTTAAATAGTAATTTAAGTCTTTCTTACTTCCTTACTCTCTGTCATACCAACAACCCTAATTATGTAATTCATCCCAAATGACTTTTTTTATTTTATTTTAAGCATATTGAAATATTAGTTTAATATAGACTGGTTTGTGGGTTTTGTCCACAAAAAGCCATAATGGTGGTAGGACAGAGGGAAAAAATCCCTTGCGGTTTCACGTTTCACAGTCGTGGCTCAAGACCCTAACGTAATGCAATAAAAATGAGGAGAAATGCTGGAGACGTATCAAAGATTTATTAAATTTGCCAAGGGCTCCCCAAAGAGTCGGCCGCTCCTGAGGGACTTAAAATTGTTCAAGAGGCGGAATGATATCGGGGCGGTTGAGGATTCCACGCCGCGGTCGCCCGATGACTAATGTTGCCTGCGAACCGGTCTCCTTTGTTAAACTTTTATCGTCTTCTCTCTTCTCTCTTCCTGCCGTTGTGATAATAAACTTTATTGTTTATAGCTTTATAGCCGTCGTCTTTTGATATTTTTATGTAGGTTCCGATATAGTTGGTGTTCTTTTTCTGGAAGGAGATTTGAGCTATAAAATTAGAGGAACAAAAACCAATTTAAGTCCTGTTGTCCTGTCAAAAATTTCGCCACCGTATTTATGAATGCCCTACAATAAAGGACGATTCCTCAAGTCAAATGAGAAGAAAAATAACGACACTAAGCTCATATTAATCCTGAATATTGATGCTGAAGGAAATATCTTAAGTAAGGCTATAAAACCGTGGAACAGTAAACCCCGTTTTTTGTGGTAAACGGAAGATTTCATATTTTTTTCAACCCAGATTACAGATCAACCCCAATCCAATAAAACAAATAGCCTTTACGATTCACTTCTGGGGTTAAAAGATCTTCTCAGAACTATTATACAATGAACTCAAATGGACGTAAATACATTTTGCCAGTTTTACAGTAAGCCTGTGCATGTAATAAATAGCGTTGAGTCATAGGCAGAATGTGCTATGAGTTAAGTCTAATGTTCAAGCATACCTGTATCTTGTTTGGATCGATACGAATTTAATCACAAGGATGGTTCAATTCCTGATTAGCTCATGCCAATCACTCCATGTAAACAAGATTAGGCTATTTGCGAAGGTTTATTTATATATGGTATTTTCACGTACATTTATTTCGTCGCTATGTACACGCATTCAAAGTTATTTCGTGTTAGAAAGGAAATGATTTTTTAATATTATTGTTAGTATATTCAATTTATTATAACATATTGGATCAGATAAATTATCCATAAATTGAAATAATTTTCATTCCAGAGTAATGGTGTTGGTTACGTTCGGTAACGTTCGGTGGCTCTCAATAACCTGATGGTTTTCTACTGTAAGCGTACTATCCACGTTTGTCTTGGCTTACCAGTGCTTTTCCCATAGCTTATGAGCATACATTCCTTAAAATGTGGAAAAGATTATTTTCACTGGGAAACACAAAGAATAAATTCATAGCTAAACAACCCATAAAGTGGTAAGGACAATCAACGGTTCTCGCCGTAATTGGGATATGCTGCTGATGCATAATGTGGTAGCACTTTTACCTCTCATCCCTAATTTCTGTTTTTTAAACCGAATTAACATCTTTGCCCAAGTAACTTGTAATTCATTTCCCCAAAGATAAGTTTATAACGACCAGACCCATCCTCCGATGAAAAAAGTATCGAAAATCGGTGGTTTCTAACCACCAGGCTACTGTGTGGCAAGTGCATGGGGAAATCTCAACTCTAAAATCCATGTGCGATCTGGCTCTCCAGTCTACTGCCAACGCGATCTGCCCATTAGTCTATAGGAGTATTTCATTGCTCACACGAAGCTCATTTGATTAAAGTGCGCTAATATATACTCATTTACAGATAGTGCGCTTAAAACCAGTTTGAGTCCAGTTAGAAGTATAGTGCTAGTTTTATTTCAGTGTAATGCTGAATGAAGGATTCCAGAACTCTATACAACTCTTTGTTGATTAGTTTCTCAGCGTCATTTGACACACTTCAATGATATCACGGATGAATATCTCAAACAAATCGGTAATGACTGTGAAAGTCAAACAGCAACGTTAACAAATCTACCACTCGATGGTCTATGGAATCATTGAACGATAAAGTAACATTTCTGTATTTTATTGCCAATGCTATAGAAACGCTGCAAGCTTTTCCTTTTCTTATATCCACCCTGTTACAAAATTATTACAGTATTCAATATAGATTCTACTAATGAATCTATTTACAATAGGTCATTATATTTCCTGAAGCTTGGCTAAATTTTATACAATTTCTAATTATTATACATTGTGATCGGCGCTTGTGAAAAAGTATAATGATGTACATTATACATCAATTTACTGAAAATCTTAAGCTGGCAAAATTCTATGCTGGATCAAACTTTAAAGTTGTTTTTTTTTTTTTTTTTTTTTTGATTAAGTTTCATAATAGTGATGTAAATCACTAGAAATAGACTTTTACAAAAAAATAATAATGATTGCTTTGTTCAAAGCGTAAGATTATATAACGTGAATGTTTATGGGTTCTCTTTGAAAAATGTTAAACGAAAAAACTTTGTATAATTTCATGTAATGCTCCTGGAAATTCTTTCGCTCTCTGCTTAAAATCTCTGAAATTTTAGAATCTAAAATTTTGAAACAGTGTAACATATTTATTTTTTCAGCATTTTCAATACAGTAAATTATACTGACCATAATGATATTAATCTATTTTGTTTTGCCTTTCCAAAGTTTTTTTAAAACGGCTTATTTATTTGGGGGTAATTAGCTCCGCTAAACCTTCCCTCTCATTGCAAGAGGCATTTGCAAAGAGTGATTGTAAAATAAAAAGTGCATTAAATTTTTTTATATCGTATTTTACGAATTTTAATTTGGCATAACGCTGAATATTATGTGTAGTATTTGGCACATGCGAGGATATACAGCACTGACATTCAGACCCTTAGCAGTGCAGTCCATATTGGCATGTTTCCAATTACTTCAGTTGGCATGCCTTTAGTTGCCAAGTACACCGCAGGACTTATTCATCAGAAGGTTTGACTAGCTGCCATTTACTTTCAGCCTTTCAAGGTGGCCACTGGTATCAGCACTATCAGACAAGATAGGGCCCCTAGTGAGCAAACGGGTCCTTTGGACTGACCGACGTCCTGAACAGGAACGGTTAATATGATGGTTTCCGCTCTCTCTCACAGCTCTGCTAACATCAAGCTTCAGGGCAGTTGCACATTTTGACAGTGTAATCATAATTAATAGAAAATAAAGCCACACCTGCACTTAAAAATCGATCCAGTGGATACATTACTTGGATAATGGATTACTGGGAGAAAACCCCACAAGTTGATTGAAGGAAGCACTGTCTGCCCTTGTCCCCGTGGGTAGACGGACTTTGCAAAATATAAGGTTAGTGACCGGGCCAATACAGCATCTTCAGGAAGATTACCCAAGGCAGGCATATACCAAAACGCACCATTGTTAGTTCCTGATAAATCTGCGTTTTTATTAGTACAGGCTATTTCTGATCATAAGCTGGTATTTACTTGATTACGACTAGAGACGGACATAACACGATCCTTTAAAAAGGAGGAGACAAAAACGACAGATTGAGGTTTCTGTAGGAAATTTTCATTGTCGTTTCCTATTATGATTTTTACGTTCAATGTATTCTAAATATTACTTATAATTGTTTCTTTCTTGATCGTACAAAACTCCGCTATACGATTTTCGCAAACAAAAATTTCAAATATTAACGTTTAAGTAGCTATCGACTGAATTATGGATATCATAAAGAGTAATTAGTTTTTTTTTTTATAAATCAGCTATAACTTATTTTTGTTATATCTGTACTATGTTTCGTTCCTGACACAAGATCTTCATGTTACATTAAATAATTTGATAAATATATATTTTGACCATTAAATTGCTATCTATTTGAAAGTATAAATATACTTATTTATATTTTTCTTCATTTTATAGGTTTCACCGTAAATTTTATTCAGGCTTCTCAATGTATTCGGCTGATTAATATCCTTTGACTTTTGATTCATCATGGCGCTTTGTTCTCGTCACAGCGGGAACATTTCTGGTGAATTGCCCTATTCTCCTGCTCCTCAGACTCCCTTTGAGCCCAAAAAGAAACAAGGCCAAGGAAAAATGAGTTAACTAATTGAAACTGTAAAAGCCCTGTTATTAATTCAGCGGGCTAATGGAGGCTGTACTTTACATCTGTGTGGCTGAGCCGGGTGCCCATTATCTGGTGGCTTAGACTCACTTTAACTTTTCCCTTTCCCTCTGGCTATCTCATTTCTTAGACCGCTCCCCGCCATTCGAGGAGTCCCCTCCCCCTTCAATTAAAACTCCGTTAACGATTTCGTCGTATCCTGACAGCCAAAAACACAAAACTTGAAGGCGTTTCAAACTGGCTAACACGGTTTTTTCTGCTCCAAAAGTTAGTTTCAGTTATATAATGTTATGCTTGATGATCTGAAGAGCTGTAGCTTTACCATTTGTTTGTAGTTTTTTATTTCTTAATTTCAGGTGGTTTCAGCAGCCTATAGTTTCATTTCTAAGTCCTCATATTGTTGTTAATGTAAGCAGTGCCTGACCTGAGTATCAACAACAAACAGACAGATTAGCATCAGACACCACAAACATTACCAACACTCTGAGTAATTAACTGTTTATGGCAGTTTACGTTTAAAACCCCCTTTTTTATTTTTAAATCAACTGCCGGCCTACCAATTGTGTTCACCTTCTATACTTAACCGTCAATTCGTGAGGAGTTCGTATTATAAGCATTTTACTGCCCAAAATTTCTGCTTGATTTGCTGCTGAATGAAAATTGAACCCTATTTGGGTTATCATCTAATTACAATCGACGGAAAAATTATATAAAGTGAGTCGAAATGGCTATTATTGTAGAAATCTGTCTGGACATCGTTTGTGGAAATATGACCGTATTGCACTATTAGCAAGAATCCTAGTGTTAGCACAATGTGAACTACAATAATGGTGAATACGGGTGGAAAAGAGGGGACCAGGAAGAGAAACAGAAAGAAAGAAAAATATGGCAAAGACCGCTAGTATTGTCGGGGAGGGAGTGACCTCCCTGAGGGTTGGCCCACAATAGATTTCCATTGGGCACAATGGCCAGTTCAATCATGTCTTCCGCAGTAAAACTGCGCCCTAGTCCCTAGTCTCTTCTGCCCGCACACTGACAGCCTTAGACATCCTAGTTTTCTCACAACAATGGGAGTAGATAGACTTACTTTACTAACCAACTGTTCACTTCAGACTTAAACAATTATACCATAATAATTACTTTTTTTGATAAACATAGAAAAACTAAACAATACAAAAATGTTTCCAAAATTGGTGAATATGTATATATATATGTTCTATCGTGTGGTTCCAGATTGTGGATTGAAACAAGATTGAAAAAAATACGAGTGGGATTTTGTGTGTTTACAACTGCAGTCTAAAAACTATTTATAAATGTATAGTGCTCGTCATAATAAAAATCAAAAAGGCCATTAGAAAAATAATCATTACACATTGACATAAACTAGCAGTTAATAACAAATCATGTTAGCATAAAAACGTATTAAAATACCTAAAAATGTAGCAATGAAAATGTTCTTTATTCATATCTCTTCTAGCTGATTGGATTTCGTTGTTGAAAAATTTGCAAAAGATTTTCAAAATATTTTTGTAATACATCTGTATTATTATTTTTTTTATCAATTACTTTAAATTGTTCACAAACTTCAGAGAAAATGTAAAATATTTTTAAAGACAATACATACAGTGAGATTTCAATTCTTGTTATCGAGCTCAATCAGTAACTTTATTCCAGTAAAATGTTTATAAACTACCGGACTTTACCAACATAATTTCAAGTTTTCATTGATACAATGTTCATTTCCATTTTTGTAGCTGAAATTATTTTCCGACACAGTAAGTTAGGCCTCAGAAGTGCTACATCGAAACTAATTAAAGCAGAATCCGGTCTCTAACTTGCAGATGAAAACTTTGTTCTTTCGTAACTGTAATGAACCCCATTGTCAGCTTCAGTTTCTTGAACTTCAAACCAATGAAAATTCCGAGAGGGCAAAACTTTTATGAAAAACTACATTTGTAATTTTCTGAGCATTTCTATGATTTTGAGTCATTTGTGTGAGCCATTCACAAGTAGAACAGTTCTATCAACAAAATTCTTCCCATATGAAAAAAAAAGTATTGTGGGTATACTACATGGATCTTATATGATATGGTAAAAATTGCTGAAAATAAGATCATTTGTAGTTTTGGACTGAAAGTTGGGTTATGAAAGTTATTCAACCATAATTATACTGCACACCTTGACGAGATCGAGTATTGGTGCAATCAATAGCGGATCAAAGTTAATGAAGCAAAATGCTCCCACATTACCTTCACCCTTTGTCGCAAGACTTGTCCACTAGTTTATTTTAATTCTATTCCTCTCCCTGTAACCGAGACAGTACGGTACTTAGGCTTCCATCTCGACAAACGACTGACCTAAACCCACATATGAGACTAAAAAGACTAGAACTAAACAAACGCTTTGGACAACTGTACAGACTACTTCAAAGGAAATCCCATCTCTCAATAGAAAATAAACTACTAATCTACAAAGTTATACTTAAACCAATCTGGACATACGAAATAGAGCTATGGGGGACAGCAAAAAAGTCGAACATCAAGCGTATCCAATCCTTTCAATCCAAAGTCCTGAGAACAATAGTAAATGCCCCTTATTATGTCAGCAACAAAACCCTTCATAACGACCTTAATATACCCTACATTCTAGAACTCATCCCTTCCAAGTTTATGAAATTCCACAGTAGTCTTTCCAACCACCCTAATCCTGTAGCACAGTCATTGCACTGCGCCACTCATCCCTATGATCCTCCTCGGAGACTGAAACGGCAGTGGCCTCGTGACCTGCTATAATTGCGTGACAGTGGGAGTCCTGGCAATGGCCAGTTTCTTCAATCATGTCCTGAGCGTCTGTGGCTCTCGCGCTCTTGGTCAGCCTCCACTGGCTAGTACCTGGTGACGCGGCTGACGGAGGAGCGTGGGGGACTTCCCAAGACTCCGCTTTCTCTTCGCGGTGGACTTGGGGGGGTCTCTGGGCTGTCTGTAAATATTGTATGAATAAGCGAGTGTATGATGAACTGTAAATATGGTATGAATGAGATCATTTATCTGTATTATTATTGCCTTATAAAAGGCAGATTGTAATTATTGCACAATAAAAATAAAATAAATAAAATCATTCTGCCTGTCTAATTATTGACCCTGTGATGTAGACAAGAGTAATAAGAATATTTCATGAAATGTTCAATAGGTATAGGTACTAAAATACAGAAAAGGTAATTCAATAATAATTTTTTCCTATCATATGACATTACAGATCTTGAATTTTTTGCTAATAATATCTAGTATGTAAGGCGACTTTAATATATTCTATTGTCAATAATTAATTCTTACTGTAATTTAAGCAATGTAAAGGGTCATTGATTACTAAATTACATAGTACGTTAAAAAATAAATATCTTCCTAACACTGTAACTAGGTCACAATTATGGTCTTGAGATTCTGATTGATAATATTTGTATGACTTTTAAAAAAATTAATCACATTTATGATTAAATTCACGTTAACTACTTTATCTGGGCTGCAAGGTCAAGGTCAAACTAAAGTTATATCTATGACGGACGAGTTTTGCCCTATAAGTAGATTTGAAGATACGATTAAGCAAAGCTATGTGATGTCATGGATGTTGTAATGCAGATGTACAGAGTCCTCTCAGCTAATGATAAGGAAAATGATTAAGATAGCGAAACTAGAGGCATGCATTGAATATCTTCCCGCGTATCTCAACCAGCAACTGGCTGAGTATAATTTATGTCAACGATCGAATAAATGCGCATGCAACTGTCTCCAGTTTAGTACGTCGTGTTCTTGTCTACGGGACAAGATAAGAATGACAAACATTCTGATCACTTTCATTTCAAGTTATGGAACATAACAGCATATTTTATTTACTATACAAATAAGCTATTATCAGTGACATAAATAAAGAAAAGATATGTTATAATCAAGTTAACTGTTCCTCCGTAGAGTATGCCCTATAATCAAAATCCGGGATGCAAAACAATAAAATAAAATACAATTATACGTGGCTAATAAATAAAACAAATTTAGGACAGAATAAAACAAAAGATTTATTCCGTGGGAAACTCTTCTATAATCAACTATAATGTTAAGATAATAAATAAGTATAGGAAAATATTTGACAGTGAAGATCTTCAAATAAAAACCCAGAATCCGATTTTTTGAATTTATTCAATATTATAGTCAATATTCAATACCGTCACTCTATAAATATAACCCAATAATAGTCTTTAGGACTACGAGTAAACTCTTTTACCAATTAGTAAGAATAATTATCCTCATTTACAACACTGAGATATAAAACATCATAATTCTTATTATTATGACTCAAATTTATTTCTTACAAATATCTAATTTACAGCTGTTTTAGAATTGGAAAATTACTAATAAAACGACAAAATATATTTTGTCAAAAAATATTACCTCATCATAAGAAGACAGTAACTATAAACAGGTGTTTAAAAAGGAGCAGTTAGGAAGAAATTCCTTTTTTCTTTTTACCAGCGGAATAATTTATTACTATTTAATGGATAAAAAATTTAAGATATACTATGGCGGACCTTATGATATACTGGAAGACATATTATGTATGATTCATGAGTATTCGCGATTTTATGGGATTTTCGAGGTCAATATCTTATTTCATTCTGTCACAATACCCTTGAGCTGTTTATATCATAACCACATATAACCTTTCATCTATAGACAAACAATAATACTCATATTGTAATAAATAAATATCATAAATATTAAGCGATAAGTCACTTAATATTCTCTAAATCTTCTGTACACTTTTTTTTAAGCGTTGCCCATTAACATAAATAAAAATAATTTTGTTATATACAGACTGAATCTAATGGGCATATAGTTTATTTAACGATCAGAAAATAAGCTATTTTTTTACGATAAAAATAGGATTCTCATAGAATATTGTTTCGTTATGTTTATCGAATCCTTTTTCTGAATGAATAGAATCAAATAAATTGCGGATTCTATATGGTTCATATTGGTTACTGTAGGTGACAGCAGAGATGTAGAAAATGTTGTTGTTTAATAAACTACAAAATAGGGAGACCGAGGAGTTTTTGTTTCAATTGCAGAGGATTCTCTGTGGAGTATTTTACGTCACAGAAAGAGGTGCTTGGATCAATTTATTTTTATTTTTTTTGATAAACACGGTCAATTAAGGCGTGTGAGCATTGTTTAACTGCCTTCATGATCTTACCTAAATTTGATCCTGATAGTCACATTCTACCTAGAAATTAATAATTAGCGCTGGTTAATTATAAACAACAATGGTTTAGTCATCTCGGACGTATCCCGGGCCGACAAACAGGCATGTCAGCGGAGATGCCGGTATAGTATGACAGACGGTTATATGTACCATGCGCTAATATTAATTAGCTCGTGAGGCATTTCATGGTAGCCATTTTCATGGTTTAATTAATATGTGTCGTCACCCGAACTAGTGATATAGCTTACTATGAAGTTATTATACATTGATATGATATAAAGCTAACTGGCCAGTATATAACGTAATAAATCGGATTAAAAAGTGTGATTCACTTTATAGCCTAAAACAGTTTAAACAAGAAAACCAATTAAATACAGTCACAGTAGAAACAGATTGTAATACAATAAGTAATTATTCGCATTGTTCGTTACAGTTCTTTCAATTATCATGATCATGGATTAGAATATTTAAACAGTGTGTCCAAACTAACTTTGCTTGAAACGGAGCTTGTTTCGTGCACCTTGGATATCTTAAGAACACGGGGTAACCAAATAGCTGATCAGGCAGAAAAATCTTCGATTTGGAATCAATATTTCCTTTGAATTTAAATGTCATAAAATTACTTATATTCTATATTTAGTTAAATACTATTAAATAATTGGTGAATTTACGGAAATTACATTATCAAAACTAAACAGGATTACTAAACAGTAAACTGATTCACGAATGGCTACTTAGAGACACCTTCTGATTTATCTGCACCAATTTAGAGTCGCAATGATTGCTTACTTTATACTTTACTAACACTTACTGTATAGTATAAAGAGTTTGCATACCTCTCACTTTGCTAGTATCATAATAAAACTGTATGTAGTGTATGGACATCAAAATAATATTTTGAAAACTAAAGGCTATATGATGACATTTAAGCCCGTAAGCTTTTAAGCCAGCATATGGTACACAAAATCTACTCATTTATGCCCGTTTATTTTCTTAGAATTATTTATCTATTCATGTAGCCACTCGCTTAACTTCACTGAGGCAACCTATCCCCTAAAGAAGAAATTCCCACGAGAGACGGAAATCGATTCGTTAGAAGCCACGAAACTTGGTGATGTGGCCATGTACATCAACATCAACTTTGCTATAGGTTGAATCATCATAAGATTTGCTTATGATCAATACATAACTAATGATGAAAATTGTTCGAAATTAAATCAATCGACTATCCGTAGTTATTGTCAATGGTTCTTCGTGGAAAATGTTGTTAATGAACCACGTTACATTACACAGTGACAGTTAAGGAACATGAGTTGTGCCGGCGCCGAGCGTATACCTAGCCACTACAGCTGTTGAGTCAGGCGGAATTGCATAGCCATGCCGTACGAAATAGTTGGTCCGGGAAAACTCGCACCGGTTTCGGTTTATGGAACCGGTTTTGTCAGTGTAGTTGGGAGATTGGTCTTCCGTTTAGCTGTGTTTATATTCTTTTTTTATATGATGATTGCATCACCTGTTATTCATTATTGTATATGTTTTCTGACTTGTTTTTATAATATTTTCATTCAATTGTTTACAACATATAGGTGTTGGCTGCAAGCTTATACGAAGTAGTTCTTTTTATTTGGCATATGTGAATTCGCCATGTGAACATTAATGTTATTCATACAAATATTTGTTTTTTCTATTCTATTCTACCATGAGAGAGTCTCTCATAGCAAGTGTTCACGTCACGTTTTCGTTAGTACAGCAGTTGATTTTTTATTCGATTTTTTCGTTTGGTATGTTTATAACATTACGGGTTTTTATTAGTTTTGCTTAGATCTTTTCATAATGAGCTCTATTCGTTCTTCGAGAACGAGTGCCAAAATAATAGGTGGATTTCCAAAAAGAGAGTGCGTGAGAGGAAGTTTCTGTGAATTCTGCCCACGAAGAAAAAATAAGAATGTTATTTTTTCCTCATACACTAATTGCACTTGACAGAATCGCGTTGGGAATTATTCATTTTAATTATACATGCTAGAAATGAGTTGATGATCGTTCACTTTTAATTTAATTAACCTTATAATACCTTACAGTGATCAATCTAAACTATGTTTTTGCTAAACATATTTTTTGTTTTTAATTAATATAATTTTTGTTAGTTTATAAAATCCTTTTTCATATTCTTTTTTCTTTTAATAATTGTTATTTTTTAAAAATGTCTTTAAATTTCTTTTTGCATTATTGTCTCAAAGATGCTCTAAACCGTGGGGAAAATCAGTACATTAAATGTTGTATACCTGCGATTTAATTAACCATAAAATTGAGAGAAATAACCAACGGTAACGTTAATTTTTTTGCACATTTCTAAATATTAATTCTTAACGAAAACTGGCAGGTAGGCCTGCTTAAGTCAGATAACCCTTTTCTTCTCAGCTTGGTAATTGATTAGGTTAATAAAATGGTATTCCTTCTGAACCGAAGAAAATTCAACTTATCTACCTGTTAGATAAACGACTGTTGTTTAGGTAGACCATATGGTAGATGGATTTTGGGATTGAATTTTGAAGTGCTTACAACTGAAGCGTTCCTATGTTCATGTCAACTTGAAGTGCTTATATGCTTCTCTTTCTTCTGTTTCATTATCGATTTTATATTTACGGATTATTCCGGAAACCAGTTTTAGTTATTATTATTTCATTAGGACATACAAGCTTGTATAATGAAGGTAGCGCTGTTTAATGATATACTTAGTGCACCTCATGGCCTGTTCTTCAGCATAATGGTTTCGATACAACCCCGGTAAATGGGTTAACTAGCTTTGCTCTGTTTTTTCTTTCGACCCCATCAATATTGGGATCATGCGTCTGTTTTCCTTTAACCTTCCAATTGGCCCGTGTATCCCAAACTCGGAGTAATAAAAGTAATAACTTTGTTTTTTTTAGTACCAGCTATGATTTTTAACCTAAATATTGATGTCACTATATTTTTTTATTTATATGTGTAAAGAAAGTATACTTTGTTTAATTTGAATTTTCCACACTGCTACTTCGCGCGCCATTTTACTGGTCTTCACTAGATGGAGCTATCAGCAAGATTCTAAAAAGAGAGAATAAGGATGTATGGGGTAAGCGATTTCAAGATAGTGCTATTTTATGCATGCATAATGCAATCAAGCAGCTCATCTCGTCGATCTTGTTTTCCCTACTAATAACAACTCTTCGCTGCTCCTCCACTCATATTCTTCAGCCTCGGACACCTACTTCACAGCCCGGCTTTATCGGTACGCCTCAAGCTGCTGATATACCAGAGCGTCCTAAGGCCTGCTTTGATGGATGGGATGCTCTCTTCAAGTATCTAACTCCTAACACTCTCAAAACGCTCCAGCAATTTCAGAACAGAGTTCTCCGCACCTCCCTCAAACATACCCCGTTCGACCGAATGAAGGCGGACGAGATGCATAAAAAATTTGAAGTGCTCACCATTCAAGATTTCATCAACAGAAGGCACATCAAATTTTTCGACTCACTCTGACACAGCCACAACCCACTATTCTCCGACCTTCAACCACCACCAATGCCCGTGAGATGGAAGCACTGCTGGACCGCCGAAGCCTGGAGACAGATGGACGTGATCGAACCCTAGCCCCCCTGACGGAGACTGAAGATCTACACCCAGCCGAGAGATCGAGGCCGATCTCCCGGCCGACTCAACCAAAACTACAAGACCCCATCTACCTGTTTAAGCAGGGTCGACCTTCCGGCCAAGAGGCCGACTTATTTCAGGCTTGACCTGGTCGACTACAAACCATTGCCTAGGTACCCCTAGGCTCCACCCTCGGTAGACTCTCACTACCTTCCTGACTCCACCCGCCTCCTTTAGGCATTCCACACCCTATATCTTTCTCATACATCCTTCAAATGGGGGACTCCCATTAGTGAAAGGCACTCATTAGCCAAAATAATTTTCCTTTATTTTTCCCACATCCTATTTTTATAAGTTTGAGAGCTAAGGGGAAAAAAAAAAAAAAAAAACCTCCACTCATTGAAAAAATTGATGTTTTCTCTATTGTTATCTCAATGTGTCATCTGTGCCTTCACTCAACGGCTTACTTTTTAGCAGTCGCCTCTTTCTTTAATAGTTCTATTGTTCGTGGTATCGTCGGAAAAGTCTCTTACTTGTATCTGTTCGTAAGGGCTTCAAATGTAGACTTCACTGTCGTGAGTTTGGTGTTTGGCTCCACCTTTCCTCCGTTCTGTATGTTTATTATGATGGGGATTGCATATAGGCTCGAAGAGAATGACGTGGAAGAGCCTGATATCCACGGTCGGTGATGTCAATGATATTTCTCTTCTTGCGGTGTTTGTTTACAGAGAAACTGATTTTAGTTTATTCACCCCACCTTCAATAATTGTCTTACATATGTAGTTGGTGTAATTATATTTATACGTGAATTTACAGCAGTTTTGTAGATGTGTTTGTGGGTTAGTGTCAGAGGCACGTCCATCCGAATGTTTATTATTAATTATTTAATAAATTTTTGTTAATTTTGGAGAAATCTTTATAAATTGTATCAGCCATCGACATAGATATAAGCTTGAAAGATTGATCCTTTGTAGACCCTACCACAGGTAGTATCTGAGGACCGGTGGTGGCAATGATGGAGCGGTAGCTTGATTAATTTATACCTGGGCAGAAAAGATAGTAGGGGATGAAGGAGAGACGTGAGAGGGTAGTGATAAATGTAGCGGACAACAGGAGCTGAGGATTATGAAGGCTTTGGCTGGGCTGGACCTCGTCCTTTATGGACTGATGGAGTTTTTATTTCTTCACTCAACGCAATCAACTCTACTTTCATTTAGGAACGTGGAAGTCGTCAGAATTTGCATACGCTAACAATGATTCATTCAATCGGCAATTTTAAAAACAAATATATTCGAAAACACCAAGAAGTATGCATATAGTGCAACGCTAGTGTGGAATGCCTATAATACGCAATAAAACACTTTCTGTATCGCCACTGTTTTATGTATTTATTAGTTTAATGTCTTTTTTACGGACAAGGCCGTCACCATCATTGGTTCCAGCTGATGTGAACTACAGTAAATGCCGGGTTAGCTAGGATGACACCCTAGCCCTTCGAAAATGTTTGGGTATAAATCAAAAAGACTGAGGAGAGACAGGTGTTTTAGTTCAAAATATGTTTTCAATTGTATCGGTGATTTGAGTAACCCTAGTCATAGAGACCAAATGTTCGGCCCAAGGCAACCAAAAACGACTGATTATTAAAACGTGATTGACAATCTGAACCTATTATGTTACTAATAAATCCAATAAAAGTCATTACGTTATTTAAATTTGCTTAACTCAAACGTAATATTCAATTTTCTCTAGCCGAAACAATCAAAAGCTAAAGAAACAAATAAATTAAAAATTTTCCACTCATCTCATTACCATAAAACATAATAATAATAAAAAAATATTGCTGGAATCCTCTCAAACAAAAATTAAGTTTAAACAAAACACTGAAGACTCTTAATTTGAATTACTTTTCTAATCAAAACTGATTTACTGTCTGTGGAGCCCGAACAGGGTTTCTCAACTAACCGATTCAGTTACTGTAACAACAAACAAATATTTAACATGGAAAGATCAGTTCGTTTCCCTAATTTCAATGATTTCTCAAGTTCCATTTTAGAAATTATTTGATTTTTAAAACTGTTTAGTATATGATCTCCTTACTCCTCAAATTCTCAAACAGCTTCCTCCTAAAGCCATAATCTTTTTAACCTATATATACAATTGCATTATCCGAACGACGCACTTTCCTCTCCTCTGGAAACATTCCATTATTGTCCTATTCACCAAACCCGGTAAACCACCCAATGAAGCCTCATCTTACCGTCCAATTAGCCTACTCCCTATCCTCTCAAAAATATTTGAGAAACTCCTACTAAAACGTCTACTTCCAATTGTTGAATCCAAAAACCTTTTTCCCACACACCAGTTTGGTTTAGAATACTCTAACTACTATCCCATAAGTGCAGGAGTTCCACAGGGAAGTGTCCTGGGCCCCATCCTCTATAACCTATACACCGCTGATGTCCCCTCTACTCCCAATACCTTCTTGGCCACATTTGCAGATGACACTGCAGTCTTGTCATCCCACCCAGACCCCGACATAGCATCCCATAACCTTCAAAAACACCTTGACGAGATTGAGTATTGGTGCAATCAATGGCGGATCAAACTTAATGAAGCAAAATGCTCCCACATTACCTTCACCCTTTGTCGCAAGTCTTGTCCACTAGTTTATTTTAATTCTATTCCTCTCCCTGTATCCGAGACAGTACGGTACTTAGGCTTCCATCTTGACAAACGACTGACCTGGAACCCACATACGAGACTAAAAAGACAAGAACTAAACAGACGCTTTGGACAACTGTACAGACTACTTCAAAGGACATCCCATCTCTCAATAGAAAATAAACTACTAATCTACAAAGTTATACTTAAACCAATCTGGACATACGGAATAGAGCTATGGGGGACAGCAAAAAATTCGAACATCAAGCGTATCCAATCCTTTCAATCAAAAGTCCTGAGAACAATAGTAAATGCCCTTTATTATGTCAGCAACAAAACCCTTCATAACGACCTTAACATACCCTACATTCTAGAACTCATCCCTTCCAAGTTTATGAAATTCCACAGTAGCCTTTCCAACCACCCTAATCCTGTAGCACAGTCATTGCACTGCGCCACTCATCCCTATAATCCTCCTCGGAGACTGAAACGGCAGTGGCCTCGTGACCTGCTATAAACGCGTGACAGTGGGAGTCCTGGCAATGGCCAGTTTCTGCAATCATGTCCTGAGCGTCTGTGGCTCTCGCGCTCTTCGTCAGCCTCCACTGGCTAGTATCCGGTGACGCGGCTGACGGAGGAGCGTGGGGGACTTCCCAAGACTCCGCTTTCTCTTCGCGGTGGATTTGGGGGGTCTCTGGGCTGTCTGTAAATATTTTATGAATGAGCGAGTGAATGATGAACTGTAAATATGGTATGAATGAGAGCATTTATCTTAATTACTTATTGCCTTATAAAAGGCAGATTGTAATTTTAGCACAATAAAGGAATTTAACTAAAAAACAAAAACAAAAAACTGTTTAGTGGTTAAGAACGCAGACCCTTTCAAAAACATTAAAAAAAAAAATGTCAGCCATCAATAGGAATCATTATTCATTATTATTAAATAGATTTTATTTAATACATTCCGCCATTCAATGTTCAACGTTTTTGAAATTTGAAAAAAAAATAATCAACTGGTTTATAAAAAATTCAGGGAAGATTTATTTGTTCAAGAAGGAGTCGGTACCATCGGCAAAGAACCCAACGTTATCGAGGAGCGGAAGTGGATTGGATGTCTATCGACTTCCGGACAATGAACCACTTTCCGTTTTAGTTCCGAGGCCTTTCCAGCTTAGATAATAGTTAACCTCTGGAGGCTTGCTGCTAAAAAGTCTATACGAAAAGCCGTTTCTAATTGTACTAAGGTATTCAATTCAAATGAATTTATACCAATATTTACATAATGGAAATAATCTTATGCAATGTATCTCAAGACAAAAGAGTAACATCATCGTTGTTGATTTTAAATAAAGTCTTGATTGAAGTACAAACAAATTTTAACTAAGGAAAAAAATATAAATAAAAACCTAACGACATTGTTAAGTATTGCCCTGTGTTCCTCCTGGATTTTATAAGCAGTTCTTTCACTTCATCATGGCTGTATAATTTATAGGAAGGTATAAAAAAGGTCAGTGGAGTATAAAAAAATAATATAATGGTATGGCTTGGCTGCTTAAATGTAGCGAAAAAAAAATTTGTTTTTACCTAAAAATTAACTTTTAAAAAAAAGTCGGTAAATGTTGTAAAAGCGTATAATGTAAAATAAATTATATTCAATGCCTATCCCATTATAAGAAAATAAACATAAACAGTACAGAAACTGTGCATTCAGATTTACTATTTTAAAATAATGAGCTTATTAAAATTACCGTATACATTAGTTTAATTAAATCGTGCGTATATTTTGAAATTTTGTAATAAATGACCACTAATTATAACAAACCCAATGATAAGCAACGATTAATAACATTAATATGTCCCTTGACCGAAAATCTATTATCTATAAGCGATAACTTACTGATCAGCTAAAAACAACTTTACAGTTCGAAATAACCTGACGCAGCTTAGATGCTTTCCACTCAAATCGCATTCACTAAAATCTGAGCTGCGGGATCAGGTATGATTTAATTCGTTGATGAGTAAATTCCCTTTATTCTCTGCACAATATTATTCATACAAGCGGATTTGGTTCTGTTTATAACAAATCAGTCATCAGAGATCACACCTGTTTCTTTTTATGAAAAATATAATGTGTTCATATCCAACCAATCTATTTAATCTAGGAACTAGCTATCTATAACTAGGAATTACTAAGTGACCTAGTATGTTTATAAAGTATAAATGAGTTACAGTAATCATAGTTAGTATTAATTCATTTTAATTAAATTATTTTTTTTATTTTTCCCAAATTACTTAGGCTAGTTACTTAGCATTATTACTTAGCAAAGATGACCGTATATATCTGAAGGTCTATTTCAAAAGGAAGTTTATAAATAAACGAACTACAGAAATGCTTTGGATTAATTAAAACTTGGTTTTATTGATTATTTTTCTTCAGAAAGTTATCTTATTGAGTAATGGATCGGTGAATAGTTGCCTTGCAGGAAAAAGAAAAACTAATTCAAACTTTTTTATTAATTTTTTCTTGGCTTATATTTTTAATCACGGAGCCATTAAAAGTTGATTGAAAAGAACAATGAAAAGATGGAAAAAAGTTAAACACTTCCTTCTGAGGTCTATATTTCAAAGGTGGTCGTAAAGTAAGCTATTATGCGACAGGAAAAAAAGTTTGTGGGCACACGGCTAACTTGCGAACCTCGTCTGCCCAAGCAGAAGCTAATCACGGTGAATTATCAGGGTGGGGTCGCAGATATTCCACCATGAACTCCCTGTGTTTTATGGTGGTAATAAATTTAATTACCCATCCTAGGCTCACCAGCCAAGATAATAAAAATTCCGTATGCAGGTCAGACTGGCTAGCGGAAGGTATACATCAAACTTTATTACATGAAGTTTAATCTAAAATCCCTTTTTTTTTTTTTTAATCTTAGGTTAAGAATGTCATATAGAAAAAGTATCGTAATTTAAGTTTAATCTAATAAAACATACTTAGGTCTTTGATGTCATAATGTAATTTTTTTTTTTGATATTGTAGAGGATTTTATATTTATATAAACTAATGATTGTTGCCGACGAAAAATATTAAATTTTTTGAAATGCAAGGCCAAATAAACGGTATAAACATATTCATGAATTTGAACAGAAGGATTGTTTTCAAAATATTGGTGAAGCCACCTACCCATCAATACTGGAGGTAGATTCCTCTCTGTAAATAATATTTTCGTCTTGCTTTATTTTGAAATTTGTATCGCGTTGACTTATCATTAACATATTTTTGTTCAGTCCATTCAAAGAAAAAAAATATTCTTAAAAGTTTTTTTATTCACTAATTAAACTTACAATGTTTATCGTTCTGTATGATTCTGCTCCGTCAAGGCTATAAATATGACGAGACGCTATTGGTATTCTGCTTGCTTGCGTCACTTTTTTTTCGGAAAAGATCCGATGGAATTCAGTTACCCTTCAAGAGCTCAGAATTTGAAATAAGATAAATTAACATACGCATGCACACGGTTTTAAATATCTTGGTACCCACCTCACCAAGATCACGGAAAGGCTCTATGACTGCATCAGGATTGAAAAGAATGTAAGGACATATTTTAAAAAAAAAGAAAGTTTTATAATAGTACTTTTCTCCATATCCTTTCGTACTCTAGCATGTTCAATGTTACATATCCAGGAATCTGGCTAAAAACTTTTTTAAGTTTCTTTGAACATAGTTCAGACTGGCAAATTGTTCAATTTTGATCCGCCTGTTATAATTAGCCCACTTTCGGTTGCCTGAGTAAAAGTAAATTTTGTTGGTGTGTCTTGTTTTCAAGAATTTGATAGCTTAAAGTATACTATTAGTTGCTGATGTGGAAGTGGAGGAATGTCCAAGGCTTAGTGAATTGGAAGAAATAAATTTAAGATGTAGAACTGCGAATGAAATTAGTTGTCGTGATGCTACAGGAAATACAAAAATAATTTGTAAATAGATTTGCCTGGAGATCTGTAATTATATATAATTATCTGTAAATGTAAAGGGGCTATGAAAGAAAAAAGAAGGAATGAAATTAGTTCTGCAAGAGTTCCAGTTACATTTGGTGTTACGTTATATTTTTTTGAAAAATTCAATCATATGATCTGATTATAGTAGGCTGGATGATGTGGTTTCAGGTGTGATTTTCCCTTCTGAATAACAAAACAGATCGATACAAGATTACTGCATGTAAAGAAGGTTTCTTTTGAGATTCGTATTCCTGGCCCTCTCGGCCACGTTTAAAAGATGACAGGGGTTCCAGCAACTGATAAAAACTCAGCTACAGGTTGTAAGGGCAACAAAAAAAAACCGGGGTGAAGAGAAGGGCTGGAAAATGGGCGAAATGAAGTGGAAGCATTTGACGTGACGCTTGGATGGGAAGAGTGAGCCACCACTGGCCAAAGGGTAAAAGCCGCTTAATACATAGTCGGCAAAGGTCAGCCCTTAAGCTAAACACACTTAACCCTTCATGTTTACCACTGGCTTCGGACCGGTCCGCTTTATGGATATCAGCTGAGGCAACAACTTTTTTATAGACAAGAAAGAAAAATACGATCCAATGAAAAATGTAGTGCATGTCTTAGAACGCTAAGAAGGTTGTAGTTTATTCTTCAAAGGGACAATGAATAAAAATGTCACTTCTCAACACCAAGTAAATATAACAGTACGTTTTATGCAAAAAAACAAAAAAAACACTGGGGTTCATGCATAGGCACATGAAATTTGACTTTTTCATTTATGATTCCCTGGGTTCGGATGTAGATTTTTTTTGATAAGCTAAATATATGAGAATTTCATCAAACGTTTTAGCCTGCAGAGAAAAAAAAATGTAATACCACGTGAGCTTTCAGTGGAATACAATACTATAAGTCATAAACTAAGAAACTTTAAGAAAATTTTAACTAATATGTGGCGGTTGTTGTCTAAGTTTATATTCATATATTCATCTTCGAATCAATAACTTATTATACGTTGAAAACACTAGTTCAACAGCTTACTTTTTAATTTTCATTTAGTGCTAACCATGTTGCCTGTCCGGGTGGTGTGTGTTAGCCTACTTAAAGGTTGGAGCTTTTAAAAGCTAAACAATTTTATTTAATTGTTTTGTGGCCATACATTGTTGCTGATAAATAAAAACTATTTTTACTCCAAACAGAAATGTGCATTATTTTAAAAGTGTTTGATATTTCAGCCAAGCTCAACGAGACACTATTTTGTTATATGTATCTATCGCAGCCCTGCTGAAATTAATTTGATCGATCAGAATTTAAAAGATCTATATAACGGGAAGTTTGAAAAAAAAAATTAATTTGAAAATTTATTTATACACTACCAGTGATTTGTAGTCAGGGGCCACCAGGAAAAGTTAGTTATTTTTTACATATGCATTTAAGGACTCTACCACGAGGGTTAAATGTAGAGGATGGAATACCTCAGTATACTGAGAGCCACCAGAAGTAATTATTAAGAGAATGAACTTTTTGCTACCTGTAGTAATTTAGCATAATGCATCGTGGATTAACCATAGTTCTTAACAGAAACCAAAAGGGAATTAAGGATTCAGAAGAACCTTTTGCAGAATGAAAATAGGGGAGGCCGATAAAGTCCCTGACGAGCAGGGATGATCCGACAGGTTGATGTAGGCCTAAACAGGAGTAGGGACAACAAGAGCCGGGACTAATCGAGATAAATGGGGCTGTTGCGTCTGCAGGAGGGTCAGAATTAGGCGTCTTCCAAAAGGGCTTCTCTAGGCATTAGGCTTTCGAGTATATCTTCAGCCACAGGGCTTATGTTTATTTATGTATCAAGTCCATTAAATAAACATGCTTTATATGAACCCTTGACATTCAGGGGCTTTTTCAGAGAGATTTGATTTTGAATAAATACAAGAAAATCCGTTTAATAATTTTAACATTTTTGTTCATTAGATCGATGTCGTTTTTCAATAGCATCAATTTTCTTAAATCAATTAAAAACGAAATATCATTTTTTCAGACAAATATAAATGAAAATAGAAGTATGTAGAAAGTAAAAAAAAAATTGGTTCTGGAGTCTCTGAATCAATTTAGCACAGAAAATGACCGAATGTGACCAGACATTTCCTGAACCCAATCAGAGGCGACCGCCGAGGTTCACCCTGAAGCTAGACCGTGTCTGTAGCTCGTCAATGCTATAAGATAGCAGTGGTTGAGCACTGTATAGGAAACGGAAGAATGGCAAGGATGGAGAATAGGGTGTAAAGAGGGTCATTGGAAAGAAAGGGTATTACTAGGGTTAGCCTAACAGTCTTGGTTTGAGTAAATAAATTAAATTAAACTTAGTCGATATATCCGAACAATAAAACGTCGTTTTATTAGCTATTACAGTTGGCTAGGCTGGTCAGTTAAATCAATCAGTAAGAGCACAAAGACTGATGGTAGGGAATCGAAAGAAAAATTGCGAAACAATACAAAAGAGAAAACAGTAAGAAGTAAAAATAGTCAAAGTCAAAATGTCAGTCTCCTCTCCTATATTATGTACACACTGTCTTATGTTGGCAATAGCAGGCTCGGTGAGTAGACCCTTAATAGCTGGTGAATCACCGCTCGGTGTGTTTGCGCGCATAGAACTACGTAAGAAGATAAGGAGAGGGAGACGACTGGAAGGGTGAGGTACAATCCGGAGCTCAACAAGTTAATCCAGGGGGAGAATATATTCCAGTCCACCAGTGCTCCAAGATATCAATGGCATGGCAATGAAAAGGGAATGGATGAACTCAGGACGACGAATAGGTTATAAAAGGGAGATTGGAAAAGATAATGGTTCGATTCAGAAAGAGACGGCAGGGTTTTTGTATGATTTGCCTTATTGGTGGTCAGGAGATGGAAGGTCTTGAGGAATCGTAAAGCAGGTCCATCCTGAAATTAAATGCAGCACTAAGCTAATAAAGAATCTTAAGGAACCATTACAACCGTGCACCTCATGCATCTTTCACGAAAATCTTCATGAACCGTAATTAGTTCGAAGATACCTATTACCATCACATGTTTCATTTTAGGTTTATATCTGTTCGTTCTCCAATGGCTTAAAATTTCTAATGACGTCCGCAACAGGGTTAAATAGAGTATAGATTAACTTATAGAAACCATTTGAAAGATAAGACCAATAAACAAAATAGACAAAAGTGAATCGTGGCTGTAAGGAGTGACCGCTATTGGAGATGGAGGCAGATTGTAACGCAGGAGGAAATGGAGCGACGCGGGAATAATAGGCAATTAGCCTCTAAACTGCTGTCTACACGATTTAGCTTTCAAATAATCATCCTTTCATTCAACCGTGTCTCGTTTGGACGACTGTATAAGGGCTGACGGTTGCTGTATTTATGTAAATTTCTTCTATGTTTGTTCGCATTATCATGAAAACCACCATTGAACCAATTAGTACCGTTGTAACTTGAGGATATAAATTTGATATATTAGCGCTTGTCTTCCTCCTGTCGTCCAATTTTCAAATTTGCATCCTGGATATTTTAACTGAAAACACACTTTCTGTTTTTAGTAATTTATAATGTGGAAAGAAATTTATTACTATTACTAAATTAAAGGATAATTATTCTTTTATAACTTTAAGATCCTTGTAGGAATTATGAATACACTGCTCTTGTCGAAATTATAACGTTCCGTTGTTAAGTCAAATAAAAATTGTACTTTTCTAACATTACGTGCCTCCTTATGTCTCTATGTAAATAATACAATTGTTAAGTTAAAGTTGCACAGTTATAATTACTCAGTAAAAATTCTTGTCTCTCTGTATCTTGGTCAGGGAACTCACTAAGAATAGAGCTAGGCAGGTAAAAACGAAAGGGTTTCTGATTGTGAAAAAAACTCGGGTCTTAGGATTATTTATATTTACACCCTATTTAATGGGATTATTTTTTCTTTTTAACATAATTATTCCTAGACCATTTTACATAGGTATCAAAAAATCTTTATATATGTATTTAAGATATACTTATTTCAGTGTCTTTATATATAAACTAACATTGGTTATGTGGACAAAAATGTCTCAACAGTATATATTTTGTATCACATTTAATATTAATTAACATCGCTTAGCAGCGTAACTAATTCATAATATGAAGGTTTTTGGATCAAATCCCTACATGGAAAGTAAATTTATTGAATTTTTATAAAAATAAGTGGGTGACTCCTAACAGGATAACTCACTCACAAATAAGGGGATAAAAAAGGTAAACATTAATAATTATTTTTTAAGGTAAAGGTTAAAGGTAATATTTATCGTCATCAAATGTACTACAAGACCATTATGGTTATTGAGTTTTTTTGTTATAATATTACTATACGGGTTTTCTGGAGAAAGGAGCTTATAATGCAGATAGTAATTTTTTTTATCGATTAAGTTACGCGTGTGGATCACAGATATATAAAACGGTACTAAAGCACAAGCGAAAAATCAATCTTAGCACGCAAACTTACGATTAAATTACGAATAAACACCGTTTGTACTAATTACTTGTTGACCACAGTATGTCAGGAATACGATTTAACATACATTCGTACAGATCCATAAAAATTCCGGAGACTCAATTAGCAATTGCACCATCACATTCTCAGGATGTTATTTTATGTAGTGAATAAATTAAAGTATCTACTCTCCTGAAGAGATTTTGATGTGAATAAATTAAAAGTTTAAATACAACAGCAGGGATTTGATAAGGGGTTATCTATTCAATGTTCAATTGAAACGTTGTACGAGGCTTAATCTTCGTTTAGAATTTTTATCAGTTGGGAAAAAAATGTAATTAAACTGTCACCGAGTCCTTGTATTTGACAGACGTTATCTTAAACAATTTCGAATTAATTTTATTTTTTTAAATACTCATCTGACCCTACGGAGCACTTAATACAATTCCTATTCTCGTTTATAAATCTACAATTTCTGGCGATGCTACATTGGAGAAATTTATCAATTCGTTGGGGAAAAATTTATCAGTGGCGGCAATATCCGGACAGCGAACAGCAAACGGACTACGATTCGGAGCCGATCAATTAACAGCGAGCCGCCCTGGGCCGAAGGCGCGTAGAGCGAGTAGGTAATTTTTTCGGGCGTGGCCTGGCTCGGTTTCCCGCTGATTTATCCCGATGGCGATAACGTGACGCATAGGGCCCGGAAAGTTGTGATAAGAATTAACTCCGCCCCGTTATTTAGGAGGCTGTGTTTTGTTCCAGCTCGCGGCGGTACAATGGAAGTGACAATAGATGGCCCAACAGCCAACGTTACAAACTCCAGCTACATGCCCCTTCCGTCGCATCGTATTCGCTGAGCACACATCACCTTTTTTTTTCGTGTGTTTGTTGTATATGCACAGATATGCATGTTTGCACGTCTGTGTTTGTTTTATTTTGTTAAAACTGAGAGGATATATCTTCCGAAGTTCTTTTCATCTATCACGTAGTACTTCTTTATTCCTCTAGGAGTATGCCCTACTCGAGAAGTTAATTTTGCAATATAAATAAAAAAAATACCACAATAAAAAAAATTATTTTTTTTTTGTAAATAGATTCGCCTGAGGATCTATAATTATATCTGTAAATTTAAAGGGGCTATAAAAGAAAAAAAAAAGAAATAAGACATAAAATTAATTCGTTTACTGTCTGATTAAATCTTCTCACTTTGCTAATCATTACTTAGAAAGGGAGTTTTGGGAGCAACAAGGTCATTGTTGAGTAAGGGCTTAAAATCACCCAAAATAAAACACTAAATCCTAACCTGCACGTAGACATGTCGTGTTTTCTGGATAGCTCTAGCTTAAAAATACCTACGCGGCCGAGGGTGGAGTCCTGACATACTGCAAAAGATAGTTCTGCAAGTCCCTGGGAATATGATCCATCTAATACCTAACATTTTCACATAATTAAGGTGCCATTAAATACGATAGCGCATGACCAATTGCAGTTATTCAAACGACTTTAAAATTTTGAAGTTTAAGCGAGAATTGCGTCTCTAAAGCCGCATAAATTTAACGGCTTAACCTTTTAGTTGATATTGCCTCTTGTCCAACAAGCCACACGGAAAAGCCGGCAAGCCGATGTAGGGCTTCAACCGTAATGTGACGAGAATGGTTCCTTGTACGTTACTTTTGAAATAAAATGCAGGTAATTGAAATTACCTAATATTCAGAAAAGAGATTGTGAAAATCAAAGGTTTTTACCGCGATATACCGCTAAATCTAAAGTATAGATGTATAAGGATATAAGCGTTTATGGATTTTTTTTTTCCGGAAGCCTAAATATAAGTCATGCCAAATCATAATGCTTGTGACAAACGGTCTAATTCATGTGATAATTTTGTATCCATTATGTAATTAAAACCAAATACGTTTCAAATTCTATTTACGCCATTAAATGAATCAAACTAGTTTGGGGAAGTTTTTGGTTCAGCTACAGTAAGTCATTACAGGAAAAATAATATGTGTAGTATATAACACGGCCAATTTACACTTGTACACTTGTTGGATGTGGGAACCAGGAAAGACCTTGAGGACAAGAGTGGGACGAAGATAAAAAAAATGAGATAGGAGTGAGATAAAAAGAAAAAGAGAAGTCCATAAGTAAGTAAAGGGAAGATGAAAGAGAGTTAATAACAGCCCAAGGGAACTTTCCAGAAAAGAGATCCTTCGTAATTGGATCATTTTTATGGAGAAAGGACCAAGGTTTTTTTTTTCTTCTTCACTTAGTTTTTCTCTTTTTTTTTTTTCTTTTTTTTTGTATTCCAGAAGTGGGAGAACTCAAAACCAAACAGAGCCTTTGTAGTAGAAATTCTTTTTGGATTATCATTCTCATTCCTTTCCGTTTTACATTTTTTTCCACTACAAACTGGATTAGAGATATTTTAGCAGACTTATAAAATGATTGCATGTCTTTAATATTTCCTTTTAATAACTGCGGCTGCCGTCATTCCTTTCTACGAGTGGTATAATAAAGTTTTATTAGAAAAGGCAATTATCAAAGTTAATTGCATTTATGAAAAAAAAGTAAGGATTTCAAAAGTTAAAGTGGAATTTTTTCCAGCCCTGTAATATCCTGGAATGGAGAGAGATCTTTGGATTCTAGTATATAATTTATAATTGTTTCCTACTGTTTGTTTTAATAGATAATAGTCATTACCGTGCATTAAAATCGATGATTATTAGAAATCCTACCTGCTATATAAATTTTATGTATCAGAGATTGATTCCGAGTCTGTGAAATCTTGGGGATAAGGGTAAGAAGTCAAGTGAGAAATCGGACGAACAATTGGCGCCTGAATGGCTATTCACAGCATCTTAAAGACAGAGAATGAACGACTGAAGAAGAAATGTAGGGGACAAAACACTAAAAGTATCAAAAGTTCTAAAAGTATCTCTTGGTAAAAAATAAAATAATATTTCAGTAATTAAATTGGTTAGGATCAGTTCGACACAGGATAGCTTACGAAAGCTACCAACTGCAGATTCGGAGGTCTTGGGACTTAATCCCGTCGCTGTCATATTTTTTCTTTGAAATTACTAAATGATATTTTATTTATTTCCCGAACCTATCCACGATTTTCAATAATGAGCACTAAATAAATAAAAAGTAACATTTTCAGGATTTACAAAGACTCCATGATTTGTGTATCTGTTATAAACATAATAGCTTAGTTTTAATTTAGGTTACAGGTATTGGTACAATGTGTTTCTCTAATTAGACCGCCAACGACATTCCACTGCTCAACAAGGCCTTCGCGTTGTTGATCACATCTCCTCAGCCCTTGAAACCAAACAGTATTGCACTGCTGCTTTTCTCGATATAGCTCAAGCTTTTGACAGGGTTTGGCACCCAGGTTTGCTCTACAAGCTCAAAAGACATTTACCACAGACCCTTTTCCTAATCCTACAGTCCTACCTTTCAAACCGCTTCTTCCAAGTCCGCTGTGGTTTAGAATGCTCTAACTACTATCCCATAAGTGCAGGAGTTCCACAGGGCAGTGTCCTGGGCCCCATCCTCTATAACCTATACACCGCTGATGTCCCCTCTACTCCCAATACCATCATGGCCACATTTGCAGATGACACTGCAGTCTTGTCATCCCACCCAGACCCCGACATAGCATCCCATAACCTTCAAAAACACCTTGACGAGATCGAGTATTGGTGCAATCAATGGCGGATCAAAGTTAATGAAGCAAAATGCTCCCACATTACCTTCACCCTTTGTCGCAAGTCTTGTCCACTAGTTTATTTTAATTCTATTCCTCTCCCTGTATCCGAGACAGTACGGTACTTAGGCTTCCATCTTGACAAACGACTGACCTGGAACCCACATACGAGACTAAAAAGACAAGAACTAAACAGACGCTTTGGACAACTGTACAGACTACTTCAAAGGACATCCCATCTCTCAATAGAAAATAAACTACTAATCTACAAAGTTATACTTAAACCAATCTGGACATACGGAATAGAGCTATGGGGGACAGCAAAAAAGTCGAACATCAAGCGTATCCAATCCTTTTAATCAAAAGTCCTGAGAACAATAGTAAATGCCCCTTATTATGTCAGCACCAAAACCCTTCATAACGACCTTAATATACCCTACATTCTAGAACTCATCCCTTCCAAGTTTACGAAATTCCACAGTAGCCTTTCCAACCACCCTAATCCTGTAGCACTGTCATTGCACTGCGCCACTCATCCCAATAATCCTCCTCGGAGACTGAAACGGCAGTGGCCTCGTGACCTGCTATAAACGCGTGACAGTGGGAGTCCTGGCAATGGCCAGTCTCTCCAATCATGTCCTGAGCGTCTGTGGCTCTCGCGCTCTTGGTCAGCCTCCACTGGCTAGTATCCGGTGACGCGGCTGACGGAGGAGCGTGGGGGAATTCCCAAGACTTCGCTTTCTCTTCGCGGTGGATTTGGGGGGTCTCTGGGCTGTCTGTAAATATTGTATGAATGAGCGAGTGAATGATGAACTGTAAATATTGTATGAATGAGAGCATATATCTTAATTACTTATTGCCTTATAAAAGGCAGATTGTAATTATTGCACAATAAAGGAATTTAACTAACTAAACTAACTCTAATTAGACTATTTAGTACACAGTTTTTTTCAAGGTGTGCAGCAAAGACACCACTTTTCTGGTGGTTTTAGATATGTTATCAGGTATCCATGGGTGCATGTTGTTTGGCCAATACAGAGTCTTGCTAAGGTGGTGTCTTCAACCATCTTAATTCTCTAGGGAGTCACGTCTTAATTAAATTCTCCTAGCAAAGTGAACCAAACGTAATATTTCTTTCCACTGCTGCAAAAGTCTTTTTTTCTTCTCTTTTTTTTTTTTTTCGTTCATATCCCTTTTAAATTTACAGATTATATACAATTAGAGATCCTCGGGCATTTTTTTTATTTTGCCGATGCAGCTTAAATTATTGGATTGACAAGAAAGTGATTTCGTTTTTCACCAGGAGATGGCGTTATGTTTGTTTCGTTATTCATTTGTCAATGTTAGAATGTTTTTCTTTTGAGATTTGGTAGTCGACACATTTAGGTTGCTATAGAATGAAATTCCATGTAATTTTGTTTAAAACTATCAGTTTACAGTCAGTTTTAACATGGAGTGCAAAAATAAGCATTTTCGACACATTTTACTTTTTTATTTACATAAAGGCAAGAAAGCAGCTTACGCCCACAAAAAGATATGTGAAGTTTATGGTGGTGATTGTTTAACAGAACGCTTGTGTCAGAATTGGTTTAAAAAATTTCGTTCTGGAGATTTTTCACTGAAAGATGACCAACGTTCTGGTCGACCTTCTGAAGTTGATGACAATAAAATGAAAGGCATAATTGAATCAAATCCTGATATAACTGTGCGAAACATTGCAAAACAATTAAATGCATCCCACACAACAATTGAAAATCATATAAGACGTCTTGGACTAGTTATGACGCTCGATTTTGGGGTTCCACCACGACAATGCGAGGCCTCACACATCTTTAGCAACACCCTCGAAACTATTTAGAGCTTGATTATGAAGTGCGACATCCCTCATACAGTCCCGACCTTGCACAATCGGATTATCATTTATTTCGAAGTTTACAAAACTTCTTAAATGGTAAAAATTTCAGTAATAACGATGACCTCTAATTGCAATTGGTTGAGGTTTGTGCTGACAAGGACCAGAAGTTCTATGAGCGTGGGATCATGAAGTTACCAGAAAGATGGAAAAAGGTTATCGAACAGAATGGAAGATATTTGACTAATTAAAATTCATTTTTTGTATAGAAAAAATTAAGTTTTATTTCACAGTAAAAAGCCGAAATTACTTTCTTGCCAACCTCAATAATTTTGTTCCATCCTTGCCAGGTTTGTTTCAGAGATGGCATTTTCGTTACCTTACAGACCGCAATGTGAACTTATAATAACTTATATTATGATCCGAAAGAGGTTCAGAAAGTGAGTTGTACAAATACTGCATTAAATAGCTATTTACTTATCAATACTTAAATTCTGCTATGGGACCAAATGATTCTATGAGAATATCCACGAGACAGGTCTTTGATTAAATGAAAGCCGCTCCACGCGCTGGTCAAAGGTGAAATTCCTATTCCGGAAACACGATCCTGAATATCTGGCTTCTTCTGCTGCGATACCGGATGTTAAAGGAATGTTTGGTGGTTTATCGGATTAGTTCCGGCCAGAGCGCGTTTACCCAGCAAGCACAGTCGGCTAATCAAATGGGAGCTTTTCAACGGAGTCCAAACTAATTCGATTGTCTTCGGCAGGGAAATCAATACCTCCTCTTCACTCGATCATTTATCTCGACGGAGAGCGTGTCTTGGCTCAATATCATTTTTCTCGTCTTTATAAACTATTTTACAACTATGTAAATAAAATCAAAAGTATAAAATAGAATCACAACCAGTGATAGCAGTTGTGACAGCAAATCCCGAATGGCAATACCACGTGAAGAGCTTCTAAGGATATCTCTTCTTCTTGATAGTACCTGTATTGAGTAGCCATTGAGTATTTTATAAGTAAACTAGACAGCTCTTTTGTTAGTGGGCAGATCGTCACGAAATATTTTGTGCCAGTGTTTGGCCTCTTAAATATTATGCTGCAATTTATTAGTCAGAGAACTTGGGGTTGAGGTCACAAAGTTTTTTCACTGGTCCTTAGATTAGCCCTTCATATATATATATACCTCAAACGAGTAACCTTTAAAAGAGCTGTCGGGTTGCCATTAGGGGAGTGTCTAATCACCCTAGCCCTGGTGACAAGTGCGGATAGTTCGAGTTTATAACACGGACCATTGTTCCATGACGGCGTTACTATCTGACTCCATTTTATAATAAGTATGTGCCCCTTCAATGCGCTATGTTCAAGAGAAGAGGTACAGAGGTTTCATAAAGAATAAGTTTTCAGAGTTCGAGCGGAAGCCCAATAGCGTCACGGGTACAAGTCGTCAGAGGGTCTGCAAGGAGACTAAAAGACGGGTGAGAGACTCAGAGGCGGATGAGGAGAGACTAGACTGATTTTTAGGGCCAGGAGCCCTGGGTTAAATATCGTTTCCCTTTCCTGCCGGAAGGTGGCGAAGGTCTAAAAGGGTCCGTTTATGGCTGCCAGGTGGCTAACCCTTTCAGGTTCATGGCTGCCAGGTGGCTAACCCTTTCAGGTTTATAGCTGCCAGGTGGCTAACCCTTTCAGGTTTATGACTGCCAGGTGGCTAACCCTTTAAGGTTTATAACTGCCAGGTGGCTAACCCTTTACGGTTTATGGCTGCCAGGTGGCTAACCCTTTCAGGTTTATGGCTGCCAGGTGGCTAACCCTTTTAGGTTTATGGTTGACGGCTGGCGACCCTCTTACGTTTATGACTTGTTTATGACTGCCGGCTCCAGCGCATTTATTGCTAAAAACTTTACAATGATTTACATACATTTAGTTCCTGTTATTTTACTTTTGCTTACAATATATGTGCACCAGAGTATAGGGTGATTTAACCCATACAGCAGTCACTACAAGAGCGATTAAGTATTTTTCGTTCGACAATTTAATCTAAATTATTTTCTGGGCGTAATATAACTTAAAGGTGCAATATCAAGAGATATCTGACTTTAGACTAGAATATTCACGTCAGTCATGTAAAAATAATAAAATTGAGAATGATACGAATTGTTCCAGCCAGTTTTAATTTGAAATTCGTCAGTTTGCTGATTGTAATCATGATTGGATCTCTAGTAGCTTCAGATTATTTTCCCCATTCGGTCATCAAAGAGCCACCCACCCGAAACGATATATTTACATAAATAGAGAAAAGATTTTAAAACGGTTTTACTTGAACTTATTGACTTATGATCAAAAATTGAGATAATTCTTAACAGTAAAAATATCAATATTAAAAGTGATAATTTTATGGTCGTATGTCTCAGAGATTTATTCATGATTAAAGTTTTGCCATCACAGACCGACATTAAAGATGTTACCATTCTACGTTGGTGGATTTCTGTGTTTCGGTCAATTATGATTGATTATGCATTATTCGAAGAATTATATTTTAACAGGTACAAATGTTTTTGTATATTTTTTTATTGCCGTTTTTCGAAATTAGAGTAACTTTTATAAATTTTATAGTATGATGCAATACATTTTCTGATTATTTTTTTTACGTCAGACGAACATAATTTCTGTTTAATTAGTATCGGAATATATTAAATTCTTGCCAATTTGGTTATAGCTAATTGATAATGTTAAGAATTAGTAAAATTAGACTTGCGACACATGTTATTTTAAAACATTTTCACGTTATTTATCAATATTAATTGTTTAAATTTTAGTCAGAAAAAAAAACCTGGCATGGTTTATTTATATGAATATTGTTAGTTAATAAACGTATTTTTATATTTGATATGTTAAGTGCTGGTTGTGGATCGATTTTTCAGTGATTAAAAAATATAATTGGAAAAAATAGGAGAAACCCTTTATCATTGGATTAACCAGTAATATTAAAAGCACATTGGTTACAGTAAAATAATTGCTTCTAGTGGTGGTTTTGCTGCCCGTTGCAAAAGCTGGCTGGAATTTATACCGGCTGGGTTCATTGTGGAGCGCTGACTCTCGGGTTTCGGTCTGCTTACGTTGATAAAATCTCTTCTTTGTATGTGAATAGGAGCGGTTAATTTAAGATAGCGTTTTAATGCAAAGCTTTGCCCTGTTCAGTCAGCCGCTTTATCTGCGCATTATAAGAAGATAAAACTCCTACCGAACAAAAAAAAATCCGAATCTCGTTGATTGTTTATTATTAAAACGGAAGTATACTAAAAATAGACGATAGTTAGGAAACGGATTGTTGCAACTAAAGTGTGAAACATTTAAAAAGGTTATATTCTCTAGAAAATAACCTAGCTCTTGATGTGTTAAAACTGAATACGTACTTTCAACTTAACAAGAGACGCTATCCAGCTTCCATTGTGGCAAGAGCTCAAATCCGGTAAAATTTTGATATTTTACTCTGTGGCACTTTGTTCCCATGAAGACAGGTAAGTACTTTAAACTATTATAAGTGAGGCTCTCCCCCTTAACTGGACGTGCGTCGCACGGACCTTTGTAGGGCATGGCAAACCGTAGGGACCCCGCTGATGAATTTCAACATCCCAAGAGAGTTTGCAGAAAGCGTACGCTCCCCCAGGCCCCTGAGGTTAAAACCTCAAACTCTTTCACCCCTCTTAACACAACAGCTCAACCAGAGGCCAGCACATCTACCGCCCCCACAGCCCTCAAATCGCCACCCCCCCTAATATTAGGCCGCATAAACAGTTATGACCTAACCCGTCTGCTTACTGAAAATAGTGTGAGAAATTTCAGAATCTCACAAACACAACAGGACACTAAAGTCCTGTGCCATGCTGTCTCTGACCATCAAAGAACAGCTGCTGTGTTAAGGGAACTAAAAATCCCTTTCCACACATTTGCCCCCCGAGGCACAAAGCAGAACAAAAAATTCTTGCTCCACGGCTTCGATTTATTGCACCCGATCGAGGAAATAAAAGCCGATATTCAACAGCTCGGTAATATAATCGATGTTTATCGATTAAGGCGCTCCGACCATAACGGTGCTAAGACTGAGATCGAGCCGATCCTCGTTATCGGAGATCATACCTTAACTCAAGCTATGATCAAGCAAATCGGCCACATAAATAACGTGCTCTTCCGTGTGAGCACATTTCACGACAAAAGGGGCATTCCTATGTGCCTCAACTGCCAGGAGTACGGCCACACCAGGCGGTACTGCTTCAAGCAGGCAAAATGCGTGAGGTGTAGCGAGCCTCACGAAACTAAAGACTGCCCCAGGGACGCCTCAATTCCCCTGAAATGTGCAAACTGCGGGGGTAACCACGTTGCCTCCTTTCAACAGTGTCCCCACAGACTGCAGCTCCTACAGGCCGCTGAAAATAGAAAGCAGGTTAAACAACAGAACACAGCCGGGCCGAGAATGGCCAGATATCAGCCTGCTCCCCCCCCACCTCGTCAGACAGCCTCTTATGCCCAGATGGCATCCGGTAACACCAGGGCTCCGGAAGTTCCCCCAGAGCCCCTACCACAACAAAACAATAAATACAATAACAACAACAATAACAATGATGCCATCATGGCCGTGTTAGTCAACTTGATCGCGTCAATGAACAAACTATCAGAGGCGGTAACCGAAATGATGAAAGATTTCAGAAAACTTGCATCTAAATGAGTGGGCACGCAATTTTAAATTACAACGTCTGCGGCATTATGCCCAAACAAGCCGACGTAGAAGTAATTCTACGGTGCCATACGCCGGACGTTGTCGTCCTTACAGATACCCGGCTGAAGAAAATACACTTCTGCCGCTTCCCGGGTTATACTGTTTACCGTCACGACACCGAAACTACCTCAGGAGGAGTAGCGGTGCTAGTCAGAAACGGTATACCCTGTAGGAGACTGCTCCCCCCGTCAACCTAGGCCCCGATCAATTTATTGTAACGCTCCAGCTACGGCTCACGAAGAATACCATTGTGTCAGGAGTCTATAGAAGACCGAGAGCCGCCTGTGACACGTACAAGCGTCTGCTCAGTACGGTAGCTCATGACCGAAGACACGTCATTGTGGGTGACCTAAATGCAAACCACAGCTGGTGGAGTAGTACTAGAGCAAACGGCCTAGGCCGCTATATTACCAAAACTCCATTTACGGTCATCCACCCAGGATTGCCGACCTTCCGTCATTTTGCTAACCCAGACAGGACCTCCACGCCTGACCTGCTCCTGACACAAGAGCCACACCGGGTCACCGGATGCTCCGCTCTGGACTTTACCACTTCCGATCATCGTCCTGTTCTCTACGAACTAGAAGGCGACATGCCAAAGCCGCCTGCTTCTAGATACAGGTACGATGAGGCTAAGTGGGACCTCTACAAGCGTCTCATTAAAACCGATTTGCCCACTATCACGCCCCTTAGGCACACCTGGGACATTGATTACGCTATCTATCAGTTACAGGACGTCATCGAACGAGCTGCCGATGCATCGATCCCCAAATTTTCTCCGAAGCCCCCTTCTCTGAGGAAACCTCCGGATAACATCCTGCAACTGATAAGACAGCGTAACAACATTAAGAACAGGTGGTTTAGGACAAGAAACAGGGACTTAAAACCGGTTTTAAATTCTCTCACAAACCAAGTAAGGTCCCTGATGGCTCAGTGGAAAAATTCGGTCTGGAAAGATCGCCTCACCAGTCTGCACGGCGACCATAAGCAATTGTGGAAACTCGTGAAGACCTCTACCTCAAAAAGGAATGGTGTCAGGCTGGCCGCCAACGGCCAGTTCATCCCCACCACCGAGCAAGCGGACATTTTGGCGACCTATTACGAGGAAGTGAGCCGTGGCCAAGGCGAACCAATAGTAACGCTCGATCCCCCCTCCCCCTCTCTCCCCACCACTACCGATATCTGGACCTCTCACAGGCAAGTCGGAGCCATCATTCGGAGAACAACCGGCAAGAAGTCACCAGGGCAGGACTCGATCCAGAACATCCTAATGAAGCAGCTGCCGAGGAAAGGAATCTCGTTCATAACTAACATCTTGAACTCCTGCTTCAGGCTTCATTATTTCCCTCAGAACTGGAAACATGCAGTAGTGATCCCTCTTCTGAAACCAGCGAAGAGCGGATATGAGCCATCTCATTACCGCCCCATCAGTCTGCTGACTCAACTCTCGAAGCTGTTCGAGAGAATTATCCACATACATCTCTCCGGGCACTGCGAGTCACAGGAAGTCATCCCACCAGAGCAGACTGGTTTCAGCACAGGCTTAAGCGCGAATAACAACCTGGTGAGATTGCAACACCACGTCGCATCGAACATCCGAAGCAACAGAGCTACCGCAATGATTTCTCTGGACTGTTCGAAAGCCTTCGACTCTGTGGATCATTACATCCTAATCCAACGTCTGAGGGAATACGAATTCTCGGATCAGCTGCAGAACCTGATTAGATCCTACCTTACAGGCAGAACATTTTCGGTTCGTATAGGCACTACGACCACGACCCGAAGAAACTATTCTGCCGGTGTCCCCCAAGGATCGGTGCTAGGCCCGTTGCTGTTCAACATTTACACCACCCACATCGTAGGAGCCTCGTACTCCAACTGCGAGGTATCCGCGTACGCGGACGATATAGGTGTCTACAGCACTAGCATCAATCCATCCAGAGCCCTAAAATTCGCTGAGAGTGCCAGTCAACAAATCGCCGAGAAACTCGATGCCGTCTACATTAAAGTCAATCCGGCCAAGACGCAAGGAATAATATTTAGTTACAAATCCGGAAAAAAGAAGCTCCCGAAATCCTTCGTGTTAGACGGCAAAGAATGCCCTGTAAGCAACAAGCTGTGCTACCTCGGAATTACCCTCGGTAGGCACTTGTCGTTCACAACGCACCTCGGAAAGAAGTTAAAGAGTGTTAGGAAGAAATTCTTCAGCCTCGGACACCTACTTCACAGCCCGGCTCTATCAGTACGCCTCAAGCTGCTGATATACCAGAGCGTCCTAAGACCTGCATTGATGTATGGAACCCCTCTCTACAAGTATTTGACTCCCAACACTCTCCTAAAGCTCCAGCAATTTCAGAATAGAGTTCTCCGCACCTCCCTCAAACACACCCCTTTCGACCAAATGAAGGCCGACGAAATCCACAAAAAATTCGAAGTGCTCACTATCCAAGATTTTATCAAGAGAAGGCACATCAAATTTTTTGACTCCCTAAGACATAGCCACAACCCACTATTCTCCGACCTTCAGCCACCACCAATGCCCGTCAGATGGAAGCACTGCTGGACCGCCGAAGCTTGGCGAATGAAAGACATCATAGAACCAGAGGACTGACGGACCTACACCCAGCCGAGAGATCGAGGCCGATCTCCCGGCCGACTCAACCGACGCCACATTACCCCATCTACCTGTGTAAGCAGGGTTGATCTTCCGGCCGATTAGGCCGACTCACTCAGGCCCCTGGCGGGGCGGCCGGCCAGGCTTCGCCTGGCCTACAACAAACCATCGCCTAGGCACCCCTAGGCTTAATCCTTGGTAGACTCTCACTACCTTCCTGACTCCATCCGCCTTTCTAGGCATTCCACACCCCATATCCTTCTCATACATCCTTCAAATAGGGGTCTCCCCTTAGTGAAAGGCACTTTCCAGCCAAAAATAATTTTCCTTATTTTTCCCACCTTCCTATTTTTTATAATTTTGAGAGCTTAGAAAAAAAAAAAAAAAAAAAAAAAAAGTTAGGAAACATTAAAACGGGCATGCCTATCTAAAGTTTGCCTGATAAATTTTTGAGAGTTAACGCTATGATTATATTACCAAGAATAACTCGTACAGCCTTTATAAATGTTTTAATTATATACTCTGCGTATATCCTTTTTAATGAGACCGCCTGCATTAAACATTTATATTAATTTTGAAAGACTGATACTTGAAAGCATCCCTTTAATAAACATAATTTAATATTTAGAAACCCTTAGAGAAGAGTTCGTTCCCTCATTATATTTTTTCAGCTCTTTTACTTTGTATTATGGAAAATGTAGCACGCTGCGATATATGTAATTTCTATAAATCAAATTTTACCTGCAAAAATTCGGTCACTTATAATGATTACATTTAAATTTTGGAAATGACGAGATGTAAAATTATATTAATTACTAGTATAACGATCTAAAATAAATAAATGTTATTTTTTCTTGGCCCGAAGTCTGGATAGCATACCAATACTATACAAAGTATATTGTCGATTAAATAAATATTCAAACAATTAAATAAAATATGTTAAACAAAAATAAATACATTTATTTGTACTATTTTAATTTTACAAGTCAGAAGATTGAAAGAAAATGTCATTGCTTTCTTATTTTTTTTTTCATATTTTAACCTTTATGCCCTCTGTTCTAGCATTTTCCTCTTCAAGCTTTTTTTATGAATTAATAGTTATTCATAAGCATTTATATTATTATGTAGATTTTCAAATTAATAATCTCCCTAAACTTAACTGTAACATAGTATTCGTTGAAAGTTTGGAATAATATGATTGATGAGAGTTATTAAAAATACAATAAATCGATTTTGCAGACATAAAAAATAAACATAAATATGTGGTTATATTACATTTATGCAGTTGGATTTAATAGTCAAATCTATGGAAAGGCATTACGTTTAAACCGGTTCGGGGTAAAATATATTTTAACGAAACCACTAACAAAAAAAAATAAGTTTAAAGTTGCAGCATTGGCTCTGAGTGCTAAGTTTTACGTGGCAGGTCTGCACAAAGCGTGGGAGTAGGGAGTTATCCAGTATCAAGCCACGGTTTACTTTATCTCGGCTTATAATTAAAATTTTAATTGAATTAATTCCGAATTGTAAAGTTAGTCAGAGCAATTTGAGTCTGTCTTGGAAAGACCAAAAACTACTTTTCCTCTAGAACAAAAAAAGTTTCAATTTTAATATCATTCCAGGGCCTTAATTCCTGGAGCTACGCCGTTGAGTTTTTCATGAAAATTAAAAGTGCCTATCTCTAGACTAAACCTTCATCTTTTTTTCTTTTGTACTTTAATTCATAAGTGGTGTTCTTATTTAATTATCATTTTTTAGACAATGTTTTTTTATAAACCCACGTTTTTTGAGATTATACGTCATAGTTATAACCCTCTAATAGTTATAATTTTGTTCTAAAACCAGAAGAAAAAAATGAATGAAAACTCCAGACTCCTGACGCGGCAGAATGCCCATTGGGCATCTAGGTGAAGTGAGAACCCGAAAAATCTTGGGAAAAAATTGGTGTTCAGAGTTGGTTAATGAAGTATTATTCTACTGGCCAAAACCATTGGCTCTTTATCGGTTGCAACAGTATATATGCCTTTTATATGAAAAAATAAATAAATTCAAGAGGTATGGTTACAGTTAATACTTGACTATTAATTATTTCACAGCCATTAAGTTAAACTTTCATACAGTATTTCATCTCTGATATGAATCTGGCATTGCAAAAAAATTGGATATATACCTTTATTAACAGTTTTAACGACTGTACATATAGTCTATTTAAGCCTAACTCATTTAAATATTATTAATCAGGACGTCAAGTTATTTAATTTGAAACCGTTATCCATACCATAATATTTTATTATTATGAAATACAAAATAGTTTAATAAAATAATAATAATAATTCTCGACTTTCAAACCCATTTACATTTGCCTAAATTAATGTATTTGTACCCTTCGGAATCCTTACTTGACGTAAACGTAGTTTGTAATAACATATTTCTTAACTTCCTGTAATTTGTAAAATATGATTTTGTCATCAAATCATTTTCTGTGGTTTCCGCTGTCAATAATCTTCCTTTCTAATGTGTTTAATTTGTTTATGTCAAGTAAAAAAAAAACTTAAAACAAGCCTCAAAAATCAAAAGGAAAGCGTATAGACTAAAAATTCTATCACAGGAATAAGTTTTATAAGTAGTTAAGTTTCAATAAATGATGATAAAACCAACTTTATTATGATGAAATTACAATCTGTCTCATTAGGCAATAAGTAATTGTGATAAATGTTTTCATTGATACCATATTTACAATTTTCATTCATACAGTATTTACAAATAGCCCAGAGACCTCCCAAATTCACATGGTTGTCACCTCCCTCGCATGTGAAAGAGGAAGCTGAGTCTTGGAAAGTCCCCCACGTTCCTCCGTCAGCCGCGTCACTGGATATGAGCCAGTGGAGGCTGACGAAGAGCCCGAGAGCTTAGATCGTGATTGGAGGAACTGGCCATTTCCAGGAGTCCCATTGTTACGCATTTATAGCAGGTCACGAGGCCACGCCCGTTTTAGTATCCGAGGAGGATTATAGGGAGAGTGGTGTTCAATAAATGAGCTGTGAGAAATAACCCTGTGTAAATAAGAAAACAATAAATGGGAAAATCAAATAATAAATTATTTTTCTAGTAGGTTCAGATAAAGTGAAAAAATAATGATGAAAAAAAGGTTTTTCTAGATGTATCAGGCAAAGAAGTTGATGGAAAAGCTCACACGCAAGTATATTATAAGTATTATTAAGTATATATAAGTTAATGATCAACAAAAACGTGAAGAAAAAGGAAAGAGGTTGAATGTAGTTACAGAACGAGAGTTGTCACAAGACTGTTTTTATTGAGCCTTTTAAAGCCTCTCTAAATACATTCGGGATGTTTACATCCCGATGACTTAAGAATTAGGCTGGCTACCTACGATGTCCGAACCTTAACTTATAGGTATTAGTATAACTATTGTGAGCTAATGTGGACAGGACACTCTAAGGTAAAAATTGGTACAGCTGGAAAATAGGCCAGTTTCCACTCTTATATGTGTATTAAAGAGAATTGACTCTTCGACGGCTGTTCTAATCTCGAAAGGTCGTAAAAAAAGCATCGGAATCGAATAGCCATTTGCAGCCAGAAACAGATTCGAAGACTTATACAATCATACGTTGTTATAAAGACTCCTGGCCTAGCGGTGCAACGCATTCAAACTTCTAAATGTCAAATAAAAATAACTAATGTACTAATGACAAATGGCCCACTAGACATTGTACAACTTGAAACCCATCATTATAGTCAACTGTAATTGAAGATGTATTTCTCTTGCCTGGCTATTCCACTGGCAGGGGTTGCAAGAGATACCTAGCCGCTCTCAAAGGAAATCATTGAAATATTCCAGGAATGTGCCTCTCGGTAAAGACATGGATTTAGCTTTGTCTACTAACAGAGCTTTATAATTCCTAACTTATGTTTGTAATTATGCTTGATTTGCGACATAACCTTTGTAGAAGAACTTTTTTTTACCTCTTACCTAAAACAAAGTAGTTTTTATGTTAACACTAAAGAACGGATTTTGATTAAAAAACATTTACAGAATAGTATTACTCATGTAATGGTGTATGCCATATTGATGACTAAAGAGAATAATTGTGCAGTCAAAAAGGTCAAATCTATTTTTTTTTTTTAATACCATATAAGGTTTTCCTTACGGGTTAATATGACTTTTAATTTTAGCCGGGCATAAGAAAACTTTCCTTCAGACTATACTGAAAGAATAGATAATAATACTGACTTTGAAAGTTAGAAAAATGATTTTACATGCAGAGTTTAGTTAAAAGTATCTATTTAGCCTATCCAACCACCCTAATCCCGTAGCACAGTCATTGCACTGCACCACTCATCTCAATAATCCTCCACGGAGACTGAAACGGCAGTGGCCTCGTGACCTGCTATAAATGCATAACAGTATGAGTCCTGGAAATGGCTAGTTTCTCCAATCATATCCTGAGCGTATGTGACTCTCGTGCTCTTGGTCAGCCTCCACTTGCTCGTATCTGGTGACGCGGCTGACGGAGGAGCGTGGGAGACTTCCCAAGAATCTGCTTCCTCTTTCGCATGCGAGGGAGGTGACGACCATGTGGATTTGGGAGGGCTGTCTGTAAATATTGTATGAATGAGTGGGTGAATGATGGATTGTAAATATGGTATGAATGAGAGCATTTATCTTAATTACTTATTGCCTAATAAGGCAGATTGTAATTTTAGCACAATAAATATTTTATGATACTGATAAAAGTCTCAATTAGAGAGGAGAGGAAAATTTTTTAAAACATGTTTTTTTCCCCTAAAAAAGATTTTATGGAATTATATACATTACAAGTGCTAAAGAAGAAGTAATTTTCAAACATTTTAATAAATAGTATAATGGAAAATATGTCATATTAATATTTATATAGAATACCCTAAAAATCGATACAGAAATTCGGAAATTCGCCTTTGTTTCAAAGAGTTCTTTGTGAGAGTGGCTCACTCTGTAATTGATGTACGGAAATGTGAGACTGGCCTCTGAATCAACCTGTGGATTTCTCAATATTTTTAAGGTCGTTGAACAGAAGACATTGTAGATTGTAAAGTAGAAAGTATTATTTAAAATAAAGAGTTTTCGAATGCAAAACTTAGTTTCTTTATTAGTTTTACTGATATTATACTCAAGGAAAACCCGCCAAACAACTATCAATTTTAAAAAGAAGAATTGGATCCGAAGCTGTGCGAGTCGATCTATTGCAGGCCGTGGGAGGGGGAGGGGGGAAAGAAAAAAAAGAAACTTCAGAAAGCGGTGGAAGCCCTATCAAGAGAAGTCGAGAAGGAGAAAAGGAAATTTGATTGGAGCGAAGAAGGAAAATATTGGTCCGAGATTGCATTGCAACATTCAATTAAAGATAGGCTTTGTCGACAGCGAGCGATGTGTTTTTAATATCTACTGTTTGTTATCCCTTTCGGGTTCATATGGAAGCATGGATCCACAACTGTAATAAAAGTAATGCCCTGGCCTTGGTATGCTGACCCCTCCATTTGTGATTAGAATAGGCTCATTTTACTTGTGTGATTGTCCTTCTCTGTTTGTATGTGTGTCATGGTATTGGACGTGACGATTTGAGCATGCGTATAGGTGTTCTTTTCAAGTCTGGCAAACATTTAAGCTTAATCACGCCTCAGAAGTAATTTGGCATTTAAATCTATTGTGCATATATTGATATATTGTATATTTTTTTATATTATTTATTTCGAATGTTTAAAGTGTCCTATATACAAACTAAGTGATTATTATGGAGAAATACTCAGTTCTATCCCATTTTAATGGGGTTTCTATATTTTTATTTTAATTGCTTGATTTTTATTTTCTTCTTTTATCAGTGACTGGCAGTGGCTTAGGCAGAGGGGTTTAGTGGGATATAAATGTTTAAAAAAAAATTGAAAATACCAAAATGGTTTATTAATGTACTTTTAAAACTCCTTCCCTAGGTTGTCGTCCTCTTTTGATTACTTCTGTCTTATTTTCCAGTCTCCTGCAACGGAGAGCAGGGAAAAATAAATGTTATTTCAATATGAACAACCCTTGAGAAAAAGCAAAAGTATTTAAAATAATTCAATATGATTCCTGAATGAACTGTATAAAATGTATTTGAATACTTTTCAAATACATAATCAAAATACTAATCTAATCTGTTGGCAGCATAATCACTTGAGGCTAGTGTACTACCCACGTGAGAAGGGATAAGTTTACTACAACACATGAATGTCATACACTATATATTAGGTAACATTGGGATGTTATATAGCTGCTGGAATTAATATTTTTGTCAAGTTAATAGAACTTGATAATGTGTTTGTAGCGAATGTGGTCTTGTGCTTGTAGTGAAGAGCTAAATATATGTAAATTACCCTACACTCTGGTTCATAATGTATTATAATAGAAATGCAAATCTGTGTAACTTCTGGAAGTATAATCATAGAGGGATTGTCAGAGGTAGACAAGTAACTCAGAGGGTCCGGACATATAACCTAGGGCAAGCACACTTACCCCTATTAGAATAGACCTTGGGTCACGTCCCAGTCGTCATAAAATCATGCCAGGAACAGTTTTGGTCACGTAGCTCGGGAGGCGGGACATCATAAAGCACACCCTTTTGGACCAACGGGATAATAAAACCGACCACCAGCAGACAGACTCCGCCTTCCACGAGGGAGGGGGGTACAATATTTATATCAGTAAGTTTCGCCCTGAAAACACACTCTGTTTCTTAGTCTCCACAGCCGCACTACTTGACTTTACACCAGGGCCACTTGGCCCTGGTAGGCTCACTCTTCACTCTTCTCCAGTCTCTGCATCTCGAAAGTCGCAATACTCCAGGGCCCCGGGGCCGTGGAATCTTCTACTAGTCTACTCTCTCTCTCTGCCACACCTCTGGGCAGTCACCTCACAGCCTCTAGCAGACCTCTGACGACTTGTACTTATTACGCTGCCGATCTCTCGCCCGAACTCTGAAAACTGGTCTTATTCTTTATTAACCTCTGAACCTCATCCTGAACACAGTGTATTGTCGGGACACATCCCTATCAATAAATGGAGTCAGATATTAACGCCTACATGGAACATGGTCCATGTTATTAACTACAACAATCCGCACTTGTCACCAGGGCTAGAGTGATCAGGCACTCCCCTAGTGACGCCCCCCGACAATTGTTGACCTTTCCGACAATTGTCCACCTTTTCCGACAATTGGTGACCCTCGACGTGCACAAGAAGCTTTCCGACAGTGCTAAACAGTCTAAAGCATCTGTGCGCTAATATAAAATAAATTGTGTGGGTAGACCAAGTTGTTTACTCGGTGGCCTTCTCTGTTGCTGGACTATAAAGAACCAGATATGTCATATAAACATCACAAATTATTCTGGGCACTTCTTCTGTCTGATCTAAAACCTAATTTTTCTTTGAACATAGACATAGGAAGATTGGCACTCAATGACAAATGCGGTTGCTAACCAAGTACCGTTTATAGGTCGTGAGAGCCTAGTTTTTCTTTAATAGTATTTTTATTATATGCCCCAACAAAAAATATCAAATTTCTCAGATAAAGTTCATGGCTACGTCTCTGGGGATTAAGAAAGTTTTACAAATAAAACAACACATTTTCATTAAATATAGGCCGAATTTTTTCTTCACCATTCAATAAGTATAACTGAAAACCCTTTGGCGTTTTTTCATCACAATTCATTTCAACGTTTATTTGTATGACTTCATTTATGTTCGGTTAATACTAAATAGTTTATGAGTAATGTTAAAATATTTTAGGGAGTAAAAATTATCAAAATAAATTAATTTATGCACAGTGTAATGAAAAAAACAAAACATTTTACGCTGTTTCGGGAATCTGCTGTATATTTTCAATGGTGATTGCCTTATGATCCACTAACAAAGGATAAAATTATAATTGGTCACATGTGACATTTCCGACCAAACATGTCAAGTGTTATTTATATTACATGAGTGTATTTGACGTTGTCATTTCTTAGTTGACATGATATATATACCCTAGATGTATTTGAATGCATGGCATGAGAAACAAGAATTATAGGCTTAAACGTTTGACTACTCATGCAATTCACTATCGGTAAAAGTAATTAAGTTAAATTAATAACTGATGTGAATGACATTCTGTATGTAATTTTTTATAAACTCAGTCAACTGATAAATAATTTACATCATTATAGTTTACAATGCAGATCACTATTAGTAGAAAACAGAATTGGTATAAAATGTAGCTAAGCTACAGGAAACATAATAATTGTTAATAGATTAATTTTATATATGTAAATAGATATTAATTTTGTAACAAGGAGATATGAAACGAAAAAACATGAAATGATGGCATTTAAGTTGAATGTCCTCTCAAGCGATAGGGCTACAGATGAAAATCTAACTTCAGTGTATGGAACAACGGAGTTGCATCAATAAAGCATTTTCTTTTTTTTTATTTTACTTCTTCTATGCATATATAAGATATATAAAATGTTGACCTTACAATTTGAAGTGAAAAATAAATATAATTGGCCTCGTGTTTTCCTAAAAAAAATAAAGTTTATATTTACTTAGAAAAAAGGACGCTATGTTTACTGAACGTAGACATCAGAACCTATTTGGTTTGCTCAAGACCTCACCAACGGTGGGAAATGTATGTGACCTTTGATAAATTATATTTATTCACTGCAGTTGTTCAATATATATATATATATAATTAAATAATCTCAGACGTAGATAAGCTTTTTAAAAAGACTTTATTGAAGTATGAACAACTATGGGTAAAGATATCTAAGTGATAACAAACTAAAACTTATAGCATAACGCTTACTGGTACAGACTGAAAGTGAATGACGCTGGGTCACATGCGGAGAGGGTATTTATAAGGAAGAAATGCTGACACCAGTTAATGTTGAGTCAGGATACTGGGAGGTCCTTTATCTCCTCCATGGTGAAGATTGGACATTACTCCTGGAATGTTAGGAATAGGATTTTCATACATTCTTATCATGGGAAAGGTTTGTATAGGTGCAATAGGAACGGGCGCAGGAGGTTTGGTTTTACAATGTTTGTAATAATACATGGTTCCTAGTGCTAAAATAATAGTAACAGCAATAACAGTTATTGTCCAATACAAATGGTCAATATTATTTATAGTACTTATTTCTACAAAGGCAGGAATGGTTATATTTAATTTATCTAAATTTTCAACATTTTTAAAGTTTATAAAGTTATAAAGTGGTTTGACTATATGATTATAATTGTGAATATAAGTTTTATTAAATATACAGTCATCTTTAGTGGTATTAATCAGAGCTATGTTGGGTAAGAAGGTAGATTCATTATGACAATTAATTAGTTTAGTCTGATTAAATATTATGTAAACTTTTAAATAATTATTAAATCTAATATTAGTTGATACATTGTTATAAGTACAGTTCTGGTTATTGGCATAGTTTATTATGTTTAATATACACTGATTAGTTATTACTTCTAATTGATTACAATAATAAATTTTATTATAAATACATTTCCCTTTGAATAATTGATTATCTTTCTTAATTATTAATTGATTATCTATAAAAAGTTCCTTATAATTATGATTAATATAAATTGGAACGGGTATTATTAAATAACCTATATGGGATTTTTCATGTATAGGCAGTTTTACAATAACATGAAATGTTTCATCTCCATATGAACAATAGATTTTTGTGTTGTCCCAAAGTATTGTATTGTCCTTCGATATAAGTGTCACGTTTGTTGGAATATTTGTTATAATGTCGTGTAATAGTTTAGAGTGAATTACTCCTAATTTACAAAATTCCATTGTCAATATTAATTCTGATATTTTATGTTCTAATAATTGAATATGTGTGTAAAATGAGTAAGCTCTTTCTTCAATATTTAAGTTGGTTACTCCATTTTGAATTTCTTTAAAATTATTATTAATTTTGTTTACATCTTCATTGAATTTATTTACTAATTTCTTATTTACGTTAATTATATTAAGTTCGTTAGTGCGTTCTTGTTTATTGGCTAAGGATATTTGTTGTATTACGTCGTCGTAGTGTTCTTTGTCACTAGCGTCCATGTTACCTGTTATCCATGAAATTGCTTTGCCTAGTCCATTAATTAGACCTCGTTTTTGTCTGTGAGCATGAAATTTTAATAAACTCAATTGATCTTTTAAGTTAGAATCTAATTCTTTTATTACGTCATAAATATTTGATATTCTGTATTTATAAAGTACTTTGTTTATGTCTCTTATTTCGTTAGCTAAGTTGTTGATATTATAGTAATGGTAAGTCTCATAATATTTGTCTACTATTCTTATATTATTTACAGTATAGTGTAGTATTCCGTTGGACTGCGTTAGGTCTTGTATTTCAAGAGTTGTAACTACAGTGAGGATTGGGAGAATGATTATTATTGGTATCATCTTCTGAAACAAAATAAGATTTCTTTTTCTTATTTGGTCTTTTTACATTGTTTATGTGTGTTGCTCCTACTTTTACTTTTTTATATAAAGGATTCTTTTTTCGTTTAACACGCGGTGTCTTTAAAAATATCTCTTCATCAGATTTGTTCTGTTTTCTTTGATATATTCTACTTTCTTTTTGACTATTTGTTGTAATTCATTTAAATGTTGGAAGTAGTTATTGACATGTATTTCTTGTATGTCATTAATATCATAATCATCTTTATATTTTCCAAATGTTATTTCATTAGGGGTCAATTTTATGTTTTGATTTAACGTGTTGTTATAGGCAATAATACTTGTATTTAATATTTTTTCAAATTTAAGTGTTTTGTTTTTACTGATGTTAATTCTCATAATTTCGTTTAATGTTGCATGACATTTATTTAATGTTCCCAATGAGTTAGAGTGATTTTTGCTCGTATAATGAATTTGTGCATTAATTGCTTTACAGAATTGTTTTATTAATAAATTATCAAATTCTTTCCCGTGGTCCGAAATTATTCTTTCAGGTGTCGGGTAGAGACTGATGTATTGTTCTAATGCTTGACAAATAGTTGTCGCGTTTTTATTATGTAGTATTTGTGCATATAAACGTTTCGAAAATGTATCAATACATGTGAATATAATTTGTTTGTCGTAAAATAGTAAGTCTATCATTAGTTCTTGAAAAGGTCTTTCTGGCGTTGGTGTTATTAGATATTTACTTTTAATAGGACGTCTGTCGTATTTATTTATTTTGCATGTGTCGCATTTGTTAATTAGTTCAGTAATTTTGTCTTTCATATTTGGGAAATAGACTTTCCTTTTTAATCGGTCGTAGGTTTCTAAAATACCTCTATGACACGTTTTTCCATTGTGGTAATCTAGTATAGCTTGTTGTTGGTCGTCTAAGTTTTCTATGTCTTCACATAATAAGAAATATCTTTTTAATTTTACTGTTTTAAAGTCTTGTTCAATAATTTGTTGTATTTGATTAAAGTATTCGTTATAAATTTCATTAAGTTGTTTAAAGTCAGTTTGACAGTAAATTCCATAGATTTTCGTCGGTTCTAGAAATTCTAATAATAAATTTTGTATTTTTTCTTGATCATTAATAAATAAATTATATCTATGCTTTCCAAAAATTGTTTCATGTTCCACTCTGTTAGAGCCTCTTTTTATTATAATTTGTCTTTTTTCGATATTTAGGCATTTATCTTTTTCACATAACCATATTTGTTCATTGTTACTAAGTTGCGAATGTTGGGTAATTAGACTGTCTAAATCTCCAAGGTCTTCCATTTCCGGATTTTCTAATTCTTCTAGAGTTTCTTGCTGTAAAGTCTCTTCTAAGTCTAAAATTTGGTCAATGAATATTTCGTACTCTGGTGAGTCTTCGTCTGGTATATGAATTTCTACTGTTTCTTCAACTGCATTACACTCATTTCTTCTGGATAGTGCGTCAGCTACATAGTTCGTTTTTCCTTTTATGTGTTTTATCTCGAACTCAAACTCTTGTAACTTCCAAATCCATTTCATAATTCGACTATTTTCGTTTTTCATCGAAAATACCCAAGTTAGAGGTTTATGGTCTGTTTGTAACAAGAATTTTGTTCCGTACAGGTAAGGTTTGAAGTGTTGCGTAAAATGTACTATAGATAATAGTTCTTTTTCTATTGTACTATAGTTTTCTTCCGTTTTTGTTAGTACTCTCGAAGCAAATGCTATCGGATGTTCTTTGTTATCTATTATTTGACTGAGTACTGCGCCTATGGCTTGATTACTTGCGTCTGTATTTAAAATGAACTGTTTGTTCCAGTCGGGGTAGGCTAGAATAGGTGTGTTAGTCATTAGTTGAATTAATTGTTGAAAACTTTCCTTAAATTCTTTTGAGTCATAGTTTTTTGAATTGATTGCAGCGCTAAGTGGTCTTGATATCTTAGCGTAGTTTTGTATAAATTTTCTGTAATAACCTGTCATTCCTAGAAATCTTCTTAATGATTTTTCATCAGTTGGTATTTGAAAATTAATTATATTTTCAATTTTCTTAGGATCGGTTTTTAGTCCGTTTTTCGTCACGATATAACCTAAAAATTTTAATTCGTTCCTGAAGAATTCGGTTTTGTCCAGTTGAATGCTTAAGTTATTTTTCTTTAGTACTTGTAGAACTCTCTCAATATCTTCCATGTGTTCTTTTTCATCTTTGGAATAAATAATGATGTCGTCCACATAAGCCATAGTTCTTGGAACATTTTCTATAGCCATGTTAATCATTCTTTGAAATGTTGGTGGTGCATTACATAGTCCAAATGGCATTCTTAAGAATTCGTAATGACCTGTTTCTGTGCTGAAGGCAGTTTTTGATATTGAGTCTTCATCCATTAAAATTTGGTGAAATCCCGAAGTCAAATCTATAACGCTGAAATATTTTGCTCCTTTTAATCTATTAAGTACGTCCTCAATATTAGGTAGTGGAAATTTATCGTTAATGGTTTCTTGGTTGAGTTTTCTATAATCTACAACCATTCTAACTTTTTTTATTCCACTCGCATCCATTTTCTTCGGCACTATCCATAGTGGTGAATTATAGGGCGAGTTACTTTTCCTAATGATTCCGTTTTTTAATAGCTTTTGTACTTCGTCGTTGATTTGAGCTTTGAATTGTTCCGGGTATCTGTAATTCCTAGTATAAATTGGATTTTCGTTTTTTGTTACTATCCTATGTTTTAATAAATTCGTTGCTTTTAATATTTCATTATCCCTTTTTATTATTTCTCCGTTTTCGGATATTTTATTAATTAATTCTTTTAATGTTTTTTCTGGGATATGTTCATTCCTAATGATTTTTTCAATTTCTTTTTTACTATCCATTAGGTTTAATTCGTTGTTATCATTAAATTTAAATTTATTGCAACCGATCACTATGTGATTATCCTTGCAATCGACGTTCAATTTAAGATATTTCATTGTTTCATAACCTAATAATATGTCAAATCTGTTCGAGAATGGGTAAACTAAAAATTCGATTAGTTGGTCTATGCCCAGTGCTTCTCTTACATTTATTATGACACTATGTTCTCCTTCGTCGTATCCCGTAGGAGTTTTTATTGAAAAATCTTTTTTAATTAATTTAAAATTGTTTCGTTTAACTATGTCCGGGTGTATGTAGTTTTTAGTAGCTCCCGTGTCAATTAACCATTTATTTTTTATAAAGTCAGTTATCTGTGGTAAGTCGTTTGTAAAGTTGATTTCGTATATTTGTTTATTATTATTTGTTCGTATTATTTGTTTTACAGTTGCTGTTCCGTCACTTGGTCTTGGTACGGATCCGGTGGATCGTTGTCGTGTTGGCTTGATCCTAAAAAATTCTCTTCTAAACGATTTACTTTTTCCGTTAGTTCTCTAATCAATTTATCTTTGTCTTCTTCTTCTATGTGGTGCGTTTTATCGCTAACAGTCCTCATCGAAACCGTTTCTGGTCGTTCTTGTTTGTGATATTGTGTTTGCTGTTGTTGGTTAAAATAGTTATATTGAGATTGAGGATCCCATTGTTGTTGATAATTCTGTCTGGGTTGATTATAATTTCTTTGATTATTATTTTGGTAATGCTGTCTTTGATTATTCTGTTGTTGGTAATTATTTTGAGGTACAAAGTCTTGTCTTTGTTGCCTATAAAAGTCTTGTTTTTGTTGTTTATAATTATTCTGTGGTACGAAGTCTTGTTTCTGTTGTTTATAATTATTCTGTTTTTGTTTATTGTCGTATCGTTTTTCTTTATGATATTGTCCGTATAGTCGTTGCACAATGTGTGATGCTTCGTTTCTTAGTATGTGATCTAAGTCTTCTAAAGTTTTAAATTTGAGGTGATGAATAAAGTCAGTCAGTGCAGGTTGCAAATTCTGTACTGCGTGATAGCTGATTTGTCTGTCATATCTAATCATTTCTTCGTCCTTACTTAGAACGCTTGCGTCGGCATAAGTTCTTGCAATTAGATCGCATCTCTTCTCGGTCAGTCTCGAAATGTAGTACAAAGGGTTTTCATTATGAAAAGGTCTAGTCGTGAGTATTTCAGATATCAATTGTTCCCTTGATCTAGAGTCTTGATATTTACGTTTTAAAAAATGGAATAATTCGTCGATGGATCTAAAGTGTTTGTCAAAAGTTGCTGTTTCTGCATCGCCTTCTAATTTTTGTGTGGCTTGCATAATAATTTTCGCGTTGTTAATGTCATGGTAAATATTGTCTGTTTTGCAGCATAAATTATGTAAAAATTGTACACCTGATATGTACTTAATTAGTTTTTTTGGATTCCCGTCGTAATGTGGAATTAATTTAAATTCGTTACAATTTATTTCGATATTAGTATTCATTGTGATCAAATTGTTTAAGTCGTCTTGGTTAAAATTGGATAATTGTCTAATGTTATTTAATCTGTCTTGTAGGTTAGTCATACATACAAGAAAATTTAAAATTGAAATAAAATGTTATACAATCAATAAAAATAAAATAAAATAAAATGTTATACAATCAATAAAAATAAAATAAAATAAAATGTTATACAAAGATTTCTACCTTGTTATTCTTCCTTCGCCTAAGAGGTGCTTCTTACGTCTTATTCTCCGTAGATGATTATAAATGTTTGTTGACCTGAGTGTTGACCCTTGAAAGCGTCAGCTGATCGTCTTCTTGAAGAGTGTGTGGTGAACAAGTTCCCCAGTGACGACGCTTCTCATGAAGTTGAATCGAAGTTCAATGGGTTTTCGATAACCGGTTGAATACTTCTCTGATTCTTGATAAGCCCTCAGGTCCCGAGTTCGAGCGCCAATTAAATAATCTCAGACGTAGATAAGCTTTTTAAAAAGACTTTATTGAAGTATGAACAACTATGGGTAAAGATATCTAAGTGATAACAAACTAAAACTTATAGCATAACGCTTACTGGTACAGACTGAAAGTGAATGACGCTGGGTCACATGCGGAGAGGGTATTTATAAGGAAGAAATGCTGACACCAGTTAATGTTGAGTCAGGATACTGGGAGGTCCTTTATCTATATATATATATTTTTTTTTTTTTTTTTTCTAAGCTCTTTAGTTAGAATTTTAGGATGAGGGAGAACTCGCCCAAATAGTTCAATATTTACGGTTTTTATTGTTAATATTAAACTGTAGAGAAACAATGAAATCGGGAGGATTCTCCAGGAAATTTTCCTGGTTTTGAGAGCATAGGTAAGGGTGCTGTTTCCTTTCGGTGTCAACTATTTTTGACTTTCAAATGTACATTAATGTTTTTATCTTATCTTAACTGACATAAATTTCAATTTCTTTAAAATGTTTTTGCTTTTCGGAAGGTATGACTGCTTTTATATTGTGTAGACTATAATTCTCCTGTTTGTCCGTAAAAAATGGAACTTCATATCAACGTTCTTCTGGAAAAACAATTTTTTGTCTAACCATAAAAAAATGGAAGGACTTTATTCAGTTTAAGTATAGGTAATGTTAAGCATGGTAGTTACGGAAGATAATCAGCTTTTAATTAAAACTTCAAAGTTCTCATTGAGCTAAAAACAATAACAATTTAATAAGTTATATGTTGCCATTTCATTGTTTGAGAAAGTTCGATTAAGAATAATAATATTACCAAAAAAAAACCTTATTTTCTGATATGCGATATTTGTATTGTTTTAATAAGCTTCTAGGTCATGGACTTTGAAGTATTCCAAGAAAATGTTTCATAAAAATATTTGAAACGGTAAACCAATGTAATGATAAAATAATGGGCAAACAATGATAAAACCCTTGCTTTCAAGAAACAGCAAACTGATGAAGGAAGGACTACTCAAGATGATGATCGCTCGTTACCCGCAGTGCAAACACAAACAATAAATCGCCTTTATCTAAATAAGGATGTTTTATTACCTATCAGTTTGCCGTAATTACCGAACCATTACGGATCTTGCAATCAAGCGGAGAGCTTAAAGTATTTGTCCATTTCAAGCTAGATGGAATTTGCTGACATTAAATTCCCTCACTAAAAGTCCATCGGTCTAATTGAAGCTACTAATGCTCAGGGAGCTGTTGAGCTCCTTGCAATTAGTAAGATATTCTCTAATAACCTACATTGTAATCAGGGCAATCATTAAACTTGCTCAGTGTTTAGAGCCCCTTCTGCTCATTAGGCGAGTGTTACCTCTCTTCTAAATTTATCCTATTACAAATTGTTGTGATCAGCATACTCTTATTGGTATATGATAGGTACCGCTATTTTTGACTGTAGAATAATAAAGAAAAAATACCAACCCTTGCCTTCAACCCTCCCAACACCATATAATGAAAACTACGCTAAATGCCGGTTTGGTTCACTTTCAGATCCAAATAGTTTTTTTTTTCAAATAAATTAGATAAAGGACTGTTAGTTCAATTAGGACATTTAATACAATTAACTAACGTAATCTTTTTTTGGCTTTATTACTTTATATTGCAGTGAACATTGTAAGATAAATAACTTACCTAAAATGTTACAGACGTAAATACCAAGTTCGTTTTGTGAAAAAAAACAACAACTTTGTTCTCATACATTCATCACCGATAGTTAAATGTTTTGTATTTTCATAAATATATTTCTGGTTTTAAGAGCACGGCATGTACAAAACAAAGCATGAGGTCCGATGTACTCCACCTGGTATTGATATGGTTAATACTTATGTAACATATAGTATATAACATCTTACTTCGAATACATCCTCTTCAGAAAAAAAAATTATGAAGATTCACCTTTATCAAACCAGCGTAGCTTACCATAAAGGGGTAAACGTGAATAGGGAAGAGCGTTCCAAAAAGTGCTTGCTTTACTACGTTCTCTAGTGGCCTTAAAAAGTATTACTCACCAAATGAAACCCGTACTCTTTAAAGTTCAATCACAAATATTCACTATTTCAGTTGCTCTTTCCATGAAGTAAATAGATTTTTGTTATCACAAACAAAACATCTAGATAGCTTGATCTTGAAAGGCAGAATACAGAATGTTTTAAAATGCTATGGATTAAAGAGGATAGAAGGGTTGATTAGGCTATGACCTGGACAATTGCTTCATGACGGGTCATACTACCGTACTATCTGACTCCATATTTGATAGGTATGTGCCCCGACAGTGCACTATGTTCAGGAGAAAAGGTATAGGGTAGGTATTGTAGGTAGTTTATGTGGTCTTGGAATGACCACGAATCCACACTCGGTATCTGAGGGTAGGCGAAAACAGTCCGGATCCCAAAGGTGAGTGTGAACCGGAGAGAGGAAGACTGGATTGCCGTGGGAGACACTACTAGGTAAAGTTTGTAGCGCCACGACAACCGTTGTCCGCGAGGCAGAGGTCTCTCCCAAGAAGGTGCTAGTTTTAGTGAGGCGAAGGCAAAGATTCCCACTCGGAAAGTTTGGGGTCCGACGAGGCCGGACTAAAATATAGCGAGGTTAGCAAGAGAGATTCAGAGGTTGTCATAAATGAGAAGGCCAAATCTTAAAACATCAGTACAGCTACAGGTCCACCAGTCAGAGAGACGTAGTTGATTTACAGGCCATAACCTGGCCCTATATATAGCCCATAGTAACCAATGATCTGAGTTGTTATTCTGACCAACCAAACTGCAGGGTTGCGGTGACGCTTGCCTGTTCTAGATTAGGACCCACCCAGCCTCTTAGCCGCTACCTGACTCCCCCTTCAAGGGCCTCTGGCTAGTTTTTTGCAGCTATGTTTTTTATTGCTTACACTATTTACACTGGTATGACTTATGGTTTGGTAATGTTATTTACAAATTTTTAAAATTAATTTACAACATATTATAAATAATTTACAATGTATATATATATAGAGTGTGGAATAGAGTATAGGGTGATTAACTAATAATAGTTAGCGGTCGCTACATATACTTTACGTTTCATGGGCTCAATAAAAATAGTTGCTAGATGCCCGTGTGGCTACTCTAAACTGAACCTTATAAACAATTTATACCTATAACTAAAATATACACTTATTTACATTTATAAAAAACGGATTCAAAAAAACAATACAATTAGCAATGTTACAAACGTTTATGGAACGAATGTTTTCGGTTATGTCCCTCAGGACCGTCCGTTGATCTCGCGCTCTTGCTCATCCTCTACTGGCTCGTATCCGGTGACGCGGGTGGTAGAAGAGCGTGGGGGCTTTCCAAGACTCCGCTACCTCTTTCGTATGCGATGGAAGTGACACCCATGTGGATTGGGGAGGTATCTGGGCTGTTTGTAAATACTCTATGAATGAGCGAGTGAATGAAAAATTGTAAATATGGTATCAATGAGAAAATTGAACACAATTGTATTATTACTGATTGCCTAATAAAGCAGATTGTAGTGTCACAATAAATATTGGATTAGTAAATAGACCTCTCTACAACTTCACTCAAGCATTTTTCAACAATGTAAATATAAGGAAAAACCTTAAATACGAAAAGAAATATATATTCGAATTCAAGAGCACCATTCTTAGTCGTTCCTAACAGACTTCTGTCAACTTAGGGGGGGTAGCACAAACGAAAAGTACAAAAAGATATGTAAAGGCTGGACTCATCGCAGGCAAAGGGAAAGTTGGGAGAATTGGAAACGTCGACCGGGCCTTGGGTCGGACACAAGGGCCTTGGAATAAATCTGCTGCCATCGTAGGAACTGGTCCGGGTAACGCGGATTGGAAAAGTTCCGTCATAGATCTAACAGTCTGGACCAATATCCCCACCCTTACAGTACGGGCAGTTTTACTTCATCCTCACCTTGGGACTTGGCTATGTCGCTTCAGCCTTAGTCAGTTTCCCTATTGTATTTTTATGGCAGCTCACTTGTGCAATAGGCAAACATCTCCAGAGTAAAACAAACAGTATATCCCACCACTTATGTCTATTATTTCACATAACCGCAGCGAAGGGTTAGGCACCTATTTTACTGCAACACAGTTAACTCGCGGAGGAAACTCCCACTTCAGAGTAGATAGAAAATAAATTTTAATTTCATGCGGCAGCTGGATGACATTGCACCCGTAATCTGCCTTTATAGAGAAATGGGTCTTTGTGAAAAAAGAACTCACGCCTTCCATATATAGAATATTCTGTCCACTATATTCTACAGGCAGTATTTATGTAACTATAACAAATATTCCACAATTTATTAATCAGAACCTCTAGATAATTAGTGATAAGCAACTATAATAGTACATGGTTTTGCTTCGATTTTTTATATAGTATTTTTAGCACCATGGGGGTATCGAATGGAGTGCAAAATATAAGACCTTCAGGGTAAAACATGGTCTTAATCACAGTTTTGAAGACAGTATATTCATACATTTCGCTAAGGTGGCAAAATATAACGTATTCTTCTAATCCTCTCGTCGCGTTCAATAATTTAATTCCCCGATAGAAGTGTATTTATTTTCAATTAATGTTTTATAGTGATGAAATTTGTTTCATATGTACGATTCAACGCTTCCTGAGGAGTGGGCTTATAATTACATGATCTGACAAATATGCGCAAGTGAGAAAACAAATTTGAAAAATCCAATATGGTTAGTTTCTTCAAAAATGCTGGTACGAGAGTAAAAGTACATAGAAAATACAGCTCAGGAGTTTACTAATCTCTTCGAATGCCCTTCAGCGTCATTCACTAGTTTCATAGATCAATAATCAACTCGTATTAATCGAGTTTTGCAAGTTGTTGTATCTATTTCAAACAGCAATCTGTTTAAATTATTCAGTTATTTGGAATCCATTTTTTAATCTAGAATATAAAGATATATGCTAGAGAAAAAAGAACGGAAGATACGGGCATCTCAACCAATTCTTGTATCATTTAATATGTTCCACATTGCAACTTTAAGCGTCACTGGGCTCCTGGGTTCACTTTTCAAAATTTATAATTTTCGATTAAAATGGAGACCACTGCCTGACATGTCTAATACAAAGGTTTATCAGGGGCATCGGAAGGTATGAAAAAATTCCAAGGAAGTTTTTCCAATGATGTGTGAGGTAAATACCATAAGGTCATATGTGCATAGTTTTGAACACAAAGGCTTGTCATAATAATAATGAAATTAAAAAAACAAAAAAACAAGGGGACAAAAACACGCAACTGTCAGTGGTGAAATATTTGGCGGACAGACTGTCCCGTCCTTGCACGGGCCACGGGGGGGCCTCTTCTATGGCGGGCAGGTGGCTGCCCCATCTGGTGCACCCCCTGTATTTACAATCGGTTATCATTTTTAATATGAGGCGTGCGCACCCCTGGCATTCAGCCCTTTTATCGGTCAGTGGGCGTAGGAGAAGGGTGGTCATGATTCGGTGATTCGCCTAATGGCCCTTGTGGCAACCCCAGTTACTCTATTTTCCGAGACTGTTCCGTCGTTTGTGTGCGACTATGACAGAGCGTAGGTCATATATCGGCTGTGAAGGGATGCAGTGCTTCGGAAACCAAAACTGTCAAACAACAGATTATCTCCTAGGAAAGCTTAGAATATGGGCAAAAGAGCATTATGCCATTAACACTTAAACAAATAAATAAGTGAAGCGTACTGAAAAAATGGATTTTTTTTTCATTACTCTCATATGTTAATCTCAGTTTATTGGATCAACATGTCTTTGGCACTATGGATTATTGATTGATGAATAATACAATCCGATGAATGCTCTAGGTGACCCTAAAGTAATAATTTCTTTTCTGTTTCGATAAAAATGGTTTAAAGTAGTATACACCGAAAATAATAAATATATAAATACAAGCAAAGAAAGAAATCGGAATACCTTACGGAAAACGATAAGAATTTTATTTAGGAATGATAATTGGGAGCTATTTATTAAACTAAGTTTAACTCAAGTTTTTCACAAATAATTATCGACTGGGCTGTGAGTTGACTTTATAGATGAATATGAATGATCGCAAATAGAAGTATTGCTTGTTAAAATATAGCTATTAAGATATCTTGGGCTATCAAGGGCTATTGTATTGTTACAGTATAAACCATCACAGACAATTATGCTAATTTTTCTTCTTGTTTGTTTAGAATAGAAAATAAAGTCAGTCCAGTTTTTACTATTTACGTTAGCAGCAGCGTAGCCAGTAATTTCAAAAATTGTCGTAAATTGTACAATACAACAACGAGGGCGTATATAATATTTATATAGATATAGATATCTTCATCAGGATGAATTAAATATAAACTTATATATATAGTTTTCAACGAATGACAATTTTGGACTCCCATTATTTAAAATATTAATTTCTCCCTAAAAATAAACTCTTATTTCATCAACGGATAGAATAACAAACGCGGTGGAACTTCTCGACCAATTTTTTTCCCACAATGAAAAAATGTTGGCAGAGGAACTGAGAGTTCTTAAGAATATAAAAGACTAATTAGAATGGTAAATTTGTTTTCTACTTAAATATTTATGAGTATTAAAATGGAATATTGTAAACAGATGACAGAGGGACTCGTTAGAGTTTATTTAAAACAAAAAGGAAAAAAAAATGCGGGTTCCCGCTAGGACGACCCGCATGCCCTGCTTTGTTTCTCCCCCTGTATTTTTCTGAGCTTGACAGTTTTCTAGTGGGAGAGTTATAGACGAGCATTTCTCCATTTTAACGCTGATGAATTTTCACCGGAGCAAAACTTTTCCAGGGTCTTTATCCTGGATTGGTATTTCTAGATTGTAATTAACGTTAGTATACCGGGAAAATATACTTCATCTTTGGCCAATTTGTTTTTGATTGCAATATGGTATAGATGTCTTTTATTAATAATTACAGTAAAGCCTCGACATTGGCTAATGCTTAATTTCCTTTTATCTCGTGAATGTAAACTCTATTACCATTTGTTTAAACGTAGGTTAGGTTCGTTAAAACTAAAACAGGTTTAGTATAAACTAGGTATTATTACTTAATTAACTACTATGTACAATTTATGTGCAACTTAATTACTAAAATATATAGCTAATTACCAATGTTGAACTATTTTCGAAGTTATGAACTAATAATAAATGGAATGTCATCTTTGCCGAACATGTTCCAGTAAGCATCTTCTTTCATGTTTTATTTTTCAAATTATTTAAAAGCAGATTCATATTCTAATTTGCGCAAAAATACTGCCTAACCAATGATGAACTCGCTATTAAATTTAATCGGTCAACGTCTTCAATCCTTCAACAAAAACTGTTATTTTTCAATGGGGTTAAATGACGAATATCAATATTTCATTGGCTTTGTTCGAAGTAGATTGTAAAATATTCAAAGATTGTCGAAAGTTTCGTTCCAGTTTAGTCCTCACATGTCAACTTCGTTACATTGTGCTTAAACGAGACTTAGGTTCGTTACAACAAAAAAACAGTATAAACTTGGAATGTATAAAAGACTAAAATCTATAATTAATCACCAATGCAAACCAATTTAGGACGATACTGACGAATAATAAGATGATCGGTAATGGCATGAAACACCGCTTTCTTTTTTATAGTTTTAGTAACGAGTTTCTTCTTTGGTGTTAAATACACGTTTCTAGTTAGGCAGGTTATATTATAAGAGTAAGATTTAGTACGCTTAATAACTTATCTATTCAGCTATATAAGGTAGAGACCACTTTACATATGTTTGCACTCGTGTGGCTCAGACACGAGTTGAGAATGGCATAGTATAGCGTGACAGACTGGTGGGAAGAAGCTGCCAAAGTGAATGGCTTAAGTGACCACACAAAGCGATGAAGTTAATTTTTGATGCAAGGAACTGCCTCTACACAGTCGGACCCAATCTATAAAGCTGGTTGCAATATTAACCCCTGGCTGCCTCCCCCTTTATTTAGAGGCCTAGTGTCCATACGGCCTACCATTTCCTTTTTTTTAAGTATCAGTGACCTAGACGTTTGAACTAATCAAATGTGCCTCAGTGTGTCAATATCTAATTTATATATCTCGAGTTGTTAATAATTATAAGTTTTAGAATATAAATTTAAGATCTATTGGATCGTTTTTATAGCTACTATAATTACAATTGTTCACTACCTGTTTGAAGGTAGAGGACTGCTTACTATTGTACTATCAATAAATAATTTGGGTGCTACTATTAGTAGAAAATTTTTTCAGGCAAAATCTCGAATTTTTTTTCGAGTATTTGTCCTTGTGTCTTTTTCCTAAGGTAGTCATTACTAATAGAATACTTGGCTTAGCTTCTCACTCCTGATAACTCGGTCTTTGAATGGACATTCTTCTGTGTCTGTCCACAGTATTGACATAACAGCACTTGTACTATCAACGGGTTATAGCTTTAAATTGACTCCATTGAGAACCCTTCCTTTTTTGAAAGCAGGTGACATTATTATTATTTTTATTACATAATCACCACTCTTAATCTGTTGAGCATCAAAAGATGATGGTATAACCTGGTGAAAGTGCTATCTCTGTAATAAAAATACTGCGGACAGGCAAGCCTTTTACTCAAAATATACGAATTATTTTGCAGCTTAATCATTTCTTCAATTTAAACATATTGCTTGATATTTTTATTGCTTATATATATATAATATTATATAACTTGATTTCAAACTTTAAAGCAGGTTTTTTTTTTTTTTTCCATATTCCCTTGTTATAAAATTAAAATCTGTTACAAAATATAGATTATAAAACGAATCTATTTACAATTGCTTGCATTTGTTAAAAGTAATGGGGCTCGCCTTATTAATCATAGACTTAAAACTAACCTACATCTAACAATAAAAACTTAAACTAAATCTTAACCTAATTTTCCCTGACAGTTGCGATCGATTAGGTAAGGGTGGTGGGGCCATAGTGTTAAACATTGGGTTTGTGAGGTGCTGCAACAAGTACACTTTAAAACAGGAACGGGGCAATTCCATCTTGTCAGTATTTATGAATTTTTTTTTAAAGCGGTTATAAAAATCATTCAGTTTGATTTTAATGGTACATATCACATCTCAAAATACTTAATAACTTAAAACTTTTAATATTTTATATGTCCCAATTCAGAAGCAATTTAACAGTTCTGATTGACTCTCTCACATTAGACATTAAGGAAATTGAACGATATTCCAGCTAATACAATTTTGAAGAAATGAAACATTATTGACGTCTAGACCGTCATCCTCGAGGGTCAAGCTCGCGATAGCTATTACACATGCCAGGGTCATGTGGGGGCCTGGGATAGGCCTCCTAAAATAGTCGGGTGTAAATAAACAAAACTTTCAAGAGACAGGTGTTTTATTTTTAAGTATACACACTCCACACCGGCACCAAGCCATCAATAATAACTTTGGGTACCGAATATGTTCTCAGGAGTCTTCCTAGCCATCAGTCTAGAGCTTATAAGAAAAAATGATCAGTAGTGGGGGGTCCTTTAGGTTTAGCTAAAGGGTAGTGGGGGGGCCCTTTAGGTTTAGCTAAAGGGTAGTGGGGGGTCCTTTAGGTTTAGCTAAAGGGGGCAAGTGGGACTGGGTTGAGATAATGGCACTATCAGGTAACGGGATTCGGTTCAATGACACAGACGAAAGGACCGCACCGATATCGACTCAGGGCCGATAATGGGCGATTGTGACCCACCTGAGCCCCCAGGCCGGAGGTGCCAAGGTACAATGGGGTCTTAGGCTAAGTCCCACTCCCGCCAATCCATCACAGGATCAGCCCCGGGCTGATAACGTCGTTTTATCACCAGTGTCGGTAGCTAGCTGTGGGAAATCAATGGTTGGCTAAGCATAACTTATGGCGCCCCAGGTGGCTTAGGACTTCTTCCAATACCTGCGATATTTCCTCCGAGGAAGAGGAGGACTTTGTTAAGGAAACGCTTCCTGACTGCGGAAGCCAAAGCAGGGAAACTTCAATTAGAAATACGAGTAGTAATAGCGAATCGGCCTCATCACTCGGGACACCACTGAGGAGAACCGGGTTGGATCCCTTCAGATGTTTTTTTTCTTTGTAGGGTAAATGAGGTCCAAGGGCACTCAGCTCCAAAAAAATAAATCAGTTCCTACTAGAATACAAAAAATGGCGTGTTCTCCCCCGCTTCAATTTCCGAGGAGCATTATACGGATGGTTGATGCATAAAAATTGGAATCGGGAATTAAGGTTAAGAATTAATAGATAGCTAATAAACACTAACTTTCAAACTGCGGTGACAATCTCGGTTAACAAAATATCCTCATGAAGTGTCACGCGATGAATTGATTTATTCAAATATAGTAGTATGATATAGTAAATATATATTTTCTCTTGCCGTTAAACTCGACCTACCTTACACCCTACGACTCATCCGATAAATGTACTGAGATAGAGAGCTAACCCGTTTAGTATTTTTTGATTTCTTTATTTAATATTTATAAGGACTCGTAAAAGATATGTGTCGGGTTGTCACGAGGAGGGTGCCTGGTTACCCTCGGGTTGTTTGAGTTTATAACCTGGACAATCGTTTCATGACGGCGTTACTATCTGACTCCATTTTTTGATAGGTATGTGCCCCGACAATGCACTATGTTCAGGAGAAGAGGTATAGGGTAGGTAGGTAGGTAGTTTGTGTGGTCTTGGAATGACCACGAGTTCACACTCTGTATCTGAGGCGAAATCTGTCCGGATCCCAAAGGCGAGTGTGAACCGGAGAGAAGCAGACGGAATTGTCACGGGAGACACTGCTGGGTAAGTTAGCAGGGCCGCGACAACCGTTGTCCACTAGGGATAGGTCTCTCCCAAGGAGGTGCTAGATTTAGCGAGACCAAGGCAGAGATTCCCACTAGGAAGGTTTGGGTCTGACTTCACCGGACTAAAACATAGCGGGGTGAGGAGAGAAAGAGTTGTAGAGGTTTTTCATAAGGAAGAAGACCGAGTTCTTGAATACTGTCGCAGCTGCAAGTCGGGTAGCTTCGCTAGGAGGAGAATGAATTACAGCCCGAGATCTGCCCCTATTTATAGTTAGTGGTGGCTCGTTAGGCCCAATCATTCCCCTTGTGGTTGTAACCAATAAGAGCTAAGTAAATGGTCGGTCTTTGTGTAGGCAGCTGAAGGCTGACCCAGTAGGGACGTTTTTACCTGCTCTAGGGTAGCGGTTAACACCCGGCTTGCATATGTGACATCTTTATTGTTTACACATTTACAATGACTTATTTATGTTATTTATATTTGTTTAAATTAATTTACAATATATGTACAATAGAGTATAGGGTGATTTATCTTATGTAGTTAGCAGTCGCTGTAATATGGTTTAGCGTTTTCATTTTTTATAAATATTAAATATTTGTAAGGTGAGGAATTTTAAGCTTATTGACGTTTAAATCCCTACTTGCCTGTTTAATATCACGTTATATTTTGCTGTGCTATTTAAGATGTCTCTATAATTTCAGATAAAGGAAAACTAGAAACACAAAAGCAATACCGATTTAGGTTAAAGAGGGCAGACAGTAAAAGCACTGAAATGTGAAGAAACAACATAGTTAAAGATAAAAGGGCTCATAAAAGAGAGAAACCTCGCCACTAAAGAGACGGCTTTGAGAGTTATTGCCCAAAGGCACAGGGACCTTATACGTGGCATTCCTTTTTCGAGTCTAGGTTTCGTATGTTCTTTGGTCAACAATGGCCCTCATGCTGGTAGCATGAGTCGTTTAAGTTCACTTCAGCAACTCTTCTACTAACAGTTTCTCCACATATTACTACTCCCCGAGTTCTACGAAGAAGTTGAGCAGTCCAAGTAGCAGTCAAAAACCCATTCCGTTATGGTGCGTTGATGAAAATAAACCGGTCATCTCTTGGCTCTGTCACTCTACCTGATCCGGGTCTGCGTTTGCCCAGACCAGTCTCACGGTTACGTAATTGCTCTCTGAACAGTAAATTGCTCTCTGTGTAATTGCTCTCTGAACAGTAGTTTCCACGGGATCCTTTTTCGACCGTAAAAATCACTTTTTAAATTAAAATAAAAAAAAAACTTTTGCTAATTTTTTAGAGATGTTACACAAAGAAATCAAAATAGAAATACCTGTATATTTTTTTTAAAAATATTTATTGGATTTTTCCTTCTTATCACTGAAAACGTTTAATATTAATTAAAAAATAGTTGAAAGCCGAAATAGTTCTAATTCTAAATTTTACTAAGTGCGTCACTTTTTACAAGGGAGAATGTTTATTTATATTGATGGGCTGACATATCCTTTATATAGAATGAATAGAAACTACATGAATCATAGAGTCACTGAAATAAACTAACATAACAGTTTCACTTGCAACCGTTAAGTAATTTAGATTTATTAGAAGTGAAGGAAGATCCAGTTGTCGAAAGAGATAAGATCTTAAGTTTAAAGGTCTTTAGCAAAAGGAGTATACTTAGCGAACATCTTCTTAAAAATCATTTCTTATCCTGGCGAGACTCAATTCCAGTCTAAGGAGTAGAAAATGGACAACTATAACCAAGCGAGAAGCTTTAAAGGGGCCTCCAATTACCCTAAAAGGACACTGAAATAAAATTAAAGGCGGGCCCTATGCCGAGATAAGAAATCGCAATCAGAGGTAAAGAGTCAGTTTCTATTCATGGGATCGGCCCAGGCTTTAATGAAAAAAAAAATAAAAAAAATTGAATATACAATCGGGAAGAGAGAGACGGAGGGGGCGAAGAACGCAATGAATGATAATGGGCCGGGAGTTAGTAGGAGGATAAGTGCACCACTTGCAGTGCCATTCGCCCCACTGCCCCACCGACACTTAATAACGGTCTGTCAGCTGCCTGCTGCTGTGTCAGAAGGGACATTTCAAACCCTACTCACTTTTTCTGATCTAGCCTTATTGGCAATCAAATAAATGCACCTTACAGATATAGAATGTAGAAATATAACAACTACTAGGCAAAGAAAAAATATTCTGACACCATCTCAAACCCCCTTGAAGTTTGTTTGAAGAACATGTGAAATTGGGAACTCACTTTTTTGAGCTCCGGCCCACATTTTTGTTATTTATTGTCCTGTGTAAAGAGTTTTTTACATACTTATTTATTAAAAATATACAATATTTTTTTATATATTAGCATAGTAATAAATAGCATATATACTTTACCTACAGCTAATGAAAAACGTACAGGCCCTATTTTTACCTGAGAATAGTTGGTTTACGAGCTAGCTAATTTTTTTATAGCACTAGGTTTTGCCCTCTCTTAGTTGAACATTCGTTAAAACAACACTACTTTTCGTAAAGGTTAGGTTTTAGTGTGTTATTAGAGTGTGGTTCACAGATATCAGAAACTTTTGATCCTTCTTAATACTCTCCTTTTTGCTTGCTAAGCACCTTTACTACCCGGCGATTATCACAGGTAGGAGATTAATCAAGCTCAGGGGTGGCCAACCTTTCGTGGTTCGACAAACTCCAGCGGGCCAACCCCTCTCCCCGCAGCCCATGTACCCATCTTAATAACGGCAATTTAAGCCTTCAAGAACCGCAATATTAGCTACTTTAGTATATATATATATACTTTCAAACAATAAGAAACATGATGAGAAAAATTTAATATTCAAGGAATTTATCATGAAGTATATATAGCATGAAACGTGAACAAACCAAAGTTTTTTTGAATTGCAATCATTGCAGCTCAATGTAGAGTTTGTAACTGTTTTGTATTTACAAAACCGCTCCAGGGGTTAAAGACACCCTGTTGGCTTATTTTATAAAATCATTATAAAACTGTATTTATTTTATAAAATCATCTTGGAGAAAGATTGACCATCGCATATGTTAAATTAAAACGACAAGGATATCGGAGACCCAAATCGCGAAACAAAGGGACCTGTGATAATGAACTCTAGGAAGTTCTAAAAAAAGCGAAAACTTAATATAATCCGGTGATTCATTTTCAGTTATCAGCACTGTTAGATGTATGAACAACGATATTTTGTAGGTCAAGTAATTTTTAGTGAATTCCAGGAGAGTACTCTTGGAGTTTAGTGTCTTTTATTGTAAAGGGCTTGACAGCAATACCATTAAGCATTTTTCTACCTCAAAGTCAACAAATCTGAGTTGAAAGGATTGAAGTAGAGATAAAACTTTGATTTTCAATTTTTCGTAAACAGAAACCCTTCTTTCCCAGTCAGGATTTTTAGAAAACATAAGAGTATCCATCCTTTCCATCAGGAAAACATCATTTGTGTTTTGTTCCTGGATCACATGCACCAAGAGATCAAGATGAGCATTGCCACATGATCCCCTTTGTTATCAAACCACCCCTACTCCTTTATCAGTTGCCAACGCTTGTATATTTTCCTATAAGTTTACCAAACCACACGATATTGGCCCTATTAGGTTTTTATTTAACTTTTTGAAAAATCCTGGACAAGTTGGCTACAGGCCACTTGAAAAGGCTCCGTGGGTTTGCACCTCTGAGTTAAGAGCATCTCACATTGTGGTGTACGAATCAATTTTACAACTGTTTTATTGTTTCATTTATTTCAGTTCATTTTATATTGAAAAAATAACTTCTTGGCTACATAGAACATACGTTATCTTAGTAATTAGTTTCAGAGATAAAAATTTGCGAAAATACATACCGATCATTTCGAAGTCCAAAAAGTCAAACTCCTTGAATTATGCTTTTTTGTCTGATACGGATGAAGATTTACTCGGATACAGGAAAGTTGCCATTGTTTGTATATTTACTACATAAACTACAAATTAAATCCTAAAAATTTACTTCACAGCCCGACAGATTGAGCTTATTTATAGATATTTATAGATAATTTGTTGATTGAAACTAAATGATGAGAATATAAAAAAAATTAAATGACTAAAAACTTTTAGTTTAAGTTACGAGTTAGAACCTCTATATCTACTGATATGTTAAAAGACGATGTTCATGTTGGTCATCAATATTCACGATTTCTTCCATAGTTCCTGTAAAATTTATCCATACATGCATGACTGATGCTATCATTCTCCCTGTGCAATTTTAAAAGAAAAAGTGTATGTTTTCGTGTTACAAATTCAGCACTTTCAAGAGAAAAAAAGTGTAAGAGAAAGGGAAATCGGAAGGGGTGAGGTGTTACAGCGGAGGGTACTAACGACCTCCTGTCCGAAGAGGGCATATTTGAAGGGATGAAATACGCCCTGGAAGGGTAGGTGATATGTCAGCCCTAGAAGAGGGATCCCCAGAGGCGCTGCTTAGTGCTGGCGAGAAATGGTCAGGCATACATCCTACTGGCTGATACACTTCTGATGGCTCTTATTTGCTTATAGATTAGTTTGGCCTTTCACTACTAATACTGCTGCTAGATATTTTGATATGTCGGCTTTTATGCAGAATAAAAAGGTTATTTCACTGTTGATACCAAATCTAATTTTAAAATATCCATTTTATCAACTAAAATCATTTTCTGCTCACATTACGAGTAGAACTAGTCCGAGTTTCTTTTAACAGCAACTTCACATCTGAGAGGAAACAAGTCGGATACTGCAACGAACCTCAGGAAGTAAACAGCAATAATTTGGCAATATGAAAATATCGGTCAAACAATAACGCAAGCTAGACAACATAAATTGAGCGGCTTAACTTAATTTAAGTAGATCTGATGCAAAAACCAAAAGCTATATATATCCTTACATGACTGGCCCAACGCATTTATATCAGTTATAAACATTTTTAATCGGTAATTTTCACGAAAAATTCCTTCTACTGTTAAACCTGATTCTCTTAAACTAATTTCGTTTTGATTCTAAAATATTAAAAAGATATCTGTGACTGTGAACAATATATAGTAACCAAAATACAACTAACTACATATAATTGAAATAAGCAACAAACAAATATTTAATTCTAATGTGGGACCTCCACTGGCTCGTCTCGACCGACGTGGCTTCCTTCATCAGCGCGGAGGCGCGTAATTTTCACGAAAAATTCCTTCTACTGTTAAACCTGATTCTCTTAAACTAATTTCGTTTTGATTCTAAAATATTAAAAAGATATCTGTGACTGAGAACAATATATAGTAACCAAAATACTAACTACATATAATTGAAGTAAGCAACAAACAAATATTTATTTCTAATGTGGGACCTCTACTGGCTCGTCTCGAGTGACGTGGCTGATGAAGGAGCGTGGAGGCCTTCCGAGACTTTCCTTCCTCATTGACATACGAGAGAGCTCACAACTGTTTAAATTTGAGAGGGCGTATTTACACAGTATGTAGATATTGTTTGAATAAGCAAGTAAATGAAAACTGTATCAATATACTCAAAGAAGGTTCGAGAAAAAAAGTAAAATAAATCTCAGTGCTTTGTATAAAAAATTAAAAGGTGTATAATGGACCGTAATATAGTGAAATATGTCTCCCCTTATCCTTTGAAGGATTAATGAATATTTTCATTTTTTGTTAATTGTAAATGTGTAGTTTTGTTAATAATTACCGCACATAGAGGATGTTTATTTATCATAATTCTCAGTGTTGTGTTATTTTTCTTAATCTATAATGATCTGTTTTTTATTTAATAAACTGTGGTTGTTCATGGTTCCTTGCATATTTTGTTTGTATTTCTCAACCATATTTTTTCGTATTAATGTCCTATCATTCTAGTTGCCTTGGCCTAATATGACGTACTCTTAGAGTTTTAAAGTATTAATTGAAGATATTGAGTAAAAGCTTTTTTTTACCTATCTGGGACGATTTACCTTTGGTGAACGAAAAGTGGACAAAATTATCGATCCCCCAATTAAAATTTTTTTTTTATTCCTTTTTCACAGTAATACAAACATTAAAAGGGCTGAATGTGTTTTGAGGCTGGTAGCTATACAAAATATTCAGTATGCATCATGATGCCCTTCGGAGCATAGGTTTTGTATAGCCTTGGCCCCAATCAAATATCACAGGGCTGACGGAAAATCTTACCAAGGATTAAAATGTATAGATTAAACTCTGCAAGCTCCGCAAATGCAAAAGTTGAACGAGAGAATTAGATCAAGCGCCACTAGAACCCGAGCCGTGAAGAGACATAAGCCAAGTGACTTAACCAACAGATCAGAGATTATCATTCCGGGGTAGGTTTTAGCAAGGAAGATAAATTATAATCTGGGATGAACGAATTATTTAATTCGTTGTCTTTTCTCATTTTCTCCATTAACCGTAGAGGGAAAAAATAACATAATTTTAAATGAGAGAAATCATAGAGAAAAGTGTGTTAGTCAGTTAGCACAAAAAGCACAATTCTTTCCTTTTTTTTCAAAACTACATATAGACAGTTATTGGCCATAAATTTAAATTACAACATTAGGTTAGATAAATTTTCAAACTTACTCACGCACCCAGAAATAAATCTTCTCCCTTAAATTTATTTTCTGTATTTAACCGTAAAGAATATGTTTTTGCTGAACAGAAACAGAAGACCATTGAAGGATAAAGGTTGAGGGAAATAAAGCCGGAGCAGAGTGTGGGAATGCATACAAATGAACTCTATTATTATAACTTATTTTCATTGCTCTCTATAAACAAAGTTGGAAAGGAGCTAAATTGAAGTAAATTATGAAATTGAATTGTGGACGTGATTTCGGAGCTGATTAGTGCCCATTGTTCTCCCACCTGGCCAACAATAGCCTTGTTTACTATTCTTGGCTAACTTTCAAACAGCTATGAGCCGAGTTTTTACTTAAAATTATTACTCTCGTGAATAAAACAAATACTTGAAGTAGCTCTCAATTGACTTTTGTGCAATTTTCAAAATGGAATTTCCAGGTATAGGTATTTACAAAAAAGATACAAAACACCATTATAGGACTAACTAGAGAAAATCTGTAAACTCATTCCAGAGTCATCACTAGAGACCGGATTTCTATGTTCATTTTTTTTGCATGCGTTTAGCGTCTATAGAAAGTGGTTTTTAAATTTTATTTTCCAAAAAATTGGTCAAATTCTAAATGATTTTTTTTTTTTATTTCAAAGCAAAAAACTAAAAAATTAAATTAAAACAAAATTAAATTTGTATTTAGAAATTCAATTATCATGTTTATGTTAAATATGTTTTGATATAACTTGTAATTTAAAATGTAAAGATCAATCGATCATAAAAGTAAGAAAAACAAAAAAACATTAATTAATTCACCACCCATTACATCAAATTTAACATTTATTAAATCACACCTGTCCAACCTATCAAATGATCTCACAAGGTTGGAATCCAGAAATTTCAACCTTTCAATTCACAGATTGAATTTCTTGAAACTGTTTGAGAGTAAGAAAAATTGACAACGACAAGGGCAGAATTTTTTTTTTCCCTTTATTGTGCTAAAATTTCAATCTGCCTTATTAGGCAATAAGTAATTAAGATAAATGCTCTCATTCATACCATATTCACAATTCATCATTCACTCGCTCATTCATACAATATTTACAAACAGCCCAGAGGCCCCCCAAGTCCACAAGGTTGTCACCTCCCTCGCATGCGAAGGAGGAAGCGGAGTCTTAGGGAGTCCCCCACGATCCTACGTCAGCCGCGTCACTGGATAAGAGCCAGCGGAGGCTGTCCAAGAGCGCGAGAGCCACAGACGCTCAGGACATGATTGGAGAAACTGGCCATTTATAGCAGGTCACGAGGCCACTGCCGTTTCTGTCTTCAAGGAGGATTATGAGGAGTGGTGCAGTGCAATGACTGCTATGGGATTAGGGTATTTGGAAAGGCTACTGTGGAATTTCATAAACTTGGAACGGATGAAATCAAGAATGTAGGGTATATTAAGATCGTTATGAAGGGTGTTGTTGCTGACGTAATAAGGGGCATTTACTATTGTTCTCAGGACTTTTGATTGAAAGGATTGGATAATTGATTGATGATTGACTTTTTTGCTGTCCCCCATAACTTTGTAGATTAGTCATTTATTTTCTATTGAGAGATGGGATGTCCTTTGAAGTAGTCTTTACAGTTGTCCAAAGATTCTGTTTGGTTCTTGGATTTTTAGCCTCGTATGTGGGTTCCAGGTCAGTCGTTGGTCGAGATGGAAGCCTAAGTACCGTACTGTCTCGGATACAGGGAGAAGAATTAAAGAATTAAAATAAACTAGTGGACAAGACTTGCGACAACGGGTGAAGGTAAAGTGGGAACATTTTGCTTCATTAACTTTGATCCACCATTGGTTGCACCAATACTAGATCTCGTCAAGGTGTTTTGAAGGTTATGGGATGCTATGTCGGGCTCTGGGTGGGACGACAAGACTGCAGTGTCATCTGCAAATGTGGCCAAGAAGGTATTGGGAGTAGAGGGGACATCAGCGGAGTATAGGTTATAGAGGACGGGGAAGAATTTTAAATGCGAAATTCGAGTGATTGAAAAGAGCCCGGCCTACGTTCACTTAAAACAATTTAATGAATGCATTAACGAAAAAAATATTCAAGATAAAAGATATTTTTCAAATATTTGGTACTTAAAATACCAACAATACTTCAAAAAATAATAAAAATAAATAAACTGTTTATTGAAAAAGCTCATTTTTAACCCTTACGCATGCACATTTTTTTTTCACAAATTTTTAGAAAAACTCTTAATGTACTAATATTTTAAATTATAAGAAAATGATGATTTTTTCATGTTTTAGGTGTTATATACCCAATTTTACACATTTAAGGGTTTATACTCCACATTTTTCGGATTTTCACTTCACGTAAATCCGGTCTCTAGTGATCACGATGATTATATATAGAAATATATATTATTTTAAAGCATAAAAACTACAAGGGTCATTGATCCCCCTAATTATCTCTGGTCTTTGACTGCAGTGATATTATATAGAACGTATACCTTGCATCCAATTTTACTAAAGATATATACAAGTCATTGAAGCAGCCTAGTTCTATGGAGAAGCCAACAAATAAAGGACTCTTGTGTGTAGTGAAACCCCACAGAAGAACAGATTAAAGTCTGGTTGGATTGATATAAACGTTTTAAAGTGATTTAATATATAAATTACCATGAAAAATAGTTGCTCATGAGCTTTTAAGGGTTTGATATAAAAAAAAATGCACTTTTATGATTTTCTGTCCGCCATTTCCCTGTCGAATGGTACAGTTTTGCCGTCTGTGACCGCAACCGACCGTATAATCGTTATTGATACCACGACTAAAAGGAATTAAAAAGAAGATGAAAAAACTTGAAAAGTTAAACAGTCAACACTAGCGACTTCATGAAGAAAAAAAACAAAACTTGTTTTCTCAACATGCTATTTTCAACTTATCCAACAGCCATTTTCTGGCTTGTTTACAAATCGCTTCCCCACTTCCCTTCCTTTCATTTTATTTTCTATTTCTTTCTTTTCTTTATTTTTTCTTTTCTCCTTTTTTTCCCGACAGGTCAGACGGGAAAAGGCGAAGTTATTCAAGTGTGTAAATCTCCGGATGGCAGAGGATAAATCAAAAACTTATTATAAGTGTGCGATGAGTTCTGCTTGAGTTCCGGTTTCGTAAAGCCACCCTTCTTGGTGACTTCAAAGGACCAGGAAATGAGATTTATTCAGAAGCGAGAAGCTTTCGGCCTCTGAGATTGCTATGTCTTCAGCCGTCTTGTAAAGGGCTAATTTTGTCTCATATTAAACAAAATAAAAAAAAAAAATGTTAAGTTAAAAGTCAGCAGAATTAGCGTTGTAATCTTCAATTGTAGCTGAGAGAGAAAATATTTTTATTGGTATAAAACTATAATCTGTCTTATTGGGCGATAAGCAATATTAGCTCCTTCATTCCATATTTAAAGTTCAGCGTTCAATCACTTGCATGCGAAAAAAGGAACAATCGGGAGATCCCTCATGCCACGTCACTGGATGTTAGCTAGTGTATGCCGACTGAGAGACACAGACGCTCAGTACATGATTGGAGAAACTGGTTATTGCCACATCCCTTGTGTTATGTATTTACTACAGGACATGAGTATACTGCCGTTTTAAACTTCGGGAAGTGTTATTGGTATGTGCAGAGCAGAATCATTGTGCTAGGAAATGTAGATAAAGGAGTGACATTTCATTGAAACTCAAAACGACATCAAGGATCACATTTAAATGGTATAACGTATATTTACTGAATATACACATTTTAATATCGAAAGATATTTCTAAATAAAGGTAAAAGTAAATGTATTTCAATGTTGGGGAATTGGATCTTATTGTGGAACCAGCAACTGTCGCAAGAGTCTTTATTACAACACATAATTTCCTTTTACCTACTCTTGCGTGATCTACGTTTTCCCTTCAATATTGTATAGTAAAACCTCTTTCCTTAGTATAACTTCCATTTATAATGTCATTTAGAATAGAAGCAATATTTTCAAAAGTAAATGTGAATAACTTTTCCTTCTTCTCTAAGCCATTCTATTCTGGCAGTACTTTCCTGGGTTCTTAGTGGCAGGTATTGTTGTTATAGTCATGACTTAAGTATTTTTCTTAGCATGTTACTTCTATAGAGTGATGGATCTAAACAAGGACAATTCCTCATTGGGTGCTTTATCCACTTGCTTCAAAATACACGACGCTACCTCCTGAAATCCTGCTTTTGTTATTTCATGCTTTAGTCTCGTACCATCCGTACATTTTGACATTATTCTTATGTAAACATAGGCCAAATATATGCATACTAATAAAAGTTTTAATAAACGTTTTTTAATTATAGTCTATTGTAATTCTAATGTACGATACATATCATTAATTAGGATATCAAGAACATTAATTGTATGCTTTACTAAGGATAATATAAAAATATTTAATAATTAGTAACAAAATAATAATTAACAAACATTCATTATTTTGTATGGGTGTTATTTCTGCACCATCATCCGTTAGGTTAAAATTATGAATACCATTCAAAATTAGTTTTAATGATTTTTCGTAATTATTGAAATTACTAATGAAACTCTTAATCATTTCTAAGTATATGACCTAAATTCGGGGAACATACACGCATAGACGGTTGTTGGTTAACTTATATCCTTAATATTTGTCTAATAATAATAATAATAATAATAATACTTGTCATTGTCCATAACTCCATATCCCACCACATATTTCCTTTGGTAGCACATGATTTCCTTTAATCCACTGCAGTGTCAATCACCACCTTCACTTTTCCCCTTACACTAGCATCAGTGTACTGCCCTCCTAATAAATCCACTTCTGACTCCCAATTCATCTCCTTTCTTGACTCCATCGGACATCGTTTCCTTGTGGGTGGGGACTTTAATGCGAAGCACCAACACTGGGGGTCAAGATCCACAAATACACGAGGACGTTCTTTGCTGTCTGCACTCACACGGAAACATTGCTCCACTATCACTCCTGACACAGCCACCTATTGGCCATCTGATCCCAACCGAAATCCTGATCCCTGACTTCTTTTTTTACAATAGTTTAGGAACACTAAACTATTCACTCACGCGCCTTGATGACCTCTCCTCTGACCATAGTCCTTTATTATTAACCATTTCCCTAAGACCAATTCACAAACTGCCTCCTCCTTCATTTATTAGGGACCCAGTTGACTGGGACCACTTCCGTCAGCTTCTTACAGAGTCCGAAAACCTCAAATTATCCCTGAAAACATCCCAAGACCTAGACGATGCAGTGCATTCTTTCACTACTCTGGTCCAGAGAGCATCTCAAAGATCTAATCCTATCCAAACGCCGCTCCAGAACAGTGTGGCAAAGATCCCGGCATCCTGCCGATCACCGCTCGTACAATCAGTACTGCCGATTGGTAAAGCGGCGATTGGCATCCTTCCGTTCCGATTCTTTCAATTCCTACCTCTCCTCTCTGTCTACCAGGGATAACTCGTTGTGGAATGTAACCAAAAAAATCCTAAAGTATCAACCTGTTTCACATCCGCTCCATCGTGATGATGGGTCCTGGGCGGCTTTGGATGGGGATAGGTCGTAGGAATTTGCTCTGCATCTTACCCATACTTTCACACCTCACCTTTCTCATCATAGCCATACTCACAGCACAACTGTGGAAGATTTCCTCACTTGACCTATTCCTCTCTCTCTTCCACCAAAAGCCGTTAATCCCTCTGAGGTCAAATACCTTCTGAAAAACTTACCTTACCGAAAATCCCCTGGATATGATCTCCTTACTCCTCAAATTCTCAAACAGCTTCTTCCTAAAGACATAATCTTCCTAACCTATATATATAATTGCATTATCCCAACGACGCACTTTCCACTCCTCTGGAAACATTCCATTATTGTCCTATTCACCAAACCTGGTAAACCACCCAATGACGCCTCATCTTACCGTCCAATTAGCCTACTCCCTATCCTCTCAAAAATATTTGAGAAACTCCTACTAAAACGTCTACTTCGAATTGTTGAATCCAAAAACCTTTTTCCCACACACCAGTTTGGTTTCCGCCAACGGCATTCCACTGCTCAACAAGGCCTTCGCGTTGTTGATCACATCTCCTCAGCCCTTGAAACCAAACAGTATTGCACTGCTGCCTTTCTTGATATAGATCAAGCTTTTGACAGGGTTTGGCACGCAGGTTTGCTCTACAAGCTCAAAAGATATTTACCACAGACCCTTTTCCTAATCCTACAGTCCTACCTTTCAAACCACTTCTTCCAAGTCCGCTGTGGTTTAGAACACTCTAACTACTATCCCATAAATGCAGGAGTTCCACAAGGCAGTGTCCTGGGCCCCATCCTCTATGACCTATACACAGCTGATGTCCCATCTACTCCCAATACCTTCTTGGCCACACTTGCAGATGACACTGCAGTCTTGTCATCCCACTCAGACCCCAACATAGCATCCCATAACCTTCAAAAACACCTTGACGAGATCGAGTATTGGTTTAATCAATGGTGGATCAAAGTTAATGAAGCAAAATGCTCCCACATTACCTTTACCCTTTATCGCAACACTTGTCCACTAGTTTATTTTAATTCTATTTCTCTCCCTGTATCCGAGACAGTACGGTACTTAGGCTTCCATCTTGACAAATGACTGACCTGGAACCCACATACGAGACTAAAAAGACAAGAACTAAACAGACGCTTAGGACAACTGTACAGACTACTTCAAAGGACATCCCATCTCTCAATAGAAAATAAACTACTAATCTACAAAGTTATACTTAAACCAATCTGGACATACTGAATAGAGCTATGGGGGACAGCAAAAAAGTCAAACATCAGGCGTATCCAATCCTTTCAATCGAAAGTCCTGAGAACAATAGAAAAATGCCCCTTATTATGTCAGCAACAAAACCCTTCATAACGATCTTAATATACCCTACATTCTAGAACTCATCCCTTCCAAGTTTACGAAATTCCACAGTAGCCTTTCCAACCACCCTAATCCTGTAGCACAGTCATTGCACTGCGCCACTCATCCCTATAATCCTCCTCGAAGACTGAAACAGCAGTGGCCTCGTGACCTGCTATAAACGCGTGACAGTGGGAGTCCTGGCAATGGCCAGTTTCTCCAATCATGTCCTGAGCGTCTGTGGCTCTAGCGCTCAATGGCTAGTATCCGGTGACGCGGCTGACGGAGGAGCGTGGGGGACTTCCCAAGAACTCCGCTTTCTCTTCGCATGTGGATTTGGGAGGTCTCTGGGCTGTCTGTAAATATTGTATGAATGAGCGAGTGAATGATGAATTGTAAATATGGTATGAACGAGAGCATTTATCTTATTACTTATTGCCTTATAAAAGGCATATTTTAATTATAGCACAATAAAGAACTATATATATGTATATATATATATATATATATATATATATATATATATATATATATAATACAACAACAATAAATAAGTGATACGTACATCAACTTTGCAAGTAAAATAGTTCCATTAAAAAGTAATAAAATAATCAGTTACGGTTCACTTGAACAAATATAATAATAAATTTAGACTTTTTGTGCCGTTTGTTCCAAAAGAAGAATTGTTCCCCAGGTCATATTTGAAGAAGATTAAACGACAGTTGAGGTTTTACCAAATATTAAACCTAGTTAATTCTTAACAGGTCCTTTTGATGTTTAAATAGTTGTCCGATTCGCAAGATCTGTATAACGAATTTGTTTTTCAAACGACTTTGTACCTCCGACTGCTTCCTGGCCTCCCTTAGTAAACTTTCTGAGCAGTTCTAATTGAAACGGAAACAGCGTTAGTCGTTGAGCCCTACGCAGGTAGGAATTAAGCTCGGATGAATATTTACCGCGTAAACTTTTTCTTGAGAGATTGAATAACCGAGTCAACATTTCAGAACAAAGAAATTAGATGCATAAGTTTTATTGTCTTCTTTTTTTCTATGCTGCGCTGAATGGAAACGAACTTTCTCAACGGCTTAGAAATTTTCTTTTTTGAAAAAAACGCAATACTGCCTGTTGTAAACAATTTCATATCTTGAGTGATGTCTGTTCTTTCTATCTGGAAGAGAATGTACCTTCTTACTTTTCAAAATTCTCCGAAAAGGGAATGAAATAAAATAGAAAATAACGCACACCTTTATGGAAATATTCATATATATCTTCTCAGAAAGATATTGCAAAAGTGGCATTTCTTAATAACCAATACTTTTTATTATTATTAGCTGGGTCTTCCATTAGCCGAGCACAAAAATATTTACAAAAAACAGATACAAATTTCCTTTCTTGATACAGTGGAAGAATTTTCTTAATTGTTATTTTAAGTCTCTTTGGCATTTAAAGAGCGTTTTTTAAAATAAATGGAGACGGTAAGGTTTCCTGCGACAGAAATCAAATTTTCGTACAGTTATTTGTACAGCCAACTGTTTGATTCCTGACAATAGTCGGGAATTGATATTTGTTATTTACCTATTATCAAATTATTACTCGATACAAGTAATATAAAATTATATCATTTATTTTAAATCAGCTACAGTGAATGATTTCAGTTTAGTGTTTAAGGTGGAAATAGTTCAAAAGGAGACGTAGAAACGTCGAAATTTAAGAGGAATTCGCTCTTAGCGTGAGTAATTGCGAACCTACAGCATTCTATTGGCTAGGTTACCTACCCCGTCATCTATTTCAAGTTTACATTTAAACTTCCAAACCCTTATATATTTGGACCATTTCTGCTCAATTTACTGCTTTTATTATAATAAGGGATTTATTATAACTAAGGGATGTTTGACAAAAAGCAACCCGCGTTACCGGAACTGTTCAACCTAAAAAAGACTGTGCAAACTGACCATTAACTAGATTAAAGAACAAAGGATTGCGGAATCAAAGGCACTTATAAAAGAGCTTTCACTATTGAAAGCCACTGTTAATGAACCATAGAAATGACAAACGAGATATCGGATTTAAGAATAATGCATAGTGGAACATCATGTTTCCCATAGCTGGTGAATTGAACGGTTACTTTCAGTTAATAGGTGTAGTGGTTAAGGTCACACGGCAAATCTTGGACATACCGGCCTTAAATTATAGAGTTAAAAGGATCGGTTCGGAGTAGTCTTTCTACAGGAAACCAGGATTTGTAGGTCAAATAAACATCTATTTGGCTCAAATAAATAAACGAGTAATTCCACAAAAAAAAAAATAAGAGAATGCGTCTTTTGCCATACCTGAGGACTACCCTTTTGGAGTGAGGAAGTAAAGAAACGTTCACTTTTACTTATGAAGGAAGCCCACTCAAAAAATTTAAAGTCAAACATAAAGTATTAGAAACCACACAAGGAGTTTAATGTTTAAACATTGAACTTCAATAAAAAGAGAGGGGAGGTAAGGAATTCGTAGCGATCAAGAAAATGTTCCGACAATACAAATAAAAGTACATTCCAATAAATGTCACTTGTTCCAAGAACTTTGGTTTTGATCCAATTATAGTTCAGTTTGATAAAGTATTATAAGAACAATAATACATTTATTATTCTGGGACTATGTTTCTTAAGAACAAACATTTATTGTACAAAAAGAGGGTTATTCATTGACAGTACACGTCCCTGCTAAAATTACTATGTGGAATAAAATAAAATATCTGAATAGAAAATCTAGAAAAATTACGATTTGCTTTTATAGCATTATTAATTAGAATATAAGAATTCATCCATTCATACCAACAAAAAAATTAAATTAAATAAGAATATAAATAATAATTAAATGAATAACGCTTATTTAAAAATAATTAAGAATACAAAATGAAATAAATTATAATATTAAATAAAATGATAATATTAAAACCTGCTTGGAAAATAAAAATAAAATACTCAAACAACACATACACAAATATATATCCACCTAAACATGGTAACACAATCCTATATTTAAACTTAAAAATAAAAATAACATAAGTATATATTCGTACTAATGCATATAATAAAAAAAAATATGAACTCTAACATTATTTGGCACTTTGATAATAAAATATAAATGGAAAGAAGATTGAAATTAAAATTTTATAAAAATAAAACTGTTGATAATTACAACTACTTATCAGCTGTATAGTTCAGTTAGGTATGACCTCAGTTAGGTATGGGTCCATTTAACCGATTTGTCAGAAAACATTAGAGATATTCTATGTCATTTAGTTTGTAGGAACGAATTTTAAATCTGGGAAATGGCTTACTAGCCAAGGAACTATTTCTCAACATCCATCCATTAGTGGACTGTTGATGCATTACAGTTTTAACTTACGACTCAAATTGGAAACACTGTCTTTAGGGGGTGGGGTTTGAGAGCACATTTACTTGGCTCGCCAAAAAGTTTCCTAACTCATTCGGCCGAGTTTGTTCCACTTCTTTAACTGCATTCGAATTAATCACTCCATCCTTGACACCGAACATTTAATGCCTGTTCAACCACCTTGAGTTTTTACAGCTCTAGGTCATTTTTGTTTGTTTGTGCAAGTCTTCAAATTATATCTGACCTTAATTTTTTGTTTTTTAAACGCGAATTTAATGATGATCTTATGTTTCGTAAAATATTAGTTTCATTCCTGTCATCTGTGGATACATGATTTCACAGCCACAAGGGAGAGGATTCACTTTGGATCAGTTATGGAGATCGGCTTTTTTATGTCTGTCTGCCTTGTATGGTTGTAAAATTCTCTAATCTATTTCAAAGGTCTATTCTAGATCACCCTGTACTGAGAATTATTAAACAGCAAAAATAATGTAATAATAATCAGACCTAAATGAAGTAGTTCTTGTTTCTAAACCTTTTTTTATTTCTCAAGTCACGGTTTAGAAGCTAGTTATGGATTGAGAGTTAAATTGTTTTTCTCTATAGTAAAGTGCTGTTATTTTGGTCGATATATCGCTATTTAATTTATTTTTTTTGGTCGCCTATTATCAATGACAGAAAAGGTTCAACAAATAAAACTATAAAGTATTTATAAAAGGTGTAAAAGTAAATTATATCTTTCATAATTAATTATCATGTCATTGAGTAATTAAGTATCTGGCGCAGACTATCTTGCTTGCGTTGATACCTAACTAACAGCCAAACAAACACTGAATTTATAGGATCGGGGTTTGAACCAAGCACGTTTCCAAAATCTAGTAAGAGGTTCCACCAGCGGAAATGTCCTCAGTGACGCCCTTACAAATATTTCAGTATATTTTTTTATTGAATGGTAATTATTACTAACTACAAGTAATAGTGGAACCTATAATACGACTAAAATTTCTCATTAATTCCTAATCTTGCGTTAATATGTTCATACATAATATTCAGTTGGTGATTGATGAACTAAGATTTTAGTTGTTGATCCATTTTGATCAACTACAAAAAAAAAAAAAAAAAAGCCGGCTGTTGTGGGCCTGGTTAGTAGGTGGCTCTGAGGTCCTAGTGTGGTTAGCACTAGGCACGAACTTTCAGACTTATCAGACTTATTGTAATCCCGTAGCACAGTCATTGCACTGGTCCCTATAATCCTCCTTGGAGACTGAAATGGCAGTGGCATCCTGTCTTACTATAAATGTGTGACAGTGGGAATCCTGGCAATGGCCAGGTTCTCTAATCATGTCCTGAGCGTCTGTGGCTCTCGCGCTCTTGGTCATCAGCATCCACAGGCTCGTACCCAATGCGGTGGACGGGGGAGCGTAGGGGGCTTTCTAAGATTCCGCTTCCTTCTTCGTATGTGAGGAAGGCAACAACCATGTGGACTTGGGGGGCCCCTGGGCTGTTTGTAAATATTGTATGAATGTGTGAGTGAATGATGAATTGTAAATATGGTATGAATGAGAACATTTATTTTAATTACTTATTGCCTATTAAGCATTTAGGCAGATTGTAATTTCATCTTAATAAAGTTGGTATATATATAAATTCTGATTCTTTATTCAGATTCACTGCAGCTGTATTCCATTAGCTACTCATTTATTATCTAATTGCTGACACATACCGTAAATAAGAGATCCTTGGGTGAACCGGTCCCCACAGCTGTGAGAATGAAATAAGTACTAGTTTATAATACTAATTTATAAAAAATCTTAACCTATTTTTATTGATATTCAGTAAAATAATATTCATTCTATTATCCAGGTGTTTACAAACACTTTCGTCTTTTTTTTTCTTTTTTTTTTCTTAGCTCTCAAACTTATAAAATAGGATGTGGGAAAATTATTGTGGGCTAATGAGTGCCTTTCACTAAGGGGAGTCCCCCATTTGAAGGATGTATGAGAAGGATATAGGGTGTGGAATGCCTAAAGGAGGCGGGTGGAATTAGGAAGGTAGTGAGAGTCTACCGAGGGTGGTTTCGTACACTTTCGTCAATTGTGATATTGAATATAAGTTAAGCTCCGGGCAGCATCAGTACTCAACCTTAATCCCCGAACGTCGGGATGTAAACATCCCGAATGTAAATATACAGGGTTATAGACTCGAAATAAACAGTCTAGTTCTAACTTTCAAGCGTGTTGTTTCTCTGTACCTTTTTTCCCTTTGTTTTTTAATTCTAAAGCCGGTAAGCATTAACTGGTGCCGAAACCCGTGAACTCGTGGTGTGGAAAGAAAAGTAAGCGACGTCTGTTCGATTTTTTTTTTTTTCCTTTTTGCCGTGTTAAATAAAAAATTGAAGAAAGAATGGCGGAAGGAGGCGTGCTACGACCACCTGTTCTGAACGTAGCGGATGGCGCGGAGCATGTAGCAACGAGAAGGGTGGGCATTTTGCCAGAAGCTCATGCTACCGCTCTTGCGTTGATGAGAGTGAAAGCAATGAACACTCAAGATCTGAGAAATGCAATTTCAGAGCTGGAATGGTTCACTGGCGAATTAGGAGAACTCAACCACTTTCTGAAGGGAGGAGATCGCCTCACTGCCTTAATCCTAGCAAAATCGGAGGAAAATCTTCTGGACCCCAGGGATGCAGAGTCACTAAGAGCGGCCCTGATATGTCGGGTCAAGAGAAGGATTCTCAACCAGATCCAAGCGGATGAGGAGACGTCGTGGGAAACGGTGAAGATGCGGCTAAAGAAAGCATATGGAGGGGGGCGATGGACGCCCGAAGAAGATATTTTCCAGATGTTCCGGAAAACAAAATCATCAAGGCAGAGTAGCGGCCAATATGCCGCAGTTCTTCTAACCCGTTATAATCAAATAATGGAGAAAATGAGAGAGACAATGAGCATCGAAGAGGTAGAGGGCAGAATGGGATTTCTGTCTACTATACTAAAGGTACAGTTGGCGAAGGAAACAGGGAGAAAAGAGGTATTCCCTAATGAGCGCTCATTCCTCGAATGTGCCCAAGTAATGATTGACACCAGCGCCAGGGAGGAGGAATCGAGGATACATGAGGATGAGGGAGAATGGAGCCGGATAGTGTACAGAAGAACCAGGGTCCCTAAATCAAATTGGAAAAAAGTCGAAACACCAACCGGTAGGGACAGGGGAGCGGCAGGCGAAAGGAGGTTCAGGGCGGCGAGACCCAGGTACGGACCCCGCAGAGAAGAGAGAAAATGCCATGGGTGCGGGAAGACGAGTCATTTAGTGGCACAGTGCCCCCGCACAAAATGTTTCGAGTGCAGTGAGGAGGGGCATATCGCTAGGCATTGCCCTTACGTGTATCGGAGGAGAGATGTTCATAGGGCAGAACCCATGGAAGTGAATACGCAAACGATGCGGGAAAGAAGTAATATATCACCCAGGGGTAATGAATCTTCAGCTGAGGAATCTTCAGGAGCGTCAGGAACGTCGGAAACGGAAGAAGAGCCGGCTCGCGACAGGAGCCGAGTGCATGAGCGAAAGAAGACTACTTCGAGAAGATGGGAGCGGCGTGTGGCAGCCTGAGGAGGGTGGCAGCAGAGTGGCGACCGCACCCTAAAGTGTAATACAGTGAGAGGGATACTGTGCGAGTTGCCAATAATTAGAGTCGAAGGGGGAGAGAGGTGCTTGGTGGATACAGGAAGCGCCAGTACCATAATGTCACGCGGTGCGTTGGAGCGGCTGTATGGCAGAGAGAGGGCACTCCAGGTCAAGGTATGTAAGTGCAAGTTAATTACCCTGGGCGGGCGCTGTAAAGTGGCGGGAGAGGCGGTCGTGAATTTAGAGAAATGGGCGAAAAAAAAAGGCTATATTAACGTACATATTGTGGAGTACATGCCGCGCGAGTATGAAATAATAGTGGGGTGTGACTTATTGGGTTGGGTAGGCGCGCTTGTAGAGAACAAGGGAAAGGAGTGGCGGATCAAGTTGGGGGGATACTTATCAATGTCAAGGGACCGTAAGAGGTGGGAGTGCGCGGATAGGGGCAGTCAAGAAAGTTGTGGACTGGAGGGAAAGCTTACGTAGGGAGTTCGGAGATATTTTTTACGTGGAGGGTGATATGCTTGGGGCAACGGGGAAGACAGTACATGAAATCCCATTAAAATCTGACCGAATAACGTACGTGAAGAATAGACGATAACCGCAGGCACTCCGCCAACATATCCGGACAGATATCGACAGCTTAAGACGACAGGGTATAATCGTTGATAGCACATCCCCTTATAATAGTCCTCTGTGGGCAGTACGAAAGAAGAGTAAACCGGGAGAGGAGGGGGAGAGATATAGAGTCGTCGTCGATTTTAGAAAATTAAATGAAAACACAACGGATGAGAAGTATCCGATTCCCCGTTTTGAGGACATTCTCGACAGACTGAATGGAGCCACAATCTTTAGCACTTTGGATTTGAAAGCAGGGTACCATCAAATCAAAATGAGCGCTACCGATCAACACAAAACAGCGTTTACTTTCGAGAGGGGGCACTATGAGTTCACTCGGATGCCATTTGGGTTGAAGAACGCTCCGATTACTTTCCAGAGATTGATGGACGAAATCCTGAGGGGGATAGACGAGGCGGTAGACCAGATTTATATGGACGATCTGTTGATCTTCAGCCGAACAGAATCCGAACACATCGAAGATCTCCGGAGGGTATTTCGACGTTTGCGTGAATTCAGGTTAAAATTGTCGATGGAAAAATCATCGCTGGGAGAGGATCGGATCAACTTCTTAGGGCATACCATCTCGAGGGAGAGAGTCCAGCCGGATTCAGCAAAAGTCGACGCAATTCGAAAGATAGCGGTGCCGAAAGACGTCAAGGGCATTCGGCGACTTTTAGGTACGCTAAATTACTATCGGCGTTTTGTGCCAGACATGGCAGAGTATCTCGTACCCATCAGTAACCTGCTGCGGAAGGGGGCGTGGATAGCGATTACACCTATTATGGAGCAAAACCTTCGAAAATGCATGGCTCGACTGCAAGAGGAACCAATCCTGGCGTTTCCCGATTTTGAGAAGCTATTTACTATCACCACCGACGCAAGTGAGTATGCATTGGGAGCGGTGCTGTCGCAGGAGGGAGATGGGGGGAAACGACCAGTGGCGTACGCGAGTCGAAGACTGACCGACACGGAAGCGTTGTACAGTGCCCTCGAGCGTGAACTTCTTGGCATCATATGGGCTATTGATCATTTTCGTCCATACGTCTTCGGGCGGAGATTCAGAGTACATACGGACCACAGACCTCTTCAATGGGTGGGGAAGCTTAAGGAATCATCAGCCAGGGTGACACGCTGGAAGGAGTTTTTGTCCCAATACAACCTGGAAATTGTATACAAACCAGGGAAGGACAATGTAGTGGCGGACTGGCTATCTCGAGCGATTACCGTAAATGCAGTCGAGGAAGGGGAAACGTCCGGGGATCACAGACAATTTATCCAGGAATGGGCGCCCGGGGAAGATGGAAGTCGCGGTACGCGGGACGATAGCGATGGGAGCGAACACCAAGAAGCGGAAGAATCTGCCGGAGAACGTCCGGTGGAAATGGAGACGATCGAGGCTATGATTAACGATAAACGGCGACAAATTATTTGGAAGACGCAAACGACCGGCCTGATGCGAGCTACTCATGAAAACTATGGCAAGAATAGTATTACGACAATCTGGTCCCAACCGGGTGTCAAGGGTGACCAAATTTGCCAGGCATTGAAAGATGCATCCAGACCAGGGAAGACCTACCATCTATTTGTCGGCAACGCGACAGTGTGGGATCTGATCAAGAAATTATGGAGAACAGAACAACTGGGTATTGATCGATCGTTTGTTCGTTGTCTGTCTATGGTCCAGACACTGCGTGATGAGGAACGGCAGCGGGAAGTAACGCTTGCCTACCATCAAGGGAAGACGAACCACCGCGGTGTGCAGGAGACTTTGCAAGCATTACAGCGACGGTACTTCTGGTGGGATATGAAAAAGACGATCCAAGTGATCATAGGAACGTGCGATATATGTCTTAAGACTAAATATGATCGACACCCACCACAGGGACAACAGGAGAAAACACCCACAGCAGAGACGCCACTGAGTGAACTACAGATTGACACGTTCACTTGGAAGGGATATAAGTGGGTTACGACAATAGATACCTTCAGTAAGGTAGCTATGGCGTATGCCGCAAAAGACAAATCATCCAACGCCGTCTTACAGGCATTACGAACGTGGTTCCAGTTTTATGGGGTACCGGACCGAATCTCGTCTGATGGGGGTAGGGAGTTCGATAATGCAAACGTTCGGACGGAGATGAAAAATCTTGATATCGTGTGGCATCTCAACACCCCAGGACATCCTAAGAGTCGCGGAGGCATCGAAAGGTTCCACAGTACCTTGAGTGACCACCTACGGGTGTATCAGGTAGAAAAGGGTCTGCAGGCGAACGGGGCGATGCCGAAGGCAGTGGCGGCATACAATCATTCCATCCACTCCACCACGGGGTTTACGCCGTTCGAGATCCTCTTCGGACTGCGCGCGAGGCGCCGGAACGGGACAGAGACGGTGGCGGACGAGGGAATGGCGGAGCAAATTTTAAGTGCTCACTTAGAGCTCGGAAAACTTTGGGGCAAAGTTCGTGACAAAATCGTGAGGGAGAAGGTCAAGAGAGTTTCTCGGGTAAACCTCAAAGTCCGGGGTCGAATAGGGGACCTTAAAATTGGGACGATTGTATATCGTAAAATTGGCTCTAATCGGAGCAAAGAGTCGATCAGATACGAGGGTCTATTCAAGGTGGTGGTGATCAGGGAGCATAACATCGTCACCATCGAGAGTACAAGACCTCCGACGAAACGGAGGACCGTCCACGTCGAACAGTTAAAACTCCCACCAGGGGGGAAGGGTGCTGGCCATGAGTGAGTTGGAGTGTCCTCGCTTCTGCACGTAGCCAAATTTGGTATGGTATACATACGTACACTTTGTACCATTTGTAGAAGTATTTTTTTTTTTTGTTGTTTTTTTAGAATGTACACAGGCTGTGTAGAAATATCGACTTTGCGTAGCGTGTAAGATGCCATTGTTTTCTGTGAGTAATGAGCCATGTAATTTTTTTTGGTTTTTTTTTTTATTTTGTCACTAGTGGCTGCAGTGTTAGAAGCAGCGTTTTATTTGGACTATAAGTGTCTTATAAATACGACCGAATGTAAGGGATTACAGGTTGTGTACTGTTTGGGCTGGCCTTCGCTCCCTTAGTACGATTAGGAGAGTGATCGTAATATCGCCTAAGTCGTCCTCAATTTAGACTTAGACTTCATAGTTTACGAGGAGATGTGCGTAAACTGGCAGGGGGGAGTTAAGCTCCGGGCAGCATCAGTACTCAACCCTTATCCCCGAACGTCGGGATGTAAACATCCCGAATGTAAATATACAGGGTTATAGACTCGAAATAAACAGTCTAGTTCTAACTTTCAAGCGTGTTGTTTCTCTGTACCTTTTTTCCCTTTGTTTCTTAATTCTAAATCCGGTAAGCATTAACTTATATACATATATATATATATATATATAGTGGGAGTTTCTGATTTGATCCTCTCTTAGATCACACAAGGCCACAACACCTAATACATAAAAAATGTATAGTTTATTTATACAACTGTTCAAGTTAATTTAATAAATGTATTATGTGCTGCAGTCATATACAAACTGCTGCCTGTCATATAATGTTATACATTGCAAAAAAACCTAATTACTTGTGATTCCATTACTTTGTTGGGATCTCGTGTTATAATAAGGACAGAAATGTGGTAAATTTTCTTCAATGTTATTGGTGGACAGCACTGATAACCAACAAACAATCTACCCATATCTAAATTCTAACAATGAATAATAACAGTATCACTATGTACACCATATATATATATATATATTGTTGGGTCGTCACGAGGGGGGTGCCTAGTTACCCTAGCCCTATTGACGAAGTGGGTGTTGATTAGGCTATGACCTGGACAATTGCTTCATAACGGGTCTTACTACCGTACTATCTGACTCCATATATTGGTAGGTATGTGCCCAGACAATGCACTATGTTCAGGAGAAGAGGTATAGGGTAGGTATTGTAGCTAGTTTATGAGGTCTTGGAATGACCACGAATTCACACTTGGTATCTGAGGGTAGGCGAAAACCATCCGGATCCCAAAGGCGAGTGTAAACTGGAGAGAAGCAGACTGGATTGCCGTTGGAGACACTACGGCTGTCCGTTGGGAGAGGTCTCTCCCAAGGAGGTGCTAGTTTTAGCGAGACGAAGGCAGAGAATCCCACTAGGAAAGTGTGGGGTCTGACGAGGCCGGACTAAAACATAGCGAGGTTAGGAAGAGAGATCCAGAGGTTTTCATAACTGAGGAGGCCAAATCTTGAAACATCAGTGCAGCTGCGGGTACCAGTCAGAAAGGGAGCCGTAGTTAGAATGATTTACTGACCAAAACGAGGCCCTATATATAGCCCCAAGTAACCAATGATCTGGGGTCTTATTCTGACCAACCAAACCCCAGGGTTGCGATGACGCTTGCTTGTTCTTCGCTGGGACCCACCCAGGCCTGTGTCGCTACCTGACCCTCCCTTCAAGGGCCTCTGACTAGTTTTTATGCAGCTGCGTCTTTTATTGTTTACAATATTTAAACGGGTATGACTTATGGTTTGGTAATGTTATTTACATTTGTTTAATGTAATTTACAACATATTATAACCAATTCACAATATATACACAATAGAGTATAGGGTGATTTATCTTATGTAGTTAGCGGTCGCTACATATATATATAAAGTATTATCTACTAGTTTAAATTAAAAACATAGATACTATCACCCGACCAAAAAATCAGTACCGCCATAGCACCAAAAAATTAGATTACTCATACTTTTCTTTTGATTGTGCCATATAAAAATTGATTTATCGAAGAATGTAAAAAAGTTGGGTTTCTGCCCAGTGTTACATACTGGGGACATCTGCTCACATTTCATCCACTCGTAAACTCAATTAAGCTGTGAAGTTTCCAGAATACAATAAACCAGCCAGTGAAGGAAAAATCCTGTTTCGAGGCAAATAAAAAAAAAATATTTTTTTTAAAAGGTTTTTTTATTATAATGAACAAAAGGGAAGAAACATTGGGCTTAGAGGAATGGAACAAACCAACACAATCCATTTGAATCACAGCGATGCCGACCAGGACAGACCATTTCAGAATTAATTGAAGTTTCTTTGGGAGGGGAAAAAAAGCGACACTCCTTTATTTTGAGTTTGATTTGATTACATCAGTGGGCTTCTTCTTTATAAATAACAAGGTCTACCGAAGCTGCTCCCATAGTTGCTACGTTACTTTCAGGTAAACTGCCCTTCGGTTTCCTGGAACATAGTCACCACTCCATTCAAGTAGATACTCATTTTCCTTTAAGAGTCCTTAGTTTTGCGTCCAGTCTTATCGACGTCACGAAAAAATCATGGAGGAAAATGAATGTCCAGCAAGAAAAACAATCTGGCCAAAAACAAAGTTGAGAATCTTTTAAAGTAGCGCTTTTCTACACGTGAAACGAAGAGTTATAAGACTGTACAACCCATTAATTATTAGCGTGCTTAAAGAAGCCGTAAATGTTTATTAAGAAAAGTTGAGCACTTCGAAATCTAGCAAATGCCTGCGCTTAGAGAGAAATATGGTTATAAAACTATGTTTCAATCATAAGCAATGTAATTTAGATCTGATAACTGTTAATATTACAGTTTTCTACTAATGAAATCTGAGTAATAAATAATATCTTCACTTTCGAACTGCGTGAATTATATACAGCATATTTCTTTTCCTATTTATGAAGATTTTTTGACAGAAATAAATCTGTGCCTTTACCCATAAATACTTAGCGAGTTCATAAATAAACTTTTACCAAGTGTCATCCGATAGACGAACATTTGCTTTAGTTCTTTCTTTGACTTGGAAGAAAGAACTTTTCAGCTTCGGTTAGTTCAATTTCATCCGCGAAGTAAGTCAGTCAGGTATTTAGTCATCACTTATCGGGCGTATGTTGTACAGTAGCGATAAATATAATTTCAAAGTCTAACATGGCACACTTCAATTATATTTCGTTATACTACTACGGAAAGTAGGAAACATAAATAAGGACTACTTAAGAATAAGAAGTCTTATCTAATAAACTATTTGAGATTCAAAGTTGTGATTATGGTTAAAGACACATTGAAGACGGTGATACAAACAATATTTTAAAAAGGAAAATGTTTAGAATGGTATTTGATTCGTTTCAAGCTAATTTTAAAAAGGTATTTTAATGTCAATATTCGAGTGGTAACACTTTTGATGTTATTTGAATGGTTGATTTGCCTTACTACTAATAAAGTTTAACAAATAATTCATTTTCTGTCCAAAATATCAGATTTTTGCAAAAACTCATTACATTGCTTTACTTCGCTTTCTTATGTACATTTTAATTTAAAAATATATTTACTTATATAGACAAAAACTATTATTAATGTAATAGGGAAAAAATGGTGAGGCAACTCAGATGAACGATGCTCAAAAATAACTCAGAAGTTGAGGAGCTCTCAAGGGAATAGGACATTGAGGACTCTACCTGTCCGTGAAACAAACGACACTCATTTTTATACCTGCCCTTCAGTAGAGATGATTTGTAGAGAAGCCAATAATATTATGAATACTAAACAGCTACGCTATTATTCCCATGTAATGACAGATAATCATGAAGTGCAAAATTCTTCCATTAATTCAAAGCCCTCTCCATCAACGCAACCCTCTTAATTCAAATGAGGCCGTGCCCAGTATTCCGGACAGGTAAAGATGACTGTGTCCTTCTGTTCTTTAACAGTCAACAAAAGACTTTTTTCTTATTCCAGGTAAATATTCCAATCTACACATTACGAGAAATGGATAACTTATTAACGAATATATTCGTAGCCATGATGTTTGAAGCATGGGATATGTTTTGCCGTTCGCATGAACAGTAAAGTAGACTGCATGTAAGGCGTGTCTATCGCGGTCTATTTCTGACACACACTCGTCGGGTTGCGTCGGAGTCGTAGTTATATTTGATACTACAGTTTGTAATCTAAAAATAACAAGGAGATACGTTTATTATTCCTGATTAAATCCGCAAATTATCGATTAATAATTACACACACAAAACAATTAAGCGATGTATACAATATCGTCCACGACAAAAGATTTAAAAACAAATTGCCGAAAAAAATTGTCTTTTTCATTTTTGTCTTTTTAAAAAGTAAGCAGATCACTAAACTGTAACTTCATAAAGCAAAAGTAATAAACTGATTACGTTTTCAAGAAAGCAGCAACATTTTTTTTTACTATTCAAATTTTTCTTCGTTTTATAGCCAACAATTGTGTTTAAAACGTATATTTAAAAAATACATATATACGAAATAAACGACAAAGGAATTGATAGAGCATTGAGAGATCAACGTAATACTCGACGTAGAGTTTCGTACTTTACTTGATTGTGAATAAACATCAAGGAATTTATGAAAATAATTGAATCATTTTTGAAAAAACGAATTTGATTAAAAAATAATTGTTTTTATTACAGCCAATCCCACAGTCTTTTAAACAAACAAAAAATTTATTTTGCTTTCAAAATCTATTTATGTATTATTCATATAAGCGTGTGGGATTGCCCTAATTTTACCTTTGCTGAGGTGTTTGTATGCCTAGTGGTAATTTTGGGGGCTCTGTACACATGCTAATATTGTAAATACAGCCTGATGAAAGACCAATGAAAGATTGAATGCCATATTTATTATAAAGGTTGTTTCCAAAGAAAAAAAAATAGTATTGAAATCGGAACGACAATGAACCCCAGATTTCTAGGCTTACATACAAACGGCTCTTGAAACTATATTTCTAAGGGGGAATATCTTTGAAATTATTGATAAATCAGCATCAATTTAGCGTTCTTATAGGAACTTCAAATTTTAAATAGCTACTTACCTAGGACAAGAGTTATCTAAAAGATTTGAACTCGAATTATGTTGTGTTTAAATTGTATTTTTTACTTTCCTACATTTATATCTGTAAACTAGAAGCATACTTCTACGTGATATTTAATAGTCCTTTCAAAATGTTCGATCCGTTGTACAACCAATAAACCAGCCATGGAAGACTCCTATAGTCTGACGAAAGATTATTGAGTTCAGGCGTTTTATGTTCGCACATTAAACCCTTCGGGAAACACGTAATCAAAATTAAACACTAGGATATGTATAAATGTCATCATACATGATATGTCATCAGCAAATATCCCAGTTTGTTATTTTACACTCCACGATAACAAGTCACATATTCTTATCAGCTCCCCAAGGTATGATCATATTTATAGGTCACTTTACCCTCATATGTTTTAAAGTAAGACATCTTACAGCTGCCTTGCCAATAGATTACAAACTACTGTGAAATATTTACATTTGAGCATATTCCAAATGGAACATTGATGAAATTATCCCCCTCTGATGGAAACATGAGTCGGCCTCCCCCGAATGAAAATCCTCATACCCTTATAACTACATTACATTTTGGGACCTTGAGATGTTTTTCACAAGGGAGGGGACGTTTTGCTGTTCGGATGGAGTGTATGCGAGTCCCAACTCTCTAAATTCCATTTAGCACGAGAGTCGCACTGAGAAAACTATGCATATTTAACGATGACATCCCATGTCGAATGGGAGGGTAGATGTAGAAATATCATATTTATGAGGTGGCATTAATATGTAACGTATGGGCTCTAATGCACACTCGTAAATTATTCATGGTTTACATTCCTTTTTCATTAAAAATAAAAATAACTCAAAACCATATTTAGAATTCTCTAGGTAGATAGTTTATAATTAGTCGCATAGTACATTAGCTAATGAACTAATTGAATGTAATTGGTTTAACAATGTGAAGAGTTGCATATCTAATTTGGTAATGAACACAAATTAAATGTTATGAAATGAATGGTTTAATTATAATACGTCACTACATTCTTCAAATGTAGTAATATCCGTGGCATTTTAACTATGTTTGCATTTGTATTATAATGCATAGCAATAACGGTAGTAATTATTCAATCAAACTGAACTGGATCGCTTTATAAACTGCGTCTATAGATAAGACGACTGTAATGTGAACTGCGCCGTGTAAAATGACATTATTTGGAAAAGAAGACAATTTCAAGGAAAAAGAGCTAAGCTCTATGCTAAACCGATCTGTTAAGTGATTTGGTCGTACAAATTTGTATAAATATACATATGATTTTTATCACATCACATTTCCAATAAGTAAAAAAATTAAAATAAAGTTGTATACACACAACTGGTTAAAACAATCAAGAATCGTAGCAAGATCTAACATGAATAACATCGACGAAGAACCTCCATTAATACATCTTACAATGAAGGCACTTTTTGAAGGAGTTTTTGACTGGAAGCGAAAATAGTCTTGAAATTTCATAACAGACATAACAATTTTTTTTACCTTTCTGCGACAAATAAATCACTTGCAACGCGTTTTCGTGGGTCATTTAGGGGTGGTTGTAATAGTCAATAGTCAGTTTCTATGTGGTCGTGGTCTAAGTTACTCTCCATCATCATTTTTGCACAGGTTGTTCTGAGGTTTTTCACGACGATTCCATAGCATTTATTAGTTAAAAAAGTAGTAAGATTTATCTACGGTTATATACAACAATAACATATTTGCATCCATCTAATTTTGTGAAGCATCCTCCAATCCTTGCATTTCGTTTTCAGCGAGTGAGCTTCATAGAGTGGTGATTATTAAAGTGACATATTAAGTGGTTTTGAATAACGATCCCCCCCCCCCTCAAAAAAAGATCTAAGCTTAAAATGATTTGCATTGGTTCCACGTAATCATTTCGATAAATTTTTTCAATGGGCCTTGAATTCGATATTTACAACTGAGTATTATCAGCATTGCATTGCCTTTCTACACGAACATCTTATTTAAAATACATTCTGATACTTTGTTTTGAAGGACTGTTCATTTGATTGGAGTTTAATTATCATCAGTCTCTCTTCGTCTTTATAAGAAATATAAATTATAACATGTTAGGGGTGCTAATCCTCAGGTTGGAGTAGGATTGGCACAATTTACAATCTCTCAAAGAAATCTCCCCTCTTAGATTCCAGACGAGGGTAACTGTACAATACAACAGTAAAGTGACAGGTGGCTAACTGACTATGAAGTATTGTATTAATTAACTTACATATTTACATTTATAGTGCGTACAATCGTAATTTGTAGTTAATTGAAAAGGGAACAATTAACTGGAGGTTTCATGAGACCAGCTATAAATATTGGGCATTGCTGTAAGTCGTCACGTTTTAGCTCATTTAAAATGAATTGCTTAGCGAGATGTCAGGGGCTAGCGGGTCCCCTAGTCACCATATTTTCTTCTTTGTCTGATAACAATTCATTAGTCGTTAGCCTAAGAGTCCTGCTGTTCTGCTGGTTACCCTGATTTTTATTGCCCGCACTTCCTATTGTCCGGTAAATTAGAGTTATGCCACATGAGATTGACACAATCACCAACAGGGCAGGAAACGTTCAATTGTGGACAGCCGGTGTTACACGTCAGCTTCCTCTGGTCTCTGAAAGGATTATTTAGCTTTGACCATTAATACTTGTTTGTAATGTAACTCTGTCACAATTCTTCAAGATAATGCCCGAAGGGAGAGGTTCTACTTTTATTTGGGACAATCATCACTAGTTTGATCGTCTGTCTGCCCTTGGAGAGAAATATAATAGAAAAAAAAACCTTTATTCCTGGACTATGTCACCTATGAATAAAACATAAACTAAGTAATACATCAATCAAATTGGAAAGAAATTAAATTGTATACTTCAAATCAGAAAATATTTACATGGATTCCAGTAATTAAATCGTTATAAGATATTAAAAAAAATTATAATACAATTTAAAAGAACAACATATAAAAAAATCAGAATTATTAATGGTTACTCAAAACACAAAGATACAGCTTATGATTTATTTATAGAGGTGCCTAGTTTTGACGTGCACAGTAGTAAATAAAAAAATATGTCAAGTAAAGAATAAAAAATACATTCATAAAAAATCAATAATTCCCAGGTTATCAAGTGTCTAATTTGGTGACGAAGAGCTGTTAGAATGTGAGGGTTTAAAGCACATGTGATGAAACATAGCGTATATTAAGAGGGATGCGGATTCAGAGGGTAATGGAGTGAACATGAAAGGAACGGTGGAATGCTGCAGTTACGTGGAAAGGGGCGTAACGGTCAGAATCTTGGGTGTCTTGAAGGATGCTGAACTGGTGGATATTGAAAATATAGGAAAAGCGGCAGGAATGTTAGGAAAAGGAATGAGCCTAGGAAATATTGTCTTTGGGAGGAGATTCAAGATATTTGAGGCACATTCCTTAACTTATAGAGCTGCTATAATATGTTTTGTTTCTGTCAAGATTTTACTCCACTTAAGATCTGGATCTAGATCGGAGAAGAGAGGCCTCATTTTGACTGGGTTTATCATTTGTTTATTATTGTTTGTCCAAGCATTGATCTGGCCCTAGGCCTTCTTGAATCTTGGCAAACGCAGTTAATAAATCAGAGGGGGAGAAAGATAAATATATTTGGCAGTCGTCGGTGTAAAGGTGGTGGAACAATGGAGAATGGAATTGAGAGATTATTAATGTAGGGACTAAAAAGAAGTGGAAAAATGATCGAAGAAGTATTGAACAGTATACGAGGAAAGAATCAAGCAGTTTAGATTCTTCATGAAAATTATAGAAACTGAATAATATTCATTGCTCATGTAGGGTTAAGGATTCTTTTTAACGGTTTGACCTGGGTTTTTTTTTTCAAAACGCTGAAAAGGGCAATATATAACATAACAAATACGTCTTTATGTTCTAAAATCTCTCCCACCTCTTAGTGGTGGGATTCCAATTCCACTTAAAGAGGTATTCGACTTATAGATGGTTTACCTTACCCAGGTCATTAAGGGTGCAAGTACCACTAAAAAAGGTTTCCGAAAAAAAATTAATTTATTAAATTGTGCATTTAAAAAAAATATGAACAACACTATGGACATAATTAATATGAACAGAAATCGATATAGGTTATATTAATGAAACTAATGATGCTTTTACAAATAATTTCTGTATTTCACTTGAGCTCTTTATTACGCTGTTGCAGCCATGTTATGAGACTTTTTCTGCAATGTGTATTCCACTTAAACAGGTAAATGTAGAAACTGTCCCACTTACAGGGGCAATGTCCACGAAAATGTATTCCACTTATAAAGGTAAAAAAAATAGATATAACTTCATTATTGTGCTAAAATTACAATCTGCCTTATTAAGCAATAATTAATTAAGATAAATGTTCTCATTCATATTATATTTACAATTCATCATTCACTCGCTCATTCATTCAATATTTACAAGCAGCCCAGAGGCCCCCTAAATCCACATGTTTGTCACCTCCCTAGCATGCGAAAGAGGTAGTGGAGTCTTGGGAAGTCCCCCACCCTCCTCCGCCAGCCGCGTCACCGGATACGAGCCACTGGAGGCTGACGAAGAGCGCGTGAACATAAAGGTAAAAACATTTGAATTGAAGAGTTTCCTTGAGGCAACAATTATGGGACTAATTCCACTTATCCAGGTTTAACTGTAATCTATTAAACCTCGTGAGTTTTTTGGTAAAATACAGGAGCAGGAAGTACATAAAAATTAGAAGATTCACTAACTCTTCTAATTTGAAAGTATTTTAAAATTTGAATTTCTTATTGATTTCTACGGTTAAGGGGTGAATCATGGCACTGCTATAATAATTGGGGAGATATTAGTTGTATTGATGTTTTAGTAATTTTATGGTTTCTTTTTATTTATAAAAATTTATTATTCAGTATTTTAGTCACTGTTTGATTCACAAATAAATTATTTCTTATTGTATTCATCAAAGTAGGGGTAAATTAGCAGTATCAAATCTATTTCGGTTATAAAAAATAAAATAATAAGCCATATTTATCAGGTATCATATTACTACATTTTGTTTGTTTTTTTAATTACAAATTAATTTTATAGGTAACCATTGCTTAAGTATGTAAATGTCAATTGCTCCGATATAAACCCATAATTGTTTATGGTGTAATAATAAGATTTTTCCACGGATATATATATATATATATATATATATATATATATATATATATATATATATATATATATATATAACTCATAATTAAGTCCTTACCACAATAGTTCATCCGAGATTATTTTCATGAATCCCTCTTTTGTTGTTCCAATCTTTTGTTGACTGCTTTTTGATTTAACTTAGAAATGTCCATACACACATTTATCGTTAGTTTATCATTGTATTTTTTTTATAAAGAAGTCGCTTCATATAAATTGTATAAGATTATTAACGGTACTATTAATTCTATCTCCATTCTATTATTTTCGGTTATTTACTTTTCTCTTCCTTTGCATGGACTAATAATCATTATAACACACTATATATGTTTACTTATTTCAATTAAACATGCATAGATAGAGAGGAGGGGGTAAAAAAAGGAAAATCACGCGATTGAGTGCTCAAGTCGAATCATCTACAAAGCTCTCATCAGAATGCAATTCCCATTGGTATATCTGATAGGATTTGTGAGTTGATGGATTCTGGCCTGATTGAATGGTCCCAAGCCCATATTGACGTGTAAAATTTATTTTTTCAAAAAAATAAAAGCAGACAATCTGTTTCAAAGTAGTTTTTCGCCAAATAGTACGCATTTCTCAAAATAACATGGGATCCGAATTCTTGTAACTGGTCCATTTCTTCAAAGTGACTGGAAATTATAAATGGTTAGATCAAATTGTCCTTCATTGCGATCTCTTGTTTCCTGATGATGTGTAAGGACTGTCGAGAGATTGCAACCTTAATTGCTAGGTGCTTTCGTGATTAGTACTAGGCGTTAAGTCTCAAACATAAATTTACTTTTCTTTCTTTTATTCTCTATTTCTGTATTCAATTCACTACTTATATATCCTCGCGAGGCTAAGTAGTGAAGCAAAGAAAATATTCTATGGTGCCGTGGGTCAAAACCTGTGCATAGAAATCAGAAGTCGGTACGCTAAGTTATTATTAGTGTCATTTATTTTCATTTTAGAGATGAAACCCCTGAGTATATTTTCATATATCCTTAATGATTATTCAGCATGATCTTAATGCACTTGGTTTTCCTTTGGTATTTTGTTTGTACTTTGCGAAAAATTGCAACTGGGATATTTTTTTCATAACCTTATGCCCTGTTCTGCAAGGATAGCCAAGTCGAAACTGGTTCCTCTGGGTTAAACTGGTTTAAAATTCTGGCACTGTTTAGCCAATAATTATTAAGGCGTAAACCATAAGGATCATATAACTCAGTTAATCATTATTAATATATATAATTATTTATTTGCTATTCCAGAAAAGGGTTGCCTTACCAACCACCAGACGGCCTTGTTCTGTGACAATCTCTTCTTCCGATTTAAATTCTCATTTCTCATCTGAAAGCTCTGTTGACTAGAGTTCACTACTTCATAAACCTGTTCTTCAAGACTCGCATCTTGGCCGCATGTACTCTGAAATACATCCGCAAGTCAATGGTCCACGTTGACGGTTCCAACGCCTTCATTAAAAATCCACTCATTCATAATCCTAAATTAACTTGTGTTCATCATCAGTTGCCACTAGTTAAATGGAATTGCCAGCTTTTTAAACAAACCCATAAAGTCACAATGTCTATCATAACTGGTTAATGGCAAGCAATCAAGTGGGAGTCTAGAAATCGCGCGCTTAAAGAGCTTATGGCTGTTTTTATAACTCTGTTTACAAATTATTTGGCGACAGTTTTTTTTTTTATAGCTTTCAATTAGACTAATTAAAACTGGCAGTTGGGTTTTACCCTTAGTGCTTCCCCGATGGTATAATCTTATGCGAATTTAATTATTTTCTCATTGATTGAAGGATTTGGAGTGGAAAAAAAATACACATATATTTCTTCTGGCATTGACCATCGTGCCATGTGAGTTAATACCACTATATAATCCAATCCAACTCTAGAGTAGACGATCACGGAACGATTCAAAATTCATGAAGGTAATAACGGAAATCATGCATATTCATCCGGCGGTCAAACACTCCAAGCTGCCAGCGAGAGTAGAGCCCGGCGAACGATCGAACCACTAAGCCGTAAAGAAATCAAAACCAGCAAGAAGCTAACTGTGCGAGATGAAAAATTAAGTATTTCTTCGATAAGCGGCCTGCCCACTTTTAGAGTTGTTTTTAAAACCGAGAAACCCTGATGCTTTTTGCCATTATCTGTATGTCAGTTTGTTTGTCTATTTTAGTCATTGTGGGTACTATTTAGGAAAAATACATCAATACTCCATGAAGCAGTAACGATCATCAATATTTAATTAATCAATATTTTCCATCATATTCGGAAGGTCATCAATCTAATGATCTCAACCCCTTAATTAATAGCCTGTTTTACGTACAAGAAGACTCCTTGAAATGACGTTGATGACTTTTTTTGCAGCAGACGCTGGGTTATTTTTGTGTGATTCGTCACTCTTGACTTTTTTTATTTATTTATTTAGGTTTTCTTGTTTATATAAACCTTTCCACTATAAACAGCAGTCTCATTCACTATTATCGAACACAGTGTGCAACATAAGCAAACTGACAAAGAAAACTATTACATAATAAAAGCCATGCCTAAGTTCTTCAAGACAAAACTTGCAAAGATACAGATTGTTGTCTAGTTCTCCTGTAACCTTAATTTAAAAAAAATGGTCTTCTTTTATTTGCGCTCAACCCCTCGATGTACAAATATATGTCAAAAGTGACAAACAAGAAAAGTGAGTAATGTATGGTCATCGCCTTTTCTGGTGGGCGTTGGAATCACTATTGCGTTATGTTATGATTATTACGGAAGAAAAAATTTATTAATAAAAAATTATTCAAGAATGTCTAGAGGAATCGAACTAAAATAGTATTAGCTAAGATCCAAATTCGGCGTTACTCGTACGTTCTTAGTTTTACTATACATATATTTATTTTTATTTTTTTTTCTAAGCTCTCTAGTTAGAATTTTCGGATGAGGGATAAATATAAAATATTTAGGGTGATCGGATCCTTGTACTAGGAGGACCTGCTTGAAGGTGGTGTGAGAGGAGTAAGGAGTGTGGGAATCCTCGGTGGAGGTTGATTGTTACGGCACAGTGGTGAGGGTACATATATTTAAAAAATTCAAATTTAATTTGTATTAAAAGTGAAAAAAAATGGGTGTGGGAACAGATCCTTGGATTAATTTGTACTTTCATTTACTAATGAGAGAAAAATCAGCAAAAAGAATAAAGAAAAAAAAATACTATAATGGAGCTTTCTAACAAAAGTGAATTGAATTATCACATCCCCCTTCACCATGTAATGAAAATAGAACGCAAATAATTTGAAATACGATGCTAAGTATAAATATTGGCTAATCAAAGAGTCATCAAATCACAACCTTATTGGGTTAATTGGGCCTGCGGTCTTTGGAGGGTTAAAGTTGCCGGAGCAAGAAGTAAGTTTGCCCAGCATCAAGTTTTCGTAGTGAGGAGAGGCTCGTCAAGTTGTAACAAGAAATTGAGAGAGAACTAGAAAGAAGTGAAGCAAACTTGAACCATCTTTTCAAGTGTTACATAACAGTATGCCTATATTGGCTCTAGGAGAGTTTTAATTGAAGATTATAATCATTAATATAAAATTATAACAATATATTGTCTTGAGATTGAAGTCCCTTAAGAATAAGATATATACATATATAAGGGTCAGTCACATGAGTCATAAAAATAATAAATAACAGATAATAAACGTCTGATTGTTTTGTTCATAACTCCGTGTGATAAACAAAACCACAATTGGCAAAAAATCATTAAATAAAATATTTTCGGCTAAAACTTTAATTAATTGTAACTTTACAACCGCAACTAGCGATATAAGGTGTGCAATTTTGTCGGGATCCCGAAAATTAATTTGAGATAAAAGTTCATAAAGTATTTTAAGTAGGATTTAGAACTTATCCTTCTCACTGACTGGTAAAAATAAGAGCTAATAATCTGAAAATTTCCCCTCCAGAACTCAAACGAATGAAGTCTACATTATCAGATATCAGAACACAAAAGTGAAATAGTTCCGTGTTTTTATCTGAGGCATAATAATTAATATCACAGCCCACGGACGACATAACCGTATGCTCGCCTCCTGAGAACAATAGTGACCATACTCCCAAAAAGGATTTTTTATTCAATAGCGTTTGAAGTTTTAAACAAAGTAACACGTGCCAAACTATCGCCTGTTTTTTCACTGTTGATGTAAATTCAGCTATTCGTATCTCATATCAATCAACGTCACACTGATTCTCTCATTCGTATATTGGCATATTGTCACCCCCACTCAAAAAATGATTAGCACATTCCAGCGGGAACAAATTCAATTTGAGTTTTGACACTTTTGTATGATACAAAGAGGCCGTTATAAAACTTTTGGCATGCTTAACTCTTTTTATACGATTCTCGGCGTTTGGTCACTATTGTATCTCAGCTGACTCAATATTAAATCGGATGAATTGAAAATCATACGTTTTAACAATATGCCCCTAAACATCTTGTTACTTCGTCAATTTTTCTGTTCAACGTTAACAGTTTTTTGTTATGGATACGCTAATACAATTCCTATTACGACTCAATTTCTCTGTACATGTTCAAAAGTAAAGCCTCTTCTGTTGATCGAGCCTGGGCGTAGATGTTCTTTAGATGGAGGGTAGTTAAGCATTGGGTGCGGCTGAGAGGCGATCCATATTTACTTAATGGCCACTGTAGTAAACAGACCGATAAACCTAGTTGGCGCACAAGGGCTCTTATCAAAGCTCCAGTTCAATATCTCCCTTTATGGCTCGTTCGCTCTCGGAGATTCACGCTATTTCGAATATATTATATTCCACCTATTACTCTTTTTCTAAATATTTAAATACAAAATAAATAATTCTTTATACGAATAATCCTTCTAAAAAAAATATTTTTCAGTAAATCCTTTTCAAATGTTCACTTCCTTTTTAATATCTTTTACTGTCCAAGGTCAAATGCATTATTAATTGCCCGACCTAAACAGTCGAAGAACGGGGTGGGTCCACTGACTCTTTTTAAACTGATTTTTCAGTACCTTAAAAATTAGTTTTGTTGTATAACGTATTGACTTTGTTTATTTTAGTTTAAGGCTTTATTTAAAAAAATCTTAGCAATTTAAATAATCAGGTATACTTAAAAGGACTAAAAAGGGTCAAAACAACCTTTTCTTTTTTTAACATGATTTTAGGTCTATGGGAGCTCGAAACATTTCTTTAAAATCTTTTAAACTTGCCTCTTTTGTTGTGTATTGCTGGAAATCCAGACAATACCCGTTAACAAGGATCATCCACTACCAGATCTTTATCAGGAAATTTACTGGAAAGATGCTAATCCCAATTCTTTTTTTCCCATTTATTGGTCATTAGTTTTATGACAGTGAACAACAATATGTGTAAAAATATATATAATACTCCGGAAGAAGACTTCGCCTCGTTACGGGCAATGGATGAAGAATTCGAAGATAAAATAGCTTCTGAATAAAATGTGCCGAAAGTATTCTGTTAGATCTGAGACAAGGAGATGACCTGTCTAGCTACTTTGAATTCTCGGATTCTGTTCAAAGATGGAACTAATGAAAAAATAAGTAGTCTTACATTGATAAAGAAATTGATTGAAGAAATTCAATCCACTTATGGACTAAAGAAATGACTGAAGTCATTTCAATCATCGCACAATGGGCGAAAAAAATAAAACGATTCCTAACTCGATCTAGATGTTGAAAAAAAAAAAAATCATCAAATGCTGTGTAAAGTGCAAAGAAATTTATTGCGGGAAATGTGTTGCAAAAGTTACATTGTGTATTAAAGGTGTAAAAACATTAATGTTTCTATTGTTGAAATAACTATTGTTCGGTTTTATTATCTAAAAATGTGTGGATCCGTTTGTTTTCTGTTTAATATTTCCAACCACCCTGAAAAAAACAAAACAAATCATGGCGTAACACCTGATGGCATAAACTACTCACATCATACTCTCATTAACTAAGAAAATTACTATATAAAGAATAGAAGCTATATGTTCGAATCCTTGAAAATTGTTGAAATCAGACGTTCCAATGATTATTAATTTTACATTCATACAGTACTTTGGCCAAAAAAATATTTCCGTATCCAATCCTTAAAATATAGGATTATTTTTAAATCAGTCAAATTACCGTTTTCTTAGCTGATGATTTAAATACTATTGCCTTCCAATTTTAATGAAAAACCATTGTGTAACAAAATACATTTACGGTACCGAGACTCGACTTACTACTAAGAGAACCAATATGCATTATCAATTATTAAGAGTAGTAAACTAAGATATCTACCGAATAAAGTATTTATAAACAATTACTTGCAAGAAGTGATTACAAGATGAAGTGAGTCTAATGTATGTGAAAAAAAAGGCGAAAACAATTTATTTAAGCAATATTTGAAACAAGGGCTAAAAGGATTCGAATGAAAATATATTAAGTATTCACGGCTAAAAGTGTGCATGGGTTTATTCTGGATATGCGCTGTGTGTCATCCACACGGTTGTAATTTGTATTTAGTTGAAAACGGAAAGGCTCATTACACATTCAGGGCAATTCGGGCCTGTTTCAAAGGTTCATTGTACGCACCGAACAGCATTATTTATGACTCGGGCATTAATTCTTAAACTTGGGAACATAAATATGCAATATGCAATGCATCTTGTTCTGCGCCGTGATTGGCGCTGGCGTATGCTAGCGCTGCTTTGAACATTAATTGAAAAAACCCATTAGTTTAAAAACTATTGTCACTGTCCTTGAGTGGTCCGGAAACTAGTCAATACACCAGATATTGTTTAGAAAAAAACATACTGGCAATCGCCACTTTGTCTCGAGCGTCCGCTGATCTCGTAACCTTGATCAGCCGCCAATAGCTGATGCGGCTTATGAAGGAAGTACCCGGAGTCTCCTGTTGTGGCCACCTATTAATTATGAATAATTATAAGTTCCCCTCTTCTCGTATCAGATCTCATATCTATGTCATCAAATGAATATCAGAAAATATGTATCTATGTTTTAATATGTTTAATAAAGGTTATGACGTCGGTGAGAGTTGGGGGTGGAGCTAGTGGGGGAAACAGCCCACCACAGCTGGCCACCTATAAGAGAAACCAGACTAGACTGACTTAGCATAACGAACCGGACCGTCACTTGGAACATTAATGTCTCCTCTCTCTCTATCTCTCTCTCTGCACTGGCGATGGCTGTTCCACTCAAAATGGTCTTCTCATTCAACTACCTCTGCATCTCTCTAGCCTCGCTATGTTTTAGTCCGGCGTAGTCACACCCTACACCTTTCTAGTGGAATCTCTGACTTCGTCTCGCTAAAACTAGCACCTCTTTGGGAGAGACATCTCTCTCGTGGACGACGGTTGCCGTGGCCCTACAAACTTACCAGTAGCGTCTCCCATGGCAATCCAGTCTGCTTCTCTCCGGTTCACACTCGCCTTTGGGATCCGGACGGTTTTCACCTACCCTTAGATACCGAGTTTGAATTCGTGGTCATTCGAAGACCACATAAACAACCTATAAACCTAACCTGTTCCTCTTCTCCTAAACATTGTGCTTTGTCGGGGCTAGGTCGAGACTAGGCTGGCAGCCAGGGTGAAATACCACAGGTCTGCCCGCCTTATGTCTTTCTGGGCGCTCACCGGACGGTGGCTAAGAGGTTGTAGTGACCCTAGCCCGTGGCGGGCGTCTCCTCCCCACTTTGGGGATACTCAGTTATCTGAGCCCGACATCTCTTTTTTCGTTTTTGCATGCAAGGTGCTGAACTGTAAATATTGGATAAATGGCATCGCTGATATGGTGATCTAAGCGAATAAATTTATAAGTTATGGTTAACTTATCACCCGGTAGGGAAGATTGAAATTTTATTTTAATAAAAAGATTTCCTAACGGTAAAGTAAATAGTTCATGGTTTCTGTAAACAAAAAAAAAATTCGAGTAGTTATCGAATAATTGATGTCATTGGAAAAGGCTTAGACCAGCAGTGAGTGAGAAGACATCAGACGGAGAAAAATGAGACCAGGCGTTAAGGGCAGTTTGTAATTTAAGGCCTGTGGGGGGGGGGCTAAGGTAATCCTGAGGCGTGGATCGAACCAGTGCGGTTGTACATATTAATTCTCAGTTCAGGGCCAGGTGCTTCGGAGTCTGATCCTAGACTGTCTCATCCCTGCGGATTTAAAGGGAATCTTAATCTCACAAGGAGCTCCGGCAATAACACTCCTCACTTGGTTAACACCTGCTTCTAACCAATTAAACTTTCGCGTCATCGCGGGTGAAATATATGCGCTTAGGCTTTCTAGGTCCTAGTTTTGATTTATTAACAGGCAAATCTGTTAATGCCGAGTTAATTGCAGCAAGAAGTTACTAATGCCCTTCCATATCCATGAATACATTCGGAAATTACTCTCTATCTGAAGGCAGGTTAAAGACACAAATGGAACAGAAATGAAGGTCCTGAACTCAGTGCAGCCAATTATGATGAATGATACAAGGCATAAAGGGCTTGTTATTAATTATCCAGGACTGGAATGTCAGTTCTCAGATGTACCCAACGTTTCTTCTTGTGTTTTTAATATAAGAATAAGGACAAGCGATAAACAATTCAAATCATGTGTAATGAAGCATACAAACCTTGGAATGAAGTTATTTGTTTGTTAATCTTATATTAACCCTCACACTACAGCTAAATAATTTACTTCAAGACGATATTGTGTAGATTGGGGTTGCAATTATTTAAATATCTAACAGCCAATTTAAGAGAAAAAAAAATACTTATTTTAATATCAATATATCTGCCGACAAACACAAATTCCCATGTGGCATAATGTTTCTTTAATTCCGAAAACAGTTGGTCACTTGGATGATAGTTTCATGAGTAAGGCACTGACACATAGAAATCGCGTTCTCTTTTTTACACACAAAGAAATAAACCACAACTGTGAATCCACTCTATACACTCACTTATGGTTTTAAATAAATATGTATTTTTATTACATTTTAATGGTACATGGCACATTGAACATTTGTCCAAACAGTATTACGACATAAATCAACGTAGTAAAAAAGATCTCAAAAATTCATTTGAAAAATAGGCTGATCAGAATATTTTGTGCTATTATGACACATTTAAACAAATATTATTACAGATTACATAATTAGGAGATTTTTCCTGACTGACCTGTTGGTTGAGGCGGTGGAGACGTGAGGACCTGGGACAGTAGACTGAAGGAAGAAAGGAGAGCTAGCATCGGAAAGCTACTGCAGGACTTCATTTTCTTCACCATGTCTTCATCTTCCCATTTCCCTGCCACCTGCAACAGAAAAAAAATTTCTAGAATAGGGTGAAATGGGTCGTATAGGGAATACCAACTTTTAAAGAGGGGATGAGTGAGTTCTATGAGAGGGTGCGACATGGCATCAAATCTATTCGCGACAGAATAGAGAAAAATATTTATCCTTATATCAGTGGACTTTTAATAACATGAGTTTTATAACCGTTAGGCTTCAAAGGATGCAAAGCTTAACTTGATAAGCGATATAGCAATATTCATAGATAGTCCAGGCCAGGAAATCCAAATGATGATAATGAACAAAAACATTATCATTTTTCTTAAAATGACTCCCTTTTATTTATTAAGCGTTGCGGTTACATGCGGTGTTAAATGGGAGATTTAATAGCAAAAATATGATTTAATAACGCACAAAACCACTACGTAATAATTACTCGATAAGCGATGGCGTGTCTTCTATTTATAAGATGTAATGCATTCTACTTGGGCATGTAATTATATTGTATGTCATTACAACTATTTTCAAAAAACACTATTTACAGTAAGAATATTGTTTGTTCATTGCAGTAATATTTACTTATATTAATTGGTTTAAATTAATAAACATTCGATGTTATTAAATTACATATTGAAGGACCTTAAACATGAAATACAATATCTGAAGCAAAACTCAGCTATTAACTCGCGAAACTTCGTGAATATTCAACCCTTATACATAGAAAATATCGTCAACAAACTGTTCGCTATATATTATCAAATATTTATAGATACTAGTTGGAGGTATTCATTGATCCCCTTCAACCAAATGAAAGAGCGAACAGATTGATAACCTCTTGTCTATGTAGCGTTTGATAGATGAATTTGGTATTTCTATTACATTTTAATTCTTGGATGTGTTTGTTGAGGCATGAAAGAAAGATGTTAGAATTTCATCAAATTTATTAATAGACGACGTTTCGACATAATTTGTATGGCTGTATCAGGTGTGGAAGAGGCAATATGTTCAATGCTAACCACTGGAGAACTTACAATCTCACGCTCTAGCCATCTCACTCTGGTGCCAGATGCAGACATATACTACTGTCTTACTGAATGGTAATATAATGTATAATGTCATTCAATGATTAATTTGATGAAAATCTAACATCATTATTTCATCAACCCGTGGCGATAATCTAAGAAATAAAGTTTCGTGACCTATTTCACTATTAACTTTGAACTCCCAGTATTTGGCTAACAAGACAGATTAGTGTTCCTGGTTGAGACGTTTTTCACGTTGTAAGAAGAGACAAAGATCAGCTAAAACACAGGCCTCAAGTGGTTCCTCTCTACAGCGGCAACTCGTAAGACGAGAAGGGCCTCAGTAATAAAGAGTTGAAGTATCCAAGGCCCTTTGATAGGAAGGAATCAGATTTACATCTTAATGGCAACTGGCCCTTTGCTTTTACTGCCTCAAGAGTCTTTTCACAAGGTTTAGCTAATCACTTAAACTCTTCTAAATACATTAGCCGTACTTACCGGATACCTGCCTCTAAGTTATCTTTAACATCTCAGATCTCGTTTGATGTCCTCGAGGACTGTACAGCTGTTTTGGAATAGATTTTGTTCAAACATCGCGGATTAAGTTGAGCTTATTGAACTAGCCTTAGCTAACTCATTGATTTATATACCGCTGTAAATAATGAGTTACGAAGCAATAATGAGATAACTAAAGATAGTCATTTAACTCAGGTATGTGATAGGTAATGGAGAGCTCTTTGAAATTCTAATGGGGGAGTAGAGGAGTGTTAAAATCTTATAACCTAGCCGATAGCTTTAACTGTACTCCATCAATACTCGGTTATTTTGGGATTGATCAGAATCAGTCGGTAAATTGGCATTACCCGATCGATGTCTGGCCTAATAGGGTTTCCAATATTAAAGCTTTTTAAAGGCGGCTGTTTATGAATAATTCGGTCCTTAGTGATGTTCCTTTTGTCCCAACAGAAGAAAAAAAGAGTGGGCATGCTCCAGGTAAGAAACACTAAACTAACAGGAATCAGGCGTTAACTTTACGTTAAATAGTTACTGTGGTAGTTGTTCCAAGGATCAGTAGTCTCACTAGTTCTTTGTTATGGGTGATTTAATAATACAAAACAATCTATCGATGATTTCGAAATAATGGGATTACGAATTATCGAGAGTTAAAAAAAAAAATTAACGGGATTATCGGTTTGTAGTAACCCTAACTACATAAGTGTTAAATCACCCTATACTCTGGTGCATATATAATGTATTGTAATTAGATGTAAAACATGGTTTTCTAGTAATCAATCATGGAGAGATCGGCAGTCGTAAAACAAGTAACAGAGGGTCGAAGGTCTAGCAATAAACCTGAGAGGGTAGGGCACCTGACTGTCATAAAACAGAACCCGGCAGACCTTGGGTCACCTTCCGGCGGTCATAAAATCTAAAAGCCATGCCATAAAACAGTCCTTTAGGGCACGAGGGATCACGTACCTCGGTGTAGGTGTGACATCATAAACATACCCCTTTCAAGCCAGGCTCCGCCTTCCGGTAGCAAGGGGAGATGATATTTAAACCAGGGGGTTTCGCCCTGTAAGACTACTCTTTCTCAGCCTCCTCATCTCGACAGCCGCTGTCACACGGTCGCGTTACGCCAGGGCTCCGGGACCCTGGAAGTAAGTCCACTCAGTCTTCTACTAGTCTACACTCTCTCTGCCACACCTCTGCGCCGTCACCCTGTCTCACAGCCTCTAGCAGACCTCCTGACGACTTGTACCTATTACGCTGCCGATCTCCCGCCCAAACTCTGAAAACTGGTCTTATTCTTTATGAAACCTCTGCACCACCTCTTCTCCTGAACACAGTGTATTGTCGGGACACATCCCTATCATAAAATGGAGTTAGATATTAACGCCGACATGGAACATGGTCCATGTTATAAACTACAACAAACCGCACTTGTCACTAGGACTAGAGTGATTAGGCACTCCCCTAGTGGCAACCCGACACGGTTTTTATCAAAACTTCATACATGTACAAAATATAAAATACAAATTAGATCATTTCTGGTCACAAAATGATGCAAACTATTGATGTAAGCTTTCACCCAAACTTTATAGTATTTGAACAGGTTTTATTTTTAAAACATTTTATTTTATAATAAAACAATTATATTGACATTATAAAATATCCTTACGGATTTCATTATGATCAATTGTAAGCTAAATTTGGCTTTCAAAAGATCAATAAGCAGGACATAGAAGTAGGAATTGAAGGTACTATTTGATGTGACTTTTCCGGGACTCTTGGACTCAGTCGATTTTGAAATGAACACTCGGTATTACTGAACAAAACTACTTACTGGAATGGTCACTCGAAATCGCCTTAACAAAACACAGATAAAATTTAACAAGCCAAAATACGAAGAAATAAAATCATATTGCTTTCAAGACGTTAACGTTTACAATAAGTGATGTTTTAAAATTTCTGATCGATTGGTTAATTTCTATGTCTGCTCATAGACTGACAACTATACTAAAAAATAGGGACCGCTAACATCATCCTCGTCAATTGTCGTCAAATAGTTTAGTTGAGAAAAATTACGACAAATAAAGCAATGGGTCATTGTAATGAGTGATTTCATTCACCATGAAAATATATACCACAGCCAGAAACCCGTATAGTTGTCACCTTTCCGATTGGCTGTGAAGAAGGGAGCAAAGCAAGGATCAGGGGGTAATCCACGCTATCCCTGCAGTAACATCAGTAACACCGGCAGTGGAATCTGATGAAGAACAGGAGAGCCGCATACGCTCAGGAGATGAGTACAAAAACTGTCTTCTGCCATACCTCCCAGTGTCTCAAAGTTCACCAAAGAATCCAGGGCCAGTTCAGTTTCAATTTCCGAGAGTATTATTAGGTGATACCTGAAAATGGTCTTACTAGGAAATTGTTTACGGATAATGTATCCCTGTTCAAAGTAAGTGTTTTAAGCATCAAAGGCAGGAACTAGGATCAAAGTCCTTTTTTCCCTCTTAAAGCGCGTCACCAGATCCGAGCCAGTGGAGGCTGGCAAAGAGCTTGAGAGCCACAGACGTTCACGACATGATTGTAGAAACTCTCCATCGCCAGAACTCCCACTTTTCAAGTCGCTGTTTATGATCCTATGTTTTGACTAAAGTGCGCTAAAATAGCGAATCAACGATATATATATATATCGCACTATAGATACATTTATATATATTAGCGCTCTTTAGTCAAAAGTGATATATATATATATATATATGATACTATAATATATATATATATATATATATATATATATGATACTATAATATATATATATATATATATAGCGATTTAGGGACTTATGAGATACAACTGGAGAGATACCCCAATCCGTACGGATCAAGTATATCTCGTCCTAAAAAAGAGAGATTCCTCTCACTTCAAAACCAGAACAGATCATTATTTATAAAGCAGCTGCTATTTATATTAACGAGAATGGAATTCCTTTTTTTTTCCCATCTTACATATTTTTTTTTTTTTTCAAAGCTCTCAAAATTTTAAAAGAGGAATGGGGGAAAAATAAAATAACACGGAATTTATAGGAGTGAAAGGGATCCTTTTACTAGGAGGGACCTATTTGAAGGTTGGTTGAAGGAATTGAGTAGTGTGGTAGACCTCTGCTGAGGTGTAGATATCTTGGTACAGTGGTGAGAGTCCACTGAAACTTGAGCCTAGGCATGTAGTTCTGATCTGTTCAAGGGTAAGTAGCGTTCAGTGGTATGCCCGTCAGGGGCTTGTTGATTGGCCAAGGGCCGTAATGTCCACCATCACTGCTTTCCCTGACCTACTGGGTTGTTCAAGGGCAATAGAGTACAAAAGTGTTCTGTTGCACGGAGCAAGATTTTATTTGACCAGTGGCCGCTCTTAAAGCGATTAAAGTTCCTTTTCACACCGATCCAACGTGGAAACAAGTCAAAGTCCTTAACAATACAAACAGATTTATTAATAATTACTGTTATGTAACTAATCGAAACAATCGGGAAGCTCTAAAGGGCTATCCTGAAATACGGTACTATCCGCTAATAACAGTTTTTCAACATCAAAATGAGGACTCCATGATCTTTGAACTTTTGAATGTTTTATAAACGACAATATTTAAAAATCAGCTTGCTTCCTATCCACATTTGTAGGTATAAACGGAATATAATTCTCGCAATTAAGCACGAAGTATAAAAGCAGTTATTCATTGAGCACAACTCCGTTTAAATTTCAGTAAACTAGTTCAGTGAAGCCGTTAAATTATGAGATTAGTTTCTAGAACAAGTGGGCTCCTTCCCAGACTGATGGAAATTAAAGTTATGAAAGTTGAAACAAACTGATGAGGTATTAATGAGCAGATGTTTAGATTTCGGAACGAATGGAAGTGGGCGGGCAAAGTTGGAAGGTCATGTCATGTCGAAAACTAGCTCCACTCCAACGAAACAACAACTAAAATAAAACTTTATTATTATTGTCATTATTATTATAGCATAATTATATGACTCGATGTACAGATCATTTAGTTATAGGACTCCATGGCATCAATCGATCTGAAATCGTTAAGGTATATTTTACAAGTGCTTAAAATAAGCTGATTACTTTTTGGTCACAATACAATAACAGTATGGGAAAAAATAAAAAGTTTAAAAAGTTTACCATTCATATTTCTCCACTTCCAGCTCAGAAGCAATTTACGATATTAATTTCAGAGTTTTCTACGTGGTTAAAGTCTCGTTGGCTGTTAAATAAAATAAAAGAATTGAAATATGTTCCGACAGTTGAAGTATGAGAACCAAACAAAGAAAGCCTATTTTAATTCTTCTTATCAATATTATTGCAAATCACAGTTTTTTTTTATTCGATTGAATTTAGTAATATTAGTTAACTAGTAAATTCTATATTTTAGGCAAAGATACGGAGTTGTTTTTTGATAGCTTTTTCAAAAAACCAATGCATAGTTCCATAAAAGCCTCCTCATACCGGTTTTCAACCCTGTTTCTCTAATCTTGTTCAGATTATACCAATTAAAAAAAAACATTATCATTAATAATAAAGGTTTTTATCGAGTGGAAAAAAAAAAAAAATAATGAATCAATAATGGATTTTACTCTTAAGGTGGCTCATCTATATTCCTCTAAACTAAAGATTACCATAAGTGATAATAAGTTGTACCTTTAAGCCAAACTAGAGTTGCGAAAGTGCTGCCTACCAGATAGTATTCACTTATTTCTACGTGGAGATTGGCATGGGTTGAAATTTCGACAAATAAATGTCCATTTTTTGGGCTACAATTTATTATACTACTTCCGAGAAGTAGCTGTCCTTTCAGCACTACACAGCGCCTAAAGACTACCGTTTAACCATCGAAGTGTTAAGAATATGTACCGTGCCGTAAGTTACTTTGATAACGACTGGTTAAATATTCCGCTTTTTTCCTTACTATGTACGTAACATATTTAGTTTCCTTTCATAGTTCTTATATTAGTTAGGCCCACTGTTCTGATTGAAAAATGTTAGCGATTTGTATTGCTTCTAGGAAAAAAAAGTTGAGAAATAAGGTTCATGAGTTTGTCTTGTAAATTTAAGGCTTCATGAGCGTGCAGGAGTAGCGTCATATGTGTAGCAATGGGTTGCCTACCGTAAATCACTACTCAAATTAAAAAAATGTTCAATACAAGTAAGCAATTAAGTGGAATGCGGAAACATAGGGGATTCGGAATGTGGTATGAAAAAAAAATTTTTTTTGGAGGAGTTTGGAGCTGTAGTAATTTCAATAGACGGTATTTTTTCAAGGCGACATTTTTAATAAACTATTTAACAACTATTTAATAAACTATTGTGAGAAAATCAATCCATATTTCAGATCAATAGCTTAATTTGTTAGTTTATAAAATATCATGTTTCCCTTCCAGAATAATACGAATTTTTCCGTATAATAATAAAATTAATGTGTTGAATAATTTTTTTTTTCTCATTATATAATTTTTATAAAATAACAAAACCTGTATGCTATAGGAAATACAAAAAAAAATTGTGAATAGATTCGCCTGAGGATCTATAACTATCTGTAAATTTAAAGGGGCCATGAAAGAAAAAAAAAATGAATAATATCAATTAGATTCGTTTGTAGAGCTATATTTTGTAACAAGCGGATTTGAAACAAAAAAAAAATCTTATTATAATATGGATAAAAGGCCAGAGGATGCAGGTGGAAAATAGCTTTTAAAATTTTAATTAAAATAAAAAAAAAAAGTTGAATTTTATTTAACTTATTTATATCGCAAACTAAGCAGTATGTACTTGCATGTCAAACTGTTTTGACAGTCAAACGCACTTCAAATGATTGAATTACAAATAAACACCAGGAATGTCTCAGCACAGGTAACCAGGCAGGTAAATTACTAATGAATCTGATTCAACTTTTGGACAGAACGGTAATACAATTATTAAATTATTTATTTATTATTATCCATCTGCGCGCATGAGGGTCATTGGTGTAATAGCGGAGAATAGAATTAGAAGTATTAAACATAATTGAGTTTAAGCAAATAGATAGCTTACTTGAAATTACCTGTATTTCTTTCTGCTTAGGAGCTTAAAACCATTATTCAACGTTATAATTTGTTGTTAGGTCTAATTATTTGCAAAAGGGCTATTAGTAATTAGTAATATACTTTCTTATACTAGGATAAATTACTGATTTATTTATTCCCGTACTCACTCTGTGGGGTCGTAAAGTGGGAAATGAACGGGGAGAGTCACAACATTTTTAATCTGAAGAATTGCACTGATAATTCTCCAATGTAACTGAAAATGTGAAGACACATTCAACGATAGGACGATTCAGACCAGTTAGCTTTTGGTCTTAATAAGATGTAAAAAATATTAACAAAAAACGTGCATGAAAAATATTCTTTGGCGTTTTAAATGTTCTAATTTAAAATACCTTAGCTCCAATGCTATTTAGGATTAAATAAAAAATAGATTTTCACCGTAAAAAAGTTATTGATTATAATTGTAATTATTATTAAAACTTATTTCAAAAATGAAGATTTTAGAGCCTCAGGATCAACAATGGAAAGGACTGTACCACGAAATCTATGAACACAAATTGTTGTGCCCTTGTTGGTATTTTGAACTAAATAAACCTTTTTTTTTTTTTTAATATTTAATATATAATCTTGAAGTTGATTTCTTTTGAAAAAGAAAGAAATCTTTCCTGAATTTTTTTTTAATCAAAGCATGAAATTTCAGTACACTACATTTGTCACATTCGTGTTCTGATTATATGTTTTTTTTTAATTAATGAATAGAGTATTACTGATAAATTATTCATGTGCAATAATCTAGTCCATCTTATAATCGAAAATTTTAATTTCACAGTAATGTTATAGCAGTAATTTACGATTGAACTGTATTATATTTAATATTTTTAAACGCCCTAGTACGGTTGAATATAATGTAAAAATAAAATAAATTTTAAGTTATTGTTATTGTTTAAGCATAACTTATTGTTATTGTTGCTGTTAAGTTATTGTTGAAAATGAGCTGTTTCCGCTTTTAGCAGTTGAAATTCCTTATACCTTCCTCGCTTTGAGTGTCCGGGCTAAAAAATATGATTTAAAAAATAAATAAAAATCTGAGCATCCAAAAAATGTTCTGTATGTTTTACCAACTTCTTTGAACAGCCACAGCTCGACATTCTAGAATATTATTAATTACCAAACGACTGACTGTCTTGACTTACAGATAACAAAAATACAATATAAATATTTGATATTTATCTATGATTAATTTTAAATCAAATCGTACCGTTCGGCCGGCCGGAATGTGACTGGCCACATTTATTATATGGATGTGTTGGGATGATCATATTTTTTCTCTTTTGAATCAATTGGAATATATCAAATAAAATGAAGTATTTTATATCGTCTGCATTGAGCCGTTACAATTTAATGAATATTTATGAGAACTCGATACCTAACCCTCACAATAAATATTCTTTATGTAACTTTCTCTCTCCTTTACTTGTATTTCTTATTCTCGCGATTCCTTCATTACTAGTAGTATTCTATCACGATTGAATTGTTCCTGTTACTTTACTTGTTATCCATTACTCAATTCATGGTATGTTTAAAAAATAGTTAGGTCATATCTTTGTTTAATTTTGCGGATTTAATTTGTGATTCTCATAAAATGATTTACTTTTTATGAAGTTCATTATATAAAAAAAGAGCTTACTATTTTTCAAGGTCGTCTCATTCCTAGACTTTTAAAGATTTTTTCAGTCGGATATAAAGTGAAACAATATTTTCCTAATTTTGATTTTTTTGGTAGTGACTGCTTAAATACTTGGTTGTTCAGAAAATTTACTCATGACGATATTGAAATCGATCCAAGCGGGTGTCTCAATAACCACTTTTCTCACTATTCATAAACTCCAAAACTAACTCAAAAATTAGGACTGGGATGTAATGTAAATTTGGAATAAAATATAATAAATTGGTCGTAGATAATCAAGCGCCGTTTCTTCATTTTAGTTACATTATTGTTACATTTTTTTTTTTGTTTTCCTATTATTATGTTATTGGTATAGTTAATTTCAAGAATTCTGATTGGTTAAACAGTATAGTGTGACTAATTGTTATCCGACTAGTGTGGAATTAAATCGGAACACTAAGTTCAAGACTTCCGCTGTCGCGCATGTCTTCTCGAAATGGTAAAGGTGCGGTTCACTGCCCACCATTCCTCCGACCCGACGAAGCCCAATTTTTTTTTAAATCTTCTAACAAATCCATTATTTTATCTCCGAGAAAAGTTGATGTAATTGGGGAGCCATCTATTCTGAAAATTACTTTCCGCTTTTACTGGTATACTAATTTTTAGATGGAATTCAAGATTTTAACGAATTCAAAATAAATTAAATAAAAATGTAATTTACCAACATAAACGGTTTCCTCTTCCAGGAACGGAACACCGGAGGCATTTCAATTAATAAATAAAAGTTCCAACATAATTTTTTTAGTCTTAGTTAAAAAATATGTCTATAAGGGAAAGTTCTGTTTTCAGGTTTCTTATGATTTTTACACAGTGTCTTTTTTGGGTTTTGCGTCTCATAGTAAAGAAAACTTCCTATTCTAGGTCTCTTTTTTTTTTTTTTGAAGTATTCATTTGAGTTTTTTCAATTGTGTTTAATCGCCTTAAAATAATACAAATTTGTGACTATGTTTAAAATTTATATATGTATAATTTTTTGTAGTTTTTTTTTTGCACAAGAAACGCTTTAAGACGAAGAAACGAAGAAACGCTTAGATATTTCCAAAAATTAATTTTGAGTCAGACGAGACAGATTATTTTATGTACAGTAATATGATTGCCAGTGTTAACGAATGATAATTGACTAGAATAGTTATCAAATATGTTCACAATGACTCTCTGACGATGTGCTAAGAAGTAATTGACTGAACCTCTACACCGGGTGGGTGACATTACCTTAGATAAGTGTAGTTTGTGGTGCCTCTCTCCGTCGACAAATTCCTAAAACAATTCCTCAGGAGGATGAGTCAGTGTTCACTGTATTATTTGCTCTATTTGCTCACGTCACACAACACACTAATAGCGGGCGGAAGTCGGCACCACACACGCGGGCGTCACCTTCGGAAGATCCTTCTCGCCGAAGAAAAAAAAATCCCTCCGCTGCTGTTGATGATGACTGTGGCTGTGGATCGGCAACTTTTGAGCTGCCAAAAACTGTGACGTCAAAGGGCAGACAGGCAGCTGGACGTGCGGGGCGGTACTGACGGAGCCCGGCCCGGCGGGTCCCCTTCGGCTAAGTTCGGCAATTTCCGCCGTCGCATCGGCACCCCCGCCCTACCTTTGCTTCTTTTACGTACCGACAGCGGACCCCCTACCCTTTCCCATATATAAAATTAACATAAACTTCGCATTAGATTAAACCTCTTAAAAATCTGCTTTGTAATTCAACTTTTATTATTCTCCTACATTCCGTTTGAGAGGATTATCCCAAAAACATAAATATAATAAATTTATCCTTGATTATACTACCCATTTTAGTCATAAACATATCGTTTTATTGGGTGTAAATTACCCTTGTGTGAAAAAACCAAAAAAAAAACCTGTCCGTGCTTGAAATTTTTAAACTAACCGACACAACCTGTGTTTAACTATTATAATATTATAGTGTCTTTAATCATTCTAAATAATATTGGTGCCAATATCACAATTAACATTCCTCAAATATAATTTGTATTGCTCAAATAAACATTCACACTGCATGCTGTTTATCTCCTTAAGAATATCATATCAAGAGCATTGATATTGATAACCTTTGACCTCTTATGTAAACTGATACCATATTAACCTCAAAACTGAGTTGAGTTATATACTTTAAAGGGTAATTAAAAATTACTAGTTGTCTTGGGTAAAACTAATGTTTTAGTGGCTTTTAACCAAAGGAAAAATATAGTGACTTGATTGGATTTGTAACTAGTCCCACCGAAGATCACCTGAGCAAAGGGTTCTTTTGAATAAAGAGGTACCGTGCTCAAATTTCACTCCCGTAGCTATTTTTTTAAGTAAATAATCCAGTAGGTAATAAATAAATAAATTCTTCATTTTTATTTATAAGCCGCGTTATATGGTTTTCTTACTCCTCATGATTGACATCACCTTCCATTTTTTAACCAACCTATTGATTTGGAAATTTACCCTTTGGTTTTCAATATAGTTTATACCTTTAAATCCAAGAGTTATAGTGATAAATTATTTCGTTGAAACTAGGAAGATTTTAGAGGATACTAGAAAAAAAGAAATGAAGAGATGGAATGAAGGGAATAGCAATTATAAATGTGCTGCCATTGTTCTGTCCTCGTTTGCCTGTTTTGCAGCTCAAGCTGTTAGGAACTGTCATTAGGTGGAGGAATGGTAGTGCTATTTACAGTTCACCGCCCCCCACTAAGTGAAATGGCAACGCCTTGATTAATTCTTCTCTTCGCCTGTAAACTGACTTTCCAGGTGCCCATTGACTCAGCCATTCAAGTGGAGACAAATTAAGGTATTGACAGTCTCTCCCACTATTTATCATTTCATAACTCCAAGGTTAGCGTTAAAATTAGGTTGTTTAGAAATATGCTAATTAGTTTACCTTCACTATCGGGAAGTCTCGCCCTCATCGCTAGCTTTCAAGATTTCTCAAGTCCAGCTCAGGAGATGTTCAAGATTTTTCTTAAAGAGTCACGAATACCGACGGTAATAGCGTTTCAAAGATATTACAAAAAATAAAAATAATTTCTTTAGTTCATCCCGAGGTGGTTTTTAATACTTTTTTTTGTCTTATTTCAAAAATAAATAAATTGCCTAATTTTTTACCGACAAGTACCCTTAACACTAATATTCAAGAAACAATCAAAAGTGAAATGCAAATCAAAACGCACTTATCCCTTGACTGAAAAAGGACAATTTGTACTATTATTAATGATAAACCGCTCAACAAGAAATTACTAAGATGAGTATTCGAATCCGAGACACAATATCTGGTCTGGGGACTCTGCTAACCGTGCTACTCTGCCAAGGGTGACGTGCTTTCCAACCTGAATTATCTTTGGCATAACTCTCAGTGGAGACAGTTCGACCCCTAAGTTAATATTCTGAGAGCTAGTTTGCCCATGATAAGGCATCATATGAAAATGTTGAATTTTTTCATTCTTTATAATTATTATGCTATTATATTATCTCTTTGGTTAATTATGAATAATTACAAATACATAGTAATTTTTTATCATTATTTAAAACTATAACAAAACCATGGAGCTCCAAAAACATTTTAAACTTTTAAAATTACTAGTTTTTCCAAGAAAGGGTGAACACTGAATTATGTAGCGCTGCAGGCAAGCACATGGCAGTTGTGCGGAACAAACTCGATGCGTCAATATTGTATACATTAATATTTATGTGGTAGAAAAATATTCCACATGAAGGGCCTTTCAGTCTCCAAAATTAATTTTATTCCCTTCTATAATAATATATTCACCCCTTTCAGGTACAGCCGACATGTCTCGTGTATTACTTGAATAAAGAAACCAAAATCTATCAAAACGAAGCCATATATTTATCAAATTATATCTCCCTAGCTTTAACGATGCACTTAAACCAGCACATGCCACAGTAGTAACAGCTAGAAATCCTATTACAAGTTATATTTTTTATAAAACCGTAAAATCCCAGCAACATATTGTTTTATTATGAAATAATAAAATATTGTAAATGGCTGAAATATTTACTTAAGACAATTAAGTTCGTTAAATAGTAGTGTTGACGAATATATTGACGGCTACTACAAAAACATTTAATATCTTCTAAACAAGGATTCAATTAATTTATTTTTTGTTTTATAAAATGAATATAATCAGAATATCATATATTTTAATATATTCTAGCTATACCTCGAGAAAAGTTGGGACATCAAATCAACAATTGATCTGAGGTGACATGCGTCATCACCTGATATAAACACCATAATCCCCCCTGTCAGGCTCCCCCAGTTGGGGGCTCAGTTTATACCTGAGTATCCCCAAAGTGGCAAGGAGACGCCCGCCGCGGGCTAGGATCACTACAACCTCTTATCCGCCGTCCGGCGAGCGTCCAGAAAGAGATAGAGCGGGTGGCCCTATGGTCTTTCACCCTGGCTGCCGACCTAGGTGGACAGCATTGATTCGCTTTGATCTGACTCAATAAGATCATTAGAAGGTGTGTGTGCCCCGACAGTTCACTGTGTTCAGGAGAAGAGGTACAGGGTAGGTTTATAGGTAGTTTATGTGGTCTTGGAATGGCCACGAATTCACAGTCAGAATCTAAGGGTAGGCGAAAACCGTCCGGATCCCAAAGGTGAGTGTGAACCCGAGAGAGGCAGAATGGATTGTTATGGGAGACATTGCATTTGCAGGGCCACGGCAACCGTCGTCCGCGAGGGAGAGGTCTCTATCAAGGAGGTGCTAGTTTTAGCAAGACGAAGGCAGAGATTCCCTCTAGGATGGTGTGGGTCTGACAAACGCCGGACTACAACATAGCGAGGTTAGGAAAGAGAGATGCAGAGGTAGTTGAATGAGAAGTCCATGGTTTTGAGTAGGGCCGCAGGCGCCAGTGCAGAGAGAGAGAGAGAGAAGTGTTCAAGGTCCCGATTGTTTGCTATCAGAGCTCTGACTCAGGGGCTCGGGCTTGTATAGGAGGCTAGCCAGTAGGGTTGGGATAACTCCCCACCTACGACTGTATCCCCACTACTTCTTCCCCTATCGAGCAAGACCAGCTTTAATATTTCACCGAATTTTCCACAGATTTCCCTTTTATAAATCTTGGACAGTTATTGACAGTAACATAGAGTTATTTACTAACACTTTTGGGGAAATCTTATAATTTTTCATAACTATTTAAATACAAACAAATTTGTCTAAGATGATCAATTGACTGATTTTTGTTATATACAGCTTGCGAGTAAGTCCAAAAGACCGAAAAATATGCAATTGAAATCATCAAATAAAACTCTATCAGGATGCAATACAAAACCTCGCGATATTAATATCAATCAATACCACAGTAAACGAAAAGTCGTATTTGAACGTTCCATAAAATTCTTTTTTGAAAATAGAATATTCCCATCCAGCCTTGAAATATAGATTTAAGAGCTCATTCACACCTTGTGTACAATTCCGCACGCCAAATTTGTACTCTTGACAATCAAACCAACATTCATACAATAAGTATATGAATATTTTTCCCACTATGCCCATGCTCTAGAGGCGTTCTCTCGAGTAAACTGCTGAAGCTACCAGGGTTCCACTCTCTGACTGTTGAGCATGTGGCCTGACCTGAGAGTGGGCAAGAGAGCGCTCATAGCAAGACTGGGGAGACGCGTGACCAGTGGGATCCCATTACAATAGAACTGGTGAAAAATGCCAATTGGAAACCATTTTCTTTTTTACTGGCCATATAAAATAGACCGGCTGTTAATTGTTTGTACAGGTGATGTTAGTCACGGTAGCTTCTGTCCCGTCCCAAAACGCGGTTGAACCGCGTCGAATTAACACAGGCGGCAGAAATGTATACAAGGCTTGTAATTATTAACAATCTGAGGGTTAATTGCCTCTGTCATGCGATACCCCAGCACGCGAGCATCCGCCATGATGTGCATGGGGCATTTGTTATTAAGTCATTTTAGATTTTGTTAGAGAGTCGTTTTAATCATTTCAAGCCAGAAATAAATAAATTTATTATATTTATACTTCAAAGAATATTTTTACATACTGTTAAAATGATTTAGAGCCGACGTGCTTATCGATTGCTGTTCCTTGTAGTGGGAACAGTTCCGCTGACACGCACAGGTTAAACAATTAAAATACAGAACAAAAAAAATTATTCCGAATTTATTATTTTGTTGGCTACTACGATAGCATGTGCTGAAATAAAAGTGTTTTTTTTTCATTTTCTCTTTTATTCTCCTCGTTTCTACTCTATATGTCGGGTCGTCACGAGGGGGTGCCTAGTTACCCTAGCCCTGATGACGAAGTGAGGTTGCTTGAGTTTAGACCCTGGACAATCGTTTCATGACGGTTTTACTATCTGACTCCCTTTTTTTATAGGTATGTGCCCCGACAATGCACTATGTTCAGGAGAAGAGGTATGGGGTAGGTAGTTTGGGTGGTCTTGGAATGACCACGAATTCACACTTGGTATCTGAGGGTAGGCGAAATCCGTCAAGATCCCAAAGGCGAGTGTGAACCGGAGAGAGGCCGACTGAATCGCCATGGGGAACACTGCTTGGTAAGTTTGCAGGGCCACGGCAACCGTTGTCCGCTAGGGAGAGGTCTCTCCTAAGGAGGTGCTAGATTTAGCGAGACGAAGGCAGAGATTCCCACTAGGAAGGTGTGGGGTCTGACAAAACGTAGCGAGGTGAGGAGAGAAAGAGATGCAGAGGTTTTAAGAAGCAGCCAAGTTTCAGAGTTTTAAGCACAGCAGCCACGAGCCAAATAGTTCCCAGGCGAATGACATATAGGCCCCAAACCACCGGCCTTAAATACCCAGCTGGCCTTGCCAGTAGCCAATAAGGATTGCTTTTGTAGTACCCAATGATGTGCGGTTCCTTTGTTCCCTGACAGAGCCGGGAAGGTCTCCCGGCGGTTGGGTCTATACCTGCCCTGCCAGCTGGTGTCCCAGCTCATATAACTGGCTCCTAAGCATGTTTTATTGTTTACCATATTTACAATGATTTATATTTTGGAAATTTTATTTACATTTGTTTACAATATATATACAATAGAGTATAGGGTTATTTATTTTATGTAGCTAGCGGTCGCTACAATATATTTTACTGGTCTAAGATGGTCTATTAAGGTGTTGACATAAATTTACCGTTTTAAAGATTTGAATCGTTAATTTGATACCCAAATACAAAAAATATCTATTTTTTTAAATACTAATTAATCAATGACCCTTCATATTTTTATAGAGTTGTACTTACCAACATTAAATAGTAAGCTCACGTAAAATTTCAGTACTCCATCCCGAACATAAACTCACCAAGACCAATAAATCAAAATTATATTTTTCACTTAGACTACAATTATCAATTATACAAACTTTTAACAGGATGATTACGTAGCACAACTAATTATTATTAATATGGAGGCGAAATTTTGCTCTTCCGATAAGATATCATTTCTAATATACTCTTATCAACTGTAAAGCCCAAGTTGATGGAGGATTAAGACGAAAATTGCAAAACATTGGTAATACATCATTTTAAAACGCATTATTCGGTATCAATTACGAAAAAAAATCGTTTCTATTTAGTATCAAGATCGTTATACCCTAAAAGAGAACAATCCATATTCTAGCCTCGATATTGATGATACAATTGTCCATTAACCACCACTTAATCACTATGGATCAATGGTTATGGGGGATATTCAGAATTACATCATATTTACTGCTGCCCCTGTACTTGGAATTCAATTAATTTAGCGGATTATCGGAGCACTATAATTAGGACCAGTCATTTAGCTTAATCTTTATGGCGGTTTTGTGCAGTGTTATAAAGGGATTGTTAAGAAAAAATGACGACTACTTATTTATATATATATTCACACTGAAATATATTCAAATTAGCCGGTAAATAGAGGCAAAAAATAGTTTTTTTGTAAAGTAAAGAGTAAACTCGATTATTAGATATTTCTCACAATTTAAATTCACACAATTGTTTTATATAATAATATTTCTGTGTTTTTACAGAAATCCAAATAGTGGTATTCCGACTTCCCTTCACCGTCAATGTTTAAAGTACCACCGAAAATAATCAGATCTGAAATGATCCCCTTATCAAATGTGATTTATGTGCGCTTATAGTTAAAATGTATATATTTAAATACTATTAGTAAGTGGTAGCAAAGTTACCGGCTTACACACATATAATGAATAATTTTATATTTATATATGTATATATATCATTATATACCTCACCAAGTAGTATAACAACCATATGAAAAATCAGCCGATCCTTACCAAACTTACTTAATAGAAATCTAGACCTATACCAACTACATGTAAAGGAGCCAACCCGATAAATAAATTAGAAACGGAGATATAAAATAAAAGGTTTAAGGTTTTTTTTTGTTAATCTCATCCTTATTTTTAATTCTCATAATAGCCTAATTTCTATTGAGCTGTACTGAAACAGAAAAAGCTCTAAAGAGGTGGTAATAACATGGGATCTGGATAAAATTTTGATGAGTTATGAGGGTAAATAAAAAATAAGTTTGGTTACAAAGGTAAAAAAAATAAAAGACATTGAAGAAAAATGTTGCTTCTCTTGTGAATCTATCCAAAAAACATTATTTTTTGACAGAATTTTTAGGGTTGTTAAAAACGAAATTGAACTTGTTTGTTTCGTTAAACTTTTTTTTTTAATTAGTTTATTAGCTGGGTAGGCTCGGTTGACTTGATTTAAGAGATATGATGACTCTTATAGACTAAGAATAAATCGTAATAATTTTATAACAGTGATCATTAAATTAACTATTTTCTACTACAATTCTTGAGTCTGTTATAAAAACTACTATGCGTAGTTTTGCTTCGTTTGATCTGCTCGGAAATATGGCCTGGCGCCATTGAATCATGATGTAACTGTTAGTCTTTCTTTAAGTGTCACGTAGATTTTTAATGTTTCATCATTGGCAGTAGTCTAGCAAAGGTCGGCCCTATCACAGATCAGATCAAGCGAATTGTTTCAGTTGTCTTTACACTGTTCCAATAGTCGCTCTATCTTTTCATTTATTGTCGGATTGATTCGCAATTTCAATACCCTTTACACCGGCATTGCGAACATATACATTGAAACCTAATAACAATTGTATTATGTACTTATATTAGTTCATTTATATCATTGTATACTTGTTGTATTTATTAACTATTTATTTTTTAAGAGTTAACCCTTGATGAGCAGACCATCCACATTTTTAACTCAAGGCTTGAAAAATATAACATATTTAAATTAATTATACAGGATTTAGGGGGGTGATGCATTGCACATCATCATATGACTGACACTTGATCTATTAATTAATAATCTATTGATCAATATCATCATATCTAAAGATCTATTGATTTTCGATTCGTCACTATCTAATATGATAGGTGATGTTTGAGAGATAAAATTTTCATTTGAGTATTCACCGTTTTAGTAAGTCTATCTGGCTGTGTCTGGTCTTACTTATGCTAGAATGATTTATCACTTAACTTTACAGAATAGTTTTCAGAAGTTCTTTTATATTAAGTTAAATAAAATTATTTTATAGATATTGATATGAATATTCTCAATCTAGATAGTATATTTGCAATTTAATGAAACCGAAACTACATACTGATCCCTAGGTTATCCTCGGAATGTAATATAAAGGTGATAATCTAAGGAGGACTTCAGAGGTGGTGTTTAGCTTTGCGAATTCCCAAAGCCACCTTATCCACGGGCATTAATGAATTCATTAAGTCTCTTAACGGAACGGTCCCAATTCTGGCGTATAATCGCTTTCTGTCCATCGCAGTCTTGTGGCAATCACGGATTCTCTACTGGAGAGTCACAGATCTCAATTTCTTAATTTTTAAGCAGTGGAATGTCAAAACACTACATTCATGTGTACTTGACAAACCATGGAACATGCCTATCAAATCGGAACATCTATGAAAATATAGAGTTGCTGCTGTAGTGCACAAACAGCTCTTACATAGACCGAGTCAGTTTGTAACGTTATCAGTGACAGACTGGGCATGTTATACATCAGTGTAAACGCAGGGAAGACCAACTGCGTAATCTTCTCCCTCCTAAAGGGGAAAAAATCGTATAGTATAGGAGGGCAAGAGAACTCACCAGCTTTCTCAATGCACTATTTGGGTATAAAAATGGATAGGCATCTCCATTTCTCTACTCATTTTAGTAATAAAATAGAAAAAGTACGACACAGGTCTTACCGGCTATCGCACTTGCTAACTTCACCCAACCTGTCGCTTCGTCTCAAACTGATGATCTATAAATGTGTCCTCCGGCAAGCTCTGATGTACGCTGCCCCGCTATTTACCCACTTGACTTACAATAAAGCCAAATGTCTCTAAATCATGCGAAAATTGGTCCGACATACCTCATTCGAGAGGTTGAAGAACGCTGACCTGCACCCGCATGGTGTGCCGTCGGTGGGTGAGTTCATCCGCCGGAGACACATTAAGTTTTTTGATTCGTTGCAGCACCTAACCAACCCAGTGTTTAACACTATGGCCCCACCACCCATCCCGCATCGATGGCAGCAGACTGTTGGGGAAAAATTAGGTTAAGAATTAGTATGTAAGTTAGGTAAGTTTGATCAAAAAGATGAGCCCCATCACATATATTAGTCAGTTTAGTCCAGTCACGTATAATGTGTATCATTATACTTGTTTATTTATTTTATAAGTTTTATAAAATAACAAAACCCGTATATAATGTAGCGATGCTACAGGAAATACAAAAATAATTTGTAAATAGATTCGCCTGAGGATCTATAATTACCTGTAAATTTAAAGGGGCTATGAAAGAAGAAAAAAAAAATATATGTAGAGCGGGTTTGCTATTTTATATCAGATATAATCCTGACTTATCTTCACAACGAATCATTGGATTTGTTGCATTTAAGAGTAAACGGTGTTTGGAGCGTTGAAGCTTGAGCTCATTGTAGAGCATCCGTGAATATAAATCAGTTTTTACCCTCTAGATATCAATCTTATTTATATTTCGACGTTTATTGTTATTTATAAATCTTGGCTGCTGATTATTTGTTCTTGGTTTTTAATATATTTATAAAATAGACCAATAGATTTGTCTCTCCGTAAAATTTGGTACTCAACAAACGTTTTAGGGGGCTCTTTACTATCATTATCAGTTTTTATTGTCTTACTTGCCTTTTTCATCACTCTATATTTATAAAATTTCAGTGTTTAATTAAATATTGTTGATGACCTGTATATTTAAATGAAATGAATTTTTTTTGTAATTATACACTACATATATGTATATACAACAGTGTATAATTACAATATGAAATATGTAGTAAAAAAATATGTATGGAAGAAATCTTCATTTAAACAAGATTTGAAGGAACAACACGGTAGAACAAAAGAAATAATATTATATAAACAAGGAGAGTTAGATCAGGTAGTCTGTAATCTATATTTCCGCAAACAAAGGGACGAGGAAGGGAACAAAGGGGGGAAGGAAAGAAATACATGTCAAGCAACATTATTAATTACATCAAAATTTCATATATTTATTGTATCCTAGTTTTTGGCGAATCGGCTGTAGTTTTATGCAACTGAAATATCACATAATGCTGCAATATTTGATTTTCTATATTGTCAGTTTTTATTGTAGATTAGATCACACTCTCGATACAATTATAAGAAAAAAACAAAATTAGCATCCCCAAAATCCATTTGGTTGCTCTACCAACTGTGATAGTTCTGTTCGAGTCAATATCAATTTTATTTAGTCAAATACTCGTAATTGTGTGAATGAGCGAGTAAATGATAAACTGTAAATATGGTATGAATGAGAGCATTTATCTTATTACTTATCGCCTTATAAAAGGCAGATTGTAATTATAGCACAATAAAGGAGTATCAATTCAATTCAGAAATACTCGTAAAGACAGTGAGCATCGGACTATAGATGGCACAGGGTACAGCTGACAGACGCTACAGAGAGCGTAGAGCTAGTTGGCCTATGTTATGGTATAATATGAAAATATGTCATTATGCTAGCAAGATCGGGACTTGAACCCAGGTCCTTCCCAATATCTAGTCGGGAGCTCTACCACGAAGGCATGGTACCACGAACGACGACCTTCCAAATCTGGGGCACCTGTGCCCATCAGGTGCAAGAGTTAGGCCAAAGAGATTACAAAGGTTGTCACTCATGGCAAGGTAGCTTAGTTAGGTGTTATCAAACCTGACAAGAGATAGGAAAGCTACCGCGTTCCGCAATATAATAATATTCCTATGACTAATAATTATGCCACACATTTAATAATGATCATTTTATTTAAGTGACATATTCAAATGAAACAACCTAAAAAAATCTGAATTGATTCTATATATATTGGCTATGCCAACTTGTACTATGGTCGCCGCACGTAATGTACTTTTTCGATACAGGGATGAATTCTATCCATTTTATGCATTCGGAGTAAAGTTGTCCCCAATATTTCAGCTGGTGTGATTTGGTTTAACTGTTTTCTTCATCCATAAAAAAAAAAACTGACGCTTTGGACAACTGTACAGACTACTTCAAAGGACATCCCATCTCTCAATAGAAAATAAATTACTAATCTACAAAGTTGTACTTAAGCCAATCTGGATATACGGAATAGAGCTATGAGAAACAGCAAAAAAGTCGAACATCAAGCATATCCAATCTTTTCAATCAAAAGTCATGAGAACAATAGTAAATGCCCTTTAGTATGTCTGCGACAAAACCCTTCTTAACGATCTTAACATACCTTACATTCTTGAACTCATGCCTTCCAACTATATGAAATTCCATAGTAGCATCTCCAACCACCCCAATCCCGTAGCACAGTCATTGCACTACGCCACTCATTCCAATAATCCTCCTCAGAGACTGAAATGGGCTTGTGACCTGCTATAAATACGTGACAGTGGGAGTCCTAGCAATGGCCACTTTCACTAATCAAACCTCAACGTCTGTGGCTCTTGCGCTCTTCGTCAGCCTCCACTCGTTCGTATCCAGTGACACGGCTGACAGAGGAGCGTGGGGGACTTCCCAAGGCTCCGCTTTTTCTTTCGCATGTGAGGTAGGTGACAACCATGTGGATTTGGGAGGCCTCTGGGCTGTTAGTAATTATTGTATGAATTAGCGAGTGAATGATAAATTGTAAATATGGTATGAATGAGAACATTTATCTCAATTACATATTGCCTAATAAGGCAGATTGTAATTTTAGCACAATAAAGAATATAATATTCATAAAAACATATAACGTCACAGCTAGCAATTATAATGTTTTATTTGTAGAAAATAATTCCTAACGAAGAAAATCCTAAGAATTAAGTTCAGTGTTGTCAGCATTTTTGTATTTGTCCCTCAACAGTAAAAAAAAAAGAAGGGAAACTCCCGGTTCTATCTCTTCTCTTATTATATGAATGATTTATTAATTTATTATGTTGGTTCGGTGAATGAGAGACAAGTGTAGAAAAGAGGCTGTGCTCAGAAATACTGAGTTTTGCGCTAAGAAGCTTTGTCCTAAGGCTTATAGGCAGTCTAACCCCCAATTTATTTCTACTCAGTTCATTCTGTTACTCTTATTTATTTGTCTTTACTTTGTTTTTACTTCTTTATTCTGTATTTATTCCTACCCCTCTGGTTTTTTCGCTACCGCGGGTTCGGCTGACTGTGTTAATTGTGGTAGCTCGGGGATTTGAGGTTGAAATATATTCCGTACAATTAAGCAATAGCGGGATTAGAAAGGGATCGTTAATTTCGCTTTCCCTCTTGCGGGAGCCCTTTGAAAAAGTAGTCGGCATTAGCAGTGGCTTTTCATCCACAGATATTTCTTCGTCTGAAAGCAGGACTTTGCCGAACTGGCCTCTCGTTTTAATTATATTTCTTCATCATCAATGATGAGCTTAGCACTTTGCTGACCACATTAGTTACCTCTCAACATTTAGCTTTCATACAGTAGCCGGTGATTTTTAACTAAAATGTTATATACTGATTCAATTTACGTAAAATTATCAAGCAGAAATGACAGTATTTAATAAATGTGCAATATTGGCTATTTCTTGTAATAGTATTATTGTTTTGAAACTCTTAAGGAGATATTGCGATTGGCCTTGTTATTAATAGACATATCAATAGTAAAAACCATGTAGTTTTAATAGATAAGAAACAGCTATCGCTAATATTTTTTTAAAAAATAAAAAAACAAGAAACATTCACTTCGTTAAAAACGTCAATATAACCCATGAATTTCTTAATAGTAACCCCCCATCTAACCATTCGCACTTCGAGTTCCTTGTTGAGATTAGTTGCAACCTAAGTCCTGCCCTGTATGATGTAGTGTATTGACCTCCATACGTGCCTTTTGAGTCACCTCTCTAAAACTTCGATCCTTTACACCAATATTTTCATCTCCCGTTTCCTAAACACTACTCTCCTGTGGGATTGCAAGGATAAGCGCTACATAAAGGACGTGCTCTTTTCTCTCCATCTCTTCATTGTTCCTTTCACTCCCACCCACCACACCTGTAAGGCTGATACTTCGCTGAATCTCCTCGTCATCGACTCCCACTGAAAATCATATCTCCTCTTCTCAGATGCCTGTTCCTCAGGATTACGTCCTCTCAGGACCTAATCCAAATTTCATATAATAGTCGAATCCTATACTTTCTTTCTAAGACCATAACCTGCGCTATTTGGATGCCCTTGCCGCCAAAAATTTCTACTGGATTTCGATACCCTGGATTGGAACATTGTTTAATCTTGTTCCACAATTGGCTCCATGGTAGGCATTCTCACTGCCCTCCTCAATACGTAACCATTAGAACTGTCATTCAAATCAAACTAAATCAAAGTTACCAAAATGACAGCGTATAATTGTCGAAAGTGCTTGTTTCACCAAATATGTTTTCATAGAGGCTAAAACTTATTATACCCTAAAAACCTCGTTCCATCAGCACGGAATCATGTAATAAACTAAAGTTTATTTTTGAACAATTTGTATATAGATGCGATCTATAAATCAGTTTAATCATGTACGTTTTTTGGTTTATCCTGGTATACTTACATACATATATAATTACGAATACTTACATTACCAATGCATATACATTTACCTCAAATCCGACACAACGAAGTTTGCCTAAAGCCATTAGATTCCCTTGGTCCTATGATGACCGTTATAAGGAAATCGCACAGTAGTAAGATTTCTACAGTCTAGAATTCGATTTTATTGTATTGTTCTTCATAAACTGCTTTAACATATTATGATCATTAGAAGGACAATTATCTATTAGTTCCTGAATATTATTGGAACATAACATGTATATCTTTAAATGATTTACTTGCTTTTAGTATTTGCATTAATAATATAACAAAGAAATAACATTGTATCACTTATTGTTATTATTATATATAAACCAATAATTAAGAAATTAAATAATAATCAAGTAATATTTAACAAACGAACCCAATAACAATACTAATCAATAAGAAGAGATCCATCGACGAGTCCTAACTTCCGCTAACAGCAACCACTATGTCTCAGTTTTGTGAAGTGGACAGAAACCATGTTTCATTTTTGGATTGAAGTTCAAATACATCGCAGCTAATAAGTGAAAAAGTGATACCCAAATATTAATATGTATATTCCTAATATCTATAATAATACATAGATAATAATAATAATTTATATGGTGGTTAATCATCGGAAAAGCAGCCCAGAACGTTATTTGGTAACGTAGCAGTTATTTAGTGATTAGTAACTAATCATAATTTCTTTTCGATAACGCCACAGCGTTATGAAACCCCCTTACTATGGAGCATATTCCCTTTCCAATTATTGGACCAGAAATCTATTGCCGTAGGTATACGAGTATACAAATCGCACGGTCCACTATTATATTTTTTTTTGTTTTGTTGTTTTTGTTCGATTTTTAAAAATAGAAGGAGAATCAAGAAAAAGAATGAATGATTTGGGGGGGGGGGGGCTTCACTGCAACGATGGTAAAGCAACAGTTTTTAATTAAGACACAGAAATTGTTTTCCTTTCATAGAGACTCGAAAGTCACTGACGAAGATTACCGCCAGAATCTCCAAGCTCTACCTTATCTCGCCTTTCGTCTGTGAATATTAAAGAGAACGAAAAATGTCTACCCTTTTAAGGTTAGGATACTATGACAGTTTTGGATTAGATGAAAAGATTGTGGTTTTTATTTATTTATCTACTATCAATTGAGAACTGTTTTGAAGAATAATTGAAGAATGGTTTTTAACCACGTCCTTTTGACAGATGCGTATCCCTTACAAACAGATGATCCAGCTTGCCAGAGAAGTAGATCTCACACTCTTCGATCCACAAACACAAAGTTATACATTAATACAATGCTAAATACTAAAATGGCGTTTAAATATCCGGATGATACGGAAGTGTCGCATTTCTCACGTCAATGAACCAAAACCGTAACCCAATTACTACTCACTGACAAAACAACTTACCACCAGTACGAACCCACTAAACCCATAAGGGTGTATCAAATAAAACTGAAGAAGAGTCTTATTCGCTCCTTAGAACCCATGGGAATTTCAGCAGAATCACTAATTGCAACTATTGCAAAGAAAAGGACTAATGGATGATTGAATAACTTGTCAGGTTATACTACTTTAACCAAGGACTTTGAATTGACCCAAAAATGTAAATTGATGTTTTGGAAGGCTATATATATACCTTTAGTAGTTCATCGTAGTAGTAGCTATGCTTGCTTCGTTGGATAATAGTTATGGGTTCAAGCCACTGTACCGATGGTTGAATACAAATTAATAGGACAACATGAACAGCAATACAAAGATATGCAACTATATGAATTGGCGCATAATAATTCAAACTTGAAAGGAAATACATAAAAAGGAATTGTTCTTCTATTGCAATGAATAGTTAAAGGGGCAAAGCATAAGTGCTGACGCCAAGAATTTTCCAGAGCCCAATACATAGTATGTACACTAAGGAGGTCACTGATCAAATTCAAGTTATAGTCATCAATTTTTCTCTTAAAACTTATGAAGGATCAGGTAACCATTTAACAGAAGCAAACTAAGTTACTACAATGGCCTAGAGGAACGGAAAATCGCACGAGTTTCACGTGATGTTTTTTTATTTCCTACAAAAATTTAAAAAAAAATTGTACTGGCGCTTACTGAGAAGCCAAACATGGATACTATTTCAGTATTATATAACCAGCCCACGAGTGTGCATGGCTTTATCAAATTCTAATTAAATTAATGAAAAAAACAAACCAATGAATCTTTTTGACAAAAGTTTCTTCATTTTATTTTATAAACCTTCTTCACCAATAAAAATTAAAAAAAAAAATGTTCTTCAAAAAAGAAATTTCTGTTTCGTATTACTTGGGCTCCTGTAAATAACTGTGTTGTTCCATTAAATGTCCAAGCAAAGGGCGAACAGGACATTATTATAAAACGAAGGGCATGGATAAAGTACTTTTCAATCAACAGACATTTTTTTTTTTTTTCAGAGTGATGTATTCTGAATGGTAAAAAAATATGTAAAGTTTAACACTAGCCACTCGATGTGGGGAATTTCAAGGAACGAAAATTCCAAATAATGCTTAAAAATACTATGGCTAGGACCATTCAGACTTTAAAATTGCCATTTAAACATTGACTTTGTATAATAATAAATAGCTATTTTCCCATTAATCTATTTAATCTATTAATGTCCCTATTTTGCGTTTTTAGACAAGTTGGACAATCACAAATGAAGAAAATATTAGTTCTATTCACTAGGTTATGGATTCACAAAATAAGAGTCAAGAATTCATGAATGATAGGGGCATTACTCACGTCTATTTTCGCAACAGTAGACCGCAACATGCATCCGCTGTAATAAAAAGGTTTTTGTTTTTTTTGGTTTGCTGAAATATCACTACTTTGTTAATTGGTAGTCATGCTGTTTTATATTAACGACATTCGAAACCATTTGTTCTCCTGCGAAACTATAAATTTAAGCAAAAAAGTAAATGAAAAAGTATCCATGGGCCTAAGGAAATGGCCATTTCGTGAGGAGGAGCAGTCAGTCAGTTGGTACTGATTCACTGCCGTATGCCTAGAGAATCTTTTTAACGGAATCATGCGATATTATCAATAGCTCCTATCTGCACTGAGCCAGATAGCACAAACTGTAGTCTCATTCACAAAAATATTCTTCAGAATTCGGAAGGGTATTTACTTAGAAGGAATTTCCCCTTTCAGGCTTTTGGCAATCAAGCTTCAGTATTTGTCTGGTGTATATAAATATAAGTTCTAATATGTGTAAGGCCGTTACGTTACGTGCCAACCTATACGATCTATGACCAGAAATAAATACTGCCAATAATCCTGTTTTTCCAATATAATTTACTTTACAATAGTGGGGCTTGAAATATTGTAAAAACATGTGCATTATAAAGAAAAAAACTATAATGCATCATATTTTCTCGGAATTCTCATTGTCACATATAATCTTGTTGTACAGTTTAACATTACTGATTGTCACAAAATTTCAAGCAAAAAGTTATCAAATTTGATGAGTGATGGTCAAATTGAGTTGATAAGTTGTATTTATCCAACCAGTTATAAACCTGTATTAATATTTATTATAATATATATTTCTAATAGGGACAGTTGATAATCTTTTCAATTATAATACCATAAGCTAAAAAAAATGTTTTTTTCGTTACTTTTCCATTTAGAGCACTTTGTTAAATTGTGAAGTTTGTAGTGATCTTAGATCTAGAGTTTCATAGAATACATTTATAGACCATGTATCGATATACTCTTGTTACATCAACATGAGGACTTCATGTGTTAAGCCGTTCTCATATTATAATACCTTTTATAACCTGATGCACAACGTTTTTCATCAATATAAGCCTATTCTTATAATTAAATCCAAATATCTAAACGGAAAATTGTCTATTGAATCTAATTTATACTCCAATGAAGCCTGAAGCTTATTATAAATTCAAGAAACAACTAATTTTTTCAGCATCCGTAACGTTAGAAAAACACTTATTTTTACTGACACTATCAATCAATATATCTTTATTTGAGCCAATAAATTGGCATTTTACACAAACTTATGTATTGAAAACAACTAAATAGATTTAGTTACTACTTCCCACATCTTTATTTTGTTTTTATATAAATACTTCCTCGTGACCTGCTATAAATACGTGACAGTGGGAGTGCTGGTAGAAGCCAGTTTCTCCAATGTCCTGAGCGTATATGGCTCTCACGCTCTTGGTTAGCCTCCACTGTCTCGTATGCGGTGACGCGGCTGGTGGAGGAGCGTGGGGTACTTTCCAAGACTCAACTTTCTCTTTCGCATGCAAGGGAGATGACAACCATGTGGATTTGGGAGGCCTCTGGGATGTTTGTGAATATTGTATGAATGAGCGAGTGAATGATGATAATAAGGCAGATTGTAATTTTAGCACAGTAAAGAAGTTATATATATATGGAAACGTATGACTGGTGTTTTCTAGGCCTAGAAGAGGGGAACTTCTATTTATTCGTGGTGAAGAAGTGGGTACACCGATGGACATCAACTATAATTAAAATTCCTGGCTGTACCATGATAAAAATATTTACACCGATAAATTTATTTGAGAAAGGTCATTTACTTTGGCAAAGAGGAATCGCTTTGATGTCATTGGCTTGTATGGGGAGACGTGGGCACGGAGATCGTCGGGAACTTCCCATCACTCTTTTTCCGCGTGAGAGGTCTAAGGTCTAATGTCTCTGTCTAATGTTTAAGGTCTAAGGTCTTTGTGCTGTTTGTAAATACTCTGTGAATGAGCGAGTGTCAATATAGTAAGAATGAGAACAGTTATCACAATTACCTATTGTCCAATGATGCAATTGTAGTTTTATCACAATAAAAATAAATAAGTTTCCCACATTAAAGTTTTATTTTTTAACCTGATCCTTGGACCAACTAGTTTATTAACATTTTACCTACTGGTAGCAGACATGATTCCTGCATGTATATTTGTACATATAAAAAGGAGGAAACGTTACCTTGGGGCAACCCCGTTACAAGAATACACACTACACATAAATTTTTCTTCATACCCTGTGCAAATTGCCTCATCCCCTATACCCCATCCAATCCTCCCCTTAATCTGACATTTATCACAAAACGTGTGCAACGCTCCGGTGGAGTAGACCCTCATGGTGCGCATCCTGCAAATCGAGATTTATTCAGGAGCTAACCACTTCTCCTCCCTGATAGGGCAGAAGGGATTGCTTTCTACGGGTTGCGGCCCGGGCGCTGGCTCTAATGGTACGGGAGTAAGCCGTAGATCCTGTTATAAACGCCCCCTCGAATAAAACACCCTCAGATCTCTAACAATTAGAGACAAGTTAGGGTTCGTCCGGGATTGGATTAGTGGCTACGTGATTAGGAAAGCAGGCTGGGTCGATCCCAGGCCACCTGCTACCCTCCGCCTCCTCTTCACCGCTGTTTCTTCCGACAACATTCTTCCGTCTTGGAGGAGTTCGCGATCTTCTAAATGACTTGATCAAATGGTCTAATGTTATAACATCTAGAGAACTAATCTATGACAATTCGTTAAATAATTCTTCTCGCCCGCAGTCAAATACTTTATGAATACACACAAACAGTATACAATTAAAACAGGGAAGAAACAACAAATCATGTACTGGCTGAGACTTCAAAATTAAGGAAAACCACCTTCGCCCTATGACGGGGGTTCAAAAAAGGATTGGTCTTTGTCTTAAACTGGCCACATGGAAGATATTGGTTTTGAGAGTAAAAGCGATGTAAAAGTATTGAGTGGTACAAGGGTGTTGATTGTGAAAAGTGTGATGCACGTAACGATTGTGAATTTTATTGACATTTATCTACAGTTCACTATCACTACCTAACAATATAGATGTTATTAATCAGGACGTCAATAACTTTAATTTTATATCCTATTTAATATGATAAAAACCTATTTGTTTTTTAATCACATGAATTTGATTTGTAATTCATCCAGATTTCATAAGCCAGCTTTAATTTATAGTATTGCTGTGTCATTGACTAAGACGTTCATGTATAAAAATTCATCCCAGTATACGAAATAGGGATTGAAAATATTTCGGTAATTCGCTTTAATAAACTGTAATTTAATGACTTTACGTAATTACAGTTGACTTTGGTCCTATCACTTATATTAAATTAGTAATCGAGATTTTTAATTTAATACAGTTCTCCAAGTGACAGATTTTTAATTTTTTAAATAATCACTGTTTGAATTAATTTTCCGAATACGATGGTAATTACAGTTTTAATGGTATTTTTTAATTATAGTTTTAAATTACATATTGCTGATCGCCACCAAGATATTTTATCGATTTCAAATTTTATACTCAACTCAGAAAAGTATATTGTTTAATAGCAACTAATTAATCAATTAATAACCTTTTTATGCAACATTTTATTGTCGATGGCACAGAGGGTACTCAGTCTTCTGGACAAACGGACAGAAATACTTTGATTTACTCGTTAAAGCGTCTAATTTCTGTAGTCAACGTAAGTAGATTCTAAATTCATCAATCCATATCGTGCACAATATTAGTGCATAATATCTCCTCAAACGTAACATTACTCTCAAAGAAGCATTCATGGCTACTTCCTATCCTGTTAGGCCACCGAAGATACAAAGTCTAAGATCAAATTATAAGCACAAACATAAACCCTTTGAATGCAATTTTTTAGATTCACTAATGTAAGAAGCTAGGCCCTGTTTACTTTAAATTAGTTTATTATATTGTTTTAATAAAGACTATTGTTGGACGAGCACACCAATCCGAGGATTTAGTAGTAACCCATTCCTGTGCACATACGTGCGGTGAAGGTGATTGATTGGCAGCGACTGTTTGAACTAATGATTCGACCCTGGCGAATCAATACACGAGATGACCATAGGTAACTTCCCTGTTCCCTGTCAGTCTTCGTTCCTCGTCCGACTAACTCTCGTTGTTTCTGAGAAGTTCCTCATGGAGTATTCACCAAGGCTGATAACTTTCCGACGGATTCATCTTTTCTTTCTCAACTACTTCTAATGGAGCGGAAACAGAAGACGTTGCTAAATAAAATACGGAATAAGAGCCACTTTTACGATATATTTTATAAAAGTGAGAGTGCCCGTTCATAAAATATCTCCTGGAAATGGCCATTGCAAAGAATCCTTTATAAAGTGAATTCTCTAAATAATTTATTATTTGTCTTTTATACAGATAGAAAAGATTGATAACAAAACTATTTAATACAAGCAATAATTTGAAAAAATTATACTTGTTAAATTTGTTCATGTATATTTTAAAACAACTCAGTCAAACTTTGAACCACTCCACAATATAAAGCCTCATCTGAGAGTATCCTTTTATTTATTTTTTTCATAATATAGAAATAACTATTATCTTAGTGTGTTTAAGCATCTATGGTCGGCTCAAAGTTATCCTGGGGTGTCAATCATCATGCCTATTTGACGCAGGTATATTAGGTATATATTTATAAACCAATCAGTAAATTTTATTTATAATAGCAAGCAATATAATTATGAGCTAGTCCTACATACTTGTTGGTTGTCCTTAAAAAGCTTAAGCAACAACTTTCGGGTAATCATAACTTCAACTTTTGTGCTTTTAAAAATGAGCCAAAAAAAAAAAACACGGACAAGCTATGTTAGCCAACGCCACTAGTTCTACCCAGTGCAATATTCATCAAATATCTGATGCATGTTGAGAACTTTCTTCAGTCCACATCTACTGCATCCAGCCACCATCTTCTTGACCTTCTACTCTTGTGGCGTAGTAAATCTTTCTTTGGAGTCGCATTTTGGACAGTGTACTAAGCACACCTATATTTAAAAGTAGGCTAATTATGCGTCACCATATAAGCCACAAATGCTTAATATATGTCCATACTTATAAGTTTGTTATTTATTTATGTATACACTATCGTATGGATAGTTCTATGAAATAATAAGAGCTTGTACTCATATGGCTTCGATTGAACCACAGCTCGCTCTAGAATTTTTTTTTCCTTTGGGCTGGAACATTACAACAATAATCACAACCCTTGCATGTTTCAAGCCCCCCAAGTAGGCCTCTGTGAAAGAGAATGTTGTCAATGCCCTCCGACAAGGCAAAGTCTCACATTCAAGTTCCTACCGTTCTATAATTAACCCAGAATCCTAGTTGATGTATGATTGAGAGCAGAGCGGGACAGTATTTGAGGTTTGGCCGTAACCAAAACCACAGATATTCGTCCTTTCATCTCCCCATTCACCCTGTGCTCAAAAGGAAAACATTTCCCACGTCCTCCTTTAAATACGCGATGACATCAAAGCGATTCCTCTTTGCCAAAGTAAATGACCTTTCTAAAATAAATTTATCGGTGTAAATATTTTTATCATAGTACAGCAAGGAATTTTAATTATAGTTGATGTCCATCGGTGTACCAACTTCTTCACCACGAATAAATAGAAGTTCTCCCCTTCTTGGCCCAGAAAATACCAGCCATACGTTTCTGTATATTATATATATATATATATAACTTCTCTATTGTGCTAAAATTACTATCTTACTACTAGGTAATTGAGATAAATGTTCACATTCATACCATATTTACAATTCATCATTCACTCGCTCATTCATACAATATTCACAAACATCCCAGAGGCCTCCCAAGTCCACATGGTTGTTACCTCCCTCGCATGCAAAAGAAAGAGCGGAGTTTTGGGAAGTCTCGCACGTTCCTCCGTCAGCCGCGTCACCGGACACGAGCTAGTGAAGGCTGACGAAGAGCGCGAGAGCCACATGCGCTCAGCACGTGATTAGAGAAACTAGCCATTACCAGGACTCCCACTGTCACGCGTTTATAGCAGGTCACGAGGCCACTGCCGTTTTAGTCTCCGAGAAGGATTATAGGGATGAGTGGAGCAGTGCAATGACTGTGCTACGGGATTAGGGTGGTTGGATAGGTTACCGTGGAATTTCATGAACTTGGAACGGATGAAATCAAGAATGTAGGGTATATTAAGATCTTTATAAAGGAATTTGTTGCTGGCGTAATAAGATGCATCTACTATTGTTCTCAGGACTTTTCATTTAAAGGATTGCATACGCTTGATTGAAAAAACCTTAGGCGTCAGTTAGAGATAGGGAACTGGTTCACGACTCAGCTGAAGCACACTTGAAGGCGTGGATGTAGCCTGGCGTCTGACCTGCCTATATAAGGCCGAAATTCGGAAACATTTTCCATTCATTCAGAACATGTCACCTGAAGTAAACACCACTTTTTTATATGTTAATATAATAAAATAATAAGAGAAGTTACTAGACCTCTCGGCTAGTTTTTAACATGTATGATTTACCAAGATATATTGGTATATATACCAAGATTCGACCGAATCCTGTATATATATATATATATATATATATATATATATATATATTGTAACATTCATGATATTTGAGAATATCATGACCAGCCACCCTCCCACTTTGTCCAGCATCAGCCCTTATGCTCTTAGGAGTGGGGAAGAGATAAAGGTCAGTCTTAGCCTAACAGCCAGAGGGCGAACAAGAGCAAGACCCCGACTTGGCGGTATCCAACAGAAGAAGAGGAGAAGAAGAAGAAGAAGAAGAAGAGGAGATCAACAGTAACGTTGATTGGATTAAACGGAGATCATCGATTGGGTGATATAGATATTGTTTTTTTTATTATTATGGATCCATTAAAAAAAGATTGAGCTCAATTTTCATTTTTTTATATAACTAATTAGTAGTAACTATCCTTGTTCAAAAGGAATTGTATATTTTTTTATATAATTAATGTCAGCACTATTTATAATTATAATTATTTGTTATAACCATTTTACTTGTATATATTTCACAATTCCCAGTTTCTCAATTTATTAATAACTATAACATTAGCCTTGAGATCGGGCGATTCAATCGGGATAATTTCCTATGTCGAAGACATAAAAACAAGTTGAATTAAAGATCTCATGACGGACCTACCAAATTAGTTAAGGTCAATTGATATAATAAATTAGAAAATAAAATGGTAGAAAATGAGGTAGGTTTCAATGGGGGCCGCTCCGGGATTAACTTCAAAAATTCTAAAGAAACCAAAGGAATTGTGAGGTATTGCATGTTAGAATAATAACTAGAACTAACCAATAACAAATTATATTTTCCTATAATTTTACATTTGTTACACAAACACAGACACAAATGACGAACACAAACATGTCCGGGTCAGAGTCAGGTATAATAGCGGTTGGGTCAGAAGACCCCCCAGCCCCCGACCCCGAACCCACGATAAATCATGCCAAGATGTTACAACTAATCCTTGCCCAAATAAACAGTCAATTTAACGCAATTAAAGAAAATAATAAAGAGTTGAGCGGGAAGTTTGATCAATTAAGGGAAGAAATAAAATCGGGAAGATCGGCTAAATTCGAACAAGGTTACACGGATGTAAACGATAAATTAGATAGACAATTACGAATTTGTGAGGAGAGAAGACTCCAAGTAAATAATAATGTTAATTCAAAATTAAAAGAAGAAATCATTCTATTGAAAAATACGACAGATCATGAAAAAACAAATTTAACAAAGTCACAACTAGTTGATGCTGATTGTCAGACAGATCTTAGCTTATATTCAATTAAGGATAATGAAGAGAAAATGACTTCATTGGAGGATGAACAGAAGATTGCAGATAACAATGATGAGTGTACCTCACGTCAACATGATCTAATAAAGCTTGACTATGAGAATAATATGAGTTTGTTGGAAAATAAATTTTCAGAGTTAGAAGATACAGCGAATATTAAGAAAGGAGAAGTGATTTCATTGAAAGATCAAATTACAGAGCATCAGCAGACAACCAGCGATAACGTGAAAAATTTAAAAATATTTCAAAATAAAGTTTTGGATATGAAGAAATTGGAATCTCAAGTTCCAACTCATCTTGATGAAATTCCTTTTTGCGTGTTTGATTTGAACAACATTAAAATTAATGAATGGAAGGCATTTAAAAATAATTACAGGGATGTTTTTTGTTCGATACAATATGACTTCAAAAAAAAGAAAAAAAAATTATAGTTTTCTTTTATTATTTTCATTATTAAATGAAAATAATACTGATCGGATGACACATAAACTTTAGAAGTTTATACAAACAAAAACAAAACTATTATTAGAAGTATTGACCCTAGTAAAGTCTATGGAATTATCAGCAAGTGAAGCTTTTGCTTTCATTATCACTTAATCTATAAAACAGATCATAAATATTCTTTGAATGCTTAAGTCCATTATAATAAATTTTATAGCAAGGAAATAAAATGAGCTCATACAATTTTATACACGACAACGACCTCCCTATCTTTTCGTAACATTTATAATTTTTTTATAAACACTATCATTTCACTCAGGTAAAATATTCAAATCACACACACACACTCAACAATTTTTCTCTATTGTTACTAATTACCAGTAGAATTGTCTAGTATTTTAATTAAAAACCAATATGTATTACTAATCACACTCAACCGTCTTTTCAACAAATGTTTTCCAAATCGCGTTATGATCCATAAAACAATGTACCTTCGAACTAATCCATACTAATTAGCATAATAATTTAGTTAAGTAAAAAATTAAAACAACTTGTACGCTTTTCAAGCAATTTAAAACCTTGCAAAATTTGAACTATTATTACTATAAACTTTGTAAAATTTCAACACCCGTTATAAACAACCAATTCAACAAACCGAACACAGCAACATAATATTGTGGATCCACTTAAAAAAAAAAAAAAAAAAAAAAATTTTTCATAAATTTTTTTTTTATTTATAAGGGAAGGCAATTGTAACATTCATGATATTTGAGAATATCATGACCAGCCACCCTCCCACTTTGTCCAGCATCAGCCCTTATGCTCTTAGGAGTGGGGATGAGATAAAGGTCAGTCTTAGCCTAACAGCCAGAGGGCGAACAAGAGCAAGACCCCGACTTGGCGGTATCCAACAGAAGAAGAGGAGAAGAAGAAGAAGAAGAAGAAGAAGAAGAAGAGGAGATCAACAGTAACGTTGATTGGATTAAACGGAGATCATCGATTGGGTGATATAGATATTGTTTTTTTTATTATTATGGATCCATTAAAAAGAGATTGAGCTCAATTTTCATTTTTTTATATAACTAATTAGTAGTACTATCCTTGTTCAAAAGGAATTGTATATTTTTTTATATAATTAATGTCAGCACTATTTATAATTATAATTATTTGTTATAACCATTTTACTTGTATATATTTCACAATTCCCAGTTTCTCAATTTATTAATAACTATAACATTAGCCTTGAGATCGGGCGATTCAATCGGGATAATTTCCTATGTCGAAGACATAAAAACAAGTTGAATTAAAGATCTCATGACGGACCTACCAAATTAGTTAAGGTCAATTGATATAATAAATTAGAAAATAAAATGGTAGAAAATGAGGTAGGTTTCAATATATATATATATAAATATATATGTATACAGTTAGCTCCTTCGCTGAAAATTGTTTTTTTCTGAACCTCGCTAAACAATACATTACTAATTTCTTTTTTCCCCTTAGCTCTTAAATTTTTTAAGATTAAGGATAAGGAAAAAATAAAGGAATTTATTTGGGGTGAGTGGATCATGTTGCTAGGAGTACCTGTTTGAAGGTGGAGTGAGTGAATTAAGGAGTGTGGGAAGCCTCGGTAGAGGTGGAAATGTTGCGGTGCAGTGGTGAAAGTCCACTGAAGGCTGAGCCTAGAGTCTCTCTAGGCATGTAGTGCAAGCTCATTCAGTTGGATAGCAGTGATGGGTGCCCGTCAGAGGCTTGTTGTTGGTTGGCCAAGGGCCTTAATGTCCACCATTTGGTCTGCTTTTCCAGGATCTAGAGAGTTGCCATCTTGCTGGTAGTGGGTGTCAGGTCTTGGAATAGGGGGTTTCATGGAGTCGAAGAATATGATGTGTCTTCTTCTGATGGCTTCGGTAATGGTGGGGTTCTTGAACATTTCCCGGATGTCAGGAGCCTTCATTTCACGAAAAGGGGTATGCTATAGTGCCGTGCGCCGGATGTTGTTCTGGAAGCTCTGGTGTCTAGTTATGGTGCTGGTGTGGAGAAAACCGAAAAGGGGAAATCCAAACAGCAGTGTTGGACTCGGGACGCTCTGATATATGAGCAGTATCAGCCTCAGGGATATAGCCGGGCTTGTGATGAGATGCTGGAGAGAGTAGTAAGTCCTACGTACTTTTTCCAGCTTCTTCTGCAGGTGCCTGCAAATCATCATGTGTCTGCCTAGGTAGAATATGCTATTGGCAAGTTTCCAATCAGTTCCGTCTATGTTGATGCTGGATGGAAGCTTTCTTTTCCCGTGCTGGACGGAGAAAACGATCCCTTGCGTCTTTTCTGGGTTTACCTAAATGTGGACAACTCGTAGCCTGTCGGTGATTAACTGACTGGCACCCTCTGCAGCCTTTAGAGCTTTCGCTGGGTTGAGGCTAGTGCTGTAGACCTCTATGTCGTCCGAATACGCCGCTACCTGACAGTTGGAGTATGATGCTCCTACTATGTGCGCGGTGTAGATGTTGAAGAGTACCGACCCTTGAGGAACTCCGACCATGAAATCTCTTCTAGTGGTTGATATGGCTCCTATTCGCACAGAAAAGGTTCTTCCTGCGAGATAGTAAGCCATTATGTTCTGTAGTTGCGCAGGAAATTCGTTCTCGTTCAGGCGTCGTGGGAGTGTGTGATGATCTATAGAGTCGAATGCTTTCGAGCAATCAAGGGTAATCATCGCAGTGAATCTGTTGTTTCGCATGTTCGTTGTAAGGTGCTGCTGTAGTTTCACCAGATTGCAGTCCAAACTGAGTCCTTTACTAAAGCCTGTCTGTTGAGGTGGGATAATTTCTTGTGAGTCACAGTTTCTGGTGAGATGGTTGTACAGAATCCTCTCGTAGATCTTTGACGATTGAGTCAGCAGACTGATGTGCCTGTAGTGAGCTGGCTCATATCCATTCTTGGCCGGATTCAATAGTGGGACGACGGCGGATTGCTTCCACGTCTGGGGAAAGTAGTGTAGTCCCAGTGAAGAGTTGAGGATGTTCACTATGTGAGATATCCCCTTCCGTGGCAGCTGCTTCAGAAGGTAGATTTGGATGTAATCATTCCCTGGTGCTTTGTTGCCTCTGGCGCAATGAATAATTGCTGTATTTTTTTTTTTTTTTTTTTTTTTTTTTTTTTTTATTTCAATACCTAAAAAAGTAATACAATGAACAAAATAATATAATAAAATAATTTAAATACAGATTTCTCCTTGTACTGCGATGCACTGATGCATATTTATATATTTATGCATCGAAGGAGTGCATAAATATGAACTGGTTCATATCCACTTTTGGCCGGCTTCAGAAGTCGGGCGACGATGGCATGCTTCCACGTCTGGGTAAAATAGTGTAGTCTCGTAGAAGAGTTGACGATGTGAGATATCCCCTTCCGTGGCAGCTGCTTTAGAAGGATTTTTTGGATGTCATCTTCCTCTGGTGCTTTGTTACCTCTGGTGTGACGCATGATTGCTGTAGCATTCTTTGATTTTATAACCTCTTTAGTAATAAGTAAACAATGCACAAAAATAAATAAATAAATTTGAATTTACATCTTTCTCCTCGTACAGCATACACATAACCTGGTGCGATGAATGATTGCTGTAACCTGGTGGTAGGAGGTATGTACTGTGGTGAGAGTGGGGGTCTGTTGGTCGGGCGATGTGATTGGCTTGGTGTGACTATTCCCTCTCAAGTGTTCGACTAGTATGTCTGCCTGCTCTGCAACCGAGATGAACTGCCCGTTGTCTACCAGTCTTTCTTACAGTATTACTGCATTGGTTTCACCAACCACCAGAATGCTTTGTAGTAACTATGCAAACTGTGGAGGCGGTCACCCCATAGCTCTTCCACTGGATCATCAGAGATGTAATCTGGGTAGTTAGTGCGTTTAGCACAGGCTTATTTGTTTTTCGTCTGGAACCACCTGTTTTTGATATTATTAAGTTGCCGTATCAGTTGCATGATGTGTTCTGGTGGCTTCCTCAGGGAAGTCGGTACCGGTATGGTGGCTTGCAACTGATGGTGCTGTCAATATCCCAAGTATTTCTCAGAGGCAGAATTGTGGGTGATTCAACACTAATGAGATGCTTATATTGGGCCCAATTGGCCTCTCGGTACTCATATCTTGTAGCAGGTGGCTCTGGAATATTGCTTTCTAGCTTGTAAAGAAAATATTACAATATTTAAGTTAGATGATATATCGGTTCATTTTAATGTTATTGGGAACAGAATAATCAGAAAAAAAAATCTTCATTTATTTTGTAACAACGAAGCAATGGGCGAGTGCATTAAAATAAGTGGTAGTTCGTTCTCATCTACAAACTTTGTTTTTTCATTTGCTTGATTCTGTATATCTGCAATTTGCTTTATCAGGAGCACCTCCTTAGCCACATTTGTAGAAGACACTGCAGTATTGTCATCCCACAAAGTAGCATTCTATAACCTTCAAAAACACCTTGATGAGATCGAGTATTGGTGCAACCATTTGAGGATCAAAGTTAATAAAGCAAAATGTTCCCACATTACCTTCACATTCTGTCCCAAGTCTTGTCCACTAGTTTAAATTAATTCTATACATCTTCCTGTATCCGAAACAGTACGGTACTTTAGACTTCCATCTCGACAAACGGCTGACCTGGCACACACATACGCGGCTAAAAAGTCAAGAACTAAACAGACGCTTTGGACAAATGTACAGACTACTTTAAAGGACATTCCATCTCTCAATAGAAAATAAATTACTAATCTACAAAGTTATACCTAAGCCAATCTGGACATACGGAATAGAGCTATGGGGGACAGAAAAAAAGTCAAACATCAAGCGTATCCAATCCTTTCAATCAAAAGTCCTGTGAACAATACTAAATTACCCTTATTATGTCAACAACACAAACCTTCATAACGTTCTTAACATACCCTACATTCTTGAACGCATTCTTTCCAAGTATATGAAATTCCATACTATCCTATCCAATCACCCTAATCCTGTAGCACAGTCATTGCACTGCACCACTCATCCCTGAAATCCAGCTAAGCCTCGTGAACTGCTATAAATGCGTGACAGTGGGAGCCCTGGCAACGCCCAGTTTCTCCAACCATGTCCTGAGCGTCCTGGTTCGTATCCGGAGACACGGCTGGCGAAGGTTTGTGGGGGACTTCCCAAGACTCCGCTTCCTCTTTTGCATGCGAGAGAGGTGACAAACATGTTGACTTGGGATGGCTCTGGGCTGTTTGTAAATATTGTATGAATAAGGGAGTGAATGATGAATTGTAAATATGGTATGAATGGTTACATTTATCTCAATTACTTATTGCCTAATAAGGCAGATTGTAATTTTAGCACAATAAAGAATATTATGTATAAAAAAAAATATTTCTATATACCAGTGTTTTAATTTTACTTCATAATAAAGTTTTTCTCCTCTACAAAGATTATTTAACTTAGGATCAAGCTTGAGAAAAGAATAGCTGTAATGATACAAGAACTCAGCACTATATACTATATACTATATACACTATAAACTATATACTATTTACTTCAAATGACATTCCACCTCTAAACTGAAAATAAACTACTAATTTTATAGGTTTACTAAAACAAATGTGGACTTGCGAAATAGAGAATAATATGGGTTGAATGAGACTATTGAGATTTTCGCTAGATAGGGTAGTTTGTAATTTGATTTCATTGAAATGATTTAAATATATTGTAGCAACCGCTAACTATATATGTAAATTACCCTACACTCTGGTTCATAATGTATTATAATAGAAATGCAAATCTATGTAACTTCTGGTAATAAATCATAGAGGGATCGGCAGAGATAAAAACAAGTAACAGAGGATCGAGAGTACGGCAATAAACCTAAGAAAATTATCCACCTGACTGCCATAGACCTAGGGCAAGCACACTTACCCCTATTAGAATAGACCTTCAGTCACGTTCCGGAAGCCATAAAAAACACACCCTTTTACCCCAACGGTCATAAATTTAAAAGGAAATGACCACCTGTGTATCGTAAAACATACCCCTGCAGACAGACTCCGCCTTCCACGAGGGAGGGGGTTACCATATTTATACCAGTAAATTTCGCCCTGAAAAGACACTCTGTTTCCTAGTCTCCTGAGCTGCCCTTCTTGTCACTTTACACCAGGGCCACCCTGGTAGGCTCACGCTTCACTCTTTTCTAGTCTCTACATACCGATAGCCGCTATCACCCGTCACGATACACCTACTCAGCCTTCCGCTAATCTACTCTCGCTACGCCGCACCTCTACGACGGCACTTTGCCACACAGCCTATAGCAGACCTCTGACGACTTGTACTTATTACGCTGCCGATCTCTCGCCCGAACTCTGAAAACTGGTCTTATTCTTTATGAACCTCTGAACCTCATCCTGAACACAGTGTGTTGTCGGGACACATTCCTATCAATGAATGGAGTCAGATATTAACGCCTACATGGAACATACTCCATGTTATTAACTACAACAATCCGACAATTGTTGACCTCCGACAATTGTTCACCTTTTCCGACAATTGTTGACCTCCGACAATTGTTCAACCTTTCCCGACATCTGGTGACCCTCGACGTGCACAAGAGGCTTTCCCGACATCTGGTGACCCTCGACGTGCACAAGAAGCTTTCCCGACATATATTAAATAATTATTTTACCAAACGAATGATATTATTGATACTAAACAACAATCATTGAGATTAAAATTTTGACTTGAGTTGGTCGATAATAAATTTCCCAACCTTCCTAATAAAGAATTTCATAAATAGAACTAAAAAGAATCTTGAATTAGTTTCTGTTACTATGGATATCCATTTATGAGGAGTATAGTGTTTTTGTTCAGAAAAACTATGAAATGCTACATTATTTACTATATTTTATAGTTATATGAGCCATATTTATTAAGTAAATACCGTATTTCTAGTTATGTAATTATGATTCTAAACAATATTTTTTTATTTTTTTTAATCAAATTTTTTTTTGTATTTTTTGTGAGACCTGCAATCAAGTTATCACAGTAGCGCGACTATTCCCAGTATTGCACAGTTAACTCAATTTTTTTTTTAAATTTAAAATTCCGTTTATTGTAAAATTTATGAAGGTATGCCGGCTCACATTTGATTTGTGTATGAATAAATAATAGCTCTTGAAACGTTACAGTGGAAAAGCGTCGCTAACATAATGACTGGAGCAATGTGGAAAATTTGTATTTTTCGGTTTTGTAGGAAAAATAGAATAATGATTAGTCGAAAAAAGATGCAATGAATGAAAAACATACATTGAAATAACATTTAAACGCTAATTTGTAGCTCAAACTATGAATACTTTGAAACATGATAACAAGTATGTTTGGTATAGCATCATACAAGCCAATGATTTTTATTTTTTTTATTTCCTACATTAATATTAAAAAAACTTGATCTGTATCACGTGTAGCAGATATGTTTATGACTACGAATTTCCCTCCTGTGACTTATAGACCTGTCAATTTGTCGTCCTCTTCTTTATCATCATACTGCAAGAGAATGACCAGGTATGTGGTGATGGCTGCGATCATCTGTAAGCAAATGAAACGAAGTGGTTAATGCTGGTATTCATAACAGGTACTAATTTTTAGCAAATCAGGTCCTAATTTCTACCTGAACCTTTTCATATACGAACTTACCGAAATCAGGAGAGATCTATCGATAGTGAAGAAGCCACAAGCGGAGAATTCTGTCTCTTGCCGTACGGCGAAGTGGAATTTCAGCTTCTCCTGCAGGCAGTTACTTTGACTTGCACATTACAATTAATCAAAGTCTGACATACAATAAACTAATTGTACTTACGCTTCTATGGGACATCCGAGATTCATCTTTAATAATTCTTCTGTACAGTTCTTGATTAAAGTTCTTCTCCTAAGAATAGAAGTTAATTAGGGTGTCATTAATTAATAAAAAGTTATCTAGAGGGATTGTTTGCTAGTTCGTGTACCTTATTTGTGTAGTAGTCACAAGCCCAGATTATTATGACTATAGGAACTATGCAGCGAACGACATGGATCGCTGTTAAAAAACTGACTTCGTTCCAGCCAGGATGCACTCGGAGAAGTAAAATGTAAAGATAGCATATAATTAGTATGAAAAATGTTGTAATGGTGAAGAGAAGTTTGAGCTCAAATATGTCATTGACCATCTCACTTAGCCTCGTGAACGTCTCGTAACTGACGACTGAACTTTCATCGTAGAGCCTCGTGCGCTCTTTAAACAAAAGACCAAGGAGGTGAAGCAAATCCCAGAACATGCCGAGGGAGCTACAAGTTGAAGAATTGAGGAGGATATGAGCAAGATCATGCCACATGTGCTGAAATGGTTTGTTATTGTGCCTCAAAGTGTAATATGAGAAGAGGTAAATTACTAGGGACAATAGCAGGAGACGGTAGACCAAACGTACTCTATTGTTTTTTAAAGAGCCTTCGCTCTTTATCAAGATCTTGGAGGTGTTGTCCATTAGGCTTCGCACTACTTTCCTCTTCCTCACCCACCAGATGACGCAGAAGAACATCTCTCCGACCGCAAAGAGAAATGGGGCCAACGGGGCTGCTTTGCTCAAGCCCTTGCCCGTTTTGCCGAACATCGGTGAAGGGTGGATATATGCGTAGAAAAAGCCAATCACGGTCAACAGTCGTACTGCAAAGCAATAGGCCAGCCACTTTTTGGACAGTCTGAACTCGTCATCGAAAGGGAACGTACCTAGTATTTTAGGGGCCCAAAAGATGTCCCGAAGCTCCCGGTGGAAGCTCCTCATAGTTCACTGTGATGCTTTCCAAATAACTGCGCTGGTAAATGTTTACCCACGTCTGTTACAACAATCGAGCTCGAATGAAAACTCAATTAATTATTTCCAACTTAGGCTTTTAGCTTGATTGTTTTGTTTTTTTCTCTATGACTGCCTTTATCGGCTAAAAAGTTTATTAATTATAGTTTAGTAATTAAAAGTGAGTAATTTTTACTTTAAGATATTTTACCTATTCATATATCTATTGTAATTATATTTTGAAGGAGGGGATTGAGAGAAGGATTAGTTTATTACATAAAATAAGTAATGATAACTTCAAATTCAAAACAAGTTAATGTGGCAGCAGTAAGTTTATTAGTTACTTTAGTTAGAGTCAGTTAGAGGGGAAGTTGTTAGTTATAACAGTGGGGCAGTTACTTAGAGGTGGCATAAACATGAGGTTGTAAGTTGTTGAATTGTTTGGAGAAGACCGATGTAGATGACGATTTTGTGCAGTTTACGGACGGTCAGAGATATTTCACGTAACTACCCTTATACCTCTTATTTCTACGAATAACCTCATTTCTCATATTTCATCATACCTCTTATTTCTTCGTAATATCTCGTATCATCGCATGCCATCATATCACCTCATACATCATATTGCGGCCTTTACATAAGGCCATTGAGGCACCATTCGGCAGGTGCATCCGGATGACTAAACACAATAATTCGTGGATCACGGCAAGAATTCCAAACACAGTACATACAATAATTTTTTATTTTATTTTGAATTATTCATGCATATCTTAACAATTGTCGGAGGTGAACAATTGTCGGAAAAGGTGAACAATTGTCGGAGGTCAACAATTGTCGGATTGCTGTAGTTAATAACATGGACCATGTTCCATGTAGGCGTTAATATCTGACTCCATTTATTGATAGGGATGTGTCCCGACAAGACACTGTGTTCAGGATGAGGTTCAGAGGTTCATAAAGAATAAGACCAGTTTTCAGAGTTCGGGCGAGAGATCGGCAGCGTAATAAGTACAAGTCGTCAGGGGTCTGCTATAGGCTGTGAGGCAAAGTGCCGTCGTATAGGTGTAGCATAGCGAGAGTCAATTAGCGGAAGGCTGAGTAGGCATATCGCGACGGTGATAGCGGCTATCGGTATGTAGAAACTAGAAAAGAATGAAGAGTGGGGCCTACCAGGGGCCAAGTGCCCCTGGTGTCAAGTTACTCGGAAGACTAAGAGACAGAGTGGGCCCACCAGGGCCAGGTGGCCCTGGGGTAAGTGATAAGTCGTGCGGCTATGAAGCTACGAGACAGAGTGGGTTTTCAGGGCGAAATTTACTGATATAAATATGATAACCCCCTCCCTCGTGGAAGGCTGGGTCTGTCTGCCCGGAGTAAGTTTTACGATACACAGGTAGTCCCTTCCTTTTAGTTTTATGACCGTTGGGGTACAAGGGTGTGTTTTATATGGCTGCTAGGGCCTCACCCCCTTGGGTTATTTGACCACCTATAGCAAGGTTATTATCCCATGGGTCCAAAAGGGTTCCTAGCATGCTTTTATGACCAAGGGAAGTGACTCAAGGTCTATTATGATAGGGGTAAGTGTCCTTGCGTTCGGGTTTTATGGCAGTCAGGTGGCTAATTCGCGTAGGTTTATTGCCGCACCCTTTGAGTTACTTGTCTACGACTTCCGACCTCTCTATGATTTATTACCCTCTGTCGGTGTCCGTATGTCTGCCTGTTCCTACTACGTGCCGCGACCCTGATTTATTCCGAAGAAGCTTACAAGATTTACATTATATTATAATACATTATGAACCAGAGTGTAGGGTAATTTACATATATAGTTAGCGGTTGCTACACACCTCATACATCATATTGCGGCCTTTACATAAGGCCATTGAGGCACCATTCGGCAGGTGCATCCGGATGACTAAACACCATACTTCGTGGATCACGGCAAGAATTCCAAACACAGTACATACAATAATTTTTTATTTTATTTTGAATTATTCATGCATATCTTAGGTTGTCAAAAACCCTCCGGAGTTCTCTAAGAAATAAATTATAAGTTTAATTTATATGGTCATGTGAACATTTTGACAATGGTTAAACACAAAAAACAAAGGTTGGCTCTTGGTAATTATATCCATAAATAAAGATCTCCGACTTGTCTGCCGACCAAAATAAAGCACGTTGACAGAAACCTTTTTTCATATCCTATCTAATGCCGTCTCTATCCATCGAAATCGTCGATATCAAAATAAAGAAAAAATTATAATTGGTGATCACTTCTAGTTCACTTATTATTCTCTGTTCAAGTTATTTCGACGCCGTAACAAAATTACATATAAATCCACACTATTTCGTTTTATCTGGAGGGGATTCCTGATTATTAAGAAATACACCTACTTTATTAAGCTATTTATTAATAATCAAAATTAGGTTTACATTCAAAGTTAAAGATATATTAGTTTCAGTAATTATACATTAGTACCTCTAGAGCTAATGGATTATATACAATATAACTGGGGTTTTATTTTAAATATAACAACCAGTCCAGTAAAGTCATGAAATTACGAAGAAGGAAAAAAAACTAGAAAATTAGTTGAAAGGCATCTGTGAGAGTAGGTTACATAACAACTAAACTGCTTACAAATTGAAGTGGACCACTTTCGAAAAATTTTAAAAAAACTGCGCAAAAGTTGAAGTTGAACACATATTTATTCATTAGTTTACTTATTAGTATATTGGGGTTAAAAAAACAACTGAACGAATATTGAAAGAACCAATTTACCTTAATTAAATTTTGACAATTTAAAAAAAAAAGGCATTTTTTTAATATTTCCAGAGGAGAGGAACTGCATCGTTCAGATAATGCAATTGTAAATGTGCGTCAGGAAGATAATGGACTTGGGAGGAACTTGTTAGAGAATTTGAGGAGTAAGGAGATCATACCCGGGGGATTTCCGGTAAGGTAAGTTTTTTAAAAGGTTTGACCTCAGAGGGGTTAACGGCTTTTGGTGGAAGTGAGAGACGGATAGGTGAAGTGAGGAAATCTTATACAGTTGTGCCAAGAGTATGGTTTTTTTTTAGAAAGGTGAGGTGTGTTGTTACGGGAAAGATGCAGAGTGAATTCAATTTTCAAACTAACAACATAAAACAGTGCACGAACTAAACTTATCGATAACAGAAATATTTAGGCAATATTTAGCAATAGCTAACCCATCAACAAAATAATACCTGTGTTTCTACAGAAAGACCACATGTCATTCACTTGTATTCTTTCTCCTCTAAATTAAATGTATTAAATCGATTTTGTCAAGGAATGGATTATGGAACATATGCTTTTTTGTTTTCACTAAAAGATGTGTTTATTAGCAATGCGCCCTAAACTCAACTCAAACCCGGTAAAAATGACTTGTGTCGTTTCGGAAAAAAACCGATTTAATTAGCCTAGTTCGACCTAGGTTACTTCATCTCTACCCATGAAAATCTATCATTCCATAGTTATGGATGATTGATTATTACATGTTAAATTAAACATTAAAATCAACTATTGACATAGATAAACCATTTAATTATAGTATGGTAAAGAGATATATTCATATTTAAAAATTTTCCTTGGTGCACGTGCAGTTATTAGAAGCATTGATGTTTTGGCTGTATTGTATCATTATCACCAAGTATGTAGTGACTGTTGAAATCAACTGAAATAAAGATTTTTCAACTATTACAAAAACTAATAATACTAGTACTAATAAAATTGAATAAATCGATAGGCTAGATCATTAATTATTAATAAAATTGTTATAATTGCTTACAGTGCAAATTAGTGCATTGTTTACGTCAAACAAACCGCATGCTGAAATATTGGTTTCTTTATGGGCGACAAAATGGAAACTGAAGATCTCCTAAGATCATTATTTAAATTATTATTATAATAATTTGGAATAGTGTTATAATATTTTGAGACTTACGTTGTCCAAAAGCAGGCCAGTATTATCCTTAGCTACTTTCACATATAATTCTTCGTTAAACTTATTCACCTAAAACCATAAAATATCCAATGGAGGTTTTTAATGGATATTAATAACATTCTAATTCGTCGTCTGTAAGTAGTAATTACATTTTTAGATACATGAAGTAAAAATAAACACAGTATATGTTTCAAAACTGAACTTGTTCATGAACAAATGATAATACCATTGCTTGTTTTTATATGCTTCCATTAACGTTTGAAGGTGTGTTTGGGTAACATATTTGATCTCTTGTTTCCAGTATGTATATATTTGTTTTCTAAAAGTACTTACTAATACCCTAATAAAAAAGAATTTTAAGCGAAAGAAACCATTTTCAATGACAAATTTCCTTTACTTTCCTATCCCAAATTTGCTCTCTCAGCAATTTTAGGGGTAGTCCCACAGAAGGTACCAGTATAACATTGAAACTTTGTTGAGAGAGATGTTTCATAACATATTTCAAACACAGAGGAAGTTAACCAAAACTGGATACATGTTTTGATAAGCTACAAACACTAATAGGAAATAATATCTGGTCTAGAAAAGGTGAGCAGATATCTTGAAATAGCCTCTGAAGCAGAAGCCTTGAAATATAAAAAATAAAATTACAAAAAATTTTTAATAGAAAGGATTAAAAATAATAGCAAATTACCTGATTTTTAAATGTGCTACAGGTGTAGATTACTTTAAGTATGGTGACGATATGGAAGAACAACCAGAACAATAATAATAAATTTACCCGTAGTTGAGGAATCATAAATGACCCCATGAATATGAACAGATACATTAAGACATGCAATACAGATAGGATAAGTGAATGAAGTATCAAAGGACTGTACAAATCGTTGATGAATTCTATCAGTGAGGAAAACTGTTCGCAAAACTTTATTGAGTTCTCGTCGTAGAGTTTAGTGCTTTCTTTAAAAGTCAACCTCAATAACTCTAACAGATCCCAGAAATGACAGACAAAACTGATGGTTCGGTAAAAGGTCAAGAACAGAGCCATGTTGCCCGATACAGCTCTGTAGCCGTATTTGTTATACAGCACAAAAAATGTCACTACACTCATCACAAAATATCCCAAGGACCACAACTGCGTTAATAGAAAATGCTTTTTTTGAGTCATCACTGGATTATCTGCCACCATCTTGTTGATACTGCTGAAGAGTCCCTGTACCATATCCCGTCGATGTATCCACCACAAGAACAAGCAAAAACTGGCCACAAAGCAACAAACAGTTGTAATAATTCGCAATAAATAAACTATATAGTAGGCTTGGTCATTGATATATATCGAGCTCAAGTGTTGCTCCCAGATACCAAAACCAATAAGGAATTGAACGAAGAAAAAGTAGACCACCCACTTCTTCGACGGGAGAAAATCGTCACCAAAGGGAAACATCCCGAAGACCCTTGGGAAATACAAGATTTTCCGAAGTGTAGGTTCATCCATTGCTTGGCTGAATCGAGTCCGTACCGTGTTTCATGTGATTTTACATATCTATCGATTGTCCTATCCATTAGCTAATTTTGTTTGTAGAGCTGACGTGCAAACATCTGTGACATGAACTGCCAGGAATGTTTCTAAGACCCAACTGTTTAGTTCAATAGAAAACTATTTATTCGGTGCCGCCACGGACATAGTAGCTTTCTGAAAATTAACAAAGATCTGTGTTAAATAATAATCAAAGAAATTGTACGAATTAAGAAGTAAGAAAATTCAAAACGTAAAACATGCAGAAAATATTTAACATCGAAAATGACATTCCCTGGAAAGTGGTTACTAAGACTAGTACTACAATGCATTCAAATGGAATCACAAGTAAGTCCCTGTAATGCTAACTAGAGGGCAATATCGTGGTAAGAAATGATTATCGCATAAGTCATGGCTCAATACAATAATTATGTTCTATAGTCAGGAAAACCTCTTTGTGAAAGAACCTTAATATATATTGGAACATCTTTATTGTGGTAAAATTACAATTTGCCTTATTAGGCAATACGCAATTGTAATTGTCGGGTCGTCTCGAGGGGGGTGCCTGGTTACCATAGCCCTGGTGACAAGTGAGGGTTGTTTGAGTTTATAACCTGGACAATCGTTTCATGACGGCTTTACTATCTGACTCCATTTTTTGATAGGTATTTGCCCCGACAGTGCACTATGTTCAGGAGAAGAGGTACAGGGTAGGTTTATAGGTAGTTTTTGTGGTCTTGGAATGACCACGAATTCACACTCGGTATATGAGGGTAGGCGAAAACCGCCCGGATCCCAAAGGCGAGTGTGAACCGGAAAGAGGCAGACTGGATTACCGCAGAAGGGCTGCTAGGAAAATTTTCAGGGCCACAGCAACCGTCGTCCGCGAGAGAGAGGTCTCTCCCAAGGAGGTGCTAGATTTAGCCAAACGAAGGCAGAGATTCCCACTAGGAAGGTGTGGGGTCTGACGACGCCAGACTAAAACATAGCGAGGTTAGGAGAGAAGAGATGTAGAGGTTTTTCATAAAGAAGCAGTCAGGTTTTCAGAGTTTCAAGCAGGGTAGCCACGAGCCAGTGAGTAGTTGCCAGGAGAGAATGATTTACAGGGGCTGGATCCTCAGCTTAAGTACCCCGCAAGCCTTGCCTTTAGCCAATCCCCATTTAGATTGGTGTACCCAATGGCTTCTTTGTTCTCTGGAAGAGGCTGGCAGGGTCTTGTGGCCTCATCTGGCCTTCTACCTGGGACTGACAGCTATGACTTATCTCATGTAACTACTTGGCACCCCACATTTATTATTGCTTAACACATTTACTATGATTTATATTTTGTTCATGTTATTTACATTTATCTACAATATATTTTGTTCATGTTATTTACATTTGTTTACAATATATATACAATAGAGTCTAGGGTGATTTATCTTATATAGTTAGGGGTCGCTACAGTGATAAATGTTCTCATTCCCTCCCTGATCCACATGGTTGTCACCTCCCTCACATCCGAAAGGGAAGCGGAGTCTTGGGAATTCCCCCACGCTCCACATCACCAGATACTAGTCAGTGCAGGCCGACCAAGAGCGCGAGAGCGACAGACGCTCAGGACATTAGAGAAACAGGACACCCACTGTCACGGACTTATAGCAGATCATGAGGCCACAGTCGGTTTAGTGGATTAAAGGGATGAGTGGTGCACTGCAATGACTGTGCTACGGGATTAGGGTGGTTGGATAGGCTACTACTAAATTTCATATACTTGGAATGAATGAGTTCACGAGTGTAAGGTATATTAAGATCGTTATGAAGGGTTTGTTGCTGACGTAATAACGTTTTACTATTGTTCTCAGGACTTTTGATCGAAAGGATTGGATACGCTTGATTGGATTTTGAAGATCGGTAATTTATTTTCTATTAAGAGATGAGATGTCCTATGAAGTAGTCTGTACAGTTGTCCAAAGCATCTGTTTAGTTCTTGTCTTTTTAGCCTCGAAAGTGGGTTCGAGGTCAGCCGTTTGTCAAGATGGAACCCTAAGTACCGTAATATCTCGGATACAGGGAGAGGAGTGGAATTTAAAAAAACAAGTGGACAAGACTTGCAGCATAGGATGAAGTATGAGAACATTTTTTTTCATTAACTTTCATCCGCCATTGGTTACACCTATGCTCGATCTCACGAAGGTGGTTTTGAAGGTTATGGGATCTTATATAGGGGTATGGGCCGGTTGACTAGACAGCCAGTGTCATCTGCAAATGTAGCCAAAGAGGTGTGGGGGTAGAGGGTACATCAGCGGTGTATAGGTCATAGAGGATGGGGCCCAGGACACTGCCCTGTGGCACTCCTGCTTTTATGGGATAGTAGTTAGAATCCCACGTCCCCGACTTCTGAGGAGAGTGGACGTGTGCTAGTGCTCCTGCGGATTATCCCCACTCCACCTACTTCACTTTCTTCAGTCCATTCGGTCTTCTGCCTCTGGCGAGTGTGCAGCTCAAGTTAAGCGCTCCTGCTGTGGGCGAACTGGTAGCTGGCGGTGAGCTCCGCTCTCAGTCTAAGTCCCGACCCCGTTGGATTAAGGGACTTAGAGTTTTATGGTAAAGAGTGGAGTTTTTTTAGATATTATTTTTATTTTTGGACTTTTTGAAAATTTTTTTTTTGTTTTTGTACTGGGCAGTGCCAGAATTAATTTTGTTTATATAAATTTTTTTCATAGCCCAGTGGATCCGTGGGTAAGTAGGCTTTTAGTTTCTTTTTTTAGTGTGTAAGTTATTTTTTTTTCTCTACCCTCTTTCTTCCAAGTTGGAAGAAAGAGGCATTATTGATTGTAAGCCCCATCTTCCAGTGCATCCTCTAGGTAGGGACATGCCCGGAAGCCTGGGGTCCCCTAGTAGGGATGAACTAGGCGCCACCTCCCTGGAGGGAGCCCGATGGGAGGTGGGAGTCCACTTTTGCAATCCTGCAGGTTTCCTTCCCTGCAGGATGTTCGGGTCCTATCACAGGAAACTCGCCCGAAAAGGAAAAGGACAGAAGAGGATGCCGACTTCCCGGAGTACTCAACGAAGACCTCCCTCCTTCAACGAGCTATGGAAGTAAGAGACGGCCTGGGACGTCTTGTAGCCGAACTGCGGGACAGGAAGCTAACCAAGAAGAATCAGGAGCAGATATGCAAAAAGGTGGGAGGGCTGGTTGACGACCTAGGTAAGGTCGTCATCGAAAATGAAAGGCTATTGACGATGGTTCGCCAGCCCGCTGAAATAACCGCCCTGCTCCTGGAGAGCTTAAAGGACAAGCCGTCATCCTGTCCCGTAACCCCAAGGAGCCCGAGACTGGGCATAGACGAGATCCAGAAGTTGCTGGACATGGCAGTCTTGAGAGCTACCCAGGCCGTCATGGAAGATGGAGGCCTTATACAGGCCATTGCCACTAGGGTGGCCGAAACAGTTACCTCCGTGGTGGTGGGACAGACCCTGGCACTCATGGATGAGGGCACAGAAGAGATCCAGAAGGTGGTCGACTCCATTGACCAGAAGTTGTCTAGAGCGACCACAGGACCGGGGACTTCCGATCACATCGAGACTCCAAAGCCCCAGAGGGAGAGGTCTAAATTTAAGAGACCCCTCCCCTCGACTAGCTGGGCTGCGGTGGTGGCAGCTAGTCCTGAAGCTGCACCGCCGCCACTAAAAAGACCTAATGTCCCCGCCCCGGTTGAGACAGAGGTCCCCCTAACCACGGAGGACGAAGATGGATACGTCACGGTCGTCAAGAAGAGGAGGAGGAGAAGAGCACAGAAAGCGACGACTCCGGGACCGGCGAAGAAAGTCGACGTGCGGGAGTTGGTGGCGAGGCTCCCGAAGACGTGGACGGAGGAGGCTACCCAGGGGAAAACTTTTATTACAATAGAGGGTGACCCGGTTATGATCATGAAGAAAATGCCCCTAAAAGACCCTAATAACTCGTCCAGGATAATGAGAGGCACGAAGGCCGGGGGGCTCCTTGCGGAGACCCCAAACATGGAGGAGGCGGTGAGGCTCCTCCAAGCTACAAAGACGGCTGGCCTAACGTCGAGGCTGGCGCAGAAAAGGGGACCCAGGGTGATAATCCGAGGGGTCCCCAGAGCGTGGGGGGAAAAGGAATTCCTGGACGAGGTGTGGGCTACGTTGTCCCGGGTTGACCCTACCCTGGCGAGCCTTCCACAAGACCAGAGGTTATGCGTGTTAAAACTGGTCTTCAGTATGGGGGCCGCCAGGAATCCGGTGTACGTAAGCTGGGTAGCCGAGGTATCCCCGCAAGTTAGGTTCGCGCTCCTGGGGGGGGAAGGGGTATGGGTAGGGGGGTGGCATAGGGTAGTAGTCAAGGACTACCTTGATGCGCCCCGCTGTGTTATTTGCCAGGGCTACGGGCACTCCAAAGCCACCTGCACCAGGAAGGACAAGACCTACAGATGGTGTGCCCAGGAGGGGCACACGGCCGAAAGCATGCCCCCGGAAGGACGAGTGCCCGAGATGTGTGGGCTGCGTCAGAGCGGGGCGCCAAGAGGAGGAAACCAGGCATCAGTCAGGAGCGGCGGAGTGCCCGCAAATGTTTAAGGAGGCGGAGGCCCTCGTAAGAAGGAACAAGTATGTGTGATATAATAAGAGTCATCCAAGTCAACATGGCAAAGAGCCGGGTGGTGGCTACTAAGCTATCTGCCCTCACCCGCCGCTACGATGTCATGTTGCTGCAGGAGCCGTACTGTCAGCGAGGAGTGATTGCTGGTCTCGGCACGTCGGTTAGAGTAGTCGCCATGGGCAGTAGAGAAAGGAGGCCCAGGGCGGCGATCGTTGTCTGTAACCCCACGCTGGACGTCATGTCCCTCGACCAGTTTTGTCGGGAGGACCTGGCGACCTGTTATATCGGGTGGAGAGGGGGAAAACTAGTGGTATCCTCCCTCTACCTCCCCAATGACCTGGACCCGTCGGAGCTGCTCGAGACGTTAGAGGAATGTGCCAGGCAAAGAGGACGCAGGGAGTTCCTCATTGGTGGAGACTTCAACGCCTGGCACACAGCGTGGGGTTCCACACATACTACAAGGAGGGGGGTCGTGGTGGCGAACTTTGCAGCTGCTAACCAGATGATAATTATGAACAAAGAGCGAGGACCCCCGACGTTTACGGTTGCGCAAGGTAGCAGCTGGATAGACGTCACCGTGTCCTCGACCCCCCTCGCAGGACGTATTGAAAATTGGAGAGTATCCGCCGAAACCACCGGGGCGCCAGCACAGGAAACAGGCGCCCAAGGATACGTCACGCGGGGAGTCAGGTGGTCCGCCTATCAGATCCAGCTGGAGGGAAGACTAGTGGAGGACGACTGGGCTATCCTAGGGGATGATCCCCTGCATTTGGATAGCCCTGACAGTAAGGTAGCGTCCCTCACTGCGGCCATGAGGGATGTTGCGGAAGCGACCCTCCAGCGAAGGAAGCCCCATGGTGGACGCCAGCCCTTACATCGGCCAAGAGAGAGCTCTACAGGGCGAGGCGAGCGTTCCAGAAGTGTAGGAACCAGCAGGTCCGGGAGGCCCTACAGGCCCGACACAGGTCCCTCCGGAAGGAATACGTGAAGAAGATAGAGGTTACCCGGAGGGAAACCTGGGACGAGTTCGTCCAACGTGAGTCAGAGAAGAACCCCTGGGGTATTCCATACCGAGTATCGATGGCCAGAGGTGGCCAGTCCAAGACACTCGCCGCGCTGAAGAGAGGCGATTGGCAGGCCACCTCCCCGGAAGAGGCAGCGGCCTTTTACATGGAGGTGACATACCCCAGGGATCTAGAAGAAGATGACTCGCCTGAAGACTCTCGGGTAAGATCCCTGACAGAGGGCCCCCCAGGCACGGATCTGCACCCACCATGGGACATATGGGACCTGCGCATCGCCGTGCAGAAGCAGAAGACCGGAAGAGCTCCAGGACTGGACGAGATCGACGCGGCCATGATCGTGTCCACTCATAGAGAGGAGGCTGCTCGAGATAATGAATGAGTGCCTCGACCACGGTAAATTCCCGAGCCAATGGAAGAGAGCGGAGCTCAGACTCATTCCGAAGGGAGCCGACCGGGACCCGACAGCTACCAAGAGCTACAGGCCCATCAGCCTCCTCCCAGTCCTGAGTAAAGTCCTGGAGAGACTCATGCACACGGCGTTGCGGCAGACCTTCGAGAAGGCGGACCACCCAAGACAGTACGGCTCCTGCAAGGGCAGGAGCACAGCTGATGCCTTGGATAAGATAAGGGAAGACATGGCGACTCGCTCTAAGTACGCGCTGCTGGTCACATTTGACATCTCCTCTGCTTTTGACAGGGTGTGGTGGCCCTACGTCATGAGGGAATTGCAGGAACTGGAAGCCCCGAGCAATTTGTATGAGCTCGTGGCCAGCTACCTTAGCGGACGTAGGGCGGTCATCAGAGGAGTGTCCTACGACGTCGAAGCACCGGTGGAGCGAGGGTGTCCCCAAGGCTCAGTTCTGGGCCCTGCCCTTTGGAAGTTAGTTTTTAACAAGGTCCTCGTGACCCTAGAAGAGCGTGGGTTCCCCGCGGTCGCATATGTGGACGACCTTGCGGCGACCATCGTGAGGAATTCACGAGCCGAGGTAGTAAGAAGAGCGTGCGCCTGTGCCAATTTGGTCAAGGAGTTGTGCGCCAGAATGAAGATGACCATGGCTGCGGAGAAAACAACAGCGACGTTGATACGGGGCAAGATGGACCGTGCCCACCCTATGTCGTTGGAAATAGAAGGAAGAAGAGTTAGGGTGGGCACGGAAGTAACGTACCTGGGGGTGAGACTGGGGAAAAGATTAAGCATCTCTCCCCACATCAAATACCTCGGAGACAGAATCGTTAAAGTGAGTAACTCCTTCGCGAGGATAGGGGGGGGGGCGATGTGGGGAGTCAAGTTCCCAGTCTCAAGAACCCTCTACCAGGCAGTCATCTTGGGAATTATCAGGTACGCCTCGCAGTCATAGTCGGCGCACCTTAGCAAGGGCCAGACGCACGCCCTGAAAAGGATTCAGAGAGCGGCTTTGATAAGGGTCACGAGGTCCTATAGGACAGTGTCTCAGGACGCGGTGGAGGTATTAGCAGCGGCGGCACCAGTAGACCTGGTCCTCCTGGAGCAGCGCCTCAGGTTGAAGATGAAGAGAGGGCACTTTGAAGATCTTCCACCTCCCCTACGGAGAAGAATTGAAGAGGAGCCTGGGAGGTGGAAGGCCCTCATAGGCAAATGGACAATAGAGGCCTGGGGCGCCAGGTGGACTGGCACGACCAAGGGGAGCACCCTGAGGAAGTACTTCCCCTCAGTCCAGGACAGACTGAGGGCAAGTTGGGTCTACCCGGATTACTGGGTGTCACAAGTGCTCACAGGACACGGCGGATTCCGTGCCAGGCTGTACGAATACAAGAGAGCAGAAAACAGGTCCTGCTCCCATTGCGGAGAGAGCGATACTGCGGAGCACGTCGTGCTCTCTTGTCATGCACTGGAACCGGCTAGAGCACGGCTGCTCCGCACGATAGGAGAGTACAGCCTGGGCGAGTCCGACCTGCCGTCGCTGGTGAATGATGAAGCAAGATACACCGCGTTCTGCAGATTCGTTGGGGAGTGGAAAAGGGTTCAAGACTCCGGGCACTTCACTATATCCAGGGGGGTGGCGCGGGGTGAGCAGCCGTGTCTTCGGGAAGGCTCACCCGAAGCCAACGATGTATCGCCGGTTCCAGAGGAGTCACTGTAAATATGTATATATAGATATAAGGTAGGTCTGAGAAGTATATGGTATAGACATAAGTTTAGTTATAGGGAGATGGAGGATGCACACCCCATGTAAATATAGTTTTAAGTATAGTTATAGGTAGAACACGGATCCAAAAATTGTAAATAGTATTAAGATAACTAGCTATAGGGAGAAAAAAAACATATAGCTAGTGTAGGATTTGTAAATATAGTATTAGAGGTGGTTCTTGTATATTGTTCTTTGTATATTGTTATCATGTTTTTTTTTTGTTCTTTTTTTTTTTCCTTTTTGTTTTTGAGAATAAATGGAACAAAACAGAATAACCGAAGGTGCGCTGACCGGTGCAACAATCCCATTGCACCGGAATACGCGCACCACAGGCTACGTAACCCCACGATCCCGCTTCACGGGCTTGTGGGGCAAGCCCGTTTGAGGCTCAGCCTCAGGAAGGGTGGGAAAAAAAAAAAAAAAAAAAAAAAAAAAAAAAGTAGTTAGAATCCTCTAAACCACAGCGGACTTGGGAGAAGCGGTTTGAAAGGTATGGCTGTAGGATTAGGAAAAGGGTCTGTTTACTCGAAAGTCTTGTTTCAGTAATAAGAGCTACGTTGATGTTCTTTCGTGGAGTAGTGCTGTCAGTTCGTTAGTGTAGTGCGAACACCATTTGCAATTCAAAGGAGAATGGATAAGGAGTCAGAAGGATACACTTGTGTATTTTATTTAACGGGGATAAGGTGGGAGAAAAGATTTGTAAGAATGGAAATGAATGGGGTAAGGTTCTGAACTCTGTAAGGAATGATGTTAATAGCCTGGTGAGATCTGAAGAGCTGGAAGGTGGAGGAATATTCGATATGTGCGGTTGAGGATGAGATTGGGTTTGCTGGTTGACGGGATGAACGAAATGCTGGGGAAGAGGAACTTGCGAAAGAGTAGTTGGCAATGCCGGTGACTGCTCTCTGTTCCGAACCACAGCAAAAGAGACTGAAGCCTCGCAACCCCCATAGTTGGCCGGGTGGCCTTGGTGCAAGGGCACACATACTGCAGGCGATTTTAGGGGCTTCTTGCTAAATTCACTTTTGTGCTACCCACTGCATTTTACACATTTGGTAGGGTGGTGGCAGTACGATGTTGTGTTCCCATATGCCTGAATGTTATGACAATGGACAATGTCGTATGTTGGGTACGGTTTTTCGACCTTGTACTTTTGTGTAATACAGGTATGTTAAGTCGTATCTTTTTTCCACGCCAATGTTACGCTCGAGATCTATGAAGAACAAAGGTAACGCCGTTTTTACAGATTCATCATGTTGCATTTCCTCGCGTAAAACGTTCCTTATTCGGTGAACTTTGAATCCAAGAGCTGCGAGTTCGTCTCCAATTTCATAAGCTGGCGGGTTGGGTGCAGATTTCTGATCATTACTCTTAGCGATCTATCCTGCTTTAAGTATGGAAGTCGGCCTTAATTTCTTCCAAATATTCGATTATCGCTCGATACCGGAAGTGTCCTGAGAAATTTTTGTTGACCGATTGAGGCACGTATATTTTCCCCTTCCTACAATTTTACTCATATGAGTACATAGTAATTTGAAATTGCAAATATTACGGCCAAATCTCGCAGGTGGCGTGGGCTGTGTGGGTTTTTCGATAACTTCCAATGTCATCAGCTCGGGTCTTTTTTAGAACTTCGAAGCTTTTTGGCGTGAAGAATGCAGACTCGTCAACAGTTTCTTCTTTAGAAGTGCTGGCTTCTGGCGGCAGGTCTTCCATCGAGTTAGCTACAGACAAATTTATTGGAACATTTCTATTTGAACGTCTCGGTTTTCGCTTAGTAGGCGATAAAGTCATAGTTAGCCCTAAAGACATTAAACTTTATTTTTTCTGACATCAGCTGCTGATAAAAACTCATTTTTATAAATATTTATTATTATATGAATGAATTTTATTATAAATAATAAAAAGGTGCTGTCTGGGAGATTGGAACTCAAGAATGTTACGGCAGAGACGGCGAACGTAGCATTCAGATAGTGGAGCCGTGTTCACGTTGTTGTTTACCACGTGTTCTTATCTATAATCCACGAGAAGCTAGAGTAAGGACTGGCCAATATGGCCAACTTCTCTGTGGGTTACAAACTAAAACACTGAAGGCGTATGTTAAGTAATTACTTACTTATTGAGAGCTCCCTCGTGAACAGCTCACGTAAGTGGCCATGAGACAGTTTTTAAAGCGTAAAGAATGTCAATGAACTGTAGTAGTTGGTGTTAATATGACGAGCTATAGTAGACGGTTGTTACCAATAATGGCGCATACGCATAAACTGGGAACCTCAATAAGTATTTCCTTCATGTTCTACTGAAAAATTGTAAATCACACCAGGGAGGTAAAGCACAGATTACTGTTACCTACAACAACTTGCTGTTACCTAAGCACATTTTAACACCACACCCGTAAACCACAGACCAACGCAAAAGAGAGAAGCAAAGCCACCGATTTCACAACGTTGCAAATGCACGAGTTAACCATTAAAAACAGTCCGCGTTGCTCCCTTATAAATGTCAAGCCACTATAGATCAGGAAGATCTATCTATGAAAAAATGTCAAGGGATTTCTTTTAATATGAGTGGTATGATCTACCAGTGAGTGTGTGGTTCAGTGAGGAGTGAGCTATTGGAACTGCTGTCCTGATCTAAGACCCTAAAAAATTCTTTTTGTATCTTTTAGACTAGGTGCAATGGATTTTTATGGTAAAATTGACATAAAAGAAGAATCACTGAAATTTCTTACGGGCATTTAGCAAACTTAACCATGCAACTCCCCCTCAACTATAGCTCTCTTTGGTCGGATTGTGCATATAGTTCGAGAAAAATCTTTGTTTGCTCGGCCCACAATTTACACGGCTCAGTCTATCACTCCCCGTAACTTACAACGAGACACTTCTCCTGGTCCTATTATTGTTTGATATAATCTTACATTATATTGTTCCGTAAAGATATGTTTTATTATTTAATTGCTTTCTAATTCAAAATATAAATGTATATTTTTAAACACTTGGTATTCTTGTACTCGTATATCCTAATTTTATTATTACGCTTCAAAATTTTTCTGAGCATCAGAAGCACACATCCACAACATTAACTACTACTGATAGTTACTCATCCTATTGAAAAATGATTAAAATACTCGACCAATGAAACGGTCTTATGAAACGGGGTTGTAATTTGAAACACTACAGTATTTGACCAAGAAGCCCAGCCATCAATCGGTAATTGTAATTTTTAAATGTTTCCGTATTGGTCTCGAGATCTAAAGGCAAAAACTAACCTTGTAACTATCATGTGCTTGCCACCACATACAACTCATAGACTGGAATGAACCTTCATGGATCCCCTAACGGCTTATTATAGTGAAGAGTTATATCTCTACCAAACAGGCACTTCTTCTCTGAGAATGATTTCATAGCTGATCATCATGAGGCAGAAAATGGTGCTGATAACAGTAAACTTCATGATGTGGTGATCGAGGAGGGTCATAATGACCCTTCCGGATCAGAAAGCAATGCTGTCTTGAGGAAGGTCAACGAGATATCACTAAAGGAAGCTTGAGGCTCCTCATCAGCACCTGTAAGCCACATCAATCCACAAAACATCTATTCAAATACAAGTGCAAATAATGAGATGACATCAGACAGAGTCCAACGGGGGTGTTTGATGGGTATTAATAAAATTCTAATTCGTCGTCACTAAGTGATAATTACATTTTAATGAAGTAAAAATGAAAATCGTTTATGTTTCGGAACTGAACTTGTTAAAGAACCAATGATAATACCATTGCTTGTTTTTATATGCTTCCATTAACGTTTGAAGGTGTGTTTGGGTAACATATTTCTTCTTGTTACATTGTTTCCTGGATGTATGAATTCGTTTTCTAAAAGTACTTACCAATGGCCTAATTAAAAATAATTTCACAGTACAGGGCACGAACGTTCGACCTCCGTGATAGCTAGGTCAGGTGCTATAAGCTTGCAAGAAACTAATATGTTACAAAAATAAAAATAAATTACCTGATTTTTAAATGTGCTACAGGTGTAGATTACTTTAAGTACGGTGACGATATGGAAGAACAACCAGAACAATAATAATAAATTTACCCGTGGTTGAAGAATCATAGATGGCCCCATCAATACGAACAGATACATTAAGACATGCAATACAGATAGGATAAGTGTATGGAGTATCAAAGGACTGTACAAATCGTTGATGAATTCTATCATTGACGAAAACTGTTCGAAAAACTTTATTGAGCTCTCGTCGTAGAGTTTAGTGCTTTCTTTAAACGTGAACCTCAATAACTCTAACAGATCCCAGAAATGACAAACAAAACTGATGGTTCGGTAAAAGGTCAAGAACAGAGCCATGTTGCCCCATATAACTCTGTAGCCATCCATGTTATACAGCACACAAAAAGTCACTACACTCATCACAAAATATCCTAAGGACCACATCTGCGTTAATAGAAAATTCTTTTTTTGAGACATTACTGGATTATCTGCCACCATCTTGTTAATACTGCTGAAGAGTCCCTGTACCATATCCCGTCGATGTATCCACCACAAGAACAAGCAGAAACTTGCCACAAAGCCTCCAACAGGTGTAATAATTCGCAATAAATAAACTATTAAGTAGGTTCTGTCATTGGTATATATTGGACTCAAGTGTTGCTGCCAGAAACCTAAACCAATAAGGAATTGAAGAAAAAAAGAGTAGACCACCCACTTCTTAGACAGGAGAAAATCGTCCCCAAAGGGAAACATCCCGAAGACCCTTGGGAAATAGAAGATTTTCAGAAGTGTAGGTTCATCCATTGCTTGTCTGAATGGAGTCGGCACAATAATTCATTTCATTTTACCTACCTATCGATTGTCCCATCCATTAGTTAATTTTATTTGTAGAGTGCCGTGCAAATATCTGTGACATGAACTGCCAGGAATGTTTTTATAACCCAACTGTTTAGTTTAATGGAAAACTATTTATTGGGTGCCATCACGGACAGCTTTCTGAAATTCAACACGGATCTGAGATAAAATAATAATCAAAGAAATTGGACGAATTAACAAGTACAAAACAAGTGCAAGACTGTTGCAGGTGTGCAACAACTTAGCTAAGCACACTTCAACAACCACACCCATCAATCAACACAAACATCTGTTGTCAATTATAAAACCTGAAGGGCCATCACTTGCTAGAGCTTTAACAAGGCGAGTGTCATGAACTTGTATTTGACTTTCTGGAAACCGAAAACGCGGAGCATCGTTATCCTCTAGATCAAATATTTAATGTGAGTGGTGTGAGTGTAGTTCCGACGAAACTTCCGCATAAAATGAAAGGTAAGCAGATAGGATCTCTCACTCCAGCATAGATAGATAGATATGTTGTAACGATAATCTCTTTCATTAGGGCAGGAGGATGTCCCGTCTCACCAATGATGGTTTTTCCACGCACGAACAGGACAGACCGATTGATAAAGACGGCACCACCAAGAAGGACCTTACGGAAAATGTTACCTATCAGGCTGGGAGCACCACTTCCTTTTCACCGAATGGTTTGCCATTTCATTGAACATACAAATCCTATCAGCTGCATCTGCACATGGCATACATCTGAATCTTCAGTTCTAGATATACTGACTAAATAATTTCCCATACAAGGAACCTTGACGTTATCGATAAGGCAAAAACTAACCTTGTAACTATCATGTGCTTGCCACCACATACAACTCGAAGACTGAAATGAACCTTCATGGATCCCCTAATGGCTTATTACGGTGAAGAGCTTAGACAGGAACTGAGAACAGGTAGGATGAACACGTATTACGTTGCTGATAAGTTTGCGAATGCATATTTCAAAGTTCAAACTGGAATAATGCCAGTCAGTGATATCTCAAGGTATACCACCGGGATATCTCGACCAAACAGGAACTTCTTCTTGTCTCTCTAAGACTGATTTCAGAGCAGTTCATCATGAGGCAGAAAATGGGGCTGATAGCAGTGAACGAGGAGGGTGATGATGACCCTTCCGGATCAGAAAGCAATGCTGTCTTGAGGAAAGTCAACGAGATATCACAGAGGAAGCTTGAGGCTCTTCATCAGCACCTGTAAGCCACATCAATCCACAAAACCTCTATTCGTCCGGAAACACCGGAAATGGTACAGATTGTCTATTTTGTGATATTCAAAAAGTCAAAGTTCTGCAGAAAGCTTCTATGTCTGATGTGCCTGAAATAGGATCATATGTTTCGCTTTGGGTGAGAAAATTTGTTTTTATTTGCGACTTCCGTTTTTAAAGACTTTGTCCAAATCGTCTTAGTTTTTTTTTTCTTACTCTAATAATAAAAGTAATAAAGCACTCACTATATTAAAATAAAATGTTTTGAATTTAGTCTTATACATGTTTAATAATTTACTTTCGAACGGTTTAATTTTGGTCCATAGCTACTCATAATATATTACAAGGAATGAATTTGTTAATTGCAGTGATGAATTATGATGGAATAGCTACATCGAAATCGAGTATTTTCCCCCAAACAAAAAGCCAGTCCATACCGTTAGCCTTTGAAACTAATGGACATCGCAGGTCAACCTAAACATATGCAACAAACACTGTACATAGAAGTTTTAATGTATTACAATGTACAAATGTATTTCGATTAAACATGTGATTATTTCACCTGTTTGTGAGATAAAAGGTGAAATTCTGAAGAAGGATAATTGTTGGTAAATAAAGTATAACATGATAGTTACTTTATGTTATATATTTTCGTGTCAAGTTATACAGACATAAAAAGTAGTTAGTTGTAAAAATAGTTATAAGCTATCTATAAGCTAAATTTTCTCGTGGTAGTTCTCAGTTATACAATGCTCAATTGCTTCGACTATATTGTAACATTTTCACCAAGTAGGTAGTGGCAGTTGATGAGATCATCTATAATAAGATACATTTTTTGACTGTAAATACAAAGATATCATCAAAATAATGTGAATTAAACATGATAGCTAAATTTTATGTTAATAAGAGCATACTCTTCCAGTACAGATCAGTGGATAGTTCACGTCAAAAAAACCAATTGCGGAAAATTTTGTTTCTTTGTAAGCGACGAAATGGAACTTGAAAATCTCCTACGCTCACAACGATTATTGTTATTATTTTTGGTGGTTTATTCCTTTATTGTGCTATAATTACAATCTGCCTTTTATAAGGCCATAAGTAATTAGGATAAATGCTCTCATTCATACCATATTTACAGTTCATCATTCACTCATTCATTCATACAATATTTACAGACAGCCCAGAGACCCCCCAAATCCACCGCGAAGAGAAAGCGGAATCTTGGAAAGTCCCCCACGCTCCTACGTCAGCCGCGTCACCGGATACTAGCCAGTGTAGGCTGACCAAGAGCGCGAGAGCCACAGACGCTCAGGACATGATTAGAGAAACTGGCCATTGCCAGGACTCCCACTGTCACGCGTTTATAGCAGGTCACGAGGCCACTGCCGTTTCAGTCCCCAAGGAGGATGAGTGGCACAGTGCAATGACTGTGCTACAGGATTAGGGTGGTTGGAAAGGCTACTGTGGAATTTCATAAACCTGGAAGGGATGAATTCTAGAATGTAGGGTATATTAAGGTCTTTATGAAGGGTTTTGTTGCTGACACAATAAGGGGCATTTACTATTGTTCTCAGGACTTTTGATTGAAAGGATATGATACGCTTGATGTTCGACTTTTTTGCTGTGCCCCATACAGCAAAAAAGATTCCGTATGTCCAGATTGGTTTAAGTATAACCTTGTAGATTAGTAGTTTATTTTCTATTGAGAGATGGAATGTACTTTGAAGTAGTCTGTACGGTTGTCCAAAACGTCTGTTTAGTTCTTGTCTTTTTAGTCTCGTATGTGGGTTCCAGGTCAGTCGTTTGTCAAGATGGAAGCCTAAGTACCGTTCTGTCTCAGATACAGGGAGAGGAATAGAATTAAAATAAACTAGTGGACAAGACTTGCGACAAAGGGTGAAGGTAATGTGGGAGCATTCTGCTTCATTAACTTTGATCCGCGATTGAATGCACCAATACTCGATCTCGTCAAGATGTTTTTGAAGGTTATGGGATACTATTTCGGGGTCTGGGTGGGATGACAAGACTGCAGTGTCATCTTCAAATGTGGCCAAGAAGGTATTAGGAGTAGAGTGGACATCAGTGGTGTATAGGTTGTAGAGTATGGGGCCCAGGACACTGCCCTGTGGAACTCCTGCACTTATGGGATAGTAGTTAGAGTATTCTAAACCACAGCGGACTTGGAAGAAGCAGTTTGAAAGGTTGGACTGTAGGATTAGGAAAAGGGTCTGTGGTAAATATCTTTTGAGCTTGTAGAGCAAACCTGCGTGCCAAACCCTGTCAAAAGCTTGAGCTATATCGAGAAAGGCAGCAGTGCAATACTGTTTGGTTTCAAGGGCTGAGCAGATGTGATCAACATCGCGAAGGCCTTGTTGAGCAGTGGAATGTCGTTGGCGGAAACCAAACTGGTATGTGGGAAAAAGGTTTTTCGATTCAACAATTGGAAATAGACGTTTTAGTAGGAGTTTTTCAAATATTTTTGAGAAGGTAGGGAGTAGGCTAATTGGGCGGTAAGATGAGGCGTCATGTGGTGGTTTACCGGGTTTGGCGAATAGGACAATAATTTAATGTTTCCAGAGGAGAGGAAAGTGCGTCGTTCGGATAATGCAATTATATATATAGGTTAAAAAGATTATGGCTTTAGGAGGAAGTTGTTTGAGAATTTGAGGAGTAAGAAGATCATATCCAGGGGATTTTCGGTAAGGTAATTTTTTCAGAAGATATTTGACCTCAGAGGGATTAACGGCTTTTGGTGGAAGTGAGAGAGGAATAGGTGAAGTGAGGAAATCTTCCACAGTTGTGCTGTGAGTATGGCCTTGATGAGAAAGGTGAGGCGTGAAAGTATGGGTAAGATGCAGAGCAAATTCCTCCGACCTATCCCCATCCGAAGCCGCCCAGGAGCCATGATCACGACGGAAGGATGCCAATCACCGCTTTACCAATCGGCAGTACTGTTGTACGAGCGGCGATCAGCAGGATGCCGGGATCTTTGCCACACTGTTCTGGAGCAGCGTTTGGATTAGATTAGGTCTTTGAGATGCTAAGGTAAACGATTATTATGGATTTTTGGGTGACGATGGGGTGACGATGCCTCCCAAGCCGACCTCTGGACCAGAGTAGTGAAAGACTGCATCGTCTAGGTCTTGGGATGTTTTCAGGGAGAATTTGAGGTTTACGGACTCTGTAAGAAGCTGGCGGAAGTGGTCCCAGTCAACTGGGCCCCTTATAAATGAAGGAGGAGGCAGTTTGTGAATTGGTCTTAGGGAAATGGTTAATAATAAAGAACTATGATCAGAGGAGAGGTCATAGAGGCGCGTGAGTGAATAGTTAAGTGTTCCTAAACTATTGTAAAAAAAGAAGTCAAGGAGATCAGGATTTCGGTTGGGATCAGATGGCCAATAGGTGGCTGTGTCAGGAGTGATAGTGGAGCAATGTTTCCGTGTGAGTGCAGTCAGCAAAGCACGCCCTCGTGTATTTGTGGATCTTGACCCCCAGTGTTGGTGCTTCGCATTAAAGTCCCCACCCACAAGGAAACGATCTCCGATGGAGTCTAGGAAATGGATTTATTGGGAGGGCAGTACACTGATGCTAGTGTAAGGGGAAAAGTGAGGGTGGTGATTGACACTGCAGTGGATTGAAGGAAATCATGTGCTACCAGAGGAACTATGTGGTGGGATATGGAGTTATGGACAATGACAGCGGTACCTGCATGAGCTGTTCCATCTGGGTGATCAGTTTGATAAGTCTGGTACTGTCGAACGGTAAATGGTCGTTTACTTGTAAGTCTTGTTTCAGTAATAAGAAGAGCTACGTTCTTGTCGTGGAGTAGCGCTGTCAGTTCGTTAGTGTGAGTGCGAACCCCAATCGCATTCCAAAGGAGAATGGATAAGGAGTCGGAAGGATCCACTTATGGATTTTGTTCAACTGGGATAAGGTAGGAGACAAGATTTGTAAGAAGGGAAATGAGAGGGGTAATTAGGGTTCTGACCTCTGTAAGGAATGAGGTTAATTGGCTAGTGAGATCCGAAGAACTTGAAGGTGGAGGAATATGCGAGATGTGTGGTTGAGGATGGGATTGAGCTTGAGGGTTAACGGGATGAATGGAATGCTGGGAAAGGTTATCTTGCGGACAGGGAGTGGGCGGTTCCTGTGACTGCTCTCTGTTGCGAACGGCATCGGCGAAATAGACAAGAGGCCTCAAATTTCTGGCTGGGGCGCTTCTTGCTGCAAGTTTTTTCTCTTCTGGCTGACGACGTTGTTCTGTCCTGGACTTCAGCGTTCTGTAGGCCTCGCAGCCCCTGTAGTTGGTCGGATGTCCTTGCTGGCAAAGCACGCATACCGCAGGCGATTTAAGGGGTTTTTGCACAATTCGCTTTTGTGCTGACCACTGCACTTAACACACCTGGGAGGATGGTGGCAGTAAGATTTTGTGTTCCCATATGCCTGACAGTTATGGCACTGGACGATATCGCGATTGGGATACGGTTTTTCAACCTGTACTCTTGTGTAGTACAGGTTTGTTAGGTCGTATATCTTCTCGACTCCAGGTGTCCTCTCGAGATCAACAAAGAACAGTGGTAATGCCGTTTTATTGTTTCATCCTGTTGCCTATCCTCACGCAACACGTTTGTTATTTGGTGAACTTTGTATCCGAGAGCTGAGAGTTCTTCTTCTATTTCGTCAGCTGGTGTGGTCGGGTGCAAATTTCACATCACCACTCGGAGTGATCGTTCCTGCATTGGTTTCATCCAAATATTTAACAATCGCTCAATAAGTATCGGGAGTGTCTGGGGAAATTTTCGTATCCCGAGAGCGATTGAGGCACGTATATTTTCCGGTACCTACAATTTTGCTCATTTGTGAGCATAGTGATTTAAAGTTGCGTATGTTGCGTACAAATATAGCAGGCGGCTTGGGCTGTGTTGGAGTTTTTTTGACTTCCATTTCTTCTGTTGGGATATTTTTCAAAGCCACAAAGGTGTTTGGTGTGAAAAAAGGCGACTCTAAGGTGGTTTCTTTTTTGGATGTGCTGGCCTGTGGAGGTATCTCCTCCATGGAACTAGCTGCAGAGGAGGTCATTTGTACGTTTCTATTCGACCTTCTTGGTTTTCGCTTTACAGGCGACGGTGTCGGAGTTGGACCTAGTGACCTAGATCTTTTTTTCTTATTTTGAGACATTAGTTGTTGATAAAATCTCATTTTATCATAACAACGGTTTTTTTATTAGTAAAAAAGAAGTACGTAGCGCCGGTGGGATTCAAGCTCACAACTCCCAGTGGAGAGTCACGGGTCTTGGCTCTGAGCCACCAGACCGACTGGCTCAGAGAACTATCGTTAGTGAACGGTTGGTGAACGTTTGGCAAGGCGTTCCAATATGGCCGACTACTCAGTCCGATATCACTTATTACACTTCACCTAAATATAATAAGCAATTTACTCACTCTTGAGGGCTCCCTCGTTAGAATGCCCCCTGTGCAAGGATGACACGCAAAATCGTTGTTATTATTAACATTATTTCTTATTAGGCTATTAAACTTAATGTGTAAAACCTACATTTTCCAAAAGATGACCTTTCTCTTCGTTAATTACTTTGGTTCATTAAACTCATTGAACTAAAGGCTAAAAGGAAAAAAAAGTGTGCCTTATAAATTATCTTTATGAGTATACCTTTAACCAAATACTGGTTTACAAAAAATATATAATATGTATGACATCACATGGAAGAATCATTTTCCTTATTATGACAAACTGCCTAAGTAAAAGATTATTTCTGGATTGATATATTAGTTTTTATCAGGATTCTCATACAAGTGTTAGCCAAATAAGATATGTTAATCATTAATAGGAACTCAAGGAATAAGGGCTTTCCTCCCTCGATATTATTCTATGCCTTATTTAATCAATAAAAATAAAATAAAGCTGCCTCAACAGCAAACATTCCAGCCATTTTAATTCAAACACGAAAGCCAGATTCATGATTGTCAAAATAGAAACATCTTTCCACGTTAAAAAGGTTTGAGATGATTGGATAATTTTTAAAAGTAGTAATCTGCGCCCTGGTTGTTGATCAAAAGTTAGTTAAAGGTTAAATGATCGATAATTACAATAGGTTCCGAAGAAAACATTACTTCTGTAAAACAGGTCACAAGGTCAGTTTTTTTTTTTACCTAGCAGGGCTAGAAGAATACAAAAACAGCAATTATCCAATTTAGAAATTAATTTATACCAAGAAAACTTTTAAAATAAGCAAAACATAAATTACTAAAGCAACAATATAACGAATAAATTCATAGTCTCATAATAACGATATAACGACTAAATAAGACTGCACTACATGCCTAGAAGGACTCTAGGGACCTAGAAGGGACGTAGGCATCTGTCCTTGAAGTGGTAACCATGGAATCTCTCACCCTTAGGTTGAGATGGAAAAGTAGTTCTACCTTGACGTTAACTACTATGAGACAAGGAACTATCTTTGAGCACATATGTTGGGCCCACAATTTCCCTCTTACTTACACACTGCGTGTTTCGGAAACACATCAGCACTCTAAACTGATTACATGGCAATATGTTTGATGAATGTGTAGTCCAGCTTTGTACTCTATGAGCTGTGGAGCTAGGCTGAAAAATCGGCCTCTAATCACCGTTGTCGAACTAAATATACTCAAAGCTGGTACTCAAAGTTTTTTTTTTTTGCGATATAATGTTTTTTGGCGTGCAACTTTCAGCTAATCAACGACGTTGTCCAAATATTTAAATTCATTTGAGGACCCACCGATGTGGCCCACAGATAGTTCAAGGACGAAAGTAGAGTCCTTCGCGGAACCAACGTGGCCCAGGAGCCACCACAGTCCTACATGTCAGGTAATGGTTATTGACAGTGTTTTATAGGACCCAACGTATTATCAGTGGATGTAGATCAAATCCATGTAAACCAACTGACCTAGACACGTCAGTAAAATCCACCAATGTTTATATGTGCATTAGCATGAATAAGTCCAAATACTCCAAGTACTTAGCAAGAAACAGGCTATGTAAGCCACCTGTGTGCCTGAAGGGTTATCTCACTCTCTAAAGAAAATCATTATTTATTAACGTATTTGCAACCAATCGCAGACTAAAACGAGGTGTTATGACACTTTCTCCAACAATTATACTGCTACAAATCAAATCCTGACAACTTATATTATTTTTTCCCCCTTAGATCTCAAATTATTAAGATTATGGATAAGGGAAAAATAAAGGAATCTATTTGGGGTGAGCGGATCCTTTTACTTGTTTACATGTTGTAAACCAGATTGCAGTCCAAACTGAGTCCTTTACTGAAGCCTGTCTGTTGAGGTGGGATAATGTCTTGTGAGTGACAGTGTCTGGTGAGATGGTTGTACAGAATCCTCTCGTAGATCTTTGACTATTGGGTCAGCAGACTAATGAGCCTGTAGTTAACACGCTCATATCCACTTTTGGTCGGCTTCAGAAGTCGGGCGACGATGGCATGCTTCCACGTCTAAGTAAAATAGTGTAGTCTCGTAGAAGAGTTGACGATGTGAGATATCCCCTTCCGTGGCAGCTGCTTTAGAAGGATTTTTTGGATGTCATCATCCTCTGGTGTTTTGTTGCCTCTGGTGCGACGCATGATTGCTGCAACTTTCATTGATTTTATAACCTCTTTAGTAATAAGTATACAATGCACAAAAATAAATAAATAAATTTGAATTTACATCTTTCTCCTCGTACTGCATACACATAACCTGGTGCGATGAATGATTGCTGTAACCTGGTAGTAGGAGGTATGTACTGTGGTGAGAGTGGGAGTCTGTCGGTCGGGCGATGTGATTGGCTTGGTGTGACTATTCCCTCTCAAGTGGTCGGCTAGTATGTCTGCCTGCTCTGCAACCGAGATGAACTGCCCGTTGTCTACCAGTCTTTCTTACAGTATTACTGCATTCGTTTTACCAACCACCAGAATGCTTTGTAGTAACTATGCAAACTGTGGAGGCGGTCACCCCATATAGAGCTCTTTCACTGGATCGTCAGAGATGTAATCTGGGTAGTTAGTGCGTTTAGCACAGGCTTATTTGTTTTTTGTCCGGAACCACATGTTTTTGATATTATTAAGTTGCCGTATCAGTTGCATGATGTGTTCTGGTGGCTTCCTCAGGGAAATCGGTACCGGTATGGTGGCTTACAACTGATAGATGGCGCTGTCAATATCCCAAGTATTTCTCAGAGGCACAATTGGGGGCGATTCAACACTAATGAGATGCTTATATTGGGCCCAATTGGCCTCTCGGTACTCATATCTTGTAGCAGGTGGCTCTGGAATATTGCTTTCTAGCTTGTAAAGAAAATATTACAAAATTTAAGTTAGAAGATATATCGGTTTATTTTAATGTTATTGGGAACAGAATAATCAGAAAAAAACACTCTCCATTTATTTTGTAACAACGAAGCAATGGGCGAGTGCATTAAAATAAGTCGTAGTTCGCTCACATCTACAAACTTTTTTTTTTTCATTTGCTTGATTCTGTATATCTGCAATTTGCTTTATCAGGAGCACCTCCTTAGCCACATTTGTAGAAGACACTGCAGTATTGTCATCCCACAAAGTAGCATTCTATAACCTTCAAAAACACCTTGATGAGATCGAGTATTGGTGCAACCATTTGCGGATCAAAGTTAATAAAGCAAAATGTTCCCGCATAACCTTCACTCTCTGTCGCAAGCATTGTCCACTAGTTTATTTTAATTCTATACATCTCCCTGTATCCGAAACAGTACGGTACTTTAGACTTCCATCTCAACAAACGGCTGACCTGGAACCCACATACGCGGCTAAAAAGTCAAGAACTAAACAGACGCTTTGGACAACTGTACAGACTACTTTAAAGGACATCCCTTCTCTCAATAGAAAATAAATTACTAATCTACAAAGTTATACCTAAGCCAATCTGGACATACGGAATAGAGCTATGGGGGACAGCAAAAAAGTCAAACATCAAGCGTATCCAATCCTTTCAATCAAAAGTCCTGTGAACAATACTAAATTACCCTTATTATGTCAACAACACAAACCTTCATAACGTTCTTAACATACCCTACATTCTTGAACGCATTCTTTCCAAGTATATTAAATTCCATAGTATCCTATCCAATCACCCTAATCCTGTAGCACAGTCATTCCACTGCACCACTCATCCCTGAAATCCGGCTAAGCCTCGTGACCTGCTATAAATGCGTGACAGTGGGAGCCCTGGCAATGGCCAGTTTCTCCAACCATATCCTGAGCGTCTGTGGCTCTCACGCTCTTCGTCAGCCTTCACTAGTTCGTATCCGGAGACACGGCTGGCGAAGGAGTGTGGGGGACTTCCCAAGACTCCGCTTCCTCTTTTGCATGCGAGAGAGGTGACAAACATGTTGACTTCGGATGGCTCTGGGCTGTTTGTAAATATTGTATGAATGAGGGAGTGAATGATGAATTGTAAATATGGCATGAATGATTGCATTTATCTCAATTACTTATTGCCTAATAAGGCAGATTGTAATTGTAGCACAATAAAGAATATTATCTATAAAAAAAATATTTCTATAAACCAGTGTTTTAATTTTACTTCATAATAAAGTTTTTCTTTCTTTTATTTTAAAATACTCTCCTCTACAAAGATTATTTAACTTAGGATCAAGCTTGAGAAAAGAATAGCTCTAATGATACAAGAACTCAACAGCACTATAAACTATATACTATTTACTTCAAATGACATCCCACCTCTAAATTGAAAATAAACTACTAATTTTATAGATTTACTAAAACAAATGTGGACTTGCGAAATAGAGAATAATATGGGTTGAATGAGATTATTGAGATTTTCGCTAGATAGGGTAGTTTGTAATTGGATTTCATTGTACCAAACGAATGATATCAATGATACTAAACAACAATCATTGAGAGAGTCTCCCTTTTTCACGCCCAATAGTTACGAGGTGTTGAAAAATATTGAGGTAGAGGACATGGACTCTACAACAACACCCACACAGCCCAATATTTTAAAATACTCTCCTCTACAAAGATTATTTAACTTAGGATCAAGCTTGAGAAAAGAATAGCTCTAATGATACAAGAACTCAACAGCACTATAAACTATATACTATTTACTTCAAATGACATCCCACCTCTAAATTGAAAATAAACTACTAATTTTATAGATTTACTAAAACAAATGTGGACTTGCGAAATAGAGAATAATATGGGTTGAATGAGATTATTGAGATTTTCGCTAGATAGGGTAGTTTGTAATTGGATTTCATTGTACCAAACGAATGATATCAATGATACTAAACAACAATCATTGAGATTAAAATTTAGACTTGAGTTGGTCGATAATAAATTTTCCAACCTTCCTAATAAAAAAAGTTCATAAATATAACTAAAAAGAATCTTGAATTAGTTTCTGTTACTATGGATATCCAAGTTGCACTTACCTAAAAAGTGGGAAATTTTAAAACGATTTAGAAAAAATGCACCATTTATGAGGAGTATAGTGTTTTTGTTCAGAAAAACTATGAAATGATACATTATTTACTATATTTTATAGTCATATTTATTAAGTAAATACCGTATTTCTACTTATGTAACTATGATTCTAAACAATTTTTTTTTTTTTTTTTTTAATTTTTTTTTTTTTTTAAAGTACTGCGCCTGCGCTAACTATAGAAGTCGTTTTTCACATCGCTCTGCAACAAACTGTTTCTTGTTACCGTTCGTAGGAAGTGCCTAGTTCGCAAAACTGTTCCAACCGACCCTTGGGTGAACCGTTCGCGGTGGACTGTCTACAGGTCAGCGGAAGAGGAACATTATTATTGCTAACGTAAGTTTTTCATCTCACAATTCATACAGAGGGCGGCCATATTGCAAGATATCAGTCAGCCGTGCTGAGAGTGGGGATAGGAGTGGGGAGTCCAGCTGGCCCTCTCAGTACACTCTGTTCAGGCCTCTCATTATATTGAAATTTTTTTTTTTTTTTTTTTTTTTATTCAATTAAAAACTATTTACAAGAATATGAAACATGCATTTCTATCAACAAGTTATATCAGAAAATAAAAAAAAAACGCTCAAGATCATTGGGACCTACGCCCACTATGTCACCAGTCAAACGCAAGCCACGGCGATCTAATCGGAGTATCCCAATAAATTCCTCAGCACCTAGCAGCTCTATGGAAGAGATACCACCACAACCCACCACATCAAAACAAACAACAATAACTCATGAGTCTCCCTTTTTCACGCCCAATAGTTACGAGGTGTTGAAAAATATTGAGGTAGAGGACATGGACTCTACAACAACACCCACACAGCCCAAGCCACCAGCGATATTCGTTCGCAACATTAGTAATTTCAAATTACTATGCACTCAATTGAGCAAAGTTGTAGGTACAGGCAAATATACTTGCCTCAATCGATCTCGGGACACAAAGGTTTCTCCGGACACTCCTGAAACATACCGAGGAATTATAAAATACCTAGAAGAATCCAAGGCTGATTTTCATACCTACCAACTAAAGCAAGAAAGATCGCTGCGGGTGGTGATTAGAAACCTGCATCCCACAACACCAGCGGACGAGATAGAAAAGGAGCTGATAAGTTTAGGGTACAAGGTTCACCAAATCACCAATGTCCTCCGTGAGGAGAGACAAGAAAATGATACAAGTATCAAGAAACCAATGCCCTTATTCTTTGTCTAGAGCGAACAGCTGGAGTGGAGAAAATCTACGAGCTTAACCACTTATACTACACAAGAGTACAGGTCGAAAAGCCTTACCCGAAACGAGACATCGTCCAATGCCATAATTGCCAGGCATATGGGCACACAAAATCATACTGCTACCACCCTCCCAGGTGTGTAAAGTGCAGTGGGCAGCACAAAAGTGAATTGTGCAAGAAGCCCCTAAAATCACCTGCTGTATGCGTGCTCTGTCAGCAAGGCCACCCGGCAAACTATAAAGGCTGTGAGGCTTATAGAATTCTAAAGTCCAGAAGTGAACAACGTCGTCGTCCTGAAGAAGAAACATCAGCCACAGGTAGCCCAAGAAGCGCCCCCACCAGAAGTTTGAGGCCTTCAGTCTCTTTCGCTGACGCAGTTAGAAACAGAGAGCAGCCACAGGCACTGCCCACTCCTCCTCCGCAAGTTCTTCTTTCCCAGCACTCCGCTCATCCCAGCAACCAGCAAACTCTATCCCATCCTCAACCACACATCTCGCATATCCCGCCACCTTCAAGCTCTTCAGATCTCACCAGCCTTTTAACCTCATTCCTTACAGAGTTCAGAACCCTAATTACACCTCTCATTTCCCTTCTTACAAATCTTGTCTCCTACCTTATCCCCGTTAAACAAAATCCATAAGTGGATCCTTCCGACTCCTTATCCATTCTCCTTTGGAATGCGAATGGTGTTCGCACCCACACTAACGAACTGACAGCACTACTCCATGACAAAAACATCGATGTAGCTCTTATTACTGAAACAAGACTTACAAGTAAACGACCATTTACCGTTCGACAGTACCAGACTTATCGAACTGATCACCCAGATGGAAGAGCTCATGCTGGTACCGCTGTCATTGTCCATAACTCCATATCCCATCACATAGTTCCTTTGGTAGCACATGATTTCCTTCAATCCACTGCAGTGTCAATCACCACCCTCACTTTTCCCCTTACTCTAGCATCAGTGTACTGCCCTCCCAATAAATCCATTCCCGATTCCCAATTCATCTCCTTTCTAGACTCCATCGGGCATCGTTTCCTTGTGGGTGGGGACTTTAACGCAAAGCACCAACACTGGGGCTCAAGATCCACAAATACACGGGGACGTGATTTGCTGTCTGCACTCACACGAAGACATTGCTCCACTATCTCTCCTGACACAGCCACCTATTGGCCATCAGATCCCAACCGAAATCCAGATCTCCTTGACTTCTTCTTCTACAATAGTTTAGGAACACTAAACTATTCACTCAAGCGCCTCGATGACCTCTCCTCTGATCATAGTCCTTTATTATTAACCATTTCCCTAAGACCAATTCACAAACTGCCTCCTCCTTCATTTATTAGGGGCCCAGTTGACTAGGACCACTTCCGTCAGCTTCTTACAGAGTCCGTAAACCTCAAATTATCCCTGAAAACATCCCAAGACCTAGACGATGCAGTGCATTCTTTCACTACTCTGGTCCAGAGGTCGGCTTGGGAGGCATCGTCACCCCATCGTCACCCAAAGATCCACAATCATAATCGTTTACCTCAACATCTCAAAGATCTAATCAAATCCAAACGCCGCTCTAGAACAGTGTGGCAAAGATCCCGGCATCCTGCTGATCGCCGCTCGTACAATCAGTACTGCCGATTGGTAAAGCGGCGATTGGCATCCTTCCGTTCTGATTCTTTCAATTCCTACCTCTCCTCTCTGTCTACCAGGGATAACTCCTTGTGGAATGTAACCAAAAAAATCCTAAAGTATCAACCTGTTTCACATCCACTCCGTCGTGATGATGGGTCCTGGGCGGCCTCGGATGGAGATAGGTCGGAGGAATTTGCTCTGCATCTTACCCATACTTTCACACCTCACCTATCTCATCAAAGCCATACTCACAGCAAAACTGTGGAAGATTTCCTCACTTCACCTATTCCTCTCTCTCTTCCACCAAAAGCCGTCAATCCCTCTGAGGTCAAATACCTTCTGAAAAACTTACCTTACAGAAAATCCCCTGGATATGATCTCCTAACTCCTCAAATTCTCAAACAACTTCCTCCTAAAGCCATAACCTTCCTAACCTACATATATAATTGCAATATCCGAACGACACACTTTCCTCTCCCCTGGAAACATTCCATTATTGTCCTATTCGCCAAACCCGGTAAACCACCCAATGACGCCTCATCTTACCGTCCAATTAGCCTACTCCCTATCCTCTCAAAAATATTTGAGAAACTCCTACTAAAACGTCTACTTCCCATTGTTGAATCCAAAAACCTTTTTCCCACACACCAGTTTGGTTTCCGCCAACGACATTCCACTGCTCAACAAGGCCTTCGCGTTGTTGAGCACATCTCCTCAGCCCTTGAAACCAAAAAGTATTGCACTGCTGCCTTTCTCGATATAGCTCAAGCTTTTGGCAGGGTTTGGCACGCAGGTTTGCTCTACAAGCTCAAAAGACATTACCACAGACCCTTTTCCTAATCCTACAGTCCTACCTTTCAAACTGCTTCTTCCAAGTCCGCTTTGGTTTAGAATACTCTAACTACTATCCCATAAGTGCAGGAGTTCCACAGGGCAGTGTCCTGGGCCCCATACTCTACAACCTATACACCACTGATGTCCACTCTACTCCTAATACCTTCTTGGCCACATTTGATGATGACACTGCAGTCTTGTCATCCCACCCAGACCCCGAAATAGTATCCCATAACCTTCAAAAACATCTTGACGAGATCGAGTATTGGTGCAATCAATGGCGGATCAAAGTTAATGAAGCAAAATGCTCCCACATTACCTTCACCCTTTGTCGCAAGACTTGTCCATTAGTTTATTTTAATTCTATTCCTCTCCCAGTAACCGAGACAGTACGGTACTTAGGCTTCCATCTTGACAAACGACTGACCTGGAACCCACATACGAGACTAAAAAGACAAGAACTAAACAGACGCTTTGGACAACTGTACAGACTACTTCAAAGGACATCCCATCTCTCAATAGAAAATAAACTACTAATCTACAAAGTTATACTTAAACCAATCTGGACATACGGAATAGAGCTATGGGGGACAGCAAAAAAGTCGAACATCAAGCGTATCCAATCCTTTCAATCCAAAGTCCTGAGAACAATAGTAAATGCCCCTTATTATGTCAGCAACAAAACCCTTCATAACGACCTTAACAACCCTACATTCTAGAACTCATCGCTTCCAAGTTTATGAAATTCCACAGTAGCCTTTCCAACCACCCTAATCCTGTAGCACAGTCTTTGCACTGCGCCACTCATCCCTATAATCCTCCTCGGAGACTGAAACGGCAGTGGCCTCGTGACCTGCTATAATCGCGTGACAGTGGGAGTCCTGGCAATGGCCAGTTTCTCCAATCATGTCCTATTGTATGAATGAGCGAGTGAATGATGACTGTAAATATGGTATGAATGAGATCATTTATCTGTATTATTATTGCCTTATAAAAGGCAGATTGTAATTATTTCACAATAAAGTTCTGAACTAAAAAAATTTTTTTTAATCAAATTTTTTTTTGTATTTTTTGTGAGACCAGCAATCAAGTTATCACAGTAGCGCGACTATTCCCAGTATTAGACAGTTAACTAAACTTTTTTTAAATTTGAAATTCCGTTTATTGTAAAATTCATGAAGGTATGCCGGGTCACATTTGATTTGTGTATGAATAAATAATAGCACGCGAAAGGTTACAGTGAAAAAGCGTCGCTAACATAATCACTGGAGCAATGTGGAAAATTTGTATGCTTCGGTTTTGTAGGAAAAATACAATAATGATTAGTCGAAAAAAGATGCAATGAATGAAAAACAAACATTAAAATAACATTTAAACGCTAATTTGTAGCTCAAAATATGAATATTTTGAAACATGATAACAAGTATGTTTGGTATAGCATCATACAAGCCAATGAGTTTTATTTCCTGCATTAATATTTAAAAAACTTTATCTGTATCACATATAACAGATATGTTAATGACTACGAATTTCCCTCCTGTGACTTAGAGACCTGTCAATTTGTCGTCCTCTTCTTTATCATCATACTGCAAGACAATGACCAGGTATGTGGTGATGGCTGAGATCATCTGTAAGCAAATTAAACGAAGTGGTTAATGCTGGTATTCATAACAGGTACTCATTTTTAGCAAATCAGGTCCTAATTTCTACCTGAACCTTTTCATATACGAACTTACCGAAATCAGGAGAGATCTATCTATAGTGAAGAAGCCACAAGCGGAGAATTCTGTCTCTTGCCGTACGGCGAAGTGGAATTTCAGCTTCTCCTGCAGGCAGTTACTTTGACTTGCACATTACAATGAATCAAAGTCTGACATACAATAAACTAATTGTACTTACGCTTCTATGGGACATCCGAGATTCATCTTTAATAATTCTTCTGTACAGTTCGTGATTGAAGTTCTTCTCCTAAAACAGAAGTTCATTACGGTGTCATTAATTAATTCAAAGTTATCTAGAGGTTGTTTGCCAGTTCGTGTACCTTATTTGTGTAGTAGTCACAAGCCCAGATTATTATGACTATAGGAACTATGCAGCGAACGACATGGATCGCTGTTAAAAAACATTCGTTCCAACCAGGGTGCACTCGGAGAAGTAAAATGTAAAGATAGCATATAATTAGTATGAAAAATGTTGTAATGGTGAAGAGAAGTTTGAGCTCAAATATGTCATTGACCATCTCACTTAGCCTCGTGAACGTCTCGTAACTGACGACTGAACTTTCATCGTAAAGCTTCGTGCGCTCATCAAACAAAAGGCCAAGGAGGTGAAGCAAATCCCAGAACATGCCGATAGAGCTCCAAGTTGAAGAATTGAGGAGGATATGAGCGAGCTCGTTCCACATGTGCTGAAATGGTCTGTTCTTGTGCCTCGAAGTGTAATATGAGAAGAGGTAAATTACCAGGGACAACAGCAGGAGACGGTAAACCAAACGTACTCTATTGTTTTTTAAGGAGACTTCGCTCTTTATCAAGATCTTGGAGGTGTTGTCCATTAGACTTCGCACTACTTTCCTCTTCCTCACCCACCAGATGACGCAGAAGAACATCTCTCCGACCGCAAAGAAGAATGGGGCCAACGGGACTGCTTTGCCCAAGGTCAATCCCTTGCCCCTTTTGTCGAACATCGGTGTAGGGTGGATATATGCGAAGACCAAGCCAATCACGGTCAACAGTCGTACTGCAAAGCAATAGGCCAGCCACTTTTTGGACAGTCTGAACTCGTCATCGAAAGGGAACGTACCAAGTATTTTAGGGGCCCAAAAGATGTCCCGAAGCTCCCGGTGGAAGCTCCTCATAGTTCACTGTGTTGCTTTCCAAGTAACTGCGCTGGTAAATGTTTACCCACGTCTGTTACAACCATCGAGCTCAAATGAAAACTCTATTAATTATTTCCAACTTAGGCTTTTAGCTTGATTGTTTGTTTTTTCTCTATGGCTTCCTTTATCGGCTAAAATGTTTATTAATTATAGTTGAGTAATTAAAGGTTAGTAATTTTTACTTGAAGATATTTTATTTATTCATATATCTATTGTAATTATATTTTGAAGGACGGGATTGAGAGAAGGATTAGTTTATTACATAAAATAAATAATAATAGCTTCAAATTCAAAACAAGTTAATGTAGCAGCAGGAATTGTATCAGTTATTTTAGTTAGAGTCAGTTAGAGGGGAAGTTGTTCTTAGTCATAACAGTGGGGAAGATACTTAGAGTTGGCATAAACATGAGGTTGTAAGTTGTTGAATTGTTTGGAGAAAACCGATGTAGATGACGATTTTGTGCAGTTTACGGATGGTCAGAGATATTTCACATAACTGCCCTCATACCTCTTATTTCTACGAATAACCTCATTTTTCGTATTCCATCATACCTCTTATTTCTTGGTAATACCTCGTATCATCGCATGCGGCCTTTACATGAGGCCATTGAGGCACCATTCGGCAGGTGCATCCGGATGACAAAATACAATACTTAGTGGATCACGGCGAGAATTCAAAACACAGTACATACTATAATTTTTCATTATATTTTGAATTATTTCATGTATATGTTCGGTTGTCAAAAACCCTCCAGGGTTCTCTAAGAAATAAATTATAAGTTTAATTTACATTTATTTTATTATTCAATTAAATAATATTACAATATTTATACCTCTTTATTTTCTCTCGATCATAATGATGTAATGTAGCCCTATTTGCGCTACGTTCAAGGCAGTGGACGTCTAATAAAATAAATATCAATCCAACCTTAATATGATACCACTAAAAACATAATGAATATTTCCTATGACTCTGGAAGATGTTTTGTTGACATTTTTTTCAAGATGGTTATTGTAATAAGTACCTGAGTTTTGCAATGACTTATATTTTTCAAAACCCATTTCCTAATAAATTATCCTCTCATAACTAAACTCACGGCTAATTATGAACGCCCTGTTGTTTCGAATTCATTTAATTAGCTTGAAAATCTTCCGATACAAGTAGACTGAGCATATATCTTTATGAAAAATTTATCAATTTATATAAATATCTTAAATTAAATTAATTAATTTCAATGGTTAAACACAAAAAACAAAGGTTGGCTCTCGGTAATTATATCCATAAATAAAGATCTCTGACTGGTCTGCCGACCAAAATAAAGCACGTTAACAGAAACCTTTTTTCATATCCTATCTAATGCCGTCTCTATCCATCGAAATCGTCGATATCAAAATAAACAAATTTTGAGATATGATTAAAGAGAAAAATTATAATTGGTGATCACTTTTAGTTCACTTCCTGTTTTCTGTTCAAGTTATTTCGACGCCGTCACAAAATCGCATATAAATCCCCACTACTTTGTTTTTTCTAGAGGGGATTCCTGATTATTAAGAAATACACCTATTTTATCAAGCTATTTATTACTAATCAAAATTAATTGAAAGGCTTCTGTGAGAGTAGGTTACATAACAACTAAACTGCTTACAAATATAAGTGGACCACTTTCGAAAAATTTAGATAAACTGCGCAAAAGTTGAAGTTGAACACATATTTATTCATTAGTTTACTTATTAGTATATTGGGGTTAAAAAAACAACTGAACGAATATTGAAAGAACCAATTTACTTAAATTAAATTTTGACAATTTAAAAGGGCATTATTTTAATATTTCCAGAGGAGAGGAACTGCATCGTTCAGATATTGCTATTATAAATGTGCGTCAGGAAGATAATGGACTTGGGAGGAACTTGTTAGAGAATTTGAGGAGTAAGGAGATCATATCCGGGAGATTTTCGGTAAGGTAAGTTTTTTAAAAGGTTTGACCTCAGAGGGGTTAACGGCTTTTGGTGGAAGTGAGAGACGGATAGGTGAAGTGAGGAAATCTTATACAGTTGTGCCAAGAGTATGGTTTTTTTTGAGAAAGGTGAGGTGTGTTGTTACGGGAAAGATGCAGAGTGAATTCAATTTTCAAACTAACAACATAAAACAGTGCACGAACTAAACTTATCGATAACAGAAATATTTAGGCAATATTTAGCAATAGCTAACTCATCAACAAAATAATACCCGTGTTTCTACAGAAAGACTACATGCCATTCACTTGTATTCTTTATCCTCTAAATGAAATGTATCAAATCGATTTTGTCAAGGAATGGATCATGGAACATGTGCTTTTTTGTTTTCACTAAAAGATGCGTTTATTAACAATGCGCCCTAAACTCAACTCAAACCCGGTAAAAATGAGCTGTGTTGTTTCGGAAAAAACCCGATTCAATTAGCCTTCGGTAGTTCGGCTTAGGTTACTTAATCTCTACCCATGAAAATCTATCATTCCATAGTAATGGATTACTATGGAATGATAGATTATTACATGTTAAATTAAAGATTAAAATCAACTATTGACATATTTAATTATAGTATGGTAAAGAGATATATTCATATTTAAAAATTTTCCTTGGTGCACGTGCAGTTATTAGAAGCATTGATGTTTTGGCTGTATTGTACCATTATCACCAAGTATGTAGTGACTGTTGAAATCAACTGAAATAAAAGATTTTTCAACTATTACAAAAACTAATAATACTAGTACTAATAAAATTGAATAAATCGATAGGCTAGATCATTAATTATTAATAAAATTTTTATAATTGCTTACAGTGAAAATTAGTGCATTGTTTACGTCAAAAAAACCGCATGCTGAAATATTGGTTTCTTTATGGGCGACAAAATGGAAACTGAAGATCTCCTAAGATCATTATTTAAATTATTATAATAATAATTTGGAATAGTGTTATAATATTTTGAGACTTACGTTGTCCAAAAGCAGGCCAGTATTATCCTTAGCTACTTTCACATATAATTCTTCGTTAAATTTATTCACCTAAAACAATAAAATATCCAATGGAGGTTTTTAATGGATATGATTAACATTCTAATTCGTCGTCTGTAAGTAGTAATTACATTTTTAGATACATGAAGTAAAAATAAACACAGTATATGCTTCAGAACTGAACTTGTTCATGAACAAATGATAATACCATTGCTTGTTTTTATATGCTTCCATTAACGTTTGAAAGTGTGTTTAGGTAACATATTTGAACTCTTGTTTCCAGTATGTATATATTTGTTTTCTAAAAGTACTTACTAATACCCTAATAAAAAAGAATTTTACAGACCAGGGTACGAACCTTCGACCTCCCAGATAGCTAGGTCAGGTGCTATAAGCTTGCTCTAATGAAAGCAACTATTTTCAATGGCAAATTTCCTTTACTTTCCTATCCCAAATTTGCTCTCTCAGCAATTTTGCGTGTAGTCCCACAGAAGGTACCAGTAGAACATTGATTTAAACTTTGTTGAGAGAGATGTTTCATAACATATTTCAAACACAGAGGAAGTTAACCAAAACTGGATACATGTTTTGATAAGCTACAAACACTAATAGGAAATAATATCTGGTCTAGAAAAGGTGAGCAGATATCTTGAAATAGCTTCTGAAGAGAAAGCCTTGAAATATAAAAAATAAAATTACTAATAATTTTTAATAGAAAGGATTAAAAATAATAGCAAATTACCTGATTTTTAAATGTGTTACAGGTGTAGATTACTTTAAGTACGGTGACGATATGGAAGAACAACCAGAACAATAATAATAAATTTACCCGTTGTTGAGGAATCATAAATGACCCCATGAATACGAACAGATACATTAAGACATGCAATACAGATAGGATAAGTGTATGAAGTATCATAGGACTGTACAAATCGTTGATGAATTCTATCAGTAAGGAAAACTGTTCGCAAAACTTTATTGAGTTCTCGTCGTAGAGTTTAGTGCTTTCTTGAAACGTGATCCTCAATAACTCTAACAGATCCCAGAAATGACAAACAAAACTGATGGTTCGGTAAAAGGTCAAGAACAGAGCCATGTAGCTCGATACAGCTCTGTAGCCGTATTTGTTATACAGCACAAAAAATGTCATTACACTCATCACAAAATATCCTATTGACCACATCTGCGTCAAGAGAAAATGCTTTTTTTGAGACATCACTGGATTATCTGCCACCAGTCACCTGTTGATACTGCTGAAGAGTCCCTGTACCATATCCCGTCGATGTATCCACCACAAGAACAAGCAGAAACTTGCCACAAAGCAACAAACAGTTGTAATAATTCGCAATAAATAAACTATATAGAAGGCTTGGTCATTGATATATATCCAGCTCAAGTGTTGCTCCCAGATAGATAAACCGATAAGGAATTGAACGAAGAAAAAGTAGACCACCCACTTCTTCGACGGGAGAAAATCGTCACCAAAGGGAAACATCCCGAAGACCCTTGGGAAATACAAGATTTTCCGAAGTGTAGGTTCATCCATTGCTTGGCTGAATGGAGTCCGTGCAGTGTTTCATGTGATTTTACATATCTATCGATTGTCCCATCCATTAGCTAATTTTGTTTGTAGAGCTGACGTGCAAACATCTGTGACATGAAATGCCAGGAATGTTTCTACGACCCAACTGTTTAGTTCAATAGAAAACTATTTATTCGGTGCCACCACGGACATAGTAGCTTTCTGAAAATTAACAAAGATCTGTGTTAAATAATAATCAAAGAAATTGTACGAATTAAGAAGTACGAAAATTTAAAACGTAAAACATGCAGAAAATATTTATCATTGAAAATGACATTCCCTGGAAAGTGGTTACTAAGACTAGTACTACAATTCATTCAAATGGAATCACAAGTAAGTCCCTGTAATGCTAACTAGAGGGCAATATCGTGGTAAGAAATGATTATCGCATAAGTCATGGCTCAATACAATAATTATGTTCTATAGTCAGGAAAACCTCTTTGTGAAAGAACCTTAATATATATTGAAACATCTTTATTGTGGTAAAATTACAATTTGCCTTATTAGGCAATACGTAATTGTAATTGTCGGGTCGTCTCGAGGGGGGTGCCTGGTTACCCTAGCCCTGGTGACAAGTGAGGGTTGTTTGAGTTTATAACCTGGACAATCGTTTCATGACGGCTTTACTATCTGACTCCATTTTTTGATAGGTATGTGCCCCGACAGTGCACTATGTTCAGGAGAAGAGGTACAGGGTAGGTTTATAGGTAGTTTATGTGGTCTTGGAATGACCACGAATTCACACTCGGTATCTGAGGGTAGGCGAAAACCGCCCGGATCCCAAAGGCGAGTGTGAAACGGAAAGAGGCAGACTGGATTACCGCAGGAGGGCTGCTAGGAAAATTTTCAGGGCCACGGCAACCGTCGTCCGCGAGGGAGAGGTCTCTCCCAAGGAGGTGCTAGCTTTAGCCAGACGAAGGCAGAGATTCCCACTAGGAAGGAGTGGGGTCTGAAGACGCTAGACTAAAACATAGCGAGGTTAGGAGAGAAGAGATGTAGAGGTTTTTCATAAAGAAGCAGTCATGTTTTCAGAGTTTCAAGCAGGGTAGCCACGAGCCAGTGAGTAGTTGCTAGGAGAGAATGGTTTACAGGGACTAGATCCTCAGCTTAAGTACCCTAGCTTAAGTGCCTTTAGCCATTCTCCATTAAGATTGGTGTACCCAATGGCTTTTTTGTTCTCTGGGAGAGGCTGGCACGGTCTTGTGGCCTCATTTGGCCTTCTACCTGGGACTGACAGCTATGACTCATCTCATGTAACTACTTGGCACCCCACATTTTTTATTGCTGAACACATTTACTATGATTTATATTTTGTACATGTTATTTACATTTATCTACAATATATTTTGTTCATGTTATTTACATTTGTTTACAATATATATACAATAGAGTCTAGGGTGATTTATCTTATATAGTTAGGGGTCGCTACAGTGATAAATGTTCTCATTCACACCATATTTACAATTTGCATTCATCCGCTCATTTATGCAGTATTTACAAACAGCCCAAAGGCCTCCCAAATCCACATGGTTGTCACCTCCCTCACTTCCGAAAGGGAAGCGGAGTCTTGGGAATTCCCCCACGCTCAACATCACCAGATACTAGTCAGTGCAGGCCGACCAAGAGCGCGAGAGCGACAGACGCTCAGGACATTGAAGAAACAGGACTCCCACTGTCACGGACTTATAGCAGGTCATGAGGCCACAGTCGGTTTAGACTCCAAACAGGATTAAAGGGATGAGTGGTGCACTGCAATGACTGTGCTACGGGATTAGGGTGGTTGGATAGGCTACTATGAAATTTCATATACTTGGAATGAATGAATTCAAGAGTGTAAGGTATATTAAGATCGTTATGAAGGGTTTGTTGCTGACGTAATAACGTTTTACTATTGTTCTCAGGACTTTTGATCGAAAGGATTGGATACGCTTGATTGGACTTTGAAGATTGGTAATTTATTTTGTATTAAGAGATGAGATGTCCTATGAAGTAGTCTGTACAGTTGTCCAAAGCATCTGTTTAGTTCTTGTCTTTTTAGCCTCGTAAGTGGGTTCGAGGTCAGCCGTTTGTCAAGATGGAACCCTAAGTACCGTAATATCTCGGATACAGGGAGAGGAGTGGAATTTAAAAAAACTAGTGGACAAGACTTGTGGCAGAGGATGAAGTATGAGAACATTTTTTTTCATTAACTTTCATCCGCCATTGGTTACACCAATGCTCGATCTCACGAAGATGGTTTTGAAGGTTATTGGGTCTTATATAGGGGTATGGGCCGGATGACTGGACAGCCAGTGTCATCTGCAAATATAGCCAAAGAGGTGTTGGGGTAGAGGGTACATCAGCGGTGTATATTTTATAGAGGATGGGGCCCAGGACACTGCCCTGTGGCACTCCTGCATTTATGGGATAGTAGTTAGAATCCTCTAAACCACAGCGGACTTGGGAGAAGCAGTTTTAAAGGTATGGCTGTAGGATTAGGAAAAGGGTCTGTATACTCGAAAGTCTTGTTTCAGTAATTAGAGCTACGTTGATGTTCTTTCGTGGAGTAGTACTGTCAGTTTGTTAGTGTAGTGCGAACACCATTTGCAATTCAAAGGAGAATGGATAAGTAGTCAGAAGGATACACTTGTGTATTTTGTGTAACGGGGATAAGGTGGGAGAAAAGATTTGTAAGAATGGAAATGAATGGGGTAAGGTTCTGAACTCTGTAAGGAATGATGTTAATAGCCTGGTGAGATCTGAAGAGGTGGAAGGTGGAGGAATATTCGATATGTGTGGTTGAGGATGAGATTGGGTTTGCTGGTTGACGGGATGAACGAAATGCTGGGGAAGAGGAACTTGCGAAAGAGTAGTTGGCAATGCCGGTGACTGCTCTCTGTTCCAAACCACAGCAAAAGAGACTGAAGCCTCGCAACCCTTATAGTTGGCCGGGTGGCCTTGGTGCAAGGGCACACATACTGCAGGCGATTTTAGGGGCTTCTTGCTAAATTCACTTTTGTGTTTCCCACTGCATTTTACACATTCGGTAGGGTGGTGGCAGTACGATGTTGTGTTCCCATATGCCTGAATTTTATGACAATGGACAATGTCGTATTTTGGGTACGGTTTTTAGACCTTGTACTTATGTGTAATACAGGTATGTTAAGTCGTATATTTTTTCCACGCCAATGTTACGCTCGAGATCTATAAAGAACAAAGGTAACGCCGTTTTTACAGATTCATCATGTTGCATTTCCTCGCGTAAAACGTTCCTTACTCGGTGAACTTTGAATCCCAGAGCTGCGAGTTCGTCTCCAATTTCATTAGCTTGCGGGTCGGGTGCAGATTTCTGATCATTACTCTTAGCGATCTAACCTGCTTTAAGTATGGAAGTCGGCCTTAATTTCTTCCTTAATATTCGATTATCGCTCGATATCGGAAGTGTCCTGAGAAACTTTTGTTGTTTTCCCCTTCCTACAATTTTACTCATATGAGTACATAGTAATTTGAAATTGCAAATATAACGGACGAATCTCGCAGGTGGCGTGGGCTGTGTGGGTTTTTCGATAACTTCCAATGTCATCAGCTCGGGTCTTTTTTAGAACTTCGAAGCGTTTTGGCGTGAAGAATGCAGACTCGTCAACAGTTTCTTCTTTAGAAGTGCTGGCTTCTGGCGGCAGGTCTTCCATCGAGTTAGCTACAGACTAGGTGCAATGGATTTTTATGGTAAAATTGACATAAAAGAAGAATCACTGAAATTTCTTACGGGCATTAAGCAAACTTAACCATGCAACTCCCCCTCAACTATAGCTCTCTTTGGTCAGATTGTGCATATAGTTCGAGAAAAATCTTTGTTTGCTCGGGCCACAATTTACACGGCTCAGTCTATCACTCCCCGTAACTTATAACGAGACACTTCTCCTGGTCCTATTATTGTTTGATATAATCTTACATTATATTGTTCCGTAAAGATATGTTTTGTTATTTAATTGCTTTCTAATTCAAAATATAAATGTATATATTTAAACACTTGGTATTCTTGTACTCGTATATCCTAATTTTATTATTACGCTTCAAAATTTTTCTGAGCATCAGAAGTACACATCCACAACATTAACTACTACTGATAGTTACTCATCCTATTGAAAAATGACTAAAATACTCGACCAATGAAACGGTCTTATGAAACGGGGTTGTAATTTGAAACACGACAGTATTTGACCAAGAAGCCCAGCCATCAATCGGTAATTGTAATTTTTAAATGTTTCCGTATTGGTCTCGAGATGTAAAGGCAAAAACTAACCTTGTAACTATCATGTGCTTGCCACTACATACAACTCATAGACTGGAATGAACCTTCATGGATCCCCTAACGGCTTATTATAGTGAAGCGTTATATCTCCACCAAACAGGCACTTCTTCTCTGAGAATGAGTTCATAGCTGATCATCATGAGGCAGAAAATGGTGCTGATAACAGTAAACTTCATGATGTGGTGATCGAGGAGGGTCATAATGACCCTTCCGGATCAGAAAGCAATGCTGTCTTGAGGAAGGTCAACGAGATATCACTAAAGGAAGCTTGAGGCTCCTCATCAGCACCTGTAAGCCACATCAATCCACAAAACATCTATTCAAATACAAGTGCAAATAATGAGATGACATCAGACAGAGTCCAACGGGGGTGTTTGATGAGTATTAATAAAATTCTAATTCGTCTTCACTAAGTGGTAATTACATTTTAATGAAGTAAAAATGAAAATCGTGTATGTTTCGGAACTGAACTTGTTAAAGAACCAATGATAATACCATTGCTTGTTTTTATATGCTTCCATTAACGTTTGAAGGTGTGTTTGGGTAACATATTTCTTCTTGTTACATTGTTTCCTGGATGTATGAATTCGTTTTCTAAAAGTACTTACCAAAGGCCTAATTAAAAATAATTTCACAGTACAGGGCACGAACCTTCGACCTCCGTGATAGCTAGGTCAGGTGCTATAAGCTTGCAAGAAACTAATATGTTACAAAAATAAAAGTAAATTACCTGATTTTTAAATGTGCTACAGGTGTAGATTACTTTAAGTACGGTGACGATATGGAAGAACAACCAGAACAATAATAATAAATTTACCCGTGGTTGAAGAATCATAGATGGCCCCATCAATACGAACAGATACATTAAGACATGCAATACAGATAGGATAAGTGTATGGAGTATCAAAGGACTGTACATATCGTTGATGAATTCTATCAGTGACGAAAACTGTTCGAAAAACTTTATTGAGTTTTCGTCGTAGAGTTTTGTGCTTTCTTTAAACGTGAACCTCAATAACTCTAACAGATCCCAGAAATGACAAACAAAACTGATGGTTCGGTAAAAGGTCAAGAACAGAGCCATGTTGCCCCATATAACTCTGTAGCCATCCATGTTATACAGCACACAAAAAGTCACTACACTCATCACAAAATATCCCAAGGACCACATCTGCGTTAATAGAAAATTCTTTTTTTGAGACATTACTGGATTATCTGCCACCATCTTGTTAATACTGCTGAAGAGTCCCTGTACCATATCCCGTCGATGTATCCACCACAAGAACAAGCAGAAACTTGCCACAAAGCCTCCAACAGGTGTAATAATTCGCAATAAATAAACTATTAAGTAGGTTCTGTCATTGGTATATATTGGACTCAAGTGTTGCTGCCAGAAACCTAAACCAATAAGGAATTGAAGAAAAAAAGAGTAGACCACCCACTTCTTAGACAGGAGAAAATCGTCCCCAAAGGGAAACATCCCGAAGACCCTTGGGAAATAGAAGATTTTCAGAAGTGTAGCTTCATCCATTGCTTGGCTGAATGGAGTTTGCACAATAATTCATTTCATTTTACATACCTATCGATTGTCCCATCCATTAGTTAATTTTATTTGTAGAGTGCCGTGCAAATATCTGCGACATGAACTGCCAGGAATGTTTTTATGACACAGATGTTTAGTTTAATGAAAAACAATTTATTGGGTGCCATCACGGACAACTTTCTGAAAATCAACACGGATCTGCGATAAAATAATAATCAAAGAAATTGGACGAATTAACATGTACAAAACAAGTGCAAGACTGTTGCAGGTGTGCAACAACTTAGCTAAGCACACTTCAACCACCACACCCGTCAATCAACACAAACATCTTTTGTCAATTATAAAACCTGAAGGGCCATCACTTGCTAGAGCTTTAACAAGGTGAGTGTCATGAACTTGTTTGACTTTCTGGAAACCGAAAACGCGGAGATTAGTTATCCTCTAGATCAAATATTTATTGTGAAAGAATCTGGTGTGAGTGTTGTGCCGACGAAACTTCCACATAAAATGAAAGGTAAGCAGATAGGATCTCTCACTCCAGCATAGATAGATAGATATGTTGTAACGATAATCTCTTTCATTAGTGCAGGAGGATGTCCCGTCTCACCAATGATGGTGTTTCCACGCACGAACTGGACAGACCGATTGATAAAAACGGCACCACCAGGAAGGACCTTAAGGAAAATGTTACCTATCAGGCTGGGAGCACCACTTCCTTTTCACCGGATGGTTTTCCCATTTCATTGAACATACAAATCCAATCAGCTGCATCTGCACATGGCATACATCTGAATCTCCAGTTCTAGATATACTGATGTGGCGGTTCTTAGTATTTAGGGAAATCACCCTATACTATTGCAGATATATTATAAACAGAAGTAAATTATTATAAATCTTTTAGCAATAAAGAAAACGTGGAAGCAAGTAACATGAGACGGGACGACGACTGTCAGTCATAAATTAGAGAGACCCTTACAGCCCAGGCCTGCGGGACCCTTGCCACATGTAAACCACAACAAGCTAAGTGGTTACAAATTACTTAGAATCGGCATGCTCCTCCTTTTGTTCAGCCCCTCCGAGGAGGCGTGGGATATTTAACGGAGGAGGCTAACCCCAGACAGCCAGTCTTTTCGCGCCCGTTCCTCGTGATACTTGCTTCTGTTCAACTCTGAAACTTTGACTTATTCTTTATGAATCCTCTGTACCTTTTGAACATAGTGCATTGTCGGGGCACCTACCTATCGTAAATGGAGTCAGATATTAACGCCGACCTGGAACGATTGTCCAGGTCACAAACTTGAACAATTCGCACTTGTCACCAGGGCTAGAGTGCTTGGGCACTCCCCTAGTGACATTTCCCGACAACTGACTAAATAATTTCCCATACAAGGAACCTTGACGTTATCGATAAGGCAAAAACTAACCTTGTAACTATCATGTGCTTGCCACCACATACAACTCATAGACTGAAATGAACCTTCATGGATCCCCTAATGGCTTATTACAGTGAAGAGCTTAGACAGGAACTGAGAACAGGTAGGATGAACACGTATTACGTTGCTGATAAGTTTGCGAATGCATATTTCAAAGTTCAAACTGGAATAATGCCAGTCAGTGATATCTCAAGGTATACCACCGGGATATCTCGACCAAACAGGCACTTCTTCTTGTCTCTCTAAGACTGATTTCAGAGCAGATCATCATGAGGCAGAAAATGGGGCTGATAACAGTGAACGAGGAGGGTGATGATGACCCTTCCGGATCAGAAAGCAATGCTGTCTTGAGGAAAGTCAACGAGATATCACAGAGGAAGCTTGAGGCTCTTCATCAGCACCTGTAAGCCACATCAATCCACAAAACCTCTATTCGTCCGGAAACACCGGAAATGGTACAGATTGTCTATTGTGATATTCAAAAAGTCAAAGTTCTGCAGAAAGCTTCTATGTCTGATGTGCCTGAAATAGGATCATATGTTTCGCTTCGGGTGAGAAAATTTGTTTTTATTTGCGACTTCCGTTTTTAAAGACTTTGTCCAAATCGTCTTAGTTTTTTTTTTTTTCTTACTATAATAATAAAAGTAATAAAGCACTCACTATATTAAAATAAAATGTTTTGAATTTACTCTTATACATGTTTAATAATTTACTTTGGAACGGTTTAATTTTGGTCCATAGCTACTCATAATACCTTTGAAACTAATGGACATCGCAGGTCAACCTAAACATATGTAACAATCACTGTAGATAGAAGTTTTAATGTATTACAATGTACAAATGTATTTCGATTAAACATGTGATTATTTCACCTGTTTGTGAGATAAAAGGTGAAATTCTGAAGAAGGATAATTGTTGGTAAATAAAGTATAACATGATAGTTACTTTATGTTATATATTTTCGTGTCAAGTTATACAGACATAAAAAGTAGTTAGTTGTAAAAATAGTTATAAGCTATCTATAAGCTAAATTTTCTCGTGGTAGTTCTCAGTTATACAATGCTCAATTGCTTCGACTATATTGTAACATTTTCACCAAGTAGGTAGTGGCAGTTGATGAGATCATCTATAATAAGATACATTTTTTGACTGTAAATACAAAGATATCATCAAAATAATGTGAATTAAACATGATAGCTAAATTTTATGTTAATAAGAGCATACTCTTCCAGTACAGATCAGTGGATAGTTCACGTCAAAAAAACCAATTGCGGAAAATTTTGTTTCTTTGTAAGCGACGAAATGGAACTTGAAAATCTCCTACGCTCACAACGATTATTGTTATTATTTTTGGTGGTTTATTCCTTTATTGTGCTATAATTACAATCTGCCTTTTATAAGGCCATAAGTAATTAGGATAAATGCTCTCATTCATACCATATTTACAGTTCATCATTCACTCATTCATTCATACAATATTTACAGACAGCCCAGAGACCCCCCAAATCCACCGCGAAGAGAAAGCGGAATCTTGGAAAGTCCCCCACGCTCCTACGTCAGCCGCGTCACCGGATACTAGCCAGTGTAGGCTGACCAAGAGCGCGAGAGCCACAGACGCTCAGGACATGATTAGAGAAACTGGCCATTGCCAGGACTCCCACTGTCACGCGTTTATAGCAGGTCACGAGGCCACTGCCGTTTCAGTCCCCAAGGAGGATGAGTGGCACAGTGCAATGACTGTGCTACAGGATTAGGGTGGTTGGAAAGGCTACTGTGGAATTTCATAAACCTGGAAGGGATGAATTCTAGAATGTAGGGTATATTAAGGTCTTTATGAAGGGTTTTGTTGCTGACACAATAAGGGGCATTTACTATTGTTCTCAGGACTTTTGATTGAAAGGATATGATACGCTTGATGTTCGACTTTTTTGCTGTGCCCCATACAGCAAAAAAGATTCCGTATGTCCAGATTGGTTTAAGTATAACCTTGTAGATTAGTAGTTTATTTTCTATTGAGAGATGGAATGTACTTTGAAGTAGTCTGTACGGTTGTCCAAAACGTCTGTTTAGTTCTTGTCTTTTTAGTCTCGTATGTGGGTTCCAGGTCAGTCGTTTGTCAAGATGGAAGCCTAAGTACCGTACTGTCTCGGATACAGGGAGAGGAATAGAATTAAAATAAACTAGTGGACAAGACTTGCGACAAAGGGTGAAGGTAATGTGGGAGCATTTTGCCTCATTAACTTTGATCCGCCATTGATTGCACCAATACTCGATCTCGTCAAGGTGTTTTTGAAGTTTATTGGATGCTATGTCGGGGTCTGGGTGGGATGACAAGACTACAGTGTTATCTGCAAATGTGGCCAAGAAGGTATTGGAAGTAGAGGGGACATCAGCGGTGTATAGGTTATAGAGGATGGGGCCTAGGACGCTGCCCTATGGAACTCCTGCATTTATGGGATAGTAGTTAGAGTATTCTAAACCACAGCGGACTTGGAAGAAGCAGTTTGAAAGGTAGGACTGTAGGATTAGGAAAAGGGTCTGTGGTAAATGTCTTTTGAGCTTGTAGAGCAAACCTGCGTGCCTAACTCTGTCAAAAGCTTGAGCTATATCGAGAAAGGCAGCAGTGCAATACTGTTTGGTTTCAAGGGCTGAGGAGATGTGATCAACAACGCGAAGGCCTTGTTGAGCAGTGGAATGTCGTTGGCAGAAACCAAATTGGTGTGTGGGAAAAAGGTTTTTGGATTCAACAATTGGAAATAGACGTTTTAGTAGGAGTTTTTCAAATATTTTTGAGAGGATAGGGAGTAGACTAATTGGATGGTAAGATGAGGTGTCATTGGGTGGTTTACCGGGTTTGGCGAATAGGACAATAATGGAATGTTTCCAGAGGAGAGGAAAGTGCGTCGTTCGGATAATGCAATTATATATATATATAGGTTAAAAAGATTATGGCGTTAGGAGGAAGTTGTTTGAGAATTTGAGGAGTAAGAAAATCATATCCAGGGGATTTTCGGTAAGGTAAGTTTTTCAGAAGATATTTGACCTCAGAGGGATTAACGGCTTTTGGTGGAAGAGAGAGAGGAATAGGTGAAGTGAGGAAATCTTCCACAGTTGTGCTGTGAGTATGGCTTTGATGAGAAAGGTGAGGTGTGAAAGTATGGGTAAGATGCAGAGCAAATTCCTCCGACCTATCCCCATCCGAAGCCGCCCAGGAGCCATCATCACGACGGAGTCGATGTGAGACAGGTTGATACTTTGCCACTCAATTAAATTCCACTTTAGAGCTAAACATTGATACGAGCTCTAATAAATTGAATATCATAATAATAATCAATAAATTATTTATCATTCATCTGCTACTTCTTTTTCTCTTAATTATAATTGGAACGGTCACACTGAAACTTCTCATCACCCTTAAAAATTTTAGAGGGATCATTTTTGGTATAGCAATCATAGAATAGACATGATTGAAATAGCTAAAACTTGTCTTAATTTATCCAGAACTTGAATAACGGATGGGCATTGTAGTCATTAATGTAACCGTTAACCTGATGATTTTTTTTGCATGTGTGCGTAATCACGGTAGGAAAAATAACTCAGGTAAGACGAAATATTCGAAAATCAATAATACACGAACAAAAAAAAAAAATAAACTAGGGGCTGGTCCTGGGATGAATGTGGCCATCTGAGCTATGGAGCGGTTTTTCCGAACCCATTGCCGTAATGGATAACACTTAAGAACGACAAGTCGGCCAATGACAAGATTAATTCACAACGAGGAGTAGGAACCGCCACTTATACAATGCAGTCAACCTTAATAGCTTTTGAACACGGCAAGAAATATTGTGGCAATTTACCAGCGAACGCCCTTTAGAAGCGGCCCTGGCCCATAACAGTCGACGCCGTCGTCGCTGAGAGAAAATGGGGGGGGGGCGCGATATTTCAGCAATTGAGATGAATTAAGTAGTCTACTACTAAGATTTTTCAATTTAAACCAGACCATGCCGGTGCATCTCAGGCCTAATGGCCGGTGTCTGGTTCAGACTACTTAAAAATACCGCCAATTCCCTAAATGAAAATAGTTAATCATAACATAAGTTCGTTATAATAAAAAACGATAGATTTTCTACCCCTCATCATTGCATAATTATACTATAGTTTGATATTCAAATGAAAGATCATAACGGCCGGAAAATCTTAGACTTAGAACGTCCTCATGGTTCCAAATAGCTTTCTTATCATCACAAATCATGTTTTATTAAATAATTACTTTCCTGGTCACTACAAAGGCTTCCTATTTTTACCGATCATTGTTCCGTGACATTTTTGGGACTTTAGGCCAGTTATAATTTCAAAAGAGCTATTGAAACATTGGATAATAAAACGACACGAAAAAAATAACTACTACGCAGATAACAGCCAATTACCAATGCGCTTACTACCCACAGCTGCAAGTCGGGCAACGTCAACAACCTGGTAATTCATACAGTCCATGAAAAATTACCAAACTCAGTCTAAGGTTTAGATCTTGTCAAGACAATTCGAGCAATTTCTTTTTCTTATTTATATAACATATTATGCAGTTCATTTTCACTCACAGAGACGGTTAAATGAGATGGTTTTAAGGAATAAATAAAGATCATAGATACTCGAAAAAATACCAAGTAATTTTGTACGATCATTTCGTTTTCTGATAATACTATGTATTATATTAATATTATATACACAATGTATCCATTAAGGGTATTTGATAAATGAATCATTTCTGCTTATATATATATTCTACAGGTATAAATTTCACAACCTGTTTTATACCACCTTTCTTTCTGGTAAAGTTTTCTGAATATTGCTGGAGTATTTTTTTCTGATACTTTAAGGCGGACTCCCATTGGTGGTTATAGACGAACAACAGCGATTCATTGGCATGATGTTCTATCTTCCCTTATTTTGATACAGGATGAGAGGATGAGATTTTGATACATTAGATTTTTAAAGTTATTTTCCGTAACACTATATACAGAAATCGATTTGGTCGGGAGCAGATTTAGTTTTTCACCCTTGGCATCTCTACTCGTTCGTGACGAGACCTTCATTGTAAGACTGATTGATAACTTCCTTCATCAATACAGCCTCGAGGAACATCTTTATTCAAGATTTCTAGCAATCTAGGTTGAAAGTATTTTGAACTTAAATTGTTTTTGAAAAATTATCCTGAATATTGGAAGTAATTTGACGTTTTGTGATCGCTTTTGACATGGAATAATACATGATCTCTGTTACGCGCCTTAAACTTTGAGAATTCTTGACCAAACATCTTTTCAAATCTATAAATTATAAAAATAATAATTAGCTATCAATCTTTACTGTTTGAACTAAATTAAATCAAGAACGCATCTCGTTCTTCCATTGCGATTGAGAGCTTGTTTCTCTCTCTCTCTCTCTCTCTCTCTCTCTCTCTCTCTCTCTCTCTCTCTCTCTCTCTCTCTCTCTCTCTCTCTCTCTCTCTCTCTCTCTCTCTCTCTCTCTCTCTCTCTCTCTCTCTCTCTCTCTCTCTCTCTCTCTCTCTCTCCCTCTCTCTCTCTTTAGTGGTCTTATAACAAGCTTCGTTCCGCTGTGGAACGCATCTTTTTTTTCTTTTGGCTACGGTACGAGTAATGAGGTATGATGCTTCATTGGGCTGGCATCAATATCTTGGAGTCGAGTAATTAATTCATCAGGTATATTTTAGTCTGGTCGATGGAATCTAACCCTCACCTTGCAGACTCTAGAATATTCTAGTCCATCCATTACAAGACAATCATAAAAACTGAGACCTATATGATGTTACTCCCCTCCATTTCTCTGAGGTAATTTGTAGATCCCACTTTAAGCATTTTTGCTGATTTCGTTCTAAATATCACCTGATAGGCCACTTCATAGTTTACATACATATCTATATATATATACTACCTATTGTTACAGAGTGGTAAAAAAAAACCATGCAGCATCAATCTCTATCTTGGAATTTAATATTAACTCTTCGTCTGGGATTTATTTCTTTATTTTTTATTTAAAGGGATGTCCTGGAGACAACTACTAATTGTTCATAATTGCGAAACATTGTTAAGTTTTAAAGTCATATAATAACAAATATAAATAAATGTAGCCTATTTAAGTATCAATATGATCATATTTATATTATTAAGTATGACGCCAAAGATCAATTGATTTTTAATCAAATTTAATTAATAAGGTGGTTAACTAATTACTCCATTTTATTTTTTTTTTCACATAAGCCAATCTGGACATACGGAGTAGAGCTATGGGGGACAGAAAAAAAGTCGAGCATCAAGCGTATCCAATCCTTTCAATCAAAAGTCCTCAGAAAAATAGTAAATGCCCCTTATTACGTCAGCAACTAAACCCTTCATAATGATCTTATTATACCTTACAGTCTTTCACTCATCCTTTCCAAAATTCCATAGTCATTATACTGCGCCACTCATCTCTATAATCTTCCTCAGAGACTAAAGCGGGAGAGGCCTCGTTCCCTGCTATAAATACGTGATAGATGGAGTCCTGGAGTTCTCTAATCATGCCCTGATCCAACCATGTTCTGAGCATCTGTGGCTCTCATGCTCTTGGCCAGTTATCACTGGCTCGTAACCAGTGAGGCGGCTGTCGGAGCAGCGTGGTGGACTTCTCAAGCTCCGCTTCCTTTTTCGCAAGCGAGGGAGGATACAACCTTGTGGCTTTAGGAGGTCTCTGGACTGTTTGTAAATACTGTTTACATTAGTTGATTAATAAGACGATGTATTGAGTAATCCTAAAACAAAAACGTCAGTTTAATTGACTTCATGTGATTATCATTTATTTGAAGAAGAAAAAATACAAATTAAATATTCTGGATAATGAATCAGGATTATATATTAGTTTTTCTCGATACCAAGTAATTAATCAATCATTGACAGTCTGAAAGAGATGGTTCTAATTTTCATATCTTTCTTTTATCTAATAACACTTGTATGGAAAGTTTCTTTTTTTCTGTTCTTAAATGAAGAATCACTTACACGCAGGTGAAAACTGTTTGAATAAACCAACAATCCCTGAATCCTGTTTCCGGAGAATGTTGAACGAAATTATCTTCGCCGAAACGGAACAGGGTAGGAAGACTCAGGGAAACTGTTTCCATGACGATTTCCAACGTTCATTAGTCACCCTTTAGGGGTCGGGATACGAACCACTGACGGTTAAGTGTGAAGTATGAAGAGGGGAGTTATTTCCACCTGCGGGTATCGACTCCAGGAGAGTCCGGCTCGGCTCCTACGTGCCCTGGTTCAAGATCGCCCCGAGCAGATCCATTACGCCCCGGCTGTTATGTCGGCCAAACACGAAACATAGTTCCTGACATCAAGTGCCGACGAAAAACCATCTTGGATCGAAATGGGCCTATCCACTGTAAGTGTCAATATTTCAATAATGTTGAATCACCGAGCGCGAAGCTCTACTTTCAAAAGGGTATGGCTCAATGTTTTCACCAGTAAGTATGTTTGTAAAAATTGTTCAACCAATTCAATTTTTAAATTAGTATACCAATTTTTTTTAATAATAAATGTTGATTCTAAAACAATAACAAGAAAAAATGCTGGACCTTTTCAGCAATTCTTAAGATTTTCCAAAGTTGAGAACTCATAGACATGTTATGATCTTCTATTACTGTGTATCATAACTAGTTAACCGACGAATCGATTGCACGTTTTTGCTATATTATTAAACAAAGATATTTTCTTTCTAATTGCCAAAACCTGCAGCTATTATAAACTAAATTGTAAATTATTTAACAAACTTTTTTTTATTCGTTATTAAGCAAGAGGTGACAGTGACATTTAGTCCGGAGTTTCCGTATCATTTCTTTAAGAACTAAGAAAATACTATTTTATTTGGTTAACTATTAGAAAAATAAGCCATACCACTGACTTCTCGCTATGGGAGCGAAAATACAATGATTATTGTATAACAATAGGCTCGAATGTTTTCTAACGAAGTCTAATTTGTTTTTAATGATTCGAGTTATTCTATTGTGGCCAACATTTATTCAACACGTTTTGGGGTAATCTTTAATCATTCCGTTCAGACAAATTGAATAATTTACTGTCATTATCCTATATGACCTAAATGAAATTTATTGACCGTTCCCATTTGGATAAGAAAATTACTTAGTAACTATTTTCTGCAGTGAAATCTGGCTTTTTGCGTTGTTACTTCATCGCTATTATTGCAAAATATCAGCAGTGCAGTAAACACAGAATGAGTTAGATTGCTAACACGATTTTTTCACGATAACCAGGACAGACAAATAGAAATACACATACCCACATTAAAGCGTGGAGGTTTCGGAATGAGTTAGATTGCTAACACGATTTTTTCACGATAACCAGGACAGACAAATAGAAATACACATACCCACATTAAAGCGTGGAGGTTTCGGAATGAGTTAGATTGCTATCTGCAAGATCTGCAGATTCTGCAAGAAAGAGGGAGAAACGGCACGTCACATAATATGTGACTGTGATAACCTAGCTAGAAGGCGATACCTTCACTTTGGTAGTGATCGCATTGTAGACCCCAAACTATGTGAACTGATCGATTCACTCAGTATCCTCAGATTTGCAAAGGCCGTGGGCCTGTCACATATATAGGACAGGGACATGGACGGCGCACAATAGGTCTCACTGAGGCCGCAGTGCACAAATGCCGGAACAAATAATAATAATAATAATAATAGATTGCTAACACGATTTTTTCACGATAACCAGGACAGACAAATAGAAATACACATACCCACATTAAAGCGTGGAGGTTTCCGAATGAGTTAGATTGCTAACACGATTTTTTCCTGTTACAAATTGAAGTTCAAACAAAAAAATCACAAATTATTAATCACGACTAAGAGACACTAAATTTCGCACCCCACACAATATAAAAGATTTTTTTATCCAGGTGTTAATTAATTTATAAGAGCCTTAATTAATAATTAGAGTCTTATAGAGTCAAAAATATTTTTCTTGTCGTTGGGTAATCTTGACATAAAAACTCATGTTGATACGTCAAAATAGGAAATCACGACAACCAGGACAGACGAATAGAAAGACACATGCCCTCGTTAAAGCGTGAGGGTATCTGATTTTGAAAAAAACCTGTCGTATAGCACAGATAATCTAATGACGATAATTAAGAGAGAAACATAATCGTATATATATATATAAAACCCATTAACAGTTCAAATAAAAACAAGTGTCGGGTCAATGAAGGTGAAACCAAAATAATACACATGCTAGGGTATCTGAAATGGGTTATGCAAATACGATCACCCGAAAAAAAACCCGAGAGGACTTCACCGTTTCAAGAGATTTTTTTTTCTCGATAACTGACATCGAATAGGGATAATAGCACCCTTTATATTTATACATTCATAGACTCACACGTCGTATTGGAAACTACCGAATGACCCTGCCCATACGTTCTGTGATTTACTACTCGACAATATAGCACTCTATGGACACTTTGAAAGATCTGCCATAGAAATCGACGATAAATGAAACACCACAATTAGAAGCTTTAGAAAATCACAGCAGTAAATATACTTCTTCAAACAATAATTGACCTTTATTAGATCTCAGAATACACTTTTACAAAGGGCCTGGTCACTGCAACTGGAATTTTAAAATCTGAAACAATAGCATAAAGAAATCAAAGTTGAACTAACTTCAGTTATGGACAGCGACACATCTAATGGATTAATTCGTCGAATTATACGAAGAAATTTATTTTTTGTAGTTTTCAAACGTACAGCTATCCCCACTCCGTCTCCACCTTTCGTCTTAGTCTTAGTCCACCTTAAGTCTTAGTCTTAGTCCACCTTAAGTCTTAGTCCATCTTAAGTCTTAGTCTTAGTCCACCTTAAGTCTTAGTCCATCTTAAGTCTTAGTCTTAGTCCACCTTAAGTCTTAGTCTTAGTCCACCTTAAGTCTTAGTCTAGACCTCTAAGACTCTTAGAGGTCAATACAATATATTCGAATGGTCATCGCCTGTCATTATTACACCTCCTAGCTTTACCATACGCAATACCTGTAGTACCTTAGTCCCCAGCCACAACTGTTCTGAGCGAATTCTTCTTTCCAACTCAGCAATGAATTTGCCTGTATTTCACGCTTGTGTCAAGATTTTCTGTGCTGCAACTTGAGTATTTTCACTTGTGAATCCTGAACGCTGTTCTCTTTTATGTCTAAAACCTATCTCTAAAGTTCTAGACTTTACAGAGCATAAGAACTAGGAACTGCATAGGAGGCATCAATTAATTATATTGCACTCAAATTATGATCTCACTTTTAACAACGAGCATGTGTAGGTAGCATTACACTACAAGTATGTGATAAGCTAGGTAAACAATTAACATTAGAATCATATGGCATCTGGTTTATTTTCTGAATACTCTACCATTAGCTGAATTCCATCAAACCTGTTCTAACCGTCTGTAGCGTGTACACTACATGACAAATGCACCTGCCCACGTAGCACGCGCGCACGCACGCGGGTGTGGGTACACACACACACACTGTTTACGCCATTTGCGTAAACTTAATTTCATTTAATTTGAATTTGCTATTCAATAAGTAATTACCCGAAACCATTCGGTAGTTCTGTGAATCACAGACGCTGGCGCTGCCTGCCGGCTCGATCAGCGTTTTTCCCCACGCTTTTGTCTCTCAGGTGGTAATTTTCATTTTCATTATTATAGCGTCTCTTTTTGTCTTCAACAGTTATCATTTTTCACACTGTTTTTCAAGCGTATTTTCAACGCCATTATCTTTGTTTAGTCATTATTCAAATCACTAGTACGCAGTCTTGGAGAAGCGACATTTCAGATTAAACGCAGACAGATATTGGATGAATCGGGACTTGGATAAATCTGGAGTTTGGGCCCAAATCTCTAGGTTATCGGAGTTCAAGAAGAGAGATTCGCACGCTGTCGTCACATCGAAGCAGGTAGGAATTTACATTACTGTGTTTACATTTGATATTGTCATTTCTCTAACGAGACTCTCAAATAATTACAGTCCACTTAAAACTCAAACGTATAGCTAATTATCCCCAGGCTAATTAGTTTCTCGAATCAGTCGCCTCGTTTGCCGGTTGCGATTTCAACTGGTGAAATTCCAAACACACACCGTACAAGATACTTCAAAAGATATACAGACGGGATTCTGGTTTTGTTTTTCCTTTGAATTCCTCTAAAATAGTGGCTCTGAGGGCCTGATTTCTCTGGGGGCTTAACCCAGGTTTCAGTTCAATGCCACTTATTGATTTAAATGTCGTTCAGATCATATTTGATCTAGTTGTTCGCCAGAACTATTATGATTATACTCACAGTATTGGTGATGTACATAACTTCCTTTTCGTGGTAACTTATAGATACATACAGACACGTGGAGTGATGGGATCCGGCACACAAGCGCACATGGACTTTGCCAGAACTTCAAACACATGGATTACCCAAGGGAGCATGGGATAGGGAATATTTGAATATAAGTGTGAATCGTTATGACAAAGGGAGCAGCCGTAACAAGGCTCTCTTACACCCACCGCCAATCTCAAAGAGGAGAAATTTACATTCTGAATGCAAGCTCCGAACCTGCCTCACGTTCGGATCCGGATGACCTCACTACCTTGCTGGGATAGATTCTAGACTCATGTCAGGGTAAATGTAATTTCCAATAACAATTATTTAAATGTGAATTTAATACTATTTAAAACATGAGGTATATACGAAAGCTAGAACGAAAAAAAATATTGATAAATGCTCACCTCTCTTAGAATATATACATAACTAGTTGATCCGTTGCCTCTCCGTTTACCTAGGAGATTGAAATGGAGATGATTAAGTGGTTAATCTTGAGCATATTTTCATGAGGTAATAAGATAAATTAGGGCAAAAGCTTAGGACATTAATAAATCCTTTAGATTTTATTCATTTTTCTGACCGTACTAGCAAATATAAGCCCAAAAATTTTACGCACAGGTAGACAATACGACTCCAAAGATACAAATAACAGTAAAAAATTAAGGATCAATAGTTAAGCTTCTTGGGTTAGCCTGATAAGAACGGATAATGCGATTTCATCTTTGCAAGTGCAAATTTACGATTCATTCAGTTCTATTTTACTTTTATTTCGTATTTTATTACTTTATCTTACAAATAAACACTATTCCATCCATTTTAGTATTTATTTGGTTTTTATATTTACCCTCTCCCAGACACAGCATTACTTAATTTCAAAGGAAATCTTTTTTAGAATACTGTACCCGCCCCGACTAGGATCTCAGGAATCTTAGGAGAAAGTAGGAAGGGTAACCATTTAAAAGGAATAACAAGTTTAAAATTAAAGGGTGCTTTAATGAACAAAAATATAAGATTACCAGCTCTCACACAACTACGAAAGCTACTAATTAAAATAAAATGTCATTCAATTCTATTTTCCATTACAAAATTTAAAGAGTAAAGTCGGGATTTGACAGTCAGCCACATGCTCCATTTAGCTGGCAACTATGTTACAGACGGAAAAGAAAAGTCCACATACCTTTGATCAAGTCCGGTATCCACATTACCCCTACAATATGAATGGTTTGTCTCTCACTCAACCTCTTCCAACCACACAGAAACACGGACTGACTGCTTTTTATTACTATCGCCCTACTCGCGTGCGACCAGGGCGTGGTCGTCGTAAGTAGGGATGACTAAGGGCCAATAAACAAGGTTTGTTCAGGGTCGGGCCATGTTCCCACGGTTAAGTTCGTAGAACAAATAGGAGAGTGCTATTAACTATCAGTTGTCTTCCGAGAACATCTTAGCACGTGCAGTCTCCTATTCCGCTTCATCACCAGGCCCTGAAGGCAAACGGTCGTCTGTTGGTTTCGTTATTCACCTTTCACAATCTAACAGTCCCAACAGACGCCGATCCTTACATTACCCTCCCGCTAACAAAAGAGTGGATCCTAGAGGACCACTCTTTTTAACCACAAGGTATTCTACAAATTAACTACAAACTATTCTTAATCCAATATACTTAACCTATTTTAACAACTTAGCCTAGGATTTACAACTACACCTAACACACCCAATTAGCACTGCACATGGTCTATTTCCCTGGGTTGGTGGATCACCTGGTCCATCTCCTGCTGTAGATCGACACCTTCTTTAACTTGGGCGTTTGCGTTCCCTCTTCTAACTAGCCACAACCGCAATCCCCAGGCGCCTAGCGCGCCCAGGAGTATTATCATCATGCCCGCTAGTGAATTCCAAAACCACTTCCTCTTGCTCTCTCGGTCTTCGTCCACATCTTGGATTGCCCTTGATAAAGCTGTGAGCCGGGCCTCGTCTACCGCCCATCGTCCCGCTTCCAGGTCACCATCTCGCTCCAGGGCCGTCCAGGCTTCTTTCACGTCCTCTCCTAGCAGCGGCTCTCTCGTGTTAGTTAGTCGCCGGGGTACCGAGTCCAAGGTTCGTATCCCCTGATTCAACCGCACTCGCGTCTCCCCTCTAGACCGGGGAAGTAGCCAGTAGTCCGTGGTCTTGTAGGCGCAGGATTCTGCTACTTCCAATTCTCCATCTCCGTCTACCGAAATTTCCTCAGGAGGCTGGGAACGGCACTGCTTTGTCACCTTAACTGGGCCGCTTAAGCTGAACAACCAGCGTTCGTTCGTCTTGTCCCAAACCCAAGTGTCAAGATGGGGACCCCTCAGAGCGATCCACCTGCACCCTAGCTGATTATCCTGGTCGTCTCCAAAGAACAGTCTACTCAAGCAGGTGGCTCTAGTACATCTGATCAGAGGAAACTGCACGGGACACACCCACGGCTGCGATCTTCGGCAATTTACAAAGTCCTCGTCACGCAGAAGTGCGTAATACTGCCTGTCCAAAGAGGTCAGAATATACTCCACGGATGTGTCCAAGACCACTTTTTGCGCCACCTCAGCGCTCCAAGTCGGTATCGGTGTGACTTTATATCTCTTGAACGTCTGTCCCTGACTTGTCAACGGTAGATCTATGATAACATGAATGGCTGATGTAGTCGCTACTCCGTGAACCTCGGCCGCTTGGTAATACCGATGGGCCTCTTCAGATCTAGTACCTGTGAACAGATTCAATTCCGCAGGCAACACACCTGCCACCGTTTGGAGTATCTCGCTTAATGACTGTGGGGACAATAGAGTCTGACTTACTTTACCCAGGGACACCTGTTCTAACCCCGCGTACAAGTCCCGCAAGTCGAGACCGGCTTTAAGGGCTGTGACCTCCATGTTCCTCAGATTTGACATAAGGGACAGGGATAGGTTAGTGTAGAGGGACAGGTAGTCGAGGCGGTTTTCTAATGTATCCAACCTCTTGTGAGTGGACGTTATCTCGTTCTTTAGCGTTCTCGCTACCTGCACCAGCGTACGCGCATTCTCTTCCGTCCTCTGCCCCAAACGTCGCGTGATGGTGAGGTGCTCCTCCGTTAAGTGCACCATTTTCTCTTGCCTCGCCTCTAGCTGTGCCAGGTCCGCTCGTATTTCTTCCATGTCGTCCGCGTCCGGGTTACCGAATACTAGTCGTATAAGTTTTCCTCCTGCATTAATTAATCCTCTACTCCCCCGACTAATCGGTAAAAGGTTTCTGAGCGATCTCACTGCTTCATCCACTTCCAATACCATCCCCCTTGTCCGTTTCAGTTCCTCTTGGTACGTTCTGATCTCAGGGATTCGGTCAAGCGTCTGCCAGTAGGCTATCTCAATCTCCTCCATCACGGCCACCATCCTCGCGGACTCTCCATACAAGTGAGTTACATTCACTTCCACCACTACTCTCCACCGCTCGCTAGTTATTATTAAATCAGTCTCATCTAGAAAACGCACCCCACTATGTGCGTACACCACCTGCATCACCATCCATCCTGCGAACAATTCAATTTCTCATTAGTCTCCTAGTCTCTCCTTGATCGTAAGGGATAAGGAGAACGTGGACAGGTGGTAGGAGGATCCTCGTCGGGAGTCCACGTGGGGTCCCGAGGGTCTTCGGTTTCTTCAGGCTCCACCGATTCCTCTCTCATCCACCAAGGGGTGACGTGGTCGACCATACCTTGCACAGGTGGCGAACCCTCCGTCCTCTCCGTCGAGGCATCCTGGGCCTGTGAGGGCTCGAGTTGTTCGTTTTCTACGACCCGTTCTTTTTCCTGGGTCCTGGTCGCAGTTGGCCGCGGTTGAGCGTCATAATCATCGCCGTCTTCCTCCATGGTGGGGATTAAGCAAAGTTCGTCCTCCGAATCCGTGCCATACTCGCTCTCCTCGTCCGCCCTTGTGCTTGACGGTTCCTCCTTGTTAGCCTCTGTGGTCAATACCGGGGACGGCTTTAACCGATTTATATGCACCACCACTTCGCGCCCCGTAGATAATCGCACCCGGTAATTTACCTCTGATAGCTTCTGCAGCACCTTATGTGGTCCTGTCCAGGGCCAGTGAAACTTCTTGAAGTTTCCAGGCTTTATCGCCGACACGTGTAATAACACTTCATCGCCCACTGCCAGGGTGCGTAGCTTGCGTTTTCGATTGCACCATTTACTACGGGCTTTCCATGCCTTCTCCGCTCGATCCCGAGCGTCCTTGTAAGCATCACGTAGTCGGTTCTCCACCTCACTGGCTATCTCCGACGTCTCTTCGTAACTATCGCCGATTACCGGAGCCGTCCAGCACCCCGGGTTGTTCAACTCACGGCCAAACACCAAATAGTTCGGGGAGTATCCCGTCGATGGGTGGGGAATAGCTCTGTAAGCCATGAGAGCGTATGGGATCCAGCGGTCCCAGTCTCTGCCATCCCTGCGAGCGAAGTGCGCCACTGAGTCACTCAACGTCCTATGGAATCTCTCGAGCATTCCGTTGCATTCTGGGTGATACGGAGTGGTTTGTATCTTCTTGCTACCCAGGATCCGACAGACTTCCTTCATGAGTTTCGAAACAAAGTTTCGACCTTGGTCTGTTAGTAGCCGTGCCGGTACTCCGTGTCGAGCAACAATGCTCTCCACATATGCCTTGGCGGTTTCTTCAGCCGTCTCTTCGCGTATGGCTACTGCCTCTGGATAACGGCTAAGGTGATCGATGAAGGTCAGCAAATACTTGTTCCCACGTCCGCTCCTTGGGAATGGTCCCACGATGTCCAAGGATATTTGTTCAAAGGGTTCCGTTGGGAAGTATGGTTTTTGTAATGGGGCCTTCAAGCTAACGGGTGTCTTTCTTCGGGCACACGATAGGCAAGTCCGCACATGTTCTTTGACGTCCTTTGCTAGGGTTTCCCAATGGTAGTTCTTTCGTACCAGCATTTCCATTCTTTCAGCTCCCGGGTGCCCTGCCCACGGGGCATCGTGGCAGCTTTGTAGGATCTCCGCTCGCATTGAAGTCGGAATCATCAACCTCCATACCTCTGGTGATGCTCCCTCCGGAGCTAGGTACATCACCCCTTCCTCATCTCTGCGAACCCGTTCTCCTTCCTTTTTGGTAATTTTTTCACACCAGCTATCGTTGCTCTGCTCCTTCATTACTCTTGCTCGAAAGTCCCGGGGGGTCTCCAGCCTCACCAAGGCCACTGCTCTACTTAGCGCGTCGGCATTCGTGTGCCGGTGGCCAGGCTTGTGTGTCACCTCATACTCAAATTCCTCTAATCTTAGGGCCCACCTCGTCAATCTTGACGAAGGATCCCTGAGACTGAGCATCCACCTTAAAGCCGCATGATCAGTAATAAGTTCAAACCGTCTCCCTAGTAAGTAGCAACGGAATTGTTTAGTTGCCCAGACCACCGCTAGTAATTCTCTCTCCGTGACCGAATAGTTCCTCTCGGCCTTGGACAACTGTCTGCTTGCATAAGCGATAGGTCGTTCCCCTCCATTCCGACGTTGGGATAAGACAGCCCCTACCGACGTTCCGGAGGCGTCCGTTGCTAGCAGGAACGGGTCTGCGAAATCCGGGTAGATGAGAATATTTTCAGAACACAGTTCCCCTTTTAGTTTCGCAAAAGCCCCTTCTGCCTCGGGGCCCCAGTCAAATTTCGTGGTCTCCGAGGTCAGCACCGTTAGCGGTTTCGCTTTCTCGGCGAAGCAAGGCACAAACCGACGGTAATACCCGGCCAACCCGAGAAAGGCTCTTACTTCCTTACGATTCGTCGGGCGCGGGTACTCCTTGACGGCTTTAATTTTGGATGGGTCTGGTTGTATCCCTTGCCGTGTTACGACATGTCCTAGGTAGGCCACTTCTTCCACCGCGAATCTACACTTCTTCAAGTTGATCTTCAAGTCGGCTCCTCTTAGCTTGTCCAGTACAAGTCGCAGTCTTTTGGCGTGTTCCTCGATGGTCGTGCTGAAGATGATCACGTCATCTAGGTACACGAAGCAGACTTCCCCTTTCAGCTGCATCAGTAACTCGTCCATGAGCCGCTGGAAGGTGGCCGGTGCCCCGGCGAGCCCAAACGCCATGCGGTTATACTCGAAATGCCCTCCGACCGTGGTGAAGGCAGTCTTCTCTCGGTGTTCGGGTGCTATCTGAATCTGGTGATAGCCACTGGCTAGGTCTAAGGTCGAGAAATACTGGCTCTTCCCCAGTTGTTCCAGCGTCTCATTTATAAGCGGTAACGGGTATGCATCTACTCTGGTCACTTCGTTCAGGCCTCTGAAGTCCGTACAAAATCGATATTTAATTTCTCCGTCTTCGCTCTTCTTCTGTACCAGAACAACAGGCGCCGCCCAAGGGCTGTCGGATGGCGATATTATTTCTTTGGCCAACATATCGCCCAGATGTTTCTTGACAACCTCCCGTTGTGCGAAGGGGACCCGATACGGTCGTTTGCAGATTGGCCTTACATCTCCGGTCTCTATCCGATGTTCTACTTTCAGTTTGCAACCGTTGGGCCCAGGCTCTTCGAACAGAGTCTCATAGGACCTCAGCACAGCCTCAATTACGTCCCGTTCGGTCGGCCCTAGGTGGTGTAATTTCTCCGTCCAGTCCTGGTCCGTGCCTTCTTTTAGAGCCACGACCTTTTCTCCCTTTTCCCTAATATCCGTCCATTCCTCGGCGTTTGCTATTTCTTGACCCCGACTCAACGTCACCTCTCCCGCGGTAAGATTCACCATCCGAACCCATACTTTTCCGTCTCGAATCCGGTTCAAGCTCCGACCCACTCGCACCCCTTGTTGGCTTATCAGCTTGGGTTCTAGCCACAAGTCTCGACCCGATGCCCATCCCGCCACGTCACCTTCTAGCAGGGCCTCGCTGTACGGCGGGATGACCGATCTACTAGACACCTTCACCGTCGTAGAACCGATGGGCGTTGGTTCTCCCGGGTCGTTGCTTGGAAGGATGTCTGCTTCTTGGTTGTTCACTCTCTTTCTCCTGCCCCTCGGTCTGCGTCGTCGGCCTTGCGTACTCTTCCTAGGCCACTTTGGCTCTGCTTTCTTGTCTGTTACCGACGCTACCCTCTTCTCCGGTTTCTCGTCTGCACCGGTCATCCTTGTTGACAATACTCCACGTTTGGTGTCGATCACGGTATCGAGTCTTTTCATCAGATCCAACCCTAGCACTCCATCGCAGTCCATTGAGAGGTTGGCTATGGTCATACGGTGTTTTACCTTCCTGCCCTGGAACTCGACTACGACTATCTGGTCCCCTGCTAGGTGCAGTCTCTGGCCGGTAATCCCTTTTGCTCTGATCCTGCTACCTCGTATTTCCACCCCCTGTATGGGTTTCGTGATTAATGTGACCTCCGAGCCCGAGTCCACTAACAATTCCTTCAGCTCCCCTCCTATCACCACCTTCACCCGTATGCCCCCTCCTTGTCTACTCCCCACGCTCGGGACCATCCGTACGTCTTTCCCCTTACTTTTTGACACCGTGCCGGGGTCCTCGCGGCGTCTTAAGCATTTGGGTCATCCTTGTGTCCCGAATTCTGATCGGGTTGCTTATTTCCCTGATCCCCCATCGGCTTACCTCGGCAGTGGCTGGCATAGCGGCCGGGCTTCCCGCACCGAAAACACGTCCGAGGGCTTACTTGCCTTATCTCGCTCCCCCTGTTACCTGGATTTGGAGTCGGGCGGCATTCTCTAGCGATATGTCCCACCTTACCGCAGCGATAACAAGTCACAGGGGCATTTGTCCTTGCCACAACGGCGGCAAAGTGTCCCATCTTTTCTTCCTTCCTTGGCTTCCCACAATAGCAGACTCTCTGATGCTCGATGGTTATAGTCTCATCTTGTTCCTCTGTGGACACCGCATACGCTATCGTTGGCTTCCTTTCCGTGTACTGTTCCAATGCCGCTGCTTTCTGTAAGGCTTCCTGCAAATTGAGTGGAGACGCATACGCCACTAGCTTGCTGGAGTCACCCCGTAGCCCTGCTACGAATGTAGCTACTACTCTCTTTTCCAATTCCTTGGCCCTCCACATTCTCTCTGTCACATCTGCAGCCGGCGGCATGGTCTTCTGCCCCAGAGCCAAGACACGGTCGGCGAATCCCTTCACCGTTTCCCCCGGTACCTGTCTCGCCTGTCCTAGCGCCCTCAGATAATAGTCTTGGGTGGCCGAATCTTCAAACCTCTCTTTCAACCTTGTCACCAGGTCCTGGTAAGCGTTGCCTCCTTCTCGCAGCTCGGGGTGGGCTTGTACAAAGACCGCTGCCGTACCTGCGAGTTTCAGCTCTAATACCGTCAATCGGTCGGCCACTGTCCAATTACCACTCTGCGCTATTAGTTCGAGCCTGCGTAGAAACTCTTCAATGGGTCCATCTTTTTCCGGGTCCGACCATGCCCGAAGAAGCCCCTGCATGGACATATCTCTCTTGGTTCGGGGTGGGTCCTCTACCGCACTCATATTCAGTCTCTGTTTGGTATCGTCCAACTCTTCCTTCATAGCCTGGGATGCCACCCGCTCTTGCCTCAACGTCCTCTCCAGCTCTGCTTCTTTCTCCTTATAGCGACGGTTGGCCTCGGTGGCCTCGTCGAGCTTTTTCCTCAATTCGTCTGCTGACATTTTATGCCTGGATTATAATATATTAGAAACACCTGTACCTTCGCGTAACAGATTCAACTGTTATGAAATGATGATGATGATGAATGAAATGAAAACCGGTTCATGAAATGGTTCTACAGTTCTTATGAACGGTTTCACCATTCCGATTCATTTACCCTGTTCATCTTAATTTTAACTATTCCTTTTAATTTGGCAATTAAGGTTCAAAAAATTTTGTTTAAAGTTATCAGATATATGCCCTACCCAGATGATCACAAATTTCGGCTATTTTCGCCCTCCGATCAACCGTTCGCCCAAAACCGCACGGCCCATCAATTCTATTAGCGTCAGCAATTTACTCTGCCCTCGCGCCGGCAGGCTCTTCCCCTCCTACTATCCTCTCTGGTTCGACTGTGGTATTCTTGCATCCACCCCACACCTGACACCAATTTGTACCCGCCCCGACTAGGATCTCAGGAATCTTAGGAGAAAGTAGGAAGGGTAACCATTTAAAAGGAATAACAAGTTTAAAATTAAAGGGTGCTTTAATGAACAAAAATATAAGATTACCAGCTCTCACACAACTACGAAAGCTACTAATTAAAATAAAATGTCATTCAATTCTATTTTCCATTACAAAATTTAAAGAGTAAAGTCGGGATTTGACAGTCAGCCACATGCTCCATTTAGCTGGCAACTATGTTACAGACGGAAAAGAAAAGTCCACATACCTTTGATCAAGTCCGGTATCCACATTACCCCTACAATATGAATGGTTTGTCTCTCACTCAACCTCTTCCAACCACACAGAAACACGGACTGACTGCTTTTTATTACTATCGCCCTACTCGCGTGCGACCAGGGCGTGGTCGTCGTAAGTAGGGATGACTAAGGGCCAATAAACAAGGTTTGTTCAGGGTCGGGCCATGTTCCCACGGTTAAGTTCGTAGAACAAATAGGAGAGTGCTATTAACTATCAGTTGTCTTCCGAGAACATCTTAGCACGTGCAGTCTCCTATTCCGCTTCATCACCAGGCCCTGAAGGCAAACGGTCGTCTGTTGGTTTCGTTATTCACCTTTCACAATCTAACAGTCCCAACAGACGCCGATCCTTACAATACTTTTTGTATATATTAGAAATGTACCAATTCGGTATATGATGTTAGAAAAATGATGATTAGTGTTGAAAAATATGTGAAATCCTGCATAGTCCTCAGGTCGCCGTTGACCAATTTAAAAACAAGAGTAAAAATATGGATGGATTGTAAGCCGTTCTTTCGCAAAATCAAGTGTCATTTCGAAAAACAAGTCTCTCATTTCAGAGCGTTGAAATGTTATCGTCCTAATTATTGACATGTGAGATTTGCTTGAACTTAAGTGTACTATTCTTACAAAAAAAACTCATCCAAGCTACTAGTAATATCATGTTGAAAGTTTATAAATAGTCAGATGTGTTTTATAAAAGAATTCAAGCTTGAATCACTGTACATCTCATTCGTTAATACGTATTTTCCACCGTGCGTAGGTAATATGACATTAAGAAATATTTCAATTCAAAAGTAGATATTCCAAGGCGGACATAAACTTGAAATTTTCCGATGCCGGTAAGAAAGGGCCGGTAGTAGATTAGTGGCGGGGAGGATCCATTTGTCAGAGCTGGGGTGGAATTTCCCGAGATGAAGGCAAGTAAGTGACCCAATTCGTCTGTTGTCAGCTCGGCAGGGCGTTGGTTCGTCAGTTTTAGCAGCGTATTTCATTCCTCTGTTTCACCGATACTGCTAACATCTTGTGCATCTTACGATTGTACCTGTACATATATTTATACTGTAAAACATTATAGATTGTATGTACATATAAAAATCACTTAATTCGCATATATATATCACAAAAAAGTTTTTAATTCTAATGGAGACCAAGCCACTGAATACCTGACTAAATATTGTAAATATTTATATCTCTGAATCAGATCGAAGATATGATGTACCTAAAGTTTGAGGCTAAGCGGCATGTACTCAAGTACTTGAATATTAAAAGGACTTTTGATTCAATTTAATACACAATATTTACCAATCCATAATCGATTTTACGAAGAATTATAACATAACGTTACAGAATACAACATTCTATATATAAATAAAATCCAGTACGCCACAAGCCAACACAAGCAACATGGCAGTTAGTTATACAAAGTTTCCACCATGTCAGGACGTATCTAAACAGTTGTGTAATCTAGGAATGTATATTATTAATTGTACAGTAAAATGTCCAATGCCGGATTCAAGGCAAGCAAAAATGTCTTGTGAAGATCAAATGTGATTGACTGTTTGAATGAAAATAACTTGGAACTTGATGTTTTAATCAAGCGCTTATTTCTGAAGTACAGCAGCCTTGTTCATCTTTTTATCTCTTAAATAGTGATTGCGTTTAACTTCTCCTATTGTAACGTGATATATTATTTGTTTTGCTTTTAGATCAAATTTCTATTCACTTCTTGGGATCTGTTTTCTAAACATATCTAAATTCTAAACTAACTAAAACAGTTCAAATATACTATATGCTTCCCTTTTGAAAATTATTGATTTTTTTAGCTCTGTTACCTGATACTTATAAATTAGTGTGTATTGTATTATAACGACGTTTCGTGGATTTAAATGTCTATGAGCTATGGCTATTTTTATTATTTCGTATGAAACATAAAACATATACGCGCATTCAAGTTAAAAAAAGGTTCATCTTTATTACTTGCAAATTTGTCGTATTGCATATCCAGGCTTTCAATCGTCGTAGTTTTTAATTATTTTTAAAGTTTTATGGAAAATTTTCATTTCACGTTGGTCCCTATTTGTTTGATTTTCAGCTGAAAATATTCAGAATATTTACTTGATTGGTTCTGTTGTTTACTATCGTTACTAAATTCATAAAAGTATAGCGACCTTCCTCCGACTGTGTACAACATAGTTATAGACACAACCATTGCACCCCTAAATTGTAAACCCCAACAACGGCCGGATAATGTTTCATCAGATCTTTCAGTTTGTATTCATTAGAAGGAAGCTTTATCCCCTGTCAGGAACGTTATTTCCAGGAGTAATAAACATTCACCCTCCTAGCCCGCAAATGATACCTGTGGAAGTGGAGGCTCATTCGGGTCGAGGATTAAATTAGGGTGGAGGGGGATAAATACGATACCTGGGACCTCGGAGTTTACTGCCAGTTAGCTTATATCCGGAGAGTGTTGTAAAAGTTTATTTTCTTGGAGTTGATGCCTTCCCCTTATTTCCTGGAGGCGATCGTGGTCGAATTACTAAAGGTGGTCGTGCAAGAGGGGGGAACGGCCGGAAGAAGAAGACATCCCCAGGGTGCTGGTGGGATGCAGCACGACCTCAGGTGAATCCTGTTGTGTTCCGAAGGTTCAATCATTCAACAGACGACCTCATTACCTTTGCTATATTTATTTCTCCGTATCCAATTTGTTTCCCTATTAGTGTTTATTGAACACTTCGGGATTTTTCCTCGTTTCATTGATTATAAACAAGCACTTTTGATATTCATTTTACTGTTTTCAGTTATAACAAGTTATATCCGGATAGTAAAAAGGCTATACTATATTTTATCATAACAAGGGGTATATATTATATACAACAGTCACAATTAGAACTTTTAACACATTTATGAAAATTAATATCCCAGCTCGTGGAGGGCACTTATTTTTAAACTGATGTGGAGAGATCGTCTGTTGGTCAGAACGTGTTTGCGTTTCATGATAATGATCGCAGATCATTAAATCTATTGGGAGCGTTGAAAATATATTCAACAAATATATAAATGAAATAAGAAAAACTAAAAAAAAACACCATATTCTGGGACATTGGACCCTTTAACTGGTAATTATGTCTAGCATTACACTAATGTGGTTATCATTTGTAAAGGTGTGATGACTGGAATGCGCCAGTTTCATAGCATTAAGACAAAAAATGATTGGAGAGGAATGGCATTCGCAACAAAGAAAATAATGAAAATGTGGTAATTATTACGAGGAGAGAAATTGTACGGAAGGTTCCTGGGATGTATTAAGACAATAAATGAATAAGATAAATAAAAATAGTGATATTTTTAATTTTTAGATTGGAGGGAGGTAAGGAACTGGATTTAAAGAATGGAAGAGAGATGGAGTAGAGTTCCAATGGTTCATGGCACGGATAATAAAATAACGGGAAGTAGATTTGTGGGATGTGAGATATAGGTCACGTGACCTCTAGTATTGCGACATTTGATTGTTCAATTAAGCCGGAAAAGGTAAGGATGCTTTCCAGTCACGATAGTATCAAAGAGGACTCATTTTATTATTTCCAAAGGGCAGAATGTAAATATACTGGTGAAGGGATATTTAAAACAATGTAATGGTTAGTAAGAACAAATATAACGTGCACAAAGGGTCCGTTTCCCTGACGTTTTATGAAGACTACTGAAGTTATAGCTCAGAAATTATTTATGATTTAAAGGATTAAAATTATTTCTGATTCTTCTTCATCCACACAATAAGTAAACATTATTGACAGCTATTTGTTTATAATATGATTTTCAGTTGTGGTTTTACTACTATTATTATTTAAGTATTAAAAACGTTACGTCGAGGCTACGAGCCACGCAAACATGAACCACCTTATAGGATTTACGGTCTTTTAGTTTTAATAAAATATATTTAAGTAAAATTTAGTTCATTTTGTTGAAATGCCATCAGCGGTTTCTTGTGTATCGTCTCCCCCATAATGCCAAGTTTATCCCCTTCTTTGAAGAAAATGTCGGCACACTCTTGCCTAATTTGCTTTTCCCAGTCTTCCTCTCACTTGACTGCTCCGATTTGCTCCTTTCCGTCCTCTGGAGTCCGCATACGTCGGTAAGATTTTCTTCCTATTCTGATGGACCACATCCCCTTTCTGCACCTCACCTTTGCTCCTACCTTTCCCAGGAGGTCGCACCCAATAATACCCTCGTATTCCCGTGGCTTCTTCTCCGCCGCATGTATTGTCATTTTCTTCTCCTTATCCGACCATCTAGCCAACCCCATCGCTATTTCACCTTCAACTTCGCAAGGCCCTCTCAGGGTGACTAGTTTACAGGTGCATGGTCGGATCTGCGAAACCCTCCCCTCGGCGCATAATTTTCTTGCCGCCGTTCTGCTTAGGATAGTACAGGAGCTCCCTGTGTCAACCAGACACCTCACCCCTCTCACCACTCGGATAATGGGTATACCCCTGTAATTTCCACCCACACTATGATTTGTTAACGTGCGGTCACCCCTCTGCCAGCCCACTCCTCAGGCCGCCGCTTGTATTTTTCTTTCCACGTCCGTACTCGGCCGCTTGCCCCTTCCGTGGCCCCCGCTGTCCTCTCCTCTGTTGCCTCTGCTGATTCCGGGTTCATCGTCTTCAGCCTCTGTCTCTGAGGCTACCGACGTTTTCGATGATTCAGAGTGCCTTCGATGATTTCTCCCCCACACTCCCTGTGCATTTACTTCCATAGGTTCTGGCCGATACCTCTCCGTTCTTCGGTAAAGGTACGGACACTGCCTGGAGAGGTGCCCTTCCGTCCCACATTCGTAGCTTTTCGTGCGCGGACACTATGCCACCAGGTGTCCGACTCTCAAACATCCGTGGCATCGCCGTTACTCCCTCCTTACTCCGATTCTAGATATTACTTGGCCTGTCCTCCTCCTTTCTGCCATCGTCCTTTTTTTGTCAACGTTCGGTGGCTCCCTTCTTTTCCAAATCTGCTGCGGCATTCTAGGTCTACGGTATGTCACCTTGAACCAGCCTCTCTCCTCCGCTTCCTGTTTGCCTTCCTCTTCACGGGCGCTAACACCCATCATTTCTTGGGTGCATTCCACGAATGATCGGTCCCCCGGTATGTTATCCCGCTTGCCCGTCTCCCTGGCTAGCTGTACTTTTAGAATGGTTGCCAAGAAGGCCATCCTGGCTTGTACTTCTGCCAGGGTAATCGCTTCCCTCATCTTTTGGGTAATATTCTTGAACCGTGCCAACAGTTCCCCGGCATATTGGCCTTTCGATTGGCCCGGATGTCGCGTTTCCCTAAACTATTGAAATATATCCTCTTCCGGTGTCCAACGGCCTCCTCCGTAAGCCTCCTTCAGACGTTCCTTCACCACGGCCCATGGGGGGGTCCTTATCCGCCTGTATCAGGTTTAATACATTTCTTTTTATACGACACACCAGGTCTGCTTTAATCGATTTCGCATCCCCTGGGTCTAGTAGGCCTTCGTTTGTCTTCGCTTCTACTCTCTCCATAATTCTATCAACGCCTTTAATAAAGTGATTTAACTCACCCAGTTCTCCAGAGAATTCTCCAGGTCGAATATCGTCCTTCTCAGGTCCTGTGACTTCGCTGCTCGCACCTTCATCCAGGCGAGGGAGTTGCATAAACTTCCGGCAACGTTTCGATCGGTAACGGAGGCGGCACTTCTAAGGCTGCCAGCCGTCACTCTACCATTTTTCCTTATTAAAAGGAAAACAGGAAAAAAATGGAAAGAGCGTTAGAAGCAGAAAGTAAAGCAAAAGCGAAAAATAATTAGTTTACTCACGTGGCGTTTTATCTTAACACTTGTTAGCTCCCGGGTTTCGGCCCCAGTTATCGTCTCCCGGCTGTAGACGATCAAAGAAAAAGAGAGAATATACGTAGATGGTAATAATGCACACAGGTTATATTGTTAACTGACTTTATTCTGTTCTCATCCTCTATCAATACCCAGCCTTGTTTACATTAGGCCCTGTGGTAACAGGCTTAACAATGTCTTCCCACTATCCATAACATATATATTTTTTTTTTTTTTTAGTTCAACAATTTTTATTAAGATAAAATTACAATCTGCCTTTTATTAGGCAATAAGTAATTGAGATAAATGTTATCATTCGTACCATATTTACAATTCATCATTCACTCGCTCATTCATTCAATATTTACAAAAAGCCCAGAGGCCCCCCAAGTCCACAAGGTTGTCACCTCCCTCGCATGCGAAGGAGGCAGCGGAGTCTTGGGAAGTCACCCACGCTCTTACGTCAGCCACGTCTCTGGATAAGAGCCAGCGGAGGCTGACCAAGAGCGCGAGAGCCACAGACGCACAGGAAATGATTAGAAAAACTGGCCATTGCCAGGACTCCCACTATCACTTGATTATAGCAGGTCACGAGGGGACTGCCGTTTTAGTCTCCGAGGAGGGTTGAAGGGATGAGTGGCGGAGTATAATGACTGTTCTAGGGGTTAGGGTGGTTGTATAGGTTACTATGGAATTTTATGAACTTGGAAGGGATGAGTTCAAGAATGTAGAGTATATTAAGATCATTGTGAAGGGTTTTGTTGCTGACGTAATCAGGGTCATTTACTATTGTTCTCAGGACGTTTGATTGAAAAGATTGGATGCGCTTGATGTACGACATTTTTGCTGTCCCCCATAGCTCTATTCCGTACGTCCAGATTGGCTTAAGTATAACTTTGTAAATAAGTAGTTTATTATCTATTGAGAAATGGGATGTCCTTCAAAGTAGTCTGTACATTTGTTCAAAGCGTCTGTTTAGTTCTTGTCTTTTTAGGCTCGTGTGTGAGTTCCATGTCAGTCTTTTGTCGAGATGGAAGCCTAAATACCGTACTGTGTGTCACAGGGAGAGGAATTGAATTTAAAGAGACTGGCGGACAGGACTTACAGCAGAGGGTCAAGGTTATGTGGGAACATTTTCCTTCATTAACTTTGATTCGCCATTGGTTGCACCAATACTCGATCTCCTCTAGGTGTTTTTGAAGGTTTTGGGATGCTATATCAGGGTCTGGATGGGTTGACTGGACTGCAGTGTCCTCTGCGAATGTTGCCAAGAAGGTATTGGTGGTATTGGGGACATCAGTGGTGTATAGATTATAAAGGATGGGACCCAGGATGCTGCCCTGTGGAACTCCTGCTTTAATAAGATAGTAGTTAGAATATTCTTGGATATGAGGATTGTAGGATTAGGAATAGGGTATGCGGTAAATATCCCTTGAGCTTGTAAAGCAAACCTGCGTGCCAGACCCTCTCAAAAGCTTGAGCTATGTCCAGACAGGCAGCAGTGCTATATTGTTTGGTTTCAAGGGCTGAGGATATGTGATCAACAACGCGAAGGCCTTGTTGAGCTGTGGAATGTCGTTGGCGGAAACCAAACTGGTGAGTAGGATAAAGGTTTTTGGATTCAACAATTGGAACTAGGCGTTTTAATAGGAGTTTTTCAAATATTTATAGGAGAGGATAGGGGGTAGGCTAATTGGATAGTAAGATGAGGCGTCATTGGGCGGTTTACCGAGCTTGGCGAATAGGACTATAATGGAGTGTTTCCAGATGAGAGGAAAGTGTGTAGTTCGGATAATGCAATTATAAATGTAGGTAAGGAAGATTATGGCTTTAGAAGGAAGTTGTTGGAGGATTCGAGGAGTAAGGAGATCATATCCTGGAGATAAGGTAATTTTTTTAGAATATATTTGACCTCAGAGGGGTTGACGGCTTTTAGTGGCAGTGAGAGAGGGGTAAGATAAGGAGTGAAAGTACGGGAAAGATGCAGTGCTAATTCTTCCGCCCTCTCGCCATTCGAAGCTGCCCAGGACCCATCATCACGACGGAGTGGGTGTGAAACAGGATGATATTTTAGGATTTTCTTAGTTACATTCCACAAGGAGTTATCCCTTGTAGACAGAGAGGAGAGATAGGAATTGAAAGAGTTGGTGGAACGGAAGGATGCTAATGGCCGTTTTACCAGCCTGCAGTACTGATTGTATGAGCGACGATCAGCAGGATGTCGGGATCTTTGCCACACTGTTCTCGAGTGGTGTTGGATTGGATTAGGTCTTTGAGATACTGAGGTAAAGGATTTTGATTGTGAATTTTTAGGTGACGGTGGGGTGACGATGCCTCCCAGGCCGACCTCTGGATCAGAGTAGTGAAGGAATGCACTCCATCATCTAGGTCTTGGGATGTTTTCAGAGGTACTTTAAGGTCTACAGAGTCTGTCATAACATATATTTATGTATATATATGATTCTTGAAGGGGTATACTAATATATACATTTAAATGTACGTACGAAAACGTATAGTAATATTATGCATAAATAATAATAGAAGCGAATAAAAAAAATTTCTCTAAAGAAGGCCAGTTGGGTTGAATCCTGTTGGTTATCAGGAGAATGAGAATTACATGAGAGGTGGAGTGAACAAAAAAGGATTGCTCGAATACTGGAGTTCTTTGGAACGATAATACAGAAAATACTTCTTGGAGTAAAATTAGTAATTAAATCATACTACTAAATATTCCAATTGATTTCCGAACCTTGTCGATGGAGTTGAACTTTATAGCTTTATATTACTTGAACAATATCTCTGTACCTCAGACTATAGGTGTCGGCAATTAGTATTCTTGGCTCTTTTGGGGGTATTTTTTCATACTAACTTTTAATTTATATGTAATATTCTCGGAACCTATCACATTCATTTCCGCATGGACCTGAGGAAAAGCAACAGTAGTGCGGGAAGTGCCCTTCCTTGCTCACTTAATCTTATCAGACTAGCAAGAACTGAGGCTCGGTATATATCGTTTGAAGGATCGGGGGATGTCAGCGCCGAGATAAGGAGCTGAATGGCAGAAGCACGCACTGACTACTCCATCCAGTTGATAAGGATTAAGTCGTGACAGCCTTAATACAAACCGCTTTTGAATTATTAAGATTAGTTCCTGCTGCTTAGCTATGGAAGCTCAGCTTCGTATTAACGGCTACCCAACTTAACCGGCTTTAACTTCCAAAACAATTTGGCATTTGACAAACACCAACTGATTGCCAATATCCTTTATAACCGCTAATGTATGATAATCATATTCTAGTGAACTGTACTAATAATGGTTGGTTAAGAAAACCGCAAACACATTTCACACGAATGAGATGAGCCCAAGGAATATGTTCATAGCGACCTGGCTAAAAGATTTCCATAGTTCCATAGCTAATTTAAGAAAACAATGAAATTTAATTCATCGAAGAAAGTTCGCGTTCTTCCCGTTAGTATACCTTGACCAGAATATTCAGTGATACAAAACAAGTTGTTAGATTGGAAGAGATGGTTAAAATTAGGTTAACATGCCAACTTTTTGTTTTGATTCAATATTTGTCTTTACCACGTCTGCCACCCTCAAGCTATGATAATTATTGGGTCGGAAACAGGCCAGGGCAGAGCGCATAACAGATTAGTTCTTAGGGAAAGGGGGGTTGAGATCAGTTTTTGGAGAAGAAGAAATCAGTGAAGAAAGCCAGAGGTTTAACGGAAACTCTGAAGAGACACTTGGCTTGGCCAGCTTGCTTCAATAGAGACCTTCTTCAAAACATCAAGTATGTGTGGACTATAGAGGATCTATATTAATATTTAGTTCATAAGTCTTATGTAATCATATTCATCATTTTATTCTATTTAATTTCATTTATGTAAACATATCACTTATCTCATCGTAAATTCAATGATCGACATGAAATTTATTTTTGGAAAAGAATTATTTGAGAGGAAAATCAATTAGATCAATATTATTAAATTTTTATTTTATTATAACTTTACGCCAATGGAATATGCTGGAAGCCTGAAAGATCAATCCAATAAAACAGTTTGAATAATTAAACAGCGTCCCAAATCAATACAATTAAATACATTACATTAACCCGTGGCCACCGTATAAGGTAGGTAAAGATATCCATGTATCGACATATGGATATATTTGATATTTTTATTTGTATGTATGTAAAATAAATTTGCCCGGAGACCGAATGAACCAGTCTTAAAGCTTCATAACAATTTCTGTCCCAAGCAATGGCCTATTAAAAGAATGGAAGCCATCAAAAAAATTGAGAATATTATTGGGAATATTTTAATACCTTAAAGAATAAAACTCCAAAAAAAGACGCCTATCATTTTTATTAAATCATTGTTTTGGATTTTTTAGCAATAAATCTCTCTCTCTCTCTCTCTCTCTCTCTCTCTCTCTCTCTCTCTCTCTCTCTCTCTCTCTCTCTCTCTCTCTCTCTCTCTCTCTCTCTCTCTCTCTCTCTCTCTCTTCAGCGGTCCACTCGGTTACTTTCCGGTTCACACTCCCCTTTGGGACCCGGACGTTTTTTGCCTACATACTTTTGTATAAATACATATATTAAATATATCAAGTATCTTAATATTATGTTAAATGATGTTTCCATGATTTCAGACTTTTTTTTTCATATTTCTGAAATCCAATAGCTTACGTCAACGAAAGTAAAATCCTAAATATTGTTTTGTCGATAGTATGGTTCTATATAAAAAGAAAGAAAATGCATATGGCAAATCATAAGCCAAAAGAACATTGAGCAAATAACCGTAAGTATTGCTGATAGAGTAAGTATAAATATTTTCTTTAACTTATTTTCGGTGGTATTAGTGAGTCCTATGGCCGCAAGTAGTCCATAGAAAAACATCGCTCCTTAGTACATCGCTACTTAAATTTGACATAAATTTGGGGCTTGTGATCGGTAACAAATTTGCTTTTATATATAAGTAAGAAATGCGTGTAATTCATGCGTGAATAAACCGAGATTCCATATTAAAAACTACGGATACTTCGCTGATTCACCTGACGGTTTTATTCTCTATCGTTGGTTTCTATAACGTATATTGCTATATAATAGAGGTTTCACTAATTATTAACAGAGTGGTTTTCTTAGGGCTCCAATCTCTGCAGGTTGCATCCAGCTCCTTGCAGTGAGTGGATCGATACCTTTCCACTATAAACAAAAAGGTAACGAAGCCTTGGCCAGGACTTCCTGGGTGGCTTAGGAACACAGAAAACGAATCTCTCTCTCCCTCTCTCTCTCTCTCTTTCTCCCCCTCCCCCCCCCCCCCCCTCTCTCTCTCTCTCTCTCTCTCTCTCTCTCTCTCTCTCTCTCTCTCTCTTTCTGTAAACAAAACAATCCAGCAAACTCACTGAAATCGTTAGTTAAAGCTTTCTATGAGTGAAAATTTATTTTCAGTTAAATGTTCCCAAATATCATTTATTGACGATATCCAACATACGGAACTAAATAAAAAAAAAGTTCATACGAAAAAACTAATAAAACTAATAAAAAAACTGCGTTAGGTAAATAAAGTCCATAGGATCCTATAAGAAAACCAAAATAAACAACTACACTATGTAGAAGTCTGTATAGTATGATTTAAAAAAACAAAAAAATTGAATTAATACAACTCTAACTAACTAACCTATAACAATTAAATAATAAGTGAGGCGCGGACTGAGGATTTTGACTGTAAAATACTTTATATGTAAGGAGGGGGGGGTGATGTGCATTGATGGTTTGAAAAAGGAATGAACCGAGGAAATATTGTGCACGAAAGGAGGGAAAGAGCCAACTTAACTCGTATTGGCGAGAGACACGGGACAGCCGCGGAGTCGCCAAGACAAATCTAACGAAGCGATTCATGATTCACATCAACTTGCCGTTGAGTCCCGCCGAGAGACCCCCTACACCCACCGAGTTGACGTGTAGGCTGGGGGATCAGTGGTGAGAGCGATGGAATAGTTTCAGGGTATTCATTGTTCGGGAAATTCTGGAGATATGTTGAATGGTTTGGTCAATGTGTAGTGACCCTAACTACATAAGTGTTAAATCACCCTATACTCTGGTGCATATATAATGTATTGTAATTAGATGTAAAACATGGTAAAAGCTTTTTCTGGTAATAAATCATGGAGGGGCCGGCAGTCGTAAACAAGTCACAGAGGGTCGAAGGTCGTCAGCAATAAACCCGAGAGAGTAAGGCACCTGACTGTCATAAAACAGAACCGGGCAGACCTAGGGTTGCCTCTAGGCGGTCATAAAACCTAAGTAGGTGAGTCCCTAGCAGCCATAAAACACACCATTTTAGGCCAACAGTCATAAACCTAAGGGGGATTGGCCACCTGGGCATCATAAAACATACCCTTTCAGCCGACTCCGCTTTCCACTAGGAAGGGGAAATAATATTTAAACCAGGGGGTTTCGCCCTGTAGAACTACTCTTTCCCAGTCTCCTCACCTCCTCATATCCGGTCGCTTGGCCCTGGAAGGCAGACACTTAAACTCCTCGTCAGCCTACTCTCTCTTCAGCGCCTCTGAGCCCGTCACCCTATTTCTCAGCCGCCTTACAGACCCTCTGGCTCCTTGACCTGTTACACTGCCGGGCCCTCGCCCGAACTCTGAAAACTTGTCTTATTCTTCATGAAACCTCTGTACCTCTTCTCTTGAACAAAGTGTATTGTCGGGACACATCCCTACCATAAAAAATGGAGTCAGATATTAACGCCGACATGGAACATGGTCCATGTTATAAACTACAACAAACCGCACTTGTCACCAGGGCTAGAGGGATTAGGCACTCCCCTAATGGCAACCCGAACAATGGTTATCCTTAAGTTAATGGAGCAGAAAGGAATGAAATGGTTACTGAGGGTTACAGCGGGAACATCGGCAAAGGATCAGGAGGAAGCTTAGCCTTTGATAGTGCGTGGGTTTTCAGTGCATTTAGCCTCAGTATTATTCAGGCACTGATCCGATCTGACGGAGAGATGCTATAGCCACGACAACAACCAGGGGAAAAAATATAATCAAATAAATAAAAAATAAGTACAAAAAAAAATGACATGATGTACAGAAATATAGGTTTTTAGGGGAAAAAAAAGATCCAATGGAGATCACCTTTCAAAAAACTTTACCAATACTGTTTACATACACGCCGTTACCATTTTGTAACAATTGTTTTTTGACGAGAATTATGCAAATTCTGACGAAGAAGCTCACAGACGAAGTTGATAATTCAGTGGCTAAGGCTAGACTCAGATATTGATAAATAAAATTATTATTATCAAACGTGATGACTGCTGTCTTTATGGTGTTTGTTCATGATAGTTTCCTCTTTGTAAGAAAGCTGGCATTGTCACCTCGTTTACGGTACTTTAAAAGGTAATTCCCTTTAATAAAAAATCCAATTACTTACTTTTACTTACTTAGTGTTAAACTAGGAATATTGCTCTTTAGAATATTAAAAATCGTCTGGTTAACTTATCTTCAGTCATTGGGAGTTCTACAATAAAAGTACACCAATGTTTGGGATTAAACCTTAGTACCGAGAACCATACCATTCTGTTACAACTGGCCCTAACTAACGTATTTCAACCCACACTTAATCAGCCTATATAAAAAATTAGATGATTATACATCTAAAATTGTTAATCGAATCAATCATTTTTACGACTACTATCGTAGAAGAGTCGTCGATTGAGGCAGGCTGATGTAGAGTAGAACCGTTCTTTCGGTCTAATTGGCGATAAACTAGAGATAATTGGGCATGCTGTAAGCGATGAAAGAGTAAATACGAGGTGTAAGTGTATCGGTTAATCGCTATAGGGATACGGACGGGCGGGCGGAACTTCCAACTAATAATTGAAAGGGCAAACTTGCCAGATGACAAAGCCCCCATTGAGACTTGGGAGTTGGGCCGGGTGCCGTAAACATAGCGACAGCTGCCTCGGTCTCAGGGGGGGGGGGGCGCCGCTACTGCACGAGTACTTAAGGGCTAAGGCACTGACCAACAACATTCTGTCAGGGCTGCCCCACACTAGCATTAGTTTCCAACTTCATCGCAAGAAAAAAAAATACATACATGAGAATTTAGTGTCTTTTTTCATAGAATTAAAAAAAACTAATTGTTGGTTGTCAGGGATATTTTATGCGATTTTGAAGATTTTCTCTGTGTTTTTTAACAGGTACAGGTTTGATGTTCGCCTGTATATATTATTAATAAAGCGTTATTGCGGGAACTTTTCCTTAAGCAAACAACTTGTCCATGGAAGAACCACTTGTGATCTACATTCCTCTCCGTAGTACTTAACAGACTGCTGTAACTTATTGGAAGTGATTAAGAATTTAATACTCACTTTAAAGTAGAGAGAGATCCGTCCAAGAGTTATCAATAGGATAAAAACTATTTCACCCTCTCAGTTTCCGGATGAGAAAGATGATTCAAGTACGTTACCCACGATCATCTTTACAGACAGCCTTGTGACATTGCAAAGTTTTGGCGGATCGAGGTTCCTTAGTCGAACATTTGGAGATCCCACCTAAAGTAAAATAAGACGTGATGGTAACCCAAAAAACAATATACGTTTCCACAATCTTCTAAATTCTACAACGATATGATCCACTATTTGAGAAAGCATGGGTGTAAATACCGTCGGGACTGTTTACCAATCAGCTTAGCGAAGCCGACTATTGTGGGTTTGACACTAATGACAGTGATATTCCCCGTCCCTTCCCACCACCTTTGCTGAGGCAAAACTATGACTGGAGTATTAGTATTCAATCTCAGAGATAATACTATCGATACACCGATATCGCTCCTTTTTGATTATTTTTAGGGCTTTCTACATAGTTTAAGCCATATGCGTATCAAGGTTAGTCTATATTGCTCCAGGTATTCTGAAGCGCTGAGATACACACACGTGCAAACATTTTTAAATTTAAACAATGTTTATGGTGATTTTATAAATTAATATTAAGTTTATCCAAAGCTTAAGTGAGTTACAAAAGGGTTCAATGAAATTTAGCAAGGCTGAGAACGGCCAGAGGAGATGAGAAAATGGGTGGTTGTTTCAGTTTTTTTACTAGGTCGCTTATCAGGGCTGATCTTTTCTCATTAGCCGCGGACGAGGGCGGCCTGGCATAATTAAATGAGGGACTCTCTCACTGTCTTCTTTTGTGGCCATTCTTCGTTTATCATTTACTTTTCTCTGTGTCTCTATCACAATTAAGGGGAACATCTACTTCAGAAGAATTCTCCGATAGTGATTGGCCTACTTATTCCACCAAAACCAGCAGTAAAATCTCAAAAAAAAAACAAAAGCTTCATGGAGAATGTACATGAATAATTAATTATACGCTAATTATAATAAATATAATTATACAATAGGATTTTACCAGTATACGCCGGGTAGAATTTCAAATTCAGTGTTCCCTCATTTTTTGAGGCAAAAATGGTTGTTTTGTGTTCATTCATTTAATTTATTCATGCCATGGAACGTAAAAATGTCCTGTTTTAACCAATTTTCCATAAGTGTGATACTGTCAGTGTTTCGTTAAGATCGCAAAAACGATTTTATTGACACTGTTAATGACGTTTAATAATATTAGCCCTCAAAGAGCCCCAAAATAATACATTTTTTTTTTTCCGTAGAATATTCTTAGTTCAATACACTTTATTGATTGATATGACTTAAGAATTTTTAGCCTCTTTAGGGCACCATGTAACACAAAACTATATATTGTTACTCGGGGTGATACATTGCCCCACAAAAAAGTGTCGTACTAAGAAAACTTCGTTACAAAAGTTATTAGAAAATATATATATAGTTCTTTATTGTGCAATAATTGCAATCTGCCTTTTATAAGGCAATAATAATACAGATAAATGATCTCATTCATACCATATTTACAGTCATCATTCACTCGCTCATTCATACAATAGGACATGATTGGAGAAACTGGCCATTGCCAGGACTCCCACTGTCACGCGATTATAGCAGGTCACGAGGCCACTGCCGTTTCAGTCTCCAAAGAGGATTATAGGGATGAGTGGCGCAGTGCAAAGACTGTGCTACAGGATTAGGGTGGTTGGAAAGGCTACTGTGGAATTTCATAAACTTGGAAGGGATGAGTTCTATAATGTAGGGTATATTAAGGTCGTTATGAAGGGTTTTGTTGCTGACATAATAAGGGGCATTTACTATTGTTCTCAGGACTTTGGATTGAAAGGATTGGATACGCTTGATGTTCGACTTTTTTGCTGTCCCCCATAGCTCTATTCCGTGTGTCCAGATTGGTTTAAGTATAACTTCGTAGATTAGTAGTTTATTTTTTATTGAGAGATGGGATGTCCTTTGAAGTAGTCTGTACAGTTGTCCAAAGCGTCTGTTTAGTTCTTGTCTTTTTAGTCTCGTATGTGGGTTCCAGGTCAGCTTCATTAACTTTGATCCGCCATTGATTGCACCAATACTCGATCTCGTCAAGGTGTTTTTGAAGTTTATTGGATGCTATGTCGGGGTCTGGGTGGGATGACAAGACTACAGTGTTATCTGCAAATGTGGCCAAGAAGGTATTGGAAGTAGAGGGGACATCAGCGGTGTATAGGTTATAGAGGATGGGGACTAGGACACTGCCCTGAGGAACTCCTGCATTTATGGGATAGCAGTTAGAGTATTCTAAACCACAGCGGACTTGGAAGAAGCGGTTTGAAAGGTAGGACTGTAGGATTAGGAAAAGGGTCTGTGGTAAATGTCTTTTGAGCTTGTAGAGCAAACCTGCGTGCCAAACCCTGTCAAAAGCTTGAGCTATATCAAGAAAGGCAGCAGTGCAATACTTTTTGGTTTCAAGGGCTGAGGAGATGTGATCAACAACGTGAAGGCCTTGTTGATCAGTGGAATGTTGTCGGCGGAAACCAAACTGGTGTGTGGGAAAAAGGTTTTTGGATTCAACAATTGGAAGTAGACGTTTTAGTAGGAGTTTCTCAAATATTTTTGAGAGGATAGGGAGTAGGCTAATTGGACGGTGTAGCGATATGTAGCTAGAGCTAAATATATGTAAATTATCCTACACTCTGGTTCATAATGTATTATAATAGAAATGCAAGTCTGTGTAAACTTCTTGTAATAAATCATAGAGGGATCGGCAGAGGCAGACAAGTAACATCGAGGGTACGGCAATAAAACCTAGGGTAGGCCTCACCGACCCTTAAAATAGACCTGCAGTCACTTCCCGTGGTCATAAAATCATGCTAGGAACAGCTTAGTCACGTAACTCGGGAGGCGGGGCATCATAAAACACACCCTTTTGGAACAACGGGATAATAAAACAGACCACCTGCACATAGGCTCAGCCTCCCGGCAGGGAGGGGCACGGGTACTTATATCAAGGGGTTTTCGCCCCCGACACTCTGTCTCTTAGTCTCCACAGCCGCACCTCTTGTCACTTTACACCAGGGCCACTTGGCCCTGGTAGGCTCACTCGGCACTCTGTTTCTTAGTCTCCTAAGCCACACTACTTGTAACTTTACACCAGGGCCACTTGGCCCTGGTAGGCTCACTCTTCACTCTTCTCCAGTCTCTGCATCTCGAAAATCGCGATCCTCCCGGGCCCCGGGAGTAAGCCCACTCAGCCTCCCGCTAATCTACTCTCGCTATGCCACACCTCTACGACGGCACTTTGCCTCACAGCCTCTAGCAGACCTCTGACGACTTGTACCTATTACGCTGCCGATCTCTCGCTCGAACTCTGAAAACTGGTCTTATTCTTTTTGAACCTCTGAACCTCATCCTGAACACAGTGTCTTGTCGGGACACATCCCTATCAATAAATGGAGTCAGATATTAACGCCTACATGGAACATGGTCCATGTTATTAACTACAACAATCCGCACTTGTCACCAGGGCTAGAGTGATCAGGCACTCCTCTAGTGAAGCCCCCCCCCCCCGACAATTGTTGACCTCCGACAATTGTTCCACCTTTCCGACAATTGATGACCCTCGACGTGTACAAGAACCTTTTCCGACAATTGGTAACCTTCGACGTGAACGAGAAGCTCAACGTGATCAAGACACCGCGACAATTGGTGAAATTGACGTGAACGAGAAATCCGACAACTGGTGAACCCGCCGCAAGAAACCGCTGTGATCTCAGACCTTTTCTTACGATGGCCAACTCACCAGCTCCGTCCGACGAAGCATGCTGTACAACCGTACACGCCAACTCTCGGACGTGCATACCACCAGAGTTCACGAAGAAGACCCCATTCTAGACGAAATTAAACGAAATTAAAATCAACGCCATGGTTTATTTTCCCCGTAAGTTACTGTTAAATTCAATAGCCGACCAGTATTTTCGAAAATTCGAGTAAGCCTAATCGCTACCACTTCACGAAGCAAGACATCCGATGACTCCTCAACAACAATTTGCCAATGCAAGAAGAGACAATACATACAAGAGACATACATACTCCACAGGGAGTTATCCCTGGTAGACAGAGAGGTGAGGTATGAATTGAAAGAATCAGAACGGAAGGATGCCAATCGCCTCTTTACCAATCAGCAGTACTGATTGTACGAGCGGCGATCAGCAGGATGTCGGGATCTTTGCCACACTGTTCTGGAGCGGCGTTTGGATTGGATTAGGTCTTTGAGATGCTGAGGTAAACGATTATGATTGTGGATTTTTGGGTGACGATGCCTTCCAAGCCGACCCCTGGATCAGAGTAGTGAAGGAATGCACTGCATCATCTAGGTCTTGGGATGTTTTCAGAGGTACTTTGAGGTCTACAGAGTCTGTAAGAATCTGGCGGAAGTGGTCCCAGTCAACTGGGCCCCTAATAAATGAAGGAGGAGGCAGTTTGTGAATTGGATTTAGGGAAATGGTTAATAATAAGGGGCTATGGTCGGAGGAGAGGTCATCGAGGCGCTTGAGTGAATAGTTTAGTGTTCCTAAACTATTGGAAAATAAACACACTATATCAGGTCTATTTAAAAAAAAAAAATAGGATATTTTGGTGAGTGCGATATCACTGGGATAGTTCAATTCGGAGGTGGTCAACATTGAACCACCTGGGAATTTGTTCGACGGCAAACACAGAGCTCCGCGTGTTCCCGGCTGTTTCTTATTGCCGCTTTGTATGTGAGGGATACTATCCAGGTGTACGTGATCCCTTTTCCACCGTTTATTGGCAAAAATCTCATTTTCATGGCAGATAATGCTCGACCACACGTGGCAAGGTTTCTTTTGCAATACCTAAATGGAGGGGGTATACGGACTTTGAGTTGACAAAAATTTCAGTATAATTTTTTTACATATAGTTTTTGAATATTTATTGGGGTTTTATTGGATATTAACAACCCCTTATCATTAAAAACGTTTAATATTAATTTAAAAAGAATTGAGAAGCAAATATTTGAATTTTTGTTAGTGCGCCACTTTTTTTTGTGGAGACTGCTCCAATATATATATTATAATTATATTACTAATAGAAGCATTAAGGAGCTAAATAGTTTTTTAAATAGCTAGTTTACATAGTAATCACCATAGTTGCATAAATTGGAACTACAAAATATCATGCCATTAAAATAAAAAAAACTAGATGAGATAAAGGCCTAAGTATATTTAGGCCTAAGTAAGGGGAAAAGTGAAGGTGCTGATTGACACTGCAGTGGACTGAAGGAAATCGTGTGCTACCAAAGGAACTGTATGATGGGAAATGGATTTATGTACAATGACAGCAGTACCTGCATGTGCTCTTCCATCTGGGCGATCTGTTAGATAAGTCTGGTACTGTCGAACGGTAAATGGTCGTTTACTATATATATATTAGTATTCGAAAGTTCGATTAAGCCTAGGATAACTTATTGATTGATAGAGCCACTATTAAAATATATTGTCTCTGGGAGTGATAAATAATTTACATGGATATAAAAATGGGGTTTAACCACAATAATTAATGATTGCACATCTTTAAACGTTTTTTAGTAAATAAGGCATTTCATAAATATTGAAAAAAAATTATATATTATACATTTTATACATAGCAAGAAGTTTATATTTAGACAAAATTACTCAACATTAATACTTTTATCACTCGTTCAAATCAAAAGTCGATAATTTTAATGAAAATTCCCTAGATAAATGACAATATGTCCCATTACAATGTATCTTACTATTTCCTCAATTTATTTGGGCACCGATGCCTTTTGGCATTTTATCTTCTCTCTCTTTATCGTGATAACAATATTTTATACTCATATATGTCATGTAAATTTGTCTGACCCCATTCGCTGATAATAAATAAATATCGGTTAATTTATGAATATATTTTCACAGCACTTCTAACTTGTATGGAAATAACATACTTCTAACTTGTATGGAAATAACATACTTCTAACTTGTATGGAAATAACATACTTATAACGTTCTGCTTAATTGTTTTCGTCCACCGTGAACATTTCAAAATATGGACTTTTTGTCAGTTTTAAGAGGTTTAAAGTATACACCATGGAGCCTTTTCATTCTTCAGCCCATTGAATCCTAGGTTTTATTCAATGCTACTCTTTGATCTAGCACTGTCGTTTTTTCGAGTAGTACCCCCAAAATAATTATGATCTAAAGATGCAGGAATTATAAATAGTCTCCTCTTATTTCTACTGATAACAACCCTAAGTAAGAAGTTGAAGATGATGGCTCATTTACTCCAGAACTTCTTCTACTCCCAGGTCTGAGGCTGGTTGCCCGAGGGTGGGCAACTGATCATGTACCACAGCTTATCCCGCTCACAATGGACTATCCTGTATGTTTCCGGCCAGATAGTATACATATTTATCTCATTCAATTTACATTTGTTATCTAATGCAAAACTTTTCTACAATAGTTGATCACTTATATTCAAGTAAGAAAAGAGAAAATCCATAAATAGTTGCCAGTCTTGGTCTAACAGTTTTAAATACTCATTTAAAGCCTAATACTCAAATGAAGTTATCTCGGACATTAGTGATACAAAGTTTTAGACAAATAAAAAATTTATTCAACTTATTCTTTAAAGCAAATCCACTGCACATAACAGTTGCCGATGAGGAAAGCCATCTGTTCGCAGTGAGCCGACAGATAGCGGCAGGAAAAGGATCCGAATGAAGAAACCCATTCCGGTGGAAGATGCCCCGCAGAGATGGAGCAAGAAAGGGGGTCGGGGGTTGGGGTGGACGAAGAAGGAGGAAGGGAGATCAATTAAAAAGTCATCCTGAGGCCAGTTACCAAGACTGCGAGGCCCTTTGTAGCCAGCTAATTCCAGTACCTTCTAAAAGCTGGTTGGCGGTGAGGGGGGGGGGAGAAACGGGGCTGGAGCGACCACCCTCTGGAAAAATAAGTTTTCCAGGGCCGCTGGAGGATTTACGCAAATTACGGCGGTAATGTTTACGTCCTCACTTTATTAGCCGGTTCCGGGAGACCGTATTTTCATAATTCACCCTTAAGGTTTTAGCAAGCCCTTCTCGCTTACCAGCCTTAGGGCATTGCCTTCCAAAGCAATGTAATTAGTTTTCTAAACAATTAGTGTAGTTTTGTTTTTCACTTACAATTGATTGTATGTAATTCTCATTAATTTTTATTTAATGGAACAAGTTTTTAAAAAAGGATATGAGTCACTTTAGGCTGGTTTAAATCTTCAATTAATTTTTGTTTTGATGAGAATTTTGTTGTGTCCTTCAGAGCATTTATTGAATTTACTATAGCTGTTTTTAAAGTGTTAGCTTTCTAAACATCCCGTCAGGGAGAAATATTCTGCCTTGTTTTTGGTGCCACGGGGATAAATTTCGTCCCCCTCTGGCTTATGCCAGACAGAAAGTACGATAAATTGGGTGTACTCAATTATCTGTTTCTGTCGTTTGAACTTCAAGCAAATCTCTTTAGCGAGTGTTAAAACGTTTCATTTGCAGTGAAGACATTTTTTTTTTGTTTTTTTACACAGAGGAAACATTTGTTTGTTTTTTATTCTGTTCAGTTCATCTCGCATTTGCTAATTTTCAGTGTTTAGTATCATGACAGCATTGCAAACATTTAAAGCAAGTTACCCGAGGCTGGCATAATGTTTATTACACTTTATTGCTAACAACGTAGGTTTGATTCCGGCTAGAAAATGGGAAATACGGTTTTCAGTCAAAAAAAGCAAGATAAAAGGTGAAAACCAACGTAGGCCTAGACCTAGAAGGAAAGTAAAGTAGTTAAAACTAGCTGGAATGAACTATTATTGAAACCATGTTTTTATTTTAGATTATTTTCTTAATGCTATATACCTCCCACCCCCCATCCTTTAAACGTTGAATTGACTCGTTAAATACTTCTGACGATCGCTAATAAAAATGATGGATTATGTTCTACCCTTAATTATATGTCATTAAAGTGTAGAAAGCATAGAAGAATATTTTGAGAGTAGATTTAGTTTGTCATTACACGCCTAAATTAGATTAAGAATGAATACCTCTAGTATATTCCTCGCTTCTTGTGTAATAAATATAATTGTCTATAATTTTTATTGCTAAAATACAGAATATATATTTAGTTTTTGAAGAAAGCTGGAACCTGTGGATAAATCATCTGTCACACGTGAGAGGTCACAAGGTTAGTGAAGCACATCCTCCAGGCATGACCTGAATTTGTGAAGACCCGGATAGCTATATCCCACAACCACTGTAGAAATATTTTTAAATACCGAAACTGCTGAAGGCAAAGTTCTAATTACCGATACTACACAATAAATTAAATTATATATTTACGAGTATTTTTAGTGATTTTGCATTTATTTATTTTTATTTTTTTTTTTATTTTTTACATTATACTCCTTTATTGTGCTATAATTACAATCTTCCTTGGTAATAAGTAATAAGATAAATGCTCTCATTCATAGCATATTTACAGTTCATCATTCACTCGCTCATTCATACAATATTTACAGACAGCCAAGAGACCTCCCAAATCCACATGCGAAGAGAAAGTGGAGTCTTGGGAAGTCCCCCACGCTCCTCCGTCAGCCGCGTCACCGGATGCTAGCCAGTGGAGGCTGACCAAGAGCACGAGAGCCACAGACGCTCAGGACATGATTGGAGAAACTGGCCATTGCCAGGACTCCCACTGTCACGCGTTTATAGCAGGTCACGAGGCCACTGCCGCTTTTCAGTCTCCGAGGAGGATTATAGGGATGAGTGGCGCAGTGCATTGACTGTGCTACAGGATTAGGGTGGTTGGAAAGGCTACTGTGGAATTTCATAAACTTGGAAGGGATGAGTTCTAGAATGTAGGGAATATTAAGATCGTTATGAAGGGTTTTGTTGCTGACATAATAAGGGGCATTTACTATTGTTCTCAGGACTTTTGATGCGCTTTGCAAAAATATAAAACTTTTGAAGGGGCAAGGCGTTTTATTTCTTTAAAGAAAGTTCGTCTTGTTTACTGCTTCATAGGAATACAATCTACAGTTGGATTGATAGAATGAATTTTATTCTATTGTCAGCTAACAATTCATACTTATTGTATAAACTATATGTTATAACTATGAATGCCCGAATGCTCAACAAAGATTTCAAACATCTTAGCGTTCCCCGGATCTACCGCATTGTTCAGTTCTGTCCAAACAGCACTAGCTTGCTTCTCCCTCGTGTAAACTGTCCTTTCTAAACATCTTAGGGCAACTGAGGCTCGGGTGGGACATCAGGATGAAATTCAATTTCAAATTGAAAGTGCTAGACGCGGATGTGCAAAGATTGATCGACTTGCTTGTGTGAAATCTAGTGTAAATAGAAGCCACAGGGACTTGCCCCTCTGATCTTTATTACGGTTTAAATCAATCCTCTTGGCTTATGTCTCACCCCCCCCCCGTGTCTAAGGCGAAAACGTTTTTTACTTTTCCTTGAGTTGGTAGTTTTTTCGAGGAAAAACAAAGAACTGTAAGCTGATTGTTACGAAGAAAAGTTGCCAAGGACGATAAGTTATGTGAGTTGGAAGGATGGTGGCGGGCTATTCCTATTCACAAATGAACAACAGTACCTTCTCTGGCCACTACTTATTATTTTCACGATCTATCATTTTCATATATCTTATAATTAATGGGAAATAAATAATTTTTCCTATTCTTACTCCTTCAGACATTTTTCTATTTCTTAATCTATCGATTTAATTAATTAATTTTGAGATATTTGAAAGTGGTAGAGTAGCCACCGAAAAGTGCGTTTATCATTGCAAAATAAATTTTGAGTACACAATTTTTTTTTTTCCCCCTTAGCTCTCAAATTTTTAAGATTATGGATAAGGGAAAAATAAAGGAATTTATTTGGGGTGAGCGAATCCTTTTACTAGGAGTACCTGTTTGAAGGTGGAGTGAGTGAATTAAGGAGTGTGGGAAGCCTCGGTAGAGGTGGAAATGTTGCGGTGCAGCGGTGAGAGTCCACTGAAGGCTGAGCCTAAAGTCTCTCTAGGCATGTAGTGGGAGCTCATTCAGTTGGATAGCAGTGATGAGTGCCCGTCAGAGGCTTGCTGTTGGTTGGCCAAGGGCCGTAATGTCCACCATTTGGTCTGCTTTCCTAGAGAGTTGCCATCTTACCGGTAGTGGTGGGGGTGACAATAAACAGGGAACAATTTATAACAATGTATATGCATAAACTATAAACTGGATTGTACTTATATAAATGAACAAAATTAAGGAGGGGGAAAATAAAGCGACAATTTCTAGAGATGCACTCGTCATTCAAAAATAAAAAAAATTAGACTTCGTATTTTGTCCAAAAATTCTTATTTTATCTAGAAAACATCTCAGTTAATGTAAATTAACATTTTGACAATAAAAACAAATTAATATTAGAATAATCGCAATAAAAAGAACCGTGAATATATCCAATTAAATATGCGATATCTATTATAGTACTTATTAGTAAATTTTTTTAGTTACCATTTTTAGTGTGCACTTACCAATAGTGGGAAAATCTCAACTCTAAATCTTAGATATCTTTTGAGCCTAGCCTCCTTTAACATTAGCAAAACGGGCCATGCTTTTTACAAATTAATTTTTTTGTTCATACTTCATCAGAAATTAATTGGCATTTATGTTTTTGTTTCCAATAAATTTTAATTTTTTTAAATGGATTTTCTTTCTGTCTGGCGCCACTCCCACCGATGACTGCCACTCGCCATTCTTTTTTTCTTATATCTCGTGAGCAAGGGTACCAAGGCTATCACTATCGGCGTATTCCACATACATATTTTACGTTCACAAACACAAAAAAAGTTAAGTAAAAAAAAAAAGTTAATACGAAAATCATAAGAATGGTGTATTTATAATCTCTAGTAAACACATTTGAGTTATTCAATAACACGCTTCTATGTGTTGTGGAGTATGCCATTAAAATTTCAGATCTGTCGAATAATTTTTAAGACCATTACTATTTGCAGACAGGTGACTACAATTGAACAAGTATTTAGTTTAAATACTTATTTTTCGGTGAATCGCAACTTTCCACACTGGTTTGAACTGTGACTGGACTTTTTTGACATAGTCCCGTCAAAAGTCTATGGAAATAAAGCGCCGAACTATATATAATAAGAACAAAGGAAAAACGATTTCTTTTTCAATTCTTCTGTAAATTGTTGAACAATTGATCGTGCTATAGCATGACAATGAGGCAAAACCATATTGTTATCTACAGCCGAAAACTTTCAATGTTCACATCGTATCAATTTTACGGGAAACTGTCGCCGGTCAGCCAAAATTACTAAATCAAAACGTTTACCGACCTCACCCTGGTGGAAACTACATCACATTTATGAACCACAATGCAAACGCCACAACTAAAGTTCAGCGTTAATAATTTCTTCACAACGATGCTTCGTGAAATTATATTGGCCCGTTGCGGTTTACATAAACTACCAGGGTTACTCCTTAGAACGAAAAGAACTTCCACCAAGACCCTGCATTCTGTTCACAGAACTTATTTAGAAAGCTGGAATCAATTCCTTCATATTATTGTATATCCTAGGCTAGATACAAGTCTTAGTCATAACTAATGAATAAATTATACTAATTTTATGTTGAGAAAATTTATTTATCTCTTCATAACTATACAAAAACACCAATTAATTACATAAACTAATAGGTAAAAAATGAATTAGCATAATTAAGCGAGATAATAAGCTAAAACATTATTAGTTAAAACTTATAAAATATTGGTCGTTCGCTAAGCTTTAGTCTATTTACAATTTTATTGTTGACCCAAGGTCTATATAAATTGAGCTCGCTCTTCCACACATCTAGAGGATTGCATTTTTTGTTGCACCGAGACATCTAATCCTTGATGCTGTTTCTCTAGCAGTATGCTCAGGGCTGCTTGGACTGGATGAGGGTTTAAAGGAGTTTTTAACAAGGTTAATTAAAAATTTAAAAACGTTATGGAAGGTTACCCGGTATGGTCGACTACAGTAACAACGCAGTTGATTAAATAATGAAGTTCAGAATCCTAAAATTTCTTATATAGCTCACAACAGAAAGCTAAGAAAAATGAAGATTTTCTGGAAAACTTGACAGGTCTTTGCGGATAAAATTAATTACGTGATTTCAGACTAACCAGGCGATGGCGACGAATTTACATTTTTCTAACCTTTGAAAAGCCCTAAATATGGACCAATAAGTTGAATGAAGAAAGATCGAGTCAATCATTGGTCATTCCTTGTTTAAGATTTAATCAATGATATGTCTTACTTTTATTATTAATCATAGGATATAGACAAAATAAATACATGAAAGTTGTAAAAAGTTGCTTCACATCTAGTTATAGATGAAAATTTTTCGAACAATTAGAAAAAAGAAAAATCAAAATATTGAAACAGCAAAATTTGTACTCGATACCTACCCACATTAAATCATAAAATTATTGATTTTTAATTTTTACTGGAATAATAACTATACACGAGTTTTTGGTTATGTTGTTTGTAGTCCAACGTCTTAGCATTATTTTTTGGCACATTTGAAGTGTTGCCGGACTTTTCTTAAATTATAGTAATACAATTATATTACAAAAACCATTAGTATATACCTTGCATACGATTATTATTGATTCAAACATATTGATATTATAGACACATTTCATCAAAGCGTGAATATTGCATATTATAGCGTTATATATTTTACTATTTTTAAACGAAACTCACCAATTTAATTATTTTTTACGGCTACAAATAGAACGGCGAAGAGACACAAATAGAGAAACAAAGAGAAATGTCACTTTTATATCTGATTTTCCAAAACTGGTACACATTCTGGAACCTAATTCTTCTTAGGGTGATTTCATGACATTCTTAATTGTTTTCCACCTCTAACTCATCCTTAACTCAAAATCGACCGAAATGACGTATTTTCAAACATACTACGTACCTACATAACATAATGTAAATACTATAAGAGAACATACATTTGCATGCATGAAAATAATGACATACAGAGCTATTGTTTGATAGATATTATTTTATTATCAATTTATGGAATGAATACACTCTAAAGTTAAGCCGACTAAATTTTATATGTTTTTAAAATTAAAAGCTATGAGTAATAGCATAGATTATTTTTATTTAACATTGATTAGAGGCTGGTAAATTGATTGCCGCTATTAGTGAGTGTACCGTGACTTAGAATTCTTAGAGTGGCTTCGTTATCATTAGGTACAAGCTCTCTTGGGGCAGGAGCAGTCCCGGCTTGAATACAATATCTGTTTCAGGGAATAGTTTGTTGTTGAATCCTTTAGCGCGTTTCCTCTGTAGTCCTCTAAACAGAAGCCGGGCCATTCCCATGAATTGAACAACCTAGAAACCAATAGTATGTAAATGTAATTGTTTGTAATAAGTAAATAGCTATTTTGTTAGTGACATTTGATTCTGATTTACAAAACGAATCACGTTATGATACAACGTAATTATTTTTAGTAATATCATTTGAAGTATTAAAAAATAAGCTGTATTTTTATCTATGCTGTATAAGACGTTTGGACTGTTCGAAAAAAGCTAAAAATTTCCTTATAACTACACATCATATGTGGTTTTTCAACAGAAACTCCAGGGCACGTTCTAAAACATATACATTAAAACTTCATACAGACACTTCGAAAACAAACCACTCAACAGTTGTTCCAAACTCTCAAACACCTATTCGTAGTAATAACAATCTAAATGGGTCTAAATTAAACTTTATATTATTTATCCTTATGACATTATAATGATAGTGAAAGTACATGCAAATGTATTCATAATAGGAGGTGCCTTTAATTTAATCAACAATACCAATGGCTGACCTTACTCAAATACTATCTATCAATGAAGCAACGCAATAGTTCCAAGTGTTTAATTAATTTATGACTCTTTATTAGGTTTTATGGAGTTATAATTTTTTCAGCTTCATCCGCTTATCAAGGGAAGTTTTTTATGATACTTCAACGCCGATTGAAGGGTTCCTGGAAAGAAGGTGATGGAATAAATTACAGATTTTTCTTTCCACAGTTTTGTTTTATTAGATCACCGGGCCAGCTTTCGGTGTCCAAAACCACAGTCTTCCGTACATTATACTCCGGTGAAGTCATCAGCAGATAGACGATTGATTTTTTTAATAATTATGCCTCGTCGTATTGCATTTTTCCTCCAAGTGAAACATCTATGCGAAATTTCTCTTCGGCCACGGTATGTTTTTGACTGCATTTTAATGTCTTTCTTCGTTTTCAAGAACCTCTAAGAACCAGTGCAAACGAATCAGAGCTTGAAGACATTTACTTTATAGCCTTCTTAAGATGTTTATTAGTAATAAATTCAGGGTTCTCAATTAGTTGTTATGGTGGATCAATTGAAATACACTTAAAATAGTGTAAAAGGAAAAGGGGGTTTCTAGCTTGGAAATAGAAACATCCATCATAAATCATTGTCATAAAACAGACGTTGATCTTCGCTATTATTTCAAACAGGCAATTAATGCTCCACTGAAGAATAAACAAAAAGGTCCTAGGGTTCGCACAAAAAGAAAGACTGGCCATTCCAGTCCGTCGGTAGCCATCTCGTTATTAAGACCTCTTTTTAAACCGACCATTAATATCCCGCAGTAAACAAAGGGATCTCTCTTCGTGGCACTGAAATTTTCTGGAGTATTTTGAGGATTTTTTCATTAGGTGCTACTTTTAGTATGTTTATAGTATTTTTTAATATTTTTTTGTCACCAGCCGAAGTATTTGTATAAGTATCGGTGGTCAAGCCTTTTTAACAGTATTTTTAGTTTTTCTCGAAAAAAAGAAAGTTTTCTGTTCTGGTTTCAGTGAGCTATCTACTGTCAATTTTTAGCAGAGAACCTCCTTAGTATTGAAAAGGGTTGACAGGCAAACTCATAAAAAATGACAAGTGTCATTAGTTAATCAGTTACTTCGTATTAAATGAAAACTTATAATTTTTAGTACGGTGACGAATTTATAATCTTAATGTCTTGATTAGTATTTTGTAATTCCTGTTTTTTAACTATATTAACAATAATCCATTTAATTATTCATTGTGTTAGCAACTTTAACTCACTAGTGATATTTTTAAAAGTCATGATATTCATTGAAAACTATGGTGGTAAAACAGACTAAAAAGTAATTCACTGTTTAAAAAAACAGTACGATTTCAATAGTTAGCTCAAAAAGGTATTTCTTAGGATATCTTTGAGTTTATCAGTTTCCGCTTAACCAGAGAAAAAAATCGTATCTTTAAGGTATTATATAGCTACTGGCGTAGTACCTCTTGATAAAACTCGACTTAAGATATTGTCAATACGAAAATATGAATAGCGCTTTGTCTATTCATTGTCAGCCGTGGTTAAATAAATGAATAGAGGAGTTTTTTTTTGGAGATCAATGAATGACTTCTTTTTTTTTTTCATAGCCCCTTTAAATTAACAGATAATTATAGATCCTCAGGTGAATCTATTTACAAATTATTTTTGTATTTCCTGTAGTATCACTACATTCATCCATCACTACAACTGAGTATCCCCAAAGTGGGGAGGAGACGCTCGCCGCGGGCTAAGGTCGCTACAACCTCTTAGCCACCGTCCAGTGAGTGCCAAGAAAGAGATAAGACGGGCGGACCTGTGGTATTTCACCCTAGCTGCCGGCCTAGTCGACGGGCAGCCTTATTCGTTTTGATCGGACTCCATAAAATCTTAGAAGGTGTGTGCCCCGACAAGCACTATGTTCAGGAGAAGAGGTACAGGGTAGGCTTATAGGTAGTTTATGTGGACGTGGAATGACCACGAATTCACACTCGGTGTCTAAGGGTAGGCGAAAATCGTCCGGATCCCAAAGGCGAGTGTGATCCGGAGAGAAGCAGACTGGATTGCCGTGGGAGACGCTACTCGTAAGTTTGTAGGGCTACAGCAACCGTCGTCCCCGAGGGAGAGGTCTCTCCCAAGGAGGTGCTAGATTTAGCGAGACGAAGGCAGAGATTCCCACTAGAAAGGCGTGGGGTCAGACAACGCCGGACTAAAACATAGCGAGGTTAGGAGTGAGAGATGCAAAGGTAGTTTAATGAGAAGACCATGGTTTTGAGTAAAGCAGCAAGCGCCAGTGCAGAGAGAGAGGAGAGTAGTGTTCCAAGTGATGGTCCGGTAGCAGTGGTGGGGATGGGTTCCCACCTGCGGCTGTTCCCCACACTAGCTCCACCCCCCCACTCTCACTGACGTCATAACCTTTATTAAACTTATTGAAACATAGATACATATTTTCTGGTATTCATTTGATGATATAGATACGAGGTCTGATATGAGAAGAGGGAACTTATAATTATTCATAATTAAGAGGTGGCCACAACTAATTCTTAGCTTAATTTATCCCCAACAGTCTGTTGCCATCGATGCGGGAGGGGTGGTGGGGCCATAGTGTTAAACACTAGGTTGGTTAGGTGCTCCAACGAGCCAAAAAACTTGATGGGTCTTTGGCGGATGAACTCACCCAATAACGGCACACCGTGCACGCGTGCAGGTCAGCGTTCTTCAACCTCTCATGAGAGGTATGTCAGACCACTTTTCGCATGATCCCGTTCTGGAAATGTTGGAGACATTTGGCTGTATTGTCAGTCAAGTGGATAAATAGTGGGCCACCGTACAGCAGAGCTGGCCGGAGTATACATTTATATATCATCAATTTGAGACGAAGCGACAGGTTAGGTGAAGTTAGCAAGTGCGATAGCCGGTAAGACCTGTGTCGTACTTTTTCTATTTTATTACTAAAATAAGTAGAGAAATGGAGATGCCTATCCATTTTTATACCCAGATAGTGCATTGAGAAAGCTGGTGAGTTCTCTTGCCCTCCTATACTATATGATTTTGGCAAGGATTTTTCCCCTTTTGGAGGGAGAAGATTACGCAGTTGGTCTTCCCTGCGTTTACATCACACAATTCATTTTGGAATTTTTTTTCTATAGCCACTTTAAATTATATATAATTATAGATCCTCAGGTGAATCTATTTACAAATTAGTTTTGTATTTCCTGTAGCATCGCTACATTATATACAGGTTTTGTTATTTTATAAAATTATATAATGAATAAACAAGTATAATGATATACATTATACGTGACTGGACCAAACAAACTAATAAAGGTGATAGGACACACCTTTAATAAATTACTTGTTTTTTGGGTTGTTTTCTTAACTCTCTAATTATAAGATTAAGGATGAGGGAAAAATAAAGGGATATTTGGGTTGAGCGGATCCCTGTACTAGGAGTACCTGCTTGAAGGTGATGTGAGGGAATTCAGGAGTGTGGGAAGCCTCGGTAGAGGTTGATAGTTGCGGTACAGTGGTGAGAGTCCACTGGTGGCTGGGCCTAGAGTCCCTCTAGGCATGTAGTGCAGTCTTATTTAGTCGGATAGCAGTGTTGGGTGCCCGTTAGAGGCTTGTTGTTGGTGGGCCAAGCGCCGTGATGTCCACCATTTGGTCTGCTTTACCAGATCTTGAGAGTTGCCATCTTGCGGGTAGCAGTGGGGGTGTCATGTCTCGGAATAGAGGGTTTTGGCTATGTTTCATCGAGTCAAAGAACTTGATGTGTCTTCTTGGGATGGCTTCGGTGATGGTGGGGACTTCGTACTTTTCGTGGATGTCGGGAGCCTTCATATCACGAAAAGGGGTATGCCATAGTGCCGTGTGCAGGATTTTGTTCTGGAAGCTCTGGAGTCTAGTTATTTTGCTAGTGTGTAGGAATCGGAAGAGTGGTGTCCCAAACAGTAGAGCTGGCCTCAGGACGCTCTTATATATTAACAGTTTCAGCCGAAGGGATATAGCCGGGCTTGTGATGAGATGCTGGAGAGAGTAGTAAGTCCTACGTACTCTTTTCAACTTCTTCTGCAGGTGTGTGTAGAACGTCATGTGTCTGCCTAGGTTTATGCCTAGGATGATGCCTAGGTAGCATATGCTGTTGGAAAGTTTGCATTCAGTCACGTCTATGGTGAAGCTGGTTGGGCGCTTCCGTTTTCCATGCTGGAAGGAGAAGACGATCCCTTGAGTTTTAGCAGGGTTCACCTGAATGTGGACAGCTCATAGCCTGTCGGTGATTAACTGACTGGCGCCCTCTGCAGCCTTTAGAGCTTTCGTTTGGTTGAGGCTGGTGCTATAGACCCCTATATCGTCCGCATATGCCGCTACCTCACAATTGGAGTATGATGCTCCACATAAGTGCGTGGTGTATATGTTGAAGAGTAGGGGTCCCAGCACCGACCCTTGGGGAACTCCGACCACGAAATCTCTTTTAGTGGTTGATATGGCTCCTATTCGCACAGAAAATGTTCTCCCTGTTAGATAGGAAGTCATGATGTTCTGGAGTTGCGCATGAAATTCGTGCTCGTTCAGGCGTCACAAGAGTGTACGATGATCTACAGGGTCGAATGCTTTCGTACAGTCAAGGGAGATCATCGCACAGTGACTCTGTTGTTTTGCATGTTCGTTGCAACGTGCCGCTGCAGTTTCACTAGATTGCAGTCTGAGCTCAGTCCTTTACTGAAGCCGGTCTGTTGAGGTGGTATAATGTCATGTATGATTTCTTCAAATTTATGGTTGGACAACGTTTCGACATAGTGGGTATGACTACAATGATCTTTGTGTGAGAAGGTCGAGGATGTTGACTGTTTATGACAGTCCGTCCCACAAAATGTTTTATTGAGTGTGCATATTATGAAATAAAACGCTTTCTGTCTCTCAACAGTTTTATTAATTGATACCTGAAGGTTTTCGACGAACAAGGCCGTCATCCTCAAGGGTTCGGAGCTGATAGGTATTTCTGTGTATCTTGTAACAGTTCAGTCTTATCCAGGGTGTTGCTTGACTAGTATTCATATTATTATAGCTTGCACTTATCCAGAGAAATATTTACAGATAAAGGACAATCCTCCATTCCTCCTCTGAGCTTGCCAATAACATGCGAATTGTTGATAACAATCATCATCCAACTACTATTTGTATTAAGATTCAGCTAATTGAATCTGTCTATTAGTAATTTTTTTTATTATCTCAAAACTGGACGGGCAATAAAACAAGAAAACTCTATTAAAAATATTATTCGTTAAAATTCTATAATTTAAGTAAGAATGAAAACACAAATGCAGTTGTTACGAAGAATAGAAGAAAAAGAAAATATAGGAAAAATAGGTCATGGTGTTGGGGTGAGAGGGCAGGGAAGCCTTACGTTTCCCATCGGGGTAGTCTACTACACCAAAATCCTTTCTAGTTTCGTCTAAGCATTACTCCTCCTTTCCTGAAATCTTTATCTTAGGATTTGCTGGTACAGAGAGCTTCTCAGTTCAAGATGCAAATTTAAAGCCTCTGAGGATATCGGCTGTCTGTCGTTCAATTCTTGAAAAATTAAATTGTGTGGAACTATTGTGTAGTTTATTTACTGTATGTTACTCTATTTTAATCTAGGTCCTTTATTAAGCCGTGTAGTTACATAAAATATTCAATAAGTTTTGAATCCTACAACAAGTGATTGGATTATTCGTTCATTAAAAATATTGGTAAAAATTATAGTGAAGCTCAAGTTTACGACTAAATACTTCAGTAACATGTTATGCTCTATGATATTATCGTACTACAAATAAAAAAGCAGTCGTAACCATATCATTGGTTACCCAGTGGAGGTTCGATTCCAGCAAATGAAGACATTTCTGACTTTACCGAACATACCAAATGTATATTTTAGAACGCTTTATTTGTAAATAAACTATTATTTTCAATCCCGAAGGGATCAGATTGAATTGGGGGGATTTAGTTTATTTTGGCGTAAAAACCCCGAGCACCAGAGAGCCGAGGAGAGTTCCCATCTAATCGCCCAGAGTCCTGGAGGCACCCCAGTCCCACATGTCAGGTGGTGTTTTTAGAAACTGTTGCACTCGAGATCTGATCTGAGGTAGTGGGTAATTACCAATTAAAACCACTTACCTTAGAACCACATACTCTTTTGGCAAACTCATGTTTGAGGTTCTATAATACAATCAAACAGGTTCCTTTTTTAAAAATCGGTGCTTAGTGAACGAAATAGTTTAACGAATAAAATGAAGTATTTTTTTGTTTCAAACGGACGAAGTACTTCATTATCGATAATAAGTATTCGATAAAAAATTTATAAAAAAACACGCAGGCTACTATGAGATACATGGATGAGTTAGTTAACAAAATTATCATCAGATTAAATATAATGGAACGAATTATGACGAAGTAGTGGAGTAATTTACTTTTTACTCCACACTTACAAGTAAACTGCAAAAATTATATATGTATATTTCTTATTTCAGTTTATTCATTTTTTGCTTACATATTTTATGTGTACTTGGTAAAGTTTAGCGTGATGTTAAATCAATTTTTACTGTTACGAAACGTAGTAGGATAATAATGATATTATTATTGTTATTTTTTTTACGGGAACTGTACTCTGTGGTGATTTGTTCAGGCTTTATACCTCTGGCAGACCCTCAGATCTTCTTTATCATCAGTATAACGCATAAGCGCTACTGAATACAATAATTCTGAACTGTAACTCGGATTTAGTTTGCCCATCAAGAACTGTCAAAGCAACCGTAAGTCCTAACGCAGGTCGGAATTAATTACAGGGAATAGAACGTTAGGTTTATGCCGGTGACGTGTGGGTGTGCTCGGTGACACATCTATTATAACCTGGCATATGGACATATTGGTCCGAGTCACTCCGTGGTTATAAGTTGCTAACATTTGTTCCAGCCGACTCCGGAGTCCTGGTACATTTATATGTATTTATAAATCCTTAGCATTCTATTTGTACCTGTACGCTTTTCAGTTCCAAAAGTTCTAAGGTCCTTTTACTTACTTGGCAGGCCATTACTGTACTGCTCACTGAAGGCAGAACTAGACCATATCATTGTAGCTCATCTCTATGTATTCCTGTAGGTTCGGAAATAAAAAAGTATTTGACAGTTGTCTTGGTATATTCAACTATACAGTAAGTGAACATATTTATTCCTCTTTTTCCAAATTTGATTAGAACCAGGTGTAATATTTTTACATTATTATTTCAATACTCGAGAACCTACTTATCCGTTATCATCCGCATAATGACGCCTGAAAAACACATGGTCTGGCCACTTGCTTCGTTAAAAGATTTTTTCTAAATTTAGCATAATTTGTCTCAGCTAAACAAATATTAACCTTTAGCTGATCCAAAACACGCCACCACAATACGGAGTATTATCATTGCCATGCATTCCCTCAATTATATTTTGCGGTGGTTTAGGCAGCCCATGCACGTGTCGAATTCGTCAGATTTATTGACGTCCTGACGATGAATTTTTTACATTCCTTTTTTATCTAATATGCTCCTTTTGTCATTCGCTTTGTTCACTTCCTTAAAATATCTGTTCTCCTTTTCCAATAAGCTTTTCTACTATTTTCCGCATTGCAGGCATAAAAAGTAGAATGGATCTGTTACTGCGAAATCTACAAGAGCAATGACAGAAACTTCTCAGTCCTGGAATTTTCATCTGCTTCCAAATAAGATTGCGGGGGTGCAGAAATATATTGTTTTATCCCCCCCCCCAAGTACCTGACTTATCTATTGTGCTATCACATACCGGTGGTCCCCCGAGTCACATACATATTGGATATAGCATCGTTTACTTCTTCCATTCTAAGTAGCCTACCGCCTACCACCCACAGTTCTCCGTGTCTCGAAGGGTGCTCAGCCAATATTTCCTTTGTCAAACAGCAGTATTTCTTCCTCCTGGTCATGACTGAGGTTTGTAGGAGTTTTCGCCTAGCCATTTTTCCAAGAACTTTATGAAAGAGCTTTTGATTTTCTCAGAAATAGCTCTCTATACTATTTCCAAACTTCTCCATAAAGTATTCTTTGCCCGAATAACCACAGCTTTAGTAAGTTCCCACTGCTACTTGCTTATATTTTGGTATGTTTTGTACTCTCATATTTTAAACTATTTATTCATATACAATTTGATCTATATTTTAAATATCATAGAATCTGAATTTATCTGACATATGAGTAAAGTACATTATTTTAAAATGTTCACATAGTGTCAAAGTTTCTCTATTTTAACCTGTGAAGACTAATTATTTCAGAATAGAGGAAATCAACAATTTGAATGCGGGAAATTCATTTCATTCATCCAAAATATGACAGTGTTTTTGTTGTTTGTTTTTTTTTTTTTTTTTTTTTCTTACCTCTCAACCTTATAAACATAGCATGTGGGAAAAATAAAGGAAAATTACAGTTCATTAAATATGACAGTGAAGAAATATTCCAAAACGATTTTGAAGCATGCTGATTCACTTTATGAGAAGAGGAGGTAATTTCATTGGCATGAAAAAATTTTTATTTAATAATATAGAATCTTCACCATGTCAAATTCAGTTTGATAGCTGATATTACGCCTCCCCCCTCTCTTTGTCATCAAATATGCAGCGTGACCTCCAGCGAAGTTGGCCCGGCCCCACGTAATGGACTGACGGGACCCAAGATCATTAACATATCCTAACTTCCAGGGATCATTAGCAGCAGATCTTCTAACTGCATCCAGATAGTTAGTCTTCTAACTTCACGGCTCACTAATAATGCCCACATCCTGGATTACTTTCAACCGTACGGTAAATCCGTTTAGTTAAGTACCCTGGGCATACGCCTAGAAACTGTTTAATGGTTTTTGTTTTTCTATTACAAAGTTACAAACAAATAAGTACATAGCTTCAACAGGCTAGGCTTCAAAACCACGCTCTAAGGAAGAATACCAGCACTACCAGCTAAAAGTAAATTTCGCTATTAATAAGAGATAATATATTTATAGGCGAGTTATCTACAGAATACCTTTATTTTCTAACCGGAATGGGATGTTACTCCCGATATTCTGAGAGGCAACCAAGAAGTACAATCTATTGAATGTTTAGCAGGTTAACAGACTTCTATTAATTTATGTCCAGATCGGTTTTACAAGCAATATATGAAAAACTTGTAATCAAATAAAATTTGACCAAAGACGGAATATGGGGCTTATACTTGTACGATACTTAACAGCTGGACCAATAGCTGTTGAAATATTAATTAGTTATTATAACACACACCATTCAAGATGGCATAATAAAAAAAACCTTACGGAGTATTCTTAACTGATAAATGTCCTGTGCGATTATCAAGCATATAGCAATGTGAGGATTTAATCCAATCTACATTTCCCCCCGTGAGGATGAAAAAAAGTAGCAACAGTTTTATAAGCAGAGGGCTGAATTCTGTGCAGTAAAAAACCCAAAATATGTGAAATCATGTATATAACACCTAAAACTAAAAAAACATCTCTTTTCTTTAATTTATTATATTAATTCATGGAAAGCTTACTTAATCTTGTTTGAACCAGAGCAAATTCCACAAAAAACTTAAGATATTTTTGATATTATATTTGACACAATATTTAGGAGAAAATCAAAAGCTCTCAAAAACATGTCTAGGCAAAACCTCCTTCTAATCTCAGTGGATATCATGAAAAGAAGGAAGGAATACTTCATACAGCTGTTAGCTGGGAAGGAAATATATTTGCAGTGGCATATTTGAATGCCCTTCGAAAAAAAATGGTGTAATAAATGATAACTATTATGATAGTTTGTTTAAATTTGCTTAAAAAATTCTCTACAACATAAAAAAAGAAACTTCTTTCAATTCATAGTTTTTATGTTAAATTTACTTATTTTTCACTATTGTACAATCTATAGTATCCTACTGATGTGGATCTCCCTAGCGTTTCTTTTCAAGTTTTTATTGATTCCTAAACTTATATATTTCATAACGGAATTCTCACTAGTTGAATAAAGCTATTTCTAACCAAGCAATCAGCAGAAAAATGGACAACAATAGTGTAAAGCATATAATTAATTCTCTTATTCACAGCAAAAAACAAGATGTAGGAAAGAAAACAAGACTGGAATGAACAAAAAAAAAAAATCAATGTTTAAACAATTTAAAATCCACTATGAAGCTATATGGACACCAATGTCCTAAACTTTCATGTAAACAATTCAATATACTCGCATTAGTATATAAATGAGTTTTGAGATTTTTGTTAGGAGATAGGCTTAGGTTGAATAAAAAGGGTTAGGTGTCCATCAAGATTATTAATGGGCAAATTTTCGACTTACTACTTATGTATGTCGTATGTCAGTTTGCCTAAAGTTCGTGAACTGTATCCTTCTCACACAATGACCTAATGATGACATAAGTCAAACTTGATGAAAATCTCTTTTTCGTCAATCTGAGCTCATCTCCCAATAAACTCTTCAACTCAAATATATTACTAATTGATAAAAAAAAAAAATTAATATTAGAGTAAAAAAAGCGCCTTCGACTGCTGGTAGGTTACAATGGTACTAAAGAAACGTCCGCATAACAAATTCAACAACGATTTCAATTTCAAACTCACTGTGCAGCTGAGTGCTCTGAACGAATCATTGATCGTTATTCGCAAGGCTTTGTTCTGGGAAACCAATAGATTCTTTCTCTCCGTATCCAACACAGAACTTCAAATCTCACAACATTAACTCATTGATAGCGGACAGAGAATTATATTCGAATTATACAGTTGCAGGTTAAGCTTGCGGTTTATCAGTGTATGCAGTATCAATTAAGTAATAGTGTGATTTTGATTCTAATAATTCTACTGCGCTTACAAATTAAAGATGTATATAGTAAAAATGAAAGGAAAACCATAAGAATAAATCATACAGTGAATTGTGAACGATAATAGATTCGAACGAAAGAACAGTTCTCAAAAGAAACCATTTATGATACATGTTGAGGGGGTGAGAACTAGAGAGCTATCCGATCCAACAAACCACACTCTTTAGATGGATAGATGTGATTGTCGGGAGATTGTTAGCTTGGCAGGCGGCCCGGGGTGGAGGAGCTCGGAGGGGGTGGAGGAGCTCGGAGGGGGTGGAGGAGCTCGGAGGGGGTGGAGGCTGCTAAACGTGCCCATTAAAGAAATTAGACATAAATTTTGCTTCGGTGGTGAATGGCCCTCAGTATAAAGAAACGTTTAGACTTATTTTATAGTCCTTTTGTCGATTGCAGATCCCTTCCCCGTAGCCGCTCGTGGAAATAGAACACACGATCACCTGCCGAACCTTTTTTGTGCAATCGGTGGAAGATTTACGTGAAATTAGACATATCATATTACAATAAAACATTACAAGAGATACACATAAATTCGTGCATGATGATTTAGTAAAAATAATTGTTAAGAAACTGATGTCGATAGTAATTCCAATTACTATGAATTGATAATCTCTCTATGCGAGTGTATTATAATGTTTTCATTTGTTTTATTACTACTTTGATGTTAACACTTCGTTCACTACCTGTTGTCATTGCTAATAGTTTCATTTTTTGTTATTGTTTTCAAACTGCATGAAAAATAATGTATGCATTGTATTCATAACATGATAAATATTATACAACTCAAATAAAAATAAAAAACTATATGAAAAATCGAGAAGCACTTATTACTGTAATGTACCGATGCAATATTTGATTTTTGTTATGATTGCGTGTTGTTTAGGAAGATAAGAGATGGGATAAATTAATAATATGCATATTTTAAATTATTAATATAACACTTATTCTTATTGTAGGGAGAATATTATTTTTTACATGTCTTTCTGATGCATGATGATGATAGATGGGATCACTACCGAAACTTTTATTACTGCATCTCAAACAAGGGTCAAAGACCATACAAACACCCCGTCCGACATTCTTCTGGTTTTATTATTTCGAGAAAAAAAATCAACGAAGCCCTAAAAACGTCCGGCGAAGAAAAAATATTTAATGTAGTCAACATTTTTTTATTTTGCTTCTTTTTTTTAATAATGAGTGCGCATGAGTAAATGTAAAATGCGTGTTACGTATGTGACGCTATCCAATTACAGCATTGAACTATTTTCCCTTGAGCCACTGCCATGCGTGTGAGGTGGCGGGTGCTCAGTTCAAACAGCGCCTGCCGACCTGAAACAGAAAGGTGGGAAAACCCCCCGGTGACAAAGAGGCAATGAAACCAGTCGAAAAAACCTTCACAGGAGTCCTAATGAAAAAGGGCTGCCCTCAAAAGGCTCTCCTTCCCTTTCACCGGCCGCCCTTCACAACTATCTTGTATTTAATTAAATAAAAATCAGACCTCCTCCCCTTAATTCTATCTTTCAAAATAACATCCGCTTTGATGTCATAAATATAAACTTTTTCTCTTCTTTCTTTTATTTTTTTTAATTTACTCTCATATCGTGTTATTAAATTTATTCCAAGCCAGTTTTATTTTCCGACCGCTTTTCACACAAACATTATCTTAAATTATGTAATAATTTGAAAACGGTTATTTGTTATTAAATTTAATGCTATACATACATGGAAACGACCTGAATACATATTTTACTTAATTATGACACGTGTGCATATATAAATAATGAATATTATAGTATAAACAAAGTCAGTAACTGGCAACGTATTATTAATGTATTCAATCGAGACGTTAATCAACATTATGTACTTAAACTATTGTTCATATATTTAAAACAGTTTTTATTTATTAGAAATGTACTGAAAATAACTAACTTTCACTCTTATTTCGTCTCTGATTGAATATGTGAATGTTCTGGGATAATGGTCAAAAAAATATCAAATATAATGGTCATCAAAGACTAAAATAGGGGGAAAGCTGGCCCGATTCGCTGAATTTAGATATTTCTCAAACCCCAGCTCAGAAAGTAGATTTAATAATATGATTTTTCATCACGGTTAATGTTCATAAAAACAAACTATCACAGAAGGAAATTCTACGATGTTCAAAAACGGATTTAATATAAACAATATAAATATGGTATTTAATGCGTTCCTAACCGGTTTCAATTGAATCTTTTGTATTACAGAAAAAATCACCTTAGAGATTTTTTTGTTCAATTTGTATTTATTTGAAAAGTACACTGAAATTCCTAATCACTTCGTAAAAATAACTCAGATAGGCTTTTTTATTTTCAAGGGGAAGGGGGATTAACTGGTGTTACGTTTCCCAAGTATGAACCAAAACTATTAGCTGACGTACACGGCGCTCCGGTATATCTTACCTTCAAGACTGCTCAGTCATGCAGAAGAATATAAGCGTTCCGCCTCTCAACGTGACCTGATCACTAAGGCCTCAACACGGAACAGTGAAAACTATAAGATTTTTTCTCAAAAACAATCATCGGCCAAATTTTTAAATGTTCCACATGTTGAAAAATAAATTAATCAACAATATTTTAACTGAACCTATTTTTAAGTTGTTTTCTTTGTTTTTTCGTACATCATTTTAACGGCCCAGATATGATTTTGATTTTTTTTTTTTAAACAAAAGATTGCAAACTGATATTACATATAATTATAGATCCTCAGGTGAAACTGTTTACAAATATCTTTTGTATTTCCTGTAGCATCGCTACATTATATACAGGTTTTGTTATTTTATAAAAATTATATAATGAATAAACAAGTATAATGATATACATTATACGTGACTGGACTAAACTGACTTATAAAGGTGATGGGAATCACCTTTAAAACTTTTGATATTTTATTGTTTTAACTTTTATAACTATTCTAATATATTTAAACTTGCTGAGATTAAAATAATATTATGCAGGAAGGCACTCTTTTACTTCTATACTATAGTAAAAAATTGAAGTGAAAAAAACCATATCTTATGAAAAACATACAATTAATACTAATAACACGGTCAAATTCAATAACTTTTACCTATGGGGGTGAATAATACTAAAAGTTCTCAATAAAGACCCCTTTAAAGAAATGATTTTGTGGAGAAATAATCGGAATTACATCTAGAATAAAAAATAACTTCATAAGTAAAAGAAACTTTAAGGGAATGGAAAAAAAAAACCGTTGAAAGTAAGGATTCCTTTAAAACTGGTCCTTTGAGAGGGAACCGTAAATTTGGGGAACACAACGATCAAACCTGATAGCTTTTTTCCCCTTTTCAAGGGAAGGGTGGTAATGGGAAAAAGTGCAGAACTTTTCTCAGTTTGGAAAAGAGATAGGTATCCGCATTATTCTAACACTAGGGGGTGTCTCTTACGGCCGGCATTCCTGCCGCTGAAAAATGGAAGAGTTGTCGACCCCGAAAGGCTATTTCCAGCGAATTGAAGGCTTTCTCGCTGAGATAAATCTTATCTATCATAGTTCAATTAAAAAAATGTTCCAGCAGGCAACTTGAGGGAGCTGGCCACGAGGGAGCCCTCAAGAGTGAGTAAACTGCTTATTATATTTAGAGTGAAGTGAGAAAAGTGATATCGGATTGAGTAGTCGGCCATTTGCAACGCCCTACTCGACGCTCACTAACGATCGTTTTCTGAGCCATTCGGTCTAGTGGCTCAGAGCCAAGACCCGTGACTCGCCACTGGGAGTTGTGAGCTTGAATCCCACGGCGCTACGTACTTCTTTTCCGAATAAAAAACCGTTGTTATGATAAAATGAGATTTTATCAACAACTAATGTCTCAAAATAGGAAAAAAAGATCTAGATCACTAGGTCCAACTCCAACACCGTCGCCTGTAAAGCGAAAACCAAGAAGGTCGATAAGGAACGTACAAATGACCTCCTCTGCAGCTAGTTCCATGGAGGAGATACCTCCACAGGCCAGCACATCCAAAAAAGAAACAGCCTTAGAGTCCCCTTTTTTTACGCCAAACACCTTTGAGGCTTTGAAAAATATCCCAACAGAAGAAATGGAAGTCAACAAAACTCCAACACAGCCCAAACCGCCTGCTCTTTTTGTACGCAACATTAGCAACTTCAAATTACTATGCTCACAAATAAGCAAAATTGTTGGTACCGGAAAATATACGTGCCTCAATCGCTCTCGGGATACAAAAATTTCCCCAGACACTCCCGATACTTATCGAGCGATTGTTAAATATTTAGATGAAACCAATGCAGACTACCACACCTACCAATTAAAGCAGGAACGATCACTCCGAGTGGTGATCAGAAATTTGCACCCGACCACACCAGCTGACGAAATAGAAGAAGAACTCTCAGCTCTCGGGTACAAGGTTCGCCAAATAACAAACGTGTTGCGCGAGGATAGGCAACAGGATAAAACAATAAAAACGGCATTGCCACTGTTCTTTGTTGATCTCGAGAGGACACCTGGAGTTGAGAAGATATACGACCTAACAAACCTGTACTACACTAGGGTACAGGTTGAAAAACCGTATCCCAATCGCGATATCGTCCAGTATGGCGATCCAGTATGTTCCAGGCGTATGGGCATACAAAATCTTACTGCCACCACCCTCCCAGGTGTGTTAAGTGCAGTGGGCAGCACAAAACCGAATTGTGCAAAAAGCCCCTTAAATCACCTGCAGTATGCGTGCTTTGCCAGCAAGGACATCCAGCCAACTACAAGGGCTGCGAGGCATACAGAACGCTGAAGTCCAGGACAGAACAACGTCGACAGCCAGAAGAGAAAAAACTTGCAGCAAGAAGCGGCCCAGCCAGAAATTTGAGGCCTTTTGTCTCTTTTGCCGATGCCTTTTGTAACAGAGAGCAGTCACAGGCACCGCCCACTCCCTGTCCACAAGATCACCTTTCCCAGCATTCCATTCATCCCGTTAACCCTCAAGCTCAATCCCATCCTCAACCACACATCTCGCATATTCCTCCACCTTCAAGTTCTTCGGATCTTACTAGCCTATTAACCTCATTCCTTACAGAGTTCAGAACCCTAATTACCCCTCTCATTTCCCTTCTTACAAATCTTGTCTCCTACCTTATCCCCGTTAAACAAAATCCATAAGTGGATCCTTCCGACTCCTTATCCATTCTCCTTTGGAATGCGAATGGTGTTCGCACCCACACTAACGAACTGACAGAACTACTCCACGACAAAAACATCGACGTAGCTCTCATTACTGAAACAAGACTAACGAGTAAACGACCATTTACTGTTCGACAGTACAAGACTTATCGAACTGATCACCCAGATGGAACAGCTCATGCAGGTACCGCTGTCATTGTCCATAACTCCATATCCCACCACATAGTTCCTCTGGTGGCACATGATTTCCTTCAATCCACTGCAGTGTCAATCACCACCTTCACTTTTCCCCTTACACTAGCATCAGTGTACTGCCCTCCCAATAAATCCATTTCCGACTCCCAATTCATCTCCTTTCTAGACTCCATAGGACATCGTTTCCTTGTGGGTGGGGACTTTAATGCGAAGCACCAACACTGGGGGTCAAGATCCACTAATACACGAGGACGTGCTTTGCTGTCTGCACTCACACGGAAACATTGCTCCACTATCACTCCTGACACAGCCACCTATTGGCCATCTGATCTCAACCGAAATCCTGATCTCCTTGACTTCTTTTTTTACAATAATTTAGGAACACTTAACTATTCACTCACGCGCCTCGATGACCTCTCCTCTGATCATAGTCCTTTATTATTAACCATTTCCCTAAGACCAATTCACAAACTGCCTCCTCCTTCATTTATTAGGGGCCCAGTTGACTGGGACCACTTCCGCCAGCTTCTTACGGAGTCCGTAAACCTCAAATTGTCCCTGAAAACATCCCAAGACCTAGACGATGCAGTGCATTCTTTCACTACTCTGGTCCAGAGGTCGGCTTGGGAGGCATCGTCACCCCATCGTCACCCAAAAATCCCTAATCATAATCGTTTACCTCAGCATCTCAAAGACCTAATCCAATCCAAACGCCGCTCCAGAACAGTGTGGCAAAGATCCCGACATCCTGCTGATCGCCGCTCGTACAATCAGTACTGCCGATTGGTAAAGCGGCGATTGGCATCCTTCCGTTCCGATTCTTTCAATTCCTACCTCTCCTCTCTGTCTACCAGGGATAACTCGTTGTGGAATGTAACCAAAAAAATCCTAAAGTATCAACCTGTTTCACATCCACTCCGTCGTGATGATGGGTCCTGGGCGGCTTCGGATAGGGATAGGTCGGAGGAATTTACTCTGCATCTTACCCATACTTTCACACCTCACCTTTCTCATCAAAGCCATACTCACAGCACAACTGTGGAAAATTTCCTCACTTCACCTATTCCTCTCTCTCTACCACCAAAAGCCGTTAATCCCTCTGAGGTCAAATACCTTCTGAAAAACTTACCTTACCGAAAATCCCCTGGATATGATCTCCTTACTCCTCAAATTCTCAAACAGCTTCCTCCTAAAGCCATAATCTTTTTAACCTATATATACAATTGCATTATCCGAACGACGCACTTTCCTCTCCTCTGGAAACATTCCATTATTGTCCTATTCGCCAAACTCGGTAAACCACCCAATGAAGCCTCATCTTACCGTCCAATTAGCCTACTCCCTATCCTCTCAAAAATATTTGAGAAACTCCTACTAAAACGTCTACTTCCAATTGTTGAATCCAAAAACCTTTTTCCCACACACCAGTTTGGTTTCCGCCAACGACATTCCACTGCTCAACAAGGCCTTCGCGTTGTTGATCACATCTCCTCAGCCCTTGAAACCAAACAGTATTGCACTGCTGCCTTTCTCGATATAGCTCAAGCTTTTGACAGGGTTTGGCACGCAGGTTTGCTCTACAAGCTCAAAAGATATTTACCACAGAACCTTTTCCTAATCCTACAGTCCTACCTTTCAAACCGCTTCTTCCAAGTCCGCTGTGGTTTAGAATACTCTCACTACTATCCCATAAGTGCAGGAGTTCCACAGGGCAGTGTCCTGGGCCCCATCCTCTATAACCTATACACCGCTGATGTCCCCTCTACTCCCAATACCTTCTTGGCCACATTTGCAGATGACACTGCAGTCTTGTCATCCCACCCAGACCCCGACATAGCATCCCATAACCTTCAAAAACACCTTGACGAGATCGAGTATTGGTGCAATCAATGGCGGATCAAAGTTAATGAAGCAAAATGCTCCCACATTACCTTCACCCTTTGTCGCAAGTCTTGTGCACTAGTTTATTTTAATTCTATTCCTCTCCCTGTATCCGAGACAGTACGGTACTTAGGCTTCCATCTTGACAAACGACTGACCTGGAACCCGCATACGAGACTAAAAAGACAAGAACTAAACAGACGCTTTGGACAACTGTACAGACTACTTCAAAGGACATCCCATCTCTCAATAGAAAATAAACTACTAATCTACAAAGTTATACTTAAACCAATCTGGACATACGGAATAGAGCAATGGGGGACAGCAAAAAAGTCGAACATCAAGCGTATCCAATCCTTTCAATCAAAAGTCCTGAGAACAATAGTAAATGCCCCTTATTATGTCAGCAACAAAACCCTTCATAACGACCTTAACATACCCTACATTCTAGAACTCATCCCTTCCAAGTTTATGAAATTCCACAGTAGCCTTTCCAACCACCCTAATCCTGTAGCACAGTCATTGCACTGCGCCACTCATCCCTATAATCCTCCTCGGAGACTGAAACGGCAGTGGCCTCGTGACCTGCTATAAACGCGTGACAGTGGGAGTCCTGGCAATGGCCAGTTTCTCCAATCATGTCCTGAGCGTCTGTGGCTCTCGCGCTCTTGGTCAGCCTCCACTGGCTAGTATCCGGTGACGCGGCTGACGGAGGAGCGTGGGGGACTTCCCAGGACTCCGCTTTCTCTTCGCGGAGGATTTGGGGGGTCTCTGGGCTGTCTGTAAATATTGTATGAATGAGCGAGTGAATGATGAACTGTAAATATGGTATGAATGAGAGCATTTATCTTAATTACTTATTGCCTTATAAAAGGCAGATTGTAATTTTAGCACAATAAAGGATTATATATAATAAAGAAAGAAATAAAACTCTGCCCGGCGATACCAAATATAACCTTTGGAGAAAGATCATATGGGATCAAGGTTGAGCACACATGTTTCAATCGACTCATCAAGACAGTTATTTAATCTCTATTGACACAGGTACGAGTTCGGTGGGTGTCCTCGGTGACAAAAAGAATGGGTGACCGAAGAAGTGGATAAATATATGGGCGTTGCAAATTAGAACATAAACGGTAAAACAAGAAACGTACGTACTGATCAGTGGGGTTTGACTCTGATTATAACAATTTGAAAAAGCTTTATAAAAAAATGTTACAAACTATACAAAAAGGAACCATTACGATAGCTAGTATTAAGGCAATACACGCTCTTGAAAGAAAATTGAAGGCAGAGATCATAAGTTTTTTAATACATAAGATTGGAGACTTAACCTGTCCACAAGACTACCGATAGATAGCTATAGCCATATAGTTATAAAGTAAATTCTATTCAACCCAAATGGTTCGGTCGCATCCATAAGATCCAAGTGAACAGGCCCCCGAAGAATGTAATGGATGCTAGGACTGAAGGCAAGCTACGCAGAAAGCACACAAGAAAAAATTGGCTGGATATGTGGAATAAATATCCACAAAAATTAGCGTTCAGCACATCTGAGAACTAAAGTGGTTTTGGATACATATATTTTTAATAAAATAATAAGATTGGTCCAGACGATATAACTCATGTTATATGTGCGATTTGTATTGTTGGCCCTTAAAACTTTTTGGAATATAATTGTCTTTTTGCGTTACTATCCTTAATGTAGCCTTATGTTTGGGGACAAGATAACAAAAACTTATTCAGCTTTATCCTAGTTGTTATAGAAAATAGCCACAACAACTGGTCTCCATACCTCCCTCCACGGAGATCGTATCCTTACGCCATTTCCAAATCATCAATTCTCATCACCTTCCCTATATATTCAATCTACTGTATTTCCACTCCTTGAACTCACAACCCCGTTTTTCTGCCCTTTGTACTCCTTCCATTAGTGCTGCATCGTTTGGTGGTGCATTTTTAGATCCGGTCACCAGTTTCTGAGATTCTCTCCTTTTTTATATTATTATGTAACTTAAAAACCTTACACTTATGTTTGGTTGCGTATCTACAACCTTTTAAAGAAGTGGTCACTAATCATTTTTATTTTAATTCATCTTGAATTTAAAAACCGTTATAACTCACTTAAAGTCTATATTTGTTAGCCTCAGTTAAATTTATTTACTTGCGACTTATTATATATTGGAAATGGTCGCTCAATAAAGATTTTTTTTTTACTTTTCATTTTACTCTATTCTAATATTTTTTTTTTGAGAGAGAAAACAACAATTTATTAAGATAAAATTACAATCTGCCTTTTATTAGGCAATGAGTAATTGAGATAAGTGTCATCATTCATACCATATTTACAATTCATCATTCACTCGCTCATTCATACAATATTTACAAACAGCCCAGAGGCCCCCCAAGTCCACATGGTTGTCACCTCCCTCGCATGCGAAGGAGGAAGCGGAGTCTTGGGGAGTCCCCCACGCCCCTACCTCAGCCGCATCACTGGATAAGAGCCAGCGGAGGCTGACCAAGAGCGCGAGAGCCACAGACGCTCAGGACATGATTGGAGATACTGGCCATTGCCAGGACTCCCACTGTCACTTATTTATAGCAGGTCACGAGGCCACTGCCGTTTAAGTCTCCGAGGAGGATTATAGGGATGAGTGGTGCAGTGCAATGACTGTGCTAGGGAATTAGGGTGGTTGGATAGGTTACCATGGAATTTAATGAACTTGGAAGGGATGAGCTCAAGAATATAGGGTATATTCAGATCATTGTGAAGGGTTTTGTTGCTGACGTAATAAGGGGCATTTACTATTGTTCTTAGGACTTTTGATTGAAAGGATTGGATACGCTTGATGTTCGACTTTTTTGCTGTCCCCCATAGCTCTATTCCGTATGCCCAGATTGGCTTAAGTATAACCTTGTAGATAAGTAGTTTGTTTTCTATTGAGAGGTGGGATGTCCTTCGAAGTAGTCTGTACAGTTGTCCAAAGCGTCGGTTTAGTTCTTGTCTTTTTAGTCTCGTGTGTGGGTTCCATGTCAGTCTCTTGTCGAGATGGAAGCCTAAATACCGTACTGTCTCAGACACAGGGAGAGGAATTGAATTTAAAAAGACTGGCGGACAGGACTTGCGGCAGAGGGTAAAGGTTATGTGGGAACATTTTCCTTCGTTGACTTTGATTCGCCATTGGTTGCACCAATACTCGATCTCGTCAAGGTGTTTTTGAAGGTTTTGGGATGCTATATCAGGGTCTGGATGGGTTGACAGGACTGCAGTGTCGTCTGCGAATGTTGCCAAGAAGGTATTGGTAGTAGAGGGGACATCAGCAGTGTATAGATTATAGAGGATGGGACCCAGGACACTGCCCTGTGGAACTCCTGCTTTAATGGGATAGTAGTTAGAATATTCCAAACCACAGCGGACTTGGAAGAAACGGTTTGAAAGGTAGGATTGTAGGATTAGGAATAGGGTTTGCGGTAAATTTCCTTTGAGTTTGTAAAGCAAACCTGCGTGCCAGACCCTGTCAAAAGCTTGAGCTATGTCCAGAAAGGCAGCAGTGCAATACTGTTTGGTTTCAAGGGCTGAGGATATGTGATCAACAACGCGAAGGCCTTGTTGAGCTGTGGAATGTCGTTGGCGGAAACCAAACGGGTGAGTAGGGTAAAGGTTTTTGGATTCAACGGTTGGAAGTAGGCGTTTTAATAGGAGTTTTTCAAAAATTTTTGAGAGGATAGGGAGTAGACTAATTGGACGGTAAGATGAGGCGTCATTGGGTGGTTTGCCAAGTTTGGCGAATAGGACAATAATGGAATGTTTCCAGAGGAGAGGAAAGTGCGTCGTTCGGATAATGCAATTATATATATAGGTTAAGAAGATTATGGCTTTAACAGGAAGTTGTTGGAGGATTCGAGGAGTAAGGAGATCATATCCTGGAGATTTTCGGTAAGGTAATTTTTTCAGAAGATATTTAACCTCAGAGGGGTTAACGGCTTTTGGTGGTAATGAGAGAGGGATAGGGGAAGTGAGAAAATCTTCGACAGTTGGACGGTGATTACTGTTTTGAGGGGTAAGATGAGGAGTGAAAGTACGGGAAAGATGCAGTGCAAATTCCTCCGATCTATCCCCATCCGAAGCCGCCCAGGACCCGTCATCACGACGGAGTGGGTGTGAAACAGGATGATATTTTAGGATTTTCTTTGTTACATTCCACAGGGAGTTGTCCCTGGTAGACAGGGAGGAGAGATAGGAATTGAAAGAATCGGAACGGAAGGATGCCAATTGCCGCTTTACAAGCCTGCAGTACTGATTGTATAAGCGACGATCAGCAGGATGTCGGGATCTTTGCCACACTGTTCTGGAGTGGCGTTTGGATTTGATTAGGTCTTTGAGATACTGAGGTAAAGGATTTTGATTGTGAATTTTTAGGTGACGATGGGGTGACGATGCCTCCCAGGCCGACCTCTGGATCAGAGTAGTGAAGGAATGCACTGCATCATCTAGGTCTTGGGATGTTTTTAGTGGTACTTTGAGGTCTACAGAGTCTGTAAGAATCTGACGGAAGTGGTCCCAGTCAACTGGGCCCCTAATAAATGAAGGAGGAGGCAGTTTGTGAATTGGATTTAGGGAAATGGTTAATAATAAGGGACTATGGTCGGAGGAGAGATCATCGAGGCGCTTGAGTGAATAGTTTAGTGTTCCTAAACTATTGCAGAAGAAGAAGTCAAGGAGATCTGGATTTCGGTTGGGGTCTGATGGCCAATAGGTAGCTGTGTCAGGAGAGATAGTGGAGCAATGTCTCCGTGTGAGTGCAGACAGCAAAGCACGTCCTCGTGTATTTGTGGATCTTGAGCCCCAGTGCTGGTGCTTTGCGTTAAAGTCCCCACCCACAAGGAAACGATGCCCGATGGAGTCTAGAAAGGAGATGAATTGGGAATCGGAAATGGATTTATTGGGAGGGCAGTACACTGATGCTAGAGTAAGGGGAAAAGTGAGGGTGGTGATTGACACTGCAGTGGATTGAAGGAAATCATGTGCTACCAAAGGAACTATGTGATGGGATATGGTGTTATGGACAATGACAGCGGTGCCTGCATGAGCTCTTCCATCTGGGTGATCAGTTCGATAAGTCTGGTACTGTCGAACGGTAAATGATCGTTTACTTGTGAGTCTTGTTTCAGTAATAAGAGCTACATCGATGTTTTTGTCATGGAGTAATGCTGTCAGTTCGTTAGTGTGGGTGCGAACACCATTCGCATTCCAAAGGAGAATGGATAAGGAGTCGGAAGGATCCACTTATGGATTTTGTTTAACGGGGATAAGGTAGGAGACAAGATTTGTAAGAAGGGAAATAAGAGGGGTAATTAGGGTTCTGAACTCTGTTAGGAATGAGGTTAAGAGGCTGGTGAGATCTGAAGAGCTTGAAGGTGGCGGGATATGCGAGATGTGTGGTTGAGGATGGGATTGAGTTTGCTGGTTGCTGAGATGAATGGAGTGCTGGGGAAGAAGAACTTGCGGAGGAGGAGTAGGCAATGCCTGTGACTGCTCTATGTTCCGAACTGCGTCAGCAAAAGATACTGAAGGCCTCAAACTTCTGGCGGGGGCGCTTCTTAGGCTACCTGTGGCTGGCGTTTCTTCTTCTGGGCGACGACGTTGTTCGCTTCTGGACTTTAGAATTCTATAGGCCTCACAGCCTTTATAGTTTGCCGGGTGCCCTTGCTGACAGAGCACGCATACAGCAGGTGATTTTATGGGCTTCTTGCACAATTCGCTTTTGTGCTGCCCACTGCACTTTACACACCTGGGAGGGTGATAGCAGTATGATTTGGTGTGCCCATATGCCTGAAAATTATGGCATTGTACTATATAGCGTTTCGGGTAAGGCTTTTCGACCTGTACTCTTGTGTAATACAAGTGGGTGACCTCATAGATTTTTTCCACTCCAGGTGTTCGCTCTAGTTCCACAAAGAATAAGGGCAGTGGTATCTTGGTGCTTGCATTATTTTCTTTTCTTTCCTCACGGAGCACATTGGTAATTTGGCGAACCTTGTATCCTAGGCTTAATAGCTCCTTCTCTATCTCGTCCGCTGGTGTAGTGGGATGCAGGTTTCTAATCACTACCCTCAGTGATCTTTCTTGCTTTAATTGGTATGTGTGAAAATCGGCCTTAGTTTCTTCTAAGTACTTAATTATTGTACGATATGTTTCGGGAGTGTCCGGCGATACTTTTGTGTCCCGGGACCGATTGAGGCAAGTGTATTTCCCTGTACCTACAATTTTATTTAGTTGGGTACATAGTAATTTAAAATTACCAATGTTTCGTATGAATATTGCTGGTGGCTTGGGCTGTGTGGGTGTTTGTGTAGAGTCCATGTCCTCTATTTCGATATTTGTCAACACCTCATAGCTATTGGGCGTGAAAAACGGAGACTCATGAGTGGTTGTTGCTGTTTTTTTCGATGTGCTAGGTAGTGATGGTAGTGATGGTAGTTCCTCCATAGAGCTGCTGGGAGCCGAAGAGTTTTCAGGTGCTATGTTTCGGTTAGATCGCCGCGGCTTACGTTTAACCGGCGACGGAGTGGGGGTAGGTCCCAACGACCTTGTACGTTTTTTTTTATTATCGGCTGACATTAGCTGCTGATAGAAACGCATGTTTCATTCACGAGTCACGGGTCTTGGCTCTGAGCCACCAGAACGTAGCAGCTCAGAGGTTATAATTGAGTGACGTTAGTGAACGATCCGATGGCGCTATGACAAATGCTTCTCAAAATGGCCGACTTGTCGATCCGATTTCACTTTTACTTTTGTTCTACACAAATGAAATAAGCGATTTACTTACGTCTTGAGGGCTCCCTCGTGACCAGCTCACGTAAGTTGCCTGGTAGAACAATTTTTTGGTTGTACTGTGGCCTAAAAATGGTAGAATAGAGTATTCGAAGGACGAGCGATGTTGAGATGTGTTTCAGAAAGTAGCGCATGCGCAAAAACTATTCTAATATTACAGAACTTTTTTACCGCCACTGTTTAATTGAACTTGCCAATGAAAAACGTCCCGTAATTTTTTGAAACCACACACTCAGTTGGTATTAAGTATATCATCATCGCTTTACAACGCTTATAATGAAAACCGCTTAATTCCTATTTCCAGTTGGAAGAGTAAAAAAAAAAAAAAAAAAAAAAAAAAAAAAATTTCCTAAGCCTAAGTAGGAATGGGAGCTTTCTTTAATTTTTCTCTCACGTACGCCAGGTGTGTTGATTACCCGACCACCTTTGTTAAAAAAAAAATGCGGTAAATACAAAATAAGATTAGAAAAATGAGAAATAAGTGGTTTTCATTTCATTCAAGGAGCATTGTATGTATTTTGGACGTGATTCTAAATTCTTGTTTCAGCTATTAGAAAATAATGTTAGTAAATTTAATCAGGTTAACATAAAAAAGATAAAAATAAATCGCCCAATGATAGGATTACATGACTTATTTGTATGTATTTATTTTGTTTAAGTACTTTTAATCATTAATCGCTTATAATTAACTCATTGAGACGTTTCAATGCAGTTTTTTACTGACTTAATTATTTTGTTTATATGAATATGTCCTTTTAGTGGCATAAATATGGATTCTATATAAGGAAAATTATCATTCAAATACAGTATATAATCCACCTATATCTATGGTTTCCAGAAGTAGCTGTAACAAATTGAATATTTATTTACTTATAGCCAGTTACTTATTTAAGTCAAAAATGATTTGTTCAATTTAAATTGTTCAAAGGTTCGATTGCTTAATTTGAATAAGGATCACTTGAGCTGAACTAATGGCAAAAAAAAAATCAGGACCCGTGACTGTTCAATCCTTCGAAGAGATAAACGTAAAGAGGCCCCCCTAATTTGGACTGTGCTAAACACGGCGTGACCGGCGGGCAATCTGCAGAAACGCAACATAAAGCGGACAAAAGTGCTATCGACCGGCCAGGCAGGGGAGCTGTAAACCTAGAAAGGGCCAGCGGCCAAAGAGGTAAAAAGTAATCGGCTATGAGGTTAATTAAAGGGCCATCAATGGACGGTGGGAGGGCATTAGCAGAGATAGAGAGTCCCCGTTGGCCACACATGGCGGATCGACTTTGCATTAAAGCGATACAAGTATTCTACCGGATGGGACTCTCTCAGCTTTTACAATATCTTCATATCATTTGCAACAAACAGCTGTATAAATTTATTCACTATTCTATTAGATGCAAATAGATTAAACATTGAACTATGACCAACTATTCGTGGATTTCAAAAACTCCAAGAGTTAATTGGCAAACGATTTTGAAGGAGACGCTAATCGTGGGTATTCCTAAGAAGTTTACAGAAACTTAAGCTAGTGCATCTGACACTTAATGGAAGGGGAAAATGGAGTAAATATCGATTTAAAGGTAACGGGCTCCACAGTCAAGCTGATTTGATATTTTTAGTTTAATACATTCAAAGAGGCAGAGGGTGGTATCAGGAAACTCGTCAAGGACCAGAGTCTTGAAATCTCATCGTGAAATTTAATACGTGGAGGATTTCCTTGCTCACATATTCATAATTTAAAATTGATTTGTTTATGTTTTAACATTTAACTAATACTTTATGTTTATTATAACTATGTCAAACATTATGTATTTGCAACCAGCTTGAATAACTATAAACGGTGTTGTCTATTGATCAGAAAATTACCCTCCGAAACATTGTCTCTCTCTAATCCTACAGGGTGTAGCATTCTCCCAGGGGGACCTATTACCTCTCTTTTACAGATATTTCAAGAATCTAAAATACAAGGCGCCCCTCTGCCTATAGTATCTCTCTCATATTTAAAGACACAAAATAGAAAAGAAAGATTAATCCAGCTTCACCATAGACTGGACTGAATGCAAACTTGCCAACAGCATCTGCTACCTCGGCATCAACCTAGGCAGACACATGACGTTCCACACACACCTGCAGAAGAAGTTGAAAAGAGTACGTAGGACTTACTACTCTCTCCAGCATCTCATCACAAGCCCGGCTATATCCCTTCGGCTGAAACTGTTAATATATAAGAGCATCCTGAGGCGAGCTCTACTGTTTGGGACACCACTCTTCCGATTCCTACACACTAGCACAATAACTAGACTCCAGAGCTTCCAGAACAAAATCCTGCGCACGGCACTTTGGCATACCCCTTTCGTGGTATGAAGGCTCCCGACATCCACGAAAAGTTCGAGGTCCCCACCATCAACGAAGCCATCCAAACAAGACACATCAAGTTCTTTGACTCGATGAAACATAACCAAAACCCTCTATTCCGAGACATGACACCCCCACCGCTACCGGCAAGATGGCAACTCTTAAGCTCTGGTAAAGCAGACCAAATGGAGGACATCACGGCGCTTGGCCCACCAACAAGCCTCTAACAGGCACCAAACACTGCTATCCGACTAAATAAGACTGCACTACATGCCTAGAGGGACTCTAGGCCCAGCCACCAGTGGACTCTCACCACTGTACCGCAACTATCAACCTCTACCGAAGCTTCCCACACTCCTTAATTCTCTCACACACCCTTCAAGCAGGTACTCTTAGTACAAGGATCCGCTCAAACCAAATATCCCTATATTTTTCCCTCATCCTTAATCTTATAATTAGAGAGCTAAAAAAAAGAAAAAATATATTAATCAAGTTGGCTAATAAATGTGAACTGAAATCTCTCTACCTCTATCTCTTTTCAATTTAAACTCAAATATAGCCTTTTATTTCAAATTCAAACTAGTTATCCTAGTGAAAGAAATAAAAATATAAATTCATCCTAAGAACGATAGCTGATATTAAAAAAAAAAAACAGCTTTTAAATGCAATGAAAACTTACTCTGCTAATAATTGCATTTCGGATATATTGTAATTTTATTGAATTAAACAAACAATTTTTGGTTGTTCAATTCAACAACTGGAGTTATTTTACACTTGCACCAGTTTTGCATATCAGTAGAGGTCTTAAAAGGGGAGATTTATTGTTTTGATAGAAAAAGGACTAGTGAATAGAGAGGTTGGATGCACTAGGAAGGAACGGTTAAGAATAAGAAATTTCTGCCTGGCATGTGGACCTGGTGTGCCACCGAGATCTCGGCCGGCTTCGGGGGGGGGGGCCGGTGATCGGTTGAGCGCACGTTGTCTCTGCTAGGTTACGTATACTAAGACAACAAGGCGGCGATGATAATTGTTTTTACGTCAATTAAACTATCCATACATCCATATGGATGAATGGTGAGATAAAAGAAAGAAATTTGATCGACGATATCTCATGTTGCTGCATTAGATGAAGGATATAAACTGTAAGAAATCGGATAAGTAAGCATTGGTTTTTTTTTGACTATATAAGATGATACATTAAGGATCCAAGAAAATATTGAAGTATGTCTGAGAGCTCTGCGACAAGATGTTTGACAATATACAATATTACTTGAAGTTGTCAAGAATGGTGAGTGTAAGTTAAACTGCACCTATGAATGCAAAATTGACAGCGCTTTTTACTACATAATCTAAAACTGGTGTAGATTATTTATTTGTTGATAAAAATTAAAGTGGAAAAAATAAACACATAGGGTGTGCTCCTGTATCTCAATTTATATATAGACCTAAGGCCATGTGCTATCCTGTTTTGTTTATAATTAAAATTGGAATTTCATTCCTCTACCTAGGCATTCTTAGTAAATGTGTAGCAGAGACAAATATATATATTCGTAGCAACATTGTTTTGCGTGGATGCTTTTACGTGCATGCTTTACCCTCTGGAATTTTCTGGCCGTATCGTTGAGTAGGAAAAACGGGGGTTGGTAGGCCGTGGACAGAGGAACCCGTATTTCCTGCTCTCTCTCGCCTTCGGTATCTTTATTTTTAGTTTTCTCGTCTGAAACTACTTCAACTACTTAAAAACATGCGCGATTCTTTTCCATCATTTATCGTAATGATAAAGATATGTGTCGTGCCCACTCTCTCGACATTCTTATCAGTTGAGAAATTTCAAATCATATGGGTTTCAATATGGATGTTATGTTTAATGATTAAGGACTAATAGGATATTACATATCATACATGTTTGTTTTTTAATTTCAAAACTGCCTGTTATCTGACATGTCGAGATCTTGGCATTATTGTTTTCGTTTTATTATTTTTTTACAATTTTTATAATTCAATTATAAGACAAATTGTACATTTTAGAATATAAATTTATAAAATGATTCTAATTCAGTGAAAAACCAGGTGACCAACCATGCTTCAATGTTTTGTTTTTTTTTAAACAGACTAGACCTATTTGTTCACAGGCCGATTTACATTTACCGTAACGTCCAGCCATTTTATATTACGGATGGTCAGAAAAGTTTCCGACCTAACAAAGCTTTTATTTTAGCTTTTATTTCACTATTCAACCCATTCAGACCCTGATATAGCATCCCAAAACCTTCAAAAACACCTTGGCGAGATTGAGTATTGGTGCAACCAATAGCGAATCAAAGTCAATGAAGAAAAAAAATGTTCCCACATAACCTTTACCCTCTGCCGCAAGTCCTGTCCGCCAGTCTTTTTAAATTCAATTCCTCTCCCTGTGTCTGAGACAGTACGGTATTTAGGCTTCCATCTCGACAAAAGACAGACATGGAACCCTCACACGAGACTAAAAAGACAAGAACTAAACAGACGCTTTGGACAACTGTACAGACTACTTCAAAGGACATCCCACCTCTCAATAGAAAACGAACTACTTATTTACAAGGTTATACTCAAGCCAATCTGGACATACGGAATAGAGCCATGGGGGACAGCAAAAAAGTCGAACATCAAGCGCATCCAATCCTTTCAATCAAAAGTCCTAAGAACAATAGTAAATGCCCCTTATTACGTCAGCAACAAAACCCTTCACAATGATCTGAATATACCCTATATTCTTGAACTCATCCCTTCCAAGTTCATAAAATTCCATAGTAACCTATCCAACGACCCTAATCCCGTAGCACAGTCATTGCACTGCACCACTCACCCCTATAAACCTCTTCGGAGATTAAAACGGCAGTGGGCTCGTGACCTGCTATAAATAAGTGACAGTGGGAGTCCTGGCAATGGCCAGTTTCTCTAATCATGTCCTGAGTGTCTGTGGCTTTTGCGCTCTTGGTCAGCCTCCGCTGGCTCTTATCCAGTGACGCGGCTGACGTAGGGGCGTGGGGGACTCCCCTAGACTCCGCTTCTTCCTTCGTATGCGAGGGAGGTGACAACCATGTGGACTTGGGGGGCCTCTGGGCTGTTTGTAAATATTGTATGAATGAGCGAGTGAATGATGAATTGTAAATATGGTATGAATAATGACATTTATCTCAATTACTCATTGCCTAATAAAAGGCAGATTGTAATTTTATCTTAATAAAATTGATTGATAATAATATTTCACTAGCTTTTATTTATTTTATTATCATCTTCATGTTGAGGTTGGAAACTTTTCAGACCACCTGTGTATTGGTTCTCGAAAATATTTCGTTCCTGAAATTTTGTTGAAATGTGTTACCGACTAAAGGGAAAAAGTAATAGTACTAATCTTAGGTTTTGAGTACCAGCATAAAAATCTAAAAATTTAGAAAAAAAACTTGTATTGACTTTTTACAGCATTAATTTTTTTTTTTTTGCAGACATCGTGCTATCGTTCACCAAATTTCGTTTGAAACATCTATTATTTGCTTGATGACAAATCTACAGAAGGAAGGCGATTAGTTCGTACCGGTTTCAGATCAAACCTTTAGCCTTTATTTAGCTAAGGCTCGCGACTTGAGGGAACAGTTCGAATATCAACAAAGACGAAATACCTAAAGGCCCCGAATGTCCATGAGCAGAAATACGACCCAGCCCTTAGATATTGTTAACCCGGCTTAGTCTCAAAGTAAAGGGCTTTGATTTTATTCCGGTACTAAATCGGTAACAGGGAGGCGTTCTAATTGGTTTAATATCATATCCAGAGGCTGGATATTAGGTGGGATGGTTTTGGGACATACGTAGCCCCTTTCACCCTGGATATTGGACATTCCACCCCCTGGAATTTCTGGAATTACCTGCCTTTAGCATACGGATCACTTTATTAACTCCCTCGAGTCACCACCGACGGCTTATGCCCTTTCATTTTAACACCCTCAATAGGTGGGGACAAGTTAAATTATCGGCATAATGCAAAATGAGGACATCCATCAATTGCATATTGTTCAATAATAGTTCTGAAGGATTAATTGTTGAATAATTATAGTTATTAATTATCTCTTGAAATGGCAGAATCGCCTCTTGCGGTAAAGCCTTGAGCTTTGGAAGACGCGTTCAATAAGCATAGGTATAAACGATTTACAGGTCTTGGTTGTTTTTTTGTGAGACCCGTATGTTTTCACCCATATGTCTGCCTATCGTGATCTATGTAAATAGGCTGTTATTAATATATACCGCAAATAGAAATCCCAAAATTTATATAAAAGACATTAGTAATAAACATCTAGCAGTAACTAACAAATGTTCAAATGTGAAATAAAATATATAATAATGACTCAGAGAGAAAACTATCGAGCAAGCAAAAAGACCACATTAAATTCTCTGGCATATGAGGAGGTATTATATAAACCGGTCATTTTAAAAATATAAAGAGTATAAAAATAAAACAAACGATATTTTTAATGCTTTTTTAAGCTTCAGCCTTTCTCAGAGTGAACAATTTTATTTATTGTAAATAAGAAAGAGGAAGTAAATTGTAGATGTTCTAAATAAAAACTTTGAATTCGTCATTAAAACTTTTAATGAGCTTTTAAAAGAGATAGATATTCACGTTTTGTACTGAAGTTTGGCCATTGACGACTGTTTTTTTCAGCTAATTATTTTGAAACAACATTTTCTTTTGAATGAGTGATACTTTATTTTTTTATTTATTGTACACCGGGAAATACTGTTGATGACAAGGATAAGTTTATTATTGATAGGGACTTTGGTCAATGAAGAAACTCTCAGACTCACTGCGGTGGACTGTCCAATTTAGTTGGAGTACACAAAACAATGGCGTCGATGACCAAATGGTATTACGCCAAAATAAACCCAACCAAACAATCAATGACGAATCAGGGTCACCAGGAGCGTATTCCACTCCTTTACATCCTTTGCGGTACCCTCCTATATCCTTCCGATTGCTCTCTGTGTCATCATGGCATCGAAGTCGTGTCCTCTCCCGCTTTCTTCCGAGTCCTGGCTTCCCATGGAGTTGCTTTCTAATTTTACATTTACTGTACCAAATATTCCTCTGAAATTTTTTTTCCTACCAAACCCGCAGTCGCAGTGGCGTATAACAAATGTGTGAGGAACTAATATCAAAAATAGAGTCAAACGCAGTTGTCTATCTCAACCCATTGCTGATTTTGTTTGCTCGAGAAACCCACGTTTTTTTTCCCATAAATACCTTTTTTTTCACTTTAACAAGACACCAATGCCCTTATTCTTTGTGGATCTAGAGCGAACAGCTGCAGTGGAGAAAATCTACGAGCTTAACCACTTATACTACACAAGAGTACAGGTAGAAAAGCCTTACCCGAAACGAGACATCGTCCAATGCCATAATTGTCAGGCATATGGGCATACAAAATCATACTGCTACCACTCTCTCAGGTGTGTAAAGTGCAGTGGGCAGCACAAAAGCGAATTGTGCAAGAAGCCCCTAAAATCACCTGCTGTATGCGTGCTCTGTCAGCAAGGCCACCCGGCAAACTATAAAGGCTGTGAGGCTTATAGAATTCTGAAGTCCAGAAGTGAACAACGTCGTCGTCCTGAAGAAGAAACACCAGCCACAGGTAGCCCAAGAAGCGCCCCCACCAGAAGTTTGAGGCCTTCAGTCTCTTTTGCTGACGAAGTTCGGAACAGAGAGCAGTCACAGGCATTGCCCACTCCTCCTCCGCAAGTTCTTCTTTCCCAGCACTCCGCTCATCCCAGCAACCAGCAAACTCAATCCCATCCTTCACCACACATCTCGCATATCCCGCCAACTTCAAGCTCTTCAGATCTCACCAGCCTTTTAACCTCATTCCTTACAGAGTTCAAAACCCTAATTACCCCTCTTATTTCCCTTCTTACAAATCTTGTCTCCTACCTTATCCCCATTAAACAAAATCCATAAGTGGATCCTTCCGACTCCTTATCCATTCTCCTTTGGAATGCAAATGGTGTTCGCACCCACACTAACGAACTGACAGCACTACTCCATGACAAAAACATCGATGTAGCTCTTGTTACTGAAACAAGACTTACAAGTAAACGACCATTTACCGTTCGACAGTACCAGACTTATCGAACTGATCACCCAGATGGAACAGCTCATGCAGGTACCGCTGTCATTGTCCATAACTCCATATCCCATCACATAGTTCCTTTGGTAGCACATGATTTCCTTCAATCCACTGCAGTGTCAATCACCACCTTCACTTTTCCTCTTACACTAGCATCAGCGTACTGCCCTCCCAATAAATCCATTTCAGACTCCCAATTCATCTCTTTTCTAGACTCCATCGGGCATCGTTTCTTGTGGGTGGGGACTTTAACGCAAAGCACCAACACTGGGGCTCAAGATCCACAAATACACGAGGACGTGCTTTGCTGTCTGCACTCACACGGAGACTTCGCTCCACTATCTCTCCTGACACAACCTCCTATTGGCCATCAGATCCCAACCGAAATCCAGATCTCCTTGACTTTTTCTTCTACAATAGTTTAGGAACACTAAACTATTCACTCAAGCACCTCGATGACCTCTCCTCCGACCATAGCCCCTTATTATTAACCATTTCCCTTAATCCAATTCACGAACTGCCTCCTCCTTCATTCATTAGGGGCCCAGTTGACTGGGACCACTTCCGCCAGATTCTTACAGACTCTGTAGACCTCAAAGTACCTCTGAAAATATCCCAAGACCTCGATGATGCAGTGCATTCCTTCACTACTCTGATCCAGGGGTCGGCTTGGGTGACATCGTCACCCCATCGTCACCCAAGAATCCACAATCATAATCATTTACCTCAGCATCTCAAAGATCTAATCCTATCCAAACGCCGCTCCAGAACAGTGTGGCAAAGATCCCGGCATCCTGTTGATCGCCGCACGTACAATCAGTACTGCCGATTGGTAAAGCGGCGATTGGCATCCTTCCGTTCTTATTCTTTCAATTCCTACCTCTCCTCTCTGTCTACCAGGGATAACTCCTTGTGGAATGTAACCAAAAAAATCCTAAAGTATCAACCTGTTTCACATCCACTCCGTCGTGATGATGGGTCCTGGGCAGCCTCGGATAGGGATAGGTCGGAGAAATTTGCTCTGCATCTTACCCATACTTTCACACCTCACCTTTCTCATCAAAGCCATACTCACAGCACAACTGTGGAAGGTTTCCTCACTTCACCTATTCCTCTCTCTCTTCCACCAAAAGCCGTTAATCCCTCTGAGGTCAAATACCTTCTGAAAAACTTACCTTACAGAAAATCCCCTGGATATGATCTCCTTGCTCCTCAAATTCTCAAACAACTTCCTCCTAAAGCCATAATATTCCTAATCTACATATATAATTGCATTATCCGAACGACGCACTTTCCTCTTCTCTGGAAACATTCCATTATTGTCCTATTCGCCAAACCCGCTAAACCACCCAATGACGCCTCATCTTACCGTCCAATTAGCCTACTCCCTATCCTCTCAAAAATATTTGAGAAACTCCTACTAAAACGTCTACTTCCAATTGTTGAATCCAAAAACCTTTTTCCCACACACCAGTTTGGTTTCCGCCAACGACATTCCACTGCTCAACAAGGCCTTCGCGTTGTTGATCACATCTCCTAAGCCCTTGAAACCAAAAAGTATTGCACTGCTGCCTTTCTTGATATAGCTCAAGCTTTTGACAGGGTTTGGCACGCAGGTTTGCTCTACAAGCTCAAAAGACATTTACCACAGACCCTTTTCCTAATCCTACAGTCCTACCTTTCAAACCGCTTCTTCCAAGTCCGCTGTGGATTAGAATACTCTAACTACTATCTCATAAATGCAGGAGTTCCACAGGGCAGTGTCCTAGGCTCCATCCTCTATAACCTATGCTCCCACATTACATTCACCCTTTGTCGCAAGACTTGTCCACTAGTTTATTTTAATTATATTCCTCTCCCTGTAACCGAGACAGTACGGTACTTAGGCTTCCATCTCGACAAACGACTGACCTGGAACCCACATACGAGACTAAAACGACAAGAACTAAACAGACGCTTTGGACAACTGTACAGACTACTTCAAAGGACATCCTATCTCTCAATAGAAAATAAACTACTATCTACAAAGTTATACTTAAACCAATCTGGACATACGGAATAGAGCTATGGGGGACTGCAAAAAAGTCGAACATCAAGCGTATCCAATCCTTTCAATCCAAAGTCCTGAGAACAATAGTAAATGCCCCTTATTATGTCAGCAACAAAACCCTTCATAACGACCTTAATATACCCTACATTCTAGAACTCATCCCTCCCAAGTTTATGAAATTCCACAGTAGCCTTTCCAACCACCCTAATCCTGTAGCACAGTCTTTGCACTGCGCCACTCATCCCTATAATCCTCCTCGGAGACTGAAACGGCAGTGGCCTCGTGACCTGCTATAATCGCGTGACAGTGGGAGTCCTGGCAATGGCCAGTTTCTCCAATCATGTCCTATTGTATGAATGAGCGAGTGAATGATGACTGTAAATATGGCATGAATGAGATCATTTATCTGTATTATTATTGCCTTATAAAAAGCAGATTGTAATTATTGCACAATAAAGACTTATATAACATAAAACTTTTGACCAAATTTTTTTAATCACCTTTGAATTGTCTGTAAGAGTAATATAATTTGATTTTTTTTTTTTTTTACCCATCTACGAACCGAAATAGTCCAGACATTAACCTGAAAAAATTTAAATAATGAAAACGTTAAAAACTTTTCATGAGAAAGAATCTGGAAACTGCCAAAGATCCCCCCAAATTGCCTTTCTGTATTCATCTTTCCATCCATTCATCCTCCAAAACTTTCTGGAGGTCAAAAATACGAAAGGGCATTATTTAACATTTTAGAATAATGTAATGAAGTGAAAAATTATGAAACTAATAACTAAGAATTCGTTAATATGTTTATTTTATCATTACAAATATCTATACAAATTAGAAGAACATTACATTACATTGGCCGGAATATTCTAAAAAGAAATACACATGAAGACGTATTAGAATTCAAAGTAATCCCCAAATGAATTTTGTAAAGACGTAAAACATTTTCGTTTATCTTTATGGGTATATATGCAATACTCTATTTTTATCCCAATGTGTTCCCACATCCATGACGAGATGGCTACCCACTTGGTGTGGGCTCAAAGTCTTCTTAAACATCGGAAAACTCCTTGAAGTGCAGACTGTTCCTGATTCTGCCTCTGCGGAACTAGGTCAAGCGGAATACAAAACGCAGAGCCCGGTTCGAAGAGACGGATTATTATATAAAGAGGAGGCTCATTGGACTCCGGGTCCCGTGGGAAATCTCAGCCAGTCGTCGCGGCTTCCCTTCTTTCTCCACTGATTAACTCTTCGCTTCTGAGGAGTGCGAGGCCCAGAAACACCTTCGAGCCAGCTGTTCATTTTCCTGTCTGAAACTAATAGAAACAGCAGCCGTATCATTCATAGTTTCTGAAGTAAGAAATTGCTGTTGTTCGATTATATCAAGTGTTTTAGGGTAGTATTTGTTTTAAAAAAATCTTGGTACATTTCCCACCACATTTCGGGAGTAACATTTTCTTTCTTAAAATGACTATTTGTGAATGACTATGATTGACTATCGAAATGTGAAATTGTTCCCTTCCCTAGCCTTTAACTTGGGTTTCCCTCACTCTAGTATGAGCGTCCTCAGAACACTTGCCTGGTCAACAGCCACATGTGCTCTTTGTATATTTGGAGAAACTTGAAACCACTAGCTCATATATTTTCAATTATTTGAGTCAACACCAGAGCGCGTCTCGGACGCTTTATCTGGCTATGGGACATAGTTAGTCTACTGTCGACAGCTGCTGGTCATTTAGCTCATTTGGAAGGTCTTGTATTCATGTATGACGGAAAACCACGATCCTCATATCCCTGTTTCTTTTCTTGTTACAAATACGTGTTTGGCGCTGCATTTATGGAGGAAAGAGTATATTCATTCATTTATTCTTACACTCCATTTCTTAGATTCCCCCGTGTCCACTAGATATTTCCCATTTATGTAATTTATTTCTTTTATATTTGTTGTACGAGTTTGTTGTTAATTGACGTGTTAGTTTTCGTTTATCTTCCCTATTTTTGCTTATTGAGCTGGGAAGCTTTCATACACTTTTATGAGTGCTCCGCCTTAAAACATTTAATGCCATGGGGTGTCCAGAGTGATAGTCACTTTTCATGTTACTTAAAGTTCCATAAAGAGGAAGTATATTCTGCATTCTTGCATAAATCGAATTACTCAAAAAAGGATCTAGATCAAACATTTAATGAACGGAATCCCAAAAAATAGATGGTAAGCAAAAAAAACTATTTCGACGGAAATCACATTAAGTTATTTCTATCTGTGGATACATTTGTCGGGAGATCGGTTTAATATGGTTAAAGAGAATTGTTAGGTTTTCATCAGATTTAGATTTGACTGGCTATGCTAGAACATCGAAATGTGAAATTTTCCCCTACCCTAGCCTTTAGCTTGGTTTCCCTCACCCTACAATGAACACTAGCCACGTGTGGGTCAAGAACGCACTTCTATTTGGAGACATTGCAAATCGCTAGCTCATGTATTTTCAAGTATTTAGGTCCAAGGTTTTAATATTCAAGGATGATTATAGGAATGGGAGGATCTGAGTAATGGATCTGAGATTGTTATTTTTTTGGTAAAATTAATATGTAGATATTAATGAACATCAAAGAGATCGGTTACTGAGATAATAAGGGGAGCTAACTATTTTTCTCTTGGCTTTTGATTTATAGAAGTTCCTCACAACTTATCACATTTCATTACGAAAAAAGTTTTTTTTCATTCGTACTTCAGTAATTCGTACTTTTGCATATGAGTCTTTACAAATTTGTAAATTGAAATCAGCCGAGGTGAGCTATTAATATTAGGCAGGAAAAAATTAGACAGTAAATTTAAAATTAACAAATTTGTGCAAACAGAGAAAAATTCAATACTCCAACGTTAGGTCTATTTGTTAAAATTTAAATATTTACAAAGAACATAAATAAAATGGTGTAAAAAAAAAAATTCGTAGAAAAGATAAATTTTGAATTGTTTTTTTTTTCCGATGTCTATGGTATGTTTCTACTTTTTATTTTCTACCAAAAATCCTTGGTTTTTTATATTAAATCGTATCGATCGCATAACATTTTCAACAAATAAAAAAGACTGACTATCTGTTGATGATTTAATGAAATATACAACTTGCTAAAGAACCACCAACAATAAGACTGAATACAATACAGGTTGGTTTATGACAGTCTAACAAAAAGGGCTGAGGTTGAAGTAGAAAACATTTTCCCTAAACACACACAGGTTGTTTTGTGCAGACCGGGGTCAGGCAAGTTTGTCTGCTTTGTTATAGAGTAGGTCGGTGTATAACATTTGTCATTTATAGTACTACGAGTATGACTGGAAAGAACATGTCAACATTTTTTCACTTGTAAAAAATTGGTCGTTTCCTATAACAATTTACTATCTGGTGCTTAAATAATGACTAATGAAACGTAACAAATACCCACATACCTTCTGAGATTTGACTTAAGAGTACTTAGAAATAGGTCCCGACTTTTTAAGATTTAATTTTTATAATGTGCCTTTCTGTATCTAAATCAACATCTTGCTATTTTAATATCATATTAAGAAATATGCATTAAATATTTCATATATGATCAATTATTTGACCGCTACTTTAGGAAAAAAAATACAGGCGCAAGAAATAGTATACTTCAAGGTAGTCTCTATTGTATCTTTGCTATATAGTCTTCTATTGCCCTTTTGCTGATTTGAAAAATATTACACATTTTCTTCGTAAAGCTAATAGAGTCTAGCAGAATATTGAAAATTGTTCTGGTTTCTTCCTGGAATTTCAATAATGAAAACATGTAAACATTCTCCGCCATTCAAGTTAGCTTCCTAGCTTTATCTTTCTTATTTACATCTGAACCTCAACTTGGTAAAAGGCTTGAAATAAAGTAACACAAAAAAAATTTATACATAATATCTGTTAATTTCATTGATAAGAAGTTAAAGGATATGAGATCATTTTAGCAGTCAATGATGTACCAAAGAATTTCGTTCGCATTTAACTTTTACTTATTTAAAACTAAACCTCAGTACTCATTTCTGATATTGTCTTTAATTTAAGTTAACTTCCTCCCAATTGATACTATTCAGACACGTGTTTACATTCTTCAATTTACTCATTTTTTATTTACTAATATTCTATGATAATTGTAAATCAGAATAAAATTTAAATAATGTATTTCGAGGAAGTGACAAACATAAACACGATATATAACATCTACATATAATATGTAGCATTTTAATGAACTTCAGGATATATATTGTAATATAAAATAAGAATATAAATAAATAATAAAGTGTTATTCTGAGGTCCATGTCTCGCTTGCTCAATACATTTTTTTTTAGTTCAGTTTACTTAATATTTGTAAAAATTCATTACTATATCATATCATCTCTTCTAAAGGTTAGATTTAACGAGGTTATTAAAACCGTTTTATTATTTAAAAGTTAGTATTTTGTATAGACTTGAGACGTTTTCTTCTTCTGGAATAATTTCACTCCCGCCACCGTTTCTTTATTCCTTCACTGCAAACATCCGGGCCCATATGATTCTAGGAGTTATTTAGTCCGGATCGAGTCCCCTCGACCTCCTGTTTAATTTTCAATCTGTTTAACATAGATGTAAACCGCTTTCCATATGGAGTAGTGAGCGAGAACTCTCGACTAATGCTACCGGGAAGTGGGCCCACTGCCTGCCCACAAGGCTAATGGAATACCCTTTCCATATTCTAACAAATTAAATATTGACTATTTTCAATGAGAAGCTTTATTAACAATAAAATCAACTATAAGGATAGACTGTATTCAATTACATACACTGTTCTTGTGAACGAATTTCAAACGTTGGGTAACATCTTAGTTTTAAAATATTTATGCTTGTCGGGCCGTCACAGTTGTCAATCCGTCATGAGGGATGTGTTGAAGACCTGGTGGTAGAGGAAGAGTGATATGGTCGATCGACTTGAACATCTGCTTGACATTGATCTATCTGAACCCATTTTTAATAGGTGTATGTGCACTGACAGTGCACTGTGTTCATGAGAAGAAGCAAGTATAGGTTAGGTCTGAGTATTTTACGTATTCAAGGTCACATTCAGAATCTAAGGGTAAGCAAAAGCCTCTATGAAGGTTTGTGGTCCCAGAAGTCGTCGTCCAAACACTAAACTAGCGTAGTGGGGTGGAAACCAGGGAACTCCACTGGGAAAGATGTGGATCCTGACAGCGCCTGACTAAAATTAACAAGGTTAGGAATATGGTGGTTCAGAGGTTAAATAAAAAGGTAGCAGTTAGCTACATCAGTGCAGCTCTGAGTATACAGCCAGGTAGCAGCCAATGAGAGAGCCGTTATTTCGGCCAATCAAGAGGGTTTTTATATGAGCCAATAAAAACTGTCTTCCCTCCTTCCTGTCTTCCTAGTGCCGGCCTGGGAACTAGTCCCCTTGTATGTATATTTACATTGATATACCAAACAGAGAATAGGGTAACTTAATTGTGCCCATGAAAAGGTTTGCACAACATTGCTATTGCAGTTCTTTTATCAGCTGCCCGGATAAGAAAAAAAGTAGAAGAAAACTAATAAACATCTCCCATGCCTTCGAGAATAAGAGAATGGCCCGATCATAAGGATACTTGAAACACGACCAAAGAAAGTACAGCTAAATATAAGTGACAATTGTTGTAGTTGTAAATATTAGGGAATGAAGGAACAGTTATGGAGATTGTAATATAATATGTATTGTATTTATGCCCAATACTCGAGTTAATTCGTATTATCCTACAATGTCTGAACCGATTTCAGTTGGACTATTTAACGCATCACCTAGCGCTATTGCTACCTTTATAGTTTATTCATATTTCGGGCTAATTATATAAAGTGATAGTCCCATGTTACCCTCGCCTCCTTTATTTACCTTTTCTATACCAGGATCACTACTTCGTTTTAGAAACTCTACATAATCTATTGTTGATCATATTTTCTGTATAGTGGAACTAATTGCACAATTTCAATTTGTTTATTACTTATTGTTTACTCTCTTATCTACCCCTATCAAGGGTAAGGAAGGTAGAATATCCTATCGAGAGCCACTTCTATGACTGAAAGACAAATCGACCACCAGAAACCTACATTAAACTGAGTATTTACACTACCTGATATAGTCTAGTATTGAACAATGAAATAAACACTCAATGACCTTTTCTCAAACATTTTACTCTTATTGATTAGAACCAAACATATAAAAGATTTTTTTTCTACATTATTCAAAATAAATGACAACCGTTTAATCAGAATTATTACTCTAGTAATGCATATAAGTAGCTTGATTAAAAATATTATTAAACAAATCGTTAACCTCCCCCCCCCCAAAAAAAAATGCTTGTAAAAATAAATAAATACAAAGAAAGGCTTTTGTTTGCTTGGCTTGAAGAATCCAATACACCCAAATATTAAGTTAGGTTCAGGAAAACAGTAGGATAGCACTCGAGATATGCCGTTGTATATTAGAAATTCGAACCTCCGCGTCACGGAGCTGAGCCAGCCAAACATTTTCGAACCAAAGCAGAACATTCTCTGTTATTTCATTCAGTATTAAGCAGTCGTTGAAAACGCGATGTTTCTTTTTAATTTATTGTTACAACTCCACGTGGATGATTCCGTACTTATACGTTATGAATAAAAGCGCACATTCAAACGAGGCTTATTCATCCACAGGGCAGGAAAGTATTCCATTAGGCTTTGACTCGTCGAAATTTAACGAATTGATTGAACGTGCAATATGGTTTCCTCATAGCAGTAATACTCGTCAAATATCGAATTATTTCTTTAATTACTCAAAAGATAATAATTATTATTAACAGCCAACCTTGATATTTTCCGCACGCTTACTTGGCCTATGGGGAACAATTTAAATCCGAAGAGCTCTTGCAGACCACAGCACCCGTTTCATTTACAAGCTCAATCCTTAGAGGTTAACATCTAACGTACAGATGATTCCGAAACCTAGTCGGGCACTCTAATCCAAGGCAACCTTCTCTAAACTTGCTTGACGACCCCCCCTTTTTTTAATTTTGATTTATACTTGTAGCATATCCTATTTTTATAAGTTTGAGAGCTAAGAAAAAAAAAAAAAAAAAAAATTACGTGGGGAAAGCGACACGACACAACCTTTGCAGTCGATCACTCCTGCGAATTTCTAGGCGGTACTTTGATTTATGTAATCGTCTTATTATGATAGAAACTAAACCATTTTTAGCCATAAAATCCAAAAGAACCAGCGGAACACTATTTACTATACACCACGCAAAAGTTATTTACTAGGTTCTGCTAAGATATGTAGCCTCACCATCATTTTTATATTATTTCTGAGTGTTTGTTTTAACATGTTGAACTTTTTTAGGCACTTACGAACTAAGATATATTTTTATATGCATATAAATGGAATAAAGAATTATGAAATTTAGGAAACTATATCTAGAGATACTTATGTAAGTCTGGATAACTTTCTTAAAAATTATTAAATGACTGCGAGTATTAGATCAAAAATACTTCTTTTCATTTTTTAAGACATCTCGGTCATTTGCCTTTTCAATGTATACATCAAATATAAAGAACAAAAACCCCAATACTAAATCTGCTGGAGTGACATTAAATACTACATTTCTATTCTTGGCTTCATAAACTTTATTTGTTTTCAATGTCCTCCTTTTTTAAGTTTAATCTTTTTACAATCCGAAAATGGAACTAAATATCAGCGATACAACGTGAGGTCTAGTGGGAATAACTTTTTACGAACGCTATTGTATTGCATAAATACAGACGTACTTCTTAGTCCAGTGACATAGACTTAATCAGATTTTCTCAGTTGTCTCGGTACAATCGTCATATATTCCCAAATACTTTCTCCAAAGTAAAGCTTCTTCGAGTGTTCTGAAGTAAGGCTAAAGTAAACCAAGGCCTTAATTAAAAATTTAATAATTAATTAAAATATAATGGTGTAGCGACCGCTAACTACATAAGATAAATCACCCTATACTCTATTGTATATATATTGTAAATTGGTTATAATATGTTGTAAATTAATTTAAACAAATGTAAATAACATTACCAAACCATATATGTGAATATTGTAAACAATAAAAGACGCCACTGCAAAAAAACTAGTTAGAGGTTAAAAGAGTAAAATCAGGTAGCAAGCGACCCAGACTGAGGCCTGGATCACTGCCGAGAACAAAGCGCCACCGCAACTGCGATATCATTGGCCTCAATAACGCCGTACATCATTGGCTACTAACGAGCCACCGCTGAGTATAAGTAGGGCCGGCTTTTGGCCTGTAAATCATTCTCACGACGGCTGTCTAACTGGTGAACCTGCAGCTGCACTGATGTTTCAGGACCTGGCCTTCTCATTTATGAAAACCTCTGGATGTCTCTTTCTAGCCTCGCTATGTTTTAGTCCGGCCTTGTCAGACTCCACACTCTCCTAGTGGGATTATCTGCCTTCGCCTCGCTAAATCTAGCACCTCCTTGGGAGATACCTCTCCCTAGTGCACAACGGTTGTCGCGGCCCTGCAAACTTTACCTAGTAGTGTCTCCCACGGCAATTCAGTCTGCCTCTCTCTGGTTCACGCTCGCCTTTGGGATCCGGACGGTTTTCACCTACCCTCAGATACCGAGTGTGAATTCGTGGTCATTCCAAGACCACATAAATTACCTACCCTTATACCTCTTCTCCTGAACATAGTGCATTGTCGGGGCACATACCTATCAAATATGGAGTCAGATGGTAAGAACCGTCATGAAGCAATTGTCCAGGTCATAGCCTAATCAACCCTCACTTCGTCACCAGGGCTAGGGTAACTGGGCACCCCCCCCGTGATGACCCAACAAATGGGTAACAGGTGTCATGCACCACTAGTGGATTAGAGGCCAGAAACTTAACACTACCAGGACAGTCGGCTAATTAACAGGGGTGGTTGTACGGGAAGCCTTATGCTGAATGGCAAACCTAAAGCGTGCTCAGTGTACATTATAAGCAAATATTTATTGAGACAATAATTGAAACTTGGTTCCGGAAGAAACCATAAATATAAAATCGTTAATAAAATAGAAGGTCAAAAATATAAGCAGTTAAAAGGAATTCAATTATAAACTCAAACTATTTATTGCAAAGAAAGATATAATAATAGAAATAAGAGATATCATCCGGCCTAGTATACGATCATTTAAACTTAAACTAATATATTAAATCTCAGAAAATCATTGAACACAGAAAAAAAATGAAACCATTATACTATAAAGTGGCACGAAATGAAACTATACTCCATTAAATAATACTAATGTAACTCGCGACATAATATATAAGCTATAATATAATAGAAATTATATAATTAAATTGACTGTTGCTTATAAGTATCTTTGTCGGTGGTCGACAAAAGGGGTTTGACAGTCAAGTTGACGAAGTTGGAGAACAGGATAGGGCATCATAAAAACACTTTTCATTACGCCGGTTTGAGCCTCAGTCGAATTCCATCATCCGGTGGAAGCACTCAGAAGATCAATGAGAAGCTATTGATATGTTTTTGGGGAAAAGGAAGACAGAGAGGAAGTGGAGTCATACTTAACGGAAACCCTTATGAGGTACATGACTGAACTGACTGATTCGCTTCTATAAAGACCAGCTTCAAGACACCAATTAATTGTAGCATTATGTAAGAGACAATGTATATTAATATTTACCCAATATGCCGAACATAATCATATGCATTTCATTTCATTTTTCAGTCATGTAAATACTTTAATTAGCTTATGGTCAATTCATTCGAGTATTCTTAAATATAAGTAGATTCAATGTTACCTATATTCAATACCAATACATAAATTCTTTCCATGGATCAACACAAAATTTACCTTCGGAAAAAAATTAATTGGGCCAAAAATCAAATTGCTATAATATTAATCAATTTTATTTTATCATAAACTGACGCCAATCCAGTAAGCTCAGAATTTAATAGAGTAATCAAATAGTTCAAATTCATCAATCAAATACATTTTTTTAGTTATTAGACTTGAGCGTAGAGGGGTGGTTTTCCAGATAAGGGAGGGAAAAATATATATGTCTTGATAGATACGAAAATAAAACGTACATTATATATATATATATTTATGTAAGTAAAATATATTTCCCAGAGGACCGAAGGTAGCAGTATTTGACCTAACTAACTCTATAATTAATACTTACAATCTCGTGTATACATATGCAATCTAGCTGTATTTAATATACATACAATAGCTCAAGCTTTTGACAGGGTTTGGCACGCAGGTTTGCTCTACAAGCTCAAAAGACATTTACCACAGACTCTTTTTCCTAATCATACAGTCCTACCTTTCAAACCGCTTCTTCCAAGTCCGCTGTGGTTTAGAATACTCTAACTACTATCCCATAAATGCAGGAGTTCCACAGGGCAGTGTCCTAGGCCCCATCCTCTATAACCTATACACCGCTGATGTCCCTTCTACTTCCAATACCTTCTTGGCCACATTCGCAGATGACACTGCTGTCTTGTCATTCCACCCAGACCCCGACGTAGCATCCCATAACCTTCAAAAACACCTTGAAGAGATCGAGTATTGGTGAAATCAATGGTGGATCAAAGCTAATGAAGCAAAATGCTCCCACATTACCTTCACCCTTTGTCGCAAGACTTGTCCACTATTTTATTTTAATTCTATTCCTCTCCCTGTAACCGAGACAGTACGGTACTTAGGCTTCCATCTCGACAAACGACTGACCTGGAACCCACATACGAGGCTAAAAAGACAAGAACTAAACAGACCCTTTGGACAACTGTACAGACTACTTCAAAGGACATCCCATCTCTCAATAGAAAATAAACTACTAATCTACAAAGTTATACTTAAACCAATCTGGACATACGGAATAGAGCTATGGGGGACAGCAAAAAAGTCGAACATCAAGCGTATCCAATCCTTTCAATCAAAAGTCCTGAGAACAATAGTAAATGCCCCTTATTATGTCAGCAACAAAACCCTTCATAACGACCTTAATATACCCTACATTCTAGAACTCATCCCTCCCAAGTTTATGAAATTCTCTGTAGCCTTTCCAACCACCCTAATCCTGTAGCACAGTCTTTGCACTACGCCACTCATCCCTATAATCCTCCTCGGAGACTGAAACGGCAATGGCCTCGTGACCTGCTATAATCGCGTGACAGTGGGAGTCCTGGCAATGGCCAGTTTCTCCAATCATGTCCTATTGTATGAATGAGCTTTGTGAATGATGACTGTAAATATGGTATGAATGAGATCATTGATCTGTATTATTATTGCCTTATAAAAGGAAGATTGTAATTATTGCACAATAAAATATTTGACTAATATACATACACATATACAACACTTAACAATACCTCATCCCTAGATCCATCTCTATGTGCTCTCGACAAAAAGAGCTGGTATTCATCAACGGCCGATAGATGTGAAGATGGATTTCCATCAGTTTTAATTCCCCGCTCATAGGTTACCAGATTCTACAATTTAAGATTGTTGCTCTTGGATAGAGAAACACAGCGCAATCGATAGATGATTTGATCTACTAATCGCCTTCGGCCGATACCAGGGCTACTACAGCTGATCCTGAACTAATGGTAAAAGATTCAAGGCCGTCAGTGGGGGGGGGGCAAGATAAAGTTTGCATTGGCCCTATCTGTCCGCCGGGGGAGCACCTCTCTGTCTGATCAAATGACTAAATAAACGGTTTGAATTAGAAACGACCTGAATAGTTAGTTCTGGGAGCCGGGGAAGCTGACGCCCCAACTCGAGAGGCGGCCCGTTGTAATTGTAGTTGTAAATCACAGGCCTCGCTCTCAATACCCTCCCCCAACTGTAACTACAATAAGTTATACAGCTGCCGTTCGGCCATCGGAGATCCTCATAGCACTCAGAGCCGACCGAGGTGTCTTCAACCGGCTTCAAGAATAGCTGCATTTGTTACTTATTGCTTGGTAAGTAAATGAAGTATAGAACTGTAAAAAGTTCTTCTGGTAAAATATAAACTAAATTTCATTTTTGAAAAACATATAAGCGACACAAAACTAAAAAATTATGTGAATTGAATAAAAAAAAATATTTCTTTTTGAAGCCATGTCCCCATCCCCTATGAATAACGACAAAGCACAAATAAATAAAAACAGCCCTGTCAAAAAAAAAAAATACACGTTTTAATACAAAAAAGGCTTCTATCTCGACAAAAGGCTGAAATGGAAACAACACGCGAGGCTAAAAAGACAAGAACGAAACAGACGCTTTGGCCAACTGTACAGACTACTTCAAACGGCATTCCTTCTCTCAAATCAAAACATAACTTACTAATTAACAAAGTTACACTAAAGCTACAAAAAAAATGAGCTATGGGGGGGCAGCAATTAAGTAAAACATTCTTGAATTCATCCCTTCCAAGTTTATGAAATCCTATCGAAACCTATCCAAGCACCCTAATCCCCTAGCACAGTCGTTACACTGTTCCACACATCCCTATAATCACACTTGGAGACTAAAGCAGAAGTGGCCTCGTGACCTGCTACTAATGCGTGGCAGTGCCCCTGGCAATGGCCAGTTTCTCCAGTCATGTACTGAGCGTCTGTGGCACTCACGCTCTTGGCCACCCTCAAATGGCTCGTATCCAGTGACGCGGCTGAAGGAGGAGCGTGGCAAACTTCCCAATACGTCACTTCCGCTGTCGCATGCGAGGGAGGTGACAACCATGGGGATTTCAGAGGTCTCTGGGCTGTTTGTAAATACGGTATGAATGTGTGAGCGAATGAAGAAATGTAAATATGGTATGAATGAGAACACTGTACACAATTACTTAATGCCCATTAAGGGAGATTGTAATTTTATGTATTTTATCTATGTATTTTCACAATAAACATTTGATACTAAATAAAAATTAAGAAAAAAGTATAACACCCAGTTAAACTAAAAGAAAATAATGGAAACTCCAAAAATAGATACTAGTGGTTACTCTTTTACAGGGTTGTAGGTCTAGTCTCTAGTCAAAATAATAATGAAATAACAATAGTAAACAAACCGAACACATAATTCCTACTACTAGTAGCAGTCTGAGTGGTAAGGAGAGAGGTGTTGAATTGGAGGTTTTAAAATTATATAATGACAAACCATGGCGGTTATTAAGAGGGAGAGAATTCCAGAGATTAGCTGCAGAGAGCAACTAAGTAACGAACATTATGACTAAAATAAACCATTTTAATGTGATATGCGCTTTATAGGACTGATGGGCATTGACTGATAGAATGGTCTGACCAAAAAATATTCGAGCGTTCTAACATATACATAAATGTCATTCTCAATGGCAAAAGCAGAAATTTTGGCACATATAATACTCATACAGCAGTTAAAATACACAACACTCAAAAGTCACATTTGATTATAGAGATGCTACGTATGTGTTTGAGTATCGCATTACTGAACACGCCAAAACACCCAACACCAGGGTATTTAGACTTTACAGATGGACTGTATTATAATATGAAATTGCCACGCCGGGGAGACAGAAAAATTTGCTAACCTCGATATATCACCTCTGCCAACAATGTTCTTACTGTTCTCTTACTTCTCGTTTTTACAGCTAACACACAACCGCTACACACCAGCTTCCAGTTCTATGATATCAAGGGAAAACAATGCCTCGGTTCAAGGCCCCGATATTTATCATAAAATGAAACTTGTTACGCCGACAAGATGGCTAACATCACAGGTGACTCAGACTCGACTCCCCACTCTCCCCCACCAGGTGGCATGTGACTTTGTACTGAAATGAGGTAGCACTTTACTGCAGTAATGTTTAACAAATTTTCATTGTACAGCTCCTGTGTCCAAAATATATTCTGAGGCAATAATGGTGGTAAATAATTCAGCCTGATTGAACAGCAAGATTCCAACTGATATCTTCCAATATTGGTTTGTCCGTATGCTGGAACTGCATATCCTTCTTGCTTCTCTTCGAGTATATCTACTGCGGTTAATTCATAAATACTGTAAGTTATTAAGACCGTAATTGCCAAATGATCTTTAGGATCAAGGCTGTTTGAGTATCGTTTATATTTATTTTCACAGACAAGACTACATTTAGTTCACACTTCACTTTCCCACACCTACCTTCTATAGGGAATATGTAGGAGTTTCAACAAGAATATCCTTGCTGACTGTCAAGAGTATGTGAAGAAAAGTCACCACTTCGTAAAGTAAACGCAAATATTTAATGAAATTCCACCCTATTTTAACAATCCCTTTCACAATCGCAACGAAGTTCATAACATTATTAGTTTGTAGTTTATAGTCATTCCTAATAAATATTTTTCTCCTTCCTAACGATAACACAATCGTAGATGCATCAAATAAATGAATTATAAAAAATAAATAAAGTTCAGAGTCAACTGGCAAGGGAATGTAAAAAAAAACAAAAAAAAAACATGGGAAAGAGTTACAATTCACAAATTGTTTGTATTGCCTATCACAATTTGATTGATCGGGTGAGCCGAAGTGAACGAATTTGGAAAATATCGCTTTATTAAAAGAAGACAGGGTATTGACTTGGACCCCCCCCCCCCCCACGGCAAGCCCGCCATTAAACGTGCCGTATCTATCAGGGCTCATTTATTTTCGGAGGGGGGGGGAAGCGCACAATCACGTACAGCTCTTTTTATTGCTCATATCTGTTTTTTGTTTAACCAATCGATCTGTTTTATGTTGGCATGTGCACAATTTTAGTAGAAAAATAACAGTTTTGATTATTATATACATATATATGTGTGCGTTTGTATATCCAATATAAAATATTTAATTTTCTAATGCATTATTAAAAAAAAATGTATTTGCTTTTAAAGCATTGTTCACACCTTATATATGATTTCACTCACTCAGTAGGTATGTTTAAAATATGAAAAACAAATCTATACTACTTTACGTAAGCGGAGACCAGCTATTTCGTTTTATTTTACCCGATTAAAATTTCATTTATTTTAATGAATGTAAAATAAATAAAATGCGTTGGAAATAATCCAAAGATATACCAGACCTTACTGGACTATTAATCAACGGTGAAAAAATAAACCACTTGGTATTTTTTTATAAAGAAAACAATACTTATTGCATATTCAATTTTCAACAGCTACAATATTTACCAAATAATCAAAAATCAACTCAAATTCAACCATAAAAATAAGGTGTAAATATAATTTCAGAAATATTTACCAAGTTAGCATTCAAGTTGTGTCTTTAAATCCACTAAGCACACATGCTTTACCTTCCCCCAGAGTATCAGGTGAATCGGGAACTGAAATCTGGCTGGTGAAATGTGATAACAAGCAAGGCACTATAAAAAGTTCTGTGGAAGTGCGGTGTGCTTCTATCAGTGGCAAAAGGTGTGAAGAGGTCGGGCTTGCTTTGCTACCTGAGTATAGCACACGCACGACTGACTCTTGGATATTTAATGATGAAGGAATCCTTCTCCAATGTGCCACGGTTGTGGTACCCTATTAAATTTGAACGAGAAATCTAAGTGTTTAGGCGTTTCTGACTATGCAGAAGAACAGAAAATCTTAGTTTGAAGGTTCAGAGGTTTTAGAGGCGTTATTTAACTAACTCTGATTAGCTAATTTCTCTGGAAACTATATAGAATAACCAATTATATAGATTAAAATACTAACAGCATTTACCATCTCTTAATTACGAATAATTAGAACTTACCCTCTCTCTTCTCGGCCCAGAAAATATCTAAATATGTTTCCATATTTTTATAATAAAGCTTATGAGGTCAGTGAGAGAGGGGGGGAGAAGCTAGTGGGGGAAACAGCCGAAGGTAGGGGGACCATCCCCACCACGGCTGGCCTGCCTGTATAACCGCCCTGCCTTAGTACAGAAGACAATCTATCACTGCGTCTCAAGCTACTGATCTACAAGAGTATACTCAGGCCTACTCTGCTGTACGGTGCACCACTTTTTCGTTATCTGACGTATACAACAGCTAAGACACTCCAACAATTCCAAAACGGTATACTAATGAGGTCAGAGGTACTTCATTCGAGCAGCAGAGCAACAGTGAGCTTCACGAGATCTTTGAGCTGCCTACGGTGGATGAGTTCATCCAACATAGACATATCAAATTTTTCGACTCCCCGTAATACTTGACAAACCCGGTGTTAAACACGATAACCCCCGCTCCGTTCCCCCATCGATGGCAGGACGATGTCGCGGCTGGAACGCTTTAGTCTTAGGTTCTAGGTTTAGGTTTTAGTATTAGTGTTTTCCACGGTCGCAAGCTGAAGGTGAGCCTCATCAACTAGTGAGTGTATGTGTACTGGACCTATTAACAACAATCTGAAAGTATTATATTTTATGCACTCCTTAATATGCATCTGCGAATGCAGCACGAGGAGAAAAATTTAAATAAAAAATTATTTGTTCATTGTAAAAAATTATCAATAAAGAGGATTTGAAATAAAAAAGACAGACCGGCAATACCTGACAAACCCGGTGTTCAACACGATAACCCCCGCTACGTTCCCCCATCGATGGCAAGACGCAGTCGAGGCAGGAACGCTTTAGTCTTAGGTTCTAGTTGTAGGTTTAGTTTTACTATCATGAAATTCCATAGTAAACTATCCAAACACCCTAATCCCGTAGCAAATTGTAAATTATTAAAAATTTTATCAATAAAGGGGTTAAGGGGAAAAAAAACACAGAAGACAGAACGAACTGGACCGGGACTTGGAACACTACTACCCCACACCTTCCTAGTGGGAATCTCTGCCTTCGTCTCGCTGAAACTAGGACCTCCTTGGGAGAGACCTCTCCCTCGCGGACGACGGTTGCCGTTTCCCTACCAACTTTACCTAGTAGCGTCTCCCACGGCAATCAAGTCTGCTTCTCTCCGGTTCACACTCGCCTTTGGGATCCGGACGGTCCGGATCGCCTACCCTTAGATACCGAGTGCGAGTTCGTGGTCATTCCAAGACCATATGAACCTACCCTATTCCTCTTCTCCTGAACACAGTGCTTTGTCGGGGCACACCTTCTAAGATCTTATGAAGTCAGTTCAAACCGAATTAAGCTGCCCGTCGAATAGGCCACCAGCCAGGGTGAAAGACCACAGGTCCACCCGTCTTATCTCTTTCCTGGCGCTCGCCGGACGGCGGCTAGAGATTGTAGCGACCCTAGCCCGCGACGGGCAACTCCTCCCCACTTTGGGGATATTCGACATTTAACCCGACACCACCTATTCATAATCCATGTGTGAATTCCATCTCTTATATATAGCTAATATTAATTGATAAAAATAAATCTTAAATTCGTATGTACTGGAGGGAATACCTGGGTATGGAATACCTGGGTATGGAATAATAATCTAGGAACTTTTTATAATTAATTACTTGATTAATCTCAAAGAAGCGATGAATGTATTCAGAAATATGACTGATAACTAATATTCGAAGCTATATAATAATACAGTACAGATATGATTTCATTAATTGATTCTTATGAGCTCTAAATTCTTATTTACTAATATGTTGTTAATGGTTAACCTCTTCGGTATTCTGTTACGACCTCGTGGGCTGATCGAGATCAATGAGAATCCAGAAAACAGGAGATTAAGGCTGATTTTTATTCAGCCAGTATTTATCCCTACTCCATTTTAGGAACGGCGCTGGGGTAAGTCGCTTAATAGCCTCTGTCGCTTGGTGGATTCCATGTTTGAACTAAAAGCCGTGTTCCGCGTCGCCTCTAGCTGAGCAGAATCCATAACATACCTACTAAGTGTCATAGCTGAAAGCATACTCGATATACTCGTAGATATCAAATATTAACTGCCTGCATACAAAGCCTGGGTCGGCTGTAGGTGTCTCTTTCCGTTAGGATAAGCCTTTGTTTACATTTTCAACCGCGGAATTCCTTGTTATTTCATTTTCTTATAAGCCGACCTTTTAGTACACCAGTTTTTGTCTTTTAATATTAAGGCTTCTCATACGTCTCTACCAATATTCTTTTCTAACCAGTTGCAATTATTAATCGACTCAAATTGTGATTATTTGTAGTTAAATAAATAGTCTGAACCATAATAGGCAACTAAGCAATCAGCGAATTAGAGGTTTTAGAGTAGAGTTTGTTTTGTTATAAGTACACGAGGGTTCTGTTACATTGTTCCGCTTTATGAGAAGTTTTCGCTTCAAAAATTCAGTGGGGATTTGTACCTAATACTTTCATAACATTCATTTATTTGTTAACCACTTTAACGTTTCAACTGAATCCCTATTGGCTAATTATCATTTCATAGCTTTTCAACTTTTTCGAAAACAATATTACATGCCATTTATGGATGATCTTTGAAATCCATCCCCTACAATATTCTTCGCTCACCAACCCTTCCCTGTATTTAAATCTAGACTTTACCAGTTCTCTCTAACCTCTCTAATCGAGCCATTCGCAATCCGTCAGTTCTTCTTATTTTAATTAATTTTATCCATACTCCATTTTAAATTTTTCATGTTTTTCCCCTTATAATAATTTCTAGAATTTCCTTGTGTTAATTATTAGCATATATTATATATTTTTCTTTTTTTGTTAGCTAAACATACTTATTTGTAATACATACAAAATAGTGTCTGTGGCTATGGAATTATAATTTGCTGCCCTCAAAAGATGTATTCTGACATTTCACTGGACAACCCTTTTGTGAATTATTATAAATATATTGAATTTACATATAATGCAGTAGCTATTTTGTTTTTTGTTTAGATCCACATAAACTGAAATTTCACCGGGTGCTTTTCTGTAGCTATGTTACATTCTATATAGTACATGAAGTTATACAACTAATCAATTAATTTAATGCGTTCATATAATGCATGTTTTTGAAATTTGTAGGTGGTGGACCTCACCCTTTATAAAGATGCTGCTATAGCCCAGTGTGAAAGATTATCTCAGCAGGAAACGAAAAAGTAAATATTAGCTACCTTTGATTTTTTTTTGTAATTAGTACCACTTTAGCAAATACCTTTCGAAATCAAGCGATTAAATTTGGATTAGTACTAGGGAAAGGCTGACGAGAAAACACATAGATTCATCGGATTGTTCAAACAAATATTTTAACGCGTTTATTAAAAAATGAAAGTTACCCAAGCAGTTTGTATAGGCTCTCGGACTTAGCCACCATCGGAGTGTAAAAACCGGTATACTCAGCCTGTGGAACAAAAGGCCGTCTAAAAGCTTTCTCTTAAGCCGGCGGGGAGGGGGGTAGGGAGAATGGGGGTTATGGAAAGAGTGGAAGGGAGTGACACTGGCAATTCCCTGGATAAATCGGTGCCGCGAGCGACACCGCCGAACGGAGGATGAGGAGAGAATTGGCCCGAACCGGGGCGAATATCCACGGATCGGGAGAAAATGTAATTTTTCATCGAAGCCAAGAAGCTATTCGCAGCACACGGTTCCTGATCTGAAGGCCCACACAACACCGGTGACCCTCCGGATCTGTTGTACTGACCAAGTCGATATACACCGAAACCTGTCTGTTTTTTTAATTATATCTTTTCTCATGAATTAAAGCGTATGTCTATTTCAATAATGATTTTAGTTTGACTAGATCCATTCCGTATTCGCAATAGGACAATTTTATTATTTAAATATTGACAATAAATAGATTTTGAAATAGTTTTGTAACCTAGTTGATTAACTAGAAACGTTAAGACAAAATATTAGGTTTTTACACTCCAAATCATTTATAAAAATAGTTAGAGAAACATCATAAAAGTTCTGCTAAAATTGACTAAATCTATATATTTTGATTGTTTTTAAAATATATATATAGAGTTTGAAGTCCCACAGGAAACAGACAATTATTTTACGTTCTAAAACGTAATAATACCTTTTAAAAGGTATTTCTAATATTTCATTATATAGGGTTGGTCCTTTAAAATTATTAGGGCACTTTAATTCTTAAATTTAACTACTCTTAAATCAAAAAGTGTACTTAAATGTAGATATTAGTCATAAGCAAAACCAATCTTGGTTTTTATTTTAGACCATATGCATCGCATATTAGAAACACCCTATTTTTATTATTAAATATTATTGGAAAAAGATTGATTTCAATTTAAAAAAAAAATGGCCCATCAGAGAACCTTGCTCTGTAAAAGGGGTAAAGTTTATGTACCCTAATGAGGCAATGGGTAGTTGTGTTAAATGATACCAGTCATACCATATACATAGTATGTTCCCCTCTCTTATACATGCTGTATTTACAATACACACGCATACAATATATACGTATAAGCGAATACTCCAGACATACACGAAACCCAAGAATTCCCCAAAATCAGCTTTCACCTCCCTAGCAAAGAAGAAGAAACCAGGGGCCCCCCACATCGCTCTTGTAGCCACATTAATGGTAGACAGTAGCAGTACAGACGTTAATTGTAAAAGATTTAGTGGTCCTTGGTGCTTTAATCTTTGATGAGGATGTCGGGATGTGAGCACCTAGATAGCCAATTTGCAGTGGGATCAGGATGTGTAGATAATTTTGTAAATAATAATAATATTTTTGCAGATGTAATTACCTCATGTTCTAGTATTATTTTTCAAAAAAATAAATAACGATAATAACGAGTTGATCAAATGAATAGAAGCCTAACAATTTTTCACTTTTCACTAAAACATTTTGACATGAATTATAAATTTTGTTGTATTTTGTTTATTATGCTATTACTTATTGTTTCTAAATCATTGAAATGTCTTCTGGTAATTTTCAATATTATATCTTATAGTGAGATTCCAAAGAAGAGGCGAACAATAGTCCTCTTTTTTGCCACTTTCAGCTTACCTTCGATCCCATTCTTAACTCTGCTGATAAATTATTTAAATAGCTCATTTATAGGGCCTTGATGTCCCTCTTCACACACAGACCATCACACGGACATTTAGTCTCTCTTCTAAGCTACCATATATTGACCGGACTAGGCGATGGAGGGCATTTATTTTACAACTTTGTGGCTTACACATAAATTTTCTATCAGGAGTCTATATTGTATTTATGTTAATAAATTATATAAATGAAATGGAAGACATAAAATGTCAATTAACAATATTTATAGAAAATGAAAGGTTACGTGAGTTTCATAAATAGAATGATCGTGAAAAAACTTCGTAATATTTTAACCACCGGGAGTCGGTTCTTCGGAACGGCTCCGCCCGGAAGCCTTCTCGTCTAGTTGTTAACTTATAGTAGTAGTTGTTTGTGCTAATTACCTCTCCAAATCAATTTCAATTTTCTTTGGCAGATTCTCTACTTTTTTATTTAATAGCTACTCATTTATCCTCACGAGGGTCAGTGGTCCCACCAGACCCCCTCCCCTCTAAATAACAGTCAGCTAAGACAAAAAAAATATGCCAATTTAAAAATAATGATTTTTTTTATTAATGGGGGGGGGGTGAGTATCGTATCCCCTTCGTTACTTTCGACAATCTGCACACACAGAAGGAGAATCGCCTACCGAGCAGGGGAGCACAGCGGAGGAACTACAGCCTATCAGAAAATAGGATTGGCTCAAAGTGACGCCGCCTCCCCTGTGTGAAGCCAGCCAGTAGGTCAGCCGATATATCCTGATAAGAGCTTTGTCATGTACGTCATTACTTTGGCCGAAGGGAGTGGGTGAGGAGTAGGGGCTTTTTGGGCAGAGGTTCCCCCCCCCCACGGAAATTGATTATAAATCCCGGTCGAGAAAAATAAAGTCCAGCAGTTCTCTTAATTTTGTTTCTACAGGCCGCGACGAGAAATTATCGCTGGTACATTTCTTTTCGGTAGGTTAAAAATGCTGTGTTTTTTAACTTCAATTTACGATCTCGCTAAAATAAAGACTTCTAAACACTTTATTAACAAAAGCAATTCATAATAATGGCATCTATCAGTTGCAGGCTACCATTGTCCGAGCAGAGGATGTCTCAATACCGAAGTTCGCCCCGGTACCGTCTTCCCTGAGGATGCCACCGGAACACATCATGCAACTGATACGGCAACGCAACAATATTAAAAACAGGTGGTTCCTGGCGAAAAACAAAGACCTGAGGCCTGTGCTAAACGCTCTAACTACCCAAATAACATCTCTAATGATCCAGTGGAAGAGCTCTATGTGGGGTGACCGTCTCCGTAGTTTACACAGTGACTACAAAGCGTTTTGGCGGCTGGTTGAAACATCTGTAACCAAAAAAAACACTGTAAGACTGGTAAACAACGGGCAGTTCATGTCTGTTGCAGAGCAGGCCGACATACTCGCTGACCACTTGAGAGGGGATAGAGGCAGTGAGCCAATCAGCGCCCGACCGGCGGACCCCTACCCTCACTACTATATATACCTCCTACCACCAGGTTGCAGCAATCATTCGTCACACCAGAGGCAACAGAGCACCAGGGGACGACAACATCCAAAACATCCTTTTGAAACAGCTACCACGGAAGGGGATATCGCACATAGTGAACATCCTAAACTCCTCAATGAGACTACACTAGCTCAATTTAGTTTTTATTTTCATAAAGGCAAGAAAGCGGCTGAGTTATAGATATGCGAAGTTTATGGTGTTGATTGTTTAACAGAACCCACGTCTCAGAATTGGTTTGAATAATTTCATTCTGGAGATTTTTCACTGAAAGATAACTAACATTCTGGTCGACCTTCTGAAGTTGTTCATGACAAAATGAAAGCCATAATTGAATCGAATTGTCATATAGCCGTGCGAGAGATTGCAAAACAGTTAAATTTATCAAACACAACAATTGAAAATCATTTAAGACGTCTTGAACTTATTGAGAAGCTCGATATTTGGGTTCTGCCACGACAATGCGAGGCCTTACACATTTTTAGCAACACGAACGAAACTATTGGAGCTTGGTTGGGAAGTGATGTCGCAACCCCCCTACAACCCCGACCTTGCACCATCGGATTATCATTTATTTCGAAGTTTACAAAACTTCTTGAATAGTAAAAATTTCAGTAATAACGATGACTTCAAATCGCACTTGGTTGAGTTTTTTGCTGATAAGGACCAGAAGTTCTATGAGCGCAGGAACATGAAGTTACCAGAAAGATGGCAAAATATCATCGAACAAAATGGAAGATACTTGACCGATTAAAGATTATTATTTGTATAGAAAACATTGAGTTTTATTTCACACTAAAAAACCAAAATTACTTTCTTGCCAGCCTCAATAGTTTAGTAAAACCTATTAAATGATTGTAAAAAATGTTGTTTGTACTTTATAAAAAATATATCCCGGACCAAAATTGTTTGAGGTATTTAAACAACTTTTTCACTATTTCGTTAACGTCTTATAGAACCCAGTTATCTTGGTATGCCCAGTTCTATTCTTGTTGCGCAAGAATCTCTTACAAGCCAAGTATCTATGTGAGAACTGACAATGCTCAACACTTAGCCTACTAAGTGTTGCTTATTTTCTTCTTTATGTCCACTCGGCAGATTTCCATTCTAGGGTAGGATTCCATCAACTTATATCACGATTTATGGCCTTCATATTGCCCTTGACTGATCTTTTCCAGGCGCTTGTAGTGAATTTGATACCTTTTTTTTAACCCTACGTCGTTGAAGAAAAGTTAAAATGGTGTACCTGTGATAAGGGGAGTTTTTAACATGAGTCTAGTTAAATCTTGAATAGTTTGAGCCGGTGACTGAGTGGACTTAACAGTTTTCATTTTATTATATTGGCTTAAACGATCCTGAGTTCCAGCGAGGTAAGCTCCTTTATTTTCATGGATACCGGAATGTGATGGAACCCAAAGAAATATTATTTCCTTTTCCTCGAGGTTATGACTCTACCACATTTCTTACTTTGCAGCAATGATTTTTTTTTTTTTTTTTTTTTTTTTCTTAGCTCTCAAACTTATAAAATAGGATGTGGGAAAATTACTTTGAGCTAATGAGTGCCTTTCACTAAGGGGAGTCCCCCATTTGAAGGATGTATGAGAAGGATATAGGGTGGGGTATGCCTAAAGGAGGCGGGTGGAATCAGGAAGGTAGTGAGAGTCTACAGCAGCAATGATTGGGTAAAAATATTATAAATACCTAAAACATTATTACAAAACATTTATTAACATCGAGATGCAGCGTATTAAATACTCAACTATAGCTGGGTTATGTAATGTTGCGACATAGTTCCATCAGTCACTTCCGTAGCAACCACTATATGTACTCTTTCCAGCATCCTCACTACATTCACTGTGTAACTAGTCTAGATAAGATCGTAGTCACTTAATATTTGTTATTACCTCAATAAAGTTTTTTATAAAGAGGGATGGTCTGTGAGTTTTGATTATTCAATTGGCGCCCAAACAGAGACCCGCGCACTTCAAGACAAAAGAAAAGCTGACATGACGAAATATTCTCTGCACATTTCTTCTGTGGATAATTCTTGAACTGTAACATTGCTCTGAAAACAGGGTCTGGGATCGGTCAGCTACCACTCTGCCGATTGGGCTAAGAAGAAAAACAAAATATTAACAGATTCTGGGACCAGTCACTTGAAGGTGTATATCAATGCTTTATGCGGATTTATGAACAAAGAAATTTATTAAAGACTCCGACTCCTCACCAGGACATCACCATCACTTAACTTTAATTAATTAATATTCATGAGTATTCATAAGTATTACCAAATTTTAAGTCAAGAGTAAGTAAATTTAAATTACTAGACTTACTTAATGAAAATCGCTCATTGTTATTAGAATCTCTTCTAACTAATAAATACATCCGCAAGGAAGATCTATTGACTCTATAACTACAGACCAAATCAGGACCAAAACAAATAAATTTCAAATATAACACACCAAATTTATATCCTCCTAGAAATGACTATCTTAACAATTATCAACTAAGACTCTTCCGTAATCATTATATACAAGATAATTTCCAGCAAAAGTACCAGGAAGGCTCTCGTTCTGATAACAAACAATATTATCAACAAAATTTCACTCAACAAGTATAAAGAAACTTTTAAAGACCACTAGCTATTTATTTCCCATCACAACGTTTAAACCCACATTCTCAAAATATAGTATTACTGAGGACTGTCAGAAGCAACAATGATTTATCATTTACAAGACAATAAAAAAGATCAACTAGAACGGGTAAATCAAGAACTTACAGCAAATCACGAACTTGGAATATTGTTACAAAAATTTTTTTATGGCTATGCAAGCCAGCACCTGCCCCGAATATTAACAAAAGGAACCAGAAAGAGATCAACAATATAGGTCCCAATTCCGTACCTGTAAGAATTCAAATCAAGTCAAAAGAATTCATCGTAGTTACCCCAGCCAGCAGCGAGAAAGGAAAAGGGTTCAATCATTCTATATGTTGTCCCACGACTCGGTTTAAGTCAATTAGAAGTCAAATTTAAAATATTTCAATTTAATAACAATATATTGTTATGTTTTTTATCTTTTTCGTTTAAATTATGTTTTATCTGAAGTTTTAAGTGTTCTGTTGATATAAAAAGAATTCTGGCAAAAGGAAAATTGTTTAATTATAAAGCGATTCATTAATTTATATACATAAGCACGTCTGTGACAAAATTACAATGTTAAAACAGATTTTCTATTTCACCTTAATATTTACTAACTTTTATGTCCTTTTCTTTTCTTTGTTCTTCCGCGAATTCTTCCTCTGTTGCTGTTGTGCCACGCTATCAGTAAACGTCCACTGCTATCATCTCAATTCTTCTTCCTTTACAAAATCTTCTTCCATCTACTGTTCTTCCATATGCTTGTCTCATGGGATGATCAAAAAGAACAAGACTAATCTTGTCTCCTGGGATGATCAAAAAGAACAAGGCCTACGCTCCCACGTCCTTTTTGCAGTCGTCTTTTGATTTTTCAATCTTTTTTCTTCCAATGCCAGTTGTCTCAGATATTTTTAACTTTTCTTATTTTAAAGTTTGCAAATCCAATATTAAAATATTTAAATTTAATTCTTGATATTATTATAACGGCAACAAATAATGTTCATCCCTTCATAGCCATGATCCACGGGTCGTTTACCGCCCTTTTATGCCCGCTAACTTTGAATTTAAATCAAAAGCAACATCACAAATTCACATCACAGCAATATATTAATAATATATATAAGGAATATTAATAGGGATGGAAACAATGTGGGATTCCAAAACCAATATAAAATTAGAAAAAGAAAATGAAATTTCGATGAATAAAATAAAAGTTAACATAATAGACAGACAAATTTAACAATAAAATGAGTTATATACTATAAAGAATAAAATTGAACTAGAATCCTTAGTGCGACATGAGCATATTACGAAAGATAATAAAGAAAAACTATTTAATTTTCTAATGAAATACCATACTATTGTAATATCAGCTGACGAATCAGTTGAAGAAGTAGAACGTGAAATGATTGTCTAGGAAGTGTTTGATGAAGATGTATCACAGGATGCTTCATCAATATTTTCTGATGTAGGTGAATGCAAAAATTCAGATACATGTAGTTCTGACGATGAAAACTCCTCATCTCTTTTGCTGAGTATAGAAGATAGAATGACAAACAAAATTAATGTGTGAAAATTCAAATTCAGGTAGTATTATTTGTTTAGATGATGGTGTAACCAATGACGTAGACAACAAATATTTTACTAATCAGAAGGTATCCATTTCAAGAAAGATTTTACAAGAAGAGGATATCTTAAAATACAGTGTGGGGAAAGTAAACGATTTTGAGGAAAATCTAACTTCAGAATCAGGGAAGCAGATTGAGAAAATAATTCAAACATTCCAAGTGTTGAGGACAACATTACCGATGATGCTGCTTCTGATAAGTCTTATTGTGGACTTATTCATGTTTTGAAATGTTTCATCCTGAAAAATAACGAAACAGAATTCGAAAATCTGAAATTGTGACTGCTATACCTTACCAGTTGCATGAAGTAGATAGTTGTGTAATTTTGTCAGAAGAATCTGTAAAGGCGATTGGTATTCTAGAGACTGAAGAGACAATAGAACCGTTATTTTGCTTGGTATTTTTAAGTACTTTAAATGTACAACTTATACCTTCATATTAAAACAAACATGTCCTTAAATGGTACCATAATACATTTAATTATAAGTCATTTGAAGACAGTTGACTCTTAAAGACTAACTCATAACATTTATTTTATGGTCAAGCTTTTTTTAATATCATTCAATTTATTCAATTCCTGAAGACAGAAGATTAGAAAGTTCAAAAACATTTGTACCAAATAAAGAACTACACGAGATTATTTAAAGTTATTAATTTTAATTCTTACTCAATTCGCAAAACGTTTAATTTGTATTAAAAAAATCTATCTTGTAAAAATATTTATTTTGATAAATTATTTTTTGTTTAATGAGTAAAAGTTCAACTTGATTAGTAGACGTATTTGTCTTTAAAAAAGGGTTCATGAAAGGTTCGATTCTTCAATAAAGGTTAAATTGAACTGTTGAATGCTACTTGATTATTTAAATGCAGAATAATTTGAAGGTTAATTGAACTTCGCCTATCAACCCACTTGATTGTGTCCTCTTGTGTGATCATGCAGGACAAATAAACGAAGGAAAATGCTTGTATTCTCTTTTGTATTTGGCTCGAAATAGCTGTGGTTTTATTTTCTCATATTTCTGGTTTCTGTACCTTAACCTCCATATGTACTGTCATACTCTGAGATGTTGTGGATTGTAACTTTTTGTAGGTCAGTTATTTTGCTAGATCGGGTAATTTTTACAATTTATCTTCAATATCCCAAAGGAAGCAACAATTTCTTGGTTTAACACTAATTTAAAGTTCTTCTTATTCTTATTATTGTCACCAGTACTTTGCTGCAGATCTCCTCTACTAAGTTATACATTCCCACAGACCTTTGTATCCTACTGAACTCCTTCATTTCAATCACACACTTCTAACCATAAGAAGCAGTCAATCTTAATGTTTAATGGGAAATAGGTAGCATTTAAATAGTCATCATATTCAAACAAATAATCTTATTTTAATTAATAATGTGTTGTAAAAATGTACTGTTTACTTAAACTATAACACAACATAATTTACCAATTTGCTGTACATATAATTAAAATAAAAAAATAATACTTTTTAAAAATTATACTTTATAATTATTACATGAGTAGATTCAAAGTGTAAGGAAAGATTGATTCTTTCCAATGAAAATGTATGATCCTTTTGTATTCTAAACAGTTATATTGTGATATTTAGCCAAACTTTTTTCTGTTTTATCTCATACTCTAAAACTACTAATTTTTAACACTTTTTTTTCTAAATGTGAAATATATTTACACGTATGTATTAACTTTGTCTTCTGTATATTTCTTCATGAATATTCTTTTTTGATCACTTTTGCAATTGTGTTCAATTGCATGTTGGAAGTCCCCTCGTAAATAGTTCCGATCTTACTGTCCCTATAGAATTTTTCATGGAGAAAATCAGTTGTGAACCCAACACCACCCATCCAGTCGATGCCCTTGGAAGAGATATATTGTGCCGTTTCTGAAACATAAATAAAATATATGTTTTATTGTTTGCTAGGATTTCTTCATTTAATTAAGTTTTTTGTTAGCTTTTTGTTGTTTATAAGGGCAACCATAATAATCCTGGCACCAGAGTCAAACATGCTCTTAGTACCCGATGAGCACTCGAAATCGCAAGCAGCAGCTTCCAGCCAACTAGTTGTTATCTTATATATTCAATAATGTTTTGGTTTTAGAAACAATTAGTCAGTCTTTAACTTTATTAATATTATAATCTATGTCATTATAGGTTGGTTTCAATCAGGAATTTAATTGTTCTGTCAATGATAGTTACATCATGTTTGAGTGATTCAGATATATTTTAAGTTATTCCAGCAGCAGTATGTCAAGTTCATTCATTGATATTTTCTGGTATTTCATGCATTAAAACTTATTTATTGCAGGTTTTTTGTTTTGTTTTTTTTCCATTAAAAATGACAAATGAGAGACTTAACATGACCAATTATAGTAAAAGGTAGTGTTCTACCAGTACAGACTTATTAGGCTCATATTTGCGCAAGTTTATTCAGTGTCTACATTATTTAGAAGATTTTATCTGATATCGGATATTTCTTGCCACAAATGAAGTACATAGCCTAATAGCCCAAATTGAAATATGTGTATTTGTGAAGGTAGTGAGTAAATACTTTAATAGCTTAACATGTTTGTCACAAAAAGGAACGGTCCTTAACATATATATTATTTATACTATTATACTAATCTATGCTAAATAAATCATACAGCAACAGTTTTAATAACTTTTGAAAGGCTTTCCTTGCACAAGCATATCAAAGTGTATGAATGTTTGCTTTAAAATGTTTTCTGTATGTTCCAATGGGACAAAGGAAAAGTTGAAAACAGACTAGGCGGATAAGGTAAAGGGCTGCTATGTTGCACATAATGTGTATTGATAAAAAAATTAATAATAAAAGTTAGCTTACTCAAGAAAACCTATGACATTGGATGGTTTTCCCTTTATAAATGCTGGATGAGGCGTTGGAACTAGTTCTGACCACAAAGAGAGTAATCTGTATCCGTTTTAATGCAATAATGAGTAATATTGCTATTGAAATGTTACCTAATGTATTCACTAGCCCTGATTGTGGGTTACAAGGCTTGAAAAAAATGTAAATTGACTGATTGATAATAGTAGATTATCAGAAAATCATTCGATAGTTACTATATTCCAAATTTAAATAATCCTTTATTTAAAAACTCACCGCAGTATAATTTAATTACCTGATGCATATAATTTTGCCATGGCTGCTTCTTTTAGGAATGGTTTCTTAGCTTGTACTAATCGAGCGGCATTATATACCAAAAGTTTTGCTGCTTCTATTCTCATTGCACATTCACTGATTTGATGCTGCAAACCCTTTAATTGAAGTAGAAACAATAGTTAATAAATGTATTGTTTTTTTGTTTTTTTTTGTAGCCCCTTTAAATTTACAGATAATAATATAATTGTTAATGCATGTAAAATGTTTAGTGCTGTTAAAAGCAAATGAGTTGTGCAAAAAAATTAATTAATAATTGTAAACATTCCAGTATTAGTACAGTAAAATATTACCTGAAATGAGTATATACTGTTCCCGAATTGTTTCCTTTCAAGCGTATATGGAATGGTAATATCAAAGACACCTTCGGCTAAACCAAGCATTTGCGCTCCGATTCCAATCCTGCCTTCATTCAGAAAACCAGCAGCATACTTGTACCCATGACCGTACTCTCCTAAGATATTTTCTTTAGGTACCTAAACCAAACTTCAATGATTATTATATTCATAATTAGATGTATTACAGTCTAAGAATAATACATATTCTTAATATGAAATTTTAACTCACTCGAACATTATCAAAGTGGAGCATACATGTGCCTGAAGCTTTGATACCAAGCTTGCTCTCACGTTTTGCAATTGTGAAACCAGGCATGTCTCTTTCAAGTATAAAGCAGGTTATCCCTTTGTAGCCCTTAAAAAGAATTATTGATTAAATATAAAAAATTACTTAAATCTGAAACCTAACATTTTTAACAATTAGGTCTTCTTACTTTTGATGGATCAGCGTTAGCCATCACTATGAAAATTCCTGCTAAATCTGAATTTGATATCCACATTTTCGAACCAGTTATAAGGTAATCATCGCCATCTTTCTGAGCTACTGTTTTCAAGGCAAAGGCATCTGAACCTGCTGAGGCTTCGGTCAGGCAGAAACTTCCAACCTAAAACAACATAATTTCGACTAAAATTATAATGAAATATGTGAAGTTTAGGTAAAAGAAAAATTCTTATTAGTTGAGTTTAATCGATAGCCATGGAATTCAATTAATTTAGAGGCCACCGACCACACTCTGAAACCAATTTAACGGCTCAATCTCGCTACGCAGCTCAAAGATGGTAAATTAACCTTTAGTGTCTTTCTCAATGATTGTATGTCATGAGTAAAATAACTGCAAGCTTTTCATGAATAAATCAATCTTATCAGAACACGCACCTGTTTGTTTTATTTTAACTTACACGCTAACACAACACCTCTCTCCTATAATAATTTTTAAAATCTAGGTTGTTGAAAAATAACTTTCTGAGTTAGGCTAATAGTTTTATTTGTAACAATAACAGATGCCTACTAGAAATTTTTTTAGCTGCCTAAAATTTTAGAACTGATTTTACCAAATATTTGGGGTGTTGAATCTAAATATGAAATCAGTTTTTCTCTATCTGCTCTACTTTTTTAGATCAGAGTTATTTTAAGATGCAGTTCTACACGAAATGTGCAGTTCTAAATCATATATACAAGGATTGGTTCTTGTATATTAGCCCTATTGTCAGCCTGATGTCTAGTGAGTTCCAGGAAAATCCACCAGATGGAGTACACAATCAGTAACAGAAAGAGTGGCCTAAGAGGTAAAACATGGACATTAGGGAAAAGAATGACATTAACGACCCCTTAGTTGACTGAGAGAAGATCATCTTTCCTCCACTATAAGCTGGAGCTTATGAAACAGTAAAGGCTCTTGATAAGAATGGATCATGCTTTGTTTATATAGGGGGGGGGGAAATGCCTCAGTTGAGTACAGAAAAAATTAAAGCAGGAATATTTAACGGTCCAAAAATAAGACAACTCATTGACAATCCTGCCTTCGCAAATTCAATGTATGAGGCTCAGCAAAAAGTCTGGACTTCATTTGTTGCAGTTTATGGAAATTTTCTGGGAAAACCCAAAGTATAGTAATATGAGTATAAAGGTGCACTATATACACAGCCACTTTAACCGTTTTCCTGAAAACTTAGAAGACACCAATGAGAAATAAGGTAAAAGATTTCATCAGGGTATTAAAACTATGAAGGTCCGCTACTAAGGAAGACGGGATACACTCTTGATGTCAGATTACTGCTGGAGTATAAAAAGGCACCACTCCAAAACACATTCAACAATGTCACAGTAAAGAAGTTTCCGAAGTGTTCAGTGACTAGTTGGTTTTATCGATGACTTTTTCCTCTTTATTTGCATATAATAATATTTGTATAATACAATAATAAAAGTTCCGTGTTTAGTTTTTTTTTTTATTTAATCCATGGATTTAACATAAAATAGTGTAAAGTATATTTCACTAAAATGTTATATCTTAGAAATTTGAGCTCCTAGCCAAAAACTAATGCCATACTTCAATTCAGGACATCAAATTCTTATGAAATCAGCTCCAAATACTCCGATACCAAAATACCTGTTGGCCTGTGTCATCAGTTCAATTTAATAACTATATCATTCAAAGGTTGGGTAGTTTCTGTTTAATATTTTTGTTTACAAATATTTTAAAATTCATATGATTTTTTACAGTTTATTCCAAATAGTTCCTGAATATGCAATATGTTGCCTTGTTTGTGATTATTTGATTATTTGAAAAAAAAAACTTAGGACATGATATTGCCCTGGGAAAATTGATAAGTGGGAAAATTGTCACTTTTGGAGTAGTATAAATGTTAATAATTTAAAATTAATTTGTCTATTTTCTCTATATTCATTTTACCCTATTATCAGATTCACCAAATTCAAATACCCTCTGCACTGTTTTCTGTGTCAATTATCTGTTCCTAACACAATTGTAGTCCTGCTACACTTCCTTTTGCAGAGGAATGTTGATAATGAATCTTGTCGTATTTGTTATATAAATTAAATTATATAAGACTGCCGGGTGTATTTAGTAAAGTTTTGAATTCGGGACTTTAACTGTGGAATTTCATTTGTCCAGTATTACCCGTACTAATATTAAATTGTATAACTTCTGTTTTGTTTTTTTCATATTTAATTTGATTTTAGTTTTAATACTCACAGTATCAGTTGCTAGCCTGGTCAAAAACTTTTTTTTCTGTGCTGGAGTTCCAAGTTTTATAAACAAACTGTTTATTAAAGTGTTTTGAAGGTCTACTAATACACCTAGTGAAGGGTCTTTTTTTGAAATTTCTTCTATAGCAATAACGTTAGAGAAGAATGAAGACCCAGTACCTCCGTATTCTGGAGCCACTTCAATTCCCATTAACTGAAATAAAATAAATATATATTTGTAATTTAAAATACACTTATTTAAACCAAGAATACATGGATAGGCACTAACATTCATACAAGTAGCTGCAAGTATTATACAATTTAGGCTGTATTTATACTGTAAAGTGAAATTGGCCCTGGTATTATAAACTAATTATATTTGTAATTCATGACCAATAAGAATATCTTCAAATGAAAACTAGATAAAATAATTGTTTGACTATTTAATACTGAAGAGGCAGTTTTTCCTAGCATCCTAGCAAGGATGCCAAATGGAAAAATAATTTATGCATCCATATACCACGTGAGCTAAATGATGATATTTTCATTCTTGGAAGAAGGTTGTGGGAAAACTTTTATGTGTTTCTGGATTTGTACAGTTATTGATCGATTGAAAAATCTGTGAAGTAATGTTTGGTAGAAAATGTCCTCTAATCCATCCATCACTTATGTTGGTTATGTCTTTTCAAGAAGAAAAAACTAAACGATGCCAAAGTAGAGCAGTGATGTGAAATATAGTATGTATATTAAAAACTAAATCGAAAGTAGTATGAACAAATTTTGAATGAATTATCAGATCAACAAAGATTTTATGTGTTAATAAAGTCTAACTATTTATATTATTCTCATCAGTTATCCTCACCCCGCTTGAAAAACATTCTTTTACTAAATCTGCATCCAATTTTCCTTCATTGTCCATTTTTCTGACAAGGGGAGCTACTCTGTCAGTTGAAAATTTGAGAACTAGAAAAAAATAACATCATATATTAATATATTTGAGATCCAGTACCTTTTAACATCATTTTGAAATATTAACAGTATTAATTAAAACATAAGTATACATTGTGGGAAAATTACCCTTAGATATGCTAAAAGTCTCTCATGTTTTTTTTTTTATTCCAATGAGATTAAGTTTCATTCATCAGCCATGTTCTGGCTTTACAATGATTTAGTCATTGAATTTACTCACTTATTCAAATTATCATAACTGGATAGAACAGTTTATAGAAATATGACAAATCAAGCAATATGCCATCAATCATTATCAGCATTACTAGGATAAGAGATTTTTATGGGTACTTTTTTTTTCCCCCTGTTGGCAGATCATGGCTTTAATTATTCCAATCTTTAATACTTTTTTCAAATTTTTTATAAGCCAGAAAATTGCATAGTAAATTCTTAGGTCACATGATACTACACCAAAACCAAAAAACAATGTCATTGAGTGCAAATGACTGTTGTAGATCCACTGTGAGAAATTAAGAACATGGAATATACTTTGACTATTGTGTTTCTAACAAGGCTTGAATCCTAAAAAATATCTAGAAATAATGATAATTACCCATATCTCTCATCATAAGTTCTTCGTCTGTTAATGATGTTAAAGGAGGTACTAGGCAGCCTTCTCCAGCGTCTGAAGAAAATAGTTTGATTCCATGGCGAGTGCAATTTACTTTTTGTGTTCTAAAAATTTGCTTCCCAGCATCTTTTAACAGCTGAATAAAACATAAATAACATATTAATAGAAAATCTTGCATTTATTTGTCTTATTCTACTGAGAAAAGTCACTAGTACACTAATTCCAGAAGGTTAGACTCCTGTAACTATTATATTTGTTATCATTTAACCTTATTAACAAATAATAATTGTGGGTGAGTACGATAAGGAATTACATGATCTCGATATGTTGATTGCTATTTTTATAAGCTGATATTTTTTGAAATTTGTAAGGAGTTGAAGTATCAATTTTTTTTTTAGTAGGACCCATACATTGGGTATTGGAATGTTAAAAAAAATCTTTAGTAATGAAATGTAACAAAACAAATTTATTTAGAAAATTACAATTTGCTACTGCAATATCAATTTTAAATCAATAACAAAACCAGGTCCAGGCAAAAACATTTATCAGGTCCACCATTTAGCTCCGAAGAGTTTAAAAAGTATTGTCAGTCAAGTCAGAATAAATGGATGTTGTCCAAAATAAACCAATAGAATCAAAGGTCAACTTTTGTAAAAGCTTTAATTTGAATGATTTAGTCATGGTAGCCCTTCACAGGTCAAAGTAGAAATAAGTCTTGGAGTCTCTTTGAAATTAATTAAATATATATGTTTGATAAAAGTCATGTCAGATAGAGTGTGTACTCTATCACAAGAAGCACCGCTATTTCGTTATCTGACGTATACGACAGCTAAGAAACTCCAACAATTCCAAAACGGTATACTGATGAAAGTGGTCAGAGGTACTTCATTCGAGCAGCAAAGAAACAGTGAGCTGCATGAGATATTGATGGTGGACGAATTCATCCAGTGTAGACATATCAAATTTTTCGACTCATTACAATATTTAACAAACCCGGTGTTTAACACTATAACCCCCGCTCCGTTCCCCCATCGATGGCAGGACGCTGTCGCAGCTGGAACACTCTAGTCCTAGGTTCTAGGTAGAGATTTAGTTTGTTTGTTTAGTTTGTTTTGTTTGTTTGTTTTTGTTCCTAGTGTTTAGTTTTGGTGTCGGTGACAAACAGAAGGTGAGCCTCATCACCTAGTGTGAATATGAGACTGAGTACTTTTAACCGCAACACAAATCTATTATATTATGCACTCCTCCAAATCCATGTAAATGCAGGAAGAGGAGAAAATTGTATCTCCATTATTGTATTATTTATTTTTTTGTACATTACATATTTTTTGATTGAGGTTTTGAAATTAAAAAAAAAAAATGTCAGATAAAGTCCCTAAAGTTTATGCTAATCAGACTCGAACTAGTCATTTAGATGAAGAATGTCATCTATCAGAAGTCTCAGTTCAGGAAGATGTTGATTTGGTTCCGCACAATATTGAGAGGGTAAGCATAGACGGAAGGGTCAGTGAAGATAGGGCTAGTGAGGTTGGCATAAGACATCTCAGGGAAAGAAGGGTAGTAGCCCCACCCAGACATTTTAGCTATAGTGTCTGATTAAAGTTGTACAAGTTAAATTTAAATATTAAACAAGGTGTTTGAAATAAGTTGTAAGTAATTATATAAAGGCAGTGGACTTCCAGTGGTGGGGGCATGGCCCCTTGCCCTGTGGAACTGTTTGGCCTAATGGAGTTGGGGACTGCTGTAGACATGGCTGCCCATGTGTAATATGTGTATCTGTAAATATCCATAGTGTACCTGTAACGTTAATTACAGAGTGACAATCTTGTTGAATGCATTTCATTTTCTATCTTTACCACCTCTCTTCCCAATATAACATACAGCTGTTGACATAAAACATAACATCCTTCATACCAAACTTCACTTTCTCTCTGTCTCTCCAAAAGCTCCTTAAGTGGGCTTAGATCTTTCCTCTCTAGCCGTTATCATAAAGACCATTTGTATGCCGACGATTTCCAAATTTACCATTCCTTTCATCCTTCAGACTTTGATACGAACTTCGAACAAATCATTATATACATGAACTCTCTCGCTGAATGGGCTGTCCAAAATCACTTGAATGTAATAGTTCTGATGATTAAATGTATTACAATATGAAATAACTTAGTAACTAACAAACTACAAGACATACCAAATTTCAAATTTAATTCAGTCAAAATTTCTTAAGAATGCACGGTTAAAGACCTAGAACTTTTCATCTCAACACTTAAACTTGGAATGACCACTCCGCAGCCTTCTCAAAAAAAATGTTTGCCTCAATGGCCCAACTAAAGAAACTGCGCAACTTTCTCCTTCCATCTCCCCGAGTTAATTTTATTTCCTCCCTCATGAACCCTCTCTTAGAGTATTTCTCCCTTGTGTACGATGGGCTTTGAGCAACCATAGAAACAAAGCTTAAACGAGGGGTTAACGCAAGCATAAGATTCGCACAGAAATACCCACTCCCGCAAATACTTCCTTGGCACCTTCCTCTACAAATTCTTCCTAACCCAACAACCTTCATACCTCTTTTCCGCATTTAACTACAATGCACACTACACAGTACTTTCGCCATAATCGCAATATCCTTCTTATCACCACGCTTCTTATTACCACGCTCCATTAAAGATGTTCAAAACAAGATTCTTTCTTTAGTGATTTGCTATCAACAACAAATGAGTATTTAGATGAAATGCTAACTAATGTTTGAGAGTTATTTTTTGCATTATCACGCTAAGTTTTGTTGAGCATTTCTTTATAACAAAAATAAAGAGTTACCTTGGTTACAGAGTTCATCTTCGCGCGTGTTGGTGGTATTACGCCTTCCTCCTTAAAAGCAGCACATATAACTGAAGATTCAGAAGGAACCAACAGGTTTGAGATAAAAACTGAGAACCGATGCGAGTTTGGAAACGGGAAAGTGCAGGCGACCGGACGTCAAGGCTGTCTCACAATGCTCATTTATAATGAGTAGTCAGAAATTACAATACAATCAGTACTGAAAAAGTAACGCGCGTCTCATACGTCATCTACTATCATATTCATCTGCAATGAAAATATTCACGAGTGTGTAAATATCGACATCAGTCTCAAATAATATTTATGTAGAACAGTATATAAGCATCTCGCACAAATTTTAAACAAGGAGTAATTAATTAAGTTGAATCAATTTAATTCCAATATTAATAGATTCGCCTGAGGATCTATAATTATATATAATAAGTATCTGTGAATTTGAAGGGGCTATGAAGAAAAAATCCAATATTTACATAATTCAAAATAATCTTATGTTATTATGGAATGCATCTAGTCTCCAACTAACATTTGCAATGCAGCTAGGATCGTTATTCTTGATTATGAATAAAGTCTTCATTGAAGTACACATCAATTTTATTTTACGAAAAAAATTTAAGTAAAAAAACCTAACGATAAAAATAAATAAATAGAAAAGATAAATGATAATAGAAGCACAATTACATTAACCCTTCATGTTTGGGCAATTTATCTATGATAACAATATTTTGAACTATTAGAATCTCGCTGTTGATAAATGTAAATGTTTAGCTGTAAAAATTGCGCTCATTGCTTCGCCAGTGGACTCTCACCACTGTACCACAACAATCAACCTCTACCGAGGCTTCCCACCCTCCTTCATTCCCTCACACCACCTTCAAGCAAGTGCTCCTGGTACAAGTACCCGCTCAACCCAAATATTCCTTTATTTTTCCTTCATCCTTAATCTTATAATTAAAGAGCTAAGAAAAAAAAAAAAAAAAACTTCTAAATTATCTAGACTATAATTAGATTTGTATACTTCGTGCAACTTGACTATTGTAGTAATAATTGATTTGTTAAATATTATTCTTACAAACTTATTTTGTATTATTTAAAGTTTGCTGATATAAGCTCCAACAGTTATGCATATAATATATTAAATATCTTGATTGATTCATCTCTCAAGTGTTTGTTGGATAAGTTTGAACTGCCCCTAAAAAAAGGCCCAGACGATCGTTTCAAAATAGACGTTGTACAATAACATTGTAGAGTAACAATTCAGCATCATAATATTTGTTGGTTTTTATTGACATGCAATAACTAAAAGCCTGAGAAACGAAATCAACATAAAAAAAAATCTGTTCCATTTCACTAACTTTTAAGTTTTCTCAAGGCCCAGCTCAGAAGATGTTTAAAATTCTTCCCTCCGGTTTTTTTCCCACGGAGGAGGGGACATTACACAAAACTTTAAAAATAGTCTAAAAAGCCAGCTGCAATATATGGCATATACTATGAACAATCACAGTATTTGACAATATACGCGTATTCAATTCTACCCAAGTCAATAAGTCAGCGATTTAATTATTTTTCCCGTTGAAATGGGAACTTTCAGTGACCGAGATGCTTTCAAATATAAAGTTAATAACTATAAAAATTATATAATGAATAAACAAGTATAATGATATACATTATACGTGACAGTTTAGTCCAGTCACGCATAATGTATATCATTATACTTGTTAATTCGTTATATAATTTTTATAAAATAACAAAACCTGTGTATAATGTAGCGATGCTACAGGAAATACAAAAATAATTTGTAAATAGATTCGCCTGAGGATCTATAATTATATATAATTATCTGTAAATTTAAAGCCGCTATGAAAGAAAAAAAACAAAAAACTTTTGATCAAAAATACCAAGAATTTTTTTACAATTATTCAGCTCGTAGACTTCGGCCTGAACTTAAGTATCTCTAGATAGATCATTTTACTAACCACGTCTATAATTCAATTTGCGTATGTAGCGAAGAGCTAAATATATGTAAATTACCCTACACTCTGGTTCATAATGTATTATAATAGAAATGCAAATCTGTGTAAACTTCTTGTAATAAATCATAGAGAGGTCGGCAGATATAGACAAGTAACATCGAGGGTATGGCAATAAAACCTAGGGTAGGCCTCACCGCCCCTTAAAATAGACCTGCAGTCACGTCCCGTGGTCATAAAATCATGCTAGGAACAGCTTAGTCACGTAACTTGGGAGGTGGGACATCATAAAGCACACCCTTTTGGACCAACGGGATAATAAAACAGACCACCTGCAGACAGACTCCGCCTTCCACGAGGGAGGGGGGTACAATATTTATATCAGTAAATGTCGCCCTGAAAAGACACTCTGTCTCTTAGTCTCCACAGCCGCACTTCTGGCCACTTGGCCCTGGTAGGCCCTGGGAATCTTCCGCTAGTCTACTCTCTCTATACCACACCTCTACGACGGCACTTGGCCTCACAGCCTCTAGCAGAACTCTGACGACTTGTACCTATGACGCTGCCGATCTCTCGCTCGAACTCTGAAAACTGGTCTCATTCTTTATGAACCTCTAAACCACATCCTGAACACAGTGTCTTGTCGGGACACATCCCTATCAATAAATGGAGTCAGATATTAACGCCTACATGGAACATGGTCCATGTTATTAACTACAACAATCCGCACTTGTCACCAGGGATCATAGATAGGGATAGAGTGATCAGGCACTCCCCTAGTGACTACCCGACAATTGTTGACCTCCGACAATTGTTCCACCTTTTCCGACAATTGGTGACCCTCGACGTGCACAAGAAGCTTTCCGACAGCGTACATATCCAAACATACAAAATAGTCGTAAACAAATTTTGGTTACTTCATAAAAACAAACTTTTTGATCTGATGTGGAAAAAGTAACAACCTAAGTAACAACACAATGTAAAATGAAGTTCTAAGCACTGCTTAAAATACTACTGTACTGTTAGCGTATAATCATTTAACTTATAGATTTTGAAACAAAATCATTAATACCCATTAATCGCACTAGTTTACAAAGATTTTGTAACCCTTGCAATGACAAGTGGTCCATCACCTCATGGCAATGTCATGTAAGTGTCAAAAAAAAATCACTGGTTGAGTTATAATTAACTTAAGTTGCGAACACAATACTGATATAGTTTCAATGACTTTTCGTAATCATAGTTTGAAAAAACAACACGAAATATGTTAACTAGAAAGAAGATATTTTTATGTGATACTCTCAAATTATAGACTTTTTTGTTTCATAGAAACTAATTAATGACACTTAAGTTTGCTGGAAAAGGCTACAATTTTCATATTTTCCTCTAGTGCCACCTCAATGTAAACTTTCATGTCTCTATTTTGTACAGAGCATTAATAAAGAACAGAACAGATCTACAGGTTAAGACAAAATGATTTATAACTGAAAAAAATCAAGGAAACCCTAAAAACGTCCAGCTTTCAGCAATGCAATAATTTTTTCCAAGGCCTTCCCCGTTTCTTTAGCTAAAAATTCGGGACAAATGTTAATTATTTTTTTACCTATTATTTATTGAAATTCTTGACGGACCTCCATTTATAAAATAATGAAATAACATTCAGAGCGATACTCCTTATCTATCTAAGTATCTTAAAAGCTTTCGCGTATTTCGTACTATTCAAACTGGGTCACTATTGCACAGGGGATGAGAATTGTCAAAATTTGGAAAAAATGAAATATGGCACCAAAATGTTATGAAATAAGATTTTCTGAAATGTTTCGTCATTTAATTTTAACATACACACGTTAAGAGAGAACAGTGTTCTTTTAATATTGCTTATTACTTAAATTCCCTTTCGAAAGGTATGACGACAATTTTCACCCTACTTTACTATTTTTTTCTATGTAGGTACAACTTCTGTTTTGTCATAGTTATTTATTATCTAAGTGATCAGGTTTTATGGATATGGTGCATGGAGCTCAACCAACTGCATGTTGATCTGTAAGTTAGTCAACTTTTATAGCGACCTGCCTCAGTTAATTTTTTTAAGCGCCTGTCAAAATCATTACTGTAACTGGGGGGGGGGGAGAATTGTCAGGATAGTTTCCTGGCTAAGAGGCAACTTATGACCGCACCCAAGTATTTGTGTCGAAAAAAAAATGGACGAATTCATATTCTCCGAATCACCTGAGATCGCTGAAATTGAAAAAAAAAAAAAACTTAATTGAATGATAACTGTTTCCATTCCAGGCTGGCTGAAATTCAAAGGTATTTGTTTGGAGGTTACATAATTTCACAATTTTATATCTTGGCAATATTGTTTTTTGGACAATTTATTGCGCATAAGAGCGTTTTTCTTATATTTTTTATTTCTATATAAACTTTTCTTCCGATTCTTCTTGTTTTCTCTTTTTTTTGTAATTTTTAACCAGCTTTAAGTTTCCAATTTTTTTAACATTTTTAATGTAAAAGAACTTTATTTCATTTCTAGTTACCCTTCTTGTCAGGAAGAAAATTATTTTTCACGGAAACAGAAATGTACGAAAAATTGACATTTACTCCCTATTTCCTTTTTATTAATCACCAAAAAGGGCGGATCAGTCAAATGTTCTGGTTAATGGTGTAAAAAAATGCGAATTTAACAATTCTCACACCATTTAACGTTCAGTTTATTTGTTAAACTGTTATGGTCACTTCAAATCACTATTAAAACAAATAAAAAAAATTTAATTTCTTTTTACAAAAATATGATCTAAAACTTATAAAATAGGATGTGGGAAAAATAAAGGTAAATTATTTTGGGCTAATGAGTGCCTTTCACTAAGGGGAGTCCCCCATTTGAAGGATGTATGAGAAGGATATAGGGTGTGGAATGCCTAAAGGAGGCGGGTGGAATCAGGAAGGTAGTGAGAGTCTACCGAGGGTGGAGCCTAGGGGTACCTAGGCAATGGTTTGTAGTCGGCCAGGTCAAGCCTGGCCCGCCCCGGCAGGGGCCTGAAATAAGTCGGCCTCTCGGCCGGAAGGTCGACCCTGCTTAAACAGGTAGATGGGGTCTTGTAGCTTCGGAGATCGGCCTCGATCTCTCGGCTGGGTGTAGATCTTCAGTCTCCGTCAGGGGGCTAGGGTTCGATCACGTCCATCTGTCTCCAGGCTTCGGTGGTCCAGCAGTGCTTCCATCTCACGGGCATTGGTGGTGGTTGAATGTCGGAGAATATTGGGTTGTGGCTGTGTCGGAGTGAGTCGAAAAATTTGATGTGCCTTCTCTTGATGAAATCTTGAATGGTGAGCACTTCAAATTTTTTATGCATCTCGTCTGCCTTCATTCGGTCGAACGGGGTATGTTTGAGGGAGGTGCGGAGAACTCTGTTCTGAAATTGCTGGAGCGTTTTGAGAGTGTTAGGAGTCAAATATTTGAAGAGAGGGATCCCATACATCAAAGCAGGTCTTAGGACGCTCTGGTATATCAGCAGCTTGAGGCGTACCGCTAAAGCCGGGCTGTGAAGTAGGTGTCCGAGGCTGAAGAATTTCTTCCTAACACTCTTTAACTTTTTGCCGAGATGTGTTGTGAACGACAAGTGTCTACCGAGGGTAATCCCAAGGTAGCATAGCTTGTTGCTTACAGGGCACTCTTTGCCGTCTAAGACGAAGGATTTCGGGAGCTTCTTTCTTCCGAATTTATAGCTGAATATAATTCTTTGCGTCTTGGCCGAGTTGACTTTAATGTGGATGGCATCGAGTTTCTCGGCAATCTGTTGACTGGCGCTCTCAGCGAATTTCGGGGCTCTGGTAGGATTAATGCTAGTGCTGTAAACACCTATGTCGTCTGCATACGCTGATACCTCGCAGTTGGGGTACGAGGCTCCTACGATGTGGGCGGTGTAAATGTTAAACAGCAGGGGGCCTAGCACCGATCCTTGGGGGACACCGGCAGTGTAGTTTCTTCGGGTCGTAGACGTAGTGCCTATACGAACCGAAAAAGTTCTGCCTGTAAGATAGGATCTCATCAGGTTCTGCAGCTGATCCGAGAATTCATATTCCCTCAGACGTTGGAGTAGGATGTAGTAGTCCACAGAGTCGAAAGCTTTCGAACAGTCCAGTGAAATGATAGTGGTAGCTATGTTGCTCCGGACGTTCGACGCGACGTGGTGTTGCAATCTCACCAGGTTGTTGTTCGCACTTAAGCCTGTGCTGAAACCAGTCTGCTCTGGTGGGATGACTTCTTGTGACTCGCAGTGCCCGGAGAGATGTACGTGGATGATTCTCTCGAACAGCTTCGAGAGTTGAGTCAGCAGACTGATGGGGTGGTAATGAGATGGTTCATAACCACTTTTCTCTGGTTTCAGAAGGGGGACCACTACAGCGTGCTTCCAGTTATGAGGGAAATAGTGCAGCCTGAAGCAGGAGTTCAACACGCTCGTTATGAATGAGATTCCTTTCCTCGGCAGCTGCTTGAGTAGGATGTTCTGGATGGAATCCTGGCTGGGGCCTTCTTGCCGGTCGTTCTTCGAATGAATGCAGCGCATTGCCGGTGTGAGGTGTACATTTTGGTAGTGGTGGGGAGGGTGGGGGAGGGGGGATCGAGGGCTCCTATTGGCTGTCCCTGGCCACGACTGACTTCCTCACAATGGGCCGCCAAGATGTCCGCTTGTTCGGTGGTGGGAATGAACTGCCCGTTCACGGCCAGCCTTACACCGTTCTTTTTGAACCTGCAGGTCTTCACAAGCTTCCACAATTGCTTGTGGTCACCGTGGAGACTGGTGAGGCGATCTTCCCAAATCGAATTTTTTCACTGGGCCATCAGGGACTTAACTTGGTTTGTGAGAGTACCTGGCGTGGTACTGTCTAGAATAATCACTAATAGAATGAAAATAAGATATTGAAAGTAATCTCAGAAAATAACTCAAACGGCTTTTAGAAAGCAGGGCAATACCACGGACCCTGTAAGGGCACTGAGGAAAATGGCAGATGCCACTGCATTTAGCTTTTATTTCGAGAAAGCATTAGGCCAGGTAAATAAACATAATATCTGGCTAGCCCTGGAAAAATATTTAGTTCTGTCAGAAATAATAAATTTTATTAAGGAGAAGAATAAGTAGTTCTATTTGAGGGTGTAATATCAAGGGAAGTGTTTCAACCCTACTACTTTTCTGATTATTATCGATGCAATTATGAGGATGTACTGCTAATAATGGTCATTTTTCAAGAAAAGGATCGAGTGGGCAATGCACCGAAGACTGGAAGTCCTAATTAAGTAAACGAAAAACCTGAAATCAAGAAAAAGCTGTGTAGACTGCAAGTACAACAAAGGAGAAGCGTTATTTTCATTAACATTAATATTAAATAATAATGTGCTTAAATGAGTAGTACAATTCGGTTTGGCAGGAAAGTAGATTTCAGTTAGACGTGACTATTGTTTTTGTTTCTTATAAGTAGAATCAAAATTTGGTTATCCAGTATTAATAATTAGCAAATGATTTAAGTGACTAAAAAACCTGTCGTGCATTGTGATTAAAGGGCAATAGACAAAACATCATTTAGCGGCTAGTCAGTCACATGAATGAGACAGTACCAAGGAGGTCGGAAGAGTTACTCCTGGGATAGTATTTCGACATAGTGGTCGTTCATTCAACTCAGCTTAATGAAGTCGAGTCAATCTTTAAGATTTGTTCGTTCATGAACGACACATGTCTATTTTCATGCTGTGGGTTATTATAACCCAAGTAAGAGGTTATCATTCACTGTAGTTATATTTATAATTTGCTAGTCTTTATCTTTTTGTTAACTGGCCTAACAATTGCACCAGTTAGTGTGAATATTGAGTGTTTCTATTAGTTTTATGAACTCATTATAGAACTTTCAGCTGTTAACTGTGCTTTTATTTCTTCTTTATTTCAAAATCTTGCTCATCTTTACCAAGTGGCAGTTGAAATGTCACAGAACATCCGTTTATTAAGACACCTATTATCAGAATTAAGAAAAGCAAATCCATCAGGGAAACTAAAAGACACAAATATTGTAAATTACATTTTTCATCAATACAAGAGATTCGGAGTCACTGACCAAGTGTACTGCAGGGCCCAAGATGAAATGAAATATGTTGCAAATACTTATGTTTCATACTTGCAAAGCCTCAGGAAGTACAAGGAATTGGTAAGAGTTTATCATTCCGCAGGAGAACGAAGTGTCAATGCAACTGCTAATTTAGTTGGCTTTAAATTGCCTCATGACCCTAAATAGAATCATCTTGCTTACTGTAGTCTATTTTCTTATTTTCGTTAAGAGGTCTTATGAATTATGCCCTAGGGGTTATTTTAAAATTAACTCTATGACATTTTGCCACCCCTGGTTGACATGTAAAGACCTTGATCATGTAAAAATAAGAAAATTAGTCGGATTTGGCTCTACAAAAAACGTGTTTCTGGCAGATTGGAAAGGACATAACGTCAGTTTATGTTCACTACGAAACAATTACTTACGATACGATTTTTTTCATGGTCTACACATCTTAAAGACTTTAAAACCTAATAAGTATGTAGTTCAGTTAGTTGGATTTTGTGAATTGACTGATGTAATATTGACTGAATACCACGAAAATAACAATGCTATTAACTATGATAGTTTTAGGGAAACGTTAGATTTGAAACAAAAAATTGATTTATGTATCAATTATGTCAAAATCATTGATTACCTACACAATAGTCCAATCGGTAAAAGGGTGAACTGTGATTCAAATGACTTATATAAACTACTAAGCCAGTTGCTTATAACTCGAAATTTAAATATTATTTTGGGTGACGTAGACGCCCTTCCAGAAGTGGAAATAAATTCTACTATAAAATGTGGTATGAAAGAAATCAAATCTTCTTTTGCAGCGCCAGAACAAAAGTGGAAAAAATCTGAACCGTTTCAAATAAAATATATGAATGGTTACGATGAAAAAACTGATATATGGAAAATTCCAGATGTTTGTAATTATTTTCTGCGTGGGCCAGATTACGAATTACTTCAGTATAGATTATTTAGTGTTCATAAGAAATGTAAGGACCTGAACCAAGACAATAGACCTTCTGCGAAGAATTTAATCCAAATGTATGAAAAAATCAGGTATTCGTATCTGTAAGAAGCAAATTGTTGGAAAATTTTGTATGGTCAGTTTACATAATTAATAAATTATGAATCAGTTTATTGTATTTATTTGTTTTCCTTTTGGCTGCATCTTATGACTTTTTATATATAAAATTTTCTTTTTTAAATTTAAAATGATATAGAAATTTCATCAACATATCACATTTTTATAGAGGGATTTCAATTGGCTTGATATTCAAATAGATTATCTTATTTTAATAAATTGTTTGAATTAACTTCTGATGATTCTGAAATCATCACTTCGATTAATTGTTTTGGTTTAATTATTTATGCCTATATGTGCTTGTAATTAGGGCTGATATCCAATTAACCCCTCCAGGAACCACCCTCTTTTATAAATAAATTCACTTACCATGTTGGAGGATAGTAATAAAAAAGATAATATATAACTTAGGTGTTAGTTAGTAAGAGATGATGTAATTTAGGTTTAAATGACACTAATTGTTTTTGTGTCTCTTCCAGCCCTAATTCAAAATATTGATGGTCTAATTTTTAAAATTTATCTCCGGGAGCCAAAGGGAAACGGCCATTTCTTGGTTCAAGTGGCTCTTTCCTTCTTATTGCTGCTTCTCTCTTCTAGTAAGTTATGCATTCCCTCAATCCTTTCAAGTTTATGAATTCCTTCATATCACACCGTTTTAACAATAAGAAATCTTTGAGTTTAGTTGGCGATAGGTGTCATTTAAATAGTCATCATATTCAACTAATTATCTTATATTTATTAATTATGTGTTATAAAAATATATATTATTTACTTAAACTACAACATGATATACTTTACAAAATTATTTCTATAAGTATAATTAATATTTAAAATACAAAAACAATACTTTTCTAAAAGTATACATCATAGCTGTTTCATGTATATGCATGAACTGTAATGAAAGATTGACTCTCCATTGCACACCTTTTGGATTTTATTCAAGTACATTCTGATATTAGATCCCGACTTTTTTTATTTTATTTAAAACTATTAATATTTATCACTTTTTTTAAATGTAAACTTTATTTACAAGTATTTATGAAGTATCTTCTGTTTATTTTCTTATGAATATTCTTTTTTGATCACTTTAGCGATTGTGTTCAATTGAATGTTGGAAGTCCCCTCATAAATAGTTCCAATCTTGCTGTCTCTATAGAATTTTTCATGGAGAAAATCTGTTGTAAACCCAACACCACCCATCCAGTCGATGCATTTGGAAGAGACATACTGTGCCATTTCTGAAACATGAAAAAATATAGGTATATGAAACTCTTATAGAGTTTTCAAGAGGTATAGAAAACTAGGAGAGGGGGTAAATTATATTTAAATTATAAATTAAGTCGACACATTCAATATTAACTGTTTTTTTCCTTTTCATTTCATAGCAATAAAAATTTTGTTTTTCTAGAAAGGTAAATATTTATCCAGACTGTCCAATGATGTGAACACATTAAATTATTACATAAAATGGAGTGCTATATTTAGTACAGACTTATTTGACTCATATTTGTGCAAGTTTATCCATTGACAAATGATTTTGTCTGTTATCAGATATTTCTCGTCTCAAAGGAAGTATTTAGCCCAGTAGTTGAACTATTGATAATCTATTTGGTAAATAACAAAAATGGTGAGAAGGAATTTTTAATTGAAATGTGTGTATAAATAAAATTAAATATCATTATAGGTTTACTTATAAGTACCGTAACCTTGTAACTCATAACGGTTAGGTCCTCAACATATTTTGTAACCATATTTTTATTGTCGAGTTGCATCTGATTTAAAATGATTGGCTGGTTATATGATAAAGCTGGAATATGTACCTCACAAAACCATGTAGCCAAGGATTTATTTCAGGTAAAAACCATAAATGTATGTGGAAAATAAATGGCAGTGTGAGAAAAAGGTATTTCAATTATCTATTCTTTCAGTCAATTAAGTTCTATTGTTCAGTTCAGTCATTAGACCAGGTGCTGGAGAGAAACCACGTTTTACATCTTACTGTAGAATACGCTTCCTCCTGGCGTTCAATTTATTTCCCATGTTATAATATATTAGTTCCTGTAGTCAAATGTCCTTAACTCCTTATGAATAAGAAAGTAAAATAATTTAACAAACATACATTATTATATCGGTATTTATATAATATTTTATAATTTTATTGTACTAATCCATGCTACATAAATGATATGGAAATATTTTTCATAACTTGTAGCCCAGGAGTTGTGGATGGCAACAGTGGGGCTGACTGACTGGTCAGGAAAAAATAGAGGGATGCCATGTTGAATATTATGTGTGATGATTACAAAGTAGCTTAAACAAGAACCCCGATCACATTACATGCTTTTCCTTGTATAAATACTGGACGAGGCCTTGTCGGTAGTTATTGATAGAAAGCAGGTAGTTATAGGTAATCCATCTCAGTTCTAATGAATTTATGAGTAAAATTGATATTGAAATATGACCTAATATATTCACTAGCAATGCTTGTGAGCTACACAGCTTGAAAAGAAAGCAGATTAACTCATTATTACTATATTTCAAATTTAAGTAATCCATTACTTAAAAACTCGCTGAAATCTAATTTAATTACCTGATGCATATAATTTTGACATGGACGCTTCTTTTAGGAATGGTTTCTTAGCTTCTACTAACCGAGCAGCATTATATACCAAAAGTTTTGCTGCTTCTATTCTCATTGCACATTCACTGATTTGATGCTGCAAACCCTGTAACAATGATTAGGACAATTTGTTATTTAATATGAATTAGATATTTATCTATCATCTATTAGGTACTTAGCAAACAAATTTTGATGACAGATTTGTCTGTCATTTCATATCTCCGAGAGAGGAAGGTTACCTCAGTGGCCACTTTAATTGGCAGTCTCAGATAACCACTTATGGTATGGCTTGGCTTTCACAATTGATTCAAAGTCAAAAAAATCCTATCTGAGTGGAACTGTACTTTATTACATTAACAAGATATGTCTCATGAAATGAGTATAGAAACTGTATACATTTTTTTTAGGGTTCATTGCCTATCTTCAGTTTGCTTAACACTAACAAGTTTTTTGGACAATGTTTCAGGATAGTTGTAAAAAGTAACTTTAACATATAAATAGATTGACACATCATTTCCCAAACATTTCAAGACTGAGGCTAGCTTGAAAAAATTATAATTTGTTTGAAAATAGATTGTAAGGAATTACATGGAAATACAAGGTCACCAAAATAAAATAAATTTCTCGGCAATATTATTTAACTTATTTATCTGAAGATATTAGTTTTATTTCATCTCATGAATTGATTTATTTTATCCAGTATCTATATTTTTTAACAAATTTGTTATTCTTTGCGGAAGTTTTTTTTTTTTTTCATTTCATTGTAAGTGTAAGGGTACTGTAACATTTCATTACTCATTTTTATTTTAATTATAGACAATAAAACATCATGCCAACATTAGCTCTCTACACCATCTCCTCTCGTTAGCAGAACTTTCCGGATCTGTGAAAAATCAACAGTTGCGATGTTTTTTTTTCAAATAAGATTACAGTATAGTTTTTTTTAGTATTTTTCTGCACACCTCATTTGTTTTTAAAGCATCACACGCATTAACAATTATTAGTTGTAGTATGTGATCCTGGTCTTTTCCTTGCGTATTATCATTTGCTAATAATTATTTAAACAGTGGGATCACAGACCACCATTAATAATTTTTAATGCCTGTAAAATATTTAAAATGTTTAGTGCTGTTAAAAGCAAATGAGTTGTGCAAAAAAATTAATTAATAATTGTAAACATTCCAGTATTAGTACAGTAAATTATTACCTGAAATGAGTATATACTGTTCCCGAATTGTTTCCTTTCAAGCGTATATGGAATGGTAATATCAAAGACACCTTCGGCTAAACCAAGCATTTGCGCTCCGATTCCAATCCTGCCTTCATTCAGAAAACCAGCAGCATACTTGTACCCATGACCGTACTCTCCTAAGATATTTTCTTTAGGTACCTAAACCAAACTTCAATGATTATTATATTCATAATTAGATGTGTTACAGTCTAAGAATAATACATATTCTTAATATGAAATTGTAACTCACTCGAACATTATCAAAGTGAAGCATACACGTGCCCGAAGCTTTGATACCAAGTTTACTCTCTGGTTTTGCAACTGTGAAACCAGGCATGTCTCTTTCAAGTATAAAGCAGGTTATCCCTTTGTAGCCCTTATAAAGAATAATTGTTTTATTAAAAAAAAAAAAGGTTACTTATATCTTTTAACTTAAAAATTACTTATAATTTTTAACACTTAGATCTTACCTTTGATGGATCAGCGTTAGCCATCACTAGGAAAATTCCTGCTAAATCTGAATTTGATATCCACATTTTCGAACCAGTTATAAGGTAATCATCGCCATCTTTCTTAGCTACTGTTTTCAAGGAAAAGGCATCAGAACCTGCCGAGGGTTCAGTTAGGCAGAAACTTCCAACCTAAAACAATAATTGTAAAGATATTTTTATTAGCAAATTAAATTTATTTATTAGAATTATATTTTTTTTTAAGAAAGGAGTTTATGGTTGAAATAATTTGTATAGTGTATAGTGGACTTTCCATCAGAAGGTATCAAGGCTACCTTCTGGGTTATTACAGATATTTTGGATAAGGGTCGGTCGACCTATAAATAATATCTAGTAGGAGAAGAAAGTGTCTTTTTCATTCAAGCACTTCTGGGAGTCAGTTATAGGTTTAGGGAAGGTAGTGGATCATCTGTTAAAGAGAGTCCACATTCTCTAACATTGAATAATACAAACAGTTTACTAGCATGAATATTTGATTTCTGAGATATTATTTTGAACAATATAAAACTCCTTAGAAAATTTAGATTAATGTGAAACATTCGAAATAGTTGCATAATGCACTAGGTCTATGTTGATTGAGCCCTGAGATAATATTACCTGAAATCTTGAAATAAGCTATTACTACTAATCACCTATTACTATCATTAATTTGTATGAATGTCCTTTTATACTTGTATGAATGTCCTTTTATACTTGTATGAATGTCCTTTTATACTTGTATGAATGTCCTTTTATACTTGTATGAATGTCCTTTTATACTTGTATGAATGTCCTTTTATACTTGTATGAATGTCCTTTTATACTTGTATGAATGTCCTTTTATACTTATATGAATGTCCTTTTATACTTGTATGAATGTCCTTTTATACTTGTATGAATGTCCTTTGTACCTTTTATTATAAACAAGTATAACAAACAAAAGCGGAATCGTTTGACAGAAATTATGATGAAATATTTAATTTATGATTAAATTAATTATTATGATGAATAGAAAAATTCTTATAATGGGAGTTGACAGTTCAGTTGGGATCAATAACCATGGGTATTATTGAGAAAATCTTTTGTTGAGGGATTAGGATTAGATTAATGAAAAAAATGTATTAAACTTTCTTCAGATTTATTTCTGTATATCATTGAATGAAAGAAGAATTTGTACTGAGAAAGTTAAGTTTAGTTTAACAGCTATGAAGTTGAGCAGATGATGAAAAGTTTGTATGTTTTAAATGTATTATTGTTATATTTAAAAAGGACAGCTCTCTTCTCCTGCTCATAATTAGTTATTTTCCCTTATTTCTTAACTCTGTATGAAAGAACCTTATCATTGACTGGCCTGTTTTATATTCAGGGCCATGATAGAGGAAATAATGGTCCTTAAAAATTCTGGCATGCGCGTTAATCAGACAACTATCAACTTGCTGAGCTATAGCTCTTTCCTATTAATAACTTTTCTACAAACCTAATAAAACTAGTAATAAAAAAATAATCTAGGCTATTAAACTAACAATTTCTGGGATAGGCTAATAGTTTTAATTGTAATGATAATCAATTCAATTTAATTATTGTAGGTTTGTGTAGTTTCTGTTAATATTGTTTATAAATATCTATTTATTATTATTCATATGATTTATTCCAGAAGACGCCTGATTATGAAAAATTTTCATTTGTTGCTTGTGATTATTTGAATAAAATTAAGGAGAGACTATTGGTCTATCACAGAAAAATATTTTTAGAGTATTAATCTTAAGAACTTAAAACTGATTTCCTTATTTTAATTTTTTTTTTCTCTCTATTGCCAGATTTAGCAGATCAAATTCTATATGATTTTGGGTGGCTAGAAGATATATAAACATTTGTCCTCTGCACTGGTTTCTTTGTCAATTATCTATTCCTAACACAATTGCAGCCCTGCTACACTTACTTTTCCAGAGGAAGATTGATATTGAATCTGATTGTCTTTGTTTTAGAAATTAAATGATATAAAAATTGGCAGGTGAATTAAGCAAAGTTTTGGATTTGTATCTGTAATTGTAGGATTCTTAGTATTACCCCTACTAATATTAAATTGTATAGCTTCTGTTTTTTCCAAATTTAATTTAAAAGATTTTAGTTTTAATACTCACAGTATCAGTTGCTAGCCTGGTCAAAAACTTTTTTTTCTGCTCTGGATTTCCAAGTTTTATAATTAAACTGTTTATTAAAGTGTTTTGAAGGTCTATTAATACACCTAGTGAAGGGTCTTTTTTTGAAATTTCTTCTACAGCAATAATGTTTGAGAAGAATGATGAACCAGTGCCTCCGTATTCCGGATCCACTTCAATTCCCATTAACTGAAATCGAATAAGATACAATTGTCATTTTATTTAAACCAAGAATGTTATATATAAATATACCACAAACGGGTACACAATTTAAGCTCCATTGTACTCTAAAGTGAAAATTTGAAATTATTTGCATTGTAATTCATTACTAATGTGAAAATTAGGTAAAATGATCGTTTAACTATTTAATATTGAATAGGCTTTTTGGCTAAGGAGCCTATCAAGGATGCCAAGGACAAGTGCTCAACAATTAGTTGAAAAGTTAAATGAATAATTTTTGTGGTGTCAGGCTGGTCAAAATTTTCAACCATGAAAAAATAAGTAATTACTTGAATAATGAAGTTGCAAATCGGGTTTACAAAAAACAAATTTAAAATTAAGAAGGAGCCACCTAGCCACCACCACTCCTTAGTGCTGTAAGTTGAGTTTACCGGTGGAGGAAGGGAGCTCACTCAGCCTTTCCCCACTCAAGTGCCCCCTCCACAAACCTCAACTAGTATAAGAGAAGTAGATAAGTTCTACCGAGGACTTTATATTGAATCTCTCATCCTGGAATCAAGGTTGTTCTCCGTATTTTTATTATAATTATTTTCCTTACTCAAAGTGCGGGCTTATAGTGGAATATTGGAAAGGGGGCATGAGTGGTCGGGATTGGCTGAAAGAATATTGGGCTAGTGCGCATCTCCCAGCCTGCTACGTCATTGGCAAACTCGAGTTAGACAGACTCTACCTACAACTAAGGGAAAAACCTTGTTTGGCATAACCTCTGTATGAATTGATGTGCTATTGATTAATAAAAACAAAAATTTTAATTCATAATTTATTTATTATTTTCTCCTGAATTTATGACAAGAATTTCACAAATGTTTGTCTCACTCTTGGCGGATTGCCAACAAACAATTTTTACTTTTAATCTGTTAGGCGATACATTCAAAAAATTGTTATCACCATAAAAATTTAAAATTTATTTTTATTGACAGCTAGAGTTTATTTTATGTGAAATCTATTGGACTTCAATATTAATTTAAATAATTTGTTAATATGATGGTCCAGTAAGCTACCTAAATTTATAATTCTATCAAGTGGATTGTGCTATGTGTATTATTCTCATCAATTATACTCACCCCATTTGAAAAACATTCTTTTACTAGATCTGCGTCCAATACTCCTTCATTGTCCATTTTTCTGACCAGCGGAGCTACTCTGTCAGTTGAAAATTTGGCAACTAGAAAAAAAATAACATATATTTGAGATCCAGTACCTTTTAACATCATTTTGAAATATTAATAGTATTAATTAATACTTAAGTATACATTGTGGAAAAATAATCTTTAGATATGCTAAATGATATTTATTCAAATGATACTCAGTTTGATTCATAAAGTCAACACTCTTCAGTTATCTTCTGGCTTTAGAATGATTTAGTCATTGTTTTACTCACTTATTCAAATTGCTATCATTGGATTGAACACTTTATAGAAATATAATAAACCTTAAGGCAAGGGATTTTTATGGATACAACTTTTTTTTCCTGGTAGACATATCTTGGCCACGTGTTGTTAGCTACATCAAAATCAAATTTCATTATGAGTGTCAATGACTGTGCTTGGAACCACTGTGAGAAATTAAGAATATAGTATATCTATATACACTATACTTTGTCTATTGGATTACTAACTTGGGTTGAATCCTAAAAAAATATTATCTAGAAATATTGATAATTACCCATATCTTTCATCATAAGTTCTTCGTCTGTTAATGATGTTAAAGGAGGTACAAGGCAGCCTTCTCCAGCGTCTGAAGAAAATAGTTTGATTCCATGGCGAGTGCAATTTACTTTTTGTTTGTTAAAAATTGGCTTCCCAGCATCTTTTAAGAGCTGAATTAAAACATAAATAACATATTAATAGAAAATCTTGCATTTATTTGTCTTATTCCACTGAGAAAAGTCACTAGTACACTAATTCCAGAAGGTTAGAGTGCTTTAAAATGATTTATATTTGTTATCATTTAGACCTTAGTAACAAATAATAATTGTGGCTGAGTTCAATAAGGGATTATATGACCTCGATCTGTTGTTTGCTATTTTTATAAGCTGACATAGATTCTTGTAGAGCATGTCTGTTATGTTTTGTGCTAGTGTTTTTTGTTACCTCTAGCCATAAATATTGAATGATAGTTTGTAAACTTTAATTAAATGATGTGAATAAAATGCCAAATAAAAATGTTAAAAATAAGACTTTCGTACAGGCTCGCACCTAATTAGTTACTGTTAAGAAAATTTCTAAATTCATTAGGAGTGGGAGTATCGACTCCTTTTTCACTGTTACATTGGGTATCAGAAAAAAAAAATTAGTAAGGAAATGTAACAAAATCATCTCCCATGAAAGCCAGAACTCACAATATGGAGAAGTGAATGATTATTTAGCAGATGCAGACTTTCAAGTTCTGGGTGCAATTTGATTTTTTCATATAGTGATATTTTGGGTTAGGATAATCTGTCTATTAGGAATTAGAAAAATATATACAATTTTTGTTGCTTTGGTTCTATATGCCTTGTCTTCTTTTATATTACATAATATTATAAGACTTAACCTTTTGTGTTTATTGGTTTTTAAGAAATTAAATTCTATCCCAGGTTTAATTTTTTTTTTTTTATATATGATAAACAAATCCGTTTAGCTAATTACAATTTTCTTATCAAATTGAAAATTGACCTGTATTTTTAAGGTAGAATTTCATTTTTGTATTGAAAGAAAATTATTATACTAATGCAAATTAAAGGGAATTAAGAAATCTTTATATTTTATTATCTTAAAACAATGTCTTAGCATATGGATCCTTATTGCTCCTATCTCCTCCCTCAATTTATGTAATTTAGAAGCAAAAATAATGGAACAAAAAAAAAAAAGTGAAGAATAAATAATTTTATTTATTCCATTAGGCTATGTTGCTAGAAGATAAACAGAGTATGTTTTGGATTTCATTAATGACAAATAATTTAATTAAAACAAAAATATATTATTAGAATAATAAATGCTATTCAAAAATGAATAAATTCCTGACTTTTACGGAAAACGATATGAGCTTTTTTTAAAATACTATTAGTTGCATTTTAAATTTTGTTTCTCCTGCAACAAGGTCATAAAATGATTGAAGGTTCCATTGCATTGCAGGTTGGAGATTTTTACAATCATTTTTTGATGCAAGGTGCACTTTTTTAACTACTAATCTTCAAATTTAGTTTATTATTTTTGTTTATTTATAAATATTTATAACAGCTCTGTAGTCACAAGAACGTTTTTTCATTGAATCAATCAAAAAGGTAATTAAATTAGCATAGTTTGTTCAGCTGGGCTGCATCAATGAAAGATAAAAATAAATATGTAGTTTTCAATTAGGCAATCTTGGGTGCACATAATTACCGTTATTATTACACAATTACAACTTTGTAGCTGTTTATATTCAGATAATAATTAAAAATGAGAAATAGACTATATAAAAAATTATTTTTTTACGTTGAATAATATTACTATTATTAAACTTCAATTTCAATTGTTATGTTAATTTTTTTTGGCGATCATTTCTTTATAGTAAAAATAAAGCTTTACCTTAGTTACAGACTTCATCTTCGTGCGTGTCGGTGGTGTGACGTCCTCCTTAGAAGCTGCACATAGAACTGAACATCGAGGAGGAACGAACGGGTTCGACAAGATAAGAACTGGGAACTGATGCGAGTTCGGAGGCGGGACTCGGCAAGCTCAAGGGACCTCAAGGCTGTTACACAATAGCCCAGTATTTATAATACAACCTACAATTACAATACAACTAGCGTGATGAAAATGTAACTATGTCATATCTACAATGAAATTGTTTATGATCCAAGTGAGAAAATATTGACATCCGTCTCATGATAGTGTCAAATAAATATATCTACGTGAACAATATATAAACATTTTAAACATGGGAAAAAAAAACAAAGTTAAATAAAACTTTATTTACAAAACATTTCTAATAGCAGGTAATATAAATAAAAATCTACTCTATTACAGAATAAAAATAAATAACCTTATTTAAAAATTACAATGAAATTATTCTTTAACTTCAATGAAAATCTAGATTTTCATTTACATATTTACATTACTTCGAAGGACACGTATTATGTCACAGGGACAGAAAAAAAAAATCGAACATCAAGCGTATCCAATCCTTTCAATCAAAAGTCCTGAAAACAGTAGTTAATACCCTTTATTAAGTCTGCAACAAAACCCTTCATAACGATCTCAATACACCTTACATTCTTGAACTTATCCCCTAAGTTCATGAAATTCCATCGAAACCTATCCAACCACCCTAATCCCGTAGCACAGTCATTCCACTGCACCACTCATCCCTATAACCTCCTAGGAGACTAAAACGGCAGTGGCCTCGTGACCTGCTATAAAGCTATAAATACGTGACAGTGGGAGTCCTATCAGCGGTTGATGGACGAGCGTGGAAGACTTCCCAAGACTTCGCTTCTTTTTTTGCGTGCGAGGGAGGTGACAACGATGAGGATTTGGGTAGTTTCTGGGCTATTTGTATCTAGTGTGTGAATGAAAAACAATCAATATGGCATGAATGAGAATATTGATCACAGTTACCCATTGCCTCATAAAAGGCAGATTGTAATTTCACCACAATAAAGATTGTCGAATATTCAAATACTTACTGTTCCGTGTACCCTTCACTTGATCAAACCTTTTCGGGCACATTTTATATATTTTTAATGTATTACATAACTAAGAATTTCGAAGCAGTAGATAAAAGAAACATAAAATTTTAATCTGAAAACAATTGTTTTCTTTTTTGGAGACGATATCGTTTGATATAACTTTTACAGTAATTACCAATCTTATATATTAGCGGATATTCAGAATGCAGGTTTTGTTAAAAATCAGCTGAGAAAGGACAAATTCTTCAATTATGTGGAGTTTTAAGTTTTTGATAATTGTATTTTAAAATAAATGACTATAATTATTGTATTTTATTGACCATTATTTTCGAGCCCGATTGAGGTTTTTATTAAAATGGAATAATGGGTTGTCTGGGGGAAAAAATACCAACGTGAAAAAAAATCTGGCCCGTTTTGCTAAACTTTAAGATTTCTCAAGAACAAGCTCAGAAGATAGTCACCATTTAAAACTGTTTGTTTGTTTTGTTTTTTTTAATGGTGAAGTGCACATTACAGACGGCAACTGAAAAAATAGTTCGAAAGATATTCCAAAGTAGAAAAGCCAACAATATATATTTAATGAGCAACAACGGTATATTTGCCTATTTAATGCGTTCCAAGTCAATACTTCAGCTATTTAATTATTTTTTTCTGTTGAAAAGGCGAATTTCAGAGTAACCGAGGTGGTTTTAAAAATAATATATTTATAAAATATATCATACTCGAATTGCATTTTTATCTCTATAGATAAGTTACTCTATGGATTTAGGAACACAATACTGGGACACAATACAATCTCTGAATTCCACAAGAACGGGAAAAGGCCAAGAAGTTCAAGAACCCCTGCACTACGCGCCATTTTTAGATATCAGCCTGCATTTAGTTGAGTGGGCAGTAGAATGATATCTGAATATGACCTCTAGATAACTGCATTCCAGTATCTAATGCAAGAATAGATATCTATTTAATATAAAATGAGTTTAGAAGCCTACAAAAAAAAAAAAAAAAAGAAGCCAATCTGAACCACAAACTGAAGAAGCTACCTTTTATTTTTGGATATATATAAAAACAAAATTAGATACGAGAGAAAATGAAGGAGCAATATGGAGACATTTTCAAACTAGGAGACGACTTATGTCTGTACTGTATACATGTATTCTCTGTGTTCCCTGTATACACAACCCCTCCCCCCAAATCCTAAAATAATATAAGTTTAATCACACAATAAATGTAACCCTTACCTGTTATAGTTCTTCCCAAAATATCTCGAATTACATTATAAATATTACGGTCTAAATGTAGATGTTTAAATTAAATAAAAAATCGTTTTCCCTGAAAAAATGCCTTGCTGTTTAATAATTAATTTTAATACATGAGCTAGACGATATATTTAAGTAAATTTGAAAAAAAGGATAATTTATCTATTTCCAACCATGATTGGAAAAAAATATCAAGTGATAATATCCCAACATAATAAACTCAGTAATTTTTTTCGTTTTAACAACATTAATGGTGTCAGGTCACCCCAAGGGGAGAGGACGCCCGCCGTGGGCTAGGGTCTCTACAACCCGGCCGCTGTCCGGCGAGTGCCAAGAAAGAGTTAAAATGGGTGGACCTGTGGTTTTTGACCTTTGCTGGCGGCCTAGTCGGCGGGCAGCTTTATTCGTATTGGTCTGACTCCATAAAATCTTAGAAGTGCCCCGACAGTGCACTATGTTCAGAAGAGGAACAGGCTAGGTGTTATAGGTAGTTTATGTGGTCTTGGAATGACCACGAATTCACACTCGGTATCTAAGGGTAGGCGAAATCCGTCCGGATCCCAAAGGTGAATGTGAACCGGAGAGAGGCAGACTGGATTGCTGGGGGAGACGCTACTAGGTAAAGTTTGTAGGGCTCTCTTCCAAGAGGTCTCTTCCAAGTAGGTGGTAGTTTTAGCGAGACGAAGACAGAGAATCCCACTAGTAAGGTGCGGGGTCTGACAAGGGTGGACTAAAACATTGCGAGGTTAGGAGAGAGAGATGCAGAGGTAGTTGAATAAGAAAGCCATGGTTCGAGCAGAGCAGCAAGCGCCAGTGCAGAGAGAGCAGTGTTGTTCAGGTGCCGGGCTTCAAGACCTTGGGAAAAAAAACCAAAAGCTGGGTCTTATATAGGCAGGTCAGAGGCGGGGGGTAGCCGTTTTTTTATTCGTGCCACAAACCTTTGGAACAATATTCCCGTCGATATTCGTCGTTCATCAACTCTTCCAATCTTTAAATTTAGACGACCAGTTTTTTATCTCCCTCCAGTCTAACAATTCACAATTCATCGTTATCATTCCGTTCATTCATTCCAGCAACCGTTCATGCTCTTTCCCCCCTTGTGATGATTTCTACGTTTCATTTATTTATTTTTGTCTAAATTTTTTTGCCGTTAGTTTTTCGTAGCAATTCATTAGCTTATCAAAGTGTAATGGTTTTTTGTCAGCCAGACATTTTTTTTCTATTCCTTCTTGCTATTCTTAGGAGATAATGTCCTAGAATAAATTTGTCTTTTTATTTTCCTCTCTGTATATGCTTAGACTATAGTTTTACTAGGTACATAAGGTATAATTTTCGATATCCATCTTAAAATGATTCAATTGACCTGAAATCTAAAAAGTACATCGTATACTCCCCAACACCTCGAAATATTCTATTTATTTTTCGATTCAAATACAATAATGAGAAAAAAAACATGCCCGGTTTGGGAGCTATTAGGATTTCTCATGTCCTAGTTCAGAAGCAGTTATAGATTTGAAGATCTTATTTTATTACTTATCATTAAGGGTTCTCCAAAAATCAAATTGAGAGCCAACAACAGTCATCTGGTATTAACACGATCCTAGCCGGTTTCATCATGGAGATAACCATGATTGGCGGATTGCTGTCTTGCTTATTTTTTGCGACGTGTGCAAAATGTTGTGGTCAATATATGGTGGATCCTCACGGGATATTGATATTACTGGTGGGTATTTGGGATGAGGCCCTATTTAATGCCCTACCCTAATTTATTTATTGGACAATTAATTAGTTATAATTTGTTGCTCATTCTGGAGGAAATGTAGGATTATTTAATAATTTTATTTTTGTTTGACTTTCACTTCATTATTAATTATTGATAAGTGACTACAGTCGACAAAAACCCGAATACTACGCGAGTTAAGAGCCATCCAATCTATTTCGGCAGTTAGTAGGTGGCAGGTCTTCACCACCACTTTACCTCTCCACGAAGCTTAGAGTCAGGATGCAATGGAGGATAGAACGAGCTAGTAAAACAGAGCAGACTACGCAAGATTAGTGTTCCATGACGATCCTTAGTAACCTTTTATTATTATCTAATGTGCGAGCGTCTTGTAAAATAAATAATATTCCTCCCTTTACAATTCACTGTAATATTTGGTCACATATTCGTTCAAAACGTTCAGGGTCTTCTACAAAAGTCAGACATTCCATGCCTCAATCCTAAGAACAATTATTAATTTTATTTTTAGTATTTTTGGGATTTACTTTTTTTATTTAAAATGCAATCAAGTTTGCAATAGCCTCCATATTAAAAGACTAGAATAAATGCATAGTTTTTTCTTTTTACTTTCTTTTTAATGAAAGATTGATGAAACATTTGGTACGTTATTTTTACCTTCTTTTTTTTATTAGCAATAATCCGTTACCCTACTAACAACACTAACCTTTTGACCTCATTATAAATATATTTACACATCATGTACTAAATTGTTTTGTTTTTTTAGATTCTTTTGGGTTCTTCTAGAACGAGATATGTTAACTATATTTTTAAAATTAAATTACAGATGGTATTTATTTGGCGTTATTTTCTTTCTTAATTTTGAATTTTTCTAAAGGTTCCTATACAGTTCGAGGCCATTGTAAATTCTTAACTTGGACACCTTCAACTTTTTAATATCAAAAGTCATAAAAATAGGGGCTAAACAACCATTATATGTTAAATGATGATTGCAGAGTAATATAATTGTCTTCTTGCATTCATTTTATGCTATTTTAATTAGTTCTTTGAAATGATAAAATAAGGCTCACTGATTATTTTTATATTCAACCTTGATCCTCTTTTATTTGATTTTATGTACGTTGATCGATAAATCCTACCTTAAATATAAATAAATCTTCCTGAAATTTAGATGATTCTTGCTGAGCCCAGGAGGCACCACAGCCCCACAGTGTCAGGTGGTGGTTATAGACAGTGATTTATAGGGCACAAGGTATGATCGAAGGATGCGGATAAACCCAGCTAAACCACCAGTTTTGATACATCGGTACAATCTACCAATGTCTACATTTCCGTACAAATGACACTTTCAGTACCTTGGAACTAACGCAGTCCAGGCCAACGACGACCCTAGGTGCTACGATTTGGAAAGGGGATTTTCAGTGACCCAATAAAATTTTTTTAATAAAATTATTGTCGGAAATAGCTTGGAAGAGTCTGACTTGGTAGACAAGGAGGAGAACTTCAGGGGCTTTCACGTCTTTGTTGAGAGCTGGAAGAGCTATAGAGGCCAGGGCACTTGACCATCTCCAGGAGAGTGTTGCAGGATGAGGAGCAGTCCTAGCGGGGAAGTTCGTGATACTTCCAAGATGGAGTGGAGTTAACGTGGTCCATCGTTATGTAATGACGCCTGGGTCACGGATCCCATGTTAGGGGACTACAAGAATTTGTAGTCAGTTATTAACTCCCAGTTAAAAATGTTTTGCTAGCTTAATTGTATTGTTTTCTAATAAAAATAATAAATATAAATAATAATAATAAAGAAATATAAAAGGTTTCCCAGAATTAACGCAATTTGATTTAAATAGAAAACACAGTTTTTAGTACTTTTGTTATTATTTTTTTATTGAATTATTAAGTAAATAGGATAGGGTTATTTATGGAATAACACATCGGGCAAATGGCCCCCACGACTTTGCTGCCGCACATACGCACTCTTTGGTCGAAATTTTCCATGACCATTTGCATAAATGTCGTTGAATTTAGTTGATGCTGCGTTGAATTTTATCTTTTAATGGATGGGGTGATGTGAGCTTGTTGCCATACACCTTTGACTTCAAATAACCCCATCAAAAGAAATCTAAAGGTGTTAAATCATACAATCTAGGGGGCTAATTCTGATCACCGAAACGAGAGAGCACACAACCTGGAAATATCTCATGCAGTATTTGAATTGTTTCATGGGCTGTATGGCATGTGGCACCATCAATATCATCCAACTTCGGCACAAAGAACTGTGTTATCATGTCGCGATATCGAGCACCAGTAACAGTCACTGCTTGACAGCCTCATTTCCAAAAAAGTATGGTCCAATGATGCCTCCAACCTAAAATCCACACCAAACAATGACACTTAGTGGATGCATTTGTTTTTCGACAATCACATGTGGGTTCTCCGAACCCCAAATGCGGCAATTTTGTCGATTAACAAAGCCATCAAGATGAAAATGTGCCGACCATATTTTGTATAAAATTTGCAAACTGCGGCCGCCAAACTTTCAGTATTTTTGAGATAATGTTCAACAATAAAGATACGTTGTTCTATCGTGTAGCGCTCTATTTTCACTAACCCTCAACTGTTGTCAGCTATCAAATTGTTTTATGAAATGTTGCCAACACTTTACTGCACAAATAGCGGCAAATTCAAATCTTGCGTTAATTCTGGGACACCCTTTATAAGTGAAATATAAAAAACATATTTAGAGAAAAAAAAAATGGTGAAGCTTACGATCCTTGAATTTTTTTTTTATCCCACCTCTTATCCAGAAATAATAGTATTTTCGTCACTATATTTCCAAAATAACAAGGAATTTTCTATGTTCTTCTTTGAAGCTGTTTGCTGTAGCCCATAAAGTGCACCAGTGAGCTTTAGTGGCAATGAAGAGAGACAAGGAATACATTAAGAGGAAAGCCCCCTATTTAGTTCCTCTCGAGAACGTGTGGCTAGCCTTGAAGTGCCTGAGCCTAGACCTGTCTGTTTAATGTTTCGGCCTTGCCGCTCCTTGCTGAACTAATTTGTATTTCTCTATAATTGCTATCACACGTGCAATAGAAAGTATAACGAATCAACAATAGCTCGTAGAGTTATTGGCAACATCCCAGAAAGAGATTGAACTAGTTGATCCGTTATTTTGACAAGTCTTACTGCCTTCCAAATATCATGCCTCCAAAAAAAAATTGGAAATATCGAATACAATGAATACGAATAGTAATTATATTATAATAATTATTTATAAACAACATGAAATTTGTTAATAAGGATGTTGATTTGATCTCTACTCTCTATTATTTTTTTTGTATTACAAACTAATTAATGACACTTAGACACTTAAGTTTGATGGAAAAGGCTACAGTTTTCTTCCAGTGAAACCTCTTCGAAAACGTTCATGTCTCTAATTTGTAAATGCCTCACCTTAATTTGAAATACTATTTCGGTGATTTAAATTCACCATTTAAACAAATGAAATTTTAATTACGTTCTAGAAAAATATGATATAAATATTTATTTAAATTATCAAGAACCTGATTTCTATGGTTGGCTAGCTAATGTTTTTTTTTTTAATATATTCGATTATTTATTTAATATAACCGTCTTTAATATTTTCTTTAATATAACCAGGTAAAATATCTTAAAAAGTCTTTGATCTAGGACTTGAGAAATGTGAAAAGTTATAAAAACGATCCCGACCTGTTTCACGCATAAATGTTTTCTTTAGATCTAGTTTTAGTTTAATAAAAATCTGATCGTCGTATTTCGAGATGTGTAATATAAGATATACAATTTCAGAATTATTGAATAATTTGTGGAACTTCTGTCTTATTTAAGAGCTTATAGACTGGCAGCCGTTAAGTCGATTAGCCCTTACTTGAATGAAACTAGAGCCTCCGCCATCGGGCTTAACAATAAAATCCGCCATTTGTGTTTTATAGTTTCTTTATTCACCTCCTCATCGTCATATTTGCCATTGCAACGCGAGATCTCCCACCTCAAGGACAAGGACATGGTTCAACGACATATCTACATTATCTCTTATCTTATCTGGGCCAATGGTGACTTTTAGCTTTAGGCTTTTTAACCATTGGCAACTTTTAGAGACAAAACTAACATCAAATGGTGCAACTTATATTTTATGTACCATCATGACCACTCACTGTAGCTGCTAATGTAATCGTTTGACATTTGAGCTAGGCAATGAAATTTTTTGAGGTCTACTTGATGATTCTTTGTCTTCATTCCTTGGACATGACCTGGCCCATTAATCTTTGTCCATCTTCAATTATTTTCAACTGTTGTCTGAAGGTTTTTCATAACTTTTTCCAGTAGTTCATTTCGTTGCTTATCTTAATTGCCATAATGTCTATCATCTTTTGTTGGGTGGTAATTAGTTTTGTTCTAAGCAATTGATTGATGGCCATACATGACATCCATACTGAGGTAGTGAAACCTTTGTAAAACTTGTTGGAATTTGGACTTTCAATTCGACTGATGATTATAATATATATGCTATTGCTCTATTTATTCCGAAGCTGAGTGAAACAAATTAATAACGCATGCGCGATAGCAGCCTATAGGCTTTTGAGTAAGTAAACTGCGCAAATGAGTCTTCCATGGTTCATTTCATTGAAATGCTTATGATCACACAGATATTTCTATTTGCTGTGTAGTGATTGTTGTTTTTATAACCTAATGACGCAAACAATTCTACTGGTAAATATTTGTTTTGATGTTTTCTAGTGTCGTGGTCATTCTGGAAGATAAACAGAAAGAAACGGGACGTAGGCTCCAGTGCTTTTTAAAAAAATACATTTTTTTTCCATCCAAATGTGTTTTTTTATGTTTTAATGTTTAGTTTGTTTAGTTGCAGTTTTCTGTTTGTCACATCACCTTTGACTTGAAAGAAAATCAATAGTTGAGTATGGTTACTCTTAAACTTCTTTCAAGTATACTAAATGTAAGAGTAGTTCTTTGAGCAAAATCAATAAATAATTAAAACAAGCAGCCTGACCACTCATGGTTATGAATAAAATCTTCATTGTCAAATTTACAATAGTTCTTTTCGTTATTGTGTACGTATATTACTTTGATTGGTATTTTTATAGTTTCTGTGTATAAAAAATACATGAAATTTAGTATTTCCTTAACAAGACTGACGAATTAATTTTATTTTGCAGGTGTAAAAATGAAACTATAAATTGCTATGTTGTTTGATGTGTTACTTATGTCAAGAAATAAATTAATAAACTCCTTAATATCTCTTTTCAGTTAAAATTTCTTTATTCCCAGCCAGTTTTCTGTTTGTCACATCACCTTTATCAAGACTTGAAAGAAAATTGATAGTTCAGTATGGTTGCTCTTAAACTTCTTTCAACTATACTAAATGTAAGAGTAGTTCTTTGAGCAAAATCAATAAATAATTAAAACAAAACAACCAAACTGACCGCTCTTGGTTATGAATAAAATCTTCATTTAAGTACCCATAAATTTTAATTTAGGGAAGAATAGAATTAAAATACCTAACCACTACAGAACTATTATGCAACATAGAAAGCAGTATATAAAAAAACGTTTATTTATTTTTTTTTACTAAAAATGAAAGATTGATTATTTCATATCGGTTATCAATTGTTATAACATAATGGCTTGAATATTCTCAGTTGTTACGCAAAATCAGTCATATGCAATCGTTTACGTAATACATGATAAATCTTCTCAGAATCTTTGCCTCCCAAAGCAAGTCGACCAATATAATTTTTAAAAACCTCTTGACAAACAATAGTTCTTTTCGTTATAGTGCACGTATATTACTTTGATTGGTATTTTTATAGTTTATACACAATTATGTATATACAAAATACTTGAAATTTAGTTTTTCCATTACAAGATTGACGAAATTCATTTTATTTTGCACGTATAGAAATGAAATTATAAATTTCTTATCATTGTTTATATGTTCATTTGAGTAAACAGTGTAAGCTTCCTCAATATAGAAATGTTTTTTTTCCCCATGATAATTAATCAATTGTATTTCTTCAAAGTTGACAATACAATCAACGATGAAATTTTAGTAATAATAACTGACTGAAATAAATTATTATACCATTCAAACTACAAATTAAGACTAAATAAGCGAAATTGAAATGTTGAATGTGCGATTATTTGAATACTAGATAAGTATTTTTCCTTAGTCTAAATTTTTTTTTGTCTAATTCGTATGATTATATATTTTATTTAAGGTTTGAGAGTTGGGACACCTGTTGTTATTTTCTGTACACAGTTTATTTGACAAATGGTTGTAAATCATTTGAGCTCAAGAGCTATTTATTTAAATTGGTTGGTCATCAACTTTCAATTTATAGAATATTTTTAGGCCTATTTCACGACTATATATTAACTTTTGTATTTGGACTTCAAAGTGATTACGCGAGACATCGAAAGTGCTCGGGTTAGTAAAATATCAAAAAATAATATGAAAAAAGAAGATATAATGAAATGTCTGTATATATATGTATGTGTAGTTAATGTTTGTCAGCTTTCAAATTCAAAAAAAAAGGTACTAAGAAACAAGACGTATGAAAGTTAGAGCTAGAATGTTTATTTCAAGTCTATAATCCTGTATATTTACATTCGGGATGTTTACATACCGACCTTCGAGGATTAAGGTTGGATATTGATGCTGCCCGGAGCTTAACTTGTATGTATGTATATGGGTAATTCTCACGAAATTCCGAAATTCTACATTACTGTGACTAGAAGTTTCACTTATTATTTTTGAACCATATGCGTAAATAAGATATAAAACACTTATAATGTCCGTAAAATCATTCCCTCACTATGTCCCAAGATACAAATTAAATCACTTTTATATTATCAAACAAACAAAAAAATGTTATAAAAGTCTAATTTCAAGTTTTTTCGATTAAAAATATGATAGATTAATGAAAAAAATCCTAATTTTGATTATAAAGTAAAGACCGGATGTAAAAAAATAAAATATACACGTGTCTCATAAATATAAATCATTCTCTCACATTGTTACTGACAATCGAAATATGAACGCATTTTTAATCAAACATGAATGCTACCATTAGTTTTTGATAGTTGGTAGTGCTGACAACTTATCAGTATGGCGAATTTAACGTGAGCCTGTTGGAGTTTGCGTTGCAAAAAAATATAATTAATATTTTGTTTAAATTACATTTTTCACTGTCATTCCCCCACATCCTGGAAAAACAAAAGGTAAATACTTTAATCGTTAGTAATTACATAGATAAGTAGGCTTTTGGGAGTAATCAACTTATGCGAAACAACTTTTGGAAAGTGAGGTTATGTCACGAGTTTTTTTTTATTATTCTTTGTTTCATCATTCCCTCATATAAGTTTTTAGTGAGGGAATGATTTTTAACAGGGTAAGCTTTTTTTTTTATTGTTTGGTTTAGCTAATTCTTGAATTGCTACTGTCTTGTTGTAGAGTCATATAATGCCAAGAAAAAAGAAGGTAAGCGAAGAAGAAGCTAAATTAAAAAAGAAGGAGTATGATAGGAAGCGTAGGGAGAAAATGAAATCTGATCCTGTAAATCTTCAATTTCACGGAAAAGATAGACTAAAATACCTAAGGAAAAAAGAAAAAGGCCAAGTAAAACTTACATCCACCATGAGTTCCAGAGAAAGAAGGCAAAAAAGAAAAAACTGGAAGAAACATAGCCAAATCTATAGAGACAAAAGAAAAAAGAAAAAAAGAAAAAGCGAAAGAATCTAGCAAAATTGTTAGACGAGACACTACCTCCTAGCCCAGGACCGGGTATTCAGGTTAGGAACCTGGCAGCTATTTGAAGAAGGCAGCAATTAAGAAGACGTAGAGGAAAACTTTATGCAAAAATACAAAATGTAACTAGGTTACAGGAAAGATTGAAAACTGAAATAAGAAATAAAGATAAGTTTCGTAAGAGATGTCAAAGACAAATCAAGAATGATCAGACGTCCCCTGAAGCAAAAGTTTCAGCACTCTTGAAGAACGTCCAAGATCCTGAAGTTGTAAAAAAGAAGCTTCTTTTTTCGGAAGTTACAACTAAACAACTAAAAAAACAGGTACAATAACTTGTAAGAAACATATTGAGAAGAAGCAATACTTTGAGATTATAAGACCAGATCTTTTGAAGAAGCATAAATTGTTGCACTTATCAAAAACGTTTTTCAGACACAACACATACAAAAAGAGCGGCTCCAGGAAAATAAATGCTAATTTTATGAAAGTTAAAAAAGATGTAGAAGATTTTTTGGAAAAAGATGAGAATTCCCGGATGTGCCCTGTAAAGAAAGATTTTGTTAGTTCTAAAGGAGAGGTAAATCAAAAACGTGTATTGTGTGACACAAAAAATTCCTGACCATGGTTAAATATAAAATAAGCTTGGCAACATTTTGTAGACTTCGACCTTTTTGGGTGACTTGGGCGAGCTTAAAAGACCGAGACACATGCAAATGTGATTCATGCTAATATTCAACTGATGTTAATTAAATTGTATGAAAATAAAGCATTGCTTTGCTGTAATCTAACAAGATTTCTAGCCATGATAACATGCAATGTCCATTCAACTAAATGTTCGTTACGAGAATGTGCGGGTTGTTCAAACAAGATGGTGGAATATTATTTTCCACATCGAAACCGAATAGTGACCTATCATCAGTGGATGTATGAAACTACATCCTACGAAAAAGATGGAAAGATGAAGACAGTACGAAAACCCGTTAAAAAAGCGATCAAGGTTCCACTGAGAAAACTAGTGCTGCAGTTAGAAGAAACTTTGCCTTTATTTTTTTAACATGTTGCCACGATAAAGCACCAGTATCAGACCATCTCAGAACTTATAAAGAATTTGACTGACAATGAAGTCCTTATTCATGTAGACTTCAGTGAGAACTATTGTTGCAAATATAACGAAGAGATTCAGGCAGTTCATTTTGGAGAGGCAAGATAACAAGTCACACTCCACTTATTGTATTTATAGTACAATGGATTACAGTAGTTGGAATATTTACTTGACAATGATACTGTTAAATCGCAAACTTTTTGTTCTTTATCGGATAATAACAGGCACGATACTGTGGCGGTATGGGCCCACTTAGAACCAGTTTTTAAATGGGTTAAAAATCAGAATTTAAACATTCACATAATACATATACTAAGTGATAGTCCTGTCAGGCAATATAAGAACAAGTTCATGTTCCATATTGTATATCGTCATATAAATGATTCATTTCTGGGTACGACATTTTTTTCATGGCATTATTCAGAACCAGGCCATGGCAAAGTTGCACCTTATGGCGTAGGTGGTACTTTAAAGAGAACTGCCGACAAAGCAGTAGCTGAAGACCAAGACATCGTAGATTTGAGTTCACTCAAAGACATTTTGTTAGCTAGATGTTCTTCAATAATCCTCTTTGAAGTTACCACTGCAAATATAGCAAAGATAAAAGACTTTGTTAAACAGTCACACACCATCACTGCATTCCGTGGAACTCAAAAAATTCGCCAATTTGTCTTTATTGGCAATCTCCTGGAGTTTAGAAGCCTTTCATGCTCTGAATGTGTAGGGAAGTGTAGACATTTTCACCTGGGGTATTACTCATCTTCAAATCCTTGCATTAAAAAAACAATACGTAGTAAAGTACAAACACGAACCAAGTCACATGGTGCACATTCATCGGATGATGTTATTTGTACAACATATAACAATTCCACTTATAATATAGGTGATCATGTCCTTATCAAGTGGGACGAAAAAGTTTATCCAGGGGAAATAATATCAGGTTTTGAGGATGGTGCTTTATAAAGTGTATGAAAAGTGGAACCAAATCTTGGAGATGGCCAATAATCAAGGATGAATGATGTCAGGAATCAAATTCATCAGAAGACCAGGCCACCAACATTAATCAAAAAGGGATGTTATTCCGTAAAGGAAATAGACTAAAATAGCTAACTGAGATGAGACTGTTTTAGTAACTATAAGATTGAATAGATAAAGAAAGAACTTTTTGTTGGTAGATTAAAGACTAAATAGTATAAAAGGAGAACTTTACTCTCCGTTGGTAAAATGGCAGTCAAGTTAATGTTGTACTACAGCAACTTTTTGATTTTCTGTTTCAGCTAATGTAAGAAAATAATATTTGATTACTAAATAAAAAAATAATCAATTTTATTTTCAAAGGTTTATAAATTGATTGTAATGGGCATTCCCTTCACATAAGTCGCCATTCCCTCGCTTTCATCCTCGTAAAACACGTTTATTCTAGGTACCACTATATAATTACAATCTTGTATCATCAGTACCAAAAAAATCATGGAAAATAAATACAGATTCATTTCAATATTATTTGTCAGTTTATGATAAAACCAAATTATTCATGAGAATTATCCATATTATGTATATGCACAAAACAACGGGCAGACATGAATAAATACTAGGATATTACAAAACTCCTTTTGCATGAAAACATTGTTGACTTTAAAATACAATATTTGACTCTTTAGTGTATGTTTGTTTGTATTGATTAATCCTTTATTAAACCATCTTACTCCAACCCTCTTTGTGTTTCATTTATGTACTACTAAATATTCCAACAATAATGCTCGAATTGTTTCAAAGAAGAAAATGTGATTCATGGTATTTTAAGGGACTAATGAAAATAAGGTCGAGTATGATGGTGTCAGCCAAAGAAATTCGTTCGGTGGAAGGAAGGTGTAGGGGTGGTGTATTGAAGTATGGTGGGAATACCAGTCTTCTAGATGCGCCTCAATTAGGCCGTCTTTCCGCCGATGAATTACTCGATAGAAAAAGTGAGGATCGAATACGACCACACGAGGAGTATTTTTTTTACTGTCTCAATGCAGTATATTGTTTAATAAACTAGTTTCGAGTAGAAACAACCTAATGTATTAGTATCAGAGTGGGTGTTGTTGTTATGAAGGCCAATAATGTTTTTTTATTATATATATATTAAACAATACAACGCATGTACACAATGACTAAATTGTCGTTGTTAATTATTAACTTGATTATCGGCAACTATCTTCTCCAGCAATGCCATACCCCCGACCATGGCCTGTTCCGGGTCCTTCCTCAACTTGGATATGGCCTGCAACACCGGTGTCATCATCCTGTTGAGCCCAGAGGACAAGCTCAGGTCAAAGTTGATGATGTCATTGACCACTTTCCCTAAATCGCCGAGCAGGTGCTTTACAGCCGATAAATCGATGATTGACCTCCCGCTTCCAGGCGGTTCGGTAGCCGCTTCGGTGAGTATAGCGATGGCTTCGGTGATGATGGCTGTGGCTTCAGTGATTATGGCGGGTGCTTCGGTGATTATGGCGGGGGCTTTGGTGCTAATTCCGGGGGCTTCGTCGACAGGAGTCTCTTCTACCGGAAATCCCTGTCCTGAATCATAACAGAAGAACAATAAGTTCATGTACCATCAAGTAACATCATGACATGTGTAGCAACCGCTAACTACATAAGATAAATCACCCTATACTCTATTGTATATATATTGTAAACTGGTTATAATATGTTGTCAATTAATTTAATCAGATGCAAATAATATTTACAAACTATAAGTCAGATCAGTGTAAATATTGTTAACAATAAAAGACTCAGCTGCAAAAAAAAATAGTTCAGAGGCCCTTGAAGCGGGATTCAGGTAGCTCCTGGTGCTGGGTGGGTCCTGGTCTAGAACATTCAAGCGTTATCGAAGCCTGCAATGAAGTTGGTCAGAATAAAACCTCACCCTATTGGCTGGATGCGATTGGCCAGAATAAAACCCCCACCCATTGGCTACTTGGGGCTATATATACCCCCTAGTTTTAGCCGACAAGTCATTCTAACTACGGCTCTCTGGACTGGTACTTGCAGCTGCACTGATGTTTCTAGATTTGTCTTTCTCATTTATGAAAACCTCTACATCTCTCTTTCCTAACCTAGCTATGTTTTAGACCGGCCTTGTCAGACCCCACACTTTCCTAGTGGGATTCTCTCCCTTCGTCTCGCTAAAACTAGCACCTCCTTGGAAGAGATTTCTTCCTTGCTGACGACTGTCAGCTAGGGTCTTACGAACTTAACCTAGAAGTGGAAAAAACTTTAAAATATTGAGCGATGTTTCTATGGAAATTGTATGAAACCTCGTAGAGTCAAAAAGATATGCAACGTTTTTATGGAATGCATTATAGCGGTTTTATTTTAAACTGTACAAATATATGTGTTTGGTATCATTCTTTTCAGATTTTATCCAAGTTATGCCCAATAATGTTGGAATTCCGAATTTGTAAAGGAATGGCTAGAATCGACACTATTTGAATTATAAATTTGTACGATTTATTTAATTTGTCGAATAAATAAAATTGAACCGGTACACCGTGATCCCGGGTTCCACGGGGAATCACGAACGTGACACAATGACTAGCTTACGAAAAGAAATAGTCGAGAACTGTTCTCTTTAACATTATCTTCACCTTTATTAGTTGTATCCATAATATTCACTTTCGTGTACCAGGCATAAGAGATTCCCAAGGATATTAGTCGAGCTAGTTTTGTTCGCGACTGCGTATCCTTGAAAATAGAGCACAGTTTTACTTATTACGATAATTTGTCTTATCTAGTTTGTTCATGCCAAGGCATGGTGGCCATTTTAGGCATCATTAGCAATTCATAGATATTTCCTTTCTTACTATTAGCAGCATAAAAAAAAAATAATATGTAATAATATTAGTAGCATAGATCATATGTGAGATCTGTGGATGTGAAAAATTATATTTTTTAAATCATAAACCCATACTAATCTGGAAGTATATTGTTAGCTTTGGATTAAGATATAAGTAGATGGATTTGTTAGGATATAATCACATATCGATGAATATATATTGTTAGATTTTCACCGATATTTTTAATGGATACGACGCTTTGTCATACTTCACATGTATGCATCAGGTTCTTATGTAATATGGTTGGTTACAGGGTGGGATTGAGATCACATCTCATTCGCTTCCTCCAACCATCTCATACCAGGTAGGACCTGGTTCAACGATATCCCAGCAAATACATTCACTCGAACACTTCTTCGTTCCTGTACCTCGTCTGTTTCTCCGCTTTAGAGGTTGAGATCTATATACGTGAAATTAAATGAGCAGGCCCCATTTTATGATCTGGCACCCATGCATATCAGCATAACATTTTTATGCAATTATTAGAAATAAAATTGATTATAATTTGAAAAAAAAAAGTGTTCGCCAGTTTTGAGTGATATTTCACTCTTTTCAGCTATATCACCAACAAATTTACTTGTCAATATTTTATATTTTTGCAATTTTTCACATTCATTTAAAAAGCTATTTTTAGTGGCCGGTGTTGTTTGTAAAAAATATTTTTGGTCAAATATACACCAGATAGGAATTGCTTTTGCCAGCCTGCTTCAGTGAAGACCGGACTTCTTGGGACAGCCCTTGATGTCACACACCATTAATGTACCCTTGATGTCACATCATTGATGTACCCTTGATGTCACTGAGTAAAGCAGTTGATGTTTCCTACATTGTTAAATAGAAATTATTTCCATGTTCAAAATTACCTCAAGGAAATTGTATTACTGTAATTTTCCGGCTTAATGCACTGTGTAATAATCCAATCATGCATCAATCAGAGAGATTATTTACTTTACTTCCTTGGCGGATGAATAAGTGGGGAGGGGCTGTTTATGTCTCTGGAAAACCCAAGAAGAAACTAGGATACGTAAGGTGTGTAAGGACAAACAAAATGCATATGCGTAATTGTTAAATAACACTGGGGAAGGGTAAAAGACGAAACTACTGTTATTACTATTGGGTTGGCAAGAAAGGGATTTCGGTCTGCGCCAGTAGATAGAATTCTGTTTATTTCGCTATTCATTTGTTAATGTTAGAATTTGTTTCTTTTGAGATTTGGTAGTCGATACCTTTAGGTTGCTTTAGAAACAAATTCCGTGTAATTTTGTTTACAACTGTCAGTTTACGGCAAAAATAAGCATTTTCGACACATTTTACTTTTTTATATTCATAAAGGCATAGTAGGTGGCTGAGGCTCACAAAGATATATGTGAATTTTGTGGTGTTGATTGTTTAATAGAACGCGCGTGTCAGAATTGGTATAAAAAATTTCGTTCTGGAGATTTTTCACTGAAAGATGACCAACGTTCTGGTCGACTTTCTGAAGTGATGATGACGGAATGAAAGCCATAATTGGATCGAATCGTCATATAACTGTGCGAGAGATTGCACAACAGTTAAATGTATCACACACAACAATTGAAAATCATTTAAGACGTCTTGGACTTGTTAAGAAGCTCGATATTTGGGTTCCGCCACGACAATGCGAGGCCTCACACATCTTTAGCAACACGTACGAAACTATTGGAGCTTGGTTGGGAAGTGATGTCGCATTCCCCATATAGCCCGGTCCTTGCACCATCGGATTATCATATATTTTTAAAATAATTAAGTTTACAAAACTTCTTAAATAGTAAAAATTTCAGTAATAAAAATGACCTCAAATCGCACTTGGTAGAGTTTTTTGCTGATAAGGGCCAGAAGTTCCATGAGCGCCGGATCATGAAGTTACCAGAAAGATGGCAAAAGGCCATCGAAATGAATGGAATATTTTTGACTGATTAAAGCATTTTTTGTATAGAAAAGGTTTTATTTCACACTAAAAACCCGAAATTACTTTCTTGCCAACCACAATACAAATTAAAAAAAATATAATATAAAAAAAAACAATACAATAAAAAATCACTATTATAAAAAATGGACATTCTTTTAGGCTCAGAATAAAAAAAAAAAAATGGCCCTGGGTAAAAAGGTTGACGTGGTACGACAGACGTTAGCGATAAGTGCACGTTATAAATAATGTTTCTCGAAACTTGTAAACATAAAATATTTCATGTTAAATCCTTGTCGTGCCAGGATGTTTTTGCTGATGTTTAGTTTCTGATATATCTTCCGGCAGTGTATTATATATGTAACCTATACTTCAAGAGTAACTAAAGGGCCAGTTAAATATATTTCACTTAATCAATTTAAATCCTGGAGTCACAAAATCATATTACAAATATATTTCACCATGAATACAACAATTTAACTCGACCCACTGGTTTGCCTACAAAGTGGTGAATAGATGGCCGTGAACCACAATCAGACCAATATGCTAAATAAAGGGGTCAGAGTTTCTGCTCCAGTCAAGTTATATTAAACCACCCTAGAATTCATAGTGTAAAAAAATTCTTATCTCTTAAAAATCTTATTTTAATTTAATTTGTATACTTGATTTAAAGTTTTATAATTAATCCTGTTCCAATGTGTGAACACCTAAATTGTCCTGAAAACAAAATATGATTTAAAAGTGATGAAAAATATTTATTGAGTTTTAAAATACATACAAGTGCACGTAACTTCCTGAAACTATATCCTATATGAAGACACTAGAAGATGGTTATCTTATTTTTAATGTTAATTGTCAATTTTCAAACAGGTTTAATGTTCTTATGAGTTGTTGAAAATATATTCATGTTTGATGATTCAAAAACAAAACGAAAATGCCGTTTTCATTACTAATCAGTGAAAAATATTTTTAAATGAATGTAGATAAGCATACAGTAAACAGACCTTTATAGAACAATTAACAAACAAACAACAGATAGCTCCTTCAGTTAGACAAGCTCAGCTAAACACTTAGAATGTGAATTTGTGAAAGTGTTTCAAAATTAAATTTCTTGGTATTAACTATTATTAATTTTCAGATAATTGATTTCAACTCGGTCAGCGTTACACAATTTCCATGTGGTTAATTCAGAAATAATAATTAGTTTAATTTGCACAGTAAAATTATGAATAAAGCGTCCTAATATGATGCCCTCCATGTGTGACATGAAATCAGTCCGGTTGTTTATCAGGATTCTTTGCTGACCTACATCCTGCTTTTTTTTTAGTCGACATTTATAACGCTTACGTTCTAATGAAGTGTAAATTTGTATTTCATTATTTATTTTAATAATAATGATGATCATGTTTAGAATTTTCAATTTATTAGTTTAATCACTGAGAAGCAAAAAAAAAAAAAATGCCCACCCTGGAGTATTTGTAATGATTTTCAATCGATTCGTTATTAACGTCTCCACATACTTTTAGAATAAAGAGCAGGTCATATGAAACATATTAGAAAAATAGTAGAAAGAGTTACCTCTATGTAGCCGGCTCAATCAAAATTAATTCAATCCGAGCTTACAAATTAATCCCAGGCCAAATCATAACTCCTACTCCACCATACTTCTTTCTATGTGAAAAGGCCGTATACCACTCGTTAGTTCTTCTCCGAACTCTCTCCGGGTGTAAGGTGATCACAGACAAAACCGTGATTCGTTATATGAAAAGAGAATTTTCCCCCAATCCTCCACGGTGCAGTTAATGTGTTGTCTGGCAATATTTAGTCGAGCTGTCTTATGCATTGGTTGCAATTCTCGTCCAGGCTCCATGCGTTGGAGATGTATGTTTGGTTATGCGTGGCCTTATACAGCAAGAACCGTTTTAATGATTCGTGGGAATACAATGTTAGTAGTGGACCAGATCTACACCTGAACGTCTATGGGATAAGTTGTCCAAGGAAACTAAAGAGGCGTCCAATTGTTTAGGAATTATGGGCTGTCCAACAGAAGAATACGAAAATATCCCGCAGGAATTTATTCAAAACCTTATTAGGTCAATCGCCAATCGAATATAAGCCGTAATAAACTCAATAGGAGGAAACATATCAAAGAGGCCTAATAATTTAAAATTTTATTAATTTAAAATTACTTAATATCACTATTTATGTAATTTATCCTTTTAATATTCCTAATACGTTTCATATGACCTGTTATTTATTCTAGAATTATTTATAGAGACGTTAATAACAAATTTATTAGAAATCAGTACAAATACTGAGGGGTGGCCAATTTTTCCCCTCTCAGTGTATATTTACTCATTGAAATAAAATATTTGTGTAATCTATTTGAAGAATTTTTAAATTCTGCTAATTTGGTTAGAATCCTGGTTTTTTTTTTAGGATTCTAATTAGGTTAGATTTCTATTAGGATTTCTAACAATGATCACAACCCTTCAGTTCTCTAGTAGAAGTATAAAATAACCTCTAAGTAGTTTATAAAATAACACAGTACACTACTAAAAAGATACAGAAATATTATATTGTTATTTATGTTGGTACTTGTATATTAAACGCGTCACCTTTTCGTGGTAACAAGCAACAAAGAACAAATATCTCTTCAATTTGTTTGCCTAAGAGAGGTTAAAGCATTGCTGTCAAGATGATGCAATTTAATACCTAAGTATAGTCGTTCCACGACAAGTTGATACCGGAACAATCATCTTGGAGTGAAAATGTTTGGTGAGCAGGTAGGTACATACACTGCCACAAAAGGCTAAAGCTAGATCGAGATCGAACAATACCTTTACTGATAATGAAACCTATTATCTTATGCTGCTCTTAACAATGTTTCAACACTTTATTATTAATATTATTTATTCAAACTTTATTATTTATTAACAATTAATAAATTAATATTTTACGCGTCTTGCTCTGGCAATCGAATCTTGAAGAAAAAAAAATCAGAAGTACAGGAGAAACCGTGTACCTTGTTTTTAATGGCAGAGTGAGAACTCTTAGAAGAAGCTAATGTGTATGAAAAATTACTGATTTGTGGGCAAGCATTGCTGTTAATGAACTTTACCTACAACCAGAACACACATACTTTTCTGGGGAAATTTTCACACTTTTCTCATCTCATTTTTCATTCAATAATCTAATCGGTTTCTCATTCATACTCAAAAAGCTTCTTATATTAATTTTGGCTCTTACTGTATCACTGAAGGCTAAGTATAAATAGGAAATTAGTAAGTTATTAAAAGCAAAGTTATTTAGTGGCATGTAACTTTTGTTTTTTTTAATAGCTATTGAAGACAAAAACCGTGGTAACGTTTGTAACTTTTATGGATTTTTCAAGAGCAGTCTACTTCAATGAGATATTTAATACAATCTAGTCTATAGCCATATTCATAATCTTTAAAACGTTATCATTTTATACGTGTTTTCATTTTATACGAGGCATTCGCATTAAAACGATCAGTTATAAAATCGTCTAAAAATGAATCATAAAATATGTTATTTATAATTTACACGTATCCACTTTGAACATTTTGAAGAGTGAGTTAACAAGGTTTTGGGGGGGGGGTGCAAATAGGGGCAATTCTATGGGTGCTTTTGTTGGGTAAAGGCAGAAAAAAGTGCCTTGTGGTTGGTGTAAATGTCATGAAGATATTTTTGGTTTCCAATCCCGAAAGGGGCAGTAAATATTTCTTGAAATGAGACATAGAAGTTGGTCGCTCATAATCGAATGGCCCATCTTTTCTGTGCCTTAAATCGGGGTAACAAGGGTTCGAAACGCACCATGAACCAGTCTTGCTTAAACACTTTTACCTCTGAAAATTTCATTTAAAAATGCCTAAATATGTAATTATACGGAATGAACTTAGGGAAGGCAACTGTGGTCCATGGAATAACACAACAGATCCTTTGGCAAAGATACTAAGTACCTGCAGATAGAACTGCGCAAGCGGCGAGCAGGTGTAGAATCGGCCTCATCCCAGCTGTGAGATCTCCAGGTGACTAAAACTCTCGCATGTTACTCCTCTGCCTATTATATATAATAGTATCCTTCTCGTTTATCCCCTTCCTTTGTTTATCATTTCTCCCTTTAGTGCTGTTTCTTTTGACGTGACCTACAAAAGATACGCTCATCTTGTTAGTTTGAATTGCTTTAATAATTTTCATGTCAGTTGCATGAACACGTTTCCGATTCCGAAAGAAGGTAGTAAATAAGCTTTACTAGGGTGTTTTTTTTCCTGGAAAACTAAATTTATTAGGTCAGGTAAAATGGTCTATTTTTTGACGCTATAACTAATAAATACAAAAGTAAGGCGACATACACGAAACTAAAAAAAGATCTACCCGTTTTTATAGGCGAAAATACGCGTATTATTTACTATAACGTTTTAAAATTGAAAGGAACCAAAAATGAATGACTATACAAAGTTAATGAACAACCGGAAATTTATTAAAAGACAATACCAGTAAGTAATAAAGGAAGGAAGTAGCAGTGAATAATAAAAAATTTTCTAATTGCATGTACTATATTTTGCAAGGAATGTGAATGGCTCGATTTGAAACATGAAGAAGACCCAATGCTCATTGACCCTGAAGAGCTCCGATTTATGGAGGTGACTCAGAAGGAGACGACTAGCATTCAAAACTCGTTTTTAATAGCCTACAATTTCTAGTGATTTACCATATGTTTGTCCCCTATTACATCACTCATTCTTTACCACTTAAACTGTATGTTACTTACTATTTTTATTATTTACTTATTTGACTACTTACTAGTACTGTCTTCTAATAAATTTTCGTTGCTCATTAACTTTGTTTAATCATTCATTTTTAATTCGTTACAATGGTAAAACGTTATAATTTACAATACATGTATTTTCGTCTATAAAAACTTATAGTATAACTTTTTTTTATGGAGGTTATTGTATCGTCATGCTTTCATTAGATTCAGCGTGAAAAAATACTCAAAATACATGCGTCACTTGCCTAGATTATACCGAAACTATTTCAATTTCAAAACCCACATTACCACCTCCCCACCCCCCAAAAAAATGTTTATGGACTCTTTTGATAGAATTGAAAAAAAAACAATGGGCAGGACTTGCGGCAGAGGGCAAATGTAGCGAATCAAAAAGGCTTTTTGAAGTAATTTGTCTAAATATGTCAAAAAATAAAGATACATTCAAATATCTGATGGGGTTTCTATTCCACATTACTTATGGGCCTTAATTTAAGTCACCTGTTGTCACTAAAGAATCTTTTCATGATCTATGTAACCACATTATCTGCGTGCCAATTTATTTATTACCTAGGTTGTAAATAAGTGAGATCGCCAACTTTACGAGATAAAGTCGATCAAGGTTGTCGCTGTAGTCGACAGATAACGTTGTGTTATAATTTATCAACTTTCATGTAAACCCGATTAGTTAAGTGGGCCTTTTTGGGAATAGGGACCCCTGATTGTTTTTAATCATTTCTCTAGTCTATTATCTGTAAATGAAAGGTTCAGGGACAGTGTTTAGTAAAAGATGTTTTAAAATTTGAACATATTTATTCTGTTTCGCCATAAAAACTCACTTCTTCTTGTATCATGTTCTTTTTTGTTTCTTGCCTTTGCTTGTGCCTATTACGATTCTATTCGTTGTGTATGACTACCTGTGGTTGGATTGTCGGGCTCGGGTTTGTTACCTGAGTATCCCCAAAGTGGGGAGGAGACGCCCGCCACGGGCTAGGTTCACTACAACCTCTTAGCCGCCGTCCGGCGAGCGCCCAGAAAGAGATAGAGCGGGTGGACCTATGGTATTTCACCCTGGCTGCCGACCTAGTTGACGGCCTTGATTCGCTTTGATCTGACTCCATAAGATCTTTAGAAGGTGTGTGTGCCCCGACAAAGCACTACGTTCAGGAGAAGAGGTACAGGGTAGGTTTATAGGTAGCTTACGTGGTCTTGGAATGACCACGAATTAACACTCGGTATCTAAGTGTAGGCGAAAACCGTCCGGATCCCAAAGGTGATTGTGAACCGGAGAGAGGCAGGCGGCTAGAGAGGAAGTGGGGATGGGCCCCCACTCCTCCCCCTACTCTCACTGACGTCATAATCTTTATTAACATAATGAAAAAGAGATACATTTTTTCTGATATTATTTGATGATAAAGATACAAGGTCTGATACGAGAAGAGGGTGACTTATAATTATTTGTGATTAAGAGGTGGCCACAAGAGGGATCTACGAAATTTTGTGAATGATTCACAGTGAAATGCTGGTAATTCATTCTTGGTATGTTAATAATGTGGGCGTAGGATGCCCGCATGTCAGATATAATGGTTGTACCGGGGTGAATTCATTCCGATATTGTTTTCAGTAGTGTTTCCGATGTACGATCTGGCACGCAATACATGAAGCATTGCTTATCTTCTCAACAATCACATCCGAATACCCATTGATTAGGATAAATTCTACCAACGTGATTTTTGCGCCGAGAAAAACTCGATTCCACTATCTCAACTGTTTTCCCTGGCCCTCCGATCTTTCTGAATTTTTTTAATAAAAGATCTGCGCAAACTTCTCGAAACATATTTTTCCAGTCTGTAATAGTATCGGTTGCTAATCCTAGTTCCTCTTGACAAAATTTAGTAGATGCATATTCTTTTGTCCAGCAGTATAGCAAAATAACAAATTTATTAAATGGCAAATTACTGTTTTCCAAAAATGTTCCTTTTCTCAATCCAAAGGTTTCTTTGCACCCTCTCACGTTGCATCTCCATCTATCCTTTTCGCCTTGATAAAGTTTCATTTGATGGCCATTAGAACACATTTTTTCACTTTGCAATACCAATATGTAAAATTTTGATCAAAAAGATCAAATGAAAATCATTTTGGCCTAGCAGTTTCTATAAGCTTCTCCCTACAGATGTAGACTGTTATTGTAACCAACGGTTTACGTGAATGAAAAGTTACGAATAATTGTTCGTCGTCTTCAATATGTTTCTTCAGCCTAAATCTGCAACCTAACAAACAATGTATACTATAGCTTAATATCAATCGGATATATAACGAAATTAAGAAATTTTTAGATAACTTAAAGAATACTTTTAAAATGAACTTAATAATAAGCAGTTATACGAACGAGTACTGTATATGCCCATGGCTACTGCCACCTGTATAAACTTGAGAAATTTGAACTTTTTATTGAATTAAATTATTTTTATCGTTAACTATTTATTGAAACTAAATAAATATTACAGCATTAACATTGATTAAAAAAAATATCTCCAATATTGGTACCACCCCCAGGTATAATGTATACATATGTGTGTGTGTGTGTGTGTGAGAGAGTTAATGTCCGTTGGTAATGATTTGATAGAATGAGAAAGAGGGAAACGAACTGACACACTTGAACTCAAGAGAAAGGCTAACTTTTATTATTCCGACAATCCTACACATATAGGATCATGGGTTATTTACACCCCATGATCGTATTTATTTGCAATACAGTCATAGTCCTAACTTTAACTTGTGTAGTACAGTATATATATATACTGTCTATCTAATTCTAATAGATATAATAAAAATAAATAATTATATCTATCTCATAAATCAATAATAACTTCAAGTTCCATACAAATGATTAGGCCAGGTGAACAGCTGTTTGGCTTCCTTAAGCCTCAGTTGCAGTTCACGGCCCGTGGAGATAGTTTGGGGGTTGGTACTTCTGTAGTTGTCCTCTTGTGGTCATTGTGTAACTACAGTGTTTTTACTTATTGTGTTGATATTCCAATGCTCATTGGTCAAGATAGTACTTTATAAAAATGTATCTTTATCTAAGTTTGATTTGCGATTAGGCATTTCAATTCACATTGATCAGCACAGAATAAACGAAAATCTGTTTACTTGGTTTTTAATAATTTTGACTTGGTAATTAGGTATTCTAATCAGTGGGGCAGGAAGTCTGGTGATGGGGCAGGAAATGCTCAGGGTCAAGTAGGGTGTGTCTGGTATTAGAGGTCTTGCGGCTGGTATGGGACGTGTCATCCTCAGGCCACATCGAAACTAGGTGGTGATATCACACAGATCAAGGAGCTGGCAGAGAAAGCTTAGCATGGGCAAGGACCAAAGAAAGAAACCTTTGAGGCAAGACAAGAGAAACTTGAGGAAAAAAAATCTAAGAACAGTTCTATCGCAGGAGAATGGAGTGAAAGTAGTTGTCGCAGGGTAGAGTGTGTTATGGTTTAAGCTTTGTAAGGTAAGGCACCATCTTACATAGTTTTGACCAAAATACTCTATCATGTGAGGCACCTTTGTCTGAGTTGCTCCAGTCCTTTGTTGAGAGCCGTCTTAGATTCTTTGCCCTCAAGTTTCTCTTGACTTACCTCACTGTTTTCTTCCTTTGGCGTTTGATTTTACTAGACACTTTCTGTCAGTTTTTCGATCCATGTGATATTGGCATCTAGTTTTGAAGCAATTTGAGGACGGGATGGGCTCATCTCAGTGACATTATTTTCAACACATGACACGCATGAGTATTTTTGAGCTCTGAACTTTATTTTTATCCTCATAGCAAGAAAGGGGATTCAGATCTTTTTGGGAATAGGGACCCCTGATTGTTTTTAATCATTGCTCTAGTCTATTATAAATGAAAGGTTCGGGGAAAGTGTTTAGTAAAAGATGTTTTAGTGTTTGAACATATTTATTCTGGTTGCCAAAGATTTACAATGTCATTTATTAATTGATTTAACAAATTATTACCGCTATTTCTGTTGCGCCATAAAAATTCACACAAATATTAGTCTATCAAACTTCTTCTTGTACCATGTTCTTTTTTGTTTCTTGCCTTTACTTGTGCCTATTGCGATTCTATTCGTTGTGTATGACTACCTGTGGTGGGATCTACGAAATTTTGTGAATGATTCACAGTACAATGCTGGTATGTTAATAATGCGGGTGTAGGATGCCCACATATCAGATATAATGGTTGTACCAGGGTTTATTATTCTATTTTCAATGTTTGGCCGAATTAAAAAACAAGAATACTTTACTTTCTGTCATATTGAATAGGTTATCAAATTAAAGATAATTATAATTAATATTTGATATGTCTTTTGTTTGTTTTTTTTAACTACAATTAAAAAAAAAACGTCATTAATATCGTGTTCGCAACTTTAACTCAACCCGAGTTTCATTTAAAGGTATAATATTTTGCATGGTAGTTCTATTTGATGTCCTAACGGAGCTAAACATGGATCAATGTCAAGAAAAATAATAAAGATAGTTAAATTAATTATTTGGTAATGAAAATAAAAAGAAATTATTAGCTAAAGAAAAAGAAGGGCCAGGATTCCAATCAGAGTCCCTCTTATCTCCGCCCAGGTACTGTTTCACCTGAACGTTTTGAACGTGAAAACATTTTGGGTCCATCAGTAAATATTGCATGCCAGAGGTATAATTTCTGAAAGTGAGTAAGGCATATTGGTTGAGCGGTAGCTTCTGACGCCATCCTAAGATCGATATGCTTGGCATTAATCATGGACTAAGCAGAAATCGCTCAGTTGCCAAAGTACAAGCTAAACCTCTCAATCCCTTTCTATAGTCGTAATGTTTAGGCTAAACTAATCTAACCCTAAACTAGAAGTAATAATCTGGTGGCTTACGTAATTTAAAATATTTAGTTTGGGTTCGCTATCGATGGATATTTGTTCACAATCATTTTTATCTTAGCCCCAACGTCCACGCTCCCTTACCCTGTTTGGCTTTACAGGTAAAACCATAGCAGCAAACGGCTCCTTTCCTTTTTCTATCACATACTGTTCCCCTTCAGCCGGAGAAACAAATGAAACTGCTTAAAAAAACTGAGAAAACTTAGATTTTTCAGGGAAATTAACTGCGTATTAAACGATAAGATAAGAAAAATACTATAATACGCACAGATCACGTAAAAACCCTTCAGCAATCGGTGTAATTGAAAAGAACCTAAAAGAAAATCTAATTGTCTGAATTCTCCCTTCTTTGTCATTTAAAAGTAACTAATAACTATTCACGTCTCCCTTACTAAGAAACGATAAATAATCCAGGTGCGTCATTTAGAATCAATTTATAATCAACAGGTATTTCTATCTTAGCAATCATGTCGAGAATACTGATTGAACCATGTACGTATTTGTACGTCTATGGAGAGAAATGATGCATTTGGAACCTGTCCTCGGAGATAACCTTGTGCCTTCAAGTCTTGCTTCAGCTATTTACACTCTCATTCAAAGCTCGGGGATGGAGGGTATCATATCCGGAGGAAAATTCATTGAACACTTCACCCATAGTGTGCTTTTGGGCCTGTCAAGTGATTCGAGAAAAAAATCCTCTGTTAGCATATAATATGAAATGTTCATGTAATGTAGCGCCTATCATTTTAATAATGTGAAACGGAAAACAAAGTTTGACAAGCTTATTGGCATTCGAACCCTCAGTAGACTTTCCAATTGATCTCCAATATGTCGGCCACTGGTAAGGAATCATTAAGTTCAGCATAGCTTATGATAATTGTGTGATGATAATTGAATGTAATCCCCTACCTCCATCAGGTAATCCAAGGAATAAAGTTGCCTTGAAGCCGGGACATTCTTTGATGGACTGGATTCGACTTGGTAACAGTGGAGAAGATTTATCTGGGACTGGCGGTGCTCTCCTGCAAGTGACGAAAGAACAGCTAGCTCAGCATTGCACAGAACTCGATGCCTGGATATGTATCAGAGGTTTGATTTTTTGTTGATAATGAAGCATAGTTATACAATCAATAGTTGATGAAAAAGAATTAAACCGTGACATTGTCAGGATTCAAACCTGGGATCTTAGAAAATTACAACATGGCTTCATTCAGTCAACTCTGAAACAGATATTTTAATTTGGGATGTTACGGAGTTAACGAGAACCTGTCAGAAGTAATATTATAAGTAAAACCGTCTTTCTACAGGACATGAAAGAAACATAAAGCTCCCGCTCTCCAAAAATCTTTAGGTCTTGGGTTTGAATCCCGGTCCAGCCACTATATTTTTCCCTAACCAATAATTAATAATATGGAACCAGTATTTTTTTTTTCTTTCATAGCCCCTTTAAATTTACAGATAATTATACCAGTAATAATTACTAGTAATGTTTATATATTACGTCCCACATCATGCATTTAATTACAATAATAATAATAATAATTACTGTACTTGGGGGAGAAGTATAGTTTTTGTTTAGCTTGTTATATGGTTACTAAATTAATCCTTTTTTTTTTGTTATTTGGGATTTATAAAGTTTGTTTTCTGATGGCAGAACATCTCTTTTGCTCCTCATCATTAACACATCACAATCATAACCTTTGCATAGATTTCGGGCCCGTGGAGTCATGATGTTTGTAAAAAAAACTATTAATGTTTTGACAAAATATTAGTTTATTAATTAATTATTTTTCTCATCCAAAAATATAAATAATTGCCCTTGATGTTGAAGTATATATATAAATAGTCGACCTTCTATTCCTTCCAAAATCAAGATTTATTTAAGCCAACGTTTGCATATAATGCAAATTATAATAATTTATGTTCTATGATGTATTTAGTAACCAGTTATAGTGTGCCTCATGACATAAGTTAATATCATTAATTTATTCAGTTTAAAATGATGCTTTATGTTGTTAATAAATTGTATTAAATGTTGTTCTAGGCAATGTTTACAATATTACAAGATATATGAACTTCCATCCTGGAGGTGGAGAAGAATTGATGAAAGGGGCTGGCATTGATGCTACTAACTTATTTAATAAAGTAATAATTTCATGTACATAAGACACCTCGTTCAGAAATTTGAGGCTCTTACATTTATTTATTTCAGGTTTTGGTGGATTTATCGTTTAATTATGACAATTTTTTCATGTTTCAGGTTCATCCGTGGGTCAATTACGAGTCTATACTGAAAAAATGTCTTGTTGGAAGGCTATCTAATGCAGTCGATGAAATTATCTTTGATATTCCTAGTTCAAGCAAGAAAAACAATATTAAAAAAGTAAACAATGAACTCAAAAGTTTGCCAGCCCAATCGGATGGGAAGAAAATGGACTGGTATCAGCAACAAAACTTCATTACTATGGTTTTATATTTAAAAGAGCTACCTAAAAAAGTAAGCTCTAAGGAAAAAAACTATACCTCAATTGCAAATAATAAATACGTATTAACTTACTCTTGTTTTTTTATGCTATTAGATACTACGTATAACCTAATTTGTATTATGTCGTGATAAAAATATACACCAAACAACGTAATAAGTTAGAGAAGGTTGATTCCAGTCTCACTTCCTCTTTCCATCTCATACTATTCCCTTAATTAAAACGTGACCATATAATACATAAATAACAGACAGACCTATAACAATGGACATACATAAATAAAATATACTTGAACAAATCATTCAGCCTCACCAGCATATTTGAGATATGAATTAACCCAATAATTAAACGTGCAATTGATTTGACATGAAAATCAGTTGGAACATTCCCTTATAATGATCGACTGAATTTGTATTCTATAATCGTTATCATTACATCTGTTGTTTGAATCATTTATCTATTTTTGTATCTTTTAATATTTATATTATTGTTATTCTTATAGTTTACTTATTATTATTTTTCACTTTATCTTCTATGTTTTTTTTTTAACTTTTGTTTATTTCCTTAGGTAATCACTACAGTGAGATTATTCTATATCAGTTAAAACATGATCATAACATGTAAAATGCTTTTAATAGGAGTGGAATATGTGTTCAAAAGAAATATTTACATTTCGCTTGTACAAAATATTTCTGTTTAATTTCAGTTAATCATCAGTAATGAGGAGCCTACAGAGCTATGGATATGGCTGAATGATAGATGTTTTGGGTTTTCCTTTCAGAATTCTATTACATGGCCACCACTACTTACCGTCAATGAAAATAAGGTATAATTAATTTTCCATTTTTCTTCTTTTGTATATTTATGATACATTGCAATGTTCATTACTTGATCAAACTAGTCACCATGTATATATTTATTTTAGAGCCCATTTCTGCTATATAATATAATGAATTCTACCCAAAAGTTGCCTCACATTTACACGCATTACATTACTAGCTGATCTCACTCAGAAATATGCTTGGCAGTTGGTTAAAACTGAACTACCCAATTGTGTCTTATTTGTTTAATGTCATGTCACTCATGTTATATTTTTACAGGTCGAAGCAAAGTTTACTAAAGATAAATCTTGTCAGTGGAGTGAACCGTCTTATATTACTGGGGATCCCAAAGAACCAATCACCGCAATTCCTATGACAATTAAGAAAATTGAGCATGTTAACCACAATGTCTTCTTGATTGGACTATCAAATATTAAAAGAATCGCCTTTCATGTTCCAATTGGTTATCACATTCCATTCAAGACAAATGCCAATGGTAAATTTAATTTAACATTACAGTTGTAATTATATTTGAGCGAACCAGAGTTGTGGTGGACTTATTACTTGAATTAGCACTTCATGCTTTATGCTGGACCATATACAAAGAAATCAACCCAAATAAGTTATTGAGATTACATTTTTAATTCAATTAAAAGCTATAGTTCATATTTAATGAAACTCCCACAACTGACAGAGTAACAAAAATAAATAAAACTCTTTTCAGTCACTATATTATTTAAAAAATGATTAAACTGATTATACAAAGTTACATTTTGTTTCCTACATTCATGTTGTTTTTATCACAATTAAAATAGTTTATTTCTATTATTATAATTTCTGAAATGTTTAAATTGGTAGCTTTTTATTCCTAATTAGACACTTGTAGTGAATTATTGAACTTAATGGAATAATTGTTTTACTTTTTTAGGAACTTATCTTGAAAGGAATTATACCCCAGTTTGTGGGCTTGATAAAAAAATGAGTCATGATATTAATTTGCTCATAAAATGTTACCCTGACGGAATTTTTAGTTCCTGGATCACATCACGAAAAGTAATATTGCTATCTATTTACACTAATACATTGTTAAGAAAAGATGTTTGAAAATAAAATATTTTTTTATAAGTTGAACTTATTAAGACATAAATTGTTTAAATTAGAAACTGCTGAACTATTTTTATTAGATAAGTTATTTGACTAACTGATCTTAAACTGTGAAAAAAGAAGTGTAGCCATTGACGAATACTTATCAAATTATATTGCCTACATAGTTATTCCGTAGATATTACTTCACCGACCATTTATATTTATCAATATAGACTTTAGTTTGTTTGTTTTGATCCATTTTGTACTGCAGTTATATATACCATTATGAAAATAACTATTTGATCCTTGTAGGTAGGAGAACCTGTTATGGTCGGTCATCCTGTTGGGTCTTTTTCAATAGACTATCTGTCGAAGGCGACTCATATAATCCTTATTTCCGCAGGGACTGGCTTCACACCCATGACTCGCATTATTGATTGGGCTTTAGCGAAGAGAAATAATATGTGAGAAATATGTATTTGAAATTATCTCTAGTTATTTTTTTATTCTCCTAACAAACTAACATTCAATTGATTAACAAAATTTTAATTAACTCCTCAATTATTATCTTCATTGAGCCATATTTTGTTTTCTTTTTCAGATTAGAAGTAAAATTGATTTTTTTCAACAAATCGGCAAAGGATATAATATGGAAATCTGAGCTTCAAACTCTTGTATCCAATAATGAGAAGTAAGTATGAACATTTTTTAATATTTATTGCCATTAGTTTTGTTGCATACACAATTTAGTTATTTATTTATTGTACATTATTTATTTATATTGTAGTATTTATTTACGGTAGTAAATTAGTAATTATGTAGAGATGAATTTGAATACTCTGTCACTCCTTATTAGATTCCATGTGGAACATATCCTATCCGAGCCCGAATCCTCTTGGAAGAAAGCCAGTGGGTGGGTCACACCTCAACTACTGCATTCATATATCCCAGAATTTTCTAATGAGGATCCTATGAGATCGTACTTCATCTGTGTCTGTGGGCCTGTTTCGTTCACTCAGTTGACAGAAAGGTAATTAATTGTAACATAATTTTTATATATTTCAAATATATAAAGCAAACGCAGCATGTTCATTGTTTCACAAGTGTTCAACAATCACTGACAATCATACGAGAGTCACTGAACTCTATGAAGCTGAACCTCAAGCCTGAAGCTTCTAATCACCCAATATAGTACTTTAGGGTGTTATGTAGCCATAATGCATAAAAATAAACATTTGAGATATGATCACACATCTAGTAAATATATTCTTTGAAAAAAAAAATCTTGTTTAATTGTTATTTACAAGAAAATGTCAAGCTAGGATATTTTTTTATGTTTTATCTTAATGATTCTAAATAACTGATAAACTTTACTTTTTATATTATTTCAGATACTTACAAGACATGGGATACACAAACGAAAATTATTTTTGTTTTAGAGGATGAATGATGAAATTAATTCAGTGTCTCATGGATTATTTTTTAGCATTAGGTTAGTAAATTTCATGCGTCTAGTTGAGCATTACTTCAAACTGTGATAAAAGATAAAATTAGCTAATATGATTGGATATTATGAAGATTGGTGTTCTATTTGGTTTGAACATATTCAGCCTGGCCGCAGCTTCGATTAAAAGCAGAACGGTGAATTTCATCAGAGACAATATCAAAATAAATTAAGTATCTAATAAACGCATCGCTTAACAAATATCTCAGGTGAAGAGATGATAAAATGCACCTTTAGGTAAAAAAAAAAGTCTAGGATAGATTTTTGTTTTGCTTTTTCAAGTTTTTATATTGTAGGCAATAGTAGTTATGGATCTATTTAATATAAAGGATTATTAACGTTCCAAACTGAATACCTTATTTTATTTTTTTGTTTCTATAATGGTTGCAAGATAATAAACTTGCATTAAACACGCTAGAAATGGCTATGGGGGCAACTTATACATAGGCCTTATCTTCTGGCGAGATATGCAATGGATTTATTTTATTAATTATTTGTATTATGTTTAATTTTATCTGAAATGTATTTGTTTTGATGCAAATTTAATGCCTAGGTGACGGTTGTGCCAATATTGTTAATATGTGTACAAAATTAAAAAAAATTGTTAAAGTTCATGTTTCACATGTGTACAAATGATCTCTAAAGATGAGCCGCTTATACCAAGATTGTTTTTTTTAACGATAAAAGCTAGTTTTCTTTATATTATTTTAAAGGAAGAAAGAAATCATGTTAATTTGTATAATCAGATTACAAATTGCCATGATCTGGAATTTGTATTTAGTCAAAGGTTGTTTTATTCTTATCGCTCAATATAGTGTGGATTAAATAAATTGGCACCAAAAAGTATACAATACTATATATATTATACAAATTATCTTTAATATTGTAAATAGTGTATGTGTGATTTAAAATTAGCGAGGTTAGGTGAATAAAATACTTATGTGAGTTGGTGGGCTTGCAATAATTAATTTAATTGAATTGTATATGAAACAAATTTGAGCTTAAAAAGCTGGCACAAATATTTTGGCTGTACAGGCCAGCTCATGCAGCCAAATTATTAACCTGTATACTTGAATCATAAAAACAAACTGTGTTAGCCTCTTTTAAAAAAGAAAGAAAATATTTAAATATTTTTTATAACAATTATTGTAATTAATTTTAGTAGTAACAGTATTGTTGATAATCATTGATGAAGAGAATAGTTTCATATTACATGGATTCCCAATGTATAAAAGGTTTGCTATTTATTTAACAAAAGTAAATTGAAGCATTGTATTTACATGAATATTCAGTCTATTGCTATGTTTTTTTACCTTACCATGCCTCAATTTGAAAACAATTACTTAAATTATAAGAAATTAAAGTACTTGTATATAATTAGCATACTTTGTAAAATTAATGGGGAATTCAAACTGCGCAGAAGATTTTATTAAAGTATTAGAGGTTAGACTAGATTCCATCTGGAAACATTTTGGAATCCATTCAGTTGTACAACCTCTCCACTTTCTACTAAAATCTTTATCAAGATGAAAAAACAAATTATATCTATATTATACTGTTTCAATTGAATATTTTTGTATCAAATAAATTTTTAATTGAAAGAAGCTGAAATTTCAGTAAAGCTATAAATTAGATATTTTTTTAAAACACAGATTAATAAAATATGAGTTTCTAAATTTAAAAAGTAAATAAGTAGTTTAAAAAAGAAATCACAAATTGGTTTCATCAATAACAAGAAATCATAACTTTTCAGGATATATGACGTTTTAAGTCTTCATTTAATTACTGACATTAATTTTTTTTTTTTAATCCTGTGTCATTGTATGATACAATGTTTTTTTAACTACAATGAACCTTAATGAAAACTATTTTTTCAAGATTCAAAAATTAACTAAGATGTACAAAAATGAATGAAATATTCACTGTTGTTGTGCTTGTTGAAGATGTTTAGTTGTTTTAATATAAAATTCTACAATATTTTTAATCCTCAATTCATTTCGTATGTATATTATTTTTACATCAATAGTTTTTATCCCTTTGACTACTCTACCCTACTTGACTAAGCTGTCTGGTCGTCCATGCTGTGGGTGCTAAGCCTACTGAAGTTTGCTGTGGTTCTATTTTAATTTAATTTTTTTAGTAGTAATTCATCTAAAAATAGAGAGAGCTGCAAGGGCTGAGGATTTTGTTGATCTACACCCCATCTCTTTTAAAATTGCTCATTTTGTTTTGTTAGTCGTTGGAGTAGCATTTTGTGTGTATTTCTGTAGAGAATAATTTCATTTCAGTAAAAAATATATTGGCGAGATACTATCTATCTATCTAGTAGAGTTGATAGGATTTTTTGAAGAATAAATTTCGTATTGCTAAATAAATTGAAGTTTAAAAATGGTGTTGAACTTAATAATAAAACGGTTTCAAACTCATATGTTACAGATGCTCATTTTTGTATGCCGAATGCATTTAAAACACCTATATACATATATAAATATAAATTCATGTTAAAAAGTTACTACTTGGAATAGGTTGATACATTTGGTTTCTTACTTTGAAATGAAGGTTGCCATAAAATTTTATAATGAAAGCAAACTTCAATTATAATAGTGTTCTTTCATTTACTTCGTTATAAATTAAATTTATTATATGAATCCTATTGCGTACTGATAAGAGTTAATCATTATTTGGCAAGACACCCCTCCATGAGTTCTATTTGAATGTCTCATACTCTAATCTATGATGCCTTAATCTATTTTCTCAAGAGTATTTACAAAAAGTAATAATAATCATTCCATCCTAGTTAATAAATGAAATGTTGCTATACGGCTATAACAAACATTTTTATGAACAATTATATAACTCTAGTTGGGGAAAAAGAATAGTCAATTGTTTATAAGAGATATTTTATAGTTTATCATAAGTCAAATTGCTGCACAATCATAAGCTATAGATTCACCAAGCTTGATTATTTTATAATTTAATCATTAATCAAAATGTGGTTCCTTTGAAACAAATTAAATATTTAAGAATGGTCTAATTACTTATATGCTAATCCTATACATAGCTATTTACTTAAAGCTTTCATTAAGCTCATGTGACTTTAGAAGGTTTCATAAATTTGTTATTGTTGTTGCAACATATTGCAAGTTCAAAGTTACCTCCTAATAAAAATTACTAAATTATTTTACTTTCCTAATGTGCTTAATATAGTAATGTGAATAATTTTAATTGGTAATTCTAACAGTTTCTATTCGCAACTATATTTTCTATAATGACATTTCTTGGTTATCTAATGCGCAACTAATCAAGCAATTAATCATGACATATCATAGAAGGAACGGATATATATATATATATCAAGATTAAGATGGTTCCAAATATACGTTGTTTTCATTTTATAGGGGTAGAAGGGATGTAAGTAATAAAACTTGAATGTTCAGTATCTTAGTGCTTCTGTCAATGTAATTGAATAATTTTTTTTTATTTCTTAAGGATAACAAGGTGATAGACAAGGTTCATTGTTTTAATTACGAACATGTATGTCAGGCCTGTATTATAGGTTATAAAACAATATTATATTATTTAAATGCCAATATATTCATAGATTTTAGTATGGATTTATAATAATAATAATCGTAATATTATAAAATGAAATCTAATATTTGCTAATAAAAAAAAATAATAATACCAAATTACAACAAAATTATAATACTCTTTATTTATCCATTAATAATAAATAATATGATTCTTAATGTTTGCTTAACATAGTCAAATATTTTTTTTATTCCTTTAATGGTGATTGTAGAAAGAAATTTTTAAGTAGTGAATGTTGTCTATTTATATAATAAAATTAACATGCAGATTTATACATTGAACATACAAGGAGAATATTAAAGAGATCTTCTGCTATGTTAAATATTCAGCTAAATTACATATTGGGTATTTCATTTGGTTTAATCTAGTATGTGATATTGCCTATAGGCAGTTTTATCGAGTATCTGCTTGAGGTCTTTAGCTGAGCGAGTGTTTTCTCAGAAATTTCAAGATACCTTGCTATTTAAGTGATGAGAATTGATCTGTTTTTGGACTAGAAAACACCGTTTTAAAATTATTTTTATTTCATTTTATTCAATTACATTTCATTTAGGAATCGGAAATTATACTAATCAAAATTCAAAATTTGTTTCTTATACCCTTTAGCCTCTTATTTCAGCCGTATTAGTTTAAGGATCCAACGAACATACCTTGTCCACGTCTGTAATTTTCTATTATTTATTGGTTTGTATAATCATTTATTTGTATATTAAATAAAGCCTTTTTATATTCTACTAATACAAGTCTCATGTAGTATGCCTGGCTATCATCCGAACCAACTGTGAATAGCTAAGAACCTCTAATGATTATACTAATACTAATGATAATCTAATTATGGGGATAAATGCTCACTCCATCAGCGGAAATCCAATTTTTAGTGCTCTTTTTTTTGGTGGGGGGGGGGGAGGGTGAAAGTATAGAAGATTTTGGTCTATATTTTTTCATAATATGTGAGCAGTGCTGATTGCGCAGGTTAAACCATTTTTCATCCAACTCAACTAATCTGCTTATTTTATTCCCAATTGGCATGGACATAAGAATCAAAGCTTTGAATTAAGTCCGTTATATGTGGGCTTTACTACGGGAATTGAATGAACTATAGTATTGAATATATTGAAGTAGCCTCTACTTACTAACAAAAACAGTTGATTACCTATTGTATTAGACCATTGTGGCTCTCAACAAAATAGTCTTAAAGGCATGAAATATTTCTACTATAATCCATGAGCTTATTTTTTTATTGTTTATTGCTACCCAAACTTTGCAATTTCAATTTTAATTTTTGTTAAAAAATATGTAATTGTTTCAAATGAATCCTTATATTGAAAACTAATGTTCTATTTACAAAAATTTGTATATTAACTTAACAAATAATATTTGCTTAGCTACTGCGAAAACTGCTTAATGGTCTAATTTATTATAAGTACCGACCTTTCGGTGACGAAAACTACAAACTCAGGTATGATCGGTGACACAGTGTGATATAATATAATTATTTTATTTTTATTATTTATGTTTAAATACAATATGAACTTTAATTGTTGATTTTAAGTTATATTTGTATAATTTATTGGTGAATAAATGTTTTGTAATAAAACTGATCTATTTTAATTAGGGTTTTGTCAGTTTTTTTCACAACCAGAAACCCTTGTGTTTTCATCCGTTTCTGCCAGACTATTCAGTACTTTTTTTTTGAAATGTACCTTTTCCCTGGAACTGCCTGTAACGGTTGGAAGTGACTAAACTGTAACTGATTGTTTTTTTTTTTTCATTAAAACTACTTACTACAAAACTACAGCGGCCAAGGAATACATGCCCACGGATTTTAATACCATTCTAGCATTTTTCTTGAAAGAGGAAGAGGAAATTCTGGTATTAACAAAATCTAACCCAAACAGCATATTGCACACCCGAAAGAGTGAAGGATTTTATGCTAACTTAGCAACTGGCCATTTGCAGAATGATGTAGCAAGGTTCAGAAACTTTTTTTAGACTCAACCCATCTTAGTTCGATTTTGTTTTTAACATGGTGAAAGACGACATTGTAGGAATAGCTACCAATCCAGTGCAAGCTCCAATCAAAGCAGAAGAAAAAATGGCTGTCACTTTATTATAAGTAGGTATATCAAACAATATGTATTTATCAATGTTGGTTTGCATTTCTAGAGAATAAGATAAACTCCTGGAAAGAAAAATGTTTGATGACTAAATGATTCTGTAGTAGTACAATTTCTTATTTATTTTTACCTTTAGGCTGCATATCACATTTAAAAGAGTATAAACCGTAACCCTTTAATTACTGTAACCGTAACTTGTAATGTAATAACATCTTGTAATGGCGCCGAAATGTACTCTTCAGCTTCTCCAACAAGTCATCCAATGATTATGATGGTTTTATGAGAGCAGATGGGTGTGAAGAAGAGCTGGAAAGATTGATCGTATTTGCTGCTGAAATGAAAGCTGTTTCTGAAGAGCAATCTAAAAGTTCAAAAACATATCTTAAAATGTCCATTTTCACCTTATCGATGAGGCTAGGCGGCAATTTCTTGACTGTCGCTGCATTGCTTCTCATAAAAAGAATGACATCATCTACAGGCTGTTTGTTCTCAGCCAAGCACTGCAACTCCAACCGTTGTTGACCTCTTTTGTTGATTGCATCCCAGGGTTACTCCTCAATCTGTGAACTACGAAGAGGCAGAGGGTGAGTCTCTTGTCGACAACAAGGAAGCGTTAGCTTCTGAAGTTTCTCGCTCTATTTAGTTTGGATTATTTGCATGAACATTCTTGTAGCCTTTGTGTTTATGATCATAAAGAACTTGTTAATGATTCTCTATCTCTACCAGCTCAACATTATTGTTGTCAGAACCTCTCTTCGACATGATGAAAAAAAAGGAAATGTGTCCACTGGAGCAGTAGCAATGTGACTAAGACTGCTTCTGGAGCTAGGGAGACCAAATTCATGACGACACACCCGTTGATTGCAGTTCCAACTTATTTTAAGCAGTGCTTATGACTTAAATATAACATTTTCTTTTATGGGGAGTGGGGGTATAACTCTATCCAAAACCACTTCTGGACACAGTAAATGAAATATGGCCCACTGATTTCCCTCAAAGAAATAGTCAACCGCCAGCAGTCCCTTCCAACTGCTGTGGACAGTTCCATCGAAAAGTTACCCGATCAAGCTAAAGACATGACATTTACATGGTCCCATTTGATACATGTAGGACATGAAAATTGTCACTGTCTTCATAAAACATCAGTAAGTGTCATTAATTAATTCATTGTCAAACTGAAGGTGAGCCCCATCACTTAGAATTGTATTCATGTTATAACTTTTAACCTCAAATCTAATTTATGTAACCCAACCTCCTTCAAATGCATCTGCGCATAGCAGGATGAGGAGAGAAATGTCAATTCTTGTTCATTTTTCACATATTGTTTTAAATTCAAGGGGTTTAGAAAAAAAAAAATAATAATAAAAATAATTAATTAGTTTGTATTATATATATAATTATATTTTCTATAATTAAAAATCTCAACATCCTGATTAACCAATTAGTATTTTGTTTTTTTTAAGTAATATTTACAAAAATCCATTAAAACTTAATTAAGTTCACAACTTGTGGCTCATGTGGTGACCATATTTCAGAGGTATGATATTTTGTACTGTAGTTACGTTTAATTCTCTGATAATGCTGAAAATAAAATCAGCCTCTTGTAAATTGTTTATTTTAAATAAAACGTAATTTCCTGAATAAGGAAAGTAGTTTCAAATAGTGTAGTGCTTGAGATAATTCCCTTTCCTAGATTCAGTTCCCAAGGTATGCAGTGAATTACATTCAACTCATAATAGTAAATAAAAGAAACAGCTGTTTGGTTTTGACAGAGAATTAAATAAATATGTTTTCAATTTATCAAAAATATTTTATTCATAATCAATTTTAAAATAATATCAACAAATTCATGATTCCTTTGGGGACAGTACAATAATTCCTACAATTACATTATAGCACCTTATTTGTTTTGATAAATACTACTTATTTGTACTTGTACTCTATTCCAGGACCATTGATTTCACAAATCATCAAGCTTAAATACAATGTAATAATCACCAAACTTGATTAAAAATAAAATTAAGAGTCCACAAAAATAAGATTTCATGTTTTCTATTGGAAGCTGTTGTTTTATGAAATTTACTTACTCTTTTCAAAATATTTGGAAACACTTAGACCATATTTTTATATTGATTAAATACAATAAAATAAAATATATGTTTGAGCAACATCTGAGAAAATATTCTTTTTCTACAGCATATAATTCAATGATTTACTTAAAAATAATTATTTTTTCAACAATCTAGTAGTAAGACTAAACGGACTAACACAGTAATGAACAAAAGTTGTCACAACAGATTCAAATATGGAATTTTAAATACAAATTCATGTATAAAATCCTCAAGTAATAAAATTACATAGTCAATGTAAGATAAAAACAAGTATTTATACATTTGTTGATGCTTGACATTCTGTGGTTTGTGATTGGATGGAAGATTGGCGGCTCTTTACCAGTTTGTCTGCTAAAAGTACAACGTTTTTGCTAACCTTTATTATTTATGTATATAATCAAATATTAAATAATAATTGTTACTTTTTGTTTCTATATAGACTAAATAGAGTAAAAATTTCATCGAACAATATCTATTACATCATTCTAAGGAAAGAGCTACAATTCTTCATCTTTAACTTGCATTACCACACCCGATCTTCACATCTCTCATCGAGACATCAAGCCTTAATTTTGCAGTTCTGCGTACATTGGTTTTAAACCCTTGAATTTCAAAAGCTAAAAAGATTTATCTGTGTGTTTGGGACGTTGTACCTAACTGTAGCTTAATTACTTCTAATTATAAAAATTCTTGTAAAGAAAATAAAAAAATAAATTATTTTTTTCTGTGCCAGATCCATCCAGGCTTGTCATTTGGGAGCTAATAGGCTGCCTGTTTTTGACTTCTCTTCCAGAATGCGATGAAACCAATGATGTGGCAGGCCAAGTAAATGCCCATGAGCCCTACTAGGTCAAAATAAAAGCCATTTTTGTGATATCCATAGTAGTCCAGAACTCCTTCTCCCGTGTTGATGCACGGTGCATTCGGGACGTTTGAGCATGCTGTGAAATCAAGACAGGATTATCATAGTTAAGTTCTCGTTACTTAAATACTTATTTGACACTCTACAATCATAGAAAGTATATGAGATAAATGATACTCACGTATTCGATCTATCTCTCCCCATTGAAGTATCGAAACAGCTTCCAGGCCATAGTAGAAAATTGAGATGTATTTGACCCAAGCGAAATGGAATGGAACATCACTGTAAATTAAAAAAATATATAAATAAATAAAACTGACAAATGATCTTTCAAAACTGCTCCCAAGGTTCAATTATGATTACATTAAAACTAAATATTATTGAAATGATATTATATTTAAGTCATCATGCTGCGCTTGAGTTTCTATGGAAATGAAATAAACAACAAATGGTAGTGCACCTCCCTAATCTACAAATAAAATTAACTCTTGTAATGATGTCTTATTGCATTAAGATTTTCACTGGGCTAGCCTGTAAAAAGCTAGTGAATGATAAAGTAAGGGACGAGAGTAAGTGAGTGAGGATTTAAAGGAGGTTCAAAAGAGGAGGGCTTGGTGAATGCCAGAGGTTTATTGTAGATGTCTCATGGCGGAGACCTATAAGCAGCAACTAGAACAAAACTTATGTAGAAAATCAAAAACCAAAATTTTTTCCGAAGTCTTGACAGTATAAGGGAACGCAAAATGACTTTAATAAATTAGTTTTTGACATACTTAAAGCTAAAAACATATCTTACCTTAGAGACATGTAAATACCGCAAAACAGGAGACAAAATTGTTCGTATGGCACTGAAAATAATGACCCTGTCGATATATCTTTAAATATTGCTGATATTACGCAACCTAAAACAATAGGGCATAATTATAAATCAATCTTTAAGTTTCAGCAGAAAAAAAAAACAGATTTAGTTTTCTTGAATAAATAATGAAATAAAATAAAAAAACTCTTTATTCTACAACATTGCCCCTAAGAATAACAAACAGGAACAAATAAAAACATAAATTAGCTTTTGTCTACCATAAGCTGTTGCTGCAACTGAAGTTACTATGACTGGTACACAAAAGATTAGGAATCCACTAAATCCTCCATAGAGACCAGGTATCCAAAATACAAGTGCTGTGTATATAATAGGTTCAAGTATTGCTCTTGGTAACTGAAAAAGGAAAAGAACAAAATTAATTTACCGCTTTCAAAATAAAAATCAATTCCTCTCAGAGATGTTCAAAATACTGAATATTAATTTTTTTTAAAAAAACATTCCTGGCTAGCAATCACGTTTTATGAAATTAGTTTTTGTGTTTATTTTGTAATAGTTTCATAAAATTCAAATGCTTTTCACTTAATTTTCATTTTTTTTTTTTTTTATTATTCAAAAGTGACTTTTTTTATAATAATTTCTAAAGTGAGGTAATGACTAGTACTTATTGATCCTGAAGCATTTCTCCCTCTTCCACAAATTGCTCATAAAGGTCAGTTCATGAACATTCAAGGCTGTACATACGAACCGATTTGACTTGTTTGTTTAAGAAATCAAAATGAGAATTTTCCCTTAGTCCAGAGATACATTTTAAATTAAGGTCGGTGACCAATGGCATAAAAAACTAACCAGGATGATTGGCTACTAGAAACCTGACATGATTTAGATATATTTCTCGTAGGCCTATCCCATGCCTAAGAGTGAATGCTCGTGTGTTGAGTACACCACACCAGCATCTTAAGGCATCAAAGGTTCTCTTCAAATGAACCAAAACAGTTAAAAACTCTAAAAAAAGACATACAATAAAATGGGACTACCACCAAACAAATGGAAACATTAATTCACCTTAGAAATTATAGTATTTGAATGATGTGAAGATGGGGTAAATCTCTAAATGTTGCCTTTTCAAACAATTTGAAGATAAAAATCTATTGAACTTCTGTTTAAACAACCAATGATACCAATTTAAACAATCCTTCATCAGAAATGAATTAATTAATGCTTGCTATTAGTAAGTACCATTGAATAATGCACATTTGTGTTCTGATTCAAGGGCCAACTAACCATTCAGTATTATTCATAATAATTGATTTATACTTTATTTTCTTATTTAAATTGTTGTTTTGAATAGATTTAGGTAAATTAAAAACAAGCTATCTAGGGTTGCAGCATAAGCAGAAAGAACTCAAAATAAACAAACAAAGGCATTTATAAATTTAATTAATAGTTTAAAATTACCAATATGATCATTTTCGATGTGTAATATGATACAGGTGAGTACAGGCCGTTATTAACTTCTCGGAGGAGAATCGGTAGTTCTGATGGAAACGTATGGGAGACCCGATAAGTAAAAGTAAATGTGGTCTCCACTATTATCAGGTATAATAAACCTTGTAAACTTTGAATGCCATCTTGATCCACTTTCAGTTCAATATAAGGAGTAGATATAAGTATACCTAAAAACTAAAACAATAGAAAAAAATTAATTAATTGATAAATAACCGTTACGAGCATTATCATTTAATAAACTAACCAAGTAGAAAGCTATGCGGATGAGGCTTTCTTGAGGGTTCCTTGCACTGTCAAGAAACGATCTCCACATGAGCCAGCTAAGCTGTACTAACTTTGATGGTCTCTTCCTAAAAATTATTTAAAACAGTTAACATAAATGTGAATTTGTTCCAAAACATTGATATTTTATCAAAAATAACATTCTTACATCTCAGTGTATTTTTCAAAATCATTAGAAGGCTGTAAAAAGACACAGAACAAATATAAGATTAGTAATTATGTATTTAAAGTTACAATAATGAGACAAAAGATGATAATGGTTTCAATAGGCTATACTAGTTATTATTAGCTTATTAATAATTACCATGTAATGCAAATTATCTTCCAAATATTATATTGATAAGAGCATTTGTTAACTACTAAGAGTAGTACCAAAGGCATCAGTACTTGGTTAAAAGATATTGGAGCATAACAATGGTTGTACAACCTATTCTAAACCTATTGACTATGGGCTAAAATTGGGCATTTTTTGTTTAATACATACATATATTATATATAATGGAAACATCACATTTAATTATTAGAATAACTTTCTTTACTAACAAACTGAAAAAAAAATACCTTATAACTTTTTTAAATAGCAATAAATGAAAGAAATACGTTAAAGGGTACATGCTATTAAAAACTTAAATCTATTTCATTTTTCAAATCAAGGTATTTTTTTCCATTGTAATTCATTCAATATTCTTAATATAGATACAAAAAAACAGAAACAAGTATTTACTTCTAAAACCAGTCTGAAGGCCAGGCTTATACATTTTTTGTTTGCTTAAAACAGAACAGAATATTTTGAATAGAATAATTTTATCTCCTGTTGTAATTACATATATTTTTATTACCTGACATATTGAATCATAAGTTGGAGAAAAGTCACTAGTAATAATAGGTGGTGTTTTTTGGGTCTGATAGCTCAATTCATTTTCAAGCTTTTTCAATAAGTGTTCATAGTGAGAAGACAATCTGAACTCGTTGCAAATTCTGAATATTCTCATTTGACTCTCCACATCCTCTTGGTGGGCCAGTCTCGAAACAATGAATTCAGCTATATTGTAAGTTGGAGGGCAAGACATTCCCATCCTATTTAAAAAAAAAATGCATTATTTATTGATTTTTTGTTTAAACATCTTTAACTTGGTAAGTTATTATCAAATCACATCACCTAATTATTTACTTGAGGATATGCTAAGATTTTATCATTAAAATAAATTCAAATAATAATAGCATTATTGACAGACAGAGTCCAAAAAATCTGAAAAGAAAAATTCTCTCAAATGTTTTAATATTTAGCATTTCGAGTTTGTTTATTACTTGAAAACATTTTTATATCATCTTTGGATTTATGACAATTTTTTCAAATAAAATTAACTAACTTTCATTATTTATAATACGTTTATTTGTTAATTATGTTTACCATTCTACAACTTATGTTTGAATATATAGTTTAATAGTATTTTATCAATTTTCTTTCTTGTATAGTTCTACCACAGAGATATTTAATATGAAGTTTTTTTGTAGTATGAAGTACATATTACTTAAAGCCTCACATCATACAAAAAAGTTAACATGAGTGTATAAATAAAAGTGGAGAGGTTTGATTAATCAGCTTCCCCCCCCCAACAAGATAATAACACGTTACATTGCATTTTACATGTTTAAATAAATCTTTATTTGTCTATAGATTTGAGATGTGGAAGCTCACAAGAAAGTATACTATAAGTTTTTATAAACAAATCCTAGGAATCTTATAACTGGAAAGGATAAGCAATGGTTAGGTGCCAAAGGTCAGGAGAAAAATGCATAGAAATACAGCTGAAAAAAAGAAAAATGTTCCTGTCTCAGATACACCTGAGGAAGGAGAGTTAACTACCTTCAAGTTGAACCCACAATCCAAGAGACATGTTGGAAGGCCCAGACTGTCTTGGAGAAGAAATGTGGAGAAAGAGCTCCAGGACCAGGGGAGGACATGGCAGAGATGTTAAGAGCCTGGCAGAAGATTGGGAGGGTTGGAGTGATTTCGTGAGGACCCTATGTTCCTCTAGGAACCAAAGGACATGAAAAAAATGGTGGTCGATGAATGTCAAATTAAATTAATAGATTTTAAGTAAAAATTGATTCCCTTATCAATATTTGTGATGAACTTAGATGAAATTCACATAATTTAAGTTAAATAATTAATATATTATATAGATTGGTGAGGTTACCTTTGAAAGAATGGTGCTACATCAGCAATCGGACAGGTCAATGCCAGTTTTCCGCCTGAGATAAGCAGGTAGACACTCTGAAACATGTCAAAGATCCCCGAAGCGGGCTGATGTATTGTACAAATGACTACTTTCCCTCTAGCAGCAAGTCTCCTCAGGAGTTCGATGACTGATGATGCGCTATAGCTGTCCAGTCCGGTAGTAGGCTCGTCACAGAATAGTAATGCTGGATCTGTCAACATCTAGAAAATATTTGATCATGAAAATTTGTCATTATGGAAAGCATATTAATTTATTTATTTTGATTTTAAAATTTTTATGCAACTAGACTATAACATATTTGCTTTAGCACCCTGATAAACATCTGGGGCAGAGATAAATGAAACAGATAATACACTGGCAGCTAATAGTTATCTGTGGACTTTGATGTGGGTGTAGTTTTATTGGGAATTGGCCTGACAAAAATATAGTTTAATAAATATTAAAAATTACAATGAAAACGTAAATTAGTTTCAGTTATTTTAATGGGCATTCTAGACCACCTTTTAATAAAATTTTGAAAAATTTTTTGACCACAGATATTAATAAAAATCAATAAATAACAGCAGCTGTCTCCACAGTTTAGTGGTTATCTTGCGTTATTACATAGAGGAAGGGAGATGGTAGGTGTTAACTCAGCTTCTTGAGGAGAAACAAGTAGCTACTTTAATAACAAAATGGGGACTTAGGTGAACTGAAAAAGGTGGCAGACTAGCACTGAGCCCGCTAGCCCCGCAGTGCCATAGAACTTACCAGCTATGATTGCAACCTTAGTCAGCTTTATATCTTCATCAGGTACTGCACCATAGATTTAATTTCAAGTTAACATATAAATAACAACAATTCTGATAATGACTAACAGCCTGTCTGTGTTATAATATCGGTCAGGACTGGCAGAAAGTTTAGTTTAACCTTTAAAATTTAATTTTGAAAAATGGCTATGCTATTATAATATTACGTATTCAAATTTTTATTTAATCGATAAATTTTTGTTAGTAAAAACTTTATAATAAAAATTAAATACCTCCACAGCAAGAGATACCCTCCTCCTTTCTCCTCCAGACAATGCGTTTAATTTTGTGTGCTTGCACTTGACGATGCCTAATTCAGTTATTAAAGCAAATATCCTATCGTTTCTCTGTGCAGCAGTTAAGTTTTTATCTAGCTTCAGTCTTGCCTGCAATTAAAATTAACAAGAAATTATAAACAAAATAATTGACTTTAATGATGATTACATGTGATAGTTATTTTAAACAATAAACTAAAAATTTATTGAAGTGATGTTGCCACCAACAATAAGATCTTACCATAAGTTGCAAGTGTTCATAAACGGTCAGGCTATCAAAGATTAAATCTTGTTGTGGTAGAAATCCAGAGACCCTCATCATAACTTCTTTTGAAATTGCTTGCCCATTTACTAAAATCTTCCCTTTAACGTCACCTGCATCAATGAAAACCAAACAGTATTATCATGAGCAATAATGATAACAATAATTTAACTTCCATTATTAGTACTAATTAATTATATAAGAAACTATTGATTCATAATATACCTTTTAGTCGCTGACTTATTGTTGCAAGTAAAGTTGTTTTTCCAGCTCCACTAAAAAATCAGAAGACTTAATTAAAAAAAATAAAGCAAATAATATTGAGGTATAAGTTATTAAAATGTCTGGCCTTCATTACAATTTATGTTATAAAAAGATAACCATGGAACTAAGAACTATTTATTATAAAAAAATCATTAATCATGACTGCAAGACTACTTAAAAAGGGAGGACATTTAAAGAAGGCTTAAGGTAATTCCATAGGAGCAGCACCCTAGGACAAGAAACAAGGACAACAAGACTTGCTTCATATATGTACTGAAATGTTAATTATTAACTAGAAAAAATATGTATGCTAAGGTAAGCAAGTATAAGCAATAATTTTGTTTAAATATGAGCTGTTTAGACTACATAACTAACATATTAGACTGTATATGTAGCATGAATCATTTTAAAAACTATATTAATAATTTACATATCATTTAACTTATTATAATATCACTTAATATTTTATGGTCCTAATTTTTTTGCAACATCTTTGGAAAATGATAATTTATTGCTGACAGTGCTGAAGCTTGAAATAGGGGCAGACAATAATCTATGTTTAAACTTTTGAAATATTTTCGCAAGTGACAAAAGCAAATACCAAAATAACTTTTTTTAAATCAATTGTTATTTTTATTTATAATACTACTTGAAGATGACAGTGCAACTGTTAGAAAATTTCTCCTTAATAAACTTAAATTTGTAACTGTAATTGAATGCATCAACTATCGTAATATTTCTATCATGCGATATTTAGACTGAGTACGATTCACGTACCTGGGGCCCATGATTGCCATGAGCGTTCCTGGTTCTGCGACTCCATTCACTGCAAATATACATAATAATTAACTCATCAAATGATTCTTTCATTAAAAAATGATCCTTTATGAAATAAAAATAATAATATTTTGACAAGTACCTTTTCGTAATATTTTTGAATGGTAATAACTCGTTTTGAACCAGTTACTCTTATCTGTGTTCTTCTTCGTAACCCATACTGAGATGTTATGCCAGGAGAGTGTTAGGCCTGGAACTGGGCTAGGTGGCCTTGAGAAGAGCGACTCATCGGTCTCCTCAGAAATCACCATATCAGTTCTGATGTATTGTAATCCTATTTTAAATGGACTTTAGATGAATAATTGTAATGATATAGGTAAAATGTTAAACGTAAAACTATTAAAAACAAGGATAGTCTCAAAAAATTATGACAATAATATTCTTCTATGGTATAAGTTAAGTAATTGTAGTTTGTCTGTGGTACCCATATCTTCCATTTGGGAAGGTATCATTTTTATTTATTTTTTTGTCTAGGATTTTTATTTTTTAATATATACACTGATGGGCAAAATTAACGACTCAACTTTTTTCCGTTAAAATCAAATAAATTATCTTCCCCTTTTATTTTGATTAACTATTGGAATTTAGGTAATATCAGTGTATATATAAACCGTGAATAATGCTTTTTTTACTCTTAAACTATTTTTTCACATACAGTAGCATTTGATCCATCCAATCTAAACATCATAAAATTCATTCTTTCTCTTTGTAAACATTTTTGATATAGCCTGAGGTCGCCAGGAGAGTTGGTGTACATCACCGAAAATGAGGTAAAAAGTCTCATAATGCAAGTCCGAAATTTTTCCATTTCCAGCAGGACTGTAAGAAGTAGGCTTAGTGAAAATAACCTTAGGGCTCGGCATCCTGCTCGTGGACCTCTCCTTACCACAGCTCAGAAAATGGCCAGGCTTCAGTTTGCCGTGAAGATGTGAATTGGACTTTCGAAAACTGGAAGAGGGTTCTCTTTACAGATGAGGTGAGAGTTTGTCTCAAGTGCTCAGATGGCCCTAATTTTACATGGAGGCGGCCAGGAGAGAGAGAGAGAGAGAGATGTACAAGCCATACTGTATGGTTCCGCAGGTGGCTCATGGATGATCTGTGGTGGCATTTCCTTCATCGCTCGTACTGAATTGGTTGTTGTGCGAGGAAGGTCCTTAAGGACCTTTTCTTAGTTACTTAGGAGGCATAATTGAAGAACATTTAGTGCCGTTTTCTCCCTAAATCAGCGAGGGATTCTTGTTAATGGATGATAATAATCGTGCCCCATAGAGCACGAATGGTTGATGATTACCTGATTAAGGTTGGAGTAGAACGCTTGGTGTGGCCACCACAGAGTCCAGATTTAAATCTTATTGAACACGTCTGGGGCCAACTGAAGCAAAGAGAGCAACATCTGAATCCATGTTCTAGCATCCTTGAAGAATTGGAAAGGGCTGTTGTCGAACAGTGGGACAATATCCCTCAGGACTTCATTGAAAACCTCTTCCAAATAATGCCGAGGTGAGGCGTTTAAGGGAAGTAATTCCTGCCATAGACAGAAATACCCATTACTGAGCAACTTTTCTTTAAAAATTTTTTTTTCCAAGATTAGCTTTTTTTGCAATATTTTTTTCTTTTACTTATTATGTACCTTCGATCTTTGTAAAATATAATTTCGTTTTCAAATGACTTATTTTGAAATTATCAACTAAAAATATTTCTGAAGTCTAAAATTGGCACAAATTGGAAATCTTTCAAACTATTGTTTTGTCCGTCAGTGTATATATCTTTATTTCCAGCTCGGCTTGACTGCTTACATAATAATTTCATTGAACAGAATAAGGAATGGTCCCATTAAGAGACACCCCTAACTAAATATAATTTTGTAACGTTATCATTTGTGTTGAAACTTTGTTGAAAGTATGTTTGGATATAAAATGATAATTTTTAAAATACAAAAATAATTTAAATAGTACATAACAATGATAATAATGAAAATTGGCTAATGGTATAACAGATTGAAAAAAAAGAAACTATGACAAAAAAATGGAGATTTTCTGTCGCTGATGAATTATATTTTTTTTTACTGCAGTATGACTATTAGGAGTATTGGTTTCAGTCTTATGTTTGACGACAGACTTCCAATGTTATATATGATTGTTCCTTTAATGTATTGCAATTTTAAGTGCTGGTATTTTATGAATTTAATTTTGATAAAATGTTCTATTGTCTCAATTTGTAAGTCTTGGTGAAGTTGTTTGTTTCTGACAAACCAGGAATCATTCACAGCAAAATTAGAATTTTATTTTGGAAAATTTGCAGCTTTTTAAGCTTTGAACTGCAGGCAGAGCCCTTTGCTTCACAAAAATACATGAGCAGTGGTCTAAAAAGGATGGTACGGAAAATTAAAATAGCTACATCTGGTTTCAGGTGAGATTTCCTATTCATAATTGGCTATAATACTGCTAGATTAGAATATCACAAGCCGCAACTTTTGTTAATTTTCAGAAGTTTTATAAGGTCCTGTAGTTCATTGGGTGAAGTAAACTCCACTGGAAGCCGAACATATGAGATAGGTAACTCCAAATATCCTTCAATTTCGTTTTCTATTGAACCAGTATTATCTTCATTTAAGGATTTTTAATGACTAGTATTTATTTTATCTTTTTTTTTGCAGCTTACTCATGGACTGTTGGGAATTCATGTGACATAAAAACAGATCTACGGCTTTTGAGTATATTTTACAATTCAATGGGACTAGTTGGAAAAAATCTTTTGGACTTACTTAATAGAGCTAAAATTCCAGTCAAAAGAAGAATTATGAAACGAAGATCTTTGCTTATGAATATCCTTAAATTATAAACATGATTGGAAAGCCATCCAAAAAAAAAAAACAACACTGGTCAGCATGTGTGTATTGTTAAAGAGAAAGGTCAGAAAAAGCCGTTGTCAGTGAATGAGGTGTGAAAAGTTTATTTATCTTGATCATTGGGTGAAAGGATGTCCTGACTGCAGCAATCTATTATTTAGCACTATATTCATGATATTTTTATTATGTATATTACTCCAGGTGTGTTTAATGACTACACCAACCTTTAAATTGGTCGATTAGAATGTCTCTAAAAAAAAAAAAATCTATGGCATGACACCTCAAGAAGAGGCTGACTGAAGGTTGTTACTGCAGATGGTAGATTGTGCTGAGGTCTATTGCGGTTAGCACCTCTCCACCTTAAATTCGGTTTTCATAACCCTCAGAATGCCAGTTAAAATAATTGTTTCCCTCGCCAAACTGGAGGACATTTGTCTTCCAACTGTCTCTATTTCTTGGAGTGGGAAAACATATAATTAAAGCATAACAATGAATTCATTATGATGTTTTGTTCTTTAAAAAATGTAGCAGAAGTCCCTACAGGACTACACCTGCTACTTCTAGAGCTCCTAATTGGGATAGATCAATTCCAGTGACTGTCCTCTCTTATGGTCTGAAAACATTTTTTAGATGTTATTTTCTAGGAAAATGGGCTTGTTATAGCCTTGCTCATATGCTTCCAGGATTCAATTGTGTTAATATTACACATACCATTTTTGCATTCCAGCGTGAAGCAACTTTGGTGTCATATAGAACTCACCCTAACAAATGTGTTGTACTGCTCTCAGCTAAACATCACACGAGCAACATAGCAGAAGATGATCAACTCAAAAAGCCTGAAATTATAGCCCACTATAACGACATAATATAAGTGGGCTATGATTTATTTCAGCCTTTTTGAGTAGATTGCCTTCCACTATGTTGCTAAAATAAAATGTTTGCTAAAAAAAAATAAAACCCCAGCGAAAAACAAAAAGGTGGCCTTTGCACTCTTTGGGGCTTTGATTGATTTCGCTGCTGTAAATAAATTCATCCTCTGGAACGAACTGCATTTAGATTTCAAAAAGGTCTACTACAATCACCGAGGATGCTTATTTTTATTGGGACTTGGAAAAAAACCGGCTGTTCCTATGATCCAGAAATGAATGAATAACTAATGTTCGAAACAGGCTGCCATAAGAACTACATGAGTCGTAGTAGCTAATCGGAGCGTTGCCTATAAACCGTTCAGAACGATGCCACCTCCAGCCAATTAGCAGAGGAAAAGATGAAGGTGTTACTGCCAAATTGATTGCCATTGTGATGCCAAAGTCCACAACAAGGGTCATAGTCGCAAACATTTTGTGTGAAAAAAGACACAGAAGCATTGCCATTGTATAAAAACGAGTGTAATAATTAAAAAATATATTTTTTAATAATTTTTTTTTCAAATATGAAGATTTATCACTAAATATTTTCCTGAACTTGTTTTCCTTTGTTCAATGCACTCATTTATTGCACTTATTGACAAAAACGAGGAATAAAGTGGTAGGGTCCTTCAACGATCCCACTAGTACTTTTGTCAGATTTTTCACCCAGTATTTGGAGTTTTAATCCGATTAGCTACTTCTTTATTCGAGTAGTTCCTAATGTATTCTCACGAGATCCACTGCCAATAGCAAAAATTCCATGGGCAAGCCAGTGGATGAAACCCAGTCTTTAAGTTATGGGGAAGGTCTAACAAAGTGTATCTAGGTTTTAATAATTACTAAAGAAGAAAATTTTTGATAAGACCTGGGCTCAAACCATGGAACTCCCCAACCTCTGGTCAGATACTCGGAGCTATCCCTACGGTGAACACTCGACTTGCTAATATCAAACCTCATTAGCTTTCCTCTTGCAACCTTGCAAGGCATCTCACCAATGTTGTGTGGAATCCAGCAGAGGAGGCTACACCCCAAATAACAATTAATAATATCCACAATTCTTTTATGGCAGGGCTTCTAATGGTATTTTATAAAGATAATCCCATTTATTACTAGTTACATAATCTCATCTTACTCATAAAATTACTTCCAAAAAGACCAGAATGAATTTATTTGATCATTTTAAAACAATGCAGTCGTAGTGTCATCCCCTCACACCTCCTAAATAAATTAATGTTAGATAGAATTAAAATCTAACAAATCTACTAACCCTAAAAATTTGAATGTATTTTTCAAAAGGGATATATACAAACATATTAGCAAGATTACAACATGGATACAAGCATTATAAAGAACCTAGTCCTGATTGAGGTAAGGGATTTTCCCCCCTTTTTCTTGTTTTGATTTGTTTCATCGCTTTGTTTATATATATCGCATTATGTATTGTACATTTTAACAACTGACATTTATTTAATTACAAGCAACATTTAAAAATTTATTTCATTGTGAGTTTTTGAAATTTTTATTTCACCCTATGATCCCATAAATATAGCTTGTGTAATGGTTTATAAATATTAAAATGTAAAAATATGGTGGTACAACCTGAAGGTGATGGTGTTTTAAGCCATTGAAAGTGCACAGAATGAAAATAAAAACTATTTACAGATATGAATATTTGTATTTAGTAATAATATTAGTTTATGTGATTTTTATTCCAATACAATATGCATATTTTATGATCATATTGGTGAAAATTTAAGCCCTTAATTTAAAATAGGAATGCTCATTGAGCTAATCTTGTCAGTGTTAAACTATCTTAAGAATTTGGCTTTGCATTGCCATATAAGTTAAAGAGCTGCCAGTGAATACTAAAGATTACATATGCTTGAGCTCTGTAAGAATCTGGATGAGTTGCCATCCTCCTTTTGCTTATCAGCTCTGGGCTCCCTTGGGTAAGATGGCACACATTAGCCTAATGTAGGCTATGCCTAATGCTAGTCTGATCCCCCCTTTTAACAACCAAATAAAAAGGTTGCATCACTTTATTCCCTCAGATAGCAATAAGGAAGATTACAAAACAAAATAATATATCTGCCGATCTATTGGAATTTCAAATATGTAGGCTATTTATAAACTGTATCTGATAAGATATTTTCTACTTAAAGCTAATGACATGCAATTAAAGCAATATTTTTATTTTAACCCGTTCACTCTCATGACGTGTCTAGACAAATAAACAAAAAGTGGTTTTTACCATGATGTAATGTAGTAATTCATTCACTCAACAGTTTTAATTCATGATCCAGCTCAATCCTGTTCCAATTTTTTTTTTTTTAATTATGGAATAAAATTATGACTGCATTTAAAAATTACTTTAACCACATGTTGTATTTAAGCAGGTCTAGGTCTAAATAATTTATTAGGATTCTTTCTTGTTAGAAATAACCAAAATTTAATTTAAAAACATTTATAATTTTTTGAGCTTTGAGTTTATTGATAATATAAAAATAAAATTTATTATTCAATAAATAAAAAAAGTAATTTTTGTTTGTTTTAAATAAATCTTAATATGCTATTCTTTGGATGAACTGTTACAGATGAATAAAAATAAAAATTTCAATGCGCTGTTGTTATTGACACTTTGTATTATATTGACAGATCAATTATGTTCAATCAATGGGAACGTTAATTAGAAATTTAAAAATCGCCATAAATTTAAATAATAGTAATAAAATAATATTTAAAAAATATATTTTTACGCCATTATACTATAGTGTAGTATTTTGGAAAATGAATTTTTAATCACCTCTAGAAATAAATTAACGCTTACATAACACCAAAAAAACAAAATGATACTGTATTAATATATTTATTAGAAATTAAGAATTCACATTTGTTGAATTCAGAAATTATATATTTTATTGAGCCTATTATTTATAACTTCAACGATGTTATACTGGTATTTAATTTTTACCGTACATAATTATAAAATAAATACATTTTTGAACTATAGACGATTCTCTTTTCAGTCATAAGTTTGGTGTTTATAAAGGCGTACGATTACTTGTTTCGATAAAGGTAAATAAATAAACTTACATTATTGTTTTTAAAGTTCTTAGACCCGATAAAGATCTAGTTTAGCGTTAAAATACAATATAATATAATACGGCACTGGTGAATTAATATTTTCCGAAATTCTTACATGAAAAAAAAGCACTTCGTAGGAGCAATGATCCGATTTCGGCGGATTAAACAACGTGATACGGGGTCCCTCCCCCCGCTGATAAGCAAGGGCTACAACAATAATAATCGAGTGATAAGAACATACCTGATTAGGGATAAGATATCAACGGAGTACATGTACGCGCAGCGAAGCGCCACGACAGACTAACCACAGAGGGGCACATAGTTACATAACCAGCCATACCTGCCTCAGGGACCTTAACAGTATTTCATGTGAAGGGGTTTAACCTGGTTGTCTCAAATAGACGTAAACATATTTTTTTTATGGATATTCCCACCGGATTATTTCATATTAATTCAAATTATTGCAATATACATGTATTTATTTTTCAACGTGAGATAATAAACTAATTTAAATACATAAAACATATGCATATAAAATCCTATCTTTAAGACGGAATTGAGAGCGTAGGTCTGTGTTTATTTAATGCTAAATTCCGGTTACTTTTAACAAGTTAGCTGCTAGCTGACAGATCTGGCTAAAATAACCAATAAACTTAACACGAGCTCATGATTAACCACATTAAGTATATTGGTTTGGAATCTTAGATTTCGGATTGTGGGTCTCCATCAGGTGCCAGTTGATGAAAATATACGAAACCAGTGTAACACTCGATAAAATCTAACAACTTCCTTTCATCAGCCAGAGAAACCAACAAATACATACTGGAGTGAAAACAACTTTGTTAATCACAACATTGTTGGTCTCGCCATTTTTTTTTTCTTTTTTTTTTAATTAGAAAACCAAATTTTTTTCTAAATAAACAAAACAATGAATGAAAGATAGCTAGAAATGACAGGGTGGAATGCGTGATTTTCTAAAATATTTATTCATTATTTTTGTCACTGAAAATCGCCTTTTCAACAAATCCTATACAAATTGTAAACAGCTAAAAAATTGCGAACGAAAACAAAAAAAAACTATTGAGATCGTCTAAAATGGCATGTTGGATCCCAGAAATAGTTTTTTGGGACACTTTTGAATTTCTATTCGCGTTATTGTCTTTAAAAGTATATCTCGAGTCAGAGGGGAGCGGATCACTTAATAGGTTTTTTTTGCACTTATTTCACGTTGTTGTGTAGTTAAGATTCTTAAAGAATTTAAGATTAATTGGATAATTGGTTTTACAGTTAGACCATACAGGGAAATGACGTTGTTCGCCTTGAAAAGTTTAAAAGCCCCGTTTGAAACTATGTCTTCATTCTGGTTCCAACAAAAATGGAAATAAGAATCGGTCGGGTTAAACTGATTAGATATTAGATAACAGAGGGAAAAAATACAACAAAAAAACGGGGAAAAGTTGAGGTTCTTCCTTTAACTTTCTCTTCCCCTCAGAATCTGGTTATAAAAAGTTTTAATTTCGTTCCTAACATTTAGATAAAATCAGAAATACTATTGCAAAAAAAAAAAGATTAAAGTATATCTTAAAAAACTATACAATTTCGATTTCAAAAGTAGATTCCATTGCATTTTTAGGTACGCTCATTATGTATTGGCTAAAATAATATGGTGGTGCGAGAACGCATGACTTAATGGTGTGAAGAAACCAAAAAAAAACGCACTTTGTAGTCTCTGGTAGTAATCATAACGATAACGAAAGTGATAAAAAAATAACAAATTATATAAAATAAAATGCAATTAACAGTGAAAAGGGTAAAAAAAAAAGTCGATTTAAATATGTAAACGTGAAATTTGGTGAGCATTATTTTCTTTCGTTGCCTATGCATTTAGAAAAATATATAATCGCTTTGATGATGTATAAGTGAATTGATATAGTTGTATGTTGTTTCTTGGCTGGATGGAACGTATAGATGCAAATAAACTCCTAAATGGGTATTGTTTTTATATTTGCTCATTTTTATTCGTTTAAATAGGTATGCTTCTTTTTTAATTTAAAGTATGTTTGTAATCTGTTGTATAATGAAAAAAAAAACAATAAAACGCGGGCATCGAACCTCGGATCCAACAAAAATAACTTACTCTGCAGAAAAGCCCGACCGGAAGTTGCACATCACTCACTCGTATGAACTCACTCAAGGGAACTCAAGGCTGAGCTATACCGGAGGCATTAATGCTTTGTATTTATTTTTAACGGTAAGTCATTTGTAACCACAACCTAAACTGCGTAGCGATTCTCTCACTGGCTGTTACGTAAAACATGCGTGCCCACGATTACGTAACTGTTGTATACAAAAATAGGGAGCGGCATACGGGTCTAGTTCAGTCCAAATATATTGAATGAAAGATGCTTCAGTATTTTTTCATTGAAACGCTTTAAAGAAACCTCGACTATTTTTCTAATTATCCCCTCTGTTGTGATATGTGAGAATCAAATCGAACTAAACTTGGTACTAGATCTGCCCATTGAATGATGAACGTGGCTTTACAAGGATATGCGAAATTCCACGTCTCACAAGGACATATTGGCCCCCTTTCATCCTCTACGCTCCACGCGATCCTAACTGTATTCGGGATAACTATCAAGCAGTTAGATTTCTATGTTTATTTATATTATTTTTCCCGAGTACGAGCCTCTTCTGCATGGGGTGATCATCTATATCTGTCTGTCTGTCTGTGATCCGCGGTGCCTAGTAATATGCTGATTAATTTCAATCGTAATCTGATTAAGTTCAAGTTCCAGGTCAGAGGCCATTTCAGATTTTAACGTTCTGAGTTTTTTTCGGAATGGTTAAGGACACGTAAAAGAGTAAATACTTCAAAGATATTAAAGTGTTTAGAGCCAACAATAGAATTATTTTCTTGTTTTAGGTTTCTTATAATTAGAGTTTGTTATTTACCTTTTTTTTTTTTTATAATTTGTTTAAAAGAATATTAATAGTGATCATGCTAGTGACAAATAAAGAAGATCAATGAACGAATTTGATAAAAAATATTAATTAGTTTTTAAGAAATTTGCTCCTAGTCTCATGACTGTTCATTGTTGTTTGTACGTCGGTCCATTTATAACTTTTATGTATAAAAAAATACTACATGCAGTTTAACGATCTCTTATTTTTAGCCTTATAGTGGTTTAGGATAGAAAAAAAAATCGATCTGTGCAACTTGAGGAACTAATCAAAACCTCTAGCGGTTGTAATTCGTAGTGAATGATTGTAAATAAATTAATAAGTTCAGAACTAAAAGAAAAAAAAAAAGCATACACAAAATGTTTGCATTAAAGAGTTGAAAGTAAGGAATAATTTTATAGAAAATAAAAAAAAAATAAGAGGTTTTTTTAAAAATAAATTTGTAAAAAACACACGGATGCTTGCTCGAAGTCTGCACGGTTCAACGTCCAGAGAATGACCCCGCCAATAGTCTAGTCAGAAGAAAGAATGTGGCAGAATGTAGACTGCAGACTGCTACGAACTATGCTGGTCTGTACGAGTCTCTAACTCTGTCTGTAACGTACTGTGACTGAGAGTCTAAGTCTGGGTGACTCTTAATTGACTAGATGAACTGACGATTGCCCACCAATTGTACCTTAGACTGATATAAGTCGTCAGATCTATTCTTCAAATTACTTCCAGATGCCCATTTTGTATAATGTTCGTATTGTAAAAAAAACTCAGGTGTCCTGGCCGTCGTGGTTGGGGCTTGTAAATATCATTAATTTCTCACATCTTGGGGGATAGTATCTTGATCCCCGTTATACTGATAACTGGAGTCGGCTGGGTGCTGTGGGGTCTCACAATCTTAATTATTGCATCCACCATTCTTACGTTTTATTAAGTGTTATCTTTATTTGTATATGTAGCGACCGCTAACTACATAAGATAAATCATCGTATACTCTATTGTATATATATTGTAAATTGGTTATAATGTGTTGTAAATTAATTTAAACAAATATAAGTGATAATACCAAACCATAAGTCATATCAGTGTAAATATTGTAAACAATAAAAGACGCAGCTGCAAAATACTAGTTCAGAGGCCCCTGCAGAGGGAGTCAGGTAACTACTGAGGCTGGGTGGGTCCTGGTCTAGAACATTCAAGTGTCACCCAACCCTGCAATGCGGTTGGTCAGAATAAAACCTCACCCTATTGGCTGAACGCGTATCACTAGTTGCACCGCCCTCGACTTTATTACCTCTGACCACAGGCCAGTACTGTTTGCGGTGGATGGTAAAGTGGCGACCCCTCGCCCCACGAGATACGACTACCGTCGTGCAGACTGGGATCTGTACCGGTCGCAAATTTACCATAACCTGCATACGGTGCCAGTTCTCCGCACGAAAGAGGAAGTAGATCTTCAACTAACTTTCATAACTGATGTGATCATAGACGCAGCAAACACTGCGATCCCGAAGTTCACTCCCAGGCCACCGTCTCTGCGACCACCTCCAAACCACATTCTTAAAATTATTGCCTTGCGCAATAATTGGAAGAATAGATGGTACAGGACGAGAGATCAGCAAGCCAAGGTCGTTGTGAATTGTCTCACAACGAAAATCCGAAGCTTGATGAAACTCTGGAAAACAGCGCAGTGGCATGAGAGACTTCGTTGCACTCACGGAGATCACAGAAAGTTTTGGAAGCTGTTGAAGACTACAAAAGGAAAGACAGCCACTGTCCGTCTTCACGAAGGCGACAATGTTTTGACTGCTGAGCAACAGGCAACAAAACTGGCCGACCACTACGCTAGGGATATTACGGCTAGCACGGGATACTACCACATGCCTCCTCCGGTAGATGCTGAACCGAACCACATGTTTGTATCACCGAAGCAGCTCAAGGCGATTCTTCACCGGTGTCAGGGAAACCGAGCACCAGGGCACGACGGGATACAAGCAGTGCTGCTTAAACAAATGCCGAGGAGAGGGATAGTACAACTAGCAAACTTATACAACTCTTGTATAAGATTGCGGTACTTTCCTGACACATGGAAACAAGTCATCTCGTTCCCATTACTAAAGCCAGCCAAGAACGGAGATCACCCAGCCCACTACCACCCGATCAGTCTGCTACCACAGATTGGGAAAATCTTTGAGAAAATTCTTTTGAATTATCTCAAAGATTACTGCTCGGAAAATGACATTATTTCGCCAGAACAGACTGGATTTCAATTCAGTATGAGCAGAGAGCACCCCCTTCTGAAGGTACAGTCAGCTATAACATGAGCTAGAAACATAGCTACGGCTATGATTTCCATTGATTGCACCCAAGAATTCGACTCGGTGTCTCACGGGACACTGTGTCAAATGCTCTGCGACCGGGAATGCCCGGAACAACTGTATTCAATTCTGGCTAGTTTCCTGAAAAACAGATCGTTGCGGGTGCGGGTGGGTGATAGCTCCTCAGAAGCTGTGCCAATCACCTGTGGAGTAACCCAAGGAGCCGTCTTATCCCCTGTACTATTCAACGTATACACGTCTGAGATTGTCGGAGCCCGGTACAAAAATACCACAGTTACTGCTTTCGCATATGACATAGCGGTGTACAGTAGCAGCATGAGTGCCAAGGTAGCTCTTAGACAGGCTGAAGTAGCCTGTAACCAAATCAGTGAGTGATTGGGGAGACTCAATATCTCTGTAAATGCGGGTAAGACTGACTGTGTAATTTTCTTTTTCCTAAAGGTAAAAAGCCCGCTCCCTACTAGTTACATAGTAGGAGCGGAGGAAAATTCACCAGCCAACGACCTAGTATATCTGGGAATTAAAATGGACAGACACCTCCATTTTAGTAACCATTTTATGAAGAAGTTGAAGCATACACGCATGAAGTCTTACCGGCTTACGCATTTATTGACTTCCCCCAATCTATCACTGCGTCTCAAGCCATTGATATACAAGAGCATACTCAGGCCTACTCTGCTGTATGGTGCACCGCTATTTCGTTATCTGACGTATACGACTGCTAAGAAACTCCAACAATTCCAAAACGGTATATTGATGAAAGTGGTCAGAGGTACTTCATTCGAGCAGCGAAGAAACAGTGAGCTGCATGAGATATTTGAGCTGTCTACGGTGGATGAATTCATCCTCCTCCTTGCAATATCTAACAAACCCGGTGTTTAACACTATAACCCCCGCTCCGTTCCCCCATCGATGGCAGGACGCTGCCACGGCTGGAACACTTTAGTCTTAGGTTCTAGGTATAGGTATTAGTTTGTTTTGTTTTTTAGTGTTTTGTGTCGGTAACAAGTTGAAGGTGAGCCTCATCACCTAGTGTTGAATAGGAGACTATGAACTTTTAACCACAAAAACAAAATGTATTATATTTATGCACTCCTTCAAATGCATCTGTGAATTTGTGAATTAGAAGAGGAGAAATTTGTATCTCAATTATTTTACTATTTATTTTGTTCATTGTATTATTTTTTTTAGGTTTTGAAATAAAAAAACCAAAAAAAAACCGATAAGTCATTCTAACTAGCTCTTTGGTCTGGTACTTGCTGCTCCACTGATGTTTCTAGATTTGGGCTTCTCATTTATAAAAACCTCTGCATCTCTTTCCTAACCTCGCTATGTTTTAGTCCGGCCTTGTCAAACTCCAAACTTTCCTAGCGGGATTCTCATTCATCACTAGGGCTGGGGTAACTAGGCACCCCCTCCCGTGACGACCCGACAGTATACTACTATCTTTGTGCCTGTGGTTCCACCTGAAAATTCAAACACTACTCAAAAACTAAAAGAATTAAGAATTCGCGTAAAGATATATAGTCATATGAATTTTCCAAATGCGTACAGTACTTCCTGACTTTATCTATTACAAAAAAAAAAAAAAATCTTACTGTCGTTGCCCGGGTATTTATTTATCCTACTCTTCTATTAGACAAGTAAAGCAATGAATGATGTCTCTTGTGTAAAATTGAAGTAATTTTATTCACAGAGTAAATATACTGTGTAAGTACAGAATACAAATTATGTAATAAAATCTTTTACATGTTCAGTATAATATTAACTTAACTCAAAACATGATAATAAAAACATTATATTTTCGCCTTCCTGAAGAAGAATAAATAAATTCCAACGCACTTGTGAGCAAGGAACCGTGGGAGGAACATGGCTTAATAGACTGCTCCTGTTACTCGAGAACGTAATTCTCACTGGAAACTGGAATCTGTAATAGTCAAAAGGCAAATCTGTCGGAGGAACTGTTTAAACTTTTTCTGCTCCCGGTAAGATAGTCCTTTCAATCACACTACCCATCATCGTGAGTGACACGATAAACCAACACTCAGAACTGCTACTCACACCTCTACTGGTAAAAAGCTGAAGCCATAAATAAACAATTAGACGAACGACAGTGCGGTCCCCAAATATAGGTGGGGACAATTTTGGTATAAAACCCCAAGGTTGTCTGTCGCATTTCATCACTGTGACGCCAGCTCGATGAAAGTATACTCATATTCTGCTGTACGGTGCACCTCTTTGTAGTCATCTGACGGAGCTAAATGGCTTCCAGCAATTTCAGAACAAAATACTCATGGTCCGACATACATCATTTCAGCAGCGGAGAGTTGCACGAAGAATTTGAACTGACAACGGTGGATGAGTTCATCAGCTGTAGACTTATCATATTCTTTGACGATCCCTGACCAATCTCCAGTTTATCGTGATATCCCCATCACTCCTCCCTTATAGATGGCAGGAGGCTGGCGAAGTGGGCATATTCTACGGTTAAGTTAATGCAACCCTGCAAGTTACAACGCTTTCAGTTGCAGTTAATTTTATTTTAAGCGTAACCCAATTTTTCTTAGCATGTAAAACTTCCATAAAATATAGATCTGATTTCAACCATTATGTACTTTTGTGTATATATTTTTTTTACAATAAAAATACAAACAGTGGTTCAGGAAAAAAAATTCTATCTATTCTATATCTTAACCCAATGCTGTCTGATGTCATGTTCAGGATGGCTTACCATGGCTAAGACTTGCCGGAAGCTCTTCCTTCCTGAAGAAGTACTCAGCTCAGCAACAGCCAATATACTAAAGACATTACTTAGTACAATATTAGGTTTTCAAGTACTTTGAAGTAACTATTAAACTGCAGCACCACCTCATTAGTTATGAATAGTTAGTTGGATTTAATTTCCCATAAGCAACACATAAAAAACAAAGAAATCTATTAAAAAAACGAACTTATGACTTATTGTTATAATATCATAACCAGATGTACCCTCTAGGTATAACAGGTAATATTTTTGAACATTCATTATCATTAAATTATTTCATGGCAGTTTCGTCAAATTATACTTCCTGATAAACTATATAATTTATTTATTCAATGTAGGTATCAAAATGGCATCCCGAACTTGAACTTGATACTTTATTAAAATTCCTTTAAATTAGACTGATTAATATGTGTGCGAATGCTACATCAAAATGATCAAGGGGATGTTTGACTAAACGAATCGCTTAATTAATTTGATTCGATTTCGCTGCTATATATAAATACATATTATTACGTTCTTCAAATAAATTAGTTTTATTGTTAACTTTAAATTTATTTTATTTACTATTAGGTTCTATTAACAAAAATAAATCTGGCAAAAAGATGAATTTAATTACAAAAAAAAAACTTAAATTAATTATTTATAAATACTTGTCTATAAATTCGATTCCTTTTCTTCTTTAATTATCTTCATTCTTTAAACAAAATTAATACTTCTTCTTTTCGTGCTATTTCTCTTCCGTTCTGCTTTAAGTCAATAACCACTAACCAACAAAGTTTTTAAGTTTTTCTTACTCACAATCTCAAGCTAATAATATGTATTACGGGCTGATCCCAAAACTAGAGTGTAACTGTGTGTGTTCTCTCAGAAACATAACAACAACTAATTATAACTGGCTAAAACTAGAGAGTCATTTTGTGTGTTTTCATTATGATACAACAACTATACTCCCTTGTTTTTTTTTCATACACTCTCACTTGTTTTTATTTTGCTTTCTTGATAAGTTGGATTAAATATTATCTAAAAACTCCACAATCTCTAATATCACAACAATATATATTTCATTTTATACTATGTTGGGTGCCTGCATGTCCAGTTGTTTTTCCTTGGTGACTGGTATTTGTCTTGTAAACAAGTAAGTCTTATTATAATCAGCCGACCTTTCTTGGTCTTCGTTAGTATGCAAGTGCACATTCGTCTGTGTCGGAGTTTGTTACCGTCTCGTTTAATATCTTGTTATCTGAGATGGGTCGCTCATTTTTTATTATATCTTAAAATATTTGTTTATGTCTTCAATTTTCACCAGGTACACAAGTCGCAATAACGGCATTAGTATTGCTAACATACTCAACCCATACAGTGATGAAACAACAGAAACTTGTCCTTAAAAACAGTATAACAATGAAACATAAAAATCTAAACAAATAGAAAATAATCATTCAATATAAATAAAGATTTGGGTTGAACATTGCTTATCTAGAGTATTCGATCGCTACCATAAAATGAATAATGATAGTACGTTTACGTTAAAGACTAATTAATAAACAAGAACGTCTCAATGTTACCCAAACAAAACATAGCATATAACACAAATATATTTAAACAATGTCTCCACGATGCAACAGCTCTTGAGAAAGGCTAGGGTTGGTGGGTGGAACTATATTGTAGGCCTCAGCATTAATTTTGGTTTTCTTTACCGGATTTATTGTCATGAGGCTGAGCGAACTCCGCCCAAAGAAAAAATACTGAAAATTGAACCTGGAGTTCCTCAGCGGGAAGTATCCATGGTACCACAAGGCTATGGGAAGGCTCCATAGTTTAATAATGGAATAATAATTAGATAGCAAGCTAATTAGCTTGAATAAATTTGCCATCTATTTCATATTGTGAAGAGAAAATGAGCTGGAAAAGTCCAAAATAATGTGAGATAGATTTGCGTCAGATGTTGAGGGCATGAAGTTCTAAAGATGTAGGGTGTATCATGGATGTGTGTTATTCAGTAGACGAGGAATTAAAGAAGGTTTTTATGAGAGAGTGCTATGTTTGGTAACCGTTGCAAATACATTTTCAATACATTAAAATAAAAGTAAGATAATATATATCTACCCTACACTGTGCTCAAAGAAAAAAAGATCGAGATATACTATATGATATATTACTTGTTTAACTCTACTATCAATCACTCAGCATAATAATGCATTGGCGTTAAAGTTAAAAACGAAAATAAAATTGATTAACGTCGATCCCACATGATCTCTGCCCCCAAACGGATTATTTCTCAAAGGGAAATTTCGTGTTGATCAATGAAAAGAAGTTGGACATTAAAATTGATCTAGGCTAAAACACAATAGAATTTACGTTAAAACCTAAGATGTATTAAAATTTGATATGAAATTGAAACTGATGAATATCTATGTACATCGTTATTTTAAAACTAAATATTTACATAACTTATTTAACTCATTGATACAAGTCTTGAGAAAATTTTCATTAACGTTTCTCCATCAGGCAGGCTGGAGTCTCTTCATCAGGTGTTTCCTCTTAAATAAATGAGCCCACAGACTGTTCCTCGTCCTAAGAACTAGATTGCGTTAGCATGGGCTTGACTGTCACCTGTTGTCTCCTCAACTGACCTCTTCATCTCAAAAACTGACCATCCGCTGCCGAGAACTAACCTGTTCTCAAAAGAACTGACCAGACTACGGTTTGGTGTTAGGGTTTTTCATGAAAGGGCAGCCACTCTCTAGGTTTTCTTTCTTGTTCAACTTCACACCTAGAAGAAAAACCTACCGGCTAGTAAATTTTCACACCATACGTTTTGTCTTTTGGATGTACGCTCGCTTTACATGCGAAAGGCCCGTTCCTCAGCGCAGTACATGAGTGGCTGACTCAATATCAAAAAAACAACAAATACAATGAAATGTGACTAACATATTTATAGAAAACCTATAAGCTACTGTGAGCTTATTACATACATCTTAATTCTATTATGTTATATGTATCTAACCAGCAAATAAATATGTATACAAGGTGAGTTTCAGACATAACAGAATATGATGAGGTAGAGTAAGGATTCGATGAAGTACTGTCGATATAGTGTTATAATTATCCTGGACTGAGTGTATCGCTGCAATATGTGACAGTCTGTATGTACTCTTGGAGTTCCGATGGTGAGTCTGAGGTCAATGAATTCAAGAAATCGGGCCTTGAGTTCCGGAGGCTCCGGTATACGTCACACGACCGTACTCAAAACGGACAAAGACCAGTGAGGATCTTGGTCGGCGAGAGGGCGGGAAAGGGGGGGGGGCAGAGACCAGGGGGTAAATTTTTATTAAATATACACGCAAGTTTTGTCACTGTTCTTTCCGTTTTCAATAAACGGTAATTTCGTTAGGGGAAGAACTTAATTTCTTTTTAAAAAATGTTAAGTTACTTTTTTTTTTTTAACGCCTTATGTTATTATTTTATAAAGTAGCTTTTAAAAACAACAAACATAAAGGTCTAAACAAATTATAAATAGTGAGTTAATGAGAAATTGAGTTGTTTTTTTGTTCTCTACAATACTTTAACTAGGCTAGATTCAGACAATTTTATTTTTATATTATATTTTATATTTTTTTATATATTTTATATAATTTTGAGTTGTAGTATTTGTTCAGAAGAATTAAAAGTAAATCTTAACGCTCATTTCCAGTTAATATCAGTCCCAAGTACAGACCTAAAGTTAAGTAACGTTGGCATGAATAGGGGGCCTAGGATTGCTCAGCCCGAGGACCAGAGACCACTCTTGCCGGCCCAGGTGAGGAGTTAAATATTTATTATGAGATTGCGCGGTTTGTTGTTAAATAACTACATTGAAATAATTACTACGTTGTTACAATGTCCTTGTGCGTAAAAACAATAGGATATATAGTTTACAGTGTCTGATCCTTTATTCAATTAATTGTTTTTCTATTTTATTTTTTTTTTCTTAGCTGTCAAACTTATAAAATAGGATGTGGGGAAAATAAAGGAAAATTATTTTGGGCTAATGAGTGCCTTTCACTAAGGGGAGTCCCCCATTTGAAGGATGTATGAGAAGGATATAGGGTGTGGAATGCCTAAAGGAGGCGGGTGGAATCAGGAAGGCAGTGAGAGTCTACCGAGGGTGGAGCCTAGGGGTACTTAGGCAATGGTTTGTATTCGGCCAGGTCAAGCCTGGCCCGCCCCGGCAGGGGCCTGAAATAAGTCGGCCTCTCGGCCGGAAGGTCGACCCTGCTTAAACAGGTAGATGGGGTCTTGTAGCTTCGGAGATCGGCCTCGATCTCTCGGCTGGGTGTAGATCATTCAATTAAGTATCCTAACCGTGTTGGCATTGCAGGTATTATTATATTTTTCTCGAGAATGTATGAAGGAAATATTTTGAGTCGAGGTTTTCTAAGAAACTGCTTAGAATCTGGAAAAAATGGTTTAGTGCAAAGGTTATAGAATCGAAATACGGCAGCGCTTTGATTCAAACGCTTCAATGCTGCCGGTCTTTTAAGACGCGCCTCGATCAGGTCGTTATTCAGTTGTCGAAGATGAATTCTCTAGAGTGCAAGCCAGGATTCGTGAGTGAAAACGCGATGGTTAGTGGTTTTTATAGGAGTTTCAAACGTCATATTCGTTAAAAAAAAAACAAAAAAAAAAAAATATCCATCCTTGAGAACCTAGTAAGTTTCTATGAAAATAATAAAATGACGATAACAGTTTTTCTCCCCGCTGAGTTTTAGCTATTTTGCCACCTAAATTAACCTTATGCCACATACTCCTAGGTGCTATGAACACACTTTGAAAATTACAGATCGGTTTTCACCGATTTTCACGACCATAGAAAATACAGTGAGACAGATAGACGAAAGAAGGCTGATACCCGTTTGAAAGTAGAGCCTCCCCCTTCGGGCTTTGTCATACTCCAGCGATTGCAGACGATCCCAAGCATGCACCGGATTTAGGCGTGCGTGTTTGGGTACGACCCCTGCATTCTCAATTCGCTTCTGGTTGAGTTATTACTGCATCAATGGTCTTAAAATATATTCCTTATACGGGACATTTTTTTTTTCTTTTGATCGGAAAGTTTTTTTTCAAAAGCTGGATTATCCCATCTCCTTAATAAAAAATGAAGATTTACCATCGTTATGAACGGAACAGGTTTCTATAATTTTCTTGTATTCGGTACGTCAGCCTACCTTACCTTAAACCTCACACATAATATAAAATGTAGCTACGATACAGTAAATATAATTAGCACCATGTACATTCATGTAAAGATTCCATATTGTGGTATCTGTAACTCACTCGGTATATATTAAATACAGGGTTTTGAAAAAAAAAAAAAAATCGAAGAAATTAAAACATCTAAATGCCTCATTATTCAGTAAGTGATTTTTTTTTGCTATTATATATTCTAGTGATAAATTCTTTGGTGGTAATTATTTTATACCGAGCACTTAGCCCGACTCACATCATTATTAGTCAATAAATAGTTATAAATCATTATCTTTGGCCTTCCATTAGTAGTATTAGACTTGTTTTTGGTGAAGCAATATGTGGAAATATTTTCCATATCCTTTATTAATTTAAAACCTTAAAGGCTAGACCGACATTTAAGATACTAGCCCATTTTTGAGCGTTCAAATAATTGACAGCTTCTTCCCGATTCTTCGCAAATAATGATTTATTAAACGTTAATAATTAATTAACTAGTTGAGCCAAGGATCGGTGGCCTCGGCTTTTATTTTTTATTATATAACTATGTGTTTATAAAAAATAAAATTTTATTATACAATTGAAACATTCGATATGTTGATTCTCAAAACATGATTTTTTGGAATATCATTGTAATTGTTTTAGTGTCCTCTAATTCATCGTGCCGGTTACCATTGGGAACTACCACAACTTTAAATCAGATATTCCTTCAAAGTTGTGATTCAAAGACTAACAAAATATGCAGACATTTATTAAGAAATTAAATCAAGTATACAGTTTAATAGGGTCATCAACTGGTAAGTTTTTTTCATTTGGTGACTAGGACCAGAGATTATTATTATTAGATTAGATTATTTAAGATTATTCTTTAAATCGTCGTGTCCCCCCCCCTTTGCTTTTCTGGTAAAAGCAAACATTCTTTCTAGAATATCTCAATTCTAGAATATATTTTGTAGCTATGTTGAGCCTGGAAGGTTATGTGTATGTAAACCGATTATGGAAAGCATGTAAATCAGTTTTAAATTATGTAAACTGGTCGACCACCACGGGGGCTACATTGCTGCGTATTTGCCTTATAACATTTTCTTAACTGGCCCCAGCCCCGCTTATGACTGGGAGCCATGATGGGGGGGGGGAGAGGGGCCCCCGAAAATGTTGGCAGGCGCATTGGCCACGTCACTATTACTTGGTGAAGATTTCTTACTAACTAGTGTTTTAAAATGAGAATTTTTCATTGTGGTATAGGCCCCACAGTTGATTATTACCTTCCCAAGTCGTCATCACTCGTGGCAGGGTACTCCGATTAGCAGAGCCTAGAAATTGATAAGGTAAGGGTTCGAGTCGCGATATTGATGCTAGTATTTTCTACTTTTGGCGTTTTATTATTAAAAACTATAAATAACAATAAATATAATTTTAAGAGTACTCAATTGGATGGTTCCCAATGGTAATTATCGGTATCAAATGAAAATCACCAAAGACTTTATCACTAGAATACATGTAATAGCAAAATAAATGAATTACTGAATAATGAAGCTTTTAGATTTCCAATTTCTACACTCTGCCAATCGAACTACCCTGCTATGAGTGATGACCTTCCAATATGATTTCCCTTTGTTAAAACAGTCACAAAAAGTGTACGCAATGTACCCGATGGGCAAAGAGGCAGGCAGAGGGTGCTAATTTGAGGTCTAGCTTGCCGATGTTAAGGCCTTAGATGAAAATAATTTGTCTAATGCGAAACATGCGGGTTTTTTTTAGTGCATTTCAGCCTAATGTATGTCAGTGTAATTACCACAGTTTCTCAATGACTACTGATTCTCATAATTTATTATTAATTAGATTTGAAAATATTGCGAGGCAGCACACAAGTGAATAAAAATTTAAACATTGTAAAATACTATGTAGCCGTTGATGAGTTTACACAGTTTCAAGCGAATTATCCGTTTGGGGACCATGCCTTCTACAACAAACAAGAGAATAATCCGTGTGGGGACCATGTCTTCTACAACAAACAAGCGAATAATCCGTGTGGGGACCATGTCTTCTAAAACAAACAAGCGAATAATCCGTGTGGGGACCATGTCTTCTAAAACAAACAAGCGAATAATCCGTGTGGGGACCATGTCTTCTACAACAAACAAGCAAATAATCCGTGTGGGGACCATGTCTTCTACAACAAACAAGCGAATAATCCGTGTGGGGACCATGTCTTCTAAAACAAACAAGCGAATAATCCGTGTGGGGACCATGTCTTCTACAACAAACAAGCGAATAATCCGTGTGGGGACCATGTCTTCTAAAACAAACAAGCGAATAATCCGTGTGGGGACCATGTCTTCTAAAACAAACAAGCGAATAATCCGTGTGGGGACCATGTCTTCTACAACAAACAAGCAAATAATCCGTGTGGGGACCATGTCTTCTTCAACAAACAAGCAAATAATCCGTGTGGGGACCATGTCTTCTTCAACAAACAAGCGAATAATCCGTGTGGGGACCATGTCTTCTACAACAAACAAGCAAATAATCCGTGTGGGGACCATGTCTTCTTCAACAAACAAGCCGATCCGAATTCTAATAGGGCCGGAAAAGGAGTGGGAGGACCCAGTGGCTGCCTCGGCGTCAGTAGAATGTGTTCACTTGGAACTCATGGGAGTCAACATGTCAACTGACGTAGAATTCGCCATTTAGAATTAGCAATAGTTCAAGGGTATCCGCATTATTTGTATACTCGTATTTAGGCCAGACGAGTTTGTTTTTTTATCCATATTACTTTATGGAACGTATGTGTTTCGTCCTTTGGAAATGGTTATTACTCCCCACTGAAGGAAGTTAACCTCGGCTAGGTAGGAAATTTCGTTATCAATTGGTATATGAAATATCTAATTATGAAAATCATTTCTACCACTCGTCTTGTCCCTGTTCTGAGCTTTCTTCGTCTCGTTAGAATTCGATAAATCATTGCTCATTGTTGATTTTTTAGTGCATCATGAATGATATTAAATAGGTCTCGATTTGATAAAACTAAATGAAGTGTCTGAAAAGAAACAAAATAATTTAATGAACATTAATAAGAAATGTTCTACCTCACAATTTTTAATCAATTTATTTAAGAACTAAATGTTTTGAAGGTGCAAAAACTAGTAAGATTATATTTACAAAAAACTGTAGTTAGTTACAAGTCCTATAAATCAGCAGCTCCTATAGATCACATACTTTTTTTTTATTAAGTATAACTTAGATATTTTAGTTTGTTGTTTTGTATTTTGTGTTGTATATATTTATAATTTATTTACTGAGAACCCCGTTAATTTGAATTTTTTTTAACATTCCATAATTTGTAATCCCGCTATTTCGAAAATCTCGATAACTCGGCAGTAAAAGAAAACCCTCTGTCCCTCGGCATTACGAATTATAAGGACTGTACTGTCTCATCTCTCTTTTTCTCTCTATATATACAGAGGGGTCCAAAAAAATGTATCCACTGGTCAACAGTCCATAACTTGCAAACTAATTGACGGAGTTGTCTCATTTTTGGTGAAAGTGTAGCTTAAAGTCCAATTTAAAGATATCACTGTAGGTGTTTGAAATGGTCACCATTGACGTCCACACACAAACGATGCCACCGAACTGCAGCACGAACTACTGACTGCAACGTGTTCAGTTGGATATTTGCACATGAATGTACGATGGATTCTCGAAGTTTATCCAATGTGCGTGGCTTTTGTCGATAAACGACGTCCTTTAGTGTTCCTCACAGGTAAAAGTCCGGAGGAGTTAAGTCTGGGGAACGTGGTGGATACTCTACAGCACCTCTACGGCCTATCCATCTTCCTGGTAGATTTTCGTCGAGATAAGCCCTTACACGATTGTGGTAGTGGGCAGAGGCACCATCTTGTTGAAAGTAAAATCTTCCGTCTCCATACAAGTCTTGGATGGCAGGTAAAATGGATGTTTGAAGGGTGTCGGTGGCTCTGTTTGATACACATTTCGCCATTGCCGTTGAACCTCATTAATGTTTTCGTACTTAAAATACCACTTTAAAACAGACTTCCTTTCATCAAATGTAAGCCTTACGCCAGCCATGTTTACTAGAGTAACAAGGTACAACTAACAATAAAACACTAACTATCTAGTGACTGTCATCTGACAAAACAAAACAACGCTTGTAACAAACTATTACACTACCAAAAATGAGACAACTCCGTCAATTAGTTTGCAAGTTATGGACTTTTAAACAGTGGATACATTTTTTTGGACCCCTCTGTAGTTTACATCATCAAAGAAATAATAATATGTGATTAAGGGTTTAGTGAACAGAATAGGTATATGAGTTTACTAAATAGAAGCATACACAATAGATAGCTAATTACACGAGATAACCTTCTCTGTTTCACCCTTTAGTTACAACATGTGTAAACATTATCACAGAACAGCTGATAATAACCTGTATATAACAATAGTTTATACATTTGAATATGTTGCTCTGCTGTATGGTGCACCGCTTTTTCGTTATCTGACGTATACGACAGCTCGGCGACTCCAACAATTCCAAAACGGTATACTAATGAAAGTGGTCAGAGGTACTTCATTCGAGCAGCGGAGCAACAGTGAGCTACACGAGATTTTTGAACTGCCTAGGGTGGATGAATTCATCAAATTTTTCAACTCACTACAGTACTTGACAAAGCCGGTGTTTAACACGATAACCCCCGCTCCGTTCCCCTATCGATGGTAGGACGCTGTCGCGGCAGGAACGCTTTAGTCTTTAGGTTCTAGTTTTTAATTTTAGTTTGTAAGTTTCCCACATTGTAAACCGAAGGTGAGCCCCATAAGCTAGTCCTGTATATTATTGACTTTTTAACTTTGTATTAGTATATCTTACCTCCTTCAAATGCATCTCCATGTATGCAGCAAGAGGAGAAAATTGTGAAATCTTGTTCAATGAAATTGTTCATCTGTTTAAAATGTATAAAATAAAAGGGGTTTTGAAAAAAAAAAAAAAAATTTGAATATGATTCGAGCTGTTTATTATTTGTATAGGGTCGACTGATTTCTTGGAATGAATTAATGATGGCCTGGAGAAAGGAAACAGTCAACGTAAACAAACTTGTTTACTTCGTTCTTCGATGTTGAGAGAGAGTGAGATAGAGTGAGCAAGGGAGTGATTTTAGTTTATTTAAAATTGCATTTTTTGTCAGAGACAGCCAAAAATACCCGCTTTTCTCCGCTCCGACTAACTTGGTTGGTGTAAAGTAATAAAAGGCTAAAAAATAGGACAATGGAAATAAAATAAAAATAAATAATTTTTGCATAAAATCTTTAGACTTAGGTAGATCGGAGGTTAGGTGCTCTTTTTATCCACACTTTCCCAAGCCAAGTCGTTAACTTTGATTTATTTACATAACTAGTCTCCTCAAGGGTCTTCCCACTCTCCCGATGGATTGGATCTAACGTCCAAGGGACTAAAGCGGCAAGATCACTCATTTTTTTTTTAAACCATTAAGGTTTCCCACTATCCCACTATCTAGCTAGATAGACAGCCTTTATTCTTACCGCCTATTTTACTAATTTGTATGAAAAATATATTTGTTTTTTCATTCAAGCTGAGCCGTGGTATTATAGTAAAAACATTAGCTACCAGTAAAATAAGTGGGTCGAGTATAACGGAAATGGCCCGATTGTATTGATTATTACTAACATATTTCTACAAAAATGTTTCTCAACCCTAAAAAAACAAAACAACAACTACCTGCAAGAAGATCTGTCCGGAGAAAGGAGGGGTTGTTTTGGGGATAGGTGCCCCACTGATATCTAGCATTGTTTTGGCTATTTTGCCACCTTTGACCTTTCCTGTAATGTTTTTATCTATATTTAAGTTTACTTTGACTCGTCTTAGTGAACCTTGGTACCTGATAATATTTCAGTTTAGTTTTGTGATCCTGAAGGGAAAGATCATGCCGTTATTTAATTTAGCTGCTGAAGTATATACGAAGGAAAAAGCGGGTTTGTTTCTTCAATCATAGGGGGTATTGGACAGTGAAAAAACATTCAGAAAGATCCGAGGGTCAGGGACAACAGTTGAGATAGACAAATCGAGTTTTCCTCGGCGAAAAAATCACGTTGATAGAATTTATCCTAATCAATGGGTCTTCGGAGGTGATTGCTGGCAAGATAAGCAATGCTTCATGTATTGCGTGCCAGACCGTACATCGGAAACACTACTGAAAACAATGTCAGAATGTATTCACCCCGGTGCAACCATTATATCTGACATGTGGGCATCCTACACCCACATTATTAACATACCAAGAATGAATTACCAGCATTGTACTGTGAATCATTCACAAAATTTCGTAGATCCCACCACAGGTAATCATACACAACGAATAGAATCGTAATAGGCACAAGCAAAGGCAAGAAACAAAAAAGAACATGGTACAAGAAGAAGTTTGATAGACTAATATTTGTGTGAATTTTTTTATGGCGCAACAGAAATACCGGTAATCATTTATTCAATCAATTAATAAATGACATTGTAAATTTTTGGCCACCAGAATAAATATGTTCAAATTTTAAAACATCTTTTACTAAACACTGTCCACAACTTTTCATTTATAGATAATATACTAGAGAAATGATTAAGAACAATCAGGGGTACCTATTCCTAAAAAGACCCGAATGGAGTCTTAGACGAGTAGATCGCCAGTCCCAGCCAAACTAACAACCGTTCAATAATTTTATAATAATTTATTTTTGAATTGATTATAAAAGCCCTGAACATGACTGTTTAGCAGTTGAAAGCACTCTGGCGGGTATAAAACTTTTTTATACATTAAGGACAAGGTGGATCCCAAGAGCTTAACAGCCTCTGACAGAAAGAGGACTGATGAGAAAGAAGGAGAGTGGTTGGGTCTTGACGTCTGGACGTTTGATGTTTCATAAAAAAAACTTATTGGGGAGACCTTTGGAAATGAAAATAAAACTAGATAAATTTTAAAATAAACTCATCCATGCATTTGCTCACGTTGGTTAGTATTGTTCTATTTTTAATTGTACACAGAATAAGATTAAAATAAGAAAAAGATCCACTTTGAAGACAATTATTAATAATAGAAAATTATGCTAGTAACTATAAATGCTCCAGTCTCTTATTATTGTACATTCTATAACACAAACCATCTGGGCTTATAATGAAAGGTTTCGAAAAAAAAAATCTGTTTTAAGCTTTAATTCATATTCTCCTTCTAAGTTCATGAAATTCCATAGCAACCTATCCAACCACCCTAATACCGTAGCACAGTCCTTATACTGCACCACTCATCCCTATAATCCTCCTCGGAGACTAAAACGGCAGTGGCCTCATTACCTCCTATAAATGCGTGACAGTGGGAGTCCTGGCAATGGCCAGCTTCTCCTATCATGTCCTGATCGTATGTATCTCTCGCGCTCATCGTCAGCCTCCACTGGCTCGTATCCGGTGACGCGGCTGACGGTGGAGCGTGGGGGACTTTCCAAGACTCCGCTTCCTCTTTCGCATATGAGGGAGGTGACAACCATATGGATTTGTGAGGTCTCTGGCCTGTTTGTAAATACTGTATGAGTGGGCGAGTGAATGAAAATTGTAAATATGGTATGAATGAGAACATTTATCACAATTACTTATTGCCCAATAAAGCAGATTGTAATTTTAGCACAATGAAGAAGTTTTTAATAAAAAAATGTATAGTATAGTATACTTTTGATATAAAAACCTTTATGTACGTGCATTATGAGGTGTTCTTTTAGGAAAAGATCTAAGAAATCTCGTGCGTTTTTTTTTTGTGCCATTAGTAGTATTATTAATTATTATTAGCACAGCATTCTAATAGATTGGACAAATATAAGCATGACAGGTCTTTTACACAACAACAACTCCTGAACAAATAATAAACTCCTGATTTCCTAAGTTTAAATCATATTTGCTATTCATGAACGAAAACAATGTTTGTACTACACATATCGTTTTATTGCACTGATTATTTATGTACTTTGTGAAAATTAATAATGTAATTATGTAATTATCTAAGCATGTGCCAAGATAAATATCTGTTTCTATTATATAGGTTTGTCTCTTAGATTAACCTCGTTGCTTATATCAGGTCTTCCTTTAGTAAATAAAAATACTTCAGGGGATAGAGGCCAAATAAACCATACCATTTATATCATGTCAAATACGATAATTGTTTTCAGGCAGGCAGAGGAAATCTGGACGAGTTGTGAAGGATTGTGTGGTATACTTTGGATTTTCTTTACCCTAGCGTATTTAGCAAAAGAAATGTTTATTTTTGATTTTTGAAAATTATTATTTATAGGTTTTGAGGGGTACTCAAACGAATACAAACTTGTTTTTTTCCTAAAAAAAAAATGCCGACTTACTTAACATGCAGCGTCTCCAGGTTATTGTAACTTTTTAATAATTTAAGATAATTTAATAAGATCCGCATTTAAATATAATTTATTTCTTATTATACTTAAAAATCGAATAATTTTTTAGTTCATTTAACACGCCAAATAAAGACAGAAAACGATGTTCAGACCACGGGAATTTTCAGGGGTCCGTTGACTCCGCTCTCACACACGTGTCATATATGTTACAACCTTGTATCGCTAAAAGAAGTTTTATTGAGTGGTGACGCCAAAAAACTCCACGTGCCTTAAAGTAAAGTGGCTAGTGACTCCGCATATATTGGGAGCTGCTTTCAATTTGGTCACTTGGGCCTCTCTTTTGCTCAGTTTACGAATCACCAAGATGTTAATATTTTTGAAAGAAGTATGAGTAAAGTTATTAGATTTTACCAACATTGACTTTTGGACAGGAAGATGTATTTTCTTTTTTTTCTTTTGCATATTTAAGTGGTTCACCCGGATTATAAGTGATATAAATTCTCTGGAGTGACATTCAACTTTATGGTTTTTTTCCACATCTATAAAATTTACGAAACGTCTATGTTTCCTCCAAGTAAATATTAAAATTATATGTTCGATTCTCTAATTTGTCCTTGAAAATTCTTTATTGGGCTGAAATTACAATCTGCCTTATTAGACAGTAAGTAATAGTGATAAATGTTCTCATCAATACCATATTTACAATCTGCATTCACTCGCTCATTCCTACGGTATTTACAAAAAGCCCAGAGGCCTCCCAAATCAACATAGTTGTCACCTCCCTCGCATGCGAAAGAGGAAGCGGAGTGTTGGGAAGTCGCCCACGTTCATCCGTCAGCCACGTCACCAGATAGGAGGCAGTGGAGGCTGACCAAGAGCGCGACTAATAAATACAACATCGTTACATTGTTTAAATGTTATAACAGAGATACGCTTCCTGGCGTATATATCATGGTCCTGATGAAGGTGAGATACTTGAATAGTCTATGGCCTGGACGATTGCTTGATGACGAGTTTTACTACTGGGCAATCTGACTCCATATCTGATATGTACGTGTGACGTATAAGATGTACAGGCTAAGTTTTATAGTTTTTTTTTTTAATATCATAGTGTGTCACCTCTCAAACTTATAAAAAATAGGATGTGGGAAAAATAAAAGAAAAATTACTTTGGATTGATGGGTGCCTAAGGGGAGTCCTATTTGAAGGATGTATGAGAAGGATATGGGGTGTGGGATGCCTAAAGGAGGTGGGTTCGGGAAGGTAGTGAGAGGCTACCTATGGTGGAGCCTAGGGGTACTAGGCATTGGTTTGTAGTCGGCCAGGTCATGCCTGTCCCCGCCCCTGAAGGGGGCTTTCTGTGTCGGTCTATCGGCCGGGAGATCGACCCACCCTGAACAGGTAGAAGGGGTCATTGATTCGTTGTGAGAGGTGAGAGACACGAGAGCGCCGCGGAGTCCCAAAAACAAATCTAACGAAGCAACTCATGCTTCGTTTCAACTTGTCCTCGAGTCACACCGAGAGACCCCCCCCCCCACAGCTGTAATCATGGTGAGGGAAAATGAGGGAGGAAACAAGTAGTTTACTTGCAGGCTTAGGGAGTAGCAAGGGGCGATGGAATAGCTTCAGGGTACCTATCGACCGGCGGGAAATTTGAGAAATATGTTGGTTCAAGGGGTTTGGTCAATGGTTAAACTCAGTTTATTCAGGTTTGCCCAGGCACTGATCTAATTTGATCGAAGCTTCGGTCGAGGTCGATCTCCCGGCCGGTTGTGGATCGTTCAGTCTCCGTCAGGGGGCTCGGGTTCTATGAGGTTCATCAGACTCCAGGCTTCGGCGGTCCAGCAGTGCTTCCATCGGACGGGCATTGGTGGTGATTGAAGGTCGGAGAATAGTGGGTTGTGGCTGTGTCGAAGTGAATCGAAAAATTTGATATGTCGTCTCTTGATAAAATCTTGGATGGTGAGCACTTCAAATTTTTCGTGGATCTCGTCTGCCTTCATTCGGTCGAACGGGGTATGTTTGAGGGAAGTGCGGAGAACTCTGTTCTGAAATTTCTGGAGCGTTTTTAGAGTGTTAGGAGTTAGATACTTGAATAGTGGGGTCTCGTACATCAAATCAGGTCTCAGGACGCTCTGGTAAATCAGCAGCTTAAGGCGTACTGATAAAGCCGGGCTATGAAGTAGGTGTCCTAGGCTGTAGAACTTTTTCCTAACATTCTTAAACTTCTTGCTGAGATGTGTCGTGAACGAAAAGTGTCTACCGAGAGTAATCCCAAGGTAGCATAGCTTGTTGCTCACGGAGCACTCTTTGCCGTCTAAGGCGAAGGATTATAGTTAGTTTACGAGGTCTTGGAATGATCACGAGTTCATATTCGGTATCTAAGGGTAGGAGAAAACCGTCCGGATCCCAAAGGCGAGCGTGAACCGAGAAGAGGCAGACTGAATCGCTGTGGAACACTCTACTAGGTAAATGTGTAGGGCCCCAGAGACCATCGTCTCCACGGAAGCTATCCCCTCCTAGGAAGTGCTATTAGACGAAGGCAGAATATATCACTTGGAAGGTGTGGGGTCTGACAACAACGGCCTAAAGATAGCAAGGCTAAGGATATAGAAATGTAGAGAGGGTTTCATGAATGGTTAAAGAATCTTTTGAAACATTAGTGCACCTGCAAGTACCAGTTCAGAGGTGAGTTTGTGGTTTGGTAATAGTAATCACATTTGTGTTTTCAACGAATTTACAATATATATATATATATAAGTTAATCGTCGGCGGTTAAGTGTGATAAAAGTATAATAATGACAGAGGAAAAAAACACCGACACACTGTGACTCCAGTAAAAGACTACTTTATTCTCCTTAGTAATCCGACCTACATAGGATCATGGGTTGTTTACCACCCATGATCGTATTAGTTTACAACATAACTTGCCTCTGGCTTTAACTTATATATATATATATATATATATGGCAAAAATCTACTCTATTGAAGCGTAGAGCAGAGGGTAAATTATAATTTGTAGTTAGTGGTCGCTACACTTTCCTTGGCGTAGCCCAGGGATTTCTCCCCTTTTTTTTAGCTGTTTCATAAATGATCTTCCTAGCTCTATTCATCATGTTCCCATCACATTTACGCTGGTGACTCCTAAATATATTTATCTTCCCCCTTCCCTCCGATTATTCAGCTGTGTTTGCCCAGATTCAGGGAGTCCTAGATTGGATCAGTACCTGGGCAAACCTGAATAAACTGAGTTTAACCATTGACCAAACCCCTTGAACCAACATATTTCTCAAATTTCCCGCCGGTCGATAGGTACCCTGAAGCTATTCCATCGCCCCCTGCTACTCCCTAAGCCTACAAGTAAACTACTTGTTTCCTCCCTCATTTTCCCTCACCATGATTTCAGCTGTGTGGGGGGGGGGGTCTCTCGGTGTGACTCGAGGACAAGTTGAAACGAAGCATGAGTTGCTTCGTTAGATTTGGTTTTGGGACTCCGCGGCGCTCTCGTGTCTCTCACCTCTCACAACGAATTAGGGTGGCGCTTCCCCTCCTTCCATGAACAATATTCCTCGGTTCATTCCTTCTTCAAACATAAATTCGCATAAACCCCCATATATATACAATACTTGACTGTTTATGTCATTATTATTTTATTTTGTATTTAGTTAGTTCTTTTTATTTGCAAGATGTGAATTTGTCATTTGAACATTAATGTTATTCATAAAGATACTTTGTCCTGGAATACATTTATTGCTATTCAATAACGGTCACCGGGTGCCATGTGGCCCACGGGCATAGGATTGGGGCCACCTGGACAAACGCCTATCACGCGATAGGTTCCAAGGTTACGGCGGTTTTGTGAAGCTCACACTTTATGGAAGTGCTGCCGCTCAACACGCAGATCAAGTGTCCCCAACCCCGTGTATGCTGGCAACATGGCACTAGGCGACCTTTTCACGTTCATTCATTAGATCCGTACCAGTTTGAAAATAGATTTCAACAGCCTAATATCTTACCCTTTTTCTAATAATACTATTAATTTTTAAGAAATGTAACCGGTTCACGTTTCCAATGGGTGAAGCTTGCAAAAAAAAAAAACTTTAACTAAACGAAGTTTTTAAGGTCACACTTAAATTCCATCGAATTAAATCAAAAGCTTTAAAATGTAACTCATACCCGTCATCCGGCACATACGTGGAATACCTTCCACGATTCCAAGGTCGCTGTCTCGGAGATATTGTATACGAATCTAAAATTATGGTTGAAAGCGTTTCCAATTAACAGAAAAAATGTCCTCCGTTTTCAATCGATACAGACAGATGCTGAAAAATATTGGCAAATAAATTTTTTTTTTTTTTAAATCATTTTTATCCGGCGTATTCATGCATAGTTCCATCCTCGTCTATCCCCCCCCCCCTTCATTATCTTCCAGCAATTCCTTCGTGCACACTTCCAATTAGTCTCCGTCTTTATACTATTTTCCTACTTCTGAGTTTATCGTCCATTTCAATCATTCTGTTGCTGCGCCATAGCAAGAATTATTGTTTCCACTACTGTAGAATAGGTACACTTCTTCTTTAGCTTCCCTCTTTAGTGCCTCTCAGCGTAGAGGAGCATCTAGCCAGGAATTCCATTCTTCCTTATTTCCAGCTAGGTTCCTCGCCTGTCGGAGGTCCTTTCCCCTCGCCTTACAGAGTCGTTCAATGTAGCTGAGATAGGACATCCTAGGGCGACCCCTAGGTCTTCTGCCGTCTGGGACATATTCCGTGGTATTTAGAGGATCTCTGTGGTCGTCCATCCTGATGACATGGCCGAACAACTTTATCTGACGAATTTCTAGGAGCTCTTTCAGTGGGACTATCTTCATTGCGAACTCGGTCTCTCCTTGTTTTTCCAATCGTCCTTCGCAGAAATTTCATTTCGGCAGCGGTGATTCTGCTCTCTTGTCGGTCTGTTAATATCCAACTCTCAGCTCCATACAAAAGTATGGGCAGATATACTGTCTTGAAGATATGTAGCTTCACATCTTTGCCTACTTCTCTCTTCCCTACCACAGTGTTACATATCTGATAGTAAACTGCATTCGCCTTGTTAATCCTGTTAGATAATTCTGCGTCCACCTTCCCAGATCCGTGACAGACTCCACTGTACCCAGGTATGTGGATAATGTAATACTTCTAATTCTTCTCCGTTACAGTATATGTGGATATCTTCCTTCTTTATAGGTACACTTAAGAAATAAAAATATTCATTTGATATATAAAAATTCAACTATAGTTTATGTTCTCATATTTGACATTGTCGACCAAGACTCTTCCTTTCCTAGACCTAGAAACTTATTTTCCCTGATACATGCGAAGAGGATTCTAACATTCTTCAGGCACGTTACAAAAAAAAAATGATAAGAACATAAATTATTAATTATATGGATTTGCGTCGCACCTGCTTGTACGGTGGCTCCTAATTAATCATGATTAGCCAATGGGGTCGCATAGATAATTTGCAAAGTGTCAAGACTGTATGAAAGGAAAAGGTTGATTAAAAGATATTATCTTAGACTTGAAGAGAATTTATGAGAGACCGGTTCCCGCTCAGACTACAAACATGCTAAAAATAAGCGTCGCTGGAACTCCGCTTTATTAATGCACGGATGCGAAATAAAACTGTTTAAGCCTTATAAGTAAAGATAAAGCAACTGCTTGAAATTCTTTGACTGATATAGGCTGGAGTATTTAAACTAACAACTTCTTTTTTTTTTTTATCGTACTCCTAAAATCCTAATCTTGCTACATTGCTAATCTTGATACTTCAGGAGAAAAATTACCCAAGTCACTTTGATCAGAGACAGCTAAACAAAACCATTAATGTTTTGTTTTAAGTTAGTTATACATTTATAAATATTCTGCACTTTAACATGTATCAAAAAGTAACGAGAATTTTATAATTATAAGATCGATTTTTTTGATTTCGATGGCGTAGTGCATCATGAGTTCCTGTCAGGAGGTCGTACGGTCAATAAAGTATATTACTTGGAAGTAATACGCGAAGCGATCCGACGAAATCGACAGGAATTGTATCGCCATAAAGCTTCCAGTCACACCTCACTGAATGTTCGTAAAATTTTGAAAACTGTTACCTCAGCCACCGTATTCGCCTGACATGGCTCCCTGCGACTTCTTTTTGTTCCCGAATGGAAATAAACTTTGAAAGGACGACGTTTTGACTCGATTGATGAGGAAAAAAAAGAGTCACTGAAGGAACTAATAGCTATATCGAAACGTGTTTGAAAAGTGCTTCGACGATTGAAAAAAAGCGGGCACAAGTGTATTATATCTGAAAGGGATTACTTTGAAGGGGACAAAATTGCTATCGATAGTTAAATAATATTTGTAGAGGAGAGTCTTTTAAAAGAAAAGAAAGAAAAGCTTTATTATGAAGTGCAAGCAAAACACTGGTATATACAGATAATAAGAGCTACGGTACTACATACTGGGTGGAATGTGTGGGTACAGGTCTGGGGCTAAAGCTGAGACATATATGTATATGAAAAGGATAGTTCTGGGAATAAGGAGTAAGGGAAGTAAGGAGGGGTGCGGTTGCTTACTTAAAAATAACAGGAACCACCAGTGACTTCCATGAAGTCACGAGGCAGGTATACGTTCTGCTCAACCCCTTCTACTTTTATCATTGTATATAATATTAGCATTATATAACTGATGAATAAATAAAAAAATTTTAAGATAAACAAAAATTCATGTTCGTTTTTGATCAAACATCGTATATCTGCGGCTCCGGGGAATTAATGGATATGTCTAAATGCATATATTTTCAGGGTAACAATATTTTTTAACTTTGCATTATTGAAAATTATCCGTTTGACAAAAAAATAACCACCAAATGCACACCAAAAAATTATTTTAAAGCAGGTTTAAAAGGCTACTAAACCACGTGTTACCTTGTTCAGTGGATAATCCGACTTTCGCACAGTCACTTATTCCCCAGAACCGCTGATATTTATTGTTTGCGCTAGGGCTCTTAAAAATTAAGAAGTCCCCAAACGCCAGAAAATTGCGCCGGTTACGTCTTGAGAAGCTAGAGGTTTGATTGTGTCGGCTAGCTCACAAACTTGCCAACAATAAGGCATATACAATTAATAAAGTCAAAAATATTAAAGAAATAACAATTCATTTTATTAAAAACAAAACAAAAAAAAATTACTGATCAGCAACTTAACCAGGCCTGAATATTAGTATAAATAATTGTTAGTACAAATAACGTATAAAAATTACGAAAAAGTTTATAGTCACGATACGCTGGATGTTCGGATAGTCAACCGCAGGGCGGCGATGTGCACGGAGAGATAAACAGGCAGATAGGCCGAGAAGTTCAGTTGTAGAAACAGCGACTTCGTATTCGCAGGGGAACAGGCCGGTATGGAGTTATCTTCAACACTGACTAAAAACAGGCTCAGACCTAAAGCCTTGTCCTCGAATACGCAAAGACGTGTTTATTTACTTCCTCGAGCTGTATAATCCTTCGAACTATTTCCTCTGTCTGTTGATGTATACAATATTTACATACTAATTGTCTCCAGCCGAAACAATCAGAAAAGGAAAGAAAATAACTGTATAATTTAAAACTAATTACGATCATAAAAAAAAATCCTCTCAAACAAAAAAATTAAGTTTAATAAAAACTTATTTACTGACTCAGGGCCCGAACATTTATTGTGTTATTTTTTTCATTCATTATTGGCCGTATATTAACAGTTCAGACGTTATTTTCACACTTAATGATATACCATGTCCTATTGTATGAATGAGCGAGTGAATGATGCTGTAAATATGGTATGAATGAGATCATTTATCTTAATTACTTATTGTCTTATAAAAGGCAGATTGTAATTATTGCACAATAAAGAAAATAAACATAAAAAAAAATTATGGTAAATGTCCCCAAAAATAATGTATACGCTACTAAGCGGGTCACAAATTCTTTATTTTTGTTTCTTTTCAGGGTTTAATTAATTGGAAATATTGATTGGACCAAGATTTACTTTTGAAAAAAGAAAATTTATTTTTACAGTACTATCTTAACATTCGCGAGGGTTATGCTCCTGTAAAACTACATTAATGTATATCTTCTTGTGTAAATAGGAGGGTTGTATTTCATGATGGCCGACAAAGACAAAAACACATGGGATTAGTTTTAGATGTATTTTTTTTTATTATTATTCTTAATTAATTTATGTACATGATTTACATTTGTATAAATGTATTTGTAAGTTAAAATTAATTTTTGCTTATCGATTGTAAAAAACAACGAGTTATCTGTGATCGTTTGGTTGTTTGTGTTTGTGCCTTCTGTAGTTCAATCTATGTGGTCGTCGAGTCCTCGATTTCTCTGTTAAACTCCGAACCGGGCACAAGAAATGGGTAATAATAACTTTTGGAAAAAGCTCTTATATTCTTATAACTCTCGTGTTATAACAGTCATGTTCTGACTGACAGAAAATCTCTGTTCCCGTTAACAAAAAAAAAAAAATTATTTTTATTAAATGAGTTACCCTAAAGGACCTGTTTTCAGTGAGGCATTTGCAGGGAAACATAACTTAATGGCTTTCTCAATGTACTATCAGGGTATGAAAATGGACAGGTTTCTACCCATTTTAGAAACAAAATAGATAAAGTGCGTCCCGACTTACCGGCATTCGCATTTGCTAACTTCACCCAACTTGTCACTGAGTCTTAAACTGATGATAAATAAATGTGTCCTCCGGTCAGCTCTGCTGTACGGTGCCCCGCTATATACTCAAATGACTAACAGTACAGCTAAAAGTCTCCAGCAATTTCAGAACGGCATCATGAGAAAAGTGGTTACACATACCTCTCTCCAGACGTTAAAGAATGCCGACCTGCACCCGTGTGCGGTCCCCTCTCACACCACCTTCAAGCAGGTACTCCTAGTATAAGGATCCGATTAACCCAAATATTCTATATTTTTCCCTCATCCTGAATTTCTAACTAGAGAGCTTAGAAAAAAAAAAAATTGTATTAATGTAAGGATCCACACACCCCAAATAAATTTTCCTTTATTTTTCCCTTATCTATAATCTTGAAAATTTGAGAGCTAAGGGGGAAAACAAATTCCATGCATTTGGGCTTTTATGAACATGGCGAATTTTTTTCCAACAGGATGTAAGAGCATATCTTGATGAGAATGCCTTGAATTTTGAAAATCCTCAGCATGAGGAAAATTAATACATTTTATTTGGATTCTTTTGGAATTCATATCTTAATTATATGTGAATAAAAACCGAAGATATAACCATGCAAACTGTGTACATATGTTTTTGGGGCACCCTGTATAATACATAATACATATATGCTTGTATTTATGAATGTTGATAATTCCTGCCATTGCATTAGGAGTTATGAAAAAACGAACAATATTGTATAGCTGAAGTTTTTCTAATCTACTTCACACACATTTAATAAATTATTTGCTTCTGTTCTAATAATGTAATCATCACAACATTCTACAAAACAAGGAAAATTACAAGTTATCGACCATGCTCCATTCGTTGATGACCATGATCCATTTGGTGCGATAGTTCGAAGGACACTTCGTAAAATGAGCGCACAAGCCATGTTATGTTGCTTTTTTTATCAATATTATCCTATACATCAGCTCAATACACCAATCTTTACATAGATCTTACATTGTTGACAGCCTTGGGTTCAAACATGCTGTGCAGAAATGTCACCTGAAACTCTACATAACCGCTTAAGTTCATAACATAGACGAAATGTAACATGATAGCACAGCTGTTTTTATTATTATTTTTTTTCACCCTTGTACGCTATTAAATTATTGATCAATTTTTTTTTTCAGATAATTAGGGTTGCAGTCTCGTCCAACAGTATATTATATATATTTATATAATATATATATTTACAAAATATGCCAGCCTATTGATAAATTATTCGCCAGTTCATAAAAAAAAATAATTAAGAACACTTTGTGGAAATCTTAAGTAATTTGTTTTTACAGATATCTAGTTTTTGAAAATGCCGCAAAAAAAACTCAAACACCATCTAACGGGGTAATATATATATATTAGTATTCTAGTGAAATAATAATTGAAAAAAAGGAGAGAAAACTGGACTGCAATGATTTAGTTGGGATAGACTTCTTAAAAACAAGTCAATGCGGTAAAACGTCTCCGGCGATACAAGATATATTACTTTCTGTAATCGTTAAGAAATGGCAACGAGGTTATTATAAAAAGTTGGCAACTTTTTTATTAAGAATATTTCTTGCCACAAGATATTGAAAATAAGTTATCTATATAATATTATAATTCTCTAGTAGTTCAGTCACTTTCTGGTGAGTATACCATTTTCCATAGAATGCAGAAAAGCGCAGTTCGAATCTTTTTGTAACGAAAGTACTTACATATTAGAAAAAAAATTTCGCATCTGGTGTAGTGGAAAAATGCAATAAGAATACAAGAAATTAAAATTTTACATGACTTGTGCAAATGAGTTGAGTAATTATGTAATATAATGAGTTGTTCGGAGATCGGCTTAGATTGATGAAAGAGAATTCGTTCGAACAAAATATAAGATACAATCTAGGCAAAGTCTAGTTTGCAATACAATTTATGCAAAAGAAAGTAATTAACAAAATGGAAATTGAACTTCACTTGTGACTCCACGTGATCCTGGGAAGTGGGATGCCGTTATTTGAACACTAAATATTCCCTTCCCGCTTGCTTCCAAGTGCCGTGAGGAATATCCCAGTAATAGTTTCCGTTTTGTAAGTGGATCGTCATTTGCCATGAAAACTTGATCAATATTAAAGTGTAGAATGTATACTGCCATACCTCATCTAGCATTATTTCGATTAATTTACACCTCCGCTTTAACATGTGTTCAATATACAAGTTCAAGAGTTGAGGGGAGAGAGAGAGTAGGGACGCAGAAAAACTCCGCAGCAAACAGCCTCGTATATCTGGGCATTAAAATGGACCCTCACCTCCGTTTTTGTGGCCATTTTGCTAGGAAACTAAAGCAAACACGTATGAAGTCTTACCGGCTTACACATTTATTAACTTCACTCAATTTATCATTGCGCCTTAAGCTTATGATATACAAGAGTGTACTCAGGCCTGCTCTGATGTACGGTGCACAGCTTTTTAGTCATTTGACTGAAGTGACAGCGAGACGACTCCAACAATTTCAGAACGGCATACTCATGAAAGTGGTCAGACATACTACATTCGAGCAGCGGAAAACCGAGCTTCACGAGGATTTTAAGCTGCCTACGGTGGATGAATTCATCCAACGTAAACACATCAAATTCTTCGATTCACTACAGTACATGGCAAACCCGTGATTACACCCGCCCCGTTCCCCTGTCGATAACAGAAAGTGGTCAAGACAAGAACGTTATAGTTTGTAAGTTAGTATGTAAGTTTAGTTTTAGTCCCTTTTTTGTAACCCGAAGTGGAGCCCCATCACCTAGTCCCTTTCCATTGTATAGGTTTTTTAACCATAGAAAGAAATGTTTGTGAGATATGCACTCATTAAAATGCATAAGTCATGCAGTAGAAAGAGCAACCCTCAGAAAAATTATAACTATAATTATGTTTATAATAATAAATTTTTCAAAAATAACACTGATATGGGTTAAGGAAAAAAGAAAAAAGAGATAGAGCGCCACCTTGCAAAAGGACTGTCCGAGCCAAGATGACTCTTTGATTGAAAAAAGTTAAAAGTAAGAAGCCAAACTTATTTACTAACAAAAAAATGTGTGCAGCTTGCGTGGAAACAAGTCACACAAATTAATAGTTTATAATCCACTGTTACGAAAACCTGTAATATTTTATAGGTCTTTAGGTTGCTATTGAGCTTATATCACCGAAGGAATCATGGCCAAACACATTTGGCAGGTCTTGTACAATTTACGTAAAAATAAATATGTTTTTCCTCTTTAAATTAACGTCAATTTACAAATTGAATGAGAGAGATACCTCCCCCACCACACATATAAAAAAAGTAATTTCCATAATACATGAAATCGTATAATTGGCTTGTCAAGTTAATGTAAGTGGTTTTAATCTCCGGTTTGACGACATTTCGATCGTTTTGTTTTTTTGTAAAATCCATCCATGATATGATAGGTTTTTCTACCAGCATTTATCCTCAGGAAAGCGTTTTTGGACGTGGTCCAGAAGGACTTCAGCAGGTAATGTCACAGGAATAAATCCATAAATTTAGGTGAATTATATAACGCTCAACTTTTACAGTGTAGCGCAAAAGTCATTCAACTATTTCGAAATGATATCGAAAATACTTTATGTTGAAAGATTGGTTTTAGGCTGCAAATTGTTTTTTTGGATGATAAAAAGCTTTCGGTTCCACACCTTTTAACTATTAGGAAATCAATTATAACAGGATAAACGTGAACAATTGTGTATAATATAACAGGTACTAATTAATATACAAAGCTCGACAGTATACAATTAAAATTTTCTAGCAAACTTTAAAACCAGCTTGTCATTTTGAAAAAATGTTAAAAAACATTTCTCGGAATTCAAATTCCATACTCGTGAACGTGTTTGTGACCATAAACTACTGTGGTACAAGACATGAAAATTATTGAAACTAGGATAGCAAGTCTTTCTTTAAAATTGTATACATAATAATTATATAATATACACTGAATTGGATGGTGGATGGAAAAACTTTTATGTTATATGTTTTCTGTTAGCTCATAGTCAGATCATGTTAATCCCTTGAGTATGCTAGGGGGGAGGGGGAGTTCACCCAAAATCGGGGTCCACTTAAAATTAGCCTGCTAGTTAATTAGAGTTAATTTAGTTAATTTTGATCATTAGAATTACATTTTATTTCCAAATTTTTCAAATTATTGACATATATATTTTTTTTTTGTGCTCTGGCCGTGTGAGGAGCATATTGGCTCTCTCAGCTTACGTCATACGGGTGAAGAACAGGCTATCCTTCCTTCGTAAATGCTCAAGGAAATTCGTATCAGATTTGAGCTTTGAGTAAATCCATTTACTGTTCTTGAAATGGGCATTTGCGTACCTACTTAGCTTTTTTTTTAATGTTAATTATGACCTCGTGGTGAGTCTCATAACAATAGCAAGCATTCCGGTCATTGTTTTTAGTTTATTGCCAACCGTAAAGGTACAGGTTTCTATCATAGTGTTAAAAAATGATAAAAGTGTTTCAATTGCACTAAATATGTTTCAATTAAGTTATAAAACCAGGAATATTGCTAAAAAAATAAACACAAAAGGACTGTCCTGAATCTCCCAACTAAACCGAGCTTCTATGAGTTTTACGAAAAAATGTTTGGACTTCTAATGTAGATAAAGTTTTAATAACACGCGTATCAGCTTGTTGTTTATTACTTATATTCATCATTGTCGAGTTTATTTGGTTTAGACAAAATAGGCCCGTGAAGTTTGCTAACAACATCGATTTCCAGGCATCGGTATGTTTTCTATCTTTTATTTTTAAGACCAGAAATACTTTTCAACTGTGTGTTTGTGTGTCTAATGCAGTTCTTGTCCTGTTGGGCCATGGAGCGTAAATTTTTGCGTTATAATAACATGAAAAAAAAAAGTATGTCTATATGTAGGTGTTATTAAGTAATCGGTAATTCACAGACAGATGTATTTCTATCATACTGATTAGTGCGACAAATTAAGGATATTGACGTATTGATAAATAATTCATAGCGTGTAATGAATTCTAAACTACAATTACAACTACATTTAGATCGTGTTAGCAGCACTAACTCAATACGTATTTGCCGAAGAGGTAATGATGGTTAAATTTAAATAATTATGAAAAATAATTAATTTATTAATAAATCACTTAGTAATTAAAAAATATTTTCATTTCGTATTGAATAGCACATCCAATTAAAGATCTCGACATCCTCATTTATAATATGTTTGGGTTCTAACTTCAACTCTAGGCCGTAATTGAAAAAATACATTAAATATGTTTTCATACCCCTAACAAAACCCTTGATTGTGTGATACATGAAACCTGTGGAACAGGTGTGTATTCGAATAAAACCAGCAGAATTTCCTGGTGTTTTTCAGGATATTTCATTTTTCTTTAAAATGTTTTTCATTGTAACTCTCAACAGTTACAAATACCTTTAGTGCATTAATGTTTTAAAAGTTTCGTAAAGATGGTTTCTAACTTCAGATTAGAATAATTTTTAAAAAGATCTCATTCTGAACTGAAAAAATATTGGGGTTTTATCTTCAGAGAGACAAACAAGGATAACACAATAGTAATTTTCAGCTGTTTTTTGCTCTTAAAAAAAAACGAATTGGACTTTTACGGCTCTGATAAAACAGGCTGCAAAATGTTGACATGAAAATCTGAAACCACCAAGATCTGAAAACCAGGTAACCTATTTATACCTATTTCTAATATTGGTGACAAGATGTTTCTTGGTCCGAATCCTTACCCTTCTCGGGGGGAAGATTCGGTTATCATTCAAAACAAACCGATATTTTTAACGGAATTGCTAATTATCTATAAAGATGCGTACGTAACATTCATGGATTTAAAACAAGAAGACCATGCCAGTTTTATGAACATCATATAGAAACAAAATAAAAGAAAGAGTTTCCAAATTAAATTAAGTTCTCAAGATTATGAAATAAAATAATAGTTCATAGCTCTAAGACGCCCTAAGTATTGTTACCAACCATCATGAATATCACTGTTAACAAACATCGTCGAACTAAAATTATGAATGCCGAAATTCAACCTCTTGGTGAACAAATTACCGTGAGCGATCTTAGAGTTCGAAATTCCTGAAGCTCTCGCCAACTTTTTATCCTCTGCAATCGGTGCGGCAGGTTCCAAAAGACGAAAAAAAGCGACAGAACCGAGCGCATTGATCAGTCGATAGCCCAAGATGTCTTGTTTGCGGCAAGAAATAAACTTGTTGATTCGAAACAATTGAAATTAGGTTAAGTCATAAAGAACCTATCAAAATTTGATAGCAGATAGTAAATTTGATGTAGTAAAAAAGTAATAAATATATTAAACCGATTCGGACAAATTACAGCTATCTAAAAATAATAGAGACCTTGTTGTGCGATGTTTCTCAGTCTGAACTGGTTCTTACGTGTCTTGAACTAAATACTGGACGATTTCGAAAGATTCGTCGATACTTTTTTCGTTGCATGACACACAATGTGTTTGTTTGCAAAATATAAGAACTTGGGTTTTCTCTGATCCCCTCACCTTCTACAGAGGTAATCCCGCCTCAATGTAACATACGAGAAGGAAACGGACTTGAGAACATGAGGCTGCAATTCTATATGCAACCATATAATCAAAAACCAAGGATACACCTGTGGGAATAAATTTAGACTTAGTGCATCCACAATATCTCAGATATGTTCAATGCCGTATCTTATTGTGGATCCTATCTATTCATAAAAATGTTGAAAAACCCGATCTGGGGAAGATACAATTCTACCACTCATCAACGAATATTTTATCTGTCATAGCTGAATATTTTATATATGAAAAGATCCGTAGGTCTAGCCTAAGAATGTGGTCAAAAACATATTAGTGTGGCGTATGATTTCGAAATCGCGAAAACTATTTATTGTATTCAACACTAGGAAGAACATTTTAAACATATATTTATTCTAATTGGAGAATTTCATCTTATCATTGCGTTCTTTAAGGTTATAGGGAAATTCATTGATGAATGCGAGCTCTCACACGTAATACTATTAGAAATAAATTTAGTACCCAGTGGTTCTTTAAACGGTTTTATCGGAACGAACCACTATAATGGATGTTAACGTCTTCACCAATATCTCTCCGACCGCCCAAGAGCAGGGAAAGCAATTTCAGACAGTTGTATTCTCCATCTTGAAATATTATTGTAAAGTAAATTAAATTCGGAAACATTAAATATTTAGCATGACTTGGAAACAATTTGTGAGCAATACACGAAATTTAACAAGAATTCTCTTCGAAGGGAACACAGAGCGACTCCACAGTTTTTCTGTTGTTACATCAGGTTTATGAAATATTATTTTAATTTGTAAGATGCCATATGAAGCCATTTAATTAGTTGAATTATGAACGTTGGTTTTTTTACTACCACAATAAAATGCTTAATATGGACAAAGCATTCCGGATTGCGAGAACATTTTAAAAATGGAGCCCGGGATTAAAAAGAACATCAAAGAACTTGGCTCGGATGCCGGGAGACTTGAATTAAGAACCGAGCGGGAATGCAAATACAGCGAGGAGGCTGTCAAGTAATACGCATTTTACTAATTACTGCTTCTAGGCGTGACAAATGGGCTCGAAAAAATAGCACTAGAACGGAAATTATTTCCTTAGTGAATTATCAATGTGGCATAAAAAAAAATGCCGAAGACTCTGTTGCTGGCTTAATTCCTAAGAAAGCAAAAAAAAAATATTAAGTCTGATGAAAAAATTAAGTTAGCGTTTCAAATTGATTTTGAGCGGACCCTGATCCCACAAAACTGTTTCATATTGTAACTGACGAGTATCATTTTGGCTATTCCCAAAGGCGGAAAATTTTAAGGCAAAACCAATAAACCAACCTCGTCTCATTAACGAGGTGATTAAGCAAAATAAAATTCTGAATTTCGCATCTGAGAATCTAAAGAACATCACGGTTAAAGACAAATTTATACCTCTAAAACCTTTTTTTTAACAACTTTATCATGATAAAATTATTGGGCAATGAGTAATTCTGATAAATGATCTCATCCATACCATATTTACAATATTCATTCACTCGCTCTGTCATATAGTGCCTGTAAAAATGGACAAATTGTTCGCCTGTTTGGTATATCTTATAAAAACAAAATTAGTCTTAAATGCGTACTCGGCTTCCTCTGACTCTCATGCACTGCGTTATGTCATCAAGACAGGCCGTTTCAGAAAACACAGAAATCTACGTTGCTTTGCTACTTAGAATGTAAAGTTCTTGGCAATTGTCCGAATCAAATCGATGTTGTGGTCATGGACGGATTTTATTTAATTCCAACTATGACTTCTGTAGCAACCGCTTACTACATAAGATAAATCACCCTATACTCTATTGCATATATATTGTAAGCAAAAGTAAAATAACATGAACTAAATGTATTTTAGACAAAGGTAAATAACATGAACGAATATAAATCATTGTAAATGTGTTAAGCAATAAAAGGCGGAAGCCAAGTAACACGAGAAGGGCAACAGCTGTCAGTCATAAACAGTCGGGTACCCACCCGCAGGGCCTAAGAGCCAGATGAGGAGGATACCACAGGTCATAAACAGTCAGGTATCCACCCGCAGGGCATAAGAGCCAGATGAGGAGGGTACCACAGGTCATAAACAGTCAGGTACCCACCCGCAGGGCCTAAGAGCCAGATTAGGAGGGTACCACAGGTCATAAACAGTCAAGTACCCACCCGCAGGGCCTAAGAGCCAGATGAGGAGGGTACCACAGGTCATAAACAGTCATAAACAGTCAGGTACCCACCCGCAGGGCCTAAGAGCCAGATGAGGAGGGTACCACAGGTCATAAACAGTCATAAACAGTCAGGTACCCACCCACAGGGCCTAAGAGCCAGATGAGGAGGGTACCACAGGTCATAAACAGTCATAAACAGTCAGGTACCCACCCGCAGGGCCTAAGAGCCAGATGAGGAGGGTACCACAGGTCATAAACAGTCATAAGCATAACAACCCTTTTAGGGCCTCTCTACCTCCAGGGCTTGTCCCCTGGTCGGGTAATCAGGTGGCGGTCACGGTTCCTCACCACACGCGTGCATGGGAACCAACCGCCGGCCTAGGCCCTTGCAGCCCCCAGTAGAGAGGATACTTAAGGCAGGCTCCTGGCCCTGTTAACCAGTCTCTCGTGACCTTTACTCGTGATGCGTGGTTTCCGCTCGAACTCTGAAAACTTGACTAATTCTTTATGAAAAACCTATGTACCTCTTCTCTTGAACATAGTGCATTGTCGGGGCACATACCTATCAAAAATGGAGTCAGATAGTAACGCCGTCATGAAACGATTGTCCAGGTTATAAAAAATCCGCACTTTTTCCCGTCACCAGGGCTAGGGTGATCAGGCACTCCCCTGTGACAACCCGACCTGACCCGACAACTTGCTTAGCAAAAACCTTTGGAAAACTATCTAAAAAGGTGATGACATTAATTTCGTCCGTCTAATATTCGACAAACATGTTTCCCCTTCTTTAAAAGACTGTCAAAGGAATTCTCGTCCCTCTGATTGATCTCATCGGCTTTGAGCAGACATTACCTCCTAATTTTGCAAAAGCCCCTAATAAAATTGCACCGAAGGAGAAAATAGTCATTTTTTTAAAACCAGTGAGATTCCACTACCCCCCCCCCCAGATTTGAATCTATACCTGACTCACCTCGAAAAATGTTTTGAGTTGGAACAAAGTTTAGAAAAGAATGTGATAATCTGCGAAGAAGTCAGATCCTTTTGATGTGACCACGCAAGAATTATGTTTCATCTTTTTCGGCTGAAAAGTTGCAGTGTCGTTCTAATAAAGTGAAACGATACAGACGTCCTGTTGATAATGTTATGGATCACCTCTCTTGCTGTATTGAAAATATTTGGATGGGTGTCGGATTTGCAACTTCAAAATGTATCTTCCATTTTCTAAAAAAAATGGTAATGAGGTGGCAAAAGGCTTGACATACTGGAAGAGACTATACCCCCACTTTTTTTAAAAGAGGAAAAGTAAACCATTTGAAAATAATAGAAAAAAAACGAAAGATTTTGAAGAAGTTCATTGAAATAGCAAACACAACTTCCGATTCCACTTTTGAAGAGTTAGAAGAATTCACATACAAACGGTGACAAGTCGAAGGTGAGCCTCATCACCTAGTGTTGTGTATATTGTTATGACTTTTTTACTACAGATTATTATTTACTATTTATATTATGCCCTCCTCCGAATGCATCAGTGTATCGCAGTACGAGGAGCAACTTATATCTCTATATAATTTTTTGTTCATTGTATATTTTGAGGTTTTGAAAAAAAACAAAAAAAAACACATACAGAATGTTCGGTTTGAAAGATTGCAATAGCAAAAACGAAGGAAGATATAATTTTTCACCAGGTTGTTTAAGCATACAATTAATACATTTTATATTCTCCCAAAATATTTTTAATCAATAAATTTTATATATTTTAAGAGTTCGATAAGTCTTTATTCATATCATTATTATCACCATCCTCTATTGCATTCTTTGATTTCTTCTCCATACCGCAGGTAACATAATCTTGCAATAAGTTAATAATCTATTGAATTGAGTTATTACCACATTAAATATGTAAATGGTTGGTCAACATATTATATGTTTTATAGAGTTTTTACCATGTTTATTAAATGTGTTAGGTTGGTCATCATATCGTATGTTTTACCGAGGACTTATCAGGTTTTTAAAATATTCTGATGGCGGAATGTTTAACAAACAAATTGCGATATGAAAGAGGGACTATAAAAACCCACCTACGTTGTTCTCGAGGCAACACAAGCTGCTAAGCTCAGTGAAATCAACAAACTACACCCGACATTAATTTTCAAGCTGAGCTTATAAAAAACGTTTATTGTGAGTGGAAACTTTTTTGGCTAAACTTAAGTGATAATAAGCTGTGAAAAATAAAAAATAAAAGGAGCGAATGGCCATCGAGTCCTCGAAAAAGTAGGCAAGTATAAGTTGCCCTAACTCTTTTTTGAATCGGCCATTCAAAATTGTCTCACTTCTATCTCATGGCAAAAGTGAAAGTGAAAAACATTTACTTACTGTAGAATTCTCACAATCTTACACAAAAAAACAATATCTTATATAATAACAATATATATCTTACACAATCTTTAAAAATATTAAAATCACGTAAATTACTAGGCAATTTTTAACCCCTCTGAGTTCCAGAATTTTACTTAGTTTAGGTCTTTTTGCATCTATTTTCATTTATTTATTTACTGTATAATTATTAATGTTTTTATTTTTTTTGCACATTATTTTGCTCACTTTTGGCTTAAATTATCTGATAGACATTACCATTTATTTTGCTTAGAAGGGTTTTATATTTTTTTTTCCTATGTCCTTGTGTTCTGTAAATAAATAATAATAAAAATTTTGAAATGTTTAAGCGCGTCAGATTCAAAAACTCACTCGAATTGCAAGCCAGTTCTTTTTCGATCATTTAACGAGATATTAAAATCTTTGAAATAATCGTATTTTCAATTGTATATTCACCAATAGGGTTGAATCGATTCAACCGAAATCGTTTTTTTTTTCGTTAATTTTGGAAAAAGCACATGCCTGTCTGGGCCGTATTACGCAATTGATTTGTACTTACTTTGCCGTGCTATTTTAGAACAAATCACAGCCGTTCACCGTTTAAAGGAACTTAACTTAACCAATTTGAGTCTAAATTTTACTAGAAATGGACCCGACGGAGCCATTTTCACCAGGCAATATCGATTAAGGATTTCTGTAGCTTTACGTCCGTTGAATAAATGTGTCAATGGTTCACTGCGAGAGCTTAGCCAAAGAGAATACATATTGATAAAAAGTGTTCGCCCACTCGTACTGACTAGCTCAGTATGTAGAGCACCCGAGAAAGCGGTCCTGCGTTCGAGTCCGGATCCTACTAGTGTACGACTCGTACTTATTCATTGATGGTTACTAATTAAAAAAATGTTTTCGACTTTAACATGGCATAATTGAAACACAAACAAATACAAAAACATATTAAATATGCAATGACCAGTCATACGGGAAAGGAAAAGGTTTACCGTAAATATGTATAAAATTCTTGAGAGAAACCCTACAAGTCGGGCTCTAACCAAGTGTGAAGAGAAGCTGTCATGGCAGCAAGAGGCAACCACGGAAGAAAACCGGACCCCGCTGGCAGTCGGTTGAGATCTGGGTAAAAGTATGATTCAGTTCGACTGATTGGACATTGGAACTTGGAATTTACTTGAGTTTCGGGCAAACTGTTTTTAATTGAAAAGGACAAACTGTCAGAGTACCTTGGAACATTTTTGTTCTAGCTTCATTCAACCCGTACTTTGAGCATTTCGACTTCGATGGCCAGTGCAGGAACTTTAAAAGGCTCTAAACAAAAGTTAGAGGAAATGGATCCACTTTACGTTTGATTTGTAGTTTGTCTAGAAACTCTTATGCCTCTCATTTTATCTCATATCTTACTTACAGCCTAATCTGCTTGTATGCCCTGCTGCTTCACCTTGTTTGATCTACAGAAAAAACTTTTTACATGAAGTTATATTATGAGTTCGAACTGTAATGGGCTGCAATCACAATAAATCATTAAAAACATTATCAAAAAACAAAAAACTATACTCAACATAACAACTTGTGTTACTTTTCCAGTCTTAGACACTTGTACAGCAATAATGAAAATGAAAGACGGTTTTCATGGGGAACGAGTTGGAGAGATTGAATCTCAAAAACATGCATGGGTGTATTCCAAAACTCTTAACAGATTGGAGAAGATTGAATTAAATGATCAACATACTTAATTTTATTTGTTCAACGCAAGGAAAATTAGTAAAGTAATGAGCAAGTAAAGAACGATGTCAACAGGATTCTGAGAATAAATATAAATAGGCCTTCAAACATTTCACTGTTCAGAATTTGAAAAAGTATCAAAGTAAGTAAACTGGGACCGACTTTTTTTTTTTTCAAAAATCTCGTTATTGAAATTCAACCATAACACAGTTAAAGGTATTTAAGAATATTTGTTTATCATTTCAGATAGACTTATTTCAGGCCTGATCTGGCCGACTACAAACCATTGCCTAGGTACCCACCCTCTCGTGCTCCACCCTCGGTAGACTCTCACTACCTTCCTGATTCCACCTTTAGGCATTCCACACCCTATATCCTTCTCATACATCCTTCAAATGGGGGACTCCCCTTAGTGAAAGGTACTCATTAGCCCAAAATAATTTTCCTTTATTTTTCCCACATCCTATTTTAAAAGTTTGAGAGCTAAGAAAAAAAAAAAAAAAAAAAATTCAGATAGATTATTAGATGGTCTGGCAATAATAAAATGAAAATTTCTTCCGAGCTAGGAAGTTCACGTCTAGTGACAGCCATGTTATATTTATTACCTGCGAAAGCCCATTATACAAATTATAATTACTATAATTGTGTGTACACAAAGATAATTGATATAAACGATTAAAGATATGCTTCCCCGCTTTTACATGTTTTTTTTATAGCTTCGACTTACCGCTGACCTTTCGCCGTCTCGACGTGACTAATAATCGGCGCCTGAGACTTTATGCTCGTGCATAAATCGTACTATAATCCACTTAGAATGAATATTGTAGTATAGGTGATTTTTGTTATTTTCGCTCGAAACATTATTTTCGGAACACATCTAAGATCCTTTTTAAATCGGCTTTTTTTTTTTTTAAGTTTTGAATTTAAATATATAAAAAATCACATAAAGTGCACAATTGAATTCGTAACAACTGCTAAAAACCTCTTTAACGAATTTGGACTTTTATCAATCTAGTAATGATAACCAAAGTTTCAACACATAACTTACTATTACTAATATTATACTATTACTACAACATATTACTTACTATTATTAAGTTGTTATCATGATGTTGAATTTTTTTATTTGCTGGCGTACTTGATACATAATCATTTTTTAATAGGAATCAATTGTTATCGTTTTTGTTAACAGTTTTTATGACTTTTCGTGATTATTGCTCACTTATTTCCCAGCAAAGTACATATTATTCATCAAGACGTCAGTATACTTAATTTATTCTATTCAATATGATATTTTAAAACTTAATAATTAATTCACATATAACCGTTCATTTTTTTTTATGGGATTGATTTTAGTTTTGTGTTAACAAATGGCACCCTCATGCTACAAATCGTAATTCTAAGATAATCACGTGTCGAGTAGATGCAAACGCACGAATGATAGTTTTGATGACTTTTTTACAATCATATTCAAATTACCTTTTCTTAAACAGAATGTGATGATGATCTTAAGTGTTTATAACATACTCATAATTAATATATAATATTTCAGTTTTGCTTACCAAGTAATTAATTATTTAATGAATCTTAATCATGTTGTATGGGACCTAAAGTATTTTTCATGTCGTCGCAACCTAAAATAGAACTTCCAAAAATATAGAAACATCAAAAATTTAAGACGTTAAATAGCTTTTGAGTTGGACCTTGAAGAGAAAATTAGTATAATTCAGAGAGAGGAAGTTTAATAAGGAAATATGGGACCGATATTTTTACCTGGATTTTCCTTTTTTCCGCATATTTATCTTGGCATACTTCTGTCCTTGCTAAAATAAATTAAAATTATATAATATATAAACCGTAGTCTGACGCATGATTCAATACTGGGGTATGGTAGTATCATCTCATCACCCTGTAATAATAAAGACAGTGTAACAGATAGGCAGACAAAAAACCTATCTGAAAGTAAAACCTACCTCTTTGGGAACTATTGAGGGGGGGGGGACAACTAGAAAGGATTACCTGATAATAGTATTTGTGAGGATTGTTCTATATATATGAAGGCTGTACAAAAGAACGATATGACAGAAGAGAACAGAAATTATAATGCTCCCCACAGAGACATTAAACAGGTCATGTATCCATAATGATATTTAAAATGCTGTCTAATTTTTCTTGTGGACTTGTGCTCCAAAATAGCACCTATCTACATAGAGTCATTTGTATACTTTGAATGTTAGCATTAGCACTTAGTTTATACGATTAGAAAGTAGTATAAATGGAACAAAAAAGACGCAGCACGCTAAATTTAGCTTAAAATATGCTCTTGGAACCGGTCGTTGGTGGAAGATGTAATGTAGGATTTCCTTGTAGAAGTTAAATCATGGCCAAATGAATGCATTCAGAGGAATGCAGAGAGCATTCTCGTAACTCTTTAATCTGATTCGGTCTCTTATCATTTATTCATTTATTTTATATTAGAGATTATTGGTAAACTCTTGGGCAATTGATGACTACATGTTTATTTATTAATTAGGTTTATTAATTAAGTTTTTATTATGCTTATATTTCTTAGAGAAAGATAAATTGGTTAGAAGTGACTTTCAACGCTTGAGTTTTTAAAGTTGTTTGAGCTGTAGATTCAGAAATTTTTTTTATAAAAAGTCTATCTTTTTTTTTTAGTTTTAGATAAACGATTTCTCTTATTTTTAATTATCTTATTTCAGTTGACACTTGCTCGCTGTAATGGATGCTTAAAACTCGGTCGTATTATTTATCGTATTAATTATAGAGTAGAGAAATAGAATGGAATTCTTAAAAAAAATACAATAAATAGTTCATCAAATACTATAATATTTTTACCTGCTAATTTAATCTAACTTAACATTACTAAACTTTGATATGTGGATTTTTCGCTCAGCGATTATTCCTCTAAAATACATTTTTATCCGTACTTCCTGAAATTCAGTTATGTTCTCTTAGTTGTAGGAGAGGACAGACCACTACAACATACTTACTGCTTAGCTCCCTTAAGTAAACTCCGAGTATTTGCCGATTAAAATTATAAATGAATAGGTTGTTTTTTTGGTATTTATTTCTATGTCAAAGCCTCAAGTCATCAATGTTAGTGTACGTCGGTGGGAGCCCGATATAGCACAAGCGCTAGAATCAAGGCTGCGTCGGAAGCCACCGTCACCACTTGTCAGGCGATAAATGAACAGGTTTGTGCCTGCCTACGGTTTATTAATTAGGAAACACAGGAATTTTCAATAGTTTAAACCTTCGTCCTCAGGTGGCACATATAATATTTGAAGGATAGTTACATACAAATTAAACACTAATTTTTACGAACAAAATCTAAATGATTAAATTACTACAAGTACATTTCCACTTACAAATGTAATAAGCCACTGCCTGTCAAAAGTTAAAGGCCACTGGATAGATTATAACAAAACAAGACATTTTTAAACTCAACACAATATACAACCTTTAGGTATGATTTGTAATTATGTATTACATTATAATGCATACAAATAATTGCAAAGTTTCATACATTTCTGGAAACAGTCCAGTGGAAAGTATTTCCTGTACTTTAATTTGTCCTAACAACTTTGCGAAATTTTCATAAGATTTTTCTAAAAAGTTGGACCTTATCTTATTGCAGTTGTATATCAAGTTCTTCCCACAGCAACTCGACTGGGCCGAGATCGGGAGATTTCCCTGGCAACTTCATAATTTTATGATTCCCTCGTCTTCTTTTTCTTTTAATAAACCTGTACACAACTTGGACTTGTATTTGGGATCGTTTCCTTTCTGCATGATAAAATTTGAATAAATTAATTTAAGTGCAGAAGGAATATCGTGGACCTTTAAGATGCTCAAATATTTTTCTTTGTTTGTAATACGGTTGAATTGGACGGTTTCTCCTTGTCCGTAGTCTAAAAAACAGATCCAGATGAGGACAGAACCTCTTCCATGCTTTACAGAGGGCACAATACGCTGACGAGCAAATTTCTCTGAAGGCGAGCGATGGACATTATTCGGCGCTGTGAACCAAATGGTTGAAACTTGGATTCGTCTGTCCAGAGCACTCATTTCCAGTCTCTTACTATAAATTCTTTATGAGGAAGGGTCTTCTAGTGGTTTTCTTCATTTTGGAAGCCTTACAAGAGGTTTCAAGTTTGCAGCAACTTAAATAAGATTTCTAAATGTTCCATTGAACGGTCGAATTTCAAGGGCCGTAAGTCGTATATTTCTCCTACTTTTCAAAATAATAAACTTGGGGTTGATCCTTAGTTGTTTGTCTTGGTCATCCGGATCAAGTTCTCCAATCTTGGAAATTATCAACCCGGTTGCTATTTGGCACTCTGAACCACCTTTAGACAGAAGGGCAATAAGAGTATAAAGTAAAGCATTTTGAAAAACTAAAGGAGGACATTAGTCAAATTAATACAACTAAATAAACAAAAACAACTTGTTTATACTATGTTACTTAGAATTTATTAAAAACTGGTTTTTATCAAGTTTCATCACTTCTTATATTAGTTAAAGATAATATTTTTTATTTAATCATGCCATGAAATAAAATCATCCTCTATCAAATTCAAAAATTTTATTGCGATTAGTCTACAAAGGATTACAGTTTCAACAGGAAGTGTATATGATTAAAAAATAAATTCATAGTCAAAATAATATAAATAGTTAAAACCACAATAAATAAATCAAAATTATAATCTTAGAAATATGAAAAGAGTTAAAAGTCGGTTAATAACTTATGCTGTAGCCACCCGCAAAACTAAAATCTCAATAAATAAAAACTAAATACTGATACAATGTTGAAGTTGAACCGTTGAAAACGTATCTGTTTTATAAAAACTAAACTATATCATAGTTATTAACTATGTAACTATCATAATTTAATTCTATCGCTGTAAAAACCTTTTGAAGAAAATGAATGATGTATTCGTAATCTGTCCTTGTCATTGTACATAACTCTATGTTATTAGTTTGCAATAAACTCTCGACTATCTATGAGAGCTATGTAATGTCATATTTTCCAGTTTATTTACTAATGTGTTTTTTTTTTCCTTTCGTTTGATTTTATCTTTGAAATAGTTTATATTATTTTTATGGGTCTGGTTTTGTTTTTATTTTATATCTAAAAGAATGTATGAACGGAGTTGTTAAAGCCAAATGAAAGCTACCTAGTCTGCCAAGAGACAGCTATCTTTTACAGTACCCAATACCGGGATAAGCTTGTGATAAATTGCACATAAAATTCCAATGCCTTTTTGAATGTCCTACCTATATCCTATATCCTATACCCTATAGCTATAGCATTTTAGCGAATGGTCTTTTGGATTTTTTAAAGAAAAACGGTAAAGCCTTTGGGCCAGCCTGTTCATTTTTGGCAAACTGGTTTAGACAGCGAGTGGGAGCGCAGTCAAGTCGCATGTCATTTTTATAGGTGTACCTCTCATTTTTACTGATTATTTTTAGCTCAAAGTGGTTAAATCGTCATGGCCATGGGTGGAAAAGAGTGAAAAAAGAATTTATTGATAAATTGATTTATTTCTACCGACAAAAAGGCCTTGGCTGCGGAAGCTGAAGCATGAACATTACACAAACAAAAACATAAAATGTACAATGAAATTCTCAAAGCGTTAGGAAACGCATTACCGTGAAGTGGATCACAGGATAAATTCAAAAACTACGATCGAGTTACCGCTAGGAAGTTAACAAAGTCACTAATCACGAAGATTTTGCCGAGGAGGGCAATATGAAACAAATTAAAACTTCACTGGCCATAACACTGAAAACATATAATGCACAAAAGTCTTTTAGATCAACTCAGAAAAATCGGCAGATATATTCCATAGATGAAGGGACCTAAACCGCAGGCTGTAAAAGAAATTCTGTGTCGCCAGGGCTGTAAGTTAATGGGCACTAACAGACCGAGAATTCACGGATGGAGCCCGTCTAGAAAAACAGTTGGTTTATAACTAGCTGTTTTCTAGAATCCTCCGAAACGCATTTTTTCATTTCTTTTTTCGATTAAAAATAGCCATTGAAGTAAGCTAGCCTTACTAGAAAATAATGACTACCTGTCATTTCTCCTCAACTGATTACATCCTTGGACTGTAATCGTTTTCTTGCAGTCAAAAAGCAATGCGTCTTACCTACAGTTTCCTTGCTAGTAGTAAGTATGCCAGGACCAATTATAGACTAGGTTTAAAGCTTCAGCGTTCCAATTAAGGAGCGTTCTGACCTGTCCCATTAAAATCGGTTTATGTCGAAAGGCTGATAATTTTTAATTAATTATTAACTATACCTCGTTTTTGAATTGCTCCCAGAGAAAGAAAAAAAAAATAGAACAACTCTGAAGGTTTGACAATTAAGCTAAGAGTGAAAATTGTTATTAAAAATTAGGAAGAATCCACTGATGGACTTTGTTTGCACTCATGCATTCAAGTATTCATCCACGGTAACAACTGCTAATTCACCATAGTTTTTTTTTTTGTAACTTTTATCTCAACTATGCAGCCAGTACTATGCAGTGGTCGAATCAGAGCCATGGACAAGAGCAATCATTATTAAATTTATTGGTAATAAACACAAGGCCGTTATAATTATTTTTATTGGAAAAATGCACTCAACTTGTTACTACCTTGAATCCATAATCTTACATGCAAAAACATGGGAATATAAATAAGGCGATAAGTACATTATAATAGTTTTACGGAGAAAAATCAACCTTTTTTTAAATTTATTGGAGCTGAAAAAAAAAAAAAATCACCGGGGTATATTTCGTTTTTAGTCCTAAAATATTTCTTATAACTCATTACTTATTTTACTAACCTCAAAAAATAAAACAAAAAAACCTGCAAACCGATCATGATTTATGTTTTAAAGCTACCTCTATACCAGATACTTAATCGTGGTTGTTTTGCCGATGCATCTGTGATATTTTATTACTTTACAACAGGTTATATCTGTTACAAAATAAAAGTTATTTATTTAAAATTTACACATTTGCATGAATACATTAAAAAGGACTGGAGCGGATCATCAGATATAAAAAATAAACAAATTCATACACTTATAAGGGGCGAGTTAAGCATGAGAAAGGCTTGCCAGTGGCCATGACTTACAGCTGGTTCTCCCATAGCTTTTGTTCATTTATAAATATTTCAGAAGTATTTATCGAATTCCTTCTTCTCATTTTTTATCCCAACGTTTCCAAGGACCCACTCATAATTGAACAGAAAAAGGATAGTATCACTAAGCAACTAAGTACAAACTCCTGGGCTCAACTTCAACCAGAATTTCTCTTAAGCCTGACGAATCTTTTAATGTTCCTTTCATTTGATTTCTTCACTTGGGAAATTAGCCTCCAACCGATGTCATAAGTACATTTATAATTAAGCATTTGATAGCGAGTAGTGCTCAAAAGCTAACTTATCTCCAATCTTTCAGAACTCCGTTACTCTCGTCCATATTTATCACCCCCCCCCCCTTCGCGAGCTAATGGAGAAATAGGGTCCTATTTGGAGCTGATAGTAAAATTGGTTTCTGGGAAAATAAAAAAAAAAATTGAGAATTTCATTTAATCAAATACAGAGTAATTAGTTCCAAACGAAATAGTTTTGCTATTGAATTAGTTCGTGCTAGGTGGATTATAGACACTATACTTTACCACAGGGTATGTCGCAAAATGGTGACAAGCTAAACACTGGAATATACAAATATTAAGAGTTAAGTTACTGCATTCTAGTTGGGATGTGCGGGAACGAGTATCTGGAAACGAGTGGGGTCTGGGGCTAAATCTGAGACATATATGTGAAAGAAAAGGGTAGTTCCGGAATATGGAGCGAGGTCTCGGAGGGATGCGGTCGCTTTCTTAAAAAAATAAAAGGAAACATCAGTGACTTCCATGAAGTCACGAGGCAGGTATACACTAGAAGGGGATTGCTTCTACTTTTAACATTATATATAATATTAGCATTATAATATTCTTAGCATTATATAACTGCTGATAAAATTACGCCAAGTCGGGCACAAATGAGTCTATTCATTGACAACTCCACAAATGACAAGAAACCGTCGCTACTTACGGCATTTCAACACAAATAGAAAATTGAAGAGTATGAAGGATAAGAAAAAAAGGTTAATTAAACTGACACATCCCAGTTGGAAAATTCGACGGAGTGTTCCTTTGTATATAACACATTGCCACGAAATTGTTCAGTGCACTATAATAAGTAACAGAACCTCTCCAGTGTCGCCATTGTGAATAGCGATCTAGCTGTCATTGGCACAGACTCGATATTGTCCTTAATCCAGGACATCCAAATCGCACATTGGATTTTCCACTGTTCACCAAGGTAAACATAAGTTTATGACTTAAGAAGAAATTCATATTACCATTGCAATACAGATACGTTAAAGCTTAAAAATATTCTGAGAATGCTCACGGTGGAAGATTAGTCATGATTATATTTTAACAACATATTCAGTATAATTACAAGTTTCATTTTAATATCAATATAAACTTTTGATCGAATAGATAATTTTTACGATCGCTCGCGTACAACACACAGAATGACTAACGAAAGGCGATTAAACCGTCTCTATTTTAAAGTAAATTCCATTCGGAAAGTGGAATGAATTTGGTTAACTTTTATGATTAAATTTATTTTTGGACCTACATATGTTGTTGTCATGCCAAGTCGGGCACAAATGAGTCTATTCATTGACAACTCCATAAATAACAAGAAACCGACGCTACTTACGGTATTTCCACACAAATAGAAAATTGAAGAGTGTTAAGGATAAGAAAAAAAGGTTAACACCAATGGTGTTTTTAAAAATTTTAGAATGAATATGTTGTGGAAGACGAGCGGAGACTCCGAAGCTGGAGGCAGTTCCTACCTGCTCATGTGAGTTCATCGGAGCTTCTTGAAAAAGTGGAATTTTAATTTTTGACAAATCTTCATTAGAGGAGTTTCATATGACCCAAAGCACTTTACTGGTGGTGCCAAATAAATTATTTTGGATGTTTTGTACTTATAAATATAATATAACATAAATTATAATATAATAATACCTATAAATAAAATAAGTTTCTGAGGGATTCGACGTTCCTAAAGTACACTGCAATAGCTAAATTAAGCACGAAACATCCAAAACTTATTACATTATAGAAATTCGAAAGAGATAACGACAAAGTGTATTGATAAATGTATAAAAATAACGGGAATTCATAACTTCAAAATATTTCTATCATTGATAAATTACTGAAACGGAAGGACTTCGGGCATAACGTGTTATGAAGAAATATTTTTCTATCAACTGATTTTGGTTTTGTTGTTAGATTTTCTTTTATTTAAAAGTTCACAGAAAAGTCTTAGCGCAATGAATAGCACCAAGTAAAGTTACCTCTGAATCGTAATTTTAACTGAGTCGATCACTGCAAATGCACTTTTTGTAATATAACAAGGACAAATTCAATTCGACATTTTATGAGCTCCTTTTTATTAAAGGATGATAAAATTTAATGTTTTTAGCGAAACCATTTGTCTAGTATATATACATTATATTATGCTGTAAATATCCGAGACTAGGCTGCAGCCAGAGTTGGAGGGTCGCTGGACTTTTAAATTTCTCCAGCCCGAAGAGGGACCTCCGAAAAAAAAAAAAAAAAAAAGCATAAAGCATTCAAAAACTCTTGTTTTTTCACGATTTTATTGCAATCGATTGACATCTAAATAGGCTAAATATCCTGGTTTCAACACATTAGGTTACGAGTGGAATCGATTTGTATTTCACCTGACCGTTCGCTACTGCATTTTAACTTCGGAAGAGGAACACGCAGTGGTTTTGTCGTAGTGGAGTTGCAGGAACATAATAATTGAGTGAGCCAATTTCATTTAGATCTTGATAAGTCTTTTTTTACTTATTTCATAATGATTAAGGTGGGATGGTCTCGAATGACGGACCTAAGAGTGTGTCCTAAAGCTTTGCTAGGTTTCAGTTACGTCATATTTGCTGCCTGAAGTTTATTGTGTGTTTTCTATCGACTAAATGCATTCGCTGGAACCTTTTACCTGCTCCAAGGACCAATGGTTTTATTTTTTCATGTTTTTATTACCTCAAATAGTAATCTTTTTTTTCCCCATTAATTTTTACATTCCTGCTATTGAAAGATATCTGCGACGGAATGGCGAGTTAATTATACGACTCTACAAAACACTATTTCTATACCTTAAGAAAGACACCTGCCGGAGATTTCAAGCCCTGTGCACCTATAAAAAACTTTAGTCCTAAGTTGATATATTTGTTAGTAAGTATATTCTTCAAACCAGACAATTTCCCAAAACAATTGAAAAATGCGATTAAATACCAAAAAAACCCGAACCAAAAACTCGACGATTGTAAGCGTTTATCCTTGAAAGATGTTTTGTTTAAGCTACAAGATAAAAATAATTAAAGCCAGGCTCTTCAAGTAGCCGCGGAAGACCTGCACTCTTTCCAATCAGCATTTAGAACCGGATACTCGGTCTTTCACGAGCTTCGATGTTTTAATGAACATGTCATTAAATCACTAATGCGCATCAGCCGGACTCTTAGATGGTGCTGGTTGATTTGATACAGTTTCCCATGAAGGACTTTATAGTAACCTACAAACAAAAAACACATATGTCGTGGTTTATTCACTCTTTCTCGCAGACAACTTACACTTTTGAGGTTAAACTCTTTTAAAAACAGCCTACGATAATAAGAACCAGATACTAGCTGAGGTTACCAAGAGCCTAAACCCATTTATCGTCATTATTTACACGGATGACTCCTTGGTGTACCATTTGAGTTAATCGTAGGTGTCAATGCCGACCCAAGTAGGTCGGTAGGTTCGATACCGCCTTGGGAAATATCTAACTCCGGTTAACCCTACGAAGACCACATGGATGAGCCCCCTTATTAAGGTAACATGGGTGACCTGTCCATATTTGATTAGCAAAATACAAAGGAAAAAATCGTTTCATATCAAAATCAATCAGTGTATTTTCTTTGGTACATTTAAAGGATTTTTTTTGTACAAATTAAATATTTATCAAACAACAAAAGAATTTAACATAAATTATAGAAAAGAAATACAAATGTCGCGTCGATGCTCAGTACACAGTGGATTTCTGCAGTTTTTACTTTCCTGTCCTTTTCTCTAGGACATAATACGCACCAGGCCCGCTTTATTAGCTTGAACGGAGGTTTTGGGACTTCGTCTGCCTCTGGAAGGGTGAGGAGCTGTCGGATATTTTCTCTCAACTGACGATGTGGATTTCCCTGGAGTTGTAGCTCGACTTGAGGTTTAACAAGCTGGATCCCAAGGTTTTTCAAAGCTTGACTTGTTATATTCAAATAAATCAGTAAAGCATTGATCTAGCTGAACGAGAAAAAAATCTGAAAGGCCATAGCCGCGTTCCACTTGCTGTCGTATAATTACGCACCATTTAATCGAAAGTATCAACTCCACCTTTAGTGGTGTTATAGAAATAACAACATAAAACAGTAATGATCCACAACTCTTTAAAAAATCTATCAGATATCAAGAGATAAGGAACAGAAAGTAAACTTGATTAGATGACTGGTAACCCAAGGAGGCGGGCAAACAGGTAAACAACTTGTACGAGAGCTGGGAATATACCTGCAATAGGAAGACCTCATAGATGATGGAGACTATTCAGAACAAGAATAGACAGGATGTGACATGTTCTCTCTGGGGTGACTCACAACCCCTGTTACCTTCCTAGGGTTAAATATGTAGTTGACCGAACAAAGCAAGCCTCGTTGAATTCCATCCCGTGAACTTCAGGTAGTATCAAGCAGGCCTATGTAACCTCTGTAGAACAATGATCAACAGGCCATTCCTCGATCTCTCTCACCTGCAGCCATGCCTGTCTCTCCCAGTCATTTTTCATTTATTAATAGTCTTTACTGTAATTTATGTCATTTTGCGGAGTGGTTTTTATTAATAATGTTTTTTAACGCCTTTACTCATGTAAGAGAGTTATCTGTTACAAGCCGAACAGTGAAAACTCCTTACGAACACTGTTAGCGAGCGGTGAAAAATGTCTTTGATATGGAACATTTGAGGGATTTTTATCTCGGATTCAGACCTGCAAATAAAATTCTGAAGGCCGTTTATATTCAATTTGAGGGAATGAACATTCGTGTTTTATTTTATGTTTCTACGCACTTAATACACGCCTAATTAATTCAGGGACACTGCAGGCCAACGCACTAAACGCAGATTTTAATCGAATTCGTCGAGCAAAAAAATGACTACAGAAAGCAAAACGACAGTCAATTTTCTTTTTTCCTGAAAACTTGACATTTAGGCGCGCCGCATTTTTTATAAATTTTTTTTCGGCGTTCCGAAAATCTCTTTTTTTTTCTCCTTTTTGAAATAAATACCTCACGCAATGGGGACTTCAAAATGCCCGACAATTTGTTATATAGGCATAGGTTTTGGTTTGAAATTAACTTTTTAACCAAAGTATTTTGAATTATACTTGTTGAGTATGAATTACCTGGCTACCTAGGCTCTCCTTAATTGTAAGAAATAATGATAAAATAAACAAAAAATGTAATTTTAAGAGGTTTGTTAATCAATGAGTAGTTAGTCACGACTGCGTAACAAACAACATAATTTGGCGTATATTAGATTGACTAGTATGATTCAGAAGAATGACAAATAAAGAATATGGCATAATGGCTAAAGAACCTTCTCCAGAATGATTGGTGTTCGGTAATGACGAATGAATGCCAATCTTTTCCCAAGTAAAGAGGATTTTTTACTTATCTATCATATAAATAAAATGTAAAATAAAAAGATATTGCTATCTTCCCTGATAATTTAGATAATTATCTCGTCTATTACTTAGATCTACAATATTCCTTGTGGCTGCTTGGTTTGTGATCCAATCTAATTCGAATTTTTTCGCCAATAAACGAGTACATTTGCTATTTACTTTAGTTGAAAGGCATTTTTAGCAGTTATAAATATTCGGCAAATATAATAATGTTAAATATGTTTTTCACATAATTTAAGAGTCCTTTAGTATTCTCCCTAATTTGCTGTGTTAGAGCTAAAAACAAATTCAACTGTGATTAAGAAGAAAACAATTAAGAAGTTTCTTTCAGCTTCCAATATAAATTTTCGTTTGTCTATTAAGGCATCATTACATCATAAAAATTATTAATATAATAAGAAAATATTTAAATATAATAAGAATTAAAAGATAACAATTCTTATTGGGCCCTTCATTATTTCTTATTGACATTATTTTTAGCGTCTGCGGGACATCGAGTAAGACATTCATGGAAAGCATCATTCCTGAAAGTGTTAAAGTGAAATTTCGAATAAAGTTTCGATGTTACGTGATTATAGTTCCCTTTAGTGCCAACCAAAACTTCTTTTATATTTAATTTGATATCCCGCCCGACATGGTATGTAACTAATTTATTTATTATTTACCATGGATTCTTGGTTATTTTTTGCGGTGCTGGTTTTATTTTTCATTGCTTAATAAGTTGAACTGCCATGCAAAATAGAATCCCTTCTTTAAGAAACACTGGTTGAATAAATTTGCAATCCATTATCATCAGAGTTTTAATGGCTTATAAATAACATAAAATATAAATTACATGTCACTAAGCAAGACGTCAAGATCTTCAGTTTCATAACATACTTATATGTTAATATAAAAATATGTTATTTTTAAACAAAATAACTAATTAATGGGACCCTTTTTCTTTCTTTTTTTACGGAGATTTTTCACATTTTCCCAAAATATCTAACTGTACCTCGATGTACAATTTTCGGCCTTTAGCTTGAAAAGGGGTATCTCGAAGATAAGGACATACACACATGTGACAGCATCTAAAAAAAAATTATCATAACCTAAAAATATATTTTATTTTCAATTAAAGTAACCAAACATTTTTCTCCTTTGACAAACGACACAATAAGAACTATGCTGGACAACGTTTATCGTTCCGAATTCCCTTAGGGATTTTCGTACAGAGGAAAATATGCAAGGCTGAAGTCTAATGGAAATCGATGTCCCGTAAAATCAGGCAGTTTTTAATAAATGGGAATTCATAATTGGCATTGTTGTGGCCAACTCTTAATTACAAATAATTATAAGTCACTCTCTTCTCGATCAGATCATATCATTTTTTCCATATGTTTAATAAATTATGCTTATGACGCCAGTCGGAGAGTGGGGGGATAAGTAGTTATCCCCACCCTACTGGCTGGCCTCCTATATAAGCCCGAGCCCCTGAGTCAGAGCTCAGACAAGAATGAACCGGGACCTTGAACACTTCTCTCTCTCTCTCTGCACTGGCACCTGCGGCTCTACTCAAAACCATGGACTTCTCATTCAACTACCTCTGCATCTCTTTCTCTCCTCACCTTGCTACGTTTTAGCCCGGCTTTGTCAGACCTCACACCTTTCTAGTGAGATTCTCTGCCTTTGTCTCGCTAAAACTAGCACCTCCTTGGGAGAGACCTCTCCCTCGTGGACGACGGTTGCCGTGGCCCTGCAAATTTTACCAGCAGTGTCTCCCATTGCAATCCAGTCTGCCTCTCTCCGGTTCACACTCGCCTTTGGGATCCGGACGGTTTTCGCCTACCCTTAGATACCGAGTGTGAATTCGTGGTCATTCCAAGACCACATAAGCTACCTATAAACCTACCCTGTACCTCTTCTCCTGAACACAGTGCTTTGTCGGGGCACACACACCTTCTAAAGATCTTATGGAGTCAGATCAAAGCGAATTAAGGCTGCCCGTCGACTAGGTCGGCAGCCAGGGTGAAAGACCATAGGTCCACCCGCTCTATCTCTTTCTGGGCACTCGCCGGACAGGGGCTAAGAGGTTGTAGTGATCCTAGCCCGCGGCAGGCGTCTCCTCACCACTTGGGGGATACTCAGGTATAAACTGAGCCCCCTAGTGACGACGCGACAGGCATAATCTTCCATCTTTGGTATCTCGGAAGCTGCAGCTTGTATTGTAAAGGCAGTAGGGGTGTATTCATTATCATCCATTATAGGCCGTCGGGAAATGGGGAATGTTCTTGAAAGTTGTCTTTCTTGTTATTGTAGTTGTTCAAGTGATCTTACGCTTTACATTCATAAACCATCTTCAGGTGTCGGTAATGTCTAGATTTGTCAATAATTTAAAAAAAAAAATAGTTTGATTTGATTGAAAAATAGCATTTTAAAATGAATGTTTAAATTTTTTTATTAATTATTAATTTCTTTCCAGTCTCTCTGGTGTAGTTGAATCCTCTGATAGTGGATGGTGGATTAACATAGTTGGGAGTTAGACAAGTGAAAGAGAATCTGGGATCAGGGGAAACATCGGGGGAACATCTAAGCACGAAGGAACTCAATTGCTGGAATCTGACCTTCCGTTCCTGTGGAGAATTGTAGGGCTTTTTTTTCATTTGTATTACCACTTTTATCGTTGTCTTCATTTACAAATAGATACATATTTTATATTTAGAAGAAAAAACAAGTATAAATAAAAAATCTATCATAATAATGGTATTTTAAAATTCATGTTTTGATTTTTGATGATTGATATACTAGCAAAAACTAAGGCGAGTCTCTCTGGAGTAGTGGAATCCTCAGGTAGTTACTCATCATAGTGGATGATGGATTAACATAGTTGGAAGTTGCACAGTTGAAAGAAAATCTGGGATCATTGTGTGGTGTAAGTAGTACCCACCTTTAATAATTTGGTGTAAAGCACAATCTTAAGTAATAGTTATTTAGGCAAGATATTATATTTACAGGAATATTTGTTTTATGCTTTTGTGAACGCATCGTTTAAATGACTCATTACATTAGTCTCATATTGTGTTTATTAGGTGTTTTGTTTGCTGAGTGGGATCATTTAAAAAAAAAATAAAAATGATAAATGTTTAAATTTATACATATAAAGTTGTAGTTTGTAATTTTTCGTGTATATAAGTGTAGTTTAATATTATATGTTCCCTGCTATAATTAGTGTCCTGTAATTTTTAGTGCTCATTGAGCTCCAATTCAGGGTTGCTTAACGCAATGTTGGTCGAATACAATGTTTATATATTAAGAATTTATTTTTAGCACTTAAAGTAGATTTTTTTTGTTAAATAGGGGAACATTTTGCGTACAGTGTTTGTTGAATACATTTAATTTAATGTTGTTTGTATCCGTGGTATATCATAAGTGAGACATACCTCTATCCTGCTAAAGTTGGGATATTTGGTTCCCACTTAATAATTCCGTTGTTGGCCTCTATCTGGTATTTATTTATTTAACATTTGGTATTTATCTGGAACTGGTTTATTTCGCAAATTGAAAACCTCTAGGAGGGAGGCCAACACGGAAATTATTACATTATATGTCCTTGACGAAAACAATATCATTACTGGAGGACAAAGCTTCCTGACATGGACATAACTAGTCCAGTACACGGATATCAAACCCCTCTCAAGTCAACTTTCCTTAGACGGGGGAGAAGATAAAAAGAAATTTATTTATTCAGAGTTTTTATAAAAAAAACTGATCAAATAATGCGTTAAGCCCGAAGGCAGAGCTAATTTTCCTCTTCTATATTAATGATTCCTTTGGAGGTTTCTCATAACTATCAATTGAGAAAATATCTTACGAGTTTAATGAAGAGTAGACAGTCCTTGAATTACGCGGGTTTGGATATCAGTGCAGTTTGACGGAAAGACTTTGGTATTACGGTGTAATGTCAGGATCGGAAGGGTTTTGTGGTCAAGTTGAAGGGTACCGGTTCGTAGGTCAAGTGCTCCACATCCAAGTGTTACAGTTTTTGATCAACAAATATGTTAGGTCTTAATGTTAGTCTTCTTAGCGTATCCGTACATCGGTTAGTGTAGAAGGCTGTATGTAGATGGTTTCAGCGATAAAGAACAAGACTGAAGCCAGTTCTAGTCAATAAATAAAGTTCCTCACAGCAAACAGATATTCTTAGACAAACAACACATCCAAAGAAAAAAAATAGCTACAAGGACTGTATGGAATAAATATAGTATATGAGATGCAATTTGATGGAAAATTCCCGTTTTTATATTCCTTCGGTCATAAATACAATAGTCACATATTGTCCTACTACGTTGCGCACATTGCATATTGACTCTACATACTTTACATATCGATTGCTCCGTACACGACATGAAAATCTATTTATCATTCAGGTACGGATTGTCTTCCGCCTGGCTGTTTGTCCCATTGCCTCTTATGCAATAGCGGTCGTAAATGTTATTCAGTCTGTCTGAAATTACAAAGATTCCGCAAATACTCAACATATTATTATGCTGCACGCAAAAATTCTGAGCCTTTTCCGTAACTTTTAAAATTGCTTAAGCTTCATCTTCTAAGTTATTTAAATGTTATAATTTTGATTTAATACCAATGGTTGAGGGAACAGTAAATACGATAAAGCAAAAATAATTTAAAATAGGTCCTAGGAAATGATTGGAAAGGCAACAGTATAAATTGAAAACGGTCTCAGCCGTTTTGAACATGTCTTGTTCCAACAAATACAAAATGTATTGTCGGGTCCCGATAGTTATTTTCTTTTATTTTTCTCCAGTTTGAAATTATCATGGGATCAATTAAAACCTTTAAACAATTTACGATAGTTGCACACTGATTTAAAAGAAAAAATAGTGATTTTTATTTCATTCACGTAATTCAAAAACCGATAATTTCATTTTATTAATTAAAATCCAAATGTGTTTGTTCTTATTATTCTTTAATGAATACTTGCCCCCTTATGTTATATTTTTATTTACTTCTTGATAGTTCTTGTAACTATTTAAATAATTAGTAATTAATTGTTTGCAAAGAAAGAAAACGTATAAATAGGTGAAAGAATCTTTGTCTTAAAATTTTCATTTTATATATTTTCAATCCTGATAACTAGTGCATGTGCGTGTTTTTTCCCCCTTATCTATTTTCTTTCTCTGGTACTATCTGTGTAACTAACATTAGATTTATTTTATACATTAAGTTTCAGATAAAAAATTGTATGTACTCAACAGGTGTTGTATTTTGATTCATTCAAAAATAATTGTAATTTTCTTTAATTACACATTATACATTTTGCCATTTTATAATTTCAGTATTTTCTTTTAATTTCACTTTGTGTGATATTTCCTCAATTTTATATTTCTCTTTGTACATTTACTAGTTATTTTTTTCTCTAGCTCAAACCCAAAGTCCTTTTTTGGAAAATGAAGGCATAACATTGTCTGGCTTTTTTATTGATTTTCACAGCCGGTGATTTTGCACGGGATAGAAGATTTGTGAATTATTATTACGAGCTCCTTCTTCCACGTGTATTGTCTTATATTTCTTGAATAGGTTATGTTTAGAAACCAATGCAATAGTGTATTTTCGGACGAAAACACCTTTTTTTTTTTTACAGATTATTTGTCGTTTTTTTTTTAAAGATAAAGTTATTATTTCTTACCTAGTTACAAAACCACCTATCAAAAACAGTATTGATATGTTCACTTTAAAATATGCGTATCTCAATTATAAATTAACTAAGTAAGCTTATACAAGTCAGATTCACAGAATAGTTTTTAGTTGTTCCTTCGTATCTAATAGCTTTAATATTTTATAAATTTTAATTTGTTTTTACAGTAATGTAGCCGATTCGGTACAAACATATATTAAAATAGACAATATCTTTCATACATTGTTTATTATACTCTCTTTATTGTTTTACAAACTTTTTATTTAGTGAATTACATCTTATTATATTCTACTTTTTGTATTATATTACCGTCCTTACAAAGAAACAAATACCGAATTACGGTTAAGAGAACTAAACAATGCAAACAGGACAAGGTGATGTGACTCACCTTCGGATTGCAGAGAGAGGGAATTGAAACTACCTTACGACTAACTTACAAACTAACTTAAAACTAGAGCGTCCCTGCCTACACTGCCTTCTGCCATCGATGTGGAAATGGAGAGGGGAAAATCGTGTTAAACACGGGGTTGGTGATGTATTGCAGCGAATCAAAGAATTTGATATGTCTACCGCGAATGAATACATCTACCGTAGATTACTTAAAGTGTTCGTGCAGTCACGAGTTCTCCACTGGTGGAATGAAGCATGCCGGACCATTTCATGAAATAAGCGGAGTCACTTTACTGTCGCTTCGTCAGATGACTAAAAAGCGGAGAACCTTACAGCAGAGCAGGAGTAGGTCTGTATATCATCTTGAGCTTGAGGCGCAGAGATAGATTGGGGGATGTCAGCATGTGGGTGAGCAGGTAACACTTGAAGTGTGCTTGTGTCATTTTCTTCGTAAAATGGCCGCAATAACGAAGGTGACAGTCCATTTTATGCCATTTTTAACTATACGATGCTCTGGAGAGGGGGGGGGGTCCGTTCCTACAGCTTAGGAATTAGGCAGCGATTTCTTTCCATCCTGGAGTGAGAATATTACGCAGTCTGTCTTTCCAGCGTTTACTGTAATGCAAGTAATAATTTATCGGCGATCGTACTGGAAAAACTTAGAATTTCTAACTTATATGGGCAGGTAGTTTTCAGCACGCAGCCAATAATAGGCCGGCTTGTTCCAACCAATCAGGAAGACCGATATTCATATTCTAACGAATCAGGGGCCAGTGGCTCTTATGAGTGATCGAGGTGTCGAGATCGGGAAGTAGTCCCATTTGCCTATCTTGACGCCGTGTGTAATTAGCAATAGATAATTAAATACTTCTCAGTTTAAATTTCCAATTAACGGGTGAAAAAATGTATCCTACAATATAACTAGTCTCAGATTTTATAGTGTAGGAATTGATCTTTTAGGATCTACTTAATTTATTACTGTAATTTGTACCGACCAATTCTTATAATATGCTGTCTGAGAAGAGAAGTTGAACTATAGATTGTACATTATAGGACAAACTATCACTCTTTCTTAATTGGAAATTAGGAATTATTGATTACCAATGGGAGCATGAAATAATTGGATCACTCGAAGTGTACAATAAATTAGACTGTTTAAGCTGTGCTTTAAAACCGATATAGTTTAAAATAAAGCAACAGCATGTATAGAATTTAAAATGTAATGTTAGTTTGTTGGATTAACAGAGCAGTGTAATAAATTTGAATAGACAAAATTATTTCATCTATTTTAGTAGTGCACCACGCAGTAATGGATTTGAGGGGATTGAGTCGTACACGTTACTTATGTGGGATTCACAACTAATAACTTTACATATCCAAAAAATATTTGAAACACTTTAAGTACGTAGGGCGAATGTTTATGATTTGCTAATTCAAATTTTCACAAAAACTAGTTCTGGTACATCTTTACATACGTACATTTCGTAGCTTTGGCAATGGACAGAGTTCGTCAGCTGAGGAATTCTATGTAAGATCCTTGAATATTTGATTAAATAATATTTATCTCATCATTAAAAATTTAGCCCTACACTGCAGCTAAATGCCGTAATAATTTTCTGGCAATTGGATCGTACAGCTTACATTTGGTTCCGCAGTTGATGGATTTAGAATAAATCACGTAGATGTGATATTCGATAACCTTTACCGTTGAGATAAATTATACTAGAGTAAACAGCGATGCTGCCATGTCATTGCTGACTCCATTCCTTCGTAAAAAATCTAAACTGCCGATAAAAAAGAAATGAAAAATTATGTCCTGTAGAAAGACCTGTATAAATAATTTTTTTTAAACTGCAGAATATAGCAAAGTAAATGCCTAAAAATAATAACAAATGCACTTAGGCGTACTACCAGACTATAGGATACCACTGACAATGACTTTGATAACTAACTTTAAGGAAAAAATTGAAAAGTTTCGTTGAAAATAGTAAGGGTAGCAACGATAATTTAATAAAACGTGTTGTGCATAATAATTCAAAATGGATGAAGATATAAAAATATATACATTTTTTTTATAGGACCACTAGAAATTAGACTTTTAGTCGTATGTATTCTTTTTGTTTCTGTTTTCCTCTATATAAAATGTGGATATTTCAGTTTTACGTATTAAATATATTTTACTGTTAGTGGCGCCTGGCGACTATAAGAAATGAGTTAATGTAACATAAAATAAAATTAATACATTTTCTCTCTGTCCTTATCTTCAAATCGCTTAAAACGTTTTACATTTTACTAACACAGAACATTTCGAAATCTTTCTTGCAAAACCCAGTAATGAAATGGAAAGGATAACCTTAGCGAATAATAAATTAAATGTGTGATTAAGTTGAGTGCGTTTTGCATATTTAAATATTGTATTATTTAAACTGGGGGTTGATTTGCGGGTGTACATGTGTTTGTGTGACTAAACTAAGATTACCTTGTGACCACTAGTAAGCTGGACGAAGTCGCGCCTCAGACTGGCCGATCTGGTCTGCAAGGGTGGGAGAGAGCATATCTCAATGCGCCTCTATTTAATTTGTTCATTTATATACAGCAGTAGTTTACGGCTTCTAGATTATATTTTAATATTTCCTTACTTTACTCTTTTTAACACCTTATAAATCTCTGTAAACAGAGATTTTTGCTCTTGATAATATAGGACCACTTTATGGGGCTGTATGATTTTATAGTCACATTTTCGTCTGAGGGGTGGCAAAAAGTATCGTTAAGTAGCTGATCAATCGCTTATCTTGAAACAGCATAATTCTAACTGCTCAGTGTGCAACTGTACCAATCGAACTACCCTGCCACGAGTGATGGCGACCTTCCTACTGTGAATTCCATTTGGACAATCTCTAGCAAAAACTGTATTCTATGTACCCGATGGGCACAGAGGCAGATGGTGTGGCCCATTATACGAAAATTTTAGAAATATATCATATTAAAATGAGCAATTTTTATTTTGGCCTGCCTCTATCCCATATGCCATATCCCATGCATCATTTGCATTGAGTTTAACCATCAGTTGGTGCAGCCACCGACTAAATATTGAGTTCGAGGCTGATTCTGGTCCAAAGGATCCCAAGATATCCTCGTTATCAGTTTAGAAGCCGTTCGAGATATTGCTTTTTTACCTATAAAGTTTAAATTAAACTTGTACAGCAAAAATGCAAACTGCTAGAGTGTAGAACAGTAGCAATGTATGTAAATGTAATATTAATCTCTGTTGAGGTTGGAATTGAATGAATGTTTGATAAAAAAGTAAGAGCTGCTTAGGCTCAGTAAGAAATCCTTGGGTCCGCGAGCTCTATACAAGGTTACGGTAGTGTATTTTTTGTCATTCCTTTGTTATGTTATTATTTATCATATCCTCTTATTTTAATAAATAATGTAATTTTTCTAGCCGTACTCATACATGCGCCGGCGTTTCAATGCTAAGCTACTGTTTGTCTCTCATTAGTAAGTAACTCATTAATCAGTTGATACATTCAATCGATCAAATTATGCCAATAAATTACCCTATTGGTTTGTTTTTTCAATCGCAATATATAATTATAGTGTTACTGGTTTGTCCAGTGCGAGTTGTTGTGTACTAGGGGTGGGTATTACACATCTTTTCATAGTTCAATCGTACTTTCCTTATATGAGATAAATTTTAATTGTATGCGTGAATTCACGTCACTTCTCTCTCGATTTTTTTGTTTGGTTTGTAGTCTCGATCCTTATCTGCATCTCATACTCGTTCCCATTAGAAGTACAGGCTCTAGTTTCAACAACAACAACATGTTTCTACATGCCCGGAAGAATTTTAAAAAATGTTGTTTTGCATTGAATGAAATATTGTTCAAACAAATTTTATCGGCGCAATTGTAACTTAATGTTATTCTATTAAGGTTTTTTTTTTTAGTTCTGTAGATGCTGCCTGAGGATGGAATGATATCAGTTTGAAAACTAGCAACAAACTATTAATTAATGAAAATTTGAGAAGCATAATATACACACCTTAAAAAGTGAAAACCATAACCACAAACATTAATTTTTTTTTGTTCAATAATATTCATTACGGCATCAAATTAAAGAACTCACCATCGTTACTAATTATGTGTGATTAGAAAAAGCCATCAAAAGTGTCAATGTAATCATTTTCAAAATCGTATCGAAACCCTTAATTGTGCCACGTATCATGATGGCTATGATTTGCTTACAATGTATACACACCAAAAAACACTTTGACAGATAAGGAACGAAAAAAATTAAAGAAATCCTCCAGGAGTGTAGTGGGGTCTTCCCTTGAGTTTCTGGAATATTCAGGTCTTATTACATATCTGTATTGAAAAAATAACATAAAAAAATTATTTTAACGAATTCGGCAAAACATCGATTAAAAAATTAAAATAAATAAATAGCTAAAATATCTTTTGAGGTATTTTTATGTTACCGTTGGAGATTTTTAAAAGATACACCCTACACTGCACAAGTTCTCGATTTGTATGTACGTATGTAAAATACCTATATGTGACATCTAAGTAGAGTCATTTACTTTATATTCAGTACTAACATTACTTTCACCTTTCTGATATTCTTAATGGGGTACCCTTCTTATTGTTAAAGTTATTAGTGGTATAGGGTATGACAAGAAGGTCAATAATACAATTTAGTTTATAACTGATAGTAAAAATACTTTTGTAAGCTGAAAAAAACAATAGCGAAACAATCAATTCTAGGAAGATAACACTGAGCTGACAGCGTTTCGGCAGATTCTGGTCCATTTTTGGCGTCCGAAAGTAAAGGAAGGCGGCTAGCTAAATAGAGTCCAATGGGGGTCTAGACTGAAGGAGGCAAGGGTAAGCGTTGACGCGCTAGAAAAGACACAGGCCTGGTCTAACAGTTATAATACCCTAATTTAAAGTGGCACTCTTTACCTTATCTGCGATTGAGTTAAATAAAGAAATTAATAGCAAGTTTGTTCCAGAAATTATACTGCCAGTAATACCCCACAATTACTTAAGTATAGCCTTGATGTTTGCAAGCGAGCTGTTTATTGATTCAATAGATATATGGAAATGTGTAGACGGCTTATCATCAGCCCTTATCAGCTTGTTGTCCGAAGATCGAACATCATATGCACTGCTAATAAATCAAATCGATTGGTAGTGGAGTGCAGTAAAAGCCTTAAGGCTATAAGTTTGGAAAACAGACTCGCTCACTAAACATTAGTCAGAAGTCTTATAAGGCCGCATAAAAGGACGTTCAGTTGTCGATTGTAATTTTCAAAACCCAGAGCTGGTTGTAAAATGTCAATTTCAATCTTCCAATTAATATTGATGCATTTTACTGGAGCGAGGAACCTTTTTTTTTTTTTTTTTTTTGGCGGCTTGGTGTAAGCCCTTAATAGGGAACCCGACTCCTGCGGTTCGTACATGTGTAACAGCTGTACAAAAGAACTGCCACAATCTTTGTGCTTGAGGAGCTATCAAAGTTAATTAAGATACTTACAATCTTTATGGAGTACAGCATGACATCTTACTTACATGGCCTCCTTGTAAAAATCTAACCAATTCCTGTAATACAAGATCCCACCTTATCTGACTTGTACCTTTATTTCTACTAAACTTCTTCCAGACACAATTTTAGGTCTTGTTCATTTTGGTCCCTTACCTCAGGACAATGCCTAGTACCTTAGCCTGTATTTGTTACTTTTTTTATATAAGATCTTTATTTGAAAATAAATCAATTTGCTTGTATATTACATCATTATTAATTAGGTTGTAAGAATTATTGCATACTTAAATACCATTTCTATTCATACATTCACATCTTGGCGAGAAGCCCCCCCCCCCTCCCGAAGGCGATTCCCCAGCAAGCTGGTTGAAGGGCCGGAAACAGGACGGGGAGTCCGGGGGGGGGACCCCCGCCTGATTCTTTATTTTTCGCCACGAGGTGAATACCTCTTTTGGAGGATGACTTTACCCCCCCTTCCAGCAGACCTGGAATGACAGGAAGGAAGTGAAGGAAAGGGGGGGCATAACTCCTTAAAAACCGAATTGTACGGTTCCCTAGGTGCAAGACGAATTCTTTTCGGAACGTGAAGACGAACAAAACAATGGTAAGAGAGAAGAAGTGTGTCCATTGACAGGAGAAAATGTGTGTAACGTACTTGTTAATACTTATACCATTGTGAGCTACGCATTTGAATGTATCAGGTGTATTTCGTATTAGGTCTGTAACATTCTACTACAGAGAAGAGCGTTCTCAAGTGCAGGTATGACCAACCATGGCTTAGTAAACCGTCAGTTAGTTTTTCTTCCCTGTGCTCTTACATGTAGATAAGTACATGTACGACTGAGGTGGAAATTATCATGTAGGAGCATAGATTTATCGCCATTAATCTAAAAATGGCTGATTTATTGAATAGACTCAGTGATACTCCAGCGAAAGAAAATAAAGTGTCGACCATAATCGTTCATATTTTATGAAATAATGCAACTCTCAAGGTGTAAAGAGACGGGGCAACGACGATAATTAATGTCTTGTATTTCTAAAGGGGCCTTTTAATGGTTATCTGTTTGTACATTCTGATTATAAAAGAGGCTGCCTGATAGTCTATTTTATTCCCATCACATGGGACTCTTAGGGGTCCCTTTTGGATATTTCTTTGACTGGCGGTCTCAATAGCTGGCGATGGCGGGTCTCTGTAGTCAGGGGGTCGCAGTAGTCATTGTTATCAAGACTCATGTACATTTACATAAATAGACTCGATAGGGGGCTTGCTTCTACTTTTAGCATTATATATAATATTAGAATTATAATATTCTTAGCATTATATAACTGACTCTGGCTTTACCTTTCTCTCCAGATATTTTCCATTTATTTAATAAATTTGTTTCACACTATGCGACAAGTTCATTTAGTTTCAAGTACATTTAGTTTGCATAGACACTAATATAATCCGTTACCAGTCTTAATAAATTGGCTGCGCTGACGAATGTATTAAACTCAAGAGCATTAACTTCTTGCGGCAACAATTTATCGGCGAAAGAGAAGGAAGATTGCCGGGATAAGAGCGGAAAAAAATAATCTTACGAAGAATGTCAGGTTATTATCCCTGAATGGCATAGCGTATCGAAGCGCTTTGAATATCTAAAAAGACTGCCGGAGTGTGCTTTCGTTTTGTAATTCACTCCTGCACAGTTGGGCTACTATGCAATGTCCTTTCCACAAACCGAATGGGTGGGGTATTATATACTAATTTAAGACTGGTTTGTGATTATTTACTGAGAACGCACGAACCTTTAATGATCACGAATTTAGAGCGTGCTGGAACGCTTTGTCCGAACTCTGACTTTTGCAAGATCTGCAAGGACTGTCAAAAGGTTTAATTTACAAAATAATTGGCTTGTTTTTCACCCAGCTTGTTAAAACGCGATTTCTATTTTCTTTTTAATTTTTAATCTAATATGTAAAATATATCAAATATGTATAAAACAGTCGAATTAACATTTTCTTCAGGTAAAAAATCGTTATTTTTAATTAAGAGAAAAACCGTTTATAAATAGTACACATATAAAATAACCTCAACTAATAAAGGTTTTCCAACGATTATTATTTAAACTGGGGTAGATTTGGGGGTATACATGTGTGACTTGACTAAGATTAGCTTGTGACCACTAGTAAGCTGGACGAAGTCAATCCTCAAATAGCCCGATCTGGTCTGCAAGGGTCTATAAATGGTACACATTAAAAATTACCTCTACTAATAGACCTTTTCCAACAGTCGGGCTCAGTTTATATCTGACTATCCCCAAAGTGTGGAGGAGACGCCCACCGCGGGCTAGGGTCACTACAACCTCTTAGAGATAAGGTGGGTGGACCTGTGGCCTTTCGCCCTGGTTGCCCACCTAGTCGGCGGGCAGCTTTAATTCGCTTTGATCTGACTACATAAGATCTGTAGAACGTGTGTGTGCCACGAGAAAGCACTATGTTCAGGAGAAGAGGTGCATGGTAGGAATTGTGGGTAGATTATGTGGTCTTGGAATGACCACGAATTCACACTTGGTATCTAAAGGTAGGCGAAAACCGTCCGGATCCAAAAGGATAGTGTGAACAGGAGAGAAGCAGACTGAATCACTGGGGAGAGACGCTACTAGGTAAAGTTTGTAGGGCCACGGTGACCGTCGTCCACGAGGAAGAGATGTATTCCAAAGAGGTGCTAGTTTTAGCGAGACGAAGGCAGAGATTCCCACTAGGAAGGTGTGGGGTCTGACAACGCCGGACTAAAACATAGCGAGGATAGGAGAGAGAGATGTAGAGGTAGTTGAATGAGATCACCATGGTTTTGAGTAGAGCAGCAAGCGCCAGTGCAGAGAGAGAGAGAGAGAGAGAGAGAGAGAGAGAGAGAGAGAGAGAGAGAGAGAGAGAGAGAAATATACAGGACTAGGTGATGTGGCTCGCCTTCGGATTACAAAGAGGGAATTTACAAACTAAAACCTAAAAACTAGATCCTAAAGATTAAAGCGTTCCTGCCTCAATAGCGTTCTGCCATCGATAGGGGAACGGAGCGGGGGCTATCGTGTTAAACACTGGGTTTGTAAGGAGTCGAAAAATTTGATTTGTCTACGTTGAATGAATTCATCCACCGTCGGGAGCTCAAATATCTCATGCAGCTCACTGTTTCTTCGCTGCTCGAATGAAGTACTTTTGACCACTTTCATCAGTATACCGTTTTGGAATTGTTGGAGTCGCCGAGCTGTCGTATAAGTCTGCTGACGAAAAAGCGGGGCACCATACAGCAGAGTAGGCCTGGGTACACTCTTATATATCATGAGTTTTAGGCGCAGTAATAGATTGGGGGAAGTCAATAAATGCGTAAGCCGGTAAGACTTCGTCCGGGTTTGCTTCAACTTCCTCGCAAAAAGGTTACTAAAACGGAATACCTAGATTTACTAGGTTTACACCAGTTTCCCCCTCTCTTAACTGACGCTCCTTTAAGGTTTTAAAATATGGAAACATAGATGGATATTTTCTGGGCTGAGAAGAGGGGAACTTCTAATTATTTGTAATAAAGAGGTTGACACATTATAATGACGAAATGAGAGAAGACCAGGAGATCCTATTTTATTCCCAAAGGGCGTCTGTCAGCCCAGATATAGCTGTATATAGGAGTATGAACCTTGCGAATGATTTGAGTGGCGAACCACGCATGCATTTGTACGAGAAATCTCATGATCAATAAATAGCAGGTCAGTAGGGTCCGTCCCATCATCCTAAGTATCAGACCGAATTTAAACCCAAATTGATATTGTCATCAAATGAAATACTGTTGGGCATACGTATCGATGAATAAATAACAAAATAAAAAAAAATCACAGTGCCAATAACTGTCGTTTTTACACGGCATTAGTTCAAAAATTCAAAGAGCCCGAAATGTTCCGAGTAGAAAGTTTTCACTGTAATGAAGCTTCGCCATAAGCTTTTATCGGTTCTCCCATCTGATTCAGACAAAACCAGTTCTTGCTACTGCAGTGTCATTTGTTATCTTCTGTTTGAAATGCATGTGTATTGACTTTAATGGTTGGTGAAATTTATTCATTAAAAATATTTTTCATATGTTGTTCCACAAGGTTCTCTTTGCCATTATAGCCTTTGAAAAGATAAGATCTTCATCCACCAATATGATCTAAACCCAATGATCTAGAACTACCCGAGCGAGATAGACAAATAAAATACATTTATGACCGTTGTAGAGTTACGAATTATTATTCATTTATTATTTACGAATTAGAAGTACGAAGAAGTACTTATGTCTTGCATGAATATGTCCTCTTTTCTCAGCATTCAATCTATATTTGTTTCGTCTAATATTTAATGTGCTTTACATAACCTTATAAATTAGCAGTTAGAATCAAAGAAAGTAGTTCCTAAAAATAAATTCATCTTGTTATAAACTTGTAACTAACTGCAAGGAAACTGGTGAAAGTATAACGAGCCAGCAGTTTCCAGAGTGTTATTTCTGAGAATTGAAGTACGGGGAAGGGATATATTCTCATGTAGAGCTTCGCATAGATGAGAACCTTTTGGCGGTACATACGTAAACCTATACAAAGTATGTTAAGAATTTTTCCGACAAAAGTGAAGCCTCTTTTGCTCTCAGTAACACTTTTTTTGTTCTTAACCACTTTAAAATAAAACTAACTATATACAGTAACATAATATCTAATGAGCTTTAAATGGCTCCTTGTACTGCATGCTATGCACTGTAAACAGTTTTTGTAAACGTAACAAATCTATCTTAAGACATGATTGTAACCATCAAAATAATCCACTCAATTGGGAAGTTTTAAAGTTGAATTCAACCATTCCTCCTATTGCGCGTATTAATATTTATAAATAAAATGAGGTAAATTATAAAAAATGTGAAAAAAAGTTTGCCTTATTTTGCCAACTCTCAAGTAACAGATCAGAAGCTAGTTAAGATAAAATTTTAACACTAATATTAATGTTGGTAGAGCAAAGAGATATTCTTGAAAACGACCTTTCAACCATACATGATCGTATTTGATACTCAGTGAATCGAGACCATTGTTAATTAATACTTGAGCTATCTGTTTTGTTAGCCGAATCATAAAAAACACTCGAAGAGGGGGTTGCTATAGGCCTCAGGTGGGTTTATCTCAAAGTATCTGAAAAAAAAAAAAAATTGTATAAAAAACGCAAGGCCGTTCAAAATAAATGAACAATCGCGATTAAAACCAGTTGTCCGAAAAAAAATTTTCAAACCGACGTCCATTTCTTGTTACGGCAAATAAAAAAAGGTATCTTCAATCAACGCATCGCCCTCTCGAATTTAATAAATAAAAACTGTCTCGCTGAATTTGACTGTCTCAAACAAGATATTTAGGTTCGTCATTAGTTCAGGTATCTGTTCACTTCGCAATATTCACAGCTAAAATATTTGAATAAATTTAGATCTGATAGAGGACTTGAAAGGATAAAGGTCGGATATATGAACATAGAAAGCACCCACGCATGAAACATTGAAAGGCAGGTGAAAAGAACAGATTTCAGCCCGATTAATAGGAAAATAAATGTGGGACATCACCTGCAGCATCTCTTTGAAATATGACTATTTAAGAAAATAGTACTATACTTTACATCCAAATTTACCTATCCTTCTCTCCTAGCTTATATCCAGCTCTGCTTTAGGAAGACCTGGAGGCCTGGGGTTCTCACCATAATTGTTTATTAAATGTTGAGAAATCCAAGGCAATCGTCATTGGTTCAAGTCACCTACTCAAAACTCTAATTGAAACTCTAACTTCCAACTTCGCCATCAATGGTCGATCTATTTCAGTCAAAAATATAATTTTCTTTAAATTACAACAACTTTTTTATGATAAAATTGTAATCTGCCTCATTGGGCAATAAGTAATTGTGATAAATGATCTCATTCATCCAGTATTTACTAACAGCCCAGAGACCTCCCAAGTCCACATGGTTATCATCTCCCTCAGGTGCGACGGAGGAGGAAGCGGAGTCTTGGGAAGTCCCCCACGCTCCTCCGTCAGCTGCGTCACCGGATACTGGCCAGTGGAGGGTGACGAAGACCGCTAGAACCCACATACGCTCAGGACGTGATTGGAACAACTGGCCATCGCCAGGACTCCCACTGTTACAAATCTATAGCAGGTCACAAGGCTACTGCCGTTTTAGTCTCCGGGGAGGGTTATAGGGATGAGTGGTGCAGTGCAATGACTGTGCTAGGTGATTAGGGTGGTTGGATAGGTTACTATGGAATTTCATAAGCTTTGAAGGGATGACTTTAAGAATGTAGGGTATATTAAGATCATTATAAAGGGTTTTGTTACTGAACTGACGTAATTAATTTAAACGTTTAGTAAAAACTGGGCATTTACTACTGTTCTCAGGACTTTTGATTGGATGCGCTTGATGTTCGACTTTTTTGTTGTCCCCCATAGCTCTATTCCGTATGTCCGGCTTGAGTATAACTTTGTAGATTAGTAATTTATTTTCTATTGAGAGATGAGATGTCCTTCGAAGTAGTCTGTGTAGTTGTCCAAAGCGTCTGTTTAGTTCTTGTCTTTTTAGTCTCGTGTGCGGGTTCCATGTCAGTCTTTTGTCGAGATGGAAGCCTAAATACCGTACTGTCTCGGATACAGGAAGAGGATTGGAATTAAAAAAAACTAATGGACTAGGCTTGCGGCAGAGGGTAAATGTGGGTACATTTTGCTTCATTAACTTTGATTCGCCATTGGTTGCACCAATACTCGATCTCATCAAGGTGTTTTTGAAGGTTTTGGGATGCTATATCGGGGTCTGGATGGGTTGACAGGACAGCAGTGTCATCTGAAAATGTTGCCAAGAAGGTATTGGAGGTAGAGGTGACATCAGTGGTGTATAGGTTATACCGGATAGGACCTAGGACGCTCTCCTGTGGAACTCCTGCCTTTATAGGATAGTAGTTAGAATATTCTAAACTACAGCGGGCTTAAAAGAAGCAGTTTGAAAAATAGGTGTCGAGTCGTCAAGAGGAGGTGCCTAGTTACCCTAGCCCTAGTGACGAAGTGAGGGTTGATTAGGCTATGACCTGGACAATTGCTTCATGACGGGTCTTACTACTGTACTATCTGACTCCATATCTGATAAGTATGTGCCCCGACAGTGCACTATGTTCAGGAGAAGAGGTATAGAGTAGGTATTATAGGTAGTTTATGTGGTCTTGGAATAACCACGAATTCACACTCGGTATCTAAGGGTCGGCGAAATCTCCGAGACAGAATAGTGGACAGTATGCTGCAGTCCTGGTTGTCCGCTACAATAAAATAAATGAGAAAATGAGGGAGACAACTAGCGCCGATGAAGTGGAGGGCAGGATGGGATTCCTGTCAACAATCTTAAAGGTACAATTAGCGAAGGAGACGGGAAGGAAGGAAGGGTTCCCTAATGAGCGATCGTTCCTCGAATGCGCCCAGGCGATGATAGATGCTAGCGCAAGGGAAGAAGAAGTAAAAATGAACGAAGATGACAACGATTGGAGCCAGATCCCATATAGGAGAAACAGGACCCCAAAAGCAGTGTGGAGGAGACAGGAAACGCCGTTTGCCGGTAGAGACAGGGGAGCGACAAGAGAGAGAAGATTGGGAGTGACGAGGCCTAGGTACGCACCTCGGAAAGAAGAAAGGAAATGTCATGGTTGTGGAGAGACGGGCCATCTGGTAGCTCAGTGCCCTCGCACTAAGTGCTTTGAGTGTGGGGAAGAAGGACACATAGCAAGACAATGTCCATACTTGTTTTGTAGAAGGGAATTTCACAAAGCAGAACCAATGGAGGTGAACAACCAGGAAATCCGGGAGAGGCGGAGCGCGACACCAAGAGAAATTGGATCATCGGGCGACGAGTCATCAGGGACGTCGGAGACAGACGGAGAGGAGTCGAAGCGCAGCGGGAGCAGACGACGAGAGTGGCAGAAGAATCCCTCGCGCAGATGGGAGCGGCGTACGGAGGCCTGAGGAGAGTGGCAGCAGAGAGGCGACCGCATCCTAAGGTGCAATACAGTGCGGGAAAGGATGTGTGGTTTGCCAATTATCGAGTTCGGGAAGGGGGAGAGGTGCCTCATTGATACTGGCAGCACCAATACAATAATATCTCGTGGTGCGTTAGAGAGGTTGCGTAGAGGAGAGAGGGCACACCAGATCAAGGTATGTAAGTGTAAATTACTTACTCTTGGGGGACCCTGCGAAGTAATGGGAGAAGCGGTCGTGGGGCTGGAAGAATGGGCGAAAGTAATGGGTGACATAAAAGTACACGTCGTGGAAGACATGCCACGGGAATACCAGATAATAGTGGGGTGTGATTTACTGGGAAAAGTAGGCGCGCGCATCAAAAACGAGGGGGAGAACTGGAGGATCAAAATAGGGAAGCGAACCTATCGAAGCCGGGGGGGCGTAAGGGGCGAAACGGAGCAAATAGGAGCGGTTAAGAGAGTGGAGGATTGGAGGGAGAGTCTGAGGAGCGAGTTTAGGGATATTTTTTTCGCTGAAGGGGACAAGCTAGGAGCAACGGGGAAAACGCTACATGAGATCCCGTTAAAAGTAGAGCGGGTGACGTATGTGAAGGAGAGGCGGTATCCGCAAGCGCTCAGACAACACATTAGAAAGGAGATCGAGGATCTCAAGCGCCAAGGTATTATCAGAGATAGCACGTCTCCGTATAATAGCCCTTTGTGGGCAGTGAAAAAGAAAAGTCGACCGGGAGAATGTGAGGAAAAATACCGAGTCGTGGTGGATTTTCGGAAACTTAACGATAATACCCTGGACGAAAAATATCCGATCCCGCGGTTCGAAGACATCCTAGACAGACTAAACGGTGCAAAAATTTTTAGCACATTGGACCTAAAAGCAGGGTACCATCAGATCAAACTAGCTGCGCATGACCAACATAAAACGGCGTTTTCGTTTGAAAGAGGGCATTTTGAGTTCACGAGAATGCCGTTCGGTCTCAAAAATGCTCCAATAACCTTTCAGCGTCTCATGGACGAACTTCTGAGAGGAATGGACGAAAATATGTGCCAAATTTACATGGATGACCTGCTGATCTTCAGCCGAACGGAATCGGAACATATTCAACACCTCCGGAACGTATTTGAGAGATTAAGGGATTTCGGGTTGAAACTGTCAATAGACAAATCGTCACTGGGGCAGGAGCAGATTAGTTTTTTAGGGCACACAATCTCACAGGAAGGGGTTCAACCAGACTCGACGAAAGTAGAAGCGATCCAGAGAATGGAGGTGCCAAAAGATGTAAAAGGGATTCGGAGATTACTGGGCACGCTCAATTACTACCGCCGTTTCGTGCCGGACATGGCAGAATATATGGTACCCATTAACAATTTACTACGGAAAGGAGCACGGATAATGATCACGCCGCTGATAGAGCAGAATATCCGCAAATGCTTGGCACGTTTGCAGGAGGCGCCGATTTTGGCTTTCCCTAACTTTGAGAAGGATTTCACGATCACCACCGACGCAAGCGACTATGCCTTGGGGGCAGTATTGTCACAAGAAGGCGAAGACGGGGAAAGACCGGTGGCTTACGCGAGCAGACGCCTGACGGACACGGAGGCGCGGTACAGCGCTCTGGAACGAGAACTCCTCGGGATAGTGTGGGCCATTGGGCACTTCCGTCCGTATGTATTTGGCAGAAGGTTTCGAATACATACGGATCACCGACCTCTTCAATGGGTCGGAAAACTCAAAGAATCCTCCTCAAGGGTAACAAGGTGGAAGGAATTCTTAGCCCAATACAATCTGGATATTGTATATAAGCCAGGCAAAGACAACGTCGTGGCAGATTGGCTGTCGCGCGCTATTATGGTGAACGCCATAGAAGAAGGGGAAACATCGAGCGGTATGAGGCAGTTCATTGAGGAATGGACGCCTGGAGAAGCGGGCAGGAGCAGCACGCGGAAAGATAGTGACAGGAGTGCGGACACACCATCAGACGAGTCTATAGGAGAGAGACCGCGTGATATGGAGACGACGGACGAAATTATCAATGATAAGCGGAGGCAGATCATATGGAAAACTCAAACATCGGGTGCTCTGAAAATACTCCATAGTACGTACGGTAGGAGTCAGATCGCGACGATTTGGTCACCACCGGGAGTTCGAGGAGATCAAATTTGTCAGGCTCTCAAGGACGTGTCCAAACCCGGCAAAACACACCATTTATTCGTGGGCAACGAGACTGTGTGGGACAAAATTAAAAAGCTGTGGCAGAAAGAGCTGTTGGGGGTGGATCGCTCGTTCATTCGGTGTCTTTCCGTGGTCCAAACCCTGCGGGACGAGGAGCAGCAACGCGAGGTAACACTGGCGTATCACCAAGGAAAAACCAACCACCGCGGTGGGCAGGAGACGGCACAAGCACTACGAAGGCGCTATTTTTGGTGGGGGATGCAGCGGACTATTCAGGAGGTAATCGGAGCATGCGAAGTTTGTCAGAAGACGAAATATGATAGACATCCCCCGCAGGGACTCCAGGAGGAATCACCCACGGCAGAAGCACCACTGACGGAGATTCAAGTGGACACCTTCACGTGGCGGGGTTTTAAGTGGGTCACTATCATCGACCCATTTAGCAAAGTGGCTATGGCCTACGCGGTGGGAGACAAGTCATCAGATTCCATATTACAAGCCCTCAACACATGGTTTCAGTTCTACGGCATACCAGAGAGGATCTCGTCGGACGGGGGACGGGAGTTTGACAATGCAACCGTGAGAGCCGAAATGCAAAAACGGGATGTGGTATGGCATTTTAATACCCCCGGGCATCCCAAGAGCAGGGGAACGATCGAAAGGTTACACAGCACCCTCAGCGACCACTTACGCGTGTACCAGGTGGATAAAGGCCTGTCGGCGAACGTAGCGATGCCAATGGCGGTGGCGGCATACAACCACTCGATACATGCCACGACGGGGTTAGCACCCTTCGAAATTTTGTTTGGATTACGAGTGAGACCGAGGAACTGGCCAGAGACGGTGGCGGATGAGGGAATGGTGGCACAGCTCCATAACACCCACATACAGCTCGGAAAGATGTGGTACAAAGTACGCGATAAGATTATGCGCGAAAAATCCAAGCGCGTGGCACGGGCAAATTTGAAGGTGCGTGATCGCATAGGAGCAATATCGATTGGGACCGTTGTGTACAGAAAAGTCGTGTCAAATCGTAGTAAGGAACTTGTTCGGTATGAGGGGCCCTTTAAGGTCATCATAATTCGGGAACATAATCTCGTGACCATCGAGAGTATGACCACCCCAAAGAAGAGGCGAACCGTTCACATTGAACAGTTGAAACTCCCAACACAGGGGGGAGGGTGTTGAATGTGCGTAAGATGGTGTGCCCTCGATCCGATACGGAGCAACTGATCCGGAATCATATGTTTCACATGTTCACATTCACATGTGCTGCTCAGAGAGAGTTTTTGTTTTCATTATTTATATTGTGGATGTTCCATTTTTTTTTACCTGGCAGCCACCGGGTCCAGGGCGAATGTATTATTTTTTGTTATTATTATTTTTGTTTTATTTCTGTATTATCTCTTTTCTTTGTTTTTTTGTGAGGACTATGAATATATTAGACCGTAAACGTGATGTAAGGGATTACAGGCTGTGTGCTGAGTGCGGCGGACCTTGGAGTTTACGAAGAGATATGCGTAAACTGGCAGGGGGGAGTTAAGGTTCGGACGTCGTAGGCAGCCAGCCTAATCCTTAAGTCATCGGGATGTAAACATCCCGAATGTATTTAGAGAGGCTTTAAAAGCTCAAATAAAAACAGTCTTGTGACAACTCTCGTTCAGTAACTACATTCAACCTCTTTCCTTTTTCTTCTCGTTTTTCGTTGACGATCGTTAACTTAGAGAGCCGTAGTTAGAATGAATTATAAGTTTTTTTGTTTTTGGGGTGTTTTTTTTTCAAAACCCCTTTATTTATCAACATTTTTACAATTTACAAATTTACGATTTAAAAATGTTTCCTCTTGCTGCATACGCAGATGCATTCGAAGGAGGGTAGAATTACAAGAACAATATTTTTGATGTTAAACGGTCAAAATACAATATACAGGACTAGATGATGGGGCTCATCTTCGGTTTACAAGGAGATCATATCATAGATTATATAGTAATCATGTACAATTACTGAAACCAATGACCAATGAGTCAATCACAAACTCACACACTAAAACCGAAATAACAAAGATCAATACAAGAAATAATTAAGAAGTATAGATAATGAATGACATTAAAATGACACAGCTAACTTTTTTATTCACTAGAAACAAACAATACAAGCAACAAACGAATAAAAGAGAAGAACGGAAAACTCCTAAGAGACCAATAACAAACAATTATCAAGATCCAACCAAGTTATGATTATATTGAGTTAGTGTTGATAGTGATAGATCAATTTCGAACCTTTATACACTATATGCATGTTGTGATGTTAGTTAAGGTGGTGGTATGTATGCAGATTCCATGTAGCATGTAACATCTTTAAAAACAAACCCCCTTTCAATAGAGGCCTCCATATAGCATGTAACATCTTTAAAAACATATAGAAATAAAATGAGCTTAGGTATATTACGCAGTCAAGTATTTAAAATTTCTATTCGAAAAGCAAATTTTTAAAGAAATGCCATGACCTCAGTCTTCACAATCGTAAGTTTACATAAAGAAACTATCTGTTAAATGGCGATTCAATGAAATGTGCAATTGGTTCACTCAAGGAAGAGTACTGAATGATTTTCCCAAAAATACTACAGAGTTCTCTACGAACTGTTCAAGAATATGGTTTGTATAAGGTATTAAAATCAGGTAAAAGTGTTACATAAGAGTCCTTTTGCTATTGGAGTTTGCGAAATGATTCCACTCGCGTTTTTAGTTGTTTTTTTTATTAATTTTTAGGAAACAGGTAACGAACCGGAATACTGACTTCCAGAAACCGCTTCAAAAAGGCTACACTAATTCACATTTACTAACGGACACAATAAGCACCCAAAATAGCGAGTTGAAAGAAACTAAAAAATCAAGATAGGTTTACTGATCAATACAAGAAATAATTAAGAAGTATAGATAATGAATGACATTAAAATGACACAGCTAACTTTTTTATTCACTAGAAACAAACAATACAAGCAACGAACGAATAAAAGAGAAGAACGGAAAACTCCTAAGAGACCAATAACAAACAATTATCAAGATCCAACCAAGTTATGATTATATTGAGTTAGTGTTGATAGTGATAGATCAATTTCGAACCTTTATACACTATATGCATGTTGTGATGTTAGTTAAGGTGGTGGTAAGTATGCAGATTCCATGTAGCATGTAACATCTTTAAAAACAAACCCCCTTTCAATAGAGGCCTCCATATAGCATGTAACATCTTTAAAAACATACCCCCCTTCAATAGAGGCCTCCATGTAGCATGTAACATCATTAAAAACAAACCCTCCTTCAATAGAGGCCTCCATGTAGCATGTAACATCTTTAAATAACAACCCCCCTTCAATAGAGGCCTCCATGTAGCATGTAACATCTTTAAAAACAAACCCTCCTTCAATAGAGGCCTCCATGTAGCTTTTAACATCTTTTAAAACAAACCCCCCTTCAATAGAGGCCTCCGTGTAGCATGTAACATCATTAAAAACAAATCCCCCTTCAATAGAGGCCTCCATGTAGCATGTAACATCTTTAAAAAAATACCCCCTTCAATAGAGGCCTCCGTGTAGCATGTAACATCATTAAAAACAAACCCTCCTTCAATAGAGGCCTCCATGTAGCATGTAACATCATTAAAAACAAACCCTCCTTAAATAGAGGCCTCCATGTAGCATGTAACATCTTTAAATAACAACCCCCCTTCAATAGAGGCCTCCATGTAGCATGTAACATCTTTAAAAACAAACCCCCCTTCAATAGAGGCCTCCATGTAGCATGTAACATCTTTAAAAATAAACCCCCCTTCAATAGAGGCCTCCATGTAGCATGTAACATCTTTTAAAACAAACCCCCCTTCAATAGAGGTCTCCGTGTAGCATGTAACATCTTTAAAAACAAAACCCCCTTCAATAGAGGCCTCCATGTAGCTTTTAACATCTTTAAAAACAAATCCCCCTTCAAAAGAGGCCTCCATGTAGCTTTTAACATCTTTTAAAACAAACCCCCCTTCAATAGAGGCCTCCGTGTAGCATGTAACATCATTAAAAACAAACCCTCCTTCAATAGAGGCCTCCATGTAGCATGTAACATCATTAAAAACAAACCCTCCTTCAATAGAGGCCTCCATGTAGCATGTAACATCTTTAAATAACAACCCCCCTTCAATAGAGGCCTCCATGTAGCATGTAACATCTTTAAAAACAAACCCCCCCTTCAATAGAGGCCTCCATGTAGCATGTAACATCTTTAAAAACAAACCCCCCTTCAATAGAGGCCTCCATGTAGCATGTAACATCTTTTAAAACAAACCCCCCTTCAATAGAGGTCTCCGTGTAGCATGTAACATCTTTAAAAACAAAACCCCCTTCAATAGAGGCCTCCATGTAGCTTTTAACATCTTTAAAAACAAATCCCCCTTCAATAGAGGCCTCCATGTAGCATGTAACATCTTTAAAAACAAACCCCCCTTCAATAGAGGCCTCCATGTAGCATGTAACATCTTTTAAAACAAACCCCCCTTCAATAGAGGCCTCCGTGTAGCATGTAACATCATTAAAAACAAACCCTCCTTCAATAGAGGCCTCCATGTAGCATGTAACATCATTAAAAACAAACCCTCCTTCAATAGAGGCCTCCATGTAGCATGTAACATCTTTTAAAACAAACCCCCCTTCAATAGAGGCCTCCATGTAGCATGTAACATCTTTTAAAACAAACCCCCCTTCAATAGAGGCCTCCGTGTAGCATGTAACATCATTAAAAACAAACCCTCCTTCAATAGAGGCCTCCATGTAGCATGTAACATCATTAAAAACAAACCCTCCTTCAATAGAGGCCTCCATGTAGCATGTAACATCTTTAAACAACAACCCCCCTTCAATAGAGGTCTCCGTGTAGCATGTAACATCTTTAAAAACAAACCCCCCTTCAATAGAGGCCTCCATGTAGCATGTAACATCATTAAAAACAAACCCTCCTTCAATAGAGGCCTCCATGTAGCATGTAACATCTTTAAATAACAACCCCCCTTCAATAGAGGCCTCCATGTAGCATGTAACATCTTTAAAAACAAACCCCCCCTTCAATAGAGGCCTCCATGTAGCATGTAACATCTTTAAAAACAAACCCCCCTTCAATAGAGGCCTCCATGTAGCATGTAACATCTTTTAAAACAAACCCCCCTTCAATAGAGGTCTCCGTGTAGCATGTAACATCTTTAAAAACAAAACCCCCTTCAATAGAGGCCTCCATGTAGCTTTTAACATCTTTAAAAACAAATCCCCCTTCAATAGAGGCCTCCATGTAGCATGTAACATCTTTAAAAACAAACCCCCCTTCAATAGAGGCCTCCATGTAGCATGTAACATCTTTTAAAACAAACCCCCCTTCAATAGAGGCCTCCGTGTAGCATGTAACATCATTAAAAACAAACCCTCCTTCAATAGAGGCCTCCATGTAGCATGTAACATCATTAAAAACAAACCCTCCTTCAATAGAGGCCTCCATGTAGCATGTAACATCTTTTAAAACAAACCCCCCTTCAATAGAGGCCTCCATGTAGCATGTAACATCTTTTAAAACAAACCCCCCTTCAATAGAGGCCTCCGTGTAGCATGTAACATCATTAAAAACAAACCCTCCTTCAATAGAGGCCTCCATGTAGCATGTAACATCATTAAAAACAAACCCTCCTTCAATAGAGGCCTCCATGTAGCATGTAACATCTTTAAACAACAACCCCCCTTCAATAGAGGTCTCCGTGTAGCATGTAACATCTTTAAAAACAAACCCCCCTTCAATAGAGGCCTCCATGTAGCATGTAACATCTTTAAAAACAAACCCCCCTTCAATAGAGGCCTCCATGTAGCATGTAACATCTTTTAAAACAAACCCCCCTTCAATAGAGGTCTCCGTGTAGCATGTAACATCTTTAAAAACAAAACCCCCTTCAATAGAGGCCTCCATGTAGCTTTTAACATCTTTAAAAACAAATCCCCCTTCAAAAGAGGCCTCCATGTAGCATGTAACATCTTTAAAAACAAACCCCCCTTCAAAAGAGGCCTCCATGTAGCTTTTAACATCTTTTAAAACAAACCCCCCTTCAATAGAGGCCTCCGTGTAGCATGTAACATCATTAAAAACAAACCCTCCTTCAATAGAGGCCTCCATGTAGCATGTAACATCATTAAAAACAAACCCTCCTTCAATAGAGGCCTCCATGTAGCATGTAACATCTTTAAATAACAACCCCCCTTCAATAGAGGCCTCCATGTAGCATGTAACATCTTTAAATAACAACCCCCCTTCAATAGAGGCCTCCATGTAGCATGTAACATCTTTAAAAACAAACCCTCCTTCAATAGAGGCCTCCATGTAGCATGTAACATCATTAAAAACAAACCCTCCTTCAATAGAGGCCTCCATGTAGCATGTAACATCTTTAAATAACAACCCCCCTTCAATAGAGGCCTCCATGTAGCATGTAACATCTTTAAAAACAAACCCCCCCTTCAATAGAGGCCTCCATGTAGCATGTAACATCTTTAAAAACAAACCCCCCTTCAATAGAGGCCTCCATGTAGCATGTAACATCTTTTAAAACAAACCCCCCTTCAATAGAGGTCTCCGTGTAGCATGTAACATCTTTAAAAACAAAACCCCCTTCAATAGAGGCCTCCATGTAGCTTTTAACATCTTTAAAAACAAATCCCCCTTCAATAGAGGCCTCCATGTAGCATGTAACATCTTTAAAAACAAACCCCCCTTCAATAGAGGCCTCCATGTAGCATGTAACATCTTTTAAAACAAACCCCCCTTCAATAGAGGCCTCCGTGTAGCATGTAACATCATTAAAAACAAACCCTCCTTCAATAGAGGCCTCCATGTAGCATGTAACATCATTAAAAACAAACCCTCCTTCAATAGAGGCCTCCATGTAGCATGTAACATCTTTTAAAACAAACCCCCCTTCAATAGAGGCCTCCATGTAGCATGTAACATCTTTTAAAACAAACCCCCCTTCAATAGAGGCCTCCGTGTAGCATGTAACATCATTAAAAACAAACCCTCCTTCAATAGAGGCCTCCATGTAGCATGTAACATCATTAAAAACAAACCCTCCTTCAATAGAGGCCTCCATGTAGCATGTAACATCTTTAAACAACAACCCCCCTTCAATAGAGGTCTCCGTGTAGCATGTAACATCTTTAAAAACAAACCCCCCTTCAATAGAGGCCTCCATGTAGCATGTAACATCTTTAAAAACAAACCCCCCTTCAATAGAGGCCTCCATGTAGCATGTAACATCTTTTAAAACAAACCCCCCTTCAATAGAGGTCTCCGTGTAGCATGTAACATCTTTAAAAACAAAACCCCCTTCAATAGAGGCCTCCATGTAGCTTTTAACATCTTTAAAAACAAATCCCCCTTCAAAAGAGGCCTCCATGTAGCATGTAACATCTTTAAAAACAAACCCCCCTTCAAAAGAGGCCTCCATGTAGCTTTTAACATCTTTTAAAACAAACCCCCCTTCAATAGAGGCCTCCGTGTAGCATGTAACATCATTAAAAACAAACCCTCCTTCAATAGAGGCCTCCATGTAGCATGTAACATCATTAAAAACAAACCCTCCTTCAATAGAGGCCTCCATGTAGCATGTAACATCTTTAAATAACAACCCCCCTTCAATAGAGGCCTCCATGTAGCATGTAACATCTTTAAAAAAAAACCCCCCTTCAATAGAGGCCTCCATGTAGCATGTAACATCTTTAAAAACAAACCCCCCTTCAATAGAGGCCTCCATGTAGCATGTAACATCTTTTAAAACAAACCCCCCTTCAATAGAGGTCTCCGTGTAGCATGTAACATCTTTAAAAACAAAACCCCCTTCAATAGAGGCCTCCATGTAGCATGTAACATCATTAAAAACAAACCCTCCTTCAATAGAGGCCTCCATGTAGCATGTAACATCTTTTAAAACAAACCCCCCTTCAATAGAGGCCTCCATGTAGCATGTAACATCTTTTAAAACAAACCCCCCTTCAATAGAGGCCTCCGTGTAGCATGTAACATCATTAAAAACAAACCCTCCTTCAATAGAGGCCTCCGTGTAGCATGTAACATCATTAAAAACAAACCCTCCTTCAATAGAGGCCTCCATGTAGCATGTAACATCATTAAAAACAAACCCTCCTTAAATAGAGGCCTCCATGTAGCATGTAACATCTTTAAATAACAACCCCCCTTCAATAGAGGCCTCCATGTAGCATGTAACATCTTTAAAAACAAACCCCCCTTCAATAGAGGCCTCCATGTAGCATGTAACATCTTTAAAAATAAACCCCCCTTCAATAGAGGCCTCCATGTAGCATGTAACATCTTTTAAAACAAACCCCCCTTCAATAGAGGTCTCCGTGTAGCATGTAACATCTTTAAAAACAAAACCCCCTTCAATAGAGGCCTCCATGTAGCTTTTAACATCTTTAAAAACAAATCCCCCTTCAAAAGAGGCCTCCATGTAGCTTTTAACATCTTTTAAAACAAACCCCCCTTCAATAGAGGCCTCCGTGTAGCATGTAACATCATTAAAAACAAACCCTCCTTCAATAGAGGCCTCCATGTAGCATGTAACATCATTAAAAACAAACCCTCCTTCAATAGAGGCCTCCATGTAGCATGTAACATCTTTAAATAACAACCCCCCTTCAATAGAGGCCTCCATGTAGCATGTAACATCTTTAAAAACAAACCCCCCCTTCAATAGAGGCCTCCATGTAGCATGTAACATCTTTAAAAACAAACCCCCCTTCAATAGAGGCCTCCATGTAGCATGTAACATCTTTTAAAACAAACCCCCCTTCAATAGAGGTCTCCGTGTAGCATGTAACATCTTTAAAAACAAAACCCCCTTCAATAGAGGCCTCCATGTAGCTTTTAACATCTTTAAAAACAAATCCCCCTTCAATAGAGGCCTCCATGTAGCATGTAACATCTTTAAAAACAAACCCCCCTTCAATAGAGGCCTCCATGTAGCATGTAACATCTTTTAAAACAAACCCCCCTTCAATAGAGGCCTCCGTGTAGCATGTAACATCATTAAAAACAAACCCTCCTTCAATAGAGGCCTCCATGTAGCATGTAACATCATTAAAAACAAACCCTCCTTCAATAGAGGCCTCCATGTAGCATGTAACATCTTTTAAAACAAACCCCCCTTCAATAGAGGCCTCCATGTAGCATGTAACATCTTTTAAAACAAACCCCCCTTCAATAGAGGCCTCCGTGTAGCATGTAACATCATTAAAAACAAACCCTCCTTCAATAGAGGCCTCCATGTAGCATGTAACATCATTAAAAACAAACCCTCCTTCAATAGAGGCCTCCATGTAGCATGTAACATCTTTAAACAACAACCCCCCTTCAATAGAGGTCTCCGTGTAGCATGTAACATCTTTAAAAACAAACCCCCCTTCAATAGAGGCCTCCATGTAGCATGTAACATCTTTAAAAACAAACCCCCCTTCAATAGAGGCCTCCATGTAGCATGTAACATCTTTTAAAACAAACCCCCCTTCAATAGAGGTCTCCGTGTAGCATGTAACATCTTTAAAAACAAAACCCCCTTCAATAGAGGCCTCCATGTAGCTTTTAACATCTTTAAAAACAAATCCCCCTTCAAAAGAGGCCTCCATGTAGCATGTAACATCTTTAAAAACAAACCCCCCTTCAAAAGAGGCCTCCATGTAGCTTTTAACATCTTTTAAAACAAACCCCCCTTCAATAGAGGCCTCCGTGTAGCATGTAACATCATTAAAAACAAACCCTCCTTCAATAGAGGCCTCCATGTAGCATGTAACATCATTAAAAACAAACCCTCCTTCAATAGAGGCCTCCATGTAGCATGTAACATCTTTAAATAACAACCCCCCTTCAATAGAGGCCTCCATGTAGCATGTAACATCTTTAAAAACAAACCCCCCTTCAATAGAGGCCTCCATGTAGCATGTAACATCTTTAAAAACAAACCCCCCTTCAATAGAGGCCTCCATGTAGCATGTAACATCTTTTAAAACAAACCCCCCTTCAATAGAGGTCTCCGTGTAGCATGTAACATCTTTAAAAACAAAACCCCCTTCAATAGAGGCCTCCATGTAGCTTTTAACATCTTTAAAAACAAATCCCCCTTCAATAGAGGCCTCCATGTAGCATGTAACATCTTTAAAAACAAACCCCCCTTCAATAGAGGCCTCCATGTAGCATGTAACATCTTTTAAAACAAACCCCCCTTCAATAGAGGCCTCCGTGTAGCATGTAACATCATTAAAAACAAACCCTCCTTCAATAGAGGCCTCCATGTAGCATGTAACATCATTAAAAACAAACCCTCCTTCAATAGAGGCCTCCATGTAGCATGTAACATCTTTTAAAACAAACCCCCCTTCAATAGAGGCCTCCATGTAGCATGTAACATCTTTTAAAACAAACCCCCCTTCAATAGAGGCCTCCGTGTAGCATGTAACATCATTAAAAACAAACCCTCCTTCAATAGAGGCCTCCATGTAGCATGTAACATCATTAAAAACAAACCCTCCTTCAATAGAGGCCTCCATGTAGCATGTAACATCTTTAAATAACAACCCCCCTTCAATAGAGGCCTCCATGTAGCATGTAACATCTTTAAAAACAAACCCCCCTTCAATAGAGGCCTCCATGTAGCATGTAACATCTTTAAAAACAAACCCCCCTTCAATAGAGGCCTCCATGTAGCATGTAACATCTTTTAAAACAAACCCCCCTTCAATAGAGGTCTCCGTGTAGCATGTAACATCTTTAAAAACAAAACCCCCTTCAATAGAGGCCTCCATGTAGCTTTTAACATCTTTAAAAACAAATCCCCCTTCAAAAGAGGCCTCCATGTAGCATGTAACATCTTTAAAAACAAACCCCCCTTCAATAGAGGCCTCCATGTAGCATGTAACATCTTTTAAAACAAACCCCCCTTCAATAGAGGCCTCCGTGTAGCATGTAACATCATTAAAAACAAACCCTCCTTCAATAGAGGCCTCCATGTAGCATGTAACATCATTAAAAACAAACCCCCCTTCAATAGAGGCCTCCATGTAGCATGTAACATCTTTAAATAACAACCCCCCTTCAATAGAGGCCTCCATGTAGCATGTAACATCTTTAAAAACAAACCCCCCTTCAATAGAGGCCTCCATGTAGCATGTAACATCTTTAAAAACAAACCCCCCTTCAATAGAGGCCTCCATGTAGCATGTAACATCTTTTAAAACAAACCCCCCTTCAATAGAGGTCTCCGTGTAGCATGTAACATCTTTAAAAACAAAACCCCCTTCAATAGAGGCCTCCATGTAGCTTTTAACATCTTTAAAAACAAATCCCCCTTCAAAAGAGGCCTCCATGTAGCTTTTAACATCTTTTAAAACAAACCCCCCTTCAATAGAGGCCTCCGTGTAGCATGTAACATCATTAAAAACAAACCCTCCTTCAATAGAGGCCTCCATGTAGCATGTAACATCATTAAAAACAAACCCTCCTTCAATAGAGGCCTCCATGTAGCATGTAACATCTTTAAATAACAACCCCCCTTCAATAGAGGCCTCCATGTAGCATGTAACATCTTTAAAAACAAACCCCCCCTTCAATAGAGGCCTCCATGTAGCATGTAACATCTTTAAAAACAAACCCCCCTTCAATAGAGGCCTCCATGTAGCATGTAACATCTTTTAAAACAAACCCCCCTTCAATAGAGGTCTCCGTGTAGCATGTAACATCTTTAAAAACAAAACCCCCTTCAATAGAGGCCTCCATGTAGCTTTTAACATCTTTAAAAACAAATCCCCCTTCAATAGAGGCCTCCATGTAGCATGTAACATCATTAAAAACAAACCCTCCTTCAATAGAGGCCTCCATGTAGCATGTAACATCTTTAAATAACAACCCCCCTTCAATAGAGGCCTCCATGTAGCATGTAACATCTTTAAAAACAAACCCCCCTTCAATAGAGGCCTCCATGTAGCATGTAACATCTTTAAAAACAAACCCCCCTTCAATAGAGGCCTCCATGTAGCATGTAACATCTTTTAAAACAAACCCCCCTTCAATAGAGGTCTCCGTGTAGCATGTAACATCTTTAAAAACAAAACCCCCTTCAATAGAGGCCTCCATGTAGCTTTTAACATCTTTAAAAACAAATCCCCCTTCAAAAGAGGCCTCCATGTAGCATGTAACATCTTTAAAAACAAACCCCCCTTCAATAGAGGCCTCCATGTAGCATGTAACATCTTTTAAAACAAACCCCCCTTCAATAGAGGCCTCCGTGTAGCATGTAACATCATTAAAAACAAACCCTCCTTCAATAGAGGCCTCCATGTAGCATGTAACATCATTAAAAACAAACCCCCCTTCAATAGAGGCCTCCATGTAGCATGTAACATCTTTAAATAACAACCCCCCTTCAATAGAGGCCTCCATGTAGCATGTAACATCTTTAAAAACAAACCCCCCTTCAATAGAGGCCTCCATGTAGCATGTAACATCTTTAAAAACAAACCCCCCTTCAATAGAGGCCTCCATGTAGCATGTAACATCTTTTAAAACAAACCCCCCTTCAATAGAGGTCTCCGTGTAGCATGTAACATCTTTAAAAACAAAACCCCCTTCAATAGAGGCCTCCATGTAGCTTTTAACATCTTTAAAAACAAATCCCCCTTCAAAAGAGGCCTCCATGTAGCTTTTAACATCTTTTAAAACAAACCCCCCTTCAATAGAGGCCTCCGTGTAGCATGTAACATCATTAAAAACAAACCCTCCTTCAATAGAGGCCTCCATGTAGCATGTAACATCATTAAAAACAAACCCTCCTTCAATAGAGGCCTCCATGTAGCATGTAACATCTTTAAATAACAACCCCCCTTCAATAGAGGCCTCCATGTAGCATGTAACATCTTTAAAAACAAACCCCCCCTTCAATAGAGGCCTCCATGTAGCATGTAACATCTTTAAAAACAAACCCCCCTTCAATAGAGGCCTCCATGTAGCATGTAACATCTTTTAAAACAAACCCCCCTTCAATAGAGGTCTCCGTGTAGCATGTAACATCTTTAAAAACAAAACCCCCTTCAATAGAGGCCTCCATGTAGCTTTTAACATCTTTAAAAACAAATCCCCCTTCAATAGAGGCCTCCATGTAGCATGTAACATCTTTAAAAAAATACCCCCTTCAATAGAGGCCTCCATGTAGCATGTAACATCTTTAAAAACATACCCCCTTCAATAGAGGCCTCCATGTAGCATGTAACATCTTTAAAAACAAACCCCCCTTCAATAGAGGCCTCCATGTAGCATTTAACATCTTTTAAAACAAACCCACCCTTCAATAGAGGCATAGAGGCCTTCTCAGAGGGTAACATTCCCGCTGTAAAATTTCGGCGATTTCTGGATTTTTTATAGATGTATATATTATGTGTGTATATTGTAAATACTGTACTAATGAGAGGGAGAATGCGATATTTAATGTATGGTAAGAAAGAGTTTATTGATCAAATTGGTTGCCCTGTTAGGTCAGAAAAAAACAAATAAGTATCTACGCGTAGGCCTACTTTTTTACGTCAATATGTAAAGAAAAAACTTTCATGTTGGATAAACTCTTTTTTATGTAGCTTTAAAGCTGCAGTTTTTTTTTTTTTTTATTTCCGTCCACTGCCAAAAGTATCCCACCAGCAGGATAGATTTGTAAGACAGTCATTGTGACGTCTCTGCGTTTTCATATTTGATAATATTTACACCGCTGATAGTTGGAACGCATGCAAACCTCACCGTTGTGTCACCAATACTAGAAAGTTTTTGTTTGGAACTTCAGAATAATTCATACCTACTCATCTATATACTAAATTATTATACAGATGAGCTGTACAGGCCTAAGATATTTATATCTAACAATTGATATTCTTAAAAATGGTATCTTATGGCTATCGCTCCAACCGTTTTACCCCAAAAATGGTTGGCTTGGGATAAAGCAACTCCTCTATCACGAGAGTTGGCAAAGTTGCTCAGGTATTTATCTACCTAGGACCTAGCGGGAGCTAGAAGGCCTTTAGAAGAACTTTAATACACTATAAAGCCTACAGCATACCGAATACTTAATCCGCGACAAACAAACCGGTTCCGCCCTCACCCTGTACGATATGTGTTCGTTTTCAGTCTACATAAGGTGTTCCCGAGCAAATGTCAAACGAGCTCTACGTTGTTCTATGGTCAACCCTGACCATATCCGTTCGTCTGAGGGTTTAAATTCACTTCAGCAAGTCTACTCGCCGAGTAGTACGGAGAGGTTGAGCAGTATGAGTGGTACAATAATCCGGTCAATATTTGATTTATTCCAAGTGCGCCATTTTTTTTTTCCTGGGACAGTGTTAATCTAACTGAATAGCATTTTTATTTTTGTTGCATAACCCCTTTATATTAACATTAATTGAATTACAATATTTAGAAACTAAAATCGCAGTTGGTGGTTCAATATTTTCTATGCTAGTCTAGCTATATTGCATATTATGCAAATTATATAACTGGATAATATCTTTAGTAATTTAATTAATGCAAGTAGTTCGAAATGAAAGGTGTGTGTGTGAAAGAGAGAGAGAGAGAGAGAGAGAGAGAGAGAGAGAGAGAAATGCTATCCAGTCACTTAAAAAAAATAACCCCATCTTTCCATCCATTTCTTCTATTGAATAAAAAATTTGATGCAGGTGAATGATGCCTAAGGAAATGTTAATATGTAATCACTTACATGGTCACCCATGCACATGCGAGAGACCCGAAAAAACCAATAAATCGCCAATATATTAAGAGAGAAGTAAAATTAACCTTTTGTAGAAATTATAAACAAAATCTTTTTATTTTTTTGAACCTTTCTGGCACTAAAAATGACTTTAAAAAATATATGAATAGGTATTATTAAGACAACGAGAAACCACAATTAAAATCCGTACTGTTACATTTGTTGGCTCTCAAAACTTTATTTTATTGATTTTATCTTTGATTTTTTTTTTCTTTTTATTGTATATAATGTGCCTTTCAAATGAAACTTTACTGGCCTACCTTTTTTCATGTAATTTTGTTTGTCTATAATTACCATTATCGCGTTTTAACCAAAGGCTAATGAGCAAAGTTCTAAGTGCTGTAATATATTTTAATTTTTTAATTTTAGATAATTTGAACCTTAGACCGCTCTCTCAGAAAAGACGTACATATAAACAAAAGACGTACATACACAGGTGGTCTGAAAAGTTTCCGCCCTCAACTTGAAGATGATAATAAAATAAATAAAAGCTAGTGAAATAAAACCTTTGTCAGGTCGGAAACTTTTCAGATCTCCTGGTATAGACAAAAGACGATCAACATTTCCGCTTGGTTGTAATATTGTTTTTTTTTAATTTCATATTTAAATTTTTATTTCTTTATTAAAATTGTTTTTTTTTTAATAAATGAAGGGAGCCGAAATAGGTTTATCGGTCTGACGACTATATAAAGCTATAAAGTTATTTTTGTCACCCCCCGGGTATTGTACCCATCTCCACCCTACAGTTCGTAAACCTTAGTAAATTTCAATGTTTCTTCTCCTCCTAAAAAGAGGCAGGAGTTTTCCTCCTCAAGTTTACATTTAGGAAATTACGTATGTAATTATCGGCGTTTGCACTGAGATTTCTCAAAGGTTTTAATCATATATACCGTTAGTAAAATTCTTTATTTAGCTTATTTTAGCAATAATTATAGCCCCCAACCGGTTACCAACGCTAATAAATAAAAATAGTTATAAATGGTACTAGCCGGATCATTAAACTGATAGCATCCAACCTGTAAATGATTTAAAGAAACGAAACTAGTTAAAACAAGCACAAGTTGTCTCTTCGTTTTATTTTTATATCATAGATTAATTGAACAACATTCTGTTTGCTCGATTATGACACAAAGTAGATTATGTGGTCTTGGAATGACCACGAATTCACACTCGGTATCTAAGGGTAGGCAAAAACCGTCCGGATCCCAAAGGTTAGTGTGAACAGGAGAGAGGCAGACTGAATCACTGGGGGGGAAACGCTACTAGGTAAAGTTTGTAGGGCCCCAGGTGACCGCCGTCCGCGAGGAAGAGATCTCTTCCAAGGAGGTGCTAGTTTTAGCGAGACGAAGGCAGAGAATCCCACAAGGAAGGTGTGGGGTCTGACAACGCCGGACTAAAACTTAGAGAGGTTAGGAAAGTGAGATCCAGACGTTCTCATAAATGAGAAGGCCAACATTTTTAAACTTTAGTGCAGCTGCAAGTACCAGTCCGGAGGTGAGCCGTAGTTAGAATGAATTATCATTTTTTTTTTTTTTTTTTTTTTCAAAATCTCAAACAAATAATACAATGTACAAAAAAGAAAAATAACAAAATATTTGTAATACAATTTTCTCCTCTTCCTGCATTTACATGCATTTGGAGGAGTGCATAATATAATAGATTTGTGTTGCAGTTAAAAGTACTCAGTCTTATATTTACACTAGGTGATGAGGCTCACCTTCTATTTGACACCGACACTAGGAACAAAACAAAACAAACTAAATCTCTACCTAGAACCTAAGACTAAAGTGTTCCAGCCGCGGCAGCGTCCTGCCATCGATGGGAGAACAGCGCGGGGGTTATAGTGTTAAACACCGGGTTTGTTAGATATTGTAATGAGTCGAAAAATTTGACATGTCTACGCTGGATGAATTCATCCACATTTACAGAGATATTGAGTCTCCCCAATCTCTCACTGATCTGGTTACAGGCTGCTTCAGCCTGCCTTAGAGCTACCTTGGCACCCATGCTGCTACTGTACACCGATATGTCATCTGCGAAAGCAGTAACTGTGGTATTTTTGTACCGGGCTCCGACAATCTCAGACGTGTATACGTTGAATAGTACAGGGGATAAGACGGCTCCTTGGGTTACTCCACAGGTGAGTGGCACAGCTTCTGAGGAGCTATCACCCACCCGCACCCGCAACGATCTGTTTTTCAGGAAACTAGCCAGAATTGAATACAGTTGTTCCGGGCATTCCCGGTCGTAGAGCATTTGACACAGTGTCCCGTGAGAAACTGAGTCGAATGCTAAGGCGCAATCAATGGAAATCATAGCCGTGGCTATGTTTCTATTCATGTTATGGCTAACTTCTGACGGTACCTTCAGAAGGGGGTGCTCTGCGCTCATACTGGATTGAAATCCAGTCTGTTCTGGCGAAATGATGTCATTTTCCGAGAGAAAAGAATTTCAAAATTCAAAAGAATTTTCTCAAAGATTTTCCCCATCTGTGGTAGCAGACTGATCGGGCGGTAGTGGGCTGGGTGATCTCCACTCTTGGCTGGCTTTAGTAAGTAGTAGTTTGAGCAGCACTGTTTGTATCCCGTCGTGCCCTGGTGCTCGGTTTCCCTGACACCGGCGAAGAATCGCCTTGAGCTGCTTCGGTGATACAAACATGTGGTTCTGTTCAGCATCTACCGGAGGAGGCATGTGGTAGTATCCCGCCCTAGCCGTAATATCCCTTGAATGAATATCAGGTAAAACTAGGCGGTATATATAGCCCCAAGTAGCCAATGAGCTGGGGTCTTATTCTGGCCAATCGCGTTCAGCCAATGAGGCGAGGTTTTATTCTGGCCTACTGCATTGCAGGCCTGGATGAAAGTCGAATGTTCTAGCTCCAGACCCAGCCCCTCTACAAGGGTCCAGGGCCCTTTTTACCTGACCCTTACCTCTGATCTAGTTTCGTAGCTGCGTCTTTTATTGTTTACAATATTTACACTGATATGACTTATGGTTTGGTAATATTATTTACATTTGCTTAAATTAATTTACAATATATATACATAAGAGTATAGGGTGATTTATCTTATGTAGTTAGCGGTCGCTAAATTCATCTTAGTATATTTATGTTCATTTCAAAAAAGGGTTTTATTATTGGGGAATAATGATAACATCATATTTTTAATAGCTTTTGAACTCATGAAATTTTTATTTAATTTTGCCTTAGTGGGGAAGGATCAGAGCTTTAAATATATAATATATTTCGAGATTTGAGAAAGTCCAAAAGTTATGATCGGCTTAAAAGCTTAAAATAAATTAGATAAGTTCTACAGCCAGCATAGTGCTTGGCAGTAAGCCTCCATAAAAAAATGTAACCATTAATAACACAGCTAGGAATTGAGATTTAATTCCTATACAGACTGATATATACATCAAACGACTGTTAATTAATTAAAACATTTTCCACTTGGCTATAAAACCCGTCAATTTATGTTTTTTTTTATTTAATTAAGTAACATACATGGATCGATTTCACTCAGTTTACTCCATTTGTATGAAGGGAATTAATCAACTTTGGTTTTTCTTTTTCTATAATATTTTTGCGCCTTATAACCACGACCATTTTAATATTTAAAGCGAAATGTAATTCAACGAGGAAGGGGGGGGGGAGGTTCGCCATTGCCACCGCTTCCCTGCTGTGTGGATATTCCTACATTGGTTCTTCAAGGCCATCTTATTTATACCTCGACCAATCGTAAATCATATCGCCTTATTACATGAATACACTATAAAAAGTCGTGCGTTCGTAATGACTACTTCGATAACAACTCAATAAGATTAGAAGCGGTACTCGAGTGCTTCAAAATCGGCAATTACCTTGAGTTTTTCCTTGTTAAACACATTTTGTCATCATAATAAGTGAAAAGAAAGTATCAATTGTAAGACTATCATCAAGATGAACGTCAAAGAAATATTCATAGCGTAAAGAAGAACTAGTGAGGAGTAGAAACAGTACTACTGAATATTCTCTCAGCTTTCGAATCCTCTCGCTGCCTTGCGAAAATGGTGAATCTGTTTATTTAAATATATCGCAATTCTCTCCCTCCCCTCCCTCCCCTCTCTCTCTCTCTCTCTCTCTCTCTCTCTCTCTCTCTCTCTCTCTCTCTCTCTCTCTCTCTCTCTCTCTCTCTCTCTCTCTCTCTCTCTCTCTCTCTCTCTCTCTCTCTCTCTCTCTCTCTCTCTCTCTCTCTCTCTCTCTCTCTCTCTCTCTCTCTCTCTCTCGCTCTCGCTCTCTCTCTGTCTCATCTCGTTTTCAGATGAGTCACGCTTCTATCTTTACGCGCCATACGGACATATGAGAGTTTACCGAAGGTAAGCGCTACGCTTAGTGTAATGTCACTGGGAGAGTTTGGTGGGGGGTGAAATTTCTTCGACGGCGAACACAGAGCTACACGATGTAATTCTATTAGGAAGCAAGTGCGCTAATTTGTTTGTTGGAGAGGGTAGGTTATAAGATATATTTCACAGACTCTGACTCTGGCAGTCACTGCAGCTGCTTCAAGTAATCCTAGTCCAACCGGATTCAACCCCTTTTCAATTTCACAACCGAATAATAAATAAGTTACGTCCTTTTTTAATGATATATTACAATCAGGTTTCAAGAAATGTGACCGCAACATGTATTCGATATAATACAAGATATGAATAATTTAACAGGGGCTAGTACATCAGTCGGTAAACAAGATCGTAATAAATTCTGACGTTGGAACTTATTGGCGTATGCACTGAGGTTTCTCAAAGGTTTCAATCATATATACCATTAGTTAAATTCTTTATTTAGCTTATTTTAGCTATAATTATAGCCCCGAACCGGTTACCAACGCTAATAAATAAAAATGGTTATAAATGGTACAAGCCAGATAATTAAACAGATAACATCCAACCTGTAAATGATTTAAAAAAAAAAAGAGACTATTTAAACCAAGGACAAGTTGTCTCTTCATTTTATTTTTATATCATAGATTAATTGAACAACATTCTGTTTGCTCGATTATGAGACAAATTAACTAGCTTGAAATATACTTAAACGTAATAAAAAATGTAGACAAGTGCAAAAATAAACCTGTCCAATGAAGTTACACACAATGCGTGTTATGTGAGGTATTACATACCTCTTAGGTGGTGGTAATGGTCCCGTGAAGTCCAAGTGGATGTATTGACTCTTCCTGCGTCGGCGAATTGTCCTTGAGGAGTCACCGGATGTCTTGCTTCGAGAAGTGGTCGATTTTATGCTTGCTCGGATTTTTGAAAATACTTGTTGGCTTGTTGGAAAGAGATAAAATTGTCAGACCTGTGGTATTTGACCATTGCTGGTGCCCTAGTCGGTGGGCAGCTTTATTCGTACTGATCTGACTCCATAAGGTCTTAGAAGGTGTGCCCCGACAAAGCACGATGTTCAGGAAAGAGGAACAGTGTAGGTTTATAAGTAGTTTATGTGGTCTTGGAATGACCACGAATTCATACATAAGGGTAGGAGAAACCGTCCGGATCCCAAAGGCGAGTGTGAACCGGAGACTGGATTGCCGTGGGAAACGCTACTAGGTAACGTTTATAGGGCCACGGCGACCGTTGACCGCGAGGGAGAGGTATCTCCCAAGGAGGTGCTAGTTTTAGTGAGACGAAGGCAGAGAATCCCACTAGGAAGGTGCGGGGTCTGACAACGCCGCACTAAAACATACCGAAGTTAGGAAAGAGAGATGGAGAGGTAGTTGAATAACAAAGCCATGGTTCGAGTTGAGCAGCAAGCGCCAGTGCAGATAGAGTCCTGTCTTCACGGGAATTCACTGAATAACAGAACGCAGTGTATGTAGAGCTCCTTCCTCAACGAGTGATAGCTGGGGACTGTTTTTTTTTTCTTTAAAAACCTCTTTATTGATAATATATACAATGACAAAAATAAATAAATACATTTGGAATTAGATCTTTCTCCGTGTGCTGCATACACAGATGCATTCGAAGGAGGGCATAAATATGATACATTTCAGTTTGATGTTACCGTAAATTCAGTCGAGGAGGGGGAAACGTCCGGGGATCTCAGACAATTAATCCAGGAATGGCCACCCGGGGTAGATGGAAGTCGCGGTGCGCGGGACGATAGCAATGGGAGTGAACAGCAATAAGCAGAAGAATCTGCCGGAGAACGTCCGGTGGAAATGGAGACGATCGAGGGTATCATTAACGATAAACGGCGGCAAATTATTTGGAAGACGCAAACGTCCGTCCTGATGCGGGCTACGCATGGAAACTATGGCAAGAATAGTATTCTGTCTGGTCCCAAGCTGGTGTCAAGGGCGACCAAATTTGCCGGGCGTTGAAAGATGCATCTAGACCAGGGAAAACCTACCACCTATTTGTCGGAAACGCGACAGTGTGGGATCAGATCAAGAAATTATGGAGAACAGAACAACTGGGAATTGATCGATCGTTTGTTCGTTGTCTGTCTATGGTCCAGACACTGCGTGATGAGGAACGGTAGTGGGAAATAACGCTTGCCTACCATCAAGGGAAGACAAATACCAGCGGTGCGCAGGAGACGTTGCAATCATTACAGTGGTGGTACTTCTGGTGGGATATGAAGAAGACGATCCAGGAGATCATAGGAACTTGCGATATATGTCTTAAGACTAAATACGACCGACACCTACCACAGGGACAACAGGAGGAAACACCCACAGCAGAGACGCTACTGAGTGACAGGTTGACAAACTACAGGTTGACACAATCACTTGAAAGGGCTATAAGTAATATCTATTACGACAATAGATACCTTCAGCAAGGTAGCTATGGCGTATGCCGTACAAGACAAATCATCCAACGCCGTCTTACAGGCATTACGAGCGTGGTCCCACTTTTATGGGGTACCGGACCGAATCTGGTCGGATGGGGGTAGGGAGTTTGATAATGCAAACGTGCGGACGGAAATGAAAAATCTTGATATCGTGTGGAATCTCAACACCCCAGGACATCCTCAGAGTCACGGAGGCATCGAAAGGCTGCACAGTACTTTGAGTGACCACCTGCGGGTGTATCAGGTGGAAAAGGTTCTGCAGGCGAACGAGGCGATGCCGAAGGCAGTGGCGGCATACAATCATTCCATCCACTCCACCACGGGGTTTACGCCGTTCGAGATCCTCTTTGGACTGCGCGCGAGGCGCCGGAACGGGACAGAGACGGTGGCGGACGAGGGAATGGCGGATCAAATGTTAAGTGCTCACTTAAAACTCGGCAAACTTTGGGGCAATGTTCGTGACAGGATCGTGAGTGAGAAGGTCAAGAGAGTGGCTCGGGTAAACCTCAAAGTCCGGGATCGAATGGGGGACCTTAAAATTGGGACGATTGTATGTCGTAAAATTGGCTTTAATCGGAGCAAAGAGTCGGTCAGATACGAGGGTCCATTCAAGGTGGTGGTGATCAGGGAGCATAACATCGTTACCATCGAGAGTACAAGACCTCCGACGAAACGGAGGACCGTCCACGTCGAACAGTTAAAACTCCCACCAGGGGGGGAGGGTGCAGGTCATGAGTGAGTTGGAGTGTCCTCGCTTCTGCACGGAGCCAAATTTGGTATGGTATACATACGTACACCTTGTACCATTATCTATTTTTTTTTTTTTTTGTAGTTTCTTTTGTTTTTAGAATGTACAATATCTCAAATGCTATTGGCGAAATACTTAAAAACAGAGAAAATAATTACCTCACTATAAACCGCATTAAGCATAAACTGTTATTTGCTATCAGCTATCAGCCATCATCAAGATTTGTTAAATCTAAGATATCATGTCAAGATTACACTACAATTTACAGTTTAAAATTGCACAGTAATTTTCCAACAAATTCTACTACTTAAAACATAAACTTTTGTTGCTAAGAAAGCTCCCTGCCAAATCACATCAACATATCAATTCACTCACCTTTCGAATCATGGACCGTGATGGAATGAGATATTGTGTTTAAAACTGACACGTCTACCGAACAACAACATTTAAACTAGAAGCAGACTTTTTTTAAAAATAGCATGACCGAAATTGAAAAGCAAATATTATAACTTTTCCCTGCCATCAATATGCAGCAGTCATGTAAGTGAGAATCAAACGACATCCTAAGTATGATTCCTCAACACCTATTTATCAGCTTTGATTCTTATCCCCTCCCTCAAATATCAAATCCTTCAATATCGTTATAGCGGAAAGAATTAATTCAATTAGATTTATGTCAGGAAAGCATGACAATAAAACCGTGGATCTTAAAAAGCTGCTTTAAAACTTAGATTCTTAAAATTATACTGGCAATAACTTTATAAATCGCAGCAAAGAGAAACATTGAAGGGCGTCGGAATTGATTTCTTGGTTAGATGCCTCATTCAGATAATCTTTCCCGAAGGTATTGCAAACCTAAAACTGCATCTCCTTATTTGCCCCTTATCTTCGCTACTCCATCGACATATATCATACGGCTGCCCTCTTGGGTTTCCAAACGTTTCCTTTTTTTGTTTCGAACCCGCAGTCTTTTATTTCTGAACCTCACTCCTTGTCCTGTGTATGCGTTGCGTTTTAGGTAGGTGATGACTGCATCTTGGTTCGGTTGGTGTAAAGAAACAATCTAAAATATTACATAGGGATGGTGGAAACTTGAATCCTTCTTATTTGCGGTCTTGTAAATAGTTTTTAAAACTTCCGATTAATGGCGTACGTTCTCCGTAGTCCCAGGGACGTCCTGCAGTCTGCCGAATTCTCATCAGACCACGAATCTTAAATGCAAGTGAATTTCTCAACCTCCTTGTTCTGTACCATCTAATTATGACGAAGAGGGATCAGTTGATGAATGTGGTCAGGACTACAGTCACAGACATGGGGAATTTAGTGTAAAATTATAAAGTTATGTTAATGTCCTGAGATTGTAAAAGTGTCATAAAGGCCGACTGTCGCCATGCCATAAACCCCTGTGCGTGGGCCAATTTCCCCGACGGAATGCATGGGTACCCCATCTGCGGAGTGTCGTTTAAGGGCTGAAGGATTTTGCAGTTTATAACTCTTCTTTTTGATCTGTCACAAAGTCCCGAAAGGGATATGAGACTCGACGTGCGTAACCCATTCGCAAGAAGGCGTGACAAGGCATACACGAACACAAAGGGCTATAAAGAAAAAAGCCTTTTGTTGAAGAGAGAGAGAGAGAGAGAGAGAGAGAGAGAGAGAGAGAGAGAGAGAGAGAGAGAGAGAGAGAGAGAGAGAGAGAGAGAGAGAGAGAGAGAGAGAGAGAGAGAGAGAGAGAGAGAGAGAGAGAGAGAGAGAGAGAGAGAGAGAGAGAGAGAGAGACGGTCTAAGATGAGAAGATACATACTTCGGGACGAGACATTTGAGGGGATTAACTCCAATGTAAATAGACTCGAGTGAGAATCTATAATGAATAATGTTGTCATTTTAAGGGGATAGGGGGGGGGGGGGTGCTGAGGTTTTGACTTGGACTCACATCTAGATCTTGAAGCCATCGATGTATTTCTGTAAGAGATAAGTTTTATAGTAAAGCTAAGAGCTAGTAGATAAGATAGAGATCTTAATCTATGGAATCTCACTATCATTTAAATTCAATCAAAGTACATATTGCACCAGTAAAACATTTTTAAAAAAATTAGTAATAAAAAATAAGGGATATATATATATATATATATATATATATATATATATATATATATATATATTATATAAATGAATCACTTACATTTTGATTACTTTGGGTTTATATTTCAATTAGGAAAATATAAAATTATTTTAGTTAGGTATAATTTTGTACAGCTTTACGCTGCTTATGCAGTACGCTAAAAATTTGATAGAGGAATCAAATCTCTCAGTAGTTGAATAGTTCGATGGCATCCTTAATATTTTAATATTCTTATTATAGACCGTAATAATAATATTGATAATAACTAGAGCGTAACAGCGTGGTGTTTTTGAGTAAGTCAGGTAAATAGATAAACCGATATGCGTATCCTTAGAAAAGATACATTATTTATGCATTCCCTTAGAGTTTTATGTATTCGGATTCAGTTTTATAGCTGATATATTAGTATATCGATACGCGAGATAGTATCCGTCTAAACATAAAAGAATTATTTGTTTTTCATTTATAGTTATTATTATTTTTGAAATGATATTTTTTAGAGACTTTGAGAGGCTTAGCAAATAATTTTAGTAAATTCAATCATTCGCCGAAGATAGCGCTACGCATTAGTGGGCTGATCTTGAGAATAACAGTGTGAGCTGCCTCGACAATAACCTCCGCATCCAATGTGTATTATCAATTATTAAGAATTAACTACCTTCAAGTGTCAAAGTGGATTGTTTGTTCCTTAGTAGGTATTCGGCGAAAGCATTTAACTCCAACTAAGCCCCCTTAGGTCTTGATGCTTGATCGAGTCTCGGCTTTTCTGACATCTCTTTGAACACTCAAAATATGTCACTTATGTTTAACTCAAGGTGCACAAATTTCCACACAGGCATTGCTGGTGGGGCGCCCATTGTCCAATACTTACTTTTTGTTTTGTACCCTTTATGTCAAACCTTTTTTGGGTTGCGGAGACTTTTTCCTATAACTTTAACATAACTTGTACTTCGTTAAAGGCGGCTTTGACATCAAGTCGTGTGAGAAGAAAGTTTTTATTTAATTTTCCCCCACGTGGGCAACCAAGTACTAGATACTTAATGAACGCACGAACAAGCTCATAATGGTTCTCATGTTACCTTCACCGATTCCATTTTCTTTCAGTTTTTTCAATGTGTGGCTTACAAAATTTCAATCTATTTATTAGATGAATCAAACTTCAACAAATCAAGTTCTAGGGGGATATAAATATTTTTCCTTAGGAGAGAAAAGTTAAAGAAGAAAGTTCAAGTAAGAAAAGAAGTTAATCAAACTTGAACTTTGTGGATAGGATCCAACACCCCTAATAACCAAATTGTACAGATTACTTATTGGTCGAAACACGACAATGGGCAGCATGGGAAAACAAATTAGGCTAGAAAAAAATCTTGTCCAGTTTTTCTAGCCTTCTGAGATTTCTCAACGCTCAGCTTAGGAGCTATTTAACATTGATGTTTGACAATGTACCCATGGCTTCGGGTAATACTAACGCAACATTGTTATGAAGACCGATTTAAATTGGTCTATTAAATTATTTGTTTTTCATTTATAGTTATTATTATTTTTGAAATGATGATTTTTAGAGACTGGGATGGCTTAGCAAATAATTTTTGTAAATAATGATTTCGTTTCTAATTTCAGGTGTGTTTCACCTTTCAACACGAGATACTACCTCTGATAAATTTAATGTCTAGCTGATTACTGTTCTCACCGATGAAATTTTACTCCGCGACACACCTTCTTCCTAGCAGGGTGCTTCAAATAATATATTAACACAAAGACAAGAACCATTATAATTCCATTAGCCAATACAATTCCTTTGTCAACATGATGTAAAGCCCAGCAGTGATAGGAATCCAAACAACAATCCAAAGCATTTATTTCTTGATGTAGAAACTCGTTTGCATGCAGAAGTATATGCTAACAAGCCGTTGCGTTGCACCAGCTATTATTAAACATTGGGCAGTAAACAGAGCTGTTACATTCATTTAAAACCGACGGAAAAAGTAAAATTTTATTGATATTTCAGCTGTGTGTAAATATATCAAATAAATAATGAAAAATGTATAATGCTAAAAAGAAATTTAACTATCACGGATGGGTGTAATCAAATTTGCATAGACCTTATTGATGTTTTTTCAGGGTCAGATTATTTCGTGGACGTTTTATTTCATGAGATTAATCGAATTTTCAAGATGAGATCATTTAAAACTAATATTTCGTCTTAAGTCAAATGTCTACATTTTCGAATGAATCTGGCTCCTTTTTTCTAACACTAACCGATTAGGCGTTACGAGCGTTTTAAATATCCGCTTATGAATTTTCGGGTATCTATTTACTAATTTAATTAAAATTTCACTAGTGATCACGAATAGGTTTCATTTCCAGACTAACTGGATCCACATCGTCTTCGTATACTTACTAATCATGTACTGATAACAAGAAAATAATGTCGGTGTTAAACATGATCAGCTAATAGTCAGTAATTAGAGTTAGTTAAAATAAATTACAAAACAAAATGAGGCAGATTATACAAGTGCAATATGATTGGCTAGTGAGCTGACATTGCAGGGTTTAAATCACAAGCATGTATGTATAATAGATGAAACAGCAATATCTAAAAAACAAAATACAAGCAGTCATGAATGGAGTTAGCCTGTAAATGTTACGTGCAGTAGAAGTGGCGTTGTTTCCATTCACTGATGATGGATGGTGTTGATGCTTGTGTTGTTAAGTTATCATAAGTAAAGTAAGCAAGCGACCCCAACCCTCCAAGACATCCCTCCTATTTCCCAGAACTACCCTTTTCTTATACATATATTGTAACATTCATGATATTTGAGAATATCATGACCAGCCACCCTCCCACTTTGTCCAGCATCTGCCCTTATGCTCTTAGGAGTGGGGGTGAGTTTTAGTCAGTCTTAGCCAAGAGCCAGAGAGCAAAGCAGAGCAAGCTCCCGTTCCGTTGACGGTCATCAACACAAGCAGAGGAGAAGAAGAAGAAGGTTACACGGATATCATCGATTGGGTGATATAGATATTGTTTTTTTTATTATGGATCCATTAAAAAGAGATTGAGCTCAATTTTCATTTTTTTATATAACTAATTAGTAGTAACTATCCTTGTTCAAAAGGAATTGAATATTTTTTTATATAATTAATGTCAGCACTATTTATAATTATAATTATTTGTTATAACCATTTTACTTGTATATATTTCACAATTCCCAGTTTCTCAATTTATTAATAACTATAACATTAGCCTTGAGATCGGGTGATTCAATCGGGATAATTTCCTATGTCAAAGACATTAAAATAAGTTGAATTAAAGATCTCATGACGGACCTACCAAATTAGTTAAGGTCAATTGAACTAATAAATTAGAAAAATAAAATGGTAAAATAAGAGGCAGGTTTCAATGGGGGCCGCTCCGGGATTAACTTCAAAAATTCTAAAGAAACCAAAGGAATTGTGAGGTATTGCATGTTAGAATAATAACTAGAACTATTTACTAACATATTATATTTTTCTTCTAATTTAACATTTGTTACACAAACACAGACACAAATGACGAACACAAACATGTGTGGGTCAGACTCAGGTACTGGGGTTGGGTCAAACCCAGCCTCTAAAGGAGACCCCACAGCCCCGAACCCGAACCCACGATAAATCATGCCAAGATGTTACAACTAATCCTTGCCCAAATAAACAGTCAAAATAACGCAATTAAAGAATTTAATAAAGAGTTGAGCGGGAAGTTTGATCAATTAAGGGAAGAAATAAAATCGGGAAGATCGGCTAAATTCGAACAAGGTTACACGGATGTAAACGATAAATTAGATAGACAATTACGAATTTGTGAGGAGAAAACACTCCAAGTAAATAATAATGTTAATTCAAAATTAAAAGAAGAAATCATTCTATTGAAAAATACGACAGATCATGAAAAAACAAATTTAACAAAGTCTCAACTAGTTGATGCTGATTGTCAGACAGATCTTAGCTTATATTCAATTAAGGATAATGAAGAGAAAATGACTTCATTGGAGGATGAACAGAAGATTGCAGATAACAATGATGAGTGTACCTCACGTCAACATGATCTAATAAAGCTTGACTATGAGAATAATATGAGTTTGTTGGAAAATAAATTTTCAAAGTTAGAAGATACAGCGAATATTAAGAAAGGAGAAGTGATTTCATTGAAAGATCAAATTACAGAGCATCAGCAGACAACCAGCGATAACGTGAAAAATTTAAAAATATTTCAAAATAAAGTTTTGGATATGAAGAAATTGGAATCTCAAATTCCAACTCATCTTGATGAAATTCCTTTTTGCGTGTTTGATTTGAACAACATTAAAATTAATGAATGGAAGGCATTTAAAAATAATTACAGGGATGTTTTTTGTTCGATACAATATGACTTCAAAAAAAAGAAAAAAAATTTATAGTTTTCTTTTATTATTTTCATTACTAAATGAAAATAATACTGATCGGATGACACATAAACTTTAGAAGTTCATACAAACAAAAACAAACTATTATTAGAAGTATTGACCCTAGTAAAGTCTATGGAATTATCAGCAAGTGAAGCTTTTGCTTTCATTATCACTTAATCTATAAAACAGATCGTAAATATTCTTTGAATGCTTAAGTCCATTATAATTAATTTTATAGCAAGGAAATAAAATGAGCTCATACAATTTTATACACGACAACGACCTCCCTACCTTTTCGTAACATTTATAATTTTTTTATAAACACTATCTTTTCACTCAGGTAAAATATTTAAATCACACACACACACTCAACAATTTTTCTCTATTGTTACTAATTACCAGTAGAATTGTCTAGTATTTTAATTAAAAACCAATATGTATTACTAATCACACTCTACCGTCTTTTCAACAAATGTTTTCCAAATCGCGTTATGATCCATAAAACAATGTACCTTCGAACTAATCCATACTAATTAGCATAATAATTTAGTTAAGTAAAAAATTAAAACAACTTGTACGCTTTTCAAGCAATTTAAAACCTTGCAAAATTTGAACTATTATTACTATAAACTTTGTAAAATTTCAACACCCGTTATAAACAACCAATTCAACAAACCGAACGCAGCAACATAATATTGTGGATCCACTTAAAAAAAAAAAAAAAAAAAAAAAAAAAAAAAAAAAAAAAAAAAAAAAAAAAAAAAAAAAAAAAAATTCATAAATTTTTTTTATTTATAAGGGAAGGCAATTGTAACATTCATGATATTTGAGAATATCATGACCAGCCACCCTCCCACTTTGTCCAGCATCTGCCCTTATGCTCTTAGGAGTGGGGGTGAGTTTTAGTCAGTCTTAGCCAAGAGCCAGAGAGCAAAGCAGAGCAAGCTCCCGTTCCGTTGACGGTCATCAACACAAGCAGAGGAGAAGAAGAAGAAGGTTACACGGATATCATCGATTGGGTGATATAGATATTGTTTTTTTTATTATGGATCCATTAAAAAGAGATTGAGCTCAATTTTCATTTTTTTATATAACTAATTAGTAGTAACTATCCTTGTTCAAAAGGAATTGAATATTTTTTTATATAATTAATGTCAGCACTATTTATAATTATAATTATTTGTTATAACCATTTTACTTGTATATATTTCACAATTCCCAGTTTCTCAATTTATTAATAACTATAACATTAGCCTTGAGATCGGGCGATTCAATCGGGATAATTTCCTATGTCAAAGACATTAAAATAAGTTGAATTAAAGATCTCATGACGGACCTACCAAATTAGTTAAGGTCAATTGAACTAATAAATTAGAAAAATAAAATGGTAAAATATGAGGTAGGTTTCAATATGTCTCAGCTTTAGCCCCAGACCACACTTGTTCCCACACATTCCACCCAGTATATAGCAACGTAAATCTTAATATTTGTATATACCAGTGTTTTGTTCGTACTTCATAATAAAGCTTTTCTTTCTTTTTCTTTTTCTTTTCTTTTAAAATAGTCTCCTTTACAAAGATTATTTAACTATGGGTGAGGCTTTGAACAGCAACATCGGCCTTGGGAAAATTCAAAGTACAATAGCAGCAGCACGCTCAGAATATCCCGACAGTATCACTGGCGTATAGTTTTAACACGCCTTTCACTTCTGACGTCAATGCACCCCAAAATAAAGACCTCATTATAATATACAACAACAACTTTATTATGATAAAATTACAATCTGCCTCATTGGGCAATAAGCAATTGTGATAAATGTTTTCGTCCATACCATATTTACAATTTTCATTCACTCGCTCATTTATACAGTATTTACAAACAGCCCAGAGACCTCCCAAATCCACATATTTGTCATCTCCCTCGAATGCAAAAGAGAAAGCGGAGTGTTGGGAAGTCCCCCACGCTCCTCCGTCAGCCGCGTCACCGGATACTAGCCAGTGGAGACTGACCAAGAGCGCGAGAGCGTATGTGGCTCATGACACGATTGGAGAAACTGACCATTGCCACGACTACCACTATCACGTATTTATAGCAGGTCAGGAAGCCACTGCCGTTTTAGTCTCCGAGGAGGATTACAGGGATGAGTGGTGCAGTGCAATGACTGTGGTAGGGGATTAGGGTGGTTGGATAGGTTGCTATGCGATTTCATGAACTAGAAAGGGATGAGTTCGAGAATGTAAGGTATATTAAGATCGTTATGAAGGGTTTTGTTGCTGAAGTAATAAGGGGCATTCACTATTGTTCTCAGGACTTTTGATTGAAAGGATTGGATAAGCTTGGTGTTCGACTTTTTTTCAGTCCCCCGTAGCACTATTACGTCCAGATTGGCTTAAGTATAACTTTGTAGATTGGTAATTTGTTTTCTATTCAGAGATGTGATGTCCTTCGAAGTAGTCTGTACAGTTGTCCAAAGCGTCTGTGTCGGGCTCAGATATGTGAGTCCCCAAAGTGGCGTGGAGACGCCCGCCACGGGCTAGGGTCACTACAACCTCTGCCACCGTCCGGCGAGCGCCCAGAAAGAGATAAAGCGGGCGGACCTGTGGTCTTTCACCCTGGCTGCCGGCCTAGTCGGCGGGCAGCCTAATTCGTTTTGATCTGACTCCATAAGATCTTAGATGGTGTGCCCCGACAGTGCGCTATTTTCAGGAAAAGAGGTATAGGGTAGTTTGCGTGGTCTTGGAATGACCACGAATTCACACTCGGTATCTGAGGGTAGGCGAAATCCATCCGGAGTGTGAACCGGAGAGAGGCAGACTGGATCGCCGTGGGAGACACTGCTAGGTAAATTTGCCGGGCCACGGCAACCGTCGTCTGCGAGGGAGAGGTCTCTCCCAAGGAGGTGCTAGTTTTAGCGAGGTTAGGAGAGAGAGATGCAGAGGTCGATGAATGAGTAGACCATGGTTTTTAGTAGAGCACCTTTTTTTTTTTTTTTTTTTTTTTTTTTTTTTTTTTTCCTTTGCACTCAAACAAAAAATAGAAGTAGGAAAATAATAAGGAAAATTATTTGGATTAAGGGTGCCTTTCACTAAGGGTAGTTTCGTTTGAAGGAAGTATGAGAAGGATGTGGATTGTGGGATGCCTAAAAGTGGCGGGTGGATTCGGGAAGGTAGTGAGAGTCTACCTGTAGTAGAGCCTAGGGCTGTGGCTGTGGCAGGCAGGTTTCCGGCTCCCCCAGTTTGTAGTGCCAATCCGGATGTACTCGTTCGCAGGGTTGCTAGGTTGGTGTCGATTTGTCTTGAGTCGTCTCTCGCATCTGTTGTATCATCTCCCGGGTGTCGCGGGTCGTCTCTATGCAGTGAGTAGTTCCCCCGGGGTTCCGTGTGTCCTGTCATAGTCGATTAGCAGGCGTCCGGGGCAGGTCCAAGCTAGTGGATGAACTCAAGGCAATCCGAAGAGATGATAGTCGTTTTAAGGTTGTTAATCAGCCATTTTTAGAATGCGTTAGCTACAGTTGTAGCTTTTATGTCGCCGAGGTTCGGCTCTGGCCATCTAAAGTTCGGTCGATCTTAGTAAGTTCAAATCAAGTGGCAGTGGGAGTCCTGGCAATGGCCAGTTTCTCCAATCAGTTTCATGTCCTGAATGAATGAGCGAGTGAATGATGAAATGTAAATATGGTATGAATGATGGTACATCTTAATTACTTATTGCCTAGCAAGGCAGATTGTAATTTTAGCACAATAAAGGAAAAAAATTATATATATATAGTAAGTTCGTATCGCATCCTCGCAGGCGGTGGCAACGGTCCCATGAAGTCCAAGTGGATGTATTTACTCTTCCTGTGGTGGAGAATGGTTCTTGAGGAGTCACCGGTTGTCTTGCTTCGAGAAGTGGTTGAGATCATGCTTACTTGGATTTTTGGAAATACTTGTCGGTTTGATCAGTAACTCTCAAGGAAAAGTGCTACTCTTCACTGCACTGGGCCTCCTTCTATACTTAAACCATGGCGTTGATTTTAATTTATTTTTGTGTGCTGGTATAGAGTCTGTTACACTCTTCAGATTACGTCGGGGTCACCAGTTGTCGGGCTCAGATATGTGAGTCCCCAAGGTGGGGCGGAGACGCCCGCCGCGGGGTAGGGTCACTACAACCAGCAAGCACCAGTGCAGAGAGAGAGGAGAGGGTAGTGGTCCAAGTGACGGTCCGGTTCGTTGAAGGAGATGAGTATCCTTTTAAGGGCTGAAACAGATTACTGGACACCAGAACCATCGATACAGACCCATAGCTACTAACCCAGGCATCGGTAATTCTCAGCGAAGACGACTCGCCATTGGCGCCTGATCTGCAGCTAGGCTGGTTCAGTTACAGAAGAATTTCTGAGAAATGATAATCTGCGTGTTGTATTCTTGTATCTGCCATTATTTTTTGTACAATTAGAGTAAGAATAGTGTACTTTAAAGATGCAGTTTTGGAGAAATGGTAAACTGCTTGTCAGATTCTTGGTTTTCTTGTATATTTAGACTCAGAATTGTTTACTTTTCTAAATTTAAGGTATCACTTACCTTCACGCTCAAAATTTGTATCGATCTGAATCTTCATTTCAAGTTTTGGTTTTACGCTATAAACGTAAAAAAGTGGTTTCTAAAAAATGGCAAAACTGCCGACAAAAACCTGAAACCTGCTCGTCAAGTACATTAGTGAACTTCTTTACGAGACATTTAATGATGACAGAGGATCTTTGATGCACCAGTTTCGAGTGCCGAACGCTTTCAAGTTCTTTAGCATATTAATAAATCAAAACATAAAGACAAAAAGTCAAGGTGACAACTTTCCTAACTGCATCTTGATGTGATAGCACATCATGAGAGTCAAATTTTAATCCTGACTTGTGCCGTGATTTAGTTATGGCCGATATCTCGTTTTAAAGATTTCTTGGGAAAGTATACTGGTTGAAAAATAGCTGACCACAGCACTCAAAGGAAAAGTATTTATATGGAAACCCTCAATTAAATCCGAGATAATCTCAAAATAGGGATTTAAAGGAACACGATCTTGAGCTATGCCACTTCAACCAGCAGTTACACGACGGGGTAGCTACAGGCAGCTGAACACTTCTGCAAGAGCATTATGTATAAAAAAAACGTTTTGTTAAAACTTTATTTTGAATGCCGATTTCTTAGCCGACACAATAAAAAATTAGAGAGTCCGGACGGAGTTGATTAATAGCGACGCAGCTGTGTCACTGAAAAACTGGAAGAGTCAGAGTTAAACTGAAGATAAAATTAAAAGACGGGCTGGGGAAAACCTCAGGCTGGAAGAGTATACTGCTAATTTCAGAATTACACCGTGGAATGGGCGTTAGAGAAAAACTGGAAGCCTTATAGTCGCCCGTGAAAATTGTGGTTTTCAAACATGTATTCAATACCTTAGTGAAGTCGGCAGATCGGGGAACCAATAATCTTAAATGATTGATATCAATTGTGGTATTGGTTCCAGGCAGAATATTTTTTATTTGGCTGTTAAAATAATAAACCTTGAAATATTTGTGTTTGTTTAATAACTTTTATTATTTCATCATTTATCTCTCCATCCCAATTCGAGCTTGCCATACATAGGAGAGTCTGGGCGATTGAAACATTTTTCATCACAAGGATTTTTTTATGTAAGGATATTGGAATATTGTTATCCCTTGCAAACAGTTTTTATGTATATCATCAAAATTTTCAAATTGTAAATGTTTCACTCTGGAATGTGACCATATAAGTTAAGTATAAGTTTTATTGAATATTTTTTACTATCATACATATTAGAAAAGCGGTTCCTATAGCATGCCCTATTGATTGGCATGGTACATGAGAATTCACCCCCACAGCTTTTCTATATAATTATTTTTAAAAAAGTGGTTATTAATCTGATTTTGTTGTTGTTTTTTGTAATTATAGTTCACTATTCTTTGCTATACATACTCTTAAACAGCACAACAATATCCTTATTTTGAAGCATTTTTCATTACATATTATTTAACTCATTAATAATACTTGTTAGTTTTCATAATTCTATTTTTATTTTGATCATCGGGGTATCAAATAGAACAACAGTCAAAAATATTATCTCTTCTAAAAAAATCAAAAGTTGACTTGTTGAACTTGAAAAGTTAGTAAAACACTGAATGAATTGCAGTGCTATCTGTTGGTGGATAGTTAAAACTAATCCCCCCCCTTAACCCCTTTGATTTTACAATGTGAAAATATGAACAAGAACTAACAAATTTTTCTCCTCATTCTGCTATGCACAGATGTATTTGAAGGAGGTTGGGTTACATATATAAGATTGAAGTTAAAAGGAAAAGACATAAATACATTACAAGGTGATGGAGCTCACCTTCAGTTTAAAAAAGTGGGAGAAAAACTTACATACTAAAACCTAAACTAGGTTTTACCTTCATCCACCGTAGGCAGCTCAAAGATCTCATGAAGCTCACTGTTTCTCCGCAGCTCGAATGAAGTATTTTTGACCACTTTCATCAGTATACCGTTTTGGAATAGTTGGAGTCGCCGAGCTGTCGCATACGTCAGATAACGAAAAAGTGGTGCACCGTACAGCAGAGTGGGTCTGAGTACGCTCTTGTAAATCAGTAGCTTGAGACGCTGTGATAGATTGGGGGAAGTCAATAAATGCGTAAGCCGGTAAGACTTCGTGCAAGTTTGCTTCAACTTCTTCGTAAAATGGTTACTAAAATGGAGGTGTCTGTCCATAAAAAACTATAACTAAATCGAGAAAACGGCTAATTTATTGCACCGTGGCGCATTCTGTTGAGCAGTAAGAAAACTAACTGATTCTGGCAGGTCCAGTATTTCTCCCCTGAAAATTTTTCTTTAGTGTCAGGGCTAATGTCAAAGTCCAGTCAGCAGTCAGTGGTGACAACTAGTGCGTAGTTTTTTTGTTTTCAAAACCTCTTTATTATTTACAATGAACAAAAAATTATTGGATTACAATTTGCTCCTCGTACTGCATACGCAGATGCATTCGAAGGAGTGAATAAATATGATACATTTCAATTTGTAGTAAAAAAGTCAAAAAACACATCTACAACACTAGGTGATGAGGCTCGCCTTCTGCTTATTACCTTGAAAACACTTAAAAACTAAAACCTAAACTTAGAACCTAAGACTAGAGCGTTCCTGCCGCGACGGCGTCCTGCCATCGATGAGGGAACAGAGCGGGGGTTATCGCGTTAAACACCGGGTTTGTCAGGTATTGCAAGGAGTCGAAAAATTTGATATGTCTACGTGCGTAGTTCTTCCACCACGGTGCAATAGATAAGGCTTTTTTCACGTTTTAGTTCTTACTATCTGCCAACAGGTAGCGCTACATGTCAATTTATTTAATGAATTGCTCCTCCCACCCACTCACTCTCGCTCTCTGTTTCAAATTTTAAACAATAGATGATGCTGCATTCCATTAATTTGCATTAAAAATTCACTATTTTATATTTTTTTACGAACATCATTTGCTCTCATGAATACATTTTAGAAATGACCCATTGATTTAAAATAACTGTTTCTTTTTATATAATAATTAATAATAATGAATATAATTTGTTTGGGCTAGTTGCCTAGTTTAAGGTGGGTTTTCGCTAGAACTGAGCAACTACTGGCAGTTAAGTTAACTACTGCTTTGAAGGAAGTCAACAGGTGATATTTCGTTACAACTGCTCAGCAGTCAACTGTTGTGATTTTATCGATTCAGTCTTCGACTGCTTAACTTTTAGATAGTGTCGAAAAAACGGTAGTAATTTATTCACACGTTACAAATAGCCAGTATGACGGATGCAATTAAAATAAGTAATTAAACAAATTTTAATTTTAAAGATCCAAGACTGCTATCAGTTGTGCTCCGGCCTGTTGGTAAACATCCCTCGATATGTCTCCCTAAGGGATTAGTACAAACTTGTCCTGAACATAAATCTAATTAAATGGATATGCACTTATGTACTAACATAATTAGTGGAGTACACAATACATAATGGTACACAATGATAAATCTATCATTTCTCGAGAGGGGTGGGGGTGTAAAAATGTGCAATCGACAATAAACTCAACATTTCCACAGATGAAACAATTCCTTAAATTTCCACTACCGGTTCAATCATGTTTTATGAAGATGGTACTATTTATGAGACATCATAACATCCAATGAGGTAAAATTGCAAGTGCTTTGGTCAATCAGTGGACACACAAAGACACAGATATGGCAGACACCATGGAACATAATATAATACATACTACCCCTCTATTTATGGGAAATAACATATATTTTGGACATCATCTATGGTCTTATTATTTTGATTAAAATAATGATAATTAAATCATAGTGTTTACTAAAATGTTCTTCTTTATAGTTAAAAATCCCTTCTAAATGTCTGAAAAATAGTTACAAAAGATATTTTGAAATTTATTATGATATTATAAGTACATTTATCAATCTTAGAGATGTATAATAGTGTGTAATCCGACTCATGAAAATTTTAATAACTTTGAGTGAAAGAGAAAACATTGTGGCACATAAGAGCAATAGCAGGGTATTATTATTATGTTTATAACCTTTTTTATTTGTTATTATTAATAAACTCAAGTTCCAGTTTAAAGTAATCTAATAGACATTTTCCACTGATGTACTGGAGGGAATGTTTAGACAATTTAATTTGACATAATTAATTAAGTTTCTTCTGATCAGCATATATTTGAAACCACTACGATGTCCAAATCTCAGACATTCAAGTAGCATTTTACCTCATCCTATGGTGACATAACAATAAGATTCATTTACTAGTCAAAATAATTTACTCTCCTCAACAAGGCAGAAAGTAGAGAACATTAAAAAAATTATGTGTACTTTTATTAAGTGCTTTATATAGATATATTGTAAAAATATACAACAAATATTGTAAAAACTTAGAAAGTATCATCAAATTGATTGTATGCATTTAAATTTAAACATTGATGAAATCCATTAACATATGGAGACATAGCTTTCATTTTGGTTTCTGTTTATTGAGCTCATGTATCCACAAAAAATATCATAAGAAAGTTGTCTTCTAATTTTCAGTATACTTAATTTTGAATAAACCTGTATTAAAGAGGAATTCAAAATATATATATTTGAATAATGAATCTTTACGTGTTTATCTCAGTATCTCAGTAAATTGTCGGTAGCCACAGAAAGACTAATGGAAGGATAAGTCAATAATTCAGTCATACATGACTATATGATTTGTGATAAAAAACAATAAAACAACTTTCATTTAATTATATTATTATATTTGTAATGTATAAAACATAAACTATGTTAATTGTGAAAATATGTGAGAAAATATATTATATTATTGACATTGACATGCCTCACAATATTTAATGATTACACTAAAAATTGTTTAAATTCATTACTACTTTATAGCTTAATGATAAGATGTAATATAATCACATAAATATAAAATCATTTAAATAGCGGCATGCAGCACACCGTTTCATGAATAGAATAGCTTATTTATTATCATGTTTAAACAAACTGACATGTTTACTTAAAGTAATATTTGTAATAATACGAAAAGTAATATCTGCATTAATACGAATGGCACAGGAATACAGTAAGTGTACACCAATCTTGTTCCTCATCCAGTTTCATGAATCATAATATATTCATAAAATAATTTAAAATGTTATAAAACTTCTTTAGTTTATATACATCCATAACAAATTTCAAACTGTACACTAAAACATGTAATAAACCATACTAAAGATTAAAAAAAATAATTAAAATTCATAACACGATTTGAACAATCATTTGCTAGCAATATATATATATATTATATTATATATATGTGTGTTTTTTATTTAATCATAGCAAATATACACATTTACAAAATTAGAATATTACACTGCTCCCAAGAAATGAAAATTTGAGCAAAAATACTTAAAAATTATTTGCTGAAACTGACAGCTTAGGAATGCAATGAAAATGTTCAGTTTTATAATTTTCTTAAGCAAACCTGCTTTTTTGACCTCACAGGTTCGTAAAACAGTCTATTCTTTATGTGATGTCAGCAGGAGCATGATTTACCATCTGAAAACTCTTCTGTTGATTCAAGAGGAAATTTTGATGTATCCCTTAATCCATCTCGGCCGTTTTCATTCGAACTATCGTTGCGTACAATCTGAAAAAATAAGGTTATATATAAACGTTATATGAAGTTTGAATGCACCACTTAAATTAATTGAGTATTTTACTATAAAACTTTCTAAGTAAATTAGTTCATGGAAAAGAAAGCCGGGAAAAGCAATTAGAAAGAAAAGTAGAAGCTAGCTAATAACTGCAAGAATCAAAAACACATTAAAAAAAAAAGGCTCAATAAAATAAATTAACACTTGGAATACATGGGGTCTTTTTAGGGCCCCACACAAATCTTATGTTTATCATAATTTTGCAAGAAGTCCACCATCTCTTTTTTTATTCCATAAGTTTTATACTCAAACTGCCTGGAACATTTAGAAGTGGAAATGGGACTATACAGTTCGTTCTCAACTTTATATAGACTTTGTGTTGCTAAAAACTGACTTGGGTCCATCCAGGACTGTTGTGGTATTTTGGAGTGTCCTATTTTCAGAAATTAATTTTCCTAGAAATGAGCACTCTAGCACAATACTCACTACCACTACCAAGAACTGTCAATCATAGTTTCTATTCTCATCTTCCTTGAGAATTTCTCCTCTGTTTTCTGCATATGAAAAAAGTTATAGTAATCACATATTTTCTAATAATCCATTTCCATGTCAACCTACTTTGTCATAATTTCACACCCTATTCAACTCAGTTCAACTGTGGACATAAAATATAACAATCAACATAAAATGGAATGTGTAGTTTCTTCTCTTACAAGGAGAAACGTAGAAGAGCCCAGAGCCATCACTCATCAGCAATACAATAAATCTGGAAACAAAATCTTGGAGGTAAAGGAGTATGATTCTGACATGATTTCTGAATGCTGAAGATGTCCTGGAGATACAAGATGATCGATATGACAAAATGTCTGTTCTCTCTAAGAAGAAAACAATTTGGATTTCGAAGGAACCAACAAATCTGATCTTTTCCAGTCTAAAGATGCAACAATTTGGTGCAAAGATCCATTCGTTCAAAAAAGATTACTTTAATTAGAGTACTTAAAGAATTAAGAATACTTCAATGAGAAAAAATATATTTCCCCAAAATATTCATGATCAAAGGTAGGAAACAATGCGTAATTTTTAAAAGCAATTATAGAACTTTTCATTTGGGTAATTGGGATTATGGAGGTTGGTTTCGTATTCACCATCTGAAACTCCCTAATATTCCTCATTTTCAACTTCCTACCTACTTCTGCATGTGAACAATGGAGAAAAATGTTGGGGTCCCTTAAGGCCACCGTAGTACTTTGTGTTTCACAAAACCCCATGGCACTCGGAGGGTTAATTAGATTATTACTATCTCTCAATATTTTCCACTCACTTTCTACTTCTTTTATTAAGTTAAATATATTTAAAAAATTAAATTTAGCTCATAATTTATATAACTACATTTTATTGTGTAAAAATAAAAAAAAATATCTAAAATAAGGTATGAGGAGTTCATTGTATATTAGTAGAATTTTGTGTAATGAGAAATTCTGTGTTATGTCCAACGATTTTTCCTATGGCTAACTATTAATGATTATGCTATATAATAATATTTGAACTTTTTTAAAGAAACATGTTTGTGTTATTAATAAAACATGGTAAAATGTTGTTTGGTAACGTCATCTGTTTGCCTTTCAGCAGCTTTTCCCACAATTTTATTATCCTCGTAATAATTCATCATCCTTAGTAATAATTTATTTAAATAATATGTTACAATGAGTCTTTCAGTTTAATGCCAAAAACTTAACCAAAAAAAATACCTGATTGATATCAGCAATGATATCAGAGTTGATAGATTGTTACCTTGTTGGAAAGAGGAAGAAAAAATGTCTAGTCAAATACTGTTTGTTTAGTATACTGTCTAACCACAATCTAAGAACGTTAGAGAGCATTGCGCAATAAACCAATTTTCTCTGCCTTCCCTTACTGAAATATATAAAACATTTTCTAATATAAAGTGATACTGACCAGATCTACTAATGATTTGGCAGCTTCTTCTATGTTGATGTTTTCTTTTGCAGATGTTTCATACCACGCTGAGAATTTGTGCTCTTCACAGTACTCATTCATTTTGTTTGGATTGTTTACGAGTCCTTCCTTTTGCTGATCACACTACAATAATATTTGGAAATTAAAAAAAAAAAAAAAAGTGACGATCAACTTTTTACAGAGTAATTAAATAATTTTGTATATTTCACTTGAGTGTCCACACTTTTATATCTTATCTCATACACTCAAGTAAAATTATTTATAAGATATAAAGGGTTGGCCAAAAAGTCCGTTTGGTTTTTTAAGCGAAAATAAGACACAACTTTTAAACACAAAGCGATTTATTCAATCAATGATACAATTGCCGTTTTGTTCCAGTATCTTCTGCCATCTCATGGCCAGATTCATAATTCCATGCTCAAAGAATTTCCTGTCTTTATTGGCAAAAAAATTTTCCAAGTGGATTTTTACATCTTCTTCAGAGTTGAAGGTCTGTCCATTCAATGAATTTTGAAGAGACCGAAACAGGTGGAAATCGGAAGGTGCAAGGTCGGGCGAATACTTTCCAGCCAAGTCCCAGTAACTTCTGCCCCGTCTGCAAAGAAGTGTGCAGTCTGGTATAGTCGTGAAGTGTCCACTTCTGGTACACACGTTCTGTAACAGCATCCTCTCTGTATACAGTGCATGTCTTCCTGCAAGTTTTCACTGTTTTCTTGCCTTTTTTTAAATAAAAAAGCATGAGGTGTCAATAATGTTCGTTTTGGTTTTCCATTTTCAGGATGATCCTAAACACACAAAATACACTCAGTCTCATTGGAATTTCGTGTCAAACTACGTTGAAGTGTCTAGTATCTGACGAGAGCGCACTCGCAAGGGACGGACTGAAGTTTGCTACATATTAGACTGCTTGAAGTTTTGTGACGACAAAAACCGAACGGAATTTATGGCCAACCTGATAGAATACATTTGAAAATAAAATTATAAAATACAAGAATACCTTGTTGGCTAGAAGTACGCAGGGTATTGGGCTGCCGTCTGCAAGTTGCACCTTAGCGTCCAGATCCTGCTTCCATTTGACCACAGCATCAAAGGTGGCTGCTCGTGTCACATCGAAGACAATGAAAGCTCCAACTGCCTCCTTATAGTAGACTCTAGTCATGTTACCAAAACGTTCTTGACCTTAAAAGATATTATTGCTTGTTATTATATAGTTTTCTCAACAAGTATTAATTGTTATCTTTTAAGGCATAGAAATTTAAATCATATCTGTGCGATTATTATTATTATTATTATTATTATTTGAAGGATAATTCACGTCTATCAGGTATAAAGTTATTCGTAGAGAAACACTGAATGTGATGACAATGATAATTACGACTACCACTGTTACACCCACCGCCCTAAAGGAGAGGCATGCAGCCCAGGGCTTCAGCTTTCCTCATGAACTGTTTATTTTCAAATCAAATATCTCATTTCAAAAATATTACACTTGGAATGCCCTGTGATAGATGACATTACTAAGTACAAAATCAAAAACTGGATCAGGAGAATGAGGGCTAAGGCTATTTAATCTTATTAATATTGAAAACGACAGCACTGGGGTGGGCAACGGTCAGATACAGTGAAGTAAATAAAAGTAACTCCTTTAAGCTCCAATAACACCCCAAATCTTTATTAGTATAAATAAAAAATTGATGAGTAATTTACATAATTTCAAACATGGTGGAAAAATGAGAGTTCCAGTTTGAAAACTAAGTCATAGACATTGGCATGGATCTTTTAAATAAGCTATTCGGAATGGTTTCTTCACAGTTTAACTTTAAACAGGACTCAACAAAATTTTATCAGGGGGGAATAGATTTTTAGCATTTGAAGCAGGTTAAGATCCACGGTATAAATTTATTGCCTTCTCCTGAAATATTTAAAAACCCTCAAACTCTAAAAACTATTTAAATTAAAACAATACATTTATGTATTCATATTTTCTGTTTAGGTTTTTTATTGTTTTGTTGTTTCCCATTGTTTGACCTGTTCTGTGGGGATTTCATTTGTATTTACAAGCTCCATCTAACAAGGATGCTGCGTGTATGATTTTAAATTGTTAAGAAATGATTTATACAATTACTAAGATATAAAACAACAAACATTAATGATTTCTGGTCAAATATAATAACAAAAAATAAATTAAAAAAAAAATAGTATTTATTACTCAAATGAAAACATTTTTAGGAATTTGAAACAAAATAGATAGGGCATTACATGATTAAGAATTTCGTTTTTTGAGGAATAAGATTAAAGTTAGCCTAACATTGCATACATTTTTCTAAATTATAAATTGATCGATTCCACTCCACATGCATTTGAGCTTTTAACATTAGAGAAATATCACATGAGAGCTCCTGCACTGTCATGGTACTGGGAAATTCTATTTAAATTGTATGATTTTGTTTACCTGCTATATCCCATAGCTGAAGTCTTATGATGGTGTTCTGGTCCCAGTTGAGCACTTTAAGAGCAAAGTCGACGCCTATGGTGGCTCGGTAGTGCTGCGAGAAGAACTGGTGGACATATCTCTTGATGATTGAGGTTTTCCCCGTTCCTAGTTCCCCGATCACCAGGATCTTATAGAGACATTCCTTTTTAATGTTGCTTTGTGCCTGTGAAAACAATTAAACATAGGAATATAACAATTTATTTTATATTCATTTTTAAAGTTTCTTAGAAAGTAAAAAAAAACAACACTCTAACAAGTATGCTATTTCATGATTTCTATGATAGCATTGAATACACAAGTCATTTCCTGCCATTGCATGAATAAGGTCAAAGGAAAATTATAAACTAATTAATAAATTATTCTATGGGATTATGATTATATTTCGGGGCTTTGCAAATATTCTGCACTCGGTTCTCTTTGATGATCAATGCTGCTAAACCCTCTAGTTATTTTTTAAAAACTGTTTACTTGGGTATTAAATTCAAGATAATTCAATCACCTAAAGTCACAATTAAGAAGATTTAATATTTAAAGAACTTTAGTGGGATATAATTACAAAAAAATGGATTCAAAGTTAAAAAGTAGTTATGGGTCAAGTACTGAGAATACAGCTTAGAACCAGTTTATCGAATCGGAGCCTGTACACCCAGAGGGTACAATATGTTTAGAAGTACATAGGTCATCTTTCTTAATTTATGAATTTCTGGGGATATTTCAGGTTGTAGGAGCATCCATAACAGTTGCATTGTACAATGTTTCTCATTATTTAGTAGTCCCTAGGAGATTATAGTGGAAAGTCAGTTCCTCAGTTTCTTCAGTATCGATGTTTATTGTATCCTAATGCAGTGTTGAAATATTATACTCTCATAACAATTATAACTCAATCGAAATATTTCTGATCGATATCGATTTCTCCTTGTTTAGCTACTCACTGCAAATTTCAATTCTATTTTATCTTCAATAAAGGTTTGTCTAAGTTCTTCAAATACGTTTTATATTTTAACCTCAAAGCATCCATAATCAAAGCAATTAGTTTTATGATTCTTTTGTTATGGACAACTACTTTGCTACAGAAGCATTATTTACTACTCGAAGCATTTTCTTTCCGTGCATTTAATGCACTTTTTCGGTTTTTTTAATTTATGACTCAGAATATTTTTCTACTCGATGTATAACAAGGGCTACTATGTTAATGTCTCTAATTCTCTAAACACTGAAATGAATTTAAATTGTTAAAAATGCCACTTTGAACCGTCCACTTGGCTGTGTAAAACATGTGCAGTGAATGTAATTCATCCGAGAAGGGGCAGACTAGCCGAGAAATGCCGTTCATATTAAAGATAAGCAGGTCTCTCGGGGCCCGCTCACTTCAAACCAGTCTCGACTAACGATGTGTAAAAAAAGAAAAAGTTGTTTCCTCTTTGCGCATCTCGGAGTATTGAACAAATTATTACCGCTATTTCTGTCGCGCCATAAAAATCCACACAAATATGAGTCTATCAAACTTCTTCCTGTACCATGTTCTTTTTGTTTCTTGCCTTTGCTTGTGCCCATAACGATTCAATTCGTTTTATTTATCATTGTATTTTTTTTAATGATTAAAATTAATTTGATGAATCGTATTTTATTGAAATATAAACAAACAAGTAAACTTAGAGATGGGAACGAATTTACGACGTAGATCCAAACAAAATCAGCAAGTCCTTGACCCACCCCACCCCAGTCCAAGCACGTTTCTCAAACATTATTGCGAGAATCTGATGTGAGTATTTCCTATCAAAAATATTTGGTTTTAATTGTTCAACTATCTGGGCTGCTTTCACTTCAAGAAAAAATTACAAAATTGCAAATGACTAGGTAAATATATCAGTAGGAAACATTTGTACAAAATTGTAAAACTACAATTATGATCTATGATGTCAGCCATAGTGAGGTAGGCCTATCTCTAATACATTTTATACATAACAGCTTTAAGAAGACATAGTTTCTCAAGTTTTGTCGAATTACCAACCCTTAGAACAACGATTAATGACCTCAACGTTATTTTTTTTTACATTCAAGATTAGTTACTCACTATTAAATTGTATTACATAAATTAGGTCCTAAATTTTTTTTTAATTGTAATACAATTAGGCATACAAACGAATACAATAAGAAAAAAGTAGCCATATTTTTCACTCCGTCTTTTCATCGGAGCTAATAGGGCTAAGGGATCGAAGAAGTTTCACCTCAAAAAAAACTAAAAATTTAATTTTGTCAGCATATTACCAGAGCACCATGTACGTGACAATTGTGAAAGTGATCGCTGGACGATTTCCCTAAGTGTCAGTTTCCAGATCGTTTGCATAGAGGGATATCGCAATCGTTATCGATATGTGGCGCAGGAAGTCGATATGTGACACAGTTACACAGGATCGAGTGTCGTCGAAACATGTGCCCGGTACAAGGGGAATATTTCAGTGATAATTCACAAGATATCGATGACAGAGATCCTAGCCATCAATCTGAATGCACAACTCACTGACAGCAGCAACATACTTGTCTATGGAAGGATACAACGCTAACATTTTCGATTAAGTGCAAGAACAAGTAAGGTCTTTAGGCAAGAAAAGGCACTAAATGTTTCGGGTCTTTTTGGGAATAGGGACCCCTGATTGTTTTTAATAATTTCTCTAGTATATTATCTGTAAATGAAAAGTTCAGGGAAAGTGTTTAGTAAAAGATGTTTTAGCGTTTGAACATATTTATTATTAGTCATTTATTATTTGATTGAACAAATTATTACCGCTATTTCTGTCGCGCCATAAAAATCCACACAAATATGAGTCTATCAAACTTCTTCCTGTACCATGTTCTTTTTGTTTCTTGCCTTTGCTTGTGCCCATAACGATTCAATTCGTTTTATTTATCATTGTATTTTTTTAATGATTAAAATTAATTTGATGAATCGTATTTTATTGAAATATAAACAAACACGTAAACTTAGAGATGGGAACGAATTTACGACGTAGATCCAAACGAAATCAGCAAGCCCTTGACCCACTCCACCCCAGTCCAAGCACGTTTCTCAAACATTATTGCGAGAATTTCCTGTGGTGGTGATCTACGAAATTTTCTGAATGTTTCACAGTACAATGCTGGTAATTCATTCTTGGTGTGTTAATAATGCGGGTGTAGGATGCCCACATGTCAGATATAATGGTTGTACCGGAGTGAATACATTCTGATATTGTTTTCAGCAGTGTTTCCGATGTACGGTCTGGAAATACATGAAGCATTGCTTCCCGAAAAACACCTCCGAAGACCCATTGATTAGGATAAATTCTACCAAAGTGATTTTTGCGCCGAGAAAAACTCGATTCGTCTATCTCAACAGTTGTCCCTGGCCCTCCGATTATTCTGAAAATTTTTAATAAATGACCTGTGCAAACTTTTCAAAGCGTATTTTTCCAAACTGTGATAGTATCGGTTGCTGATCCTAGTTCCTCTTGACATGAAATTATTTTGCCCAGCAGTATAGCAAAATAACAAATTTATTGAATGGCAAATTACTGTTTTCGAAAAATATTCCTTTTCTCAATCCAAATGTTTTTTTTGCAGTCTCTCACGTTTCATCTCCATCTATCCTTTTCACGATAATAAAAATTTATTTGGTGGCCGTTAGAACACATTTTTTTACTATGCAATGCCCCCCATAGGTTGAAGAAACAAAACCGCTTTTTCCTTAGTATCTACTTCAGCAGCTAAATTAAATAACGGCATGATGTTTCCCTTCAGGATCAAAAAACTAAACTGAAATATTATCAGGTACCAAGGTTCACTAAGACGGGTCAAAGTAAACATAAATATAGATAACAACATTACAGGAAAGGTCAAAGGTGGCAAAATAACCAAAACAATCCTAGATATCAGTGGGGTCCCTATTCCCAAAAAGACCCAATGTTTCGGAAGAATAGGTCGAAGCCCATATATATTCAAAGTCAATTCCCCCTTTTATTCAAAACATTAACTTTAGTTTATAATTTTAAAATATGCCACTTGCAGCTAAATTAAAATTGAAGGCACTCAATTTGATAGCCTCTAATTGGGGGAATTAAAAATTCATAGATTGAGCTTAGATATGGGTTTTAATGCTAAATAATTGTAAATAAGTTATTCAGAATGTTCATTATACTCCGATCTGACATTTTCCTGACCTGTATTTTCTTCAGAAGAATTATAACATTTATATGAAAAATTGAAAATGATATTAGAAGTTGTAAAGGTTAACTTTATTTTCTTCTTATTAAATATCTAATCTCCATGGGGACGCCATTGATTGTGTGATACATTTTGCATAATTGAATTCTACTGAAAAGCTCCTACAGCTCTTTACAGCCGTTATAAATAAGTGTGTGTATCCTCCATTAATTATCCTCACTCGTTGTTATATTAGCTGCTGAGTGAAGCTAAAGGCAAGAGAATTCGGTTTACTCAAGTCATGACGTAGCTGTTTACCGAGTCATTGTGATAAGGCTACTGATAAACAATAAACTTCGGGCAGACCCGTTACGAAATATTGTCTGGTAGGCGACTATGAATGTCTAGGGGAGGACATAAACGATATGGCGACTCCAGTTAAATTCTGGTTTATTTTCCCTTTATTATCATTCACTCTTAAATTTCCAAATTAACAGGCCAGTTAAATTATAAAGAAACGAGATCTGATTCTCTATTTGTAAATACAAAAGTTAAAAACAAAACAGTATAATGGCCCTAATTTTCTGTAACGAAATGAGTGTAATCCTTGTGAATGTTTTAGGCTTTAATTAAAAGACTCAAAGCTAATTTTTACGTTTACTAGTGCAACGCGTAATTCATGGCGTGAGCACCTAGTGAAGAGGTACCGAATTGCGTGCTGGGTCTGACTGCGCGTTCAAACCGAAGGTTGTAGTCGCAAGTCAAATGTGATAGGCACAAGGCGTTATCCGCTTTTATTAACCGGATTCGCTAATTTTTTATTTAAGTAGGTACTCATTTACCCTCACGAGGCTGTCAGAGTCCCGACCAGACCCATCATCTTGAGTGAACTCATTGGTTAGTTAAGTGACTAATAGGATTGACTACGGTAAGCTAACGAGCCCTAACTTATCTAATATCCAAATATGACTTTCTACTTAAGAAAGTGAAGTCACAAGTACACTACCTTTTTTTTCTCAATTCTTATTGACACCTTTGTATGAAAGAATTGATTCAAAAATGCGACTAATACTAATATTTAATAAATTAAAATAGTTTTTATGAAGATTGCATTGCTGGCGTGATAAAAAATTGCGAATTGAAAGTGATGTGGTTGCCCATAGCTAACTGTGATTCAGCCTCATTAAATTTGTAATCCCCCCTAAGAAAACTTTCCTCTGACTATAAATTGACTTTCTTTTCCTGGTACTTTCAACGGTACTGAGGCTTCCATCTCGACAAACGACTGACCTGGAACCCACATACGAGACTAAAAAGACAAGAACTAAACAGACGCTTTGGACAACTGCACAGACTACTTCAAAGGACATCCCATCTCTCAATAGAAAATAAACTACTAATCTACAAAGTTATACTAAGCCAATCTGGACATACGGAATAGAGCTATGGGGGACAGCAAAAAAGCAAAAAAGAACTGTAAATATGGTATGAATGAGATCATTTATCTGTATTATTATTGCCTCATAAAAGGCAGATTGTAATTATTGCACAATAAAGTCTCTCTCTTTTCCCAAAAAACTATTATACGAGGGTAAAAGTTGGAAGAAACTAATTCTTCAGTTTTCTGGTGCAAGATTGAATAATTAATTATCCATAATTCAAAAAAATTGGTACTTCAAGAAGGAATATCAAAGAGGCTTACTATTCGCAGAAATGTTTTTTCCTGCTTGCATATTGTATTGGATTATGACGTTTGTTGTTGTTTTTTAAATCAGAAACCCATTAGTTTTAATTGCCTGCCTTTCTGGTCTAAACGTTGTTTGTAAGAGATACATTTTACACAGAAGTGTTATATGGTATTAAAAAACACAATTATAAACATATCCATCAAGCATGAGTATTTAATTAGGTTCCTGTTCAATTAAAAGTTTCAACATCCTGATTAGCAATGTGCAATTAGAGATCTGTTTTTTTAAACTATGGCAACAAAATGCCATTCAAACCGTCAATCATCCAGTGTTTTTTTTAGAAGCATGATATTTTTCAAGGTAAAATTGTGAAGGATCTTTAATAACTAATAAATTAATTTATCATTTAATTATTAATGAAACAATAAATAGTGTTCTGTCACAATGAGTATGGTACCGAATTAAATATCTCAACGTTCTCATTGATAAAATAATACATAAATATTGTTATATAATATAATTTCCAATGTGTTGGGGCTTTGCTGAACTATAATTTTTAATTAATATTGTTTTTTCATGAAGTCCCAGGTTCATGTCTCGACTAAGGCATTAGTTTTAAATTCTGCCTAATAATTATTTAAAATTAGTGCCAACCATATCATAAGTACCATTAGCGAAACATAGTTGATAATCATTAACATTAACATTAAGTATGTTGTTTGTAGTGTAATTGGGTCTATTTATAACACTAGAAGGCTAATTTATGATAAATATTATCTCTCGATGTTGATTTAATTTAAATTATGACTTAATATACTCCGTAACTAATTAAAAACAATGTTTCCACGTAGGCTGAGTCATTTAAAAATAATTTGGCGCTGAATGCATGGGGGACTGGAACCTGCATTTCGAAAGTTCACCCGCCTACCTACAAGACATGCTCAGCTACTTAACTATTCGTGGACCTGATCAATTCTGGTCTGGCATATATATGGTCGGGCATGACCATAGAGAGCGATGGCAGGCTGACTCGTGGACGCGGTGTAACTGACAGCGTGTTTTCTCGAGGCACTGTTGTTATGTTGTGTCTCCAACATATCTGTGAACAGTTAGATATGTTCATCAAAGTTCGTTCAGGACGATCTGAATAACATGTGGATATGCGGCCTTCCCGTGTAACCAGGGATAATGTTGATATTGAGTGGTTGATTTGGTGAACATCCAACACTCATTGAAATTGAGGAGCTTGTGCCACTCAGTACAGGAGCTATTGGTTATGACTGGGTCAAGCCTATATATCGCTTGGCGCGAGGGATGGGGATCAGCTTCATGAAGAAAATTTTAAAGAAGTGAAGTTGAAACGAAAAAATAAGGTATTAACACTAGCCTCAGTTTCCAGTCCGCTGAAAATTGAAAACCAATATTTACCCTCGACCCTCTAACTCTCTTTCAACGAGTTCGCATTACCAAACAATCTCATGATGACCTCAAAGATTTATTCAGATTCGAGCTTGCACCCTTCCTAAAGTGAGGAAGGTATGGGCATGAAGTCAGCTTTGTACAAAGCATTCACTTCTGTTGAGGGAGATGACCTTTGCAGTAGAAAATATGCATTAATTGAAGGCGAAAACCTGCTGCATAAGGATGGGTGAGAAAAGACTTCGTCACCTACGTTCGAGTCAGTGTGCCCCTATATGGGCTACGTACAGAAACACTTTGGTTTTAATGCTATAATTAAAATATAATGCTATAATTCAGGACGATCTGAATAACATGTGGATATGCGGTCTTCCCATGTAACCAGGGATAATGTTGATATTGAGAAGCTGAGTGGTTGATTCTTCTTCTTCGTTGGCTGAGTTCCAGACCGACCTCAACGAGGAAGAAAAATGTTTAACCAGTGAAAATTGTAGGAAACTTAATGTTCCTTAACATAAACAACATTTTCGGCTAGAACGCGTCATGTAAGAGATCTAAGCAAACAACTGAAAAAAATTTCGAGGTTTTTCGGCTGCCCTGAAGTTCACACAGGATCCTCGAATTGGAAAATTTTGATTCTATGCCACAAAATACCCACATACAACATAATAAATGACCATTAACTTCGGACCTTTTTCCAGGTAGAATGTACCTGGTAGATTGGACTAACAGGGAAATACTTTTAGCACCGTCGTTATCATTAAGCAGTCAATAGTGACAGGGAACAGTGAACGACTTAATAATTTACAATTTAATCACCTTTAATGATTTATCACAACTTGTCAAGCTTACATGAGCCGTTAATGGTACATTAATCATACGACGATAGAATCTTGCTGGTCTATTCTCATACCAGGCAACGGGTGCAGGTCAGCATACTAATTAGTAATTGTACTAATTCAATACGTTTCACACTTAAATATATTCATCTGGAACGGATAATTACTAAAACGAGATCACTCATATAATTATCTCAATCATACACTCATAGTAAATACCTACTATAATTTCTTATAACACCAACCATTTTAATTAGGTTATAATATATATAATATTGAGATTTTTTAAGCAAGTAAAAAAATTTAAAAAATCCAGAAAAATTTGTACGAATCGACCCTACGGGCATGTCGACTAGATCCTCTTTGGAGGACGCATGAAGACCCTGGAAACTTATTGCCGGGACAAATAAACACTGGTACAATAAAGTTTCTGTGCATTAATTTAGTCTTTATAAGTTATTCGGTTATCCAAGGTATGGTAAAATGACCAGAGTACCAAATTGTCAAAATAGAGAATTACCAAAAAGTATTTTTTTCATACATCAGCCCTGAACAATCCAATTAAATGGACTCAACGATAAGAAAAATTAAGCAAATATCAACCTTCGGATAATTGATTCATCAATGGCCAAAAGATAACACTAATGATTAAATTTAATAAAAAAAAAGATAATTTTTAATCAATATTACTCAGTTCAAAATTATTGGTTTTAGGATCTCTCTCGAGGGGCTAAAGAACGCCGGACTTGCACCCGTTGCTTGGTGTGCCATCGGTGGGCGAGTTCATCCGCCGGAGACATATTAAGTTTTTCGACTCGTTGCTGCACCAACCCGGTGAATAACACGATGTGACTTCACCAGGGATCCCACATCGATCGAAACAGACTGTCATACATATATATAAATTAATATATGCACAAACGAAGTGCTCATTTTAATTAATGGGTTAAAATTATTGTAGATCCTGTAACATTTTAAATATGTAAAAAAATTATTAAAGGGATTTGAGGAGGGAACTCACTCGTCAAGGCAGAGCTTGTCAGCCGTTTGCGTATATTTAAAATATTAAACAAATAATTGTCGAAAAACCAATCTGATCTTTCGAAGAAAAATACAAACTTGTATTCTTTAAAGATCAATTGTTTTATTTTTATGGCCACTATCGTGGAGTACAAATAAAGATAGTGTGTAGTCCTTGGCAATAATGTATCCTGTATCTAAAGTATTATATATCTAGGATTTCTGTATCAATCAGCGTAGTCTGTTGAATGTACGTAGATTGAAAATATTGGGTTTTTTTCCCCACGAATTAAAACACATTAAAATATTATGGAGGTTAGTCCATTAGTGTCCTAGAAACAAGCCATTAGTGAGATTTAGGTTTGACTTTTTATCATGATTAATGACCCATCTGTTCAATATGTATACGTATTTTTATGATAAAAGCTAGAAATTCACACTTTTACTAAAGAAATCGTTGAAAAAATTACTAACTAATGAGGTTGCAAATGTCAAGGAGCTCCTGCCCCTCCTGTTTCCTTTCACAGCACAGTTTTCTATTTTTTGGTCATGTATATTTAACTAGAAACTCTTATAATTTATTCAAGATGATTTTCTTATGATTAAAACTGTTTGTAATATATGTAACATTACGAAGACAATTGTAATAAATACTTTAGTCAAATTTTGAAATGAAATAATTTCATAAATATTCAGTATTTTGACAAGCGATATTCTATTTGTTTTGATTTCTTAATCCATTGTAACCTATCTAACCACCCTATTCCCTTAGCACAGTCATTGCACTGCACCACTCATCCCTATAATCCTCCTTTGAGACTAAATCGGCAGTGGCCTCGAGACCTGCTATAAATGTGTAACAGTGGAAGTCCTGGCAATGGCCAGTTTCTCCAATCATGTCCTGAGCGTCTGTGGCTCTCGCGCTCTTCGCCAGCCCCCACTGGCTCGTATCCGGAACGCGGTTGACGGAGGAGCGTGGGGGACTTCCCAAGACTCCGCTTCCTCTTTCGCATGCGAGGGAGGTGACAGCCATGTGGATTTGGGAGGTCTCAGGGCTTTTTGTAAATACTGAATGTGCGAGTGAATAGAAATTGTAAATATGGTATAAATGAAAACATTTATCACAACTACATATTTCCCAATGAGGCAGATTGCAATTTTATCATAATAAAGTTGTATAATTAATTGATTTTTTAAATTGTGGGTAATTGGTTTAAAGGACGGATGTACACAAATGCTAACGGACTGCCCTACAATAATTGTTGTAATCTATATTAACAATATCAAAATAACGGTACAAACCTATTCTACAAAACTATACTTAAACGATAACAATGAACAATCATGGAAGTCTATTTCATGATACAGCATAGGAGTCAAACATTCTCCCAAAAAACCGATGGATGCTTCGAGATAATTACCCCTTGGATTCCTCAAATTAAAATAAAATTCAGTTCACACACATCTTTAACTTTTGTGCAACCCCTGTTGAACTAAAAATATAAAATTTGGCATAAAACCCCCTTGGCGCCAAAGCGACGCTGAAATAAGCCCCTCCCCTCTTGTTTATAACTTCCAATTTTTTTTTTTATTAAATTTTTTATAGTATAAATACTATAAAAAAATATAAAATCCAAATAATTAAAGCTAGTAAACGGAATATCGGACGAGTAATTTTAAAGTAATAAGACCAACGTATAAACTTATCAGGAATTTTCGGCAATGAGCAGGCCGTTTATTATAATAATCAATAATAAAATTTCTTGTTAAATTTTGTAATATGGTTTTGTTGGTCTTTTTTATTGAGTAGGATTTTATTTCAGGAATACGGCAGGACTGGGTCAGGTGCTGTGAAAAATGAGCCAAAGACCCAAGACGACAGGGCGATAAAAAGCGGTTTGTTTGTACCTAAGACAACATTATTTTTCTTGATGCTTGTCAGCGAGCCATTAGCAATAGATATAATATAGACTAAAAAAAACCGAGAACGGTTTTCCCTTTTAAGGATTATTGATGAATGTCTTGCCAGTCAAGACGGACGCCTTGAGGTCATAACCACTCAGAGATTTACAACACAAGATGGATAAATTTCCAGAATATTATTCGTGATTTTATAACGTAAGTTTCAATCAAAGTTACCCTAGAAGGGGAACTAGTTTTTTACGTTATCTCTTGACAAGTCAATCAATTATCTTGTAATTCGCGCATTGGTGATTGATTCATAATTAATTGGAAATGGCCATATACGTATTGGTTTCCTTCGTTTGTTTGAACCATTGCTTTTTTTTTAAATCAGCTTTTGCTCGTGTCAATCACGTCTGTCAATCGTGTCTTAGTATGTATCTATATATCTAGTATCTAGTAGCGTGTAGTAAAAAACACCGTAGTTTCTTCTAATCAGTAGGTCGTGCTTCTTTTTTTTTCTATTAGCTTCTTACTCTTTTCACCTTTAGAAACTGTGTAAATACCAACTCGACGTGACCTCTAAAGAACTACTTCTTGGAAGGAATGAATCAAAAACGGGTGTACGGAGTGAGAAACCAGGGGAAAAAATACATCGTTGAAGATTTGTATTTGTTTTGGTCTAGAATAAAAAAACAACACGAAACAACAGAAACGTAAAAAACAAAAAACAAAAGTAAAAAAAAAACGATAAAAAGTGTCCTCGTGCGGTGAGTACATTCATGGTGAGTACTACTCTATCACCGGTTATTGAATTGAAATGCAAATCAGTGGATTGGGAACTGGACCAACAACTAGAATTACGCAACGTCGAAGGAAAAACGTCAATTTCTATAATATAATCTTAATTATTACAGAATTAACAGCCCATTATAACATGGGAAAGCATGTCGACACATTTTAAATTCGGGCATTTACACACAGCACGGTACTTGGTTGAGTGCATCACACAATTACTTTAATTCATTTTCAAAATTTATTCAAGGATATACAATTGCTCGTTTTCAAATACAACAAACAAATATAATATAAATTTTTATTAATAAATTATGGCAAGGTCCTAGACTGTCTGCTAAGATTCCTATTGTCATTTATACTTTATTCAATTGTCAAAAGGTAATCAAAAGAATAACAAGTATCACACATTACAATACTCAGTTTTGACATTTCATTTTCTATACTGTTTTTTTTTCCAATCTAATTGTAACATGGGAAAGCATGTCAACACATTTTAAATTCGGGGATTTACACACAGCACGGTTCAACTATTCTATGTATAGTTGTAATAAAATATTTGTTTATTGGATTCGAGAGATTGAAACTATCTATATGATATATTTTTTACAACACATCATAAAAACAAAAATATATGCCTCAATCTAAAGCCCTGGACAAAATTAGCTCATCAGTTTTTTTCCCATAGGAAGGGATAGATAAAAAACAACCTCTCATATTTTTCTTTAGACATTACTAATAAAGACCATTTTTTGAATAACATAATCAACATTAGAATGGTAAGTGAAAAAAACAACAACAAGGGAAATCTTACTAACAGTTTTAATCGATAATGAATCACAAACACGGAATTAATTTTTTTTAAATGTTCCTCTTGCTTGACTAACAGAGGGCAACGTCCTCTTTAGGAAGATTAATGCCTACTTCCTGGAAGTTACTATAGCAACGGTATGTGGTCTCGCATTGTCTTGGTGATAAAGGAAATGTTCACCGATAGATGATACAAATTACATATTGCTCCAAGATGTCCGTCACATACCTCTCTGCAGTCGGTGAGCCTCTCTGCGGGCTTCCAAGCATATGCCAACCCACACCATTACAGATCCACCTACGAACGCTTGTAGGAAGCAAACCCCTCTCCAGGGAGTCCTAGGGACCCTTCTCCGTCCTTCTGGAGAATGTAGGGCAAACTTTGAACTTGACACCACTCTTAAATCAGCGATTGTCTAATTTGCATACTGCCGTGAAAATGTCTGGCTGCTCAATTTTGTCTGGTGAGAGGTGGACCAGTAGTGGAGGTCAGATTAATTTCGCGAAGGCGTCTTATTGTTCGGTCTGAAATAACCACGTTTCTGGCCGATGAAGTTCATTTCGAAGTTGAAGACTTGTTGGGTGCCTCTGTTCAAAGGCAGAGAGCGTCATGAAATGTTCATCTCTGGCTGAAGTAGTCATTGGCTGACCTTACCCAGGTCTTCCACAGTCAATCCCAGGCTCCCTGAATCGACGGAGTATCCGGCTAACCGAAGATTGGTTTATTCCCAAGCGTATGACCAATGGCCTTTGGGACAAGCCTTCACCCAAGAGTGTTAGTGCTCCAACTGCAATTTCTTCTCGCCTATCCATATTAAAGCTCTAGAAAACTCGAACTCAAAAAGAACATACAAAAACAATGGAAAATGAAAAAAAAAAAATCACTCAATAACAAGAATTGACGTTTTCCTCGTTTTTTTTTTTCTTCCTTGCCCTTCTAATGAAGATCATGTTACCAAAAAATAGCCTTTATTATAAATATCTAAAGAAAAATAAAGATCTTGTTGTTTATCTGTCGCCTACTATCGTAAATGATGGGTTACTTTGTCCAGGAGTTTGTATTCTACGTTCAATCTTAAAATAACTTCAACAAAATTCAATATGGCTTAACCCCAGTTTCAAATATTTGATCGATGTTATTGTTTTTATTGAGAAAGGTCTATTCTTTTCCAAACCAAACTGCCACTTGCATCTGCACTGCAGATCCAGTGTTCCAGTGTTCCAGTGTTCCAGTGTTAATAGATTATAAATAACCATTTACAGAACAGCCAACATTTATTCCAGCTTTCTTAGTCAGTCTTTACAAATATGCATAAAAATACAAACAGCTTACAATGAAGTAAATATTTTAAACTAGCAAAAAAAAAAACATAAATAACAATTAGTAAATCACATTCAAAGACAAGTTCAAACCACACAAAGAAGTGTGCATTTATAATTGAATATCTCATTACGAGGTACATAGTACATAGTATTTTGACAAACGACTTTCTATTTGTCTTGATTTCTTAATCCATCGTAACCTATCCAACCACCCTAATCCCCTAGCACAGTCATTGCACTGCACCACTCATCCATATAATCCACCTCGGAGACTAAAACGGCAGTAGCCTCGTGACCTGCTATAGATGTGTAACAGTGGGAGTCCTGGCAATGGCCAGTTTCTTCAATCATGTCCTGAACTTATGTGGCCTCTCGCGCTCTTTGACAGCCTCCACTGGCTCGTATCCAGTGACGCGGCTGACGGAGGAACGTGGGGGACTTCCCAAGACTCCGCTTCCTCTTTCGCATCCGAGGGAGGGGACAACCATGTGGATTTGGGAGGACTCGGGGCTGTTTGTAAATAATGAATGTGCGAGAGAACACAAATTGTAAATATGGTATGAATGAAAACATTTATCACAACAATGAAGTAAATACTTTAAACAGCCAAAAAAAAAAATAAATAACAATTAGTAAATCACATTCAAAGACAAGTTCAAAACACACAAAGACGTGTGCATTTATAATTGAATATCTCATTACGAGGTACATAGTGCTATCATATCGTAAAGATATAATTTTCAAAAAAACAACTTGATCTGGTAGTAGCCTTCAACAACAAGGTGTTCTTAGATATCTCAGCAACCTCAAAACTGATAAAGACTAAATTCATTCTTATCTAATGCAGTTCTGGAAACAAACTGTATTTATTGTCTGTATCATGGAATATAATTATTTGATTATATTTATCAAGCTACACGAATAATACCGAGAAAACAAATTATACTCCTTATGTTGGATAAAATGGAAGGATCTTTTTTTAACCAATTATAATTCTCAATACCTCAATTATTTTTTGGATTTATTCTTACGTTATCACATTTAATTTGTAATCTATAGTGCAAGACGTCTGGAAACGGCAAGTTTGTCGCGAAAGTCGGGAGAAGTTACCTCTCAACCTTAATTTTCACTCTTTTTAAACCAGATTCAGAACTTTTTTTTATTATAGTAATAATTTTTTTTTGTTACGATTTTTTATTTTGTTTTTATATTATTACATGTGCTCATTACATATAGTAGCCTCCAGAGCACAAGGCTAGAAGCAAACTATCGAGGCGTTTACTGGACCAATGTTCACCACCACCCTTATCCCAGAAACAATTTGCACACAAGACATATGAAGCCTAAATTCATGGATGCGCTAACAAGCCTATACAAGTTTTTCAATGAAAAGCTATAAGAGGAATCACAGGTGCACAAGTTTAAGTACGGAATCAAAGCCCTCACACTCAAATGCCTTATATTCACGACCGCATGGAAACTCTCACGACAAACAACCAACTGACACAATGGCTGTCTACACCTGACCTATCTGGTATCATAATGACGACTGAGAGGAGACGTTGGATTTGAATCTTAGAATTAATAACAATAAGATATTTTCAAACGCAGCGTCAACAATATGAGGGAGTACTCACTGCTTGTCCTCTATCTTCATGTGATGTGTACCATTTTATCTTATTAAGCGCACATATGCTAGTTGTGGCGCTAGACTCAGTGGCGAATCTAACTTTATTGATTTAAAAAATATTTTATATATATTTTTTTTCCTTTATTGTGCTAAAATTACAATATGCCTTATTAGGCAATAAGTAATTCAGATAAATGCTCTCATTCATACCATATATTTTATATATAACTTCTGTATTGTGCTAAAATTACAATTTGCCTGATTAGGCAATAAGTAATTCAGATAAATGCTCTCATTCATACTATATTTACAATTCATCATTCACTCGCTCACATGGCAGTCACATCCCTCTCATGCGAAAGAGGAAATGGAGTCTTAGGAAGTCCCCCACGCTCCTCCGTTAGCCGCGTCGCCGGATAAGGGCCAGTGAAAGCTGACCAAGAGCGCGAGAGCCACATACGCTCAGGACATGATTTGATAAACTGGCCATTGCCAGGACTCCCACTGTCACGCATAGCAGGTCACGAGGCCACTGCCGTTTCAGTCTCCGAGGTGGATTATATGGATGAGTGGTGCAGTGCAATGACTGCTAAAATAAACTTGACCCAATTGCTAAATGCAACAAATCATCTCAGCCAATATTGGGCCCAATTATGTTCCACAGTTAAATTTGTTTACTCATTCATCCTCACGAGGCTGAGTGATGGGAAATCGAAAAAAAAAAAAAAACACTATATCTCACGAACTCGGGACTATAAAGTGAAAATACAAAGTTCGACATTACCTCGGACTCCGGGGGAGGTTCGTGGTCGTGGCGGTTGATCTCCTTGACGACATTAAAGCACTTCCTGCCCAGGTATATTTTGGCGTCGCAGGGACGCTGTACACACTTGTACTCGTATGCCCTGTAGTCCGGGTGGTAAGTGCTCCGGTAGAACTCGTACTTACGGTACACGATCAACGGAACTCCGTATTCGTCAAAAACCACCCTCACCGACATGTCGATACTCAACCGAACCAGACAGACCTTTGAAGCAGGTCTCACCAGCACTGCCGCATATCCATCCATCAAAATACAAACACTTCGTAATACCTTGCAGCTTTCAATTCCAAAATAAACTATACTTGTCCAGGCCTGAAAGTCTTCTCCGTAATACACAACTTAAATTATTCTTAATGCCAATTTCAATTAATCGGATAAATTCTGATTTTCTTAACGTGGTGAAAGACGCATTATAGAAGCTAAAAATTTCAAAGATATTCATTCAGATTTATTTTAAAGCCAACAGCGGAAATTATGTGTTTTTAATTTACACTTGTTTTTATTAATGTTACTATTATTATTTTTTTTGGTTGAAAACCCTGGTTTTTGAAATATGATGATAATCAATAAGTGTTTAACACGCGTTTATTTATGTTGTTTAACGCGTCCTTCGAGTTTTTCTCTTTAAAATTTAAAAACATATTAAATAGCATAATAAATAGCGATACAGATGCCAGGGTTCAAACCGTAATTAATTAACTTTATAATAATAATACATTATACGTAAGGAAATATAAATTTTAAAAGCTAATCCCCTTCAAAGAGAAGAAAAAAAAACACGTTGGAAATCCGAAAGCTCAACGCAAGGATAACGATACACATATCGTAACAATATAATCATCACATGAAATCATCACTAACATAAACACATATAGAGAAATTTATGATTTGAATAAGACGATCTTACACTTAGTAAGTAACTCCTTATGTATTTTATAGAGAGTATATACCAACGTTAATTTTAGTTAGCACACAAATAATATAATACTAAAATATTTCAAGTTCAGGTTAATAAAAATTTTCTTCTTACCATACGAAATAAATAGCGAAGTATGTGGAACTCTTCTCTTGTGTCACGTCTGGTTTGAGTAGTGAATCTTCCGAAGAACAAGAGTGACGAGGTGGGGGTATCAGGAGAGCTATATGCTTATCTAATTGTGTTTTTTTTAGGTAATTACAATTGTTGACTTTTACCGTATCACTTCGGAACAAATACCGCTGAACTAATTAATCCGAGCATCAGTTACTTCAATAATATTTCCCATAACGACCGAAATTTCTTTACGTCAATTAATAAGATTGAATTTTCCCAAATACAAGAAAATTACGCGTTCAGGCCAGTCTCCGCGTCATTTTACTGGCAGCTAATTAAATGATTATACTACTCCGTGTTATTGACCAAAAATATTTTATTTCGTTTTTTAAAAAAAATAACTCTGCGACTAAAAATTGCCTTTAATACCAATAATTATTTTTCTTCCCCCAAAGCTCTAAAAATTTGAAAAGAGGAATGGAGGGAAAAATAAGATAACATGGAATTTATAGGCGTGAAAGGAGTCTTTTCAATAAGAGGGACCTATTTGAAGGCTGGGTGCAGGAATTTATTACTAATAAAAGTAATTGTAAATACTTAAAATATTGACATAAAATACTTATTGAAACAGGATTGGAAAGAATAAATTAATATAGCGATTTCTATGGTGAAATTTTTATTTTTTAACTTAAATGTGAATTTTTCTAAAGAGAAAAATCGGAATAGAAATCTAAAAATAGTTTCTAAGCTTGAAAAATATTACAAGTTTAGCGAAACATTTTGCATGTTTAATTTTTGTCCACACTTCCACTTCAGTAGTTTCAACAAAAACTAATCACGGTATCTCAAAATCCTTTCGAAAAAGTCTATAAAAATTCTAGATAGAATTTACCCGTTCGCTCTCAAATAGCATACATTTATGCGTAAGACAGACAGACAGATGGAAGGCGATGTGTAGCCGTACCTGTATAAAAGTAAAGCTCCTTCGGGCTCAGCAATGATGTCCAAAAAATGTAAATGTTCAAAGCTTTGGTTTTTAGGTATTTCTAGATTTTTGTTTTCAAAAACAGAAACCTATTTGTTTTCACCTGTACGTCCGGTATTTGGTGATTCGTCTATATTGGCCGAGCTACAAACTAGAGACTGGCAATGTTACATCATGGTATCATTTGATATTGGTTAAATATGAAAGCCACAACTATAAAACACGGTTTATAAATTAATCACTGATTGATTAATTAAATGATGAAAAAAAAATACATTTGCCTATAATTTTCAGTAGGGCATTAAATAAAAGATCTCTACGTTCTTATTAACAAAATGTTTTTCTAAACTGTAATTACAAATAGTCATTAAAACTGAGAGATATGACATAGCAGTGATACTAAAAAGAAAAGTATCCCATCAAAAATAATAAAGGGTAATTAATAATTAATTAAGTTCAATTCGTTCTTATTGATAATATGCATTGTTTATTGGGAGTTTAGTAGACTATTATTACGATGAATCTCACTTGAGTTGAATTTTTTATTTGCTTCTCGAACAAATAGATTTTATACAGATGGGACATAATATTAGCTTGTAATCACCACGTTTTTCACAAGATGAGGGAATAAAAGGAAGATGATCTTCATACCTGTCTGTCTAGTGCCTAATGGACTTTGATTCGATCATCTCTTGCAGTTGAAAAAAAAAATATATTAGTATACCATTCTTAAGTGTAGTATGTGATAACATTTTCAATATGAATTTATTAAAAATGTTTTATATAACAGTCTAGTACTTATAAAACTTCTTCAACATGAGTGCATGAGGAAAGGCAAATTTGTTTTTCTTCAAAAACAAATTTTTCTCTCATGAGAAAAAAACATTATTTTTGATTATCATTAATTTACTTGATCAGAAGCTGCCTCAGTGGCCTATTGGCTAGCTTGCTTATGGATACCTAATGAAAAAACAAAAATAAAGGTTATGTAAATAAAACCAAAATTGATCCAGGACCAAAATATCAAAAAACCAAAATACCAGGATATTTACAACCTGATATTCATATTTACAAAGGTACTTGATTATTAGTTTAAAGGTTTTTTTTTTTATAGGGGCCAACTACTTAAGACATTATTGTCAAGTACCGTATATAGTGTTATTAATGCGTAACTTTTTATGTCATAATATAATAAATTTGTCTATTTATATTTCAAAAGTTTATTTAATAAATAAGTATTTACGCCTCCACAAATTTTTTATTATTTTCACAAAAAACGCCATCTTTTATATTCATCTTCAAGGCTAGCCGAAATGTTAAAACATGCGATAAAGGTCATACTGAAACGTACCATACATCGAAATAAAGAAGAGAGAAAACTAAGAAAACATTTATGGAGAGGTACGTAGTTTCATTTCGTAATTTATTCTAAACTTTTAACTAATTTCTCAATGTCGGGTAAGCATAATATATATCAGTCTGATTATATGTAATTACTGACTAATTTGCGTGAATCACAAAGCAGAATTGCTAAACTGAGACACGTTGAATGCAAAAACTAGAAAATAATTAGATGTTTACTTCGAAAGTGCAAACCTATTAGTGCTTGTCATGATGAAAGAACGCGAGAGAGAGGCAGATGAGTTGGCACTGATGATACTAAAAATAATAGTAACTCCATAAAAAATAATATAAAACGTCATTAAAATGAATTGGTAATTAAAATATGTTTTATCCATGGCACTAGCTGCAGCTTGGACTTTAGAGGGTTATAATATTAAATGTTCTCAAGCCTCCTAATATTATTATTCATCTATATCTATTATTCTAATATTATTATAATATCAATTATTATTTGAATTGAAACAGAAAATCGTTAAAATAAGAGTTGATATTTTGCATGTTAGATTTATTTATTGAGTAAAAGAACGTCTCCGTGACGTTTAATAATGTGTATAGTATGTTGGGGGTGAAATGAACTGATAAATTCTGAAAAACCTAAAATCAGATTAATAACAATTTGTTTAAAAATATTTATATAAAACATCTTTAACCCGATTGCTACCTATAGTAACGACTGACCTGTCAGATAAACTGCTACAGAATGTTTAAGCAAATAAACATGGTTTAATAAAACTCATGAGTCCATAGAGACACATTAGTAACATCATCAAGACACGTAATTGTCTCATACTTAATAATAATTGATATGGAAAACTCAACTACCATTTTCTTTTAATATCCTGTTTAATCATGAAATATGTAGTTTTACATAAAAGTTCCACTTAGATGCTAATCTAAATATTTGAGTCATGTATTAATTAAATAGTAGAGAATTTAAATACCTATGAACAGAAAATTCCAAGGAAACAATTTATTTTATGAAACATACCAACTGATTTAAGCATTTAGTCAGTATAAATATGACAAATACCAACTGATTTAAGCATTTATTCAGTATAAATATGACAAATACCAACTGATTTAAGCATTTATTCAGTATAAATATGACAAATACCAACTGATTTAAGCATTTATTCAGTATACATATACAGTATGACATATACCAACATTATCTACTTTCAATCTACGAATCAAACATTTCGCTCCGTAACAGTAATTTTTTTTTTTTTCGAAACCTACCACTGTTTCTAGTGAGTGTGATCCGGGCATAGCGAGTCTAAGGTTCCATCAAAACAAATTAAATTTCACTTGGAGGTCCCTTTAGATATGGTGGTGAGATGAAAATTATAGCGAACCCCGCCCATCGTGATCAGGTATCATATCATTAATACAAATATATAATTATTAAAAATAAATATTTTTTTATTATATTGATTAGGGTACTAAAATAAAGATTTCGCTACCCTGAATAATAATACTAATAATATAAGTTATAAGACAATCACAGAACGTCATTAAAAAACTTTTCCGAGCCGTAGTGTGATGGAACGTTTTTGACCTTTTTTTTTTTTTGCGCTACTAAAACGTCCCTAAAACAGGAGTGGTCAAGGCTTCGGTTTAAAGTAGTTTTTGTGGGCAATACAATCCCCCAGCAGGTTGATCTTCAGACCAATTTAAAAAAAAAGTTATACCTTCATTAATTTTTCTCCTCATTAAAATTACCATTAAATTATCAATTATTTCAAAGAAGAAACCAGCTGCCGGTGAGTAATTTAATAACTCGACGAGCCTCAATCGTGAGCGGTTGAATCACGTAGCCATAAATAAATAGAAAAAGCATAACCTTTTTGGCTCCCACGGCTTGTCGATTGGTCTTATCTAAAGTTTGTCAAATATCACAACGTAATTACGTTATAAGCAATAAGAGCGTTAATGCTCTAAGCGATTCGGGGTGTCTCGCCCTTTCCCATTGGCTTGTGAATCGGCAGGTCACAATCCAGTACAGCTTGTGCTTTCGTTCCCACCGCCTGTTTAATTTTTTAGAAGTAAATTATATCTAGTTCAAAATGGAGTACAATAATGAAGCTGTAATGGAGTTTTTGGATTTGTACGAGAGAGGATCTGTTATCCACAACATCAAGAACTTAAAAGATATGAACCAAGTGTATGATTCTTGGAAACGTATTAAAATAATACTGGAATGTTAAAAAAATCTTAAAAGGAATAAAAAACGTGTGATGGCTACTCCTGACGCCTTTTGTATTCACTAATAACAAATTTTCTTAAAATTAATAACAAACCCATTGAAAGGCCACAGACTGAACCCGTTGAACTAGGTCGGTTACAAAAAAACGTCTGGGAATGTGGCGTTGTTTCATCTAAACCCCTTCTTGATTAACATATATTACGTTCAAAATGGCGAGGCCACAGGCCCTTGGATTTATTAGTAATAAAAATGAATTTACTATGCTTTTAGGTGGGGATAGCACCCATGAGTGCTAGTATCTACAGCAAAAAGGATGAGCTAGCATGTCTGGAGGGACTAGTCTAAGTTACTGAGCTTACGATGGAAAACAAACACACAAGATGCAAACAAACATTCAATATATACCATACTTACAATGTTACTGTGTTTGTTTCAAACAAGATAAGATTAATTAAATATTTTTTACTTAAGAAAAGCACCCCCCGTTGCTGTCAAGGCCATGTTGAGGTGCTCTCAATAGCAGAATAAAGTTTGAGTGAGTATCTTACAGTCATGAACCGCTGATAAATTATTAAAATTTCCTGACTTATGGATATGTGATTTCTCGCGAACAAAACAAACCACACAATTCTATGTAAAACGGTACCTCTAATCGTTATCGTTGGAAGAACAAACCGTAACAACGTGTTGACTTTCACTTACATTCATTCAGCATTTACTACCCTTAATTGGGGGGGGGGAATACCCAATAAAAACAAAAAGGTGATTGTAATAAATTTACTTTTTCAAAACCCATATAAGTAAATTATTGATTACTAATATCATACCACAGTACTCTTTGAATCAGAAACTGTTTGACTGTGTACGTTAGGTGCAGAAATAAATTTTAAAAAAAATGAGTGGAATACTTTGTTAATAACGGTGACCACACATCCGGTTTGTCTTGTTCGTGACTCGATGTCTTAACCGAACTCATTCTCCGTTACTGCCCCACTAAAAAGGCTAACAAGATATGTTCACAATAATTATTCCAACGGTAATGTATCTGTAAAAATTAAGACGAAAGAAACCAGCGAATGCTTACAAATATTCAACTTCTTACATCAACTATGAAATTCGTTTTGGATGTGTGCGGTGGTTGAAGGTCAAGCTTATATTCACGAATAACAATGTCTTGACACAGCGGACCCATAACCTGTATTGACTGCTTAACAGGAAATCCCACCTCACTATACCTCATGTATAAAGTCTATCTGCTCTTATGGACTCGAACTATAGGGATCGCCAAACCCCTCGAACATCAAGCTCGTCCAGTCCTTCCACTCTAAACTCCTAACAACACCACTTAATGCTCATTTTAAGATCACAAATAAAACACATTATAATGACTTTTAAACACACTGTACGCAAGGTCTCATTTCTTCAAAATCCCATCGGAAATTATCTGGACATCCAAATCCAGATAAAACCTTCAGAGATTGGAGCGAAAGTGTCCCCTTAAGCTTTTGTAAATATGTAGTAACTAACAGTTCTGGCTCTGGACCGTATTCTCCTCTCATATACTGAGCGTCTGTGACTCACCAGTGCTCCTACGTAGCGGTGATGCGAATGCTCGAGCTTCCATACCTGGTAAGGGGACAATTATTGGGAGGAAATGTAGGGATCTGTGAACTATGCCTGTAAGTAAACACTTATGAATGATAGAGTAAATGCAATATTGTAAATATGTTATGAATAAGATCAATATTCACAATTATCTATTGCTATTCTAGGGCATATTTTAATTTCCTTTAAATAAATGTTTAAAAAAAGTTAAAACATGAAGGGAGCAAAAAATGCTTCCCTGCTAATCAGGGTCGTATTAAATTTCCTAATAATGGAGTACACTTAAAACTCCCATAGACATTAAGTGAATTTGATCAAGAAGCATTAATTTATATTTCGGAGCTCAACCGATTGCCAGCATGGCCCTTGTTTCTATTGCTTTTCTGCCAAGTTCTACTTTATGAGAGGCTCAATGATGTGTAGAATCGGTTATGGGTAAATATAATTGGTACTTAAAATCTGAATCAGATTATCAGATTTGGCGAAAGGTCAGAGAGAAACAGGTTAGTTAATAATAAATAGATCGTAGACTGATGTTTTTAAATTTAGATTTTGGTTTTTACACTTCAAGATATCACATCTGAAGCACAACATATACTACGTTGAACATACATTCAAAATTTTCTTATCCTGACGGTTCATTGAACTGAAAGTCAGGGAAGAGAAAAACGAACCTGTTTGAAACAGGCCTCGCCAAATAGTGAAGCTCTATGGCAGACGAATATGTATAATTTTTTCGATTCAACAATACGCGTACATTTGATTTATCAACACGCAATGATTACTTCTGCTAGGTTGTAAATTAATGAAGGATCATGCGTGGAAAATTACAAAGGATTACAATGTATGATTAAGTGAAGTGTTTTCGTCAATATAGGAGAACACACACGAAGTGTTCTTCTGTACGTCACACGATCAACACTCACAAGATTAGGTACCTGAATTCTCTCCTAGGGGAAATAAAATCTGAAGCTGTCGTACAACAGTGAATCAAATATATTTTAATAATCATTTCATATTGTAAAACTCATAATAAAAAAAAAATCACTGATAAAACTTCGAGGAGTATGAATTTGTTCATAAATTAACAAAATTGGTCGTTTAGAGTTCCAAAACAGGATGTATAGTTTTAGTTAACTAAATATATCTGTCAATGAGTTCAGACTCTAGAACAGACAGTTATTATGTTTAGAAAAGATAAAGGTTTAAAAACTCCAATTATTGATTAATCCCCTCTCCCTACAAAAAAATACAACAAATCATAGCATACAAGTTAGTTGACTGGCCACAAAACAATTGACGACTTAAAACACTATAAACAAAAATATATTATTCCTCCTATTGTGATATGTACATATCAATAGGATTATTTTAAGTCGAATATCATACATAAATGGGATTTAAATTACATGATAACATGAAATATACGTAACAGTTATACAAGTTATGTTTAGGAGAACAGCAATAAACATAAATGTCATATCGAGTCATAGACAATCTGATTTAAATTAAAAATTCGAATTGACTGAATAAACTCTAAGTTCTAACAGCATAAAGGTTATTGAAATGCTAAATCATTTATTAATATTATATTTTTAATTTCAAGTTTGATTGTTCGTTATTTCTCTGGAGCGGTACCCCAAAAGTATTGTGTTACGTAACAGTGTATTGAGGTCAAAGGAGACCTCTATTACGAGTCAAAATTAAAGTTTATCCTTTCTAAACTCAGTCATCCAATTTTTTTTTATTGATTAATATGTTTCTAATCGTGTATAATATACGAAAAATCAATACTAATACATATAAACAATCGTAGTCAATATAATCAACACTTAATGGGTAGTATCTAAACCACCAAAAACAATAAAGAATCATTGTATTTCTTTTATTATATCATTGTTTCACCATTGTATTTAGTAGTCACAATATACACACGTGTTGCTACCCAACAGCAGTTAATTACAATCGCGTAAACGATCTGTTAAAATAATTGTTTGTACCTACTCTCCTCGGTTTTAATAAATATACCAACAATAAATCTCTGAACATCACCAGATGGCAGATTATAAGCGTTCGAAAGCTCTCGAGTTTGTTATAAAACATTTCAAACATGAAGTTTTAATTTTATTTATTAACGGTCCAAAACCGGCCTTACTCTCTCGTAGAGTTACTCAAATAGCTATATATATTCCGATCAAGGATGACATACTACTTGTTGGCAATGAGCTATATGTTACCTAACATGTAAAGCTGTTAATGTCATTATTATATGATCTCTTAGTTAGCATATTACTGATCTCATTTTCCCAGATCAAAGTGCCATACAAGTGTGAGCCCCTAAGAACCGGTATGCACGGAAATTTAAAACCAGAAATTTTATTAGTTTTTTTTTTAGTGTCGTAATTAAATTACGCCACTGACGTTAAAAAAAAAAAGTATGAAAATTGAAGAAAAACAAATTCCAAGGCAAGTATTAGCATTCACTGGATGTGACTATTAGAATCTAAATAGTGTAATTAGTTTGCCAATAGTTTAATTTAGTACGTAACCAATGGCCTGTCTGAGAGACAAGGCTCCTAAGATAAGCTAAGATTGAGGTTGGATTGCTACTCACAGTCTCTCCTGCACTCAGTATTACCTTAGGTAGAACGCTCTTCGCTGGTGCGCTCACTCGGATCTCTTCGATGTTTCCAGCATTTTCTTCTTTGATCTCTTCCATTTTTCCGTTCTCCCCGTTCTCTTTAGGCACCTTCTCCGCGGCTTCCTCTTTCACCTCCGGCTTCGGACTCGGCGGTAACTCCACTTCTGCTTCTTTGGAGTTGCTCACTACTGGTTCCTTCATCTCTTCGGTAGCTTTGGCCACTTCCTGTGACTCTACGAGCTGATTCTGCTCGCTCGCCGGCGGGTCCTCCTGCGCCACTTCCGTCTTCTTCTTGCCCTTCTTAAACTGCGGCGAGTTCCCTACGACCGACTTGGATGAGACATCCCCTTCATTCCTCCTGTACTTCTTGGGCTGCCTCTTTGCTGCCTCCGTCCTCCCAGGGTCAGACATGACTGCTTACATAAGGTACACTCAGCCCCCCCACCCCAAGTCCCAACCCCCTGTTACGTAATAGCGGGTCCGACAGCGGACGCCACACCACTTAGAACTAACTCTTCTTCTACTTTTATCACACAAATTTCAATTTTGTATTGAAATTGGAGTTGTGAAAGAAGTAATAATTAATAATTTAATTAATCTTATTATGTTTACAATTTTCCCTTAAATACTTCTATTATCTCGATTTTATCTCTGGGTCGTTTTGAAATCAGTTTCTCACATATATTATATATAATTTAAACAGCATATAATAAATTGTTCAAATATTTACATATGAATGGTAAGTAGAGCCGCAAAGTCTCTCAAAAATTATACAGAGAATACTGCTCTTTATAGTTGCTATAATAAAGCGTGTACTTGAAATTCCAACCAGTTATATATAAAACGACATGATTATGTATGTTAATGGGGCGAGGCAAAATTTATGTTACCATAACCATAGATTATTATATACATTTATAAACAAATCAGGTGCTATGAATTAGTCTTTCTTGTATTTTCAGTGGAATTATTCCGATTTATCAGGCGTATTTTGCCGCTATGAGAACTAAAATAAGGTAGATTTTATTTTTTTGAATGCATATATTCTCCTTGTCCTATATCCGATACCTAATTAATTAAAACAGTAAAAAACATTTATAGGGTTTACGGTATACTTTATATAGATGAACTACAAAATAAAATATACTTCATACATACTATTTATAGTACTTTTATTTATTTTATAAACTTAAATACTATTTTATAGTACTAGTATTAGTATGTACATACTATGTATACTCCATAAAACATACTATTTAGACCAACAGACCTACAATTTCAGCTATCGATACATGTGGAACTAGCTCAAACTGGCCGCTTAACATGACGCTTATTTTTCCTCGAATGTTATAAAACTTTATTAATTCTAATATGAGTGGAAAATGTTTTATTTATTTTAAACAGCACTCAAGCAGTACTGCTTGGGTGTGACACTTCAGATATTAGCATGATTGATTATTACAAAGATAATGGCAGCATATATGACGTAGATCTGCAATGCAATTATATCTTTAAGCTGACTATGAACTTTTTCATGCTGGAAATCTTCAATTTTAAAATCAGTTTCTTTTTCAAGATAATTTAAATTTAAAAAACGTATTTTTTGTGTTCTCTTATATGGAATCAGAATAACTAGAGACAACTTAATGGAGCTATCAAGTGCAAAAGCCAGGAAAGCAAAGTTTGGCTGATGAGCCAAAAATCCCTAGCATATTAAAACTCTTTAGCAAGATTTAAAATGTTAAAACTTTTTTTTTAACACAACAGTAATAAAGTACATTTACATAGAGTACATGTTTGTGATGAACGAACCCACCATAGCTAAAAGTGTCTGTAACTTCTCCATGATAGAAGAATCGCATTTTCCAAATTTTTCCAATCCGAAATTTTTCCAAAATGAAAAACACATTTTTTTCAAAGAATTCTTTATAATCTCCAGTTGTTTATTTTAATATTACTTTACGTTTCGCCTATTCAGCACTATGATACAATATTTTTCACATTCATGGTTCTTAATCTTCTAACATTATATAATGAATTGGTCAATTCATTCTTTTACCAATGCGGTATATAGTGTTGGAATAATAAGAACCATGAATGTGAAAAGTATTATATTATGTATAGTTAAAAAATAAAAAAGTTGAGAAAATGTAAAGCCTTCTTTGAAAAATTTACGTCTTATACGTAGTGTTATTACAGGTGTCTGTTGACTTTTTAGAATATTAAAGATATCTTTTTTTTAGATAGAATGTATGTTCTCTTTCACCATTAAATACAACTGTTTATGAACAGGGAAATCGTCAATGACCAAACACACCTAAAAGGTGCATATAGAACTGTTTCGAATTTAAAAAAAATCACTCTCGATATTTCGTTTTCAATTTAAAATAAAAAATATCGTTCACTGAATAAAATTTTACACACACGTATGAGCAAATACAAAAATAAAGGGTTCTCCAAGGAATAAGATAACAATCTTAAGAACACCGATGAAAAAATAAAACGGAATTAACTAAAATTATCAGATAAACATTCCTTTAAAATATAACCAAACCAATTACATAAATATAAAAGAACTTATTCGTTTCTTTATTTACACCATTATTTTTCCAATCGAGATCAGGAAATACTCCCTTATTTGAGCTTCTTTGTTACGTTTGAGGATTCGCTAAAAAAAAATAAAAACAGGAAAAAGACATGTCACCAGTCGTTCGAAGGGAATTTATAACTTGCGGCTTGTCTGAAGATTTATCTGTTTGTTTATTTTTTTATCTCCCTTAGAGATTCCCGTTGGGCGCTGAAATGTTGAAGATTTACAACAAATCGGCAGCATTATCTGTCCATCTCGGAATTGGAACCAAGTTCCTTCAAATTAGGAAACATTAGTGCTAAGTGTTTAAGTATGACAGGCTTCATAAATAAAAGCCCGCAAGTCATAACTTATAGTAATTGTTTTTTCAATTAAACCCAAAAATTACAGGGTATTTTATTACATTATATACTACAGGGTATACAATAAAGGGTATGGTTAGTAATTGTATTGTCATTATCTAAGGAGGGAGGGAAGGGGTTAACCGTTCCTCGAAGCGTGATACTGTCCACGTCACCTCTGCATAAATAACCTTATTACAGTAACTGACCCATGTCAAGTATAGCCTGTATTAGCAACAACTTTATACAGCAGAGGAGTCGGAATAAATTTCTCATAAACTGATTCCGCTGGGCATTCCACATCCTCAATTCGATCACGCAAATATCGATTTTATTTATAATATTACAAAAGAAAGGACGGCCAAGGGTATACATAATTGTACATTTATCAATGATAATTTAGTAAAAAGTTTTGTCCTTATTCGAGAAGAAAAATGCATTCAATACTTTGAATTGTAAGTCTTACTTAAGACTTGTATTGTATGGAAGACTATTGTCTCTTGAATCTAATATGTAATATGTAATATAATATGTATGATTGGTATTGATGTATTTACGATAGGTGAATACATGGTTTTATCTATACCCTCCGATCAGAACTCATGCCCTACAAATAACTATCTCTACAACCACAACCTGGCATCTGGGCTTTTAAATTCCAGTAATTAGTTTGTGATTACTGACCTTTCCAATGTAACAAAGTGAATGCTATAAGAGATCAATGATCCATTCATATGTAAAATAAAATATATTTTCTTTGGAATAAATGATGACCCTTCACCTAAAACTAACGAACGTCGGTTCGCATTCGAATAAACTGAATAAGTCAGGAGCCTTGAACTTTCGCCCCAATTCGTGGCCTGTGTACTACTCGCGAATGATTACTTAATTCGGCCCGAATGTCTGGCCTGAATATACACAATAACAGGCTACACAACATAAGTTTTATGCGCCTGTTCTTATAAAGTTTTTTCTCCATTGGCGTGCCTCGAATGTCGCCGTGCCAGCGGTGTGGATGGTTATTCGTGACCTTCTACACGATACTTCGCGTTTCGTCGAATTTCATTAAATAAACTCAATCCGATAGCAGTAGAGGTGACCCTAACACTCGTTTTATGAACTGGATTTATAATGGATCATTGTATTGCGAAATTATTAGGTTGGTGCGTATGAAATGTCGGATTTTCTTTAAATGTGGACGTTTGTCTCCCTGTTTTTGTTATGCTTTTGTTTTTGACATAACCTGGTTTATAGTCGTACTGTCCATTGCCAGAGTCACATTTTAGCAAAGAAGATTTTCTCAAAAGTGTTCCCTTTTGTAATTTGCTTTGAATTTTGCACCGATATGAATTCAACCGATATTCGTGTAATTTTCTTATATGAGTATAAACTAGGCAATAATGCTGCAAAAGCTGCACGCAATATAAACCAGGCGTTTGGGGAGAATACTGTGAACGATCGAAAAGTGCAGCGTTGGTTTGAAAAATTTCGGTCTGGTGATTTGGCCTGCAAAATGAACCGCGTTGAAGACCCGAAACGTCTGTGAAAAATGATGCACTGAAAGTATTGGTGGAAACGAATCCAACTGTTTCTTCAAGGGAACTTGCTGCCAGAATGGATGTTTACCATACAACAATATTGCGACATCTTTCTGAAATTGGCAAGGTGAAAAAAATGGATAAGTGGATACCGCACGAACTGGATCGCTTGAACGTATGCTCAACCCTTTTTTTATGTTTTGTTTTTTTATTGGTTTTACGGGCTAAACAGTACGAAAACGAAGACAGTCTGAAAAATGCCATATCAGAGTTCATTGATTCTAAAGATCAGAATTTCTTCAAGACAGGCATCTATGCATTAAAATCTCGTTGGGGAAAGTGTATTGAAGTAAATGGAGCATATTTTGATTAAATAAACAGCTTTTGGAAAAAGATATGCAGTTTAATATATATCCACTTAAGAATCCGACATTTCATTCGCACCACCCTAATAGTATAGTTAGGTACTCAGGTCGATGGGAATCTTAAAAATGTATTTCCATAAAAAAAACCATTCTGATAGTTCAACATAAAAACCAGCACTTGTTCCCAGGGTATTTAAAAAGAGAGACATGAAATCAATACAATAGTATACATTTCAAAACGAGAAAAAAAAAAATGTTTTGGGGGTGAGGAACAAAACCGTTTTGGAGACTTGAGTATCATTAGTTTTTGAGCTCTTATTACAGATTTTGAAATGTTTAGATTAATGCTTTTGGTGTTAAACCCATTCAAATAACGTGCGTAAACTGCTCACATGAAAAAAAAAAAAAAAAGCTGTGGATTAAAGGTTTTTACATTAATTCCTGATAGAACCTAATTTATGAAGGTACTGATTTTATAATATATTACATGTTTTCCTTGTAGGATAACGGCATAGAACAAACAAATAAAAACATTATTTATGTGTCCTAAAACCTCCTAAATCAGTGTGCCTATACTCGTATTTATATATGAATATCATATATGCCTAGAATTAATCTTATAAAAAAATCTTAGGGGTTCATGAGCATTGAATTCTCCCCATTTAATATTATTGATGTGTGAACACCTTAACGCCTGGTGCCAAGGACGTGTAATTTTGACTACACATAGTTTTCTGTAAGCATTAACGCGTATACGCGAAATTAACGTTTTCACGTCAAGATTTAAGATAATTACATAGAATTTAAGATAAAAATAATCTTACAATACAAAAGCTAGTTGGAACACAAAATCCGCTCTTTTAGTCAAGAATTACCCACAGCTACAAACGTAAGCATTTGATTATCGGTTGCCCATTACGAGAATAATTTAAAGAAGGATCAAATATCAGTTTTATTTATCAACTATTTTCCTCATAATATATCCTTATAAAAAATAGCCCTTATATGAAATATATATTGGTTCAAGATAAATCTTTGTTTATAGACATATCGTTCATATGGATGGAAGAACAGTGCCACAATGTGAAAATATTTCTTTTATACATATATATAGTTCTTTGAGATAAAATGTCACGGCTGAAGAGCAATCGTGGCGGTCTTGCGATAAACTTCAAACGTTCTCTTGTAAAATTCCACATTTGAGGCACTTGTCTTCCAAATCATCGATATGTAGAACAACTCTGTTGAATGAAACATAAGTTTATTTCACGAGTTGTGCCGCTTCCCGCACCCCCTCCAAGGTTAAAAGAATTAAATAAAAATTATATGCTTAACTAAGGAATTAAAGTATAACATTAAAAATTAAAAATAAACAACAGTTACATAAAAGAAATGAAAAACTCGAGGTCGTATCGTATCTCATGTTACGAGAGTGGATAGAGTTTAAATAAAATAGTTCGAATGAATGAGTTGGATTGAAATCCCACAGTAAAGAAACGATCCAAGGAAATATTGACGTTGATCAGGCGGCAGAAACCAGCCCAACAGCTCTTATAGGCGCGAAAAATCTCCGGATCGTGAGGACAAAAGTCAGTTTATCCTGGCGTTTTGGATGACCCCACGAATATCCCCCAAACCACTCGAGCGAAGTCATAGTGAGTAACGAACGATTAAAGAGGATACAAAGAGCAGAAGGTGGCAGGAGTGGTTGAAGACATTGGTAGAGTTAAGGCGACCCAGAAAATACTGTCGAGGTTTTAACTGACTGGAAGTATTGGATAGGATGGGCGTTGAATGGGAAGATTGGAGCCGATCGTAATTGTCTCAGTTTATCCTGTGTTGTCCAAACCCTGATTCTATCTAGGTAGTCTTGAATCGTACGAGAAGCTCCTTGAAGTTTTGCGGGTGAGAGATGATAAGCATGCTTTATCATCAGGATCGTACAGCTCATTCATCAACTTAAATACAAAACAGAGAAGTTGGAGGTGATCCTATTTGTATGGAACTATGCGAGAGTGGTCCGACACAAAGTACTCCCTTCTCCATTTCCCTTCCCACTTAGCCCATAGCCTTTTAGACCCTAGATGGGCTTCCTTTGATCCTTCTTTTGAGTCCCACAAAACCTGTGTAGTTGAACTCCATTCCGGGAATATTCGTCACTTCCCATCGTTTACTATACTCTGTTTGCTTTTAAAGGGGCTATCGGAAAATCGTTGGCTGGTTTTTCACAGATTTTACATCGTTTGTAGGTCTATATTTTGTAACATATATTAATTTTGTAACAAGGGGATATGAAACAAGCTAAAAAAAAAAATTTTTGTTTGCAATCACCTCAATTGTCACAATTAATACTTAAAGGGGCTAGTGGATTAAGGAGACAATCGTTGAATTTTCGTCATCACTGATGGTGTTAAAAGCTACTCATCGTGTCTCTTCGTGCCAGTCTCTGAAAACGTCCAATGACTCAAAATTCAGGCGATAAAACTGTTCTGTAGCACTATAAGAACCATGAAAAACTTTTTCTCAATTTCAAGTGATCGTAACATATCACCTTTGTGCACTAGCCCCTTCCGTCCATAATTTTATTTATGCACCATATTTTCTTTTTTTTAGTTTTATCTGCCCTCAAATTTAATTTATCCATTCACTGTTCCTTTCATAATGATAATTATTATGTAAAGCTATTCAGTTTTATTCTTCAATGTATTCTATATAGAGTAATACTAAAATAGGATAATCACAAGAGATAAATTACCTTATGTTATAAATTTAGATATTTATAATTTATTATTAGAGGACTAAGTTCCAGAACAATTTCTTTTTTTTTTTCATTTCATTCCGCAAATCAGCGATTGCACCGTTCGCGTAGGTCGTAGATTCTGATTTCTGAATGGTCCAGGGTATCAAACTGAACCTATAGCAGTTATTTCATCAATATATAGGATCGGAAGTCAGTAGTGTTTTTAGGAAAGATTGATTGGGTGCGAAAACTCGATTGGAAAGTGTACAGAACTTGGGTAATTTTTGTTGGACTATTCGTTCTAAGGATTTTCACAAATTGAAAAAAAAAAAAAAAGAAAACAAGACTATATAATTAATATAATAAAAGCACTTATAAATGGTTGACAGATAAGGAAGGAACGGAGTCATTTTCTGTGCATATATTCCAAGGTGGACTATGCCGTCACATAATATGTTTATTTATTTTCATTTTGTATTCGTATCCTACTGTAGTGGGTTTCTAATTTAGCCTCTGCGGAATTCTCAGTAAAAAAAGTAATAAAAAAGAAAGGGTCATAAACTTCCAAATAGTCAGTTTTTTAGCTCAGATTCTCCAAACGAAGCGTAAACATTGCTTTTTTTTTGTTTCATAGAAAAAACTCTATCGTTATATAAGATTCTCACAAGGAAGCTCGGAGGCACGATGTTCTAGCCGGAAGGCAAAAAACCAATTTCAATTATTAAATATATAGCGCTATAATATATTGGGCTATTAAGCGTTAATGGAAGCGTAAATTTCAAACGAAATGAAGCGGTTGAATGCCTGCAGATCTTCAGATCAATATTTAAAGCCACTAACTCTAGTGAACTCTCATTAAAAGTCTTAAATAACAATGGACCCGATCTCTTGTTCGAGCCTGTATGCTGAAAAAAAAGTTGTTAGATCCCCTTGTCTATGACTCTTTGGGTCTATTATAGCAAATAGTATCTCCAAAGATAAATTATTAACATCTGCACAAATTTGACAGATTATCATAATAAACGCAAAAGACAACGTTCAATCCGGACGACAGAGATCCCTTCTTCATCACTACAAGAGAGTACTTTCTTATTTTTCAAACTATCGGCAGCTGAATAAAAAAAAAAATGAGTTATGACCAAGTAGTCTATCAATAATACCTCGACTCCAAATAAGCTCTTAGAACGTTGCAAAATGCAAACAGATACGAAATTCCTACAAAAACCGAGGTGCTCTAGAGACAGAAGACTCCACTGGCTCGAATACCATACAACATATAAAGTTCTCAAAAGTCAACAGATGGTGCAAACTATATGCAACATTGCTGGATTACAGATCAAAACTAACGTTATTCGCGAAATTCACAACCATACAAGTCATGTCATTCAAACCTGTTGTATGAAGTAAGTCAAATCGTCCAATTACAGAACCTTCCCTAAGAAAATCCTTCGAAAAAAAAATTGCCCCTTTCTATGTTTCTAATGACGCTCTTCATTCTAATATACGAATCCAATTTTTTAAACAACTTTTGGCCAAACAAACACCTTCATTCATCCATTATTTCTTTATCGTATACAATTTAAACCAACTCGGCAGCAATCATATAAAAAAAAATTATCCGAAACACCTATTGTCACCACCTGGGTAGCCTTCAGCTCTTAACAGAATACTTCTTCCTCCTTGTATCTTAATAGTCTACTAAGTTCTTCATCTTAAAATTAAATCATTTTTTGGTCAGATTTTTCTATATTTCATTTTACCTTGGCTCATTCGTACTAAAATTCAAAATTGAAATACGATTACTACGTAAAAGGAAAACCCCACTTATTTATATGTAGGAAAACAGAAACACTAAAAAAACAAAGAGACCAATTTACACGAGTCCTTAAAAATAAAATGAATGTCTTCATGTAGAATCTTTTACCTAGTTGGCACCAAAATATTGTTGTTACGTTTATAATTTTCAAAAAACCACTTAGAGGTTTATTTTACTATGTAATATTTAAAGTCAATGCCAGCGGTATCGTTTAATCGGAGAATCGTAAAGCGCCTAGGTGAGCTATAGGGCATCTTCAGTTTAAGGAAGTTGCTAGTTCAGGCCACACTCCATGCACAGGTCAATAGAGGCATCACAAACCTTGTATAAATTATTACTTTGCATTTTATTGGCAGTCCTGACCTTCAGCTGTCTACTACTGGGTGAGAGACTACATTAACACAACGCCAAATTAGATCATAATTCATTGACAAACGTAAGAATGTAACGATAACGATAAAGTGTGTTATAAATGAGTAGCTAGCTGTTAACTTAAAACACCGGCTTAGTAATTGTTGGATCTAAAATAATTATAAATATATATATATATATAAAAGTTAAGATCCGGACAGCACCAATAAACAGCCTTAATCCCCAATTATCGGGAGGTAAACATCCCGATTGTATACATAGCGGATTAACTCCGTGAATAAAGCATTCTTGTGACAACTATCTAACGTGTTCTTATTATATACCTTTTTCTTTATTTTTGGATTTTAGAACTCATAAACATTAACTTATATAATACATATATATATGTATACGTATATAGGCATACAAGTTATACATTATAACTTTTACTTCCTAATATTTACAATTCCTAGCAGGTAGGACATTAAGCAAGTATATCTTATAAGAAATTCTTGTTACTAAGACCTTGTAAAAATCTCACAATCATTCACATACAACTACTTAATTCTAATTTACATAACTTCTTATGTGTTATTCTAAGCTAATACATTCAATAAACCCTTGTTCTGAGCCAGTAAACTGCAACAACGAGGGCAGCTAACATCATCACAGTAAAAGCTCTGACAAAGAATGACTCGCCTTTAGTCACTCACAATACCGTCTCTGCTTGACTTCTGCTGACATTGTCATTTGATTCATCGCCATTGAATTACGACAGCCAAGTACTTTTTAATCAATTTTAAAATTCAATAAAGTCTCATTACTGAATTTACTATGCCTTAAAACTACACTGCTACACTTGATTTTTAAACAACGCCACTACAAAGTATTTTGTTTTTATATTCCATGGGTAATGAACTCGAGATGATTTGAAATTTTTTTATCGCGAGTGCCATTAAGAACGATTTCATCCATTGTACTTGCAGTAACAGTACTTTTATCCCTTGCTTATTTGTTAGAATATGCTGGGAACATAGTGAGACCTTTTTTATTCGCACTAACGTAGTACTAACAGGCAAAATACGATTATTTGTAACCGACTCCCTTCGGTAAGTCAATCAGTGATAGTCGATATCCAAAGGTTCGACGAAAAAAATGAGAAGCCAACCGGGACTATTAATCAGAAGAGTTAAAGCCTCATTTCGACGAGACTTAAGTTACACGCAGACTCTAACGATCTGAGATCTGAGAAGGGAGGATATGACTCTAGGCGCTTACCCTCAGGTCAACGGTGGTTTGGAATCGATTCCACATGACATGATCTGAAAATTATGTCGAAGAAATACATCAATTTATAAAAAGGTTTTATAGAGTTGGCAATATTCATCTATTTCCAAAGCGTTTTATGATAGATATTAATAATACTTTTTCAGAAAAAAAACTCTTCATGAAAAGTCATGAAGAGGGCCGACTTAAGGTTGGCGCCAGGTTACTTTTTTTTTATCCATATTCATTGTAAATCCTCATGATGCTTTACTAACCCCCCCCCAGATGAAAAAATCATAGGACGAGTCTGGTATCGAACCCACTATGCCTCCCCTCCGCAGCTAGAAATCAGCATACTAGCCACTACCCTACAGGGACGGTCGTAATAATGTCATATCTAAGTTATAAAATAAAATCATGCAAAAATAAATTATTTCAAAATGGGGGAACATGGACTCCCCGATCGGGAGGAACATGGACCACGCGCTAAGTATACAACGTTTTCTGACATTATGATTAAAAATACATATTTATTGAAAAAATTAAAAAACAGTAAATGGACAGCCTGTAGTTAAAGTGATATTAAAGTTAGGTTCGGGCGAGTACAGTAATCTAGAGTTGAGTAGCACAGTCATAATATCGTGACTAAAAAGGAATCATAAAATTTTAATTGGTCATAAAGTGGGAGAAGCACGGTGGAGAGAAGCTACCGACCTCAGCTTAGTCATATTCAAGGTAGAGAGGCGAGCAAATTTAACCCCGACAACTCTATTTAGGTTCACTATCCGGTTAACTATTCAAGGTTTTTTATGTGTTCGCATTCAAGGTAGAAACCGGCCTTTTCTTCTTCATTTTGAGAGCGACTCGTTTCAACTTACTCACTGTCCATCAATTTGATGACAATGGATTTGATGATTGACTGTCTGGGGATTTGAGCCCAGAATATATCATGAAACAGTTACGCCCATCATTCAACCCTATGAGAGCACTTATAATTCATTGGTACCTGTAAGCTTCAAACCCCGTCAAGTCTGCCCGCCTAGTATTTCACTTTCGCCAAAAACTAATGGGCAGTCATCCCAATTCATGTATCAAAAGCATATTCACAATTGTCTGTAGTATAAACTACGAGTCGATACAAGAGCCATTAGAATACAGTGTTTTTTTCTTTACGCAGACAAAAATATGTTTGCATCAGTTATAAACTGAATCGTACTTTAGGAAATAAACGACATTTAAAATGTTCCTAGAGCTCAGGAGTTACAGCATAGGTTTCTTACAAAATTTAATAAATAAATAATCGATAAAAATAACAAATACTTATTCGTAACCATATGTTTCTTTATGTGTTGAATCATCTCGGTGAAAACAAAAAATTTTGACAAAAAAATATGTGCAGTTTTCTTGGTTTCTCCGTTAATGTGCCCTTAACCGCGAGTAAAAATTATAAGTTCAAAACTTAATAAGCTTCTTGAAAATATTTAAAGTCAGCGATACAGCCCTTAATTTAAATTTTTTTGTCAACACTTCCTTTTGTAGTACATAAACAATAACTACACAATTCAAATTTCGGATACATTCGATTATTTTTTTTTTCTGAACGCTATGGTAAAGCACATTTACATACGTGCATGCGAAAGACAATCGTCCCATAATTGAGCGAAAGTACAGCCTCTACCATCTAGCTTTGCCATAAGTGTATATTCAATTCACTCGTGAAACTTTGACCTTTATACTGGTGAAAATTTATAAAATCATTCCAACGTTTTTGAGGTCCTCTCCCTCTAATCGCTTACCATCAAGCTTGGTTAGTGCGTATGGTCTCGCAGGATCACCGATAAGCTTAACCTTGAAATTTTTTTTTAGGATTTATAAACTGGATTATCTCCCTTTATATATATATACATATTTAAACATAATATAAAGGTTATTTAGTTCCCTTGAGGTGTCTCCCTTTCCGAACGCAGAAAAAATCATTCGATAAACCGATTTAATGGAACCGTTTCCTTCTCTCCACTGGTGAAGAACGATTTTTGTTCTTCGCTTGCAATACTTTTATTTTTCCTGCTATGAGTCCTATAGATTGTGTGGGACAATTTGGAGATAAATTTAAAACGGGTTCTGAACTGTGACCAGAGAAAACGGCCTTTATTTTCACATATGATCTATTTCCATACTACTCGCTATTTTAACCAACATTAATAAACATAAAAAAAAAATACATCAATGCAATCTAAATAAATTATTAATAAGGATGCGTATTAATATTGTTTGGGGTGAAACCACTTTTGCTCTCAACGATTCATAAATAACTCACTCCACTTCATGCATTGATAAAAAAAATATTTAAATTGTTGATTGATGCAATGCTGTTTTCGATGAGCGAATAAATAATTTTACCAAAAAAAACAAAATCCGAGGAGAAATGCCATAAAAAATTATTATTATTTAATTCACTGGTAATACAGCAGATACACATTCAAACAATAATATCCATAATGAAGCACAGCGTTTTTTTTCTACTGGTTAAAATTTTTACACGGAGGAAGCAATGAAAAAATAAAATATGACTGATGAATAGCAGTGGTAACAATAATCATTATTTTCTGTTTGTTAATAATACAAGAAAATTAACTATGAAAAATGTAATTTATTCGAATAAAACTTACTGACTGAAATTTAACCGGGCTATAAAGTTCTGTATTCAATGTGAATTAATCTTAAAAAGGTTTTTTTTTTTTTTGGTCAATAATCTAGCTTTGGAACTAAATATTTTATGCATGAAATATAGTAAAAATTAATTTAGAAACCTTTACGTTGAAAATAAAACAAAATTTAAACTAAAAATTAATTATGTAATAATGTAATACACGGTTTCAGGAGAAAGCGATTTACAACTCGTGTAGTTTAGCAAATCAAATTTATGCGTTTTTGGTCAAATAAAATTGTTGTATACTTCTTCCAGGTCATGAGGCTGATGAAACCTACACAAATATTTTCTAGTGGCTCGGCGGAGAATGTAATTTGCTTAAATATTTAACGAATACCGGTTTAGTGAAAAACAAAAAAAAATCGGGACACATCCAAGGCTCTGTTTCACGTCAGAGAGAAAGTTTTGATTAATTGTAAACTTATATTGTTTGCGGAATACCAAGTCGTTTAATCGGAAATCTATTAGGTTCATTCCATCATAAAGGTCCATTTCAACTTCATTTATTTTTATTCATGTGAAGTCCTTGGAAAATTATGAATAAATTCATGAATGTTCTACGTTCAACAGAATGCACCGTTCCTCATGAAATTGGAGCAGCTCACGATCATTGTGGAGGAAATCTGTAAATGTAAATATAAAAATATGAATATAAATAGTAGTTTTCAATGCGGTAATGCGGGTGTGCAAGATTGGAGAATTTATTATTCAGACGATAAAGAACAGGACAAAGCAAAAATTATTAAATCAGCCCATACTCTTAGAGAAAAATAAATAAATTCACAGTAACAAAATTAAACTCGGGGCCTTCAATCATTCCTTCATCCCCTTGAAATGTTTTTGGGCGAATGAACCAATTGGATCACATAAGTTTTATCAATTTTTGAAACTGTATTTTTTTCTTTTTTAAAAATTTAAATGGCGACATTAAGAACATAAGAAGTGTTCGTGTCTGTCTGAGAGGTTCTACTAGCAGACAGGTTATTAAAATTACAAAGTAAAATATTTTTCAAATCCACTTTAATATTTATATGAGTGAATCATATAACAAAAAAAGTTTTTTCTCACCTTCAGGTGCAAGAATAAACAGATTTTTGCGTGAAAACACCCTTCGGCAAACAATTTAAAGCTCCTTTTCTTCGACTAAACTTGGGATTTAGTGTCATCGGTAATTTCACAGATCAGCTACGGATAATGACAGTAATGTCGATCATTTTAGACTTTTTATTTTTCACAAAACCTCACCCCTCCACCATGGCTTAAAGGGCGCATGGTGTGTCACTATTCATATGAACGACTCCAAAAACTATGGAAAATATCAGTCGTTTTTAAAAATTTGTACATTGTGCCCCACGCTAGAAGCACTAAGAGTGTCTTGTTCTCTCAGTATTTTTCCCGCGGATATGCGTACCAAATTTGGTGTTAATTGCTCCCATAGGCCTTCCTCAGTTCCAATCACAAGCATCCAATCATATATCGATAGAGAATTTTCTATTTTGTTCATTTTTATCACACATCAATAAATTTATTGTTTACAATTTCAAAATGTATTTAAATGTTGCGATTGGAATGTGGAGTACATATTGCCAATACTATCGTTTGAGCAATGTTCTTTGATGATATGTGTGCAACTGGTACATGGATCTTTTTACCAGCCATCGTTTCGTCTGAGAACCCTCATCCCTAGAATTAGAAAAATCTGAACATAAAAATCGAAAAATGTTCTGATAAATTGTTATAAAAAGGTTATGTAACGTAGCCACCTTACGTAACAGGCCTAGCGGTCTCCATTGGAAACCTCTCGCTTATGCGCACGCATTCGTCTCATACATTTTCAATCGAATGATGAGAAATTTAATTAATTGAAAAAATTAATGTTTTTAGTATTTTTATTTACGGATGGTTAGCACTTGTGAAGTCCTGAAGATGGCTGAATTTTCTCGAGACTTTGACATTACAAATATATTGCAAAGAGCTTAAAGGCTTAATTTTAATCATCCAATGAAATGAAAAAAATAAATTTGGAGTGATCCGTATGAAAATAACAACAGATCAAGGTTTCTCACGAAATATTAGTAATTGTTTCAAATTTTGAACACAGATTTATATTTTCTCGTATGTAACAATATAGTTATTACGACTATGAGCTGGAAGGAACATTTTTAATGTCATCCCTGAACATCTTGTCATAAAATGAAACATCAGAAGATGACTGCCCAATGTGGAATTTTAAAGGATATTTAAGGGTGGTTTCCTATATCCTTGAGAGACATACCTCAGGCATCTCCAAACTTCAGACCCATTCAAGTGAAGCTGTTTTTTATATACAGACAGGTTCGATTGCAACATTGCGCGTAACCGTTGTGATTCATAGCATTTTCTCAAAAAGTGTCACACCCACTGCACTGAATATTTTAAACGACCTGCATCAATTTCTCTGTAAAAAAAATTATGCCTCCGCAAAGACAATAAATAACCAATGTTATAATATCGATAACTTGGCGATGAAGGCTACATCACCTGGATCCATCAAAATTATTTCCGGCTGCTGATATTAAAGATACATCCTTTTAAAAATATTAACGGTATAATTTATCGACTCGATGATTGCATAACAAAGAGGATATTTTCATCCTCCTTCGATCAATCCCTCGCAAAAAGAGTAAAATCCCTTGTCCATTCCCTAAACCGAAATGAAATTGTTTACACGATCGGAATTATAAACAAATTATGAACTGTATGCAAATGTAACTCTGAATTAATTATACACATTTAAACGGTTGTATCGCAGATTATATTAATAATATTGGATCATGGAAAAGGAATGCAGTTTAATTAATAACAACTAGTAGTTCCGAGAATCATTTGCCTTGCCATTTTTCACCAAGTAGACCAAAGATTTTTTTATTTTCGATGGCGACCAAAATTTGTTTAAATTATAAAATCAATTAATTTTTAGGAAATATGTTTAATCAAAATTGAGGATAAAGAAAGTAATGAAACCAAATCGAGGAGTGTCCAGGGTTAGGACAGGTTTTTTTTTTTCAAACTAAGATTAAATTATTTTGATATACCAGGTAGTACTTTTTACAAAAGATATTATTTTGATTGAAATCTGCTTACATGAATTGTGAGCCATACGTGTATTAGCGAAATTAATGCCGTAGAATGTGAAGAAATGATATCTTGATATATAGGTGTTAATTAGTATCAGTCAATTTCTAAATAACTTGTTATACTATTAAGAATAAAGGGTATAGACTATACGCGCGCTAGTTTGAGGAGTAATTTTGCAACATAAAATTAATAATACAGAAAAAACAAAACAAGTTAGTTAGCTAATGTAAAATTAATTCGCTTAATTTAAACATCTGAGGATCTATTGTAATCTCCTACCAGTAGTATAATTGGACGGAAGGAGCGGAAAGCGAATAGGATAAAACGTTTCTGAAAACAACTTTAAAATACACTCTAATTTCTAATTGCTAATGAGAGAACATTTACGTTGTTTGGAGATTTCCCCCTCAGCTCTGAACTGAAATCGGCCTACAAAACCGAATGACAAGGGTAAAAACATACAAAAAATAAATAACGGGTAATCATTTAGTACGGGTCTAGGGGTGATCAAAGAAACCCGTGGAAACAATAAATACAATTATTCGGCGAATGACACCAGAAAGCTAAATCAAGCTCGTTACAGTATATATGGCCTAAGCACAGACGAGTGAATGAAATCAGAGGATATTCTTTCGGTATCGGTAATTAAATGAATGAAACTAATGAGTTCATTTCGATTTTGAAATTGACGAAATCGATTTATTGGGATTGGATCTGATATTTAGTTTATGCTCCAATTAGTTTTCCATTCCCAGCAAAAATAATCTATGCATATGGATTCTCTTTCCTTAAGATCAGTATCTGGTGATATTTATGCGCTCGTTTAATAATTGGGTGTTACACATTTTTTATATTCCTTTACCTTTTTAAAAAATAAATACTTTAAACTTTTTTCATCTCATTAGCTCCTCGTAGGTCTTTTTGAGTCTCTTAGAGGTATGAAATCATACAAGGAGGTTTCATCTGATAATTGTGCAACGACCTACTTCATAAAAGACGATTAAATAATTATTTGATGAAAATGAACAAAAAATAAATATTTTTTTATCAAAATCCATTAGATATCGATCCAAGTATCGATGAACCTGATTATTAATACGTAACTTGCACTTCGTTCTGTGTTTATAACAACATATGTTCATACAAATTTACCACATCTAGGCATAAAATGATTTTACCTATCTTTTACATTGAGGTTTGATGCTTCTAGACAGTTTAATTGATATTCATCCCCTGATTCTAAAAATAAAACCGGTAAATAATAAGTTTCTCTAATTAGCTGATTACTTCGTAAAAAAATAAGAAAATGAACTGTATACGTTAAAATCGTGATTAGAAAAAAATATTTTCAGGCGGATGGTCAAGCAGTTCAAACCGTAATTCATGGATTTTCGCCATGGCAACCACTGAGGTGTAAGACGGTCAGTTGTCTTGGTGAAAAAGGATTTTCTTTTTCTGCAAATGTGTCCGTTTTTCCGCAAGTTCTGCCTTCAGCTTGTCAAGTAATATTGCGTAGTATGCTCCTGTAATGGTTTTTCCTTTTTGAAGATAATCGATTAAAATAACTCCATGACTATCCCAAAAAACAGTTGCCATCACTTTCCCAGCCGAAAAAAACAGTTTTTGCTTTTTTTGGAGCCGGTTCCCCCTTTGCAGTCCACTGTTTGGACTGTATTTTTGTTTCGGGCGTATAATGGTGTATCCAAGTTTCATCCACAGTAATTAATCGGCGCCAAAACTCGGATTTATTGCGCCTAAACTGCGCCAACAGAGCGTTGGAAATGTTCATTCGAACACGTTTTTGGTCTAACGTGAGCAAACGCGGCACCCAACGCGCGGACAGCTTTCTCATCTCTAAATATTGATTTAATATGTGACAAACACGTTCTTTTGACATGTTCATAACCTCTGCTATCTCTCTCACTTTAATTCGGTGGTCGTCTAGCACATTTGGTGAACTTTGGCGATGTTTCCGTCGGTAGTTGCAGTTTTTGGACGTCCCGAACGTTCATCGTCTCCCAAGCTCTTACGACCACGTTTAAATTCAGCTGCCCAAAATTTCACTGTGGTAAATGATGGTGCAGAGTCCCCATACACAGAATCCAACTCATCTGTGATTTGCGTAGGCGTATTGCCTTTCAAAAACAAATATTTAATGACAGCTCGATACTCGATTTTGTCCATTTTCATAAAAACACTCACATCGACTCACTCAAACGACTGTTACACAACAACTGCGCGTCCAAAATGGCTGAAACTTTGGTGAGTAACTACCAACAGATGAACAACGAAATTCACTAGCTTTTATTTACGACTGCTGCTATCTTCATGTTGAGGTCGGAAACTTTTCAGCCCACCCTCGTTTTAGCAAATTATAAAAATTTCGCACAAATTATAAATACATAAAGGATGGTCATAATATCAGCGACATTATATAACTAGTAAAAGATATTTCCTTTTTTAATTATGTAAATTACATTACATAACAGTAATAACAAACAGTTCACTTCATGTCACTTTAGAGTTGATACGCCACAGCTGCATACATTTAATTTAAACGAATTAATTAAAACGAACGCTTAATTTAAGTGAAGCTGCCACTTATAGTTATAATTGGCAAGCTTATTTTTTTTAATTCCGACATAATCGCTGATGAATTAAAAACGTCTGAAATCGCGCCTCGCCTATCGTTCACAATTATGAGATTGACATTTAAAAAAAAAAAAATATCGGTGTACAAAAAGAGACTAAAATCACCAAAACCACAGCAATTAACAAATGAATGAACAACTTCTCGAATCGTATCAACGTCGAAGAGCTGTCGATCCTCATAGCTGTTGCACTTAAATATTATATTTCAAAATAGAAAATTATTTGTAAAAAGATCTACACTAACTACCACTGCAGGGGAGTGAATTTTACGTACAGCAAATGTTACATGGTACAGTGGTTGCCGAAACTCCTTCGTGATAAGGAGGAAGTCACAGTTTGGAATCTCAAGATCGACAGTGAATTTATTTCACTTGGACAGAAAAAGAGAGAGGACAGACGTAAACTAACGACACAGGCGAAAAATGTCTGCACAAATGAGGAGCCGTAGCATTTCCCTGTTGTGGCAGGGATTTCAATCTTGTCCTGGTTCAATGAACCGGTTCTACTCCCAGAAATGACACATTTCCGTTTTATTTTACCAAATGCTCCAGTTTTTTTTTTTTAATTAAGCTCAGAAAGAAATTCTCAAGCTAGCCTTAACGAAAATATAAAATATTCAATAAGGTTGGTTGCAGTATAGCACAATTAGGTGTTTTAATGTGATCTCCCCCCTTCGGTTCGTTTCCCGAGTTTTATTCTGTTATAGCTGATTATTTTTACTGGCATTCAACATCAACACATTTCAAATCATTCAAATCTCTGACACGCCCTACTCATTAGCACTGCACAGAACACATTGGCCACGCCTCAGGTTTACGTAAACGTTTTTGTAATTAAATTTCAACAATATAGCTACGATATGTTTGATTTCATATCCTAATCAATACGATAGGAAAACATCAATTCGATTATTAGAAATTAATTAATAAACTATGGGATCATGTTCTATGAAGTTGCAAATATTGTTTATATCGCTGGTTAATGAAATGAAATATTGTCAAAAAAAATTTCATGTCAATAGGTCAAACAAGGTTCTCTAAGGCACGATGACATTTAAACAGACAGACATGAAACGTAAGGGTTTTCAGGTTTTGAAAATGATCAACGAAGCTCTAAAAAGGAACCAATGTTACGAGCAAAATTCTTTCTTCTGATTTAAATTATTCGTTTTTCACATGAGGTTTGCATCAGTCCACATGTATGTATGAACATGATTCACACCTTCGTAATTTATGACATGAGGTTTGTATCATCCACATGTATGTATGAACATGATTCACACCTTCATAATTTATGATATGAGGTTTGTATCAGTCCACAAGTATGTATGAACATGATTCCACACCTTCATAATTTATGGCGTGAGGTTTGTATCATCCACATGTATGTATGAACATGATTCACATCTTCGCAATTTATGACATGAGGTTTGTATCAGTCCACAAGTATGTATGAACATGATTCACACCTTCGTAATTTATGACATGAAGGAATACGTCCATATATAATGTGGAAAGCTGAGTTTGCGAAAAAGTCATGAAAAGTATTGACGGCAGTTGTAATGATTATTTGTAGATATCACTTTGATTATATGTAATTATTACTTATTATTAATCATTAATGTAAAGATTTATATAGTTTTATATCAATTGATAATCAATAAGACATGTTTTTTTACAAGTGTGCATAAAACTATTTTATTTAAAAAGTTAATATACTTAGGATTCCTTTTGAATGGCCTAAGTTACGACTCCTGTGCTTACACTTTCAAGTTCTGACACTTTCAAGTCATTCGACAGCTAGAAACCTATCGTATGCAGTCAGTTTAATTAAACCTAAAACAAATAATTGGTAGCTAACTTTCTCAAGTCGAATCTTTGAGTCAATTAGTATAATCCCATTCCAATAAACTGCTACTGCCCCCAAAATATACCGTTATTTTCTTTATTTAGGCAGATTTTTTTGCTGATCATTTGTTATTTTGAACTCGAATATTTAAACATAACTGGTACTTTTAATGAGCATCGTCTTGTTCATTTTAAATTAATTAATGCAGGGTCGGCAGTTTCAGTCTCTTTTTACAATCCAATATTTCATTTTAAATGTCAATCTTATTATAACAATCTCATTATTATAAATAATGACCCAGCGTATCGAACGACAAAATATAGAAAATGCAGGTGTAATTAGTTATCCAATTAGTTATGTTTAAATTCCTGGAAAAAAGCTTCTTGATTATAACTCAATTTACATTTAACAATAGGAAATTACTATTCATATTATTATTTTATATTGAAAAAATAAAAACTCAAGAGAAATTCAAAATGAGTGGTTTTTTACAGTATTCAAAATGGTTAGAACAGTAAAAAAATGAATAATGCACTAATTTGTTTTCTTAATACTTTTGTATCGAAAATAGTAATTTTCAGAGAGAAGATTTAACAAATATATGTTTCATTATTTTACAAATATAGATTATTTTTACTCGCATTCACGATCAATACATTTCAAATCGTTCAAATCTCTGACACGCCCTACTCATTAGCACCGTATGTAAGACATTGGCCGCGGCCTCAGCTGGTATACGTAAATGTTTTTGTAATTTAATTTCAATAATATGGCTGCGATATGTTTGATTTCATAGCCTAATCAATACGATAGAAAAACATCTATTCGATTATTACAAATTAATTAATAAAGTATGGGATTATGTTCTATGAAGTAGCAAAGTATTTTTTGTTTAGCTAGTTAATCAAATGAAATTATGATACAAAATATCATGTCTACAGGTCAAAGAAGGTTCTCACAGACACCAGGACATGTAAACAGATAGACATGCATAAGGTAAAAACGTAAGGGTTTTCAGATTTTGAAAAAATTCAACAATTATAATTCTTATTTTATAAACATTATTATTATTATTATTATTTTATAGTGATAAAACAAAAACCCAAGAGAAATTCAAAATGAGTGTTTTTTTTCAGTATTCAAAATGGTTAGAAAAATGAATAATGCACTAATTTGTTTTTTTAATGCTTTTGTATCGTAAGTAGTAATTTTCAGAGAGAAGATTTAACAAATACATGTTTCGTCAAAAACACAAAGTACTTTTTGGGTTTCACTGTTTTTTTCCAAATCTAGAAACCCTTTTCTTTACACCTTAGTACCTGAAAACTTTACGTGTCATTTACTAATTAATCAAAGAAAAATACTGATCATATGGAATAGAATATCAAAGGGCAGATCTTAAACTTATCATTAATAATAAGTGCCTACTTCCAATCGTTGAATCCAAAAACCTTTACCCTACTCACTTTGGTTTTCGCCAACGACATTCCACAGCTCAACAAGGCCTTCGCGTTGTTGATCACATATCCTCACCCCTTGAAACCAAACAGTATTTCACTGCTGCCTTTCTGGACATAGCTCAAGCTTTTGACAGGGTCTGACACGCAGGTTTGCTTTACAAGCTCATAGGATATTTACCGCAAACCCTATTCCTAATCCTACAATCCTACCTTTCAAACCGTTTCTTCCAAGTCCAATGTGGTTTAGAATATTCTAACTACTATCCCATTAAAGCAGGAGTTCCACAGGGCAGCGTCCTGGGTCCCATCCTCTATAATCTATACACCACTGATGTCCCCTCTACCACCAATACCTTCTTGGCAACATTCGCAGACGACACTGCAGTCCTGTCAACCCATCCAGACCCTGATATAGCATCCCAAAACCTTCAAAAACACCTTGACGGGATCGAGTATTGGTGCAACCAATGGCAAATCAAAGTCAATGAAGGAAAATCTTCCCACTTTACCTTCACCCTCTGCCGCAAGTCCTGTTGGCCAGTCTTTTTAAATTCAATTCCTCACCCTGTGTCTGAGACAGTACGGTATTTAGGCTTCCATCTCGACAAAAGACTGACATGGAACCCACACACGAGGTTAAAAAGCTTTGGACAACTGTACAGACTACTTCGAAGGACATCCCACCTCTCAATAGAAAACAAACTACTTATTTACAAGGTTATACTTAAGCCAATCTGGACATACGGAATAGAGCTATGGGGGGCAGCAAAAAAGTCGAACATCAAGCGCATCCAATCCTTTCAATCAAAAGTCCTAAGAACAATAGTAAATGCCCCTTATTACGTCAGCAACAAAACCCTTCACAATGATCTGAATATACCCTATATTCTTGAACTCATCCCTTCCAAGTTCATAAAATTCCATAGTAACCTATCCAACCACCCTAATTCCCTAGCACTCATTAATGCACTGCACCACTCACCCCTAATAAGCCTCTTCGGAGATTAAAACGGCAGTGGCCTCGTGACCTGCTATAACTAAGCGATAGTGGGAGTTCTGGCAATGGCCAGTTTCTCAAATCATGTCCTGAGCGTCTGTAGCTCACGCGCTCTTGGTCGGCCTACACTGACTCTTATCCAGTGACGCGGCTGACGTAGGAGCGTGGGGGACTCCCCAGGACTCCGCTTCCTCCCTCGCATGCGAGGGAGGTGACAACCTTGTGGGCTTGGGGGGCCTCTGGGCTGTTTGTAAATATTGTATGAATGAGCGAGTGAATGATGAATTGTAAATATGGTATGAATGATAACATTTATCTCAATTACTCATTGCCTAATAAAAGGCAGATTGTAATTTTATCTTAATAAAATTGATTAATTGAAAAAAAAATAAAATAAATAAAATAATAAGTGATTTAGGTCCGTGTGACCTAGATCTTTTTTTTTAGTATTTTTAATAGTCAAAAAAGAAGGAAAACAAATCTAAAAGAAAATTGAAGTTTTAAACGGTCATCCCCCCCCCCAGAAAAAATATACCACTGGAATAGTAAGTCGGTATTTTGTACTAGTATCAATGAAATTGGGATTAGAGTTGTCTAATCTCAACACCGCTGTAGCTTACTATGCCCTCAGTGAAATCGTAATGAGTCTAAAGAAGCGAATATTTCGGACCGGTAACAATGACTTTCATTGAGTAATCAGAGACAAAACTCAGATTGATTTCGGATGCGTTATTTGTGTGGTATCTCAGAAAAAATTAGTCAGCAGCTGAATGAGAGTGGTTGCAAGGTAGCATTGGCTAATAGCATAGATACCACCCGAACATGTATCAGTAGCTTGGAATACCTCAGCGACTCTAGGATTGTTTGGAGGTTTACAAAAGAGGGAATGTTTAACACTGTACTGAAATCGGCACTAGCGGGAGGTACGTCCGGCCTATGTCAAGTTTAGAAACCCTTCCGAATATTTTCACTGAAAACAATGGGGACCAGTGCGAAATTATCATAAGAGGAAAAAAAAAAAAATAAATGATCTAATTATTTGAAATTTTGCAAAAAAGGAAAAAGATTTTAAATGGCTAAGGAGCCTGAAAATAAAAGACTATATAATTTCCAGTAATAAAAATGATAATTTAGGGCTCTGTGCAATGGCGTATCGGATCTATCCCCACTTAAATTGCTGCCAGTTCTCCGTGGGTTGTAGAATTATAGTGATCCGCTCTGTTGTGGTGAGTGTTGTTTAATCTTAACATTGTTGTATATAATAATTATCTTAACTTTAATTTCTAGCCGTTTTATTTAGATTTCATAAATAGGTACTGTTGGTATTTTTATTTTAACTGATTTTCATGTTTTAAAACAATTGCAATTTAATCTTTTAAATTTTTTCATGTTTTAAATATTGAAGTTTTTAATGTTTTCCCTTGTAGCATAATTTGCATAGCCTGAAATAGCTTTGGAAGACACCTAAACCTCAAATGCATATATTCGTTTAGGAGTTTATCTCATTCTGACAGAAACATAGCATTGTGTTATTATAACCTAAATAATATGATTTGATTATGAGTTGCCATAACAGGTTAAGTTCTGAAACTACATTTAGTTGCCTATCCGGAAGGTAGAGTCTTCACTTGCTTTGTGATATGTCTGTTTAATTTGCCGTACAAATAATACAATCTAAAGATTTATTAAGGCTTGTCGCAGAAGCTGTTTATGTTTTAAACCTCAGGCTTGTTTCCCTATGGTTTAGTGACGACGTTTTGGAGATTGCATCACTATTAAAAATTCAACGATGCTATAAAAATAACAAATATATAACAATATAAATCGCATATTTGATATCATTCAACTGATTTTAATAGATTTTTAAAGGAAGTTTTATCGGGTAATAGAGACCAACAAGAGTATTTTTCTGCTATCCTTGTCCTTGAAATTTTTTAAAAATAATTCTTTATAAGAATATATTTGCAAATGCAATGAAAATGCCGAAGCAACTAAATAAATGGATAAACTAGTAGATATCACACAAGTATATTTTTGATTATGAGTTGCCATAACAGGTTAAGTTCTGAAACTACATTTAGTTGCCTATCCGGAAGGTAGAATCTTCACTTGCTTTGTGATATGTCTGTCTAATTTGCCGTAAAAATAATTTACAAATTCGACAGTAACAAACGTATTATTCATTTTCGAAATACCTCTATCCTGAAATATTAGCAATATTTAACTTGATATTATTATAATAGTTGGGTAGAGAAGAGCATGAGGACGAACGGGACTGGGCACTGATAACGAACGCGTGTTCAGCAGACAACAGAAAGGCCGTGGTTTAGTTCACGGTTGAGGAAGCACGATTCACTCTGATAAGAGCTATAAAAAAAAAAGTTCAATGATAGCCAAATAAAAACAGGAACTTTACAGCTTTTGAAAATTGTCAACGGGCCAAGGACACCTTCAAGTGGACATTTTGAATACAGACTACATCGTATCTCGGTACAAACTGTGGATGTTTGCTTTACTAAGCGTCTTCCCGCGCTGTATTTTATCATTACACAGGTCTTTCAATAGTAAAGGCGGCAAAATTTGTCATCGTTCTAGAAAGTTCATTCATGACCTTAATGATTAAATATTAGAGAGAAACCTAAACATTGATCGGAAGACTTTTTAAAAATCAACTTCGAAAAGTAAAAATTAAGAAAGGTCGAAACCAAAAAGCCTCCGGGTTTTTACTAAGTCCACACCCCCTCCCCTTTGAGAACCATTGTGTTAAACGAAGGTGTCGACATCCTGCTTTCAGTGTTTGAAATTTGTAATTTCACTTGCAACGTCCTAATCCATAACATGAATCACTTCAAACTTAAAAATTTGTTTGTGAGGTTACTATTCAACAAAATAGGTCTGGCAATCGTATCTTTATCCATCTTAAGCATTCATTTAAATCGACTTATTTTCTTGATGATTTTAAACTGTCAAGTTATTCAAGAAAATAAGTTAAATAAATCTTAGTTTTCTAAGTTTCACAAGTGTTTCTAAGTAGCCTTTACATCAAATATACAGAAGGAAAACATGTGAGATCGAACATAATAAAAATTGGTGCGATGATGGAACAAGTAATTGACTAAACTCGAAAATTGAACATTTCTTCGAGTACTAATAAACTGAATAAAAATTACAACTAAGAGATAAGCACAACCGGGAAAAACAGGATAATAGAAACCATCCCTAGATAAATATTAAATATCATATACATTGCATACTACATTGGTTATTGTCACTAAACATATATATATACACAGGTGGTCTGAAAAGTTTCCGACCTCTACATGAAGATGATAATAAAATAAATAAAAGCTAGTGAAATAAAAGCTTTGTTAGGTCGGAAACTTTTCAGACCACCCTCGTATATATACGTATATGAACTTCTTTATTGTGATAAAATTACAATTTGCCTTATTGTGTAATAAGTAATTGTGATAAATCTTCTCATTCAGACCATATTTACAATTTGGATTCACTCGCTCATTCATACTGTATTTACAAACAGCCCAGAAACCTCCTAGACCCACATGGTTGTCACCTCCTTCGCATGCGAAAGAGGAAGCGGAGTCTTCGGAAGTCCCCCACGCTCCCCCACCAGCCACGTCACCGGATACGAGCCAGTGGAGGCTGACGAAGAGCGCGAGAGCCACATACGCTCAGGACATGATTGGAGAAACTGGCCATTGCCAGGACTCTTTAGGACTTATAGCAGGCCGTTTTAGTATCCGAGGAGGATTATAGGGATGAGTGTCGCAGTGTAATGACTGTGCTACGGGATTAGGGTGGTTGGATAGGTTACTATGAAATTTCATGAAATTAGAAGGAGAATATAAATTAAAGCTTAAAATAGATTTTTTTTTTCGAAACCTGTCATTATAAGCCAGATGGTTTGTGTTATAGAATGTACCATACTAGCATAATTTTCTATTATTAATAATTGCCTTCAAAATGGATTTTTTGCCTATTGTTATCTTAAAAATAGAGCAAGACTAACCAACGTGACCAAATGCATGGATGATATTTACTTTTATTATAAACTTTATCTTGTTTGGGGTGGTTAGATAGGATTCGATGGAACTTCATGAACTTGGGAGGAATGAGTGCAAGAATGTAAGTTATATTAAGATCGTTATGAAGGGTGTTGTTGCTGACGTAATAAGGGGCATTTACTTTTGTTCTCAGGAATTTCGATTGAAAGGATACTCTAACTCTAATACTCAATGAAAGAACTACTACTTAAGTAAACACTGGCTAGTATCCAGTGACGCGGCTGACGGAGGAGCGTGGGGGACTTCCCAAGACTCCGCTTTCTCTTTGCGGTGGATTTGGGGGGTCTCTGGGCTGTCTGTAAATATTGTATGAATGAGCGAGTGAATGATGAACTGTAAATATTGTATGAATGAGCGAGTGAATGATGAACTGTAAATATTGTATGAATGAGAGCATATATCTTAATTACTTATTGCCTTATAAAAGGCAGATTGTAATTATTGCACAATAAAGGAATTAACAACAACTTAAGTAAAGAACAGGAGTTTATCCCAAATAAAATGGCCATAGAATAGTGCGAAAAAGGAGATATTTACTATTTGTGTATCTTAGATATTTAGGAGATATAATTACAGACAAACAGACAAATGCTCCATTGTGCGTTGATGTTCATTGAGCGTTTGACAATGCATGGTAGTCTCTATCATTGTGAAGCTATACCATACAGAATGAACACAGAATAGACAAAATACTATCCCTTAAGCTATGAAATGTGTCCTTAAAAACAATATTTGACATAAAAATACACCAGGAATAATTAATATTTGGATTTATATGATATCAATGTTTCATCTTCCCCTGCTATGGGGCTAATATGAAACAGAATTTTTAGGGCGTACATAATTTAGTTCTGATTGTGATCATGTGTGATACCTATCAATGATAAAAATTAATACTTTGAAGTGTATCTTTAACTGTTACAGCTGTTGGACAATAGTAAATCGCATTTGACCCACAACAAAAGCTCATAGAGGAAAATCGTCATCTTCCTGCCTTGATAGAAAAGCCACAATTTCCAGTTCACAAGTTTCACTATAACTCGCCAAACAGACCTATCGTCCACGCAGGTTGTTCACTTAGTCAAAGTATTTAAGCAAAGAAAATAGGTTTTCCTCATAGAAAAGGTCAGTTAAAAAAAAATAAATGGATGTCAACAGATGATCTAGACAACTATTAGAAACGATTAATGTTCATTTACAAAACAAAAAACACTAAATGTGGAACAGGAAAAGCTACACACAAATATTGTTAAGGTTGGTATTTGCAGTAAACAAAGGGATCGCTGACTTTTGTTTGCTACATTTTCCTTAACCACATTTCCATTACTGGGCCGTTACTGTCAAGGTACTGTTAGTGACAGAATGAAAATACTTCTGGAAAATTCCAGCACATAATATTTGCCGGCGAATATACAGTTCGGACAAAAAATATAAAACTAAAAGGCCAAGCTGTAAATGGCTTCACTCTGATAGGATAAATTACCCCCCCTTTTTTTTTCTTGGCAGACTTTGCTCGTATCGATGTCTGTCTTAGCGATTCATACCCAAGTCAAATTACTCATGTTCCAACAATAAAACTACACTGCATATTAGAGATGCAAATTTGTTTTGTTTTTTTGTCAATTATAAACTGTTGACAAACCCGAAGAAAGTTTGTTTTTTTGTAGGTTTTAAATAAGACCAAAGCTTTTCTTTAATTGGCAACAGCTTTCAGCGACAAACGCCTGATATCCTACCGCTAAACAGCAATCAGCCCACCACTACAACCTAAATTATTTATTTATTGATACCGAATATATACATTGGTACATATACTCAAGGAATACACAATACATTTAAAATATCCTCCTGGTCAATTGAAGCGTAGTTTTTGAAGAGAAACAAACGTTGGCGTAAACCTAAATCATTGTAGAAGAGGTTTAATTTGAAAAATGCACGCGGAGATCGATTCTGGTAAACAGTCGTAGACATAATGCCAATGATCTAGATCCGGATTAAGCTGAGTATTTTATAGTTAAAAGTATAAATAATAAAACTTGAAGTGTACATAAAAAATGAACGTGAAGAAAATCAGTCTAGTTTCTCTAAAGTTTAAGGCTTTTGATATCACAACTATGAAGGCTTGAAGGTTGAGATTTGTACATGGTTAAACATTTCGCAACAGGAAATTTTAGGGCCATCATTGATAAAATAAATGTCAATTCCTCGGAATTGTACATAGTAATATTATTTAATAGTTAATAGTATTTTACATTGTAAAAGTACATTTCGTACACACTTTCAGGTCACATTATTATCATATTAGTGGATAATAGTTCTAAATGAGTACAAATATAGATACTTATTGTATAACAATAGATACTTATTGTATAACAATATATACTAATTGTATAACAATAGATACTTATTGTAGGAATAAGAAGAAGGGAATAAATCCTTCTGGGAACTTTGGATCTGATATACGTTTCATAAACTTCAAATTATTTCACAAAATAAAATACTGAGAGGCAACAATATTAAATAGCTGTATTCACTAATTCGGTTCCATTTTAATAGGTTTTTTTGCGGTGAGGGTTAGGTCTGTAGAATTTGTTAATCGAATATTTTAAATAATTTTCAGTGGGAAAAACGGTTTAACGAATCGTTAAAAATCATAATACAAGATAATAATTTAATAATAATAATATATTGTAGAACATACTAACTTCTTTTTTTTATACGTATTGTGTGCATAATTACAAAATCGATTAAAACAACAGGGCGTTTTCACAGAAACAAAATGAGTAAATTACGTTCTTTTCTACGTTAGAAAGTGTCCTAACTTTGACATCCTGAATAATAATAGGAACTCTTACACGTTCCGTTGTTGGAAAGTGATCTCGTTGCCGTCATGAATTCTAACACTGGATCGGAAGTGAGATACTATCGATGAGCCACTAGTGTCCGACGAAGTTGAGGATAGTGTTGAAATGGCTAAGCCACAACTTATTTAATAGCAGAGAATGTCGCAACAAAGTTGGCAACTTTATGTGCATGTAAATCATTCAGGGTCATATATACTCGTATATCTATAACATAGAATTAAAAGTTGAAAACTCATAAAAGGAGTTTTAATTATAATAAACAAGGGCAAAAGCGACTATGGTTAAATATTGAGGCTAGGTTGCCATTAAAAACTGACTGGCCTTTAAGCATGAGAAAAAAACTCCTCTTTCTCTTTTGTTGTAAAAATAAAATACTACTAATTGTAATCTCACATAACAATGGAAATGAAAGTATTTTCGTGAACGCTGAGGAATTTCAATATCGCGACGCAGATGTAACCTTTGAGACATAAATAAAATCAATTTGTGTGATACATAGCACCATTAAGAGATTCGTTAAAAAAAAACGAGATATAAATTTCTGAAAAAAAAAACCACATACATCAACGAGAAAAATTGGCCACAGCTAAATACCAAAAAAATTATCTTTAAAGCACAACATTGCAGGGAGTTAGTAAAAAGGTTGGTAAAACTTTCTGAAGCTTGATTCATTTTGCTTGTATTCAGAATTATTTTGTTAACGTTTCGTTGTTTAGTACAAACGCGTATGACAAATCGAGTAAAATAACCTCATTTAATAATGTCTTCGGTCCAGAGCAGCATAAGGCCTACTGATTCAAGGTAGTTTTATATATTTCTCAATAACTATGAGAAAAACGGTAAATTTTTAAATCTTTTGGTAAAATTTGTTCTTATTTATTTCTGCTTAACGTCATGAGTGCGTTACACGTAAATCCATTTAAGCTCCTTTCAATATTTAGCCCACTCAAAACGTGACTTTTTATACCACTTAGGTATTGTTGTGTAAAGGAATATAGTACTCAAAATTAGAATGCGGTTAAAAAAAATGTTGTTATAGAAGGACTTTTAAGCCAATGGCAAGTAGGAATGAGTATGACATTTCAAAGATTAAACATCCTTAAAGGAGACCAAGATATAATCCGTATTACCATAATAAATGTCATCATTGATCAAAATTATCATATTTGGTAATATAAAACTGTCGTACTAGATACTTTTTTTTTTAAATGAATATTGATGGGGATAAATTAATCTCGCTCTATCTTACCTAACTCTATACTCGTTGGGGCGTAGTCTACAGCTATCTGACACGGTTGAGTTTCAATTCTCACTCGTAAGAGAAGATTGTATTACACTCGTGTGTATTCGGTGCCATGTATGCAAAACCACCTCGAGGCATCATCAACCGTCAACACGTAAGGAACAGCCCGAGAAGACTTCGTAAGAATTTGTGAGTAATTATCGTAGCCACAAAATTGTACTATTGAAATAATTATTTCTTGATAATGTTCCTGTTTCTACGTCCTTCATATCATTATATTTCTAAACATAAATAATGAGCATATATAATGTCAAGAAAGTTTTGGACGTTTATAATCACTTTGAACCAATGGAAAAAATAAAATAGTGCGGCAACTAACCCTTGAATGATGTAGTAATAGCTGCTGAACCTCTAAGAGAAAGGCTTTATTTTCAAACAGGTACGAACCAATCGTCTTCTGTGATGATATGAATGTTATACTTTAGTCAAATTAATCAATTAATTTATGTGATTCGTACAGCAACTCAAAATACACCGAATAAGCTGGGTTTTCTTTAAAAAAAAAAAAATCCAAATAAAAGCCTTGGGCCACTCGAGAAAATTTATCTATTTAATTGAACCGTTTCGACAAAATTCAGGCATTTTCAGGACTAAAAACTTAAACGGAAAAAACCAATACAGTACCTAGAACGAAAATACCACATAATACAATTACTGATCTTATTATCGTAGTATTACCAATACGGCATTGAGCAATATATTTTGTCATTCGATAAAATTTCAAGTACATTAATAAATTAAGGCGAAACATTAAATGTGTTTATTTTAAATCCGAAAACTCTAACGAGAGTTCAACTCAAGTAGGCAAATGAGATAAACTTCATTGAAGACAACGAAAAGTTGTCATAAGCGTTTGTTTAATAACATTTGTTTTTTCGAGCCAGGGAAGTATTTAACAGAGTAAGTATAATTGGTCGTATAAATAAATAAAAATTAATCGCGAAGAAATACGGCCTCTTTTACGCTGACAATTAGATTTCTCTAGCCAGACAGTACTCAGAAGCTATTTAATACAAATTCTAATTCATCATGGTTAAAAGCACTACAGATATGGTAATACGAAAGTTTTCTGTGCTATTCAGCAAATAAATCATCAAGACCATAAAAACTGCTCGTTTACTACCATTCGAGACATATTCGTTTTCTAGTCAATAGTTCAGATGTTTTCGTTTTTTTTTATAAGTTCTAGATGTTTTTTCAATGACCAACATGGACTGACAAAAAAAATATGAATGTTTGGAGTATCTCTCGGAATGGGAGGATTCCGTTCAGTTCGTGTCGTTTATGTCTATATTTTAAAAATAAAAATTGTTCATATTTGATCTAAAAAAAATTTTTTTGTACATAGATATGGATACCAATCCTTAGAACAACTAGTAATAATATTATTATTAATATTTAGATCAATAATACGAAATAAACAGACAGCTAAAGACAACTGTTAAGTAAATGAAGTAATCTGGCCACGTAGTTGAATATCTTCAGTCTGAACGGAACCAGTAATGTTATTTGACACGTGATGTGTTTGGCAAGTAATGAGTCTTAGAGGAAAAAAGCGCATTCAACAACGAGTTCTCATATAGCTAAGCCATTCATTTCCTTTGGTTGGACATGTACAGATGGCTCGGTTTAATTAGAATTCCAACAAATGTGACACGTTCACGAAATCAGTGGTATAATATTATAAATAGCCAATACGTTATCTGCAATATTTCCAAGGACAATGGTCAATGCGTCACTTTTGAACAAGTGCTTGTTTCCCCTCAACAGTACTCACTAAGTCCTTTGTTGTGCCAACGTCTTCACCACGAATAAATAGAAGTTACCCTCTTCTCGGACCAGAAAACAACCACCTACCTTTCCATATTTTATCAATAAATCTTCGGCGTCGGTACAGAGAGAGGGGACTAGTTAACAATCCAGACACGCCAAAGAGTCACTAGGGGCACAGGCGTAGTATCCCCTGATTGGTCAAAATAAACTGTCATAGGATTGACCGAAATGAAAAGCTCTCTCATTTGCTGTAGGCAGAAATGACCTGCCTATATAAGCTAGAAATTCTGAGCTTTTTCAGTGGGAATCAGATACTTTCTCTCTGCACTGACGCTTGTTGCTCTGCTCGAACCATGGCTTTCTTATTTAATTACCTCTACACATCTATACCCTTAACATTGCTTTGTTTAAGTCCGGCGCTGTAGAACGCCACAACTCCCTAGTGGGATTCTCTGGCCACGTCTCGCTAAAACTAGCTCATCCTTGGAAGGGATATCTTCCATGCAGATGGGGCCCTACAAAATGTACCTAGTAGCGTCTCCCCAGCGGTACAATCTAGCTCTTTCCGGTTCACCCTCGCCTTTGAGATCAGGACGGTTTTTTCCTGCCCTCAGATACCGAGCGTGAACAATCTACAATAGCTAGCCTGTACCTCTTCACCTGAACATAGTGCACTGTCGGGGCACACCTTCTAAGATCTTTTGGTGTATAAGATCAATAAACAAACAAGAATTAGGCTGCTCCCTGACTAGGCCTTATGACAGGTTTATTCATATCTCTTTCTGACGCCCGCTGGGAAGTGGCTGGGTCGACAAGACCTCCCTCGGCGGACGCCCCCGACATCCTTAATAATCAAGAGTTGATTACAAAAATAGACAATAAGGTACATGATTTAAAATATCCAAACATATTTCTGGTTTTGATTACTAACAAAAAAATATCAGATTTTAAATACGTATACAATACAAGAATTTTAATCAGACATATATGAATGCGATAGAGTTATAACAGTGATTAAAAATAAATTATCTTCTGTTCATTGATGTAGGATCGTTCTCTCTTATCGTAGGATTTTAGCTACCCATTATCACATCAAATGATAGTTAATTTTCACAAACATATCGATTTGTATTTAATTTGTGTTTTTTTATATAGCTTCTACTCCATATTGAGATATAGTCTGGCTTGCCTTCTACTTGTAAATTTATACGTACAGGTGAATCCATTGAACAGCAAGCAAACAAAAGTAAATCTAAATAAATAATATTTAAACATGCATCCTAGTCCAAAAATACACAATTTACTGCAATTATTACGAAAGATATTTAATATAAAATATACATACATTTAAATAATGTCCTTAGAATTGATAGGGAATAGGATGGTCATATGATTGAGCCCTTGTAAGCAGATGAGAGGTAATTCAAAGTAGGACATTTTAAGAAAACGAGCTGAGAGTATTGCAGATGGTGCATTCTTTTTGAAAGTCTATTCTATGTGTAACCTGATAGGATGTGGTCGGCTCTTTGGCAAACTTGAATCTCATATACATAGGAAGTATGTCCCTTTGAGTATTATTATTGTATTGTTTGATTTATAAGCATCGTCATTTTTGACATTAATGAGATTTATACAACACAAATCCTGAGTATTATCGATATTTCGACAGTAAGCATAGTCTAATGGTTAACACGCTGACTGATGACAGAGGAGAGCCAGGTCGGGGAACTCCTGTCAGCCTCGGAGAGTAAATTCAGCTCTTGAATAAATAATAAAAAAAAAATAATGAATCAAATTAACAAAACTACATTTAAAGTTGAGAGGTAAACCTAGTGCTGATCACACTATCAACTAAGACGATCACCTTCGATCATTGTTAAATGTGTTACGTCATGGATTCATAATATGTTTATTCGTTGATATTTGACTATGCACGAAGTATACTGAGAAGTGTGGACATTCCGAATGAGCTCAAAACGGTATTTGGTAGGATCGAATATCAATATCAGGTGTGCCTGCCTGCAATAAAGCACCAAACCATGACGGCAAACAGCTCCCTCAGCTACCTGAGAGTCAGATGGATAGCATAGCAGGTGTACGGTTTCGCTGGTGGAAATTCTTTTTCACACTCACAAATGCTAACGAATGTAAATAAATAACGGTCAATAGTGTTCTAATTTATTTATTTTCGCTATCGAAGTTCCACGATTCTAATGAATTTTGAAACAATTAACTTACTCTGCACGCGTTTATTTTTTACAAATCAAAACAAATTGCGATTTTTGATATTGACATAGTTGTCACCTACCTCGCATGCGAAAGAGGTAGCGGAGTCTTGGGAAGTCCCCCACGCACCTCAATCAGCCGCGTCATCGGATACGAGTAAGTAAAGGCTGACCATGAGCGCGAGAGCCACAGACGCTCAGGACATGAAGGGAGAAACTGGCGATTGCCAGTACTCCCACTATCCCGTACATATAGGAGGTTTATACTGCCCCTTTACTCTGCGGTGAGGTTTATAGGGATGTATGGCGAAGTTGAGTTCAAGAATGTAGGGTATATTAAGATCATTATGAAGGGTTTTATTGCTGACGTAATAAGTGGCATTGACTTTTGTTCTCCAGGATTGGATGCGTTTGACGTTTTTGCTATCCCCCATAGCTCCATTCCGTATGTCCAGATTGGCTTAGGTATAACTTTTTAAATTAGTAATTTATTTTTTATTGAGAGATGGGATGTCCTCTGTAGTAGTAGTAGTCTGTACATTTGTCCAAAGCGTCTGTTTAGTTCTTGTCTTTTTATCCTTGTGAATGGTTTCCATGGTTTCCGTTTATTGAGAAGGAAGCCTCTCGAGGTCTGGGTGGGATGACAGGACTGCAGTGTAATCAGCAAATGTTGCCAAAAAGGTATTGGGAGTAGAGGGAGCAATTAAAAAAATAAAGTAAACAGGGAATCATAAATAAACATATTTTTTTGTAATCACAAAATGTTTCGGCTGGATCAAATCTCGGTTGAACTTATTTTGTTTTGGTTAATTTAGGTCATCAGTCTAGGCATAAATTAATTGAACACTGTTGGTTATTGTCAGACAAAAAGTAGGAGCTGCATCAGCCTGGTCCCTAGAGGAATCCCACAGAATGCATGGGACTATTGCAATCAACCATTGGAACGCAAATGTAATAATTGCTGTATATTATAACGTTGGCGTAACCCGTCCTAGCTTATATCTTATTTAATTTATTAATCAGAAATACATTATTTCTCTGAACGGGTTTTTTTCCATGGCCGATCACTATTTCTCCACTATCTTCCTCCATTCGGTTCTATTGTAGGCATATTCTTTTCTCAAACCAAACCACCTCCATCCATGTTCTCCTGTATGATTTGATTAAAGAAAAAATATATAGCTATTCTCACAAGGGTGAAAATTGTATGGGATGTCTTAAATTATGAAATAAATAAAAGATATTTAAAAAGAATAATAAAGGCAAATTACGAATTGTTGTATTTAAATATTGGGAATGATGATGAAGGACGAATATTGATGGGAACAGATTTCCAAAGCTTTGTGGCAAGGATAAGAAAATAACGCGAAGCAGATCTAACAGGCAGGATCTAGTGTTGGGAAATTTGCTTGGTGATTTGAAGGATTTCACCGAGATTATCTTCAATCATACCTAAACTAGGTGGTTATATGTGTGTAAATAAATGGTGCAAATGATGCAAAAAAAAACAATGTTTTTGAATGTTCATTTGGCTTCCAGTACCGATTCCGTGGAACCGGAGAGAATTTCACCTTTAGTAAGAAAAACAGTTTTTGCGCATGCGCTACTTTATACAACATCTCTCAATTTCGCTCGTCCTTCAAATACTGTATACTACCGTTTTTAGGCCACAGTTCATCCACAAAATTGCTCTAGCAGGCAACTTACGTGAGCTGGTCACGAGGGAGCTCTCAAGACGTGAGTAAATCTCTTATTAAATTTGTGTGGAAGCATAAAAAATGAAATCGGACCAAGAAGTCGGCCATATTGGCTTGCCATTAGCCGTTCACGGATCGGCGTCAACACTAAGCAATAGGATCTCCAAGCCAGACGGTCTGGTGGCTCCGAGCCAAGACCGGTGACCCGCCACTGTAAAGTGTAGTGGGCAACACAAAAGCGAATTGTACAAAAAGCCCCTGAAATCGCCTGCTGTATGCTTGCTCTGCCAGCAAGACCATCCGGTAACTACAAGGGCTGCGAGACTCATAGAATTCTGAAGTCCAGGAGCGAGCAACGTCGTCGGCCGGAAGAAGAAAAGCCAGTCACAGGTAGCTCAAGAAGCGCCCCCGCCAGAAATTTGAGGCCTTCAGTCTCTTTTGCTGATGCCGTTCGGAACAGAGAGCAGTCACAGGCACAGCCCACTGTGCATCCCGTCAACCAGCAAACCCAATCCCATCCTCAACCACACATCTCGCATATTCCTCCACCTTCAAGCTATTCAGATCTCACTAGCCTATTAACATCATTCCTTACAGAACTAAGATCTCTAATTACCCCTCTCATTTCTCTTCTTACAAATCTTGTCTCCTACCTTATCCCCGTTAAACAAAACCCATAAGTGGATCCTCCTGACTCCTTATCCATTCTCCTTTAAAATGCGAATGGCCTTCGCACCCACACTAACGAACTGACAGCACTACTCCACGACAAAAACATCGACAGCTTTTATTACTGAAACAAGAATTACGAGTAAACGACCATTTACCGTTCGACAGTACCAGACTTATCGAACTGATTACCCTGGTGGAAGAGCTCATGCAGGTACTGCTGTCATTGTCCATAACTCTATATCCCACCACATATTTCCTTTGGTAGCACATGATTTCCTTCAATCCACTGCAGTGTCAATCACCACCTTCACTTTTCCCCTTACTCTAGCATCAGTGTACTGCCCTCTCAATAAATCGATTTCCGACTCCCAATTCATCTCCTTTCTAGACTCCATCAGACATCGTTTCCTTGTGGGTGGGGACTTTCATGCGAAGCACCAACATTGGGGGTCAAGAGCCACGAATACACGAGGACGTGCTTTGCTGTCTGCACTCACACGGAAACATTGCTCCACTATCACTCCTGACACAGCCACCTATTGGCCATCTGATCCCAACCGAAATCCTGATCTTCTTGACTTATTTTTCTACAATAGTTCAGGAACACTAAACTATTCACTCACGCACCTCGATGACCTCTCATCTGATCATAGTCCTTTATTATTAACCATTTCCCTAAGACCAATTCACAAACTGCCTCCTCCTTCATTTATTAGAGGCCCAGTTGACTGGGACCACTTCCGCCAGCTTCTTGCAGAGTCCGTAGACCTCAAATTGTCCCTGAAAACATCCCAAGACCTAGACGATGCAGTGCATCGTCACCCCATCATCGCCCAAAAATCCACAATCATAATCGTTTACCTCAGCATCTCAAAGATCTAATCCAATCCAAACGCCGCTCCAGAACAGTGTGGCAAAGATCCCGGTATCCTGCTGATCACCGCTCGTACAATCAGTACTGCCGATTGGCATCCTTCCGTTCCGATTCTTTCAATACCTACATCTTATCTCTGTCTACCAGGGATAACTCCTTATATAATAGGGATAATAATAATAATAATTATATATAATAGGGATAACGGCTTCGGATGGCGGAGGGCGGAGAAATTTGCTCTGCATCTTACCCATATTTTCACACCTTACCTTTCTCATCAAAGCCATACTCACAGCACAACTGTGGAAGATTTCCTCACTTCGCCTATTCCTCTCTCTCTTCCACCAAAAGCCGTTAATCCCTCTGAGGTCAAATACCTTCTGAAAAACTTACCTTACCGAAAATCCCCTGGATATGATCTCCTTACTCCTCAAATTCTCAAACAACTTCCTCCTCAAGCCATAACCTTCCTAACTTACATATATAATTCCATTATCCGAACGACGCACTTTCCTCTCCTCTGGAAACATTCCATTATTGTCCTATTCGCCAAAGCCGGTAAACCACCCAATGACGCCTCATCTTGCCGTCCAATTAGCCTACTCCCTATCCTCTCAAAAATATTTTACAAACTCCTACTAAAACGTCTACTTCCAATTGTTGAATCCAAAAACCTTTTTCCCACACACCAGTTTGGTTTCCGCCAACGACATTCCACTGCTCAACAAGGGCTTCGCGTTTTTGATCACATCTCCTCAGCCCTTGAAACCAAACAGTATTGCACTGCTGCCTTTCTTGATATAGCTCAAGCTTTTGACAGGGTTTGGTACGCAGGTTTGCTCTACAAGCTCAAAAGATATTTACCACAGACCCTTTTCCTAATCCTACAGTCCTACCTTTAAAACAGCTTCTTCCAAGTCCGCTGTGGTTTAGAATATTCTAACTACTATCCCATAAATGCAGGAGTTCCACAGGGCAGTGTCCTGGGCCCCAACCTCTATAACCTATACACCGCTGATGTTCCCTCTACTCCCAATACCTTCTTGGCCACATTTGCAGATGACACTGCAGTCTTGTCATCCCACCCAGACCATAACCCATAACCTTCAAAAACACCTTGACGAGATCGAGTATTGGTGCAACCAATGGCGGATCAAAGTTAATGAAGCAAAATGTTCCCACATTACCTTCACCCTTTGTCGCAAGTCTTGTCCACTAGTTTATTTTAATTATATTCCTCTCCATGTATCCGAGACAGTACGGTACTTAGGCTTCCATCTCAACAAACGACTGACCTGGAACCCACATACGAGACTAAAAAGACACTTTGGACAACTGTACAGACTACTTCAAAGGACATCCCATCTCTCAATAGAAAATAAACTACTAATCTACAAAGTTATACTTAAACCAATCTGGACATACGTAATAGAGCTATGGGGGACAGCAAAAATGTCGAACATCAAGCGTATTCAATCCTTTCAATCAAAAGTCCTGAGAACACTAGTAAATGCCCCTTATTATGTCAGCAACATAACCTTTCATAACGACCTTAATATACCCTACATTCTAGAACTCATCCCTTCCAAGTTTATGAAATTCCACAGTAGCCTTTCCAACCATCCTAATCCTGTAGCACAGTCATTGCACTGCGCCACTCATCCCTATAATCCTCCTCGGAGACTGAAACGGCAGTGGCCTCGTGACCTGCTATAATCGCGTGACAGTGGGAGTCCTGGCAATGGCCAGTTCATCATGTCCTGAGCGTCTGTGGCTCTCGCGCTCTTTTTCAGCCTCCACTGGCTAGTATCCGGTCACGCGGCTGATGGAGGAGCGTGGGGGACTTCCCAAGACTCCACTTTCTCTTCGCATGTGGACTTGGGAAGTCTCTGGGCTGTCTGTAAATATTGTATGAATGAGCGAGTGAAGGATGAATTGTAAATATGGTATGAATGAGAGCATTTATCTTAATTACTTATTGCCTTATAAGGCAGATTGTAATTATAGCACAATAAAGGAATAAAAAAAAAAAGTAAGAAAATCGATTGAACTCAAGCAATAAATCAAGGAAGTTTTTTAATTTTTACTGTTGTTTTTGTATTTGTTTGTGTAGATCTATAAGCACGCATGGAGCCACATTTAGTCAATTTCTTAATAGCAGAAATTAAATATCTGACGAAACGAATATTCGCTTTTTTGGTTGGGATCTGAAGCCAGAATCTCCATAACATGAGCAGGTAGATCACACGAGAGCCTAACCGTTAACTGTCTCACTGCGAAACACCTTACATAAGACACTGTTAAGGTTTCTCGAAACATAAAATTGGCTGACGCTAACTTTATAATACGACCAAGGTCGATGGGACCAACCAGGATTGCCTGAGTCACTGATCAATATTTCTAATAAAATTAATATCTTTTTCGCTCTGAAAGAGTTATTTATAGACTGGTAAAGTCTTCGTCTGACAAGCGGGTCGATTGCTCTTCCCCTTAAGAAGCCTAGCAGATGGGACATTGTTTGTTCTCTCGCTCTAGTAAAGAACGATGGCAGGTGCTGTAAAACTGAAATCGATGAGAATCTGTTTCAGGAAGATCCAGCTTTGTTGATTATGTAATGGATAGCAGTTTTAATTCCTCCGTTGAGTATGATCTGAATCAACCTTCGATTCTAATGAAACCTGCTTCAACCCTTTTACTCTACGCTAACAAGAGGCTAATATCGGTTAATATATATATGAGATGTGTCACAAACTTCCGTCCAATTTATTGGCTTAAGACAAAAATAAATATTGCGTCTCTTATTCGGTCAACTACTACCAGCTTATTGCCATGGACACAGATACGGGAGAAAGCTAAGTGTCCCGGATCTAGACCAAGTACCAAATAAGGGAAAGGGAAATAGAAGAAGAGGTGTGCCCATGTGAAGAGAATGTCTGAGGGACTCTTTCACCAGACCTTTCCATCGACTTTCATGGGATGAAGAGAGCACGGCCAGCCTAGTGCAGTTAACCTTAACCTAGAGACAAAATCGACCTAATTTGACTTAATTTAATTTCTCCAGTAAAATCGTGTTAGAAATCAAATTATTAAATATTTATTCTCTTTGAAGGGTAATCACAGTAGACAGGTTAAGCTATTTATAAACAGTCGCTCGAAGGTAAACAAGTTGAATTGCAAACTGCAAATTGTTAACCTTATAAAAGAGCGGACACTGCAGATTGAGCCGAATCACAGAACTCCATTTGTACTACTAACTGTATCCTCCAGCAATTTTAAGTAAGCCATTAGAGGAGCTCCATCCTCGACATCGTTAAGAGTTCAAGAGGAACCGTTGTCTGGTTGTCAGGTCCCCCCTTCTATACTTATATACTTACATTATTAAATATATTTTCATACAGTTATGGAGCACATCTAAATAAATCGTTTTCTATCATTGGTAATTTGACATTTCGTTATTTTTTACAATGTTTACCTAACCCGTTATTCGTTGGAATCGTTAAATATTCGTTTGGTGCGTTTATCAACCTCGACTTATGTTGGTGGGTCGTCAAATTCTCTTTCATGACTCGAACAGTCACCAGAATAGACAAGCAGACGCTTGAGCGAAAACATTTGATGCAAAAAGCGTTATATCACTCAAACGGAACATTCAATTATCGAACAACGCAGATAAGTTTCAAAGATTGAAGGAATTTAAAAATCCTCGACTATCTATCGTATTCTTGCGTACGTTTTTTTTTATTCTGTGAGCTCTTGTATTGGCACCCCACTGATCTTTCTTAAGACTGTTTTTTTTTTTTTTTGCAATACCGCTGTTTTCCCGCAGATTTAGCCTTGACATTGCCTGGTAGTGGGATAGATCACCTAACCCCGGTACTACAAAACGTATAAGGTCGCCCTACTTTCGTGCCGCGGCAGTAAATCAGCTGAGCATCAGTGACTCGCCTAAGGGGATGGAATGCGTTTATCCCACTTAGGTCGAATTAGACTGCAGACAACCAAAATAATATGTAACATATTAGTATGTTTAAATTCAGCCTTAGATGTTATGTCCCTTCACCGCCAACATTTGTTAGCATACATTTCAGCGACAAAAGGAATCTTCAAGCCTTAACTCTAGCCGTATCCATGGACACTGTGACTTTGAAAGCTTTGTCACGTCACCAGTCAAAATCTATTTAAGAATTAGTTTCATGATTTATACCCCATCGTTGAGTACACATTAATGGCGCTAATGCAAAAAAAAATATTCCAGAAAGTTTTGAGGATGGATTTTCCTACCTCACAGCTGGATTTCAATAGTTTTCATTGTAACTAGTTTAGTGATTTAGTCTTTTTAATTTATGACGATTTTTAGTAATGGCATCCAGCCATTTCTTCAATATTCATTCTAAATTTAAAAAATTATGTATTTGTAAAATTTATATTTGCACATCCAGCTTTAATAATTATGATTTAAGAGCTCATTCGTAACTTATATACGACTCCACCCAACATCCATTCATGTACAATTAATTTCTACATCTGCTGGTGGAGAAATCGGGGGCAACGAATCTCCCCCGGCCTCACTTTCCGATCGTTTCGCTATATGGCACAGACCAGACCGATAGAAAGAGAACCACCAGTGCTAGAGCCCCATGACATACGTATTTACAATAGATCGCGAGGCCACTTAAAGGATTTGGATGTGTGAATAAGTTTTCATGGATTTAGGTAAATCTTTGTGTTAAACTGTGAGTTTGTGATATTGGAGAGAGTGTCGCTTGTATTCCTGATTGGAATGTTTGATTTCGTTTTATGTTCAGTTTGTTTTCAAAAGTGAGATTTGAGTATCTAACAAGCAGTCTGCAAAGTTGTACAAAAAGTATGTCTAACACTTCCCAATACTTATTATACGTTCGTAATTAATTTATAATCGATGAAATCAAATTTTAGATGGTAAAAATTTGTTTTTTTAGATCAACTAATTAATAATAAATTACATAGAAATTTAACCAACAAACAGCAAGTAAATAGTATTTTCAGTTCTCAAAAAACAAAACTCTTCATGTTATGATAAATTGTAACGGACATGTGGAAGATCGCCCAAGTCAGGTCACAACTTTATGACGGTTCGATCGGGGCTAGCGGGTTCGTTCCTGAGGGACATTTGTACCATTTTATTTGGCCTCAGTGAGGTGAGGGCCGCCGAGCGTGCTATCAGAACATCAACATTTCATAGAAGGCAGGATAGTAAAACCTCTCCCATTGCAATCTTCAAACGTTGCAACTTTTACACTCCTTCACTAGCCACTTTCGTTTCTTTTCTTCTCTCGCTGTAGAATGTTCATTTTAATTAGGAACAAGTCAAACAATAGCGTAACGGACACGAGATTCTCATGCGGTTAAATGGCCAAGATAACTGGCCTGAGGGAAAGGCTTCATTATTTATCATTTTCTTGTACACAAACTCAATGTGGGCCGCCTTTCCTCTTAACTTAACTCTAAACTCTCAGAAAGGAGGTTTCTTTAAGCCATTAAAGTGACTGGACAATTTTTATTACGGCTATTGATTATTACAAATATTACATACCAACATACATAAATAAATATACATGATGACATAAGGGCGAAAGGCGATACGTCTGTCCCTGGCTCCAATGTCAGACCTATCCCTTCGGAGCTGACAATCCTTTGAGATTTGATCAAGAAAACTTGCAGTTCTGAAATAACTTAAATTTTTTATTCCACAATAGCATTTAAGGTGCCGGTATCCCGTCAACGCTGATTGGTACAGAATCGATACAAAACGGATATACCGGGTTACCATCAACATCCTAGTATTAGTTATATCGGCTAAAAAAATGCTAACACATACAATCCTTAAATAAATTAATATCATCTGTTCAACTCACACAACACATACAATCCTTAAATAAATTAATATCATCTGTTCAACACACGCAGCACATACAATCCTTAAATAAATTAATATCATCTGTTCAACACACGCAGCACATACAATCTTTAAATAAATTAATATCATCTGTTCAACACACACAACACATACAATCCTTAAATAAATTAATATCATCTGTTTAACACACACAACACATACAATCCTTAAATAAATTAATATCATCTGTTCAACACACGCAGCACATACAATCCTTAAATAAATTAATATCATCTGTTCAACACACATAACACATACAATCCTTAAATAAATTAATATCATCTGTTCAACGCACGCAGCACATACAATCCTTAAATAAATTAATATCATCTGTTCAACACACGCAGCACATACAATCCTTAAATAAATTAATATCATCTGTTCAACACACGCAGCACATACAATCCTTAAATAAATTAATATCATCTGTTCAACACACGCAGCACATACAATCCTTAAATAAATTAATATCATCTGTTCAACACACGCAGCACATACAATCCTTAAATAAATTAATATCATCTGTTCAACACACACACCACATGCAATCCTTAAATAAATTAATATCATCTGTTCAACACACGCAGCACATACAATCCTTAAATAAATTAATATCATCTGTTCAACACACGCAGCACATACAATCCTTAAATAAATTAATATCATCTGTTCAACACACTCAACACATACAATCCTTAAATAAATTAATATCATCTGTTCAACACACGCAGCACATACAATCCTTAAATAAATTAATATCATCTGTTCAACACACGCAGCACATACAATCCTTAAATAAATTAATATCATCTGTTCAACAAACACAACACATGCAATCCTTAAATAAATTAATATCATCTGTTCAACACACGCAGCACATACAATCCTTAAATAAATTAATATCATCTGTTGGTTTAAATGCATTTTCACTCACTGGTCAGAATATCATCTGTTTTTAGATGAGTCCCTCCCTAACCTAGACACATTTCGTTTAAGCATAATGATCCAACTGCACGTAAGATATTGCCACCACATAAGATATAATTAAGTTTCACTCATTATTCAATGCGAGTTAATTATCAACAAAATAACATCATGATGAGTAGAGATCGAGTTAAACATACTATACTCCTGGTCGAATCATAAGCGAAGACATTAAAAATGACAGTAACATCGAGCTCACGGTTTTCGATCCTAATTTGATCTCGAAATTTCACTAGCACGCAAAGACATTGAAAATAACAATAACGTCATAGAAAATAATTAAAGGAGACTAACTTGTTTACGTGTGGAAATCACTTGTATTTTTCAAGTTCTAGATCATAAAAAAAAAAAACTTATAAATTAAACATTAATAAATATTTCTGACAAATAATAAACAATAAATCAATTGATAAGGGTGCACTGCGATTTAATATTTTGTGTAGTAATTAACTATAAAACACAAATCCAGTGTTTAACACTATGACCCCACCACCCCAGCCGCATCGATGGCAACAGACTGTCGGGGAAAAATTAGGTTAAGAATTAGTAAGTAAGTTAGTTTTAAGTTTGATCAAAAAGGTGAGCCCCATCACCTTTATTAGTCAGTTTAGTCCAGTCACGTATAATGTATATCATTATACTTGTTTATTCATTATATAATTTTTATAAAATAACAAAACCTGTATATACTGTAGCGATGCTGCAGGAAATACAGAAATAATTTGTAAATAGATTCGCCCGAGGATCTATAGTTATACATAATTATCTGTAAATTTAAAGGGGCTATGAAAGAAAGAGTACTTTAAAAGAAAAGCTTTATTATGAAATATATCATAACACTGGTATACACAAATATTAAGAGTTACGTTACTACATAGTGGGTGGAATGTAATGGACGAGTGGGGTCTGGGGATAAAGGTGAGACATAAATGCATAAGAAAAGGATAAGATTCAGGGATAGGGAGTAAGGGAAGTATGGAGGGTTGCTTACTTAAAAATAACAGGCACCGTCAATGACTTCCATGAAGTCACGAGGTAGGTATACAGTTTTGCTCAAGCCCTTTCTACTTTGAGCATTATATATAATATTAGCATTATAATATTCTTATTATAATAAAAATTACGATGTAATACACTAGCAAGGACTAACGAACGAAACTTTATGTATCTTGAGAGTACTCTGAAACCTAGACTGACATAATAAGAAAATAGTGCCACCTTAGATCGAAAGTATTGCATAATCAACTTTAACATTCCCCGCAATCCATGCATTCCTCTTTTATCTGTGTCAATACACGGATTTTTTTGTTTTTTTATATACATCTACGCGTAAACAGAGACAGTCTTAAAGAGACAATCTTAACACCGGCATCGGAAGTGGCTGAGGGTTAGTACCAGTCGACTCAAATGTATTACTCCCAGACAATTTCATTCCTATCACAAACGTTAGTTAAAACGTCACTGTTGTATGTATTTACTATCTACGGAGTTGTTATCATTGAATCGTTGAGAGTTGACAAACCAAAATGTCATATCCAGATAATAATGCATGCTCGCTAAGATAAATATTAGTGTTTTATTATAGATACAGTCCACAAACAATGTTTCGTCTCGACCTACATTATCTTCTTAATTACACAGCGTTTAATTCGAAATACTTCGTTGATAGATTCGGCTTGCACTGACATAAATTATGATTCATAAATCTGTCAAATTAGACATTAAAGTCAAACATTTTCTCATGAGTGACTTTTAGCCAGCTGTTTATACTACAATAAACATCGATTAATGATTAACTTTTTTTTTTAACCAGCTCTTATATTTTCAATCATGTGTCTGTCTCTGTGTAATATTTTTTGACAGTGATGTTATGAACGTATGATAAAATAATTAATTATTAGTTAAAAATATGTAGACATATATTATTATTAGATGCACGACATTTTGGGATGAAGTCTATCTGATTTTTCAAAATTTAATAAAATTAAAGCATTCCAATGAAAATATACTAAGATTTATCCAATAACCAATTTCTTGATAGTAGAGAGGGGCCCTGATCATTGACATGTTAAATGTGTTAAACTATGATTACAAAATGTCATACTTTTCTCGTTCGAATCCTTAGTTATCTGACGGATCATGTTATGATTGTTGGATATTCACTGTTGATTAGCGTATTATTGCCCAAAACTAGCTGTCTGTCGTGGCAATAAAAGACACGAGCAAATTAGCTTATAGGCTTAAAAATGGTTTCCTTGCCGTAATAATACCGGCAAAAACCAATAACGGATACGCGTTATCACCAACCACGGACCCTTCACTGATAAGACAGTGGACCGGATACATCCGCTGAATCACGCATATGTACACTGACTGCTACTTAGAAGAAGGATGTATGACAACTGAGAAAGTCTACTCACCATCATGCGTACACTGCGAGAAGACACCCGGGATCTGAGTAGAATATGTAGCAGAAGAGAAGAGGTGACAGGGACCTCTTGACAGAGCACGGAGCGGCACACTAACCCGACGCAGGGATAACCCTCATCGTTGCCAGAGGCATCCGCCAGAGCGCACCATCTCTCTCACTCGGGGGCGAGGTCTTTACTTTTACCTTCTCGTCGCTGTAATGACCTAAATATTTAGCCTACTCATCAAAAGCTTTAGACAAAAAATAAAGCATTTGTTTAATACTAAATTCATTCATGTGTAAATACAAATAATTTGTTTTCCACGATGGAGTAAACCCTCCAACGTATTTATTTTTTACTGTTCATGTACATGTTCCCATATGTAAATAATATGCTTGACAAAATATTAACGGTGCACCGCTTTTTAGCCATTTGACTGAAGCGACTCCACCAATTTCAAAACGGGATACTCATAAAAGTGGTCCCACATACTTCATTCCAGCAGCGGTGAAACAGTGTGGTCCACGAAGATTTTGAGCTGCCTACGGTGGATGAATTCACTCGCCGTAGACATATCAAATTCTTTGATTCGCTACAGTTCATCACCAACCCCGTGTTTAACATGATTTCCCCCTCTCCGTTCCCCCATCGATGGCAGAAGGCAGTTTTAAGTTAATATTAAGTTTTAATGTTAGTAAGATTCAGTAGAGATCAAAGTAGGCAGAAGGCTGTTACGATACGGAAACACATAAGAGGTTTAGCTATCAAATCGTAACATTTTTCTAAACATAATCGTAAATACGATTTTCAGAGTTTCCTCCATTTCCTACTTTGCATTTTTTTCCCCTTAACCCCTTAGGTAATTATTTTTTTAAATTAAATTGATTTTAAATTTACAATGTGGATTTTTCCTTATTCTGCATTGCATACATTTTAAGCAGTTATTGTCTTAAAAAAACACTAACAAATCTTTATTTGGTTAAAATTATATAAAGTGAAAAGGGACTAAGTGATGGGGCTTACCTTCAGGTGACAATACGGGAAACTAAACTTACTAACTACAACGTTCCTGCCTCGACTGCTTGCTGCCATCGATGGGGGAACGGGGGGAGGGGAGAAATCGTGTTGAACACTGGGTTTGTCATGTGTTGTAGTTAGTCAAAGAATTTGATATGTCTATGGCGAATGAACACATCCACCGTTGGCAGCTCAAAGTCCTCGTGTAGTTCACTGTTTCTCCGCTCCTCGAATGTAGTGTGTCTGACCACTTTCGTGAGGATTACGTTCTGAAATTGTTCGAGTCGTCTCACTGTCGCTTCAGTCAAATGACTAAAAAGCGGTGCACCGTACAGCAGACCAGGCCTGAGTACACTCTTATATATCATTATCTTGAGGCGTAATGATAAATTGGGCGATGTTAATAGATGCGTGAGCCGGTAAGACTTCGTAAGTGTTTGCTTTAATTTCCTGGCAAAATGGCCGCTAAAACGGAGGTGACCGTCCATTTTAACGCCCAGGTATATGAGGCTGTTTGCTGCGGAGTTTTTCTGCGTTCCTACAGTGGACTTTTTCCCTTTTGGAATGAGAAAATCACGCAGTCAGTCTTACCCGGGTTTACAGAGGTATTGAGTTTCCCCGATTTCTCACTTATCTGGTTACAGGCTATTTCGGCCTGTTATGAACTAACTTGGCGTTTATGCTGTAATTGTACACCACGATATCGTCAGCGATAGCATCGACTGTCGTGTTTTTGTACCGGGCTCCGACAATTTCAGACGTATACACGTTGAAAAGTACTGGGGATAGCACGGCTCCTTGTGGGACTCCACTGGTCAGTGGCACAGCTTCCGAGAAGCTATCACCCACCTCACCCGCATCGATCGATTTCTCAGGAAGCTAGTCAGAATCGAATAGAGCTGCTCCGGGCACTCCCGGTCGCTAAGCATTCGGCGCAGAGTCCCGTGGGACACCGACTCGAACGCCTGCGTACAGTCTAATGAAATCATACCGTGGCTACATTTACAAGTTTCTGTCTGTAATCTCATGAGGGGATGTACTGTGCCCAGACTGGATTGAAATCCAGTCAATTCCTACTTTGCAATAACATTGCTGCAAATTTAGGGACTCCAAGGGGAAATTGATTCTACGAGTGGCGATCAACAGGAATTAGGGTTCTACTGGCATTCGGATTGGATTTGGTCTTGAAGATGCTGAGGTGAATGATTTTCTTAACGCGTTTCATGATACCAATGAAGCAGACCGCTGAATGGAGGAAATAAAAGAATGTAGAGCAGTCCTTCACCACAGCGATTTTCATATTTTCCTCCATGTCCTACTTTGCAATAACTTCTAAGCAAATGCCAAAAACTAGAACTCTAAAACCCTCTCATAACACTTGCGTTGATAGCCTCTATTACAATATTTATAGATAATTTTGCCTTAATTGAGCCACACGAAAGTTGTAAGCACTTTGAGTTTTTTTCGTAGATACCGCAGTTTCCTAGATTTCAGGACATGAATAAACAAACTTAATTGATGGGCTCGATTCTGTCCAGCATTCAACAACTTGTTGACTCCAAAAATCTTTAATTTTATCGGTGAAAATAGCACTTCTATTTTTGAGGGTTTTTCCGCCGTTGTACAAGTCTGGTAAGTTTCTTCTGCTTCATTTGTTCCCTTTTTCCAAACGATAGCCCAAGCAGTTTTAGTTTACCATGGTGAGTAGATTTAGAGCGCCATTTTGTCACACCCAAGGTTGTATAATACGTTCGTGACAGACGCAGTTCCTGAAGGTAGCCATCGGATGTTCTTACTTCTTTCTGTTTGTCTTTGAGTTCTTTCAAAGAACACTCCATACTAATATTTCTTCGAGTACGCTTCCAAGCGGATAAGGATTCATGCACCTGGTTCCTATTTTTATGTTCTTGATGAGGTGGATTCTATAAAATAGGTTTTACCTCGTACAAATCTAAAAAAAATCATTATTCTACTCCGTTATAATCTAACTTAATATTACTTCTACAAAATCAAAGAATATATTTTTCAATAGAAACATTTCCTACAGGTCCCTGATCAGCTAACAAAAAGAAAGCTATTTAACATTTAAAGGTTTGATTGTTTACTTTTCGCCTGGTTAAAGACTTATAGTTATAGAGTAACTTAAAACGAATTACATTTGGATTTGCAGAATTAAAAAAAAAACAGAAGAGCCAATGATATAAACCTCATGTTTTATAAGTGTTTCAGTTATTCACCTTTTTTTCCTTTTTGAAAAGGCCATTTTCCGCGCTCATTTAAAAATCGTATGGTGCAACAAAAAATTGAAGTATTTTTGATCAGAACTACCGGAATAGTTTTTTGGTTTTTTTTCACTCTTTTATTTAGTGAAAATTAACACCAAGCGTTTTTAAACCAAGTGTTTAAAAAAGTTTTAAAAGACTGACATCCTGTGTATATCTCGATAATGTATTTTCTTTCGATCGTCGTTTATTCCGTTAACAAATAAATACATTTAATAAAATTCAATTTATATCATAATTAATGTAAACGATATTCAGTCAGTAAAAAAATATAGTTTAAATAATAAAATAAATGTGGCTAGGAAACTGATCTGTGGATTCTTAGGAAATATGTTGACTGAACTTGACTATCACCGGGATTTGAGCCAACCCTTTTTTGAGAGTGATATTTTCCCCGTTCACCCCGTTTTGGGTCTATTCGTTACCTATCACTGCTACATTCAATAAGCCCTCTGAATATATTTGCTAGGTCATTATTTGAGGACTATATTTGATGGCATGGATCATTGGCGTAATATTTTCCTTGGTCACATCTCTTTTAAGTCGTCGAAAATTGCCAACACTGGAAAAACTACTTGGGTGGTTTATTGGTTTTTACGAAAAGGACAATAATAGAGTTTTTCCAATGGAGAAGACAGCCCGTTGAACGAATAATGCAATTACAATTACTCCTATAGCTTTAAGGACGGAGTTGATGGAGAATTCGAGAAGTAAAGAGATCATTTTAGGCAGGGCAAGTTTTTCGAAAGGAATAAAAAATGACTGTATTTTGGAGGAAATGAGATGAGACTAGGTGAAGCGAGAAACTCTTGAATATGTGGCGCAAGAGTAGGGCTTTGATTACTATGGTGAAGTGTGAAAGTAAGAGAAGAGATCCTGTATGATTTTTTTGGACCTTTCTCCGTCTGATCTATATTCACAAAGAAATGGATGTAAAGAGAATAATATTTTAAGATATTTTTAACTAAATGCAACAAGGATCCCAAATGTCCAGTTTTTTTTTTTTTTTTTTTTTTTTTTTTTTTTTTTTTTTTTTTTTTTTTTTTTTTTTTTTTTTTTCCATGGCTCTCAAACTTATAAAAAATAGGATGTGGAAAATTACTTTGGATTGATGGGTGCCTTTCACTAAGGGGAGTCCTATTTGAAGGATGTATGAGAAGGATATGGGGTGTGAGATGCCTGAAGGAGGTGGGTGGAATCAGGAAGGTAGTGAGAGTCTACCTATGATGGAGCCTAGGGGTACTAGGCATTGGCTTGTAGTCGGCCAGGTCATACCTGGCCTCGCCTCTGAAGGGGGCTGCACTGTGTCGGCCTATCGGCCGGGAGATCGACCCACCCTGAGCAGGTAGAAGGGGTCATGGTGCTTCGGTTGAGTCGACCGGGAGATCGACCTCGATCTCTCGGCTGGGTGTGGATCGTTCAGTCCCCGTCAGGGTTCTATGAGGTCTATCTGTCTCCAGGCTTCGGTGGTCCAGCAGTGCTTCCATCTGACGGGCATTGGTGGTGGTTGAAGGTCGGAGAATAGTGGGTTGTGGCTGTGTAGAAGTGAATCGAAAAATTTGATGTGTCGTCTCTTGATAAAATCTTGGATGGTGAGTACTTCAAATTTTTCGTGGATCTCGTCTGCCTTCATTCGGTCGAACGGAGTATGTTTGAGGGAGGTGCGGAGAACTCTGTTCTGGAATTGCTGGAGCGTTTTTAGAGTGTTAGGAGTTAGATACTTGAATAGTGGGGTCCCGTACATCAAAGCAAGTCACAGGACGCTCTGGTAAATCATCAGCTTGAGGCGTACTGCTAAAGCCGGGCTGTGAAGTAGGTGTCCTAGGCTGTAGAACTTTTTCCTAACACTCTTTAGCTTCTTGCTGAGATGTGTCGTGAACGACAAGTGTCTACCGAGGGTAATTCCAAGGTAGCATAGCTTGTTGCTCACAGAGCACTCTTTGCCATCTAAGGCGAAGGATTTAGGTAACTTTTTTCTTCCAGATTTATAACTAAATATAATTCCTTGCGTCTTGGCCGGGTTGACTTTGATGTTGATGGCGTCGAGTTTCTCAGCAATGTGTTGACTATCGCTCTCAGCAAATTTCAGGGCTCTGGTGGGATTGATGCTAGTGCTGTAGACACCTATGTCCTCTGCATACGCCGATACCTCGCAGTTGGGGTACGAGGCACCTACGATGTGGCCGGTGTAGATGTTGAACAGCAGGGGGCCTAGCACTGATCCTTGGGGGACACCGGCAGTGTATTTTCTTCGGGTCGTAGACGTGGTGCCTATCCGAACCGAAAAAGTTCTGCCTGTGAGGTATGAAGTCATCAGGTTCAGTAGCTGATCCAAGAATTCGTATTCCCTCGGACGTTGGAGTAGGGTGTAGTGATCCACAGAGTAAAAGTATGCAGAGCAGTCCAACACGACAAAAACCACAGCATCCTCTAAGTCTTGTGATGTTTTTAAGGAAACTCTGAAGTTAACCGAGTCATTAAGAAGTTGTCAGAAGATGTTCCAGTCAACTAGGCTCCAAATAAATGAAGGTGGTAATTTGTGAATTTGACTTAGCATGACACAGTCAGGATCAAAGGACTTTGATGGGAGTTTAGCTTATCCTGAAGTGTGAAGTCAAGAGCATTATACTTAAAAACAGAAATATTCTAAAGAAATTAACTCAAATCTATAAATTTGTTTGTAGACCACCATTTTTTATACATTTCCTTTCCATATTATTGTATTTCGCAATAGCAATATGGTTGATTATTTATACGTCCAACCTGCACCCGTTACTTGGTGTGCCATAGGTGGGTGAGTTCATCCACCGGAGATCCATCAAGTTTTTTGACTTGTTGCAGCAGTGTTTAACACTATGGCCCCATTACCCTTCCCACATCGATGGCAACAGACTGTCAGGGAAAATTAGGTTAAGATTTCATTTAACTTTTTATTGTTAGATGCAAGTCAGTTTTAAGTTTATGATACATAAGGTGAGGCCCATCATTTTTAAAGATGTTTAATAAATTAATGTATAATGTGCATCATTATACAAGTGCAAATCATGATAATCAGAAATTGTATAAAATGTAGCCAAGCTACAGGAAATATAATGACCTATTGTAAATTGATTCATTTATAGAATCTATATTGAATTCTGTAATGATTTTGTAAGAGAATACGGAAAAAAAAAATCTGAGGTATTCATACTTTCAAATTATTATTCAATAAATCTGTTCTTCTAAATGTCCTCTTCTTATTTTAAGTACAAATACAATACATGATTTTAACGTTAGCTTCAAAATTGTAGATATAATTAAAATTTTAAAATTAATTTAATTTCTGATAAACATGACCTTATAAAATATCCATTATACTTCTAAAATAAATGCATTATAGAAAATGATTCTTTACTCGGGTTTAAAACTTTACCTGATGATTCTCCTCCCCATTGGCAATAAAAACATCATATTAACAAGGCTCTAATTCTTAACCACTTTCGAGATATTACAATGAATTTTCAACATTTTATGCTTTTCACCCATAAAATTAGACACAATTCCTGAAATAATTTGAGCGGATAAAATTTAAATACCATTCGAAAATTTTTAAAAGGTTCTGGAGGGCAATGTTAGGGCAAAAAGTTGGCATTACAAATGTTTTATTAAAAGAAAAAATACCTAATTGTCAATTTTTCTGAAAACCTTTCAGAAAGTTTCAGTATATTGGTCTCTTGAGTGCTGCAAACAATCAAACCTCATAAAACATTAATTATTTAATAACCTTCATTATAATATTCTTACTTTAGTTTTTAAACATGACAGATTGATAAAAGCACCATTTTTATGTTCAAAATTGTTAACTTATATTAAAAAAGAAGTGATGAATTTTTGATGTAGATGGTTCACACGAATAACACAAAAACACCAGGTAAAGTAGACAATCGCTCTGTATTTTTAACATTATTGCCTAACGACAACTTAAGGGTAACTTAAGAAGAATGGCTGTACAGAAATTGGTAGTTCTTGGTTTTGAATCCCAACCTTGTCGTTACTTTTTCTCTTTCAACAATAATAACCAGAATTTTAGGGGGATCATATCATATAACTAAAAATTATTTCTAGAATAATATTTTGACGAGTTGAAGAATTTCTCCTGTTTAATAATTTCAGAAAGAAGTTTATTTAAAAAATTTCAATTTAGTTACACCGACCTTTCCTTAGCGCTTCTCAATTAGTAATGGTGTTGAAGAAGAGCTCTTGCAACCACCACCTGTAACAATTGTAACATTTTACATCCTAAAGAATTTAATCTTAAATTTAGGGAGAATTGCAATATTTAGATTTTTTACCATCCATTCCCTGCTTGTCACAATATAATGTTGCTAAAGCATTGATAAAAGCTCCTGTGAATGATAAAACAGAAAATGAGAATAAACAATAATTATCTTTTAAATGAAAAAAAATCAATAATTATTCTGAATAACAGAAACATTAAGTGCTTTACCATGGATTGCTTGTATAAATCAGTTTATTCAGTTCAAAAAGAGTATTTAGTAACAAGACAATTATTAAAAATGTTTAAGATTAACATTGTGAATTAGAGCTTAAATAACTATACAAATTCAGGTGTGCCTAATAATCAATATTAGTCCAAATAATATAATGCAAAAAATATTTGATAAAGTTATGAAGGGTGTAAGGAGAAGAAGAAAGAAGAAGCTAAAAAAACATTCTCATAGTGTGTGGGATCAGCTTTTTTTTTACTGGAGTATTTGACCCCGCACACAACAGATCCTTAAAAATCATAAAGAAGTCTATGAGGGAGGTTTTTGTGAAAAAAAATAGGTTTTATAGGAGATGGGCTAATATACAACTTGAAATTTATCTCCCGTATTTCTTTTTTATTTAATGCATAGTTGTACACTACCTGTTACCAAAAATTATTAGATACCAGGCCATCTCTTAACTGAAACAAAACATATAAGTTAGTAAAAACTAAGTTATATGCAGAAAAAGAAAAAGAACTAACCCTTTAAAATGCAGGTAGTAAATATCTTTGTTTTTAAACCTACAATTTGAATTAATTTAATCAATTGGCTATTATGCTCTGCATAAGTTGATTAAGAAGCTAATGTCTTACAATCATACTTAAGAAAATACCAAGATCAATGTGCAAATTGAAAAGAAAGAAATAATTTATTTTTCAAAGGTATTAAACAAGTTTCACAATCCAAATGATTAAAGTTTCAACTTAATTGAGTATTTGAAAGGATCAATTTTCAATAAAAATACTTTAGTAGTTATCTTTCACATTATACATTTAAATTGGGGTTAATTCATTGCCCTGAGCAGTAAATAACTTAACACCTAACTCTCTTACTCATCTCAACAATTATTCTAAATAATTGAATATATGTATAGTTATTGTATGTATATATTATTATAGTGATTTTATTTATTTATTTTTTATCTTTTAAAAATAATACATTAGGAATAACTCTTAATTCATAATTTAATCCTGTTGCAAAGTTAAACAGATAAATAAACAACTTTACAAAAAACACACAGACAATTTAGCTTTATCCATGGCAAATACTTTGTTATAATAGAATTACTACTTACATAATTATAAACGCTACAATAAGGTATACCACGTTTTACATTACCTGAACTAGTTGTTGATGTGCTGCAAGATGATACACTCCTGAAACGATTAAAAATAACTAATATCAGTTAATTCCTACATGTTATATATTAGGTTTGATGCTAGGTGAGGAGTAGATAATTCAGGTAAATGTTAGTTTTTCCCCTCCTTAATTCCATTTTTAAATTTTGATAAATTAAAAAAAAATAATTAGTAAAAAAACTGAAAATGGCTAAATGACAATCAAAAGAAATTGTGCAAAATAATTATCATGTAGAGATTATAAAACTAGTTATTGACTGAATATTTTTGTTTGCTCTACAACGCATACATATATGTAATCTATTCCAGATTTTAGGTAGTATAGAATAGATTATAATAGCCTTTGGTACCATAAACTCAGTATTACTTTTAATGAGATAAATAATAAATGCTTTTAAACACATAAATAATATATTGTTGAACATAGATATTTTTACTTTTACTACAGTATATATCTGTACCTCGGAGGGATACAACACGAGCTCCTTTGGATTCGTCCCACATAATACAATGGACTGACGAATCAGAAGAATCAAAAAGGGTGTAATTCAACGTCCAAAGTTTTCTCTTGTAAAAGCTTATGCAATTTGTTATAAGGGGTGACGGCAAACATTTTTGAAGATCACCCGTTAATACCTTAAGTGTTGTATCCCTCCGAGGTACAGATATATAGTTATTACAGTATCGTAGAACTTGCTCAAAGATTTATTATGCAGTATAATTTAATTATTAATAATGTGTAATGCAAATAATTTTGATGTAGGTATTATTTCTTAGAATTTATTTGTTTTTTCAAAATTAATAATTGATAGGAGACAAGGTGACAAAGTAAAAGAAAATGTCTTCTCCATTATTTTCTTAATATTGTGGATATATATTCATATATACACATACATTTATTTTTACACCACCTTCAAGTTCTAAAGTCAACAGAATAGTAGAGTTTGTCAGTTATCAGTAATTAATTGTTTCTCAACTATCTACATTCTATGTGATCCTCTGTTTGAATAATTCCAGTATTTTTAAATTGTATCTCATAATATATACTTACTCTGCTGATGAAGAACAACATTTAATGAGGCAGCAGAGGAGACATACAATTATCCAAAATAACAATATTAGAGCGAGGACAGCAGCGAGATAGAAGAGAGGGGATGTTGACTCGCATTCACAAGTTTCATCCATACGAAGAGAAAAGTCGTCAGTAGCTGCTTCTTCAGAACTGTCGCACCTTAATAAACCTGTTACCCAATAAACACAGTATACTAGAATGTAAAAAAATATTAGAATTTGTTGTGCTAAAATGTATTCAAATTTTGTAATGTTAGCATAAATTCTGGAAGTAATCAACAAACTGTGTTGTTCTTATCTCTTGTATTTTTTTAATTTGTTATCCTCAAGCTATTCCATAAAACAATAACAGCATTAATAGACTATGATCTCACTACAAATGTTGCATTGAGATTTAAAATGATCATTAGACCCAATTTCAATTATAAAATAATAATTTATGTCCGATGTTGTTAAAAAGGTAGGCACATATTTATTGTATTTGGTGATGTTTGACCTAAAGACAAGTCTTGATCTTGGCAGAAGTTGTAATGGAACAGTTTTAGTTTATGATCATGTATTATTACCATGCATTAATGATTATTACCTGACATAGAATTCTATAAATAATTTCATATAATTGTCAGATTATACGACTATAATGAGTTTTAAGATAATTTGTCAGAATCTAATATTAGTAATATTGTTATTAATAATTTATCCCTTGAAAAGGCCAAAGAAAATATTAAAAAGGGTTGTTTTTCTTTAAAATTTTATTTAAACTGCCCTGTGCATTCAGTTAACAATAAACTCCCACTATAAAAAACAAACATACTTATATGAATAGTAAATAAACATTAAATGCCAGTTAAATCAGAATTATTATATGTATAGACAAACCTAGAAAACCAAAATTAAGTCTTGACCCCCATTAAAACTCAGCATCATAATCATTTGTGGTGCCCATATTATTTTATTTATTTTTTAAGATTTTATAATTTGTTGTTGTCTATTGACGATTAACAGTTATTTTGTTTACTATGGCAACGTTTTGAGAAAGTCCCCTATTTATTCATTAGTTTCCTTTGTCATTGTGAATTATTTTTTGATGAAGGTTCCAGTTAGTTCATTTACCTTTGATATTTTTTTCTTAAATCATAAAATTTTCCTGAAATAACATATTATTTTAATAAGCGAGTTTAATTCAGTGGTGTAAAAGTAAACCTTTTCGCAACCCTTCTAAGGCAACCAACATCAAGAGCAGTTATTTACAGTTACTGAACTTAAATTTTAAAAAACTTCTTTTGTTTAAGCAGGTACACATAGTGATAAAATGAAAGTGTGTTAATATTTATTTTTGAATTGTTTTTTTTATTAGAAAACATTCCAATGGCATTGTCAAAATTCATTGGGGAGGTAATTTACACAAACCATCTAATAAAGAATATTTTTAAATTGTTAAAGAACAAAGATGTTAATTAAAATTAATTATAAGGAATTTAACTCAATAAATCAAGAAAGTTGTAGTGATAAAACTATAGGGGGAAGCCCACATAATTTATTTGAAATGCAGGAGCCAGCTTTTAATAATTTGCATCATTGCTCTCAAGGCTACCATGTGGAGGAAATACAGTTTCAATGAGCTCATAAAGGAAACAACTGGGCTTGCATTCAACCAGCGATTAATTAATCTAATTAACTAATTTAACTAGTTCGATCTTCTCATTGAAAAAAATATATTTTATATGAGATGTTTATACCAAAAATAAAGAAAAATACTATTATAATACCATCTAATATGTAAAATGGGTATGTAATTAAAAAAAAAATTTCTATATGACAATAATTAAATAATATTTAAGTTAACTACCTTTTTGGGCCATTGCTTCAATAATTCTATAAACTCCACCAAACCCAGGATACCAAGTTTCATCATGAAGATGAGGTACTACCTATTCATATGTCATGCATCAAGTATCGAATTACAGAAGGACATTTTCATTTATAAAATGCTTAAAATTACTTACAGCTTTACATAGCCATGCGTGGAAGGCGGCCTGAAACTGTTCAGATAATGGGTTTTCAGCTGCATCTTTGCAAGCCGTGTCACCAGGTGGAGGACCAAAACACCTATTGCAATAAAAGTCATTTACAACTATAATATTGGAGCTAGAAAAGTTTTCTTTAACAACAAAAATAATTTAGAAAGCTATATAACTCTGCTTGTTATATTTGCATTTCATGCAGTCATTATTTCATAAATGAATTGAAGCAAGGTAAGTGGTGAAAAGGATTAATAAATACTTCATAAGAAGGCTCTGACTTGTGGTGCCATGTCATGGGAACCTAACAAAAACGATGAAATAGCTCTTATTAAGTTCCAGCAAAACATTCTGCGGAGAATTCATGGGGCAACCTTCAGTGGATAGAAAAAGTGGTTGAGGACCAATGGTCTTGTTATCTAGTAATAATAAAAAGATTATCAAAATTTGATAACACAAATTGAAACTAAAACTCCAAATCGAACCAAATTAATTAGTGAAGGAAACCAATGACAGCCACCACCACTCACTCACTCTCTCTCTCACCAGTAAAATTTTCTTGAAGATCCAAGAACTTGGCAAAATGTTGGGATATTAATGAAAACATTTGATGGGCGATACCCATATTTTTGGGTTGAATTCTCTCCAAACATTTTTTATTGTTAACATTAAGACAAAGCACCAGCTAATAATATATATAATGAACATAGGAGTCATTTTTTTTATAGGAAATTAATACTTTTTAAACATACAAACAAATACTACTCTCAAGTCACAAATAATACCCTTTAAAAGGAAACTAAATTTTCATAATACAAATTTAGATGGTTAGTATGCCTTAATTATAGTGATAATAACTTATTTATTATCATGAGCAGTCGTGTACCAATATGTAAAACCCTTATCCTAGTCATTTCTTGTCAAAGTATAATAATCTTCCAGCACAATACCTTGAGTGAAACCTGATATTTACTCATAAAATTTACAATCATTAATTTACACAACCTTAATGCTACAGAATAATAGCGTAGCAGGACGTCTGATGAGTTTCTTGTGAACAAGGAGAAAAGAGATTTATCCCTGAATGGAACAGCAACTGCCCTAGGATTTGCTAAGTCATCCAAGAATGGAAGTGGTATGCTCATTTTATCTTTCTTGCTCTTGAAACCTGTAAGGAGAACAAACAAATTTCATTGGTGCATTATAGCCATCATCAGGAAAAATTAAAGATGGCTAATAAAAAGTAGCTTGAATTATAAAGTATCTTAGTTCCTTCCTCTCAATCAATCATAACTCTTGTTTATCATTACATTATTATTATTTAGCCAATATTAACTATCAAGTTTTCAATAAAATTTACACAAACTGATTTATGCCATTAGGAAAGCAAAAAACTCTCTAAAAACTCTAATAGAATTTATTTAATACATGGATATTATGTTTACCCCCTGTACAATTCTATTTGCCCAGTGTTTTATTATTCTAAGGGTGCTATGTCGCAGATCAAAGACATTATTTTATTCATTCATAAGGACCCTATCTACGGGATTATCTGAGCTTCAACAACATTTCTAAATAACACTAGCTTCAATTTTTACACCATCCTGTAGTCCATATCACAAAGCCATGAATAACCCTATTAATCATATTGCCAGAGAAGGAAAGAAAAAATTAATCAACTCTTTATTATACTCAAAATGAGTATTTACAATGATATGGTATTTATATATACTCCATAGAGAACTGGAAACCATAACTAATTGTGATGTCCAATCCCTATGATGTAATATATTAAAAAGGCCACTTCGGACTTGTGGGAATGGCCTGTCGATCACTGTTTCACAACCTATATATTTTTATAACGTGCACTGACAAGGCTTTATAAACCAGTACAATAAGTACAGAAGTAGCCAGATTGTAGGGAAGCATAGACCTAACAACGAACTTGTTTATAAAATGGAGGCTTTGCACTGAATTGAAAACTATGACAAAAACACGAGCGAGTTTAATTCAGTGGTGTTAAAGTAAACCTTTTCGCAACCCTTCTAAGGCAACCGACATCAAGAGCAGTTATTTACAATTACTGAACTTAAATTTTAAAAAACTTCTTTTGTTTAAGCAGGTACACATAGTGATAAAATGAAAGTGTGTTAATATTTATTTTTGAATTGTTTTTTTTATTAGAAAACATTCCAATGGCATTGTCAAAATTGCATGTTAGTTGTTTTTCTATGGAAAGTATCGCCGGCTCTCAATTTTACCATTACAGATTTTTCCAAATTTACGGTGAAGCTGCTTTCTTTTTTCAGTGATTAAGGCTAATGACACACCTATCGGTATCCTTTGTAAGGTAAAGCAAATTAAACGCTAAGCCAAACTTTTTATTTTTTGGCTCAGTTGAATGAATTTAAACTGATGCTTGTTACTTGCCCTTGACCAGATCGCCGTTGAAGATGAGGTTGCCACAGCTCGACGCCTGCATACCCGGCTGCACGAGGTAGGGAGCGATGTTGGGACTACGTCGCACGTAGATGGGCCTCGTCCAGCCTCCTCCGTCGGTGTCCAGGGTCTTCTTGAAAGCCATCTGGAGCTCGTTCACCTGCCTCGCTGTGCAGTAGGATACGGTGCCCTCGTAGTACTTGGCGTTAGTGATCGGGATTCCGTAGGCCTGCAACCGGTCCGCTTTTAGAGTATATTGGGGAATTTAATGTGTTATGTATAAATGTAAAAGTTGTATGTTTTGATTAATTTTCATTTTCCATGATTTGCACCAGAAGCTTATTTTGTACACGTAATGTTGATAGTTCTGTGAAAAATCTATATAATTTTCATGACAGTATAGCTCTTCGTATGATAGTGAACGTAGCTAATGTAACGTAGTTAATGGGTGATCTGTAGTTGGTAAACCAGCAATAATAAATTTTAGAGTGAATTATAATGTGTGAGGAAGAATTTTGTTTAGCTTAAATAAATCCCCTGCATGCCAGGATGTATCAAAAACATGAGGGTCGTCCAGGAATACCACAGATACATATTTGAGCTCTAGTGCAACAGGTGTGTAGTGTGCAGTTTTATTGTTAAATGTTCTGTCCTAAAACATAATTAAAGATGTGGTTAAAATTTATGTGTCTGTTATTATTATCACTATTCCTTCCTTCTCCAGTTTCTCTGGAAGGATGTTGGTGTACACTGGCCATTTCCAGAAATCTTAAAGAAAAAGTTAACATTTAAACTCTCGTAAAAAATTTACACCCTTGCAAGAGCCGTAAATTGCTCATCTCTTGTATAAGGGTCTGATGCATATGTACAGCATTGATCATAATATTGTCCACAGGTAAATCTGATGTAAATTTAACATTTTATTTTTATTAATCCAGAAAAATTAACCCACTTTAAATGATGTATGTAGTTTCCCTAAACCGATAAATATTCTATAAAATACTAAGGAAACTAAAAGGTATGATTTCAGAAATACTCTATAATTACTTATAGATATTTTATAATTTAACTGTTTTAAATATAACTGGTAGAGAAACAATTAAACATTTTAAAACTACCCTATCTTGAATCTTGTAGGCAAGAGTTTGATGCATTGACATGTCTTATAATAAAATTATTCCAAACAATATACAATATGTTGTATTTGTATTGCTATAATTTTTTATACTGGTGTATGTCCGTAAAACGGATTATAAGAGATTATCTAGTTCTAATATTGGTTCCGAAGATAAATAAGTTACTTTTTGAAGAAATTCGTCCTGTTTAGAAAAATATTATTTTCTTCCCTCCTCTCCATATCCTTGTTATTATAAATTATGGAATCAGTATAGATTCTACATAAATGAATCAATTTACAGGCTACAGCGAGGCTACATTTTATACCATTTTTAATAATTTTACATTGCGATTTGTGATTGTTACAAAAGTTAATCTCCATTATACATTCATTGCCTAAACATGTTTAAAAATGATGGGGCTCACCTTATGAATCATATACTTAAAACTAACTTACATCTAAAAACAAAATATTGACCTGATTTCCCCGACAGTCTGTTCTCGTCAGTTAAATAATCTTTGTAGAGGAAATTCTTTTAAAAGAAAAGAAAGAAAAGCTTTGTTATGAAGTACAAGCAAAACACTGGTATATACAAATATTAAGAGTTACGTTACTACATACTGGGTGGAATGCGTGGGAATAAGTGAGGTCTGGGGCTAAAGCTGAGACATACATATATAAGAAAACGGTAGTTCTGGGAAATGGGTGAGAGGTCTTGGAGGGATGTGGTCGCTTACTTAAAAAATAACAGGGACCATCTGTGACTTTCATGAGGTCACTGTATACCTGAGGCAGGTATACAGTAGAAGGGGCTTGCTTCTACTTTTAGCATTATATATAATATTAGCCTTATATAACTATCGATGCGGGAAGGGTTCATAAACATTGGGTTTGTTAGGTGCTGCAACGAGTCAAAAACTTGATGTGTCTTCCGTGGATGAACTCACCCACCGATGGGACACCAAGCAATGGGTGCAGGTCGACGTTCGCAAGTGCGATAGCCGGCAAGACCTGTGTCGTACTTTTTCTATTTTGTAACTAAAATGGGTAGATAAATTGAGATGCCTATCCATTTTTATACTCAGAAAGTACATTGAGAAAGCCGGTGAGTTCTCTTGCCCTCCTATAGTATATGATTTTGACAAGACTTTTTTCACCTTTTTGTAGGGAGAAGATTACCCAGTCGGTCTTCCCGGCGTTTTTAACTTGCCCTTTCTGTCACTGATAACATTACAAAATGACTCGGTCTGTGCAATAGCTCTTATCTGTTTCTTGAATGCTTTTTCAAGCAGTCTGTTATCTTAAGCCATTTCGAGACCCTAGTATTTTACTAGATTCTTAACTTCACGTCCAGTAAATTCGTCTTTAAGATTTCTAAATGCACTGTATGATATTAGCATAGGGTCTAATGTCATGAACAAGTTTGAATGAACACTCCTTTACCATCTATGTAACCGATGCATATGAAGAGTTCAGTGGTTGGTTCGATTTTGGTAACCTGTTGTTTCGAAACTATTTCTACATTTGTAAGGTTCGTTAATACGTTTTCACCGGGTGTCAATGACCCTTGTGATTGGACATGACTTTAAAAACACAAGTTTTTCAAAAAATTGTTTATTTAATATATTCATAAAATTTAAGTTACAATTGCAGTTCCTAGATGGCAATTTTTCTAAATAAAAGTACACTAGTATTACAGGAAATTTAACGCTGATTACTGAAATGAGACCGTATGTTGATAAAAATGAGTTAAAGAAGAAAAAGACAAATTTTTATGGAAAAAAAAAACTTGGTTTTCTCGGAAGAAAGAAAGAATATCTTGGCTATGGATGGAGATAGATAACTCCGATTAACGGCAGTGGAAGATCATGTGTCTCAATTAGCTTATATTGTTGTTTCTTACAAGTCTTATGAACTAAATATTTTATTGACTTTGAGTGATTGTCAGGAAAATGAAAATTGCAGTCATTAAAATGAATTGATTAAATAAGTTTAGCGTTTGCCTTACTAGTCCCCGTAGAAAACACTCGTAATCAAGAGAAAACAAATCGAGCATGATTCAAATTAATCTTAATATTTTAGTTTTTTCTCAAAAGGTTTAGAGCAAATAAGAAGTGATGATTTAAAAAATATTAATATTTAATAAAAAACAAATTTTAGTTGGTCCATTTGTTAAATATTTCATTATCTAAATTTTGTATTTCATTTTTTAATCTTTTTTTAATAAATTAAATGAATTACCATGTATTTTTTTCATAATGATTTTATTTAGGAAAAGCTTAAACCGTCAAATTAGCTATATTACAAAAAAGTTTGTTCGGCTTCAAAACGAGAAAAATGAAATATTTTTTATCCAGCATCAGAAGCATTTTTAGAATTTAATATCCCCTCGAAAAATGAACATTATCTCTTCTGAGATGGAGCACATTTATAGAACGAGTTTATCTATACAACGGAAAAGGAAACGAATCAGTCACAAATATCAGCAGTTTTGCTATCGTTTTGATTTCAGCCTGCAGCATGCTTTCCTGCAAACTCGAACATATTTCTAGGAGCTAAGCTAACACGCACGAAGTCTTACCGGCTTGCGCACTTATTAACTTCCCCCCAATATATCACTGCGTCTCAAGCTATTGATATACAAGAGCATACTAAGGCCTACTCTGCTGTATGGTGCACCGCTATTTCGTTATCTGACGTATACGACAGCTAAGAAACTCCAACAATTCCAAAACGGTATAGTATACTGATGAAAGTGGTCAGAGGTACTTCATTCGAGCAGCGAAGAAACAGTGAGCTGCATGAGATATTTGAGCTGCCTACGGTGGATGAATTCATCCAGCGTAGACATATCAAATTTTTCGACTCCTTACAGTATTTGACAAACCCGGTGTTTAACACTATTATCCCCGCTCCGTTTCCCCATCGATGGCAGGACGCTGTCGCGACTGGAACTCTGTAGCCTAGGTTCTAGGTACAGATTTTGTTTGTTTGTTTTGTTTTGTTTATTTTGTTTTGTTTTGTTTTAGTGTCTTAGTGATTAGTGTTTGATGTCGGTGACAAGGCGAAGTTGAGCCTCATCACCTAGTGTTGTATAAGAACGATGAACTTTTAACCACAATAAAAATTTTATTATATTTACGCACTCCTCCAAATCCATGTAAATGCAGGAAGAGGAGAAATCTGTAATCCAATTATTTTATTATTTTTCTTTTGTACATTGTATTTGAGGTTTTGAAATAAAAAAAAAAAAAGTGTTTATATCGATTTTTACTAACGCCGATCATAGAATAAATCGCGGTCTTTAAACATATTAAAAACAAAATAAAGGATGTAGAAATTAAAAAATGATATTGAGTGTAAATTTTTTTTTTGTAATTTAAACTACAAGTTTGAATCCGCGATTGCAACAGTTTATGTATTTCAACAAAACTACTGTGCAGTGTTTATATCGATTTTTATTAACGCCGATCATAGAATAAATCGCGGTTTTTAAACATATTAAAAACATAATAAAGGATGTAGAAATTAAAGAAATGATATTGAGTGTAAATTTTTTTTTTTGTAATTTAAACTACAAGTTTGAATCCGCGATTGCAACAGTTTATGTATTTCAACAAAGCTACTGTGCAGTGTTTATATCGATTTTTATTAACGCCGATCATAGAATAAATCGCGGTCTTTAAACATATTAAATAGTGTAAAATTGTTTTGTTTTATTTAGACTTTAACTATTAAATCGCAATTGTGACTAGAGTCACAACCAGCGAATGTGCTGTGTATGATAAAAGAATGGCATGTCTCAGATGAAGGCAGAGGACATCCAATGAATGATACCTCCCCTATATTGTTCAAGCTAAATTTGAAGATATTATTGTAACTGCTTTGCACTCTATTTCAACGTCTCCTCAGTGGTCGTTGAATGTTGTCATCATTAAGAAAAATCAGGTAAATCATGCTGTCTTTGTACCTGTGATATGTCTTTGAACTGTACATCAGTCTTCTAAGCGTATCCATTTTTAAACTGTAGTTTTGATGAGAAATACTTCGTTTTATTCATAAAAACAGTCACTTTCATCAGAATACTGTTAAAAAAAAAAAATGCAGACAATTAAAATTGTATTGAAATAGGCTGAGGCGACATTTAAATACCCCATGCCTACTGTTGGCATGTTGCCTACTGTTGGCCCGTTGCCTACTCAAAACATTTGAGTGAGTGCTAGGGGCTCCACCTACCTCGTATGTCTCTGATTGACCCGGCATTGCAGTACATTCGGGAACGACCCGAACGATCGTAAAACGAGAATCATATGCACAATTCACATTTAAGTCTTTAATTTATTAATTAATTAATCTTAGATTGATGACCAATCTATTAATCGATGTCTTAAAAGTGAGGGAGGGGTCACCAAGTAGGTGTGAAATCTGTAATTTCAGTTTTATCTATTGGACGCCCATGGCATGATGGATGAGCGACGCTCCATGATCGACGAAGGTAATGTAATAAGAAGAGGTTGATTTTTAATAAATTATTAATTTTTCAGGTTTCTAAAAATGGAGTGGGCCAGTCAGTAGTAATGAATGCATTTACTCCTTGTTGTGTCTGTAATATTTTGCACGCAGCCTTGTGCCGCCTTTTGTTATTAGTTATAACCTTCATGTTACCTTTGGCATTCAGTAGAATAGATTCCATCTTTATGTACCACTACTTACTTGTTCACTTTATAAAATATATATGTTTTCTCGCGTACCCCAACATGTGTGTGCTTTCGTAACTATCAAAAAGAACATAACAATTGGCGACGAGTTTTAATCAGTGCGTGAGTGAACCGAAAATCGCGACCTATGTGTTTGTTCCAACCTTATCAACGTGTTCAAACAACACTAAAATTCCGGTAAAATGTGTTATTTTGTCTTCAAACGATCGTAAAAGGTAAGCATTAAACTAATTTCTATCAAATCATCAATAAAAACACTTCGAAATGAATGCTCAACAGTTCGAATCTTTTATGAAGACTTTCAGCGAACAGCAGAAAGTTTTCCTCGAAACTGTAACTGCTCAACTTCAGTGTCTTTCCGGGAAACCTACTGAAAAAAAACACAGTCAATTATTCGAGCATCGCGCCATTCGAAAACTTTGATCAAAAACGTGAAAAGTTTGCGTGTTACCTTGAACGGTTTGATAACTATTGTACGATGAAAGGGGTCACAGACAAAGCAAAAATTGGCCAGCTCTTATGTGTTTCAATTGGCTCTTCACACTACAACAATTTAGCTGCGTTTTTAGGCCCAGAAAAACCACTGAAGGGTCTCTCCTTTGATGATCTTGTCAAGTCCTTCAAGACCTTGTTAATTCCGAAGAAAAACGCAGTAGTGTCACAACACTATTTCCTTAATATTTATCAAACGGAACACCAGTCCATTTCAGAGTTTGTTGCCACTCTTCAACGTGACATAGCTGAGTGTGAATTCTCCGTACAATGCCAGTGTGACCAGTCTGTATCAATCTCAGACGTTTTTCTCAGAGCACAGTTCATTCGAGGCCTTCGAGATGACTGGGTAAGGGAACACATATTACAATCGGACAAAAAGACATTCCAGGACATTTTAGCTCTTGCCACAGCTCTTGAGGCATCGAGAATTGAAAGTAAAGAGTTGACTCAGCGCTCTAATCCTGCTCGAACTTTCTCTGCCAGCGAATTGAACAAGATGTCAAGCCCTAGCCAGCGCTCAGGAGCAAGGGCACGCTCTAATCAACCCAGGTCAAGTTCCCGTCCCCGTAGACCTGATTTCAAGGCTCTCGGCATCGATAATCTGTGCATCCGGTGCTCAAGGGGAAACCATCAGGTATCGGAGTGTCGAGTTGATAAGAAAAAATTATATTGCACCCTTTGTAAAAAGAAGGGACATGTGGCACGCGTCTGTATCACATCATTGATGGCAGAAAACAGAAGGAAACCAGGCAAATCCAGTTCTACACATTCCCTCCAAATTGCCAACACCAGCCCCGGAGCAACGCCAGCATACGGTCTCAATAAATTAGAAACGGTGATCCAGAAAAATGACGTTATTATTGACTTGTTCGAGTTGAACCGTCATGAATCAGATAAGTACATGATTGACGTGTCGCTCAATGGAAAATTGCAACGTTTTGAGGTCGATAGTGGCGCCAAATTTACCCTATTAAGTGAGAATGAATTTGACAGACTTAACCTAAATTTGCCAGTTCAACCAACCAACCTAGCTTTTCGATCCTACTCTGGCAACATAATCCAATCAAAAGGTAAGGTACCAGTCCAGGCTGCTTACAATGGAAAACAAATAACCGGCGATTTATACATTGTACCAACAGGATACGAAGCGCTTCTTGGACGCCAATGGATACGAGGACTTGCCATTGAACTCAAACAGGTCGACAATAATCCTCCCATGCCAATCTACCAGTTCAATTCAGTCCCCTCGCTCGAGGATATTTTAGAAGAGTTTTCCTCGATCTTCGAACCAAAAATTGGCTGTGTTCCCGGCTATGAAATTTCACTCCAGCTCAAACCAGGAGCAAAGCCATGTTACACCAAGGAGCGTAGTGTTCCACATGCTCTCCTGGACCAAGTCAACCGGGAACTAAACGAACTCGAAGCTGCAGGAATCATTGAACCTGTAGACGCCAGTGATTGGGGTTCCCCTCTCGTGGTGATCGTCAAACCTGACGGAGGCGTTCGCCTCTGCTCAGACTACAAGTGTGGCGTCAATGAACGTCTAATTCAAGTAAACTACCCTATCCGCACCAGAGAAGACGTCCTAAGCAGCTTGCGAGGATCTCGTTATTTTTGTAAAGTAGATTTCTATAAGGCTTACTTACATTTTCGTGTTACGAAAGAAAGCAGCATCGTCCAGACTATAACAACGCATAGAGGTACTTACCGGTTACTGCGGCTTGGTTTTGGAGTCAAAACAGCTCCTGCTGAGTTCAATGAGTACATTCGTCGAATCTTGAAAGGCCTGAAGAAGACTGAAAACTACTTTGACGATATTGTCGTACATGGAGAAACAAAAGAAGAATGTCTCGAAAATTTAAGAAATCTCCTTCAAAGATTAAAAGAACATGATCTCCACCTTAACAAAGAAAAATGTGTTTTTCTCCAGTCTAAAATTGAGTATCTTGGGTTTGTAGTGGAATACAACAATCGAGTAGTCATCCCAAGCTCTCTACGTTCAACTATTCTCAATGAGCTTCACGAAACTCATCAGGGGATCACAAAAATGAAGCAACTCGCCCGTCGATATGTATACTGGACAAGCATCGACAAGGACATTGAAAGATTGGTGCGTGAATGTAAAGATTGTGCTGTAAACCGCTCAACACCCCCCAAGGCTCCTGTGCACCCCTGGGACCCTCCTCAAGACAACTGGGAACGAGTGCATATTGACTACGCAGGTCCATTGGAAGGTTATTTCTTCCTGATGTGCGTCGATGCAAAATCGAAGTGGGCAGAAGTGGAAGTAATAAAAGAAGCACCTACCAGTTACAGGACCATAGCATTACTGGAAAGAATTTTCGCAACGCACGGTTATCCAACTGTGCTTGTGTCTGACAATGCAACAATTTTTCAAAGTAGTGAATTCAAAGCCTATACATCAACAAACGGCATTTTTCAAAAATTCATTGCTCCAGGCCAACCATCGACAAATGGTCTGGCCGAGCGCAGCATTCAAACCTTAAAACATCGCCTCAAGGCAGCATCCTCAGATCCGGCTCCTATGAAGGATAAAGTGCAAGGCATCTTATTCCGTTATCGAGCTACGCCGCTTGCTTGTGGCCAATCACCAGCTGAAAAATATCTACATCGAAAGTTGCGCATGCGCCTTGATGCTATTCATTTTTCCCTACCAGCCTAAACCATCAAGCGCGACAGCAGCACCAGCACGCTCTTTTAAGGTAGGGGAGAGAGTCCAGATCCGCCTTTACTGTGACAACAGGAAGATTTGGCAGTTCGGCGATGTCATCAAAGTACTTGGCCAACGGCACTATTTGGTCAGACTCGACTCTTCGGGGCGAATACTAAAACGCCACATTGACCAAATTGTGGCAACTTGGGTTCCAAAGCCAAAATCCGTTTCGTTTGGACCGAGTCAATCATTTGAGGTTCCCCGACTTCCACCTACTCCAGCAGCAGCGCCCACTCCAGCAGCAGCGCCGAATCAAGACCGACCTCGTCGTGAGATACGCTTTCCGGCACGATTTAATGATTATGTCTTGAATTGTGTTACCTGAGTTTTTCAATTTAGTGCGGGAGAATCTGTTGTGTCTGTAATATTTTGCACGCAGCCTTGTGCCGCCTTTTGTTATTAGTTATAACCTTCATGTTACCTTTGGCATTCAGTAGAATAGATTCCATCTTTATGTACCACTACTTACTTGTTCACTTCATAAAATATATATGTTTTCTCACGTACCCCAACATGTGTGTGCTTTCGTAACTATTAAAAAGAACATAACACTCCTCAAAGTCGTACATTTTGTTTTTTTTATCGGTTTAGGTTCCCTCTCCTCCTCTATACTTTCAAACACTTATATTACAAATCACTCATACCTTTTCAATTATGAGTTATCTTGAAGTTTGTTTATCATGATGCATATCCTTGACACAGCTGTAGCGAAACGGCGGGTCCAAGCATGTCTGTGCACGAATCAACTTGTATTTGGTTTCCGCTGTTGCATAAGCCAATTACTTGATAATTCCCCAGATCATTTAAAAAAAAAACATTCTATATGCTTCTTTATTATTACAATGTACTAAAATTAGAGTTTTCAATAATAAAAGATAAGTAAATTAAATTGGCTTTTTATACCGGAATCCTGAAAATTACCGTGACAGTCAAAGTGTTAATGCGTTATCGACCAAGGGAAAAAATTAGAAATATAAATCACTTCTGAGCTAGGGCTTGAGATATCTTAAAAGTTCATTAAATGTGCCCGACGTTTTAGAGATTTAATTATTTTAGTATTACAGCAACTGTAGGCTATTTACAAAAAACTGATCGATATATTTCAAGGGGTTGTAGAATATAGAATATAAAATTTCAGGTAGAATGGACCTTTTTTTACTAACGCTATCATAGATCATACCTAAGTGAGAGTAGAGAGAGAGGTCTCTTACGGTTCGGCAAATACTTTACTTGTCAATATTCGATTCAACATTACCGATAATATGATCGTTTAACGATGCATATGGCAAACATGACTCCGTCTTCTTTCGTAATTACATCATTATAATTTTGCCTACTGTAACAAAAGGACTACCTATGTATGATGAGAAATGCCACTCACCTGCAAGTATCCACCAAAGGCATCGGAAATGGCGAGCATGATGAGCCTATGAGAGCGCACGGAGCACGCCACGTCTCGGGCCACTTCCAGGATCGTCTTGAGGTACTCAAGCAGCATGGGGATACGGCATGGCACCTTCTTCGGTACCAGTTCCTAGGTGCCAAAAACAGTTGTCATCAGGATACCGGAACATGTAAAAACAATTTAGTAACAAGTTGACTTGAGAATAAAGTTAAAAACAATAAAATAAAAGTAGCTATTGCAACTTGTATGTCAGACTTAAATTTATCTGTGAAAACACGTCCAAAATAACTGTTAATTATTTCGATGGTTCCAAAAGGGATACAATCAACTTTCAACGTGTGTGATAACAATCCTTTTTGGTCTATTTGCCTTATGAGTGGTCATAGAAATTAGAATTATCTGAAATTTTAAGTCTAATATTCCATTACACCTCGAAATATGCTGAGCAGTTTTAACTTTCTCACACAGATCACTCGGTGCAGCACCTAATACACCCAGTGTTTCACACGATGACTCCACCACCCTTCCCTAGTGACTAATGACACTATTCCATGTTTATAATTCCAATCGGGGCCTCACAATGAGACAGACATACAGGCCACCAAAATGAAAACATTAGGATTTGTGATCATTTTGAAAAATAAATGAGGCTTATAGAGGCTGTTGCGTACACATCAATAGAGCTATATAGAAACGACCTGAAATGACGGTACAGTTTGCAAGAATTAATGACTGTAAATGTCAGGAATTAATAACCCTTTAACTGAATTTTTAAGGTCTCAAAAACCCCCTATTTAAGATTTGAAGTTTTTTCTTGTGAAATCATTGCTTTATAGCCAAAAACTAATCAGCTAACTAAATAAGCAAAAACTAATAATTATTTTGAAGTGTTGTGGAATATACCATAAAATGTTTCTGATCATTTTTATGATAGCTGCCGTAATGCGTACATACATGGGATATCGTGCTTGTCTGATACGATCGCCCCGTACCTGAATTAAACTAGAGCCAATCCTTCAGACTAGCCAATAATTACGATTGTAAAAAATTGTGAGGCCGGTGATTCTTGTATGAAGGACTATCTACCTGCAAAAGGCGGCGTGTGTAGAGTAGAGCGAGCTCCTCTTGGCTCCAGCACTCCTTGACGAGGTCTGTCTGCCTGAAGAGGACGGTCCTAACATTTGGGGACTCGCAGGAATTGGGACAGTCTGAGGAGGTCTGTGAGGACGTTCCAGCAAGCAGCGCAACCACCAGCAGCCATTCCAGCATCTCGCCCATCACAGCTTCATAGCATTCACTTATTCTAGTCGAAATAGTTCAAATTAAGTGGAACACATGTTTGTCATTTGTCGATATATATATATGTACAATAATAGAATAAATTAAAGTCGTGAACCGACCTATGTCGCTGTAGTAGTTTGTAATAGCGATAATATCAACACAACAAAGAGTCTTCAACGTTTTATTTTGCGGTCAGTGACCGGTGCAGGATCTATATGAGGCCTTGCTCAGCTTCACCAAATAGTTCTGCTTAGCCCTTGCCGCTCTGTCTACAGGCAAAGAACCGAAAAGCCCTGAGATTATGTTCGCTGTCACACTTCTGCAGGCCACGGTGCCAGAGAATCTGGGTGCTTAAGTAGTACATGGAGAATCGTCCAGCCCTCAAAGTGACTTTGGGTGAGAAGTACCATCACTCTTACAATGACTATCCAGTGTATCTGATTATCAGCCTGCAGTGTATATTGTAGTAAACATTAAAAAAGGACCACTTTGGTTAAAACCATCTGTTTCAAACAGTAAAAACTGTCTCTGTGGATATATCTTATCCATGGAATCACCAATCACATGCCTCCATGTCTCCTCAAAGTACATATTTTAACAACAAGTAAAGAGCTTTCGACAAGTACTGTCACCATCGTGCTCACATGTGTGCTATGACACATGAAAACAGTATTTGGTAAAAGGAGTATAAGGCAAAATTTTAGTAGACACATTTATTGATTCTATTTTTTTTAAACAATCCCTTTAATTTGTGCTTATCATTATGTTTATATAACAATTAATTGTAATTGTATCAACCGCTAACTACATAAGATAAACCATCCTTTACTATAATGTAAATTAGTTATAATATGTTGTAAATTAAATTAAGCATATGTAAATAATATTACCATACCACAAAGTCATATCAGTGTAAATTCCTGGTATGTTAATAATGTGGGTCTAGGATGCCCACATGTCAGATATAATGGTTGTACCGGGGTGAATACATTCCGATATTGTTTTCAATAGTGTTTCCGATGTACGGTATGGCACGCAATACATGCAGCATTGATTATCTTCCCGACAAACACCTCCGAAGACCTATTGATTAGGATTAATTCTACCAACGTGAGTTTCACGCCGATAAAAACACGATTCGTCTATCTCAGCTGTTTTCCCTGGCCCTCCGATCTTTCTGAAATTTTTAAATAAATGATCTAACTTCTGGAAACATACACCAATCTCTAATAGTATCGGTTGCTAATCCTAGTTCCACTTGAAAAAATTTAGTAGATGTATATTCTTTTGTCTAGCAGTATAGCAAAATAACAAATTTATTAAATGGAAAATTACTGTTTTCCAAAAATGTTCCTTTCTCAATCCAAAGGTTTCTTTGCATCCTCTCACGTTGTATCTCCATCTATCCTTTTCGCCTACATAAAGTTTCATTTGATGGCCATTAGAACACATTTTTTCACTATGCAATACCCCCTATATTGAAGAAACATAACCGCTTTTTCCTTCGTATCTACTTCAGCAGCTAAATTAAATAACGGCATGATGTTTCCCCAAAACAATGCTAGATATCAATAGGGTCTCTATTCCAAAAAAGCACCTCCTTGGAAGAGATCTCTCAGCAGTATCTGGAGCCCTACAAACTTTACCTATTAGCGTCTCCCCCAGCGATCCAGTTGGCCTCTCTCCGGTTCACACTCGCCTTTGGGATCCGGATGGTTTTCGCCTACCGAGTGTGAATTCGTAGTCATTCCAAGACCACATATACTACCTATAATATCTACTCTGTACCTCTTCTCCTGAACATAGTGCACAGTCGGGGCACATACTTATCAGATATGGAGTCAGATAGCTCAGTAGTAAGACCCATCATGAAGCAATCGTCGTTCAACTCTCACTCCATCACCAAGGCTAGGGTAGCTAGGCCCCCTTGTGACGACCCGACAGTAATTAATAACAGAATTTGTTAAATTTTCAACATTTTATGGTGCATCGACTTGTACTATTTGAAGCAGTGCTTTAGTTTAACTGTAATACTAAAAATTGGCGTTCTTAAGTCCATGTAAAACTTATGAAACTTATCTGGAACATGTTGAAGTATTTCATTCTTCTTAGCTCCAAACATTGCCAAAGGAGAGTGGCAATTGTTCTGATTGTAATTTCGTGTCATCTAGCCCTCACCACACAAAACTTAACGATTTAAAAGCATGGATTCACTGAGAGTACTTGAATGCTCTATGGTGTAACAAAACAAACTACTCTTCAACCAGCCAACATTTCTCCATCATTATCTCTCTGACAAAGTATCAACGGATTTTAAGCAGACCACTAAACTTTAGAAAATCAGGATGAACAAGTTCTGTTAGGCGAAAATGGTTCACAAGTGAACGAACCAAATGACACGAGTCATGAGGATGGTCTTGGGTGTTAATCACGTATTAAGTGCTCAACTTGAGGTGCCAGTTATATAATGCTCATTATATCTTACATTTTTAGTATAAACGTGTACCTAAGTTGAGACTTATGGTCCCTTTGTTATTTTTGTAAGTAACCATTTTCCTCCCCTAAAATCCAACCCTTTGTTACCTACTTAGGGCCAAGACACCCTCACATGTGCCTAAGCCTTCACTAAAGTATGTTCTAACGCTGTAACTGATTAAAATTTGTATATATACTAGTGTTTTGATTGTTATTCTTCATAATAAAGTTTTTTAAAACACTCTCCTCTACAAAGATTATTTAACTGGCACCCCGAACAGGCACCTTGCAGTATACTCAGTAAATTCACGGTAGTCCACCATCTAGAGATCCCTCATTTGGCATCGGACAGTGAGATCACTCCAATAGCGTGAGAAGACCGATGCAAATACCTCTGGAAAGATACCCCACAGGACAGCAATTCGCCGATATTGGGTACTGATCTATTTTAAAAGATTTTCACCAGGTAATACCCTAAAGAACTTTGTTATATATCTAAGGAAATTGAAGGAAGAAAGAAAGCTGGACTTCATTGAAGACATCATTCACTTAGGACCTGCGAAGTCAGAAGAGAAGACGGTTCGTCATCAAGCCAAGAAGATCCGAAGAAATATTCTCTGCATCTGTAAGTAATTCCTGAATTATAAGATTGCTTAGATAACAGGATTTGGGATTTTTTTCCAACCACTCTACTCACCAGGATAAGAAGTCTCTAGGCAATATTAACAGAGCCTGGGACTGTTACTTGAAGGTGCGTTTCAACGTTTTATGCTGGTTATATAGAAACAATAACTTTAATATTTCGTTAACAGCAATAAAAAAGACTTTAAGGTATTATTTTTGCATACAGTGTAATTTTATATATATATTTTTATGACAAGAACAGGTATAACAGATATTTTAGATAGAAACAGACAAATTAACGAATCAGAAATGGCTCTTAACGACTACTATTTGACTAAAGAAGACTATGGACTCACTGGTGATGCGCAACAATTATGCAAGTGCATCACTTAGAAGACGAACCTCGCCCACTAGAACAAGAGAATGTAACAATGAAACAGAGAGTAAAAGACTTGAAGGACAAACTTGAACATTTTTTAGGACTAAACGAACCACAAACTGTCCCCCAACATCAACTAAAACTATAGAAGGAAACTCCATCATTTACTGACTTCTTCGGAGACGATTGGTTAATAGACACAAGATCAGCAATTAACTACATACACCCATGTTCCGTACCCGTAGAAACTGAAATTAAGTCGGAAGATTTCATAGTGGTAACACCAGCTGGTAGCGAAAAAGACAATGGCTCGGTCATTCTAAATTTGGCACCAAGATTGGGTTTGACCCGTGATCTATTAGTTAAGTTTAAAATCTACAACTTTAGTGACAAATACGAAATATTATTAGGGATGGAAACAATGTAAACCCTAGAAACAGACATTAAATTGGGAACGAATAATGAAATTAAAATGAATAAAATAAACGTAATAATTAATAATGGTCAAATAATATATAAAGAATTATATTTAATAAAGTATGAAAAAAAATTAGAAACTCTTTAAGCTTAACCCATAAGCTATGGAAGAAGATATTAATGTAGCAGCTACAAATCAAGACTCCCAAGACCAAGACTCTAGTAACGAACAATTATAGCCCCTAACTTTTTATTTCCCCTCTATGAAAGAAATTATTACAGATTATATTAATAAATGATATGTAGAAAAACTAAATATGAAAGGAAACCAATTAAAGCTAAATTTATGGTAACACCTACACCAGAAAAACCTTTTGAAGATTAATACTTTACATTACGAAAGACAATACATTTTCACTATAATTGATACTTTTTCAAAAAGAAAACCGTGAACCGTGCAAAGTATAACAAGTACTAACATATGTGACGTTATGATACTTAGAACATTACCCGACACCAAATTCTATACGAATGGACAACGGAAGAGAGTTTGGAAATAACTTAGTTACTAACTTCCTTGAAACGAATGGAATAGAACCAATACATATATGCTAGAATTCCTTAGGACTTTTGAATCGTGCACACAGCACATTAATCAAATTATTAAGGACATTAAATAATCAAAAATTAACTAATAAGATGCTAACTAACAAACTTTCTTTAGCAACTGTTGCAGACATCAGTTCCTTAAATGAAAAACTAGGTATGACCCTGAGGAGATAACATTTGGAATAACTAAACAAAATAACCAACAAATATCAATAAAAGAACAATATGTTAAAAAATATCATGATGATAAACGCGTAATAAATCACTAAGTAAAGACAAAAATAATAAAAGAAAAGAGTGATCGAACAGAAAAACTAAACCAAAATTGGGAAGACATTCCGACTATTTCTGATGAACAACTAATGATAAAAACTACTACCCATCGAAAGAATAATAATTCTTATAAACCAGTAATAAAATATAGAGATAAAACAATATTAAACGACCTCGTTAGAAACATCTGACACACCGGAAATGTGTTTCACATAGCAATAAAGACACTTCTACTAATTCAGACAATGCTATGGACTGCAATAACTACGCTGAAAGTAACTGACTTAACCAACAGTAACGTAATATTACATTAAATGTTTAATAATGTAAAAATAATTGAAAAATACTTTAAAACTTACCACTTTTATAACATAAGCCTCTTAGACTTAAAACTAACTAAGTAATATACAAAAAAAACATACTCTTCTCTATCATAACTTAACAATCTACCCTTTAATAGCAGATATGATGCATGATACTAAGAATAAAATTGACTTACTGAGAAATCATAATAGAAGACAAAAACGTGGATTAATAAATGGACCAGGAACGGCTATTAGTTGGTTACTATGGATGCTACGGACAAACGACAATGTCATAAGTGAAGTTCAATGAAACAACTATAATACAGAACATAATATCGATCAAACAATAAATATAGTTAAGGGCTGACACAGCTCACTATCATAATGCTGACTACTATCCTTTTCCTACCTTATATATACGCTACTCGCTTAGAGATAAGCTCTCATTCATCCAGTCATTCTGTCACAGTAATCTAGTCAGTTAGTCTATTATAATTTGCTTTCTATCTTGTGCATTGTTCTAAATCAATAAAGTGCTTTTTAAAAAGTTCACCAGCATCTGAGATTATTTAATTATATGAATAAACAAATTTAAAACTAGCATTAATCACATGTAATAATTCTTTAAATCAAAATTTAAAAATGTCACCCAATGAGATTACTTTTAGTATAATAAAAGGTCATAGTAAAGAAGAGTCACTAAAAACAGAACAACTTTTTAGAAATTAAAACCAAAAGCTTAAAATAACATTAGAAAAAGTATTACTGGCGAAAAAGAGCAAAGAAACAACAAACTGAATAAAAATCGAGAATACCCCGAAATAGAAAAAGACAAACCCTACGTGAAACAAAAGATGAACACAGATACGAACCTATTATACCCTTTATTGACAAACAAAACAAAAATAATAAAAGTACCTACAGATAGTGTAGTTAGAAAAAGAAAAATCAAAAGCAAAAAGAGATTTTTATACCACAAGAACCAAATGTTTCAGATGGAGAATAGATGGACATTAATACTGACAGTGACACTCTCAATAGCTGCTAATAATAATAATGATAATAATTATTTGTAATAACAATAACATCATGGAAGTAATCAACGGTATAGACAGAACCCAATATGCTATGCACCTAACCGAACTGTACGAAATATTAAATTATTAACTGTACTAATACTAGACATAGAACAGTAGAACATGTAGAATGGGAATCCCTGATGCTAACGTGATAAAACATACCGAATTAATTGATGACCAACTTATACCACAAGACTTAGAAATCAATTGGTTAACAAGTAAAATTTCATGTGCTATACGAAACGGACTCATCCCATTGCATCATACAAGACTTCCTATCAATAAACGACTTAACATTGCATTTAGTAAATCACTTTAAGGACAGTCAGACATCACACTTACAACATGAAATCTCTCAGATTCCTATGTACAGAAACGAACACCCAATTGACTTTATTAACAGAATTATCCCACATCAAATTCTAATTCAGAACTTCATTATAAGTGACACCTCTATCAGTAATAAAGAACAATAAGTATTATCAAAAAAGGAAAAAATTGTAGACCACGTTCCCAGAAATTTTTTACCAAATTTACCATCAAGACTTAAGGACACACTCAACCATCTTATTATTAACTACCTAATACAAATGAAAAACGTTTTGTATAATAACTGTAGGATTATAATGGAAGATATGTATCCTCAAGGAAACACAAACAGCAGTCAACAAGAATACCGACTTAGACAAAACTTAAGACAAAACAATTATAGGAGAAATGACTATAATGGGCAACAATTTCAACCCCGACAGTACCAAAAACTATCTTGATGAATTTTAGTTTGATCAAGTTATTATAATAAAATTAAACCAGATGACGCTAAGCATGGTCGATGCAGGGGGCGGAGAGGGAACCAGCCATGTTGTGACAGGAGCCGCAGATCTTCCCTGTTCTCTACACTGTACGGGTCACCTCTGGCCGAAGGGTGAGTACTTGCAAAGTTATTTAAATAGTGGCATGTTAGCATAACTCCACAAATATGATCTTAACAGCTTAGGTCAGCCTCCGTTTCAGGATTTGTTCTGCGATTTTCTGTGAGTTAAGTAGGTAGGTAAGTCTTAAGAACATTTATTTTCAGGGCAACGTTTATTTATGTGGTAACATATAAGCAAACTGAGTATTTTTTTTTAAATCAAAATTAACACCGTTATCACTATTTAGGACCCAATATACTCGAAGTAACAGCTTATCTTCGTAGGATGAGCATAGCTTTTGCTGTAACTACTCATAATTTGTTTTTTCGTAAATTCGACTAACACGCTTGTTACCCTTCAGACACAAGTAAATATCGAGACAATATTTATAAATGTCTCCTTACATGTGGAGTATTTCAGCTGTGTATATTCAGTTTTTTTTTTGTACAATCAATACGTCATAACATCTTATGTTCACCACTGTGCATTCACATATGAAGTTTTCACCACTTTTCAGGCTGTCAGTTTTACCTAACAGTGATTTAAACATTTTTTTTTTTTTATAAGTTCAGTTGTACAGTAGCCAATGATGAAGTTACATCAATCAAATGATGAAGTTACATTAATTTTTTAATTGTTATAAAAAAAAAAAAAAACTTTCGCCTTATAACACATTTGACAGCACTTCCTAATGTTTTATTGCTTCATGGAAATTCGAAACCATGGCCACAGCTGTTTTATGCATTCATATATATATATTTTAAAATATAATTGTTTTTAATCTGATATTGTCTTTTTGTACTTATAGCCAATCCCCGAAATACACATATTATTATATTATCTTTAGGTAATATAGGAAATACGGGCCCTGAAACAGTTCTGTGAAACCATGATCCGTTCTGTAATTCACAGCGGCTATAAGTAGAACTCTATTGCGCAAGTTATTTCAATTTTATTTCCCGTCTGTAATAATAGCAGACATACGAATATATTATTATATTATCTTTAGGTAATATAGCAAATACGGACCCTGAAACAGTTCTGTGAAATCCTGATCCGTTCTGTAATTCTCAGCGCCTGTAAATAGACCTCTATTGCACAAGTAAGTCCAGTTTCATTAGCCGTCCTTAAAAATAGCAGACATACATGTATATTGATATTTTTAATATAATTTTTTTTCGGATCTAACGAAGATGGCATGTTTATTCCATTAGTCAGTAGGAAAATTGGGTCCAAGTTCAAAATTGGCCTATTAATCATTATGGATAATTAAAAGTACAATTTCATTACTATTTATTTTGAAGTAACGCATTTCATCAAATCCTCAGTGTAGGTTAATCACATAAAATTTTCCATTTTTTTTTTAATGTCTAAGAGCGAATACATCAGATGAGTGAATGTTTAAGAATAAATTTACATATGTATACGTAACATTATCTTACTAAATACATGTCTCTAAACTTAAAAATAACTTTTTTATCTTCATTTTGGACTAAACATACCACACTCAGTATACCCTCAAATTATTTTATTTTGCATTCAACCCTAGCACTTCATTACCCTAACGCTTTATGTACTTATTTTTCACATTTTCAACTTTTTTCCATGTCTATTTTCCATCCCTTCACTTCTTCTTCTCCACTTTCCAGTATTTTTTCTTAATTTATCTCCCTCATGAGGAGTAGTCTCCTAACCCTCCCAATCACATCAAATTCCTTCCATTCTTCTTTGATATCTTTCATCACTTTCTAGAGATTTCTGATGCTGGGATTTTAAACCAGACATCCCCTCATTGTCTGATTACCTTTCCAGCTACTCAATTCTCCGCCAAGATCCATCTGATAAAATCAGTGTTGTGTGTCATGTTAATGATTGCCTCAACTCTTCTTATGTTTGCACTTAAATTATAATGTTTTGTCCATTCTTATTGACATAGCACAACACCTTCCAATCAACACCACTACCATTTTTGAAACAACTTCTTTTTCTCTTATATACCTCCTTCTGGCTCTATTTTTTCAATTGTGGTATCTAGAGTTAAGTAACCTATGTAGAGGAGAGTCTTTTAAAAGAAAAAAAAAAAAGCTTTATTATGAGTACAAGCAAAACACTGGTATATACAAAGATTAAGAGTTATGTTACTACATACTGGGTGGAGTCTGGGACTCAAGCCCCATATCGCGGCCCTACAAACTTAACCTAGTAGCGTCTCCCACGGCAAATGTCGTTCGCGAGGAAGAGGTCTCTTCCAAGGAGGTGCTATTTTTAGCGAGATGAAGGCAGAGAATCCCACTAGGAAGGTGTGAGGTTTGACAATGCTGGACTAAAACATAGCGAGGTTAGGAAAGAGAAATGTAGAGGTAGTTGAATGAGAAAGCCATAGGTCGAGTAGAGCAGCAAGCGCCAGTCCAGAGAGAGAAAGATCAGTGTTCCAGGTGCCGGGTTCTGAGAGTCTGGCCCCTTATATAGGCAGGCAGGCCAGCGGTGGGGGTTGCCCCTAGTGCTTTCGGCTGTTTCGTACACTAGTTTTCCCCTCTCTTAACTGACGCTTTGAGGTTTTTATTATTAAAATATGAAAACATAGGTGGATATTTTCTGGACCGAGAAGAGGGGAACTTCTAATTATTCGTGATGAAGAGGTTGACACAACATATGGTTTCCTATCGTATCTAACCTTTTTCCAAATTTGACAATTGTTGATAGACTCTGATATGTGATCTTTCATATTAGGAAAGTAATGTTCCCTTTTTAGTTGTTCGTAAGCTTCAATAATTCCACTATGTTGAGATTTTCCAAGGTTATAATTTGATATAAGTTCCGTTTGTGGATACATTTTTAATATGTCCTCAGTTTTTGTTTGGTGATGTTTAATTTGTACTGATGGATACGAGGTTTGTATAGTCTTTAAAATTTCTTAATGTATTCCCTAAAGAGTGGTTCAAGTGTCTTTGTAGGTGCTTCAGGTAAAAGTCCAAATGTTTTACCAATTTCAATTATTTCTTCTTCTTGTTTTTCAATTTCCTTAATTTTGTTTATATATATTTTATAACATAATTTATCTAATCATTTAGTAAGTTTTATTTGTTTGTTTCCATGTTTTATTATAATTTAATTCTTTTCAACATTTAGACATTTCTCCTTTTCTACAATCCAGATCTCTTCATTAGACAATATTTGTGATTGAATAGTAACAACTCCTGAACTTGGTGGTCGTTGTTTTGGTGTTAAAATGTCATTTAGACTTACTAGTACTTGATTATATGAATCATGTTCGAACATATTTTGTGATTGAGAAAAAGATGAAGTTTGATCTATCACCATGTCAGTGTCAAAATGATTTAATTCTTCAGATCTCTGGGGTCCTACAAAATGTATCGGTGGTTTTCGTCTACCCTCAGATACCGAGTGTGAACTCATGGTCATTCCAAGACCACGTAAACTACCTATAAAACTTAGCCTTTACTAGCCTTTACCTTTTCTCCTAAACATAGTGCACTGTCCTTCTTAGATCTTATGGAATCAGATCAATAAACAAAAATTTGAATAAAGCTCAAAAACCATAGGTTTATTTATTTCTGACCCCCCCCCCCACCGGGCAGTGGCTGGGTCGACGAGACCTTCCCCCGGTGGGTGCTCCTGACAATATTATTTATAGAATTCACACTCGGTTTTTAAGGGTAGGCGAAAACCGTCCGGATCTCAAAGGTGAGTGTGAACTGGAGAGAAGCAGACTGGATTGCCGTGGGAGACGCTACTAGATCCGTGAGGGAGAGGTCTCTCCCAAGGAAGTGCTAATTTTAGTGAGACGAAGGCAGGGATTCCCATTAGGAAAGTGTGGGGCCTGACAACGCTGGACTAAAACATAGCGAGGTTAGGAAAGAGAGATGCAGAGGTATTTGAATGAGAAAACCATGGTTTTGAGTAGAGCAGCAAGCGCCAGTGCAGAGAAGCGAGGTTAGGAGAGAGAGATGCAGAGGTAGTTGAATGAGAAGACCATGGTTTTGAGTAGAGCAGCAAGCGCCAGTGCAGAGAGAGAAGTGTTCAAGGTGCCGGTTTGGTAAACTCTATTTTTCGCTTTAATATAGGCAGGGCAGGCCAGCTGTGGTGGAGATGGCTCCCCACCTGCGGCTGTTTCCCCCATTAGCTTCTCTCCCCTCTTACCACGACGTCATAAGCTTTATTAAACATATGGAAACACTGATAGATATTTTCTGACTGAGAAGAGGGAAACTTCTAATTATTCATAATTAAGAGGTGGCCACAACAATAACCGTTAATTGTGTGGTACAGAACTCTTATCTCATTTTTTTTTTTTTTTCAGGCTGCAAAGAAGGATATGGATCTCCATCGATTCGATTCCCTGAATTTGAATACTCAATCAAAAGAAAATTTAGCTATAAAAAATATAAATGATACTCAAACAAAAGAAAAAGATGACCTTTGTTTATTAAATACTCAGGATTTTTCTAAATTGACACTTGGTCCTAGAATTAGACCAATAAGTGCTCTTGATGTAGCCAAATTTACCAAAAGAGGTTCAGTTAATAGTATTAAAGATTCAGATGAGCCAATAGGATATGCGAAATCCAGAACACATAATGACAGAAGAGATCAAAGGTCTCATAATCATACCATAATGGATGTTTCGAACCAAGATAAGAAATATACCATGAACTTGAGAAGCTCTCGCAAGCGAGCAGAATTTCATGAAGGCAGTTATAAAACATATAATAAAGTAGAACAAAGGTGTCATACAAAGTATTTTACTAGCCATTATATATGTAATCTTATTGAGAAAAATGACCAGTTTTTAATTAGAGAATTACTTAAGAATAAAGTAGAATTTGGAAACATTTTTTGTGGTGACAGAAAAGTTAATGACATGGGTGTAATATTTCTATTGCTAAATAGGATAGGAAATTTAAGTGATGAAACTGCTAAAGAATATTTTCTTTCTTATAGTTTAAACCAAGAATTCAATGAAAATGTAACAAATTATCTGAATTATATTTTATTACAATTTTCAAGTGTGGATTTAGATAAACATTTGTTAGAAATTGAAAAATTTTATTTTAACATTGTCCAAATAATTCCAACTGAAAAGTTAAATGAATACAATGAAATCTTAATGAGCATTCTTTCAAAATTAAATAAAGTAAGAAATATATCAGAGTCAATTATCAACAAAGTAACAGAATTAATTAACAAAATTGATGAAAGATTGTGTGACAGCAGTCAGTTGGTTATTGACAGTTTATGTATCATCCCTTCTCTTCAGGATTTATCGGTTGAACCTAAACTACAAAAAAATATAATAAAAGGATCTTACGAAAGTCCATCACATTATTTAAAATTACATTTTGAATTACTTAAAGAAGATTTTGTTTCTAGTTTACGATCTGGCTACCAAGAGTATAATGTTAGCATTAATGATAAGAAGTCCATAAGATTTAAAGAAATCTTTGTTTATGAAGCTATTTACTGTGGAATAGTTCCAGGTAAAAGTAATATCGCTTTAAAGTTTGAGATAAGTACTAAAATGTTAAAAAGATTAGAGTGGACAACTACAAATAGACTCAAACATGGATCATTACTTCTGATATCGGATGATAATTTCAAAATGTTTTTTTATGCATTGCTTGAAAATAGAGAAACACCTAAAATTGACAGTAAACATTTCACAATTTCTGCATGTGTTTTTGATAAATTCACTAATGTAAAACAATACTCTAGGTGTATAATAATTGAGCCAAAAGTATTTTTTACACCATACTTCCATGTACTAAAATCTCTAAAAAAAATTGATCCAAATTTATTTCCAATGGAAAAATATATTACTCGAGTTGATTCAGAATCTGATCCTCCTAATTATTTAAAAAAGGGTGTTGTCTACAAAATAGGTGAACAAGAAGTAGCCCTTAATAGCGACAGCTCTTGGGAAAATGCTGAAAAACTTGACTTGAATAAGTCTCAAGCCAAAGCCTTGCAAGCTGCATTGACCAAAGAATTTGTCATAATTCAAGGACCGCCAGGAACAGGGAAGTCTTATTTAGGTATAAAAATCATTAAAACACTTTTGGATAACAAGCAAGTATGGGAAAAAGGAAACTCCCCAATTTTAGTTATTTGTTACAGAAATAATGCTATAGATCAAATTTTAGAATCATTAATTAAATGTGATAAAAAAATTGTTAGGCTTGGAAGCCAATCAAGTAGTAATGAGGTAAAAAACTATTGTCTTCGGACAGCTATACAGTCAATTAAAACTCATCCAGTAATTAGAGATCAAATTGATAAATTGAAAGCAGAAATAAACACATTAAAGCATAATATTTTACTAATTAACCGACTTATTACCATTATTGATAAAGAAAAAGCTATATTAAGTGTTAACTCCCTGAAGACAGTAATAACAGATAAGCATTACCATTTTTTTTCATTTTCTAACGTTTATGTAGATTGGTTGTTTGGAGGTGATCATAAAAATGACAGTTTGCACAAAAGCAATGAACATAAATTCACAGAGATCATTAGTGATAACGGCAATCTCAATTATGCAGAATTAAAGAGCATTCCAAATTCTTTTTTTTTAATAAATGTGTATGAACTTGTAACAGAAATCACTGATATACAATTGGAGATAAATTATCTTTATGATGATGGGAACTTGCCATCAAATCAAGCTTTATCCGCCACAATTCAACTTCTTCAACTGTACGAGGAAAAAGAAGTATTCTTAAAAAAGTTCATTAACCGAATGAATTTAGATGCTGACAATTTCATTGATCCTTCTTCTCTGAATAATACTAATGATTTGACAGAATTGTCTATTAGTGACAGGTGGAAGCTATATAAATTCTGGGCGTGTGAATTTAGTAAGCAAACTAAAAAAGAACTTGAAGAAATGTTTCAGCTTTTTAACAAAAAGATAGATGCTTTAGAAGACTTAATGGTAGTCAGTGATGGACACAAACTTCGCCAATTGAATCCTGATGTAGTTGGAGCAACTACCACAGGAGCAGCCCGTCTGCAAAGCTTACTGGCTGTCATCAAGCCACAAATTGGTAAGTAATAATTAATAGTAATATCCTTTAGGGAAAAGTGTGGATTTTATCCACTTACATTTAATGTTAACTCTTTAAAAATGATAATACTCAATGGTCTCTCCCCGTTATTGTTTTTGAAAGCTCTTAAGCTGTCATTCTCAGTTTTTAAAATTAAAAGTCACCTGATGAAAACATTGATCGTGCATATAGAGACTAATGAAATCCATCTGTATAAGCAACATTAAATAACGTATTGTTTTTTATTTATTTAAATTTCATTTATTATTAAATTTATCTTTTTTATTTATCTGTGGTTTCAATGGTTCTTGTTCATAATATAGGAAAACTCTGGTTAAAGAAAAAATACAAGATTTTACAAAATTTACACTAATTTTATTTGAATACCCACAACGATTTCAATATCCCAATAATTTTATTATTCACCTTTATATTCAACTCCACAATGACCAGATCCCCTATCTCTTATACATCATCATTTTTTATTCAACTGTCCAACTTAGGTTGCCATGCCTTCAGCAATATCCAGTTCCATCCACTCAATTCCTTCCCCCTGAACGAAATTCTTCGTTCCAACACTGCTTTTCCACATCCCTGTTCGCTACTCAACACAAATTGTTCATTTCTTTCAAACACCAACACATTGCCTCATGCTTTCAACCAACTGAAAAAACGCTAACTTCCTTCCTCTCTCAGCACAAACCAGAACAGGCCAACTACCGCTACAACTGCTGACTCATCTCCTTCTCTTACCAGCTGAAACCCCACTTTCCATAGGCCATTTGCCACTCTTTCCAAATTCAAATGTCTTGATAAATTAATTTGACATCAAATATCACAACAGTATATTATACAGTAAAAAAATTAGACAGATAAATTTAAAAAAAACACGATAACACGTCCAATAAATGGTATACAATTTTAAAACAAGCAAATTTTTACTATAAACAATATGATTAAAAAAGGTTTGTTACTGGTAATGACTCCTCTCTATAACTGGCTTTATTTAGATTTGTAGGGGGAGTTGGTTTTTTTAGCATTTGTGTATTTAATAATTTATCTTTTCTATTAATAATGTCCAATGTAAGGGGATCTAATATAATTTCTACACTTTCCACGCAGCTTGTGATTTGTATGGTGTACAAGGCCAGTTCTATATGGAGCATCCTGATGTAGTTATTGGTACCCCCAGCATGTTTTTTGTTTAGTATGTTCTTTACACCTGATATATAATTTTCTATTGGTTCTGTCAGCAAAAGATTTATTACATTCCTCACACTTTATTCTATATATGTCTGATCTATTATTCTTTTTTAAGAATTTGAAGGATCTAATTATTCCTTCTTATGAAGGACATCATAGAAAACTTCAAACATATAATTATTGTTAATGTGTCCGGAATTCTATCTGAAAAGGTCCCATGTTTACAATAGAGGGCTAATAATAAACTTACAATTATGTGGCTTCTGTATTATTCTAATTTTTATTTAATTTCATCTTAAAAGATCAATTGCTAAGATGATTTCTATTTTATTATCATGTTTAGTTGTATTTGAAGAAGCTGCAGAAGTCCTGGAAGCCCATACTGTTGCAGCACTGTCTCCATTCTGTGAACACATTATATTCATTGGTATGTTATTGCAACATTTATACAAAATCCTAATATATTAACTAATCCACAGATCAGTAGCTTTGCCATTGTATTTGTAATTACAATTTTTTTAAACTTGATTTTTAGCTAATTTTCTCTGAGAACCTGTTTTACTCCAAAAAACGAAATCATTTTCTAGCTCATAATGTCTTGGGCTGATCATGGATGAAATGAATTGTTACTACTCGGTATTTCTTCTTTAGATCTATATTATTTGTTCCTCTAACCCATATTTATTTACATCAGTTGTGAAGTTAAAAAAATGAATAAAATTATGTTGTAGGAAGTAGAGGAATGTTATTGCAAGTTGTTCATGTTAGAGCCAGAGGTTCCACGCCAAATATATTTGCACAGTTATCGTATTGCACACATTCACCGAAAATTACCCAAAACTAAGAAATAGAATGTTGATAATTTTTTCATACATAAAACATTATTATAAGAAAACCTATCAAAAAACTTCTAGTACATATTGAATATGCTATTTCCAGCATTGGGTCTAATGTTTATTTTTTGTAATATCATAAAAATTCTTTTTGCATTACTGTCTTCAATTTGTAACCCTTTAAATTGTAAATGAGTTTATTCACTATTTTATTTTTCAATTTATAAATCTTAAATATAGCGAAACTTGTCAACATCTTTTGGTTTAATTTTGTTTCACACATCCCACTACTTTATTTTATCCACGATCTTAAAAAGAGAGAACTAGATCAAGAGTTAGTTCGCTGAAGCTTCTTAAATAATTATAGAAATAAAGTTGTTGAGACTTGTCAAAAAGCCTCTCTCTTTGGAATCGACAATCAGACTGGTAAGATTTATGAAATCAACATATAAAATTACTTTGTTCCAGGGGATCATCAACAACTAAGGCCAAATCCTGCTAGTTATAATTCTGTGGCAAAATATAATTTAGATATTTCTCTTTTTGAAAGAATGATAATTAATGGAATGAAGTGTTTAACGTTAAATGAGCAACATCGCATGAGACCGTTAATATCATCTCTAGTGATCCCACAATTTTACCCCAGCCTTAAAAATCATAAAAGTGTTGAAGATTATCCAAATGTGAAAGGTTTAAAAGATAACATGTTTTTCATAGATCATACATTTCCAGAGGATCAGGTAAAAAAACACTCGTATAATTTTGAACTACTAAACAATCATAATGTTTCAAAATTTATGTTAATTATTTCCAGATGGATGATTCTGATAGCCACAGGAACAAAAATGAAGCTAACTTTGTTCTTGCCTTTGCAGACTATATAATAAAACAAGGCTATGAAAAAAAAGATGTAACCATTTTAACAGTTTATAGTGCACAACTTTTCTATCTGAAGGAGGTAAGTGTTTGTTTTTAAATTAAGCAAAAAGACTTCATCAGAACCTATGAAATTTCAACAATTATACTCTTTAAAAATGTTTAGAAAAACCTTGATATTAACACGTTGACTGCCAGGCGCATTTTCCATGGTTTGTCCAAGGCGCCAACGTGAAGTTTTCATTATGCGATGCATATTATGTTAAAATATTATTTGCAGCAAATAAACTGAGTTATAAAATCAGGCTTGAAGCATTGTTCGTGCTGGGGGTCACCGGTAACCCTCCATGGCGCTGTAGACAATTTTTAGGATTGTCCTTTATTTTCAAACTGTCGTTCTTCGGTTGCTAAGTGGCTACTGTCGTTATTTAGTCTTATTCAGTGCGTCCTACAATCAAGTGTGTTTGTTATATTTTTTCACTAAGCATTATTAAAATATTTACATTCTTTTAAAAGGTAACGTAATTTTATTTTTTCAAATATTTCTAATCTATTATCAATTAATAATTTAGGTTCTATTAACAAAAATTAATTCTGGCAAAAGATTATATTTATTTACAAAAAAAACTTAAATTAATTATTTATAAATACTTGTTAACAATTTTGCTTCTTCTTCTTCTTTTATCCTCATCAATTATTTTCAAACCAAATCAGTTCATTTTTTTTGTTGCAATGGCTCTTCTTGGTTCTGCTGCTAAGTCCAATACCACTAACTAAAAGAAATTTTAAAGTTTTTCTGACACACAATTTACAGCTAACATGTATCACGGGCTGATCCCAAAACTAGAGAGAGAATAATTCTGTGTTCTCCTCATAAAACAACAACTATACTATATCACGGGCCAAAACTAGAGAGTAATTCTGTGTGTGTTCATCATGATACAACAACAACTATACTATATCACGGGCCAAAACTAGTGAGTAATTCTGTTTGTGTTCATCGTGATACAACAACAACTATACTACCTTTTGTTTTTTTCTCCACTCTCAATTGTTTTTGTTTGCCTTCTTGATTCAAGGTTGGATTAAATATTTATATTATTATTTTCTGCTACTTTAAATATATTTTATTTACTATTTATTATTAGGTTCTACTAACAAAAATAAATAGTAAATAAAATATATTTAAGTAATATTTGGCGCCTGATGTAAGGACCGATAACAAAGTAATCTGGCTTAAGGATTGTTTAGATAGTGCCACAAAAATTGTGTTTAAATTTGATATAAAGGTTAGGGCTAAAAATTGTATTGTGGTTAAGATTCATATTGATAGAATTCAGTCATGGAAAAAGATAACCAAAGTTTAAATTATGATCCAAATGAGCAAAGTATAATTGATAAATACAATATTATTAAAAGAACGTAATATTTGGTGCCCTGATAACTTTGAGGACTGATAAAAAAGTAATCTGGCTAAAGGATTGTTTAGATAGTGTCACGAAAATTGTGTTTAAATTTGATATAAAGATTAGGGCTAAAAATTGTATTTGTGATTAAGATTCATATTGATAGAATTCAGTCATGGAAAAAGATAACCAAAGTTTAAATTATGATCCAAATGAGTAAAGTATGATTGATAGATACGTAGATAAGGAGGAGAATAAGATGGAAAATGTGTTAAAATTAATGGTAGAAAATTTTAAACAAATTAAAGAAGAAAATAAACAAAATTTTAAAGAATTAAAACAAGAAAATAAACAAAATTTATTAGAATTATCTAATAAAATCGATAAATTGGCGGATAAAAATAATAATTTTTTTTTAAAAATTGACGATAAATGTGAAAGAATTGAACAACAGCTACAAAATTCTTTCAATGATTTAAATGTAAAAATGGATGAAAAAATACATATTTTAGAAACGGATTTAAAACCAGAACTGGAAAATCAGAAAAATGATTTTAAAGAAGTTAACTTAGAAACCGAAAATAAACTCATAGATCATGAACAAAATTTAATTAAAAATGATTTAGATACATATAAAAAAGAAAATAATGATAAAGGTAATAAAAAGGAGAAGGAAATGGAGGATATAAAAAGTGTAAAGGAACAAAATACAATTAAAATAACTAGTAATTCTAGTGAAACTAAATCGGTAATTCATCGTGATATAATACGAGTAATTAATAATCATGATAAGTTATAGATTCAACGATTTAAAAGTTTTGACCCAGTAGAAATTATAAGTAAATTAAAAAGTACAATAGTCAAAAGTTTGAATTGGGATAAATTTGAATTTAAAATTTCATATCATTTTAGTGAAATCCCCTTTTACGAATTTAGTTGGAACAACATGAAAATAAATAAAAGGAAAGACTTTAAAAATAATTTCAGGGATGCTTTTAATACCATAGAGTATAATTTTATAACAAAAAGAAGAAAAAAGTTATATTTCATTATTATGAAATAATGCTAATCGGATGACATGTAAAACATGATCTATATAAACAATAGAAATTAAAATTAATTATGTAAGAAATATTATAATCGAGATGAGATACTATGCGTGGATGAATCCTTAGTGCCATTTCGAGACCGCATAGTGTTTTGTCAATATATAAAACAAAAACGTCACAGATATGGAATAAAAATTTTTAAATTATGTAGTGGGCCAGGGTACACTTATTCATTTCGAATCTACACACGCAAACGCGAAAATACAAATGAAATATCTGGAAGATTGTAATGGCTCTTTGTCAAGATATTGTTATGATATTTTAATGTTATTATTTTTGATTGTGTTTTTGAAATAAACTCTGAATTAGCGAGCATTGAAGAACGCAATAACGATCCGTGGTTCATGCCTATGAAAGTATGAACGTTGTTATTGCTGTTATATTAACTATTAATATTTAAAATAAAAATAATATCAATAATTAATATAAACATTTATTTTATAAACTACGTAAATTAAGCAAAGTATAAATATCCTAAACAACTGGCATTGAATAACCAGTTGAAAGATTAATAAGGCAGCGGATAGATGCATATGTATGAACCGGCAGAGGACGTAAGCTGGCACTCTTTCATCGGAGACCGAGGGGACGTGACCTAACCAGGTAGCTACCCACGCTATGGCCTTGTAGTGCAAGAGATCAGCCCTTTTCACTTTCACCCGGCACGAGAACAAAGGATGCTCAAGTAAGATGATCCGGATCATGCGATGCAGATAACAGGAAGACAATCCGAATCACGCAATAGAAGACGGCCATCGAAGAAAGCAACACAAAGAACACTGGCTAGTATAAATACGTAAATTTAGATTTAATAGTATTCTTTTATTACGTACGTAGTTTATTTGTATATCAATGTGTGAAATAAACCATTATTTCTTTTGCCAGAAGTTTCCTATTTTTTATTAACAGAACCTTGAGATAACGTTGAAGTTAAATATAATTTTTAAATTATATGAAAAAATATATAATTAAAATATATATAAATAATAAATATTTGAATAATATTTTAAGCAAAGGCCAAACTACCTGCACAGATAATTGGTACACAAGCGTTGACCTGGGTGGTTAAATTAATTGATATGCATACTCATTTATTGGGTACCCTACAAAAAAAATCGGCGAGGCAATCCAAAAGAAGTAGTGGCCCAAAAATTAAAACGTGGAGATGTTATCGCACGAAAAAATAAAAATGGAGTAACAATTTTATAATGGAAAGATAAAAGAGATGTGTTGATGCAATCTACAAAAAATTCAGCAGAAATGACAACTATACAGATAAGAAACTGTTCAAAAGAAAAGCCAAAAATGGTAGTTAGTAACCATTAACTTGACTTAACAGTTAAATGATTATTAAAGATAAAAATAAAATGATTATTATTGTTATTATTATTGGCGTCCTTCCGTTCCGATTCCTTCAATTCCCACCTCTCCTCTCTTTCTACCAGGGATAACTCTCTGTGGAATGTAACTAAAAAAATCCTAAAGTATCATCCTGTTTCACACCCACTCCGTCGTGATGATGGGTCCTGGGCGGCTTCACGCCCCTGATAGGTCAGAGGAATTTGCTCTGCATCTTACCCATACTTTCACACCTCACCTTTCTCATCAAAACCATACTCATAACACAACTGTAGAAGATTAACTCACTTCACCTATACCTCTCTCACTTCCACCAAAAGCCGTTAACCCCTCTGAGGTCAAATACCTTCTGAAAAACTTACCTTACCGAAAATCCCCTGGATATGATCTTCTTACTCCTCAAATTCTCAACTCATAACACAACTGTAGAAGATTAACTCGCTTCACCTATACCTCTCTCACTTCCACCAAAAGCCGTTAACCCCTCTGAGGTCAAATACCTTCTGAAAAACTTACCTTACCGAAAATCCCCTGGATATGATCTTCTTACTCCTCAAATTCTCAAACAGCTTCCTCATAAAGCCATAATCTTCCTAACCTACATCTATAATTGCATTATCCGAACGACGCACTTTCCTCTCCTCTGGAAACCCTCCATTATTGTCCTATTCGCCAAACCCGGAAAACCACCCAACGACGCCTCATCTTACCGTCCAATTAGCCTACTCCCTATCCTCTCAAAAATATTTGAGAAACTCCTCTTAAAACGTCTACTTCCAATTGTTGAATCCAAAAACCTTTTTCCTATACATCAGTTTGGCTTCCGTCAACAACATTCCACTACTCAACAAGACCTTCGCGTTGTTGATCACATTTCCTCAGCCCTTGAATCCAAACAGTATTGCACTGCTGCATTTCTGGACATAGCTCAAGCTTTTGACAGGGTTTGGCACGCAGGTTTGCTTTACAAGCTCAAAACACATTTACCACAGACCCTTTTCCTAATCCTAAAGTCCTACCTTTCAAACCGCTTCTTCCAAGTCCGCTGTGTTTTAGAATATTCTAACTACTATCCCATAAAAGCAGGAGTTCCACAGGGCAGCGTCCTGGGTCCCATCCTCTATAACCTATATACCGCTGATGTCCCCTCTACCCCCAATACCTTCTTGGCAACATTTGCAGATGACACTGCAGTCTTGTCATCCCACTCAGACCCTGATATAGCATCCCAAAACCTTCAAAAACACCTTGATGAGATCGAGTATTGGTGCAACCAATGGCGAATCAAGGTCAATGAAGCAAAATGTTCCCACATAACCTTTACCCTCTGCCGCAAGTCCTGTCCGCTAGTATTTTTCAATTCGATTCCTCTCCCCGTGTCTGAGACAGTAAGGTATTTAGGCTTCCATCTCGACAAAAGACTTACATGGAACCCACAAACGAGGCTAAAAAGACAAGAACTAAACAGACGATTTGGACTACTGTACAGACTACTTCGAAGGACATCCCATCTCTCAACAGAAAATAAACTACTTATTTACAAAGTTATACTTAAGCCAATCTGGACATACGGAATAGAGCTATGGGGGACAGCAAAAAAGTCGAACATCAAGCGCATCCAATCCTTTCAGTCAAAAGTCCTGAGAACAATAGTAAATGCCCCCTATTACGTCACCAACAAAACCCTTCATAATGATCTTAATATACCCTACATTTTTGAACTCGTCCCTTCCAAATTCATGAAATTCCATAGTAACCTATCCAACGACCCTAATCCTGTAGCACAGTCATTGCACTGCTCCACTCATCCCTATAATCCTCCCGGAGACTGAAACGGCAGTGGCCTCGTGACCTACTATAAATGCCCACAGTGGGAGTCCTGGCAATGGCCAGTTTCTCCAATCATATCCTGAGCGTCAGCCTCCGCTGGCTCGTATCCGGTGACGTGGCTGGTGGGGAGCGTGGGAGACTTCCTGAGACTCCGCTTCCTCTTTCGCTTGCGAGGGAGGCAACAACCGTGTGGACTTGGGGGGCCCCTGGGCTGTTTGTAAATATTGTATGAATGTGCGAACGAATGATGAATTGTAAATATGGTATGAATGAAAACACTTATCTCAATTATTTATTGCCTATTAAGTAAAGGCAGATTGTAATTTCATCATAATAAAGTTGTTATTGAAAAAAGATAAAAATATTAAGTACATTAGCAGAACTAGGATTATTTTCTGGGATGAATATGGAGCCTCCTAAGTATATTGTCAAGGATATAAATGGATAAAAACCATAGCAGAAAGGTATGAGAACGACGAGACCGGGGTAAACAGCCTTGTTCATTTTGACCCATCCAAGGTGAGCCTTGTCCGTTACGATGTAAGGCATAAGGCATATTTAAACCAGATTCCAAGACATTTATTTTTAAACATTTGAAGAAAAAACAAAAACTGTGCTTCCTTTCTCAAAATTATCAACATAATAATAAATTCCCTCCAAATTGTAATAATTAATTATTAATACTTTGGCATTTGGCTTATTTATGAGGGACATAAGGTAAGCATCTGGAACCATACTCGGCTACCAAGAAGAAAGGAAGAACAAAGAAACCAGAAGAACAAAGTAACAACAAGAATTTGCCGAGGACGTAATTTAGTAAATCTGGCCATACGTGATTATATTAAGGTAAATGTTAAGTTTAGTTTTTAACATTGTAATTTTATCACATACGTGCTTATATGTATATTAATCACATGAATCAATTTGTAAATAAACAATTTTCCTTTTGCCAGAATTCTTTTTTATATTAACAGAACCTTTATAAAACCTCAGATAAAAAATTATTTAAACAAAAAAAGATATAAAACGTAACAATATATTTTTTGTTTTAATTTATTGTTTAGAGTCTATGGACATTCAGGTCTCCCATGTTATCTTGTTTGCTTAGGAGGGGTTATTGATCTAAATAAGATAGCCCATGTCATCTCACTACCTTGTACAAAAATGTGACCAGCCTTCCTACAGTTTAGATCGACAGTTCATATTTCTGTCTGCCTGCAGTTGGGCATCACTACGATTTATTCGACCATTTCAATATTCTACCGAGCATTCAGCTGTTAGTAACTGACTGTAAAAGTCAGTCGGATGAGAATGCAGTTCTCACTCGGCTTTGAGAAAGCAGAATTATTATGGGGCTGGTTTGCTATTTTCTGTCCAATTCTACCCCTGCAGGATCTCAACCAAATGGACCTTTTCATTGACCCTCATAAATAAGCCAAATGCCAAAGTATTAATAATTATTTATTACAATTTGGAGGGAATTTATTATTATGTTATTTTGTTGATAATTTTGAGAAAGGAAGCACAGTTTTTGTTTTTTCTTCAAATGTTTAAAAATAAATGTCTTGGAATCTGGTTTAAATTCTGATTCCCGTTACTTCCATTGTGTGATTTATTTTAGGTGAATTAAAAGCTATACTTTATTATATAGAATTCTTAAAGCAATACTTTTTTGAGCTTCAGATCAAAAGATTCCTTGTTTTGAGGGAACAACATTAATAAATATATTGAAATATTTGTTTTGCAGTGCAGTTCACGTTATCGGTCTTTAAAAGGTGTCGGCATTGAAGTAGTAGACAATTTTCAAGGTGAGGAAAACAAAATAATATTGCTGTCTTTAGTTAGAAGTAATCCACACACAATAGGATTCTTATCAAAGCAAAATAGAATATGTGTTGGCCTTACTAGAGCAAAAGAAGGATTTTATTTAATTGGCAATATGACATCTTTAAAAGGAAAATCAAAAGTATGGGAAGGTATCAATGAAACCCTTCAAAAAAATTGTGTAATAGGTGATAATCATTTAGCGTACATTTATTTAATTTCTACTTGTTAACCTCTAAATCTTACTTATTTACTCCTTTCAAATTTAATTAGGAACTGACCTCCCATTAAAATGCAGTACTCATGGAACATTAACGATGGTATCTTCCAGCACAGATTTTGTTCCGCTTGTCTTTGGAGGATGCAGACTGAAGTGTGGGGTAAAATTAAATTGTGGTCACACTTGTGACTCTCAATGCCATGGTGATGATGAAAGCCATTCACTGACATTCAGCTGTAACAAGCCATGTGAAAGGTTAGCTAATAAATTTAACTTTTTAAAAGGTTTTATGAGTAGCAATGGAGTCAAAACTTCCCCCCCCCCTATATTTTGCGCAAGGTGCTGAACTATGTACATGTCTACTTAAATGTTAATATATTATAGACACAATAAATTATAATTATAACAGCATTTAAAAATACCAGGCATTCATTATTTATTTATATTTGCTGTGGTGGGGTGCTAAAAAACAATTTGTCACACCGCAACAAACTGTAATATATCTATAGTAGGTAAAATTAAATATAACAAAAAACAAATATAACAATGTTAAAATGTGGTAGAACAATTAATAGTAGAAATAAACTTAGTAAAAACAACATAATTGTCAAATATAATGCAGAGTTTACAAAATAATTTATTAATTTCTATGAAACGGTTAAAATATACATTATAAATTTATCTGAATAATTCCATTAAATGGATCAATTGCATTAAGTGTAGATTGTTGTTGCTTTAAATATAAATATTTAAATGCATTTTATTGTTATATTTAATACATATTTCTCATTTTAGAATAGACAGGCTGTATGTTACATACACGTGTGATGGTGTACCTCCCCCCCCCCCGTAACATAATGCAAAAGTACATAATCTGGTTGTTATACCCCTCTTAAATTCAAAGTTATGAAAGATATATGTATAAGAAGTTTTGATGAATTTTTGGTGTGCTTTTATTGTTGTTCTTTACATTGTTTACAAATTATCAATTTATAACAGTAATCTTCATTATGTTACTAAACATCTGATTTTAAAAAAATTTTAATAATCTGAATTTTTTATTTTTTCAGAAAGAAAAAGTGTGCAATTCATGATTGTGAAAAATTATGTGGTGAACCCTGCCCTAGATGTACAGTGCACATAAAGACTGGGTTGCCTTGTGGTCACGATGGGCACAAAATGTGTGAAGGAGACTTGTTAAGTTGTAAATCAAAATGTACAAAGCCATTAATTTGTGGACACCCTTGTTCAAAACGATGCCATTTCCCAAATGAGCACCTAATTGATGAGGTTACAGCAAAATCAACAATTTATTACAAAATAATAATTATCTTACTCTCAAGTTTTACAACTGAGATCAAGATTAAAAAGTCAATTTTTTTTTATTACAATTTCTCTTTGTAAGATATTTCATTACTGATATTAATTATTTAAGTAATCAAGTTTGTTTCTAATCTTCAATTCTGCTGTTATTTTAATTTAAGGGTCTTAAATCATGTCATTTTGACTATAAAAGCAGCAGGATTGTTACTGAAAGGTTTATCAGGCTGTGATATGATTGCTTCGTAAGAGCTTTTCAGAAATGTGTTCATATCGAGTTATGTGTTCATATTGAGAAATGTGTTCAACACTCTTCATGTCCAAATCTGGACAAAATTTTCAGGAGGATATATTTTTATGTGCTTTCCTATTCTGTTTTCAATTATTAGTGACCATTTGAATGATTTTTAAAATACTGGCTTATGATTTTTTGACTAATACAATTTCTGTGCAAAGTAGACACCACAAAAAGCACTTGGCTTACCATTTTCCCTTAAAAAATTATGTTAATAATAATTCACCTTTATAAATTAAGACAGAGTTAATTAACTCAGTGTTAGATTAGATTGAATTCATAACCATAAACAGCCCGACAATTACAGCTGTTTCTTATTGTTTTCCTGCATTTTAGTTAGATTTGTGAATAAAAAGAGCTAGCTACAAAATGTTAAATAACAACTTTAATGTATTTTTTTTTTATTATTTGTTCCGGCATTTGTGCACCGCGGCCTCACTGAGACCTATTGTGCGCCAACTTTAATATAGCAAAGTATTGTATTTTTACTGTCAAGTATGCACAGTTCAGTTTCTAGTCCAATAAACTTCTGGAAGTCAGTTATAAAATAAAGCAATACATTTTAAAATGTATAAACCAATATCGATTATTGCTCCTATATCCCTAAGCTGGTCCAAATGATGTGAGAACTCTTCACGATATGGGATCAGAATGTATTATGCCAAAGGATAGAAAGTTCTCAATGGTAATGCTGACGATCAAATCATTTTTCTGTTAACTGTTAAATAAACAACAAAACGCAATGATTTGTCAGAATGAGTAGTATCAACTCGATTACATTTGAGTTAATTGTGAATAACAACCTTAAATTTTTTTTTTCTTAAATCATAATAACTAATGATTATTACTTTTCAGAATTGTAGTTATCCTTGCGGTAAACCAAACAAATCTTGCCCGGTTGAGCATAGATGTGAGAAACCATGTGGAGCAAATTGTGGGGAATGTACTGTAATCACTCTTGTGAATTTACCGTGTGGACATGTTGCACGTGGTGAATGTAATGTTGTCCATCAAACTAATTGTAAAGTGTTAGTAGAGAAATATTTAGATTGTGGCCATGTGGCAAAAGTTCAATGTGATAAACTCACTTCAGAGGTTAATATTTTTTTATATTGTTTTTATTAACTTTAACATATGAATATTTTAAACCAATGCTTTTATATTATGTCTTTCATATTATTATCTTGTAGATAATGCATTTAAGATCCCACAGTCTAAATACTAGCTAATAAAGAAGCAGTTATTTAGACATTTTTTTTCTATATTTCTATTATGGAATTCCAAAGCACAACCTCATTGCACATATTATAATAATTTGTATATTGACTTAAATTGTGTTACATCAATTATGAATTAATTAAGTATGTTTAGAATCCCAAAACTTCTTGAGCAGTGGTTCTATCTACCTCAGCGGTGAATTATTTAAAGACATTGCTTCCAATTATTAAATTAAAAGAAACCTAATTATTTACCAGTCATGCCTTTTGTTGCACAAGTTTTATATCCTTTTTTTGATCTTTAATATATTAGAACAGACTATTTATCAGTGTCAAGTATATTTCTGTGGGGGGGGGGGAGACCAAGAATACTGAAGAGAGAGTAACTCCCTTAAGGGGCCTTTATTTATGTCCCAAATATTCTTGGGGATACTTTTTAAAAGTCAATTTCAAAGGAATTCAAAAGTCAATTGACATCAAAAAACTTAGTCCCAAAATAGTGGTGACATTCATTGGCTGATGTATTAAATTGTTTGATGAGATCACTAGCTGTCCAGTGTTACTTCTGAAGTATGTTCAATCCCTGATCTGAATAAGTTAAGCTATGAGCACTTTATTACCCAGGTCCAGGTTGAGAACATTCTAATAGTCCACTTCTAATTATTTATTTAATGGTTAATAAAAATCCTTCGAGGTATATGTAGTAAAACAACTAAAAATAATACAAATTAAACATAGTATTAAGATGTACGGATGTAAACCCAAATTAAGAAATCAGTTGTACTATTGTGTTTAATTGAAACAATTTTTTTCAGGAAATAAGTAAAGAACATTTCTGTAATAAGAAAGTCGAAAAAGAGCTTCCTTGTGGCCATACATTGAAAGTCCCATGCTATTTACATAAAAGTGATTATATATTTTGTGATGCATTAGTTAAAAAACTATTAAAGTGTGGACATGATTGTGTCGGCGAATGTTCAACTCCATCAGATAAAATACTTTGTTCAGAAAAGGTAACTGATTTATTTATTGATTTGATATGTTTCGTTACCATTAGAGTGACCATCATCTATTACATGATGAATTTTTAAGATTAGTAAATACATTGTTTAAGCATTTAAATAAACTATTTTTTAATAGTGTGAAGTATTTTCTGTTAACAATTTACCTTACATCAAGTATTTTTCAAAGGATTTGTAGACTAGTTTTAAAGTAGTTGCTGTTCATTGATGTGTTTACAGTACAATTTTCAAAAGAAAGGAATGGTTGTTAATATCAGACTCAAAAAGTCTGTTTGTGGACTAAATAATTGCTGTAAAATAAACATTGTAAAAATCATAATCAATGACTGAAGATACTTATTTATTTTATTTCCGAAAAAAATTAGTATCTAGTATTTACAGTCGGAAAAAGATATTTTAATTCTTTATGTATACAGGTTCCTAAGAGTGCAAAATGTGGTCATACGTTAGAAGTAGCATGTCATGAAGGACCAGAATCGGTCTTGTGTAATCACCCTTGTGATTTGACTAAATCATGTGGGCATAAATGCAGAGGCCGTTGTGGAGAACCATGTCCAGAATGCCCCGAGCTTATTGAAAATCTACAAGTTTGTGGCCATTTGGGAAAATTGCCTTGTTCAAAACTGACTGAGAATGCCTTATTAAAAGGTTTGAGAAAATTATTTTATTGGCTATGAATATGATACTCAATAAGTGTGTCTGCTTAATTAAATTTAACTGTGTTGCTGCACACAGATCATCATTATCAGTCATCAGACAATATTATTTTTCTTGCTATATAATACAAGAGTTAAGTTTAGCATAGGTAGCATAAATGAAGATATTTCTTAACAAAATTTTTATGTAGCCATATCCATGTCAACATTATTAATTATAGATTCAACGAGCCATAATACAAAATTCTTTTTACAGCACAGTTAAAACAAATGTCTTAGTGTCTTGTTATGTATATGATGTTGTATTGTTAGCAAACTCATAATTATCGTTTCACTTATCCAAGCACTCCAAGGCTATATTTAAAAAAAAAAAAATAGGATGTCTTAGCAGATGCCATACTTCTAGCTCCTAACCAAAGCCTTATTTTGCAACTCCCTGAACGCATTCCCAAACTCGTCATAAACAGTTTTATTTTATTGTGCAAGCACTTTAACCAGCCTTGAATTATCTTCAGGTTTAATAACAAAATAATCATTTCTGTATTTTTCATGTAATTCTGTTATAAAAATTAATACTCGTTGACACCAAAAAAATAATTTGTATTAATCAGCTGATACAATAATCCTCTTCTACGGCTAAATAAAAATTTCGGGGGTTAGCTTTTATGTATATGACATTAGTAGTCTTCTATGTTTCTCAAATCAATAGCTACCATAATCAACTCATTACTCAATAGAGAACCAGTCCAAATCACACTGTTGATAATGGGAAAAATGGATTGTATTTTATTGTGATATTTAATGCAAAAATGTATAACTTCACAATTTTTTTTAAAAATCCTAGTGAAGATTAATAAGAACTATTTTCTGTTCTGGACATGTGGAATACTGTGGTCATTTTATTTTTGTTTTTAGAACATTCGACAGAAGCAAACCCTCATGTCAGCTTGAAATGCCAGACAGCTTGTAAGGTAATGATGGAATGTGAACACCAATGTGAAGGAAATTGTGATAAATGTATGCAGGGACGAGTTCATAAAGTATGTGAAGCTCCTTGTGGACAATCACTACTATGTGGCCACAAGTAAGTATAAAAAAGACATTGCGATACGGTTTGTTGACACAACTTTGTTTCTTGCAATTGTTTTAATATTTTGAAGGAATTTATTTATTACTTTTTACTCTCCTTATTTATTAAAAAAGTACTAGTACAATGTTATAAATTAAATAATAAACATGTTGAATTAAATAATGGTTATGAACTGACAAAAATGTAAGAGGTGATAAGCAAAGTAAAATCCTTGATAGTATTTTTTGTAAGGTACTGAAAGATATCTTTACCAAATTTCCAAATACATTCACAGTTTTCTGATTTATTTTCAGATGTTCTACCAATTGCAGTTTTGGTATTCATTTGTGTAACAAAATCTGTTTAAACAGCTGTAAGCATCAAACTTGCAAGCATAAGTGTTGCGATTCATGCTCAAAATGCAAAGTAAGTGAAATCAAAATTTTTAATAAGTAATGTTAAAAGAAGAAAGAACTGAATGTTATAATTAATAATTAAAAAATAGCTCCTAATGTAATTTTTTTATTGTTCTAACCAGCCAATAGATTATTTTAATCTATTTAGCCATATAGATGTTTTTTATTAGCTATTTATTTTATTTTATTTGAGCACCAAATTGATGTACTAATTACCTCCATGTTCGTCAAACATACAAACCATTAGGCGATAATTTTATTGTAAATCATTATCCATGGTGAGATTAGAATCCGAACTGCCCAGCATGGAAGTCCGACACATCCTTCCTGCCATGCTGCGGTCTTAAAACTAATTTACTAATTGTGTTCTATTTTGTAGAATTCATTTTTCTTAATGATCACAAGCATATTTAAATGAAAAAGCAAATAGCTTTCCCTTCTCAAAACTTGATTTATATGATAGGTGAAATTGGTTAAAATGATACTTATATCAACAATTTAAAGAATATAAATTTACTGTCATGTGTGTGTTAATTGCACATCTTGGATTGTCATGGTTTTTCTTCACATAGTAGATAAAAAATATTTTATTTATTAATGTATAAAATGGTTGGTATGTAGGATATTTTGTTATATTGCTTCCATATTTTTTATGCCCTAAAACAATTTTATAAATCATATAATTTAATTAATTAATTAAAATATTGATTTTGTTTACAGGAAAAATGTGAATGGAAATGTGAGCACTTGGCATGCACCAGACTGTGTTGGGAAGAATGTGATAGACCCCCTTGTGATATGCCATGCAGGCAGCTTCTTCCATGTAGTCACACATGTAATGGGTTGTGCGGTGAACCGTGCCCTCCGATCTGTTTTATCTGTTCTCCGAACAAAAACGAAGGCACAAAGTGAGATGGTTTTAATTAGTGTACATATAACAGTTAGATTAGTTAATATTTATTTAAGTTATTTCCCTGTCGATTACTATTACTATTGCTCGACTAATACTTCAATACTTAGCTTCCTCCAATGAACCCAGCAATTTCTGTTGTTATATTGTTTCTCATTATCAATTTGTTTTTAAGTGTGTGAAAAAATTAACAAAAAAAGGCAAATTTAATGTAATTCATACCAGATAATAATTAAATAGAAAACAAATTGTCAATATATTGTGTTATAAAACTCCACTTATGTGGAGACATTTTGTATTATTTCTACTATCTACAACCAGCATCACACTACTGTGTTACATATTAAACTGAATCATTTTTGTTTTAGATATATATTGTTAGAAGACTGTGGCCATTTCATTTCTATGAATGAATTAAACTCATTAATAACTTCAACTATTGGGTTATTTCTCTGTCCGATCTGCCAAAAGCCACAAATAAAAACTAATTATATAAGGTTTTTTTTTTTTTTTGTATATTAGTTATTTTTTAATTTAAATAATATATTTACATACACATATTATTTTGTAGGCATCATTCAAAGTATTGGTTTGCACAACTTTTAAGAATTAAAGATAAAATGTTATTTAATTACAACCAAACAAGAGACCTGACATACGATTTGAAAAATTCCTTACAAAGAACTAAAGAATTGCTCAAAACTCAAAGTAAGTCAAAAATTTTAAAGATTTATTTTTAAATTAATGATTTTAGCTTAATATTATATCAGTAAAATTCTATTAACTTTTCAAATTTTTTGATGTGATTTCATGTCTCAATTTCTAAAACTTAGTTGTAACGTTTTTTAAGGCACTCAAAACCTTGTAAATAATGTTGTTTCAAGAAGAATTTAAGCACCGTAATTTTTAAACTAGTCATCCGTTATCCCCATAAATAAAGAATAGCTCAATTTTGATTGGCAAATCGTGGGTTTCTTAATTTTTAAAGTTGAATTTTCACATTCGTACCACTAATTTTCAGATGCATTGTTGATAAAGTGTTTAGTATTTTTTACCCATTTTAAAGTTTATGATATCCTACAAAAATAGTTCTGTTAAATATACCATTTTTGAGCTAAGCACTCATGAGATTCCATCTATTTTTTGGTGCAGATTTACCTGAAATCGGTTGATTTGTTTTTATTTGATTGACCTTTGAACACATCTGGGAAAAATTTTTATATAATATTAATGTGTAAATATAATTAAATAATTTGTTGATTAATAAATCATTAGAATTGTTTTGTTTTCAGCTGACGACTTCCTGAAACTGAAACTTCTTCTGAATGACATTGTCCTAGGTGTAAAAGACACCATGTTTAAAAAAAGTCGGTTACAAAGCATCGACAGCTTAAGATCATTAGTTTTTGTTTCTCACTATGTGTTTGAAGCATTCAATATACTTGATGAGAATAATTTGACTGGTGATAAGTTATTTCTATCAAAAATTGATCAAATTGCATTATATTTTTTAGAATTCAAAAACGCAGATATAAGCAGAGCTCAGATGTATCAGTTCAAAAATGAACTATTAAGGATACATGTCCTTTGCAAGCTTGTTAAATTAAAAAATATAACAATCAATGAAAATGATATTTATAAAAAAGCATGGAAATTGGCAAATACAATGAAGGTGCTGGATGAAAAAGTAATAAGAGAAATAAAGGTTTGTGTGGAGCAAATCCCTTCTAATATGGAAATTAATTTGAGTCTAGCTGAAAGTAAATTTTTGTTTATTTTGGAGAAATTTTACCAGGTAACACTTCACAGACAACACTGGAAGAAATGTGAACATAATCATTTATATTATGCTGTTAATAGCTTTCTATCGCAAATCAATTGTCCAACTTGTTCGAACTCTAAATGTTTATATTTTAATTAGACATTCAGACTAAAAATTATTTTTCCTTTGTATTAAATTATGATTTTCCAAGTTACCTGTACAAATTTATTTTATAATTCTATTATTTCATTATTAATTTTTAATCATCATTATTATATTATGTGCACTAATGTAGTGTTTAAGAAAATGACATTATGTTGCATAGTGAGAACTGGTACTGATTTGATTATACTTTTTAATTAATTATTATTAATTAATAAACAATTAAATAGTTATTGTCTGAAACATTATACTAGTCTTGTGATTTATGGTAGTTTTTGTAAGAAAGTAATCAAGATTCTGTACCTGCTCTTAACTGCATAATTTTACACAATAGACTCCTCCTGAGTTAGATTTATGTTAAACTCTAGAAATGCTGTAAAAAATGTCATGAACGAGTAACTGGAAAAATGAGCTTTAAATATACACCTGTTTATTTTAAAATTAAATACATTAAAAGTCGAGCTTATAGATTTTGTTGTATGTTGTAGAAAATTTACTTACATGTATATATCAAATAAATAATTGTTATAGCATAATATATTTTTATAATAAATGTTTTTGTGATATAATATAAAATTTTAATTATTTTTAGATCACGCTATTAATTCAGTATATAAACTATTTACTCTTTTAGGCCAGCGAAATTGAATTAGTCTAGTATTTTCAGGAGACTAATTTAAATATTAAATTTGTTTTTCAAAAGTAATTTAAATGTTCAAAGAAAAACAGTATTTATAAATTCTATTTATACTCCTTTAAAAATGAAAGTTGTAATTACTCTATTTTGTTGTTTTTAATTAAATTGTTAAATAAATAGTGCTCTTGTTTAGTATACGCGGTTACTGCACTATTTCATGCTTGTGAATTCATTTCCTTAAATAGAAGTAGTTGGCTTCTCACAGGAGAGCTCTTATTTCCTGCCATCAAAGACATTAGTAAATAATTCTATTTTTATTCTAAGAGTAATTCTAACCCATTATATATATTTTTTATTCCCTGAAAAATATTAATTATGTTGTGTTTAAAATAAAATATTGGGAATAATAAGTAGTTTTTTTTCTCTTTATTTCTAAACCCATACACTGTCATCAAATCCTCTAAATCTTCACAGTAGTTAACTCGAGGTCTACCTCTTTTCCTCTCGTGCTAATTACAATGGACACAATACTTTGTTTATATGAGACATTGCTAAGTATTCATCTAAAGTAATGACTAAAGTACCAGTATAGAAAATTCCTTATATCTTTTTACCAAATTTTATTTTCACCTCTTTGACAGTGGAGTGATATTCACCTAGCAGAAAGAAAGGCTCTGGAGACAGATCACTAGTAAAAAGTCAAGTCAAAATATTGCAACTACACTAGTTCGAAAGCAATGAGAATGATAAAAATGAAAATTCTTTTTCTTTTAATATACGTGAACTATTAAATAATGAACATATTTAATCATACTTAAATATTATCTTAAATTAAATTGAGTCAAAAATGAAACTTATAAATCTTCTAATTAAATATATTATCAATTTTATTAGTTCTTTAACACCTAAAAATTATCATTAAGGACCTATATAAGTGTTGAATTCATAGTTTTCGGAGCCCTATCAGTAAGGTGTAATTATATATAAAATTAATTAACAGATTAGTTTTTGGTGTCGCTAAGATAAGTGGCATCCTTCATGAAATTTAAGGCCATGTTTAGTTTAATAGAACTCGGAACTGTTAAAAAATAAACAGAACTCTGTAGAAAGAACCTTGATTGAAATTTTTAGAATTTCCACCTCATGTTTTAATTAAAGTGGGATCTCTAATTACTTTATAACAGAATACAAAACCTTTGAACAGCACAAGGAATCTTCAAGTTGCCTTTAGTTAAGGGTTTACTGTTATTTTCAAATTTATACCCGGAAATGTTGAATTGACACAAAGAAAGGAAGTCTGAATTCAAACTAATAAGTACTTATTACTTGTATTGTGAATTTAAACGTAAGAAATTTATTTGAAAAATAAAGTTTCTATATTCCAATAAATAAATCTTACATAACTGTAAACTTACTAATGTATCTACATTGTACAAACTTTGAATTTTAATGTTACAAATGTGCATATAATTGCTTATACTATAATTATGTATATTATTTAAAAATAACAATTATAGTAATTTTTTACATAATTAGAAGTATTTGAACAAAATAATAGCTAAAAAATTACGAATATTCAATATATAATGGAAAGCACTTGGAATAAAAGCCTACATTATCAAAGCATTTCCCACTTTAATAATAGGTATCTTTTAGTTCATTCGTTAGAAAACCGTACTTATACTGTTAGTATTTTTTAGCTCCTTTTTCTTTGACCCCTACAACTGTTTTTGGTTAGAACTTAGCAGTTTTCACTTCCGATGGTATACTCTTCCTATTCAGCCTAATAGTTTCAGTGTATATATATCATGTTGAATTAAATGGTGAACTAAATTTACGGATGTACAGAAATTATCTATGAAAATTAATTTCCCTTCCAACCATTTCATATTTTCAACAATTTTTTTTTTTCAAAAGTAATTTTACTTATGTTGTGTTCGTCCAATCTTCTGATGAATCGATACCTCAAAATTACTATTTGAAATTAGCAATTAATGTCAGAGATAAAAAAATAAATTTAAAGAAGCTTAACGTAAATTAGTTGTAAAAAAGAAACCGGTAATTTGCTCAAAATCAGAGGATCAAATTTTTTTTTTACCCGACGCCACCTTCAAGTTGAAAGAATTGAATGGAGAGGCATTTTTGGCGATGTTGCAAGAACTTTTTATTTAAGCAGGTTGTGATCCAGGCAGCTAAGAGGGCTTTAGCAACTGTTGCATTGTTGGCACTGAAAGGGTTAAGACGAGAATTATTGGCCTCCCAGCATTGACAAGGACAGTCAGTCTATTAAGTACTTTGAAGTGGATATGAAATAACCTGGTTTCTTTTCCTGGCAAATTAATGTTTCTTGTTTAAGGGTGGGTTTGCCAAAGAATTTCTTTGTTCATCAAAATGATTTTTTAAATCAAGATTTGAGTTTTAATTAATATTAGAATGGGGTTGTTGAATCTTTTACTTTATAATTTTTATATTTCTAACTACCTGTAAATAAAATTTGAATTTATACTATCTCGTTATTTCTCTGAGAAATCATAAGTCGGAGCTAAGTGTTTTTAACATGACTTCAATGTAGCTAACTGTTTTTATTTTCCTTAAGTTGCCGAAAATTGTTTGCTTTATATGGCATTATAGGTATCAAATATTTAACTTGTCTCGCTTTTTATTAATGTTGCAGTATGTATTCCCATTGGTTCAATCCGGGCCGGATTTTCGACTGTTCAATATCTTTATTCTTGGCTATTATAAAACCTGAGGGATTACATACCTCAATAATCAATAGGTTTTCTGAATAGACATAATTCAAAAATAGAATTTGATCATTGCTTAGGGATACCACATGATCCCTGTAGCTGTGCCTCTTTACAGTAGCATGTTTGAAAACTGACATTTGGTCCAGTTTGGCCCTATTTTTTACTCTTGCTTCTCTGGTCATATCAACTCTTTCTCTCTCCACTGCCGCTTGCAGCTCTACTCGAACCATGGATTTCCTATTTAACTACCTCTGCATCTCTTTTTCCTAACAGAGAGAGAGCGAGAGAGAGAGAGGCAGAGAGAGAGAGAGAGAGAGAGAGGCAGAGAGGGAGAGAGAGAGGCAGAGAGGGAGAGAGAGAGAGAGAGAGAGAGGCAGAGAGAGAGAGAGAGAGGCAGAGAGGCAGAGATTTGCATTTCTATTATAATACATTATGAACCCGAGTGTAGGGTAATTTACATATATTTAGCTCTTCGCTACAAGAGTCAACCAACTAAAGTTAAAGCAACGACCAATTCTTTGGTGACAACATCACTCCAAACTTGTTTATCGCCATGATTATACTGAAACTGATTATAAAAATATGTACAATTATATACTATATTTTCTTCTCACAGCTCTTCAATTATCGATTCTATTTCGTTTCTATCACCTTCATGCCCTGCATAAGTTGAAGACATTAACAGCCTAAGACGATCGACTAGTTCGTTTGGGTCGTTCCAATACTCGTACAGAGGTTTATTGGCTCTCATAAGACCAGTTCCCCGTTTGTAAGGGTGAGAACGGAGTGAAGTTAGCCTGCTCGAAGCTGATGATGATGGTGGAAGTTTGTGGTGGAAATAACTTCGATATGATATTTCTATATTTCTCAGACCTGTTGTAACCAAAGAGGTTACTCCTGACAGACAGGCATACAGGCCACCAAAATGAAAACATTAGGATTTGTGATCATTTTGAAAAATAAATGAGGCTTATAGAGGCTGTTGCGTACACATCAATAGAGCTATATAGAAACGGCCTGAAATGAGGGTACAGTTTGCAAGAATTAATGACTGTAAATGTCAGGAATTAATAACCCTTTAACCGAATTTTTAAGATCTCAAAACCTATTTAAGATTTGAAGTTTTTGCTTGTAAAATCATTGCTTCATAACCAAAAACTAATCAGCATATTTTGAAGTGTTGTGGAATATACCATAAAATGTGTCTGATCATTTTTATGATAGCTGCCATAATGCGTACATACATGGGATATCGTGCTTGTCTGATACGATCGCCCCGTACCTGACTTAAACTAGAGCCAATCCTTCAGACTAACCAATAATTACAATTGTGAGGCCGGTGGTTTTTGTATGAAGAACTATCTACCTGCCAAAGGCGGCGTGTGTAGAGTAGAGCGAGCTCCTCTTGGCTCCAGCACTCCTTGACGAAGTCTGTCTGCCTGAAGAGGACGGTCCTTGTCATATGGTTTGGTTATTTCTATTAAATGAACAAAGCCGGCTGACAATATTAATCTAACATATATAACTTGTGGCCTAAATGTACTTAATTTATGGTTAATAAATTATTACTTATATTCAATCAACCTATGTCTTTCATTCTGACATGGCGCAGTCGGTAGGACGTGTGAGAAACCGCCAGAACAATTTATTTTCGAAGGAAATATAGCAGAAGCATGGAAAAGGTGGTATAGAAAGTTTAATCATTACTTGTCGGCTATCGAAGCACAAGATAAAAAAGATGAAGTAAAAGTTGGTATACTGTTGAGCGTATTAGGAGAAGATGCACAAGATAAATATGAAACCTTCAATTTAACGGCAGAAGAACAGAAGGAATACGCAATTGTAGTTAAAGCTTTTGAAGATTATTGCATACCTAAAAAAAAACGAGACGGTGGCAAGATTTAATTTTTTTCAACGTAAACAGAGAAAGGGTGAGTCATTCGATGATTTCATTACAGATTTGAAAAAGTTAAGTGTTGATTGTGCATTTGAAACATTGAAGGATAGCCTTATAAAAGATCAAATTGTAAGTGGTATACAGGATGAACAAGTGAAAGATAGATTGTTGCGGGAAGATGATCTAACACTAGATAAATGTACTAATTTATGCAAAGTGGCGGAGTTAGCAAAACAAAGAATAAAGACGTTGCGAAGTACAGAAGAAGAGGAAATAAATATAGTACAGCAAAGGAGCAGAACCAAAGCAGCGACGAGTAATCTGAGAGTGAGTACGCAGCCGTGGACGTCGAAACCAAGTACCAGCGATAGCAGCAAGACATCACTGCAACAAGAGCAGCAATATGGAAGCCAGCAGCGATTGAGGTGCAATAAATGCGGCAACGTCCATGGGTATAAAATTTGTATTAAATGTAATAGGATAAATCATTTTGCAAAAATGTGTAGAATAACTCGAAATATAAATAATGTAAGTATGATTGAGGGAGAGGATGCTGAAATGTACACTTTAGGGAGAATTCTAAAAATAAATAATGTTCAAAAGGGTTGGGAATTATCTATAAATATATTGGAAAGCAAAACTTCACTTTCAGTCAAGCTCGATACAGGGGCGGAATGCAATGTTTTAAAAAAAAGCGACTATGAAAATTTGAAAATTAAAGAGAAAATAAATAAAACTGATAACAAATTGGCAAATTACAGTGGTTCTAAAATACCGGTTATAGGAACTGTTATATTAGATTGTGTAATCAAGGGTAAAATAGAGCCAAATTTTATTTAGTAGACTGTAATAGCTCAAGCTCTGTTTTGGGATTAGATACAATTAAAAAACTGAAATTAATTACCAGAGTTGAAAATATAAATATGAATACAAATAATGGTCTCACGAAATTGCTTAGCAGATATAAAAAACTATTCGAAGGCATAGGAAAAATCTCAAAAATATATGATTTCAAATTAAAAGAAGGATATGAAGGAAAAATTGAACCATGTCGTAGAATACCTTTTAAATTATTAGATCTTTTCAAAGAAACATTATACAGAATGAAAGACAATAAAATTGTTACAGAGGTTAACGAACCTACTGAATTTATGAACCCAATCGTAATCACTAGTAAACCTGATAAATCATTACGTATTTGTTTAGACCCACAGCATCTTAACACTTGTTTACTAAGAGAACATTGTCCTTTGCCTACATTTGAGGAAATATCTAGTAAAATGGTGGGGGCAAAAATGTTTGCAGTTCTAGACGCATCAAATGGGTTTTGGCATTTAGAACTTACACATAGGAGTTCGTTAATGACGGCTTTTCAAACGCCATATGGTCCATTTAGATTTTTAAGAATGCCTTTCGGGGTTAGTATTGCACCAGAAGTGTTCCATAAAACTTATTCAGAGATTTTTGAAGGTATAAAAAACGTAGCTGTGTATATCGATGATATAATGATATGGACAGAAAATGAAAAAGAATTATTAGAAATTTTAGAATTAGTAATGAAAAGAGCTTATGAGCATGGGATTAAATTTAATAAAAACAAATGTAAGTTTAAAGAAGAAAGAATTAAATTTTTAGGTCATTACTTCAGTAGCAAAGGGATAGAAATTGATGATGACAAAGTCAAAGCAATTAGTGAAATGGAAAGACCAAAAGATGTTAAAGCAGTAGAACGATTATTAGGATTGATAACCTACGTGGGTAAATTTGTAGAAAACTCAGCTCAGTTAACGGAACCATTGCGTAATCTAATTAAAAAATGTACAATTTTCAACTGGACAAGTGAACATGAAAATTGTTTTAAAAAGATAAAAATATGTTTAAGCAAAACTCCTATTCTACAATTATACGATGTAAATAAGGAGTGCAAAATTAGTGTAGACGCTAGTAGTACCGGAGTAGTGGCAGTTCTGTTACAAAATGATTTGTCAGTAGCATATGCATCACAAGCATTCACTGAATGTCAAAAATCGTGGGCTCAAATAGAGAAAGAATTATATGCCATAGTGTTTGGATGTGAGCGTTTCAGACAGTATGTAATTGGTAAACCTTTTGGAGTAGAATCAGATCATAAACCGCTGATCCCTATTTTAAGACGAAAGATAACTGATATACCAATGAGACTACAAAAAATGCGAATGCGGTTACAACCATATGATATTAAAGTAACTTATACAAGTGGTAAAAATTTAATAATAGCAGATTTACTATCGAGAGCTCATTTAAAAGAAACTAAAGAGGATGGAGATTCCAGAATGTATATATTAGAACTTACGTTAGCAAGTGAGATGAGTAATCAAAAGAAACAAAAATATATAGAAGCAACAAAAAATCACATAGAATTGCAGACATTGAAAAATAAAATAAAAAAAGGTTGGCCAAAAGAAATAAAAGATGTACCAAATATAGTTAAATATTATCATACTTACCATGCCGACATTTATGAATATGATGACTTACTGTTTAAAAATAATTGTGTAATAGTACCAAACAAATTAAGAGAAGAAGTTTTGAGTAAGTTACATTATAATCATTTAGGCATTGAAAAAACAAAAGCTAGAGCGAGAGAAATAGTATTTTGGCCCAATATTAATAAAGATATAGAAAACAAAATAAACAACTGTAAAACATGCTTAACGTTCCAACGATCAAATCAGAAAGAAAGTCTAATACCAACATTAATACCAGATAAAACATGAGCAACAGTAGGAGCTGATATTTTTTACATTGATAGAAAACCAAACATGTTAGTTGTGGATTATTTTTCTAAATATGTAGATGTTTTACCATTGAAGGATGAAACTAGTGTAACAGTTATAAAAGCATTAAAGTCTTGTTTTGTACACTGGGGTATACCAGAAGAATTCAGATCAGATAATGGCCCACAATTTTCGAGTTTTCTATTTAAAACGTTTACAAGCGAATGGAAATTTAAGCATGTTACGTCGAGTCCAACATATCCACAAAGTAACGGAATGGTGGAGCGGCACATACAAACTGTGAAAAATGTAATTAGAAAAGCTCATTTTGATAAAAAAGATGTGTACTTAGCAATACTAGAATTAAACAACACACCAATATCTAATACAATACCTTCTCCAAATGTGATAATGCAAGGTAAAAATGTGAATGGTGTTCTATATGATATACCAAAGTTTCAATGAATGAAAAGTGAAGAAAATTCATATATAAAAGGTGAAAATATTAAACCACAAATTTCGGAAAATTCAAATAACAATGGTAAGGTTAATAATACAGCCGATCCAGCAGATCAGCAATTAATGAACCAAAGCCAGAGCGAAGATATCAATAATGACAATGACACATATGTAACTCGTAGTGGACGAATCAGTCGTCAGCCAGCATATCTAAAAGAAAACTATGTATTACAAAAAAAAACAAAAAAAAAACGGAGATGTCATATGGTTTGGTTATCTCTATTAAATGAACAAAGCCGGCTGACAATATTAATCTAACATATATAACTTGTGACCTAAATGTACTTAATTTATGGTTAATAAATTATTACTTATATTCAATCAACCTATGTCTTTCATTCTGACAGTCCTGACGTTTGGAGACTCGCAGGAACTGGGGTAGTCTGAGGAGGTCTGTGAGGACGTTCCAGCAAGCAGCGCAACCACCAGCAGCCATTCCAGCATCTCGCCCATCACAGCTTCATAGCATTCATTCACTTATTCTAGTCGAAATAGTTCAAATTAAGTGGAACACATGTTTGTCATTTGTCGATATATATATATATATATATATATATATATATATATATATATATGTACAATAATAGAATAAATTAAAGTCGTGAACCGACCTATGTTGCTGTAGTAGTTTGTAATAGCGATAATATCAACACAACAAAGAGTCTTCAACTTTTTATTTTGCGGTCAGTGACCGGAGCAGGATTTACATGAGGCCTTGCTCAGCTTCACCAAATAGTTCTGCTTAGCCCTTGCCGCTCTATCTACAGGCAAAGAACCGAAAAGCCCTGAGATTATGTTCGCTGTCACACTTCTGCAGGCCACGGTGCCAGAGAATCTGGGTGCTTAAGTAGTACTCGTACATAGAGAATAAAGCCCTCAAAGTGACTTTGGGCGAGAAGTACCATCACTCTTACAATGACTAGCCAGTGTATCTGATTATCAGCCTGCATCTATTCTGTGTATTAAGTATATAAGTCTTAACAGAAATTAGTGTATACTGTAGTAAACATTAAAAAAGGATTTTATTATTTGAAAAAATCAGACCGAACAAGGTGTCCTTTTTGTGGAGTAATATTACACGAATGGTTGGTACATGATGACCCTTTTGTAGATCACAAGAAATGGGCTAAATATTGTCCGTTTATCGAGTACTTGGAACAACTAGAGAAGCTACCATTATTAATAATAGATGAAGTTGATAATAAAAAAGAACAGGAAAACAGCTGTGGATACCATGCGTAAGAGGTCTACACGTTTTATTCAAGAACTTTCACATTTAAAAAACCAAATAGTTTTATATGAAATAAAAAAAACGAGATAAATCAACTAGTAAAAAAATTAGAAAAACTTCATCTATCCCCACCTCTCTGTTAAATCTTTTAGTCTCGTTGAAGCCTAGCAAGATAGAGGGTCCACGACGATTGGAACTAGCGACTGATTACCCCATCACCTGTAGTAAGCTAGTCCGAGTCGGTCTTTGTGATTTTGTGCCCACTATCGCTGTCATCGACAAGAAAACTACAGTGTATATGGATACAGAAGAATGGAAATTCATCGTCGACCAAGTTCCAAGGTTGTTGTCTCTTTTGCAAAGCAGGCCCAAGAAAGTGGAGCTCAAAGACCGAGTAGGATGTAAAAATGTAAATTGCATATTTTCCAAGAGAGGGAGGAACAGGATCATAAAAATTGAACAGGTAATTCTTTGTTTCTCAATGTTTAACCAGAGTCCATCAACCCTTCAGCTGAATACACCTTCGGCGTGTTTCAACAAAAAAGGTGTGGCAAAGCTTTGTAGAGAAGTTACGAATATCAACGACTCACTGGACTTGATAACCAAGATGGCTGAACTCTATAAGAAACATGAAGAAGGTGGAGAACCTGTGGAATCTACATCAATGGACTTTAATATTAATACTAATACCCTTTTTAATAATATAAATGAACTCGAGAAAATATGTAATAATACCCACATAAATTGTAATTTGAACTATATTCAATAAATAATTGTTATGTCTATACATTTTTTTTTTATTATTATTGAACTTTTCCCTAAGTAAAAAGGAGAATAAAGGTAAATAAAAAAAAATAATTTAAATTTGTATGGTTTATTTGAAATAAAACATCAATAAATTATAGATATAATATTACAATTAATAATTAATATATTCATTGAGGTATGAGGGTCTTCGTTTCTGGATAAATTCCTCGTCCTCTCGCCATTCCTCAGGTAAGTTGTCCCAGATGTAGTCTAATGTGTAGTCGAAAAGGTACAAAAGTAATGATCGAGGTAAAACTCTCAATTCTTCAGTAATTAAGTTTCGATACCTTCCTCTCCCAAACGACGTATCGCCGACTCCATTCTATCCATCATACTAATGCTTCGTTTACTAGGAGGTCTTTAAAAATTCTCCTCCTCCTCAAACCACAAACACTGTGGACCATTTTTCTTATGGTACCTGAGAGGATCTATAACGACTATAGGTGCTAGGATCTCAAAATCGCATCGTGGCAGCAGAGGTTGAGAATGTCTATTGCCATAATAACTCGTTTGAAATTCTTTATACATTTCGTAGAGGAGAGCCACTTTTCCAAGCTCGAAATCTATATTCAAATCATCATAAGGGTATTGCTCGCTATTCAGATAGAGTTTCAAATTTTTCAATTTGCAACTATCAAACTGACTGTTATCTTTGCTAGCGTTTCTCATTCGATTTGTCTGGAATGCGATAATAACATACCGTGGCTTTTCTAAATTTGTCGATGTTTCTACAGTCCAGTTTTCTTGCTGTGATGCAGGTAAATTAGGGTATTCGTAAAGATCCCATGATTTGAATGGAATAGAGATGACCTTGTTTTTATCTACCATTTTTAACAACCTCAGTCGTTCTTGATCAGAAACACGAACATGAGGCATTCTCCAAATCACTTTATCTAATTTTATTAGTACATCATCGTCACCCTTTACGCAGTTCAAGTCAGTACTCGATCTGATCAAAACGAGTTCTTGCTTAAGATTAATTAAAATTTTTCGATAGTCCTCGCATATCCCCAAGAGAATATCCAGTGGCAGACACACACTAAAAAAAACCGTTTTTATCTATTGAAAGAGTTTTGTCTGCACCTGGGATTACCCATCCTGCATTTTCTAGACCTTTGACTTGATTAGGTGAAAATGACGCATGGCCTTTAAGCGTTGTAGTTATTCCTGGGTTTCTCACTCTATCAACTTCAATGCCATTCAATTCGTATCTGATCTCATCAAACAAAAACGCAAACGCGTTATTAGTCAATTTTGAAGCAGTTCCAGCAGTACCATCCTTTTTTGAAATTCGTCCTTCCAGGTAAACAAAACTTAATGAAGGAATCGTATTAACATCTTGTTGATGGATCGGTATTCTGATTTCATCAGGCTTGTTAAGGGTGCTCCCCGCATACGGTTGATGTGAATGATATTGAAATTGTGTAAGAGATTCTTCAAATTTTACGTCTGATGTAATGTTTAGCATGTTATTCATTTTTTTCTTATTTTTAACCGAAAACCACACTGTTTTAAAAAGTTAGCGTTTGCAGTTGTTAACGGTCTCGTCGATATAGGTTTACTAATTCTTAACTGGGTATGACATCTCCTTTTATAACGAGTTTCAACTCTCTCTGGTAAAATCAATCCCCATTCTTCTTCAAATGTATTCTCAATGCAACAGTTTCTCCCCTAAAGTCAATAAGCTCGCCGTTCTGATCCACTAAGCGAATGGTAATATTGTCAACAGTCCTCACGTTAGTAGGAAAGTAAATGACAGGATTCGGGGTTTCTACTATTTTATATCCTTGTTCAACAGTCGGAAAGAATTGTTGTATGCTATGATCTGGCTCCCCGTTTACGTAAGACCCTGATGCGGTGTTACATTGTATCGAAATAGTGTTTACGGAAAGGATTTTTACAATTCCATCTGATTCAGTATACCGGTTCACTGGGTGTATCACACGATTTGGACTATTAAAACCCAATAGTGAGCCAATGGAATGTGGCTTATCGGGAAAGTTGAAGTAAACCGTTTAATTGTTCTAAGTTCCACCTTTAAAGTACTGTGTTTTCCCCGCAGTACAAACCCAGCTCTCGGGTCTTGATGCATAATTTCTTCGTAAATAAAAGTATTTAGAGCACTGATATCATACGATCCCTCAGGTATCTGAATCGTCATATTTCCAAAATAAAACTTATCGTTAACATCCTTCCTTACATTAGGAATAGTATTATATGTGTCAAAAGATAATAAGCCAACGGTATAACTTGATCCTAATTCTAGCGGAGGTAAAAGGTTCGCATGAAGAACGCTAGAATCGCCTGTAAGCGCTACTGTGTAGCTCATGATTATGAATGATCAATTTACAATAGCTGTGTCATGCTTTTTTGGATATTTAGGGAGACTATCAATCATAAATACTCCACGAAAATTTTCAATATTCAAAACTTAGCTATATAATTTAATTCGAGATCGGTCAACGGTTTATTCGGCAGTCATATTTTTCTTGGCCTTTTTTGTTGGTTTATAAACAGACCGTAACCATTCCTATATGGTTTCAAATAAAGTCCGTTACAAACTTTCAGACCTTCTATAGCCAAATTATGCCTCTTTTGCTCATCCAATTTTAGCTTGGCTTTTTTAGCTTTATTGATCGCTTTCACTACACTTGCGGCTCCTCCTAACAAAGAACCTACAGCGGAAAGTCCTGCCATCAACGGTACAAGAAATTGGAGAAAGCCCCCTCCTTTGGCATCGGTAGAACTCTGGGCGGTAAAGGTTTCGTCTTACCACGTAGATGCATTTTAGCCTTCTTATATGCCACTTTCGAAGCTTTCAGAATAGATGATACATCATCTACCTTTGACTATTTAACTAAGTCGATGAAACTAATCTTTTTCTTTTTCTTTTTTAAACCTGATCCAATTTTTCTTTTCGCTTTCATAACATTTGTAACTAACCAAGCCGCGGCTTTTTTTCCCCATGACGAATCTGAAGCTTTAACTCGTTTCCAAGCATTATCAGCTAAGATTTTGTCCGCTTCCTTACGACTATCCATATCTTTATATTTGCTATAAGCTATATCGTGATCTTTACAGGCTTTATCAAGCTGATTTATTCCACCATCACCTTTAGTTAGTCGCTTTTCTAGATCCGTACCAGGACCACAATACTGATACCCCGGAAGATGTAATTCAATAGGCAACTTGTTTATAAAACTGTTCACTAGACCTGTTCCTTTGTAAGCTTTACGAATCATACTGTACTAATTTCATTCTTATCTAAATATATATATATATAGTAATTATTTATTATATGTAGATGTTAACAATCTTTATGGTTAAGCCATGAACCTTCCCCTGCCATATGCCGAATTTGGGTGGACTGATGAAAAAGTAAATGTATTAGATCTGGAAAACAATTCAGAAACCGGTTATATGCTAGATGTTGATATTGAATACCCCGTAGAAGTTCATGATAATCATTCTCAACTACCTTTTTTACCTGAAAAAAATAATCCACCTAATACAAAAACTGTTAAACTATTAACGACTTTGTTACCCAAAACACGTTATATAGCACATTATGTGAATTTAAAACAAGCTTTACAACTTGGGGTAAAAATTTCAAAAATTCACAGAGTATTAAAGTTTAAACAAAAGAATTGGTTGGCACCATACATAGAAATTAATTCAAAGATGAGGGCATCTGCAAAAAATTCGAGTCAATTTTTTACAAATTGATGAATAACAGTTGCTTTGGCAAATTTATGGAAAACGTGCGTAACAGAATCGATTTAAAAATAGTAACCAATGAAAAATCATTATTTCATCAAGTAAACAAACCAAATTTTAAAGGCAGGATTATATTTGCAGATAATGTAACAGCAGTCCAGTTGGAAAAAGACAGTATTATTTTTGATAAACCGTTGTATGTAGGATTCGCGCTAGAATTGAGCAAAGTTTTGATGTATCATTACCACTATAATGTTTTCTTGAAAAAATATGGTATAGAAAATGTTACCTTATGCTATACAGACACCGATTCATTTTTTTACAATATTAGGACGGAAGATATGTATTCTGATATATCCGGAGAGTTACAAAAATATTTTGATACAAGCAATTTTCCTACTTCTCATTAAGATATAACATCAAGATATAACGGTTAAAAAGTCAAAGGGAATAAAAAAATCAGCTGTTAACGATTTTACTTTTAACGATTGCTTAAACACACTTAAAGAAAGTAAATGTGTATATTCTTCGTTTTATATAATTCAATCTAAAAAACATAACGTTCAAACCTCACTAATAAATAAAAAGTCATTGTGCTCATTTGATGACAAAAGGCGTACATTAAGCGATGGAGTGCAAACACTCCCTTATGGTCACTATAGCCTTGATGAATAAAAAAACAACCGTTAAATTTAATTTGTATTGTAAATGAAAAAATGATTGATTTTAAATCAATTTAATGTCTAATTGTAGTATTATTATTAATTGCTTAGAATAAGCATAGGTTAAAAAAAACAACAATTTGTAAGTACTAGATTTATTTTTTAAATGTAGAGTAACAATAAATAAAAACAATAAATATAATGTATACAGTTTTTTTAAAAAAATAATAAATGTCTATTATAAGAGTAAGTGTTCGTTTCTTTCACAACATTATGCAATATCCTTCCTGTCAATCCAGCTACATTCTTCTAATCCCAACCACTTTACATACAATTTATTTCCTTTTCTTTTTAAAACCTTTTCTACAAGGTATATATTTGGATATTTAACTTTTTACAGCTCTTCTTCATAGAATGCACCACTAATCGGTTGTCCTTTCAGATCTTCCAGTAAGTAAGTGTAAGGGTATGTCTTTTGAATCTTGACTATCTTAAAAATTTCACTTGACCAATTTGAAAAATATCCTTTTGAAAATATGGACTTTTGTTTAGATATTTTGACAAAATCATCTTCTTCAAATTTCTGCTTTTGTACTACTTTTGATATAGTCAATGAAGAATAGACATTATTTTTCAAATATTTCTCTACTTTTTTATGGTGAGCATCAATTTGACTCATACCTATAGTCCTATGGAATGATAAATTATACTCTTGTAAAATTTGAGGTAGGATATCTAAAAATTTGTAATGTCCTTGCATGCTGATGGCTTTCCACATTTTTCATTTTAATGTTCTATTAAACCTTTCTACAATGGAAGCTTTCATATTAGAAAAAGTGGAATAATGATTAACAGAGTATTGTTTCATTAAAGATTTAAACTTGGAATTGTAAAATTCTTTTCCCTGATCACTTTGAATATTTTTCGGAGTTTGTCTACTCGAACGGAGCACACTCTCCATTGCTTTAGTCACATTGTCCGCTGATTTCAGCTTTAGAGGCGTGGCCCAAGCATATTTGGAAAAATAGTCGATAACTGTCAATAAATATTTGTACCCTTTATTTTCTCGAGAACAAGGTATCATCTCTACAAGATCTATCTGCCACAAGTCATTTATTCCTTTCAAAACTGTCTTTCGCCTGGGGTATTTTTTGCGTGCTGGCTTATGTAATTCATTTACAACAGTCCTTTTTATGTTTGATAATGAATCCATCTATAACTTCTCTTTGAGTATTTTGTTAAGATAACTGTGTGAGCGCACCAAGAGAGTTGTCGGCAAAGGTGAACAATTGTCGAAGGTCAACAATTGTCGGGGGGCGTCACTAGGGGAGTGCCTGATCACTCTAGCCTTGGTGACAAGTGCGGATTGTTGTAGATAATAACATGGACCATGTTCCATGTAGGCGTTAATATCTGACTCCATTTATTGATAGGGATGTGTCCCGACAAGACACTGTGTTCAGGATGAGGTTCAGAGGTTCATAAAGAATAAGACCAGTTTTTAGAGTTCGAGCGAGAGATCGGCAGCGTAGGTCAGCGTACAAGTCGTCAGAGGTCTGCTAGAGGCTGTGAGGCAAAGTGCCGTCGTAGAGGTAGTAGACATAGAGAGAGTAGACTAGTGGAAGGCTGAGTGGGCTTACTCCCAGGGCCCCGAGGCCCTGGTCGGATCGCGACTAGTAATGCGGCTGTGGAGGCTAAGAAACAGAGTGTAGAGTGAGCCTACCAGGGCCAAGTGGCCCTGGTGTAAAGTTACAAGTAGTGTGGCTCAGGAGACTAAGAAACAGAGTGACTCTTCAGGGCGACTTACTGATATAAATATTGTACCCCCCTCCTTCGTGGAAGGCGGAGTCTGTGTGCAGGGGGTCTGTTTTATTATCCCCGTTGGTCCAAAAGGGTGTGTTTTATGATGTAACACCTACCGAGCGATCGTGACCGCTCGGACCCCAATAGGACTGTTTATTGCATGGCTTTTAGATTTTATGACTGCCGGAGGTGACTGAAGGTCGGCCCGGTCTATTTATGGCAGTCAGGTGGCTAATTCTCTTAGGTTTATTGCCGTACCCTCGATCCTCTGTTACTTGTGTTTATCTCTGCCGATCCCTCTATGATTTATTACCAGAAGTTACAGAGATTTGCATTTCTATTGTAATACATTATGAACCCGAGTGTAGGGTAATTTACATATATTTAGCTCTTCGCTACAAGAGTCAACCAACTAAAGTTAAAGCAACGACCAATTCTTTGGTGACAACATCACTCCAAACTTGTTTATCGCCATGATTATACTGAAACTGATTATAAAAATATGTACAATTATATACTATATTTTCTTCTCACAGCTCTTCAATTATCGATTCTATTTCGTTTCTATCACCTTCATGCCCTGCATAAGTTGAAGACATTAACAGCCTAAGACGATCGACTAGTTCGTTTGGGTCGTTCCAATACTCGTACAGAGGTTTATTGGCTCTCATAAGACCAGTTCCCCGTTTGTAAGGGTGAGAACGGAGTGAAGTTAGCCTGCTCGAAGCTGATGATGATGGTGGAAGTTTGTGGTGGAAATAACTTCGATATGATATTTCTATATTTCTCAGACCTGTTTCCGAATACTCCCTATTCCTCACTATAGCCTTTTTTGTGAGCATTGGCTGAGAGTAAAATATTATTATAATTTTCCAAGTCTGACTCTGTGTAATCTTTAGAATTTTTTAAGTAGAGTAGCTCCAGCAATCCTGGTGTTCCTTCATAAACCACATCGTTAATAGACATATCATCACTGTTTGCGAAAAGCTGAACATCAGTCAAGTCACCAATGGCTAATCCCCCAAGAAGGCATGACTCTAATGCCGTAACGAGAGTCATGTGTCTTATCACCTTTCAACATCTTATCCAAGTATTCTCTCTGTAGATTTCCAAATGTGGCGAGGTGCTCTTGAAATTCTGCTTCTCCCTTTGGAGTTTGAGCATATTCTTTAACTTTTTCTGATAGTGGATCATCTGTCACATACTCGCCCTCGGGAACCGGCGTGAGATAATGGCGTTTGCACAATACTAGTTTTTGTATCATCGGATGAAACTGATGTAGTCTTTTGTACTGAGACATTGCTTTTGGCAATAATGTTGATTTCCTGTAAATACTAGTAGACTCTATCTCGCTTTTATCAGGTGATTCGTCCCAAACATTAGTATCTCTCTTTTTTACTTTTCTTGGCGTCACTGCGGGGGTGGTCTGGTACAACTTTACTGATTGTTTAATGTCTTCTAGTGGATGGAGCACGGGTGTAAAAAATTCTTGTCGACCTTTTCCACATCCTGGAGAGTACGCTTGAATGACCGAAATTTGTTTTTCAAAATCTCACTAGTTTTTATAATCTCACGAGTGACTTTTGGGTCCATGATTGTTAATGACAATCACTACCACGACTGCTCTTTATATATATATCTACAATAAATGTATCGATTCCTTTTCGAAAACGTCCATTATTCAGCTCCCTACTCTTGTCAATTACAAGGTAATTAAAAGGCTCTTTCCAACATAATGAGCACATAAAGAGATGTGAAACTTAAATCCGGAGTGCTTACATGCTCCTCGTAAATATGTTTCAAATTTAATTCATCTTGAGGAAATACTATTAAAAAGTTAATGTTACATCTGATAAGGTGTCTTGGGATACAAACATAACTCTGTGTTAAATAAAAACAATGAAGGTTCATATGGCGACCATAACTAAAGTATCGTTTAATTACAACTTGATTTTCCATAGTGACGTCATCGAATATACAGACCGAATTGGATTCAACTTCCTGAGGCAATTAATTTGCATCTTCAAATTCATATAATCCTATTTCAGGAACAAGAGTTATGACACCTTTTAAATACTGGTATTTAGGCTGATGTAATGTTTTTCCGAAAAGATAAACATTTTTAAATTTTAAACCATTTGGGTTTAATAAAAGTGAAATAATAATATTAGTCTTCCCACAACCGCTAGGTCCGCAAATTGATGCTCGAATGGTGTTCGGTGATAATGCACTATGTCTCCCTTCTGAATCAACTTTAACTGGAGAAAAGTTGGTAGTGGAAAAACGTTGCTCTTTTTTGACTAATTTAATTCTGAATGCAAACGCCAATAAATGAATAAATGACAGCCACCCAATCTTATCCCAAATGGTCGTGTTTACTACGTACAAATAGTGCGTCTTGGCTGGGTTGGAAGCATCCTTGAGGGCACGACAAATTTCCTCATTATTCACCCCTGGCGACGACCATATGGTCGTGGTAGTGGATCGTCGATAGCTACTGTACGCTATCATCATGGGCCCCGAGGTTTTAGTCTTCCAGACTATCTATCTGGCGGCGCTTATCGTTTATGATTTCTTCACGCTCTTCCATGTCCGCAGGTCTGTCATCCATCGAGCTCCCTCCTCCTGCCGACCTTTCCTCCTCAGCAGACTCGTGTTGATCGCCTTCCCTCTCCGGCGTCTATTCCCGCAAGAACTGCCGTACGTTCCTGGATGATTCCCCCTGATCCTCTTCTAGTGCGTTGACTGTCATCGCCCGGGACAGCCAGTCCGCCACAACGTTCTCTTTACCGGGCTTATATACTACCTCCGAGTTATATTGACCGAGGAACTCTTTCCACCGAGTGACCCTCGCCGACGATTCCTTCAGTTTGCCGACCCACTGTAGCGGTCGGTGGTCTGTGTGCACCCGGAACATTCTCCCGAACATATAGGGCCGGAAGTGATCGATCGCCCAGACTATCCCAAGTAACTCGCGTTCCAGCGTGCTATACCGACTTTCCTCCTCTGTGAGGTGCCTACTGGCGTACGCTTCTGGACGGTCCCCTTTGCCCCCGCCTGTGACAGAACTGCTCCCAAGGCATATTCACTGGCATCCGTCGTTATTGTGAATTGCTTTGTGAAATCAGGAAAAGCCAGTACAGGATGTTCTTGTAGTCGTGCCATGCACTTGCGAATGTTCGCCTCTATGTCGGTGGTGATGACTACCTTTTTCCCCTTTTTGAAGAGGTTGTTAAGAGGTACCAGGTATGCTGCCATTTCTGGGACGAATCGCTTGTAGTTCAGTGTTCCCATCAACCACCGTATCCCTTTTACGTCCTACGGAACCGCCATCTTCTGGATTGCTGCTACATTCCCGGCATCTGGTCGGACTCCTTCTTTGGATACCGTGTGCCCCAAAAAACTGATGACCTCCTGACCCAGATGGGACTTTTCCTCCGACAATTTCAGGCCGAATTGTCGCACTCGGTCAAAAACTGTCCTCAGGTGATCTACATGTTGGGGCTCGGTCGCGCTGAATACTAAGAGGTCGTCCATGTATATCTGGCAAACGGACTCATCTACTCCACGTAGCAACTCATCCATGAGCCTTTGGAATGTGATGGGTGCATTTTTCAATCCAAATGGCCTCCTGGTGAACTCGTAGTGACCTCTCTCAAAAGTGAAGGCTTTCTTATGTCGGGTCGGTCCCTAGGATGCATCCGTATCTGGTGATACCCCGCTTTGAGATCCAGGGTGCTGAAGATCCTGGCCCCGCTCAGCCTGTCCAGAATGTCATCGAACCTGGGAATTGGGCACTTCTCGTCCACCGTATTCTCATTGAGCTTCCGGTAGTCTACTACCACTCTATACTTATCTGGGACCCCACCTTCCGCGCTCTTTTTCTTAACAGCCCATAAGGGGCTATTACATGGTGACGTGCTATCTTCAATGATCCCCTGTTTCTTCAAGTTGTCCAGCTCCTCCCTAATATGGTGTCTCAGAGCCTGTGGGTATCCTCTCTCCTCCACACATGTTCTCTAGTGTCTCCCGACACATTATTGTGTTGGTACTCCCCGTATCCACTAAGCACTGCACTCCACTCGCGACTCTAATTATAGACAGACCGACATGTGTGCCTTTTACAGTATTACTTATTAACGTGCGGTCGCCTCTCCGCTACCACTCTTCTCCTCCGTCGCCTGTCGTCGACCGCTCCTCCGGGCACTGTCGCTTCCACAGCCCACTCCGCTTCCTGGTTCTTCCCTTTCGTTGTCCGTTTCGGAGGTTTCCAAAGTTTCTGAAGCCTCCGGCTGATGTCTCTCCCTCCTCCACACTCTCTGAGCATTGATTTCCATTGGCTCGGGACGGTTCACGTTTCTACGTGGGCTCATATATGGGCACTGTCTTGCTACGTGACCCTCCGTGCCACACTCGAAGCACCTAGTGCGTGGGCACTTTGCTACCAGGTGTCCTGTCTTCCCACACTCATAACACTTCCTGTCTTCCCTTCTCCTGGGGCGTCCCACGTTTCCTCGGCTCCTATCTCCCACTCCTGCCCTCTCTCTTCTACCGTACTCCACCTCCTTCTTCCTCCATGTGACCGGCGCGATTTTGGGCCTTTTATATACTACTTTCCTCCAGTCCATTTCTTCCTCGCCAGCTGTAATTTCCTCCTCTCTGGCGCTGGTGTCTACCATTTCTTGAGCGCATTCTAGAAACGCGCGCTCTCTAGGTAACGCCTCCTTTCTTCCTGTCTCCTTCGCTAGCTGCACCTTCAGTATTGTAGACAAAAACGCCATCCTGCCCTCTACTTCTCCCGCGCTCAATGTCTCCCGAATCTTCTCCGTGATACCATTGTATCGAGCCAGCAGTGTTCCCTGCCCGTTTATTTGTCGATGTCTCTTCGTCTCCCGGAGAATTTTAAAAATATCCTCTTCCGGGGTCCATCTTCCCCCACCGAATGCTTTATTCAGCCGCTCCTTCACTATGGCCCATGAGGTCTCCTCATCAGCCTGGATCATATTCAGAATACTCCACTTAACTCTGCACTGCAGTCTGCAGTGAATCGGCATCTCCTTCAGTTATTAAGTCCTCCGTCCGTTTTCCTTCTATCCGCATCATCAGCCGGTCACCCCCCTTAAGGAAATGATTCAGTTCCCCGGTCTCACTTGCGAATCTCTCCAGATTGGAAATGGACTTCCTCATATCCTGAGCCGTGATCGCCTGAATCTTCATCCGTGAGCCGCTGCCGTCGTCGTTTGAGACAACTGTAGTATATCTGCAGCTCCACTCAGCACCGCGGGTCGTAACACTCCCTCTGGCATGTTATTATAAAAAAAAAAACCGTAAAAGAGAGGAGACGATTAAGAAAAAAAAATTAGAGAGAAAGAGAAAAAAACACAATTACTTTCTACGCCGCCGTACGAAGTTCCCGTAATTTCCCGGGTTTTGGCACCAGTTATTCGCCGGCGGTTGAGTTTGATAAAAAGAGAATTATGAAAGAGGAAAAAGCACCGACACACTCTGACTCCAGTAAAAGACTGCTTTATTGTGGAAGATAATCAGACATACATAGGATCGTGGTTGTTTACATTCCATGATCGTATTATTATTCGACATAGTCAGGCCTCTGGCTTTAACTTATATATATATATATACGTTGTTCACCACCAGGTAGAATGCGATAAAGAGAAGGAAAACGGGAACGTAAGACTAACTTCAGCTCTCGAAATAGACTGTCTTTATTTCTCTTTGTAATCCGACATATACGGGATCATGGGATGTTTACGTCCCATGATCGCATTAGTTTACAATACAGAGCTACCTCTGACTTTAACTCCCCCCTGCCAGTTCCCGACCATCCGTCGGGAACTTAACAGCGACTATGTACAATTGAGTATCGTGCCCCGATACTCTTAGCGGACAATGCAATATAAAATAAAAAAAACAAAAAAAACAGAAACTTCATACACAGGCTAAAAATAGTAAAACTAAAACAAACAAACAAAAGAAAAATACATTCGCTGGTACAGATTTATGATCTAGAGTGAGGAGTGTATGGGGGTGAGGGCGTTACCCGAGACTCTCGCTGGGAGGATGTCCCCGCTGGTATCTTCAGCTGCTCTACATGCACGTTCCTGCGCTTCCGTGGTTCTCTGTATGGTTACGATATTGTGTTCGCGAATCGCGACCACCCTAAATGGGCCCTCGTAACGGATCAGCTCTTTACCCCGGTTCAATGCAATCTTGCGGTATACAGTGGTCCCTATTGTGACGCGACCTTCGATGGGTTTGACGCCCACGTTCTCCCTCGCCACTCTCCTACGTTTTTCGGCCGTAATCCTCGCGTAGACCTTCCCCCCCAGAGTTTCCCCTACTCCGCGCGGTTGTTGACGAGGAGTGTGGCCGTATCGTCTCCCTCCCCCGTTCCTCTGGTGTCTCGGCGACGTCCCCGCAGGCCAAAAGAATCTCGAACGGTGAGAACCCCGTAGCCGTGTGTATCGAGTGATTGTAAGCTATCACCGCTAGTGGCATAGCCTCAGCCGGCTCCAACCCCTTTTCGGTATGATAGACGCGGAGATGATCCCCCAGGGTACTGTGGAGACGCTCAATCCCACCCCTACTCTTTGGGTGTCCCGGGGTGTTGACATGCCATCTGACATCCAGCAACTCCATCTGCTCTCTTATGTCGGCGTTGTCAAAGTCCCTGCCACCATCTGATGCTATTCGATCGGGGACACCATAAAATTGAAACCACGTGCGCAGTGCTCCTAATACGGCCTCTGACGACTTTTCGCGGAAAGGGTATGCCATGGCCACCTTACTGAATAGATCAACGACGGTTACCCACTTGTGGCCCTTCCAAGTAAAAGTGTCCGTTTGCAGGTCGGTCAGGGGTGTCTGTGCCGTGGGGGTCTCTTCTTGCGGTCCTATCGGTGGGTGTCGATTGTATTTCGTGCGATGACAGATCTCGCACGCTCCTATCGTCTCCTGGATGGTTTTGCGCATTCCAAAGCCCGTTTGAGGCTCAGCCTCAGGAAGGGCGAAGAAAAAAAAAAAAGAAAAGAAGAAAAAAAAAAAAAAAAAAGGTTTTGCGCATTCTGCCATGAGGGACGCTGCGGAAGCAACCCTCCAGCGAAGAAAGAGGCCAAGAGAGAGCTCTACAGGGCGAGGCGAGCGTTCCAGAAGTGCAGGAACCAACAGGTCCGGGAAGTCCTTCAGGCCCGACACAGGTCCCTCCGGAAAGAGTATGTGAAGAAGATTGAGGTTACCCGGAGGGAAACCTGGGATGAGTTCGTCCAACGTAAGTCGGAGAAGAACCCCTGGGGTATACCGTATCGAGTAGCGATGGCCAGAGGTGGTCAGTCCAAGACACTCGCCGCACTGAAGAGTGGCGATTGGCAGGCCACCTCCCTGGAAGAAGCAGTGGCCTACTACATGGAGGAAACATACCCCAGGGATGACCCAGAAAGCGACTCGCCTGAAGACTCCCAGGTAAGATCCCTGACAGAGGCCCCACCCGGAACGGACCTGTACCCACCATGGGACATTTGGGACCTGCGCATCGCCGTCCAGAAGCAGAAGACCGGGAGATCTCCAGGACTGGATGAGATCGATGCTGCAATGATCAAAGCATCGTGTCCACTCATTAAGGGGAGGCTGCTTGCGATCATGAATGAGTGCCTCGACCGCGGGAAATTCCCGAGTGTATGGAAGAGAGCGGAGCTCAGACTAATTCCGAAGGGAGCCGATCGGGACCTGACAGCTACCAAGAGCTACATGCCCATCAGCCTCCTCCCAGTCTTGAGTAAAGTCCTGGAGAGATTGATGCACACGGCGTTGCGGCAGACGTTTGAGAAGGCGGACCACCCAAGACAGTACGGCTCCTGCAAGGGCAGGAGCTCAGCTGATGCCTTGCACAAGATAAGGGACGATATGGCGACTCGCTCCAAGTACGCGCTGTTACTTACATTTGACATCTCCTCTGCGTTTGACAGGGTTTGGTGAGTCATGAGGGAGCTACAGGAGCTAGAGACCCCGAGCAATCTGTACGAGCTCGTGGGCAGCTACCTCAGCAAACGTAGGGCGGTCATCAGAGGAGTGTCTTACGACGTTGAAGCACCGGTGGAGCGAGGGTGTCCCCAAGGATCAGTCCTGGGCCCTGCCCTTTGGAAAGTAGTTTTTAATAAGGTCCTCGTGACCCTGGAAGTGCAGGGATACCCCGCGGTGGCATATGTGGATGACCTCGCCGCAACCATCGTGGGGAATTCGCGTGCCGAAGTGACGAGAAGAGCGTGCGCCTGTGCCAACTTGGTCAAGGAGTGGTGCGCCGGTATGAAGATGACCATGGCTGTGGAAAAGACGACGGCCACCCTGGTGAGAGGCAAGATGGACCGTGCTCACCCTATGTGGCTGGAGATAGAAGGAAGAAGAGTTAGGGTGGGCACGGAAGTGACGTACCTGGGGGTGAGACTGGGAAAGAAACTTAGCCTTTCTCCCCACATCGAATACCTGGGCAACAGGATCGTTTCAGTTTGCAACTCCTTCGCGAGGATAGGGGGAGCGATGTCGGGGGTGAGGTTCCCAGTCTCGAGAACCCTCTACCAGGCTGTGGTAATGGGCATAGTAAGGTATGCTTCGCAGTCATGGTCGGCGCACCTGAACAAGGGGCAGGCGCACGCCCTGAAGAGGATACAGCGAATGGCACTAGTACGGGTCATGAGGTCCTACAGGACGGTATCTCAGGACGCTGGAGGTTTTGGCAGCAGCGGCACCAGTGGATCTGGTCCTCCTGGAGCAGCGCCTCAGGTCGAATATGAAGAGAGGGCAGATTGAAGATATTCCACCTCCCCTACGGAGAAGAATTGAAGAAGAGCCTGGGAGGTGGAAGGCCCTCATAAGGGAATGGACGATAGAGGCTTGGGGAGCCAGGTGGACTGGTACGACTAAGGGGAGCACCCTGAGGAAGTACTTTCCCTCAGTCCAGGACAGGCTGAGGGTAAGTTGGGTCTCCCCAAACTACTGGGTGTCACAAGTCCTTACAGGACACGGCAGATTTCGTGCCAGGCTGTACGAATACAAGAGGGCAGAAAGCAGGTCCTGCCCTCATTGTGGAGAGGATGACACCGCGGAGCATGTCGTGCTCTCTTGTTATGCGGTAGAACCGGCTAGAGCACGGATGTTCCGCTCGATAGGAGAGTACAGCCTGGACGAGTCCGACCTGCCGTCGCTGGTGAATGATGAAGTGAGATACACCGCGTTCTGCAGATTCGTCGGGGAATGGAGAAGGGTACAAGGCTCCGGGCACTTCAATATATCCAGGGGGGTGGCGCGGGGTGAGCAGCCGAGTCTTCGGGAAGGCTCACCTGAAGCCAACGATGTATCGGCGGTTCCAGAGGAGTCACTGTAAATATGTACATATAGATATAAGGTAGGATTGAGTAGCCTATGGTTAGATATAAGTTTAGTTATAGGGGGATAGAGGATGCACACCCCTTGTAAATATAGCACTTAAGTATAGCAGTAAGAGATTAGTATAGTTAAGGGATCTGTAAATATTGTAAATAGATTGAGGATACAAGCTATAAGAACCAAAAAAAAAAAAAAAAAAAAAAGCTAGTAAGGATTGTACAAAGTAGATTTAAGGAAAAGATTTTATTTTATTTTGTTTTCTTTGGAAGTTTTGTGTTTATTTTGGAAAATAAAGAACGAAAACAGTATTACTCAAGGTGCGGTGACCGGTGCAACAATCCCATTGCACCGGAATACGCGCACCACAGGCTACGTAACCCCATGAGCTCGCTTCACGGGCTCGTGGGGTAAGCCCGTTTGAGGCTCAGCCTCAGGAAGGGCAAAAAAAAAAAAAAAAAAAAAAAAAAAAAAAAACTGTTCCCCGCGATGATTCGTTTTACCTTGGTGGTATGCAAACGTAATTTCTTTTTTCAGGGTATCATCCGTGACCGTTTCCACCATCATCGTGCATCGCACGAACGTCCGGTCAATCCCGATCCGCTCCGCTCGCCATAACCTCTTAATTTCCTCCCAAATGGTCCCGTTCCCTCAATAGATATGGTGCGTTTTCCCCGGCTTGGAAGCTTCGTTGAGTAGGCGGCAGATCTGGTCCAGTTTTACTCCCGGCTGTGACCAGATGGTCGTTGTTGTGGATCTGTTGTAATCGCTGCAAGCAATCTTCGTCAGTCCCGCTGTTCGCGTCTTCCAGATTATCTGACGACGCTTATCGTTGACTATTTGCTGTAGCTCTTCCATCTCCGCGTATCTGTCACCTCCCGAGCTCCCTCCTTCTGTAGACTGCCCATACTCCGCGGAACCAGATTCTCTTTGGTCACCCTCCTCCTCTGGCGTCCATTCCCGGAGGAACTGCCGGTCATCTCTGGATGATTCCCCTTGTTCTGGTTCTATGGCGTTGACTGTTATCGCCCGTGACAGCCAGTCCGCAACGACGTTTTCCTTGCCGGGCTTATATACAATCTCCATGTTGTACTGGCTAAGGAATTCCTTCCACCTCGTGACCCTTGCTGATGACTTCTTCAGTTTCCCTACCCATTGTAACGGACGGTGATCCGTGTGGACTCGGAATATTCTCCCGAATACATAGGGCAGAAAATGGTCAATTGCCCAGACGATTCCTAGCAACTCTCGTTCGTGCGCTGTATCGGCTTTCTGCCTCCGTTAGGCGTCTACTGGCATACGCTACTGGTTGGTCTCCTTTGTCTCCCGCCTGCGATAGGACCGCTCCCAACGCGTATTCGCTAGCATCCGTCGTAATTGCGAACTTCTTATTAAAATCGGGAAATGCCAACCGGTGTTCCTTCAAACGGCTCATGCACTTTCGGATGTTCGCCTCTATATTGGAAGTGATGATCACCTTCCGTCCCTTTTATTCCGTTCCCTTTATCTTATGTAGTTAGCGGTCGCTACAGTCTCTTGACGACTACTATATGACTAAAGAAGACTATGGACATCTTCTACACTATAATGGTGGTCCGACTAATTTAATGACATTCATCAAACCACTAGAAAAAATATATTCGACATTATGTAATGAAACAATCACTAACAGTATACATAATGAACAAAGACTCATACAAATAGCTCTTGCTAGACTCACTGGTGATGCGCAACAATTATGCATGCATGAAGACTTCCTATCAATAAACGACTTAACATTGCATTTAGTAAATCACTTTAAGGACAGTCAGACAACATCACACCTACAACATGAAATCTCTCATATTCATATAATTAAGTGACGGTAAATAATCCTTAACATGGCTAATCCATGTTTACACTCCCCCCCCCCCCCTATATATAGGCTGAGCCTAAGGCTCTCGATGTAGCTCTCTGTGTTAAGTTGTTACTCTATTACTCCGCTATAATAAGACTCTTTGTTGTATCTTTCCAATAAATCATTTTAAAAAAGGGTCTTCCGTCGAGAGATTATTTAATTGGTGCCTGATCAGGTTACTTTGGCAGCGTACGTGTAACATCGGTAGAATCTCCCCATTTTGCGATCTCGTACTTGGCTAGGCAAGATCCGAGACATCCTCTACTTGTTCCATGAGAAGCCCGACAAAATACTAACTGGACTTCAGGATCAGTAGAACGCTGGTATATTTTGATATACATCTCCAAGGTATAATGAACCAGAAATCTTCGAATATCTCAATCGGAACACACCGCTTGGAAGAAAGAAGAACAAAGGTTCAATACTTTAGTTTATTAATTTTATTTATTCTGTATTACATTTTGTTATATGTCTATAACTGACAGGCTTAAGAGTAACAGAAACTTACATACAATGAATAACGACAAAGAAATACATTCAAATGAATTTAAGATAGTCCCAGAATATGACGGACATCCACAAAAACTTATTAAATTTATAACTAATATTGAACATTTAGTTCAAAAATATTGCAAAGATGATAACGTATACAAACATGAAAATCGTAAAGAAATTCTCGTACAAGCTAAGGCAAAATTAGTAGGAGAAGCAGATGACTCGTCTTATAACGAACAATTTAATACTATAAATGAATTAGTTACACACTTAAAAGACGAAAATAAAGGAAGGATTAACAGTGAAAGATTATGTAATAAAGATAAAGGAATTACCAACTAGACTATTATCAAAGACAAGACCAATATAATTATTTTAACCAAACGTATTATAATAACCAACAGAGACAACAACAATTTCCACGGGAAAAATACGAACAAAGACAAAATGAAAGACAACAGCACTATCCTCCAAGACAAAATTATCAACAGCCATGGTATCTACAAGCGCAATATGACTTCAACAAAACAAAGTAGACACAATACCAACCGAATTATAACAGACAATACAATCCTAATAATCGAAGGCAACAACAGTAACCGTACTATAATCGACCGAACCATAATTGCCAGGTAGACAATTATAATCCTTATAATCAAAGACATGACGATATACGACGAATGACTAAAGAAAATCAACAATTGAAAGACGAAATACGCAACTTGACAGAAAAAATTAATCATTTTTTAGAATTGAGAACGGATGAAAATGAGGTGCATCTATTATGCATACAGAAGATGACCATGATCATAGTATAGGGGGATTGACAGAGAGATTAAATCTACCGGAGCAATATTATGAAACAGATTTCACAAGTGATTTTCCGCAGATCACGGATTTAGAAGATTATTTAGCAGAATGTGACCAGGATCGTAATACAAGAGAATTAAGATTGCTAGAGCAACATATTATTTTAGAAAATGGACAAACAATAAAAACAAACAATGAAAATAAAATTGTTAAATATGAAAAAATAACCAGTAATATTAAAGAAGAAAGTCGTGATGAAAGGGATAAAATAGAGAAGGAAGGTAGAATTATGAAATGAGATATTGGAAAATAAATTTTCAGAATTAGAAGATACAGAAAATATTGAGAAAGGAGAAGTAATTTCATTGCAAAATCAAGTTGGAGATTATGAAGTTATGATTAAGAACAGCGAATTGGAAAATAAAATAGAGAAAGAAGAGGAAGAATCAAGCAATGAAATATTGGAAAATAAATTTTCAGAATTAGAAGATACAGTGAATATTAAAAAAGAAGAAGTAATTTCATTGCAAAATCAAATTACAGACTATCAGCAAACAACCATTTATAAGGTGAGAAAATTAAAAATAATTCAAAATAAAGTTTTGTATGTGAAGAAATTGGAATTTCAAATTCCAACTCATCTTGATGAAATTTCTTTTTGCGTGTTTGATTTGAACAACATTAAAATTAATGGCTGGAAGGAAATTAAAAATAATTACAGGGACGTTTTTAGAGCTATAGAATACGATTATAAAAAGAAGAAAAAAAAAATATTTTTCCTTTTATTATTTTCATTATTATGAAAATAATACTGATCGGATGACACATAAACTTTAGAAAGTTTATACAAAAATACTATTATTAGAAATATTGAACCTAGTAAAGTCTATGGAATTATCGGCAAGTGAAGCTTTCTGATTTCATTATCACTTAATCTATTCGCAGATCGTAAATATTCAAGGAATGCTTTAAATATATTTAATTGATTGAGGCCGTATATTATTGTATTGGTATATGTGCTATTAATTATATTTGTTCATATATGTGTATGAGTCATATACATTCATATTCGATGCCCCTAAAAAAGTTTACAATAATAATTATAAAGCAAATTTTTGGTCTTCAATGTTAAGATTATACTCGATAAGTGTTCTCTTGATTTGAATATTATGTCGGTATATTGGAGATTTACCATTCGAAAACGTTTATTATTATGAATAAAATATAGGACTACAAATCATGAACGTAAGCATTAATCTGATATATTATTTTGTTTGAACAAAAGAATATGATGTATTGTTTCAAATCAACAATTCTTTATTTCACATTGCATTTATTTTTTTGCTTCGATAAATTTGATTATGTCTACCATTATTTGTATAGTTATTCTTTAAAAATGGTTATTTTTCAATAAATATTTTTTTTTTTTACGTATACGATATGTATTTCCTATCGTTTAAAGGAATTAATCAATTGTCTACTTTACGCAACTATCGAGCCTTGGAGTTAGTTGTTTTGATTTTAAGGTATTATGGTGTTGATATCCAACATGAGAATGCTTTGTAAAGGTGATAATTTATTTTACGTGTTAGTGTATTGCGTAAATGTATTTATCGTGTAATTTTTCTTTATGAAGGATTTGGTCTGAGAAAAATAAAAAGATCGCCTAGTTACACAATTAAGTGTCCTAACTAATTTTTGTTTGTACGCTCATACTTTTCTAAATTAAATTAGCAGTTTTAATTGCATTATTATAAAAGTAAATTACTGTTTTTACACATGAAAAAAGTTTTTTTTTTTTTGCACAATAATATTTCAAAAACGTGGAAACCTAAGTTATATCAGGCATTGAAATAGCGAAAAAAATGTAGTGATATTATTGTTTTATTTGTATTTGATTTTTTTTGATCGATGAACTCAAGGTTATGAGAATAATGACCAATTATTATTTTCTAAAGAGAAAATAATAAATTTTATATAAGCATAGTATTGTATTATGTTAGGTTGTATTATATCAAAGAACTCCCTATTATAAAAATAGCGATAAAAGTTATCATTGAATAAAAAAGCTTTAATATTGTATGAATCAGTAATTCAATATATAATTTTATTTTAATGATGAATGTTAAATTTATTTTGAGTAGAAGTTTATATTGTATTCAGAGGTTGATAATTTAGCAATACAATCTTCCATGTTTTTTTTATATAGAGGTGTCTGTGTAGCAGTGAATATCATTTTTTTAAAGTTGCATTGCGCAATTTAGTACAAAAAGTTATTTTCTTTTTTTTCATCAAAATTTCTGTTTCAGCTTAATAAGTATGTGAAATCCCAATGGGACATTAATGATCATTAGTACTAATTTATGTTGTAGTCTATAATTATTTCCCATGGTTTTACGGAATGAAGTATAATCAAATAAATCATGATCAAACGATATCAATTACTTATAGAGGAACTTTGTAAATGGGTTATATTTTGATTGGCTAATCTAACGTCATAATGTTCTAGGTTAACATTAAGTAGAAACATTTATTTTAAAATATGTATATTATATTTACTTATATTATCCGTTTCTAAATAATTTAGTTTTTTTTTGGAAAGAAAAATTGGAAGCTACATTTATATTGTTTGTATCTAAAAGACAAATTTATTATATGTTTTAATATTAATTATTCTTTATATTAGTTTATAATTAATGTACCAGTGAAAACCTTTCATGTACCGGCTTTACCATTAATGTCTTCTTAGATAATTTAATTTGTTTCAAGTTAATTAACTGCTCTTTAAAGGTTGTTATAAATCAAAATGTAAATTACGAAATTACTTTAAATTTCTTAAGTTTGTTCTATGCTTTTCATTATTTCTATAAGATCCATTCACTCACTTATATACACCAGGATGAATACTGTAATTCCATTTATTAACGACTGTCTACAGATCCTTTAAAGTACAAAGAATCTGCTATTTAAGGATTATACTATTTTTGGATTTGGCTATTTTTATATTTTTAGGATTAAGTTGTTTACCGCTTAAGAATTAAAAGTCAAATTGTTGCACTCTTCAAGGATCAAACTAGGTGCCGATTAAGGATTACGTTAGTGGCTACTAAATGATCAATTTATTTTGATGTTCAAAAAGAAGATTATTTTTCATTTCATAATCATTGTAACTTCTTCCATCGAAAGAATTCTGAATTAATTTTTATTTAACCTATCAATTTGTCACAAAGGCTATTTGCGATATTTTACTACTGCTAATTTTCTTCATAATGTATATAAGCCTTTACATCTAATCAGCTTTTTGAAGTTAAATAGTTACTTTTAGTTTAAATTTCGTATCTGACTATCCATTATTTAAACTTCAGTTACATGCAAGATACTTACACTGAAGGATTGTTATCTAAGTCAACAGCTATTAAACATGAAATTAATCGTTAATTGTTTGTCATTCATATAATCTAACTATATTAAAAGAATAATAATCCATATTTATAATTAAGTAAGAGCTATTAATCATAAGTTGAAAACCTTTCCATTGCAACGTAACCTACAAAATATTTCTATGATACATTCTGAACAGCGAGATAACTTGTAATTAATATTTTATTTATGTGCGAGAAAGTTTGTAAATTTCTCCTATAGTTTTCAACCTGTTGACAAGATATAATTTAAGAAACTAATAATTTTAATTATTCTTGTTTGCAAGATTAGAGAGTACACATTGTTTATATTTGAAGGATTAATAAAATTCTTTTCTACTATTTAAGCGTTTACCCATGTTATAAAAATAAAGCATATGTAGCGAATCGCTAACTATATATGTAAATTACCCTACACTCTGGTTCATAATGTATTATAATAGAAATGAAAATCTGTGTAAACTTCTTGTAATAAATCATAGAGAGGTCGGCAGATATAGACAAGTAACATCGAGGGTACGGCAATAAAACCTAGGGTAGGCCACACCGCCCCTTAAAATAGACCTGCAGTCACGTCCCGTGGTCATAAAATCATGCTAGGAACAGCTTAGTCACGTAACTCGGGAGGTGGGACATCATAAAGCACACCCTTTTGGACCAACGGGATAATAAAACAGACCACCTGCAGACAGACTCCGCCTTCCACGAGGGAGGGGGTTACCATATTTATATCAGTAAATTTCGCCCTGAAAATACACTTTGTTTCTTAGTCTCCTGAGCCACACTACTTGTAACTTTACACCAGGGCCACTTGGCCCTGGTAGGCTCACTCTACACGCTGTTTTTCTTAGTCTTCATAGCCGCACGACTTATCACTTACACCAGGGCCAGGTGGCCCTGGTAGGCTCACTCTTCACTCTTCTCCAGTCTCTGCATCTCGAAAGTCGCGATCCTCCCGGGCCCTGGGAGTAAGCCCACTCAGCCTTCCGCTAATCTACTCTCGCTATGCCACACCTCTACGACGGCACTTTGCCTCACAGCCTCTAGCAGACCTCTGACGACTTGTACTTATTACGCTGCCGATCTCTCGCCCGAACTCTGAAAACTGGTCTTATTCTTTATGAACCTCTGAACCTCATCCTGAACACAGTGTCTTGTCGGGACACATTCCTATCAATAAATGGAGTCAGATATTAACGCCTACATGGAACATGGTCCATGTTATTAACTACAACATTCCACCTTTTCCGACAATTGTTAACCTCCGACAATTGTTCCACCTTTCCCGACAGCATACAACTATTGATTTAATAAGAAAATGTTATTTTAATTTGTATGCATAATTTTGATTCATTAAAACTGCGGACTGATAATGATAATTTTCATTTCATACTGTGTATCTTAATAATGCCATATCGAATACTGTACAATGCCATTTACTATATTTTTTGATACATTTTATATAAGAGAATTTCTTTAATATTTTATCAAATCAAGGAACTAATAATAATACTATGTTAAGTATAATTTTTCCTCTACATTTTTAAGTTGTTTTTGATGAGATTTTATGTTCACTTTATGCACTTTTGTAAAAAATATTATACCTCTGAAACTATACGTATATTGCAAACTCAAATTTACTTGTTATAATAAGTATTATTAATTAAGAATAACAGAGCAATGTTACTTCAAGTATGGTATCCATTTAAAACTCACATATTATGTACTTATTATTAAAAGTGTCAACTGATGTTACTCTTTAAGAGCAACTATAAATGCTCTAATTGTGTCAGGTATCTTAGTAAGTAAGAGTATGTTTTTTTGTACATTATTTAAAATCTATACTCCTAATTATAACATTCCAGGAGTAATGCTTAATCTTCGTGAGGGAGGAAATAAGTAACGGTAAATAACCCTAAACATGGCTAATCCATGTTTACATTCCCCTCCTATATATACGCTGAGCCTAAGGCTCTAGCTTTTTTTTTTTTTTTTTTTTTTTTTTTTAATTAAAACAAACAAACTCGCTCACAATCTCAGTCAATCTCTCGCAATGTAACGTAATGTGTCACTCATTCTCATTCGCTCAATGTACCTCGATGTAGCTCTCTGTGTTAAGTTGTTACTCTGTTACTCCGCTATAATAAGACTCTTTGTTGTATCTTTCCAATAAATCTTTTTAAAAAAGGGTCTTCCGTCGAGAGATTATTTAATTATATGTACAGAAACGAACACCCAATTGACTTTATTAACAGAATTATCCCACAGAAATTCTAATTCAGAACTTTATTATAATTGACACCTCTATCAGTAATAAAGGACAAGAATTATTATCCAAAAAGGAACTAATTGTAGACCACGTTCCCAGAAATTTTTTACCAAGACAAATTTTACCAAATTTACCATCAAGACTTAAGGACACACTCAACCATCTTATTATTAACTACCTAATACAAATGAAAAACGTTTTGTATAATAACTGTAGGATTATAATGGAAGACATGTATCCTCAAGGAAACACAAACAGCAGTCAACTAGAATACCGACCTAGACAAAACTTAAGACAAAACAATTATAGGAGGCATTACTATAATGGGCAAAAATTTCAACCCCGACAGTACCAAAAACTATCTTGATGAATTTTAGTTAGATCAAGTTATTATAGAAAAATTAAACCAGATGACGCTAAGCATGGTCAGATAAAGCCCAATTGTACCCTTAATCAAGCTATTCTATCTTATCTGCAACTTATCTTAAGATAAGTAGTATATAAGCTCTGCATTCTACCCTCTCAATGTATTCCACTTGTAACTTTTGTACATATTCTACTCATATGTAATTATTAACCTTCTCCCCAGTCATTATATTGTCTGTACCGTTGTATTTTTGTAAATAAACGTTTTCTTTTAAAGTTATTCGTGAGTGACACTTTAATTGGCGCCCGAACGTGGACCTGATCAGTTGTAGGTCAGTAAGTGCGACGAAATTTTCCAGTACCAGGTTATTGAGAAGACAGCTCTGAACGGAATCTCGAGAAGAATCGAGGGAATTGTCTGTGGACAACAGATGCTGGAGTACCCCACCTACAGCTTGCATCTCTATGCTCTAGATCAGACCAACCCAAATAAAAATCATTGAAGATCACCACACCACTTGAAGAATTACGTGAGGTATAAATTACATTTTGGTATCAACAATATATGACTAGTACTAATAGAAATAGACTTAAGAGTAATATAAAACTTAAAACAGAAACCATTATTGAAAATTTAGAATCTTTTTTATCAGATAAACATAATTTTAACAACACATCAAAAATGACAGCCACCACTTACTCTATGAGTCGCGAAGACTATGATCATATACCGATATATGATGGCTCCCCAGAGAACTTAATTTACTTTACTAAAGCGGTTAAAGATGTATATTCTGCAGTTTGTGCAGACCATAACACTCTTAAAATACAAAACCACGCTAGACTCCTATCCGAAATAACAAGTAAACTCGCAGGTAACGCGCGAACTTGTTTACTAACTCATACTTTCACTAATATCCATGAACTAATAGACCATTTACAAAAAAGCTTCCGAGACTCCCGAACCATTGAACAATTAAAAGGGGAACTTCTTAACACTAAGCCGTATCCTAAAGAACACCCCATTACATTTATTGACAGAATAGCAAATTTGAGATCCTTAATCTTTTCAAGAATCCATTTAGAAGATTCCATAATTAATAAGCAGCACGAAATGAATTCCCAAGACCGTGATATAAATTACCATATTTTGAATCATCTCCATCCGCAACTGTGTGATTTCCTCTGCCATTTACGAATAAGCGATATAAACGATATAAGAAACGCTATTCAAAACGAATGTTCCTTTATTCTAGCTCGACATTACGGCAATAGCGATCGCTCAGAGTATCAACAGAACTCTTTTAGAAATAAAGGACAAAACAGATATATCAATCAAAGAGACAAATATCGACCCAATAATCACCAAGAAAACAGTAGATACAGCAATTATGATAGACCAAGATATGAAAACAAGGGACAATACAGACCCCGATATGAAGATAGTGGACAATACAGACCCCGATATGAAGATAATGGACATTTCCGACCGCGATACGGAAACTGGAAACCTTCACACACTGACACATCAGAACAAAAATTCGGACACAAACAACAACCAGCTACCTGGCCTAACTGGCAACAACAGCCCAGGACGCCATTTCCCACTGGTCCAGTTAATGTAAATTCTCAAAACCCAGTTTCAATGAGAACTGTAAGATCTAATAACCAACATATTAATCATATTGATGATAGCTCGGAGATTCAAAGGTTAGAAAATAAAATTGAAGAATTAACCACTAAATTTGACCATTTTTTAGACTTAGGCGAAATGCTGCCAGACCCGAATATCAACTAAATATCACCGAACAACTACCACAATTTAACGACAAAATAAATGAAACATGGTTACTAGACACGGGATCCTCAAAAAATTACATAACGCCAGATTCAATACCTGAAGGAACTCCTCTGGATTCAGAAGTATTCATTATTAAAACACCTACGGGACGCGAAAAGGGTACGAAAACTTTAAAGTTAGACCTTGCTCCAAGATTAGGACTAAATGAAGAACTACTCATAAAATTCCACGTGTTTCCTTTCAGTGAAAAATTCAATCTATTATTAGGATATTGTCACGTGCCCAATTTTGAGCACGCAACGGGAGCAGGTCGAGTAAAAAAAAACCTTTAACAACTATAGGTTCCTTTTATAGTTTATTGTTCCTTCCACCAATATGCGTCACATCTCTCTTATTGCTTACTTACAACTCAACTAACTCCCCACTCTGTTACCATCTCCCCACCTCCCCCCACCAGGGGGCTACTCCCACTCTTCTCTTAACGGATTGGATCTTCCTCTGATGGGTAGGGGATCGAGGAGGGGCCTTGGGTAAGGTGAGGAAGTGGATAATCAAAGGATGAGGGGGTGAAGGGGTATGTTTGCCTGACTTAGGTGACAGCTCCCCCCCTGTGAAAAAGGCGACCCCGCCTTTGAAAACCTTTCTACTTTCACTTACTATGAACAGTAACCCTAGAATAAACCTTCAAGGTTCCCACACAACTCACTAGCATTTTCCAACATTCCTCGAACAGAATTGGACCATACGCCCTCTTCACACTTTCCCACTCTATCCTTCTCAACATTCTCTGAACAGAATTTGACAAAAGCACTCTTCACACTTGCCCACTCTATCCTTCTCAACATTCTCTGAACAGAATTTGACAAAAGCACTCTTCACACTTTCCCACTCTATCCTTCTCAACATTCTCTGAACAGAATTTGACAAAAGCACTCCCCAATCCCCCTTCACCCCACTATTCCCATTTATCCTTTAACAACCTCTCCACTTTAGCTTCAACTCTGCGAGAAAAAAAACCCTTTAACTGTTAGCCCCTTCCCTGAAGGCGCTACCCAGAATGAATGACAAACAATTAACAATTAACTCCATGTTTGATAGCTGTTAACTTAGATAATAATCCTTCAGGGTAAGTACCTTGTATGTAACTGAAGTTTAAACAATGGCTAGTCAGATACGAAATTTAGACTAAAAGTAACTATTTAACTTCAAAAAGCTGATTATATGTAAAGGCTTATATACAGTATGAAGAAAATTAGCAGTAGTAAAATATCGCAAATAGCCATTGTGACAAATTGCAATTGATAGGTTCAATACAAATTAATTCAGAATTCTTTCGATGGAAGAAGTTACAATGCTTATGAAATAAAAATAATCTTCTTTTTGAACAGCAAAACAAATTGATCATCTAGTTTGATCCTCGAAGAGTGCAACAATTTAACTTTTAAATCTAAGCAGTAAAACAACTTAATCCTACAAAATAAAAATAGCCAAATCCTAAAATAGTATAATCCTTAAATGGCAGATTCTTTGTACTTTAAAGGATCTGTATACAGTTGTTTCCAATAAACGGAATTACAGTAATTCACTCTGGAGTATAAGTGAGTGAATAGATCTTATAGAAATAATGAAAAGCATACAACAAACTTACGAAATTTAAAGTAATTTACTTTTGATTTATAACTACCTTTAAAGAACAGTCAATAACCTTGAAACCATTTAAATTATCTAATAAGACATTAATTGTAACGCCGGTACATGAAATGTTCTCACTGGTACATCAATTATAAACAAATATGAAGAATAATAATTATTAAAACATATAATAGATTTGTCTTTTAGATACAAACAATATCAATGTAGCATTCTAATCTTTCTTTCAAAAAACTAAATTATTTAAAAACGGATAATATAAGTAAATATAGTATACATATTTTAAAATAAATGTTTCTACTTAATGTTAGCATAGAATATTATGACGTTAGATTAGCCAATTAAAATATAACCTATTTACAAATTTCCTTTATAAGTAATTGATATCATTTGATCATGATTTATTTGATTATACTTCATTTCGTAAAACCATTGGAAATAATTCTAGACTACAACATAAATTACTAATGATCATTAATGTCCCATTGGGATTTCACATACTTATTAAGCTGAAACAGAAATTTTGATGAAAAGAAAGAAATTAACTTTCTGTACTAAATTGCGCAATGCAACTTTTAAAAAATGATCTTCACTGCTACACATACAAAACCAGGGAAGATTGTATTGCTAAATTACCAACCTCTGAATACAATATAAACTTCTACTCAAAATAAATTTAACATTCATTATTAAAATAACAAAACTATACTTATATAAAATTTATTATCTTCTCTTTGGAAAATAATAATTGGTCATTATTTTCTTAACCTTAAGTTCATCTATCAAAAAAAAATCAAATACAAATAAAACAATAATATTACTACATTTCTTTCGACATTTCAATGCCTAATATAACTTAAAGTTTCCACGTTTTTGAAATATTATTGCGCAACGGAAAAATTTTTTATCACATGGAAAAACAGTAATTTACTTTTATAATAAGGCAATTAAAGCTGCTAATTTAATTTAGAAAAGTTTGAGCGTACAAACAAAATTTAGTTAGGACACTTAATTGTGTAACTAGGCGATCTTTTTATTTTTATCGGACCAAATCCTTCATAAGGAAAAATTACACTATAAATACATTTTCGTGCTATTCTAATACATAAAATAAATCATTACTTCTATATTACGTTATACATTAACAAAAGTAAAGCCATAATAGCTTAAGCTCAAAACAACTAGGTGCAAGGCTAATACCAGCATAAAGTAAACAATGGGTTCTTTTAAACCAGGTATGGGCAACCTTTGACATGTTATGGGCCAAACTTTAGTGTGCAAATACGTTCGCGGGCCGCGTTTAAAAGTAGTGCATTTTAAAGTAGTGTTCATAATTTTTAGCGATAGATATCAGTCAGCCATGAAATAATACGACAATGTTATTACAACACAATTTATTAAAATAACAAAATGAAATGAAAAAATAGGTACCTACAGCATTAAATTAAATCGTTAAATTTAGAATTGTTACAAACTACGAAAGTTAAATAGCGACACCGAAATCAATGAGACACTTGAGCTTGAATTTGGGAAACTAATTCATCGATGTTTGGATTAATTCCACTGGTACAAAGACGTAAAGAATTTTCCAAATTATCGTCAGTCAGCCTTGTACGATGTTTTGATTTATTAACTTTCATCAATGAAAAGAACTGTTCGCATTTATAAGTACTGCCAAACGCACAAATCAATCTTCTTGCAAATTTTCTAAGCTGCGGAAAATGGTCTTCTTCGAGGTATTTTTTGTAGAAATCGCACAACTCCACGTCTTCAAATTTAGATTTTAGGAGTGAGTTTTCTTGAATCTCGATCAACTCCATTTGCAAGTGTATTGGAGCATTTTGTACATTACTTTTTGTTGGAGTAGCAAATAAATTGAAACAGTCTTCCATGTGTTTGAAATCGCTAAATCTGATCGAAAATTGCTCCGACAGTAACTTGAGTTCTTCAGCATATTGAGCGTAAGCAATATTTTCATACGCAGAGAGCGTGGTGAAATGGTAACTGTTACCAGACAGCATATGTGCCTCCCACAAGCGGATTTTGTTCTGAAACGCTTTCAAATGGCTGTACAAATCATTTACTAACTGTCCTTGTTTTTGAAGTTTCAAATTTAAATCATTCAAATGGCCTGTAAGGTCGACAAGAAATGCTAAGTCACATATCCATTTTGCGTCACTCAATTCAGATAGTGGTTTATCTTTTATTTGCATAAATTCTGCTATCTCATTTCTAAGCTCGTAAAACCGTTTCAGCATTTTCCCTTTGCTTAGCCATCTGACTTCACAATAATATGTTACGTCGTCATACTCGGCTGATATTTCATCCAAAAACGCCTTGAACTGACGATGGTTAAGCCCTCGGGATCGAATAAAATTGATGGTTTTTACTACCACATTCATAACATTCTGGAGTCGAATGGACTTAGAACACAAGTTCTGTTGGTGGATAATGCAATGAAGGACTATCAAACCATCTTTTTGCACATTTAATTCAGTTGCTTTTTCATTCAAAATTCCGATGAAACCTTTACGTAAGCCGACCATAGAAGGTGCACCATCTGTGCATACTCCAACTAATTTCGACCATGGCAAGCCAAAACTTGTGAATACCTTTTGAACTTCATTAAAAATGTCCTCTCCTGTAGTGGTTCCTTTTAGCGGCTGTAAAGCAAGCAATTCCTCAGTAATAGTGAATTCTTTATCAACACCTCGAATAAATATAGCCAGTTGAGCTATGTCAGACAAATCGGTGCTCTCGTCTAATGCTATGGAAAATGATTCAATACCAGTCATACGGCCAGTCAATGTTGTTTTTATATCATTAGCCATCATTTCTATACGTCGTACAACGGTTCGTCTTGACAAACTAATTTTTTCAAATTCATTTTTCTTTTCAGGACACAAAACACTGCAAACTTCTGACATACACTCCTTGATAAATTCTCCTTCGGCAAATGGTTTCAATGACTTTGCCAATTTTGAACTAACTATAAAACTAGCTTTCACAACATTATCAAGTTGTGTTCTTTGTCTATGAAATATTTGCTGCTGTTTTTCCAAATTTGCGGTAAGTTTCTGGATTTTGTCTTTTCTTATTTGTCCTGTCAGTGAGAGCAGCGTAGGATGCTTAGTTGAGTAATGCCTCTTTATATTGAATTCTTTCATCACCGAAATGGATTCATTACACATCAAACAAATAGGCTTACCATTGTGCAAGATAAAGAAGAATTCTTCAGTCCATTTTTCTTGAAACTGGCGACCCTCTGCATCTACTTTTCGTTTCCTTCCACCAGACATCATTTTCATTTACTTATCGTTCGATAAACTTAATAAGAAAATAGGTATAATTAGTAAGCACTCAAGATGCACACAAAGTCACAAAGCAAACTTATCACCACGGTAGCTCGAATAGGACTGAACTAAGTTCCGGCCATCCACCCGCTTATATAGGCAAAATGAAGGAATGATCTAGAATCGTCTAGTGTAGAACAATACAATTGCGAAGCAATAATCCTTTGTTGCGCCGCCAGTGTGGCGGCAAACATCAATGGCTTTGAACTTTGATGTTTGCCGCCTCACTCTTTGATGATCACCGCCACTCGGCTTGCTCGCTCACTTGATTCCATGAGTATGAGTAAGTAGTGTATTTTTTTTTTTTAAATTGGGTTTTTCAAAATGTCTCGCGGGCCGGATCAAATCTTACAGCGGGCCGGCTGTTGCCCACATACGTTTTAAACGATAGGAAATATATATCGTATACGTAAAGGCTGTACCTCCTGGAAGTATTCCCACAAGTCTTCTCTGTTTCCTCGCTTTCGTGTATAGAGCCGTATTACGTTTTCCTCTTTTCGATTCGGGGGGGTAAACTCTTCGATTAGCATCTTTTTCAGGTCGTCCCACTGTGGAGCCTTGGTGTCAATGTCGTCTTCAATTCTTTCGTACCATTTGAGCGCGGCACCACTTAAGTACAGAGCGAGATTGTTTCTCAAATCCTGATCGGCCCAGCCTTCCGCTCTGGCCTTTCGTCGGTAGATTTTTAAGAAATCTTCTATTCTCTCACCGGTTCTTCCTGTAAACTGGTCCATCTCTCTTAGCGTGGATGACCTTTTTCTTGTGCTCGATTTTTCTACTGTTTTTTCTTCGGTTTTCTCACCTCCGTCGTTTTTTGTTTTTTCGACGTCTGATTTCCGCTCTTCACTGTTATCCCTTGAATCACAACTTTCACAGGGTTCCTTTTCTTCTTTTTCGTTTCCTTTTCCCCCCGAACCCTTCACGGCACTTGCACCTTTACGCGTTTGCGGCATAGTTTTTCCGAACTCGTCCCGTACCCGCGGAACTCATTTTTCCCGAAATGTTACGAAACTTTTCGATTTGCCCAGCGCCTCCACCAAAATGTCACGTGCCCACTTTTGAGCACGCAACGGGAGCAGGTAGAGTAAAAAAAAACCTTTAACAACTATAGGTTCCTTTTATAGTTTATTGTTCCTTCCACCAATATGCGTCACATCTCTCTTATTGCTTACTTACAACTCAACTAACTCCCCACTCTGTTACCATCTCCCCACCTCCCCCCACCAGGGGGCTACTCCCACTCTTCTCTTAACGGATTGGATCTTCCTCTGATGGGTAGGGGATCGAGGAGGGGCCTTGGGTAAGGTGAGGAAGTGGATAATCAAAGGATGAGGGGGTGAAGGGGTATGTTTGCCTGGCTTAGGTGACAATATGAATCAATGAAGGAATTAAATTGTCATTTGAAATGTAATATCGACGAGATAACATTATTAAATAATACAATTAAGATAAGAAACGGTACAATTGTTAATGAAATAAATATGATAGACAATCTAGAAGACAGTAACAGGGAAACAAGAACTAAACAATTGATTAGAAAGGACCACATGAAAGAAACTGATATGAACAATCTAGTCAAACTTATCGCTAAATACCCTCAAATAATAAAAGAAGAAAGTGACCCTCTCAAATCTACTAATCTGTTGAAACATTCTATTATACTTAAAACAGATAAACCCATGTATACTAGAAATTATCGATTCCCACAACAATACAAACAAGCTGTTCAAGATGAAATAACCAAACTTTTAGATACTGGGATTATTCGTGAGAGCAATTCTCCATATAACTCTCCCGTTTGGGTAGTCCCCAAGAAGAGAGACACCAGCGGCAAGGATAAAATCAGGATGGTAATAGATTACCGTAAACTTAATTTAGAAACCATTGCTGATAAATTCCCATTACCTAACATAGAAGACATGCTGAACCAAGTCAAGGGCTCGAAAATTTTTTCTACCCTTGATTTAGCATCAGGATTCCACCAAATCGAGATGGAACCGGAATCGATTCCTAAAACAGCCTTTTCCACGGAGCATGGTCACTACGAATTCCTACGCATTCCTTTTGGTCTTTGCAATGCACCTCCTACTTTTCAGCGAGCCATGAATATGATGTTGAGTAATACCCCTAACACCCTTGTATACATGGATGATATAATTATCTATTCAAATAACATTCCTGAACGTTTACAACATTTAGAAACCGTATTTTCTAAACTTCGCGATCACTCCCTGTCTCTTCAATTAGATAAAACTGAGTTTTTCAAAACAGAACTTCCGTTTCTCGGCTTTATAATTTCAACAGAAGGACTCAAAACAAATCCTGAAAAAGTATCAGCCATTGAGAAATTTCCTCTACCGAAGACACAAAAAGAAATCAAACAGTTTTTAGGAATGACAGGTTATTATAGGAAATTCATCCACAGTTACGCACATATAGCCAAACCATTAACCCTTGCATTAAAAAATGATACCATACCGAATCCAGAACTATATAAACAAGCTTTCGAGACATTAATTACCCATCTTGTAAATGCACCAATACTGCAATTCCCAGATTGGAACAAACCTTTTGTCTTAACAACAGACGCCAGTATAAATGCTGTCGGAGCAGTATTATCTCAAATCTCGGAGGGGAGGGATCACCCCATCACCTACGCTTCACGCACATTATCTAAACCAGAACAGAACTACTCAACTATAGAACGAGAATTATTGGCAATAGTTTACGCATGTAATTATTTTAAACCATACTTATTTGGAAAAAAATTTACTATACATACCGATCATAAACCATTACAATGGCTGCACTCAATGAAAAATCCGAACACCAGATTAATGAAGTGGATACTTAAGTTATCTGATTTCGAGTTTGACATAAAACATATAGACGGAAAGACCAACCATGTAGCAGATGCACTAAGCAGAATCGAAATTAAAGAAGATGACGTTAATGTCATTAATGAAGAGATGGATGTAGACGAATCAGACATAAACAAAGCTTTGAAGGAAGTCGCAGCTATGACAGTAACATCACCAGATCTAGACAGATTTCTAGAAGAATTTGACGAAATAGAAAAAGAGAACAAACAAGAAGACAGGCAAGAAGCCATGTCAACTGTGACAACCATCCACTCCCAGGAGTCTTCCAACCAACAAATATGGATAATGGAGGCAGAAAAACCAGTGAACGTAGAGAAACATCAAATTTTTATACAGCGAGGGAAACAAAACATAAGGCTGGAAAACCCTTTTAATAAATTCCAATATTTTATAGAAACAGCATATCCATGGAGTAATGATTTAGAAAAAACATTAATAGAAATTCTCAAACCCAACACAACATATGGAGTATATTGTGAACCAAACATAGAAACTGTCAGACATGATTTTGAAGGCATATTTAAGAAATTAGCATCCATAATAGATGAAAAATTTCCTAGGGTAAAAATAAAAAGATATAAAAAGAAATGCCTAGACATCACTTCCTCCGAAGAACAAACAGATATCATAGACAGCTACCATGTAGGAAAAACCTGCCACAGAGGAAGCCTTGAAACATACGACAAACTCAGGAGAGCTTACTACTTCCCTAGAATGAAGGATATAATTACTAATTACACAAATAACTGCGAAGTCTGTAGAAAAACAAAGTATGATAGAAAACCCATAAAAACAAAATACTGTGTAACACCCACACCAGACAAACCCTTCTAAGAAATTATCATAGATACATTACACTTCGACAAAAGATATATCTTAACCATGGTAGACTCGTTCTCCAAAAGAACGTTTTCAAGAATCATAAAATCATGTAATGCAATACAAGGAACAAACACATTATCGAATACCTAGAATTATACCCAACTCCAGGTCGTATAAAAATGGACAACGGGAAAGAATTCAAGAACAATTTAGTGGAAAATCTTCTTAGATACCATAAAATAGAACCTTACTATGTTACCCCCAACCATCCTAATTCAGTCGGATTATTAAATAGAGTACACTCTACATTGATAGAAATCATGAGGAGTCTGAAAGAAAAAAATCCACAAGACAGCTTAGAACAACAGTTACGCAACGCCATGATAGCATACAATAATAGCCTGAATCAAAACCTTAAGTTAACACCAAATGAAATCACTTTTGGGACATTCCTTACAGAAAAGAATGAAATCTTAGTTAAAGAGAAATTGATAGAGCAATATCATGAAAGACTGCGTATCATTCACGAAATTACAAAAGATAAGATAGACAAAGAAAAAGAGAATAGGACCAATAAATTGAACAAAGACAGAGAAGAACCAGATATACCCGATCAAGCCTATGTGAAAGTCAGGACTAGGAACAAACACGAGAACCCATACAAACATGTCTTTAAAGGTAGAAATAAAGAGATAATAGTGCATGCTGATAACATACAAAGGAAGAGAAAATCATATAATACGCGATTTGTTTCAGATCATGAATGCAATGAAGATGATCCTTGTGATAATGACGACAACATGGACACAGCTTGAAGTTAAATCCTATGAAATCTTAGATCTCAAAAGCACACCCGGGATAGCTACCATTAAACTCCCGAAATCTTACATCTACACTTCATACTATGATATAGTACATTACCTTAACTTTTCTGTTTTACTGGACAAAATAATCTCGACTGAGGAAGAATTCTATCACTTTGCAGACTACAAAAATCAAAAACTAATAATAAATCAAATCCAATTCTTAAAAAACGAAATATCTTCTATTACTAATCCAAAACCTACAAGACATAAACGGGGACTAGTGAACGGACTAGGTACTGCTATCAATTGGATCACAGGTAACATGGACTCAACTGACAAAGAGAGATACGATAAAATAATTAATAACATCCAAACTAATGCCTATCACATAGAAAACAATATTGAGAAAGACATGAAAATAAACCAACGCCTAACTAATACATTCAAACAGGATATACAACTATTAAACAAAAATAACAAAAGACTCTCAGAAATAATTAACTCCACGAACAAACTAGCATATACCTCTCATTTAAATAAACTTTATAACATACTCAATTACTTTATAACCCGTGTATTAGACCTGGAAAATTCTTTAGAATTATGTAAATTAGGAATCCCACACTCCAGTATTTTTACAGTTGAAGATATCACACAACTAAATGATATACACCTTGTATCAACATCGCTTGAAACCATCTGGCAACTTAGTAAGATAAGTTGCTCTTTACACAATAACATTATACACTATATAATTTCATTGCCTCTTAAAGATAAAGAATACAATACATTATACCTACAGCCAGTACCGATATTACACAAAAACCAGTTAATTACTACTCTAACACCTCATAAACAAATTATGTTTTCTGATAAAAGCATTATTATAGGAAATTGTACCTTTGTAAATAAAAATTATTATTGTAATAAACATAGACAAATCTATAATCAATGTATTTTAGGATTAATCCATAATAATTATAGCCAATGTATAACCACTAACACTAATTCTAAACCATTTATTCGATATATTGACGAAATTGACTATTTTATAACTTTTAATATTACTTATATAACATATAGAGGAATTACACCGCACCCAGTGTTCCTTCCTTTAACATCTCTAGTTAAATTAGCTAATAATGATTCCTTTATTGAATTATCTAAACCTAAGTATCTTAGCGTAGAATCCTCTCTTATTTCAAATAACATAATGATATCAAACACTATCCAACCCCTCAATATCTCCTTTTCCCAACTTGAAATACCTACCACACAAGATATTGTATTAGAAGAACTAGATACTGATGGCACAATAATCCATCAATATCTTCATTATGTAACTTATTTCACCCTAATTTGTACTATTTATTTGATTTTAAACCATGTATACTCGATATATACCAAATGTACCTCACGTAATCAAAATTCTCCTCATCAAGAACACATAATGATGCAACCCACAACACCAGAAGCATACAACCCTTGGGTTTTACCAACAAAACCATCATTCTGAAGGGACTTCAGATCTCGTCAGGGAGGAGATAAAGCCCAATTGTACCCTTAATCAAGCTATTCTATCTTATCTGCAACTTATCTTAAGATAAGTAGTATATAAGCTCTGCATTCTACCCTCTCAATGTATTCCACTTGTAACTTTTGTACATATTCTACTCATATGTAATTATTAACCTTCTCCCCAGTCATTATATTGTCTGTACCGTTGTATTTTTGTAAATAAACGTTTTCTTTTAAAGTTATTCGTGAGTGACACTTTAATTGTCGATGCAGGGGGCGGAGAGGGAACCAGCCATGTTGTGACAGGAGCCGCAGATCTTCCCTGTTCTCTACACTGTACGGGTCACCTCTGGCCGAAGGGTGAGTACTTGCAAAGTTATTTAAATAGTGGCATGTTAGCATAACTCCACAAATATGATCTTAACAGCTTAGGCCAGCCTCCGTTCTCAGGATTTGTTCTGCGATTTTCTGTGAGTTAAGTAGGTAGGTAAGTCTTAAGAATATTTATTTTCAGGGCAACGTTTATTTATGTGGTAACATATAAGCAAACTGAGTATTTTTTTTTAATCGAAATTAACACCGTTATCACTATTTAGGACCTAATATACTCGAAGTAACCGCTTATCTTCGTAGGATGAGCATAGCTTTTGCTGTAACTACTCATAATTTGTTTTTTCGTAAATTCGACTAACACGCTTGTTACCCTTCAGACACAAGTAAATATCGAGACAATATTTATAAATGTTTCCTTACATGTGGAGTATTTCAGCTGTGTATATTCAGTTTTTTGTTTTTTTTTGTACAATCAATACGTCATAACATCTTATGTTCACCACTGTGCATTCACATATTAAGTTTTCACCACTTTTCAGGCTGTCAGTTTTCCTAACAGTGATTTAAACATTTTTTTTTTAATAAGTTCAGTTGTACAGTAGCCTACGAATGATAAAGTTACATTGATTTTTTTAATTGTTAAAAAAAAAAAAAACTTTCGCCTTTTAACACATTCGAAAGCACTTCCTAATGTTTTATTGCTTCATGGAAATACGAAACCATGGCCACAGCTGTTTTATGCATTCATATATATATTTTTTTTTAAATAAAATTGTTTTTAATCTGATATTGTCTTTTTGTACTTATGGCCAATCCTCGAAATACACATATTATTATATTATCTTTAGGAAATATAGCAAATACGGGCCCTGAACAGTTCTGTAATTCACAGCGGCTATAAGTAGAACTCTATTGCGCAAGTTATTTAACCCTGCGTTGCCAACCATCGTCAACCACCTATCATTGCCAACCACACGCCTCCGAGACGTAGTCCACCATTAATTCCCTAAAATTCGATGTTATAATTATCTAAACAGAACCATTATTTTTTCTTTTGTAAAGCACTTCCTTACCAACATATTTCTATAGGAATCTGTAAATTTAATTAAAAAAAAAAAAAAAATCTCTTATATTGAGCATGTGAGGTGGTAGTAAAACAATTTCTAAGGAACAAAAAATGTATTTACCAAAAGAATATCATAATTATATATCAATAGTAGGAAAATATTATTCTAGTATATATCAGGAACAAACGTACATTGCACAAACGTTTTAAAAATATCACAAAATAACATAACACAAGTAGTACTTATTGAAAACTAAGTAACTTGGTAGTAGGTAACTTGGCCATTTGTCATTTACTTTATGCATGTAATATATTAGTCATAGAATTAATTTTATTAAACTTAACTTAAAAAGTGAATTTTTATGAGATCTGACATGCACAGCCTCCATGAACAATTTATTAACACTTATTTTGAAAAACATTCTATACACACTTTATTATAGTGATCTCCGCAGACTGCTCTCTTGCATCTTGAACATGTCATTTTTGACAACCTTTTTTTTTTGTAGTTACAAAAACTGCAGTATTGTCTCTTTTGCGCAGTACTGGATTCCGCCACTGGAACTTCTTCCTGAGGGATTTTGAGGGTTGTTCTTATAAGTTCTTTTATCGAGGAAGGTAACTTTTGTTGATAGCGTATTCTCAACCAGGGTTCCAATAGTTGATCCACCATTTGCAATAAAAATTGAAATCGTACCAAAGGCTTCTTTTGGGCATTTCGTCTATCTTTATAAAAGTTGTGTAAGTAAACTACGTAACTATTATACATAGAAATATTTATCATATTATAGAAAAATGCCATGGGCCACCTCTTTGTGGTCCGTCCACAATTTGTTGATTGGCATAACTGGTCAAAAGTGTCCACTGACCCTTTAGTGGAGTTGTAATTGTGAATAATTTCCGGTTTTCCACTACCTTCATTTATAGCTCTATCCTCGTGCATTGTAGAGATGAGAGTTACCAGTTTGTTTGATTTTGGTTTGTAGGAAACAGCTGTTGCATCGGGGCTAAATATGAAAAGTGACGAACCGATTGGTCTATCTTTGTATTTTAGGTCAATAAAATCTTTAGGTAATTCTGTTTTGTTTTTCTTAATCGTTCCCAAGGTGGTAAGACCATTATTCAAAAGTTTTCTGGCTAGATTAATACTAGTGAACCAGTTATCAAACGTTATATTTCTATTTGTACCCTTTATATCATCTACGAGACTTTCCACGAAAAATTCTGCCTGCGGGATTCTAGGAGGTGTTGATCCTTTTCCTAAATATGGTATAGCGTGGCACATATATTTTGTCGCTTGGTGACACATCATTACAATTTTTAAACCGTATTTGTTTGGCTTGTTGGGGATGTACATTCGGAAAGCACATCGACCCCTGAAACCTACCAGCTGTTCATCCACCGTGACATAGGCACTCGGCTCGTAATTTTTGCGGCAGTTTTTGACCAGAATATCCCAAATTTCTTTTATTGGTGCTAATTTTGAGTCCTCTCGTCTTTTGTCTCTTGTCTGGCGACAATCAAACCTTAATGAGGCTATTAAAAAATTTAGACGAGATCGAGAAAACGTTGCTCGATATTTATTGCCACACAATTCAGCATTAAATAGATTCACGATGGAAATGTGATTATTTTTCATAACTCCTGCAAATATTAGTATCCCAAGAAATGCAAGCAGTTCCTCTTTGTTTAATTGTCTTAGTGTTGGGTTGTCTGGTTGTCTGTAAGTCAATTTTTTTATTTCAATTTCCTCGTTGGTGTGTTTTAAAATAGTTGAAATTATTTCGTCGTCAAAAAAGGTTTTGAAGCATTGTAGGGGATCTGTCGCATCGGCTGCTGTATCTTTAGTCTTGGGTCGTAAATGTACAATATTTTTTTGTGATATTTTCGCGGAGAAACTTCCTCTTGGTTCAGTGCGCCACTCGTATTCCCCATTCTTACCCCTCACTGTTTCTCCGTCTATATTGACTAACACGGGAGGATTATGAACAACTGCAAGTTTCCTTTTCTTGGACGGCTTTTCTGATGACTTACTTGCTTGCCTTTTCCTTTCAGATCCCTTTTTCTTTGTCTCCACGTTGTTATTAATTGCAATAATCCTTCTTACCTTCTCCTGTTCATCCTCACTATCCTCAGAAATTTCAGGCTCGAAGTCGGGGTCTTCGTCAGAGTCGTCCACTTCCTGGGCCTCCACTACATCTTCGTCGCTTTCATCCGAGGAATCGAAGACAGTCGGATTTTGCAGTTCTCTCATTAACTCCTCTTCAGTCCATATTCTTCTGGAGTCCCCCATGACTAAGAGACTATTTACTGAAAAAAAAAGTGAAACTAAGTGGAAGTTTTGATTCATTACAACGCAAAATTACTATTATTATTATTCATTCCATGTTTTAGAATTATATTTTAGTGAAGGAAGATATACGTATAAAGTAATAAACACAAATCTAGTGAAAGAGACAATGAAAACACATATTACTGAGTAATACTAGCCGACACAAACTCCAGAGACGTAAAAAAAAAATTGTCACCATTGCCAATTACACGCCTCAGAGGCGTACAAACATTCGCGGGCATTGCCAATTACACGCCTCAGAGGCGTACAAACATTTACGGGCATTGCCAAGTACACGCCTCGGAGGCGTAGTGACATTTAGAAAAAAAATAAATACCACTCACCGGTAAACTCTGGAGACCCGGACCGGCTGCTGTCTCCAGGCCAACTGAGTCACAATAGCATATCTAGGAGGGGTGAGAAGTCGGGGGCTTTCGGACGAAGATATACGATAAATTCACCCACTACACGCCTCGGAGGCGTATGGTTGGCAACGCAGGGTTAAATTTCATTTCCCGTCCTTAATAATACCAGACATATACATATATTATTACATTATCTTTAGGTAATATAGCAAATACGGACCCTGAAACAGTTCTGTGAAATCCTGATCCGATCTGTAATTCACAGCGCCTGTAAATATACCTCTATTGCACAAGTAAGTCCAGTTTCATTAGCCGTCCTTAAAAATAGCAGACATACATGTTTATTGATATGTTTAATATAATTTTTTTTCGGATCTCACGAAGATAGCGAAAATGTTTATTCCATTAGTCAGTAGGAAAATTGGGTCCAAGTTCCAAATTGGCCTATTAATCATTATGGATAATTAAAAGTACAATTTCATTACTATTTATTTTGAAGTAACGCATTTCATCAAATCCTCAGTGTAGGTTAATCACATAAAATTTTCCATTTTTTTTTTTAATGTCTTAAGAGTGAATACATCAGATGAGTGAATGTTTAAGAATAAATTTGCATATGTATACGTAACATTATCTTACTAAATACATGTCTCTTAACATTTTTAAAAATAACTTTTTTATCTTCATTTTGGACTAAACATACCACACTCAGTATACCCTCAAATTATTTTATTTTGCATTCAACCCTAGCACTTCATTACCCTAACGCTTTATGTACTTATTTTTCACATTTTCAACTCTTTTCCATGTCTATTTTCCATCCCTTCACTTCTTCTTCTCCACTTTCCAGTATTTTTTCTTAATTTCTCTCCCTCATGAGGAGTAGTCTCCTAACCCTCCCTTCCTCCCTCCCAATCGCATTGAATCCCTTCCATTATTCCTTGATATCTTTCATCACTTTCTTGAGATTTCCGATGCTGGGATTTTAAACCAGACATCCCCTCATTGTCTGATTACCTTCCCAGCTATTCAATCCTCTCCGTCTGAAAAAATCGCTGTTGTGTGTCATGTTAATGATTGCCTCAACTCTTCTTATGTTTGCACTTAAATTATAATGTTTTGTCCATTCTTATTGCTATAGCGCAACACTTTCCAATCAACTACCATTTTTGAAACAACTTCTTTTTCTCTTATATACCTCCTTCTGGCCCTATTTTTTCAATTGTGATATCTAGAGTTGAATAACCTATGTAGAGGAGAGTCTTTTAAAAGAAAAAAAAAAGCTTTATTATGAAGTACAAGCAAAACACTGGTATATACAAAGATTAAGAGTTATGTTACTACATACTGGGTGGAGGGTTTAGGAACAAGTGGAGTCTGGGACTCAAGCCCCATATCGCGGCCCTACAAACTTTACCTAGTAGCATCTCCCACGGCAAATGTCGTTCGCGAGGAAGAGGTCTCTTCCAAGGAGGTGCTAGTTTTAGCGAGATGAAGGCAGAGGATCCCACTAGGAAGGTGTGAGGTCTGACAATGCTGGACTAAAACATAGCGAGGTTAGGAAAGAGAAATGTAGAGGTAGTTGAATGAGAAAGCCATAGTTCTATTTTTTCAATTGTGATAACCAGAGTTGAATAACCTATGTAGAGGAGAGTCTTTTAAAAGAAAAAAAAAAGCTTTATTATGAAGTACAATCAAAACACTGGTATATACAAATATTAAGAGTTATGTTACTACATACTGGGTGGAGAGTTTAGGAACGAGTGTCAGGGAACAAGTGGAGTCTGGGACTAAAGCTGAGGGTAGTTCTAGGAATCGGGATGGAGGTCAGAGGTCTTAAGGGGATGCGGTTGCTCACTTAAAAAAAAACAGGAAACACCCCAGTGACTTCCATGAAGTCACAAGGCAAAGGGGAGAGGACGCCCACTGTTTGCTGTGGTTACTACAACCCAGCTGCTATCCAGCGAGTGTCTAGAGAGAGAGAGAGAGAGAGAGAGAGAGAGAGAGAGAGAGAGAGAGAGAGAGAGAGAGAGAGAGAGAGAGAGAGAGAGAGAGAGAGAGAGAGAGAGAGAGAGAGAGAGAGAGAGAGAGAGAGAGAGAGAGAGAGAGAGAGAGAGAGAGAGAGAGAGAGAGAGAGAGAGAGAGAGAGAGAGAGAGAGAGAGAGAGAGAGAGAGGCAGAGAGAGAGAGAGAGAGAGAGAGAGAGAGAGAGAGAGAGAGAGAGAGAGAGAGAGAGAGAGAGAGAGGGATGAGAGAGAGAGAGGAGAGAGAGAGAGAGAGAGAGAGAGAGAGAGAGAGGGAGAGAGGGAGGGAGAGGGGAGAGAGAGAGGGAGAGAGAGAGAGGCAGAGAGAGAGAGGCAGAGAGAGAGAGAGAGAGGCAGAGAGAGGCAGAGAGAGAGAGAGAGAGAGGCAGAGAGAGAGAGAGAGAGAGAGGCAGAGAGAGGCAGAGAGAGAGAGAGAGAGAGGCAGAGAGAGAGAGAGAGAGAGAGAGAGAGAGAGAGACAGAGAGAGAGAGAGAGAGAGAGGCAGAGAGAGAGAGAGAGAGGCAGAGAGAGAGAGAGAGAGAGAGAGAGAGGTGTTCCAGGTGCCAGGTTCCGAGAGTCTGACCTCTTATATAGGCAGGCAGGCCAGCGGTGGGGGTTGCTCATAGTGCTTTCGGCTGTTTCGTACACTAGTTTTCCCCTCTCTTAACTGACGCTTTAAGGTTTTTATAATTAAAATATGAAAACATAGGTAGATATTTTCTGGACCAAGAAGAGGGGAACTTCTAATTATTCGTGATGAAGAGGTTGACACAACATATGGTTTCCTATCGTATCTAACCTTTTTCCAAATTTGACAATTGTTGATCCAATCTGAAATGTGATCTTTCATGTTAGGAAAAATATTCCCTTTTTAGTTGTTCATAAGTTTCAATAATTCCACTAAGTTCCGTTTGTGGATACATTTTTAATATGTCCTCAGTTTTTGTTTGGTAATGTTTAATTTGTACTGATGGATATGAGGTTTGTATAGTCTTTAAAATTTCCTTAATATATTCCCTATAGAGTGGTTCAAATATCTTTGTAAGTGCTTCACGTTAAAGTCCAAATGTTTCACCAATTTCAATTATTTCTTCTTCTTGTTTTTCAATTTCCTTAATTTTGTTTACATATATCTTATGACATAATTTATCTAATCATTTAGTAAGTTTTATTTGTTTGCTTCCATGTTTTATTATAAATTGATTCTTTTCAACATTTACAAGGGTGGTCTGAAAAGTTTCCGACCTAAAAAAGCTTTTATTTCACTAGCTTTTATTTATTTTATTATCATCTTCATGTTGAGGTCGGAAACTTTTCAGACCGCCTGTGTAGACATTTCTCCTTTTCACCAATCCAGATCTGTTCATTAGACAATATTTGTGATTGAGTAGTAACAACTCCTGAACTTAGTGGTCGTTGTTTTGGTGTTAAAATGTCATTTAGACTTACTAGTACTTGATTATATGAATCATGTTCGAACATATTTTGTGATTAAGAAGAAGATGAAGTTTGATCTATCACCATGTCAGTGTCAAGATGATTTAATTCTTCAGATCTCTGGGGCCTTACAAAATGTATCTAGTAGCGTCTCCCCCTGTGATCCAGTCTGCCTCTTTTGGGTACTCGCCTGATCCAGGTGGTTTTTGTTTACCCTCAGATACCGAGTATGAACTCGTGGTCATTCCAAGACCACGTAAACTACCTTTAAAACTTAGCCTTTACCTCTTCTCCTGAACACAGTGCACTGTCCTTCTAAGATCTTATGGAGTCAGATCAATAAACAAAAATATGAATAAAGCTGCCCACAGACTAACAAAGCCCAAAAACCATAGGTTTATTCATTTATTTATTTCTGACGCCCACCGGGGAGTGGCTCAATCGACGAGACCTTCCCCCGGTGGGCGCTCCTGACAATATTATTTAATATTTTATGTAATAAAATAATCCTTTCAAATCACTTCTTAAAAATAACATTACATTATATATACTTGTAGAGTAGATTGATGCAAATAATTTATGAAAATTAGGGGTCTAGTAAATCATGTTACATGATATTTCACAAATTGTTTTTATATTTTAAGATTATTATCAATTATATTTATTATCTCACTTCTTTTTTTCCCCTCACTTCACCAGTGATGTTTTGTTTATATTATTTGTTTGCTGTACCAATAAAGTGGGAGTTATTATAGTAAAATGAATATAACCTTTAATTGGGTGTTTTTTTTTTTCAGGTTGCCAAGAAGGATATGGATCTCCATCGATTAGATTCCCTGAATTTGAATACTCAATCAAAAGAACATTTAGGTAATAAACATATAAATGATCCTAAAACAAAAAAAAAAGACGACCTTTGTTTATTAAATACTCAGGCTGTTCCTAAGTTGACACTTGGTCCTAGACTTAAACCAAAAAGCTCCCCTGGTACCAAAACAGCATTCAGAACTCCCAAAGACAAATGGAGACCAATAGGTGCTCTTAATATAGCCAAATTTACCAAAAGAGGTTCAGTTGCTTCAGTTAATAATATTAAAGATTCAGATGAGCCAAGAGCAAGAGGATATGCAAAATCTAGAACACATAATGAGAGAAGAGATCAAAGGTCTCATAATCATACCATAATGGATGTTTCGAACCAAGATAAAAAATATACCATGAACTTGAGAAGCTCTCGCAATCGAGCAGAATTTCATGAAGGCAGTTATAAAACATATAATAAAGTAGAACAAAGGTGTCATACAAAGTATTTTACTAGCCATTATATATGTAATCTTATTGAGAAAAATGACCAGTTTTTAATTAGAGAATTACTTAAGAATAAAGTAGAATTTGGAAACATTTTTTGTGGTGACAGAAAAGTTAATGACATGGGTGTAATATTTCTATTGCTAAATAGGATAGGAAATTTAAGTGAGGAAACTGCTAAAGAATATTTTCTTTCTTATAGTTTAAACCAAGAATTCAATGAAAATGTAACAAATTATCTGAATTATATTTTATTACAATTTTCAAGTGTGGATTTAGATAAACATTTGTTAGAAATTGAAAAATTTTATTTTAACATTGTCCAAATAATTCCAACTGAAAAGTTAAATGAATACAATGAAATCTTAATGAGCATTCTTTCAAAATTAAATAAAGTAAGAAATATATCAGAGTCAATTATCAACAAAGTAACAGAATTAATTAACAAAATTGATGAAAGATTGTGTGACAGCAGTCAGTTGGTTATTGACAGTTTATGTATCATCCCTTCTCTTCAGGATTTATCGGTTGAACCTAAACTACAAAAAAATATAATAAAAGGATCTTACGAAAGTCCATCACATTATTTAAAATTACATTTTGAATTACTTAAAGAAGATTTTGTTTCTAGTTTACGATCTGGCTACCAAGAGTATAATGTTAGCATTAATGATAAGAAGTCCATAAGATTTAAAGAAATCTTTGTTTATGAAGCTATTTACTGTGGAATAGTTCCAGGTAAAAGTAATATCGCTTTAAAGTTTGAGATTAGTACTAAAATGTTAAAAAGAGTAGAGTGGACAACTACAAATAGACTCAAACATGGATCATTACTTCTGATATCGGATGATAATTTCAAAATGTTTTCTTATGCATTGCTTGAAAATAGAGAAACACTTAAAATTGACACTAAACATTTCACAATTTCTGCATGTGTTTTTGATAAATTCACTAATGTAAAACAATACTCTAGGTGTATAATAATTGAGCCAAAAGTATTTTTTACACCATACTTCCATGTACTAAAATCTCTAAAAAAAATTGATGCAAATTTATTTCCAATGGAAAAATATATTACTCAAGTTGATTTAGAATCTGATCCTCCTAATTATTTAAAAAAGGGTGTTGTCTACAAAATAGGTGAACAAGAAGTAGCCCTTAATAGCGACAACTCTTGGGAAAATGCTGAAAAATTTGACTTGAATAAGTCTCAAGCCAAAGCCTTGCGAGCTGCATTGACCAAAGAATTTGTCATAATTCAAGGACCGCCAGGAACAGGGAAGTCTTATTTAGGTATAAAAATCATTAAAACACTTTTGGATAACAAGCAAGTATGGGAAAAAGGAAACTCCCCAATTTTAGTTATTTGTTACAGAAATAATGCTATAGATCAAATTTTAGAATCATTAATTAAATGTGATAAAAAAATTGTTAGGCTTGGAAGCCAATCAAGTAGTAATGAGGTAAAAAACTATTGTCTTCGGACAGCTATACAGTCAATTAAAACTCATCCAGTAATTAGAGATCAAATTGATAAATTGAAAGCAGAAATAAACACATTAAAGCATAATATTTTACTAATTAACCGACTTATTACAATTATTGATAAAGAAAAAGCTATATTAAGTGTTAACTCCCTGAAGACAGTAATAACAGATAAGCATTACCATTTTTTTTCATTTTCTAACGTTTATGTAGATTGGTTGTTTGGAGGTGATCATAAAAATGACAGTTTGCACAAAAGCAATGAACATAAATTCACAGAGATCATTAGTGATAACGGCAATCTCAATTATGCAGAATTAAAGAGCATTCCAAATTCTTTTTTTTTAATAAATGTGTATGAACTTGTAACAGAAATCACTGATATACAATTGGAGATAAATTATCTTTATGATAATGGGAACTTGCTATCAAATCAAGCTTTATCCACCACAATTCAACTTCTTCAACTGTACGAGGAAAAAGAAGTATTCTTAAAAAAGTTCATTAACCGAATGAATTTACATGCTGACAATTTCATTGATCCTTCTTCTCTGAATAATACTAATGATTTGACAGAATTGTCTATTAGTGACAGGTGGAAGCTATATAAATTCTGGGCGTGTGAATTTAGTAAGCAAACTAAAAAAGAACTTGAAGAAATGTTTCAGCTTTTTAACAAAAAGATAGATGCTTTAGAAGACTTAATGGTAGTCAGTGATGGACACAAACTTCGCCAATTGAATCCTGATGTAGTTGGAGCAACTACCACAGGAGCAGCCCGTCTGCAAAGCTTACTGGCTGTCATCAAGCCACAAATTGGTAAGTAATAATTAATAGTAATATCCTTTAGGGAAAAGTGTGGATTTTATCCACTTACATTTAATGTTAACTCTTTAAAAATGATAATACTCAATGGTCTCTCCCCGTTATTGTTTTTGAAAGCTCTTAAGCTGTCATTCTCAGTTTTTAAAATTAAAAGTCACCTGATGAAAACATTGATCGTGCATATAGAGACTAATGAAATCCATCTGTATAAGCAACATTAAATAACGTATTGTTTTTTATTTATTTAAATTTCATTTATTATTAAATTTATCTTTTTTATTTATCTGTGGTTTCAATGGTTCTTGTTCATAATATAGGAAAACTCTGGTTAAAGAAAAAATACAAGATTTTACAAAATTTACACTAATTTTATTTGAATACCCACAACGATTTCAATATCCCAATAATTTTATTATTCACCTTTATATTCAACTCCACAATGACCAGATCCCCTATCTCTTATACATCATCATTTTTTATTCAACTGTCCAACTTAGGTTGCCATGCCTTCAGCAATATCCAGTTCCATCCACTCAATTCCTTCCCCCTGAACGAAATTCTTCTTTCCAACACTGCTTTTCCACATCCCTGTTCGCTACTCAACACAAATTGTTCATTTCTTTCAAACACCAACACATTGCCTCATGCTTTCAACCAACTGAAAAAACGCTAACTTCCTTCCTCTCTCAGCACAAACCAGAACAGGCCAACTACCGCTACAACTGCTGACTCATCTCCTTCTCTTACCAGCTGAAACCCCACTTTCCATAGGCCATTTGCCACTCTTTTTCAAATTCAAATGTCTTGATAAATTAATTTGACATCAAATATCACAACAGTATATTATACAGTAAAAAAATTAGACAGATAAATTAAAAAAAAACACGATAACACGTCCAATAAATGGTATACAATTTTAAAACAAGCAAATTTTTACTATAAACAATATGATTAAAAAAGGTTTGTTACTGGTAATGACTCCTCTCTATAACTGGCTTTATTTAGATTTGTAGGGGGAGTTGGTTTTTTTAGCATTTGTGTATTTAATAATTTATCTTTTCTATGTCCAATGTAAGGGGATCTAATATAATTTCTACACTTTCCACGCAGCTTGTGATTTGTATGGTGTACAAGGCCAGTTCTATATGGAGCATCCTGATGTAGTTATTGGTACCCCCAGCATGTTTTTTGTTTAGTATGTTCTTTACACCTGATATATAATTTTCTATTGGTTCTGTCAGCAAAAGATTTATTACATTCCTCACACTTTATTCTATATATGTCTGATCTATTATTCTTTTTTAAGAATTTGAAGGATCTAATTATTCCTTCTTATGAAGGACATCATAGAAAACTTCAAACATATAATTATTGTTAATGTGTCCGGAATTCTATCTGAAAAGGTCCCATGTTTACAATAGAGGGCTAATAATAAACTTACAATTATGTGGCTTCTGTATTATTCTAATTTTTATTTAATTTCATCTTAAAAGATCAATTGCTAAGATGATTTCTATTTTATTATCATGTTTAGTTGTATTTGAAGAAGCTGCAGAAGTCCTGGAAGCCCATACTGTTGCAGCACTGTCTCCATTCTGTGAACACATTATATTCATTGGTATGTTATTGCAACATTTATACAAAATCCTAATATATTAACTAATCCACAGATCAGTAGCTTTGCCATTGTATTTGTAATTACAATTTTTTTAAACTTGATTTTTAGCTAATTTTCTCTGAGAACCTGTTTTACTCCAAAAAACGAAATCATTTTCTAGCTCATAATGTCTTGGGCTGATCATGGATTAAATGAATTGTTACTACTCGGTATTTCTTCTTTAGATCTATATTATTTGTTCCTCTAACCCATATTTATTTACATCAGTTGTGAAGTTAAAAAAATGAATAAAATTATGTTGTAGGAAGTAGAGGAATGTTATTGCAAGTTGTTCATGTTAGAGCCAGAGGTTCCACGCCAAATATATTTGCACAGTTATCGTATTGCACACATTCACCGAAAATTACCCAAAACTAAGAAATAGAATGTTGATAATTTTTTCATACATAAAACATTAATATAAGAAAACCTATCAAAAAACTTCTAGTACATATTGAATATGCTATTTCCAGCATTGGGTCTAATGTTTATTTTAAAAATTCTTTTTGCATTACTGTCTTCAATTTGTAACCCTTTAAATTGTAAATGAGTTTATTCACTATTTTATTTTTCAATTTATAAATCTTAAATATAGCGAAACTTGTCAACATCTTTTGGTTTAATTTTGTTTCACACATCCCACTACTTTATTTTATCCACGATCTTAAAAAGAGAGAACTAGATCGAGAGTTAGTTCGCTGAAGCTTCTTAAATAATTATAGAAATAAAGTTGTTGAGACTTGTCAAAAAGCCTCTCTCTTTGGAATCGACAATCAGACTGGTAAGATTTATGAAATCAACATATAAAATTACTTTGTTCCAGGGGATCATCAACAACTAAGGCCAAATCCTGCTAGTTATAATTCTGTGGCAAAATATAATTTAGATATTTCTCTTTTTGAAAGAATGATAATTAATGGAATGAAGTGTTTAACGTTAAATGAGCAACATCGCATGAGACCGTTAATATCATCTCTAGTGATCCCACAATTTTACCCCAGCCTTAAAAATCATAAAAGTGTTGAAGATTATCCAAATGTGAAAGGTTTAAAAGATAACATGTTTTTCATAGATCATACATTTCCAGAGGATCAGGTAAAAAAACACTCGTATAATTTTGAACTACTAAACAATCATAATGTTTCAAAATTTATGTTAATTATTTCCAGATGGATGATTCTGATAGCCACAGGAACAAAAATGAAGCTAACTTTGTTCTTGCCTTTGCAGACTATATAATAAAACAAGGCTATGAAAAAAAAGATGTAACCATTTTAACAGTTTATAGTGCACAACTTTTCTATCTGAAGGAGGTAAGTGTTTGTTTTTAAATTAAGCAAAAAGACTTCATCAGAACCTATGAAATTTCAACAATTATACTCTTTAAAAATGTTTAGAAAAACCTTGATATTAACACGTTGACTGCCAGGCGCATTTTCCATGGTTTGTCCAAGGCGCCAACGTGAAGTTTTCATTATGCGATGCATATTATGTTAAAATATTATTTGCAGCAAATAAACTGAGTTATAAAATCAGGCTTGAAGCATTGTTCGTGCTGGGGGTCACCGGTAACCCTCCATGGCGCTGTAGACAATTTTTAGGATTGTCCTTTATTTTCAAACTGTCGTTCTTCGGTTGCTAAGTGGCTACTGTCGTTATTTAGTCTTATTCAGTGCGTCCTACAATCAAGTGTGTTTGTTATATTTTTTCACTAAGCATTATTAAAATATTTACATTCTTTTAAAAGGTAACGTAATTTTATTTTTTCAAATATTTCTAATCTATTATCAATTAATAATTTAGGTTCTATTAACAAAAATTAATTCTGGCAAAAGATTATATTTATTTACAAAAAAAACTTAAATTAATTATTTATAAATACTTGTTAACAATTTTGCTTCTTCTTCTTCTTTTATCCTCATCAATTATTTTCAAACCAAATCAGTTCATTTTTTTTGTTGCAATGGCTCTTCTTGGTTCTGCTGCTAAGTCCAATACCACTAACTAAAAGAAATTTTAAAGTTTTTCTGACACACAATTTACAGCTAACATGTATCACGGGCTGATCCCAAAACTAGAGAGAGAATAATTCTGTGTTCTCCTCATAAAACAACAACTATACTATATCACGGGCCAAAACTAGAGAGTAATTCTGTGTGTGTTCATCATGATACAACAACAACTATACTATATCACGGGCCAAAACTAGTGAGTAATTCTGTTTGTGTTCATCGTGATACAACAACAACTATACTACCTTTTGTTTTTTTCTCCACTCTCAATTGTTTTTGTTTGCCTTCTTGATTCAAGGTTGGATTAAATATTTATATTATTATTTTCTGCTACTTTATTTTTACTTTATTTTTGTTAGTAGAACCTAATAATAAATAGTAAATAAAATATATTTAAGTAATATTTGGCGCCTGATGTAAGGACCGATAACAAAGTAATCTGGCTTAAGGATTGTTTAGATAGTGTCACAAAAATTGTGTTTAAATTTGATATAAAGGTTAGGGCTAAAAATTGTATTGTGGTTAAGATTCATATTGATAGAATTCAGTCATGGAAAAAGATAACCAAAGTTTAAATTATGATCCAAATGAGCAAAGTATAATTGATAAATACAATATTATTAAAAGAACGTAATATTTGGTGCCCTGATAACTTTGAGGACTGATAAAAAAGTAATCTGGCTAAAGGATTGTTTAGATAGTGTCACGAAAATTGTGTTTAAATTTGATATAAAGATTAGGGCTAAAAATTGTATTTGTGATTAAGATTCATATTGATAGAATTCAGTCATGGAAAAAGATAACCAAAGTTTAAATTATGATCCAAATGAGTAAAGTATGATTGATAGATACGTAGATAAGGAGGAGAATAAGATGGAAAATGTGTTAAAATTAATGGTAGAAAATCTTAAACAAATTAAAGAAGAAAATAAACAAAATTTATTAGAATTAAAACAAGAAAATAAACAAAATTTTAAAGAATTAAAACAAGAAAATAAACAAAATTTTAAAGAATTAAAACAAGAAAATAAACAAAATTTATTAGAATTATCTAATAAAATCGATAAATTGGCGGATAAAAATAATAATTTTTTTTTAAAAATTGACGATAAATGTGAAAGAATTGAACAACAGTTACAAAATTCTTTCAATGATTTAAATGTAAAAATGGATGAAAAAGTACATATTTTAGAAACGGATTTAAAACCGGAACTGGAAAATCAAAAAAATGATTTTAAAGAAGTTAACTTAGAAACCGAAAATAAACTCATAGATCATGAACAAAATTTAATTAAAAATGATTTAGATACATATAAAAAAGAAAATAATGATAAAGGTAATAAAAAGGAGAAGGAAATGGAGGATATAAAAAGTGTAAAGGAACAAAATACAATTAAAATAACTAGTAATTCTAGTGAAACTAAATCGGTAATTCATCGTGATATAATACGAGTAATTAATAATCATGATAAGTTATAGATTCAACGATTTAAAAGTTTTGACCCAGTAGAAATTATAAGTAAATTAAAAAGTACAATAGTCAAAAGTTTGAATTGGGATAAATTTGAATTTAAAATTTCATATCATTTTAGTGAAATCCCCTTTTACGAATTTAGTTGGAACAACATGAAAATAAATAAAAGGAAAGACTTTAAAAATAATTTCAGGGATGCTTTTAATACCATAGAGTATAATTATAACAAAAAGAAGAAAAAAGTTATATTTCATTATTATGAAATAATGCTAATCGGATGACATGTAAAACATGATCTATATAAACAATAGAAATTAAAATTAATTATGTAAGAAATATTATAATCGAGATGAGATACTATGCGTGGATGAATCCTTAGTGCCATTTCGAGACCGCATAGTGTTTCGTCAATATATAAAACAAAAACGTCACAGATATGGAATAAAAGTTTTTAAATTATGTAGTGGGCCAGGGTACACTTATTCATTTCGAATCTACACACGCAAACGCGAAAATACAAATGAAATATCTGGAAGATTGTAATGGCTCTTTGTCAAGATATTGTTATGATATTTTAATGTTATGATTTTTGATTGTGTTTTTGAAATAAACTCTGAATTAGCGAGCATTGAAGAACGCAATAACGATCCGTGGTTCATGCCTATGAAAGTATGAACGTTGTTATTGCTGTTATATTAACTATTAATATTTAAAATAAAAATAATATCAATAATTAATATAAACATTTATTTTATAAACTACGTAAATTAAGCAAAGTATAAATATCCTAAACAACTGGCATTGAATAACCAGTTGAAAGATTAATTCTTGAAAGGCAAATTCTTGTTGTTACTTTGTTCTTCTGGTTTCTTTGTTCTTCCTTTCTTCTTGGTAGCCGAGTATGATTCCAGATGCTTACCTTATGTCCCTCATAAATAAGCCAAATGCCAAAGTATTAATAATTATTTATTACAATTTGGAGGGAATTTATTATTATGTTATTTTGTTGATAATTTTGAGAAAGGAAGCACAGTTTTTGTTTTTTCTTCAAATGTTTAAAAATAAATGTCTTGGAATCTGGTTTAAATTCTGATTCCCGTTACTTCCATTGTGTGATTTATTTTAGGTGAATTAAAAGCTATACTTTATTATATAGAATTCTTAAAGCAATACTTTTTTGAGCTTCAGATCAAAAGATTCCTTGTTTTGAGGGAACAACATTAATAAATATATTGAAATATTTGTTTTGCAGTGCAGTTCACGTTATCGGTCTTTAAAAGGTGTCGGCATTGAAGTAGTAGACAATTTTCAAGGTGAGGAAAACAAAATAATATTGCTGTCTTTAGTTAGAAGTAATCCACACACAATAGGATTCTTATCAAAGCAGAATAGAATATGTGTTGGCCTTACTAGAGCAAAAGAAGGATTTTATTTAATTGGCAATATGACATCTTTAAAAGGAAAATCAAAAGTATGGGAAGGTATCAATGAAACCCTTCAAAAAAATTGTGTAATAGGTGATAATCATTTAGCGTACATTTATTTAATTTCTACTTGTTAACCTCTAAATCTTACTTATTTACTCCTTTCAAATTTAATTAGGAACTGACCTCCCATTAAAATGCAGTACTCATGGAACATTAACGATGGTATCTTCCAGCACAGATTTTGTTCCGCTTGTCTTTGGAGGATGCAGACTGAAGTGTGGGGTAAAATTAAATTGTGGTCACACTTGTGACTCTCAATGCCATGGTGATGATGAAAGCCATTCACTGACATTCAGCTGTAACAAGCCATGTGAAAGGTTAGCTAATAAATTTAACTTTTTAAAAGGTTTTATGAGTAGCAATGGAGTCAAAACTTCCCCCCCCCCCCTATATTTTGCGCAAGGTGCTGAACTATGTACATGTCTACTTAAATGTTAATATATTATAGACACAATAAATTATAATTATAACAGCATTTAAAAATACCAGGCATTCATTATTTATTTATATTTGCTGTGGTGGGGTGCTAAAAAACAATTTGTCACACCGCAACAAACTGTAATATATCTATAGTAGGTAAAATTAAATATAACAAAAAACAAATATAACAATGTTAAAATGTGGTAGAACAATTAATAGTAGAAATAAACTTAGTAAAAACAACATAATTGTCAAATATAATGCAGAGTTTACAAAATAATTTATTAATTTCTATGAAACGGTTAAAATATACATTATAAATTTATCTGAATAATTCCATTAAATGGATCAATTGCATTAAGTGTAGATTGTTGTTGCTTTAAATATAAATATTTAAATGCATTTTATTGTTATATTTAATACATATTTCTCATTTTAGAATAGACAGGCTGTATGTTACATACACGTGTGATGGTGTACCTCCCCCCCCCCCCCCCGTAACATAATGCAAAAGTACATAATCTGGTTGTTATACCCCTCTTAAATTCAAAGTTATGAAAGATATATGTATAAGAAGTTTTGATGAATTTTTGGTGTGCTTTTATTGTTGTTCTTTACATTGTTTACAAATTATCAATTTATAACAGTAATCTTCATTATGTTACTAAACATCTGATTTTAAAAAAATTTTAATAATCTGAATTTTTTATTTTTTCAGAAAGAAAAAGTGTGGAATTCATGATTGTGAAAAATTATGTGGTGAACCCTGCCCTAGATGTACAGTGCACATAAAGACTGGGTTGCCTTGTGGTCACGATGGGCACAAAATGTGTGAAGGAGACTTGTTAAGTTGTAAATCAAAATGTACAAAGCCATTAATTTGTGGACACCCTTGTTCAAAACGATGCCATTTCCCAAATGAGCACCTAATTGATGAGGTTACAGCAAAATCAACAATTTATTACAAAATAATAATTATCTTACTCTCAAGTTTTACAACTGAGATCAAGATTAAAAAGTCAATTTTTTTTTATTACAATTTCTCTTTGTAAGATATTTCATTACTGATATTAATTATTCAAGTAATCAAGTTTGTTTCTAATCTTCAATTCTGCTGTTATTTTAATTTAAGGGTCTTAAATCATGTCATTTTGACTATAAAAGCAGCAGGATTGGTACTGAAAGGTTTATCAGGCTGTGATATGATTGCTTCGTAAGAGCTTTTCAGAAATGTGTTCATATCGAGTTATGTGTTCATATCGAGTTATGTGTTCAACACTCTTCATGTCCAAATCTGGACAAAATTTTCAGGAGGATATATTTTTATGTGCTTTCCTATTCTGTTTTCAATTATTAGTGACCATTTGAATGATTTTTAAAATACTGGCTTATGATTTTTTGACTAATACAATTTCTGTTGGCTTACCATTTTCCCTTAAAAAATTATGTTAATAATAATTCACCTTTATAAATTAAGACAGAGTTAATTAACTCAGTGTTAGATTAGATTGAATTCATAACCATAAACAGCCCGACAATTACAGCTGTTTCTTATTGTTTTCCTGCATTTTAGTTAGATTTGTGAATAAAAAGAGCTAGCTACAAAATGTTAAATAACAACTTTAATGTATTTTTTTTTTTTTATTATTTGTTCCGGCATTTGTGCACCGCGGCCTCACTGAGACCTATTGTGCGCCAACTTTAATATAGCAAAGTATTGTATTTTTACTGTCAAGTATGCACAGTTCAGTTTCTAGTCCAATAAACTTCTGGAAGTCAGTTATAAAATAAAGCAATACATTTTAAAATGTATAAACCAATATCGATTATTGCTTCTATATCCCTAAGCTGGTCCAAATGATGTGAGAACTCTTCACGATATGGGATCAGAATGTATTATGCCAAAGGATAGAAAGTTCTCAATGGTAATGCTGACGATCAAATCATTTTTCTGTTAACTGTTAAATAAACAACAAAACGCAATGATTTGTCAGAATGAGTAGTATCAACTCGATTACATTTGAGTTAATTGTGAATAACAACCTTAAATTTTTTTTTTCTTAAATCATAATAACTAATGATTATTACTTTTCAGAATTGTAGTTATCCTTGCGGTAAACCAAACAAATCTTGCCCGGTTGAGCATAGATGTGAGAAACCATGTGGAGCAAATTGTGGGGAATGTACTGTAATCACTCTTGTGAATTTACCGTGTGGACATGTTGCACGTGGTAAATGTAATGTTGTCCATCAAACTAATTGTAAAGTGTTAGTAGAGAAATATTTAGATTGTGGCCATGTGGCAAAAGTTCAATGTGATAAACTCACTTCAGAGGTTAATATTTTTTTATATTGTTTTTATTAACTTTAACATATGAATATTTTAAACCAATGCTTTTATATTATGTCTTTCATATTATTTTCTTGTAGATAATGCATTTAAGATCCAACAGTCTAAATACTAGCTAATAAAGAAGCAGTTATTTAGACATCTTTTTTCTATATTTCTATTATGGAATTCCAAAGCACAACCTCATTGCACATATTATAATAATTTGTATATTGACTTAAATTGTGTTACATCAATTATGAATTAATTAAGTATGTTTAGAATCCCAAAACTTCTTGAGCAGTGGTTCTATCTACCTCAGCAGTGAATTATTTAAAGACATTGCTTCCAATTATTAAATTAAAAGAAACCTAATTATTTACCAGTCATGCCTTTTGTTGTTGCACAAGTTTTATATCACTTTTTTTGATCTTTAATATATTAGAACAGACTATTTATCAGTGTCAAGTATATTTATGTGGGGGGGGGGGAGACCAAGAATACTGAAGAGAGAGTAACTCCCTTAAGGGGCCTTTATTTATGTCCCTGGGAGTTTATTTATTCTTGGGGATACTTTTTAAAAGTCAATTTCAAAGGAATTCAAAAGTCAATTGACATCAAAAAACTTAGTCCCAAAATAGTGGTGACATTCATTGGCTGATGTATTAAATTGTTAGATGAGATCACTAGCTGTCCAGTGTTACTTCTGAAGTATGTCCAATCCCTGATCTGAATAAGTTAAGCTATGAGCACTTTATTACCCAGGTCCAGGTTGAGAACATTCTAATAGTCCACTTCAAATTATTTATTTAATGGTTAATAAAAATCCTTCGAGGTATATGTAGTAAAACAACTAAAAATAATACAAATTAAACATAGTATTAAGATGTACGGATGTAAACCCAAATTAAGAAATCAGTTGTACTATTGTGTTTAATTGAAACAATTTTTTTCAGGAAATAAGTAAAGAACATTTCTGTAATAAGAAAGTCGAAAAAGAGCTTCCTTGTGGCCATACATTGAAAGTCCCATGCTATTTACATAAAAGTGATTATATATTTTGTGATGCATTAGTTAAAAAACTATTAAAGTGTGGACATGATTGTGTCGGCGAATGTTCAACTCCATCAGATAAAATACTTTGTTCAGAAAAGGTAACTGATTTATTTATTGATTTGATATGTTTCGTTACCATTAGAGTCACCATCATCTATTACATGATGAATTTTTAAGATTAGTAAATACATTGTTTAAGCATTTAAATAAACTATTTTTTAATAGTGTGAAGTATTTTCTGTTAACAATTTACCTTACATCAAGTATTTTTCAAAGGATTTGTAGACTAGTTTTAAAGTAGTTGCTGTTCATTGATGTGTTTACAGTACAATTTTCAAAAGAAAGGAATGGTTGTTAATATCAGACTCAAAAAGTCTGTTTGTGGACTAAATAATTGCTGTAAAATAAACATTGTAAAAATCATAATCAATGACTGAAGATACTTATTTATTTTATTTCCGAAAAAAAAAAATAGTATCTAGTATTTACAGTCGGAAAAAGATATTTTAATTCTTTATGTATACAGGTTCCTAAGAGTGCAAAATGTGGTCATACGTTAGAAGTAGCATGTCATGAAGGACCAGAATCGGTCTTGTGTAATCACCCTTGTGATTTGACTAAATCATGTGGGCATAAATGCAGAGGCCGTTGTGGAGAACCATGTCCAGAATGCCCCGAGCTTATTGAAACTCTACAAGTTTGTGGCCATTTGGGAAAATTGCCTTGTTCAAAACTGCCTGAGAATGCCTTATTAAAAGGTTTGAGAAAATTATTTTATTGGCTATGAATATGATACTCAATAAGTGTGTCTGCTTAATTAAATTTAACTGTGTTGCTGCACACAGATCATCATTATCAGTCATCAGACAATATTATTTTTCTTGCTATATAATACAAGAGTTAAGTTTAGCATAGGTAGCATAAATGAAGATATTTCTTAACAAAATTTTTATGTAGCAATATCCATGTCAACATTATTAATTATAGATTCAACGAGCCATAATACAAAATTCTTTTTACAGCACAGTTAAAACAAATGTTTTAGTGTCTTGTTATGTATATGATGTTGTATTGTAAGCAAACTCATAATTATCGTTTCACTTATTCAAGCACTCCAAGGCTATATTTAAAAAAAAAAAAAAAGGATGTCTTAGCAGATGCCATACTTCTAGCTCCTAACCAAAGCCTTATTTCGCAACTCCCTGAACGCATTCCCAAACTCGTCATAAACAGTTTTATTTTATTGTGCAAGCACTTTAACCAGCCTTGAATTATCTTCAGGTTTAATAACAAAATAATCATTTCTGTATTTTTCATGTAATTCTGTCATAAAAATTAATACTAGTTGACACCAAAAAAATAATTTGTATTAATCAGCTGATACAATAATCCTCTTCTACGGCTAAATAAAAATTTTGGTGGTTAGCTTTTATGTATATGACATTAGTAGTCTTCTATGTTTCTTAAATCAATAGCTACCATCAACTCTTACTCAATAGAGAACCAGTCCAAATCACACTGTTGATAATGGGAAAAATGGATTGTATTTTATTGTGATATTTAATGCAAAAATGTATAACTTCACAAATTTTTTTAAAAATCCTAGTGTAGATTAATAAGAACTATTTTCTGTTCTGGACATGTGGAGAATACTGTGGTCATTTTATTTTTGTTTTTAGAACATTCGACAGAAGAAAACCCTCATGTCAGCTTGAAATGCCAGACAGCTTGTAAGGTAATGATGGAATGTGAACACCAATGTGAAGGAAATTGTGATAAATGTATGCAGGGACGAGTTCATAAAGTATGTGAAGCTCCTTGTGGACAATCACTATTATGTGGCCACAAGTAAGTATAAAAAAGACATTGCGATACAGTTTGTTGACACAACTTTGTTTCTTGCAATTTTTTTAATATTTTGAAGGAATTTATTTATTACTTTTTTACTCTCCTTATTTATTAAAAAAGTACTAGTAAAATGTTATAAATTAAATAATAAACATGTTGAATTAAATAATGGTTATGAACTGACAAAAATGTAAGAGGTGATAAGCAAAGTAAAATCCTTGATAGTATTTTTTGTAAGGTACTGAAAGATATCTTTACCAAATTTCCAAATATTTTCACAGTTTTCTGATTTATTTTCAGATGTTCTACCAATTGCAGTTTTGGTATTCATTTGTGTAACAAAACCTGTTTAAACAGCTGTAAGCATCAAACTTGCAAGCATAAGTGTTGCGATTCATGCTCAAAATGCAAAGTAAGTGAAATCAAAATTTTTAATAAGTAATGTTAAAAGAAGAAAGAACTGAATGTTATAATTAATAATTAAAAAATAGCTCCTAATGTAATTTTTTTATTGTTCTAACCAGCCAATAGATTATTTTAATCTATTTAGCCATATAGATGTTTTTTATTAGCTATTTATTTTATTTTATTTGAGCACCAAATTGATGTACTAATTACCTCCATGTTCGTCAAACATACAAACCATTAGGCGATAATTTTATTGTAAATCATTTTCCATGGTGGGATTAGAATCCGAACTGCCCAGCATGGAAGTCCGACACATCATTCCTGCCATGCTGCGGTCTTAAAACTAATTTACTAATTGTGTTCTATTTTGTAGAATTTATTTTTCTTAATGATCACAAGCATATTTAAATGAAAAAGCAAATAACTTTCCCTTCTCAAAACTTGATTTATATGATAGGTGAAATTGGTTAAAATGATACTTATATCAACAATTTAAAGAATATAAATTTACTGTCATGTGTGTGTTAATTGCACATCTTGGATTGTCATGGTTTTTCTTCACATAGTAGATAAAAAATATTTTATTTATTAATGCATAAAATGGTTGGTATGTAGGATAGTTTGTTATATCGCTTCCATATTTTTTATGCCCTAAAACAATTTTATAAATCATATAATTTAATTAATTAATTAAAATATTGATTTTGTTTACAGGAAAAATGTGAATGGAAATGTGAGCACTTGGCATGCACCAGACTGTGTTGGGAAGAATGTGATAGACCCCCTTGTGATATGCCATGCAGGCAGCTTCTTCCATGTAGTCACACATGTAATGGGTTGTGCGGTGAACCGTGCCCTCCGATCTGTTTTATCTGTTCTCCGAACAAAAACGAAGGCACAAAGTGAGATGGTTTTAATTAGTGTACATATAACAGTTAGATTAGTTAATATTTATTTAAGTTATTTCCCTGTCGATTGCTATTACTATTGGTCGACTAATACTTCAATACTTAGCTTCCTCCAATGAACCCAGCAATTTCTGTTGTTATATTGTTTCTCATTATCAATTTGTTTTTAAGTGTGTGAAAAAATTAACAAAAAAAGGAAAATTTAATGTAATTCATACCAGATAATAATTAAATAGAAAACAAATTGTCAATATATTGTGTTATAAAACTCCACTTATGTGGAGACATTTTGTATTATTTCTACTATCTACAACCAGCATCACACTACTGTGTTACATATTAAACTGAATCATTTTTGTTTTAGATATATATCGTTAGAAGACTGTGGCCATTTCATTTCTATGAATGAATTAAACTCATTAATAACTTCAACTATTGGGTTATTTCTCTGTCCGATCTGCCAAAAGCCACAAATAAAAACTAATTATATAAGGTTTTTTTTTTTTTTTTGTATATTAGTTATTTTTTAATTTAAATAATATATTTACATACACATATTATTTTGTAGGCATCATTCAAAGTATTGGTTTGCACAACTTTTAAGAATTGAAGATAAAATGTTATTTAATTACAACCAAACAAGAGACCTGACATACGATTTGAAAAATTCCTTACAAAGAACTAAAGAATTGCTCAAAACTCAAAGTAAGTCAAAAATTTTAAAGATTTATTTTTAAATTAATGATTTTAGCTTAATATTATATCAGTAAAATTCTATTAACTTTTCAAATTTTTTGATGTGATTTCATGTCTCAATTTCTAAAACTTAGTTGTAACGTTTTTTAAGGCACTCAAAACCTTGTAAATAATGTTGTTTCAAGAAGAATTTAAGCACCGTAATTTTTAAACTAGTCATCCGTTATCCCCATAAATAAAGAATAGCTCAATTTTGATTGGCAAATCGTGGGTTTCTTAATTTTTAAAGTTGAATTTTCACAATTGTACCACTAATTTTCAGATGCATTGTTGATAAAGTGTTTAGTATTTTTTACCCATTTTAAAGTTTATGATATCCTACAAAAATAGTTCTGTTAAATATACCATTTTTGAGCTAAGCACTCATGAGATTCCATCTATTTTTTGGTGCAGATTTACCTGAAATCGGTTGATTTGTTTTTATTTGATTGACCTTTGAACACATCTGGGAAAAAATTTTATATAATATTAATGTGTAAATATAATTAAATAATTTGTTGATTAATAAATCATTAGAATTGTTTTGTTTTCAGCTGACGACTTCCTGAAACTGAAACTTCTTCTGAATGACATTGTCCGAGGTGTAAAAGACACCATGTTTAAAAAAAGTCGGTTACAAAGCATCGACAGCTTAAGATCATTAGTTTTTGTTTCTCACTATGTGTTTGAAGCATTCAATATACTTGATGAGAATAATTTGACTGGTGATAAGTTATTTCTATCAAAAATTGATCAAATTGCATTATATTTTTTAGAATTCAAAAACGCAGATATAAGCAGAGCTCAGATGTATCAGTTCAAAAATGAACTATTAAGGATACATGTCCTTTGCAAGCTTGTTAAATTAAAAAATATAACAATCAATGAAAATGATATTTATAAAAAAGCATGGAAATTGGCAAATACAATGAAGGTGCTGGATGAAAAAGTAATAAGAGAAATAAAGGTTTGTGTGGAGCAAATCCCTTCTAATATGGAAATTAATTTGAGTCTAGCTGAAAGTAAATTTTCGTTTATTTTGGAGAAATTTTACCAGGTAACACTTCACAGACAACACTGGAAGAAATGTGAACATAATCATTTATATTATGCTGTTAATAGCTTTCTATCGCAAATCAATTGTCCAACTTGTTGGAACTCTAAATGTTTATATTTTAATTAGACATTCAGACTAAAAATTATTTTTCCTTTGTATTAAATTATGATTTTCCAAGTTACCTGTACAAATTTATTTTATAATTCTATTATTTCATTATTAATTTTTAATCATCATTATTATATTATGTGCACTAATGTAGTGTTTAAGAAAATGACATTATGTTGCATAGTGAGAACTGGTACTGATTCGATCATACTTTTTAATTAATTTTATTAATTATTATTGATTAATAAACAATTAAATAGTTATTGTCTGAAACATTATACTAGTCTTGTGATTTATGGTAGTTTTTGTAAGAAAGTAATCAAGATTCTGTGCCTGCTCTTAACTACATAATTTTACACAATAGACTCCTCCTGAGTTACATTTATGTTAAACTCTAGAAATGCTGTAAAAAATGTCATGAACGAGTAACTGGAAAAATGAGCTTTAAATATACACCTGTTTATTTTAAAATTAAATACATTAAAAGTCGAGCTTATAGATTTTTTTGTATGTTGTAGAAAATTTACTTACATGTATATATCAAATAAATAATTGTTATAGCATAATATATTTTTATAATAAATGTTTTTGTGATATAATATAAAATTTTAATTATTTTTAGATCACGCTATTAATTCAGTATATAAACTATTTACTCTTTTAGGCCAGCGAAATTGAAGTAGTCTAGTATTTTCAGGAGACTAATTTAAATATTAATTTTTTTTTTTCAAAAGTAATTTAAATGTTCAAAGAAAAACAGTATTTATAAATTCTATTTATACTCCTTTAAAAATGAAAGTTGTAATTACTCTATTTTGTTGTTTTTAATTAAATTGTTAAATAAATAGTGCTCTTGTTTAGTATACGCGGTTACTGCACTATTTCATGCTTGTGAATTCATTTCCTTAAATAGAAGTAGTTGGCTTCTCACAGGAGAGCTCTTATCTCCTGCCATCAAAGACATTAGTAAATAATTCTATTTTTATTCTAAGAGTAATTCTAACCCATTATATATATTTTTTATTCCCTGAAAAATATTAATTATGTTGTGTTTAAAATAAAATATTGGGAATAATAAATAGTTTTTTTTCTCTTTATTTCTAAACCCATACTATAATACTATAATACTACTATATACTATAATTATGTATATTATTTGAAAATAACAATAATAGTAATTTTTTACATATTTAGTTATAAATATATAAATAAATTTTGTTTTAAATATAAACCTAATAGTTTCAGTGTATATATATCATGTTGAATTAAATGGTGAACTAAATTTACGGATGTACAGAAATTATCTATGAAAATTAATTTCCCTTCCAACCATTTCATATTTTCAACAATTTTTTTTTCCTAAAGTAATTTTACTTATGTTGTGTTTGTCCTAAACCAATAGGAGAATATTTCCAATCTTCTGATGAATCGATACCTCAAAATTACTATTTGAAATTAGCAATTAATATAAGAGATAAAAAAATAATTTAAAAGAAGCTTAATTTAAATTAGTTGTAAAAAAGAAACTGGTAATTTGCTCAAAATCAGAGGATCAAATTTTTTTTTTACCGGAAGCCACCTTCAAGTTGAAAGAATTGAATGAGGATGAACCTTTTTCTTAGTTTCAAGGGAAATGGACATTTTTGGCGATGTTGCTTTTTATTTAAGCAGGTTGTGATCCAGGCAACTAAGTGGGCTTGAGCAACTGTTGCATTGTTGGCACTGAAAGGGTTAAGACGAGAATTATTGGCCTCCCAGCATTGGCAAGGACAGTCAGTCTATTAAGTACTTTGAAGTGGATATGAAATAACCTGGTTTCTTTTCCTGGCAAATTAATGTTTCTTGTTTAAGGGTGGGTTTGCCAAAGAATTTCTTTGTTCATCAAAATGATTTTTTAAATCAAGATTTGAGTTTTAATTATTATTAGAATGGGGTTGTTGAATCTTTTATTTTATAATTTTTATATTCCTAACTACCTGTAAATAAAATTTGAATTTATACTATCTCGTTATTTCTCTGAAAAATCATAAGTCGGAGCTAAGTGTTTTTAACATAACTTCAATGAGTTAACTGTTTTTATTTTTCTTAAGTTGCCAAAAATTGTTTGCTTTTTATGGCATTATAGGTATCAAATATTTAACTTGTCTCACTTTTTATTAATGTTGCAGTATGTATTCCCATTGATTCAATCTTGATTTTCAACTGTTCAATATCTTTATTCTTGGCTATTATAAAACCTGAGGGATTACATACCTCAATAATCAATAGGTTTTCTGAATAGACATAATTCAAAACTAGAATTTGATCATTGCGTAGGGATACCACATGATCCCTGTAATTGTGTCTCTTTACAGTAGCATGTGTTTGAAAACTTCTGAGTCCTGGATATGGAGGTGTTCAGTGAGGGAAAAGAAAATTTTCCCTGACATTTGGTCCAGTTTGGCCCTATTTTTTACTCTTGCTTCTGAACAAGAGAGATAACTACGCCAGGTTTTTTGAGGATACAGCATATTTTTTCCAATGTGGTGGCAAAGTGACACATTTTTCTTTTAATTTTTAGTTTTTATTCTATATGAGAGAAAATTTTTAAGTGTTACCTGTTTTTTTATTACTTTTTTAATGGTTGAGTTGGTTTACCCCTCAGTAACAGCTGCTATAGGCCAGCAGTCGGTTGATCAACCAGTAGAAGACAGATATGTGGTTTTTGGCTTGAAGCTAAGTGTTTTGGATGACAATATTGGTAGTGATGTGCTTTCTATAAACTGCAAATTCGTGTTTATTGCCCAGTCTATTAATATTAAGGTCAAAGTATAGGGAAGATGTATAAACACACTTGTTTTATTTTCCTCATAACAGCACCTTAAAGTCAGCATTTTAAAATTAGTTAAATTTTCATCCAATTTATTTATGAACACACATAGCAAACTATTTTATATAATATAAATAAAAATGGCAAAACCACTAATCCTTGGATTAATTATTTTTTTATTAATAGTATCATTCATTCTCGTTAATTACTAATCTACCTATTCATAGTTGTTAACAAATAATAACAATTACATATATTTTTGTTTCTACAAACACAGTATGTACAGGAAACAATCAAAATTCTTAATAATTAATTACAGGGCATTTAAAGTTTAAAATTGCACACATGTTGAAATAGAAGGAACTGAGAATGTTCGAAAATTTTTAAAACCTTATTAAACTAACCTAACAATATTTAAAATAGTTGTTTGTAAATATTAAAAACCAGCTACTAATTGTAGAATAAAATAAAAATAGTGATAGGGCCTGGATTCAAGCAAGGAACTTCCTGATCTTCTGCCAGGGGCTCTACCCAACTGAGCTATCTTGAACCAGACAGAGTGTGTTAATATTTAATCTCTTAAGCTGGTTTTTTCCAACTTCCAAAAACAAGGCCAGTGGCTAGAGGGAAATTCTGTATTGTAGTAAGGAAATTTACATGAAGTCTCCTTTGAAGATATTTCTTTGTGGAGCTTGGACAAGATTAGATATTGACATGGCTGTTGATCAGAAATCAGGAGGTTACAGGTTCTAATAGTTTCTCATTTTAAGCTTGGCTCTAATTTTGAACAGGTACATCATGATGTTCTTTCGCCTGTTAGTGAGTTTTGCACTACAAAACATAAAAATGATCCAAATGATCTGAACTTTTAAAGGTTAAGATATAATAATATGAAATATGTGCAAGAAAGTTAAACATTAAAAAAGTCAGCTTAATAGTTTAAGTATGTAATATGTTAGGTAACTATAAATAATAATAAGTAAATATGAAAATCCTAACGTAAAGAACAGAATATGACAGTGAAACTTATGTAAAAATAATTAACATTTAAAAAAAAAACATAAAAAATAAAATATAAATACAAAAAAAACAAAGCTACTATATAAACAAAATTATATTAAACCATATGATTAAATTCAAGCATAATTAAATTGAGGTAAACAAAAGCATTAGTCAGCCTTTTTTATTATTCAAATATTATTGTTGAATGTTACTGCTGGTTTCAGATTTTTAATACAATATCATGGCAAACTGTTTCTATGGATTTTTGTGGTTTCTATTGCTTTTTTTTATTTCTTGGTTGGTAGCGATATTTTGCCTTTGGCCTTACGTAATCTTCAGTGTGCTGACTCCTTGCTGCTCAGGCCTGAAGCCAGTGTCTGATTTCTTCCTCGCCGGTGTTATGCTACCATACAAATGTTCTGACAACATGGTAAACTGCAGATCTTGCAAATCCCTTGATGGATAATCATCACTTAAAGGTATCTATCCATTAGTATATAATTACATCTATATTATGATAATAATAAAATGACATTTTTTCCTGTTATTATGAAATGTGGGCCATATCAAGACTGATTTTTAAATGTAATAGCTAACCATGGTCTCCATTGTCATGATATTAATTTTACATACAATACTTCTTACTTGTATATAAAGTATCCACCTGTGGTGAGGCTATAGTCTAACAATTTAAAGCAAAATTACTTTAATCGGAATATTTCTAATAGTTTCTCATTTTAGGCTTGGCTCTAATTTTGAACAGGTACATCATGATGTTCTTTCGCCTGTTCGTGAGTTTTACACTAGAAAACATAAAAATGATCTGAAATTTTAAAGGTTAAGATATAATAATATGAAATATGTGCAAGCAAGTCAAACATTAAAAAAGTCAGCTCCTTACCTATTAACTGACCCAATTCTCTCTGACTTTAAGCTAACATTTTCTTGATATTTTTCTTCACAAATTTGCCAAGCCAGAGAAGAGAGGCTTTTCTCCTTTTTTTTTTGTGATAACAGACTTAAAAATGATCAAAGCAATCTGAAACTTTAAAGGTACACTCCACAACAATTAGGTTTATATGATTGTTATAATGCAATAACAGGAAGTATTAAAGAAAAAATCAAATAACAGGCAGGTTTCACTCATTTATTTATTTGACTGGCTGGTATCTTTAAACCATTGTCAAGTCAAGACCCAGAACATTTAATATTATGATTTTGTTTCCTTATATTTAATCATGTACCAATTTCAAGGGTTTTTTTGGTTAGTAATAAACAATTTTCTTTTAAAAGCAGTTTTCAATAACTAGGTGGTTTAGTAGATAAGATGAACCATCTTTTGTCAAAAATAAAAAGCACCTAGAATTTTCCTAATCATTTAAGAAGTTTTTTAAAAGTCTGGTGGAGTCCTGTGACATGGTATCATCTGGTTTATCTACTAGCAAACCATTATGTGTGAACTACCTGGCAGTATAAACTCACTATTGGTGGATGTCTAGCTTTCTAATACCCAAAGCTATTAAGAAATTTCAAGTCATTTCCCGTGAGACTTACATTGTCGATCATGATCTAGGAGTCACAAGAGGAGTCTATTAAGTACCGTGGAATTGATTTCAAAATAACATTCTTTCCTCGCCTGACAACTCAATGTTGCTGTTGCTTGCTCAAGGGCGAGTTCACCCAAGAATTTATTTGTTCTTGTTCCTGAGGCTGCCCATTAACAAGGCTATGAAATTTTCAAGCTAATTCATTTAGGGGTTAAATAGTGACATTAAACTTGAAGATGGGCGCAATGCAATGAAAATGGTCTTATTTGTCACCTAATACCATAAAACTTAGCTAATTCTAATCTATTAATGATATTAAGTTTATTTTCTTGATAATACGTACGTCTGATCCATTCAGACTGATTTGAATTGAAAATTTGTAATTTTTCTTTTATTTGAACTTTTTTCTATGTATCTGTTAGTTGAAGTTCCTGTTATAGTTGAAGCAAATATTTATTTCCTAAGGTGTTGGCGGGTTTTAAAATTGTATTAAAACTTATTTCAAACAAATTTTTAGATCATAGATATAAAAAAAACTTGTTTTTATTATTTTAATGGTTAATTAAAAAGTTTTTTTAAAATGAATTAAGTTTTTCTAGAAATGAAAATTTAATTTCTCTCAAAATGTCAAATGAAATCTTTTCAAAATAATCGTTAATAATTATTATAAATCCCTTGAAAGTATCTTCCTTGCATGGTGATGAGCTTGAATGTGGCAATTAGCGCTACCTAGCAGCAAAAGAGGAAACTCCCTGTGTGCAATAGTACTAGAAAAGGTGTAAAATAATTACAATTTATGAGTATATAAATATTTTAATTAATTTATATATATATGTATATATTAATTAAATAAAATCAAGTGAAATTAATGATACAATGTTATATCGAGAGAAATTTAGAATTAGACAGAAAGAAAAAAAATTGATAAAAAAGTGGGTCTGGGGACCCTCAACAAACAGGCTGGTCAGTCAGTTATATAACTCTCATGAAGGTGCTTGTAAGTTGTGCATCCAGCTTTGATTTTGTTTTATGTTTCCAGTTTTTAATTTGTAAGTTTGTCATTAAAATTAACTGCTTTTTAAAATAAGATAAAATAAACTTATTTGAGTGTAAGTGTTTATGTAGGGTCGTTATGAAATAATAATTTAGATGTTTGATTATTAAATGAAAAAAAACATTTTAACCAAAAAGGGTTATAGAAAAATTCCAAATTGATTGTTTTGTCATCTCTAACGTTTCAGAGTAAATAAATACTATGCTTAATCCATTTTATATGTTCAAGGCAAATAAATACATACTTATGTAAGTATTAATTGGACTCTTATAGTTATTTCATAATAGTTTAATCATTATACCATTAGATCAGCACGTATACTTTTTATTCTGTTTGAACTAGACGAATAGTATGTGTCAATGTGTACTCATAATCATCAAACTCAGATTGAAATAATATTCATAAAACTGCTGTGCAAAAGTACTGCCCATTATTTTCCTTTTAATTAATGAACGCTCACCCCTTTTTTGGTGGTATTTTTCAGTTTGATTCTGACTGCAAAATAAATTGTTATATTTATGAATGAACTGTTGAAACCATTTGTAATCCATAATCATTATTGTTATTATAAATCACTGGACCTTTGGAGTCCATTGGATTATTGATTTAAATTAACTAATAAATAAGTTCATATTTTGTGTTATAACCCAATTGTTATCGTTTCATGCACAAGGCCGTAATTTCTATTTCACAAAGTGGAAATTAAAATTCACGGATTCATTGATACGCCTATCAATAAATTGACCCAGATCTTGTATTTCTTCAAGTGGTCGCTTAAACTTAGAATCAACAAAATTGTCAGGTTTTTTTTCAGATTAAGATAAACTGCTTTTATATTCTACAGACTTATCTGGCATAATATTTATATTTAAATCAGTAAAACAGAAACAACGATATTAAACTAAAACTGAAAAAAAAAAATATGTTAAAACCTTATTAGGTGACAGCATATAAGACAAATAAATGATTAAAAACAAACTTAATAATGACAGTTTTAATAATAAATGATAAACTAAATGACAATTTAAAATAATATTCTTATCAGTTATATGTTTTTAAATAATACTTAGATTAGAATTTAAATAAAAACCTATCACATTACTTACTTAAACTATTAAATTTAGCAACTGTGATTATTACATGCTTTGTTCATTAAATGGGCATTTTCGTGTAACATATGTGTATCATCATTATTAGCCAAAGAAATTTGATAGGGCCAGAATGGAACTTGGGACCTCCTTAACTTGCCTACAAACTGAGCCATCCCTGCCTGTGCGGCTATTCGCTTGGTCAATTTCTAATCGCTTCAGCTCATCTCATTGTCTCTGAAAAATTAGAAGTCAGAACAAAGTCTTTTTAATAAGACTTTGATGTAGTATATTTTATTAAAAAATCATATTTATGTAAATAATTGATTGTAAGTTACTCTTCTAGTCTGGTACGGATAACATCAATTTTTGTATTCTACTCAAAGTTAAGACTACTGAATAGCCTGTGTGAGCATGATAGCAGATTCGAAGATTATTATGAACAAAATTCAAGGAAAATTATGTTTTGGATATCTACTTCATATTTTTATAATTCTCTTCAGTAAAAGGATTGATGTGACAGATGTATAGTCAAATGAATTTTTTTATTCAAATACCACTGTCATATGTTTAAAAATAGATTTTACTCAATATAAAGTGGTTAGTTTTTCATCTATATGAGTTATCTTGTAAATAATTGCTAATTAACTATGAAGAATGAATAGAACAAAATGTTACAAGGTGGGTCTTCAGATCACCGTTTACAGTGAGTTAGATCATTAATATGCAATATGAATAAAAAAATAATTAGTAGGCTAATTGATCCAGGAAGAGCTTTTAGAATGATCTCATTGTATAAAACTGTTTTTATTTTATAATACATTGAAATAAATGTACTTGACTCTTTCCTTGTTCATATGTAGTAATGCATATTTAAAACCACATTTATAAGTCTTAAATTAAAATAAATTTAAGCAAGAGAATAGCTTTATCTATCAACACAAGAGAATCCCTCAATATTTGTAGCTAATTTATGCTGATCCAATCAGTCTGTCTGTTTATTTTAAGTTACCAATCATAAAAATTATCCAATTGATCTGAACTTTTAAATATACCCAACACTTAACTTATCCAGCATGAAATTTGATTAGAATAATAGAAATACTCTTTTCCCTTGTATGAGACAATTTTAATAGATATTTGTTCAATATTTCAGGCTTTAACAACATTTTTTATGTTTGAAAAGGTTTTTTTAATTAAATTTTTAGTTACTAGTGTGGTTTAACTAACAAAATGATGTATTTTTGGCAAAATATAGCTATAATTTTGTTGAGATTATTTAATAAATTTTAAAGAAATTGTTTACGCCTGTAATTCGTTTATTTTGTTTATTGGAAAAAAAAAAAAAATATCATTCATTGTTTAAGCCCGAATAAGGGGTCTTGCGCTGACAAGTAATTATCTAACAAAGTACCCTCGTAAAATTTATTATAAAAAAGTGTAAATTAGAGATAAATATTTTTTTTTTTTTTTGTATTTGTTTAGTTTATATAAAGAATAATAATTATTGATAATATTATAAATGTTCTAAGAATATCTTTGTGTTTCGAATGTGAGTGTATTGATTTTGTTTTAAGTGAAATATGTTGGAGAGTAAACAAAACAAATAACGGTACGGGACGCCTCCGAGGCCCCGTAAGACTACATCCTTGTAGAGGATTAAAAGGACGGAGCATCGGGATAAGTCGCTCGCAGTCAGTGTGGATCCAGTCCTGAGTGGCCAACACCCACCAGAGTGCCCCCCCTCATCTCACCGCCTTCTCGCCCTGTTGTTGACTTATTGCCGCCTTATCGACCTATGGTTTATGGGGAGCACCTCTGGTTGAAAATTGGACTTGGAACAAGTATGGATATGGGCATATCGATCATCGACTCACCGATTCCATCCACCTGGAACTTCACCGCTGATTGACTAATCCACTATCTAGCTACGACAGGTAACCTCGATGGACGTAACTTTCACGTACCGAGGGTTTATGTTGTTTGTTTACGTCGTTCATCAGTTTACACCAAATAACACCAAACTATTCATACGTATAGATAAACACGGACAGTGATGTATTTATTTCGTTCTCATTCTTCGATCAGCAAACTTGAAGTTAATAAAACTCTGGTTTACAAGTTTCACGTTTAGTAAAATTTAAGTATTTTTTCTGTCCAATAGTTTAAGTATTTTTTTTTGTTTGTATTAAATAGTTTGATTATTTTTTCTATCGATTAGTTTAATTGTTTTTTTCTATCAAGTAGTTTAATTTTTTTGTATCGAATAGTTTAATTATTTTTCTATCAAATAGTTTAGTAAAATTTAAGTATTTTTTTTTTTTTTTTTTTGAATCAAATGCTATTTGTTTCTTTTCAGCTAATAAATGTCAGTAAGCTAAATCTGTCTTTCCGAAGTACTTGCACCCCGCTCTGTAAAGGTGCCCTTATCGGGCTTATTGTAATTTCGTTCTTCTTTATTTTTTTTCCTTTCCTTTCCCTGCATTAATGTTTCCGTGGTTTGTTTAAACCCCCCGCAATTGATATCTCGTTACCTTTTTTCATGATCACAAAAGACCGGCATAATTGACACGGGGTTGGAGAATTACACCTTTCGATTTGTTTTCTTCTGGTGTCACTCTCCCCAACAGAAATTCTTATAAAATAAAATTTTGCATAGCAGGACAATCCCTGACCCACACTCACACAATCTCTTAAGATTGTACCTCCACTTTCTACTCCCTTTTGTTTACATATATTTCAAAAAATAAAATTTAGTTTATGGTTAATGTACACAGTTGGTAAAAATTAAAAAGTCTTACCCTGTGGATTCATAGTTGACCATGCATTTATATTTGAGTTGATTTATTTGTTCCCAATCCGGCTTAGGTTCACGAACAAAAGAAAAATGTTAATTTTGAAGAAAATAAAACAGTGTGCTAATAAGTCCCCCCAAAATTTATTTAATATATAACTTACACCGCCACATTCAAGGCTTGCAGCAAGGAAAATTGCTAAAACATGCGAATAAAATAGATAAGATAAAACTATAGAATCTCAATGAAATATAATATTGTATGATTAAACCATCACAAAAATTAAAATCCAATGCACATTAGTAATGCAGCTCAAGTTCACCGATCAGTGTAGAATATCACAAGAACAAATAAAAAAGGTTAAAGCATTAAGTAAAATAAAAGTAAATATGAAAGTCCTTATATAAACAACAGAAGAAAAACATTAATGTTTCCGTGGTTTGTTTAAACCCCCCGCAATTGATATCTCGTTACCTTTTTTCATGATCACAAAAGACCGGCATAATTGACACGGGGTTGGAGAATTACACCTTTCGATTTGTTTTCTTCTGGTGTCACTCTCCCCAACATTTTGGTCCTCCGGGCCGGATCTTGTTGTTGTTACCGTTTAAACGAACCTCAGCTTATAAAAAAAAAAAAAAAAATTTGCCCATCATTTCTTTGTGTTTTCCCTTACACCTTACACCATGCCAGCCAAAACGGATTCAGGTAAAGATACATCTCGTTATGATGAAGTACTGGAAGAGGTTGAAGATCTTGCTGAGGATATTGAAAAATCTTACGAAGTTGGAAAGAAATCCCTCACCGACCTAGCAATGGAGAAGACGTTTCGCGCCCGCCTTTCTCGACTGGACAGTTGTTTTGAAAAATTTATGTCCCGTATATTGGAACTAAAGCGGTTGAGTAAAAAACTTTCTATAGACTTCTCCACTCATCAAACCTTAAAAGAAAAAAACATATACGTTATATTATGAAACTATTGCTTTTGGACTACCTACCCCGCAAGATACAACTCTTGAAAGTCATGAAACCACGATTGGCGACTCCCAAAAACAAGCCTTTTTCCGAAAACTACCTTCTATTAAGGTTCCGACTTTTGACGGAAGTATTACCAATTGGCCCACTTTTAAAGACACCTTTACTTCTTTGATTCATGCGAATTCTGATCTGGATGCGGTCCATAAATTTCATTATTTGAAGTCTTCTTTAACTGGCACAGCCGCCCAAGCTGTAGCGGCAATAGAAATTTCATCCACTGGATACAACCAAGCTTGGCAAATATTAACAAAACGCTTTGATAACAAAAGAATTTTGGCAACCCATCATCTTATGAACATTTTAAATTCTAAACCACTCCTAAAGCACAACCTATCCTCTTTGGAACAGTTTTCTGCTGTAGTATTGGAGAATGCTCAAGCATTTTTGAATTTAAATTTGGCCAATCCTGCGGAATTTATTTTGTGCATTTTGGGACTTAGACGATTGGACTCAAAAACTAAGGAACAATTTGAAGCAAAATTTTCCACTCCCACCCAACTTCCTGGGCTCACCGATTTGATTGAGTTCATCCAACATCAACATGTACAGTTACAATCAAACGCTATGATGACGCCGAATGCTAATACGAATTCAAAACCCATGCCCACCACCAGACACGTTTTAATGACCGTCGGACCCTCTCAGGACGCAACACAAAAATGTCCTATATGTTCGGGAAACCATCGAATTTTCGATTGTGCTCAATTTCGTACATTCTCTCCTCGAGAACGCTACCTCAAGATTAAAGCTCTAAATCGCTGCTTGAATTGCCTTTCGTCGGGACATAACTGTCGTGAGTGCCCTTCAGCAAACTCTTGTCGTCGCTGCAGCATTAGACACCATACTCTTCTACACTATCCCAACCAAAGTGGGCATGTTCCAAACCAGGCTCCTTTGACTTCTCGAAAGCCTCAACCAAAATCCTCGTTCCATGAACCCAAGGGAAACTCAAGAGATCGTCCCTCGTCCGCACCGCTTGCTTCAGCATCAACTCCCCAAGTCATTGAACATGCATTGTTGTCGTCTACTCCCGTTAAACGCACCCATATCCTGTTAGGCACGGCCGTCGCTCATGCTCAAACTGATGACGGACGATTCATTCCACTACGGGTTTTATTGGACTGCGGTTCGCAACGTTCCTTTATAACTACCGACTGTGCTCGTAAGTTATCACTACCCTTTCGATATGAACAACATCGTTTGCGGGGACTTGGAAATCAAGATGTCATGAAAAGTAATTCCACTGTACAGTGTGTCCTAGCTCCTAACCGTAGAGATGCACCACAGATAAGTACTTCAGCTGTTGTCATTGACCAAATTTGCTCGAATATGCCCTCCAGTCGAATTACACAGGACATACATAGATACCTCCAGGGTTACAATCTTGCTGATCCCGATTTTTACCAGCCAAAACCCATCGATTTTCTACTGGGCGCGGATGTATTTGGTGACGTTTTCCTGGGGGATTCAGTAAAACTCCCCGACGGCATGCCTTACGCTCTGAATACCATTTTTGGTTGGGTATTGGTAGGGAAAATCCCTGCCTTCGAAACTCAGCAGGGAACCTCGCTTTTGGTCACCTCAAGTGCGGTAAACGATTTAACTCATCTTATCGCGAAATTTTGGGAAATCGAAGACATCACCTCTACGACTTACATTGATCCTTTGGCAGAAAAATGTGAAGCACACTTCGTAGAAACACACTCCAGAGATGATCGGGGCCGCTATGTGATAAATCTACCATTTCAAGACGATCCTAGAGGTCTAGAAAAATCCAAATTTGGGGCAATCCAACGATTTAAAACCTTAGAACGCAAATTTTCTAATAATAAGGAGTTTAAGATCTCCTACGATCAAGTCCTTAAGGACTACTTACAAAAGGATTATGCCAAGCCTGGAATGGAGCCTGGGTTGTGCTTCTTACCGCATCACGGAGTAACAAAAAATAACTCTCTATCGAAATTGCGCGTAGTCTTTGATGGCTCCTTTCGTACTACGGCAGGCTCACTCAACGATCATTTAATGACTGGCCCAAAACTACAGAATGACATACGAGAAGTTTTGCTTCGCTTTCGAGTTCACCGCTACGCCTTCACAACGGACATTACTCAAATGTATTTACAAATTTTAGTATCACCGGCTGATAGCGCGTTTCTTCATTTTTTTTATCGTTTTGATACTACCGATGCTGTACAAGAATATCAATTTGGACGTTTACCCTTTGGATTGGCGTGCTCCCCATATCTGGCTATTAGAGTATTGTCTCAGCTGGTGCAGGATGAAGGAGATCCTTTCCCTCGAGCTGTCCAAACTTTGAAAACCAATATTTATATCGATGACATTCTTACGGGAGCGGATACTCTGGAGGAAGCCATTTACTTACAAAAGGAATTGATTACATTACTCAATAAAGGGGGATTTGAATTAAAAAAGTGGGGTAGCAATACAAAAGAGCTTTTGGAAAATGTATTGTCGAGTGACTTAATAAGCTCTGTTCCTTTATCTGACATGGAAGACAATGTTGTAAAAGTTTTGGGAATGAAATGGGACCCCTGTCAAGACATACTTGCTTATGAAGTACAACTAAAAGATTTTCCAACTACTAAACGAGGTATTCTGAGTTGTATTGCTCGCATGTACGATCCTTTAGGCTACATTTCTCCAGTCGTATTTAAGGCCAAGCTAATTTTACAGGAACTCTGGAAGTTAAAAGTGGACTGGGACGACCCGGTCCCGACACATATTGTTGAACTCTGGACAGCATTTTTCAATGGCCTACCACATTTAAAACTCATCCAGATTCCTCGATGCCTCATTCCTGATATAGTTCAACATATTACGTTGATTGGATTCGCTGATGCTTCCAGTCATGGATATGCCGCCGTCGTCTACCTTCGTGTGGAATTGAAAAAGGGCAATGTTGCAACCCACCTTTTAATGGCAAAAACAAGATTAGCGCCTTTGAAATATATGTCGATTCCTCGGCTGGAGTTATGTGCTGCCTTATTACTAGTGGAGATTTTGCATTTCTTGAACAAATTTCTTTCTGACCTGTCGATTGGAAACCGCTTTCTTCTTTCCGATTCCTCCACTGTACTAGCATGGCTTCAAACCCCAAGTCTCAACCTTCAAACTTTCGTGGCCAACAGAGTGGAAAAAATATTAAGCCAGTCGCCTTCTTCATCCTGGTACCATGTGGGGTCAAAGGATAATGCCGCTGATTTAGCGTCTCGTGGTTGCGATCCTCTTATGCTTGCCAAACAATCATCCTGGTGGAAAGGTCCTACATGGCTGCAGTCAAATATCAACGAATGGCCTATCAAATCTTTTAGGAATTCCGACATTATGGATCTTGACTTGCCTGAACTCAAAAGGGTTACCACCTTGCTATCACTGGGAAAATCCTCGTATGTAGAGGAATTCGCCCAAAATTGTTCATCTTTTGAGAGAATGGTGCGAGTTTGGACCCTGGTTTTGCGATTTTTGAACAACCTCCGGCTGCCAAAGGAAAAACGCAACTCTGGAATCATGAGTTTAAAAGAAAGATCATACGCCGTCACTACTTTAATAAAAGGACTTCAGCGTGATTACTGGTCGTCAGAAATATCGTCTAATAAATGGACTTCTGTGTCTTTAAAACAGCTAAACCCATTTATTGATTCCCATGGTGTCATCAGGGTGGGCGGCCGCCTGCATAACTCACCACTTTCTTTCGAATCGAAACATCCAATATTACTACCTCAAAAATCGTATTTCGTTAATTTACTCATCGATCATCTGCACACGACTTATTTGCATGCAGGGCCCCAACTGCTACATTCCTTGATCAGACGCCACTACTGGATTTTATCAGCCCGTAAACTAATCCGATCTAGAATTCATCAATGTTTAAAGTGCCACCGCATTCGAGTAGCTAACTATTCACCATTAATGGGTAACCTTCCAATATCGCGATTTGAACAGGGCAGGGCATTCCTAAACACCGGAGTGGATTTTGCGGGACCCATTTTAATCAAAGAGTCTACCCGACGTAAATCAGTTGTAGGAAAGGCCTATTACTGTTTGTTCGTGTGTCTGGGCACCAAAGCACTACACATTGAAGTCGTGTCCCAACTATCAACGGAAGCATTTTTGGGCACTCTAGACCGATTTATCGCTCGTCGGGGACTTCCTAGTAAAATCTTTTCAGATAATGGTACAAATTTCGTGGGTGCCAACCGCCGGTTAAAAGAATGGGAGAGTTGGTGGAACCATCACCAAAATCAAAATACCATAGAGCAACATCTGGGTAGACGTGGAATAGTCTGGAAGTTTAACCCCCCCTCAGCTCCACACTTTGGTGGATTGTGGGAGGCGGGAGTTAAATCACTGAAATTTCATCTAACCCGCATTTTAAATGAACATCCATTAACATTTGAGGAAATGGCTACCATCGCCGCGAGAGTCGAGGCTGTACTGAATTCCCGACCGTTAATTCCCACGTCATCAGATCCAGAGAACTTTGACGTTCTAACACCAGGGCACTTTCTCATAGGGGAACCTTTGGTGTCGGAACCAGAGCCCGATTTTTCTGACCAAGTACCTCACCTTTTATCTCGGTGGAATTTCCTGAGAAAATGTGTATGGGATCTGTGGAAACGATGGAGGCTGGACTATATTGCGGGGTTACAAAACCGGATCAAATGGACGGTTAACAGTAAAAATGTGGTTCCTGGAACTATGGTCCTTTTAAAAGAACCTAATTCACCTCCCCTGTCTTGGCCCGTGGGCCGTATTCTGGAGTCCTATCCAGGTAAAGATGGTATTGTGCGAGTGGTGAAAATTAAAACTTCTGCTGGGGAATATGTCCGACCTGTTACCCGATTAGCACCCCTTTTTCCTCAAGATGAGCCGCAAAATCCTCCCATTACTTCTTAATCCCTAAGTAATGGGAAACACCGTGTTGGTCCCAGTATACGAATAGGCCATCAGTGTTTCCTGCTTGTCGTAAAAGGCGACTAAAGGAGCCACCCTTCCTTACAAATCCTTCTTTCCCCATGTCCTTTGACATCCATGTACCCCAACTTGTCCCATATGTAAATTTTGGATAAAATTTGGTGGGCGGTATGTTTACGCCTGTAATTCGTTTATTTTGTTTATTGGAAAAAAAAAAAAAATATCATTCATTGTTTAAGCCCGAATAAGGGGTCTTGCGCTGACAAGTAATTATCTAACAAAGTACCCTCGTAAAATTTATTATAAAAAAGTGTAAATTAGAGATAAATATTTTTTTTTTTTTTTGTATTTGTTTAGTTTATATAAAGAATAATAATTATTGATAATATTATAAATGTTCTAAGAATATCTTTGTGTTTCGAATGTGAGTGTATTGATTTTGTTTTAAGTGAAATATGTTGGAGAGTAAACAAAACAAATAACGGTACGGGACGCCTCCGAGGCCCCGTAAGACTACATCCTTGTAGAGGATTAAAAGGACGGAGCATCGGGATAAGTCGCTCGCAGTCAGTGTGGATCCAGTCCTGAGTGGCCAACACCCACCAGAGTGCCCCCCCTCATCTCACCGCCTTCTCGCCCTGTTGTTGACTTATTGCCGCCTTATCGACCTATGGTTTATGGGGAGCACCTCTGGTTGAAAATTGGACTTGGAACAAGTATGGATATGGGCATATCGATCATCGACTCACCGATTCCATCCACCTGGAACTTCACCGCTGATTGACTAATCCACTATCTAGCTACGACAGGTAACCTCGATGGACGTAACTTTCACGTACCGAGGGTTTATGTTGTTTGTTTACGTCGTTCATCAGTTTACACCAAATAACACCAAACTATTCATACGTATAGATAAACACGGACAGTGATGTATTTATTTCGTTCTCATTCTTCGATCAGCAAACTTGAAGTTAATAAAACTCTGGTTTACAAGTTTCACGTTTAGTAAAATTTAAGTATTTTTTCTGTCCAATAGTTTAAGTATTTTTTTTTGTTTGTATTAAATAGTTTGATTATTTTTTCTATCGATTAGTTTAATTGTTTTTTTCTATCAAGTAGTTTAATTTTTTTGTATCGAATAGTTTAATTATTTTTCTATCAAATAGTTTAGTAAAATTTAAGTATTTTTTTTTTTTTTTTTTTGAATCAAATGCTATTTGTTTCTTTTCAGCTAATAAATGTCAGTAAGCTAAATCTGTCTTTCCGAAGTACTTGCACCCCGCTCTGTAAAGGTGCCCTTATCGGGCTTATTGTAATTTCGTTCTTCTTTATTTTTTTTCCTTTCCTTTCCCTGCATTAATGTTTCCGTGGTTTGTTTAAACCCCCCGCAATTGATATCTCGTTACCTTTTTTCATGATCACAAAAGACCGGCATAATTGACACGGGGTTGGAGAATTACACCTTTCGATTTGTTTTCTTCTGGTGTCACTCTCCCCAACAGAAATTCTTATAAAATAAAATTTTGCATAGCAGGACAATCCCTGACCCACACTCACACAATCTCTTAAGATTGTACCTCCACTTTCTACTCCCTTTTGTTTACATATATTTCAAAAAATAAAATTTAGTTTATGGTTAATGTACACAGTTGGTAAAAATTAAAAAGTCTTACCCTGTGGATTCATAGTTGACCATGCATTTATATTTGAGTTGATTTATTTGTTCCCAATCCGGCTTAGGTTCACGAACAAAAGAAAAATGTTAATTTTGAAGAAAATAAAACAGTGTGCTAATAAGTCCCCCCAAAATTTATTTAATATATAACTTACACCGCCACATTCAAGGCTTGCAGCAAGGAAAATTGCTAAAACATGCGAATAAAATAGATAAGATAAAACTATAGAATCTCAATGAAATATAATATTGTATGATTAAACCATCACAAAAATTAAAATCCAATGCACATTAGTAATGCAGCTCAAGTTCACCGATCAGTGTAGAATATCACAAGAACAAATAAAAAAGGTTAAAGCATTAAGTAAAATAAAAGTAAATATGAAAGTCCTTATATAAACAACAGAAGAAAAACAGAGAAACTTATGAAAAAACAATTAAAATTAAAAAAAAAGACAAAAAACAAACATAAAAAAATATAAATAAAATTATATTATAAATATAAATGAGCATTAGTTAATTTTTATTATTAAAATATCAAATATTATTGTTATATGTTACAAAACAGAAAATTTTGTTTCAGATTTTTAGTACAGTAGCATGTCAACAAAAGACGTTGGAAATGGACTGTTCTGGTTTATAGTGCTTATTTTTATTTCTTGGTGGATAGCAACATTTTGCATTTGGCCTTACATAATTGTCAGTGTGCTGACTCCTTGCTTCCCAGGGCTGAAGACATTGTCTGATGTTCTCCTCGCCGGTATCATGCTTCCATACAAATGTTCTGATAACATGGTACACCGCAGGTCTTATGACTCCCTATGATAATAACTTAAAGGTATCTATCCATTAATCTATAATTATGTGAGCACCATTAAGAATTCAATGTAATAGCTAACCATTAATGGTCTTCATTGATTTGATATTAATTTTACATAAAATACTCCTTTCTATAGATGTTTAAAGGTTAAGATATAATAACATGAAGTATGTGTATGAAGATCAAACATTAAAAATATCAGACCCTTACCTATTCTCTCTGACTTTAAGCTAGTCATCCACCAATGGTGAGTTAATACTGGTAGATAGGTCTCACATAATGGTTCAATAGTGGAAAATGAAGAAACGTCTAGTAAAACCATGTCACAGGACTCCACCACACTTTTTAAAACACTTATATCAGGTTTTGTTGATCGTTTTCTTCACAAATTTGCCAAGCCAAAGAGGCTCTTCTCCCAGACAGGGGCATAAGTTTTTCATTTACCCGTCGGTCTATCTTTCTACCCATATTTTTTGTGATAACAGACTTAAGAATGATCAATTTTTTTTATAAAATATCATAACCTGTATATAATTTAGGCTGTATAATGCTACAGGAAATACAAAAATAAATTGTAAATAGATTCGCTTGAGAATCTATAATTGTCTATAAGTATCTGTAAATTTAAAAGGGCTATGAAAAAAAAAAAAAAAAAAATCCCTATATGTTCTCTGATAACAGACTTAAGAATGATCAAAGCAATCTGAAACTTTAAAGGTAGGTACACTCCACAACACTTTAGGTTATGTGATTGTTGGAATACAATAAAGTGAATTACATTAATTATTTATCATATTTTTTTTTTTTTTGCAGTTTTCATTGACTAGGGTGGTTTAACAAATAAGATATAATTTTTGTCAAAAATACAAAACACCTAGTTTTTTCATAATCATTTAATAGGTATGGTGGAGTCCTGTGACATGGCTTCACTAGACATTTCTTCATTTTCCACTATTGAACTATCTGGCAGTATTAACTCAACATTGGTGGATGACAAGCTTAAAAATACCCAAAGCTATTGAGAAATTTGTCAAGATAGAAACTTTTTTTGTCATAAATTACTCACATTACTAAAGAACACAACAGATTTTTATAAATGCTAAATTTTAATTTCTTCCAGGACTGGACTTTAAGAGTATCATGGGGAAAAACAAAGCAACATACATCTGCTGAGAGCTGTAACGTGAATTTCAAGATAAAAGGATAAGGTGAAAATGAAATAACTGTGGCTATTATTGAGTTAGAGTTTCAGATAAGTAAACATTTCAGAGTTAAAACCTTTGTTTGAATAAAATTTAACTCCCAGCATTTATTATTTCTTACTTGTACATACATGCTTAAAAAGTGTATAAAATACATATGTAACATTAGATTTGTCAGTATATTTTTAACTACATAATCACAGGATCAATAATTGTCTGTAATAATAATATGAATAGTAACTGTAAAAATAATACAATTGTTCTGAAATGTTAAAGGAGTCATTAAGAACAATATTTCTGTCACTTAAATACAACACTGGGAAGTAAATAATAATAAATAAATAAAATAAAAACAGAAATAAGCGAATCCTGTAACTACCATCCAACCCAATTCTCCCTAACGTTTAAGCTTTAGAAAGTCAACGATCAGAAACTATTTTAGATTTAATGCTCTGACTGTACCCAGTAGTTTAGTTAGGACACATTAACCTTCAAATAGTGCAAAACGTAATTCAAAGATATTCCAATAAGTTGCAGTAAGCCAAAAATGGAAATAACGGAATTACTTTTGTTTGTGCCACTTTCGATCTAATGATCTTAAGAATAAAAGCAGCCTTATAAAAATAATGAAAGTTTATCTATTTATCATTTACTTGTAATTAAAAAGTAAATATTGTCATATTAAGAAGGGTATCAAATTGAACATCTCAATGTCCGGATCAATAATATATATTACATGTTGGGGTTTTGGTTGACTAATTAATGATGCAAAAAATGATATTACAAATTAGCCTTCCCGATAGAAGGGAACAATTTGATTTTTAAATGAGAAATTTTTTATAAGGTCCCACTATTATTTATAATTATTAACAAAGGGCCTATAGAAAATTTACAGAAAAAAAAAAAAAAATTATGATAGAACTTCAACTTATTTATTTTTCCGTGCCTACCATGTGCTCCTCACATCTAGCTTATCAATTAAAACAATTGATAAAACTCCAAACAAATCTATTAAGTAGAACACCTGGAAATGCATTGTTATTTAGTCAAAGCTAGGGTAATGCAATAAATAAATTTATAAATACATGATTCTAATGTAACAAAACAATATTTAAATAATTTTACAATTTAACTGAAAATGGTAAAAATAATAAACACTTTAGACTTTTTAAAAATATTTCTTTGATAATTACTTTAAACCAATAAATAATCAAAAAAATAAATGCGGTTCTGTATAAAAACATGGAAAATAAAAATTGAAAAAAAATCACTTATTTTTAATATTTGTATATTTATTGAGAATAACTTAAAATTATTATGTGATATGATGTTGAATAGTAGTTTGTGACTGATTATGACGTTTATTTAATGATGACCAAATGTATCTGATACAAAATGGCTGTTATCTGTATAATGAGGAAAGCATAGTATAGAAAGATAATTTAATTTCATCTTCTACAAACCAAATAAATACGGAAGTTTTATTTCAAATCTATAAAATTCAACAATTTTAAAATGTAGACATTCAGACATACATACATTATATAACAATTTATGAATCACAAATAAATACATAACTAAAATAGACAGTAAAGTTCTTTACAAATTTTTTTTTTAAATGAGAAAAAATTAATACCAAAAAGCATTCATTTGTAGTTGAAATGGGAGAAAATAGCCATATAAAATATATGAAACACACTAACATAAATTGAATGATTACTTTTTACTTTAATGCGCAGTATGGCACATTAAATTACATAATATAATATTCATATTAAAATACCTTGCTTTTATATTTTAGTGAAGCTTTCTTAGTCACTTTTAAATAACAATCACTTTCGGACCATTTCTATGAACCTATATTAACTTTCTAAATACTTTCATCATAATCACCTCACCATAGCTACGTATTATAATACAATAAAATTAACATTACAAACTGATAAATAAATAAATACATCAGTTCAATATCTAAACAATACTATTATGAGTTAAATGTGACGCTAAAATATACACATACATGCCTTTTTAAAAAAAATCAAGTTCCCGCCACTTTTTCAAACAGTTACAGCTTAAGTACTTTGCCATTCCACCTAATCAGCTAAAGAAACTGATTATTTATTCGTTCATATTTTATGTAATATACAATACATTGCACATGTTCGTATAATGTCAAAAATGACTAGTCTGAAACATGAAATAAAATAACTAATCTGACTGCCTGCTTTAGCCAATAGAATCACCACTGTAAAATAAATTTGTTTAAAAAAAAAACACCTTTAACATACTGTTCACCACTTTAAGAATGATATAGCCACAGAGTAATAAAAATCTCAATGATATTAAACAAAAATAATATACTATAAAGCAAAACAATTACAGGATAATGGAATAATTATAAATGAACACTCTGGTAACATAAACCCAATGCTTCCGATTTTTACCTGCTACAAACTAATTGACATTCGAGGGGAGGAGATTACAAAGGTTAAATAGGATAATCCAACATTTTAATGCTGTAAAAGTAGGAAATAATAACAAATTATTCAAAAATATTATTTAAGCAATTTACAATTAAACAATAAAATGGCATACTGTTGAACTAATATCACAATCCCTTATCTCTGAGAATTATCAGTATAAATAAACATTCTTAACAATAAATAATTTACTTTTTCTAAATTAATACGGATTGTTGCACAGTTACTTTACAATCCGTTGGACCATCGTTATTTAAAATAGCATAACTTTCAATCTAGTTATGAACTTTCAAACAGCATACTTATTAAAGAAAGAATCTTTTGATTTTAAAAATTATTTCTAAAAGGATTGTACATGAAATTTCCTGAAAATAATATTGTGACTTTTATTTAATAATTTAAAAATTAAGTATTACTTCGAAAACAATAAAAATTAATAAGTGACATTTAAAACTGTGATTTTCTAACATTTGTGGTTGGAATCTGTAACAAATTTTCTGCTCTTATGAAAAATATATAAAGGTAAATATTAAATTAGCAAACATTGGCAACAAAATATAATTGCAATAAAAAAAAAAACCTAAGTACAATTTTATGTTAAAAACATTATTAGACTAATTCATCATTTTTTTTTTTTACACAATATTATTGAAATAGTGAGTTTACTGTGAGCTAACATATTCTTCTTCTTTTTTTTCCAATATTTTCACAATGAGTTCAGAAATGAGCGATGTTGCTTCATTAGCTCGAGGGATCACAAACCTACAAAAACAAAAACAAAAATGATAAACAACAACTAATTGTTATTAATACTGTTGTCAAAGGGAGAGGGACTAATTTCAAACAGATCCTCATTATCTTTCAACCTGTCATCCACATTATAAATGTTACGGGGAAGAAGTAAAAACAGGAAGTATGTAAAAGAAAATAAACACGAAAAAATTTGGTTTCCTTATACTTTTAAGCTTCCTAATGACATCAGCTATTTAGAATAGAATAGAACATTATAAAAAACAAAATAATAAGAAAAAAGTCTATAAAAAAAAATTATGATATAAAATAAAAGATTGTTTAACTGGATTTAGTAAATAGTATTAAGTCCATAGATGGATTTATGTATAGGAAACAAAAACAAAAAATAATCTGTACAATACAATTGGACATTAAATTAATACAAAACAAAAAAAAATTACGATTTAATGTTCTCATTTTTTCTCTATGGTTCAGGGATAGGCTAAAAAGGGTAACAAAAAAAAAGAAAAGAAATTCCTATCATTCAAGTCAACCGTGGTGAAAGTGTGAATTTTGGCTTTGAAAACATCTACTCCAGTGAAGAAGAAGTCCAGACAAGTGTCCACGTATCTATTATATTTTATAACACCAAGTATTTCAAATTACTGGCCCCTTATAAGGTGTAGGGGTAAGCTTTATTATTAGCACCTAATAATTGCATCAAGAAGGGCATATAAAAAATAATTTGCATCATTTGTTGAGGTTTAAATGGAATATTATTCAATGTGATTAAAAGAGTCCATAAAATTGATTTCGCAACTGTAGTGATGTGAAGTATCACACTTAGCTTGAATTTTATTTTTCTTAATTCATTTATCTACATGTTTTGCTTAAATGGCTTAATCATGCTTATGTTGACTCCATAAATTTAAAACTTTGAGAATAGCATAGAACAAATTTAATAAGAATCTATCAACATTATAAGTCCATATAATTGATAATAATATATAAACAAATGTTAACTACCTGTCCATGTCACTAATGATGATTGAATCTCCTTGTGAGGATCCGTATTTAAAAGTGATAACTTCAGGAGACCTCTTTTTAGAAGTGATTTTTGCAATAGCGGATAGAGGCTTCTTGACAACAAGCTCTCCTTTCCCACGGCTCCCTTTCCTCACTACGTAAACATGACTCTCACTCACGAACAGTTCGCTAAAAACGATGGAAACAATCATAAATAGATACAACAATGATGTAAGGTTATGGTTTAAAAAAATAAATTAAAACATGTCTCATATCACAGTGATTTCACATCTTGGTTTTGCAGGAGTAAAAATTGTTTAAGGTTGATGTCACATCGATCTATTTCCTCAATATTTGAATTAAGATATTATTGTGTGTATTTTTTTCCAGTCAATTATCACATTTATATACAACCGACAAAAATACTCTGCCTTGTCTGCCATTTCTGTTAGCACAATAATCATACTCTAGCATGTAGTAGTAGTATCATAGTACTTGTTCATATAGACTCATTTTGAAAACAATAATAACATTTAGGGTCACAGATTCTCTGCATTATTAATAAATAATATAATATAGTAATAAATAAATATTATGAAAAAACATAATACAATTTATATAAAAATGTTTTGTTTTGAAAAAAAGTTATATATATATATATTGTTGTGATATTTAATATTATAGACTTTGTATATCAAGAAATTGAAATATAAATACGTTATTCAAAGCATATATCAAGAAGGCGAAAATAAAAACAAAGGAGAGTAGAGGAAAAAACAAAGAATAGTATAGTTGTGGTTGTGATAATGAAAACACACAGAGCAATATACTCTCTAGTTTTGGGATTAGCCCGTAATACATATTATTAGCTTGAGATTGTGAGTAAGAAACACTTAAAAACTTTGTTGGTTAGTGGTTATTGACTTAAAGCAGAACGGAAGAGAAATAGCACGAAGAGAATAAGTATTAATTTTGTTTAAAGAATGAAGAGAATTAAAGAAGAAAAGGAATCGAATTTATAGACAAGTATTTATATATAATTAATATAAGTTTATTTTTTTTATTTTTAATTAAATTCATCTTTTTGCCAGAATTATTTTTGTTAATAGAACCTAATAATAAATAGTAAATAAAAAAAAATTTAAAGTTAAAGAATAAAAAATAGAATTATGACATATCTTTCAAAGAATAATATATATATATATATAAATTTTATTGTGTTTTTTCATAATATTATAGGCTTTAAATGCTAAAGCTTATAGAGTGGGGTCAGGAGTTATGTATTTTTCATAAAAGTTAATAGACATGGATGAAATAAAAAAAGTCTTTATTTTGGGACAATGCTTTCCAAAAAATGTAGAAAGTAATATGTCGGAACAAAAATGACAAAGTAAATTTCTCTGTTGCGGTTAGCCTATAAATAACCAACAATTGGTTGGTTGGGCCTATGTACAAAGAAGGTGAATCAAAATGTACTAACAGCACAATATAACAGTATAAATAAATGAATACAAGTAAAATTAGAGAATGAATAAAGTTAATTTAAAAAAAATAAGTGGTGTATAGGTAAGAATGTAGAATTATAAAATCGGAGGGAGATAAGGTACAGGTAATATTTGGTTTAAAGATAAGGAGTGAGAATGAGATATAAGTCCTTATATTGTATTTAAAACAGGTTTTTGTCATAACTCTTGATGATCTCATTCTATAAGTTTCCACATTTTAAGTTACTGAAGTACTAAAAAGAATCTACAATTTTTTTGATAAAATCACAGTCAGATAGCTCATAGTTAAAATTCTTTTAAAAGGGAGGAGTGAATAAGTATCTTAAAGTTAAAGATTGAAAAAGTAAGATTTCTTGACCAGATTAGCTACTTCTTCATTTATTCTCACGAGGCTATCTGATCCCCGACCAGGCAAATCCCCATAGAAAAAATCTTTAAGAAAGCCAGGAATTTAACTCGGGTATCCACAATCGGAAATCAGGGTGCTAACCACTAGGCTATGGGGATGTTCGTAACGTTTTTAAATGACGATTATGATTCATTATTTTAAAGATAAGAATAAATCCCTCATCGTATTTTCTTGTTGTTTTTTTCCTTACTTGGCTGAAGTTTTGATTTGTGCAGTGAAATGACACTCCCTGTCCATATAAAAGGATTTGAAGGCACAGCCACGTCATGAAGTAGTTACTACAAGCCTTACACCACATGAGTATCATTCTTGGGCCAAATAGAAAGTTATCATACACTCTTAGACATAAGACCAAGTTTTCATCATAAAGACATATTTTCCGAAATAATTTTAATCGCAAAAATCATTTTGCTATATAAATTGGACCAAATAGCCATACCTCTATTTCAAAAGTGCTACAAATCACATTATCAGGATCCAACCATTGAAAAATAATTTCTTTTCACATACCTATTCACACTGAATTTATTTGAAGCTATACTAATTTTTTAAACCTATCAAAAACCAGGACTGAAGTAGCAGCAAGTCTTAATTAGGTAAGTAATAACATAATTTTAAACAAGTCATTATTAACAAGTATTAAAACGGAGCTCAGTAGGAAGGTCGATTGGCCATGAACTAAAAATCAATTTAAAACAAAAATATTGCACTTAGTAATGTTTTCCTAAGAAAAACTGGAGGTGAAATGGATAGAAGTTTTACCAAAGCCTAAATCCTCCAGGTTTGAATCCTGAGTTCACTACTATTTTTGTCCTTTACCAATAATTATTATTCATTAGCATTAATCAGAAACACTTCCATTTACTGTCCGCTTAGTCAATTGGCAATACAGGTTGAATGGCTGATAATGGTGTAACGATTAAGAAAACTTCCCGAAAGTTGCTGAGGGCACATATTCTACAATTATTAAAAATATAGAAATGAGAATTGGTCCGTATTTGATATTCTTGCATTCCTGAGAAAAATAAATCATTTCACTTGTTACTTGAAATAAAGTAATTATCTCTCCGAGGGTAGTGTATAAATAATTGAAAATGGATCTAATGAGGCCAATTTTCATTTTAATAAGGATTTTTGATCATGGGTGGTGTTTTTGCAATGTTTATTATGCCAATGCAAGCCCCAAGACTGTCAAACTGGTTCAGGGTATCAACTGACAAATTTATACGAGTTAATCGGGAATTATTAGGCACAGTAAGTAGGCTTTTGTTTGTACAAATGGCAGGTGTGCATATTCAGGATTATTATTCATGGTCATATATATGGTCATATATTGACGTAGACATTCAAATAATTTCAAAGCAATCTCTCTCTTTCTCTCTCTCTATCTATATATATATATAGCTTGAGCAGATATTATCTTGATCCTTCATGTGCGAACCATCCAATATCCTTTTTTCAAATTTGTTTATTTATTAATCTTATGACCACAATTGCAAACGGAAAAAAAAAAAATGATAACATTTAGATTTGATTAGCTTATTGCCTCTAGACACAGATTTGATTTTTCACATTTCTAATAAGCACAGTAAATACATTTTTAATCACAATTTCTATAATTACCCTTATTGCTATAAGCTGGTTGAGTAACCAAGAGTTTAACTCACATAAAATGACAAAAATGATCATTTCACATCAATTATCATAGTTTTTGATTAAGATCTATTTTGTATTATTTATTAGCTTCTGTTAACAATCTCTTTAAACGACACTAATAATGGCTGAGCCTGAATTGGGAAAGGAACTGGGCATAGGGGGAGGGGGAGGGGTATTTTGTCAGTCTGTTCGTTAATAGTGGACATAAAATTGATACTACCAATCTGAAATTAAAAAAGTATATTTAAACTGTTAGATTAGTTTTTATTTAGAAACAACAGGAAGTAAGGAAAAATAATAGAATGAAAAAAAAGTCATGCTCATTTGGCTAAAATTTTTCGGGTCTCAGGTCCTGGTTTTAAAGATGGTAAGGTAACCCAAAAGTAATTTCAAAAACATTAGTTTTTGGAGCAAACAATGGGAAATGTATATTTAATAAGGCCTGTGCCAATATCAAAGCTGGTTTGTTTTTGTGAATATTTAAGCTACTTAATTTTTTTTTTTTTTAATGGATTTTCAGTGGCCAAGAGAGTTCAAGAATTTCAAAGAACCATTTGTTTTTAAAACACTAAGGTGTTTTTTCACAATTATGTAAACAGAAACTCTGTCCTCAGCCCTAGCCTGCACCTGGAACTTCTATTGAATTGTTTCCGCGATAAAGGGTTAAAAAATTCTCTTCAATATAATCAAAATATAACAGTTGAGGCAACTGATCCTTGAATCTGTAATAACTGTATGCATATACTAATGAGATGATGCCTTAAACTACTTTACCGATGCTACAACTGTTATTTCTCATTTAACTCCATCTAGTTTTCTTCACTTGAACTAGCAGAAATGTTTTACCAGTTTGATGCTGTCAATATGTCTTGATAATTCTTAGTGTTGTAATGATAGATAAATTATTTTATCATAGTCAAAAAGTGTTTCTATCCAAATCTTTGAAATTGATCAGCTAAGGAAAAAACAGCAGACTTAAAGATTATCAGAACTAATGAAATGTACAATCTTTAATAACTCACGTGCCATTGAAAATTTTTTGTTGATATTGTTCATTATTTTAATGTTGAATTGACAATAATTCTAGCTATATGGTTCAATCAGTGCTTGGAATCCAAAATTTAAATCTTCTTTCAGTTCAAATATTCATATCTGATTTCTTATAAAATTACTGATCAGCAAAGTGAAGAAATATGAAATAGTATATACTTATAATTCTATTTGATCTTGTATGATAATAATTCTCTGGGAATTACTAGAATTTCTGAAAAGTACCCATAAATGGTCTTCATCCATAACATTCTTGCAGTCAATAATGGTGTTACTAAGTTAATAAATTGGTGAGGTATCACTTGATGTTTTTTCCTGGCTTAGAATCAATACATAGAGATGGCATTACTTTTTTATTTTCATTTACTTTTATTAGCTTGATGTTAAAAATAAATAGTAGAATGAAATATGAAGGTGAAGAATGAAAAATAAAACAAAATCTCATATTATTTACAATACAAAATCACTTAGCCAAAAGTAAATTTCATATTTACTGTAATAACAACAGCAGGAGTAAATATTGCAAAACCGTGGACGTAAATGTTTCTTGAAGAGGCAGTGAATCTTCAGCTCGATGTGGTGAGTTATGTTTTTCTTCGATTTGGTAGGATGGTTTTGAACAACTGTCGCCTGAACACATGAATCCATTCGTTTAGAAATTGATTTAGGAAATGGATGAAAAGTACATGAAGACTCCAAATAAATCTAGCTAAGTAAAATTTACACAAAAATAAAATTGTTAATCATTCCTCTGAACTTAAATAAATAGTCTCGATGATGTTTAGTATGAAAGTGATTTCAGACGTTTCATAGAATGTTTGATCGAATTATATATTGGAGAAAGTATTGGGATTTTGTATCAAAGCTACAAATTTTATAAAGAATAATTGTTATTATATTTTCTCATGTAATTTTTATTTCATTTTGTTTGCAGAATTCAATGGTTTAAATTTTGCTGAAAACCTTAGGTGGAAGGCAGTATACCTGAAAAACCTCTTAGACACAATTACTCACAAAGACTCTAATGAGACAATAGAGAGTATGGAGTCGATCAAGTTGCTGATGAAAGAGAAAGTGATAACTCCAATAAACTCGATAGGGAAGAAATGTTAAGACAAATAAGAAAATATTAGAGGAATAAAAAAAGTCATATCATAGCTCTGGATAAATAATAGCTTTTTATTACTAACCTACCAAATAATCATTGGGACATCGTGATACTTACCCACGGAACAATGGAGGCAACCACAGTGATCTCTCATTGGCAACCCAGAATCACATGGAACCATTCAGAAGGACTCAAGCATATTTATGAAAAGACTGGTAATCATGTTTAAACCCAAAGAAAGGAAAATATTCTGAATATTTTGAAATATCAGTACTTGTGTCATCTTCCATGAATAAGAATCTAAAAAGGAAAAATCCTATAATTACCTTTCATACGTCTGTCCATTCATCTTTACTTCACGGCACTCGAAAGAAGCAATCAGATCTGGTCTGGCCTTCCAAGTAGACAGAGAAACAGTTTCAAATTGAGAATCATCTTCTTCTTCGTCCCCACCGATATAAGGGTCTGGAACTAAATATATTTAAATAAAATACATAAATGACATATGGTCAAAATAAGCCTTTGCCAAACCAAAATAAAGAAGACATTAAAAAAATTGCAGAACTTTGACTTGATTCAATGGCATGAAAAATATTATAAACTACAGGACAAACAATTTAATAATATTTATTAATATTTCAAGCATTATTGGATCCCTTCTTCGTTTATTTATTAAGTGAATGTTTTGCCAAATTTATGTATCATTATAACAAAGAAGTAAAACAAAAAAAATATAGTGACTGATAGAAAAAACATCATTTCTCCATAGTAAAAATTTTGTAATAAAATATTCTGTATTCTGGTAGAAATTTTTTTGAGCAGCCATTATAATTTTTTTTTATTTTTGACAATGACTAAATGTTGCCTTAATAAATATATCCAGGAGAGAACCTAAGGTTTAAGTTTAATATATATTTAGAAAATACCAATTATCTTATTTGTATCTATGAGGAGTAAATTCAAAATTAAACAAAATGTTTTCCTATAGGGTTTAGTAGGGTACCACAAATTACTTAAGTCTCAACGAACTGATTAATAATATGTAATATTTGATGGAAGTTTAACTTATGATTATTATAAATAATGTGTTTTAAGTATTTGTTAACATATTACATAACTTTTTTGATGGAAGTTTCATTTGATGACTCAACAAGCTAAAAATAATATTGATCTCATTAAAAACAATTAATTACCATTGATTAATCAATCGCTTGAGAATTTCAATACTTTAAAATGTACTTTCTCATTTTCTATCTCATCTTTAAACGTTACAATTTTTGGTTGCCTGATAAGAAACGAGACTAGATAAGGGAGGAGGTAGCCCATATTCACCCGTATCTCTGCAAATATTCTCCACAGTCACAGTTAATTACTTTCATACAACAATGAATAACAATAAGTAGATAAGCTATCAAATAAGTTACCTGTAGGACTATCGTCGATAGTGAATACAGTAGCACCACCTCGGTATCTTTTCCCACGCCTGTCATTTGGACTGACATGCCTTTCGCTTACATTTCCACCAGTGGGATTGACTATGTACTCGAGAAGTTTGTCTTTTACCTCAGCAGATTTTGATTTAACAACTGCCCTATAAGAAATATATTACAATATTATATTAATACAAGAACCATTAAGATATTTTTAATTTAAACACTATTTGGTAAAACAAAATGAAACCAATGAAAATAAAAAATGTATTATCAGAAACTAGTAGTATATTTAATGGGTAATAGAATTCATTAATTGCTTGATTCATAAGTTATTTAATTTATGTCAAATGTTCATTAAAACATTAAGTATGTAATATAAAGTTTTAATATTTTAAACAGTAATTTTGATAAAATCATTGGATGAAAAGAGCACATTTCATCCACTGATTTGATTAAAATTGCATTCTTAATTTGGTTTTAAATTTCTTGTCTATAATTTTATTTCGTCTGATTCATGCCAACATTTTATTATAATCATTATTTAATTTAATGTTGGGTATTCTCCCTTGGGTGTTTCTAATAGTTTAGTTTCCATGGTTACTCTGACTACAATTTAACTATTTTTTTCTTAATGTGCCAGAACAAGGTTTGCCCAAAAGAATGCAGTTATGAATTAGAGTGTTTCAATGTGTATAATTCTATTGAGTTTTTAAACTGTTTCTATCAAAGCAACAGAATCAAAACACCAAGCATAATAGTAGTCAGGGTTCTAGCTCCATGGTTCAGTGATCAATAATTATTGTGGTTACAAAGTAGTATTGAAGACAATAAATAATAGTCTTTCCAACAGGTATTGTTTTGATTTTTACTTCTGACCATTTAAAAGTTGAGCTAAAATGAGACTTGGGAATAAAATAATAAAAAAAAACTACCTACTACTTAACATAACTTTGATGAAAAAAGAAATATTTAAGATTTCAAAGCTTAAAATCTTGGGTGGGTAGTTACCTTCCAATTGAAAAGTTGAATATGAAGCTACATACAAATTGTTATAAATAATTACATCATTGTTTTCATGGGCTGTCTTCCTTCTTTTCTTTGATTTTATTAATGGCTTTTTAATTTCTTTTAGATCGCTGATGGCGTCGAAATATTAACATAGACTATGACTTTACAATCTATAGATTCAATCAATCCAATTCTTGATTCTTCAAACAAATTCAGAATAAATAACATACATATTTTATGTAAACACAGACACTCTGGCTTTTCAACGAGCATTACTCCTGAACTCAAAAGTAATAATTTTACATTTTTGTCCGTTACCTTCCTCATGAGTAGTGTCCTTACAACCAAACATGTTAGTGCCCAATCCCCCCCTGCACATCATGGAAAATTTTGCCAATTCTTCCTTCCTAGCTCAAAATCTGGCATTCGCTCCTTTTCTGTTTCCCTCCACAACAATCCCTTCTCTGCCATGATGAACGGATCGGTTATGGTTTCTGTATTTGTGTCCATGATAGCCTCAAATCCTGAATACTCCTATTTTCTCTCCTTCCTCCTCGGCTCTTACCAGCATTCAATATTAATATTATGCTGTTGGTTCATTATAGTCACCACATATATGCATAAACCTTTTATTATTTATAAGCTAATCACATTAGTGTACTTTATGTTATATATTTTAATTGTTTTTTGTCAGCTAAACATATTTGTTTATGTTAAGGGACAATATCCCAGAATAAAATATTTCTTTCATTTCAAGTACATAGCCATCACTCATTTAAAAACACACTTCCTTTTATGTCAGCCCACTACTGCCTCCTAAAACTGTCCAGTATACAACACTCCCTCACTCGATATAACATTAGACACTAGTAAAATTATATATTACTTATTTTTTATGAGCCCAAAATATGAATGCAGTGTATTTATTATCAAAACATATTTCAGACATGTACATTGGAACTATTTAAGCATCTTCTGGACTAAAATTTAACAGGAAGACACAATAACAATATATTTAATTAAAATTTAAAAAGTGTCCTTACCCTATTTTGCCAAATATGTCCTTTGAAGGTGAAGTATTACTACCATTCGTACCAACACCTTGATTCTTAGCTTGAGTTCCAAGTTCGATGCATACGCGGCATGATTCCTGGTTATGGTCAGCCATTGTTTCCTCGATATTATCTCCGAAATAATTATGGAGAGCTGTATGAGAAAATGATATAATATGAGATCAATAAATCCTAATTAAATGTTACAAAATAATTATAAATCATATACCAGGAAACAGTTGAAAGTACTCAACAAACAATTTCCTGACATTTTTTATATAGTAAAATTATTTAGAGAGAAAACAAAGAAAGAGAAAATATTCGGCATCTGTTTTAAATTAGTTAAAACATATCACTAATGATAAATTTTAGTCAGTAAAATAATGGTATTATTTATAATTAACAGCCAAAGAAAAAATATACTGGCATGATCGGGACTTTAGTCCAAAAGTAAAGTCTTTGCGACAGTGTGACCAAAGAAAACTCATATAGGAACATTGTTACTCGAAACAGGGAGCTCAGTTTTTAAAAATCCTCAACTAGAAATTTCGGAGGAGCCGGGTTCGAGTCCTGATCCTTATTATTATCTGACTATCTGTCTGTATTCTGTGTACCTGAATTATCTGACTATACCACGAATGTTTACTCGATTGTTAACATTGAAAAAGGTACAGTAATACTTTAGTTAGTTACATTAAATAAGACTAACCATGATATCCACCAGATAGAATGGAAACGTAGGGGCGATAATCCCTGAGGAAGCCTGCTACCACCATGTGGGTATACTGGTCTTCATGAAGGGCTCCGCAGCCTATGAAGCAAAGGTGCTCACCTCCTGCTGAAGAACCAGCATCCAGAGCTTGCTGCTGTGCAGAAAGGAGTCCCTGAACAGCCATTCTGTACACATTACTTCCTTGAAGCATCTGAAACCATTAAAACATGTATATATTATGGTAGTATACCAATATGAACAATTTTATTTAACTAAATTGTAATGTTGGACAGTACATTATTCCCTCCAGGTTTAATTTCCTTATAAATATTGGAAGGGGCTATATAATAAGCTGGGATTGGAGTTTTCTTTTGAAACAGATAGATCCACTGGCCCATCAATAACACCATACACATATGAGAGACTTTTAGTACAAGAAATTGTTTTTGGACAATAACAATAACAAATAAAATGGATGTCAGAGAAGTATTTATTTGTTTAAAGTTCAATGAAAGTGCAAATAAGATAATTATAAGTTAGGCATCTTAAACACTTTGCCCTTACAGTTTTACATAAAATTTTAAGAACCTACCAATGTAGGATCAAGGTGAAAGGCAGTGTGCATGTGACCTGCATTATACTGGTCAGCTGGACGGCAGTCAACTAAGAAAAATCTGAAAAAAAAAAAAAAAATTAATTTATTCAACCCTTTATTTGTGTAGAATCATCTTTATATCTGCTAATTTTTTTTAGGCTTGATTTATTACTCCTTTAGCCAAATAGCTATTCATTTTGGCATGTGACTACTACGGGTTGGATTTGCAGCTCCCCTAAGGATTTGTTTTCATGATGAAGAGGATGGGGGTCCTCTTACCTTTGTAAGGGAAATTGGTTGGCTTCTAGATTAAAGAAGTAGTGATTTCAGTGGACTGACAATTTGAACTTCAGAGATGGGAGACATGGGAGTGCCGTGGAGTCATAAAGACAAATCTAAGGAAGAAATTTATGATTTGCTTCAACTTATCTCCGAGTCTCACTGAGAGAACCCCATACACCATACAGCCTTAGCCCAAGGGAAAATGAGAGAGGATACAAGGAGCTGACATGTAGGGTGGAGGAGCTGATGGCGAATGAGGAAGGATACAACTACTACAAGAAACTAGCTAAAAATATTAATATAATTAAGTTAATTGAGAAAATAATCAATAAACAATTGGTTGATTATAATTTTCAAAATATCTGCGTCATAATATAGATACTTTAAAAATTACCTTAATGATTCTTCCCCCAGAGCTGGAGGCAAGTGGAGGTTTTCAACTAATTCATTAACTGAAACAGGGAGACAAAGTGCCTGGCTTATCTTTTCAGCTCCTTCCACAGCTTCCTCATCGTCAAATATACTCCTTTCTAGATCCTGAAATGATGATACAGTTATGCTTATGTTTCTGTTATGAGCGGTATGTTAATTAATAATAAACACTTCAGGCAATGGGCTACATTGATTACATTAATGTAAATTATTTTACAAAAAAAAATGTCATTATTGATGAGGCTAATTTGAAACAGGTAGCAGGCAATAGTCCTACATCTGTCTGTATGTTTTACAATAGCGCGCAGCCATAAAATTGATTCCATCATTTTGAAAATTTAAATCAATTTTGAAAAAAACGCTGATCTTACGGTAATCAAGGGAGCATTGTATTTTTTTTAAAATTGAGTAAAATCATTGTAATAGAATAAACAAACACAGTGAGCAAATTAAAACCCTTGTTCACTTAATACAACTTCATGACATAATGCTAACATGTATTAATTATTCCCCCACTTTCAAGAAGATAAAAATCATTGGCTGTTTTTATTAAAAAAAAATTACAAACTAAAAATCCTAAAACTAAAGTACAAATCATACCTGCCTGAATGAACCAGGGGTTCTACTGGCGTACTCCTGAGCCAAAGAGAAAAGATCTTCTACGTCAGATTCTTGAAGACCACAAGGAATCGATGAAACTGCCTCGGATACAGACTCTTTTGAAGAATCTTTCAATGACAGGATATGATCTCTATAAAGAAAAATTGTAACAGATAAATTAAAATGAGACTAACTATTATAGTATTATTTATTACACTGAATAGTTAAGTAAACTATTATAATTTAAAATGAGGTTGCATAAATTGCCCTTTCCACAAAAATATATTTGTAAGAAAATAGTGAGGAATGGATAAATTTTTTTAAATAACTAACAAAAATAAGATTAAATATTAGAACAAGCAATATTTTGCAACATATTTTCGGAAGAATTGAGATGATTTGATCAATATCTCAGAATGAGCAAGTTTCGGTCCATGCTTAGCACTTATACTCAAACAACAAATTGTAGTTTATAACTCAATAACTAAATCAAGTGAAAACTAGTGAGGTACTTCCAGGCTCATAGTTAAAGTTTTGGGCAAGAAAAATAAAATTTCCAACCACCTACTTACCCAGCTCACATCCTGACTGACTGACTGTATACTGTATATTTCTCTCCCCCCCCCCCCACGTGTTAACTGAACACCCCAATATCGCTTGTTAACTCTGAGAACAAGGCAATTCTGTATCTCTTCACGGTCGTTCATCTTTCTACTTAATGTGATGATTTTTTTTTAGTAATTAATTACTTTGCAATTTATGGATTCTTCTTCCATTGAGATAATTAGGGATAACCATGTCATGAGATTTAATTGCCTCAAACATACTTCTTTCAGCTTAATTTGAATCAATCAATCAATTTTCCATTAGAAAAAAAAAAGCAATGGCTTTTCCCTTTAAATGGTACAGTATAAAAATGATTTATTTTATTTTAACATAAATTATTATTATTTTAGACACGAGACATAGATAGATACACATTAGGAAGCACAATTATATTGTATTTTATGTAATTTATAATATCCATAATATTTATCAGTTATATAGATGATATATAAATATACACATCATAGAGACAGGATTGGGAACTCGATTAGTTATAATTAGTGGTGTACTCCATGATAAATTGAAAAATTAGTAACAAAAACATCATTGATAAAGTTATTTCCACAAATTTAACTTTTTTCTAAAGTAATTATCATTAAGTGTAAATAAAAATTAATGTTATTATTAATTACTGATAAGTTTCTTTACTAATGATTTTTGTTAGACAAACCCAGCAAGGTCAAGTATGATGAGCCCTCAAAATTCCAAAGAGCTAATTGTCAGGCTCTATGAAACAATAAGAGCCAATTTTCATAATTTTGAAACTAATGAGACCTAATTATTCTAATGAAAGAACTAGCTAGCATTACAGCATGGTAAACTACACAATTATTCTCTCAGAAATACATCTAAAAATAAGTGAGTTAGCAGAAAAACAGAAGCAGATAGATAGAAGTAATTTAATTTTTTTTAAACATACAAAACAAATTTACATTTTTTTATCTGTCACAAAACAGACAGCTGCTAAAAAGAATTGTGCGCTATGATCCGTTTTTTTCATCTGGAAGTGTTACAGGCAATTAATGTATTAATTACTATATGCCTAGTGTTGTTGACAATAAAGATATGAAGAGAAAATATCTTTATGGGATATCAGCGTAGGTTGGTGATACAGACATGCATAGCATGTCGAAATATTGCCCATTAATAAATTTGACGCAAATCTAACATCACTTTCAAAAACCTAAGCCGATATTTCAATAAATTTATCAACTCAGTTGCAAGGCTAAAAATGAGCCCTGTACTTCTAGAAAATAATTTTACCAAAAACTATAGGATTTGTTCTATTCGTGGTCATTTCAGAGGAAGTAAAGAATAAACAGATTCAGGAATAAATATACATGAGCTATCTATATAACATCAATTAATTCTTCCAAAGACATAATTTCTATCTGGAAGAAATTTAAAGGTAAAAATAGAACCAATAAGATATGAAGCATTCTTAAAATATGTATTAAAATAAGCCTTGGGTATATTTTATTGTTATAATAATAAGTGCTAACTCAATTATCTGTTTATATTTATTGTTGTTTTTCTGAATTCAGGGACAATCAGAACTTCAGATTTTATGAAAATTCAATTATAAAACATTCTGTCTTATAGTAAAACCTTTAATTGTCAATATAAATCACATGTATTTGGTAACTCTTTATTAAAAAATAAATAAGGCTTTCTTTTCAAATATATATTTTAATAATCCTTAATAAAAATAAAAATACTTACTTTGCATTTATAATCATGACAAGAGCAAGGAACAGCATAAAAAAGGGATCTGCTTGCTGGAAATACAGATCCCACATCTTCGTAATGACAGGTAATGAACAGGGTGCAGCAAACAGGGTCTGAAACTGATCCGAAAGATTAAATAAAACTAAAAAAGTAATATGAAATAAATATTGATTTAATTGTAAACTTGACTGACCCATGATGATGCATAGCCTTCAGGACTTATTTTCTTGGTATCGAGAAACGAACAGAGGTTAGGGTCGTGGTATAGGAGGAGAAGCCTAAACAGCGCCCACAACTCTCCATAACTTCTAGGCACATAACGAGATCGTAGCCCCTCAAAAAGGGAGTATGTTTCTTCGGTATGAAGTCCTAATGCCAGGAGTGGTGCGAGGAGGTCTAACCAACGGTTACCTAAATTTTTAAATCCCACAAATTAATTTATACTTCATTAGGCCAGTATTCCTGATTGCATGAAAAATAAACTGCTAACCTTGACTGTAAGAAATTCCAGTGTTACGGCAATAGGTCGAAACAAGGCATTCTACATCAGAAACAACACATAGTTTTTCTTCTTCAGCATTACCCAGTTTATCTAAAACAAACAATTAGAAAGTTTTTATTTGAATGTTAAATTATAGCTGATCATATATTCGACCAGCAGGATTGTGCGGCTCAAATCATATCATACAATTTTAAATGAAAAATTAAAATAATGAGGAATGTGAAGATAAAGTGTACAATCCAGAAAAAATAATTAAAAGTATAATTTTTTGAAAAATATATTTGACATTGATTTATTCTTAAAGACAAAAAATAATGGCATTATTGATATTACACTTAGCTTGCATTTTTTTTTTTTTTTCATCCTTGAAAGAGCAAAATGTTTACAAATATAGTACAGAGATTCACTGTGCTATAATAATCAAAATATTCCAAACAAAATAGTAACCATTATTTTGAATTGGTGTTATCGACGATAATGTGTCATGTAAAAACAAATAAACAAAATTTTGAAAGTCAACTATAACCAATAATTTTAAATGTAAAATTTAATCTGATATATCCAGGAATACTAGCTCAAAAATAAAAGTTTTAATTTAATACTAACTTATTTAGTGTTAAAAATCACTGTTAAAAATAAAAATTCAACAAATCATCTGATAATAGAAAAAAAAGGCATTGGGTTGATAATTGAAAATTTTGAATCCACATTAATTTTATTATTAAGAAACTATAATCAGAAATCAGCTATTATGTGCAATCCTAAGAAAGGTGTGTTGACTCGAATTTGATATAATCTAGGGAAGCAGATTAGTAATTAATCGATGAAGCATTTTAATTTTGAGAGCAATAAATTATCAGCATTAGTACAGTTGGCCCTAATTTACAAAAAATTGATGTTGCAGATTTGTTAAATTAGGAAATATGTCACTTTTAATACTCATAGAATGAGTTTGACACCCCATAGAACACATTAGACAAATTTAATATCTTGACACACTTTTGGCCTAATACGGTCGACATTTAGTGAAGAAGAAATTTATCTTAAAAACTTAATCACTAATTAAAGTATTGTTGAACTACAAGGACTCCGGTAGAACTGTCACAGGAAGCCATAAATTGCACTGATACTCAAGTATATCTGTGTGGAAAGCGTCCCTTTCGTTGCGCAGTGCCCACTGCATTCAAAGTGCAACAATGAGTCAAATCCGTTAGCTAAAATAAAAGTATAGACAATAGTCTAAAGTGTTAATAACCTATCACAACTACCAATATGTAGCCTTACCGACAAAATTTTGACAATCTTCTCTAATGATTTTCTGTTCAGGCAAATCAAATATTTCATCTAAATAGGGAAATTTATGGTGGTTTGATATCAAACACGATTTCCATATTTCTGGTCGAAGAGCATCTGGGATGAATGGATCTTCGTTGGCACTGTCTATATCAACACTGCCATCCTCTTTCAGAGCTGATTCGAGCTCTGCAATCCTAGAAACATAAAATAATAGGGTTGGCAGCAGTCAACTTTAACTAAATCAATAGAAAGTAAAAAGTTATTTAAAATTGAACATGATAACACTTGAAACTAACCAGGATTTATCATCGCAATTGTCTGCCATTTTCCATTTTAAACTCTTAAGAGCTAAGATCCTGTAATTTAGATAAGGTAAGAAAACAGGACATGTTCTCAACAAACATCTGACGTTGGAGCTTTATTGTGCCTACTTCTCATCTGATTTGATTATCAGCAGCAGTTCATAATTCCTCCAACAGGAGCGCTGGGTCCTCTTATCAGCAGTTATGGAATTTAAAATTACAATAACATCACCTACCATTACAATTACTAGCTATTAAACAAGTTTTTTAAATTTAAATAAATAAATTACAATAGTAATTCTGTGGATCCAAGATTTATCAGAATTTTGGTATTATATCAAAGATATTTTTTTCTAATTTTTACTGACAACAATTTTGTCATAACAATTATGTATTTTACTGCGAGTTAAAGATTTTGTTGGAAAATCGGCCTCGGTTGATGAAAATGGTGTTATGTTTTCATAAAGTTAATTCATACTTCATGGACCAAGTGTAGACATTCTATGTATGTTTGCATCGGATCCTGATAAGAATAAAAGAGTGTGGGTCTTAAACGTGGTTGGTAATAATAGTATACCATTGTAACGAATTCGTACCAATCGTGTTTAACACCTACACTTTGTGGATAACGACATATTGGAAGCCAACTCCCTCTTCCCTCACAAGAATGTCTATCAGGCACCTGTGGCGGACGGTCCCCGATTTTCCACCCTTTCATCAAAACGAAGAGTGGTTATTAAGAATTACTGAACATCAATAGACTGGACTAGGTGATGGGGCTCACCTTCGGTTTACGAATTGGGAAAATAAAAACTTACATACTAAAACTTAAAACTAAAGCGTTCCTGCCTCGACTGCGTTCTTCCCTCAATAGGGGAACGGAGCGGGGGTTATCCTGCTAAATACTGGGTTTGTCATGTATTGCAACGAATCGGAGAATTTGATATGTCTACGGTGAATGAATTCATCCACCGTAGGCAGCTCAAAAACCTTGTGAAGCTCACTGTTTCTCCGCTGCTCGAATGGTATGTCGAATAGTATATCTGACCACTTTCATTAGTATGCCGTTTTGAAATTGTTGGAGTCGTCGACAGGTGACGAAACAGGGGTGCACCATACAGCAGAGCAGGGCTGAGTACACTCTTATATATCAGGAGCTTGAGGCGCAGTGATAGATTGGGGGAGGTCAATAAATGCGTAAGCCGATAAGACTTTGTGCGTGTCTGCTTCAAATTTCTCGCAAAATGGTTACTGGGTGTCGTTCCATTTTAATGCCCAGATATACTAGGTTGTTTTCTGCAGAATTTTGCTGCGTTCCTACAGTGTAAGTAGTAGGTAGTCGATTTTTCCCCTTTTGAATGAGAAAATTACGCAGTCAGTCTTACCCGCGTTTACAGAGATATTGAGTCTCCACAATCACTCACTGATCTGGTTACAGGCTGCTTCAGCCTGTCTAAGAGCTAACTTGGCGCTCATGCTGCTGCTGTACACCACGATGTCATCAGCGAAAGCAGCAATTGTTGTGTTTTTGTACCGGACTCCTACTATTTCAGACGTATACACGTTGAAAAGTACTGGGGATAACACGGCTCCTTGGAGTACTCCACAGGTCAGTGGTACAGCTTTGGTGAAGCTATCACTAACCCGCACTCGCATTGATCTGTTTTTTAGAAAGCTAGCCAAAATTGAATAGAGTTGCTCCGGGCATTCCCGCTCGGAGAGCATTTGACACAGCGTCTCCTGTGGAACTAAGCAGTGAAAACGGTTATTATTTATAGCACCATGATGCTATTTATTGAGTGATAGAAAAACTACGTACGAGTTATTAAATAAATTTACATGGATTGCTACCTGTTGAATATGGTAGAAACTAAAATGTGAAAAAGGCTGTGACACTACCTATTGAGTAGCGGAAGAACTACATACCAGTTTTCACTACTGACTGCAAATAGTTAACTCCTGAGGAATTCTGCAGCCTTGATACTGAAGAAAATTTTCTGGCAAGAAATACCGGCCCTTCCAGGATCAGTTTGTTCAGCTATCTATCTCACTCAACAAACAGAATGTACTACCGCAGTTATTGCAGAATACAATTTTCTTGATTTAGTTTTAACCAACAGGTAGCACTGCATGACAATTTATTTAATAAAATACCATCCCCTCTCTTCAAATATTTCTGTTGGGAGGGCAAGGGTGGGTGATCCCATTCCCTCAAACTTGTAGAGTTCCTCAAGGAGCGATTTTGTCTGCAGTGCTTTTTACCATGTGTACATCTGACATTATTGGGACAAACTATAAGAAAGTTGCGGTAATCGCTTTGGCCGATGACATTGCTGTTTACAGCAGCAGCATGAGTGCACAAAGAGCTCTTATACAGTATGATTCAGTTTGTAACGTTATCAGTGACAGACTGGGTAAGTTAAATATCAGTGTGAACTCCAGGAAGACCGACTGCGTGATCTTCTCTCTCTAAAAGGGGAAAAAAGCCTTCCCAAAATCTTATACTATAGGAGGTCAACAGAACTCACTGGCTTTCTCAATGTTGTATCTGGGAATAACAATGGATAAGCATCTCAATTTCTCTACCCATATTAGTTACAAAATAAAAAAAAGTATGACACAGGTCTTACCAGCTTTCACACTTGCCAACTTCACCCAACTTATCGCTGTGTATCAAAATGATAATGTATAAATGTGCCCTCCGATCAGCTCTGCAGTACTGTGCCCGGATCTTAGTAGCTTTATATGTTAAGTCTTGGATTATTTAAGTGAGTTTGAACTTATGAGTTATCTCCTTAAATTAGAAATGATGCTATATGTGTGTGTGTAAGACTCCAATTAATACGATCTAATCCTTCTTTATGAAATTTCAGAAGTATTAACAGTTTAACTGCTTATAATAATAAGTAAGTAAACTTAGATAAGTATGGTGGTGATTGTCTATAAAGTTTTACTATTTTCACATCAGCCTTATACATAAGAATAAGTTATTTTTATGTAAATAAATCATTGAAATGTCCAGATTATGTTAATAAATAAAGATTGAATCAGTGTGTCATTGTATAACTAGTTAACTTCCATATCTGTTCATCATGCTATTAAAGTATGATCACACATTATACACTATCATTATTTATTCTAAAATATTTCTTCTAGCTTTTTGAAAAATTTGAGAGATGACTCCACTTTAGTGTGATGCTTTTATTGACTATAATTACCAAAGGCAATATAATGTTATTGAAATTGTGTTTCCAAATTTAACATAACCCATGTTTCACTGCAATGCATGATATTTTGCATGTTAGTTCAAATGTATGCTCCGATGGTTGTGCAAAAAGAAGCAGCTCTATTGTAAATAATAAAGTGTCATAATGAACTTTTTACTTTGCGATGCAGAAAATGATTTTGTGGACAATAAAAAAATAAATATTTTTCTTGAGTAGGGTATCAAATCAAAGATCTGAACATCCTGATGAATATTTAGCAATAACATTTCGGAGTTTTGTGGAGTGAAATTAAAAACAAATTGTCGTTTACAGTTAATTTGTCCGTTAGTCTGTCCTGGCCAGTTTTCCAAGCCACCCTTGGAGCGTTTATCATAGAAAAATGTATCATAACCCATGAAAGCCAGTAAAATCATGATATGAGTGTTAGGTACAATGTTCTTCACACAAATATTTATGTACGATTCTCATATGTGTAAGGACCTGTAAATCTTTATAGACGTTGTTTGGAGACATTCTGTTAACAATGGGTTAAACAAATACCACAAAAATTATAAGAAACCTAGATTCGGATAAAAATTCACATCAAACCAAAACAACATCTTTTGGACCTTGGGAGGAAGATAGAAAGGTTGCGTTGAGCAACAATTTAGAAACGATATATTAATACCAGAAGAAATCACAAGGAAGTTTATAGAAACAGAAAAGAAAATATTTGCATGTATTTTATTGATAATGTGTTAAACAGGTGCTACAGAAATAATATAAATCCAAGATTTAGAAAAAGATTTAAACCAACCAAAAACTTTAGAGAGATTTATTTCAGAGACGAGCCGATGAAGAGATGAAATGTAATCGGTTGGGAACAGAGGCAGCACAGGGTAGCTCAAATTATAATTATGCAGATATAAGTGATGAGAATGAAGAAGACTAAAGGATATGAAAACAAAAGAGTAGACTTCCACATGAACCGATTAAATAAACAAGAAAGTTTTATTAATGTAAGTGAACACTAACAAGATGATTCAGGTATTCAAGAACTGTTCACAAAAAACAAAATCAATTTAACATTAATAGACAATAAACATAAAGATTTGATAAAGAGGGTAATACAAGTATGAAGAACTATAAACAATAAATGTTACACCAGTCAAGCCATGTATGGAATCAAACCTTTGTGTTTATACATAGGAGATACTCCTGAACATAATAATGAAACATACCAACACAAAATGGAAGCAATCATCAACAGAATATTATAAGAACAGGAAAAAAAAAATACTAACAAGATTTAAATAGATGAATTTGTTTTGCTAAAGCTTTAAGAGTTTTTGAACCAGAAATAAATGCTCTAGACACTATGTGGGTGTTGGTTCTGTAACAATTATTTTGTTAAATTTCCATGTACATTTCGAAGAAATTTTACTGTTATTATTTAAATTAGGATGCAATTTCATTTCTAGATATATTTTTCAACCAGCTTTGCAAAAGTCCATATAAATTTGGATAGTGTGCCAAACTAATTGTGTCAGCTCTATTAAATTGACAGTGTTTTGAGTATTGAATTAAAGTTACATACAGTGTTCTCTTCTGAAAGGAAAAAAATCATGTAAATATTTATGCTTTTATGTATCATCTTAATATTAAGTAATTAGTGTATTTAAGATTATTAGTTTGTTTTATATCAAGAAATTAACAACAATTTTGAAAATCCTTACAAATTTTCACAAAATGTTTGTTCTGCAACATGAAGATGAAGGGTGAAATGCAATGATATTATTATGGTAAAATTAAGTTTTATTTTTGAATGAATATCGGTTTAGACCTTAGGGGAAAACACTTTTATTTGGTGGGGTTAGAGGCTTTTAGGAGACTGAGGGGTATTTTTGCCCCTGTGAGTCAGAGAGTGGGCTCAATTCCCTAGCAGCCATGAGACGAGGTGGTGAAGAGAGGCCACTTGTTTAGGACCGGAGCTTAGAAGCCTCCAGGGGAAACCAACCCTATATTATAAAATTCACATCAAACCAAAAACACAGCTTCTGGACCTTAGGTTAGAAAGAAAAGATAGAAAGGTTGTGGTGAGTAACAATTTAGAAACAATTATATTAATACCAGAAGAAATCACAAGGAAGTTTGTAGAAACAGAAAAGAAAATATTTGCAGGTATTTTATTAATAATGTGTTAAACAGATGCTTCAGAAATAATATAAATCCAAGATTTAGAAGAAGAAACGAGGAAACCACATAACTTATGGATGCCCCCAACATCAGAAACTAAAACCATGTTATTAGTATTATTTAGTAACGATTATTTGTAACTATATAAAATCTTCTAGACCATTATGTTGATGTGAAACATTCCAAATGAACAAAATTATACTCTGGGCCCATATTGAACCCTGAGATACTATTAATTGAAAGATTTTTAGGATTGTCCTTTTACCCTTCAAAATAAGAAAGTAAAAATATTTTAGAAAGGAGATTGTTACAGTATGTATTGTATGTTCTCAATTTCCGTTGTCTTATAGATTCCACTTATCAGTAAAGGAAAAACAAATGTAGTAGTAGGATTGGAATTCGATCTGTGTTCACCATGGTAGTTTGCTTGCAGCATTTGTTATCGTTTTCCTTAAGAGAATTCATATTGGGACCATCCTCACTCATGCATTGGTAGAGCCCCCAACTAGATATTGGAGAGGTCTTGGGTTCGAGGGCCGATCTAGTAACTATAATTTTCATCAGGATTACATAAATAGTGGGAAGTGGGAAGCCTTGGAAACAAAAATGCATTAACATAATAATTTACTTCAGATTTTGGTATGGTTTTAAAATTTTTATTTATTTCAGGTTTATTGCCTTTATGAGATACAAGTCCATTTAGAACATAAAAGATGATTGTCTGTCTTGTCATGAAGGGTCGAGATTTGAAGGAATAGCATTCATACAACAAAGAAGTTATTTTCATTTAATTCACATGTGCTTATTGTACAACAAGGGCATTGTTTTGTATCCATATTCTTAATGGTAAAGCTGTGAAAAAATAAAACTTCACAAAAACACGAAAATAAAGAAGAATCAAGCGATGGTAGTGTGGGGTTTATTTATTACATATGTAAGAACTAGTCGATGACGAGGGTCATTATCAACCATTAGTTTTCTTAACATCAACTACAGAAAAGCTTATTATTCCTTGTCCACTACTTTTTATCAGTTTTTATTGTACGCTTCTTTATTATTGTTTTGTTTTTACTATTTCATCTTCTGGGCTTCTTTTTTTTTAATATATCTTATTTCTTCTTCTTTGTTGTTTTCCTCCTTCTCACTCCTACTCATAAGATTCTTTACACTCGGTTCATAATCTCGAAAAGTCTATATCCATAATCTAAATTTCATAAATAATGAATTGATGCTTTCTGTTTTTTTCAAACCTAGAATGGGTTCTTTATTTGGGTTTCATCGAGTTTACTCCTTTAGTATCTTATGACACCTTAGTTATAGAGACCATAATTACTGACAAGAACTTAAAAAAAAATTTTGATATAAAAATTTTTTAGGGACTATTTGCTTCAGTGAGAGTGCATATGATGTCTTTGTAAATATTTAAAGTGTTATTCTAGAAACTGCTATGGGAGTACGCGGTGAAAAGAAAATTGTAATGAAAGGTACGATTCTGGTGGAACCCAACTGCTGGACGGACCATATAGCTGCTGAGGTCAAATTCCCCGAAGAGGTACATATCCAACAAAAGAGAGCAAATGGGGAAATATATGTGCCAAAAAAAAAACTAAGAAAGGCAGTGAAGCTTTATTAATTAAAGATTTCGACGTTCTGATCAATGTACATTTGTATTTTGGGTCTTCAGCTCACTATAATTAATAATCATTAAAATTATTCAAACTGTTAATAAATTCGTTTTCATACCTATAAAAAATCCTTTAATTGAGGCATTTAGAATCAAACCCGCAAAATTCCAAAATTTTTATTTTTTACTTTATTTACGAAATTTAAAATTCAAAGGGTCTTCCAACTTTAGGCCTGAGAATTTTCGTTAAAACCAATGATATCCGCTCTAAAATCGACTGCAATAGTCAGTGTCTGGCACGCCCACTGGGGAGGTCTCGTCGACCCAGTCACTGCTTGGCGGGCGTCAGAAAGAGATAAAACTGTGGTATTTGACCTTTGCTGGTGGCCTAGTTGGCGGGCAGCTTAACTCGTGTTTGTTTATTGATCTAACTCCATGAGATCTTAGAAGGCATGCCCCGATATTACTCAGGGAAGAGGTGGAGGCTATTGTAGATAGTTTACGTGGTCTTAGAATGACCACTAGTTCACATTTCGTGTCTGAGGGTAGGCAAAAGCCCTCGCATAGCCACAAGGTGGGTGTGGGGTTGGAAAGTGACAAACTGAAACACTGGGGGAGACGTTACTGTACTTGGGACAACGGGAGTATTGACACAAGTGATGGGGAGATATGGTTGTGAAGGGGGTGAGGAGGCGTGTCATTCTAGCGTGGCAGAAAGGAACGATCTATGTCGATACTCTGGGCTAATCAGCTTTTTTTTTTTAGGGCAATGTCGTCTGCATGGAAGTGGTCCCTTCCAAGGATATGATAATTTATCGGGCAGATTCCAGGAAGCTCCATTAGGAAGGCTGTGGAAGCTGACGAGGCTGAGACTAAATCTATCGGGTTGGGAATCTAGAGGTGGAGAGGTAGTTAAATAAGAAAGTCATGGTTCGAGTAAAGCAGCAAGCGCCAGGGCAGAAAGAGTAACAGTTTTCACTTCAAGTGTCTGGTTCTAAAAAACTCGGAATTTCTGCCTTATATAGGCAGGTAGATTTCTGCGCGCAGCCAATGAGAATTCCAACTAATCAGAAAGGCCGTTATTCTGTTCAATCAGAGTGGATTACGCCAGCGCCGCATACTGACGCCATAAGTTTATTGATGTATAAAAATATAGAATAGTAAGTGGGTGTTTTCTGGTCCTTTGGTAACTTCTATTAGTCCCTGGTGAAATTGGCGCTACAGTCAGCTTTATATTGTACTTAATCTATTTTGTAAAATTTAAAATTTTCATGTCAGTTCCTCGAGAAAAAAAAATTCAAGTAGGATATTTGTTTTCATTCTGAAGGTGTCAGTTGTGTAATGAACTTGACTAGCTTCTCTCATTTGTATTAAAGCAAACAAAGATTACAATTGGCATAATGAAATTTTAGCTATTATTTAGTTTGCTTGAATCGATGCATTAACAGATTCAAGCAAATAAAAAGACAAATAAAACGGTCGTTGGATCTAATTGCAAACAATCGCGTCCAACTGTAACTGGGAAGAAGGAGGAATTTTCATCCGCATAAAAGAATAATCCGTGGAGTTCTTCCGGAAGTTTGGATCGGCAGTTGAGGGTACATCGGCAAAAGCGAGAAGTCGGATGTTGGTCGAGGAAGAAGCAGCTCACTAACCAAGAGCGTGGAGATGGAACGAAACTGCAATTACACAATACTAACCCCGGTGATTGACTGCCTTGTGCAATAAAACAATACTGCTACCGGTTACGCTACTGCAGCTGATACACCCTCCGTCGTCTTGTAAAACGTCAATTAATACCATGAAGTTTTTAAAAGGTAAGACTGCCATCTCATTGCTGGTTCCGCTCACCTTAGCGATAAATTGAAATGTCTATAAAATATAAAGCAATAGATTATTTAAATGCAAGTCAGGCTTCTATTAACCTATGCATCGCCATCATGGAGTATTAGTAACTTCTCTAAACTCTAAACTTCACAGAATAAATTTCTAAACATAATAACAAATTGACCAAGGCGTACTACCATCTCTCGACTACATGATACCGCTGTCATTAACCTTCTTTATAACATAGTAAAAAAAAACAATCAAAGATTTCTTGAACATTTCAAGTCTAGCAACAATAGTTTAGTAAAAAGTGCCCTATCCCTATCCCTCTCAAAATAGAAACCAGTATGATAGTGGGATTTTGAGTCTTTACCGCATTTAAATTTACTAAGTCGACTGTTCATCAAATTCATGTACCATTACATTAGTGCATTAGTAAATTACTTTTCACTAATTTTACGTTCAGATATATGTATTTTCCAGTTTATTTAAAAAAAATATATATATAATAAAAAGTTTACATATATTAAAATATCAAGTAAATTAATATAGTATGCAATTATATTATTTTCCCACGCCTATGATGATGTTAAATAGGTTTCCATGATTTCACACTTTCGTTTCATAATTCTGAAATACGACAGCTAATGTCAACTTAAATATTTTTTTGCTAATAGTATGGTTCTATAAAAAAAATAAAAAAAATGTTTGAGGGAGGTGCGGAGAACTCTGTCCTGAAATTGCTGGAGCGTTTTTAGAGTGTTAGGAGTTAGATACTTGAAAAGTGGGGTCCCATAGATCAAAGCAGGTCTCAGGACGCTCTGGTATATCAGCAGCTTGAGGCGTACCGATAAAGCCGGGCTGTGAAGTAGGTGTCCGAGGCTGAAGAATTTCTTCCTAACACTCTTTCATTTCTTGCCAGATGTGTTGTGAAAGACAAGTGTCTACCAAGGGTGATCCCAAGGTAGCATAGCTTGTTGCTCACAGGGCACTCTTTGCCGTCTAAGACGAAGGATTTAGGTAGCTTCTTTCTTCCGGATTTATAGCTGAATATAATTCCTTGCGTCTTGGCCGGGTTGACTTTGATGTTGACGGCGTCGAGTTTCTCGGCAATATGTTGACTGGCGCTCTCAGCAAATTTTAGGGCTCTGGTGGGATTGATGCTAGTGCTGTAGAAACCTATGTCGTCTGCATACGCCGATACCTCGCAGTTGGGGTACGAGGCTCCTACGTTATGAATTTTTGGTGTAGCTGTTATTACATAGAAATGTTTCATAATCAACGAGAAAGGAAAAAAAAACACTTATTGATAAAATAAAACCCATTTTTATAACCCACTCAAATCTACATGTGACCGTAGAATCAACCGAGATTCCATATTAAAAACTATGGATATTTATATAAAAAAAAGTCAGATTTGTGAACATTGCACTACACGGTTTTCTTCTCTATCCTTGGTTCCTATAGAGTATATTTCTATATAATAGGGGTTTCACTAATTATTAACAGAGTGGTTTTCGTAGGGTTCCAGTCTCTGCAGGTTGTATTCTGCTCCTTGCATTGAGTGGGGCGATGCCTTTCCACCATAAACAAAAAGGTAACAAAGCCTTGGTCAGGACCTCCTGGGTTGCTTGGAACATTGGCCAAACAGACAGACAAACCACATATTTTTATGGTAACTTTTTTTTTTTTAATGAAGTTTTCCTACAAGAATTACTGTTTACTACTGCAAAATTCAAGGTTTGTCCATTCAGTATCCGAGATACTTTTAGCAAAACTGTTTTAGCTCATTTAGTAAATTTTAACTGATTTCGATGTTTTCCACAAAACTCGAAACCAGAAATATTCTACCAAGCGCCATGTTTGAGAAAAATGAAACCAGATTTAATATGTTAGCCGAATACAACAGGAACAAAACAAGGTACATTGAACCATACCCTCTGGACTTCACGTAAAATCAATAAGTGTATAAATAAATCCTGCAGAACACTGTTCTACAAGTCACTCTTCACACCTCAACCACCCCATACCTGCAGATCTGCCCATTTTACCAACTCGCCCCCTACTGTTCTCTCTCTCTCTCTCTCTCTCTCTCAAAAAAAATATAGCATCATGTGACAAAATAACATGGCCAACTTTTCAGAGCCCAAGTTAAATGACACAGCTGACTAAAGAGAGAGAGCTTAAGACTGTTGTAAACCAAGACATCCACTTCCGCTATCTTGGTTTTATAGGAAGCTAAGGGAGGTGATATCGTGGTATTTTCGGCATTTCTCACAGGGCGCTAACATCGGTTCCTCCTTCACTCGACCATAGAAATAAATACCCTAATTCTCACTGATGCGATTAGCTTTAAAATAATAAAGGGTCTATGAACATATTAGTTTTTATTTATTTCCCCCCCTTCATATCCCCTTGTTATTATAAATTATGGATTTCAAAATATATTCTACATAAATGAATCTATTTACAACAGTAGGTCATTATATGTCCTGTAGCTTGACTACATTTTATACAATTTTTAACAATTTTACATTGCGATTTGATATTGTTACAAAAGGATAATGCATACACTTACACAACATATTAGTTATTAAAAGGGGAAAGGTAACATATGGAAAAAATGAAATTAAATATAAATACTAATAATGACGAGTTGTGAATTGTTAGATTAGATCAATGTAAGGAATTGGTCTTGATTGAGAGAGTTGGTGAATGAAGACTATTAATGGGACATAACAAATAGAAATCAGGATATGGTGAATGTCAGATATCACATATAGAATATAGGACATAACTTTTTAATGAATAGTGGAATTAATTCAATTTAATAATGAAAGTGGAATAGTTTTTTTTACCGACCAGAAGAGGTAATTTAAACGGAAAATATATTGAGTATAGTTTAAAAGCCAGTAAAAAGGAAAATAAAAAATATCATTCAAGCAATGAAATAAATAGGGAGGTTATCAATTGATTACAGCGCTATTTTTATCTTGAAACGGTTCACTTTTTGAAAACTGCTTTTGGTGGGGTTGATAAAAAGATTTGAAAAAATACCATCAATGACTAGGACCTTGTTGAATAATAAACATTTCGTATTGCTTATCATGTGAAATGGCCAAATGACTAATTACCTTTTTGACAGCTCTTTAGTTTTAATAGCAATTGGTGGTAGTATGATCAATATTCAAGGTTGGTGGTAATTTGGTTAACCACGTAACGTTGGTGTTGGCTATTCTACAAGTTACCACCCTTTTTAACACCTCATTGGAAATTAATAATAATATTATAATTAGTTCTACCCAGGGTGGTACTCAAACCCACAACACCAACTTTGGAGTCAGGAACCTTATCAAGCTACATACCAGTCATCATTTAATGGTAACAAAACAGCCCAAGTTAGTAATGTCTGTGTAAATTCTGCGTTCTAAAAAGAAAACCCTGCTTAAGAAAACGTTAAGCCTTGTCGTTCATTTCTAGCAGACGCTGCGTGAGAAACGCTCACTGCTTTCTTGACAATTGCGATCATTTCACTGTCCATTGTTTTAAAAGAAATTGTTCTCCAATGAAGAGAAAACCCCCCTGATCTACATACTGGTGGATGTAGCCCATTTCATCTTTATTACGTTTCGTTTCAATTATTGTCCTTTTTTGTTTTTCTATGTCACCTTTTTTCATAGAACTTTCATTTCTAGACAATGATATTATTATTACACTTAGAGCTCATGAGATTGGTAAGTAGTTTTGGTTGATTTTCGTATCATTAGTAAAAAATTGACTATGTGAACATGTTTATGGTCTAATGAAGTATAATTCGTTATACCATAGTGTAACCCAAATAGTGAGGAAGAACAAAAAATATGCCCCATATGCATAGCAATATATAAGAAATTTTAACACCAAACTTATCGTAAATTGTAGTTTCTTAAACATGAAAACCTTTGAATAAGATACTTGAATCTCCATTCACTCGTCAAACCGGTTTCAATATTTTTTGTTAATAACATTTTTGCTATTTCAAATTTGTTTTTATTAATGTGCGTTAGAGTCAAGGAACTATGTTAGTCCCCTTTCATTAATATTTAAATTATATAAAATCCTGGCATTAATTAATAGTGGTATACATACTTACAAATATATAATTAAATGAGACAGTTAATAGAATAAGAATCTAAACTGCCTTTTCTTGTAAAACTGACGCAGTAATTAGTACTTAAAAAAAATAAATAGAATATCATAAAATAGTTTAGTGTTTTAAAACTAGTATTCAGTCAAGTATTGCAGTTTGAATTTAAATTATACAAATCATTTAATAATTATTTTGTAATAGTACAAACAACTTAAATTATTTTGTCATTTTATTGAGCATCATCAACATCTGTTATGAAATATTTTTCTAATATATAATAACTATGCCTATTTACAGCTGATATTCTCAGATCGCTTTTGGGCAAAAGTATAATTTTGTCAATTCCGTTTTATGTTAATTTTTAATGATTTTTATATTTTATATATTGTAACATACTTGCGTCAATTAATATACAAACCCCTATCCGGGAGGCCTATTTGATGTTGCATCAATATAATAAATTTTAAATTCCTTTACTTATCATACCTTGGAGGGAATACCTGGAATAATTAGGTATAAATTTAATAGATTAATTTATTCGTCTAAAAAAATGAATTATATGTGGAAAGGTAATCAGAAATATAAGTAATATTTACTAGCCGACGCTATACAATAATGTTCTGCAGTTATGATTTCAATGATTAATTCTATGAGCTCAAAATAATTATTTACCTAAATACTGCTGATTTTACATTCTTGAGGTAGGCATCTGAAAGGCTTGACGGCGTCAGGAAAATATAGTCATGACTGGTGGCCCCAAATCCAGAAGCAGAGGGTTATAGCTGTTACACATAGGCAGACTCCATTTTCATCGTTATTCGACCCGACTAATGAACTAATCTGCTAATAGATTAGTCTTTCAACCCCCGGTAATCCTAGATATGGACCTTACCCGTGTGTCAGGGCCGTTTTGTGTATTCCAGGTGCGATCTATCCATGGTTCCATTGCGCTTCCATAGACCCCCACACAAGGCTCAATAGACAAGAGTTAAACAGACGTTTTGGACAACTTTTTTAAGCTTAACAGATACTCTAATCTCACTCTCGAAAACGACGCGTATACGAACAGTTGCCAAAACAGATTCGGGGATATAGGCTAGAACTGGTTCAACCAAACCTTCGAACATCAAACGAATTGATACATTCCAATCCAAAGTCCTCAGAACTATAGTCAAAGGTCCTTTCTAGATCACAAACTCATCCTTTCACAGTAATCTCAGTGTACCAACCTCCTTCATCTTATATCCTCAAGATTTACCAAATTCCATGAAAACTTATCCGGCCATCCAAAACCTGCAGGAAACTCTTCCTAATGCAGCAACACTCATCCAGACAATCCTCCTCGTCGCCCAAAATGGCGGTGGCCTAGCGATCTATTGTAAATGGGGTATGGACACTGCCGACAATTCCCGCTCATGAACTGAGCGTATGTGGCTCTCTTGTCTTCTCCCAGGCCTTTATGGTAGAAAAGAGTGAACTTCGTTACCCCCCTTTTCCCATCAGCCTCACGTGAGGAGTACGTCCTGAGCACATCCACACGGGCATAGGGACTTCTGGGAGTGTTTTGTATGTTAATATTGTAGGAGTGAACTGTATCCTTTAAAAAACAACAACATAATTTATCTCATCTCGACTAAGTATACCTTCACGGACTTATTTTGACAGGAATTTAGCACGATATAGTACAATATTGAGGCGTCTGAGATGGATTGCTCCAATATACGTATATGCATTTATTAGCTACCTAACCAATTGGATCGTTGATAATAGCAATCATGTAATAAACATTCCCTTTCTTATTCTTGCTGCTATATAAAGATGCTGAAGGTTCAAGTTTGATAAATACAACGCTTACACAAATTTGTTATAATATAGTATATTGTGTAACATACAGTCTCAATTTGGGTTTTCTTATATGCTAACCTACAGCTTCCTTAGTAGGTTCTGTTACCGAGGCATGAAAAGGGATCCGGCAATGAGGCGAATAAGATCGGGTAGAAATACGATGTAGGAACAAAAAGTACAGAGGACAAAATGACGAGGGGACGGAATAAAAAGGCTGCAGCAGTAGCAACAGATCAGCGGGTGACGTATTCTGTACTCGGGACCAACCAGTGCGGAGCCTTTCGGCTTTGTACAGACATTCATTGACTAAGAGTCTCTCAGTAGATACCCCACGGCTGACGTATGCAATTAAAGACATTTAAGTCATCTAGTATCGATGAATAATTATCCTTCAAACAAAATGGAATGCACTGTGGTAGCGATGTAAGAACGGGCTACTTAAAATAAGCGATAGGCAAGATAAAAAATAGCAATTACCCAATTAGCAACCCTAACGGCCACGTGATACTTAATAAAAAAATACACAATCCCATAGAGCATATTTATATCCATACATACATATTTATATGTAGACGAGGGGTGAGCACTACGACCGAGTACTGATATACCCCAAAAAACAACAGTTGGTGGTGAAACTTCTTAACTACAATCTACTAACAGGGGGCTCCTTCTAGAATTCACTTAGAGGTAACCATTGAAAAAACCCTTATAAATGCCACAGATGCAACATGTTTACTGATAAAACCATAAACCCCTAAATAATGCACCATTTAATGTTGTACACTATTTTTTTTTAGTTCTTTAACGGTTTAAGAATAAATATCCAGCAAATATCATTGGGAGTTAAATGTTACTCGATCAATATGTAATTGTTGTAACGTTCGTTTGTTCACTAACAGCTACTTGGTATAGGCATTGGCTATAATCCCCGCTCATGTCCTGAGGGTATGTGGCTCTCGCGCTCTTGGTCGGCCTCCACCGTATCCAGTGTCGAGGCTGATGGGAGGGGGGTGACAATCATGTGGATTTGGGAGGTCTCTAGGGCTGTTTGTAAATACATGATATTGCGAGTGAATGAAGAATTGTAAATATGATATGAATGAGAACATTGAACACAATTACTTATTGCCCAATAAAGATTTGATTTATCAATAACGTCTTTAATTTCGGTTTGAATGGTCGTCATCAACTAATCACTGAGGAAGTAAACAGTCTTCTTCCTAGGGGTGGTTGCAGCCGGCAAGTAGCTAGGAGGCCTGCAGGAGCCAGGAGTGGGGCTGAGGGAGGGTGACTGGTGTCCTGGAGCTCAGTGACCGTAGGACCCCGAACCTGAGTGGTTGTCTGTTCTGTTTTGTGTGCCGTCATGTCGTCTCTCCTCTGCAATTGAGAAGTCTCTTCTGTTCAACTTCTTCTGATTCATCTGCTCCTGCTTCGTCTGCCTTCTGCTCTTGTGTCCCGACGACAGTCAGTTCAGGTAGGTGTCTTATAGTTTCTACTGTTATGGCTATACACCAACCAAACCGGACCTTCTTATCATACTTACGTGGAAAATCAAAATAATAATAGTTTGATACCTGGCAAGCCCCAATCGAGAGGTTTTAAATTCAAACAACATACAGGTACGTGACAATAAACGTTCATCTACCAGTCTATCCATATTCAAAAGGCTAAAATCGAACTTTAATTTCGAAAGTCTCCCGGATTACGATATTTATGATTGAAACTCAAAGGAAGTATACAAAAAAAAAAAAATTCAATATGAAAAAGTTCGTTCAAGGATCGCTTAACTAAAACACATCATACTTCAAAGCTTACTCAAGAAACTATCTACGTTCTATTTTTTTCACACGTTTAAAATCATTAAAGTTGTGGCAAAGTAAATGGCAACCTGAAATACAAAATATATAACTAAAAATATCGTCCAAGTTTATTTTAATTTAATCTGCATCAGTTATTGGCTGTATTAAAATATTAGAGGGCAAAATTAAAAAAAACAATCTACTCTTATATGAACTGGTTACGTTCTGATTAAGAATTCGCCCGAACCGGAACGCCGTAAGTTCTAACTGTGCGAACGAAATGTTTCGGTGGCGTCCAGTCCAATAAGACCAACACAACTAAAAAAGGTGTTTACCTGTAGATAACGCGCCTTAAATTTGATTGCTACACAGAAATTTTTTTTTCATAAATATTTAATATTTACATTACATGCTGACTAAATATATACTCTTAATAACTGGAAATCATTACAGCAAATTAGTCCTTGATAAGATTCGAAAGTCGGTCTTTATCGGTTTGTTTTTAACTCAACAATGGCTACCATTCGTCTTAGCTTGTAAATATTTATTGCAGGATTGTCGACGGGAACGTCTCATTCCGGTTGATACAAAATCTGATCTGCCCACTGAGAACTGAGATCGCGCATTTCCTGCTATCCGAACGCGCATACCCATCCTAGTTTCTTGCTTTTAATAATATGTGGTAACCACTGAAGTTTTTATCCCGAATGCTAACCCGTTGGGTAAATACAGCAACCTACAGTTTATTAAAACTGTGTTTAACAAGGCCCTAGCAATCGTATACAAATATTTCATTAAATGGAAGTTAAAGTCAAATATTGGTAAATGCGCATTATAATTAAAGATATTACTGTAGATTTCTGAGAGTTTATTCAGGACAGGAAGCTGACATTTAGCACGCACGTTAAATTAAACTCTCCGAAAGATTACTGTTTCCACTGTCATGCCAATCTTCCGTACCCTTTTTAGATATTCTTCTTGTTTGCAATTATTCTGTTCTTTATATGTACCTGTGCTACCTGGAGTTCTACATGTCTTACGAACTATTCTAAACTTCAGATAGCTCAAAACAAGTTCTTAAGACTGGTGACTGATTCCCGTCGGTACATTACACGAGGATGTTGGAATGCCACTTTTGGAAGTGATTTAATAAGAGAAAAGGTACATTTTTACTTTGTTCTTGAAAAGGAATTAAAAAATTCCTTATCGGCTATATAGATTTAAAAAATATAAATTGTATACTTTAATTTAAGATTATGAATGTAAAGATTCTGTATAAATAAGTTAAAAATAATATTCATGTTCATAAAGGGTTTATTTTTACTGGGCAGGGGCTGGGGGTTTTCTGTTGTTTTTTTTGTAACTTTTTCACTAATATTTAAGATATAAGGCTAAGTACAAAAAAATTTGGTTGCGGGGTATAAAATTTATTTGTAACTGTGACCTTTGGTTTGTCACACTATTACTGACATATTATATAATTTTGCGAATAAAACCCTTTTATATATATATATATGTATAGTAATTAGGTCAGTTGAGACCTACAGTGTGAATGTGAGGTCGTGTATTATGTTATACAGTTTGGAGTTAATCATGAACGCACAAAGTTATCGGTGGTGTTAACAATTCCGAATCTCAAGCATTTAGTATGTCATACATGAATTAATTCCACATAAATTCTTTTATTGAAACTGATTTTTACTCTTTTGTGAACACAAGTTTATTCAAGGCCAAAACGCGGGGAATACGATAAGAAGCCGACTACTTAATAAAATCTGCTGTTAGTCAAGAGACTTGAACTGAGAATCTTCCTACCATGAAACAGCTAATAAAGGTAACTTCTGCAAGAGTATTCTGGTTAAATGAGAAAAAGTTTTTCTCACGAATATTCCTGAAGTGTCTAAAATGACTTACTTCCTTAAGCCTACCAGAACTAGAAACATGAAGAAAACCATGAAACACAGAAGCGTCCAGTTACTTATTTAAACATAGTTTATTGATGAAGCTCGAAAGAAGAGGTTCTACCTTTACTAATAAATGGGACTTTCATTCTGCTAGAGTGTAAAAATGAATATAGAATTTTATGTAAATGATGAATGAATTTTATGTAATAGCTGACTAGGTCCACACAAAATGTGTAAAAAATAATGAAAAAAAAAAAAAAAAAAAAAAAAAAAGGTTCTTCTTTGCTCACCTATAAGTTTTTTGAAACCCCAGCTGAAAAGTTCTTCAAGATTAAATGTTCTTATTTTTTCCTCTGTTTGTAAGAAAAATTAAATTGGGCCAACATTAGAAATCATATATTTAATAAATTCCTGGTCGGTATTTATGAGTATATTTTAGGTATTTACAATATGTTTAAATTGTTGATAAGACGATGTACAGTATGCTTAAATAATTTTTGATTAAAAATACCGAATGGTTTTTCACAATAATTTTCTTTTTTAAAAAGACTTAAAGGTCTCATAAGGTTCCTTCACTTTCTATGTCCCTATTTCGTTGAATTAAATTTATAAAAAAATACAATTTATTGTAACTATTTACACCCTGTGGAAAATATTTGTTTTTTGATTCCTTGATAACAACATTATTTTGGAATACATTACGCCAGGAAATACGTTCAACCTCTCATGCTCTCTTAAAAACCTCAGTTTGAAATTTAGTTAGTAGGACAGCGTTGTTGAACTGAGCAGTATTAATTAACGTAAGGAACGATGCTTTTCTTTTTAGCAGTTGATATTTTCATAGATTCAACAGGGCCAATTTCATTGTCAAAAGCACCATGATCACTCCACGTAGATGTACTCCCCTCGCCATCTCCAAACATTCACGAAGTATGTTATCCTAGCTTCCTTTATTCAATAAAGTTTCCTCTCTTAACTGTTTTTTTTTTTATAGTAGTCTTCATTTAAAGAAACTCGAACCATCGCGTAGTCACGCTGACTATTTGTAGGGAGCATTGCTATGAGGACTGACAAGACACAGGACGACAAATCACGCGGTGGCGTACAACCACCCAATGGAAATGAGGCGGTTGAGAACAGTTAGTCTCGGCAATTATATGGTAATTCTATGGAGGAGGGGGAAGTCATAAAAGAGTGTATCCTGTACTGCTATCTTTTTTGTTTCTACTGTTTTTTTTTTATACACGACTCCGAACTCGTGACATGAGAAGTGGTAGTGCTGAGAATGGTGAACTCCTTGGAATGCACAAATGGCCTGAATTTCCAGACAAAGGACATATAGACAATACAAAAGACAAAAATATTCTAAATTAAGTACTTCCGTTCATTTAAGTTCGTATGAAAGACTATACAGCTGTAGACTCACTATTTTTCCGTGCTCTAAGAGGGCTACTTTCAAACAGTTGCAGGGTAGTCAGATTTTCAAAAATTGTGAAAATACACACTTTTGACCAAAATCACTTCAGTTTGGCTAGCCAACTGAAAATCGCCTTTTCGACAAATTATACAATGATGGAAATTTATGTTGTTACTACTCAAATCTATTTCTTGGAATATTTTCGAAAATAGTTTTGCATTACCGTCTTTAATGTATAAGCATGGGGGAGCTCTTGATCCCTCATCTTGATCCGGCATCTGACCGGATTGACTTCTTGCAGGACTTAAGAAGAACGAACGAAGCTTGAAGAGAACTTGATGTCTATAAAGTCACTCCTAATTCATTTTATTTGAAGAGTTGGAGAATAGGATTTTTCAGGTGGTGGCTTCTTGTCTAACAAAGGGCTTAGAAGTTATATATAGCTTAATGTATGGCATCCTGGCAAAGTGATTCTAGGTTTGAAACTTAACCGTCTTTTGGTCCGTCCGTCTGTCTGTTTTTCGTAAGAAGCTCTAAAATTGATCCAAACGAACTGAAATTTCTAATAAATAGTCAACAACAGCCCACGATATAGTGTAAAAGTTTGGGTCAATATACTTTATAACAATGGAAAGTGTGCGAAACAAAAATTAAAACGTGAAACAAATTTGCCATAGCTCTAGTAACTTTCCGTTTTTGTGTAGAAGCTTGATTGAGTTGGCTAACAGTTTCATCAAAAAATAGTTTCATCGCTATGATTTCAATAAAAAACCTTTGGTTTGCATAAATGTCGGCATAGACACTGCTGTCCTACTACGTATTAAACACAATAATGCGCTGAGGAATGGACCCCCCCCCACCAACGACCCACGAACGTTCCTTGAAATCGGTGCTGAGGATGATGACATTTACCTGTCACCAGGACAATGATACAATTTACAAGTCATCAATCCTACATCGCCTTGGGTCGATCCTGTCTTGCAAAGAGTTCTCACTGTCCTTGGGATCTGCATTCCAATCTCCTTTTCCTTTACCATACGGTACCCTTTCATTTTCTAGTCTTTAGTTTATTTATTTATTTTTGAGATATTATCATACAGTTCGACCCTTACGCTAGTTTGGAAATCTAAAGAGGCCAAAAGTTAATACCTCTTCAGCGTATGAGAATTAATAAATATGATGTGTATCTTAATTATCTTTCTAATTTTAAACTAGAACAGACATCAATGACAGTGGAAATTCGATTATTTAATCGTCCGCTACTGTTATTGATGATAGAAACTCCCGCGCCCCCCCCCTCCTATGCCTCTAATATTGGTGATTTATTGGGAGGATCCATTAATTAACACCAATGTAAATAATAAAGAAACTGACAATCTATTGCAGTAATAAAAAAGGAACATGAAAAAAAATAAAATCACAGCTTTTCATTACGAGGGAGTTCTTTATTATTCAAGGTATACATGCACACACATACATGTACACAATCCTATCATCTAATTATTAAATTATTCGTGTTAGGTTAAGATTTGAAAATTCCGTGCTTTATTTTTTTTTTTTGCCATTGTTTTCCATGGAAATTTGGTCCAATGTGATAGGTATTTTCCTTAGAAGCTATACATTTGAAACGTTTGCTTCCTCTTGCTTGTGTAACATTATTACTTTTATACGACTCAGCTTCACTTTCACAATAGTCAGCTGTCAACCCCCGTTTTGTACAACTTCATGAACGTTTTAAAGCGACGCTGACTCCAAACTTTTCAATGTCTTCTTGCCTTCAAGAGTTATCACCATCTCCTTGTATGAACTCACGCAGGATAAAATAATCTTGGCACTTTCCAAATAGTTTGCAATGCAGTGCAGTGCAGCGATAAATAGTTTAATACTCGCAGTGTAGCGACCGCTAACTACATAAGATAAATCACCCTATACTCTATTGTATATGTATTGTAAACAAATGTAAATAACATAACCAAAATATAAATCATTGTAAATATTGTAAACAATAAAACATGCAGCTAGTAGCCAATAAGTTATATGAGCTGGGGCACCAGCTGCCAGGGCAGGTACTAGACCCAAGCCGCCGAGAGACCCTTACCCGGCTCACGTCTCTTTGTCAGAGGACAAAGAAAACCACATACTCAACCCTCATTGGGTACTACAAAAACAGTGCTGATTGGCTACTGACGAAGCCAGCTGGGTATTTAAGACCGGTGGTTTGGGGCCTGTATATTATTCTCCTGACAACTAACTGGCTCGTGGTTGCCCTGCTTGAAACTCTGAAACTTGGCTTTTTCGCTATGAAAACCTCTACATCTCTCTCTCCTCACCTCGCTACGCTTTAGTCCGGCGTTGTCAGACCCCACACCTGCCTAGTGGAAATCTCTGCCTTCTTCTCGCTAAATCTAGCACTTCCTTGGGAGAGACCTCTCCCTAGTGGACAACGGTTGTCGTGGCCCTGCAAACTTACCAAGCAGTGTTCCCCATGGCGATTCAGTCTGCCTCTCTCCGGTGCACACTCGCCTTTGGGATCCAGTGTGAATTCGTGGTCATTCCAAGACCACACAAACTACCTACACCACCTACCCTCTACCTCTTCTCCTGAACGTAGTGCATTGTCGGGGCACATACCTATCAAAAATGTAGTCAGATAGTAAAACCGTCATGAAACGATTGTCCAGGTTATAAACTTAATCAACCCTCACTTCGTCACCAGGGCTAGGGTAACTAAGGACCCCCCTCGTGACGACCCTACACGCAGTTTTCATAGTTATCGTCAGAATTGAGCCAGATTCAGTAACATTAAAAATTGCATACTTTGCTGTCCTTTAATTTTATAATATCCGTTGACTGTCGGATATTAGAAACTATTGGTTACAAAAATAGATGATAACCGTGGTCCCATTTGCAGTAGGTTACGATGTTATGGATTATTCTCATGATAGATATGCGTAATGGATTCTATTTAACATGATTGTTCATAAGACGCGAGTTTATTGTTGATTAGTGTGTTTATAAGGCACAAAATCTTTAGGTATTGTCAATACTTGTGGCGAGGAATGTACACTAACATTCACTTGTATGAACGTGAAATAACTAAACCACAATCGAGAATGTTGTCACCTGTCATAATCTTATTTTTTTGTTGTTATAGTTTTACTAGTAATGTTCAAAAATCTTATTTTGTTTATTGTATTATAGTCATACTTATGAGCTATCATTCTAAACTTTAGGTATGCTAATTTTAACTGTTAGCCCAACTCCCTGGATATTGAGTAATAGATACAAGCCAAAGAATAAATATCCCAACAGCCCCGGGAATCGAACCTTCTCAAATTATCATATTTTTGTAATAATAATAATAATAATTATTGATAAAAGCTAAAATAAAAAAATATCATCAATATTTATTGTCAATTTTTTTTATTCCACTCGGGTAAAAAATGTTTTTTTTTTAGATGTGTCGTGGAAACTTAGTCATTCACAACATTGCGTTACAGACTTTCTTACGTTGCCAGCTGTTTGGTTCACCTGTTACAATAGATACGTGCTATGTCACAAGTATGCAGAGCAAGACGGAAGGCGTGGCATCGAGATTCCGATGTAAATAAACACCCGAAGGCCACCTGAACACAAATGATTTATTTCGCACTGGGCAGGACGTCTGAACGGTGTTACTGATCAGTCACTTAGCCTGTGACCAATGTCCTGTCTGCTACTGTAATTGTTTCAGTAACAGCTTTCGACCAACGACAAGGAAGTCGTGAAAATGACTTGTAATAAATTACAGTTGGTACGTTTAACTGGAAGTTATTTGACTTTGTTGATGGTATTAACAAATAAAGTTTGGGGAAAGTAAAAAATTAAAATCCAGTTATACGTCAGATTCTCAAAAAATTGATTAAGAAATTGTGAAAAAAAAGCTTACTTTTGACCAAAATCCCTTCAGTTTGGCTCGGCCACTAAAAATCTCTGGTCGACAAATTATACAATGATGGAGATTTATGTTGTTACTACTCAAATCTGTTTCTTGGAATATTTTCGAAAATAGTTTTGCATTACCGTCTTTAATATCCCCTTAAGCAAGGGGGAGGCACCTGACCGGATTGACTTCCTGCGTCCTTTAAGAAGAACGAACGTAACTTGAAGCACAGAACATGATGTCTATATAGTCACAAGTCACTCCTACTTCATTTTATTTGAAGAATTGGAGAATAGGATTTTTCAAGGGGTGGTTTTATTGTCCAACAAAGGGCTTAGAAGTTATATATGGCACCCTGAGAAAGTGATTCTAGGTTTGAAACTTAACCGTCTTTTGGTCTGTCTGTCTGTCTGTTTGTCGTAAGAAGCTTTAAAATTGATCCAAACGAACTGAAATTTCTAATAAATAGTCAACAACAGCACACGATATAGTGTAAACGTTTGGGTCAATATACTTTATAACAATGGAAAGTGTGCGAAACAAAAATTAAAACGTGAAACAAATTTTGGATTTGTATTTTGGATTGATACAATTGATCCCGTAACCGCTCAAAACGCATCCTTGAAAAACGGCAACGATTTAGATATATAGCCTTATGGAACATCATGTAGAAACTCGTCGGATATCTCATCGGGCTTTGTTTTTTACACATTTACGAGAAAAGGAAACATATTTATCAATCCATTATAAAAATAATAAATCGTCAGTGCGATAGCTTTTTTAAGTATCAGCTGAACGTAGCCAATATCCAGGATAGTTTCCCACAGGTTTCCAACGATTGTGCCAATACCGATGCTGCTCCCTCCGGGCCACCGCGAAATAATATCGACTCTCCCAGGCGTGAATCGAAATCCGCTTTGGTCGTGCTCCGATTCACTCTGGCGCCCATCCTCGATGAGAGAACGTCGTTTGTCAATAAACTTAACTTAGTTTTTTTTTTCTATCCTACAATAGGCGTTAAATCTATATAAAACAATTTTTATATGGTAATTTTCAGGACTAGAAATTGGTTGGTTACTTATGAAAAGACTTAATAGAGCGTATATAAATGCAAATGTAAATAATTGACTGTTCACTAATTAAATAAATAAAAGTTAAAGGTTAGCTTTGTTAAATAAATTTCACTTAATATGATGACCGTATAGCCACCCATTTAAGTCTCCAATCCTGAGCAGGTGCATTGAAGTCTCCAGTCAATATTAATTTCAGAGATGTTTCATGGATTTATCCTCTTTTTTTAAATAAAAAAATAGATGTATATTTTTATAGAAATATTCAAGTTCAATTACACATTATAATAATTACCGTAGTTTACGAAATAGAAAATTTCACTTAAAAATGATACATTTTTTTATAATTAGTCAAAGAAGATAATTCAGTTTCATTGCAACTGGCTTCTGGACTGCTTTTTTAAGATTTCACCTGATTGTCTATTCTAAACTGGTTTAGTGATTCTCCTATTCAAGGAAGTCTCCTACTGACATGAAATTTGCAATGGAGGACCACTTGATATTGAAAAGACATGACAAAAATAACTGTCTCCATAAGACATCATTTAGCGTCATTATTTACCAAAACTATTTTTAAAATGTTCAACAATATCAAGAAGGGTATCAAAATAAAAATCTTGACATCCTGATTAATAATATGTAAAATATTTTGTTTTAATCATTTGTTTATTATTATGTGGTAGGCACGTTATCATAGCCCCCTCCCTATTGACTTTGGAAAGGCTAATTTTTCCCCTAGGTTTTTTTTTTAAATAATGAACGCAACAATCTAACAGTATAGTTATTTCTAAACAGGCATGAGGTTAAAAAAAAATAAAAAAATCAAACCTTTTTTATCGAATGGGTGAAGTTTTACTGTGGATTGCAGTGTTTGGCTCCAACAGGTTTGGTTTTGGAGTGAATAGGAAGTTAAGGATCCAGGGCCAATACAGATCGCCATGACCTTGATTCTGGTTTCGCCTTTTTATTTGTTTTCAACTTAAATCGTATATGGATAATAATTGTTTCGTTTTTAGTATCTTAGTGGAGTGAATTTCCAGTTTTGGAATAACCAAAAACTAAGCGAGTAGTTTAAGTAAACTTCAATTAAAACTAAAAACCGGACTTCTGAAAAAATGCGATTGAGATAAATAAAATGGATTTAATAAACAAGAACTAAAACGAATTAATGAAAGCAGATTAAGATTGAAACTAACACAATTTAGCCAAAATTAAACCGAACATTATTATTAGAAACAAAATCGATAGCATAGATCTAACTACATATTATCACTTTAGGACTTGGTGGAGATGTGCCTAGCTTTTCGAAATTTCATTCATTATTACTGTCAGGAGCGCCTGCCGGGGGAAGGTCTCGTCGACCCAGCCACTTCACGGCTAGCGTCAGAAAGGGATATAAAATAAACCTGTGGTCTTTGACCTTTGCTGTCTGCCTTGTTGGCAGATTAATTGGTAGTGGTTTATTGATCTGATTCCATAAGATCTTAGGAGGCGTGCCCCGACAGTGCACTATATTCCAGAGAAGAGGTAAAAGATAAGTATTATCGGTAGTTTATGAGGTCTTGAAATGACCACGAGCTCACACTCCGTATCTGAAGGGAGGTGAAAACCGTCCGGATCCCAAAGGCGAGTGTGAATTGGAAAGAGGCAGACCCTACCGCTGGAGGTGACGCTGCTAAGTACATTTTGTAGGGCCCCGGAGACAGTTGTCTGCATGGAAACGATCCCTTCCAAGGATGTGCTGGTTTTAGCGAGACGTAGCTCGAGAATCCCACTAGGAAGGTGTGGGGTCTAACAACGGACTAAAGCTAGCAAGGATAGGGAAGAGAGATGCAGAGGTATTTAAATAATAAAGCCTTTTTTCAAGAAGATTTTCAGAAAGAATTTCAGCCTTATATATGGTCGTCATTTCTGCCTAAAGCAAATGAGAGAGCTTTTTATTTCGGCCAATCCTAAGTCAGTTTATTTTGGCTAATCAGGGGCTACGCCTGTGCCCTTAGTAAGCTCTTGCCGTGTCGGGATTGTTAACTAGTCCCTTCTCTCTATACTGACGCCGAAGATTTATTGATAAAATATGGAAAGGTAGGGGGATGTTTTCTGGTCCGAGATGAGGGTAACTATTTATACATGGTTAAGAAGTTGGCACAACAATTACATTTGATGAAAATTTAGTACATTTATTCCATCAGCTTAAGCCGATGTGCCCTGTAAACACATCCACTCATACATTTTTTATAGATTAAACTACCGCAATATTTGTACTTCTATAGATAAATATTCTCATCACATTTGAAATCGACCTGGTACGAATGGTTTCTATAAATGTTCAGAGACTCAGAGTGAAATATAACAGAAGTGTTCTGCAATGACTAACTTTTCTTTCCCCTCTTTTGGCCGTCTAAGTCTTGAAGACGTTGACCAAGGCTATAAGTGGTGAAATTAAGACAATCCCACGGCGTACCCACTTTGTTATAATCGTTTTTAAACGTCTGCCGCCATGAGAACTTTAGACAACTCATCTTCGCTCACTTGGATATCTCAGACAACGCTGTTGTGAACTCCATAGAACTTTTTTTCCCTTTTAAATTAGTTTAAGAGACCTAACATTCGCTCTATATATTTTCTTACTTTTATCTGTAAAACAGTGGTTTGCTTTCACAAAACATTCTCCCACAATATTACTTATATAAATAATATATTTTAACGCTTTGAATGATTAAAATGTGAAGAGGTTCAATAGGTTTATCCCACAGGAATATTATATCTGAGGGCGCTCGTTATTCACAAAAGATTGTGAAGTATGATTAAGCTGTGTGTTCATCACCTTAGGTCGATCAAAAGAGAGATGTTACAGTTATATTTATTTTTTAAATTTATAAATCTTTATTTAAAAAAATAAATGATAATCTGAACTAAAAGTGCAATAGATGTTATTGCGCTGAAAGATATCATTCATACCGTATTTACAACATACATTGATACACTACAGGCATACAAACGTATATCAGGGATCTCCCCACCCCCTAGGATTAGTGAGATCCCCCACGTTACCCATGAAGCCACCTCACCGTTGCTTAGCAGTGGATTCTGAAGAAGAATGACTCAGGGAAGGAACAAAACTGACCGGTGCCAGAAGGTCCAGTGACTAAATATTTACAAAAGATTTCGTAGCAGCTTTCGTTATTCGGGGAGGAATGTACGGATGGAATTTTAAGAGTTTTGAGCAAATGTGATATTGCATAGTGGAAATTTCAGGATTCTATTTCTGATATAAAAAAAAAAGGTGCTCAGGACTGATACTGACTTTAGAATGGAAAATTCGTGTGGTCCGAAAGAACTTGGTTGGCTTCACTTCTGCCACTCTCCATGGCCGTTAGCCTCCCACACACCAGCCTGTCCATTATTTTCAGCCTACTTTACGGCAGTCGGACATCGGCGAAAATAGTCCAAGCTCTCCTTTCACCTCCGTGTGTCGACCCTATGGTTAGTGTATTCGGGGATCGTTAACCTAATATTTTGTTCCATTTGTTAGTTTTAGGGGGATAAATGAGAGAAGGAAAAAAAACCCAGATTAATACATAAATGTGAGATCTGGTGAGCTAAATTGGACTGTATAAACTAAACTCATTTTACTGTGACCGATAGACTTTTATAGCCAATGTAAATTAGCGATTGTTTACGCCTGTAATTCGTTTATTTTAGTTATTGAAGGAAAAAATTATCAGTCATTGTTTAAGCCGAATAAGGGGTCTTGCGCTGACAAGTAATTATCTAACAAAGTACCCTCGTAAAATTTATGATAAAAAAAAAAAAAAAAAAAGTGTAAATTAGAGATAAATATTTTTTTTGTATTTGGTTAGTTTTATATAAAGAATTAATAATTATTGATAATATTATAAATGTTCTAAGAATATCTTTGTGTTTCAAATGTGAGTGTATTGATTTTGTTTTATGGGAAATATGCTGGAAAGTAAACAAAACAAATAACGGTGCGGGACGCCTCCGAGGCCCCGTAAGACCCTACATCCTTTATAGAGGATTAAAAGGACGGAGCACCGGGATCAGTCGCTTGCAGTCAGTGTGTGTATCCAGAGCTGGGTTGGCCAACACCCGCCGGAGCGCCCCCCCCCCTCATCTCACCACCTTATCGGCCTATGGTTTATGGGGAGCACCTCTGGTTGGAGATTTGACTTGGAACTAGTATGGATATAGGCATATCGATCATCGACTCACCGATTCCCTCCACCTGGAACCTCACAGCTGATTGACTAATCCACTATCTAGCTACGACAGGTAACCTCGTTGGACGTAGCTTCCACGTACCGAGGGTTTATGTTGTTTGTTTACGTCGTTCATCAGTTTACACCAAATAACACCAAACTATGCATACGTATAGATAAACACGGACAGTGATGTATTTATTTTGTTCTCATTCTTCGATCAGCAAACTTTAAGTTAATAAAACTCTGGTTTACAAGTTTCAAGTTTAGTAAAGTTTAAGTATTTTTCTGTCCAATAGTTTAAGTAATTTTTCTCTCAAATAGTTTACTATTTTTTTTATCAAATAGTTTAATTATTTTTTTTATCAAATAGTTTAAGTATTTTTTTTTTATCAAATAGCTTAAGGATTTTTTTTTGTTTTTTTATCAAATGCTATTTGTTTATTATCATTTAATAAATGTCGGTCATCTAAATGTCTTCCCCTAGATATGTCAATTCCCTGTAATATTTCAGGTTCCCCTGTCCTTGGGTAATGCCCTCTCCTGGCATTAATATTTTCCCCCAGATTCCTGTAAACATTTAGGGGGAGGAGGAAGAGAGAGAAAGTCGGGGTTTACATTACCTTTTACTGTTGCAGACTGCAAACATGTACATGCAACATGATAGGAAAGGGGTAATTAGGTTAGCTTGGAGTTTTCCCCACTTTCCTAGGATCCATATCCCATACGGGGTTTCCCCATGAGTCTGTTAGCGACTCTTGGGGCATTCGACGCATGCGGTGCACGGATTACAGTCCAATGTGAATTGTTGGACCGGCTAACGTTCTTTGTTGAAACCGTCTTCATTACAAACAAAAAGTCATTAGATGCTATTTACAAAGACGCTTGGAAACTATTTACAAGTAATCCAAACTTATTCTATACCTAAAATGCTCACACGCCATCTGGTACAACAATGCCTTCTTTCACGGTAAGCCTTCCTGAATTCCCGGCTGCTCACCCTGCGCCCTCCTTGGCTTGGTGAAGAGACCCAACCCCTGCTGGTCTTTCTACTTCTGGATGAAGAGGAGAAAGGACTTAATAATTCGGAGTTATTGGATATGTTATTTATTTTTCTTCAAACGGAGTCTTCAACTGCTGCTGGGCCGAGTGTCTTTACATGACCGGACGACCTCTTAGACCTCCAAAACCAGAATTTAGAATCAAGCCGGTAAAATGCCACTAAAAAGGCGACTTCTAAGGATGACATTTTTGAAAGGTTTTACTCTCAAAGCGATAGTGCCTAGTCTTAAAAAACAATTCGAATAATCTGAAATTCCAGAACAACTCAGATTATGGTGATTATGTATAGGATATAGATGAAAAAAGCTTAAACGTGATCAAAGCCAGTCCCGTTTCCCACACTTTGAAGCTTTTTCTAGTCTCACCTGAGATGGTTTGATATTTTCCTATAATGTTCAAGAACGCACCAACTTAGGCGAAAAATAAGTTCATGATAGAAATTGCATATTTATTACATTTGAACTAGATAGATTTTTTTGTTCAAATTAATAGTTGAGTCAATTGAAATATAGACGATTTTTAATGACTCAGATGCGTGTTAATTAGAAGGGAAGTTTATGAAAAGGAAAATAAATCTTCACAAAGTAGCTCTTGATACGTAAAATTGACATGAATTGAGTTTTTAGAGGCAAAAAAATAGTTTTATATGTACTGGAGACTTACTTTTACTAATAACAGTCCCGCTAGAAGACCGCGTATGGATAATTTAGCATGGGTATTTCCAACAGTCAGGGTTCATATTATTATATCTCTTGAGTTTGATAGTTGCTCGATATCTTATTACGATTTAAAACCAAACATACATTGCACTAGTGCCTTAAAATTATTTTTTTTATGGGCAAAAAATTATTTTTTTTAGTGTCCTGGGAGAAATAATACAAAATTGACTTACATTTGACTTCAAGGGTTCGCTCTGAAATATTTAAGAAGTTCAAGATGAGTTTGAAGGTTCTTTTGGAAGTGTTCGAACTGGCCTGATACCGTATCACTATCTAGGAGATGAGGATCTCAGTAAGTGGGCCGGTAAACTCGGGCGTGAGTGTCATTTGGACAGAACTGGGTCGTTCCCATGGGTACCACGGTCGTATCTGATCGGTCGAGTAGTTTGACCATTTGCGGAATGCCCTACCATAAAGGTGGGAAAATATTTATAATACTCTCGTTGATTAAAAAAAAAATTAGTGACTCTTAATTGCTTATTTATTAAAATATTTTACTCTCTGGGATAGTTCAGTCTAAAGCCAGCCCGGCCTTAGGTGATCTTAGGGCCACTTCCTGACAATAAAGAATTGTAGTTTTATGTTCGGTACTGTTTGTGGATTAATAATAAGATAAATCAACAATGTTTTTGGTGGATTGACAAAATGGTTGATTTATTAAAATACTAGTTGATTGAGTAGGCCAGTTTTTACTTTTATAACGACCAAAATAATAAACAAAAGTATATTTATAAAAAATATATTTAATAGATTAAGTGAAGGAACAATACAAATTATGACTCAGATAGGACCAGTGCATCAATTAGGTGTCAGTTATTTAAAACTACTCGTTATTTTTTTTATAATATATACGTTTAGAAACTTCTTTATTGTGATAAAATTACAATCTGCCTTGTTGGACAATAAGTAATTGTGATAAATGTTCTCATTCATACCGTATTTACAATTCTTCATTCAATCACTCGTTCATACAGTATTTAGAAACAGCCCAGAGACCTCCCAAATCCACATGGTTGTCACCTCCCTCACATGGGAAAGACGTAAGAGGAGGCTTGGGAAGTCCCCTATGCTCCTCCGTCAGCTACGCCACTGGATACAAGCCAGTGGAGGTTGACCAAGAGCGTGAGAGCCACAGACGCTCAGGATTTTTGTATAAAGAAGAATTTTGTTTGTTCGACTTACTTGGTAACTGAAAAACGTCATTTAAATAAATACATTTTTTTAATGTTAAAATATAAAATAATATTTATAAGGAATAAAACAATTATAGTCGTATGGGACTCTAAATACGGTAAATAAAATAAAAGATTTTTTTTGGTTATCGTTCCAAACTGAAATTGAGAAAAAATCATACCGATTCTTAAATAGCAACTGAGTTGGTTTCTGAAATCTGTTTGTATAATTCCTTATTGTGCTAAAATTACAATCTGCCTTGCTAGGCAATAAGTAATTAAGATATACTATCATTCATACCATATTTACAATTCATCATTCACTCGCTCATTCATACAATATTTACAGACAGCCCAGAGGCCTCCCAAGCCCACATGCGAAGAGAAAGCGGAGTCTTGGGAAGTCGAGATGGAAGCCTAAGTACCGACCTGTCTCGGATACAGGGAGAGGAATAGAATTAAAATAAACTATTGGATAAGACTTGCGACAAAGGGTGAAGGTAATGTGGGAACATTTTGCTTCATTAACTTTGATCCGCCATTGGTTGCACCAATACTCGATCTCGTCAAGGTGTTTTTGAAGGTTATGGGATGCTATGTCGGGGTCTGGGTTAGATGACAAGACTGCAGTGTCATCTGCAAATGTGGCCAAGAAGGTATTGGGAGTAGAGGGGACATCAGCGGTGTATAGGTTATAGAGGATGGGGCCCAGGACACTGCCCTGTGGAACTCCTGCATTTATGGGATAGTAGTTAGAATATTCTAAGCCACAGCGGACTTGGAAGAACGGCCATACCACGTTGGACACACCGGTTCTCGTCCGATCTGAAATCTGAACGGGACAGACGTTCCCTTTCACAATAGTTCCCGGTATTGAATTCGAACCAAAAACTAATTAACATTTGTCGCGGTGTTGTGGAATATTTCTGTATAAGTCATTTATATATCTGCACATTGATGCAGACCGATGAAAGATGTCCTCCTAAGCCATGCTAAAAAATGTCTTTTGGGCTTGAATACAAATACAAAACTGTATTACCCTGCTTAACCATAGGTATGTTTACTGGACAAAAATTTGAGTAAATACAATGATGTTCAAGATATTCGAAATGGATCATTAAAAAGCATTCCATGATTAAAGATGGCGAGTCTAAGGATTTTCCGGTTACGTTAACTGCTTCCTCATATTGGACATGACTGGGATTTATTCTCCCGTTGGCTAATGTAAAAAAAAAAAAAGGTTGCTTAACAAAAACAGCTGGGTCTTGCTTTGCTTCTGATGGCAGTTCTCCTCATGTCCTTGAAGGGGGGGGGGACAAGAGCATTAAGCCAGTTTAAAAAACAACAAAAGAAACTGGTTTTCTGCGAAAAGTGTCCTTCCGAACGACGGTAAAATTGCCATCAAATTATGACATGGCTATAGATATTATCATGGATTACAAAAATACGTAGATTTGAAAACATGACAAACTATTGTATCTTGATAGTGTGTTTATTTTGTTCTCGTCCGATGAAACCCGTCAGAGGACCCCAGATCCTTTTGGTACAGATTTTGTGTTATTGTTTTAAATTTTGTAATGTCTTGCTTTTATTTGGTGATTTATGTGGTATCTGTCATGCTCTTAGCTGCTCAGGCGCATCCTCCGGAAAGATAGGATCTGTCTACCCAGCAAATTATTGGAGGAATCCCATAAGAGCTGCGCGGCTGCACCAATATTGGACATTAATTGAACTCCTACATCGAAGAGTAGGTGTTGGATCGTTAGCGCCGGTATTTTTAAGAGGAAAATTCACTTAACAGAGAAAAGTCTCTCGAAAATTCTATTCTTAGCTTGGTATGCAAATCGATATCCGATGGAGGGTCGTTAGGACGTTACCAATCTTTAATAGTATATTGATAGCAGAGAGACAAGCTTGTCCTTGTACAGTTATTGTAGGACGCTAATAGCCTCAGCTTCAATGATATCTCCAGGATCATAGCCGCATTCTTCAACGACCTCATTTACTTGTCATCCATTAATTCAAATTGATGTATTAATTATAATAATATATTATTATTATTTATATGACAAGCCACGACAAAATAACTCGTAAATAACTCGCTTAAAATTATTATATTCACTCCTTCAATCTAAAGTCAATCTCACTTTATAAGTAAGTGATTGACTCCTTTGGGTGTTTTTATTTTTCCAAACGATATGTAAGTGCCAGTAAAGTACGTCCTAACCTTCGCCATTTCTCCAGCTCCGTTGTTCCTGTGTGACGAGGTCTAGGGTACTTCTTATTTGAAGTAAGATGAAGAGTATCAGCCGCTAGTCTAGTTAGTCACAGTAGCCATTATGAATATTACTTTTATTAGGACTGTTTGCTGGTAATAGTTGAACCGTAATAATTGATTCAAACAACTTTTTTCAACCCACAAGTTTTTTATTATACTGTCAATAGTTTTAAAGGTTACTTCTACTACCTTTTGATTTCCCACATTTTTATTAGTTAAAATGATAAACATATACACCATTCTATCCCTGATTATGGAAGTTGCCCAGTGATTTTAACGAACTCAGGGTTTCAGGGCTGCAATCCGATAAAATTATATGAATCTTCTCTTATATTTGAATAGAAATCTAGATAGCTTTAGTGTGAGAAGTCTTAGCGACAAAGTAGACGAACCCTAAGGTCTGAAGGTTTCTAACTCCAGAAGGAAAATAAGATTTAGATCAGGTTAAAGATACAAAATTCTTTTCTTTTTTTTTATGCTTATTATCTCTCCTTTTAGGTCCTGTCGGGAGCCACAAATTAATATACAAAATAAATCCACCGTCCATTTTGACACAAATCCCGAACCTTTACCATGAAGTAGCTACACTAACCACCATATGAGAATCTTGATAGTGTTCATGAATAAACGTATTTATGTTTATAAATAGATCAGTCCCGTTGGGATAATGGTTGCTGTGTTTTGGTTTACAGCAGTGACGTATCAATCCTTGACTGTATTTATGTATATTGGTATGCCAAATTTCATAGTAGTATTTGTGATTAATACTTGGGCATACATTTACCTGTTATTCCAATCATGTTCTTCTCAACCTCCACTGGTTTGTATCCGGGGACGTGGCTGACGAAGTAGCGTGGAGGACTTCCTAAGACTCCGCTTCCTCTTTCGTATGTGAGGGAGGTGACAACCATGTGGAATTAGGAGTTCTCTGGACTGTTTGAAAATACTGTATGAATGAGCGAGTGAATGAAAATTGTAAAAATGGTATGAATGAGAACATTTATCACAATTACTTATAGCCTAATAAGGCATATTGTAATGTTATCACAGTAAAGAAGTTTCTGTATAATATAAATTAATACTTGAATATAATAATTAAACATTAGCGACATTGTAGAATGCACCATTATTTTTAATTTTTAAATTCAAGCTTAGATCTTTATTTAGATAAAGTGGATTCCTTCCTTTAAGTGCTTCAGTGTACGAAGTCAAGTTTCTAGAAATCCAATCTTCAAATATAACATTTCCAACCTTATCGATTACAATTATGACTATGGGGGTTCTACGATGCAGATGTAACATTGCGGTCAAAAGAATTATTTTTAACGGTAAAAAAAATGTATAGATAGTTAAAATGATTCCAAATTTACCACCAAGGACCTACAAAAAAAAAAATGAGTATATATTCCGACAAACATTCTTATTCTTACAGGAAGTTTCACAACGACACAGAAAGTGGAACGGAAAGTGCTTGATATTTTGCGGTCTCTCGCTCGTACTTAACAGAACTAACGGTACTAGTAGCTCAGCATAAAACTATTTCCACAGACACAATAGTTTACGGAAGCTGTAACATGTAGATTAGACGAAGCATATATTTCTCAGTAAAAGCTCTACATCCTTATAATGATTGTAAATTACCGTACAGAGTACATAAAAAAAAAAAAAAAAATTACTTCCCGATGAAAATTCCTTGGGTGGAATATGCAAACATATTTCTTGTCATGTATATTACTACAAGTCATTACGAGCCAGAACTCAACAAGTCTCTATAGGTTACCTCACATCAATAAACGCCAACGACCATAGTGATGAGGTTGAAGAAAATTGGGTTGAAGGGGACTTGAGCGCCATGAATGCCTGAATACTTCGCAACAGGCGCAATATACCTGGATGGCGTGTAACATGCACTTCCTTTCAGAAGCAGTGACTATTAAGATCCATTGATGTATTATTGTCGTTAAAAGTATACAGTTAATGGCCAAGAATTATGGCAAAGTTTATCGTTTGTAGAGTATGTCTTTCTCCAAGAAAATTTTACTCTTTCGACTATGAAGGGTCGCTCTTGAGGTCTGCGACATTTGTTGATGAAATAATTAAATTGAGTAGGCACTAATAAACATATGTTCGCATAGAAGATATAAGGCGTTGAACATTTAAAGAAAATTGAGTCAAAACAGGAACGAGTTTAAGGGAAATTGTCAGTTTCGTTTCCTTGACTACTAACACTGCTCTCTGAAAAAGAGGAGGACGAATTGGTTGGGCTAATTTCGACGTTCGAAGGTTCTACATTCAGCTAAATTCGGAGACTTAATTTCCCTACACGTAGTTTTTTATTTGGAAATTTTATTTAAAATCAGCTTTTTGAAATTCTCACCTGTTCGGGTGTAGTGACCGCTAACTACATAAGGTATCACCCTATACTCTATTGCATATATATTGTAAGCAAACGTAAATAACATGAACTAAATGTATTATAGACGAAATGTAAATAACAAGAATGTTGTAAATGTGAAGCAATAAAAGGCGGAAGCCAACTAAGTCACACGAGAAGGGTCAACAGCTGTCAGTCACAGGTACCCGCAGGGCCTAAGCGCCAAATGAGTGAGGTTGGGTACTCTCATAAACTGCGGGTGCAGGCCATAAACAACCCTTTTGCAGCCTCTCTACCCTCCAGGGGACAGGGCTTGCCGGGTAATTAGGCGTCGGCCGTGGGTATCTCACCACATGTGTGGGGAACCAACCGCCGACCTAGGTAACCCTTGCCAGACCTCCAAGTAGACAAGGCTGGATAGGGTACTTAAGGCGGGCTCCGAGCCCTGTAAATTAGTCTCTCGTGACCTTTACTCGTTGACGCTTGGTTTCCGCTCGAACTATGAAAACTTGACTAATTCTTTATGAAAAACCTCTGTACCTCTTCTCTTGAACATAGTGCATTGTCGGGGCACATACCTATCAAAAATGGAGTCAGATAGTAACGCCGTCATGAAACGATTGTCCATGTTATTAACTCGAACAATCCGCACTTGTCACCAGGACTAGGGTGACCAGGCACCCACCTAGTGACGACCCGACACGGGATTTATGCTAAATCAAAAAAAAAGTTTTCATTTTCTAGTGTACAAATGATTTAGGTTAAATTTATGTTCACGAATCCTCTCCTAACCACTAAAAACATTCTTGTCAGTTTTTGCACAAAGTAAAAAATCGAATACTTTTTCTTTTAGTAAATTATTATTAAAGAAAAAAATGTGATACTTATATGGGTTACTCAGTTTTACGCTCTTACTTATTAATAATCTATTTTCAAAACGATGTGGAATTAAATATTTATTATTAATTTATTTACCGGATTTTGATTTTTTAATAACACTAATGAAGACGAGCTGCAAACATTATTACATCGATTTTGTTGTAAATATGTTTTTTTTAAATATAATTATGGCATGATGTAACAACGCAAATTTATCTTCAGGGATCATGACATATTTTTTATTTCTAACAACATAACGAATTTTGTTCTTTGACTTAATTATAACTGTAAATGCAGTATTATAGCCGTTAGGCATGTTCCGGATAGACACATTGGTGGCAATTTCAGATTTACAATGCATATATAAAGTTTTTTTTTTATCGAGGGAGGTCAACGTTCGTTTAATGTATAATAATCGTTTCAGAAACGAACTGAATAATTTCTTCACTTGAAGGGAATTCCCCAGTTTTACAATGTTAAAACGAAATAATAGAAGCTAGCAATCGATTACTCCCATGCATAATTCAATCCATACAAGACAATGAATACCATGTACTACAGAATCATACAATACCATGTACTACAGAATCATACAATACCATGTACTACAGAATCATACAATACCATGTAGTAAAGGACGGATGCATGCTAACATCAGAATCTTGGTTACTGACCCTGTCTTCATTTTTAAGTGCTTAAAGGAACAAATGCTCAAAATGCAACCGATAAACACACAAGGTTTCCGATACCCACTGTCCTGCTAAATTGTTCACCACGAACAAATATAAAAACACCCGCCTACCATTCCATATTTATATGTTATATGCTTTTATTGTGCTAAAATTACAATCTGCCTTGCTAGGCAATAAGTAATTAAGATATACTATCATTCATACCATATTCTCTCCATATACCATATACTCTGGTCCCCTTTCAGAGCGAATAAATCTTTCGCCTTTTACTAAAGATTTCCATATTTATAGCAAAAAAACTTTGGCATCGGTAAACAGAGAGGGGAATTGTTCACGATCCCGATACGTCAAGAGCTCACCTGGGGCCAGAACATAGGAGCTCCTGATTGGCCAAAATAAACTGTCGTAAGATTGGCCGAAATAAAACGCTATACCATTCGCTGTAGGCAGGAATGACATTCATATATAAGGCAGAAATTCTAAGCTTTTTCAGACACTTGAAGTGAACACTGCCCTCTCAGCACTGGAACTTATTGCTCTGCTCGAACCACGGCTTTCTTATTTAACTACCTCTGCACCTCTCTTTCCTATCCTTGATAGCTTTAGTCCGTTGTCAGACCCCACACCTTCCTAGTGGGATTTTCTAGCTACGTCTCGCTAAAACCAGCACAACCTTGGAAGGGATCCCTTCCAAACAGACAACGATCTCCGGAAATTGTACCTAGTAGCGTCAACCACAGAGGTCCAGGCTGCCTCTTTCCAGTTCACACTCGCCTTTAAGATCAAGACGGTTGTCACCTACCCTCAGATACCGAGTGTGAACTCGTGGTCATTCCAAGACCAAGTAAACCACCTACAATACCTAGCCAGTACCTCTTCTCCTGAACATAGTGCACTATTGGGACACACCTTCTAAGATGTTATAGAGTCAGACCAATAAACAAATACATAACCGACATCCATGTACCAACACTATATAAATCTCCAAAGAAAGGATTTCGCCTAGTTTTGATTATTTGATTCTACAATGCTGCTTGCTGACCTGAAACAATTGCAGTGATGTTTCAATAAAAGCAGGAATAAAAAGAAAATTAGTACTTTCTAGAGTCACGGAGAGGAAGAAAACATCTCCTCGTGTGAAAGGAACTAGAAGGGACCCTGTTTTCTGATTTACTGAATTACTCTGCAGTACCAGTCCTGAAATACCTAGGTTCAAACACAACATCTATCAGGCAGAAGCTCAGAATTGAAAGGCCACTCTTTTGTAAACGAGAACAAGAAGCACTTATTCGTAAGGCTGCTCATATTATTATACGAAATTGACTCTTTTCACCTTGTGAAAGAAAGTCATTTTCTATAACCTCAAGGAAGTAAGGTTGTTTTATCAGGGTTTTCAAACAGCTACAACGAATACTTAAGACTTCACCTGCATACTAAGTAATTTATTTGTTGTCTGAGAGTTAAACAAATCATTAATTAATAGCGAGCAACTATTTATTATTTTGGCTTACCCGAAGTATTTTAATTATCAATTCCTTTGATAAGTATCGCTTCTTTAAACAATCTTCATTGTTCGATTTCGTCAGTCAGAACTTTTTTGGTTTTGTTCACGCTCCTGATGAATTTCATCATAAAGGTCAGAAATATTGGATTTTGTGCCGGGAGTAGACTGAAGATTTAACCTGTAGGGTATTATAATTATGAGGCGAACTCCCCTCATAACCACAATCAAGAAAGTGATCTACGGGAACACCCCACAGTTTCATAGATGAATACCACTGAATACCTTACCTTGTTCACCGTAGTCAAACTCTCATCAAAAACTTAAAGAAACTTTAGCGATAATAGCCTGAGCCAAAAATGAAATCTTGCTATTTTTGAAAAAAACAAAAACATAAACAACAAAACGGTGTATATCTTGAGGAAAACTGTACATCTTGCAAATATACGGATACGGATGAATGCGTAAGAAAGCGTTATGCATTACTTCTTCCGTACTCCACCTTGCCAGGCTTAATCTCCATCCTCATGTAAGATTTCTCTCTTCGAAGCAGGAGAGCGGAAAATGCGTAATTACTTCTCATTATAGCTAAAGAAATTTCTTCCGATACGACAATCACGGGTTATGTAAAACAATATTTTTTAAAATCATGTTAGATTGTAGCTTTCCGGAATAAGTTTACAAAGTAGTTAACTTTTTTTTTTTAATAGGGGGTATATCCCGTCTCCCGACTAGTCTTAGGAAAGGATCATGACATCCCATTTGTAATTCTCAGAGAGGCTAGCAAGCGGATTTGAATTCATTCAAGAGCAAAAACGAAGAAAAATCTTTATGCGAATAGAATCTCTGGAACGGAGATGTGTTGGTTCAACTATTTGATAGTTGTGTGGACTCCAATTTCAATAAATTTGAATAAATTCAATATTCGTTGACACTAAGGCGTGACGATGAACCAACGTATGGGTGAACTAGCGCAGGAAGAAATTTTTTTTAAAGAAAGTAAGTTTAACTGTTCTTTCTTATAACAATTAATTGTAAGTAGAATTGTATTGTGTGAGTTTTTTAGCTTTTTTTTTTTTTTGCAGCTTTAAACCTTTCTTTTTGGGAATCATATAAAAAACATGTTTACACAAGAGAAACAGCAAAGAGCTATGGTCTGGATGGAAATAAACACAAATTACACGTTCTTTGTCTCGAGTCGGTGAACAAACAACTTAATATGAATTCGAATCACAGCTATTTTTCAAAACTAATAGATATGCCTCAGTCAATTCGCTCAGTTATTAGCCCTTAAATTGTACAGCATCAACTGCAACGAACCTGTATAATTATTTATCCCCATAGTCACATTAGATGTTGGAATCGCTAGGCAGATATAGAGGATCAAGCAATCCCTGCTCGGCTACGTAGGGGAGGTAAGGTGAAAGACGTGTGCTGCAAAGGTTAGTCCGCCTGACCTTTTCTTCCTTCGTGATCCTGTCTCTGCGGAAATGGGAGATTCTTCCTTCACCGGAAAATGGCATATGTAAATAAAATGGTCGTTGTGGTAAACCTGACAGAGGCTAATAGTCAAATAGTACTACCGGAAGTAAGGTATGTTGGTGTATTAATTAATTTAAAGAAGTAGTTAGATAATCTACAAGGCAACTAAACCGAACACTGGGATTCACTAACTATTAATTTAAGGAGATACGAGTAAAATTCAATGCATTCTACTTGCAGGATTTTAACTTTGTTTTGATGTTATAAATTATAAAAAAAATGAAAGTACCCTCGTACAACATCACAATTCCATATTGTGAAAATGAAGGAAGAGTAACATCTGAAAAAGACCTCCGCATCATCGTGCGGATCACGTCCAACCTTTAACGCGCTAATTTTAGCATACAACGGGACAGGCGTCTCGGTACGTTCAGGCTGAGTCATCAGTTGCCAAAGAAGAATAAATTATCAAGAACTTTGCGTATATCCTGTTTAAAACTAGTCTGCTTTGTTCTTCCTCAGTTACAGGAAAATACTGTCTTCAACCTGTTATCATAAACAGTTACGAAACATTTTCTCATCTCCATGCCAAGTTGTGTGGAGATACCTAGTATACGGTATTGATGGTGTGTAAACAATAGCCTTACAAGTCCTTTACAACTGACATGGTGGAAGCTTCTCGATGACGGACAGATGTCATGGGGACTAGGTCGGAAGTAGGATGTGTGCCAGTTGCCTGGGAACCACGGAGGGCACAAAGCCCCTGCGGCACACTTGCGGTGATGGACCGCATCTGTCCAATGTCGTTGGGTATTGTACTCCTTGAGGTCAGGCGGTTCTGTGTCGTCCAAGGAGTAGAAGGGTCGAGGAAATATTCAGCACAAGTAGGGTGGCTATCGTGTATTGCTTCTGTGAGAAATCACAATGCAAATATGACATAGTAATACTGTCTTACTAGAAAACAAAAGATTAAAGGAGTACCAGAAAAAACATCAAAGAAATATTTACATTTGTGTACGGTAAAGAGCATTATGTTATATTCATATTAATTTTACAACGATACAAGCTCTTTTGACCCATCGGTGTTCATGTGCTAACAATGTCAATATTAAATTATTTTAAAATCATCAGAAAATTAAAAACAATAAGTTACGGGATAGGGGGCTTTTGTATGTTTATTTGCATGTATGTCGGTGTGGAGAGTGGTAGACATCGTAAAAATGTTGATACATACAAATGAATGTGACAGCAGTCGCGCGTGTTTCTTTAAGTTTTAATATTTCTCAAGCTCAGTATTTTAAGGTGAAAATGTGATTTGCAAAGACCTATTTGGTTTTTTATATAATATGAATTGTTGATGATAGAAAGTCTTTTCACAATTATTCCATAAGTATTTCAGAATACTTCAACGTTCTACGTATTTTTGTTTTTAACAATAGAATAAAATAACGATGGTAGAGATATCTGGATCAAATTAGCGAGGATAGTGCCAGAATAACGAGACTGTAAAGGTAAACAAGTTACTCAACGGGGCAAAGAACGTGCTTGCTCTGCTGACAACAGGCATGTGCCGCCAATTACTACAGATGCATAATGAGTTGCACAACTCCGGCGCGTACATAGGACTCAATACAACTAGGATGGTCACAACCCGTGACCGGTAGCCGGAGACCCCACTTAGGTGGACAATCAGAGTGCGGTGTTGAGGCAAGACTCCCAGCTGGAGCGCATCGCTTCCTGCACAGTCCACGCGTGCTGGAGCTTGCGCAATTTGCGCATGTTGTCACAGAGTTCTTCTGCGTTCGTGAGTCGTTTGTTGGCAAACTGTATCAGGCTAAATAGCACAAGCCTGCAGCGAGAGTATGCTCAGTTGATCCGAGGATTTGTTTATCAATTTTGGACTCCATCTTAAGGTGCATCGACACAGGCGTGAAAAGATTAATCTCAGTTTTATCTTATTTATACTTTTATTAGAATCCGATGCTCAAGAGCAGTTAAAACTAAGCCGGCATACCAGCAAATACATTCACTCTAATTTAAATTCAGTACTATTTATGAATTCCTAGTTTAAAATGGACAAGTACTCAACCTTATAATTTACTTACTTCTTTATTGTGATAAAATTACAATCTGCCTTACTGGGCAATAAGTAATTCTGACAAATGTCCTCATTTATAGGATATTTAAAATTTTCATTCACTTGCTCAGTCATGCAATATTTACAAACAGCCTAGATACCTGCCAAATCCACATGGTTGACACCTCCCTCACATTCAAAAGAGGAAGTAGAGTCTTAGGAAGTCTCCCACGCTCCTCCATCAGCCACGTCACTGGATACGAGCCAGTGGAGGCTGAAAAAGAGTATAATAACTTAATATTACAACATATTGCTTATTGTCTTGCTTTGAAAGTGTTTACTTAGTTGAGAATAGGGTGGTTAGGGAACACAGAAATCTTTCTCCTTAATAAATACTGTTGTGTCTGAATTTAATTTGATGTTAAGATTTTAGTTGGAGAAATTGTAGATGAGTTCCTAGAAATGCTATAAGAAAGAAAAAAAATTGGCAAAAGTTGTTATGCTTTTAGTGAAATATTGCAAGCAAATGACGTATAATAATTTCTATTATATTAATGAGCATTCCGGTGTTACTAAAAACTATTTAGTTCTGCTCGTAAGTGTACTCAGTATTTAAATATATATATTCATTTCTTAAATCTTGCGTCCTGAGTATGCTTAAATCCAACGAGAAATCGATAAATCTAGTCGCTAACAATTTTCTTCCTGAGAAACAATCTGAAGCGCTGAATTGAGAGAAACAGTAGCGCCTGTGAGAATGGAATCGGTGTAGTATGAGGCGTTGAATGGCTGTGAAGAGTCTCACAGATGAACAGGTGAATGAATGGAACTTCCGACCTAGAGCAGCCGGCCACTCCAGTCTCCAGCCGCTCCAGGCGAGGTATTCCCGTACTGGACTAACGGTGCTGCGGCCTCAGCGGGCATCCTGCGACCTCTGTCCCAGCCTTGTAAGTGATATCTCGGCTGCAGTTGGCTCGAAAACGAAGGGACAACAATCAAGAGGTTTATTTCGTCAATCTGCGTTGTAACGAGTGCCTAAATTATTGTGTCTTTTCCCGCAACAATGAGCTGATATCGCTCGACTTTTACCTTCAATAGCTCTCTTCTCCCGAACTGAACGAGGCCAACTACAGATACAAGCAGCTATTATACTTCAAACAGTTCACTTTTGCGCCTTGGTGTTTATGTAGTATTGTTTCTATATCCAGTGATTGATGACATTTGAGCTTCTACGATATTATTCCAAGGGCGACGAGATGCCCCATTGGATATGAATCTACCGTTTGAAAAGTTTTAAGCCATTTATTAATTAGGTAGCTAACTAGTACAGCAATGGTCGAGCTGCCAATAGTGAGCGGATTAAACTCATTTACATTCGCACCAATAATTTTTTTAAATTTACCCATTACTCGTTACCAATGATCTGTTTATAGTTGATGCTAAAATCATTTAGTCCGTGGTCACTAAGTCACAATGCGTTTTGAATATAACTGGGACATATTACGTTAAAAAAAGACGGCCTTAATGAGGTAACTGTTCCTCACATTCTGGGGTAGTTTGAGATCTGGGGCACCTTGCCTCGAGCACCTTCACCGACTCTTCGTCTTCTTCCATTTTTCATCTTTGAGGATGTGTGACCATCTTTGATGGTTCGATCTTATTAGCTATGTATTGTTTTCAGTAATTGAAATAAATTGCTGTAGGTAATGCATCAATAAAATAATGCTTTATTTCTATCAAATCGATTTACCACTAGTGCACCTAAGTATTCCCCAGAAACACGACTCGTAGCTACTTTCAGACTGTACAGACAATTTATCAAAAGCAACAGGTACAATCCAATCCTCACAAACTTGGCCTATCAGCTCAAGCAAATCATATTGGCTATCAAAACAAGCCTTCAAATGGGGATGATTTTTCCCACTATTCATCTATTCATTATCTCATTCACTGGTTGTATTTTTTGTTGTGAATAAATCAAAATGGCAAACGAAAAATATGAAATAATTAGAGGTTGCATTATTGCTCCGAAAACCATTTTAATGATAGTTTTGGCAATTTTAGTCCTCTCCCACTCCACTCCATCCACCACGATGTGGATGTGGTGTAAGTCAACTTCTACAGATTTCTTTATATTGTTTCCTTCTTGGTACTTTTTACGGTTGTTACGGCTGTAAAAATTATAGATTAATGTCTATGATCTATTGATTTGCGGCATAAAGTAAAAAATGTTAATATGTTGCTAACGTAAGGATAGATACAAGGATAAATATTCAATGCAATAATTAAAAAAAAAAAACTATTTGTCTGAGCATACCGAATCTGTTACAATAGTTGAATTGTGCCATTGTTATGCAATAAAATATTTCGAAAGTAAAGTAATATTCAGTTCATTTAATTTATCAAACAATTCCATTCTGTTGCTGCATCTGAATTGTATAAGTCTTCCAGAATCTAGTTTGCGAAATCGTTCCACAGCATATTCATTAGTTCGATGCAACTATAGACATCGAGTCACACATATAAATAGGTCACACACATACACAGCGAACCGTCCTTAAATTTGCTTTTCTTTGTTTTCTAACTATTTTTTTTCTATAAATTTATTTTTCAACCCGCCATATTTTAAGAATGCAACTTTATAAATTGTACGGGTAGATTATGCTAATATAATAAATTCATGAGAAACAAGTCGCACGAGTCATTTAAAATTTGATAAAGTTTGATATCAGTTGACTGGCAGGTCGGCCCATTCAGTTATTTTAGTATTATTGTAAGTATCAACTGAAAAAATTTTGCAGCCAGAATCTTAAAGGTTTATACTCTATAACTAAGAGTAACATACGCACGTTCAATAAATCTCATCGATCCTAAGGCAAAGTCTTTGGCACTAGTTACAATATTCGGCAGAAAAATTAAAGTGAAAAGTAGCTATGACACTAGAAATGAAGAGAATAAATTCTATATGCACTTAAATTTATAAATTCTTTTTGACCTACTGATCTGTTGAATGCCTAAGAAAAAAAATTAGTCAGAACATACATCCAATAATTCGTATTATTCATTTAATTAATTATTTTGTATGGTGAAATTAATATGAAAATAGAACCTGAAATCACAAAACCTTGGATTAATAAATCTCCACGTACTATAATTATCACAATATTAATCAATTTAAAACAAAACTGTTCGTTTACACTTCAAACTGTATCGTTCACGAATAAAAGTCAATTTTTGAAGTGGCCAATGAGGCCACCTCAGCGAAAGCCCTCTCCACTGCCTAGTTAGGTACCAAACCATAATTTTTCATCTGGCTTCATTGTATTGCTGTGGTTGAGCTACTTAAACGTTAAACTAAGTGCAGTGTACCTACCCGAATGCAGTTGTACCTAATTGATGCAACAAGGATCCATGAACCCACCTGCTTACAGCTTAGACGCGTTGTGGAATTAAAGGAAACCTGCTTGAATGAAATTATAGCATTCAGTATTTTCAATTTTCGTGTATAATTCATACATTTCAGATGGATACGATCACGATCGCGAACACATCTTGATGTGCAATATTAACTGTACGTGAGTCTAAGTAAAGACTCTTCCTTTGTGATCATTTATTACGATTAATCACAATCCACATATCTACAAGTTTTTTACGCCACTAAGAACATAGGATCGGCCCTTTTTACCGATTTGGTTGATTCCTTCTAGACAGCAGGCAACACAAAACGGTATGCGATAGACATGATGAAGGTATTATCCAGAGTTGTACTGTGGTCGGCAATCATAATCCTCTCGACTTGAACCACACACACACAAATATTGCCCTGATGACCTATTATTGCAAAGTGCTTTTTGTGGCTGGTGTGTGGTGACACTTACAGTCGTGCCAAGTAACTAAATCCATGAATCATTTCCTGTGGCATTATGTGGTCTTTTGAATGTGCAACTACGCAGTGACATTGCAAGACTCAATCCACAAAAGCAAGGACCAAGTGACCAAATAGGTTGTCCGTATGATACAAGCAGCTAGGTCTTTCAGTGGGTCGATATCGATCGAATCTTTGTACCTTGCGAATGTTCGGATCGTTACAAAGCAATCTAATTAAAATGGCACATGGGCAATCTTCAAAGTTAAAAACTAAACTATTTATTAGCTAACTATTTAAATTCTAAAATAATATGGCATTACCCTTAAAACAGACGCTTCCTAAGACTGGTCGGATTAGGGAGGATATGGTGTAGGGGGTGTCCTAAGAGAGCTGGATTTACGAAATCTTCTTCCTTATTTTGTGTAAAAAATAAATCTTTATTGTGATAAAATTTCAATCCGCCTTATTGTGTAATAAGTAATTGTGTTAAAAGTTCTCATTCTCATTCTTCATTCATACAGTACCTACAAACAGCCGAGAGACCTCCCAAATCCACATGGTTGTCACATTCATCATATACAAAAGCGGAAATGGAGTCATGGGAAGTCCCCCACGCGCCACCTTCAACCGCGTCACTGGATAAAAGCCATTGGAGGCTGGCCAAGAGCGTGAGTGCCACAGACGCTCAGGACATGATTGGAGAAACTGGCCATTGCCAGGGCCACTGTACGTATTTATAGCACTTCCACTTTAGTCTCCAAGTAGGGTTATAGGGATGCGTGGCTCAGTGAAATGATTGTGCTAGGGGATTTGGGTGCTTGGATAGGATTTTATAAACTTGAAAGGTATGAGAATGTAGGATGTATTAAGATTGTTATAAATGGTTTTCTTGCTGACGTAATTAGTGTCATTGACTATTGTTCTCAGGACTTTTGATTGAAAGGATTGTCCCCCATAGCTCTATGCTCAGATTGTCTTTAGTATAATTTTGTAAATAAGTAATTTATTTTCTATTTTATTCGTCAGTTTACAATGGTTACCACAATTTAGGAGGGCTACGGTGTGAGATACATCTATCTCTGTGGGCTTTTTGATTTCACTCACTGACACTTTCCACAATGATTGCGATTCGTTTGGTATTAATAATAGTTAAGCCAGTAAGTGTGTATGTTACAGTAACGCTACAATATGCAGAACGCTAGTTGATTTATCACTCTACTCTGGTAAGCCAAGGTCATTCAGATTAATCTATCATTTTCTCTTTCGTGTTGTAACTTAGATACCTGGCGTCTTTACGCAATGAGTTGTGAGCACGTCTCAGCCACGAGCACGTCCCAGAAGATACCAGAGTGTCCCCCTGTTACTCGCACTTGCTAAATTACAGCCTGCAGAAGTAGGTCTCTGTAATAATCGTCCCTAAGGCTGTTGTTCTGCGAGGAAGTGGGTTCGGCGAGGGTTCTAACTGTTACGGAGGAGTTCTTGGGGCGTTTAATTGACGAGCCCATCGGCCGGTTTGGAATGCTACGTGCTCATTATATTTTGGATTATGAAAATTACTTTGGGGATGTGTGGTCTCAAATTCTATTTTCCAACTAGGACGTAGTTCGTCGAATTATTTTTCTTCATTTTATCTAGAATATAATTTAACACATTTATTGTAACACTGGGTTTATCAGGTGCTACGAGTCAAAAAACTTGATGTGTCTCCGTTGGATGAACTCACCCACCGACGGTACACCAAGGAACGGGTGCAGGTCGGCTTTAACAGTAATTTTTTTTCCCCCCCGTAACCCCTTATTTATCATTTTTTACAATGTGAACAAAATTTCAGTGAACTAATATTTACAGATTTCTCCTCTTGCTGCGTACGCAGATGCATTCGTAGGAGTCATCAAATTGTATAACAGAGTTATAGATATGTCAACTGTATCGGTTTAGTAAGAGGAAACAAATATCTCTCAAGCTCAATATACAGTCATATCATTCGTCCGTTATGCTTGTAAATGATGGATTATCATCAAACCGTATAATTGAAAACATTTACAAAAACACAAAAGTCGCATAAACTTTTACAATAAATGGATTCGAATTGACTTGAAGAGAAATCGTCGATAATGTGAGTGAAAAATGGAAACGACGAGCCCGTGGAGTGTGACGTTAATATGCGCAGAATATGTGACGACGACGACAGACCAGGATCTGTAAAGCCAGGCTGAGGTAACGGTGCAGTCCCTGACCCAAAAACTTCACTTCTGCCTTGTTTAAATGTAGGCCAGCCCTTGTCATATAGTTGCCTGTTTTTGTTATAAACAGACACGAATAAGATATAAAACATGATTGATAGCTACGATAATTCAATCAAGTATATTCCGAATCCGTACGCGCAGTAAGCGTGATCAGCGCATATACATATATATAAGTGAATGTTTATTTGCTTTCGAATTAAAAAAAAAAGGAAAAAAGGTACAGAGAAACGACACGCATAAAAGTTAGAGCTAGACTGTTTACTTCAAGTCTTTAACCCTGATTACATCCCGACGTTCGGGGATTAAGGTTGAATACTGATGCTGCCCGGAGCTTAACTTATATTTATATATATAATATAACTATATAATCACTACAGGTACAATACTGAAACAAGGCTTTGCGAATACTATAGAGAAAGGATTTAATTTAAACAGTTGTGGTGTGATGTTTTTGTCTGACTTTCAATCACAAAAGTGACCCAATTGATATTTTTTTTTTTTTCTAAGCTCTTTAGTTAGAGTTTTAGGATGAGGGAGAAATATAAAATATTTAGGGTGATCGGGTCCTTGTACTAGGAGGACCTGTTTGAAGGTGGTGTGAGAGGAGTAAGGAATGTGGGAATCCTCGGTGGAGGTTGATTGTTACGGTACAGTGGTGAGAGTTCACTGGTGGCTGGGCCTAGAGTCTTCTCTAGGCATGTAGTGCAGTCGTAGTTAGTCTGATGTCAGTGAGGGTGCCCCTTAGAGGCTTGTTGTTGGTGGGCCAAGCGCCGTGATGTATACCATTTCTTCTGCTTTACTCGATCTTGTGAGTTGCCATCGTGCCGGTAGCGGTGGTGGTGTCATGTCTCGGTCCGAATTGATACGAAATTTTAAAGGTATATATTAGTTTACCCCGGACTACGTTGCATATTTCTTTATTAATATATTTTACCAGAGATTATGGGAATGAAAGGGTTTACCTCGTTTCTATTAATTGTCACGATCTTCTTTTTCATACTGTTAAGATCTCTGAAGTGACAAAACAGAATCTATGTAATCTATAACGTTCTGTTTTTTTCCTCTAGTTGAGCTATTATTTGGTATGCGATAATTTTTCTGGTGCTGGAATAAATGAGCTTTTCGGGGCGATAAGCGCTGCTGACATGCAAGGCTGGTTCATTGACTCTTCCTGTCAGAATAGATCGGATTAGTTCGGCTCTGCTCGTGACCCGCTGAAGAGTTAAGAATAAAGAAAATGTAGCGCGGAGAAAAAAAAATACAACCTTGGCCGACACAGAGGCAATTTCAAAAATAAGAGAGTAAGAACTGGTGGTACGATTCATCTATGACGAACTATCAGACAGCCTATTATTTATCAAAACATAAGCATAAATTGCATGAGAACACAAAAGGAGGTAGCCGACAGACTGTTGTTTATTGGCTAAAAGGAAAAAGTACTTATTCAGAATCCCTTAATTGGGATTTTTTCCAAGTACAATACTTTAAGTAATTGCATCATTGTCAGGTATATTGTGGTCTTGAAGGACTGGAAAGCTTATAGCTACTAAAAGAAGATAGATACGCCAACTTTATCGATTTAGTGAGAGGAAACAAATTTCTCTCGAGCTCAATATACAGTCATATCATTCGTCCGTTATGTTTGTAAATGAAGGATTATCATCAAACGTGTAATTAAAACATTTAAAAAAAACACAAAATTAAAATTTACTTTTACAATAAATGGATTCGAATTATCGAATACTTTGATCTTAGACATAGATCAAATGTTGAGAGTCAAATGCAGTTACATGTCAGCTGCTGCGTACAAGGATGAACTAGGATTTCAGTGTCATTTGTTAGATAAGGAAAAAATAAATAAATAAAAAACTACCTACTTTTATTTCCTGATTGATTGAACTGAACAATTTGTTGAGTATTTTTTTTCATTTTATATGTAAATTTCATTTTTGTTGTTGGCTAATATATTTTTTTCTTATGTGTAATTGGTCCCGTGACTGTTGTTGACTCTCTTTAGTTCAGTATAATGGCTAGGGCCATTATTTATTTTTAGGGGAGTTGTATTTTATTCACAAACCCAGTGCTTAACACTATGACCCCATCACCCTTCATTCATTAGGTTAAGGTTCAGTTTAAGTTTTTATTGTTAGATGCAAGTTAGTTTTAAGTCTATGATAAATAAGGTGAGCCCACTCATTTTAATTAAATTCAGTCCATTAATGTATAATTCTTCAATGCTTCAAATTAGTTTTTGTTTGGTTGTAAATTCACCAATCCACAAATTACTTTAGGTATTCAGCTGTAATGTCTTTTATTACCAAAAGCCAAGATGACTTTTCGACGGTAGTTTTCCTCACAGAAATCAAAGTCATGCTCCAATGTTGTTAGTCAAGTCACACAATGGTCTGTTGTTAGTAGAACTCATGTTTGACTTGCTTTGTAATAAAATATTCGAACACGTGCTTGTGTAAAAAAAGTTTTCTCAAAATATTTTCCCACTGCTTATTTTTAAATGTGTATTAAAATTGTTTTCTTTCTTAATTAGCTGTATTGTCAATTTATTACTTCTGTTATTTTACATGAAAAAAAAAAATACACCAATTCATGTTTTAGTTTATGATTGAGTATGTAACATGCTAAATCAGGTAATGAACTATGCTTCCAACTCCTTAACAATTTATGCCTAGTTCCTTAATATTTAGAAGCAGGAAGTTACAAAATTCATTTATTTATTTCTATTGAATATTATCACACTAATAACTTTATATGTTTTGTTATAGGTCACAGTAAATAAGAAGACAGGACTTCCTCTACTATGAGGTATGTTGGATAATTTGACAAATACAAAAACTTACAGAAAAACACGAGAAAAATTAACCATACGTTAATTTAGCAATGTAAAAAGTTAGGTTAGCAATGTGATTTCATGTATACTTTTTATGTAATGAATTATATTTGAAAATATATATTGGCTATACTTTTTTCATATCGGATCTATTTATAAAGGAAGACATGCAAATGATAGATGAATCATCTCACCATTTTTAAAGTCCCCTTATTATATTTTAGTAACTAATTAATTATATTACATTGCTTCTCACAAAAAAAAAAAAAGAAATTAAACCTTTGTGATAATTTATGCTGAAACCACTTGTACATTGAGGAGACAGAATTTCAGGCCAAATAATTGTTTTAGGAAACTGGAGGAGAATTTTAGCTTACCCTGTAACACACCTTAAATTAATTAACATGAACTTACAGTTTTTTTATGATAAAATTACAATCTGCCTTATTGGGCAATAAGTAATTGGGATAAATGATCTCATTCATACCATATTTACAATTTTCATTCACTCGCTCATTCATACAGTAATTACAAACCGCCCAGAGACCTCCTAAGTCTACATGTTTGTCACTTCCATCGCATGTAAAAGAAGATTACAATTTATTGAACCAGAAAGTTTTTCTAATCTTTAGTCCAGTAGGAAGCTGATAAAATAATCCAAGATAAAAAAAGCTGATAAAATAATCCAAGATTTTACGAAACACAGAACTTTTAGCATAATTTAGCAACTTGAAAGCCCATTTGAAATGTTTTTTTTACAAAAACAAAATTATACTTGTTTTTGAAGAAAATTTGTCTAGTTTACGATGCAGCAATTGGAAATTACCTAACTTAAACAGTTTCTTTAGCAGTCGCTTCCTATTCAACAAAAAGTGAGATGTCCTTAAAAAAACACAAAATTTACTCCTTCCCTGAAATTGGACCTTAGTCCAAATGAATTTGAATTTTTGATTTGAAGTCTACTTTAACATCATTCAAGTTTTTGATCATAATTTACATCACACCATGTTTAATTCAGCTTCTAATGAATGAATACTCCCACACTAAGCTGAACCATTCAAATTTAATCAGAAGATGTGATATGAAACTGATGACGAGCGAGTTAGGGCCCACTGACCATGATACCCTTGTACGTGGTGTGGGTCTTAGTCGATAGTTCACGGAGAGAGGTGAAGGTCTCTGGTCACTTTTACATTCGCCTGCAGGTATCTGGGAGTGGTTTTGTCTTTTGTAATTGGATACATAAGGCACATATCGTCAGCTCACGTTGAGAAGTTTTAACTCACCGCTTGCAAGTCTTAAAGGAGTTTTAAAATAAAACAATCGACTCAATCGCATGATTTCTCTCTCACTTACTCCTGACGTATTCACTACCCAATTTCATTATTATGATGTTATTGAGTAACAGAGAATATAAGTAGGCAGTTACACCTTAACTTAACCAAAACAAGCACAGGACTTACAGCGGACCTTACACGATCAGTGTTAATGTCATAATCATCGTAAGACTTTCAACATTACTCCTTAACCTACTGATGAAGAGTAATGTCATTACAAATGATCGTGTAATGAAGGGAGAAATGATGAAAGACTTATGACTTATTACAGAATGATATTAACATTGCTCATGTAAGGTCCGCTTTATTAGATGACAAGTAGGTACTAAAAAAAAAACAAAAAACAAATAAATGTCTGAGAAATGTGATTGAGATATGTTTTGTTTTTATTTTATCAGTTATATGTGTTGAACGAAAATGTGGAGAAAACAATTAGTGTATTATATAGATATGTATTGACTAAATGCATTATTTAAATTTCCAACCGGAGCATGGGTGTAAAAATCATATTTTGTGTGTCATACCTAAAGCGAATACCGGATTGATTCGCATTATTTGTTACCCCATACATCTCCATTTTGTCAACAGGAATATTCTTGTTGTGTAGTGTCGCTTATTACTTATCATATTGGGTTAATTGAGTATATCAATCCATATTATTATAATATATTACTATATTTTAAGAAGGTCTTTTATTTATCAATCAGGCACAATATCAGTTCCTTTCTATTTACTGGAACAGAACACATCTTTCATTAAAATTTATAAAACAGACTATGCTTCGAATTTACATCATTTTGATGACGTTCTTTACGATCTCTGTAAGAATATAAATTTTTTGTCCTATTTCGTATTCTTGGCAGCTCAAGTTTCCTGATTCAGAAAGTGCCCGTATCCGCTTTGACATTTGACATTCTCTGCATATTATACTGCTTTTCCATGTAGATCTCCTTAATCCAACAAAGTTTTGTATATCTTATTGTTACGTTTGTGTATATCCAGCGGCAATGTTCACAGATGAATTAAGAAAAAGGACATTTTTTTTCTTACGTGCTTATGAAAAACATTATCCTTAATGATCATACTCGTTGATCATTGGTGACGACGAGGAGGTTTTATATGATGTCTAATTATATGTCCTTGAGCTTATATGTCTGCTTGTGTTTTTTATGAAGCTTACCTTTATAGCTAATTGTCTTCGAAGAAGTGTTATCTTCCAAGGTGGCTAGCTGTGGCAGTGGGTATGTAGGACCATCCTGTAACTACAAGCTTCGAAGGACCGTGCGTGCATCACGCACCACTATGAATGCTTGCTGGTCCGTCGATGGCTAAATGGTGTAATGCTTTCGAAACCATTGACAGTTTCTTTATTATCATTACCACATAAAAAAAATCTATAAAGCGGTGTTCTGGCCAATTCTACACCACGAACAAATAGAAGTTACCCTCTTTAGCGACCGCTAACTACATAAGTTAAATCACCCTATACTCTATTGCATATATATTGTAAGCAAAAGTAAAATAACATGAACTAAATGTATTATAAACAAATGTAAATCATTGTAAAAGTGTTAAGCAATAAAAGGCGGAAGCCAACTAAGTCATACGAGAAAGGGTCACCAGCTGGCAGTAATAAACAGTCATAAACATGAAAGGGTCACCAGCTGGCAGTCATAAACACTCATAAACTTAACAACCCTTTAGGGGGCTTTTCTACCTCCAGGGGGGCAAGGGGTCCGGTAATTAAGCGTGGGTACAGCACCACAGGTGTCCACAGCCCCCAACCACCGGATTAGACCCTCGCAGCCTCCCAGCAGGAAGTAGAGAGGGTACTTAAGGCAGGGCTACTGGCCCTGTTAGTCAGTCTCTTCATCAGCCTCTGAGTGAGTCTCTCGCGACCTTTACTCGGTGACGCCTTAAGCTAGGGCTCCTGGTCCTGGAAATGAGTCTCTTAGTCTCTCTCGCGACTCTCCCGTGGCCTTTACTCGGTGACGCTTGCTTGGTTTCCACTCGAGCTCTGAAAACTTGACTAATTCTTTATGAAAACTCTGTACCTCTTCTCTTGAACATAGTGCATTGTCGGGGCACATACCTATCATAAATGGAGTCAGATAGTAACGCCGTCATGGAACGATTGTCCATGTTATAAACTCGAACAATCCGCACTTGTCACCAGGGCTAGGGTGATCAGGCACCTCTCTAGTGACGACCCGACACCTCTTTACAGCTATGAAACACCCACCTATCTTTCTATATTTTATCAATAAACCTTAGGCATCAGTATAGAGAGAGGGGACTATTTCACGATACCGACAACGCAAGAGCCCACTAGGGCGTAGTAGCCCCTGATTGGCAAAATAAACGATCATATGATTGGCCGAAATAAACAGCTGTCTCATTCGCGGTAGGCAGGACCTACTTATGTACGGCAGTAATTCCTTTTCAGACTGTTTTAGTCTAGTGTTTGCCACATTGTAAACAGAAGGTGAGCCCCATAGATGTTATTTGACCTTTTAACTTCAAAACGAAATTGTAAATTTTATTCTACCCTCCTTCGAATGCATCTGCGAATGCAGAAAGAGGAGAAAATTGTAAATAACGTGTTCACTGATTTTGTTCATTTTTCTCACATATTGTATTATAAATAAAGGGGTTAAGAGAAAAAAATAAAAATTTTAGATCCCGTTATGCAGTCCAAAGGTGAGTCCCATCACCTGGCCATTTTACAATAGATAACTTTCAACAATTAAAAGACATAAATTAGTTTAATAATAACTGCTTACAATGCATAATGCATATCATACAATGCATAAATACATGGAGTACAAGGAGCCATTTACAGCTTAATTTATATGTATCTGGCATGTGTTTAATTTTTAAAAATATTCAATAAGGGGTTAAGGAAAAAAAAAGTGAACTCCCGTATTCGTAAAATTGTTCTTAGAGTTTCTGAATCTCACCATAGTTGGCTATTGCCATTAAATATTCACTAACATTTTTAACGACGTGAAAATATTTATGAGGAAAATTTATCAATTATTAAATGTTGCTTACGTAGAGTGTAAGCTAAACAACCAATTAGCCACCATTCATAAAAATAAGGTTATTTATCTCTTTGTTGTCTGCCTAATAAAGGTTTCTCGGGTTTGAATAACTGCTCTGAAACCGGAGAAATTAGAAGTGCCCATTGGGGGGGTTCCAAACACAACTGTTCCAACTGTGTTCATTTCACCCTTATTCAATTTGGAGGATAATACACTGCATGTAATGATGCAGTTCAACAAGGACCATTACACATTTTCACCACCAAATGGGCGGGAAACAGCTGGCTATTATTTTAGACATTGGCCCGCTCTCTGCAATTAGTCAAAGCCATAGCGATCGTGAAAGTTCACACCTCCGATCGACCGAACAACCTACCTCGGGTTAAATCTCGCGGCCGATTTTTATGGACAGTTAAAACATAATGGTGCTTTCTATACTATAAGGTGAAACTACTAGATTTAAAAAAAAAATGCAATAGATCATCTCCTATCGTTGTGTGTGAGTTTCACTGGTGGTGGGCAAGCCTGGAAGAGCACCCGCTTTCAGACCACGTACAACAAATCTGCCAACAAAAAAGATATTTTTTAAATCTACCATCGACTGTGGCGAAATCTTCAGTCATGTGTGGATGAAGTACTTATGTGTTGCCCATGTGTAAATACTGCATGTCATGCTCCGTTAGATTTCCACCGAACGGAGGCTGATCTTGATCCTATCTCAGATCCTTCTGTAGTCTATCATATCCTCAACTTATTTACTCAATTAACTGTAATCTCTAACGCCTCTTGATCGCGAATATCTCTATAATCAATCAAGTAGTCGGTAAATTTATTCCAAAATTAATCGGGAACATTTGTTTTTTGTTTCTTTTTTGGTACATTTGATAGTAAATTTAACTGTTTGATATAGGGAAAACCAACTTGTTCTTCATTAGTCATTAGTAAGGTGCGTGAATCCCAATGGAGAGAGTAATTTTCATGTGACAATTGACTGACACTTAAGGGTGTTCACATGAATACTAAGTCTCCAGTAGTATTGAGTTCTAGTGATTATCGAAAATTTACATCTCATTCGCTATACGGTAAATATAAATTATTCAATCGATCTGAAACTTGTAATTAATATTCTAAAACACCTAAAAAATTAGTAATTAGTTTCAGGTGACGAATTTAAATTAAATAAAGTAAATACCCGTATATATAAAGAAACTAATTAATATTTAATGTTATTTAATTTTGGCTCATAGTTAAAGACGTACTAATGACGGCGCATGATGCCGGTTTAATAACTTCTATATAGCGATTTAGTTGTTTTTATTTAATTTGTTGAAAAGACTATTTTTAGTCATCGATATAATTAAGCGAATAAAATTAAGTATCTTTATTTTTTGTTGAAACAAAAAAATATGTAGTTGAGGCCATAATGTTATCTTGTGGAGTTTATATCTATATTTTTTTTTAATTTCTCAATTTATTTTAATTTTAATACAATGTGTAAAAATATGAACAATTTGAACAAAATAATCGACAATATTTTCTCCTCATTCTGCTACGCACAGATGTAACTCACTGTTGCTCCACTGCTCGAATGAAGTACCTCTGACCACTTTCATCCGTATACCGTTTTGGAATTGTTGGAGTTTCCGAGCTGTCGTATACGTCAGATAACGAAAAAGCGGTGGACCATACAGCAGAGTAGGTCTGAGTATGCTCTTGTAAATCTTAGCTTGAGACGCAGTGATAGATTGGGGGAAGTCAATAAATGCGTAAGCCGGTAAGACTTCTTGCGAGTATGCTTCAACTTCTTCGTAAAATGGAGGTGTCTATCCATTTTAATTCCCAGATATACTAGGTTGTATATTGGCTGGTGACTTTTCCTCCGTTCCTACTGTGTAACTAGTAGGTAGCGGGCTTTTTACCCGTGTTTACAGAGATATTGAGTCTCCCCAATCTCTCACTGATCTGGTTACAGGCTACTTCAGGCTGTCTTAAAGCTACCTTGGCACTCATGCTGCTACTGTACACCGCTATGTCATCAGCGAAAGCAGTAACTGTGGTATTTTTGTACCGGGCTCCGACAATCTCAGACGTGTATACGTTGAATAGTACAGGGGATAAGACGGCTCTTTGGGGTACTCCACAGGTCAGTGGCATAGCTTCGGAGAAGCTATCACCCACCCGCACCCGCAGCGATCTGTTGTTCAGGAAGCTAGCCAGAATTGAATAGTCATTTATTGAATTGAATAGTAGCTCCGGGCATTCCCGGTCGCAGAGGATTTGACACAGTGCCCCGTGAGACACCGAGTCGAATGCTTGGGTGCATTCAATCGAAATCATAGCCGTGGCTATGTTTCTATTCATGTTATGGCTAGCTTCTGACTGTACTTTCAGAAGGGGGTGCTCTGCGCTCATACTGGATTGAAACCCATTCTGTTCTGGTGGAATGATGTCGTTTTCCGAGCAGTAATTTTTGAGATAATTCAAAAGAATTTTCTCAAAAATTTTCCCCATTTGTAGTTACAAACTGATCGGGCGGTAGTGGGCTGGGTGATCTCCGCTCTTGGCTGGCTTTAGTAATGGGGACAAGATGGCTTGTTTCCATGTGTTAGGAAATTACAGCAATCCACACAAGAGTTGTACTATCCTAGTTGTACTACGCAAGTTTGCTAGTCGTACTATCCCTCTCCTCGGCATTTGTTTGAACAGCACTGATATCCCGTCGTGCTCTGGTGCTCGGTTTCCCTGACACCGGCGAAGAATCGCCTTGAGCTGCTTCGGTGATACGAACATGTAGTTCTGTTCAGCATCTACTGGAGGAGGCATGTGGTAGTATCCCGTCCTAGTCGTAATGTCCCTAGCTTAATGAACGGCCAGTTTTGTTGCCTGTTGCTCAGCAGTCAAAACATTGTCATCTTCGTGTCAGTGGCTGTCTTTACTTTTGTAGTCTTCAACAGTTTCCAAAACTTTCTGTGATCTCCGTGAGTGCTACGAAGTCTCTCATGCCACTGCGCTGTTTTCCAGAGTTTCATCAAGCCCCGGATTTGCGTTGTCAGAGAATTCACAACGACCTTGGCTTGCTGATCTCTCGTCCTGTACCATCTATTCAATCTATTCCTGTACCATCTTGTCAATATATATATATATATATATAATAACCATGGTGACAGTGACACAACTGATGCAGGCCATGGTACTGTCGAAACGTTGGTAAGTGCCCCAGATCGTGAGGTCGACTTTTACTACAAATGCCTTTGCCACACACCATGTGGGATGTGAATGGGTGACCATTCAGTATAGTAGGACTTTTTCAGGGGCAGCCCCCATCCTGGGCAAATCAAACAGCATTTTTGCACATTCTAGAAGTTTTTTTTAGCCACGGTGAGGCTAGAAAATCACTAGTGTGTCGGTGAACTAAAAGCTGGATTGCCAGTGTTGCTTACACTTAAGTCAGAATGAAAGGTTGAAGGCCGAGTATTACGTAATTGTTTACAGCATGAAATATGGACAAACGTTTCAAAATTCATATTGACTATACTCGGCAGATATGTGAGAAAGAACAGACCTTTATATAATATAGGGATTTCCTTCAGTCAGCCTTCCGCTGGATGTTTCTCTGCCTACTGCACTGAAACCAAAATCGGGATGCAAAAACGAGATCTATAAATCATATAAAAATTATAATGGTAATTGAAAGAATAATTTTTGAACTTGATAGTATAAATTTGATAATAATCAAATCATTTAGCACAATCATTGGTAATTTTCCACAACCTGTTTTGTTTATTCAGATTCATGATAAGTCTAAAAGAAATGTTTTTTTTTAAGTAAAAAGCCTAAGGAAGAGGGTAATTGTTTCCATCGAAAAAAAATGATGAATTAAGTATTAAAAGCTACAAAATCAAAGTTTATCTGATAGTATTGGTATATCTTTGAATATAAAAACGAACTGCCTAGCGAGTGCTGATGCTGAATGAGAGGAGCCGAGGATAATATAAAAAAAACAAGATTCCTTTTGACTCGATTTTAGGAGCAGGTATAAAGGGTCTGAATCAGGACACGGGAGTCACACCATCCATGAATATATATCGACCAAAAGGATAACATAACTACATCCTCCTCACTGTTATTTATTAATGTTGTTGTTATTTATTATTGTTATTGCAGCAGCCATTATCTTTAGCCCATTAACTGTATGGCTCAGATGACCGAGAACAATATTATTGATTTAATTGTTTAATATTTACCAAAACCAGATAGGTAATATTAACTACCTTTTCCCGAACGAGGCTAAAACGGGGCTGTTTCAGAACTTCCATTCGCCAAGATAAACATGCGGTACGTGAAATTTCTCTACGGGTTCTAGTGCATTCTCCGTGGCACTTCCTCATGAACTCCAGAGTGGTCTTCTGACCTTCTGGAGATGTTGAAATGGGCATTCGCATGACTGGGCTTTTGTCAGGGGAGCAGAACAGCATAAAAATGCTATGTGATTTCAGTTGTGTCTTCGTCTCAGTCTTGATACGGAAAATAAAAGTAAAACTATTCGTATAAGAGAAACTTAATTTTACATACAACGATAGAGTTTCTTGTACATTCCATTCCACTTCAATGCGCCTCAGTCTAGCGTAAATCTCTTTCCGTTGATTCCACCCATGCCGATAATATGAAACACCGTGGATATGTTTCATACCATCTCTTTCGATAGGACTTAATGTTTAAGTGTTTATGGTAACCAATTACCAATTCTCACCAAAGGGTACATATTTTTTAGATGGATCCCGTGGAATGAACTCAGTGTGCTCTCCCTCATCGCAGGGTTGGTTTGCCTACGCCTAATCCCTGTCGCTTGAGTACAAAAGGGCATTGAACCCCACCAACCTACTTCGTACACACACATATATATAGTTCTTACGACACCCCGCTAGCGTAATTAATGACGGATTGCAAGAACCACCTGCCCGAGCATACAAGGTGACAGCCAGTTTCCCAGCGCCATATTTGTCGCATGGAGTTGCAGTCGCCGTGTTGTGACATTAGTGCCCCGGCACCGCAGAGCGTCCTCCGCAGCTACTACAGCCCAGTGTCACTTAATGCTAACGACTTGGTTACCAAAGATAACTTTCACCATCAGCGGCCATTTACCAGAGCTGAGGGTAATTTGGACTGTTGTTTAAAGTCATTTAACATTCATAATTAGTAGCTCATCTATTAGTAACATTTTTTGTTTATTTAAGAGATTTTTACTGATTTTGTTTTAACGTCAATAATAATACACTTAACTATACTTTTAAATATAAATGTAGGACATGAGAAGTGAAGGAACAAACTCGAGCTCTAAGGGCTGGTCTCGGCCGAGTTTCTTAAGAACTTATTGGTTGTAAAACTAACAAAGGATTTATTTCTACAATTTATTTATTGCTACCTGGTCCTACAGAATAAAAGTCTAGGAGAGTGCCAAGTCCTCCAATATTCTTCCCACTCAGCCCCTGCCATCCAGAATCAACAAGCGTACCCTTCACGTTGATCTCAACATCCCATTCATTCAATACCTACCTGGCCATCCTAAACCATATGCTAATGCTTTTACTCCCATCTCATCCTCGAAATCAAGTTGTGAGGTCTGTCCGATAAACTAACAAGCTAAGTGGGTTTGGCTAATCAGCCTTTTTCTCCCAAAGTACAAATATGTTACAAACCTAAGTACTAAGCACTGCTTACAATGATCTATATCGATTGCAAGCAACCATTTGAATATTTATATATTTCTAAATAAAAAAACAACATTATTTTTTTACTCTCAAGTTTTTATCTCAGTTTTTTTAAAGTCAAAACTGGGAATTTCGCTATTGTACAACATATAAGAATTATTCAGATAAAATGTGATAGCTCCAAACCTCAATGAAGGTATATGACGGTACCTTGTTTATCATTACCCGTAAAAAACTTCTTGAAGAGTATTTGAATTCCTCTTCAAGAATGTTTCTGTGCATATAAAAATATGAAAAATGAAACCATCAAAGCATTTCAAATGAAAAACATCAAATGGGCTTCTATATCCCAAACTGTCTATCTTGAGCGCAATCATCCCATCAACGGTACTTCTAGCCACAAATCCACTATTCAATTAACTTACTTTTCAAGAGGTCGAGGTTGGTGGTATTAGTTCTGATTTATAATGAATAAACCACCGAATTTCCTCTTCAACTAACTGGCCTGTATTTACTCCATGGTATTTCCCATCTCTTGTCTTACGCTCCATCGAAGAAATATTTTTATTTAAACTATAAAAATACTTTGTTCTATTGTTATATTGACCAAAATTTACCAATGATAACTAACTGGTCAATATCGGCCTGTCAGAACTTCCTTGCTATCGCATTTTCCAGAATGCTCCCTGAAGACTCATAGCTGAAATACATGAATTTCCTACATGGACCTTTCTCGAGAAATCGTAGGGTCTCACTTAACATAGCGTGCAAGTAAGTGGAGTTTTAGTATTATATTACATTCGTGTCATGTTTGTTCTATGCAGCTCGTACCTATCAACTGTCGTTAACATTGCCATTTCACAGCAGCGAGTAACGGTGCCAACATTTTTAATCCCCTAATACATTGGGAGCTTCGTTTGAACATATAAACTTATAAGGGCAATTAGATTTAACAACAATTAATTAGTAATAATTAGTACTTTAATTAGTACCTTTAACAAAAAACACATTTTATTATTTTTTTTTTATTTCTGTTATTGTAACCACGTATCTTTAACAGTCTGAAATATACTCTCCATTGGCAAAATTCCTCAGCTTCAAAACTTCTTAATGAGCAGACTGGAAGAATTAGCTACGGGAAAATGTTGTCCTGTGTCGAAATGTGTTCCTGAGTCCGAAATTTTTATATTTCTCACGGTGGCGTTGACATAGGTTTAATGACAGTGGGAAATGGGACTGTTACTGATCTTTCGTTAGTCACTTCAAATGACCCTCCATAAGTTACCAATGTTATGTTTGATGAATAAACACAAATAATCATTCTGATCTCAGGACATGTCAATTTTAATGAGCAAAACACCACCCACTAAAGGTCCACCATAAACATGGAATTTATTTGGCGCGTACGTGGGACTCTCTTATGACGGTTTTCCTCCCAATACCTCTTCCATAAACCGTATGCTACAGTAGAAATAAGATAAAGCTTAAATGCGTTACATAACATCAAAGTAAATACTAAAGGTTGAAGCTTTACATTGAAACAATTTCATGGATATTTTTCTGTTTGTACCTACGTATTTTAACTTTATGATTTGGGAATAATTCCTTCATACTTCCTTTCACAATTTTATAATTATGAAATTAATGTTTCATTGATTTAATTTAACCGGTTTCTTGAGTGACGGATATAATTTTTGGTCTGGATACCCTCGGCCTTTGAGTTTCACGATATGAAGTCTGTACACCACCTTCTGTGAGACGTTCTCGAGTGACTTTCACGGCGGCACTAGGAGACCACTGCATCTCTACGGAGCCGGTTTAAAGATACCACTCTTACAGGACAGAAGACGAGTGGGCGAGTTCATCCGCCGGAGACACATCAAGTTTTTTGACTCGTTGTTGTCGTTGAAAAACCAACCCAGTGTTTAACACTATGACCCCACCACCCCTTCCGTATCGATGGTAACAGACTGTCGGGGAAAAATTAGGTTAAGAATTTTGTTAGTTTTAAGTTTGATCAAAAAGGTGAGCCCCATCACCTTTATTAGTCAGTTCAGTCCTTGTTTATTCCATTATATAATTTTTATAAAATAACATACCTTTATATAATGTATCAACGCTACAGGAAACACAGAAATTAATTGTAAATAGATTTGCCTGAGGATCTATAATTGTATATAATTATCTGTAAATTTAATGGGGCTATGAAGAAAAAAAATAAGACAGAAGACGAGATCAAGACGTTTTAGAAGAAATGCCAAGAAATACCAGTTTAAAGACCTGGAACGGACAAAAAAACCAATATGTTTTTGCCAAGTTATCATCTCTCACATGCCTGAGCCTTTACGAATCCAAAAAAAACCTCCAGCAGAGGGTATTTTATTTCACTTCAAATTATATGTAAAACGTCCACCCGTTAAGTTTTTAAGCTAAGGTGAAAGAAAAAAAAAAAGTTTACTATCAACCTCACCTATAAAGGCCGTAGACCTGCTCAGGCAACTATCTTCATGAAAATCGAACAGCCGGAGGTAATTGGACAAGGTGAAGGGAGTTGAAACTGGCTGGGCAAGCTCTCGGAGCCTGGGTTACTATCTGGTCTTCAAACTCTACAAGGCTCCATCAAACTCAACATTCACGAACATAGGCAAATCATCAAAGCTCAGGTGTTTAGTAGCAGGCCACTCGAGAGCCTGGAGAGGAACCTCTCTACAATTATAAACATTTTATTGACAAACAAACTCTAATCTGGTACCATACCAACACAAAAAAAAAAAAATTGATGGGGTATTGTAGCTCTCATTAATCTGGAATAAAAGCCGAGAAGATTTACTTCTTAGCAGATGTCTGATGGCTACTTGGCTTCTTACCATCCTTCAATGGATGGTGCATGTGGATGCGTGGTGCCAGTGTTGCTGATCCTATGAGTGCGAACAACATATTTGAAAAGAAATCAATAAAATTAATTAAGGATTCATAATGTTAGACTTTTCATCTCGACCTCTAGACATTAGCGTATTAGTATCTGTCTGGTAATTTATTATGTAGCAGTTGAGTAAGTTTGATAATTATCCTATATATGATATTAAACTGTTTTTATGCAAATTGAATATTTTTTTCTTTTAATTAGGAATATTTAACGGTTATTAAAAACTTTGAATCGTATTGTTTCCTAAAATAAAGCAATATTTCAACTCCTATGTTGTGTTTTTAGCGATATATATTGAATTATGTTTTCGTCTGCTCATTATGGTAGCAGTTTTGAGGAGTAATAAGTGAACTTCTTAGTAATTTTTTAAAGCTAATTTACACTGGACTGATAAGATAAGGGGTAAAATTTCCTCAGATCAGCAAGTTATCTCTTAATATGCTTTTGTATGAGCAATAATATTTAAGTCGTGTATTCATGAAAAAGAAAACTGAAAGTAATCATATTTACTTGAAGTATTTTATTTCACCTCGCAACCTCTCTTTTCATCTCAGACTTTCAACATATCGATCTTGTTCAATCATCAACTCCAATAATTGATCTCAGGTTCCTATTTATTACTTTGATACGATGTAAATGAATTTTGGAGTACTGACTGCTCCAAACTACAATTCACAGTTACTAATGGTGTGGCCGCCATTTTTCTCCCAAGCCATTAACCAGTTCGTTCTTAAAGCGATTTCTCATTTTCAAAAGGCATCTCTCAAAAGGTGGTAGATGCTCCCTTATTAGGAGTTTCTGATGAGTTCTGAGAACGTCCTGAAGAAGAAAGAACAACCCTATTCATCACTGAAGCGTTCTGGAATTATATGGAGTCAAATAACTTAACGGAGTTAACATTAGCGTGAATTTGACTGAGGCAAAAATACGGTTATGCAAGAGACACAGAAGGCTTAATGGGACTTTCTTTGAATATGGAAAATGATACGTACTATTTCATGCTAAATAACAGTTACTATAATGCTCAACAGCTCATCGGTTTCAAATAATATATAACATAGCATTTGCAGAGTCAAAGGGAAACACATGGGGTCAGAAAATATCATGACTTTATTTTTGTTTAAAAGTAGCGACTTTTTAGGCTTTGATAAAATAATGTCTTGATAACTTCTACAATAATTACCGTACATAACGCTTTATGACAAACCAGGGTTGTCATCTTCAACTTCAGTAAGCATTGGGATGTGGGGTTGGGTATACATAATATATAGTAAGTAGAGTGTCTACATAAATTGTCCCCCTCTACACTGCCACTCTAGAAAGCCACGCATCCTCATCCCATTCACAACCCACCTATTACTTGTTGCCAATGCCTTAACGCTTTTCATTCTAGTGTTAAATGCCTCACAATACAGGATGGGTTCGAGATCTCCTCACCATTCGTGGCAATACTCTCGTCGTCTCGAGTATAGATAATTTTATAGTCACTATCGACGAAACTTATATATACGATTGACTGAAACAAACATTAAAAAATGTGAATCGTGATTCATGTATCTTTGAAATAATACGCCTTCTGTATTTTCACAGCTCTATTAGTTCACACCCTAACCTCTTCGACGGGCTGAGCCGTCATCCTCAAGGCTTTGAGCTGACAGTAATAGTATGGTATAGCCCTTGCCTGGTTGGCTGACGAGGTCAACCCGGAGGCATCAAGCCATCAGTAGTATTCATACATCTGCCTAAATATGTTTCAATATCGTTTAAAGTATAAATAAACCGGTCATTTTAATCACCTACATGTCCTGAGCTGCTCTCCAACGCCTCTTCAGTGCGCCGACTCAAGAAAAAAAAAGTTATGATTTTCACTCAATTTGAATTATTCATACAGACAAGTTTCGAAACTTAGCGACATTTCATTCAATTGGAAAGTACCCCGCGGTGAAATTATTTCTGGCGAAAAAAAAATAAACCGATGAAAGTGACATTGCGATGAGCCTACATATTTTCCGTTCTTGCAGTGGACTTACATCGCTTTGCTCGTTTTTTTTTAGAAATGTGCAAACTTCAAGAAACCTTTTTTATAGCTATACGGTATAAGGTGGTATAAAATCAATTTTCGGTCAAACTAATGAAATATTTTGAAACGATCATCAATAATCAATCATTTAAAAAATCTCACATTCCTCTAAATCTAGGCTCTCGTTTATTTTTATTTATTTATTTAATTTTTTTGTAAGTTGTAAGTATTTTGTATCACGGTTGTATTCAAATTTTGCCTAGTTTGCTGTTTTTAACTATAGTTCTAATCAACGTGAATAACAAAAGGAAAACACACGGAGTCAAACAATATCGTGACTTTATTTTTCTTTAAAAGTAGCGACTTTTTAGGGTTTGTTTATATTATGTCTTGTATAACTTCTACAATAATTACCATACAAAACGCTTTCGACAAACCTGGGTTGTCATCTTCAACTTCAGTAGGCATACAGAACTAGGGTTGGGGATATGGAATAGATCGCTTATGATTTGAGAGACACGACGCGAAAATGAACTTAGGCCCAAATTAATCCAACCAATTAATTTAGGAAATAGTGAATATAAATGGCCACAGACTGTTAAGTATTTAGATGTTATTTTCAAAATAACATTTTTGATAAACTCAATTAGAGAACCATTAATCCATTCCTTTGCAAAACTACTAATAACATATAGTAGTTATAATAAAATGTTATAAGACCTCTATTAGCTTTTTCAAGACTATTCTGGAGTATGATGACCTGTTCAAGCAACTTCCTTTAACTGCGAATACAGAGTAAATTCCTAAAAATAATAACAAATTCACCTTGGCGTACTCCTATCTCCCGACTACATAATATCACTGGCATTTAAAGCCTAGTTAAAGTGTAGCAACAATTTAATAAAAGTGCCATGCGTAATGTTTCAACTATGAAGAAAATTTATTTTAATTTTAAGGGCCACTAGAAATTAGTCATTTAGTAGTAGTTTTTTCTGTGTTCCTGCATATAAATATGAGTTTTACGCATTAATTATATATTAGATTTAGTTTAGAGGCATCCTGGCGTCTGGTAATTAAATGTAATGAACCCATGTGACATGTGATGAATAAAGTTATTTTCTCTCACTTTAAAAATGAACACTAATTTACACTCTATATGTCCTTACTTTGGTGGGCCATGGTTCTAATATCATTTATTCCCACAAACATATACATGTACTATTTACATAACTTATATTATGTTCGTTTCTCAGCAGACCTGAAATACGCCCGGACCTGCGTTAACAGGCGGCCAAGAGGACGATGCCCTCCCTTAGCGTAATGGTTGAAGGTGAGATGACGTTAAGAGCACTCATCAGAATGCGCAATGATCGCACGTTGTGGTGCGGATAACGCCCTAACTCCTATCGAGCGGATGAGCTGCTTGCGCATTCCGCCCGCGTGCGAACGTTCCGTACGTTCAACCGGCGGCAGGGCGTATCCTGCGTACAGATTCCACTTCTGCGTACTCTGTTCCTGGATAGTCCAGCCTACGACCAAAGCAGGCACCTCCGGCTTAAGAAAGCATGTTGCCTGATGCGGTAGGATCTCTACCTGAGACCGGACAAAAAAACTCCATCGTTATTAGTATGGCCTGCTTTAAATCGGCGTCTCAACCCTCGCCTGTCGGCTAAGGAAGCTCTTTAAAAGACTGCTGGTTATTTTATATTTTGTTTATTAAGTTAATTTTTCATTAAAGAACAGTTACTTCATCAATCGTCTCTCATGGAGTCTTCTTAATTCAGAATTAATAAGTATACTTGTTAAGCTAACTGAGATTTACTCATCCTTTCCCTGGGTCTCCAAGAGTATCTTTAGAAGCATATTATCCTCCATTATTTTGGACCGGACAAGTCTTCTCTTCTCAAATAGCTCAAATTTGCATCTTCTGTTGTCTGCATTCACACATGTTTCTTGCTCATAATATCACTGATTGTATATAGTTTCATCTATTGAAGGTTGAAGTTATACATTAAACGATTTCCGGTAGATCTGAGCCGGCCGAAGACAACGAAGGAAAAATATATTAAAAGTTATTTTTGCCAATAAGGGGGAAATAAACACTAAAAGTCTGGTGGAATCTTGGAATGAATCAAATCTATCGGCAACCATACGATTTTTTCCTGTGTAGTTTTGAAATTGCACTAGAATTTAAATAATAATGACGTAACTATTTAAATTTTATCTTGTTCCGGGTAAAAGTTTGCTTTTACGATACTATCATAACCGACATTCTCGAATGTCTATGAGTACAAAAACTTTCGATTTTATAAATTATGAAAATAATAGTTCTTAGAGGCATATGCCATTAAATATCTATTACTTAAGTGCTATTTTGGTTTGTATTTTCTTTACAAAATAAATGAGTGAACCCAATATGTAAATTGCTAAAGTATATATTAAGTGAAAATGTACCAGCCATTACCTATCAATACTTCATCATTCCTTTCATGTATTAAATCATATTTGACAACTATATTATATTTATCTATTTGAGACCGATAGCTCACATGAACCATTAACTGAATTATATTTTTATACGATGGAACGATAACGACATTATATGTGCTGTCTGTGTATTATATTGTATGTACTATAACACAATTGATCGTTGCACTTGAAAAGCACATGTGTATTGGCGGGAGAAGGTTGTTAGAGAACCCTTTCTAATTCCATCGAGGAGACCTTTGCTCCTTAACTATAGAATGTTCCCGGCATTCCACAATAACTACTTTTTTTGTTCTTCATTAAAACCGTCATTACCAAGAAATGATAATTCTCCGAACATGTCCTTGGCACATAACATCAATTGCTATTGTCTGACACGACGAGATGATGTACCGATTGGAGGACACAATGTAACATTTCGCGAGGATATCATCGTCACAAATGACTTTACAATACAAAACTGCCGATACATTAAACAATATTCTAACCTAACCTAAACGACACCTGTAAATAAAATTGACTTTATGTTTAAAGCAGTTGTTTTAAAAAAAGGCTTAAGGGTCCTTCCAATTATTTATCTTTACTCTTACATCACCAGTTGACATTTCGCCTAATCAGGACACTTATAAGTGGAAGATTATTAAAGAAATTTTTCTTGGTGTTTTTTGGGGGGTGGATTTTTATGATGAAGTGCAACTTTTTGTCTAGTTAGCAAATCTTTCACCGTCTACGTGCGAAGAATTAATATTCTTTCCTATAAAGCCTCCCCCAACACAGTATTACTTGTTTTCTTGTTGGACGAAGAACAAAAATGTTTTTTTATTACAATTTTACAAAGAAAATTAAATATATCTTTGGCTTGTGTATGATCACTGAATTTAACAAAGTTACCTTTCAATGTCATATGAGCAACAATTTAAAATTTTCATTAAACATTTGCAGAGATTCGGTATAGAATAGTATGAACAATTATGGCGAATAATTATATCATTCATAGGTCTGTGGATTATTACCAATTTTATTATTTTATATATAAAAAAAAAAGCTAAAAGGTCGACCGAAGATGTGAAAATAAATAATCTTTTTTTCAAATGTAAATTTTAGACACATTAAGCTTCAAAATTCTCAATTCCTATTGTTCAATTTTACTTGTTACTGTGTTCATCTACAGAGCATAAGTAAAAATTTGAGGATATTAATTCATATTAAATATTACTGCAGGCATATTACTGAAGGCACTCAACACCTCGATGCTCGATGGTTGCCAGGAGTCTCCTTTATCACTGTTGCCATGAAAATTCCTTCGTGAAGGCCGATTAGTCGGCTTTTCCTTCAATAGATTTTTTTTTTTCTTTCTTCAGACTGAGTCTCCTGCTCCATCATCCTTTTTTTCATTATGGAAAGCTACCCTAGCCACAATAGGACTGCTAGGGGACAACAGGACACTAGTGGATTTGTATCGGCCATTTCTCCAAAAGGTGAAGTATCCTTTTTGTGGGGTTTAATTTTTGTTGTTACATCGATAGTGTGCAGAACGAATTGGCCGAGAGAGGTGCCAAGCTGACGACAGTTATTTTGATATTATGCCCATTCGTATAAGCTTAGTTGATCGGGACACACACTGCGTATATCACATACATATATGACTTGATCATGTACTGCAACTATTATGTACATACCTATGAACATAACGTACCCATTCCTGTTTTTAATACGGACTGACCTTGCTAAAACAATATTTAGAACTATTAAACATGCTTTCGATGATGCGTATTAATCAAGCTTTTCAGTGCATTCTTGCTAGTATTGCCCGGAGAATCGGGAGTTGTCACTTTTCGCCCGCAAAATTTGCCTTTGACCAAATACGCCCCCTTAAATCTCTTCAACGCCCACTGGTGGGTGGTCCAGACTCATTGGGACCCACTTCATTGAATCATCAATAACTTATTTTGGCAGAAAAATCCGACCTTTTTTGGATGAGTACATCCTACTTTCTAGGAAAGAGAGAAAGGGTCTTATTGCAAATTCATTAAATATGAGGGCGTACCCAAAAGAAACCGGATTATTTTGACTTTAATTTTTTGATGAAAAATCTTTAATCTCCTTCAAAGTACTTTTTATTCAAATAAATACACTTGTCCAATCATTTATTCGACTGTTCGAAACATTTTTGGAATTCCTCTTTTATGATGCTTGACAGCGCTCCGTCGTTTTTGTCTTTAGTTATTCAACGTCCGTTAAACGCTTTTCTTTTATGACCCTTTTCATTCGGGGGAATAGATTAGATGGGGCACAATGGTCATATCATTTTTGGTCAAAAATCGGCGCACAAAGAGGGCTGCGTGAGCGGGACGTTTCTCATCCCCAAATCTGCACTTAAAATTCGCTGGAATCAACACCAAGTCACTCTAGATTTATTCACAACTTCTACTATGGTCCGATCTTCCGAGACGATTTCGCGTATTTTTTCGACATTCTCGTTGGTCCGGGTCGACGAAGGACGTCCAGAGCGAGGTTGATCATTAATTGACAATGCCCCACATTTAAAACGGGAAAACCAATCAAACACTCGAGTTTTCTCCCATAGGATCATTCTTGTAGACCGCTTTTAACATTTCAAGAGTTTCTGTGCCAGCTTTCAAGAGGAGGAAGTAAAAAAATTAACACCAGGAGAACGGAACCTTCTCCAGTGATGGAACTTGCCATTCTGACTGGTGAAGAGTTACTTTACACAGTAATTACAAAAACCGGAACTACAAGAACTCCGCCACATACTACATCGGAAAGTTCGGTTTGATTTGGGTACGCCCTCGTATCGGATACGACATTAGCAACACACAATACAACATTCTTATTACCTTTTACAATGCTACAAGACGTTTTGATTCATGACGAGCGCTCGATACTCACAAGCAGTGTTTACTGTTAGGCTTGTTATTTAATTGTAATTTAAAATATAGATTAGAATTCTCCAATTGGTTTTTCATTTTCAGTGATCTGACTCACATCGGTTTTGGTTAAAATCTTAAGAGGTGTGAATTCCCTCTAAGTTGCATAAGATAGATGCTTAAAAACAATCAACTGTGTACGTCCCCTCTGTTTTAGCTATTGTCCTCGCATTAGTTATTTCGTATCTCTGCTTTGCTACAGTTTGGATGTCACACCTGGGTAAATAGTATTACTGAAATGGAACATATCAAGTGCCTGTATTATTGACATCGAGGCTACGCTGTGGGTTAGTAAGGTGGGCTGAGCTGTGAAAATAAAGAACAAATGCGGTCGGCACAGTGAACCGTAATTTTCAATTTCGTACTCGCATACCCTACATAACTTTTAACGGGTCTTAGGCCCATTCTCACGGCTGATAACATAAAACTATTTGGTTGGTGAAAAAGCAAATAATCATTGACTTACTAATTTATTATTTTAAATTTTGATAAATATTTTATCTTTTGGTTTCCAAAGTCACGGATGTCTCCTCTCATCAAAAGTATGTGATATAAATACACTGTGTTTTTAACTAAATACTGTGTTGTTGTGACAAACTTTACAACAACCTGTATATAATGTAGCGATGCTATAGGAAATACAGAAATACTTTGTAAATAGATTTGCCTGAGGATCTATAATTGTATATAATTATATGTAAATTTAAAGGGGCAATGAAAGGAAAAAAAAAAAATATTTAGAAAAACTGCACAGACTGGTTGACATTATGATTTATTTTATATGATTTCAAAACTTAAAAAATAGCTTTTATTTTAAATAGCTTCTAAGATTATAGTATATACTTTATTAATTGTAGTAATGTCGTTTTATGTCTTAGCAAACAGATAGGTTGTAGAAACAATGAAATGTACCTTCAAATAGCTGACGGGTTTGACAGTAAAGACTCTTCATCCAGGCAACCTAATCTATAGTTGTTTTTACGAGCTTACACAGTCTGCAATTTAATACCAATGACTACGCTCTGGATATGTTTACAGAAAATAATCAACAATTATTAGCTGAATTAGTTTATCATTATTTAATCGATTCTTTATATCAATAAAAACATTTTGTGATGTTGCTAAGTATTTATTTTTTGTCTTTTTGTGAATTAGTAGTCAAAACATGCAATGCGCAAGTCGTTTTTGTTCTTCTTAATATGATTCAATTAATTTTTGTTTTTTTAAATAAGCATAAACTATTATTTTGTTCAACCGAGCATAGTCCGTTCACGACTGTGAGTCACCTCATAGAACTATTAACACAGGGTATGAAATTAACAGAACGAATCATATAAAATTAGGAGATCAATTAAGAATGAATTATTATTTAGATCGAGAACGAGTTCCACAACTTCTTAAATGTTTAATTTCTCATTGACTATATAAATATTACACAGCCAAAATCAGTAATCCGATCATTATACCTGCTAACCCTTTTCTTTTGCGTATATTATGATCGATTGTAGTACCCATCAATGTTTCACCGTCTCGCCGGGGAACGCTAGATCAGACACAACTCTTTTGATAATCATGGTTTCTTAGTCGGCATGGGAAACCTTTTGCTAGGAACACCTTATTTGTAGCAGTGAAAAAATATGACAATAAGAATAGTAGTATTATACTAGGGGACTAATACTCCTTTGTCACGTTCTCATACTTGATGAGTAGCCAAAAGCATAATGACCTCATCATATTCTCCCTTCCTGACGCCCAACGATGACGTCACTCCAGCAGCCAAGATTACGGGATCTCTTCCCGCTCCAACGGGATTCGTACCACTCCTTTCTCTCTCCTCTTAGAATTTCTGCCTTACAGTTTTTACCGAGTGGAAGACTACAAATTAATTATCATTGTCTGTCGTCGACTGATCGAGAAATTGGTGGACACAATCGAGATCTACCCGAAGTCTCTATGTCGATCTATCAACAGCTTATCGAAAGGATGAAAAAAAAGTAATTGTAAACCAAAAATAATTAACTTAATGATTGTAATCCACCTTTGTCAAAGACAATTGCATTTTCATTAAAGATAACAAATATTTTAATTAGTTAATGTATTGATATAAAAATATTTTTACCTCTTTGAATATATGGAACGTATATGAGTTCTATCGCTTGCTCTTATCTTATTTCTCAGAACATATTTGGAATTATTATAGCGTATCTGTAATCATGGAGGCAAAAATTGAATTTTTGATAGGGTCTGAAGTGGATTTGAGAAATCTTGAAAGTTCACAAAGAATTCATCATTGTTCGCTCATCCCTAAAAAAAGCTAATAAGTGAAATATGCCTTTAATATTTGAGGTCCCAAGTGACTCATTTTACCATCACTGTCGTGGAACTCCCCTCTACGAAGTCTGCTCTTGCAGGGTCGACAACTACGTTGGATATCCAGAGAACAGCCAGAGAACAACCGGAAGGAGAATTATTATAAATATAATCATAGTGTCGTGGTTAAATATTATTAATCATTCTCTGAATAATTAGTTTAGTAAGTTTGTTTTCTCACAATTCCCGTTCTTTTATATAAAATAAAACTGATTAGCATACCATTAAAATTTCACATCGAATGAATCATTTTCACTAATATACTAGAGCAACAAATTGACCGCCTATGACGTCCCCCCTCCTCTGTATCTAGTTGATGAAAGTAGTGCCTCTCCCTTCCGGATTGTTTTCCCAAAAAAACACTTTTGAAATGACTAGTAATTTATCCAATTAAGGATAGAGGCAAAACATTCCTGTAATATTTTATATTCACTATTTCATTTCTGTATGACGAGAAGAAAAATTATGATTATTAGCACATCGAAGTTTTTTTTTCACCGATTGAAATATTTTACATTGATTATGAAAAAAAATATTTTATTTATATAATATATTACGGGTAAAGAGGGTAGAAAGTAAAGAACCCCTTACTCATGGTATCTGGGGGAAAATAATTAAAAAATATTTGTGCATACAATTTTAGGAGTTTTTACAAAAAAATTGTTTAATTTTGTTTATAAATCATATCTGTCACTAAAAACTAGAATCTAACTAAGGTTTAGTTTACTAACCAACTAGACTGTGTGCAGAATATACCTATAAATTTCAGATCAATCAAACCATTTTTACTGCCACTATTGTAGAATGTTTCAGTTTGAAAGTAAAGCCATCGGACTCGGCAATTATTTACCGGAAGCTCGTAATAATGGGCTACTTGAAGCGTGATCTGATGCTAAAGGAATTTCCTCGTAGGACATAATTTTAAGACAGCATTGTCTCCAAATTTTAAACCAGTCGAGTCTAAAATGATTGACAATTTATAATTCCAATAGAAAGTAACTCAATTAATTTTATTAAACAAAAGTACTAAATAATTTTCCATACTGTTTAGTAGTGTTACAATTGAATTTGTGTTTAGAATTTAAAAGATTCGGGTGTAGTAGTTTATAGTCGGGTGGTTCCCGATGAGACTCTGCCTTACGTTGACAACTTACGGACGTCTATCTGCAAACATTTAGAAATTATAAAAGCTTTTGTCGGGTACGTAGCTGGTTCAGACCGCCAGATGTAAGTCTCACAGGTATTATTTGCAGCAAGGTCTCCTCAGTGAAAGGCTGCTATAGACCGCGGATATATCGATACATCGAACAGGCTCCTGTCCCTTTAGCATATCGATCTTGGTTGGCCTACATAGGCCACAATGGCTGCATGTAGGTCGCCTCTTGACCGCCAATAATAGGTCTCGAAATGTTGTCTAAACTAGAATAGATCCATATATTAGACGCCTAGGCAATAAAAAAAAAATTTCAGGAACGTAGTATTTGGAAACCTGTAAGTATTGTACCAATAATAGCACATTTGCAGGTAGTGGTAGGAAAGATAACTGATGTAAAATGGAGGCCTGTTGAGTTGTCAGCGCAATGATATGAAGTACAATAGAATGATTTATTAGCCCGGTGTGGTGGAGAAAATATAGCGGAGAGTGACAATATGGTTCAACCACAAAACAATTCATAAAATAACAATTTCGGGGAAATGTCACCACATCTTGTTAACCTCTGAAGGTAACTTAAACTCAACGCTTCACCACACGTTAGTACTGACTCTCGTCTGATTCTGGGGTAGGGACCTCCTGGAATTATGTATTGTACAAGAGAAGAAACACGTATGTGAAGAGCCCCTTCATGGCAGACTGAAGGAGGTTAGTGGTGAATTTATAATCGGATTAACCAGGACATGCTATTAAAACGGCCCTAATACTTACAGGATGTAATATAGTGTTCCAATAAAATCCACCTGTTCTAACGATGAATTCAACTAAAGGGTTGCCCAAAATAGGGAAGATTCACATGAAATTTCTATTTATTTCGAGACTTGGTCCATAACCTGGGTGGATCAAACGATATATTTGAAATGGATTGGTTCAATTTTACGACATATGGAGAATCAAAGTAGAACTTCAGTCTACCGGTCCACGAAAAATCAATTAAAGTTGATAGAGCAGTTTTTTTAAGGCTGGACTGGGTCACCATGTCATCTTGGCCGTCTAGTAAAAATGAAGCGTTCAAATTGTGCTCACACGTCCGTGAACTTCCCTCACAACTTCTTTAGGTCACAATTGCATATAGTGGCGGTATACCATAAAAAAAATCTCAGGAAATTGTTAACTTTTTACCACCTGTCCACCAGTGGGTAAAAACTGTCTAACCAACATTCACCTCTTCAAAAAGGAGGTTATACTAGACCGAAACAAAGCTTCATTTTAGGCACATTTCTATGAGATCTTCGATTTAACTATACAACTATATAAAAGTAATATTAAAAAAAAAAAATATTTATGAAACATTTCTCTGTATCGCCCTAGGTTCCTCAACATTCCGGAAGAAATCCCGCGAGAATATACTCAAGCATTATGTATTTCAATCGATATTTACAATGATTATTATAATTTTACTGCCAGCGATACTTAGCAGGAGTATTAAACATTTGTCAACAGAAATTTTGAAAAATTGTTCAAATCTTTTCATAAAATGCATATCCGGGGGCGAACGAAAAAGAAACCAGACTGATGTCCGTGTTGCCGGTAAGCAACTTTTCACCAGTCAGTGCACCAAGTTCTGTCACTGGAGAAGATTTCGTTCTCCTTGCGTTAATTTATTTGTGACAGTTATTTTATGCGCTCGTTGTTATTGTGTTGGCTGGTTTTCGTGAAAAGGGTTGCTTCCTGCTTGTGAAAACTGGTATAGAAACTCTTGAAATGTGAAAAGCGGCCTAAAAGTATGATGCCAAGGGGAAAACTCAAGTGTTTGATTGGTTTTCCCGTTTTAAAAGTGGATGGAAATGTCAATCAATGATCAACGTCGCTCTGGACGTCCTTCGATGAGAATGTCGAAAAAATTTGCAAAATCATCCTGGAAGATCGACGACGGACTATCGAAGAAGTTGTGGAGAAATCTAGAGTTACTTGGAGTTCACTACAGTGAATTTTAAGTGAAGATTTGGAGTGCAAAATCCCGCTCACACTTTGTGCGTCGATTTTTGACCACTACTCTCTATTCACCCCATCCTCCCTATTCGCCCTATCTAGCTTCTTGCCGCTTGAATTAAACGTTAAATCCAGTTTTTTATAATTTTATTAGTAGGCAGAGATGAAATTACTGAAAACGTTTAAGAATGCATAGATCGTTTGGGGAAGAATCATCAATATTAACAGTGTATAAAAAACCTTGATTTATTGATAGCTCCCTGCCTTACTATTCATGGTTTCTGTGCAAGGAACCAAGGAGGTGGAAGGCTCACCTTGTTAATTCGTCCCTTTGACTTGGTAAGCCCTATGGGCCAGGAACGGGATGGTAAATGTCGGTGAATGGTGAGCAGAATTACAGGGTGTTTCTGCCATTTGTCCACCACCAGAAGGAATTGAATACTTCAGAAGATCCATTGAATTGAATCCAGCAGGAAGATGTGCGCAGTATATTAATCTAATCTGTACTAAATATTATTTCTCTGATTGAAGTCGGAAAACAATAAGATAAAACAAGGTACTGTAGTTATCAGACAACAGTGACTAAGGGCTGCCTCGTGCCCTGAATCTGACCGAAGGTAAGGGTGCAAAAGAAAACCATTATTCACAAGTGTATCGACACAAAAGGATTACTGATAACGAAAGAAAGTAGAAATATTAACTTTGATGAAATCTAAAAAGCGTTTGATTGCTCAAGTTTATCTTCAGATGGATGATTGTGCCTCTAGCGATTTGAGAGGCGAAGTCTCACTGATCACTTGGATTACTGATGAGCTTAAGATGCGTTGGGATTGCGCGACAGTACGGAACTCATGCTCAAGTCACCGAGATTTCTTCTGCGGTTGACGGTGTTGCTCAACAAGGGCTCATTGAACTGTTGCCTGCTGAACTTTCTCGACTGCTTAGGGCTTCCGCCCTTCCTCGGTGCCAGTTAGACCGCCACACGGATGCGCAGACTGTTCCTCACTGTAATCGGCACGTCACAGGTTACGTTGCGATTACTCTGTAACGGCCAGTTATACAGATTTAATTGATTACTCTTCTGTCACGGTAGCCTGACAACGGCTTGTTTATCCAACGTTTTTTTTTTGTATAATTCGGTATTAAATCGACAATTAGCACTGACAAAAAAAAGAGGAAGAAATCATTTTAAGATTCTCTTTTTAGCAGTAAACACTTTTGTATCTGTATATTTTCTTTTAGCTGAGCTATCAATTGCATACTTTTCCCTTAGTCTACAGTTTACATACAATTTTGAGTTCTGTTCCGATCAAATGTACTTCACAACAACCATTGCAAATAGAAAATACATTTCTGGCCAAAGAAATACACTGGAAAGCTATTTTCGTTTTCCGCCGATTGTATCTGTTGCGGTGTCCTCTCCAATGCACTGGCAGTCGAGGGTGCACATAAATAATACTTCCGAAGTATTACTGGGCAGAATCTAGCTGGAGATATTAATAGAGCGGTATCAACAAAAAAAAAGTTTATAAGACTTTAACACTAATATGAACTAGAAATGTATGTAAGAGGGGGTATGCGTGATTACACAGCACCTTCCGAAAAAGTGAGGTCATCACGACACGTTCCTTAATAAGTATATTTACAAGCTACACAATAGGGATGAATTTGGTAGTCACGGTTACGAAACCGTACTTCATAATAATTAATTTAAATTGTGAGTTCATGGCCGTAAAAGAGTTGAAGCTTTTGTTAAGAGATCTACTTGAGCTGATGAAATATAGATGCATAGAAATTATCATGAAGATTATTTGTGAATAACATTTCGACATATTATGCGTGTCTCCATCAGGCCCTGGCTCACGAAGTTCACTCATGTCTTCGTGTCTTCAATGTCTTCAACATTCGACACCATATTTTTTCTGAGTAGAACTAGATGAAGCAGTACATAAAATGTCGAAAAGTTTTCCACAAGAAACACTTCAACACATTAATTTAAATATTTTCAATATACTTTAGGCTGATAAAAATCAACACTTTTTTTTATATATTTAGTAAATATTTTCATTGAAACAAAATTACTAATACATTGGATTGGGCAATAAGTAATTATGATCAGTGATCTCGTTCATCTCATGTTTAAAATTTAGCATGGAGCCTGGGAGTTGAGGCTCCGAAGATTCCGACTAGTGGTGTCAAAGACGTTCAAACAAATATAACTATTTTGCATTAATTACAAAGGAACCATGACCTACAATCACTCCTAAGAAAAAGCTCGTTTCAATTGTAAATGCATATAATATATATGTTTTATGTCGATGTATGCATGATGAGCAGGTCATTTATTCCACTGAAGGTTGTGTATGAAAGTCCTGGGAAACCCCGGTTGATACAAAATGGTTTTACCCAAGGCACGGCACGCTATTGGTTTCCAACAATTATCCCAAATGAGACGATTAACAGGGTCATTGGAGAGTGTCGAGGTTTCGGCTCAGCCAATATTTGTTTTGTATTGATTTGGATGAAGATGAAAAAAAAAGTATTTATTCTGTTCTTTGTCACCCCCCCCCCCCCGTCGGAACAACGAGGTACAAAGAAATTTGTCTAGCAGATTGTTATGGTTAGTATTTAATAATATATAATAAAAAAACGTAAGTCTCTCCACAGCCTTATAGATTTATGCTACAATGTTTTTGATTGACTGAACTAGGCATCGTTGCACTGTCATTTGAACCTTTGAGGATGTCGGCCTAGTTCGTCGAAAACGATCGGGTTAAATCAATGAAGCTGTGGAGTGGCAGAAGTTATTCTAGTTCTTAAATGTATAAAACTAAATACCAAGGAAATATAAGAAATTATTACCACGGGAAAGCCAGAGTGGAAGCTACTCTAGAACGTCCTGAATTAATTTATTAATATTTAATTTAAGTTCAGCTCATCGAAAGGCCAGAGGTGAACTGTTGAAAGCCAACCTGCAATGCAAGGTATTAGCAATATTGTTGAAGTGTAAATTACAGTTTACTATTTACTTGCGCAACAAAAACTATTGTGGCAGGAGACAGAAATGAGCTCGGATAGAATAATATAATTTTTGTATAATTCGACCCTTACATAAGCTGTTTTTCTAGTCCGCTGGGGTTATGCACTGTCAATTAGGCTAGAAAGAGTGATAACTATCTAAAGGGTTATAAACCGTTCGTAACCCTCATAGGATATTTGACGAAATAATTTCTGCATTTCATACGATTTCTCCGGTTACCAAACGTCATTTGTTTGCGGTAATATATAAGAAAAACAGGAAAAAAATCTATCTACTTAAGTTATTTTGTTGTATGCATGGAACTAGTAAAAAATAAGCTAGAGGTTCCGGTAATGTCGTCTACAAGGGGTAGTATCGCTGTTGGGAGTCCTTTATCTACGCTGGGGCTCAGCGAGTCCCTTCTCAGCTTGACTGCTCTGTCGGGCAGGTAATTGTTTTTTTTACCGACTACACCACTACCGGCAGCAAATTATCACTGGTCAACACAACGTGTCACCTGAACAAGGCCTATCATAAATCAGGGGGTGACTGGGTGAGATAGCCAGTGGCTAAGGTAAAAATTAAACGGTAATCGATTAGTTGAAACGATAAAAGATCGACTTTCAAGTTATATTAGCTGATGAAGTAGAAGTAGAGGACTAGCGGTTCTGAAAGGTCGCTGACCCGATGGCCACTTCAAGTCCCTCTTACAGCTCCTGTATTAGATATTTTCCATTGAATATTGATAATAAACTCAAAGGATTAGGTATTAGAGCAGAATGGGATAGAAAAAAATCATCACGAAGGACAACAAAATAAATGAGTCATACTCCTGGCAGCAAAAAAGAAGCGAGGGTGGTCTGAAAAGTTTCCGACCTAACAAAGCTTTTATTTCACTACCTTTTATTATCATCTTCATGTTGAGGTCGGAACCTTTTCAGACCACCTGTGTACATCACAAAGAGCAAAAATAAAATAATAACCAAACTAGAAAAGCTTCATCAAACAATTTCCTTAAATTCAAAATAAAATGAAATAAACAAATATTAGTGATTAATTTTTTTACATGGTTCAATTTAGTGTTTTATCTACATAAATGTTAAATGATGGTAATTTTATACGGCCAGAATAATAATAATATAGTTTAATAACAATAGTCAAAATGAATACATAATTATTAGACTAGCAAGTGTCTTTCTGAGTGGTATTGGAATTGGGAAAATATTGCAGTTTTGTGGGAAGGTGTATAAGTGTCACAGTTAGGTGGGGGTGTTGGGTTTAGGGAATATACTGAGGGTTTAAACTCTCATTATAGTGAATATAAGGAAGATTAAGAGTTTTGAAAAAGTATTGTCTACGGAGTATATTAGAGCTTGTATTTCAATTGAATCATTAATAACAATATTATTTTATATTATCTCTTAATTATAGGGGAATGAGAAGGGAAGGGATAAAATGTGAAAGTTTCGATCAGTAATTATAATAGTTTCATCAGCGCCATATTTGTTGAGAATATTTTCAGAGAAGTTTCTAAAAAATATTTGAAAACGAAAATTGTGTCGTAGGAATTGTAAAACTTTGGGATTCGCACGACCTTAAAATTCAACACCAAAATAAGAATAACTGGTCTATTATCTACAGAACGGTTCCAAAATTTACCCAATAATTGGTTAGTTTTACTTCAGGTATCAATTTTTTTTAATCAAGTGATCGAATTACATTTTACTGAATAAATCAGAAAACGTATGTGGAGTGTCTGGACAGTAAAGATACTCCGGCCAAATTTGAGGTGTCGAAATTTCAATCTTAACCTTTCATCCGTTTCCTGTATATTACACAAAAATACATTATTCAACAGTACCAAAATCGACGAACACACAGCTTGTCCTAACACCAAAAGTGAATGTCCCCAATTAATCACTAATGCCAACAAAATTATCTACCGTTCCCACGCCTGGAAATATTACTACACACCTTCTTCAAGTTGGCCAACTAACAGAAGGGATTTAAGTTCATGTATAACCTTATACTGATAGTTTTCTTATCTAAACAATCGACATGTTTATGAATTTATGATTAACTTGCTCCTCAAGAAATTATATTGTACAATTTGTTCTTGATAATTGAGTTAATCTGAATTCAGCCTACGGTCACTTAATCACTACAGGACTACAGATATGATTCTATACACCAGAGCCCGTGTATAATTCGGGTTACGGAGAGTTTCGTGGCCCACGGAAGTGTTTTGATTGTGCGGTTACTGCCTTGAACACAAATCACGTTTTCGTTCTTGGGCTCACCTAAGAACGCGTTAGCTAAAAGATTTATTGTCGGTAACAGTGGTCAATAGTCTTTTGCATCCGGGATTCAAAGTAATACAAGTGACACTCAGTAGTGCCTACTTTCTGACAATAACATCAAAGAATAATAACAATGTCAAAGCATTAACAAAATAATTTAAGATTTTCTGTTATGGGGAACCTATCACTTAACGAGTGTCAATATCTTGAAGAACTCTGCAACGTTTCGCAAACATTCCTTCATACTCTATTCACGTGCTCCCAACGTTGTGTATTTCCCAAAAGTTAACCGCCACACCATACTTGCAGACCGATTAGGTGCACTACCTGAGCATCAACTGTAGAAGCTTTTCGTTCATACCTATTCGCTTCTTTCTCCATACTACCTACCTCCAAGTTATCTTCATGTAAATTGCGCAGTGAAGCCGAAATCAGGCCCAGAACTGAGCAGTATTTATGAAAATGAGGAAGGTTCTAAGTGACAGATATCATGGACTGCATTGTTTTGTGTCCTCTAGTCTGTTATATGACATGGAACCTTGTAATATACTTGAGGCCTTGAGATATAACCGCTGATAAATAAATCGTAACTATAGAATGAAGGAAATCAGAATATTAGACTAATAATTATTACTAGTCTGTTAGAAAATATCATCCGAGGAATATTATTGGGAATCACAATCTGCACATTCGAAGAAAAATATCTTGGCTGAAGAATGGCGTTGTTACTGCTTTAGGACAAGTTTACTCTACAACAGCCAAACAAGTAGGTTTACATCAGTTTCTTAAGTAAGATGTTTTAATGCTGAAAGCAAGACCTGAACCCGTTATGCTGTTGCGGTATATTGGAATGAGCAGAGAAAATTTCATACTTGACTGCCAACACAGAGAATAAAACTGAGGCATTCGCCACTCCCCCGTTTTGAATGCCAGTCTCATTTACAAGTATGATAGACAAAGAAACAGCGTTCTTGGCATTCATGGAGCTTTCCTAGTTTGAACTGAATAGATAAATATTAAAACGGTAGAGTTATTTGGAATTCCGTTTGTTAATCTAGGACATGGACATATATGCACCTAATCTGCCATAATAATTACAATCTGCCATATTAGGCAATAAATAATTGTGATAATTGTTCTCATTCATACCATATTTACAATTCTCATTCACTTGCTCATTCATACAGTATTGACAGACAGCCCAGAGGCCTCCTAAATCCACATAGTTGTCACCCCCCGCGCATGCGAAAGATGAAGTCTTGGAAAGTCCCCCACACTCCTCCATCAGCCGCGTCACCGGATACAAGCCAGTGGAGGCTGACGAAGAGCGCGAGAGCCACGTACGCTTAGGACATGATTGCAGAAACTGGCCATTGCCAGAACTCCCTCTATCACGCATTTATAGCAGGTCACGAGGCCACTGTCTTTTCAGTCTCCGAGGAGGATTATAGGGTTGAGTGGTGCAGTTCAACGACTGTGCTATAGGATTAGGGTGGTTTGATAGGTTACTATGGAATTTCATGAACTTGGAAGGGATGAGTTCAAGAATGTGTGGTACATTAAGATCGTTATGAAGGGTTTTTTTACTGACGTAATAAGGGGCATTTACTATTGCTCTCATTTGATTGAAAGGATTGGATACGCTTCATGTTCGACTTTTTTGATGTCCTCCATAACTCTATTCCGTACGTCCAGAAAAAATAAAAATAAGAAATAAAGCAATTTTGTTAAATGTAAGCATACGAATGTTAAATGTACGAAGTTCACTGATCACTGACTGGCAAGTTTAGGGTGGTTGGATAGGTTACTATGGAATTTCATGAACTTAAAAGGGACGAGTTCGAGAGTGTAAGGTATATTATGAAGGGTTTTGTTGCTGTCGTAATAACTATTGACATTTACATGGACATTTACTATTGTTCTGAGGACTTTTGATTGAAAGGATTGGATACGCTTCGACTTTTTTACTGTCCCCCATAGCTCTATTCCATATGTCCAGATTGGCTTAAGTATAACTAATGCTTTACTAGATAGATTCTTTTGCTCACGTCCTTTTGGAACAGAGGCAAAAAATGGCATCTGTGGGGTACCCCAAGAAATGTTTGGTTCATTTAATATGTCCCACATTGCGACCTTAAGCTTTGCTGTGCTCCTTGAGCTAGGTGAGGTAGGTTAAGATTTTCTGTTATGGGGAACCTGTCACTTAACGAGTATCAATATCTTGAAGAACTCTGCAACGTTTCGCAAACATTCCTTCATACTCTATGCACGTGCTCCCAACGTTGTGTATTTCCCAAAAGTTAACCGCCACACCATACTTGCAGACCGATTAGGTGCAACATAAATAAAAAATTAGGTGAGGTAGGTTGATTGAGCTAGGTCTTTTAAAGAATTGAATTGATATTTTTCAATTGAAATTAAATTTAAAATAAAAACGGAAGCAAAAAGCGTGTCAGCACCAATGCATTAAGTCATGTCTAATTTAGTTATTATTCCTCCTCCGTGAAAAATACTTTAAATCTCCCTTAGCAAACTGTTGTTACCATTGTTGTGAATGTTGCCTGATTGTCACTGTTGATACCCAACCGACGTACTATGTAGAAAGTGAAATAAGATTAAACAAACTGACACAGTCCGAAGATACAATTAGTAAGAAGACAATGGTCCTATTGTTGGCCGATGGCTTCCGGACCACCTCTACTTCCATTATGTTCTTTTTCGGTCTGCCTTGCCATTAACTGATCTTCTTTGTTTTCTTATTTTGTTATGCAGTCCTTCTTTTGGCCCACGTTCTGCTGTACTGAGTGAACGATCCCTTTAGAAATTGATAAAGAGCAATTAGCCAATCATACTAACGAGACTGGTTCATTATATTTCATCACCAACTTATATTGTAATATGATCTATAATAATTGTGTTAAATAGGCTTTCAAGATTTATGAAGGTGGCTTGGACTATTTCAGGACAGGTTGCAGACTGTTAAGTACTGATGTAAACGCTTAACCTTTACACCTTACATAAAATCAATCGACAAGTCTGCCATCTCATTGCCGTTTCCATTCCTTAGCAAAACATACAAACTGACATTAAAATATAAAGCAATAATTTATAATATTGTTGTCAGGGCTCTCTTAACCTATGCATGGACATCCTGTAGTATGACTTGTACTGGTATCTGTACCATTTATAAAATAGTAAAAGAATGCACACAAAGGTTCCTTGAAAGCTGTAAGTGCATTAGCAATAATTTAAAAGTAAAAAGTGTTGTGCATAATGATGTATCATCTAGGAATAAAATATATTCAACTTGTCAAATACAAGATATTAGCCGTTTAGTTTTCCTACATGCAAATAAAATTTTTTTGGGTTTTAGAGGCCCTCTGACGTATTGCAGTTATATGTATTCATAAAATGAATAAGAACATTCTCGCTCAATAGTACAGAAAGATCGCATGGAGTACGCATTCGAACCATATCTCTATATTGTTGTTAATCATTCTATGTTGTTTATTTCGTTAAAAATTTGTCCGTAATAATTTACAAAAATGATGGGATCACTAATACTTTAATTTTCTTTTTTTTTGTTTAATGGGAGCGATTATAAGTATTTTTTTTTATATCGACAAAAAATGATTCTCCTAAAACCAGGACCTACCCCGATCCTGAGGTAAAAACCTTCACCCTGCCTTCAGGTAATGGCGGATACCGTTGCTACAGATAACCCGTCTGCCCGTTATACCTGCCCTCTGGAAACTTGATCTCGGTAGCTTCTTCTTGGTTGTCTGTACTCGTCCCTCCTGTATCACAAGAGCTCCTCCATTCACGTCTGATGAGACCATTAATGAGTAAAATTGTTAACATATAAACACCTACAGTGGAAAATTTTAAATTAAAAAATTTGCGAGCTGTTAGATGTTTTAAGCAGTAGCGTACATCGGATTATGTTTGGGGGGGGGGGGAGCTGGGTCATAGATAAAAGAAACAGACTTCTCTCTTATTTCTGACCGGACCTCTGCACCCGGTAATAATGAGGTAACTCAATTATTTTTACTAAATCATTATCGTGTATTAATTTGTCAAAAATAAGTAGGTTATTGCAAGAAGTATTTACAATTTAGTAAGTTATTGGGTGAAATTTTAAACAATTCAAAATATTTCGGGTGGGGGGGGGACGGGTCAAATATGTACATCACTGGTTTCGATAAACCTCTAACTTGCAGAAAAATGATACAAAACTTCATCAGATGCTGTAAAACGATGAATTTTATTCCGGATTTAGCGGTAAATATGCAAAGATCATGTATTCTTCATAATTAATCAAACGCCACTAGCAATGGATCGAATTTTGAAGCGTTGTAAACTGAAAAGTTACGTAGTGACATTAATACACGCTGATTGATTTTTGCGATCGGCATTTGGCGTATTGCGAAGAAGGCTAGGAGGTCCAAAGACCATTGATTTGGATCGATGAGCGCACATTTCAATCAAATGGCACAACAACCTTACCTATTCATCGGTCGTCAGTTTTCTAACTCAGTCTTCATCAAATTATTTGATGTCCCATAATCATCAAGATTGTGCATACAATTAATAGTTTTTTTTCTTGCTGTCTATTCTATGATACTCACCTATATTTACTAAACATGCATAAGTTCTTACACCAATAGCTTGCGTCAGTGTAGCGCCATTTACACACCAGTAACAGGTTGGAAATATAATAGGTACTTGAAAGTGGAAGTGTGTGCTGTCGCAATCGCTCGTTTATATAAACTCAATGTTGGAAAGTTTAAAGGACTTTATTTTTATCCATTAATTTAAATCTCGTTTGAAACAAAACGATTAGTAGTAGTATTTAAATAAATATATGCACCTTTATAAAACCAGTTGACAATACATCACACATTTGTTACAGATCTTGGCCCTCACTGGCGGCCCTGATGGCCTCCCTGCTGCTGACCGCCGCCGCCGGCCCGGGCTGTGAGGAAGTGCAGAGGGCGGTCGGGTACCCGTGCTCCTGCAGGACCAGCACCGACGGCGAGATCTACCTCGACTGCGACAGGATCATCCTGGGGGCGGACTTCCCGCAGCTCCCTGTTGGTGCGGCCATAGCGTCCTTCTCGCAGAGGTCTTCGGGGATACAGGCGGTGCCCACGCAAGCCTTCGTGCAAGCAGGTCGGTAATCGACGGTTTCAAAGTACGAGTAATCTTTAACAGATAGGCCGATTGAGTTTGTCACCGGAGTTGCCAGGTGTCGCTGAGGAGGTCTGTGCTGGACTCCCCTCCTTAAATTCTGTTTACTTATCCAGAATCGATATTTATATAGCATCCGATTTATGCAGATAGCCGGTATATATATATGAATATACTCAGTTATCTCATGAGGCTTAGTAAGCTCAGAAAAGACCCATACTTGAAATAAAAAGTATTTAGGTCTAATTGAAGAATTATTTTTGGAACCACTACACTACGGGGAAGGCAAGGGTATATTTCGAATGGCTTTATGGAAGATATTAGCTCATTTTAAAGGGTTAGGGGAGAGTTTGAAAAAATAAAATATAATTAAACAACTATACTTGTGTGAGTAATATTTAAAATGCAATAATCTATTTACGTATTTTACTCAGAATACCGTATCTCTGGATATATTCTAGTCTATTTCGCATTGGTAATTGCAAATAGGAATTGTTTGAATCATATTACATGTCATTCAAAGGAAAGCTTGTATTGTTACTTAAAAGAGAAATGTTAAAAGAAGTGGAGTTGTAGGTTGTTTTTTTTTTGGTTTTGTTTTCCTTGATATAAATAAGTAGATATTTAGGTTTTACTTGTTAACTGCAGTTTACTTTCAGTTTAGTCACTGGTAACCATCTTCACCTTACGACTTACGAAATAAAGAAATTCTCTCTCTCTCTCTCTCTCTCTCTCTCTCTCTCTCTCTCTCTCTCTCTCTCCCTCTCCCTCTCCCTCTCCCTCTCCCCGGTGATATTCGATAATTTGAGAACACAACATATTACAATCTGCATGGAAACATTTTATTGTATGCAAATGCAATAGTCGACTAGTCTATTGTGATCGAACGGTGACGAAGATATAGCAACTATTAATATCTCTATGTAGGTGTCATGCAAGGTTCAATCAATGTCTCGTTCATTGCTCACGATAACACCATTCCGTAATTTTTATTATAGGTTTCGTTAATATAAATAACTAAAAGTGACAATGTATTTTTCTAACCAGGTGTTTTTTAAAAACCAGTGTTCTCAGTTTACTGCGACGGATTTATAAATGTATCTCATTCGTTGACATAGACAATTACGGATGCAAAACAGATAATTGGCCAAGGTTGGTGGCTTTCTAGTGAAAGTATTGCATAAGTGAACTTGTTCCATTTATTGCTGTCAAGTGTGGGAGAGCTAAGAGTAGCTGATACTTTAACAGTTTTTAAAGCGATTAAGTTCTCAAATTAACCGAAGAGGACGTTCTCTCTTTTCAAAAAAATATGGAGAGACGAGTTAGGGCATCGCTTATATCATCTACTTGGATGTTTTCGGTCAAGTTGTCTGCTCAAAGACGTATTCACGTTTATCTGGTACAATTTCGTAGGGACGTAACAGAACCCGACACCCAACCGCAACAATGGACGCAAACAGACGTACCACAACACCTTTGCGTTTCCTCAGGTTACATGGGGACTTGGCGCCTGTTCCTGCATCCTCACGCAATATTTACATAACTGACAACGCTTCCAGACTTCTACTTCTGGATATAATTTTATCTATAAACATTAAGCCGTACATTTTCGTATTATATCTTACGGTTTATATATTATAGTAATGCTAATGCGGGCAGTAGCAATTCAATTCACACATGACTGTGAATTGACTCTAGCACGCATTCGGGTGCTAGCGATAGATGTCAATCGCAGAAATCCTATTGCATTTGCTTACATAGCGAATAAAGTTAAAAAAATATATTTAAAAACAATATAGACGATACTAAATACGTCCATTTATTAAAAAAATTGTTAGAATAAACGACCGCAAGATGAACGTACGCCACAGCAACTTCGCCGGAGCAATGAGTAATGTATATATCCTCTATATCCTGTACACTTCAAGCCGTACCGCACATTTAAAAACCAGATGAGGATGGACTACGTGGCACAACTCCTGGAACACCTGTAAAAAAACTCACAAGAAGAACATAATAATGTCTCCAGTTTACATGAAAGCTCAACGCAAAGTTGGATAGAAGCTCAACAGATTAGACAAAATTATGTATTCTACTATATTATGTTAGTTGATTTCTTATAGAATAGATTGGAATAGAATACGAATTTATTCTGGGACAAAGTCCCTATGAATAGCAATAGTATTACATATGAATAAATATTAATATTACACTATAAGAAATAAAAGATATAAAAAACAAACAATGTAAAATAAATTGAGATCCTCTGTAAGAAAAAATAATAATAATAGTAACATAAGATTGTTCAACTGCATTTATCAAATAAAATCATACACGAATGCACATAACAACAAACAATAAGCCACAATATGTGCAATAAAAAAACAACAAAAGAAAACCATTAGGTTGATACAAAAGAGAGAGAAAAAATACAAGCATGAAAATATAATATAATAAATAAATCGTTCCCAGACTAACAAGTGTCTTTGGATGGTGAGGAGGTGTTGGAATAGAGAACTTTGAAAGTTCGTAGGGATGAAGCATGGTGGATATTAGGGGTGGATAACTCTAAAGGGTTGTGGAGCGAGTAAAGAAGGGACGGTCTGCAGTTTTGTGGACAAGGATAGAGAGGGCCAGGCAGATGGGATCTTGTGTTACGTGAGTAGACTGACGATTTGAACTGTAAAATATTGTATATATATATACAATATATATATATATATATATAAGGAGTTATATATTGTCTAGATTATGTATAACATTGTATTATACTTTATTAAATTTTAATAATAAATATTAGCGGTTGACGACATCCCAATATTTTATTAACTATCAGTCAAATACGAAAAGATAAGGAAAGGAAAAGACATTTAGCACTAAGACAAGTGGATGTCATAGGAAGACAACTATGGTGAGCTCTCAATTTACAGCACATAAAGAAAATTTGAATAGTATTCTATGATTAAAATGCCTTCAAATTCTACTAATACTGTAATTTATCTACTTACCATTTAATTATAAAATGTCAGCTAGATTGTATTATTTTTTTTATTATACGCTACATTACATTAAAACACACATACCCACCACCCTGTTAGTAAGGTACCACCCTTCGTGCACCACAATCAATTTTTCTGTAACGTTTCAAAGTTTTCCAGATCCATTCTGTTTATTAGACAGAAAAAATAAACCACTCCATGTATCTGTGTTGTATATTCACACAAAATCTTAACATGCAATTGTTACAGCAGAACCTCACTGTAAGTGAACACTTACGTTAAGCAGTTAACACTTCTCCATTTTTTATGCAAGTGTCTAAGTGGCACCAAAGGGAATGGAATAGCAATCAAGGAGATCCCGGTATGCCCACCTCAGTCCTGGCAACTATTTAAAAGCGTTTTGCTTAGTGATTTCCTAATATTACAAACCCACTTTCTAATGTATAGGGACCCAGTGAAGTGTATTATTAAATTTTTTTTTCAAAAATAGATAAAACCAAAGCTCACAGAGCGGTTGCTATCTTTCCAATATACGTGTGAAGCATTTAAGTGTTGGAGTAAACAGCACTTACAGAACGCAGCTGATCCTGAGTTCTTGATTAGATTTATGAAATTTCCACTGATGTGCTGATATTGGAATCTTAAATATTGTTTAACCTCTTCCAAGAAACTGAAACCATTATTTTTGCATTTTATGAACTGGGTCATTCACCTAAGAGGAATGTATTAATTAGAGGGAATTTAAATAAAATTGGAGGCTATCACCCCTGGAATTTAAGTATAAAAGAGGAACTCCCGTAAACTCCCATACTCCCATAGGCCTGAAAAGTGTTGACTGACAATCGTCAACATTGTTGGAAATTAAGACAGCAACATCAGATATCGATAGGTAAACATAAAAAAAAAAATGCTTCGGAAAGCTAGACACCTCAGCTATGATTGTTTCAGTGCAAACTATTGGATCTGATTGGATGTTGATGTCTGCAAGGAGGACCATTGAGGCCAAAACTCGATGCTGATTGGCTATCGATAATGGAGGCGTGGTCATCAGCAGTCCATCGGTAGTAATGATTGCACAACTCCCTAGCATAACATTCCTGGCCTTGATGATGATTGTGGGAGACTTTATCTCCTCACAGTTAGCTATACAGTAAAAGCATCTCGTTACATGGTGTGTTTTTGTAATAAAAATATCTTTTTGCAGTTGCTAATAATATTCGAAAGTTTATCCCTTGTCTTTGGGTGATGAAATGTTAGGATATAAAAACCGTTTATTGTCAGGTATCAGTGAAATGATAGCAATGATGCGGGTTTGGTGTACAAGGTTGAGAGCCTACTGTCAACCAGTGATGCGGGTTCGAGTCCCTCGATAGTATAACATTACCAGAATGGTTAGCGATTTTTTTAAAGCCTTTCTACCTAACATTTATTTATTTTGAGTGTAAAAAAACATCTAATAAACTGAAATAGGTATTTTTATGTGCTATGTATTGCCCTGACACTTCATGTTTCCTCAATCAATTTTGTGTTTTAAAAAGTGGTGTTTTCTTTTTCTTATTTCCTCCCATCTTCAATCAAGCTACTTTCTTTCTTGAGGTCAAGCGTATTAGAAAAAGAGACAACAGGGCAAGGAGGAGAGAAAATCACCGAAGAACAGCTGAAGGTGTAACGGATGTTAAAAATGGATGAAAATGGCGCAAATAATATTTGTTACTTCTTTAATTTATTACATATTCCATGCATTTAGCTTTATTATTTTTTTTTTTCGTCAATCCAAAATTTTTATTCCATTTTTTTGTTTCTAAATATTTCTTAAAGTTAGTTCACTTATCTATAAGAAAGTATTTTATTTTATTTTTTATTTCGAATTTATGAACAACTCTCTTAGGCGTTTTTCGGTACTTTTATTACTATCTCCACTCCATTTAGAATAATTGTTTTCCTTTTCTCTCTTTCTTTCTTTATTTTTTTTTGTTATCCCCCTCTTCCTTGGATTTGTATTATGTATCTAGTTATCAATGTTTCTTTCAATTTCCTACAATTTGCATCTTCACAACTTTCAGGTATCCCGCTGCGACATCTGGACCTGAGCGACAACGCGATCCGCCGCCTCCGTGAGCGGGTCTTCGGCGGACTGGAGCAGACCCTGGAAGAGGTGAGGCTTGCCGGAAACCTCCTCGGAGACTCCCTAAACCCCATCTTCAGCAGCTCCGAGTTCCATGGACTCTCCGGCCTCAGGCTTCTTGACCTCAGGCACAACTCCATCAAGGCCCTGGAAGAGGGTCTACTTAAGGGTTGCGACTCTCTACTGGTAAGTGCTAACCGTTAATGTGAACTAGTGCTCACGCTGTAATGCCGGCAATCAACGCAAGCGCATAATTACTATATACAGCATATTTAATTACATCACTGAGTGGAAACATATATGTTAGGTGTCTACTTGTGTTAATAAAACAAAAGTTAGGTTCTCGTTAAATTTAATTATTGAAAACGTTTCGAAAAACTATACATGTCTAAGATGTGATCAGTTACAATACATCTCCTAGTCTGGTCTTGAAGTATGTTCGAATGTAGAAAATCCTGTCCATTTTGTTTCGATCCTATTAATCTGATGACGCAGCATGTTGAAACGTCTTATACTCGTATAAATAAATATGATAAAAATCTAACAACTTTTTTACATCAACCAAAAACCATTCCCAATCAACACATTCGTTCATACCAAATTTGCATGGTTCACTATAAATCTTTATTTTATTGATTCTTTTGGGAGACTATTTTTGTCTTATGGCCGAAAAGTAACCCCTGGGCTCTTCAGGAGGGTAAGAAGTAAAATTCAAAGGCCAGGAAGCTTAGTGTTGTTTATAGAAAGAAATTGATTCCAAATATTAACGTAATCTAACGCTAAAAAGCAGACGAGTCGAAAAAGGCTGACAGTACGATTTTGAGGGACGTTGGAAGCGTACTAGGAATTTTCATACCCCAAAATAATTTTGTACACTTAACCAAAATGAGACTTTCAATGAGTAGACTAATCTTCATGACAAGAGATTTTTTTTTTTTAGTAAGAAGTAAAATTCAAAGGCCAGGAAGCTTACTGTTGTTTGTAGAAAGAAATTGATTCCAAAGATTAACGTAATCTAACGCTAAAAAGCAGACGAGTCGAAAAAGGCTGACAGTAGTGATTATTTTAGACAGGGCTTAACAATATTCTTCCCGTCGTCATAACCACCTTGCAAATGTTTATATTTGCAATCGAATACTAGATATCAATCTAACGATCGCCATAACAGACAGATACAAGGCCAAAAATAAAATGATTCCTAATTGTACAGCATACCTGTCTTTAAGTAGAAATCAACAACTTTTCATATCTCACTTGTATTTTAGCGCTGGGGATTCATGATAAGTTTGGCCAGAAAATGGAACTTTGTTTGTTTGTGGAACTTTTTGAATAGATTTCCTAAGAATAAGTTAACAGTTAGTACTTTATTGTGTTATTAATGTATCTAAGAGTTGCATATATATTTATATGATTACTAAATAATTTTAAAGAACAATTTAATATTAACTTAATGTCTGAACTTAGGACTTTCCAAAGACGGTCCTAGGTCAATATTACCCTACATTTTTTTTAATTCAAACATTATTTAGATTTGTAAGACCAAAATTTTTTGTGGGGGTGGAAGGGCTATCTCAACTGGAAGGCTCTAATCATTGAAGGCAATAAACTGAGTTATGAAGAGAACGGATTCATGTTTTTTTCTTACGGTTTAGCTGAAGAGACTGACCTCGAAAGTAAACCTGAGCTAACCTTCTATGAGTCTGTTATGCTCCAGTCACTGGACTACCTGGAACCGTGTGCGGATTTGCTTGTGTTCCGTGTACTCCTTTAGTGTTTTCTCCCGCGAGGGCGACCCCCGGACCGGTGACATTCCAGCGGCTGTCGAGTCTCCTTAAACATCTTTAGCAGCTTTCACCTACCTACGCCGCCATTATTTATACTTGAAGAGTTTCTAAGACGGCCTTTAGTAAAATGAAGAGTCTCTTTCTCTACTTGAAAGTGAGCACGTTCTAGAGTTAGAGAGCGACTTAAATCTTGGAAGTTATACTTGGAAAATCAATTATCGGCCAAAACTACAGTTTAAATTATTATTAATATTTATTAAACTTTTCTCTAAGCGATGAGAAATGTTAAGAGAATTGTCCATCTTTCTACACAATATCTCTTCATGGAGGCACCTTTATTTCTACAATTCCAAATACGACAGCATTTCATAATAAATATATATAACTTCTTTTCTGTGCTAAAATTACAATCTGGCTTATTGGACAATACGTAATTGAGATAAATGTTCTCATTCATATCATATTTACAATTTTCATTCACTCGCTCATTCATACAATATTTACAAACAGCCCAGAAGCCTCCCAAATACACATGGGTGTCACCTCCCTCGCATGCGAAAGAGGAAGCGAAGTCTTGGGAAGTCCCCCACGCTCCTCCGTCAGCCGCGTCACTGTATAAGAGCCAGCGGAGGCTGACCAAGAGCGCGAGAGCCACAGACGCTCAGGACATTATTAGAGAAACTGGCCATTGCCAGGACTCCTACTATCACTTATTTATAGCAGGTCACGAGGCCACTGCCGTTTTAGTCTCCGATGAGGATTATAGGGATGAGTGGTGAAGTGCAATGACTGTGCTAGGTAATTAGGGTGGTTGGATAGGTTACTATGGAATTTTATGAACTTGGAAGGGATGAGTTCAAGAATGTAGGGTATATTCAGATCATTATGAAGGGTTTTGTTGCTGACGTAATAAGGGGCATTTACTATTGGACAAGTTCTTCGATTACACTAATAATTATAACAGAAAAAGAAAGTCTTAAAATTGATAGCTGCCAAGGAATAAGATCACGTCAAAACTTTCATGGACCAAATGTACCCACTGGAGACCTTTTTTAAAAATGTCATGATTTTTTTCTGAGTATAATAAAACAACTATGTCCAGCCACAATGTCAGTTGCTATTCGTTCAAGTAGACGCATACATCTAGTTAAGCGTTCACCATGGGTATGCTTATTTAAAATATATAATTGAAACATTCAACAAATATGCTGAATTGTTCTGAAAATGTAAAAATGAGCATTGCTGTGTTATTCGGCTAAAGTCAGGGCATTAATGAAAAATCAAGCTTTAGTTTTAAATTATTTTAACAACGAACCCACAGTCACCCAAAATTTATATTTTCCCAGGTGATTCGTAACTTAACTCTTTTCGTAATTATTTTTAAAATATGAACTTTTTGAAATATTTAAATTAAACTTTTTTTAGAATTTGACATGTTAGTATGTTGTAAAACACCGAAAAGGAGAGTTACAAGCGCAATTCAAAACATTTCCGTGTTTTTGAACCCCTTTTTTAAAACTTTACATTGCTGTAATTCAAATAATAATATCTCGATTATTTATATATCGATATTGAAATTCAGTATTTTTTCAAGTCTATATGAATAGTACACCTGTGCCAAATTACACTGCCCAAAAAAAATCTGACTATTTCATTCTGGTGTTCTTGATTCAGTCGAATATTCACTCGACTCCGTTAGATGTCCCTTGTGTCTTGAAGGGAAGATGAAAAAATGATTTCAAATCTGTGATGCACCAAGGACTAGGCCGTCCCCTGTTGGTATTCATGACCGCGATAGCCAAGAGCTTTTTGCACAATCCTAGCGATGTGTTGCAACAGCACGACTCCATCTTCCCACCGCACGATCTTCCTATGGGCTAAAGGTTAGTTGAAGTCTCTTCGCAACGGGTAAAAAGTATTCGAAAAATGAGAAGGGTCTTCTATAAAAAGGCAGGGGGGGGGGAGAGAGTGAAGTGGTGAAACATTGTACCATTAACTTCAGGTTGATTCGTCACCATTGCACGCTTCAACGGGCTCAATTTGAAGTATATATCGCCTTAAGAAACAGTATGTACAATGTTTCTTTATATGGGCTTAGCGCAATTTTTTGCTGCAGGAATATCGATTCTAAATAAAAAAGGGACTTAGAATTAGTATCCTATAGCTACTAGGATCACATGTCTCATATTGTCAATAAATGTTGTGAAAATCTATCTCTTTTTTCATCTACCTACGTAGATATTTCATCAAATTCATTTTCTCAGCTAATTAAACACCGCAGCGTACATTTTAAGGTATCAATTGATAATTTTATTTGTTTCGTCCACCGAATTTGGCACGAAACTGATCATACTCGGTAGGTGAGTATAAGGCGTTTAACCTCAACTGATTCGAAATTTATTGCGTATTTCTACCCAAAGGTTTATTGTTGGGATGATTTTTTTCGGTGCAAAACCCGCAGGCCATCAACGCAATTTTTCGTACTTTTAAACTCATTTTTGGAGCCCACCTATGAGTCCGAGACAGTACAAGGACGAGAGAAGAGTCGGGTGGGGCCCAGGAGGCACCCCAGTCCCACATATCAGACGGTGGGTTTTATAGGATACAATCTACGAAAAGGGACTTAGAATTAGTATCCTATAGCTACTAGGATCACATGTCTCATATTGTCAATAAATGTTGTGAAAATCTATCTCTTTTTTCATCTACCTACGTAGATATTTCATCAAATTCATTTTCTCAGCTAATTAAACACCGCAGCGTACATTTTAAGGTATCAATTGATAATTTTATTTGTTTCGTCCACCGAATTTGGCACGAAACTGATCATACTCGGTAGGTGAGTATAAGGCGTTTAACCTCAACTGATTCGAAATTTATTGCGTATTTCTACCCAAAGGTTTATTGTTGGGATGATTTTTTTCGGTGCAAAACCCGCAGGCCATCAACGCAATTTTTCGTACTTTTAAACTCATTTTTGGAGCCCACCTATGAGTCCGAGACAGTACAAGGACGAGAGAAGAGTCGGGTGGGGCCCAGGAGGCACCCCAGTCCCACATATCAGACGGTGGGTTTTATAGGATACAATCTACGAAAAGAGGACGTAGATAAAAAACATGTAACCCACCTAGATACCAATAGCAAGAATTGTACGGAACACGGCCAGACGAAGAGCAGTAATTCCTGGTTATATTGGGGACCTAAGTCTTAAGTGCTTCATAGCTGAGGTGTCATTACTGAAGAATTTAAATCAGATCTTAACAATTTGTTTTTTTTTACCATACTGTTACCAATTGTCACCCAGGTGACCAAGTACGGCAGAAGGGAACTCATTGTGGCACTGTAGGCTCAATTACCATCCTGGTAGATAATTTTATTAAGAATGGGAAATTACCAACGTTTGAGACATTAGTGATAGATTAGTTAACAGCCACGTGACCACGGTCCATTGGCTAGACGTCTCTAGGAGTTAACACTTTCCACTTCTCAACCATTGTTATTTTTCAATCCAATACGAAGCCATACAGAATCGACGACCAGCCACCACTCGAACGTGGAGTTGCATCTGCCGTGACAATTAAATTATCATTGAATCGTTTTCACCTGTACGTTATCGTGGCTTTCTCCGGCTCGTAGCCTGGATCTTTCTGTGCCAGCTTTTATCAGTCGCTTATCTCAGTGCGTGATGTCATACGCAGCAGAGGATTTCTTTTTTGGTAGAATTCATTTTTGTTAAGTTGATATGTATACTTTCTCTTTGTGGAGGAAAATGGTATGAAAATAATTCTTTTGTGTTATCTTGTCAAGTTAATGCTACTTTTCAATAACAGCGATGTTGTATTTCAGGAGCTGTGGTTAGATGGCAACAGCTTGACAGAAGTGCCTTCCGCATCACTTAACGGCCCGAGGGCCCTGAGACTGCTGTCGCTGAGGGACAACAGGATAAGTACGCATTTTTTTTATTACAATAGTAATAATATTATAAGAAATTCTAGAAACTTTCGTTAAAATATGTAGGCAATGATGGGTGAAAACAAAAAAAACAAAAAAAAACTTGAACAATTTATAACAACTCGCACTGGGATGTCATCTGATTTTCATTTTATTAGGTTTTTTCTCCTCGGGTGTCGATTTTTCTCCCTACATATTATTTAACATTACCTAAGACTTGTTCGCAGAAGTCCTAAGAAGTCCTCTGTAATGGTGGACGGATGTAAATGATAACACATCGACATCCCAGGGGGGGGGGATACAAGGAAAAGAGAATCTTTTTAAAAATCTTTGTTAAAATGAATTCTATTTCCACCTTTACGTATAGTAACCAATCATAAGTTTGTATCTAGTTTCTCCTTTTTAGTCACTGTAAACTCATGTCACGAAATAATCCATACGGCACACATGGCGCAGGTGCATTCTGTGCAAATGATGGGACGAGACTTAGTTGACATGCGTATTGCATTATCTAACAATCACTTCTTCGTACTAATGAATTGTTACGAACTACTGTCAACCAAATTGAACTTGAAGAGCACCCATTTACGGATTCGAAGACTAACTAACTTAAAAGAGCTTAAGAGCACTCGATTATGGCACTATAAATGGCGAATGCTCTTGTAAAATATACATATTAAAATGGCCTGGACTTTAGATTTTCCAAAATTTACCACCTGTAATTTTAATTTTGATTAATTTAAAATTCCGGACACGTGACCCCTCCTTGGACTATGAGAATGAGCCAGATGACGTTGAAGAGGGAAATGTTAGTTCATCACGTCTATCCTTGAGAAAAGGACGTACTCCCGTTCATAATGATCGGTTATTTTTAAATTATTGAAGAATAATTATACTACGAAATAAAGAATATTTCCATCTATCACTGGATAGATTGCAATGGGGGGGGGGACACTTCAAGAAAAAACACTGTAGATGAAGAATCATTGGACATACCGACGACCAAAGAAAAACAAGGCAACGAGGTATATAGGTATATATGTTACAATATATAGTCAAATTTTTACAAGAGAGAGGGATTCGTAGCAACAATAATATGCTCCTGTCGCCTTCTGTTATCTTGATACTAAATAAGGAAAATATCGTGAAATAGTCGTATTTTTTACAAACGTCATTCGTGCCTAGAATAGCACCTTCTGATCTTTTTCCCAAACTGGAAAATAGTTGCATTTTTACAAATGTTTGGGTTGGGGATCTTGGCGAGAATAGATCCTGTGATCTTCTGTTCTCCTGATACCAACACATGGCAAATATCGTCATATAGTCTTTTATAGTCGTTCATAGTATTAGAAATAGTCGTATAGGAGAGTGGTGGGAATCTTAAATTTCTCCTTATACCGAAAAAAGGAAAAAGTTTATATTTTAATAAAAGAGTGTGATTTGTGGCTGGATTAGTCAGCGCCTGTCGCCTTATGTTCTCCTAATACCATTTTTTTTTATTATTTCAAATCCTCTTTATTTTATATAAGTACAATGAACAAACAATAAATAATTTCTGGTTTGGAATTTTCTCCTCGTGCTGCATACACAGATGCATTCGAATGATTGCATAATTATGATACATTATCTTTTTGAAGTAAAAAAGTCAAGAAAAAACACATACACACACTAGGTGATGAGGCTCACCTTCAGCTTACACTGGGAAACAAACTAAAAACTAAACCTATACCTAGAACCTAAGACTAAAGCGTTCCTGCCACGACAGCGTCCTGCCATCGATGGGGGAGCGGAGCTAGGGTTATCGTGTTAAACACCGGGTATGCCAGGTATTGCAAGGAGTCGAAAAATTTGATATGTCTACGTTGGATGAATTCATCCACCGTAGGCAGCTCAAAGATCTCGTGAAGCTCACTGTTGCTCCGCTGCTCGAATGAAGTATTTCTGACCACTTTCATCGGTATAACGTTTTGGCATGGTTGGAGTCACCGAGCTGTCGTATACGTCAGATAACGAAAGAGCGGTGCACCATACAGCAGAGTAGGCCTGAGTACACTCTTGTAGATCAATAGCTTGAGACGCAGTGATAGATTGGGGGAAGTCAATAAGTGTGTAAGCCGGTAAGACTTCGTGCGTGCTTGCTTCAACTTCCTCACAAAATGGTTACTGAAATGGAGGTGTCTATCCATTTTAATTCCCAGATATACTAGAGTGCTGGCTGGTGAATTTTCCTCCGTTCCTACTATGTAACTAGTAGGGAGCGGTTGTTTTCCCTTTTGATACCAAAACAGAGAATATATAGTTATATACAACAAATAAACTTATGGGATATACTTTAAAATTACATTATATACTTTTAAAAAAAGTTGTTTTCTGAGATACCGACACATATTATCTCATTATTATTATGCCATAATATTTTTAAACTAGCCACCCGATGGTTGATCGCCGAAGAGGAAGTTGGTCGATTGACTTTTTCCCTAAGCAAGTATTTAATTCTTAGCATACCCCCGGTATTGCAACTTCACAATCGAATTATTTCAATCCTCCGGAAGGTTTATCGGTATTACGGCAGGTGGCTGATGGACGTTGCTGTTCACCGGGCGATGAGGACGACCGCTATCATCGCTGTCAAGCGTCAAGTCATCACATGATTGATGATGCAAAGCATATCGGTGTCGATAAAGTGAATCCATCATCCTAGCTGACGATAGTGAGTGAGAGTGGTTAGGCGAAATTAACGTTTTTGTTTGCTTCATTTCGCTTGCTTGTTGTGTTCAATGTGCTAGGTTGGGTTATGTACACGTCTGTCTCTTTATCTTCCCTCAAAAATAGGCTTTGTGAGTACTGTAAATGACTTTGTTTAGACCCAACTTGGAAGTTGCTTAATTGCGTTTAAATGTTTGACTATTGGGGAAAAATGGCGAGGAACTGATCCTAGGATCAACTATTTACCTTTCAATATCACGGGCGGGGACTTTAAAAGTAATTATTTTGAATCGTAACAGGTAATTTAAGAAGGCATGCTATAAGCTATACATCAACAAACACAGTCGTAAGAAAAAAACCTAGAGCTGTATAACATCCTTCAACACAGTATTAATTGATTTCATTGTGGCTGGCAATTGTTTTTTTTTTTTGGTGTTTTTTTTTTCTAAGCTCTCTAATTTGAAGATTAAGGATGAGGAAAAAATCAAGGAAGATTTGGGATATAACATCATGCATAGGCGGAGGATGCTTGAATAGGCGAAACGTTGACCAATGTAAAACAAAAATAAACATTTGGAGAGACTTTTGACTTTTGTTATGCTTTCTTTTGAATAAATTGTGTTTTTTATATAGTATTAAGAGCTGGTAATGGTGGTTAAGGTTGTACGATTAGGTTAGGTTAGCTAAGGACACATTCAAAAACCTTGCAAGCAAGTTTGTTGCTGAGCCTGTCTCCGTGTTCTGTCGGGAGAGAACACACGCCATGCGAGTACTTTCTCCTCGCAAAAATCACCCCGGTAGGAGGTAGGCTGCCAGGAAAGTCGGTACAAGGAGTTATTTTCGAATTCGCGACTACAGCAACTTGGTGGTGCTGAACTGACGCTAAGCGGGAGAGTGTGAGAAAGCGAAGACATTTCAAACTGACTCCAGTCATCGAGCAATCCGATGACGTGTTGTCTTGATTGCCTTTGAAGGTGTCATTTATCATCATAGAGTACTTCTTCACGAACCGGTGATTTCAAGCTTTGTTAAGTGTATAATGATAACTTAGCACGGTCTCATAGAGCTAGGGTGGTCTGTGGACTTGGGGGGAGGGGGGGGGGGTGGTTGGCTTTTCCATGAACATTCACCACAACTATGTAAGCATCAGTTGACTGTGCTGGTATATGAAGAATTGGCAACATCGTTTTTACCCACATCCTCAGATCAGTCCAACTGTCCTTAAAATTATAATACATGTCCTGCCTACCAGACTGGTGGGACTGTGGTGTTTTTAGGGTTTTTTTCTCGATATCGTGCTCCCTCGGATCCATAACATACATAGTTTCTGTGTTTAATATTATAAAATCTCATTCAATGCGCTATAAAATAATAATAAAAGTTTAAATAATTGAAAAATCGCTGTTGTAAAACCAAAATCAAGAAAATGATGGACATAAGCAGGCATCAATGACCCTTGTGCTTGCCATGCCTTTAAAGAAAAATCAAAATAATAAGTTAATGAATAATACATACAGTTGATCCAAAGATCAGTTGCCTCTACTTTTTTTTCTGGAAAATGGTTTTCCAGTGGGTTTTCTGGATTATGGTTGTAGTCGGCATGCCAGTTTCTTAAAATATTACGTAAAAACTCATGTATATTTTCAACCAATATACTCATTTTTTCTGTTAAACAATCCCAGTCTTTGAAAATAGCGTTTTAAAAAATATTAAACAAAATTTAAGTGACTAATATAATGAAGAAAAAAACCTATTAGACCTGCTGGAACAATAGTAAATATCTTGAAATTTATTTTTGGGGTATCATTTTAATGCATCCTCAGCCTTGGTGAGCTGGGGCTCAGAACATTAAATCTTTAACAGCTTCTGTGCAGCAACTTAAGAAAGCTTAAAATTCAAAGTGAAGCCGGTCACTGCTTCAAAACTAGACAAATTTAAACAATCAATTTGGCAATTTGGAGCCTACAAGGAAATGGGATCATAGCATGTAATCCTAAACAGTACATCTTTTGTTGAGGATAGGAGTAATTAAATTACAATCATAAACAGAGCATCAAAAAAGCAGGATATCAAGGCTGGGTGAAAAGAATATTTTGGAAGTGACTGAGGAAAGAAGACTCCCATGATACAGTCATATAAACTGGGTTTTTGTTTTGTGGGTTCAAAAGAAAAATTCAAGATCAGTAATAAAATCACAAGGAGGCTGAAGATGCAAAGGATATTGTACATCGGGTAAAAACTCAACATGGCTCATCACAGAGCTTTAGAGTTTCATTTATATGGTATGAATGAGAAAATTGATCACAATACTACACACTACTAATTGCCCAATAAGGCAGACTGTAATTTTATCACAACAAAGTTTTGAAAAAAAAAAACAAATTGCATTTAAGAAACCTTAAAGCAATAAAAATTAAATAATTAAGTTAATGCATAGAAAAACTTTATGATTGCCAGACTATCAATAGTATGAGATGTCTGGTTGAAAATTCTTATTTAGGTTATTCAGGTAGGTTAAAACTGACTTCCTGCAAAATACCAGCCTAAAAACAAATTTGTATCATTATAACTAAGGGAGGTCAAAGGATCAGTCAGTTTAATGATCGAACCACTATACGTTTCCCTCAACCAAAGAAATGTTCAGATGCCCACAACATGGGTGGGCTAGCGTGATACTATTGCCCATATAATTGACAGAATTCTGGTCAGGATATAAATTAAATTTCTTACTTTGGTCAGGCACTACTTATAATTAACTCTTGGAATAAGAGTCTTATTACATAATATTTTGTTACAATTGAATAGGCTGAAACTATTTTTTAAGCATTTAGATGAAATTATGTTTCTTGGACCATTCTATGATATGTCGTTGATAGGTTGTTGATACGTTGTTGATAGGTCACCTTCGAGAGAGAAGCTTCACAACTCAGCCAGACCTAGAGAGGCTCGATTTGAGCAACAACAGGCTTGCGTCCATAGAGGAAGGATCCTTCATGTCTCTGTCTTCATTGAGGAGGCTAGACCTGACCAGGAACAGGCTTGCCAGATTCAACTCAGAAGTGTTTTCAGGTAAGATTCTTAATATTTTTTATAGTTTTGTAGAGACAAACCATTCATTATAATGGATTCTGAATTTTTTTTTTTTTTTCATTTTTCTGTTCTCATTAAACCATTGAATCAACAGGTGCCGAAAATGTTCAAGAACTTGACATATCGGAAAACTTTTTGACGGAGTTTCCTGCTGTGGCTTTAAGGCAATTCACATCGCTAAGATATCTCAATCTGTCCGCAAATTTGATTGAGGTAAGTCATTTTAAGTTAATGGTAGTTTCTAAAATTTTCTTTTTAACCAGTGTGATTGCTTTTTTAATATTAATTAAACCTTATTATTCAAATATTGTACAGAAACTTACAAATGGGCTACTTTCACCTGTAAAGGACTTAGATCTACTTGACCTCAGCAGAAATAATATTGGTAATATCGCACCAGGGACTTTTCTTGGTTTGAGGCAGTTGAAGCACTTGGACTTGAGCGTTAACACTCTAAGAACTGTAAGTGAAATGTTTCATTAATCCTATTATGTAATTGATTTTTTAATCCAAATATTACTTTATATATATTTTTCTGTTTACTTCTATTAAAGGCACTTCTATTTTCAGCAGTGAAATAAACCAACTTTTCATCAAGGGAATCAAACAAAGAACTCAAAAATAAAAAGTTAATTTACAAAAAAAATACAATAGTTAGTTGACTGTTACAAACTATTCATTAAATACCAGTCTCTCCATGTTTTATTTTGGCACAGGTCTTTTTAAAACAAAATTTTCCTTTTGCATACTCAAACTCTGTAGACCGAGAGGATCATTGCCAATTCTACAACCCACTTTCATTTGTTTGCTGTTTTGACATAATCTACAACCACATCTCTCTTTACTTTATCATCACAAAATTGCCCCCCCCCCCCACCTAATATAAATAATTTAAATAAAAAGGTCTACCTTTTATATTTTATATTTAGTAAAAATTTTTTTTAAAAAAGGATTGAAAATGTATTAAGGAAGGGATGACAAATAAAGTTTTGTTTACTTATTTACATATTTTATGTATTTAATTCTAACTTATTATTATCTATTGGCTTAAGTCAAAAAAAGAGCAGGCCCCACTGCCACTGTCTCATTAAGTATCAAGAAGATTTGAAAGCAAACAGACTCTAAACAAAAAAAAAAAAGGTTCAAAATTTCTATTGTATTGCTTCTAAAATCAATTTCCTGTATTTAACAAAAGAATTTTGAACATTCGTTCATCAGAATGTTGATCATAATCATATCATGATATAAAGAACAATGTGATTTTTTAATTTTTAATACAAAAAAAAGTGTAAATGTATAACACAAATTGATTGGACACAATGTATCTCATACTAATTTCATCAGTTTGAAGCAATTCATCACAAGCCCAGTAAAAACTATTTAGTTTTAACATAAGTATTTTTTTATGGTTGGATATATTTCCCAGAGTATAGGCCCATGAAGGAGACAACATTTCGGTAACTTATCTAGCCGAAATGAGACTTGATAGATACAAGCTAATTAGCCGACATCTCACTTCCATCCTTCAACCATTTCATACTAGGGCCTGATGCATGATGCAGAATTGACAATGAACATTGACTATTACTAAATTTGATAAAAATCTAACAACTCTATTTTATCAATCTAAGCTGAAATTTTAGCAAATACATCTACTCATATATAAATTCATGGGTGGCTTTGATGAACTCTGTTGTTTGAATGATGTTTAAACAATTTATATTATAAATAAAAATTAACTATTTACTTACTATTACATTATTATTGCTAGGTGGAAGATGATGCTTTCGAGGGACTTGACAGCCTGGAGAGGCTGTCACTGGAAGACAACAACATTCTGCTGGTTCCAGCATCGGCCCTCGGACGACTGCCTAGGCTGGCAAGACTCCAACTTGGCTGGAACAGAGTTGCAGCACTAGATCATGACATTCTTGGAGCGGTCGCAGACAGAGTCCATCACCTCAGCTTGGCCAGGAACGTGGTTAGGGAGTTGCCTCCTGATGCATTCCAGGTAAAAATACAGCTACTCAAAAATAAATGTCTTGCTGAGAAACATCCAACATTTTTATTGGCCTGAAATAAAAAAAGCATATGGAATTCTATAAAAACAATTTGTTTTTAATTTTAATTCATAAGTAAATTGACAAAAAGAACCATTCACTGACAGTGGTTTCATATCTTCATTGGTGAATATTTTACCTTTCTCATATCAATCGAATTTGCACAGTTTTCCCCCTCACTAGTTGGCTTCAAGCTCCTGTTTGTGACAACAAAAATCAATATTTTGGATTTGTTCATTTTCTTGAAAATTACTTGCCAGAAAAAAAGCAAGAAATAAGAGGGTATTAGGTATGATAAACAATTAGTCTTAAGTAAATTTAACCAATAACCTGAAATAACTTAAGTAGATGCTTCTTAATTGTCGACTTAAGTCTATATTAATTTTGTTTTAAATCCTTTAGTAATCTTAATCTGGCACTTGATGTGAGGCTATGCTCAACCAAAAAATGGCCTGTCTTCCATATCATGTATGCAGTGTTGTTTTGTCATTATCTCTGAAACCTTGCTTATTCCATTACAATAGTAGTTTTCAATCATTTAACAAGGCAGTCTGGTTAATCTTTGAGGTGTAAAAAACGGATCTGCTGTATTTATTCCCACCATGTAATAATCAACAATTTACCTTAACCACAAATATGTTTTCTTTTGTTTTAGGGTTTTAACAAATTGAAACACCTTGACCTCTCAGGAAATCTCCTCCTCACCATTGAAACTTCATCATTTACCGGGCTTGAAGAAAATCTCGAGTCCTTGAGCCTGCGAGGGAATAGGCTCTCAGCGTTATCTGCCAAGCCTCTTCCTCTTCCCAAACTGGTGACCCTCGATGTTTCTCACAACCATGTCAATGAGGTGGCTCGGACTTCTTTCCTCATGATGACATCTCTCTTAGCTCTGAATATGAGCCATAACTCACTTGCTGCTGTTCCTTCGAGTACCTTCCACTCTCTTGCCAAGCTTGAAGTACTCGATCTGAGCTATAACAACATTAAGCTTCTCAGCCCAGAACTACTGATGAAATCGTCCTCCCTCCGGTGGGCTTCCCTTTCACACAATGTCTTAGTAGAGCTTACAGAATCTGCTTTTCAAAATCTAAGAAATTTAACAGTTCTTGACCTTTCACATAATCATATAACAAATATACGTCCAGGGTGTTTTTCTGCATTACTATCTTTGAAAAGGCTTGATTTAAGCGGTAACAAGTTGTCATCCTTCAAAGGAGAATTCTTTGTCACTAGAAGAAGTAATGGAACTCAACTGGAAGAACTTGATCTTTCTAACAACGATCTTAGCTATTTATTTCCCTCATCGTTTAGAGTACACCCAAAGCTTCAAAAACTTTCAGCTGCAAGAAATCGTTTCAGTTTTTTCCCAGCTGAACTCATTGTAGGACTTAACTATCTGCAAGATATTGACTTGGGAGAAAACTTACTTAAAAGCTTAGAAGAATTTGACTTTGGACGCCTTCCACGTCTCAACATCTTGAAACTGAATAAAAACCAACTAGATTCAATTAGCGAGACAGCATTTCATAATTCAACCCAATTACAAATAATTGATTTGTCTGGAAATAAGCTAGAAAGACTAGGAGAGAGAACATTTCAAGGTTTGGGTAGATTGAAACTTCTTGATTTGAGTGACAACTTGTTGACTGAGTTACCTGATTCAATATTTGAAAGATCACGCCTTCGTATGTTAGAAAACATTGACCTTTCAGGAAACTTGTTCGAAGCTCCTCCATTGAAACCCCTACAAAGGCAATACTTTTTCTTAGCTTCGGTTGATTTGTCCAATAATAAGCTAACTGAGATTCCTCCAGATAATAGTATTATGGTAAATATTAAAAAATTAGATCTTTCATTTAATCCATTAACACCAGAATCTATTGCCAGTATCCTTGGCGAGCCTAAAACTGTTCGAGAACTTAACCTGGCAGGCACTGGGATTACACATGTAACACGTTTGGAAACTCCTTTCCTTTATCACCTCAACCTGTCGCACAACCAAATTTCTGACATTCCTGAAAAAGTTTTTGAAAGACCTACTCTCTTAAAAGTTATAGACTTGTCTTTCAATAAAATTGGTGACATTAGTGGAACACTGTCTCAAGTGTGGTCAAAATTGAAAAATCTACATACTGTGGACTTATCATCAAATCCAATTAAAAGCATCATTCAGGGTGATCTTGATGGCCTAGAGTCTTTAATAAGATTAAATATATCTGGCTTAGAAGAATGTACACGAATTGAGAAAATGGCCTTCAAATCATTGGTAAATTTAGCTGAGCTAGAAGCTTATGATTTTCCACGATTGGGATACCTCGACATCACAGGTCTTCTCCATAGTCTCCCTTCCTTGGAACTGCTTGATGTGGAGGTTAAAGATTCTGCAGTGGGTGGAGAGCAGTTGTCAGCTGCGATGAATCCACGTTTGGCCACACTTGGCATCCGTGGGTCAAGGGTGCATACTGTAAGCTCAAGCACATTGGCAGGTCTGAAGGTTCCAAGCATAAATGTGTTCTTAAAGGGGACTTCGCTAACTTCACTCCCACCTGCGCTGCTTATTCCATTGCCTAGGTCATCCAAAGTAAGGCTTGATGTCGGGGGGAATCAACTAACTACACTTAGTCGGCAGTTCCTCTCAGCATTAGATGATCGAAGAGGTGACTTAGTACTCGTAGGATTACATGATAATCCAATAGTTTGTGATTGCAATGTCCGAGCATTGCGTAGGTCAGGACTAGTTGCAGGAGTTGTGTGTGCCAAACCTGCCCATTTGGACGGTCGTCTACTGACTGAAATCGGAGATGATGATTTGACATGCGATCGCTCTTCAACGACAACTGAAGCCTCAACTACCTCTACAAGGGTGAGCCATATCCCTCATAGGCAGACAGAACCAGACATAATATGGTCTGTACCAACCACCCACCGTCCGCCTGCAAAGACAATGACACCAACAATGACAAATGATGATACACTCATCATCAGTATTGTTGGGAGTGTGGTAGCATTCATTGCTGTTCTTATAATTATCACATGCCTTGCCAGGGTTAGGTGGGGTGGGGAAAGATACCGTGGACCGGTTCCACATTGCAACAGTCCAGCGTGTCCATGTCCTAAAGTTATTCTGCCAATGCCTTATGCAACTTTGCCTGGCAAGAGATTGGCTTCAGTGTCACCTCCACTAAGGGCATCCTATTCGACCCTCGGAAGGTACCCTCCACCTTCTCAACCATTTTATATTGCTTATCCTCCAGGAGACGAAAAGGAAAACTCGATGACTTTGAGGTAGTATCAAACGCTAATATACAATTGATATATAACTACAAATGGAAAGAACTGTAATAAAACAAATCAATTAAACAGTTTTTAATCTTTAAAAAAACTATTAATTGTTACAGTAAACAAGTCCAAATAAATGAACTTTTGAATAAATATAAAAAAAAAAAGCTTTAAAATAAATGAAGATAAGGCATAAAAAAATTTATAAAAAGGTTATTGTCTGTACAATTTTTGTAAGGGAAAAACTTTTACAAATAATGCTCAAAATATGTATATAGCATAAAATAAAATTTTGTTTTATTAGGTTTCAAAAATACGTTTAATCTAAATTTTTGTATCTTGCAGTAGCTTTTATATGTAGCAGCTGATTTGCTGCTTCATAAAAATAAGATACTGTAAATGGAAATAATAAATCGATGAAACTTAATAACAATTAGAAATATGTGTGATAGTTAGTTAAGAAGTAAGAAGTGGTTAAAGCTTTACATAAGGTATCTATTCTCCAAAAGTATGTTGGGGACAAATTAATGTTTTTAGTGAACACCTAATATGTTATTTCTTTTTTATAAATATATGTATATTAGTTTTTAAATTTGTATATATGATAAATATATTGTTGATATTTATTATGTAAGAATAATCGTTTTAAATACAATTTAGAATAGTTAATCTCACTAAAATAAATTTGACATTTAAGATCAATTTCTTTTGAAGCATTTATTAGTATTAATTGTTTGCACTTACTACAGCCTCTAAAAGGATAGTTAATATTTCCATGAAAGTACAAGTACAAGGTTGCCAAACCTCAGTTTTCAAAGCCTAATAAACTTTTTGTTATTTTTCATTAACGTGAGATAAATTTTTTATTTATTTTAAATATTTGATGAAAATGGTTTAGTTTTATAAATTTTATTAGCCATTATTCTTGGTACTTTATTCATTAGTAAAAATTGAAATTAACTTTTACAGCCCATGAATAGTGCTTCTACAAATATTTTAGTGAATTTCATTCTTTTTTGTAAACTTAAGCAAGGCAATCTTGATCAATACATTGAGAATAAAGACTAATTATGTACAATAAGTTCATTATGTTTGCGTTCACACACCGCTTTCTCCAGTATTCATAATGGATATAGACGCAGCTCTATAAGCTTATCAGACATGGATTCGATTCTTCGAAGAACTAGCTAACCAAATATTACAGCTACCAAAACGGTTTATTTAGCTCTGTTATGTACAACAAAGTTTTTTTAATAACAAACTTATGTATAAATTAAATAATTACTTTTATCATGCTCAATGAAATGTTGATTATTGTATCTTTAAGTATAAATGTGTTCTTTTCGTTGCAAACAAATTTAAATAAAAAAGTAAAACTTTCAAATAAATTGTACACTTACAATATGATAAGTTAAAATATGATAATGGTAAGTAATTAAATCATTTTTATTGAACGCGGAATATATGTTACAAAATGTCACTACAGGAATATTTGTTGTTGTATTTGGAATGGTATGCCCTCAAGTAGTCCAACTTAAGGCAGGAAGGGTGAGACTGCTAAAATAGAAGTGTGCAGGAATATTGTTCAAAATACATTTAGTTATATTTTAAGTACTGCTCATTCTATGTAGTCATTTTAACAACAAAACCATAAATCTTCTTTCAATTAGAACTTAAAATGAACTGTCAATTGTTTTTTGAAGTTGTCATCATTAATTTGATAAATTTTCTAATAAAATTACTTGAAAAGACACTATTGTTAATCAAAATTGTTTTACGAGTATTTATTTATCATACTTAAATAAAAAAAAGAAGAATTTAAAATAATATAATTTACGATTTGCTGTGTAATCGAAGAAAAAGGTTTTGTGTGCAATAACTAGAACACACTCCAATTGTATATAATTTTTTAAATGGTTCTAGGTTGTAAAATTAGTTGTTTTTTTTAAGTAAACTAGTTTAATTATTTATATCTCCAAGTAAATAAATTATTATTGTATAATGAATTTTAAATAAATTTATACAAAATTGATACTTTATTTTCTATGCTATGATGATCCCTCCTTAAAATATATTTATGTTTTTTATAACTAACACATATTCAGTAAAAGAGGAACTGTAATAGTAGTGATTGAGTTTATATCTTTATGTATTTCAAAGTAGGAGAGAAAGAGGGCTTAAAACAGCAATATGAGGAGGAGAATGGGGTTGAATGAGCAATTGTCAAATTTGATTTTGACTCGAAACAGCATATGTGTTAAGCTGGAGAAAACTTTATAGACTGGAAAATCCTTCAATTTTTTTACTCCCCATTTTATTTTTGTATTTACACTGTGTTTTTAGGGAACTATTCGTTTAAAAAATATCAGAAGCTCTTATGTTTTTACCACTGTGTCTGTCCATCTATTGTGACCTTTGTGATTAATTTGTTCAAACTATAAAAACATAAAATATCACAAAGAGATTTCATTTGATGGTCTAAATACATTTTTAAAAAAAACTAATAAACCCATATTTTATTTATTAATTAATTCCTTGGTAATAAAAAAATCTATTGTAGCGTATCATACATTTATCAAATATATTTTTAATACTTCCTTATTTAATAAAAGGGCATTCATAAAACTTCATAACAAATAAAAGTTGATTTTAAGTTAAAATAATCTCAGGGTTTATTGTGGTTCTAATGCATACTATGTTACCATATTTACAATTGACTATATAGTTATACACTTAAAATAACAAATACCTAATACAAAAACATGAATATTCTGCGCAGTTGGGTGGTATATGATCTTTTTCCTCCTGGCTTCTTGATCTATACTCTGATCCCTAACTGTGTGGTTCTTTCTTCAATTCATGGTCTCATGGCTACTCTTGGTTCTAAAGAAGTAAAGCGTATTTTCGACCTGATTTTAGAATCAAGGGGTGGTTCTTCCCAGTGCTTACCTGGTTCTATTTATTACTAAGGGGCAACAGTGGCTTTTCAGGTTATTTTTTCTTAAATATTTGTTTATTTATATATATGTTACCTTATTATCTATCGGCAATCCAGTCTGCTTCTCTCCGGTTCACACTCGCCTTTGGGATCCGGAGGGTTTTCGCCTACACTTAGATACCGAGTGTGAATTTGTGGTGCTTTGTCGGGGCACACCTTCTAAGATCTTATGGAGTCAGATCAAAGCGAATTAAACTGCTCGCCGACTATGCCACCAGACAGGGTGAAAGACCACAGGCCCACCCGCCTTATCTCTTTCTAGGCACTCACCGGACGGAGGATAGAGGTTGTAGCGACCCTAGCCCGCGGCGGGCGTCTCCTCCCCACTTTGGGGATATTCGACAATCTTGACCCGACACCCATTATAGAAGGACATCGATAATAGTTTGGATTGAAGGGTAGAGTGATCGTTGTATAGAGACCATTAGAGGTGTCTGTACTTTGCATAAAAGCAGATTGAGAGGTAAATCCAGGTCAAAGCGAATTGGAGAAGATTTAGATTTGTTTCCAGAAAGGTAGAAATGTGAGATAGGTCTCGTCTTGTCGGGTCATTGAGATTGGAGACGGAAATATTCTTTTGGGAGATGGGATTTGGAACTTTACTCAATGGTAGAACATTCGCACTTGTTGGCTTATGAAAAAATAGCGATTGGGAATGACAGATTCTGGACTGGATGAGGTTTCACAGGGTTATAAAGAAAGCTGAATTTTCAGGGCACAACCTTCTTCTAGCTGTGCTCCGACACTGCATTAGATCTTTTATTTAATGAGTCAAACATGGATCTAGATTCGATCAGATCGGTGGGAGTGATGAAAGAGAATTAGAAATTGCCTATAAGAAATTGAGGACCTTTTGGTTCGTAGCAGATTTTTTAGAGGGATTTATTACAAAATAGAATTTATCTACGTCTGGAGTATTGGAGGGAAAAGCTGCTTTGTATTAGGAGCAGGATATATTGCCCAATTGGTTTTGGAGTCAGAAGCAGTGGAGAGAGCATCATGGAAATACTTTGCCTTGGAGTTTGGGATCTTGGATTTGGTCACATTACGAAGTTTTCTGGAGGACTTGCAATTATACACCAGTCTCGTTAAACGGGAGCGTCGTGATGCCACCTCTCATCTCCTTTTTGGATCTTTGATTTCCCCATTCATCCAAGTGGCGGGTGTGTATTTTAGCCAGATTTGTAAAGTTTTGGAAGAGGGAAAATGTGAGCTTGTTACCAAATTATTGTGAACTATCCGACTTGAAAGCAGTTATTATATATCTAACGGTAGGTGACTTAATTGGATTTGTACGATAAATGCGCGAATCTACTTGAGGTGGTTTGAAACTATGAATTATGGAGGGATAAACAGTGAAGAAGTTGGGGATATAGGAAGATGAGAATAAAAGTGATGTGATGCTTGAATAGTCAGGAATGAGCTTGGTCTAGTCAGGCTGGCCTGTTTTATGTTTGTTGTACATCTGTAAGTAAAAGATTCAGCCAGTTTACAAAGATCTTTCGTATTTCTTACAGCTAATTCTATTTTATTTCCTCAAATGGAATTTTTCCATCTGTTATTTAGTGATTTAATCTGCCTTCTAAGAGATCGTGGGAAAGAGCAAAATATTGGGTTGCGGGTACGTCGATACGAGTTCAGATCTTGGCGGCGTTGTTGTACTAGCTGTAAAAGAATATTTTACAACGTGTTGACATATTGTATTTGAGTATTTACATATGTTTCGGACTTCTAGTTCTACAGTGGCTTGCTTTACCATTTTTAGCGATACAAGTAGTGATTGAGCTGGTGCTCCTGTAATTTGAGCAGCTACCAATAGATGACGCTTGGCACGAGGTTAACCTCTACAAAAGATTACTCATTATTAATTACGGCGACGATATGTTTAATTTTATACTCTATCCATTATGTTACGGAAGTTGACTCGTTCATGAGTAAAACATGGCTTCTTCACTGAACCACTCTCAAACCTGCCTTTTCTAGCCAGGTTTTATAATTGCTAAATTCACATGATTAAACTACACATGTTTTGTCTGGAATCTTTTGACACGACTAGATGAAGTAAAATGACGGTTAACGCAAATCAAAATTTACTGTACTAAATTTTCGTAAAATCCTGTAATTATAAATTGCAAGTAGATGGACAAGGAGCTCATCGAAGTGAGTAAACTATTTGGTTGAAATACGGTAAATTACTAAATTAAGATACCTGTATTGATATTGCAAGTAGTCGTTAAAAAAAAAACAAGTGAGCCTAGCATACGAATTTTATTATTAACAGAATAAGAAGTAATTATGTATTGTTTATCAATAAAATTTAAGTTCTGATGATAGAACAGATAACCTGTCTTATTAAACTATACATTCATTGCCTTTTAACCTCTCCAATATCCGTTGGGGTATATAGACGTTTTACAAGTGCTATCGTGATATGTCGAAGAGATACAGAAGAAAATAAACTAACACACATATATTTTAACTTAAACTAATATAAACTCGTTAACTAACTGTAGGTCTCGACTGTATGACGGGTCTTAAAATATTTTCTATTTTATTAGAGACATATGGATAAATTTGATTTCTCTTTCTGACAATTTTTGACTACACTTGTCCCCGTTTTCTTATCTCTATCTTTGAATCGCCATCCAAGCAAAAAATTTATGTTATTTAATAGCAAACCACCTATAACAATTATGGATTTTCTACAATTCATTTTCTCCGATTTTATAATAACAATTAGTTTCGCATAAGATTAATATTAGTTTACAAACATATAAAAAATTTGTCTCATTTCTTTTTAAATTAAGTTGCTTGCTAAACGAATGTGCGTATTAGAAACACGAACATGCTGGGTTCGGAGTTGAGTTAGAGGTTAATTCTGTCAAGCCGATTTGTACCAGTACCACATTGTTCGTGTATATAGGATCTTATAGACCGAAATTAAGAATGCCTGTAATCCACAAACTTAATTGAAAAAAAAAATCAGTTCTCATTTCTGCACGTAAAATTAAATATTGTGCTTCGGAGTTATGTATATGTTACCATATTATCTATCGGCAATCCAGTCTGCTTCTCTCCGGTTCACACTCGCCTTTGGGATCCGGAGGGTTTTCGCCTACACTTAGATACCGAGTGTGAATTTGTGGTCATTCCAATGTTATTTAATTATGTATTTTTTATCGTTCCGAAGGTAATACCACAATTAATCATAACTTGAGTTTGGCGTATTGATTTCTGGAAAACACTTCCCTTGCTCAAACCATAACTTATACGTACTCTAGTCATTAAATTGGCAAATGGCTTGCTAAACTAGAAACAATTTATTTATTTTTTTAAATAAAATGTCTTTCACAGCTTAATCAGCAGAAAAAATCAGAAGAAAACAAAAACAAAGGTGAAAAATTTTCTCAAATTGGATTTATGGCCGTTTATGGATCTATGGCAGTAAGTAGATTAATTTAATATGAAATTTAGAAAGGTATAAATATTTTAAAAAAATAAGGTAAGGAAATATTTAAAATGGTTTTGATACACAATTTACTAATATTTAAATGGCCTCGTTGGTAGAGATCAAGAATAGCTGTACCTGTACCTGTATGGCTCAGGGCTTAAATATCTAAATAGATAATTTTTTTTTTCATTTGAAACTGAATAAATTACTATAAAATAAATGCAACTGTCAGTGCACTTTAGTGATAACAGACAAGCATATATATTTTTATCGAGTAATGGAATTCTATTATTGAATCGATTATGCTATATCAGTGTCTCTGTGATATAAATATTAATGCATTCGCCTCCTTCACACCATTTTGTTTGGATGTGTCCTTGTCCTCTCCGAACGATTTTTTTTTCTGTTTAATTTCAGTAAACATTGTCATGTCCTTCTGGTTTTTCTTGAGGCAGAGTTTCGGATACTTTTTCCGATCAAATATTTTTATCTCTAATCGGCTTAGTGTTTTGCCTATATGTCTCGGGGATTAACAAACCTGTACAAGCTCAACAAACCGAAGGTTCAAAAAGGCTATTGTCTGCTTCTTTATTTGCACTCCAGTTGTCAAATGTTTTTCGTCCGCACGAAACCACCCTAGTCCCAGAAAAGGATTCCTTTGTCTGGAATCAATTGGACATCGTAGGCCTGTTACGATACGGGAAGAAACGTTCCAGAGAACCAGCTCCCGGAACGGAACGAAAAAAAATAGTAGGAGATAACATAGTAATAAACATAATTGAGAGATTTCGGTTGTAGGATAGGTCCTAATCCTGACAATATATTTTTTTTGGCTATTAATTATTAAAGGTGAGCCCCATTACCTATATTAGTCAGTTTAGTCCAGTCACGTATAATGTGTATCACTGTTTATTCATTATATAATTTTTATAAAATAACAAAACCTGTAGCGATGCTACAGGAAATACAAAAATAATTTGTAAATAGATTTGCCTGAGGATCTATAATTGTATATAATTATATGTAAATTTAAAGGGACTATGAAATAAAAAAAAAAAAAAACTAGCCTAAACATTACAAATTAAATCTTTTTTGTCTCAGCAACCTTTACCTCTCATCCTGATCAATTTTTCCTCACACATCTCTCTTCACTAGAAATATTATTTTCTGTTATAGATATTGTTATCCCTAATTATATTTTGAATGGGGGTTTTGAAATGTTGTCAGCCACACCCGAGAATTCGGTTAAGGTTTTTTTTTACACAATTTAATATTTGGGGAAACTACTTAGGTTTAATTTCCACCAATATTCATATCATTCCTAGATGATTTTCCCTCATACTGGAGACCTAGCCTAAAAATACAGTTCTCGTCACTTCCCGAAATTAGGGTTCAGAACCAATAGAATTTCAAAAGTTTAACGATTATGTAAAGACCATTAGTACTACAGCATTACACTTAATAAGGGATAAAAATATCCATGAATAAAACAAAATATTCCTAGTGATGAGAGATGTATCAATTGTCAAGACACCCCTGTGTGAGGAAAAATCTACCTGTGGGGTTTACCCAATATTAAATAGTGTTAAAAAAAGGTACCTTATATTCAAGAGAAAACTTTTTTTTTTTTTACCATACTGTTACTTTTGTCCACTTGTACTATCATTTGTTACTTTTGTATACTTGTTACTTTTATCCATACTTTTAAGTTTATCCATACTGAGCTAAAAAAAAGAATACCTCAAATCACAAATAAGAAAAAAATAACAACTAGGAGAAGAAGATGACTGTTCAATTTCTCCTGAGAAAAGTTTGAGGATTTATCCTGTCAAGGAGTCATCGTTTCTACTTCTGAACAATTAAGAACAGCTTCAGATTACTTTCTCAAAGAATACCTCGAAGAAATTTCAATTGAGAGTGGATGTTCAGATGATGAGATTGGTGAAGAAGTGTACAAACCCTATCGGAAGATAGACAAATTCAAAAGAAAACAATGGTTTGGATATAAACTTGGTGCTATCCTACTGGTAAAAAATAAAAATTTAAATACCCGGCTTGGTATAAATTAGCTTTGAGCATACACAGTTCCCCTGCACTCAAGGATCTGTAGAAAGGGCATTTTCATCCCTTTAATACGTTTTGAGTAATCATGGCAATGAAAGCCTTGAAAATATTTTGTTAATAAGATCAAATGAGATTTTTGTGTCAGTAAACAATTAAAAATTTTTTTTTTGTTTTTCATGGTTATAAATGTTTTCGTTCAGTATTCTTGTTCTATAACAGACATTGTAATGATATATTAGCATAAGTTTCATTACAGGTACCCGGTCAATTTATTTTTTCTTTTATTTCATTCCTTAATATTTTAACTGTCGACATCACCACTAGCAGAGGAGAAAATTATAAACTCCCTAAATATATATAAAAAAAAATCTATTATCAAAGTAACCATAATTATTGGTCTAGCAGAAAGCAAATAACATTTGATTTGTAATGGACCTACGTATTACAAAAATAAATTAATTAATCAACCCCTCCCTTTGTAGAAATAATAATAAGTGTGAAATAATAAAAAAAAATCATAGTGATAGGCCATAAAATATTAATGAAAGATGAAGTTAATATTAAATGTAAGCTTGAAGACATAAATGATTGTTTTCATTTAAGGCTCCCAAAGTTCGAGGACTCCTCGAAAGCCAATCCAGCCTTGTGTCGGAACGAGAAGAAAAAAACCCAGATAAGGTAAGGCTTTACAACATTTAAATATCATAATTATAACCTTTAAGATAAAAATTTGTTTATTTAATTATGATGCACAGAGCAACTAATTTAAAAACCAAGTAAAAATTTAATAAATGTAGGTATTTTCTCTGTTATGACATGAATGATCATGTTGTATTACTAGGTACTTTCTTCAGATATGTATAGTGTGTTATTAAGGTGCAGGGCTATTGAAATACATATTAGTAATTATAATCAATAGCGGGGAATTTAAATTAGTTTTCTAAAAGCAGTAATATTCATATTTGTAAACATGTATCGTACATAAATTAGGATATAATATATGCTTGTCTGTACATGTTCTTATTATTTTAGGCAGATCTGACAAAACAAAAATTATTATTATTAAGTGAATCGTGTTTGATATTCTATGTAACTGGTTATAGAAATAATTCATTTAAGCTGTAATCCAGTACAGCTCGAATTGTGCTGGTTAGTTTGTGGTTCAAATAAAATATTGGAAAGCATAGTAGAAAAAGGATAACATGAAAAACGTATGGCCGTTGCTCTTCTTTTGTGTGTGTGTAACAGCTCAGAAACTTTATTAGAATAAGTTCTGATTTTTTTCCCCCATGGTTAAAAACTACAACCCAAAATGAATTTCAATGACATTAAAAAATTAATTTTCGAGAGCTTTTGAACTAATGGGAAAAACAATGGTGAGGTAACTGATACTCAGATCCACAAATTTTATATATTCTAAATTATATACTTTAATTCAAAAATTAATTATATTATTTTATTATATTATCAAACTAATTTTTATATTTTATTGTAAAAAGAATATAAATTTCTGGATAACCCTAGATCTCCATTTGAATGGGTTTCAAATCTTTAATGAATAAACAATTATTTTATTAGTATATTTCATAACAATTAAATTGAAGGACTACAGACTAGAATAAAATAGTTGACTTTTTTTTATAGTTTAACATTTATTTATTTTTTAATGCATAAAATTATTTACGTTGATTGTGAGTTGAATTGTACTTTATTTAATATATATAAATAATATGAAGCTGTAGAAAATAAAAAAAATAAAAACACAATTTCAAAAGATACTTACAGTATAAGAGATGACTGTTAAGTCTATAATTAATGATCATATCATGACTCTAGTGTATATCCTTTGAATATTGAGCAATATGCTTTTGAAATAATTAACATATGCATTAACTATCCATAACCGCACTTAACTCTATTTTATTTTTAAAAGTAATCCCTTTACCCCTTGGCTTTCACCCATAATAAATATAATTTAAAAAATCTAATGAAAAGTAGATGCTAATAGAGATAAATTTCTTCATAATATATCATGTCCTAAGACCTTAAGTCTTGGTAATCACTGAATGATTTACATATGAATGAATCCATAAAAAACCTTAACATAAATGTAGGTATTGTAGTGTAAATACATAAAGACAGGAAGAAGCCCCTGAATACATACATAGGTCATCGGGTTCAGCAGTAATGTATCTCATTCATTCATAATGAATACCTGATAGAGTAAAAAACTACTTTTCGAACATGCCTTTGATAAATTGCTTTCTTTTACAGAATGATTCCTTCAACCCCCCGGCAGAGGGGAGGCTTGCCTTAGACTGTTGCAAGCGCTATTACAAGAAGAGGAGGTACTGCTGTCCAGGCAAGAGAAGGTACAAGGCTGACAAAAGATGCTGCGCAAAGAGATATAACAAACACAGAATAAACCTGTGCAACAGGAACTGGGCTCGGATCAGCATCCACCCTTTTATCAACTTCTTGCGCATTTACAGGAGGCGTTTCAGTAGGAGAACTGCTCCTTCAATAATAGCCAGGTATAGATTTTCTCAAAAAATATTGGAAAAAAATGCATAACTTGAAAAAATAAGCTCTTCATAGGCTTTGAGTTGTATACCCTCAACTCATTTCTATGTTTATAAATTAATTGCCAAGGCAAGGGACAATCAATATTCTCCAACCATGAGTGCTAGATACCAGAATAGTTATCTCAGAGTGGCAATGGTGAGTGATCATCCAGTACACAGTTGCTTGATCCCTCAAACATTGCATATTCTGACAATTGGATTCTCTAGACTGTTGATGGGAGGGTAGTAGCAAGACAAGCCAGCTCCCTTGTACTTCCTCAGGCTAAAACACTGGTCTCAATTAACTGTAGTCGAACTATACATTCAAACAATTACAGGGTAATCATCTTTTGTAAGTCTGTCTGTGTCTTCCACGATAGCAGTAGAAATTATTCAATCGATCTGAAATTTAACTTCAAATTTAATAAAACAATAACACTGTAATTTTTTTCTTTGGCAAATAATAAATAGTGGAATTAATATCACAAATAAGAATATTGATACATAATAATTTTATAAATACCTTACAACTGATTAACCGGTGCTATTAAAGTTACACTACATATATTTTTATTTGACTATAAAAGTTAAAAGTAAAATAGTGTTCTAATCATCTAGGGATTAAGAATTTTATATATTTGAACTTCAACATGGCTAAATAGATGAAATACAAGACAAAAATATATTATTCGGATAATGTATGTGAAATAAATACACATTGTTTAAAAACATATTTTCAATGCAGCATTGTACAAATAAATGTTGTAGGAAAGGTCAGTGTGAGTGGAAAAGGATGTCATGCAAGTCAAAGTATAAATTCTACGAACAGGCAAAGAGGGCGAGGATCAGAGGCTACAGAACGTGAAGACTTCAGTTCGGAATAACAATTCTCATGTGTTTACTGGATGTTGATAAAATAAACATATATTGTCTAATTTAAAAAGGTATTTTTTTTTTACTTACCTTCATCAACACTTCACAAGAAGAGTGGTCGAGTAATTAGAAATTCATTACTGAAGTGAGACTTGAGATAAGGAAGGTAAAATGAGGTTTAGCCCATATATATTAGATTTTATTAATTATAAGTAGTTACGGCTATCAGATAAAGAGAGGAAATCTAAAAAAAAAATGAGCACATTTTAACATGCAGAGAAGTTAATCAATTTTTTCTTGGTGGAATTATTTTTAAATTTCCTCTAAGCAAACAATATCTTCTTTGCCAGTTGTCAATTAAAACAAAAAAATTGACAAATTATGTCGTTACCATTCAAAGACAGAATATTTTGAAAGGATTGGAGTCCGAACTCAGAATTTCCCTTATTTCTCCAGTCTGGTGCTCCATCTCTGAGCTATCCCATGTTTCGAGTGGTCCCATGTTTAAGTCCGGTCCTGTCAAAATTTATATATGTGTTTATAGGGCTAACTATTATTAAAAATAGTGGGATCAATACCACAACTAATAATTTTAATCATAATAGAAAATTAAATTAATTTAAGTGAATGAATTGAATGCTTGGATACCACACTAGGTTGATTAAAGAAAGATGTTTCATTATTTTTATTCCTAAATAAATTTGATTTCCTCTCATCTGCCTAAGCTATTTGCTGATGTCCCTACAAATAGGTGTTATTTGTGTATCCTCACAAATCTCAATTCCTAGCTACCTACAAACACTCAGTTAAATCCGTTTAATAATTTCGTGACTACTTTTTATTGCCATTTAAAGTTGTTAAGATGCCTTCATATACAAAACAACAGCTAGGATATAAATTAATTAGAAATGTACATATTGGAGATTATAGAGACCTTTTATCTTTGTAATTTCATGTTGTCTTGTTTTAGTGCTACTCACAAAATTAAATATATTCTTTTTAAACATGATACACTTCACTTTCTGTGAGAAAAAGCTTTTTATTTTTTGAAAACAAGTTTAATTTAGTGGAAATTCCTTACTAAAATACTTTCACACGAGTAAGCCTTTTTGATTCTTTCTTTTTTTTAATTATTTCATAGCTCCTTTAAATTTACAAATAATTATACAATTATAGATTCTCAGGCAAATCTATTTACAATTGCTTCATAGTATTTCCTGTAGCTTGGCTACATTTCATACAAATGATAATATACAAAATAATAATGATCTGAAATGTACAAAGTATAATGATGTACATTATACAAGAATGGACTGAACTGACACCAATAGAGATTATGGGGCTCACCTTTTTAATCAAACTTACAACCAGCATACATACTAAATCTTAACCTAACCTAATTTTTCCCCGACAGTCTGTTGCCATCGATGCGGGAGGGGTGGTGGTGTCATAGTGTTAAAGACAGGGTTTGTGAGGTGCTACAATGAGTCAAAAAACTTGATGTGTCTCCGGCAAATGAACTCACCCACCGAGGGCACACCAAGCAACGGGTTGAGGTCGGCGTTCTTTAACCTCTCAAGAGAGGTATGTCTGACACTTTTCTCATGATCCCATTCTGGAATTGCTGGAGACATTTGGCTGTATTGTCAGTCAAGTGGGTAAATAGTGGGACACCGTACAGCAGAGCTGGCCGGAGGAGACATTTATAGATCATCAGTTTGAGGCGCAGTGACAGGTTGGGAGAAATTAGCAAGTGATGAAGCCGGTAAGACCTGTGTCGTACTTTTTCTATTTTATTACTAAAATGAGTAGAGAAATGGAGATGCCTATCCATTTTTAAACCCAGATAGTACATTGAGAAAGCTGGTGAGTTCTCTTGCCCTCCTATGCTATATGATTTTGGCAAAGCTTTTTTCCACTTTTGGATGGATAATATTACGCAGTCGGTCTTCCCAGCGTTTACACTGATGTTTAACTTACCCAGTCTGTCACTAATTACATTACAAACTAGCTCGGCCTGTGTAAGAGCTCTTTGTGCACTCATGCTGCTGCTGTAAACCGCAATGTCTTCGGCGAAAGCGATCACCATAGCTTTTTTATAGTTTGTCCCAACAATTTCAGATGTGTTCATCCTGAAAAGAACCGGAAACAAAACCACTCCTTGAGGAACTCCACAAGTCAAATGAAATGGATTAGAGAGGCAATCACCCACCCGTACCCTCACCAATCAGTCCTTCAAGAAGGAATCCAACATGGTGTATAGCTGCTCTGGGCATTCCCAGTTGCAAAGCTGTTGGAACAGCATCCCGTGGGACACCGAGTCAAAAGCCTGCGTGCAGTCCGACGAGATCATAGCAGTTGCTGTGTTCTTGTTGATACTGAAGGTGGCTTCCGTCTGTACCTTGACAAGTGGATGTTCTGTACTCTGATGAGCCTGTTTTGTTTATGGTGGAAAGGTATCGCCCCACTCAATGCAAGGAGCTGGATGCAACCTGCAAAGACTGGAGCACTACGAAAACCACTCTGTTAATAATTACTGAAACCCCTATTATATAGAAATATAGTCAATAGGAACCAACGATAGAGAATAGAACCCTTCTTTTCTTAGAAACCTTCTAGTCTCTAAATAATAATAAAACTATCTCTGTCTCTCTCACTAGGCTGTACTGGCGTTAGTTCTCTTTTCTCTCAATTTTCTATTTTTTCAAGTTAGTTCTGAATAGATCGTGCTGGATTCCAATTATTTTATGTTCTTTCTTTCTCTCTCTCAATAATCCGTCAAGACCGTGAAATTTAAAATCAATAGAGCGAAAACTACCGCTTAAGCCGCAAATAACTTATTTATCAATTAATTTTATTTTTATATTATATGTGGTTTATGAAATAGGTTTGCGTAGGATGGTGTTATTAATTGAAAATTGTATTTTTGTGCTATTTACACTATAATACTTGGAAGTTTAATTTACATGGAACTATTATCAAAATATGATTTAGATAATGTTCTATATGATGTTTAATTAACTTAACCTAAATATTTGAAGTCATGGATCATTTACCTGAGTTGGAGCCTTATACCAGCTAGCTCCTTAAATTAGAAAGGTTTGCAGCGCTTCCTACTTAAAATGAGACTAACTATCTGTGCATGTGTAAAACTCCAATAATACTTTTTAATCCATTTAATTTTTTATGAAGATTCAGAAGTATTAAATATTTTTGAGGCACATTTTAACTGCTTATGATAATAGGTAAATTTAGAATAGTATGGGGGTGATCTATAAAAGTTTTACCATTTATTCTTAAGAAAAAGTTACTTTCATGTAAATAAATCATTGAAGTGTCCAGATTATATTATTAAATAAAGATTGAATCAGTTATTCACTGTTTAACAATGTTTCTACTTACTATCCTACTCAGCCAAGCAATGCAATGCACTTTTTATGTAATATGATGGCTATGTGTTAACTTCCACATGATTATGGTATTAAAATATGAATACGTCAATATGTCCATTATTTATTCTAAAATATTTCTTAATTGACCGTTCGTTATTAAACTGTTTCCAGCAATCAGTTAACAAGACAAAAAGAGAGTTTGTCTAAAATTCATTTTCTTAGAGAGTAATACATTTCTTTATTATATCAGATTCATGGCTGATAGTATTTGTTTAATATCCAGATAATCTACCATTGGTTAATACCTTTGCGAGAAGAAATTGAGACAAAGAATGTATAAATATTGGTAACTTGATATGTTTGTTAGTAAAAACTTTTTTAACTTTTTTAGTAAAAACTTTAATGAGATTTTGGTACAATTAATCTTTTTTTTTTATCAATGATTAATTTTTTATTTACATGATCAAGTATTCAATCTAAATGGTCACTAATACTAAGAGCAAATTTAAACCAAAAAAATAACTTTCAAGTAAAAATTCAATTCAAATATAGATTTTTTGACAGCCGTTCACAAATGCTATAAAATTCTGTAATTATAAATATTAATTATTAAGATAAATAAAACTAATGTTAATGAGTTTTAACTCTTTTGTATGTACTCATTTGCTGTTATCCTTTTTTTATTAATTTAATATTCATGGTTTTATCTTTTGTAACTGATTTTCCAGCTTTGACCACCATACCAGCCTCTGGTGTTATATCACTCCCTGGACGGGAAAAACCAATTACTTACTATTTTATTGGGGATGATTCTCCTCGAGTACCCACCTCATGAAGCCTTACCCCTTCAGGAATCTACCAGCAGATAAGCCAATTTTAAATTACCAACTTTCACGGGCGAGATGGATTGTCGAAAATCCATTTGACATATTGAGCAACTGTCTCAGAATTTTCCTTACTACAGTCAATGTTCTACCCAAAAAAGAGGGACTGGTGTTACTCATCTATTGCCCTTTACAATTTCTTGGTGATGAAAAACGCAAGAAATTATTTGGATACATGTACATAAATACCTATTTGCTTAAAGATGTGCCAACTGATCTGTATGTTTAATGTTTCTAGATAATTTCGAGTTGACACTGACCAGCTTAGCGTCAGATACCGGACCGGGCTCTAACAGCAGCCAAAATTATAAGGGAGGAACTTAAAAAATACTTTGTAAATTATTGATTATTTTTGTATTTACAAGTTTGCAATAATAAATAAAACAAAACTATATATAAATAAAGATTTAAATAAAAAATGAAGTTTTTCAATTAAAAAGCCACTTTATTAAAATTATATCCAAATAATATAATCAACAATGCCATGTTAAAAATTGAAATTGCTGAACTTATTTGTGATGCATTAGGGCACGTTGTGTCACTGCGAGTACATGAAAAGAAATACAATAAATTGGGAAAGGTTTCAAAAATAAACAAATATTATGATAAATACAATATATATTATTGACAGAAAATCATGAACATAATTTCAATATAATTTTTGTTATATAATATTTATTTTTATTCTACAGAGACAATTAGAAAAGTTTTACAACATATGATAATTATTATTTTCCTTTACCATTTTTGTACAAAAATAAGCATACAATTTCAAGAAATAATACTAAATTTTTATTTATTCAATAAAAACCATTGCCTGTTTGCAAATTCATTTCAAGGAACCAAACAATAGAGCACCAAATTTCTTCGAACTGGGTTTGTTCACAAATAAAATTGAAATCAAAAGACATTTAATATAATATGTACCATCTTTTAAAATATTATATATTAGTGTCTATGTATATTACATAAAAGTAGTATGTTTATGTACATCGTGAATACAGAATATGTAAAGAATGTACAGACAAAAATACATAGTAGAATATACCTGAGTCGATTTCAAAGCCGTTTATTTAAAGACCAGTTGCACCTTATCAACTGGCTATGTTTTTTATATAGTTTTAAAAAAATGTACCATAATAATATTATATTAAACTATAGGACAAATGTACATTCAAAAGGAAAAAGAACAAATGCCTATGTATGCAGGCAAATATCCGTATTGTGGAGGCGAGGAAGAAATAAATATTGTAAAACCCAACTATATACACTACAACACGACGACTAAAACATACAATTAAAAACAAACAAAAAAAAGTTAAAAAGTCAGCCCTGTGGAAGGGTACACATAATATTTACTATGAGGTAGATTAAGAGACTGGGAATAATAAATTCCCAACGTATGCGTTGTACTATGTGGCCTCTGAGCCAAACAGCCATTATAAAATAAAAATTAACTTAAAAATTACAAAATAGGATCTAGTGTGATGTTTTAGACTACCGAGCATGCTCACAAAAAATTCAATCAAGCGATTATTCAGTTTTTAAAACTATTTTACTTATGTATAAAATTACTATATCCTCTCAATAATAAGAGTGTTGATCAAATAGTAATAAAGCATAGACATTTATTTAAATCTTATCAGTATTATTTAATCTTAAAAGGGGATTTGGAATGTATATGCGTAGGACTGTTTCAATTTGAGGTAGTTGTAGCTGGTATTAAGCTAATTCTTAATTTCATATGCTATTAAAAACTAAATGGAAAACAACAATGTTTTAGGAACTTGGTACTAATGCGAAACCCTAGCCACACCAGCGGTACAGGTTGTGAACATCAGCTCAATATAGGGACCACTGAATAAACAACGACTCCATTTATGGTTCATAAAATACAAAACATACTTTGTTCAAGATATGATTAATATTTAGTGTTGAGTTTTAATTTTATCATGGGGCCTTGATGTAGCTGGAAGGTACATATTCACTCACTCATTTATGGGTTCATGCCCTGCCCTGGGAGATGTTTTGTTTCATAATAAAAATGTATCCTTTGCACACAGAAGGGCCAAAGTCCATAATGGTATCTATTAAAGAGGGCGGAAATAATTTTATAAACACTTAATCATATCTGTCAATGCCACAACAAGATCTCCTATGCGTAACATGGCCAACTTTTCAAGAAATGAAAAAAAAAATTGCATAAAAACTACAAAACATTACACAAGAGTAATAAAAGTAAATTTAATTTTTAACTGTTTTTCCATATTTGGTGATTAAGAGCTGGTTTTTAATTTAAAAAAGTGCATAGAGAGGAACAAAGTCTTGTTAAAAAAAAAGTGATTCCATTTGATCACTTAATTTGAGGGTACACTTAGGAGAGATATTATACACTAAATGTTCGACACAATTCAAAACTAGGTAGATTCCATATTAATGCATAACCTAGGTATGTTTGTGAAACACTCACTAGGACAAGAAACGGCTTAGCTTATCGGAAGCTACAAGCCAATTCTAATTTACCAAGCTTTGAGTGAAAATAAAATTTACCCCAGTAGTATAGAATAAAAATTATTTCATTAGAGGTAGGATCGTTGCTAGGATACTCGTTGCTAGTAATTATCACCGATCAAATACTAAGGTTCAATAAAATTGATCAACACACTTATCTTTGATAAAATATAGTGAAGTAACTTTATAAATAAATAGATAATACATAAAAAATATACAACTATGGAATATATAACCTATCAAGAAAAGGCACCACTTTTTTTTTTTTTTTTTTTTTTCAAAATTTTTGCCTGCGGATTATTCTTAATTTTATGAATATTGATTATCTACAAACTAATACTTGCTGTTTTAAAGGCCTTGTAATTCGTGTGGAACTTTTATTACATATAATTGAACAAATACGTTCAAAACTTTGCAGTTTTGCATTAAATACAAATAAGACTGTAGTTAAATGGAAGCGAATACATTTTTTAAAACCTTATTTCAAAATATGCTGTTAAAACATCTAATATTAAAGTGCTAGTTAATGTCTAAATATTATAAATCAGGCATGCACACAAACACACAATCTTACAGCACACTAAACATTCACATCACACAAGTCCACGATCTTACGACTAAAAGGTCCGACCGATCCACCCATCAACTATTTATATACAAATGGGATCTTGTACAATTAATAATACCTGACACATAATTTCAAGTTAAATTACAAAATGAGCAAATTGCGTTTACTAAATATAAGGATAGGATATATATATATGTATGTATATATATATTATATTTGTTTATTAATATATATATTTATTAATTATATAAAACTGATTTAAGGCATTTTGTGCAAGCAGTCACTAGCATATGTCACTTTTCCTAATATCTGCAGGGCTACAATTTTCACCAACCAAAACCTATTTACCTTCACCAACGTTCATATAATTCAACATATATGTATATATTAGAAATGAACACATTTTTTTCCAATTGAACAACATTAGAGTATATGAGGAAATGCACGTTTATAACTCTACAGTGCTTAAGTTCAACAGTAAAGCAAGCGATGAGCAATAGTCTTCAAAAACAAAGGCATTGCGGTGAAGTCAATGCAAATATCATTGTTGATCTAGTCTACCAACAACTCAAACCACCACCTGGTTAATTAAAAAAAAAAATTTGTAATTTGAGTATAAACCGTTAAATTTCTATTACCTATACAAAAGTTGTACTTTCAAAAAGTGCTGAAATTGTTCAAAGTGATTTAAAAATTTGTGGCGGTTAAAAAAATTTGTGGCGGTTAAAAAACTTTGTGCTAAGGCAAACATGAGGCTAAGCTATCTTGCTAACTAAAAATACAATAATCTTTCTAGTTTTATTTTATAAGGATCTTCTAAATTTTTTGCAAAAGTGTATTGACAACCCCTGAATATTGATAGGCCGTGTTTTAATGTGAACCTTGAATCTCGCTGAGCTTGGAATAAAAGAGGGAGCACACCTTGCCATAAAATATCCTTTCCTTGAAGCCTTCAAAGCAAATTATTTGACTTTTCATTAATCCTTTTACATATACTTTAATTTATTTTTAAATTTAATTTTAAACTTTGTTCTTTACACAAGGTAGAGTATGATAAAGCTTAATAATATACAATATATGATGTTATTTACACAATAAATAATGGGTGAACCGTTCGGACGTCCCTGAGAGATTCGCTTGACAACGAATTGTTGAGGTAGCTTGGGAGGAATACTGTCAAAAAACAGTATTTCTCAAATATCGGGATTCTGACAATCGTCTTTACACTAAACACTACCTATGCTAGGATAATCTAAAATCCCATGTAAACAGATTCCAGTAATGAAGATGCACAAAATTACACGTAAAAATATATATCCACAACCAGATTTGCAACTAGGTACAATGGGGGAGGGGGGTCACACAATCTTTAAAAATATGTATTATTTTTTTACAAGATATATATATTTTTTTTTCTTCTTTAAACTAAAAGTAACGATTTCTTAAAAATTTAGTCAAAAAAGTAGTTTACGTATATTAATCATGTTAGTAACTAGAGAAAATCAGTTAAGGCGAGATTTGAAGAGTATACCAGAAGATTTTGCAGAGAATCATACAATAAATAGCCTCTGAATTTTCAAGAAAAAAAAAAATTAATCTTAGCTAAGATAAAGCTTACAAACTGGTAAATAGTTAAGAGGTAGACAAGAGGAAAAAATACAAAAAAACAAACATTCTATTTACATGTTCAAAGAGGAAGTTGTGGCTCGATCACAGCTCAACGAGGTCTGACAACTGGCGGAGGTAACATGAAGAGCTGACATGACAGAGTGAGGTATTTCAAAAGGAATGGTTTATTATTTTGTTTAGGAAAATATGTTAACATTTGAGCCAATGAGATAAGATAGCTTTTCATAATTTTTTCATAAAAGTAATAAAAAATAAATCAACAATGCAAAAGTTTATACAGAAAAAAAAACTTAGATCGGAATGGAAAACATTGAAATAATGCCTAAAACTATTTAGTTAAATTTCAATTTTCTTCCAGTAGATTAAAACTGAAAATTTCCTTAGAATGATTCTGGTTGATAACAATAGAAGAAAACAATTTGATGAAAATGGATTTTTTTTTTAAAATTTAGATCGACAAACAAATATGTTCAATTTTCATCAGATATATTTGTGTACAATACAATGTATTCCAGCAGCACGATCTAAAGTGAGATTGGTGGATGGGTTGTAAAAATGACTGACACATAGATGCTCGATTATTTCGGGGTGTTATTGATAATTTGGTATAATTAGGTTTGCGGAGTAAATAAAATAAAATTATCTTCCGATGCCATGGGTGTTGAAAAAGAGTGCCAACCTGCAGATATCCAACTCCCTGATAGCCTAAATGACTAGTCAGTTGAGGGGGGCCATTGGTTTAGAAAAATTAAACATTTGTTACATTTTTGAGGGACAATGTATGTAATACCTGTAACTAACATACTAATGACTGGTCGAGGAATATTGACAGTGAATACATTTTTGATAATTATTTGGACGGTTGCTCTGTGATTTGGTGTATGGTTTAGATATTTTTTTGAAATTTACGATAATGTAAATAAATGGTTGGTGCAGCAGTTGCCAAATTATTAAATTGAATATTTGAGGAGAAATATGAAACTGATGAGGGACCCCTAGATCTCAATACCGTTTGCCCATATATCTTAAAAAACAGATGGAGACATATCCATAGTAAGTTAGTGCTTTGTCCACAAATAAATATGATTAAAATTTAATATTTTTTATTTTCATCAATCCAAGGGGATTTGCAATAAGGCATCCATTCGTTCACATTAAAGCCCACAGCTAACTGAGAAGAAAACTTGAAATTTTCTATATAAAAAGAAACAAAATATACTTGTAACTTGTAGACCCTATCCAAACTGAAATAATTCATAAGTTGATAATACAAATGGAAGCATTCAATTACAGCAGTACGGCATGTCAGAAAATCTAAAAGATACTGTAGCTCCTAGCAACTCAATCGAGTCTTCTATTAGCTTTTTAGAACAAAATGACACCAATTTTTACTTTTGTAAAATGGATATAATTGTCATAAATGACTTGATATCACCATGTAGTGAATATAAAATAATCTGTTGTTTAATAAATATGTGAATGAAAGGTATATACCATTTGTTCATTTTATAACAATATGTAAAATATTATTAATACAGAGATTGAATAAAAAAAACAACAAGTGGGTAACGAATAATTATACTGAAAAGAAATCACTTAAGTAGACCCATAATCGTAATATACACATGGATTAATTGTTCTTGTGTATATATGACACGATAAACCATTTGTATCTTTTAAAGTAGTTATGAAAAATAAATATCAACCATTTATTAAGTACTGAAGTAACTTCATGACTAATTGATATAAACAAGGACTAAAAATGAAACAATGGGGAAATCACGTTTCTAGCCTTACAAATTTTTGTCATAATTGGAGTGGGAATTCAAAAAGTTTACTAGCTTTATCGAAAGACCAGCAGGTTCTTCTATTCTATAATTGTACCTTCCCTCAGTGGAAGTAGCTAAATGTTAAATTTAAGGCTTTCTCGGAATGGAATGTTGAAAAAAATGGAACTTGCATGGATCTTAAGTACAAAACAGTTAACTTATGACATTAACATAGGAACTACAACTTGCCGTTCAATACTGAGCTTCATTATGATAAACATTTTTAACATTGCCTATGTTTTGAAATAGTTAAATTCACCTAAATAACTAAATACTTACTGAAGTTAGAATTAAGAGGTACATGAAAAGTTTTCTAAATCCAAGAATAGAGGGCTTTCAAACGAAGATACAGGGATGCTTTCACAAACAATGTTTAACTAATATAATCAATAATAATTATAAGTATGTTCTATAAGCAATGATAGAAATAATGATCATTATGAAAAGCGGCATAATTTCTGTTCAGTCTGTATACATTCATTAGAATCTTTTTGGTAATGATAACAATGTTATTTCTCTGCATTTAATTGTTTCAATTCATTATTAAAAAAAAAAAAAAACTTAGTTTAAAATCTTTCTGCTTGCAAATTTGAATGAAATCTTAATATGAACCAGAAAAATTGCTGCAAAGCTCAGTGATGATAGTTAAAATCAACAAAAACAGATAATATTTAAACAAGATATAAATTTCAATTTTATGATGGATTTTTTCAATCTCAAAGCTATTATTAAATTAGCAACACCGATAATAACAGAAATGTTAGAAATAAATGAAATTTCTCTTCGAAGAACAAATACTAAAGGGACCAACAAGGGACGACACTCCTACAAAGTTGCCGTTCAAAACAAGTAGTGAGAACAAAGTCGCAACAGTAAAAGGCGAATGATGCTGGTTATGAACCACCATGCGGAGTAAAAGCACATCTTGCAAAGGGGAGTTGAATGAGCGTTATACTACTTACAAACAGTTCTTGTTTCTTTTAAACAATAATCAGACATTCAGAACCAACCTATAAATACTAATCTAATGCTTTACATAACAAACCTCGAAATTAATACCATTCTAAAACTCACTTACATAATAAAAGCCGACTAAAACATAAAATTTAAAGCTGTACACAACTGACTTAACACGATAAAATAAAAGAGAATTCCTGTATTAAAATACATATTTATAAGGCATTATTCGAATTTGATCCGAAACACCTTTTAACAACCAACAATTTTTATAATATTAAAATTATAAAAAAATAATAGTAATAGATTACAATGATCAAAAATCTTTAAATTAAATCATTAGAATATTTCACTACGATTTAATCGAGTCTCTTTGAAACTAAATATTTAAGTAGCCATAAAATAAATAATTCTATTATAATGTACAGCTTTACAATTACTTTTCTAACACTAACTGTTAACAAACCTTTTGCAAGCCCAAACCTACTAGACACTACAACAATTTAATTTAATCTCACCAGGTATCATCGTGTTAAATAAACACTAGTTCATAAAAATTAATATCAAACAGAAATACTCCTAATAATAGCACAATAATGTAAGCAGATCTTACATAATTTTGAGTATAAATAATATCTAAAAAAATATTAAGATGGTCATTTATACATATATATATTTGTTCCGGTAATTGTTCTGAGTTGACAAATATAATAAGGGTATTTATCAGTTCAACTTTAATATTTTAGTAAATGTAAAAATCTTTTGTTAACTAGCTAGCACTTACAAGCAATTAAGAAACATTATTATTTTGTAATACATAATTTCCACTGGAGCATATTTCAATAAGGAAATGCCTTCTGAACAAAATCTTAAACGGTGTTCACATTATACAATTATTGGTACACAATGATTAAATATATTATTATGTTATGACTATTTTAATGCCGATAAGATGAAATTATTTAAAGAAACATGGAAGAGTACAGAGAAGAGAGAAATGGGAACAATTATTATTATTATTAATGATATATCTAAATAATACAAGGGAAATATTCAGCAATTAAAAGAAAGTTTTAGATCAATTTAAAAAAGTGTATTCTTGTATAGTGACACAATGAGCAATTGACGGAAGTACAAATTCATAGGTAATTTTTTGTGTTCACAGGTAACACATTAATTACATGACCATTGAAATTAAATATTATATAATTGGTTTGAGGTCAAAATAAATTTTGGTTGGTTTTAAAAGGAAGATCAAATTTAACATAAAACAAGCTTAAAAAAATTATTTCATTAAATTATGCTGGTAATAAAATAACCCGAGGATACTTAATAGTTTTAGATGTTCCGAGATTAATATCAAAAGGCATATTTAATTCAACTATTATTTTTAATTTAACTGCTTGAAATATACTCCTGTATGTCAGACTTTTTTTTTTTACTTTTTACTGGTTTTATTATGACATATGCGTATATATGTATATTAAATTTCGAACTTTAATAAAAAATGAGGAATTGCATTCAGTCTAAAATATTGCAGCGTTAAAGATTTAGTGGATTCAAGTTACAAAAGAGGCTTCATATATATTTGTGTTCTTATATATATATATACTTTTTCTTATGTACATATACATATATACTTAATACTTACATTAATTCTGAACACATATTAAAGTAGACCACAAAAATATAAAATAACTGTTTCTATACAACAAAATTAAAAATAAACAGAACTATCTCCTGTGGAAAGTATAATCAGGTACAATGAAATGTTTTTAAGTATATAGTCTACACGATTGTAGCACAATCTCAATGTAATAAAAATATATATAATAGCTCTTTATATAAAAAGAAAACAGAGGAAAAGATTAAAATTGAAATAAACATAAAAAAACAACAAATCAACAAATTGTTTCATAACTGAATAATATAAAGTCTAAACTTATTAAACTTTAAAGAAACAAAGTAAATGCCTGAGGTTCAGAAAACAGGTCTCATAAAAACAAATTTAAAATTAAAATATAGGTACAACAACATATTGATCTTGTTGTAGATATAAAAAACTTAGGAACCAAACATAAATGTACGTAAAAAACTTATTAAAGCGATTGGTGTGCATACATAACTCCTTGTACTAGTTTTGCATTGTATGACTTACACCTAAGTTATGGAGTGGATTAGGTTACTTAGTTACCCGTTACCTCCTCATGAGTTTTGTACTGAAATGTGTGCATGGTAGAAAATATTGCTAGGTCTAGCCTGAGCTCTCTCGAGTCGTGTCAAGTGTGCTGATCTCTGTTTCGTTGAGAAGAGATACCTCCTCTCGCCCATCCCGCCTGCTCCCTCCAGCTTGGCACTGCATTTTGGGAAATAACATATATATTTTAATAAGATATATATGTTTTATTTTAATTAAGCATAAAATCTTTTGACTAGAAAATTTTAATGATTGGGTTATCCAGTGAAATATATACATTTTCTACATGGTGATAAAAGTTTCCTCTTTCGATCAGTACCAAATTACCTGCTATATATTTTTGGCACATCATTTTCAATACATATTATTTGAAAACACAATGCAAAAGAGAAATCTTGTTTCAATATTTATTTATAAATATGGTAGATTCGGGATACAGATACAATCATAGTTTTTTAACATGAATAGCGACCATAACCTTAAATTGTGAAATGAATATAGTAGAAAGAGTGAGTTTGTAATCTATAATATAATGTAAATAATAACGATTGATAGTAACAATATTACAAAATAATAAATGGTTGTTCATTTCAGAAAAACACTTATCCTAACTTGAAGTTTTAATGTTTACTTACTTAACTTCTGTGGTGCTACAATCCAGGGTGGGTCCTGGCCTCCTCAATGAGCTTTCCCCATCCAGCTATGTCATGTGCAGCTGCTCTCCAATTATTGATTCCCCGAAAACTCCTTCTGCCAGGCACCACCCAGTCCTCCCGGCATCAGTCTTGGCCTGAGAAGCTCATCATTCAATACTTTCCTCAGCTTCTCAGATTCCTCCATCTTAGCAAGGTGCCCTGCCCAGCTCAGTATTTAAGCTTTATACTTATAATGTTAACCTCTTGAGAGAAAATGGCAGAAAGCTCCCGATTTTTCCTGCTTCTCCCGGTTTGTCATTTCCTTATTGGGCAAATAAAAAATCCTTTGAATAATCTTTCTCTAAAAAATCATCAAGTGTTTCTTGTCTCTCTTGGACAAGGCATAAGGGATTTTTACAACCTGCATCTAGTTTGCCTAGTGAGGAGTATCCTTCTCATATGCCGCAAAAGCCAAAATACCAGTTATCGGCAGCAGCCTTTACTTTATTTCTGAAGAGGTATCATGACCAGAGAGCTCCATGGTAAGTAAACTACGGTATCTTCTCAAAGTTTGGCCTGTTGGTTCTGCGCTGATACCAATATACATATATTTTGTTTTAACCAGGTTGACTATGAGTTCCATTGACAAAGCTCTCTGTGGTAGGTCTAGAAATTGGAGTAATCACGCTATCATGTTCCAATCGTCTGGGTGGCCAAGAATCTGTATCAGTCTATCAAATATTGTCCTTGATGTCTGAGTTTCTAATGCCTTTTTCTAAGCCTCTATTAAAAAGTAGACATACCATTTTATCATTTTTCCTTAGTCATTTGCCTTATTAACATTAAATTCAAGCGAGCTTTTGGACTGAATTTGGAGCTTACAGCATACGTCTTTCATGCTTATCTCGACCAAGCCAAGAAATTGACCGAGAGGTTTATTTTGTATTTGTGTTCTCTTTCCGAAATAGTTTGCAGAGTTATGACCTGGTCAACAGTAGTCCAACCTCTATGAAAACCAGCTTGATATTTCCCAAAGATAATTGTATTCTTTACTAAAAGATAATATAAGATGTGAGGACCCCTTCGTGTACTAGGGTAACCATTGATGATACCTTTAAAGGTGTGATTATGTGGTGGATATTAACTCCAAGCTCACCTATGCTATAAAGGAGAAATGAGAAGCTTCAAAAACTACTTGTCACTGATGCCTGAATGGTTTAATGTATTTGGATCTAACAGTAGTGCATTATATGTAATTTGAAACACCCAAACCTATGAGTAATATACAAGAAAAATATCTGGAATGATGAAAACAAGACACCTCTAATGTGAATTAAACAGGTATAAGATAATAAAACAAATTTTAACTTCTTCTGAATTCCCTTTTGGGTCCTGGGAGGGGTCGAAGGGCTATTGGTTGGGTCCCATCTTAGCTTGGACAGCACCAAAGCAGTCTTTAATTACTAAAAGTGTAGTGTTAATATTAGAGTGATTTCAAAGCTGAAGTGGCTGAGTGAGCTAGAGGACCAGCATAGTTACTAGCTTTAGTTTTATTTCTACCTTTTGAACTACTAAGATTGATTTTGTGACAGCCTGAGGAATAAACTTAACATCCCCACTTTGGCTAGAAAAGGGTGACGATCTGTTAATAGTCCCTATCCTTAAAAGGAGTATACTTAAGGGCATTGACCCAACAAAAAAAGTTAAAATTATTATTAACCATACTAAAATGACAACAAATTATTTATACATTTATTAGGAAAGAACACAATATTGTATAATTTCTATCTTTGAAATGTAAAAACTTTTAACATCATGAGAGTAATTCTAAAATATAAGGTAATTAAAAATATTTGTCCAAAAATAAAAGGCTGATTTTCTCTCAAGAATGCAGATGTTAAAAAGGTAATCGAGGGTATACAAAAAACATTAGTACTGATGAGACGTTATGTCATGACGGTAAATCATTATTTAAATGTTATTAAATGTGATTAAAGCTATTTTATTTTTGAAACTGACTGAAACTTTATATCCTTTGGACTTGATAAAAAAAAAAGAGCATAAACTACAAAACAAAATTTACAAGCCTAAGATTAAAAAATGATACAGACAGCCTTTTAGTTATGAACAGAAAAAAATATTGATAAATAGGGTAATCTGAAATTTTTCTGTTGAACTTTTATTAAAGGAGTATCTGATTTCTAAAATGACAAAATATTGGCCTAAAAAATGTTTAAAATAAAAAAAGTCTTTTATTGGAGTAGTTTTTAACCACCTTATTAGTAAAAAAAAAAAATCTCTATTGTTAGTCAAATGTTATTATATATCAGAAATGATAAAAATCAAGTGATTCAGGACCATTATGGGCCCCTACCTGTACAAATAATGAATTTAAATGATTTGAAATATACAAAAGTTAATTTGTAGAGTACCTAGCAAAAATATACTACTGGGAACCTATTTATGCCAGAAGATTACATTACATTAGAAGGTTCTTGATGAAGTCTTATTAAAAAAAAATTAGTTTGATACAGTTCAAAATGTACATATATTATTTTGTACTAATTAATAAACATATTAAATATAAATATATTTTCTGATAAAAAATATTTTATTACTGGGTTTGTTTTATTTTCTACTTTTACTCGATTTATATTTTTAATTATTTTGGCCCAACAAAAGAATATAGTAGAAAAACTATTTTAATTTAAAAATAAAACTGCTTTTTAATAGCTTTGCCTTTTTATTTTTTGTGTTTGTTATGCACAATTTGGATTCATGAAAAAAAGAATAGGTAAAATAAGGGTTGCCCTAATTTCCCATAACTTAAATTTATAAAAATGTATTAAAGTCAAGATTAACTTTTCCCAACTGAAACCTGTTAACTGATTGTATTAAGGTATAGCAATTTTTTCTTCTCTCCAGTATTCATCAAAATGAATTAAACATCTTTTATTAAGTCACTTATGAAAAAATTGGATATAGATCAGTGAGATTGAAGATATACCTGTGGGTTTTCTGTGATGCGGAGGGCGTGGCCATTAACAACTCGGCCGTTTGGGAACAGCTTCAATCCGTTCACAGGACCGTTATGGGCCCCTACCTGTCCAAATAATGCATTTAAATGACTTGAAATACACAACAGATAATTTGTAGAGTACCTAGCAAAAATATACTTTTGGGGCCAATCTGGCAAACATTTCACAACTGGATTAATTAAATGTGAATATCATAAATTATTCATTAACTAAGATTTTAACAATTATTTCTTTTTAGCTGACTTTAACTCAAGATATATTACAAGATAGTCATTGAGGTAGTCGACCGAGGATGCTTATAATTAATTACTTGTGGCCTAGCATCAATACAAATCTTTATCAAAATAAATATACAGGAAAAAATTGACATTTCTATACACAATATTAAATTTGTATTATCGTTTAGGGATGTCAAAGAGCAAGCTCAAACCTCAGGCTTCACTTAGAAACCTACTTATAGACATTTGATATTTCTATTTTATCCTACAAAATAGAAATAGAATACCCTAAGTATTCATGCAATAAATGAGAATTTTTATGTGACAAGAACAGAAATAGTCTGTAATACATTTTGAGCAAGTAAACGATTTAAAAGAACACAAAATTTTGGGATGAATGTTGATAGCTTTGACAAATCTGGACAACATTGAATTCCTTCTGGAATTTGGATAACATATCAAAGGCTGAGCTTCTGTTAATCATAAATATGACCGATATCTACTGATTTAGCAAGTAGTGCTCACAGACTGGTACAGAACAACTAATTGCAAATTTTGAATTCTAACATGATTAAATTTAGCAAATTAAATTTCAATTGTAAATAAAAAGTACACAGATAACAATTAGAAATCACTCTCCCTTCTTAACCTCATGTTAGAGAAATATAGGTGCCAATTCACAAAGGATTTGATCAAAACTATTTCATTTTAAGCTTCAATAATGAACAAGAATAATAGAAAAACAACCGGTTCATTCTCATTCACAATTAGAATCAGTTTAATGATGAATAATATTTCTTTTTAAGCTTATATTAACCTTTTTGAAACCCATAGGACTATCTATGTGAGTCTATATCTTAGAATAACAATATTGAAACAATCTATTAACTTTCTCATAGGTTTTTCTTGGTTAAGAACGGATTGAGCCAAAAGGTGAAACACCCGGAATGGCAATTAATGGGAGCTGGACTAAGTATTACTAGATGAATAATTAAAAATATATTAAAATGAAGGATAATTATATACAAAATGTATAACCACTGGGGTAATAATGACATCACAGAATAAACTCCGGATTCCTGACTAAAGGTGATAAAAAAAGGACGGTAACCTATAAAACCCCAACCTTACTGCCTCAAGTACATTAGGTTTCTAGCACCTGCCACATAAACATAAAAAATATTAGATATATTTCAATTGTATCCACAAACTATACCATAGTTCAGAAATCAGAAATATTTAAAGATTTGTCGATTTTTTTACTTCAGTGAGCCCTGAAAGTTGCAGTGGAAACATTCACTGATTTAATGTGTTATGGATTGAGTGGGAAATTCATTATCTCTATTCCACATTTACAAAGTAATAGTTAAAAAAGCAAAACATATTTGCTTCCCACCGATAATGGGAAAGCTGATGGCTATTGGACTGGAAAGAGACAAATGGCGGATATTAATTACGGCATAGAGAAGCATAGTGAGCTGGAGTTATCTTAAATTCCCTTCTTTTTGTGTGATAAACATCAACATTTTATTTACTTCCTTTACTTATGGAAATAAATTTTATTTACTTATTTTTTTTTTAACCCTGTATTCTGAAACTTATGTTTAGATTAATATCTGTTAATGATTTCCAAACATTTTCTATAATAAAAAATAAAAAGTGATACATTCTTTTGAGGTAAGAGTGTAGTTAATTAGGTAGGAATATAAAATAACAACTAAATAAGCAGTTTATAAATAATAATACAATTTAAATGATAAATAAAATATGTACCTTCGTCGAGTGAAGATGAGTCAGTGTTGCCATTTCATGCTGGCTTGCCTGAGCGCTTGCTTTCAGGCACCGCCTCCTATATAACAGACTCCCACTGCACACTATTATGAATAATAGGCTTATCCCACAGCCGACAAGAATTCCTAAAATGAAAGAATAGACAATCGGATGTGTATTCAATTGAAAACTTTTAAAAGGGGGGGGGGAGCTGTTCAATACAGCAAAATATACAAAATGAAATACGCAACATTTTCAAAACTTCAAAAAACATCGAAAATTACCAAGAAATTGATCAGTGTTGTTGTTGGCATGTGGCTGATGAGGTTCTGGTGGTAAGTTCCTATCAGATGGTTGAGACAGGATGAAGTACTGATTTGTAGACAGTGGGCCAGGTCCGGACATACCAACTCCTCTCATTGTTAATGCATACTTAGTATTACTTTTCAGTCCAGTCAACTGTGAAAAAAACAAAACAAAGTAGAGTAGTTGCTAACACATCTGTGATAATACCGGAAAATAAACATGTTAAAAAATAAAATAAAAAACCATTGTAAACAATTTTATACATATTTTTATTAAAAAAAAAGAATACCTGAACTGATGTCTCATTAGCTTGGATAGACTTGGAATGCCATAGATTGATAGGAGCTGCAAGGTCTCTTGTGTAAAAGACATTGTAACTGTGAACTGCTGGAGATGGAAGGGGAGTCCAAGTAATCAAAGCAACAGAACCATTTATTGGTTGGCACTTAACGTCTTCTACCACACCTATAACTAAAACATGAAAAAAATATCTCATCTTTGCTGTAATTTGACTTTGTTAGCTATGTGGAGTAAAGTTCATAACAAATAACAATTTATTTAATTTAAAATGGTCTCAGGGTAATATTGGTCCTAGTATACTTTAAAGATTTTATATTAACATAATTGGCTACAGCAATTTGTACATAATTTAAAGAATAGTTACCTAATCATTAACACAAATAATAATCTAAAAGACAATATTCATTGTTAGTGGATGAGCACTTTCACTCTTAGCTTCCCATGCTGGATCCCACTCCCTTGCTCCCAAATCGTCCTGGTCTGTCTCCGGTGAACAACTGATCCTTTTGGCATCAGAACAAGCTACTATCTGTTATTCAACAAACCCCCACCAACCACCCTTGTTTTTCCTAAGGTCAATTAATCCTTTACTACCTCTGTTCACATCTGAGGCCAAAAACATTATTTCTATGCACATTATTTCAACAGAAAGTTCCCTTCCTAAAAACAATTTAAGTGTGCTATGCAAAACACTTTCATTTAACCCACTTATTTACATAGTTCATACATTCAGGAGGTCTCTGCATGGTATGTGTATCTGATGAACCTTTCTTCATAATTCATAGTAACTACAGTTTGGAACAAGCTAACCAAATCGAATGATTAAAGGGTTATTTGATAATGCCAAAGATTCTGATTACCATAGATTCACCTAGATCATTATTGCTTTATTATGTCAAAAAAGAAAAAGACAATTTGTTCGACTATCGATTTACATTTTGTAATAAAAGTTTTGTCCAAACTACATTCACACTTTATTTCTTTTGTATAGCACTAGTATTAGGGCCTACATAGGTCATTCTAGTTTTCCATTAGCATTCTAAATATGTCAGTTTAGTAAAATTATTTCATGGTATCAGATTTCATTAATTATTTGACTTATATAAACATTTAAGTGGAATAATAAAATTACCATATGGAGGTGTTTTGCATTCTAGTTTGAGGCTGTAGGAACTGGTTTTGTTCTGGAGACCATGAGCCTTTACTCTTGCTTCGTATACTGTGTTGCCATCAAGCTCATTCACTTCTATCTCCGTTTTATTCCTACAGAAAATTGTTCATATATTTAAGGAACTGCCAGATACATTATTATAAATAACTATAAAAAGACACTCACGTCACAATAGTTCGCAGAGCTTTACCACCACTTTCTAGCACCAGTGTGTATGCTGAGACTGATGCATGCGGAGGCGAACGCCAAGATACCCTAAAACCAAAAGAAATGCAATCATACAATGTAGCTTCACATAGCAACTTGTAATTAGTAAAGCTTATTTTACTTTAAAACCTGGGTTGAAAGCATTTTTTTTTAATACACACAGAAAATACTACTTATAAGCCATCAGGCCTTATTGAGAATGCCATTGAAAAATTCAGGAACAGGTAAAAATCATATGAAGAAAAACTTGGGAGAGAGGGGAGGGGAGAAGATTGAACAGGGGAATCATTCCATAATGGAAAGATAAATGAAGATAGACATGCTTAGGAGGAAATAGCTCAGGAATATACAAAATACATGTTCAAGAAATCGGAGTATTTAGGAAACGGCTAGACCATATAGATCAATAATTAGAATCAGGAACCACAACAAGAAAATTTTTAATTTTCTAGTTAAACTACTTTCAATAAATAGAATATTATTTTAATACATTTTTGCTTTCAACCAAGTTGCCATTAATTTTTTTTACTGAACAATAAATGACAATAATATTTTTAATTGTTTTCATCTTTGTAATATTTAAGAATTTAATTTAACAACCATTGGGCAATTTCCTTTTAGAAATTAGAAATGCGCTCATTTTATATTACCAATTTAACAGTAATATTTAACTCATTCATGCAAACTACTTTCAATAAATAGAATATTATTTCAATATGTTTTTATTTACAAGCAAGTTGTTTTTTTTACTGAACCATAACTAACAATAATATATTTAATCGTTTTCATCTTTGTAATATTTAAGAATTTAATTTAACAACCATTGGGCATTTTCATATTAGAAATTAGAAATGTGCTCATTTTATATTACCAATTTAACAGTAATACTTAACTCATTTATGTTTGGTTAGTCATAGCTACACCGTTTATTTTTTTTGTTTTTTTTTTTTATTATAGCCCAAACAGCTTTGCATTAACTATTTTGCAGTTGGAAAAAGACAAACATGGGTGACAATTATTTTCTTGTTTTTATATAAAATTTTTAGATAGTTTCAGTGTTACCTGATTGCTGATGGGGACAGTGGTGCAGCCTCCATGAGTGTTGGTGGAGGAAGAGAACCATCACCGCCAACCAGTACTGTAACGGAACAGTCTTCACCAAACATCTCGCCCGAGTATACCTTCAAGCTGATGTCATACCAAGAGCCGCTTTCTGAGCAGGGAGAGACAATAGGATAATATTTAATATTATATATATTATAACATATATTATATGTTACTGTACCTAGCCCGGAAACGATATACGATGTAGCATTTGCCGGAATCGTAATGTTTCCTTCATTGCCTCCTCTGACTTTCCTATAGTTTAGAATATACCCATCCATTTTTTGAGGGTAGTCGTAGATCCAATCAATCTGAAAATGGTGTAATACTCACTTAAATATAAATAAATATAATACATAAATAACAATATATAATTTTAATTACTTTACTTATTTTGGCATACTAATCAGATATTATAAAAATCCTTGCAAATAATCACACATAAAAATTTGTCAGTAGCTGATATATTAGCACAAAACTTGAAGATTGGTGTGAACAATATTAAATACCCGATTCCTATTATTAACCGCCAAAACTGTATGCAACGATATTTTTAAATTTCTTTGTTTACCATTTCACTTTTTTTAATGTGTCCTTAATTATATCAAACAAATCATAACTTAAAATCTTAAATAGCTTTGGGACTGTGACTTGAGAAATATAAAGTAAGCAAAACATGAACGATTTTCTTTATGATTAATACATTTTTTTTATAGTTCCCGTTATTGTATTTTAACCATGACTCAGGAAATACCGAGTTGTTATAAATACATTTTTACATACAATTCTAGATCAAGTGAAAGTTTATTGTTACAGCCATCATGTAACACATATGTAAAAGGTTCTATATTTGTTTGAAAGTAGATTTCTTATCTTTACGCTTGGGTGCTCAAACTAACATTGAAATAACTTGTAAGTATAACAATCAGTATTGGTAAAACTTATTCACCCTTAGAGATGTTAGATTTATGGAAGATGTCGTGATGGAAGGAGGAGGGAAGGTAGTTGATGTGGGAGGCAAGGTGACGTTTATCCAGGCTTGAGCATCTGGGAACTCGGGCCAGCCAAGAGAAGTGGCCCCCAATACACGGATCATGTACTTCTCTCCACTCTCCAGTCCTGTAAATTAATAGTCGTAAATATGGCAATTTTTATTTAATTTTTAATTTATAACATCAATAATTTATTAATGATTCTACATACATTTATTTAGAAGAAAAGAATTAATATATATAAAATAAAACTCACATACAGCATATTTTCCGTACTTTCAAGTACGTGATACAAATTACCTCATATCACAGAGCCTTGAAACATTTCTCAACAATACCTCCTTTTTTCTGGTGATAAAAGTGATTTTCAACAAATAATCTCATAATATCAATTCGTAGGGAATAATAGGTATATGTGGTAATTTAATAGTAAATGTGTTAGCTAGTGTTGTGACACTTAAATTTTTTTATTCAATTAAACAATTAATAACAAAAAATGAATAACTGAATTATATTCAGCATGTGTACCTAGATAATAACATGATTAATGAGTACACTTTTATTACATTAAATATGCAACAAATTGAGTTGTTTGCTGAAGAGAAAATTTCATAATGTGATGATTTAATTTTATTACTAAAAAAAAAGATTATTAAAACAAGAAAGAACTTTTTGATTTAAGGAATTACCCCCTATCCTGTACTGATTTATATGCGCGGGCAGCAATTCGAAGTTGACGGATGACTGGTTGATCCGTTTCCATTGAACTTTGTAGCTGGTGATGGCTCCCCTTGCTTTGGTTACAGGAGGTGGTGACCAGGTCACCAGGAGGCACTGAGAACCGGTAGTGGTAACATTTACCAGAGGACCTCCGGTCGGAACTGTAAAAATTAGGGAGATTAGAAGAAAATAATTAAACTTATCTTGAACTTCTAAAAAACTGGAAAACTAAAAAATACATAGAGTGAGGATGTATTTTTTGGGGGGGGGGGTGGAATAGAGGGCAAAAAAAAATGCTTTAAAATAAAAAAGGAACTCTTATGACATGCACTAAAATATATAATAAACCACACATTATTATAAAAATTTTTTTCAAAAGATTGCATTTTTAAAATGTATGTAAATTATATATTGATAATTACTAAATGTGGTCTGTCATCCAACAATAACAATTACTAGACAAATAAAAAGGATAGTGCTAAGAGCCAAGACTCAAATATGAGAGCTCCAATTTCATGTCTTTTCAACTGAGCTATCTGAGCCTAGCTAAAGAGATATAATACTTAACAGTTTACTGATAAGCAAGGCTTAGCTGGACCTGTTCTGAGTTCAGGAGGTTACAGGTTCCAGTCATGGCCCTGTCTTTGTATTTTTTTCTTCGGCTAACAATTAAAAATTATGGGGTTGTTTGTGAAATATAAAAAAACAAAAAAACCCCACCTCAGTTGAATTGTCATTTGGAATATTTTCTCCAATTACATAAGGCTTGATACACAAAACTTCATCAAATAGTTAGTTATTTGTCATTTAAATATAGCTTCTATTGACAAATTGAACAAAAATAAGTTCCTTCACAGTGAGACTAGTTGCAAGTCAGGTTTCGATTGAGTATTTCTATTATTTTATATTTCTATTATATATCTCAAAATAAATGACAAAGACATATTAATAAATGCCCATTGAAAAAAAAAAAAATCCTAAGAGATGAGCAGAGAGTAAAGGTAGTATAATATTATTTTCTAGAGCATTAATACTCAAAATTTATATATTTTAAGTAGTAAAAGCTTCAGTCTCTTCGATTAATCTTTTTATTAACATAACGCCTTCTACTATCAATGTTCTGTCTATTCAGGTAGCATCAGGATTACAATTTAGAACAAGATTTATAAAATATTTATAAATTACAAATTAAATACATTTAAAAGTAACATCAATATAATATAAGAAATATCATGGAAATTAAATTTGATTTATTACATAAAAAAAATTGAAAAAACAATAAAAAGCGTATAACAACAAACCTGTGAAAGATATAAAACAAATTAAAATTTATAAAATAATAAATAAATCGAATGCAAACAAACTAAAAAAAAACAAAAAACTATTTTATGAATCTAATATTAACATGTTTAGATAATTTAAAATGGAAACTTGCATGTTTATAGGTAAACAAACCGTTACTGTGTCGGGGGAGGTTATGCAACTAGGGAATAAATATATCAGCAGAAATCAGAGTCAACTCTGCAATATTTGTATACATGAAAAATTTCTTTAAATATTTTATTGTTAAATACAACCGACCCTAAACATTTTTTTTTGCTATACATTAAACTGAAAAACCAAAGTTCAAGCATACATTTACATTTAGAACAAAAATTATTAAAAATTAAATCTCATTGCATTTTATTTCTTACATTTTATTCTTAAATGTCTCACTTACATTTTGTGTATATATTGGTTTAAATTGTAGTCCTTATGATACCTGAATAGGCGAAAGGATGACTTTAGAATATGTTTTGTTAGTGAAAAGATCAATTGGAGAGACAGAAGCGTACTGGCTAGAATATAAATGAAGTATGATCATCTTATTTGTACAAGTTATTTAAATACACAGTAGATGTAACACATTGATTTTTTTTTTATTATAACATAAACGCATCCCAATTAACATCAATGAGTTTTATTTTTCGGAGGGTATATAGTGAATAAATTGTTTTGGAATATGCATTCTTAAGTGATAGATAAAATAATTGGCAGATGATAATTGGTAATTTATTTTATAAAGTTTTATTGAATTGATTTATTTTATTAGGGCTTAAGCCTCACAAATATGTTTATTAAAAATAGGGGGATCAATACTAAAACTAATAATTATAAATTTTATTATTACAGTTATGTGTTATTATGTAGTACCATTACAGGAGGGAAAATGGGCTATCTATCCTATTGGTAGCCACCCACTTCTATAAAGTTGTAAGTAAAATACAATTAACTGTCAGTAATGGGATCAAAAACTAGATACTTCATATCATAATAAAGCAGTTATGCTGACCATACAAGGGAACTTATCATATGATAGATACTTCAAATGAGAGCACATATTGATATAATGTGGTTAGCAATGCTAGATATGATTGATACTTAAAATGAGAGCACATATTGATATAATGTGGTTAGCAATGCTAGATATGATTGATACTTCAAATGAGAGCACATATTGATATAATGTGGTTAGCAATACTAGATATGATTGAACACAAATGAAGCTTGTGGGTTCTAACCCCTTGACAGCAATAGTATTTTACTTAAGTTAATAAGTGAAAGAATAGCTTATCTTTCCTTCTCAGTGGTAAGACATATAGGTGTAGCTAATTATTTATAAAAAAAAAAACAGAGGGGTAGACTATAGATTTGGATTGGAGTGCTTTAAATTAAAATTAATTTAAAAAAAATTAATAAAATTAAAACCATGAGTGCCTTAAAAAAAAATTTAATACTTGGTAGCACTAGTCTTACTATGGGAAATTGATTTTGTTCAATTTCAGTGAAGCATATCTTTAAATAATTGAAAACTATTTCATGAAGTTTTGGTGTATTCTATGAGACATCAAATAATTATGGAGTTCTATCATGCATTGTACAGTAATTAATATCTTTTCTCCAGAGAACTCACCTGTTTCACCAGTGGAGCAAACCACTCGCTGACTCTGTTCCGATGCTGACCTACCGTACGACCTGATATAGAAGGTGTAATTGGTGTATGGCTGCAGCTTCTGCACTATGTAGGTGTTGTTGGGAGCTACTTCTTTGTATTCTTCCCCTCCTTCTGCAACAGCATAAAATATCTCTCTTAATAGCAAATAGGAGTAATATTCATTCATAAAATTAGGATGTATTTGATTTTTATTTTCCCAATGGTAAGTAATGAAATTAATAAAATTACAGTAATAGTAAATCAAAGGGAAAAAGAGGGACTAACCAGTCGGGAAGTAGTGGACAGAATAGGCTTGGATAGTCCCAGGCTGCATCGGAGTCCACAAGAGTCGAATCTGAGTTGGGCTGAGGGGATTGCAGGTGAGATTTGCAGGGGGTTGAGGCTGATCAGGTCGTGTATTGACAACGATTCTCGCTGCAGCCCATTTGTCCCCGGCAAAGCACTGATAGACCCCTGTGTCCTGAGTCACTGCAGCCCCTAGGACAAGTTGTCGAGGGTTCTTCTTAATCCTGCCTGTTTAACAGAGGTGCACATGATTTGTAAAACAAAACAAAAGAAACAGTATTAAGCTAACAGTATTAATATCATTAATATTAAATTACAATCACCTATCAAGAAAACCAGTTTCAAAGCAAACAAACAACTCTATTAACCATAATTTAAATAGTCGTAAACAGTTCATTGAGACGCAACTTTCAGGGTTTTCAAAGATATCAGCTTCAAAAGGAAGAGCTCATAAAGAAAAATGCCAACATAAAGAACTTCCAGGGATTACTATTGAAATGTGTAAGCCAATAAAAGTTTAAAAATACAAAAGAGCATTGAATAATCAAATACCATTGATGTAAAGCTGGACCCCATCTTTGTACCAAATGACCTCTGGTTGAGGGTTTCCTTTAACTTCACAGTCTATTCTCACTGTTTTTGCAGCAGGATAAACTTCTGATTTTGGTTTTTCTACAATCTGAGGAGGTGTTTCTACAGAGACGGTAACTTTCTGTAACATGAAATTATATTAAAATAAAGAATTAATTGTATTGAGGTTATTAAAAATGAAGGATAAAAAAATTTATACCCTATTTAAACCTAATCTTATCTAGTAATCTTGTAATAAAATAAGTATTGATATATCTATACTTAATGAGGGGAAAGCCTCTGACTGGGTTTCGGATATAATCATGGGCCAGTACCAACCGACAAATTCAGTATAAGGCAAAGTACTAACATATACCTACAAAGTAATAGTTGAAATTTTTGGCTGGAAATAGTTTCATTGATGAAATAGTCTGAGAAAACACAGACTAAATAAGATTACTATTGAATAACTTCAAGAGTAATAGTAAATTTACGTAAAAATAGATAGTGATAGAAGGAAAATTTATGGAAAGGGAAAGAAATGATTACTGATTACCCTTTAATATGTAAAAACGCACAACACCAAAATGCATCGCACAGAGTAAAAAGTAACACAAATGAGTTTTATAGTCCTAGAAGACTACATGTGAAGAATTTAATACAGATATTTTAAATAGTTGCAATTGCTCAATATCTGGTCAAAATTTCCATGATTGTTACTTGTCTGATCTATTTTTTGATTTTAATCATCACTTGACCTCTTAAAGTCAATTTAAACAAAAAATGCACTACACAGAGTATAAAAATAACAAAAAAATATTTTCTAGGGTCACAGGTCATGACTGTGGGTCGGGATCTAGCTGAAATAAGAACTTGAATTGTATTTGACCTTAAGAGGTTGCTCTGTAAAATTAAGTTTCTTAAGTATTAGTTTAAGCTTGAGTCAGAAGTATTAAAATGGGATATAGAAGATGTCACTCTATACAAAACTTATTCCTTTTAGCTAGATTAATTAGATTGTTATGATTTTCAGATTAAAAGTAAAAACTAATACTAATAACTATTTTGACTTAAATTTATTAGTATTATACTAATAAATTTAATTGTCTCTCTTAAGTTCTGAATTTATTTTCATAGCTTTAGACCATGGTACGTACAATATCTCTGATTGAATCATTCAAGATTAAATTTTGTGTAACATTATTATATAATATGATATATTATTATATAATATATAATTCTGTTTCTAAGATCTTTAAGAGAGTAATTTCATTTATTAATTTAACCATCAATACACAACCAGGATCGCACCTTATACTCATTGGTGCAATGGTTTGAATTTAAATTGATTAACAGAGATGGGAATATGAGTTTATAAGTTCAAAACATGAAGTGACTATTTCTTAATTCATATAAAATTAATTTTAGAAGAAATTATATAGTATATATAAGAAATTTTATTATATATAAGAATATATAATATATTATATAAGAATATAAAATATTATATATATACAAATTTTTAGTAGTAATTATAAATAAAATTAGCACAGTACCTTATGTATTATATAGGTTTTCTCTTTGGAAGTTTGAGTTGCTGTACAAACGTAGTTACCAGAATTTTGAAGTTGAATTTTATTGAAACGAAATATATTCAGGCCATTAATCGATGTTTGTAGTGTTATATTAGTGCCATCTATGTGAAAATAAATATTAAAATTACAAATTGGGTATATTAATATGTTTTAATTTGCATACCTCTAATATAGAACAAGTTTTTATTTATTTCTTAAAATCAGGAGCCAATAGAAACAAACACTCAATTAAACAAAATTAGCGCCATAAGAACAAAAAAGTTTCCAGTGGAACTTAACCAACTCACTAATTGAATAACATAGAACTAATTGAAACACAAAAGCATAGTGAAGTTTACACATACACATAATAACATGAACTTATATATACAAGCATACAGAAGGTATTATGTAATTTAATTACAAAAGTTACTGTTTGTTTATTAACTGGGGGTTTCCACACCCTTATGTTCACCAACTGATGGTGAGAATAGGTAAAGTTGGTCATTAACAATTGCTACAATCATTTTCTAGCAAGGCTAGGAATGCTGAAGTTATTTTGTAGGGCATTTTGTCGTTCTGATCCCAGGGAAAAGAAATAATCTATGCATGATTCTTGGCAATCTCAGCACATCCCATCATGAGCCATTGCAGTAATAAAGTACTAACAAATTGGACTTCTATCCTTTATGAAAATAATATTAATAATAATTATCAGCCAAAAAGAAAGATATACTGGCAAGATGTCGGACTCGAGACCTCCCGGTACATATTTTTCTTTGGCTAGTAATTGCTAATAATAATTTGATTTATAAGGCAACGATAATTAACAACAATATAAATTACCTTCTTTTGTGAGTAACCAATAAAGGGTAGGCTTTGGTAGACCTGAGACAGCACAAATGAGGGAGGCAGGCTTGCCAACCTTGGCTGTCAATACAGAAGGCGGTGAATCAGTCAGGAAGCGGAGAGGCTTAGGAGCACTGCCTTTTATCACATTGAGGAAGCCACTTTTGCTTTGCGGAGTTTTCTTCACAAGGGAGTTTTTAGCTTCACAACTTGAAACAGAAATATATAACACCACGCTTAATACAGGAGCAGTTATCACTGAGTTTCATTCAAGCTAACTTATTTTCTGGTATGCTAGTATAGTTTCACTGTAATAAATATACAAATTGAAGAATAAGCTGCCCAAGATAGCCTTAAACATTGGGGCTAGAGGCTAAGGCATGTAAGTGACAAAACTCAATTGGGAAGAATACTTGACCCCCTACAATAACTATTCCGACTTACAAATGCTGAATATTTTGGTCACTTAGCTGTATCGTTAACCCTGCAATTATCAAGAGAACACAACTTTGTGCAATGTTTTCAATTAAAAATGAGTAGTTTACACCTCTTTGTCTCATAATCCTTTATGTTGAATTTGAGGTTATAGTCATTCTGCAATTGAATATAACCACTACTGCTCTAGTTACTGCTCCATACTGCACTAGAGTTCTTTTTATTGATTGAAATTAATAATGTACTTAAAATTTAAATTAAGATAAACACAGAAATTTCATAGAAAAAAATTCTTATAAAAATGTATTTTCCATGATGGAAATGGAATTTAACAATAAGGATATCGTACATATTATGTTGGAATGATAATAATGCTCACCTATAGCTACCAGCATCTTCTTCTTTTACATTTAATATATAAAGTATACCTGAGTCGAAATCAGCAAATCTGAAACTTAATATAACATAATTTTAATTTTATTTTTTAATATGGGTTTTATGGCAGGTGGAGTGGATGCCATCTACATTTAATTGTGTGGAGCTACAATGGAGTCACCTTAACCACAGCATCTCGAATACAGCTTTGTTAATTAATTACTTTAAAAAAAGAAACAATTATTTATAAAAAATAACAAATTAAGTCGATTCAAGAATCAATGGCATTGCTAATTTTTTTTAATTGTTCGAATTTTTAAATCGACTTATTACAAAATAAAAACCAAAATCAAAGAACTAAAGCACTGATATAAAAAAAACTTATTAAACTTATGAAATAAATACCCTAATTTTATTGTTGGCCCTCAAAAGTTTATATTTTTCCATATCTTTGAAATTATTTTTTTGCCATACTGTCATTAATGTGTCCTTGACCAAAGGGGGAACAATAAAATGCACTTATAAAATAAATACATAATAATTTTTTATCAATTACCCTCTAATAAGCAGACCAGTCTTACCATCACCTTACCTCGAGGGAAAATATCTTTGTGAGGAGCCGCCGTAATTACCAATTTATTATCTGGAGTTCCCTATTTAGGAGAAACATTAGTTAAATGACTACGAGGAGGGTTTTCAGTAGATAATGCTACACTAACACGATTTTTCACTTTACATTTTTTATTACCCTTTATCATTGCAGCAATAGTAATAATCCATTTATTATTTTTACACCAACAGGAAGAAATAATCAGACCACATGAATTTGGAACTTCTGAAGGAAAACAGAGAAGTAGTCTTGTCAGTCACTTCTTTGTCGATCAAACTAGGGCACTCGATCAGTGGATTTGTTATATAATTTAAACTGAAAAAGTTGTTCCTTTTGAGGATTATGGGTAGCATGGTGTTTTATGGATAGGCAAGGATTATATAACAAAATGGAAAAAAACATCACCCATTGTAGTGATGAAAGAGGATATAACAGAGACAGTCAGAAAAACAAAAGTATAATTCTGCACTGTAATTTTTCAAAAGAACATCAACAAATTGCAAAAAAAAAAAAACAACAACTAATTTTGATGCGCAGGTGCGCATCCAACGCATGCAATACACTGAACTCAGCGTTGAAAATTAACTCAAAAACGAACTCGAAGATAAAAGTACAAGTGTGGAAATAAGTGATGATACTTCAATTAGAAAAGCGGGCATAACAAAATTACCGAAAAAAAAGTCTGTTTTAAGAGCAACAGTGGCAAGCTCCTTCGGAGACTCTCAGATTAGAGATACTCTCATCGTCCAACGAGAAGATCTTCGGAATAAGCCGATAAGATAAGAGGGGGGATTATAACTTTAATAAAAAGAGGCTCGAGAGGCTCTCCACCGCCGATGTCAAGTGTCATCCACGCAATAACAGAGGGATGGTTTTCCATTGAACCAATACTCCAATAATCGCTCAAATATTTTGACGAACACAACCGGATGTTCAAGACTACGATGAACAGTTATGTTTTCGAGGGGTCAGCCGTGTAGGATGGGCAGTTGGCTTAGACTTGCGTGGCTAGAAAAGAGCGAGAAACTAAACTACTTTTCCTGCCCAAAGATGTCCTCCAGCCCGGACTTGAGCTGAAAGAAGTCGGATACACAACATCAGATTGAAATCTAAAGATGACCTTATATATATTTGAAACTTAGTTATATAAAACGATAGTTATCAGCCTTTAGCTCTGGAGGACAAACACAAGATTTCTTTGGTTTAAGAATGATCATTGAAAAACATAGAGCAAAGACAAGGCATTTTTAGGCCGCCAAATTGCGCTCAACTCTGTTCCTAATCAAGAGATCGGCCCAAAAAAATCCTAATAAACTCGGATTGAAACAATCAGCCAACGTACCGAAGGTGCAAAGGAATAGCAAAGATAAATGAGAAGGAGGCCACACCTCTCAAAATGGAGAGAGGACCAAAACACCACCAAACCTTCAGGAGCCGATATAGGCTGAAGTTAAGAGGAAAGGAATGGAAAAGGAGAGGATGAAGGAAATAGAAGAATACACGTACCTCGGATGTTGACTAGCCAGAACAGGAACTCTCAAGCGGAATTCAGGAGACAATTCAAACTAGGAAGGTAAATACAACTGCAACTCTGCAGATATTCAACTACCCATATATCTACTTGCCCATTAAAAACAAACAAGTGTATTCTATTAATACTTGACTTGACAAGGATAAACATGACGAGGGTATTTCAACTGTCGAAGATTTGCTTGTTAGGGAGAAATATCCATCTCATATGCTTATATTGGCAATAGTGTAATGGTTGATTGTGACAAATATAACTGAAATATCCTGCTAACGTGAATTCCTCATTTATTTATCAAAGTGATCGTCATATAATACCACATACCACTTAACTTTATTTAGCACGTATCTTTTAGCTAGGGTTAGAATAATGAGCATGATTACCTATGCTTGCTTTATTTTACAACGGAAATATAATGGATAATACTTGCTAGCTCCTAAAGGACCTCTTGCCAAAGCGGATAAGTACAATACAAGTTTCAGACAGGAATAACCCAAAATCAGTCAAGGAAACAGTAATATTTTCAGGAGATCGACCACCTGTCAAATTGCCCTTGGCAACGTGGATAGTGGATGGGCCATACTTCGTAGAGCAATAGCACAAGTGCTCCGATTCTGAGCAATGATCCGCTTGGCATAAAGCAAATAAGTAAACATTAGGCAATTGGCGCCCCACCAACAATGGCTTGTACCTAGTTGCCATGGACTGTTTCAATTTGTGTGCCTTGAGTTAACCATTGTGCTAATGCAGCAATTGTTCAGTTATTTACATAGGTAGCGTCATAGCCAACCGACGTTAGGAACAAAAAAAGTAACATGTCCACACGTGTCTTTTATCAGTTTCTCCCAGTCCAACTCTTTTGTATAAAGTATTTACTATGTGGTATTGTTTGTTGTAGTCGTTAGGTGTCGATAGTTACAGAATTAACACAGACCCTTGCTGACGAGAGTTGCTTCGACGTGCAATAGACCAAACTCATGCTCATGTACACACAGCAAGCTTCAGTACCATTCTGGCTTACTTTATCTTACATTTCAATCGTATTTACAATGGAAATGAGAATGAATAGTACCGATTGTTTTGAGGTAGAGGTTGGGAATCTTTGAGCCAACTGATCGTAGCCTGGGGAGTTGACTCGATGTAGCAGGTGAGCTTGGTCACATCCCCTTCGCTCACGTTTCCAGGGTCCGGCGAGCTTCGGAACTCGTGGGACAGCACTGGAAAAAAAAAAAAAAAAAAAAAATAGAAATAATAATATAAAGTATATACATTTATTAGACTGGTAAAGCGGATTCTTTGCCACTAACATTTACCACATGCAAAGAATGAAAATATATATAAAAAAAATCAAATAAGAAAAGATATACTACAAAAGTTATCAAGAATCAACAATATATAATAAAATAAATGTAAAAAAAAAATACGAATATAATAAAGCAAGAAACCAGGTTGGAAGATCTGCACATAGGCAAAGATATATAAATGAGTAGAAACCTAATATTACACATAAAATACAAATAAAAAATACTCTTATTTTATACGACGAACTAATTAATAATAGTCACCTACATAATATAATAAGAATGAAATAAAAATCAACGCTCTAACATTAGAGAGCATTGTATGCAACTCCTCATTTGTTTTTGATAGAAAATAATTTTGTTCTGGACACATTTACGTAATAATGAAGGGGGGAGGGATTTCCACCAGAAGGATATTTTGGTTATGACGGAAGGAATAGTGAAATTTTGTCGTTTTTTGTTGAGGGGGGGGGGCGCAAGGACAAAATATGATGGATTGCATTGAAATATATATCTCAAAAAGAGCATTATCACCCTATTATGAAAACTTCCTGATTGCACACGATCTAGTCTATAAAATATAAACTACTTAAGCAGAGCTGAGAACCTTCTTTTAATTTTTTGTTTTTTTTCACCTAGCGTAGAACTGGACAGAGCCATTTTACTTCCTCTGATCATCCTAGACCAGGACCTAATGCAGACACAGATAGTATCAAATACTCCAAAGAAAATTGATAGTACATCGCAACTTTATCTAGCAATAAATTTGAAGATAACACATTGAATCATTTGAAAATTTGATGATAATATAACATCTTTCTTTCATCCAAAGCCCATAACCCAACTAACACATCCACTCAGATTTAACGAACTACAAATCATTAAGACACATAAATTATCAAAATCACATTATTGATAATTCTTATTAAAATATCAGATCTAAAGTTGTGCCTGTAAGAGCTTAAAACTATTATTTTATTACGTTCGAATAATTCTAGGAAGAGCTGAAACTTCGAAATAAAATATTTTTATTTTAAAGGTTATTCAAAAATGTTTAGAAAAAGTTTTTGTACCTCTGTAGAAATGGTAGTATCACACTGATAAAGTTCAGCAGTATACAGTACACAACATAACGTGGGGGAGGGATTTGAAACCTTTCGACACTTCATACTGCTATCTATATTGCCATAAAAAGAAATGTTATCTTACGTCCTCGAAATCCCCCCCCCCTCCGATAAATAAACGAATAAGCGAATCTTGCACAAATACATTTTATGAATTTTCAAATAATTATTTGGGAGTCACTTATACATTATTTAATTTCATAATTTCTGATATATTACCTACACTGATTAAAGGGTTGTATCCAGCACAACACCCTCCCAGCCTAAAGTTTGAGTAGATAAATGTATTAAAAACTACGCGAGTAACAATAAAATATAATATAATCAGTTATCAAAAGCAGTCATATGTTATAATTAATTATCCATGTCAAGCTTGTACACATATGTTACCTTTTAGGAGTTGAATTAAGATATCAAAATTTAGTAAAAATGAACTTAGTTTTGTAAAAAATAAAATTTATGCGATTGTAATTTAGCAGAATAAGGATGGACAAGACAAAGAAACGAGAGGTAGGCAACTTCACTTTGCTTTAACTATTCCTATTTCCGGTGGAGTGCTTTATTTTTAAGAAGTCTTAATCACATTGTTGTACTACTGGGGGGGGGGGATTATCTCCCCTTTTAGTAGCAAGAAGTAATAAACCTATAGTTAACCCACTCTTTGCTACCCCAATTTAAAGCTAAATAAACAAACATTTACCAACAAAGAGAAGTAGCCCTATAGTTTTTCTCAATATAATTTCATTAATTGAAGTGATGAGTAGCCACCTGTTGTAGTCAGTCAACGGTTAGTCATGCACCATGATGAGTGAGTGATGGTAAGAAGTACGGGAGAAACAGATCATTTTTTAGACTTAATGATGTGGTACATAGTGAATAAACTCAACGCAGTAAGTTGAATATAATCCAGTTAGTTTTGAAAGTGTGTTTATGCTTAAAATACTTAAAGAACACTGTCATTATATACTCATCTAAATTATTGTGTAAACAAATTGATCATACAATGTTAACCTCACATAACCTGGTCATTATTGTGCCCTAAATGACTAAGTAATTGAGATAATGCACAAACTGAAAACAGTTCGTTCTGAACAAAGATATTAAATAGTTTTCTGTCATTAAACCAGGAACCAAATGAAAATTAACTTGAATAAATATAGCGAGTGAAATTTGATTTGCGAATATTGATATAATTGGAGAAATGTTAGAGGACAAAATATAATCGTTGGAATGCATGAAACGCCCATATTATTTTTAAAAACGGAAAATAACCGAAGTACGTGTTCTCTGTATCAGGCAATTTTATTTTTGGTTGCTTGGACTTTAAGGTACCTTTATCTGTACAGATTTATGCTATAAATATTTCTTTAATTAGTTGGTATGAAATGCATTAGCATAACCATCGGAATCCAGATACATGGATGTCTCAGGAGAGAAACACTTAAACATCCACAAAGAGGGTGTAGAGGGATAAAGGGAAAAATGCAGCCCAACAATGTTGCATTGCTAAATCACAGCATACTGATCGATGCTGAGCCATAATATGTTATAACAATTGTAAACAAATCTTGCACACCTAACGGCATAATACGATTATTCTTTCCTCGCTCGCTCCACTATTCTCTGGAATTCTCTTCCTCTTAACATCCACCATGCTTCATCCTAACGAACCTTCAAAAAAACCTCCTAATATTACACCTCCTCGCCATGCAGACAGACGCCAGTTTAGGAGCGATTTAGTAATTATATTACATTTTCATGCCGGTATTTATTTTTCTCACTACTGAAAATTTAACTATTATGTACTTCTTTTCTCCTTTTTGCATATATTGTTTTTTCTATTGTTATGGGTACCCATAACACGATTTTATTTGCTAAATACAGTTAAATAATCGTATGTTAATATTATTATTTTTTCTTAAGAGAGGTTCACACATTATTTTACATAGTCGATTGTTTTATTTTGTATAATGTAATATTTCTTTTTATTTGTCAGGCATAAACCTGTTATCTGAGCACTATTGTAATATAAACTGTTATTTTTTTTCAGGCCAATACAGATGTTGGACAAAAACGAAAGTTTTCTACTATCAACACTGGGGATTGTACAATTTTAGGAGTGAGTTATTTTAATACAAAAAAAAATTTCATCCCTTATTGTTCTTCTTCTAAACAGCGATAGAACTCTTTCCGTTGACTGATTTTACAACGGTCATTTTGTAGCAGCATAGTCTATCACAACTATGGTTTGCCGTTGGACCTTTATTCTAAAGGTCCAACCGTTACCTCTATTCTAAAGGTCCACTTTATCACTTTTTTACGCTCGTGTATTTAATAAAACCCCTTGCCTACAATAATTTGCTAGTCCGTATATAGAGGCTCTATTTGAAGCAGCTACGAGCAATGGTTGTCAATTTTGTGAAGATTAACTTCTTAGGTGTGACCGGTAGCCAGCTGTTGTAGACAATGTTTGTATTAAATGCAACAAATTAGTTGTAAGTGGGCTGGTGCTAGTTGTGAATAGTACTTTAAAAGCTGCCAACGTCCCCGTAGCCTAGGGGTTAGCGTGCTGCCTTTAGTAACGGTAACCCGGGTTCGATACCCAGCAGGCACATCCTAGAGTTTTTCTTTGGAGTGACTTAAGCCTCTTAAGGATAAATGAGTAGCAGCAAGTTGACTACTTTGAATAAAAAATAATCAAATCCGTGTTAAGAAAACCGAGTTTTTAAGGTTATGTCAGAGTGGTGCCTCGTGCTAGTACTCCCAATGACACTAGCGCCACCTACTAACTACGCCAACAACCTTCTTATTTTATTTTATTTTAAAATTTGTAAGTGATGAACTATCATTGTGCTGACTTCTCCATGGGCTGTCACTACTGAATTAGTCTTTCCTTCGTGAAATTGTTAGGCTTTTTTCTTAGCAATAAACGGATAAAAGTCTATTTGAGCTCCTTTTTAATTCGTGGTCCTTCATTTGCAGGAGGGCTCGTCGGAGCACCATCCTGTAGTTAGTAAAATAATCAAAATAGATACAAATGAAGGTTTGACAGAGGCGAAGGCGAACAAGAATAAAGATGAGGAGACAACAATGAACCAACCACAGCAGGTAAATGTAAAATAGAGGTAATTTAATTTATGAAAAAAGTATTTTTAAAATTTTTTTTATTACATGTCACATTTCGGTTTTAGAGATGGAAGCAAACATTTATTTTTCTTATTTTCTTAAAAGTTGGTATGCCATTTAGAGACTGGGATATGCCAGTTCTATGAAATATTACTGCTATACCAAAAAAATAAAAAATAGTTTTGCGAACTCAGTAACTATGAATTATCATATCGTCTCTATAGCAATATTATTAACTTTTATATGAAAACAATCTTACGTTCCAAGTTAAGGGTTTTCCTCCTAGTTTGAGAACACAGATACAAATTTGAAAGTAAAAAATCGGAATCTCTAGCCCGGGAGGATTAAATAAAGGATTAAGGAGAAGATTAAAAAAATGTTAATGTTACTAGCGATTTTCAGAGGTCAAAAAAAGTTTAGAATGAAAATTAAAGTCTAAATGTCACAGCAAAAATTTGTTTAGAAGAAAACTAAAGAATAGTTTTCCTTAATTGTCAAGAGCAGCTCTTTCCTTCTAAGTCTTCACGCCTCTGTATGTATATGGAGACCGTTGTTAGTTTTATTCTGCTGTCCTTCATTGCTGTTATGTGGGGAGGCTGCAGCTCTTGCGCTTGCGCATGAGGCACTTCACTATGAAGTGGTAGAATTACACATATGCTCATTAAACAATTTGCCCATCGCAGGTAGAGTACAAACAAGAGATCTCACAAGACCGGTGCTGCAAACGCTACTACAAAAAGAGGAGGTTTTGCTGCCCGGGGAAGAGGAGGTACAAAGCCAAAGTAGGGAAACGCTGCTGCAAGGGCTACAAAAACACCAGGATCAACCTCTGCAACAGGAACTGGGCTCGAATTAGTATTCATCCGTTCATAAACTACCTGAGGTGCTACAGGAAGAGGCTCAACCCTACTACCCCCGTGGCCGACTTAGTAAGGTAATGGCAGATTCTTATGCTTGATTCGCACTAGCGGTCAGGGTCACGTCAGCTCACAGTGCCATCAGCATAGGTGGTGCAAAAGCAACACTACTACCCCCGTGGCCGACTTAGTAAGGTAATGGGAGATTGTTATGCTTGATTCGCACTAGCGGTCAGGGTCAAGTCAGCTCACATTGCCATCAGCATAGGTGGTGCAAAAGCAACACTACTACCCCCGTGGCCGACTTAGTAAGGTAATGGGAGATTGTTATGCTTGATTCGCACTAGCGGTCAGGGTCAAGTCAGCTCACAGTGCCATCAGCATAGGTGGTGCAAAAGCAACACTACTACCCCCGTGGCCGACTTAGTAAGGTAATGGGAGATTGTTATGCTTGATTCGCACTAGCGGTCAGGGTCAAGTCAGCTCACATTGCCATCAGCATAGGTGGTGCAAAAGCAACACTACTACCCCCGTGGCCGACTTAGTAAGGTAATGGGAGATTGTTATGCTTGATTCGCACTAGCGGTCAGGGTCAAGTCAGCTCACAGTGCCATCAGCATAGGTGGTGCAAAAGCAACACTACTACCCCCGTGGCCGACTTAGTAAGGTAATGGGAGATTGTTATGCTTGATTCGCACTAGCGGTCAGGGTCAAGTCAGCTCACATTGCCATCAGCATAGGTGGTGCAAAAGCAACACTACTACCCCCGTGGCCGACTTAGTAAGGTAATGGGAGATTGTTATGCTTGATTCGCACTAGCGGTCAGGGTCAAGTCAGCTCACATTGCCATCAGCATAGGTGGTGCAAAAGCAACACTACTACCCCCGTGGCCGACTTAGTAAGGTAATGGGAGATTGTTATGCTTGATTCGCACTAGCGGTCAGGGTCAAGTCAGCTCACAGTGCCATCAGCATAGGTGGTGCAAAAGCAACACTACTACCCCCGTGGCCGACTTAGTAAGGTAATGGGAGATTGTTATGCTTGATTCGCACTAGCGGTCAGGGTCAAGTCAGCTCACATTGCCATCAGCATAGGTGGTGCAAAAGCAACACTACTACCCCCGTGGCCGACTTAGTAAGGTAATGGGAGATTGTTATGCTTGATTCGCACTAGCGGTCAGGGTCAAGTCAGCTCACAGTGCCATCAGCATAGGTGGTGCAAAAGCAACACTACTACCCCCGTGGCCGACTTAGTAAGGTAATGGGAGATTGTTATGCTTGATTCGCACTAGCGGTCAGGGTCAAGTCAGCTCACAGTGCCATCAGCATAGGTGGTGCAAAAGCAACACTACTACCCCCGTGGCCGACTTAGTAAGGTAATGGGAGATTGTTATGCTTGATTCGCACTAGCGGTCAGGGTCAAGTCAGCTCACAGTGCCATCAGCATAGGTGGTGCAAAAGCAACACTACTACCCCCGTGGCCGACTTAGTAAGGTAATGGGAGATTGTTATGCTTGATTCGCACTAGCGGTCAGGGTCAAGTCAGCTCACAGTGCCATCAGCATAGGTGGTGCAAAAGCAACCCTACTACCCCCGTGGCCGACTTAGTAAGGTAATGGGAGATTGTTATGCTTGATTCGCACTAGCGGTCAGGGTCAAGTCAGCTCACATTGCCATCAGCATAGGTGGTGCAAAAGCAACACTACTACCCCCGTGGCCGACTTAGTAAGGTAATGGGAGATTGTTATGCTTGATTCGCAGTAGCGGTCAGGGTCAAGTCAGCTCACAGTGCCATCAGCATAGGTGGTGCAAAAGCAACCCTACTACCCCCGTGGCCGACTTAGTCAGGTAATGGGAGATTGTTATGCTTGATTCGCACTAGCGGTCAGGGTCAAGTCAGCTCACAGTGCCATCAGCATAGGTGGTGCAAAAGCAACACTACTACCCCCGTGGCCGACTTAGTAAGGTAATGGGAGATTGTTATGCTTGATTCGCACTAGCGGTCAGGGTCAAGTCAGCTCACAGTGCCATCAGCATAGGTGGTGCAAAAGCAACACTACTACCCTCGTGGCCGACTTAGTAAGGTAATGGGAGATTGTTATGCTTGATTCGCACTAGCGGTCAGGGTCAAGTCAGCTCACAGTGCCATCAGCATAGGTGGTGTAAAAGCAACACTACTGCCCCCGTGGCCGACTTAGTAAGGTAATGGGAGATTGTTATGCTTGATTCGCACTAGCGGTCAGGGTCAAGTCAGCTCACAGTGCCATCAGCATAGGTGGTGCAAAAGCAAGACTACAAAACAACACACGTGTGTATTAATATTTACACTACGTGAAAATTAATTTTCCATAAAGCTTCAAGTTTTATCATATTGGAAATATCTTTTATTTATAATATTGTAAGTAAACAGTCAACGTTTTATCTATTCAGGTACCCCCGTAGGACTGTAAACGAGACCCTTTTATTCATTACCCTGTTTTCCTCAGCGTTAATTATCATTACAGGCAACCTCGGTCTGCCCTGCCTTTCCATGAAGGGCTGTCTGTCCGGGTTTTAACCAATTTTAAATAATTAACAGTCTCTTCAAAAATCACCAGTCATTATTTCGCCTATCATATATATAAAAAAAAAATTATATAAAATAATAAAAAATAAAATTGGTAGCATTCCAAACAATAAAACGCAAATCTAAGAATGATACAATATTTAAATTCATCATCCCATAACTTCATTGGTAATTTTTCTGGAAAATAGAATTAAAATATAAAATCGTATCATATTTACGAAGATACATTTTTTTACGCTGTTTTCTAATTAATTTAAAATGAAACGTCGACAGGTGGTTTTAGGAGAGACGCGAAACATTTTTTTATTTAATTTAATTTTCACACAGCGTGTTAAAAGTACATGTGTCTATTTTGTGGAGTGTTGTTTTTTGCTCTGCAGGATATTATTAAAAGTAAGAATGTATTACTTACTAGTAATTAGTAAATTAGTAATTAATATATAATGGTTTAAGGAAGGGACTTTGCAAGTGGAGAAAACTCTCGTGCCATGCCAAACAGCAGTACTATGAGCAGGCCAAACGAGCAAGAATACGAGGCTATCGAACATAGTCCCGACATATAACATTAGTCCAACTACGTGGCGTCTTGTTTGCCGTCCTCCCAACCGTTCTATGAATAAATAAATTGCAAATGACGATAACATTTCATATTTTTCTATTGTTTATTGCTCATCGCCCTCGTGTAGTCTGCTAATTAATTTTAGAGAATACCTGCTGACCGGTTACAACTTTGAAGTTGTAAGTTAGCAAGGCGTCTGGAATACATATTCATAAATTTAAAGAACTAATAAGTGGACTGTATGATTAAGATGAAGACTGAATACCGGCCTATAAATTATAAGTCATCGAATATTTAAATAGATATAGATATAAAAAAAAGATTATATTTACAAAGAAAAGAAAAACATAAACAAAGTGAAATTGTCAAAGAAAACCAAAATGGTAGAAATGAAAATTTAATCCTTAACTAATGTTGGATTGCTGTGGTTTGTTTGGTGGTTGCTGCTCAGCCTCATTTCCTCTACTCAAAACCAAAAAAGAAGAACCGTAGTTGCTTTTAATAAGAAATGCAGGCCACACGCTTCTCGAAACCTTTGGTTTTTCAGCCGGCTTGTACTCGTTTAACTTTGTTCAATGGTTGCAGTGTTGCCAATTTTCGATACAACACAAAAGTGTCGTTGTGAACCTGTAAAGTGAGTAACAATTGCCCGTGGGGGGGGGGGGATTTCTTCGAGCAGTGACGTCGGGCACCGTCCACTCCTATTCAAGATCAGCAAGTAAGAGAAATTTTGCAAAGATGCATCTTTATGGAATTTAACAACTTCAGGTCATATTTACTCCAAATGACGAGTAGATTAGGTCTGAGAGAAACACTGAGAGTTGTGCTCCCCAACTTAGATTTCGACACAACATATCATAATTATATGTTAGGTAGTAGGTTGTAGGCTGTTAAATGAATTTTCGAAAATAATTAATATGGTGCCAGATGTCACAAATTTGTCTTCATTGAGAGATAACGATATGATTATTGTTTGTGCAATAAACACGGAATGGAATTCCTCAAATTTTAATGTGAACAATCATTCCTATTACTATGCAGTTGATATTATTGTTGTTTTTAATATTCTTTTTTATTTTTTTATTTTCAACAACAATCTTTATTGTGCAATAATTACAATCTGCCTTTTATAAGGCAATAATAATACAGATAAATGATCTCATTCATACCATATTTACAGTCATCATTCACTCGCTCATTCATACAATAGGACATGATTGGAGACTCCCACTGTCACGCGATTATAGCAGGTCACGAGGCCACTGCCGTTTTAGTCTCCGAGGAGGATTATAGGGATGAGTGGCGCAGTGCAAAGACTGTGCTACAGGATTAGGGTAGTTGGAAAGGCAACTATGGAATTTCATAAACTTGGAAGGGATGAGTTCTAGAATGTAGGGTATATTAAGGTCGTTTAATATTTTAATGTTATTAATTTATGCTACGATATAATGTAATGTAACGCATTGCAATCTAATTTCTGAATTCGCAATGCGATGTAAATCACAAGCAATAAAAAATCATTAATTTAGCCAACAAAGAAGTAACAGTGCAGCTGTTATAGAGTAAAGGAGAGAGAGGGAGTCAATACAGGGGGTGCATCGGCCCCTGCAGCTGGTTCTGATGCAGCCCTGCACTCCCCAAGGACTTGCGGGCCACTTGCGCTGCAATCCCAAGGCACCCACCCGCCTTATACGCCCAAGCCGTTGTTAGAGAGTAATCAGAAAACTGGTCATGAGTTAGCAACTTGTAGCAACAAAAAAAAAATTTAAACCCATGGGACTGTTCTAAGACATCTTACACAAGATTCAATTACAATAAGGGAAGAGAACAAAAAAGATGAACCTGACAAATTCGACCCCGCTAAAGTTATTTTAAGTACAAGCCTTAATGATTTTTGGGTTAAGAGCACATTTGTGATATTCAGAGCAATGAGAACCTAAAAAGAAATAAACGAGTTCCATTCCATCTGTAAATGTAATTTGAGAACTGGATTGATTTCGATTACAATCGATTTTGACGGACCCACTTAAGGAAACATACAATTTAGTGAAGGTTTGCGTCATGTGAATCCAACCATGTCGGATGGTTATTTTTCTCACATTTTTCGGATAGATAAGGCTACTCAGGGACCTAACAAGGTCGCGATTTGTTTTTTACCGTGTTAGTGTTTATTGCACTATTATTCATGACTATCCCCGGAATCATTCTAATAACGCTGAAGTTTTTCTCGTGAAATCCAACAGTAGTATGCGTTACTGCTATCTATATCGTTCTACGCAAGACCAGAACAAAGGCATAAAAACGAGTTCCAGAAGCAAATCAAATTCTGGGGAGGAGTAGGAGCTTACTGTTGGTTTCATGGAGCTGGATTCGAATTTCCACTATCTCATATAAAGTTTCTATACTTATAAAACTTGTACATGAGGCCTATTAAAATCCATGTATTACAAAAACATTTGATTAAGCCATTTAGTTTTAATGTAACTTCAGTAAAAAGTCGACTCTTTAATCTGTTAACATACGACTCACGCAGACTGATAAGGTATCTGTAAATTGTATCACTTATAGTTGTATTGTATAGTTATTATTATTGTTTAGTTGTTATTTAAACGAGCATTGATACGCTTTATGCTGGAAGGCTGGCTGTGGGCTATTCATATTAATAAATAAAGATTTCTCTCTTGTATACCCACAGTTTATTTTATAACGAGGCAAGCGGTTTCGGTGGCTACCACCATTCTCAAAGCAACTTATAATTAAATTACTAGAATAGAAAATTATTACGAAAAAGTTAAAACAAACAATGTTTCCTGTTCTTATACAGTGAAATCTGTTACTACAGTTACTAGCCTATAATAGCGCTGGCCACATTGTAAAATAAATTGTGGGTAGATAAGAGAGAGTAAATCTTCATTTATTAATACACTGTCGTCAGGGCGATACTACGTTGGTGAGAAACAAGTGATTATAAACCGTTTTCACGCCTATTGACTCCATTCTATTTTATGGATAATGGATGGAAGGTTTACATCTATATAGCGAATTTCAAGAAATGTTGTGCTACCGTCACTCCCCAATCTACTCTCACTGAATCTCCGAAGGACGAACAGTAACTCCAGTCCACATGAACGCACAATATATTCCTACAGGAGATACAGCGGCTATTTGAAGGATGGGCGGGCAAAATATCGGAGAGGGAGCGAAGTGAATAAACTGCCCTCTTATATATCGGCAGGAAAAATGGATGCCTTTCACGTGATGTTATTTAGCCTCAAAGGAGAGGCATAAGTTGGCAAAGTTTCGGGTCCCCCTTTAATAATATCAACGGGGGATATTGAGTTTGGCGCAGAAAGTTGCCGATCCCGAAGGACGCTGGAGGAATAAATCCACGTCTTGGGAGGAAAGTTTTTTAAACAATGGAAAGTTGGACGAGGGGTGACAGACCATCTGGACAGTATGACCTACGGGGCGTGGCTAGTCAATATATCTGGCCAATCAGGAGGCTCGACACATTTTGCACCACCACCTTTGAGAGCATTGTTTCGGACTTTTTGTGAACAAGTCCATTTGGAGAGTCTTCGCATGCATAGAGAATACACACAAAGTGATAAACAATCCCATTTTTTTTCCTTTCGAAGCACATTATTTTGAAATATTTAGATTCATAATATTTAAAATCTGAAAGGAAATTAAATAGAGTAAAATTTCACGTGGTGCTTCTGTATTTTCTGTAATTATACTAAATCTAGTATATGAAGTTATACAATTACTAACTTATTTAATGCATTTATATAATACAAGTATTTTGAAATTTGAAGCTCATAGGTTAGCACTTTAGAAACATTTGTCATGTACTAAACGAGCGCATAAATGTAATATACTGTAGAGGTGGTGTTGTTTCTATTGACATGTTTTCATTTGGAATGGACGGTGCTGATGTTTGTGGTGTTAAGTTGTAATGGGCGAGGATTTGAGCAGCAGCATTGGCCTTGGGAAAAGTACAACAGCAGCACAACTCAGAATCCCAACAGTAACACTGGCGGGGATTTTTGACACGGCTTCCTCTTCTGATGTCGATGGTCCCCAAAATGAAGGCGACTCGGATATTTAATAAATACTCATCTATCTGACTCGTGTATGAGGACTAAATTATCAACCCCAGACATATTTACTTTTTCTATTAAATTTTAATCTATTAACAATTTATATTAAGGGCTGAATGCATCATAATGCTCTGATGGCTATGTACCGGTCAGCCGGAAATATGATGCCCTTGGGGGCAAAAGTTTTTACAGCAATAGAGCCTAAGCCCCGAAGTTACATATCGCAGATTGTGGACCGAAAGCAACCCTAAGTTTCCTGAACAGTCTATCTATGCGGGAAGGGTGTTGTCATGGTGGTAAAGACCGAGTTTGTAAGTTAGTGCAAAAAAAACTTGATGTATCTCTGGTGGATGAACTCTTGCACCTGCACTACGCCAATCAACGGGTTCTGAAATCATACCTTTTTGACTAATCAGTATTAGTTAGTTTGTTCCGATGTTTATAGGCATTGCGAGAGCTTAGCAAATGAGAATTCATCTTGTCCATCAACATACAGTAGTATTATAAAAATCTTTTCTGAAAAAACTAGGTTGGGTAATTTATCAATTACACAGTCATTAAAAAATAATTATTATCCTTGTCATGCTAAGTAAGGTTTCGAATCAAATTACTTAGGACGATTAGTTATATTTATTATGAGTTTATTTTCTTTTGAAGGGTAATTATTTTCTTTTAGGCTTAACATTTTAGGCACTCTAAAGTTTTACTATATAATTTTCTTACTTCTGAATTACGTGAAAATAAATAAGGCCTCCTAAGCAAGGATTAAGGTTTGTTATCGTCCGGAGTATTATTACACAATAGATACTAAACTTAATAAAAAAATAATTTGACGCCAGGGTCAGATACTTTTTCCGAATCAAATCAAATAATTTTTTTTTTTTACATAAATCAAGGACTGTGCTACGGGATTAAGGTGGTTGGACCACAGCGGACTTGGAAGAAGCGGTTTGAAAGGTAGGACTGTAGAATTAGGAAAAGGGTCTGTGGTAAATATCCTCTAAGCTTGTAAAGCAAACCTGCGTGCCAGATCCTGTAAAATCTTGAGCTATGTCCAGAAATGGAGCAGTGCAATACTGTTTGGATTCAAGGGTTGAGGTAATGTGATCGACAACGCGAAGGCCTTGTTGAGTAGCGGAATGTCGTTGACGGAAACCAAACTGGTGTATAGAAAAAAGGATTCCAAAATTGGAAGTAGACGTTTTAATAGGAGTTTTTCAAATATTTTTAAGATAGGGACTAGGCTAATTGGAAGGTAAGATGAGGTGTCATGGGTGGTTTACCGGGTTTGGCGACTAGGACAATAATGAAATGTTTCCAGAGGAGAGGAAAGTACGTCGTTCGGATAATGCAATTATAGATGTAGGTGAGGAAGATTATGGCTTTAGGAGGAAGTTGTTTGAGGATTTAAAGAGTAAGGAGATCATATCCATGGGATTTTCGGTAAGGTAAGTTTTTCAGAAGGTATTTGAACTCAGAGGGGTCAATGCCTTTTGGTGGAAGAGAGAGAGGGATAGGTGAAGTGAAGAAATCTTCTACAGTTGTGCTATGAGTATGGTTGTGATGAGAAATGTGAGGTGTGAAAGTATGGGAAAGATACAGAGCGAATTCTTCCGCCCTCTCGCCATCCGAAGCAGCAGGGTCCTTACCCATCATCACGACGGAGTGGGTGTGAAACAGGATGATACTTTAGGATTTTCTTAGTTACATTCCACAGGGAGTTATCCCTGGTAGTTAGAGAGGAGAGGTTGGAATTGAAAGAATCAGAACGGAAGGATGTCAATTCCCGCTTTACCAATCTGCATATTCATCTTGTTGCCTATTCTCGCATAACACGTTCGCTATTTGGCGAACTTTGAATACGAGAGCTGAGAGTTCGTCTTTTATTTCGTCAGCTGGTGTGGTCGGCTGCAGATTTCTGATCACTATTCGGAGCGATTGTTCTTGTTTCAGTTGATATGTATGGAAGTCGGCATTGGTTTCTTCCCAATATTTGACAATCGACCCTCGACCCGTTTAAAAGTATAGTCTCTCCCTTTCCCATCCATTCATACAAATATTAGCATATGCCATATTATTTATTATCTGTGCCCTTCTTTAACAATCCTAAACAGTAGTTTTATTACCATACCTTACAAGAGCGTCAAATTTTCAAGACTGAAAAACCCACTCAGTGAAGTAATGCTCTATTTTTTTTTCTGACGATTCTAGACAAATACCATTGAAAAAAATCGTTTCAATTACCAACTAAAGGGTGTTGTCATTTGAAGTGGCACCGCCAGCTGTGCCCTTAGGTAAAATGTCAATCAGTCAAGCTACAAATACAAGCAAGTAACGATGTCAATTCCAGCCAGTTCATCTCCAGAGCCACTTACACATAGTCTCATTATCACAACAGCCCTCCAGCGTTATTCCAGTAGAAACTCTCCCTTGTTCGTTTTGATTGTTCAATCCTTTCTTATATACTCACATTTAGTATTCAGTGCTGGGCCATGTTATCAGGAGCTAACCACTTTTATTCATCAATTCACTTTAATTTATGGACTCGAACCTAGAACATTCATAGCGTGAAGCAGTTAAGCCAACCACAACATCATTTTAGATCCCTTTTGATGGAGTATCACATAATTATAAAGTTATATAATTAGATAATATATCAGACAATATGTAGGAGGATTTCGGCTGACTAAGCAGGCTCATTAAATTGGCGCAAAAGTCACATGGCTTTTAATAATTTTCCAAGCATTAACAAATGAAATAAGTGTTAACATTTTCAGAACGTATAATAGCGTATATTATGCCTAAAATATCTATATTTACAACCATATAACAGTTTGTAAGATATTTTATACCAGTCTATTTGTTTATGTGTCGTAACTCGACCCGGCAATCCGAACCATATTTTTATAAACGGGAATGGCAGTTTAAAAACAAGCTGTGTTTCGTTGATGACATAAGCTATATTGGTTTGACTAATTGATGTTACGCAGCGAATGAAAAACGAGACCCATGCAGGGGAATATTAAACAAAATTAATAAAGTAAAACCAAATGGATGAATTCGTTCGGACCATCAGGGCTCGGATTGATGAAAGAGTATTTTCATCGAATTTATGAACGGATGACGTTTCTACGTAATATTATACCGCTACATCAGTTCCCGCCCAGTATGAGCTAAGTTAGAGCTGCTGACTAATGCCTAGAGAACCTAACTAATATATATTCACGGCTTACAACGAACCACCAGTATAAAATTAATGAATCATCTGATGATTACATATTACTTTCACTTTGACAGACTATTTTATTAAATAATACATATTTCGTCTAACCACACTCAAATAGAAACATTATGTCTGTTCGTTAGTTATATAATATTCGTTTTAGCTGAAATGTGTACTTCAGTTGAGACATATGGTCTACCCTTTTTTTTTGTTCTATTACAATCCTTCCCCTAGCCCTAGACTACCTGCCTCCAGCAACCGACACTTGTCCATGAAAATATATTATATCAATTGGAATGAAATATTTAAATTGTACCCAACAATACTTCGGGCTACACTGCATGCAATGTATGTTGGCTAATACATAAAAATTAGATGTACTTATGTTAAAAAAAAATGAAACGTGAAAAATAAAACAAATCCGCTTCTCTATGACTTTTAAACTTTCTCAAGATTTCTTGTTCTAATTTATAGTTTTAACAGCAAACTCGAGATATCACTTCTTTAATGTAATTTCACCTGATTTCAACAGGGGTTTTGTATTTGTTAGCTTTTTAGCTAATCCCAATTTTTTTTTTTATATCAGTTGAAAAGAGAATTTTTTTAAGCCTTATTTTTCAAAAGTAACAAGTGTTACCATTACAATTATTTACTAATTAAAAAAAATACCTCGCCCTGCAGCAAATATACAATAGTTGATTTCGTTTATTGAATTTGAATCTTCACTTTCAACGTTTTAAATTAATTTGGTTTATAATGTATCATAGCTATTTTTCTTCTGGTCGTCGGTATGTCCCATGATTCTTCAGCCAGAGTGTCATTTCTTGAAGCGGCCCCTGCCATGTCAATAGTGGAAATTCTCTTTACTTCCTAATATAATTGTTCTTTAATAACTTTAAAGTTACCGATTACCATGAACGGGATTACGTCCTTCTCTCAAGGATAGGCGTGAACTAACTCTTAAACGTCACCTGGCTCACTGTCATTGGCCAAAGCTGAGGTGACGTGTTCGGAATATTAAATTAACCAAAATTCAAATTACAGGTGGCTAAGTTTTGAAAATCAAAAATCCAGAACTTCTTAATACATGCATTTAAAAAAATATTGATATATTACATAGTTCATAATTGAAACAAACCAAAATTATGCTTAATACTCTTTTTCTCTCTTGTAACTGTCAAGTCTGTCCCGAACATGGCGGTAAGAAGAAGTCTGACTCACAACAATAGCATGGAAGTTTCTAATCTCAAATTAACATCTAAGAAAAAACAACATTGGATTGTAAAGGGACATGTAAGAAAATTAATAGTCGTCCAATTTAAGTTTTCAAAAGATGCAGATCGACTTGGGGGGGGGGGGAGGAAATCCTCTGAGGTCACTAGAGGAGTGGGGTCCACTTAGCAGACTCCTTGTACCACCCGAGTGGCCCCAACTTCCTAACGACCTCCCTATTCCAATCTTCGAGTGTACAACAGCTCTCCTTTACTCTGTTGTATGCCAAAGGTTAAGGGAGGAATCTTGGAGTGTATATCATTATTAATTTTGGAAAACTGGTTGGAAAAAATGCACTAGTCTATATTACCAATTGTCCTTGAGGTGAATACCCCATGTTATCATCGATGTTTGCCGATGACACTAATTCTGAGGCATAGAGAAACCTCTAAAGCTTTAATACCACAGAACTTAAGGAGTCGGGCAACAAGTGCCCTCCAGGATAATGGAAACATAAACCTTCAAAATGTGAAACAAAACTGTTCACAAAATGTATGTATCATCAAGATTAAGGATAAACATTGATGGTATATTATTGGTATATTAAAGATGTAGTAACTGATTGGATTACTAAGGATCAGAGTGGTTTCTACCTAGGCGTATATCTAGACACACAATCAACTTGAAAACTAACATAACGTACAAACTATAACACGTTATCCTGCAATAACTGTACCCACTCATCAACATACATACTAAAACGTACTTTACAAAATACTCATATTGCCGGTACACACATACGCCAATATTGCCCTTCCTTCAATGTTAACGTTTATATTATTGAATACAAATAGAAAGAATAGAGCTAATTGTCCATCTATGTCAGTGCTGTGCCAATTACTTCACCACCAATAAATAGAAGTTACCCTCTTCACGGACCAGAAAATCCCCACCTACGTTTCCAGATTTTATCAATAAATCTTTGGCGTCAGTTTAGAAAGAGGAGACTAGTTAACGATCCCGACACTGCAGGAGCTCACTAGGGGCGCAATCACGGTAGTAGACCCGTGATTGGCCGAAATAAAACTTTCGCTCGCTCACCTGCTTATGTATGGCAGAAATTCTGAGCTTTTTCAGTCAGTCGGGACAATTGAAGTGAACACTGCTCGCTCTCTGCACTGGCGATTGTTGCTCTACTCTACGGCTTTCTTTCTACCTCTGGATCTCACTTCCTAACCTCGCTATGTTTTAGTCAGGCGTTGTCAGACCCCACACCTTCCTAGTGGGATTCTCTGCATTCGTCTCGCTAAAACTAGCACCTCCTTTGGAAGGGATCCCTTCCATGCAGACGACGGTCTCTGGGGCCCTACCAAATACCTAGTAGCGTCTCCCCCAGCGATCCAGTCAGCCGCTTTCCGGTTCACACTTGCCTTTGTAGTCCGGACAGTTATCAACGACCCTAAGATACCGAGTGTTACTCGTGATCATTCCAAGACGACGTAAATTACCTATAAAACCTAGTATGTACCTCTTCTCATGAACATAGTGCACTGTCGGGGCACATACCTATCAGATATGGAGTCAGGTAATTAGGTAGTAAGACCCGTCATAAAGCAATCATCCAGGTCATAAACTATTTAAATCACACTCTCTGCCACCAAGACTAGCTTCCCTCGTGACGACCCGACAACAGTTTTGGTGCAGGTAAAATAACCACTAGAGTATAATAGTTAAAATTAAAAAAAAGGGGCGATGTCTTTTTGCATTAAGTCTTTTACAGTTTGTCACTGTGAGAAAAACTAAAACTAGCTGCTGGGCTTGAAAAAAGCCAGAAGTTCGAGAATTCATAATCAACACCAATGGAATCTGAAGTTTAGTGAGGTTTTACCTTTAACAGATCAGTTCGACCCGATTATTAATTAAACGTATCATGAGTAGAGCATCTTCTTTGTGGCTTTGAATTTCAATTAAGAGCTACTCTGCCCCAGACTCAAGAACGATGACCGGATAATCTGACTATACGAATGCAGACTAGGAGAGGTTTTGGGTGCAGGGGCTGCATTTGCAAGTCTAATGCAGTAGACCAGACAGTGGACTGCCCTTCGGTGCATATGCAGTTCTAGCCACTCAGACATCTAGCCGAAACTTTAGACAAAGACATGTGAGCTGTCTGTCCGGGCGATCAGTCATAGGCCTGAGGGAAAAAAAGGAATTCACTCAGGTCGAAGGATAGTGGAATCCAAAATTAATCTATTCAATCAATGGGGTGACACCCTCTGCTATTTTTAATTGTTATATCAGAAAGTATTGTTCTTCAAATACCATATCCTTAAATATTGTAATTTACATAATTTTCGTACTCTATAACAATTACTTTCTTCAATTAATCTGTGTTAATAAAGAATTCAAATATTACTCACTGACTCATTAACGTAACTCAAAAACAACAGGGCCTAAGAAGCTAAAATTTTGCCCGGAGATTTATCCAATACTGCAGAGGCTCACTAAGAATGTATTTCCTAGCCCACTCAAAAATATAAAAAAATACTATATAAACCAGATAGCTACATAATTTTTAGCGAATTAAAATTTTTGATCATCAATGGTGAACTAAATTTTACTATTGCATACATGCAATAAAATACGAATAAAGAATAATCTCTAAAAACTTATTAAACAGGAAACTACGTGGTATTTTTTTGCGTTATAGTTTTCAGAGACGAAAAATCATTACTTGTCAATGAGTTGTGACTTGAAAAATCTTAGAAGTCAGAGAGAGAGAGAGAGGGGAGTTAGTTAATAGATAGGTTTTCACGGTTATTATTATTCTTTTTCTTGCTTAATTCTCGTAATTAAAACGTAAATAGAATATAAAAGCCATGAACCAAAGATATATTTAATTTACAATTTTCGATTGATTGTATCATTTCAAAAGCTACTGTGGCAGACCAAACGTACATAGCGACAAAACGACAGAGAGACCGTCGGACGTAAAGCGAATGCCCAGTACCTGTTCGAAAGTAGAGCCCTGCTCAATTATTCCTGTAATGTATGATTTTATAAACGGCCACATTTATTAAGAACTTATATTCAAGTAGTTCAAATAATCAATGTTAAAGGAACACAGATCCGAAAGGCTGATGGTATTACGAAAACCGCACTTACATAGAACCCTTAATGAAAATATCCAAATTCAATTAATATCTTTTTTTAATAATAAGCAATAATTTTTTTTTTAATTATTTTGCTACAATATTTCGTACATGCACCAATTGATAAGATATTATTACCTTATTTGTAATAAATCTTATAACTTCGTTATTTTTTCATTCTTACTAATATCATTTATATTGTTTAGATTTAAACCAATCAACTGTTTGATCTCATATGCTTTCTCCTCTAGTTATCAAGACTAATATTCATATGCTATGACATTAAACCGTCTTATCGCGCTGAAATTTTTCAGTTCGCAATCCTTAAACAGACGGACGAACGGAAAATGGAGTACACGAATAGTTTTTATTACAACCCCATTAAACTCCTATCTTCCATCCATCCCGTAACATAAGATCTCACTAATCCGAACTCTATCTCCCCTCCCCTGCAAACGGAGCTTCTCCCGACTGCTCTCTTTTCTCCAGTAACTCTCTCGAAAGTAATTTGTAACATACTTTTATTTCTTACATCTATCTTGAATTATTTTCGTTACGTTTTATTCTTACTAATATCTGCTATATTGTTTAGATCCAAACCAATCAACTGTTTGAACTCAGGTGCTTGTTATCGGGACCTGAATTTGACCAAAAACTAACCTCTAAACATTCCATCTATACACCCAATCATATACACATATTGTTGTACCTTCGAACACCCGATATGTAAGTTTAAGAGGTAGAGGTTGCCAAGATTTAGCATATTGGAAAGTAACAAAAGGCTCCAAGATCTACTGCCAGGTATAAATGATTCCTTGATGGTTCCGGATGGAGTCAAAATCCACTGCATTGCAGTACAAGCAGTCAATATACTCATTTATATTAATTGTATATATTTAATTTACTCTTATCCAATGACGCGGATGACGGAGGAGCGTGGGGGACTTCCCAGGACTCCGCTTCCCCCTTCTCACGCGAGGCAGGTGACAACCATGTGGGCTTGGGTTTGTAAATACTTTATGAATGAGCGAGTGAATGAAAAATGTAAATATGGCATAAATGAGATCATTTATTACAATTACTTATTGCCCAATGAGGCAGATTGTAATTTGATCATAATAAAGTTGTTGAGGGGAAAAAACGGATTGATTTTTTATTGTCCATCATAAAAGAGGCTGAGATGTACAAGCCTGAACCCTTTTGGGCAGGCAAAAAGCTTGGAAAAGGTTTTGAACACGTTTTAGTTCAGTTCAATTGGAGGTAGTTTTCAAGACCTACGACTATAAAATGAGCCCACCAGCAGAAGTAATGAAGAAGATTGGGCCCAGGAGGGTCATTTATATATATATATGATAGGTCTAGGGAACCTCTGGGGCAGCTCTCGGCTCTTCGTTTTCGGGTGGGAGCCGTGAATACTTCTCATCTGGGGCAATCGAGGAGTGGGCTCTGTTCACTGCTCGATGACGAAGGACTCGCTTGAGGAGGCCCTGAGGTCTTCCCCTCTTTTAAGAAAGCATCGTTGTATTAAGTAAGAATTAAGTTTTATCGTTCGCTAGTATAAAAATCTTTAATATTTTTCATAATAGTATCCATACTAAATTTAATCATTTTTTACTTAAAACATTTTAACCATTTTGTAATAAAGCATATTGTGAAATCCCATTCTATATATAAAAATCCCTTCCTTGATCACCACGTTAATTTATTTCAGTAAATTATTTTGAGTTAAATTACTAAGACAATTGGGACAATAGTAAGTTAAGTGAATATTTGGAAAAACGTATAATTTGGTATAACTTCACGCTATAGAGGAATCAAATCTGTTAGTAGCATCTTACTGGGCATCCCTATAAATCAAATATTCTAATTATCCAACGGGGGCGTAATAGCATGCCGTTTGCGGGTGTCATGTATAAGGATACATGCATAATTAGAAAAGATACATCCTTTATAAATAGCCTTACAGTTTATGTATTCGAATATAGTTGTAATTATTATTTATACAAGTAACTATCCATCCATTAAAATAATAACCCACAGCACACCGAACGTATATATATAAATAAATAAATATATATTTAAATATAAATGGTAGTGATTCGCCGTTGAATGAGGGACAACAGACAGACAGACATTCGAACATAGAGTAAAGTTTATGACCGGGCGTGACAAGACGGCCGCTAGCACTGAAGGTATTAATGAGTGCCCTGAGGACGTGGTGTCAATGGTGGTGAGTCGATAGGGGCCACGCCCACCCCCGACCTACCACACCGAAGTGTACTACCGACCACTCTCACCCCCTCTGAGGCGAATATCGACCACCACTTCTGCGACGTGGGGCCGCTACTACCGCCTCCCACACCGCACTGCCCTCGCGCTACCAAGCGACGGTTGTAGCAGGCATAACCTGCACACACCGCTTTTGAAATTGGAATGTATGACAAAAAATAAAATATATGTAAACAAAAAAAACAAAGAAAACAATACAATAACCTGCTTGAATAATAAAATATCTACATAAATATGCAAATGTACCTAGATTGACACATAAATCAAAATAGCCTTAGTAGGTGTGCACTTATGCATAGTAGTAACCAACACCCTATATAAAAAGAATAAAATCAACATTTTCCAGGGTATTGATGTTTGATAAGAAACATTAACAATGCTACATTTTCACTGTGGGTTGTTAAATAAAGCTTGAGTGTCTCCGTAATTCTATTATTGATAACTATATCATAAATAGCGTCAACATTTCGCCTGTTTATTAGGTATCATCATCAAGGACTTAAATTTTGAAAGCAAGATACATATAATCACATAAATGGAAATAATCTGTATATTAATTTCTTAATTCTAAAAACTATTAAAGCAGTTTTGTAGCATTTGTTTGTTTTAAAAGCATTTAATGAAGAGGCGAGACGAATAGATGGAGCCATGATACTTTATTTATTTTATTTTTTTCAATTAACCTCAAGTATGATATACAATGGTTTTCGTTTTTCAGATTAAAATACCTCTGTCTGTAAACACAAACTGGATGTCTGGAATTAACTGAATGAACTGGAATATGTCTGCAAAAACATGTACCTAAAATGATTCTGTCCGTTACAAATGTAATGGGACATCTCAATTAGACAGTGCTCGCCTGGGAAATACCATAGCCCCTGTAAATGATGTTTAATGTCTTCTTAGCACGATCATTAAATCGCCGTGGTTTTAATAACCGACCGACCCTGGCGAGAGGGAGAGAGGGTGAGAGAGAGAGAGAGAGAGAGAGAGAGAGAGAGAGAGAGAGAGAGAGAGGAGGTATTGAAGTTAAAAAAAAAAGGCCTAATGCACTCGATAAATATCTGTCAAGCGAACGAGATAAATAAGAGGGACCGAGCAGGAAGCCCTGCGGCACACCCGCACGCAGGGACGGGCAAATAAAAAATAATAATGAGGCTATGGGTTCGGAAAGAGAATGAGCCCACGGGTCAAGACGGTTTACGAGCGATGCAGTGGTAAGAGCGGGCGACTTAATTTATACAGCATTAGCTCGAGAGCACGCGAGGGTCCGATGTTTGCTGTGAAGTCAGCAGCGGTCCCCCGTGATGTTTGGTCAGGACTCTGCCTGCGTCTCCGTCTCGGAAAGTTCTGCTGTTTTATATTCAACATAAGGACACCACAACATCACTGCTAATGTAATCGCGTATTACCAGTGTGGCTATCGTCTTTAGAAATATATTTCTGGTTTGTAAATTCCATAGGCTACAAGGTTAAAACACAGAAATAATCTTCAGTCTTGTACTCGTGACCTGCTATAAATGTGTGACAGTGGGAGTCATGGCAATGGCCAGTTTCTCCTATCATGTCCTGAGCGTATGTGACTCTCGCGCTCTTCGTCAGCCTCCACTGGCTCGTATCCGGTGACGCGGCTGACGGAGGAGCGCGGGGGACTCCCCTAGAATCCGCTTCCTCTTTCGCATTCGAGGGAGGTGACAACCATGTGGACTTGGTAGGCCCCTGGGCTGTTTGTAAATATTGTATGAATAAGCGAGTGAATGATGAATTGTAAATATGGTTTCTCAATTATTTATTGTCAACTATATTGTCTAGTAAATAAGGCAGATTGTAATTTTATCATAATAAAGTTGTTTATCAAATTATCAGTCTTGTAACCTGCGGGAGTGACGATCTTTACTATAATTTTTATCTGTTAGAGAATCACTTTAAAGGGTCGGTGAGGTAGACACTAGTGACAATAGCTCGTGATGAATCATCTTGTGCGGCTGGGGATAACCCTAGTCTTTGCTATGCAGATTTGTACGAACGTATGAGAAGATACGTTGGAATAGGATATGCTTAGCTGTTTATAGACCTCGTGGTAGAGACGCTCCTACAAGCTTTAGTAATAAATCCATTAAAAAACCTACATCCTCATAAACATGTCCTTTCTTGTGAAATTTACGTGTTTGCTGTCAACAGTCATAAAGGAAAGAATTGTTTTATTTATACAGGCCACTTTACCACGCTAACTAGAATTTCTATTTATATATTCATTTTGTTTCATGTTATGCGATCAATTATTCGTTGTTTGACTAAGTTTTATGGCGAGCGTTTGATTCATTGCGGTAATTGTGGCTTATATCTTAATTCACCCTTTAAGAGTTTCCAGTCAGACAATCGGAGGGTCTTTATTTTTGTTTGAATATATATTCGGTGTTACCTGAAGCCTAGACATATTTAATTACTTATGCTTTACACGCCTACTAAGATAATAAATTTCGATTTAATTGATTTGGTGGCGACCTATCAACATAGTCTACATGTCCCCAACAGATTCTGTTTGAGATGTGGTAAACAGACAACTTCTATCTTTTAACTATCTATTAATAATTACAAGTTGTGGAAACTGAAATAATTATCACCGCAAAAGAAACTATAGAGTCAGGGATATATGGAATCAACTTTAATTCCACACGTAGCTGTTTGTTGTCACAAATATAGTCCTTCTCGAATGTGCTGATATTAATACTGTTACCTGAGGCTTTTTTCAAACCTATGCGTCCTAAGCATTCGTCAGGTCATCTGCACATTAGCCACATAGGCCACTGTTAATAATAATGCACACAATATTTGCCGATGATTTAATGATACATGATAATTATGACAGAAACAGATAGGATGGGAATACAGGAGGTTAAACCAACAGCATGGGCTCATTTCTTATTGCACTTGAAAATGTTCAAACTGCCTGATCTCGTTCATTACGTAATATTTGTTGTAGCTGTCGGGATATTGGTTGAACAATTGTTGGAGGTGAACAATTGTCGGAAAAGGTGAACAATTGTCGGAGGTCAACAATTGTCGGATTGCTGTAGTTAATAACATGGACCATGTTCCATGTAGGCGTTAATATCTGACTCCATTTATCGATAGGAATGTGTCCCGACAAGACACAGTGTTCAGGATGAGGTTCAGAGGTTCATAAAGAATAAGACCAGTTTTCAGAGTTCGGGCGAGAGATCGGCAGCGTAATAAGTACAAGTCGTCAGAGGTCTGCTATAGGCTGTGTGGCAAGTGCCGTCGCAGAGTAGCGGAAGGCTGAGTAGACATATCGCGACGGTGATAGCGGCTATCGGTATGTAGAAACTAGAAAAGAATGAAGAGTGGGCCTACCAGGGGCCAAGTGCCCCTGGTGTCAAGTTACTCGGAAGACTAAGAGACAGAGTGGGAGTGAAGAGTGAAATTTACTGATATAAATATGATAACCCCCTCCCTCGTGGAAGGCTGGGTCTGTCTGCCCGGAGTAAGTTTTACGATACACAGGTAGTCACTTCCTTTTAGTTTTATGACCGTTGGGGTACAAGGGTGTGTTTTATATGGCTGCTAGGGCCTCACCCCCTTGGGTTATTTGACCACCTATAGCAAGGTTATTATCCCATGGGTCCAAAAGGGTTCCTACCATGCTTTTATGACCAAGGGAAGTGACTCAAGGTCTATTATAATAGGCTCAGGGGACTAATTCTCTTAGATTTATTGCCGCACCCTCGATCTTCTGTTACTTGTTTACGACTTCCGACCTCTCTCTGATTTATTACCAGAAGTTTACACAGATTTAGATTTTCTATTATAATACATTATGAACCAGAGTGTAGGGTAATTTACATATATAGTTAGCGGTCGCTATAGTAGCTATTTACTACAATTACTTTACCCAAATATAAAGTTAATTGTTAATCCAATGGTGGCTCTCTGTCTGAAGTAATTATGCTCGCGCAATACTAAAGTGACAGGAGTATTAAGGATTATTCAGACCCCCCACGTCAATAGGATGTCCTCCTCCTACAGATGTGACCTTTAAGGACGAAGATATCCACTTTGATGCGAAGATGCAGGCATTGATAACTACCACGAAGAGGCATAATTGGAATGTGTGCTGGGTATCCTCTTACAATGGGAGCACCTTAAGGAAGAAATTTGTATCTTGAGTCTTAATGGATTCTCCAGAGTAGTCCAGACTACTCACCGTCCCAGGTCCAATTGCAGCTAATATTCAGAAGACCTACTATTCCTACGATGTAGAATGCCACAGAGAGGAGAATGACATTCTTGAGAAGTCTATTCAGGTCAGCCAGAGTAAATACGCGTATGACATGTAGTTCTGTTCAACCGAAAAGACACTGAGGTCTCTCTGAAGCTCTTTCGCTCGTTCAAGGGCTTTAACCAGTGGCAGGACTTGCAAGCTAGAAGAAAGTCAGAAGTATTTTCGGACCCAAAAGTTTCATCGAGAGGTTGGATGCCTGTAGTAGGGCCAAATAAATAAATTTAGAGTTTATTAAATAGGAACTGCGCGTGTCTCCTTTTTTTACTCGAAGTCCCTTCTCACCATTAAAAATGTATAGTATGTATGTTTTTCCTCAATGCGTCAGCCTGTTCGGATTATTGCTAGTCCTATTTACTGATGATTAATTGTTTCTAAATGATTATTCACTTTTACAGTCATGTAAGTGTCGGCACAGATGTCTAGTGCTGAATACTACAGAGTTTCTCTCTCAAATCAGAAATGAAATGTCTCGATAAAAATTTTTAAATTTATGTCAAGCTAATTATAGACAAATTAATTAGTGTGACATAAACGTTTTAATTTAAACATTTAATAATTCGCCTAGTTAATTATAATGAAAATAAATCATTTGTCGTAAGAACTAAATTTAAAAGCACCAAGAAATAAACATTTTCTTCTGAATGTGTATAGATGTAGTGATTAAGGTTCGAATTTTTTTTTTTTTTTTTTCCCTAAGCTCTCTGGTTACAATTTTAGGATGAGGGAGAAATATAAAATATTTAGGGTGATCGGATCTTGTACTAGGAGTACCTGCTTGAAGGTAGTGTGAGAGGAGTAAGGAGTGTGGGAATCCTCGGTGGAGGTTGTTACGGTACTGTGGTGAGAGTCCGCTGGTGGCTGGTCCTAGAGTCTTCTCTAAGCATGTAGTGCAGTCGTAGTTAGTCTGATATCAGTGAGGGTGCCCCTTAGAGGCTTGTTGTTGGTGGGCCAAGCGCCGTGATGTCAACCATTTCTTCTGCTTTACTCGATCTTGCGAGTTGCCATCGTGCCGGTAGCGGTGGTGTTGTCATGTCTCGGAAGAGAGGGTGAGGTTCGAATATTCATTTACTAATCTTAAAGAGTTTTTATTGGATTTTTTGGAAGGGGGGGGGATTTAGCAAATTAACTGAACTAGGAAAACTGATAGTTTTCCGACTGAATGGACTAAACCATTTCTCAAAATAAAATTAATGGATATTTATCTGCTAGTTTCTGATACATCATCAATAGTTCATTTTCGCGATTAGGTACTAATGCAAGACGATGTAAATTCGTACATTGCCAATAACAACAACACCGCATGTGCAATGAATACCTAGAAGATCAGACCCCCCCCCATGTTTACGGTCCAGGCGGACTGTTAACCATGAGAATTAGCACACTCTATCGGCTCTGAATCGAAATGAGCCTTTCTGTAAATTCCTAGAAATCTATTGACGTCAACAGAGGTCTACCTATTTCTACTCCATGGCCTAATACAGCCAAAGGCCTCTAATATAAAAACAACATGAGTCAAGGGGAAAATTTAGACTTTACTAACATGTCCGAATATTAAGTTCGGAATTGACACATATGTTGTAACAGCGTAGTTCCATTTAAAGGAGGTAGGACATCTTAAGGGTGGTGCGTGAGTATACCTCAATCACTTGTGCTCTGTGGTACTTAGTTACTAAAGTACGCTAAGAGAAGGGAATGTTAATTTCTTGGTACTTTTAAATGAACTTTTTCTTACTTTTCTATGAATTAATCATAAAAATGAATTAGTGTGATATAACCTTCATAATTTTTAATCGAGGCATTTCTCTTTTTTTTTAAGAGACTCTTTGGGAAACTAAAGATATTAATAAATATTAATTGTGGTGTTTCATCACACGGTTAGCATTTGAGGTGCTGTCACGTATATTAATCATAAAATTGATGAGTGATGATTCCAACGGAGTCAGAAGTCAGAAGTTACAGAGCTTTTATGCTATCATTTTTTTGGTCGGTAGTTACATCTATTTGTATTCGTTGTGATGATAAAAAACAATAAGAGTCATTAGAATAGAAGAAAAATCCGGCCGATGTCTTAGACAGGGTTCAGATTGAGAGGATGATAAAAATGTATTACACTCATAAATATTTTAATAACGTTAGACGAGAAACGGCAATTTGTTTGTAAATACATTTAAACAATTACGTATGCTAATTTAAATCTGAAAGGCAAGATATCCTGTCAGGAGTCAATCAGATTGATAGATGTAAAAAAAAAACTCTCCTTTTATGAATTGCACACCTCTCCGTTATGCATATTTATAATAATAATAACAACACATTCCAGACGTCAACGTTTCACCGTCGAAACAGCTGTCTAATGGACCCCGAATAATAATTAAAAAAGTTTACTGATCAAAACGGTTAAATACAATTAATATGCCAACACAGAACTTGAAACGACTATTTTAATTGGTTTGCTATTTTGTTTGGTCACTATCGGCTAGGTGTTCTAGCCTGACATACTCAACGGAATATTTCTGCTTTTCCTAGTAAAAAAGGGTAGTAGCAGTAAAAGTATTTTATTGGCATCCTATCCCACACCAACAACCTTCTCAACCCACACCACCTAGTTGTGATGAACCATATATATCCTCCTGCGTCATGGGCCCACCCACTTGTATCTAAAAAAAAATCCATACAATCAGAGCGGCGTACTCCCTTAAGAGAGTAAATAGAGGAACATTAATTCGCTAAGACTAGGAAGAGGAAGGAGGGGATGGAAGGATCAATACCGATGCCTAGGCCTACCGCGACTTCATTGGCTGGCCTGCTGGCCAATCCCCGACCACCGACACTGTCCCTGGTCAGGGTTAGGCCTATTATTGGCGGGTAATAAAACAGTTGGCAGCCCACTTCTCGGCCAATGGGCGCACTGGCCTTCTCTCCCTCCCCCCATCCAGCCCCTCCGCTCGAGTTGTTTACTGCGTTGTTTACAGCCCGGAACGCTGCTGTTCTATATACCAGCGGGGACTAAAAGGCCACTCGCTCTTGGCATTGCTTGAGCAATTCCCTTAGCTTATTCATTATCATCCCGAGGCCCTTCTTCCAAAATACAAAGATTAATGGATCTAAAACAAAATCAATATCAGTATACTTAGATACTCGTATACACTACACTAATTTCAAGCTAAAAAAAAAAAAGAAAAGAAAAAAAAGACAGGGCAAAAAAAAATAAACATGGGTTTAGTTTCTCAAACAGCTTACAGGTCGTAGCTCCAAAGCAGCTGTTTAAAGATCTGATTTTTTATTATTATTAATAGAACATTAAAGAAAATACAAACATTTTTTAAACGCTTCACCGTCATCAAGCTAATTTTATCACCGTTGAATACGCTATTTTTGTGAAAATTATTTAATAACTGTCCCAGAAACACAGAAATACTGAGTTCCCGGCCTGTACATGTAGCGTCAATATTGCTGATCCACTTAGGATGTTCAGCAATGTATATATCATAAACAAATTATAGTATATAATTGATGCAACAATTTCTATTTGCTGAAAATTAAAAAAAAAAAAAGTGAGACACTAATTCCTGGAACAATTAGTTTTGACATAGTTTTAGCCCATGGATATTTGACGGAGCCGGAACTAACTCTCACCTTGGTTCGGAAATAAACATATTTCCTTTATCCTTTCGAATGTAAAGGATTGGACTGCAAGCAACAATAATAACTTTTTGACTGAAGGTTCTAGCAATGTGCATCAATGCATGGACCTGAGAATACGCTGCAAGGACCACACGAACAAGAAAGGCCGGAAGAACAACGCCACGACGTACTGGGCACTGAGTTAACAGCCTAATGCCCTAGCCCCAATTGGGGCAATATCGTCGACTACAACTGCCGCCCTATTGATTACCTCAGCCCCTCAGTGGAGAGAACGCAGTTGGGTCCATGATCCCCTCTGCAAGGGGTCTGTAGCAAGTATGCACACACCCCGCTTTAAAATTTCGGAGAGATACAAATTTAATAAATGATTATGAATACAAATTTATTCCTAGAAGGATTAGTTCAAAATCAGTGTCCTATTCATTGTGAGTAATGCGTTGGCACAAGAACTACGTCATGATAGTTTCAGTCAAATAGCGTTACAAAAAAAACAAAAAAAAAACGAAGAAATTAATACCTACAACAGTTACCCCGACATAGCGGAAGCCAAGAAGCCATGAAGTAAACATTGGGAATATGCTCCCAGCCCGGAAGACCACTTGAGTTAAACGTATGTGACATATTATCTCGAGTATTCAAAGTCCTGAGAGAAAGGCCGACCCGAAAGCATCCCTATATGACCCCTGTAGAACACTGATCTGGATCGATTTCCTCAACCTCTCACCTGCAGTCCGTACCTGACACTACCAGTGTTACCCGAGCATTTATCCTGTTCATTATTGTAAGTTGTTATTAATAAAGTGTTTTTATAGGTTTTCACTGTACTTTCGTTAGTTCAACGAAGGCTAAATTTACCTCTAACCATTACCGTTCCTCTAGACATCCTCAATGTGCCTGAATAGGAGAAACCTTGGCAGTGCATACGATTTAATTTCTAATAAAAATATTATGAAGAGGCTCAAGATTTATTAAACTTGAAAATTTAGGCATGTAAATGTCTCTTATCAAACACCCAGCACCTCGGAAAATGAATAAGATAACGTTACACTGTATATGTGCATGTTTGTTGCCACCTAGAATGTTGCACGTGTCTATTTTGGGTTTCAGTCCTACATCATCTAAGAATGCCTTGGGACGGGACACGCTGTTTACGAACCAGCCCCCCAGAGACATAATCCGGCCTGGGAGGCAGGTGCACGATACACCACCCCCCCGAGCGGCCACGACCAACCCCTCCCCTAACAAGCCCTATGCTCGCAGAAACCTCACCTGTTCTACGCAATAGAGATCGATACGGGGGAAGCCACCCCCTCACGATAGGAAACAGAAGCCAGGCTATTTCGAGAGGGCCGCTTGTAAACAGAAGCTGCCACCACCAGGTATAGACCGCTTTTAAATAGCCACTTCTGCCTCGTATTTATCCTCCTCTTGATGTAAACACTACTCCCTCTCTGTGATAGTGGCCAGCATCAAGGCTATCCTATCCGATTCCCATTGTGCTCCCGCCAAATTATTTATGTATCTAAATATATCCTTAATCAGCCTAATGATTATCGTTCTCTTATATGAGCTTCATCGGTCATTGTACGTCTTCCATCAGGGGTCCAGATGCTAGGGAAATTATTCCAAACCAATATTTATTCTATCCGAGGGTTAAGAATGAAAGAGTTGTTAATAGATGAATTGATTAATAAATAATGAAGGAAAAACACGAGAAGGATGCTGCATTTTTGTAACATCCCCTCAGCAACGTAAGACCCCAACCGCGAACCTCTCGTTTCTGAAACGTATCTACTTTAGGGGTGGAAAAAAACGTAAATTCCAATATTGGAAGGATCATCACTATTTAGGATTTTTGGGCTTCTCTGAAGACTTCAAATGATCAGTTGACCTTACTAAAGTAGCAGTGTTGACTATATTAAGCCTTTTGGTTAAATTTCTAAGGCATGTATTTTAAGTTTTGATACTTAACCAAACGCTTTAACAAGTCCATAGCCAGGAGGTGGAGGTTTGCTGCCCCTAGTTTTGTCACAAATAGTGTTTGTAACACCCTCTTTACAGTTGTAGAATAATCGTAACTCCGCCTGTGGAGATACGTCTTCACTCCAGAGAAAAGAATCTCTAACATTCTCCTTTCTTAATTAGCTCTGAAATATATGTGATGTATGTCTTTATAATATATATAGCTATGTCTAGATAGGTGTTGAAATTATTCAGCCATATTCAATCCTGACCCTATATTATGAAATAACTTCAGAAATAATATAATGAAAACAAAAGACCCCCAAGCTTTTATTGAAGAGATACTCGTAATACTAAAAAACAACAACATAGAATTAAGAAGCTTCTTTATTTGCGATGAAACAGTCTATGTGTGTCCTACAGTAGCAGTAGCGAAAATGACGTTTATACAGTAGTTAAAATTCAGAAACGGAAACTATAAAACAACAAGTCATAAACGTCATAAAGAGCCCGTTTCACAGGCCTCGTAAAGCTTAATTTATTAAACCAAAGAGCTGAAGATATTTGAGAACTAAACTTTTTCTTTTTCCTCTTTATCAAGGATACTATATAGACTGTAAATAAAAATAAACATTAACCATTATGGTTTGAAAAAATGAAATAAAGTATTACAGATTCAAAATGTAAGTCAAAAACACAGCCCTGGAGGACCCTGGTTAGAGTTTCGTTCCTACCAGTATGATTTTCTTTAGTTGTTAAATATTAATCTTTTTTTTTTTTAGTAATTCAATAAGTAATTAAGAATTAAGTTAAGAATGTCCCTAGCTCCTTCTCGGAATATCACTCGATATTGTTTCGTTTGCACTATAAGATATATATTTTTCTGAAAATGCACTTTAGTGTATACTTATTGCAACAAAATCTATTATATAACTGAAAAAAAACAACAACGTATTTTATCAATTGAGCCAGACGTAGGTAAACGTTGATGATGCGGACAGAACAATAGGCAGACCCCCTCCCCAAGCACCTCCTGGCGAAAATAAGTAGTCTTGATGACGGATCAAATCAAGAAAGAAACACCCTAATTCGGCAAGGAGGGAGACGGAGGGAGGGAGCACAATGGCACAATCGTGCACTACCGCCCTTAACAAAACATCCACGGGTAATTTGCCAAACACAATCCTGTCGGGGTGCTAACGAAGGGCCCTAACGAGCGGCTGGCGAAGCCGCTTTGATGGCTGCTGAAACGTCGGCCTGATGAAAAGAGATCACTTGAGGGAGCCACCACCTTTCTAGCACGGCGGTCAAAGCAATATCGCCTAAAGGGAGAAAAAAAAAAGTTGGTGCCTATATAATTGGAACGATGGTTAAATTACGGTTAAACCATTACGGCCCTTAGTAAATATTTATCGTACTTACTCTTGGTCATAAAGGACTAGGCTTTTAGTTTTTGCGCATGCGCTACTGTTTACAACACCTCTCTGTATCGTTCTTACTTTAAACCCGATATACTACCGTTTATAGGCCACACTTCATCTATAAAATTGTTCCAGCAGGCAACTTGCGTGAGCTGGTCACGAGGGAGCCCTCAAGAAGTGAGTAAATCTCTTATTAAATTTGTGTGAAGTGTAAAAAGTGAAATCGGACTGAGAAGTCGGCCATCTTGGACGCCTTGCCATTAGCCATTCACGGATCGGAGATAACACCAAGCAATAGGCTCTCTGAGCCAGATGGTCTGTCGGCTCAAAGCCAAGACCCGTGACTCGCCACTGGAAGTTGTCGAATCCCACCGGCGCTACGTATTTTTTTTTTCTTTTTTTTTACTAAAAAAAAACTGTTTATGATAAAATGAGATTTTATCAACAGCTAATATCCCAAAATAATAAAAAAAGATCTAGGTCCTTAGGTCCAGCTCCGACACCGTCACCTGTAAAGCGAAAACCTAGACGCTGAAATAGGAACATCCCTATAAATTCATCTGCCGCCAGCTCTGTGGAAGACCTACCACCACCTGCCAGCACTTCAAAAGAAGAAACAGTTGACGAATCTCCATTCTTCACACCAAATAGCTTCGAGGTACTAAGAAATAGCCAACCTGACGACATGGAAGTTATTCAAACACCAACACAGCCCAAGCCGCCTGCTATATTCATAAGGAATATTAGCAATTTTAAACAATTTGGCTCACAAACGAGCAAAATTGTAGGTACCGGAAAATATACGTGCCTCAATCTCGGGATACGAAAATTTCCCTAGGCACTCCCAATACTTATCGAGCGATTGTTAAATATTTGGATGAAACCAATGCAGACTTCCATACATATCAGATGAAACAAGAACGATCGCTACGAGTAGTGATAAGAAATCTGCACCCGACTACACCAGCTGATGAAATTGTAGACGAACTCTCAGCTCTGGGATTCAAAGTTCACAAAATAACGCATGTTTTACGTGAGGACAGGCAAAAAGATGAATCCATCAAGACGGCATTACCGTTATTCTTTGTAGATTAAGAGCGGACATCTGGTGTGGAGAAAATATATGACTTACCACACCTGTATTACACAAGAATACAGGTCGAAAAACCATACCCCAAAAGAGACATCGTCCAATGTCATAATTGCCAGGCATATGGGCACACAAAATCGTACTGCCACCACCCTCCCAGGTGTGTAAAGTGTAGTGGGCAGCACAAAAGCGAATTGTGCAAGAAGCCCCTAAAATCACCTGCTGTATGCGTGCTCTGCCAGCAAGACCATCCGGCCAACTACAAGGGCTGTGAAGCTTATAGAATTCTGAAGTCCAGGAGCGAGCAACGTCGTCGGCCAGAAGAAGAGAAGTCAGTAACAGGTAGCTCAATAAGCCCCCCCGCCAGAAATTTGAGGCCTTCAGTCTCTTTTGCTGATGCCGTCACAGAGCTGAACAGAGAGCAGTCACAGGCATTGCCCACTACTCGTCCGCAAGTTTCTCTTCCCCAGCAACCAGCAAACCCAATCCCATCCTCAACCACATATCTCGCATATTCCTCCACCTTCAAGTTCTTCGGATCTTACTAGCCTATTAACATCATTCCTTACAGAATTCAGAACTCTAATTACCCCTCTCATTTCCCTTCTTACAAATCTTGTCACCTACCTTATCCCCGTTAAACAAAAACCATAAGTGGATCCTTCTGACTCCTTATCCATTCTCCTTTGGAATGCGAATGGTGTTCGCACTCACACTAACGAACTGACAGCACTACTCCACGACAAAATCATCGACGTAGCTCTTATTACTGAAACAAGACTTACGAGTAAACGACCATTTACTGTTCGACAGTACCAGACTTATCGAACTGATCACCCAGATGGAACAGCTCATGCAGGTCCGCTGTCATTGTCCCTAACTCCATATCCCACCAAATAGTTCCTTTGGTAGCCTATGATTTCCTTCAATCCACTGCAGTGTCAATCACCACCTTCACTTTTCCCCTTACACTAGCATCAGTGTACTGCCCTCCCAATAAATCCATTTCCGACTCCCAATTCATCTCCTTTCTAGACTTCATAGGACATCGTTTCCTTGTGGGTGGGGACTTTAATGCGAAGCACCAACATTGGGGGTCAAGATCCACGAATACACGAGGACGTGCTTTGCTGTCTGCACTCACACGGAAACATTGCTCCACTATCACTCCTGACACAGCCACCTATTGGCCATCTGATCCCAACCGAAATCCTGATCTCCTTGACTTCTTTTTCTACAATAGTTTAGGAATACTAAACTATTCACTCACGCGCCTCGATGACCTCTCCTCTGATCATAGTCCTTTATTATTAACCATTTCCCTAAGACCAATTCACAAACTGTCTCCTACTTCATTTTTTTATGAATTTAATAAAATAACATGAAATATGTCAATCTGATCTATGGTAAGCCTGCTTGGAGGTAGACGAGGAAGATAAAATGTAGCAGAATTAATAAAGTAAATATCGAAGAAAGAATTCGGTTCCAAGAATAAAAACTGGTATTAAATACAATTTAGCTTTTAAATGTTCGTTTGTATTCAAAAGCTTTTCTTTACTAGGCAAGCCCTTTTAACATAGTGGCAACCTACCTCTAGAGCAAACAAGGTTTCAATTTAACCCAAAGCCTGTTCCCTGAAATCCCCCCCCCCCACTTTATTTAAGATATTTGTATTTAAAATATTTAGTCGTAATGTGCACCGTTGCGCAACTAGTCAAAAAAACTGATGTGGCTCTGGTGGACGAACTAACTCACCCACTGTCGTCACACCAAGCAAGGGGTATGCGTTCTGTCCCATTATAGAGTTATAAAATTGTGGGACTGAGCTGTGTTGTCATTTACGCGAATACATACGGGCAGAGCTGCTATTATTTATTAAATATTTAAAACATACACTAAATAACTGTATTAATTGGAACAAGCAAGCCTGTATTTTATTTAACTAAGTAAATCTGAATGATGTCTGGAGACGTCTTTGCAGGAAAACCCCGATGAATAATTGTAACGTAGAAGAGAACACATTTCCACTGGGTCTCATAATCATGCGCAGAACTTTTGGAAACGAACCGAACGATAGTCGAACATTCAACAGAATCGTACAGGCTCCATTCGGTGTATATCTATTCTGTCCAGGCTTTCGACGAAGCGAACCCTAAATTACTGTAGATTGCCCTGTGTCAATTCAGTTAGACTCCCAGAATAATTAATTTAATTAGAGCCGTGGTCGATGGCAATGCTTGCTTAAGTGGAAGTCAAATTTTCAGAGAGAAACCATACTCTTTTTACGATGCTGCAAAAGGTAATTATGCATTATATATTGCAGAAGTATAACGGGACTTTTAGGGGACCTAAATGATTAGGGAATGCGGATTAGCCCATTTCATTTATTCTAAATAGCTTTGCAAAATCTACTCCTTAAAACATTCTTGTTGCCAAACCAAAACATTCCTGATAAAAATTTATATTTTCACGGGACCATTTCATCATATGGAGGAAACCCGTCCATATATTTTTTTATGAAATCAAAGAGTAATGAGTTGACCGCTACACAGAGATTGGAGCGATAAAGATTAACCCTCTGGGTCGAGGTAGTTAAGGTAGCTTTTCAAAGTCCTTTTGCTCAACGAATCATTTACGCTCCGTGTATACGTGGCAAAGTGTTAATGAATAGAGTGAATTAATTTATGAACGATTCATGCATATCTAACATAGTTTTGAATCGGATTCTGCGTTGTTAATATTAAAATATCCGGATTGAAATAAACCTTACAAGTACTAATATTGTGTAATTACGGCGTAAAGGACTTACAAACATTTCATTGACCAGGGAGTCGAGACATTTAATTATATACCTTACTCAATATTATAATTTTAAAGGAACATTAAAAAAAACAAGCAAAAAAGTATTATAGTGTATATTAGACTTTAATATTAATGTACGTATGAGGAACTTTAACTTTCCATCCACTATCTGATGTCAGGGAAAACCAACCCACCCCCCCTTTTCCCGAGAGATCCCTTCAATATCAGGATATTAATTGAATTCCTTCCAAGTTTTATAATTGGCAAGGCTTTTGTTGGCCTGGAAGTGCTCGCTATCTCTGCTCATTGTCTCTCAGATACACACACTTTCCCCCAATAGCTTTCACTTTTCCATCTATATAAACTGTTCGGGTTGTTGATACAATTAAATTCTTCGATTCACTAGATAAGGCAATACAGATAGATTTTATCTTCATACCTCTGCAGTTCTGTAGTTTTCTTTCTTTAGCCAATCAAAACGTAAAGGTGAATCGAAGAGGGATTTGATCTGCTACTGAAAAAACAGTTATTCATTTTGTATTTTGGTTAAGCGAATAATATCAGGCAACGTGTAATATAGGATTCCTCATTATGAAAACAGTAGCAAATACAATACTTTCCAACAATCCTGAAAAATTTACATTTTGAAGATACATAAACATTTAAAGTAGCATAAAAAAAAAGTATTTATCTTTATCTTCACAATTGAAGAAATATTTCTTAATCACGCCATTTTTATGTTATGGATGGAACTTTTATTATTTATAGCAGAGTAATTATTACCGATAGATAAACATTAACCTATTTTTGAGTCATTATTCAGAGCTTTATGATTAAAGGATCAGCCTCCAGTTTTTAATCGGTTAACCTCACAAACCCATTGTTTAACACTATGACCCCACCACTATTCCCGCATCGATGACGACTGTCGGGGAAATAACCTAATTTTCGTTTGTAAGATGTAAGTTAGTTTTAAGCCTATGATTCATAAAGTGAGCCCAAACACTTTTAAACATGTTTAGACAATGAATGTATAATATATCACAAATCACAATGTAAAATTATTAAACATTGTATGAAATGCAGCCAAGGTACAGGTCATATAACGAATGACCTATTGTAAATAGATTCATTTATGTCTATACTGATTTCCATAATTTATAATAACAAGGGGATATGAATAAAACAAAAATCGGTTAACGTTAAGTTAGTAACACATATAAGACACTGGAGTCTACGTACCTCTGAAATAATATATTATACTTGCTAATGGAACTGCGAGATTTATTTTAGAAAAATGGGCTTGCAAGGAACGGACAGTCCAAGCAGGGCGAGGGACCGACCCGCGAACCAATTCAATTGTAATAAGGAGCGACATTCAAACGATAAAATGTCAATTGACTAATTGAATCCAATGTTGTCAACAATTATCACCCATTATCACAATTGGCTGCTATGCGCTGCCACTATGCTAATGCGATAAACAAACGCCGAGGAAACTGGTCAACTGAGTCAAAGGATGTCCGATTCATTAATTTATATTAACAATTATTAGTTCTGTTATGTGGCGACACTGTTCAAATAGTTCCTTGCAGCTGATCAAGGGATCAGGGTTTGACTCATGGAACTGTGACCACGTTTTGTGACGTATGTCAATTTTTCATGTCACAAGAAAAACTATGTATTATGCAATATTCGTACGATTGTCACCGGGGAAGCTGTAAAAACATTAAAAAAAGACATTTTAAAAATACCTTAAAGCTATTTCCTGAGTTTCGAAGAGTACATGGTTGTACGACGGGTTGTGACTTAATAAGTTCATATAGGAGTGAGCGCCTAAAATGAACTCATGTCACATCTGGGATATTTGCAATATTTATAAGTAGCAATAATATTAATCAGGCTATTTAGTAACTTGTTTAAACGTCTGTAGTAATCCATTATCTCAGCAGTTTGTTGAGTACTTGAGATCTGACTGAGTCTATCTAGCGAGCGCGTATTTTTTCGGTACAGGTAGTATGTGAGCGAGTGTACTAACGGTTTCCCCTACATTGATCTCTGAGACGTTGGTATCGAAGCTAAGTACTCGTGTTCGGACTATATTGCTGTTCACTAAAAAAAACATCCTTATTATAGGTGTGCGATTGCCGTGGATTTGAAGTAAAAAGCTTGTCTCACCAAAAAAATATTTTATTGGCCTAAAGTTTTTTCGAGCAGTTATCTTAAGTGCCTGATTAGTCTATCTAATTAAAAATAAAAATAAGATAAAGATTGTATGTTGTCTCTAAGAGATCTACCGGACCTTGGACTAGTCCAATGCCTCCGTTCAATAAAGCGTAACCCCATTTCCAGTACTCAGGAAAAATATAAAAAACGTTTTTTTTGTTTTTTTTTTGTGTTTTTATGAAAGGCCGTAAAACAAAACTTCTCGTTGAGATTCGTACGAGTTTTTCTTCCCGACTTAGAAACATGGGGGAAGGGTTACGGCCAGAAAAAAAAGTATCGAACGCACGTTGAAATTTTTAATAAAGTCTCAGGGAAGTTTAGGCACTTCAAAGAGGCACTTCTCGGTGGCGCTGGTTTATTAAAAATTCTATCTAACCTTTAATATTTAATCACCCCTACGTCAAAAGTGAGAACTTGCACGTCCATTTAGTTTCACTCAAATCAGAAACAATAATGACTCTTATCCGGAAAGAATTATATTTTCAGTATTTAAAATGTCACTCATAAAACTAGATAGTAAATAAGTCAATTTTCCCTCATAAAACAGAGAAATTGGTGACAAAGATACAATCATTTATATATAAATATCTCTGTTTAGTTATGGGGTATTCTCTGTTGTTATCCCCTAAGGTAAGTAAACCGATGTCTAGTATTCTTGGCCGGTCAGATGGAGTGACGTGTGATGGCAGCGTGACGCTCCTAGCTCTGCTGCAATGCGCTTTCTGCGAATTTGCATTTCTTTTTTATTATCATAGTTTTTAACTGCAGACCATTGAGAGAATAATTTAGGATCAGTCAATATGTCTTATCTCGTTATTAATTATTGATGAAACGAAACAATAGAAAACTACTAAATTCAAAGAAAAATGAGTCTAAAAAGTACATCAAACCATGAACGAAAGTTTTGTTGACACGAAGAAAGAGGAGGTCTAATAATTGTCTTAAAACTGCTGAGGATAAAGGTAGAAATTCGAGAATAAAAACTATAAAAAAATAAAGTAAAGAATAATAAAATAAAGTAATGAAAGTAAAGAAAGGGACATGCTATAACCTATCTAACTTGATCATACTCCGGTTATACGATTATACGGTAAACATTACATGTTCGTGAGTAGAGAGGTTTAAAATCTCTTCTCTGTTCTAAAGAAACAGAGAACACTTTAAACACATTGGTAACAAACAAAATACGTTTGTATTGTTTAATCAATTTGCGTTTATCATATGATAGGAAAGGACATAATAAGTCTTCCGACAAAGAAACTACTCCACTCCTTCAGCGGGACTAAAGATCTGACAATCATCAGGATGTGCAGGTATTGACATTTTCAAAATTACGATTTAAAGAGCGCACCATTCTCTTTAACAAAGCTATACTGGGCACAATTAAAACTAGAAAATTATGATGCTACGCAGATTATTGGGCCAAACAATTGCCTGATATTTCAGCATAAATACATTTGAGATGAGAAAAGGACATGGTTAGAAAGCGGGTTTGAATGAAGAAATAGTCTCTTTCAATCTCTCATCAGGAGGGGGAGGTGGAAATTTTTAAATAGTAAATTTATTTATAAAGTCTATATGTTGAATTTATAATAATTCAGATGAAAAATAATCAACTTCTTCAGTTATATTCAGGAATACTCTATTTTACTGTTTTGGGTTAAATTATTTTTGTTGCAGTTCATCAGAAACCTCCCTATAATCACTAAATGGTCAGTTCTAGTCTGCGCTCCTTTAGTTTCCACAAGTTCCTTCAAACTCAACAGAAGTTTTTGAAACTTTCCAAAGCGAACCCCGATGGTCAAATATAGTTCATATTTTAGCCAAATAAGGTCACTGGGTCAAAGACCTGTGATCACAAAAACTCATTTTTTTTTCACATTTTCACAGCACGAGTACATTCCCTATAACAATGGGCACACAAATAGTTATTTGGCAACAGAAACAGGCGAACATCTTTAGTACCTGTCCAACACACGGCTAATTACAATCTGACGTATATGTAATATTAAAATAATGTATTTATAACGTACCTGGTATGATGAGCCTCGAAGGCCTTGATAGGAGGGCCCCGTATTTGTTCTTGGCTAGGCACCTGTACTCACCTGTGTCGCTTGTGCCTTTTTTCTTATGTACCACCTGCAATCAGGAAACGGAATGAGTTATATCAAAATAGAAATATCATTAAACACAAGTACTACAAAAAATTAGTAGAATTAGTAAGACAGTTCCTTGCCTTAACTATGTCAAATGGAAAAAATAGAGATCCATTTCATCAGCAAAAATACATTTCCAAAGCGAGTTATTTGTTAAATGTACAATTAGGGGTCACCCACGTTTCTCTTATAAACTAATTTCAAATTAAATAAATAAAAAAAAAAATATTTCATTACAGTATAATTAGGGAACCTTTCACCGCAAATATGTTCGGAGGGGGGATCCTGGAAGATTCCATTCCGTTCATTATTTGTAGGAGAAACGGGAATCCAAAAGCATCGGAAAAAACAGAAGAACCTCATCTCTAAATTACCTCCTAACATCCGCCATGCCTACGATCCTTTAAAGCTCACCTATTCCACTAAGACGCTTGTTAGTGTGGGAACGATTTATTCATTACATTTCATGTTCAAACTTTTAGTTTTTTATTTATTTGTTAGTTATATGTTGGCTGGTAGCTTGGTTGTTACTATTATGTGTTATTTTATATTAATTGAATGGTTTTATTTAATGCCATATTGAATCGTACAGACTTATGCGTATTGTTTCTTTTTCTTGTTTTGGTTTATTATAGGTAGATCCATCTACGACCATTTACTAAATGCAGTTAAACAATCATTTATTTTATTTCAAAATTATTATTATTTTTCTAATAGACGCTAATATATTCTTTTACATTGTCATTATGTAACAGTTCTTTTTATTTGCCGATGTGAATTTTTTTAATCTGAACATTAATGTTATTCATAGGGAATTTTGTTCCGGAATAAAAATTGTCTGCTTACAGTTCTAGGCAGCTTTCATTTCATTTATTTTTTAATTTATAAGTTTATGTATAAGTATAAGGTTTTTATAAGTTTACTTGTGTAGCGGCCGCTAACTACATAAGATAAATCACCCTATACTCTATTGCATATATATTGTAAACAAATGGAAATAACATTACCAAAATATAAATAATTGTAAATATGGTAAACAATAAAACATACTTATGCCAATTAGTTATATGAGCTGGGCCACCAGCTGCCAGGGCAGGTATAGACCCAAGCAGCCGAGAGACCCTTTCCGGCTCTGTCAGAGGACAAAGGGAACCGCACACTCAAACATCATTGGGTACTACAAAAGCGATCCTTATTAGCTACTGACGGAGCCAGCTGGGTATTTATGGCCGGCGGTTTAGGGCCTGTATATCATTCTCCTGACAACTAAACTGGCTCGTGGCTGCTCTGCTTAATACTCTGAAACTTGGCTGCTTCTTTATGAAAAACCTCTGCATCTCTTTCTCTCCTCACCTCGCTACGTTTTAGTCCGGCGTTGTCAGACCCCACACCTTCCTAGTGGGAATCTCTGCCTTCGTCTCGCTAAATCTAGAACCTCCTTGGGAGAGACCTCTCCCTAGTGGACAATGGTTGTCGTGGCCCTGCAAACTTACCAAACAGTGTTCCTAACGGCGATTCAGTCTGCCTCTCTCCGGTTCACACTCGCCTTTGGGATCCGGACGGATTTCGCCTACCCTCAAATACAGAGTGTGAATTCGTGGTCATTCCAAGACCACACAAACTACCTACCTACCTATCCTATACCTCTCCTCCTGAACATAGTGCATTGTCGGGGCACATACCTATCAAAAAATGGAGTCGGATAGTAAAGCCGTCATGAAAGGATTGTCCAGGTTATAAACTCAAGCAACTTCGTCACCAGGGCTAAGGTAACTAGGCACCCCCCCTCGTGACGACCCGACAACTTGTTCTTTTATTATCTCCGGGGTATTAAAACTAGCCCGCTTAAGCCCCGACAAATGTTACATACTATTAATTAAGATGTCAAGATCTTTAACTCAATATTAAAACTTTTTTTATGCTATTTTATTTGCATAAATATTATTATATATATATTATTTCATTTTATTGCTATTTATTTTTTTAATGCTAATAATATTTTTTATTGACCCTTCAAATTTTTTCAGAGGGTTTTATTTGCATATGATATTATTTTGATTCGTTGGATCATCACGGGGAATTACCATTCAAAATGTTATGGCTCTAAAAAAACACTAGTTGAGTTAAAGTACACGAATGACCTTAACACTAACGCTAATCATGATGCCGAAAACTTAAATTATTCCAAAAATTTAATTGTATCTCCTACTCTCAACTACACCAAAAAGATGTCAGGTAAAAAATTTAAATACGATATTAAAGAGCAGATTAATTTGACTGAATAAGTCACCCGAGAACAAAAAAAAAAATACACACAAATTATGAAGAATTGATAGATATTTATAATACCTTGGAGAAGACGAGGGTCCCGTTCGTGGCTACCGATATCCTGGAGTCTTCCTTGATCGGCTTGCCGTCCTTGAACCAGAAGATGGTGGTGCCTGGGGCCGGGGGGCCGCAGGGAAGGGCGAAACCCCTGCCTCGGGCAGCCACCGCCTCAAGGGGTGGCTCGCCCCCCAGCCTTACCCCCGTTTCAATGTCTGTAACACAAACAACTTCATCAGCACAATAATGACAGTACAACAACAAAATCATCTAACTCAACATATTTGATATATGTTCAGTCTGACATTGACATAAAATACATTAAACATGTAAAATATAAAACTGAGACCAATGGTTTTATATGTTTTCTAATCAAGAATATATTCCTTAAGTTATGATCCGTACTCACCGATACTCATTAACAATTATCTGTTCGTAGATGATGGCGAGCACTATATTCTTATGATCAATAATTAAAAATATGTTTATAGTAAAAACACTATATATTTATATAATCCATAGAATGTAAAATTTTTTTTTAATTGTATTTATTACAACCATTAATAAATTTGATCCATTGATAAATCCACTCATTTCGAGATTTATGGCAGATTATGGACCCCCCCTAACCATCATGGACCTGGAACATTTATTCAATTAACACCTAATAACTAAAGAGTCCATGAAAACATAAATATTTTTCACGGCAGTGTAAATAATTCGGAATCAATTAGTAAGAAAACAAAAACACAACTGTGCACATAAAAGCAATAATAATGTAACACAGACCCAACCGTTAAATTAAAAAAAAAAAAAACCGCTTGGAACCAAAATGACTCATTAAAACCCAAAGCAGATAAATCTTGAGGAGTTCTGAGAATGGCAGCCTGCGAACGGAAGTGACACACATAGCAGCGGAGAAAGGCCAGGCGTGTGGTCAACTTCCCTTTCAGAGTCCCGCTGACGGGAACGATGAGTTCTCCAGTGAAGGTAACGAAGCACATTATAGGGGATGGATTTGTAGTGAGGTTATTTTCCTGGTTGTGATTTATTCATAAATTCAATTAATAGTTTTTCAAAATACAGTACTTTTATAACACAATGTTTAAGCCTAAAATCCTGAATAACCCCAGCTCACATCAAATCGTTCTAGGATCAATTAACTAGTTATGATTAACTATTTTTGAACACACGCAAAGTAAAGGTAGTCGATTTTTGTTACATTTAACTCGGTATGATTATTTAGATGACTTTTTTTTTTTATAATAATAAATAAACAAAATTAAAATCAGCCCTAGAAGGGTAATAGATAATTGTGATCGCATGGGTGAAAGATGGAATTAATACCGTATATATTCACCTTTTTTCTTTGATTCAAACTGTATTTACACTATACAGGCATACAATGAGGACAAAAGGGAAGAAACCTGCCCAGAGCCCGGAATCCCTAATATTTACGAGGCCATTTCCGCGTCAATCTTCGAGGAGGGTAGTAGGGATGGGTAATACTTGAAAGTGATTTTGTTACAGGATTTGGATGATTAGGTTAAGAATTTTGAGGTCATTGTGGAAGGTTCTATTCTTAACATAAAAGGGTGCATTACTGATGTCCATAGGACTAATTATATTAGGGATTCAGTTTGAAAAATGTCAAAGAGATCGTCTTTCATCAGTCAGTAAGGCATTCGTTCAAATACTTTCAATCTAAAACTGTATACTTATACTCCGATAAAGTTATGTTTAGTCTTGAGTAGCATCGGTTACTCTTGACTCAGTAAACTTTCAAGAATATCTTCCTTTTAACATTAGAAACCGGTACATACATACATATAGTATTTAAAAACTCTTTTTTATCAAACCCACGCTGATCTCACAACAAAATTTTTAACTCATTTTTATACACATTGCTAACATTTGACTCCATGAGTTTTAATCTCTTATAAGTCAAATGTATAAGATAAGAGATAAATTCAAAATTAATGATAAATGAGCTTATCCGCGCAACCGTAACTATCGAGTATTTATGCCAGCCCTGACCCTATCGTCGCGATTGATGGGATAATCGCAGTTCTGCCTATCGCGGTTACATGCCTTGGCGCTTTCATGTCCAGCTGTCGTTTGTCCTGCAACTCATTTAATGCACTTGCCACTGTTTGGTTATTGTAATAGCGACCGGATAATGTTATCTAGGGATCATGTTTGCCCGCATGTTGTAATCATAGCCAGTCCAACGTTTACACAACACGATGCAGTTTACAGGCGATAGGGATCGCTGGTGTGATGTATGGTCGGCCACTACTCCAGGGGGGGGGAGGCTTCCCCTTATCTACCCCTACCCCCTCTCACGGACATTAACACACGCCACCGATGTGTAAATTGATATCGACTCGAGATGATTATCAAGTTCGCAATTCAGGTTTAACTCAACGTTATGATATAAATCATTTATACAGTCCATAAGTATTTCACAGCTTCTCTATTAGCTCTGATTAAATTTTAATAACCACGTAAGATAATCGTTTATTACTAAAACAGCATTGTTTTATTTTCTATGTGATGTCGTACCCTATGAAATACATCCTGATAGGGGAGGGTATATGCTATATGCATGTAAAAAGTGGTCATCAAAATCACCAAAATAATAGTCCTCAAATATGCCAATGATCAATAATCAATCAATATTATTACCTTTTTAGATTTCACACTCCATCCTCATATCTATGATGTTCTTCTCCAGTAGTGACATCAGCTGGAGGATTACCTCGGCAATCAAACCAATTCCTTCCACTTCTGGGATAGTGTAAGGTTAATCCATTTCACCACTACACTTCTGTGCCTACATCTACGACCTCCAACGCCGGACCTTCTACCTTTCTATCAACTCTTTCCTACCAGTGGGCTCTAATCATACCTTCCTATTGATTCAGGATGACCTGAATCACGAAAATAACAACCACCGAAATACAAAGCAAGCATCATTCTCTCACGTTCCCTTCTCAAAGCGCTAGATGACACACCTAATAATACAGAATATTCCTTGCCTAATATTTTTCTTCCTAATCAAAAACTTAGGTTAGATCCTAAACCAAACCTAGAATAGAAAGACCAAGAATCCCAAATCACCCGACCCATCCTGATATCCACCATTAAACTACTCAATCATTCCTCCTTAATCAACAACTCATGGTCGTCTCCTCTCTTATTTTCCACTAGTTTGACAACGTCTTTGTGGTGTATGGCTGCCTTTCTGAGGATTTGGAGGTTCGTCTAAACCTCTGGAGGAGAATTGTTTCAAGATTTATGCAAGGGATCGGGGTTTCCCGGGATTTCCGCATTTAGAAGCGCTACACCGAGTTGGGGTGGTTGTTCCCTTCGGTCCGTTGACAATACTTCCTTTATTACACCATACTTTTCACTAAAGTTTCCTTACCTTTACAATGGTCTACATGGTTACATGTAGTTTTTTCATACTTTATCTCTTCCTTTGGTCATTTTCCATCCATTGATTTATTTTCCATCCATGATACAAACCAGTGGAACTTCATTCCCCGGCGCATTTGTCACACCCCATCACAATCTTTAAAACCATATTTTCTTACTTAGCGTCATACTTCTCAATAGCTAAATAATTCATCGTCTCATTTATACACAATAACTTTCTTTTTCTAATACAACCTATCCTTGCACACTTTCTTACCAATTTTCCTCCAGTATCAATAATTACTTCATAACTTATGCTACTTCGCAACAGTTATTAACTTTTATTCTTATAAAGGGTGTCCCAGAATTAACGCAAGATTTGATTTAAATAGAAAACACAGTTTTTAGTATTTTTGTTGTTATTTTTTTATTGAATTATAACGTAAATAGGATAGGGTTGTTTATGGAATAAAACATCGGGAAAATGGCCTCCGCGACTTTGCTGGCACATACGCACTCTTTTGTCGAAATTTTCCATGACCATTTGGCATAAATGTGATTGAATTTCGTTGATGCAGCGTTGAATTTCCTCTTTTAATGCACGGGTGGATGTAAGCTTGTTGACATACACCTTTGACTTCATAAAACGAAATCTAAAAGTTAAATCACACGATCTAGGGGGCCAATTCTGATCACCGTAACGAGAGAGTACAAGGCCTGGAAATGTCTCATGCAGTATTTGAATTGTTACATGAGATGTATGGCATGTGGCATCATCTTGTTGAAACCACATATTGGCCACATCAATATCATCCAATTTCGGCACAAAGAACTGTGTTATCGTGTCGCGATATCGAGCACCAGTAAGTCACTGCTTGACCAGCCTCATTTTCAAAAATGTATGGTCCAATGATGCCTTCAACTCAAAATCCACACCAAACAGTGACACGTTGTGGATGCATTTGCTTTTCGACAATCACATGTGGGTTCCCGGAACCCCTAATGCAACAATTTTGTTGATTAACAAAACCATCAAGATGAAAATGTGCCGACCATATTTTGTATGCAATTGTCAAACTGCCACCACCTACCTAACTTTCATTATTTTTGAGATAATGTTCAACAATAAAGACACGTCCTATCGTGTAACGCTCCATTTTTACTAACCTTAAACTGTCAGCTGTCAAATTGTTTTTTTTTTTCAGGGTTACCAGCACTTTACTGCACAAAATGGCGGCAAATTCAAATCTTGCGTTAATTCTGGGACACCTTTATATATTCTGTTTGTTTATTGCTATATTGCTGATATCATCTAAATCCTTCATACATGTACAGAATAACACTATACAACAAACACTTGATATAAGTGACTTTCTGTAGTCAGTTTATGACAGTTAGAAATTCGGTTGTACCTGCTTGTTATTCTCAGGTAACAATGTCCCAGAACAAAGATTTATTTTCACTTCGTTTCAAGAGATAGTCATGGAGTTTCTTAATCATTAATACATTTTTTTGAAAAACTACCCATTATTTTATCAAATTTACGGTTTGAAAATTTAAATTTTACATATTCTGTCCAATGACGTCTCTTAGTTATAGATAAAAATAGTATCAGCAATCCCCAGAGCGGGTAAATAAAATCTGTTTATTCTTGAACATAACAACAGTAAGGTGGAAACAAATATGTGTAGATTACAAAAAAAAATTAAAATATAATAAATACTGGTTTGTAGTTAGCTTATAAATAATATTACCAAGGAACGTAGGCTGACTTGAAATGCTAAGCGTTATTTCCCAATCAATGAAACCCACCATAGGCAAAATGCCACCTGTCAATATATCACTCTTGTAGAATGAGTGGTTTTAAACAAATCAACTAGAAACGTTTCATATTCATAGGGTGGCTGCCGCCTGAGCTCATGGCTCAATAATGACGTCGTTATTACCGTCATTAGTACTGATGCATTCAACGCCGTAACTGACAGCTGTCACAGGTGCATCGGCTGTATCCTGTTGCGATCTTTCAATGCGATTGTATAATTAACCTCCTCCGAACGTGGCAAACAGCTGCTCAGAAAATAGCCAGGAACAATTTCCAACGAGACAACACGGCAAGATACAGATCAACTCGGCTTCTGATAAGCCTTGGCAGAAGATCACTATTAATTTTAATCACAGGAAAGTTGCATCAATTGATAACTACCATCGAAAATAATAACAGTAATTGAGGGAATTTCTATACGTGGTGGTTCAGCTGATACTCACCAGCCGCTGTTTTTATATAAAGAGTTTATACACAATTGTGACTAAAAAAACAAAAAAAACTGAGAAATACATATGTACTTACATTTCCACGAGAATAAGTCTTAAAATATGAAAATAAATAATTTTATTTCAATGTGTGCAAGCCAACCTAAGAAAATACACTGGAAGTTAATGCATATAACACAATTAATGAATTAAGGCCACGAGCTAAATCCCTAAATTTTGAATTCTTAGTTTTTCTACGAATTTTTAAATTCAAAGGGCTGCTATGTTCACCGATTACGGGTTTTTCTTTTATTATACATATATTTATTTACGGATAAACTGCGAGTACCGAAACACTATATCTATCCTATACACAACTGTATCCGAATACATAAAACTCAAAGGCAATAAATAAATGATGTATCTTTTCTAAGGATGCATATATCCGTTTATATATTTACCTGACTTACCCATAAAACCACGCTTTTACGCTTAAGGTTGCATAATTAAAATATTTAAATTTTAGGGATGCCACCTAATTATTCAACGACTGATAGATTTGATTAATCAAAGCCTGAGCGTATTGCATTAGCGTAAAGTTGTTCAAAATTATACCTTATTCAAATACTCAACTCACTTACTGCTGGTCCCAATTGTTTTTAAACCCAAACAATTTACCTTAATAATTAACGTTATTAATTATAACGTACCTTATAAATTAACGTGGTGCTAAAAATGGAAGGTAAAACAGAATTTTATAGACAAAATGTTTTATTCACCAAAAACAACAAAAGGTTAAAATGTTTTATCAATGAATGACTGATTTTACTAGATAGATATAGTCGCTTAACCTTTAACACAAATTTCTGGATAGTGAATTAGTTGAGTAAAATCTAACTTATAATTCTTTAATCTCGAAAAATATATACTATAGGAGTAGGTTACTAGCCAAATATATTTTATTTTTTAACCGGCCAAAAGGCCGACGTATTGCAGGCCCCTGCCGGGGCGGGCCAGGCTTGACCTGGCCGACTACAAACCATTGCCTAGGTACCCCTATGCTCCACCCTCGGTAGACTCTCACTACCTTCCTGATTCCACCCGCCCTATATCCTTCTCATACATCCTTCAAATGGGGGACTCCCCTTAGTGAAAGGCACTCATCAGCCCAAAATAATTTTCCTCTTATTTTTCCCACATCCAATTTTTTATTTTTGAGTTTGAGAGCTAAGGAAAAAAAAAAAAACAAAAAAAATGTTTAACAAAAATTGTCGATTTGACGAACTTACATGCCTACGAATAACCGTTTTTTGTTTTGTTTTCCTTTCTAAACCCCTTGAATTAAAAAAAAATATGTGAAAAATTGACAAAATAAATGAACAAGAATTGACAGTTATCTCCTCGTTCTGCTATGCGCAAATGCATTTAAAGGAGGTTAGGTTACTTAAATTACATTTGAGGTTGTATACAATTCTAGGCCCATAATAAACTTACAAACTAAAACCTAAACCTAGGACCTAAGACTAAAGCGTTCCAGCCATCGAGCGGAACGGAGCGGGGGTTATTGTGTTAAACACCGGGTTTGTCAGGTATTGAAGGGAGTCAAAAAAACCAATGACAGTTGTTTTATTTTATTTTATTTTTTTTTTCCCCCTAAGCTCTCTAGTTAGAGATTCAGTATGAGGGAAACATATAGAATATTTAGGTTAATCGGATCCTATACTAGGAGTACCTGCTAGAAGGTGGTGTGAGAGGATTAAGGGGCGTGGGAAGCCTCGGTGGAGGTTGGTTGTTTCGGTACAATGGTGAGAGTCCACTGGTGGCTGGGCCTAGAGTCTCTCTAGGCATGTAGTGTATTCTTATTTAGTCTGATTTCAGTGATGGGTGCCCCTTAGAGGATTGTTGTTGGCGGGCCTAGTGCCGTGATGTCCACCATTTCCTCTGCTTTACTCAATCTTGTGAGTTGCCATCGTGCCGGTAGCGGTGGTGGTGTCATGTCTTTGAATAGAGGGTTTAGACCGTTGTTGGAGAAAGCAGGGTAAGAAGGTCTCTGAGCTTTTTGTGTGTGCGAGATTGAGCCTCGTACTAAGGCGTTGGACAGCCTAGCGTCTGATTCAACTGTAATATAAAGCAGATTGGTTTATATCACTGCTTGGTTGGGTAAGGATACCCTCTTTCCTAACCATTTCCGTCATTATCCTAATTTTAATATAACCATTTTTTCTGGATGCTTATCAATATGAGTTCAACGTGCTTTATTCGAAAGTAGGATTATATTCAATAAAGTTTGCAAAGGTTTTTTTTAAAGCTTTCCATAGGTAGTTTCTTATATCTTTAAATTATTTTGTTATTTAATAGTTTTTATGTTAGTTCATTAACGTAAGCGTGTTCCATTTTCATTAATTAATGTGAAAATTCGTTGCGTTTGAGTTTAATTATTCCTATTTTTGATGATGAGAATTTAATTAGCTGCTGTACTTAGAAAACTTGATACTGTCAAATAAAGCATTTCCTAAGAATTTAGAAATGATTACATCGGAGCGTTTGTCGGTGTAGGCGTCAAAACTTGATAATTAATTAAAACAACTTTTTTGTGCCCACTGTTTTTAATATCTAATATTGCTGGCGCTTTTGATGGGTGGAAAATCAGTGGAAATAGCAGCTCTTCTAAGCCCCGGTTATATTGTAATAAAAAAAATCTGTGAGCAGAAAACAGTTGTTTAAATTAATTATAAGAAATGATTGGTGATGGTAAATATTTTTATCATTATAAAGAAACACTTAGCGTTATTCTACTACTGAATTAATTATAAATCAATTATGAGTGGGTTGTTAATGACCTGAACTATAATTGGTAATAACCAGGTATTGGCTGTAGGTATCCAGTCACGGGAGCAAAACCACAGAGGGCTTAGCGCCAATGAGCCAATGACTGCCGAGTTTAGCCACAGCGATGCTTCGGGGCTTGGCAATAGATTAAATGGCGGCATGGGCTTTACAGTGAGGGGCTATTGAGGGGAGCTTTCTTCTGTGTAGGGTCGCGAAGGATATTATAGCACTAAGGGAGGATTTACACAAGATATCGAGGACGCGAACGAGACCTTAAGGCATCTTTACAGCCCTGCACCTCATCAAAGGGACAAAGCAACTGATTGAGCACAAAGTCTCATGGCCTTATTAAGATTATAATCTATATATCCATGGTTTATTAAAGATAAACTGGCCGTCGGGGCCAAGCCCCTGAAGGCAGAAGCTCTAATGTCATTCAGGCACAAGTCAACTGTCCATACAAATTACAAATCTTATCGAAATTATCTTATTACTATAAATATATATACTACTGTATGAATGAGAACATTTATCACAATTAATTAATGCCTAATAGGCAGATTGTAATTTTGGCACAATAAAGATGTATAATTAAAAAAAAAAATGTTTATTATAAATATTTATGGTAAATTTTATTTTTTTAGGTAATCTTACTTCAATTTTAAAATTTATAGATTATAAAATTTATAGATTTTGAGTCTAATATCGATGACTTTATGTTGTTCTTTGTTATATTACCTACAGAACATTGGTGAAACTTGCAGTGATCATTTGTTGTAGTATGTAATTCTACTGTTTTAATAATTACAAAGAATTAATTTCAATCCTAAGTATTAATTCCCAAGAATTAGTACGGTGGCAGGGCAAACCTGGGACCTTATCGCTTATAGAGCACCTGCTCTCAACTGTGCTATCAGTGTCGGAGCACGAGCTTAACCATTATCAAATATGGTTTTGATAAAACATTGCATATTTTTGTCATGTTTTAGTATTCAGGTCTGCCTCCAGATAGTAACATAAGTAGCCGAAAGTGTTTATAAAGTTTAGTTTTTACATAACAACACTATTCGTTGCTCTTCAGAAACTTAATACCTATTATAAAAATTCAAACAAAAGCATAATTAATAGGCATTATATGGGAAATTGGCCAAAATTATTATTTACACCAATGAATAGGCGTGTTGGATTGCCCCCCCCCCCTTCACCACATAGTCTCCTCATAAGTTGTAATGGTGGCCTGATTGATGTATAGCGGGGAGTGTTGTTTAATCTTCTAAAACATTAGTGTATATAATTATTTTGGTCAATTTTACACATAGGGTATTGCTATTTCCTCAATTTTAATTTATAACCCTTATATTTAAATTTTTACATTGATATTTTTATATTTGTATTTTTAAATTTCAACTGGTTATATTTTTAACATTTTATATTTTAATCATTAACATTTTCACAATTTTTAAATTTTATCGTGTTGAATATTAGCCAAAGTCTGAGGATGACAGAAGTGGGCCGTTGAAAGAGCTTGCCAATCAAAGAAAAACGCGTGAAATGAAACAAACATTAGTGTTATTTAAAACGTTAATTATACCATCACGTCCAATCAAACACCAAGTTATATACAAAGACACTTATGCTAAGGAGTTTTTATTAGAAAATTAATTAGGGTAATAAGAAAGCTTATGTTCCTTTAGAGCTGGAACGTTAATCGAAATCGCTGGTGTGGCTCCCGATACCCGTGACGTGGGAACTGACAGGCACATCTGGACCCTTTTAGCACTTCCTCGATCCCCGCATCCTGTTTACTGTGAGGCAGGTCTGTCGGTATGTCGGCAACGGTGTTTGCTCTCTACTACGGTGTTTTCCGAAAAAAAGAGGCCAAAACTACAATTAATGATCTCACATGAGTAAACACTTAAAATCAGTTTATGCGGAAGACTGAAACAGATATGACCTGATATAGGTTGAGGGATAAGTTCTAGATTAGTGTTCTACAGAGTTTAAAAAAACAATTTAAACTCATTTGCTTAGTGTAAAGCTCACTTAATATCATTGTTGGGATAAAGCGGTCAGTCCGATAACCCTGTGTAAAACGAATTCGTTTGGATTCTGCTAAGATGCTTCTAATGGACCTGTTTCATTGATTTTACGCCGGAATATCGCAGGACACAGCTCTAGTTCAATTATGAAAACAGGTGAAAATGAAAAAAAAATTCTAAATCATACTTGATAGAATTATTTTTATAAGAAAATACCGACCCTTGAACTAGGCAATAAGTATTAAAGGGTTGCAGTTGTAGCGAATCTCGAGAAAAGCGAGTTTTAAATTGATTTAAAGTAGTTGATAATTTCGCAATATCCAGTCTAATTCCAGGTTGCGTCAATTGAGAGCTCTGTGAAAGTGGTTTCGTTCGAGTGATAACAAACTAGGCTACAACTTCAATATGGCTGAACGAACTCACTCAGTAAATTAGTCTTAGTATACTCACAGTAAACTTATTGTTATAACTCAATCTACCTACTTCATCCCTTCAAGAATATTAGAGCTCAAAATTCACGTAAAAAAAAAAAATGTACGGTTCGTGTCCGCACACCAAACAACGATTTTTTTTTTTTAGTTAGATGTTCCGTTGAAAATTTTTTTTTGGGTTCGTGTTTTCTCTTGAGGATCATTTTTTCCTGCTTTTATTCTGGCAACACAACCAGGAAAGATTTTTGTATTTTTTTTTTCATATTCAAAATTTAACAATATGGTTCATATATAAATAAAGCTTGCTAATAAAATAACGGGGAAATTGTAAGAATAAATTAATAATTCTGTCCTATTTGATCACATGGGTGCATAATATATAAAAGAGAACATAAAAGAGCATAATATATAAAATTATAAAAGAGAAAACGAAATTAGTAGATATCATAAACATAAACTATTGTACCATAGCATATCCACCTCAGCGTGATCTCGGCTTTTAGCATCAAATTGAATAATAAAAACAACTTATGAATCAGATTCGAAATTTATAATAATAAATGAAGATTTGATGACGAATATGGACACGGCCCTCTTTAGTATTTCTCCTTAAGTTGAGACGACCTTCTCAAGAAGAAGAAGGCAAGAGACATGAGAGGGACAATGAAGATATCTCGACAGCATATGGTGGCGCAGGCGATACTGGTGGTGATTTTGTATAATGGTGAATGAGAGACCGCGAGTCGTCCAAAATCAAGGACAAATAACCAGTTCTCGGCCCGAATCAAAAACGGCATTCGGGTTCCTAGCCCGCTTCAAATATTTCCCTGGCTCGGCTCTAAGGCAATGGCCGTTCCGAAGGCGAGTTTTCGCTCAAACATATTTAAGCATCTTTCGGAACGCACAAACCATCATACGCAAGTTCCAGTGTTGTGAAAATGAAAAAAAAAAAACCTGTATTCTAGGACAGGTTTGTGCCCTAAAACCCATTTTCGTAGCCCAGTCACAACATGGTTCATCACAAAATAGTTGTCAACCATTTCTAAATATATGTTTGAAAACTGGAACTTATTCCTCGTTCTAGTCATCATAGTTTACAACTAAAGATACAAGCTTCCACCAATTTTTTCCATTAAAACAAAATATTATCAAAAAACTTCCACCAAACACCAAAAAATCAAGTAAGTATATGATAAAAATGAAAATTGAATTGGATTGTCGAGAGTTAAATAATCTTTGTAGAGGAGAGTATTTTAAAAGAAAAGAAATAAAAGCTTTATTATGAAGTAGAAGCTAAACACTGGTATATACAAATGTTAAGAGTTATGTTACTGCATATTGGAGGGTTTAGGGACGAGTGTCTGGCAAACTTTTTTTTTTTTTTTTTTATTATTTTATTTCTAAACCCCTTTATTAATAAAATTTTTAACAATTTACAATACAATTAAAAAGTTTTATTTAACAATTTCTCCTCTTACTGCGATGCGCTGATGCATTCGAAGGAGGTTGGCTTACATAACAATATCAGGTTGACGTTAAAATTACAATGCAATGTTTAAATACTAAGGTGATGGGGCGCACCTTCAGTTTACAAATGTGGGAAAACAAACTAAAAACTAGACCTACAACTAGAACCTAAGACTATCTAAGACTCTGGGAAACATGTGGGGACTGGGGCTAAAGCTGAGACATATGTCTATAAGAGAAGGGTATTTCCGGGAATAGAGATGGAGGTCTTGGAAGGAATGCGGTTGCTTACTTAAAAATATCAGTGACTTCCATAAAATCACGAGGCAGGTATACAGTTCTGCTCAACCCCCTTCTACTTTTAGCATTATTTATAATATTAGCATCACAGTATTCTTAGCATTATATTACTGAGGATAGAAGAAGACGATAAGAGGCAGAATAAGAGTCTTACCTTATAAGGCATCAATTCGTTAATTTTTTCATACCTCATCAAGAAACTTCCACCAAATACCAAAAAATCAAGTATATGGTTAAAGTGAAAATTGAATTTGCTTGTCGAGGATAGAAGAAGACGATAAGAGGCTTCTCATATAAGGAATCAATTCGTTAATTTTTTTTATACCTAATTTTTTGAAAGAAAAGTAATATAAAAATCTTTCTGCTAGGTATAATTTAAGAAATGGCGCATTGACTACTTTCTGCAGAATTTTTGACTTTAAAGATTGGAATAATCTATTAATAATACTTGCCAAAACAAGCGTATGCAATAAAGCACATTAGGTACCAAACTGTAACTCAACTGAAGCTTATAGAACCAACAGTAACAGTTAAATTATAATTTGTGTTGAAATATAATAATGTTTTTTCTGTGAAAAAGTTTTCTTTCTTAAAAAACAAAAACGAAAAAAGCTAAAATTACTAAAAATAGAGTGAGGTCTCATCTAAGTGTAATTTTAAGCTAGTTTCAAGGTAAAGACTATCTGTCGCCTCAATGTAAACTAATCACTTCTCGTAAATCATTAACGACGATTTGTTTTTTCATGAAGAAATTTCAGCATAGTTTTTACATTTTAGGAGATAACGCTCTAAGGTTTAATAAAGAGTGTCGGGTTAGATGTTGAATATCCCCAAAGTGGGGTGAGAGCGCCAGCCGCGGGCTGGGGTCGCTGCAACCTCTAGCCGCCGTCCGGCTAGGGTAGGTCTATAGGTAGTTTATGTGGTCTTGGAATGACCACGAATTCACACTCGGTATCTAAGGGTAGGTGAAAACGATCCGGGTCCCAAAGGCGAGTGTGAACCGGGGAGAAGCAGACTGGATTGCCGTGGGAGACGCTACTAGGTAAAGTTTGTAGGGCCACGGCAACCGTCGTCCGCGAGGGAGAGGTCTCTCCCTAGGAGGTGCTAGTTTTAGCGAGACGAAGGCAGAGAATCTCACTAGGAAGGTGTGAGGTCTGACAAAGCCGGGCTAAAACGTAGCAAGGTGAGGAGAGAAAGAGATGCAGAGGTAGTTGCTAATAAGCTAAAATACGCTTGAGACTTGCAAGGATATTGGGTTTTTTTCAAAAGCTTAGTTTCTGCTGAGGGTCATAACTGCTACGTAGATGTTTTAGATCTATCTCCAGGTTTTATGAGGTGTTGAGTTGCACGTGTGTTCATTGAATAATTTGAAATGAGATAATGAAATGACTTTAGAGCTTTTTTTTTTAGGAGAAATTTCTTTTTATTTTAACTAGTTTTTTTAATTCGAAATTACGTCAAAAATATATACAAATGAAAAATGCTGTTTTTTATGACACTCCCTTTATATTGTAAATCACCGGACAAACACATTTTTCGCCATTTTTTTAAAAAAGATTGGTCGCGTGTAAGAGACAACTGCGTAACGATTCAGACAGTCTGAAGAGTTGCCCTTGAACGACGGGTCCAGACGACATTTGATCCTGGATTTTCGGAGATGACGGGTCATACTGACAAGTCATGACTTATTCAAGGCTGATACATATGAATGAGGAGTCTAGGGAAGAAAGCCAACAGGAATCTATGAGATCTCCTATGGCACTAGGCTAGAAGCCTTCAAAAATACACAGCCCGGTAATGGAATACTGCATGTCGTGACGGTGCAAAGATGCTTGGTACTGCAGTAATATTACCTGAATCAAAGCCGATGGTAGATCCATGGATTAAATCTAAGCTAAATTTTAATTATGAAGTATATCTTATTAGACTAATGGTACAAATGAAAAAAATGAAAATTCAGTGAAGTAACACATGACTTTATTAAATATCTGAGAAAATGTTTTAATAATAAAAACAACCTTTCACCTCTTGAATTGTCCCAGAAGACACCATATACGCGATTCAACAGTAAATACGCGTAGGTTCCAAATGTTATTTTTGACGCTAACATTTCTTTTGTTGCGTTACCTTCTGTGGTACGTCCTTAACCAGGTAAAACAAATTAGAGTATAAGTATTAAATTGTAGCAGCTTAGCAAGGCCTTTTTAATGAGTAGATAGACAAGCTCAGCTGTTGCCTATGGCTATTTAATACATTCCTAATCAATCAGTGATTGATTGCATGTCAAACGCCTGCTTAGGTTATACGTATGCCAGTTCTGTTCACCCCGCACTTGCAAACATGACTCTCCTCTAACGACTTTCTGTTTCCTTACGCCTTCAAGTTGTTTTAAATTTATTTATTTAATGTTTACTTTTTAGTTTCACACAGTGTGTTTATGTAATGTATGTCTATATAACATCAACCTGGTGTTATCGCTTTCATCAACCAAAGCTGTTAAGTGTTAAAACTTCGAATATGCGATGTAGCTGAAAACAGAAAGATCGACAGATTTACCAAACATTGCCTTGCACCTGCTTAAAATTAGAACCACTCTCTTAGAGTTTGGCAATTGAGGTAATAGAAAATAAAATTCCTTCGCACATATAAATTTTAATCGTTATCAAAGGATCCCTTCATTGTGAAAAATCACACAGTAATAAACGTTTTATTCATCTATTGAGTCTAGCTATCACTAACCAATAACCTAATGACTAGAGCAGTTTCTTTTCATAACCCCTTTATTTATTTACATATTTACAAATAGATGAACAAAATTCAATGTACAAGATTTACAGATTTCTCCTCTTACTGCATGCGCAGATACATCCGAAGGAGGGTAGAATTACAGCACAATATCTTTTTGAAGTTAAAAGGTCAAATAACTAAATAGCTAAAAACCATTTCTGGGAGTGTATAAAATAAACAATGGAGATAACTTTCTTAGCGAGAAAGGGCGCTAACCTTGCTTAGCTAGCGCTAACCTTTCTTCCCTTAACCAGATAAGAAATACTAAAGCAACAAATAATATTACCGCTGAACGCATACTTTATTTTAAAATGGTTTTACATAAAAAAAAATGGTGTACAATGCCAGTCGAAAGAAAACCAAACACACGATTTACAATAAATCTTTTATTCATATAAAATAATAAGAAAATATTTAAAATATGCCCAGGGCATTTCCAATCGTTCCGGAAGGGTCCGAAAAACATACAAGCCAAACATTAATTATTATTTTATTTTAATGGAACCAAAATAGGTTTTTATGGGAAACTATACGTCTTTATACTGCTCTGAACCTAAGAAATACGGGGCTGTATTTTTTACAGTTTTTTTCTACCTTGGTTCTCCCATCTGAAACAAGAAGAGGTATATAGGATAATTTTGGTAGCGCATAAGTGATACTTCGGCCAATCCAAGTTAATTAGCAGTAGGGGAAAACAAAAGTACTAAACCTACATACGAGACCCTAAGTCCTCGCAAGTAATTAGTGTCATAGTGTCAGCCAAAACAAAATTGTTCCCACGAGTTCTCCAGGCTTTTGAAAGGAAGATTCTTAAAACGATTGGTGGGCCAGTGCGAGAGGGTGGTTCGATAAATGACTTAGAGCTTTATCAACTGTACAGTGAATAGTACGCAGAAAGTAGAGGCGTATAAAGTATAAAATAAGATTTTTTAAAATAAATTACTGACCTTTTCAAAAGTTTAATAACACTTTAATAATATATGATGTGGAAAAAATAAAGTGAGCCTACACACAGCAAACTCCAATTTTCATTTCTGCCCGTGTAAAAGTTTATAAATGCGTAATCGCAGGTGCGTAGGCAGAGGGAGACGACGGGAGTGAAACGGAAGGGCTAAATTAAAGTCGGGATCTGCCAGCCGCTTCGTGGAGACACGCCGACATGGCAGAAATTAAATTAAACGGTCTCCACCCTCCGAACTCCAGAGAGTGTGCGGTCCTGCGTGTGTGTTCGTGAGTTTGCATTTTTAAAGCGCCATGGAGCTTTGCTCAAGCCCGGGTCCGCTGAGGTAACTGTTGGAATATGGGCTCAAATACGAGGCAGGGAAACTAAAACAGGCCCTAAGGGCGAAAAACAACTCAAAAACATTTGTTGACAAGAGGAAGTGTTGTAATTGTTTGTAAGTATGACATCGTAGTCGATAATCACGATCATCATTCCAGATATGTCTGCCGAGGCAAAAAGAGGAGGGGCTTTTTTGACGGGTGCAGTAAAATTGTCTTTCTGAGGTGTGTTTAGTTCACCAATATTCACCAAAGAGGCGCTCGAAAAATGAGTTCAATAGGCTGAGGGTATAGGTATAGGGGATGTAGGAGTTCAATAGGCTGAGGGTATAGGTATAGGGGATGTAGGAGTTCAATAGGCTGAGGGTATAGGTATAGGGGATGTAGGAGTTCAATAGGCTGAGGGTATAGGTATAGGGGATGTAGGAGTTCAATAGGCTGAGGGTATAGGTATAGGGGGTTTAGGACTGCAATAGGCTGAGTGTATAGATATAGGTGGTGTAGGAGTTCAATAGGCTGAGGGTATAGGTATAGGGGGTGTAGGAGTTCAATAGGCTGAGGGTATAGGTATAGGGGATGTAGGAGTTCAATAGGCTGAGGGTATAGGTATAGGGGATGTAGGAGTTCAATAGGCTGAGGGTATAGGTATAGGGGATGTAGGAGTTCAATAGGCTGAGGGTATAGGTATAGGGGATGTAGGAGTTCAATAGGCTGAGGGTATAGGTATAGGGGATGTAGGAGTTCAATAGGCTGAGGGTATAGGTATAGGGGGTTTAGGACTTCAATAGGCTGAGTGTATAGATATAGGTGGTGTAGGAGTTCAATAGGCTGAGGGTATAGGTATAGGGGGTGTAGGAGTTCAATAGGTTGAGTTTCACCTTCTGATCCTTCGCTCGTGTTCCTGATTGAGCTTTTCCTCTGTTCAATTTCACCGTTAAAAACCTTGGGATAACCATTGACCAAGCCATCTCCTGGAACAAACATATATCCTGTATCCTTATCCTGGATGTGTGATTAAACTATTCCACCGCTCTTACAATCTCATCCATAAACAACTCCTTGTACCCTCCCCTCCCCAACCCCCCTTTTCCTTACTTTGACAAAGTCAACTCAGTCTGGTAGAAAAGGGTGTCTGGGAGGGGGGGGGGCGGTGTTCGTTTTTCGGGACTCCGCGGCGCTACTGTAATGGAGTGGCTCTTCTACTCCTTCAATGGCCAATTTTCTCCTCGGTTAAATCTTTTCTAAACTATCAATTTTCACATTACCTTCCTTGAGTATACATTATTTTACACATTGCATGCTTAGTATACTCTATGAATACAAGATCCTGGCCTTAAGACCTCAATGCTTCACCACTTCCAGGAATTTTCTGCCGCGCTACCTCCTTGTGAACCTTCAACACGGGTACTGCTTATTTATTTATGCTATTAGGCATAATATTTTCTTATTTATATTTATATATAGCACAGCAGATAATTGTTTCATACAACTCAAAGTTTGAAACTTTTTTCGATGATCATTTTAACTCAGTTGGCTTTGCATTCAAAACGTTAAAAGATATAAGCCAAGACGATTATTATGTGTTTTTAGTTGTGCATTACGATGAAGCGTTCAATGTTTAAAGATATTGTAGAAACATACAAAAACTCGAGAAAGAAATATAAATAACTAAAAGAAGACTCAACCAAATCCGACCCTATAAGAATTTCCATGCCTATTACTAAACTCGCTAATTACTGCTACGAGATGAGGGTTTTTTTTATTTATTATTGATTTCGTAGTTGTATACCAGTCTACTAATATATGTATCTATTTACATTTTTTTTTCTTTCATAGCCCCTTTAAATTTACAGATAATTATATATACATACTTATCCGAATACAAAAAAAATAAGGAAATATATAAGGGATGTATCTTTTCTACGGATACATATATCATTTTATATATTTTCCCTTTTACCCTTATAATTACTTAGTCTTGACCTAGTTTAATCTATAATTAAACTTATGGATGTTGTGTTTTTTAGTTGTTGCTGATAGTGCGTCAAACATGCATGTGGAAAATTTTCCGTTTTTGCTTTGGAGAAGGGCATTTATATATTGAAAGGCTCTGAATAATAAAAAATACATCAATAATTCGTGAATACTCCATTTCATCCATCAGTTTCGGAGCAATGCCTGTCTGTCGATATGTTCAATGCGTTCTGTTTTCAGCCAGTCACAATCTTTTAATTTAGTTTAAACAGTTCTTTCCGGCGATCAAAAAGGCCGAGCAGGTTTTTTCATTATTTTTTTAGAAATTGGGTACGGATACGAATAATAAAAGTCTAAATATATTAAAGAAATAGAAAGCTGTATGAAGAACGCAGAGATCGTATTTTACCGTTTACTAATTGATTTTATCTTGCCCCCGACGACTCAAAGCTTTAATGCGTAGTTTGACATTTTAGAGGTTTGGGAAAGATCGGATATAGAGATAAAGAGATATTTACGAGAAAAAGCAATGGTGAATCAGCGAAGAGCCACGTCATATATATGACAATAACAAGGAGAGATTTGTGCATCGTGGCAAAGAACAAAGACGCCGCTTGATGCAGTGGACTCGGCAAATAATACATCGTAGCAGGACTGCATTCCACAACTATTGTCAGTCTTCGTCCGTTATCTCTTTTATAGCTTTTATAATCTTTATCGAGGGGAATTCAAATATAATAAATTGAATAAAACCTCAAATACAACAACAAAAATAATTCATCAACAGTGCTGATAACTCCTCCGTCTGTTAAATAGCTCTTCTGAAGTGCGTTGTATTTTCTCAGAACCACAAATAAAAAAAAGAACAAACTGTTTCAAGGAGATATCGCAGCTCAACTGGTTTATGATATGAATGTTCAGAACTCAATTCCCTAGGGCAGTAATTATTTTCTACTAGCTGGTCCACAAGGTATCCCACATTTTCTATCCTTAATGGAACAAAATAAGGAAAGAAGGGAATAGGCCCATTCAGTTAGATCAAGAGTATATTTTTTACATTAACCACATCCGAGGTCGATTAACTTCTGACCGGATACTTCCGAGTATTGGACTGTTTTGGTGGTTCCCCAGTCACAGTTAAGACTCACAATAATGCCAGAGTTTACAGTAAGTACTTTACACATGAGAGGTGACATGTAGCAAATAGATTTGCAGGTTGAAGTTGAAGAATGAGCTCTAGATCAGTGCTCTAGTTAAAGTTAAATGAGGCTGCTTGATTCATCCTAAAGTAAATAGGATAGGGTCGAATGCCGCAGCTAAAAATTATTAAAACAGCTGCTCCTTACAAAATTTCAAATGGATTAATTAATTTTTATGATTGCAATCGTATTGTATATGGCAAAGACCCTATAGTCCAGCAATGTGTGCAGTGTAACTGATTGCCTTGCGCTATGGCATTATGTGTACCTTAAGTACTCGAAGAAATGACAGAAAAGCCGACCCGAGCATGTGCTCAGGTAGCTACTTAATTAACACCCCCCCTCCCAGGGAAAGAATTTACCAAGCCACCCACCTTAACCCTTTGTCCAGTTAGTAGTCTACAGCCACCCACCACCACACCAAACTTCACAGCAGGAGCGACATACGTAGAAGCCGCCTCTGCAACGTCATCAAGACGTGACACCCCTGGCCTTCCGCCCTGGTTCTCGATTCTCGAGACCATGATTAGGGAATTTATGTCCAGACTACAGACCGTATTTGCTCAATTGGCACGCCATGGGTAAGCACAAGATACTTAACTTCAACGTTGACAGTCTGATGACTATACTCGAAGAAGTGGAGGCGCTAATAGCAATCTCCACACCGGATATCGTCGTGCTAACGGATACGAGAATTGTGAGCCAGAACGTAAGGCTACAGGGCTACTCTGATGTCATCGAACGGACCGATGGCTACGGTGGAGTTCTGGTGGCTATACGACACGGCATATCATGGATGAAAGTGGCTCCTCCACTGAATACATTTGATGTCAGGCTCTACCATTTGACGGTGAAGATAAACTTAGGGACAACTATTTATCTCACCGCCATGTATGTATAAGAGACCGAGGGCGTCTCTCCAAGAGTTTTCAGCTCTTATTAACGAGTGTGCCAAGAGAAATAACCACTGGGTTGTCGGAGACTTAAATGCGCGGCATTCCTTGTGGAATAATACCACCAATAACCCAGCGGGGAGAGCCTTGGTAAAGGCGCCCTTTACTGTCGTTCACCCTCAGAACTACACCTTTCGCCATAGAGGTAACAGTGCATAGACCACAACCCTAGATCTTTTACTCACAAAACAGCCACACAGGATAAACAATTGTGAGACCCTGGACCTACTAACGACCGACCACATACCAGTATTGTATTCCATTGACGGTAGAGTTGTGATCCCGCGTCCCACGAAGTACCGAGTATCGTCGGGCTGACTAGGTCCTATATTGATCGCAACTTTACCACCAATTGCATACGGTTCCTGTTCTCCGCACTACAGAGGAAGTGGATTGACAGGTAGTTTTCCTGACCAAGGTTATCGTCGATGCAACAAACCCTGCTATCCCAAAGTTTAGCCCGAAGTCACCCATGCTACAAAAACCACCAGACCATATTCTTCGACTTATTGCATTACGCAATAATTGGAAAAAAAAACTGGTATAGAACAAGGAATCGTCAGGCCAAGAAAGTTGTAAACTCTCTTAAAACACAAATTCGTGGCTTGATGAGGAATTGGAAGACGGCAACGTGGCACGAATGGCTTCATGGCTTACATGGCGATTTCCGTAAGTTTTGGAAGCTCCTAAAGACTACTACCAAGAAGGACTCGTGTGTCCGTCTTCATGACGCAGACACCTTGTGCACATCGGAAGAACAGGCTAAAATATTGGCCGACCACTATACCGCAGACAACGCCGCTAGGACAGGTAACTACCACGAACCTCAGCAGCTGAGGCCAGGTCAGAACTATATGGTTGTCTCCCCGAAGCAGCTAAAGGCGATTCTTTGCCGGTGTCAGGGAAACCGAGCACCAGGGGGTGACAGGGTGCAACCGGTATTGCTAAAACAGCTGCCGAGGAGAGGGATTGCCCAACTCGTTAACCTGTACAATTCATATATCAGGTTGCGATACTTCCCGACAACGTGGAAACAAACTATCTTGTTCCCGCTGCGCAAGCCCACAAAAAGAGGCGACCACCCAGCCCACTGTCGCCCGATCAGTCTCCTCCCTCACATGGGGAAGATTCTCGAAAAGATAATACTGAACTACCTGAAGGAGTGGTTTTCGGAAAATGCTATCATTTCGTACGAGCAGACAGGTTTTCAGGCTCATCTGAGTACAGAACATCCGCTTGTGAAGTTACAAACGGAAGCCACCTTCGGTATCAACAAGAATACAGCAACTGCAATGATCTCGTTGGACTGCACGCAGGCTTTCGACTCAGTGTCCCACGGGATGCTGTGCCGACAGCTTTGTGACTGGGAATGCCCAGAGCAGCTATATACCATGTTGGTTTTGTTCTTGAAGAACAGATCGGTGAGGGCACTGGTGGGTGATCGCCTCTCTAACCCATTCCCTCTGACTTGTGGAGTTCCTCAAGGTGCGGTTCTGTCTCCGGTTATTTTCAGTATGTACACATCTGAAATTGTTGGGACAAACTATCAGAAAGCTACTGTAATCCTCCGGCCAGCTCTGCTGTCCGGTGCCCCGCTATTTACCCACTTGACTGACAATACAGCCAAATGTCTCCAACACTTCCAGAATGGAATCATGCGAAAAGTGGTCCAACATACCTCTTTCGAGAGGTTGAAGAACGCTGACCTGCACCCGTTGCTTGGTGTGCCGTCGGTGGGTGAGTTCACCCGCCGGAGACACATTAAGTTTTTTGACTTGTTGCAGCACCTGATAAACCCAGTGTTTAACACTATGAACCCACCACCCCTCCCGCATCGATGGCAACAGAATGTCGGGGAAAAATTAGGATAAGAATTAGTATGTAAGTTAGTTTTAAGGTGAGCCCCATCACCTTTATTAGTCAGTTTAGTCCAGTCACGTATAACGTATTATACTTGTTTATTCATTATATAATTTCTATAAAATAACAAAACCTGTATATAATTTAGTGATGCTACAGGAAATACAAAATAATTTGTAAATAGATTCACCTGACGATCTATAATTATATATAATTGTCTGTAAATTTAAAGGGGCTATGAAAGAAGAAAAAAAAAAAAAAAAAAGTAGTCTACAACCGACCGGGTTTATGAACAAACAAGCCACAGGGTACAGTTCATACCCACCATACGTCGTCCACAGTTACCAATCATACATTAATAGACTGTAAATCAAGCCGTTATTGTGGGTTGGTTTTATTTATAAAGTATTTTTAAGTCTATACTGTAGTGATTTTATTTAAATATATGTAATGAGAAGGAAACATAGCTGTTTTTTTTTCCTGTTATGTATTAAAAGCTTAAGCGAAAGAAAAGATGAGATCACAGCGGGGAAGAAGCGAGCTTGCAAAGAAGTATATTAGGCCTAATAGTGGCTGGCTGTGTCGGACTGCGGGGAGTGGCGCTGCCTTGTGGCCACCGTTGTAAATAAAGTCTCTGTTTTCCTCAGTAGTGGGCCAACGTCACAATTCACCGCCCCCTCACACACACACCGAGGGGTAACTTGCTCTAGACCAGCACAACGTGGAGGACATAACTCAGCAGAGCAATCGGCACGCTCTCCAGGCTCCACAGTCCCTGAGTTAGGGCTCAGCTCTACTGTTTCTTGTCCGGATTTTACAAGATCTCAATTGAAGCGGACAAGTTGATTGAGAAGAGGCTTAGAAAGGCCTAACGAGGCACAAATAAATATATCAAACTAAAGCGAAAAAAACAATACATCAAATGCCAGGAAAAACATAAATAATAGCTATACCTTGAATTAAAAAACATGAAATAAGACAAAATATTCGGAAATCAGGGAAATGAAAAAAATGAACATATTTCTTAGCTTAGCTTTTTTTTTTTTTTTTTTTCTTAGCTCTCTAATTATAAGATTAAGGATGAGGGAAAAATAAATGAATATTTGGGTTGAGCGGATCCTTGTACTAGGAGTACCTGCTTAAAGGTGGTGTGAGGGAACTGTGTAGCAAGCATCTGCCTGGGTGATAAGAGGTATTGGAATAGGTGGGTTTAAAAGTACGTAAGGGTGAGTGAAGCAAGTCGAATATAAGTATGGAGAGAATTCCAGAGTGTGGAGAAATGAGCAAGAAAGGATGAAAAAAGGTCGAGTGCTGCTGTTCTGTGGAAGGTCAGAAAATCTGGTTTTGTGTGATCAGGGAATAGACTGAGGATTTGAACTGTATGATATTGTAAATATAAGGCTATGAGACCTGATAGTTTGGAAATAGAATAAACGGTGGAAGTACTGCTTACGGAGAAAAACAGAATAACGTAAGGTGCGCTGACCGGTGCAACAATCCCACTGGATCGGAATACGCGCACCACAGGCGACGTAACCCCATGAGCCCACTTCACGTGCTTGTGCGGAAACCCCGTTTGAGGTGTTTACCTCAGGAAGGGGGGGGGGTGTATTGCTTACGGAAGGAAGTTTAAGTCACCTTCACTTGTCGTAGAGATGTGATACATTTTATATTTTGCAGGTAAAGACTACCCACTTTCAACAATTAACTGACTGCGTTTCTACGATAAGAGTCATAAAAATCGATAACAATTTAATAGATCTAAAATCGTAAAGGTATACATATACCACATAACCTAGAAGTAAGGGAAGGATCGAAAAGAAAATTTATACGCAAACAAATCGGCCCACATTTCTCTAACTTTTATTATTTCTTGTATTTAGGCTTCCAACTCGACCAAAGGCTGACATGGAACCCACACATGAGGCTAAGAAGACAAGAACTAAATAGACGCGTTGGAAAACTGCACAGACTACTTCGAAGGGCATCCCATCTCTCAACAAAAAATAAATTACTAATCTACAAAGTTATACTTAAACCAATTTCGACATGCAAATAGAGCAATGGGGGACAGCAAAAAAGTCGAACATAAGGTGCTCAATATGCAATACCCTTTCAATCAAAAGTCCTGAGAACAATAGTAAATGCCCCTTATCACGTCAGCAACAAACCCTTCATAACGGTCATAATATACCTTACATTCTTGAACTCATCCCTTCCAAGTTCATGAAGTTCCATAGTAACCTATCCAACCACCCTAATCCCCTAGCACAGTCATTGCACTGCACCTCTCATCCCTATAATCCTTCTCGGAAACGGCAGTGACCTCGTGACCTGTTATAAATAGGTGATAGTGGGAATCCTGGCTACGGCCAGTTTCTCCAATATTGTCCTAAACGTATGTGGCTCTCGCGCTCTTCGTCAGCCTCCACTGGCTCGTATCCGGTGACGCGGCTGAGGGAGGAGCGTGGGGGACTTCCCTCTTTCACATGCAAACGAGGTGACAACCATGTGGATTTTGGAAGTCTCTGGGCTGTTTGTAGATGCTGTATGAATGAGCGAGTGAATGAAAATTGTAAATATGGCATGAATGAGAACAATTACCACAATTGCCCAATAAGGCAGATTGTAATTTTATCATAATGAAGTTTTTTCAATAATAAAATATAAATAATTTTTAAGCCCCAGCATAGAAGTTAGGTAATACTTACAGCTCTGATTTATCTATCTCGGTTAAAGACATATTATATAGGTTTGTTCAAAAAGTATTCCAAAAGAAGATATTTGGAAAAATAAAGATTAGCGAGTCAACTATTGGGTATTTAATGCTTGACAAGAAGATTTTGATGGTTTTGTTTTATAACTATTAACGATATTGCAAGTATTTCTTCAATGGTCTGAATCTTTCAACAAATATGACGAAGCATATTAACGTTGAAATGTATGCTTAAAAAGAAAAAACACACAAGCTAAAAGTAAAAGAGCATAATTTAATTAAATAATTGAGGAAAATCTATTCAGTATTTATTAACAAAAACACCTTCATTTAATTTGTTAAATAATCATGGTAACCTAAAACTATTAGCTCAGCCAATAAAATTAACGTGACGTCATTATTTTTCAGCATATTTCAAAGGTTAAAGTAAGAGACCTTTGTCTACCCACATTACATTTTATATCCCAGCGCATCCAGCAATAAATTACCATTTTGAAAGCAACAACCAGAAAATCATCTTTATATAAATTGGATGATATATTATAAGTAGTATAAATTTATTAACATTGTTTGGTTAGAAATTATGAGAAATATAGAGGGGTCCGTTGTAAGTAAAAGAAAATGTTTATTTATTAGTCAGTTTTTTTTTGTTTGTTTTTTTTTTCCTTCCCCTAAGCTCTCTAGTTAGAATTTTAGGATGAGGGAGAAATATAAAATATTTAGGGTGATCGGATCCTTGTACTAGGAGGACCTGCTGTTTTTATTTCTAATTTTCTAGCGCGTTTATGTTTCTTTGATAACTTTTAATATGCAGTTAGAGTGAAGAGCGTTTTGATCGCACTCTGAGTGACTGTTTTGATAAAATGTGCTATATTTTATACAAAAATATTTTGTGTGAGTTGAATCTTAATTGTCTTCAGGTTCTGTTGGCTTTGTATCAGAATCTATGCTACTTTTGGTTTCGATAAATTTTTTTTTAATGAGTTTAGTTTAACTGTAACTCTTTATAGTGTTTTTTTTTATAGAGTTTCCTAACTTTATCAGTGACCGCTCCGATGTGCGGCAATGTGCAACGATTTTTGGTGTTTAAATCTAGTTTTTATTATTGGCCATTCTTCTTTTATCTATCTACTCCTATTTTTTCTGATTTTTTTTTCTTCAATATTTAGCAGGGAATAACGGTTTCTTGTAGCGAGTTGATCACTTTGAATTTAACTAATAATAATTTATTCTTTGGTAATTTTCTGGAATCAGGGGAATTGAAATTAATCTTTAACAAGAGAATGGAACCCCATTGCAAACTTATGGGTTTTAATGATGAGATGGTAATATGTAAATATGTGAATTGTCACTAAAGTGGCTACAATTCCAAGGTGAATAAAAAACACTTTTATTTAAATATAATATACTCTTCCTATTAATTTTAAAAAGTTGAAAATGTTCCCGATTGATAGGTAAAATAAAAAAAAAATCCTATTACTATGCTGTCAACAAGTTTATTATGCTAATAAAAATTACACATGTATCATGTAATGAATCTTTTGTTATATTTAGTTGGTATAATGATTGTAGCTACAATTTACAGTTAAGAGCACTCGGATACAAAAATATATAAATGTATTTCTCATTTTAACAATTATATCAACTCGCAGTAGACACAATAATAAAAATAATCGATGTCTATTGTTGGCTGCCGAAATTACATTTTCTACAATATATTTATACTTAAACAGTTTCTGTTAATGTGTTGTTTAGAATGGGTATAATCAGATCTTAATTAGTTTTACAGCATTAGATAGAATCAGCAATGGCATTACCCTTTTCACCCACTAAAAGTTATTTTCAGAAAAAAAACAACATAACAAAGTGTAGCCCGAGGTATTGACTATTCCTTCAATTTGTTTGATAGGTATGATATAATAGATCCATTTTACGGCTTTTATAGCAGACAGACAGACAGACCGACTAACGAAAGATGGTCCCTCGGTCCTAGTTTGAAACCAAAGCCTCTCTTGGAGTCTCCAAAGAAGCACCACGTTATTTCCTTAAAACAATGAGTTATGAATTATTAATTCGAGGAGAGTAGGAACATCTCACAATTGCTTATGTACATTGGTGGAAATACATTGTATTTATTGTATTGGTGTGCATCCCACGATGATGTAACAGGCAGCATTTCATTTGAACTAGATTGGAAGCAATATTATGCTATTCCCTCAAATCATATTCAATTGAAAAGCTACGCGCTTCTCTCTTTCTGTCTCATTTGTACTACTAATCATTTCTAAGACTTTTTTTATTTTGTTGGGGCTGATGCAGACGTACATAGAATGTCGAAACCTTGCCGGTTGATAATTTCGGTGAAAACTTGACAACTCTCTTTCATTGACAGTCTCAACGATCTGCCGACAAACTCCGCTACCTATTTTTTTTATTTTAATAAGATGAAATGAATATTCCTTTAATATATACACCATGCCATTAAATGGAGATAACCACATTGTGTGCTTGTAAATTATATCCTTGCAGAGTGGTATTGTGCCCCAGAGACGGAAACGACAAACACGCCCTTCCAACCCAGATATCGACCACCACTCCACGTGGAGCGGGATGCAATAAAAACAAGGAAAGGTTGTTTGTCACCGTGTTCCGTAAACATGGAAGGTCTCCGGGCAGAATGATTAAGCACACGGGACCCGATGAAGGTGGCTCCCTGATATTTAGTAGCTGTAGCTGTTCTAAAGTGTCCATAGTATGTGCAATCCAATTCCTACGACGATCTACGAGGTGCTTCGTTGTTCGTCGAGTGTAATCTGGTTTGTCTCGAATAGAAGGTGGGGGGGGGGGCGAATATGTGTGGGGTACTTTCCTTGCCCCCCTTCTGCCAACAAGGATGAAACGCGAATTATTTCACTGGTCATAAGGCATAAATAGCGTTCCCAAAAACGATTTAATTGACGAGTTATTTCAAAAGTGTATGCCGCCAATCCTCAAAATATGCTGATCGGGTTTTGGTTAAGTAATAGTTACAGGAAAACAAAGGTTTCCGTAAAGTTTTTTTCATCTTTCAAGTCTTAGTTAAGAATCAACTAAATATATAAAGAGGTCCACATATTAAAAAAAAAAAAAAGTTTGTGAGCCAACTAATTAACAGGCAAAGAGAGAAAATATAGAAAGAGAAAATACTGAGATCAGACATAAAAGGCTGAGAACTGGACCTTGTTAGTTTTTACCTTGCCCCCCCCCCCAAATACCCTTTATATATATAGTTAGAGATTTATCAATAGAAGAAAATAAATAGAATTGTGCTCCTTATATTTTCTAGCTAAGCTTTCTTATATGATGTTTTACAAAAGATTAACAAAAGGATACTATAAAATGAATACTCTTACTAGATTATGAAGCAATTATGTAAATATACCCAGACATAAAGGATAAGTTGGTATTCTAAATATTGAACACAATTTTTTCCAACATAACAAAACATTTTTTCCCCTCATATTCTAATTAGAACTAACATATATATATATTAAAAATAACTAGGTAAAGGTGTAATACATTTTAGATGTAGAAGAAAATAATAGTTACAAATTAGAAAAAAAAAATTAAATAATAAAAATAAAATTGGCTAGGATCCTAATACGTGGATCAACTAGAATGTATGTATGCGTGTGATGACAAAGGGACACATTAGGAGATTGGCGCCAGTACCTACGAACGTAAATGGCCTACATTGATGTCCGTGCCAATCCTTGCCAGTGGATCAATGCTGTGGGCAAAGCTATACTTTTTCGAGTCGGCTCAAGTGTCGTAGCTTGAACCTCGTTTCAGTTGCGTACGCACCTCTTGTATAGGTGGTTATTACAGATTTATCTTTACTTATTAAAAAGAAATGAAAAGATAATTGAAAAGAAATACTTTAACCTCATAACGACTATATGAATGAGCGAGTAAATGAAAATTGTAAACATGGTATGAATGAAAACATTTATCACAATTACTTATTGCCCAATGAGGCAGATTGTAATTTTATCATGGTAAAGTTGTTTTATCAATTACGACTTTAAATATTTTAACCTCCGATAAATCGATTTAAAATAGAATTTAATACTTGCAATCTATTAAAATGGATCTATAAAATGCACTGGACAAACCCGGTGTTTAACACGATAACCTCAGCTCCGTTCCCCTATCGATGGCAGGACGCTGTCGACATAGGAACGCTTTAGTTTTAGGTTTTTAGTTTGTATTTCCCTCATTGTAATCTGAAGGTGAGCACCATCACCTAGTCCTGTACCCAGTGATTTGTAATTTCAACTTCAAATAGAATATTGTTATTGTAATTCCTACCCTCCTTCGAATGCATCTTCGCTGCAGTAAGAGGAGAAATTTCGATAAATAAAGGGTTTTCAAATTAAAACAAAAACAAAAAACAACCACTTTAAAGTACGGCCAGAAAAAAAAATTATCTTCCATTAAGGAAGATTTGATTCAGCTGTTATGGATTATCCCAGAAAATAAAGAAATTTCTTAAAGAAAAACTGTTAATTCCCCAAAACAGGTCTTCCAGTAAAAGCAATCAAATGCAATGATATTCTAACTGTCATGAATAAATTAAAGTAATATATTTTAATCGAATAGATTATCTCAATATATGTACTCATTTATTCCATATCTACATATGTATTTATCATCAGCTATTTTTGTAAACAATTTCTGTTTGAGCAATAATCTCATCTAAAAAAAAAAAAAAAAAAAAAGTCCAATATATACATTTTTACGAAATATTTTTCCATCTTTCTAAATGACCAGTCCCTTGATTTTCTTTTGTGAAAGTAGTGAGAAATCAAAATTCAACAAAGATCTGAAAGGATGACTGATGAGTAATTAAGAGTTTGTAATCAGCCAGAAATATATTTACTAAGAATAATATTAAGTAAATGAATGAATTAAAAAATGGATTTTTTTATGATGCGATAGTTTTTTTATTTATTTGTCATCTGAACAATAATGTTATTAATAGAGGCCTTTGTCCCGTAATAAATTTTTTTTCTATCCTATTCTATAACAGACAAAACCATAAAATAGACAAGTATTATCATAGTCATCTCAACATGCCTGCATAAACGCTCAACCCTTAATATATAAAATGTTTATAAAAACATATTTGTTACATTATAGCTAATATAATATCCAGGGTGTACAGAGATTCTAATCAAAAGTTCTGAAGTGGATAGCGATTTTTTTTTATAGATGGTGACAAATGAAGTATATATACTAAGGTCAAATATACTTTAACAAGCTTTTCGCCGAGCACTTGTCCAAAATTTTCACTACAGTTTTTTAACAAAGTACGGGCTCATTTTGATGTTGATACTCATGTGATAAAAGCCCACATCCAGGACAAAATAAAGCGTTCTGCTGATCCGGCGATTTGTTAATTGGTTATACAAAAAAAATCAAACAAGATTTAACGAGTCTATTTTCATCTAAGGAATAGATTCAGGGATTTCGGGGGATTAGATTCGTGACGAGACGACAGCTTGACATTTGAAAAACAGTTGAGCAGAATACAATGGACTGAGCTTTTGTTAGCAGCCTCACTTATTTTAATTATAATAAAGCGAGCCCTTCGTTAACCACATTAACGAAGCATCAACAGCAATAATGCCGGCCACTTGTAAGCACCCTTAATTGAAACATTTTATATTTAATTACCATTGTCTTTTCAAGTGGACCTAATCATTATTCCCACTCCGAATGGCTGCACACGACATGACTTACAAATCAACACTATCAAAATGAAAAAATAAAAACATTTAAAACAATCCCTTAATTAATTAAGACTCTTTGTGGCTAACAGACGTTTCATCAGCAGTTTCTGAATGAACCTTTCCAATTAAAACAGGGGCTCATTTAATAACATTGTAATTGTGGGTTCTGTCCTAATTGGGTACTTCTACACTAAACAAAGTGTTCCACTCGTGAAATCCCTTGGAACTACTCACAAACATGGAATTATTTACTAAAATAGATACCAATGATTTTTTCATTGGAGGACTCTCTGTGGACTATGAAGGATATGAGTTCGAAACCTAAAGTGGTGGGGGGGGGCAATTACATATTATAAATATATTTTGCAGGTTTTGGGTTGCCTTTAAATACAATAAAAACCACCTTCATAACGATCTTACTATACCTTACATTCTCGAACTCATCCCTTCCTAGTTCATGAAATTTCATAGTAACCTATCCAACCACCCTAATCCCCTAGCACAGTCATTGCACTGCACCACTCATCCCTATAATCCTCCTCTTAGACTAAAACGGCAGTGACCTCGTGAGCTGCTATAAATGCGCAACAGTGGGAGTCCTGGCAATGGCCAGTTTCTCCAATCATGTCCTGAGCGTATGAGACTCTCGCGCTATTCAGCACCCTCCACTGCCTCGTATCCGGTGACGCGGCTGACGGAGGAGCGTGGGGGACTTCTCAAGACTCCGCTTCTTCTTTCGCATAAGAAGGAGGTAAAAACATGTGGATTTGGGAGATCTGGGCTATTTGTAAATACTGTATGAATGAGTGAGTGAATGAAAATTGTAAATATGGTATGAATGGAAACATTTATCACAATTACTTATTGCCCAATGAGGAAAATTGTAATTTGATCATAATAAAGTTGTTTTATTATTATATACAGAAATTCCCTCACACCACCTTCAAGCAGGTACTCCTAGTACAAGGATCCGCTCAACCCAAATATTCCTTTATTTTTCCCTCATTCTTAATCTTATAGTTAGAGAGCTAAGGAAAAATACAAAAAAAGATCTATCTCCCTGGCAACAAAAAAAATATAATAGTGTGATTAACAATTACATATTATATAAATATTTTGCTGGTTGTGGGTTGCTCTTAAATACAATAAAGACAACTTGCATTCCCACAGTATGTATTTCAACAAACCCTTAAAAATATATGTTTAATATCAGAGTTAGGTGTCATTTGTTAACCCACAGAAACAGTAAGAAGTCCGAAGCAGTCCTAAATTGCTTGTAGATACAAGTACGTATCGTGCGTAGACAATTTACAAGTTGCATTTACTACGCACAATCATGCAATCATGTTGTTTACATATACATACAATCACACTATGATTTATTGCTATTTAGTTGACTTATTTATGTCTATAAACTCACTGATACAGGACGATATCACTAGTTAACCAAACTCAAATTGTCAGAAAACCAAGAGTTCTAAGACGAAACAGCAGAGATGAGGTTAATTTAACCAAAAATCCTTACAACAACAAGTATCCTCACAATTAGGACCCAATATTGCCCAAACCCGTCCTCTGGTATCCTCTGATTCTGTTCTCGATGAAACAGGAATATCCTCAGAAAGCTCTCCCTATGCAAATCTAGTTTTACACCTGTTTGCCATATCAAGCAGAGTGAGCGCCACCCCAATATCTCTTCTGTTTTTCAATCTTCATGCACCGTCAAACTCAAGAACCAACATCCCAAATAGCGTCTTCTTTTCCGGTGGATCTCCAAGCTGAAATTCCATGTAACGTCCTTAGGAATGATGCTTGGTAAACTCTCCCTTCCCAATATGCTTCCTCCTTTACTCCAGATCAACAATTTTTAACAATATTCTGTCTTCTCTAAATCAAATTCGAAGCCTCTCATCAATCATCTACAATTTCCCCCCCCCATAACTTCATGCTCACCATTTTGTCAAAACCCTTAATGTGACTAGTCAAATGACAAATATACAAACTGCCGTTATCTCTTACTAAAATAGTTCTAATCCTACAACTGGTTAAAAAGAAAACCTTCGTAATACAAATCTGGTACAATATTACAAGCTGACGATAACCAGGGTGACTTTTATATGGATAGCTACTTCTGGGTTGGCTACAAACATTCGCACGACATCCTTTCGAGGGTATTTCCTTGGATCGTTCCTTTGCCATATGACAAAAAAACACACCACAGCTGCTTGAACTCTTTCAGTTTAAATCCGTAAGCCCCCACCCCTAGCATGAGGTCGAGTCAATCCGACCTCTAACCTCCATTCTGAAGATTAACTTTTTTTTACCAATCATTCCCGGATCCGAGCGTCTAATCTCTGAAACTATTATCCAGTCTCCTGACTAATCTTGAAGCTTTCTAATCCATTTTGACGTCAAAACTATCCGATAGATATCCGTTTTGAATGCAGAATCATTTTAATTTAGGTAGAATCATAACTTTTTCAATTATTAAAACAGAATTGTTAGCGATTTAATTTTGCTACGGATCACGCATGCCCACTCCATAAAATTTCAAGTAAATATTAAATACCAATGGATGTCGAATCACTGTAAAAACCCAGTTGACGTATAACCTGCCTGAAGGCATAACATATACATGAACTAACTGTTATCAATAATTTTTCAATAAAATTATTGTACCAATCTTTTTTTTGCTAAGAGGCTAATTATTTGAATAGATTATTTTTATAAGGAAATTTCATATATAAAGAAACCAAAATTATTTTTGCATCTTTTTGAGTAGATTAATTATGATTTATTTAATAGAACCGATTTACTTGATAACACCTTCATAAAAGATAACGGTTTGACGCTTTAAAACGAATCTCAAAGATACTGAGAAACACCAAGAAGCGGAAGAACTGCGTGCAGTCAGCACAATTAGAGATGATTAGGTCTACAAAGGCTCCCATTACTGCCCACACAATAATTATACTGCCTCAATTGTAATTGTGGATAAGCAGTTAATCCAATTTACACAGATTCTATCTGCTCTGCTGACCACATCCTGTACTCTATATGTAATAATAATTGCATATCTGTTTCCCGTCAATTTTTCTTGCATTATTAATAATACATGCATATGCATAGCTTCATTCATATTTGAGAATTAGTTGTCATGTAGACTAGTCCACACACTGTTATCATATCTTCAATAAAAACATATTGAGATTTTTCCTAACGTTCACTGAATTATTTTTACGAATGTCGCTACAAGAAAAAATATACATTCCTTTTTAATTGCTACGTGCCCATATGCGAAAAGTAATTTAGCTTTATAGCATTTATACGCCAAACCATTTTTTCATATTAAGGTTGATAATTTAAATTTCATATAATAAACAAATTATATATGAAAACAAACATTTTGACCCTATTAACCTATTATTATATATATTTTTTTAGCAAACAAATGATAAAGAAATGCCCCTTTAAAAAAATACAATTATACTGACAAAAAGTCTTAATTTACTTTAATTCGAATCGCTCAAAAAAGTCAGACTTCATTAAATTCATTGATACCATGGACAAAATATATCACAGTCGGACGCAGCGAGTTGCCAAGAGCACAGAAGGAGAAAGACTGTTTAGAGCTTCATATTTTCTCATCATACATTTTATTTTTATTAAATTAAAAAAATAATTGAAATAGATCCACGTTTAAAAGCTGACAGAAGTTCCTAATGTATTTCAACCAACCCGCGTA